>CM070873.1:181053103-183970603 GCA_036365515.1 Torymus aiolomorphi | reverse complement strand
CTATAAATAGAGGTAAACCTCTAGGCTGAAAAAATAGAACAGAATTTACAATTTCGTCATTTTCAAAAATTTGGGGTTGGGTTGACCAGCGGAGCGAGTAGGGGGTACCCTCCTAGTGTGTGTATATATACAGGTTGTTAAAAAACAACCGTATTGGGTGTATATCACGTGAAAGAGTGGAAAATTCTAAGATAAGAAGTCCAATGAACCAACACGATCGGATCGATAGATTTTCCGTAATCGATTAATGAAAATTGCTCGATTAGACCAATGAGCGCGCGGCGTTAGCGGCAAGAGGCGGCGGAGAGCGCGGAGTGGGGGAAGATGATGCGCCGCCGCGCCGCGCGCTCATTGGTCTAATCGAGCAATTTTCATTAATCGATTACGGAAAATCTATCGATCCGATCGCGTTGGTTCATTGGACTTTTTATCTTAGAATTTTCCGCTCTTTCACGTGATATATACCCAATGCGGTTGTTTTTTAATAAACTGTATATGATTTTTCAGGGTTTGTCTGCAATATAAGTTGTGCGCTGTATAAAGAGGTAAGGGCCGCGCTACGCGCCGCCGTTGCCTACAATAAAACATCCCTCAGGTATTGACTAACACCACGGCGCCTGTGGCGCCTACTTTTAGTACCGAAATTGCGAAAAAAGTGACTAAAGAAATAATCTCCCTATATCAAAACCGACCTGAATGGTCCCAGCACATTGCGTTACATATATGTTTTGGCCAAAAATTTTCTGGGACGTCCCGGAAACTAACAGAAATCCCAGAAGCTTGCATTACGTATATGAATACATCCCAGAATCTTGCGTTCCAGATAAATATATATATATTATAACGAAGTTCCCAGATAAAATACGGAGAAAATAAGAATCTTGGTTCACCGTATTCTATCGAACTCGTTTGGCTCTCGTTCTCGCGAATTCGTGCATCTTCGAACAATGTATTCGCGAACGACGCGCGGGGACAGCGCAACTTTGACCGTTGCAAAGTCGCGCTCGATTCATTTTCAAATCAGATTCTCTGGGGCCATGAAGCCACGCACAGGCTTTTTCGCAGGCATCTAGGACACAAGCGATTTCCGTGATCTGCATCGTCTCCTGTCAGCGCATACTCTTCGCATTCCGGTACGGATGCGGATTGACAGGAGTTGCAACTGGGAAGGACGCTTCCGAACTCCATCCGCACAACTTTATGAACGGTAACACGTCTGAGCGACTGACATTGCCTGCATCGACAAAAGTAAGTGTTCGACCGGTCCTCGTACTTCTTGTATTTTCGGCTCGCTGCGGCGAGCGGCCGGTGTTGCGTTCACCGGCCCTGCGAAAATAATCATATTGATCCGCCCGCGCCGAGCAGCGGATATTGTCTTCTTGTCTGCGCGCAATGCTACGCGTATTTTTGTGTAGGAATTGTTTGAATAGACCTTGTTATTGTTACTTTATGTAACTGAGGCTATTCTTTATTCACTGACCTAACCTAATCATTTCCCGGATACCGCCGCCTCCGCGGGATCGTCGCTCTGAGACAACGATCATTCTGAGCGGCCGCGCCTCGCAACTAGCTAGCGCGAGTGTTAACCCTTTCCGGTATATGGAAAAGTCGAGTTCAAACGTGAACTCGATGTTTGTAACTAGGGATCGAGAGAACATCAATCCCGCGTGCTCGTCGTAGAAGCAGCACTCGACGGATCGTTTTCTAGGGTTCCGATCGTGGAATTAACCGAAATAATCTCCCTGGCTTCCCGTTACAATATATATATTGTAACGCGTACACCAGTCGCGATTCGAATCTGCTGCGCGAAGTCAATGAGCGCGCGCGGGCAACTCCGGTGCAGTCGAAACGATGCCCGCGCGCTTGCGCTCCGCACGTATCAAATCCGTCTCGGAACGCGTAATATGCCCGTCGCGAAGCTGCTTGTTACTTTTCGCGAGTCACGGCAGCCATCTTTGTGTTTGCTACCGTGCGAGACACATCGCGTGTGCTTTCTCTCCTGTGTTTTCTCGTCCGCGCCGACTCTTGTATCTTCAGAAATCGTGTGTGAGTAAAGTGGAGACGCCGATCCGCGTGCATGCGAGTAAGAGAGAGAGAGAGAGAGAGAAAGAGAGAGAGCGATCCCACGCTGCGTGAGCCACACGAACGAAAGAGAGAGAGAGAGCGATAGAAGAACCGGCAGCCAGCCTGCCTGCCTGCCTGCCGACCGTGTCCAGCGTGTGCAAGAGAGAGAGAGAGGGAGAGATAGAGCACAACTACTGTGCGAGCGACAGAGAGCGAGGGAATGTCGAGTGCACCGGCTGCTCCTTCATCGTAAGTCTTTTGCTCTCCTCTTGTAATTATTGTCAAAGGCTTGCACGGAAATCGCCCCGTGCAAGCTTTCTGTTCCACGTCCGTACGGATGTGTGTCAGCCCGCCGTACTTAACAAGTGCGCGAGTCCTTTATAGCAGCTTTGCCGCGCGCCGTATCATTCGAACATTAACCATCGCGCGCGAACTAACTGATTTGGTTCTAATAGCACTAGCGTGCTGCAAGTACATATTTGTGCTGCTAACATACTGTGATATCTCGTTACTAGTCGCGATGTTCATTACAACCTGTCCTTCTCCCGGATACCGCCGCCTTCGCGGGAAAATAACTCCACCGGTCGTTTTCATATGAGGCGTTTCACGACAAATGTCCCAGCGCGGCGCGCGAGCGCCAAATCGTGCTATATCTAGCTCATGTTTACGATACTAAACCGTACTTAAAAAAATTTTATGATAAGCATTTCCGACGTATTTTTTCCTCAGCTTTCCAATGGTGTAGGCAGTTTTCCCGAAATTTTCCATTTTCGCCTTCAAAAAGTACAAAACGTGTTATATCTTAAAAAGTGTATTTTTAATATTTTTTTTTACCCTCTAGATCGAAAGCTGAGCATTTTTTACGTAGGAAAGGATAGTTTCCAAAGAGTGCCCGAACGGTTTTCTGCGAGAAATAGAATGCGAAAGAGTAGACGCATCGCCTTTCCGGCGCGCCGGACTACGCGGTACAGCGCGCGGGCTGCGCTCGCCTCGTTGCCTAATAATAATCTTTTATAATCTTTAATTCTTTACCTGTTTTTTTTTTTATTCTTGAATAACGCATGGAGTAATATTTTATTAATTATTTCATAAAAAAATAAAATTTCAAAATTAACAGCAATATGTGCAAACTCTTGTACTAACGTTTGTTTTTCAGTGTAGATAATTTTGTTGTTTTTCTTTTTTACGTGCTAATCTCGAAAAGTATATTTTTAGTATTTTGTTTTACCTATAATATTGAAAGCTATCCTTTTTTTAGGTAGGAAAGGATATTTCCCAAAAAGTGTCCAAGATGTTTTATGCAGATTATATGCACGGCAGGGCGAAAGCATCTTCTACGCTACTCGCGGTACAGCGCGGTTTGCCGTGCGACACGGAATCATTTATTTTTCATTCGGTAGGTGGCGTCCACACTTTTTACTCCGTATGCAAATTGTCACGTCAAAAGTATATAATTACCATAACTTTTTATCTTTTTCCTCCTCGAATTTTTTCGAATTTGTCGTTGATAGCAAAGAAAAAGCTTGCCATTTCTGTTATAAACGATTAAAATGGATTCACATTGGAAATTGAAATGTATAAATCCTTTAAATAAAAATGATCACTCTGCATCTAAGAATTTGACTGATTTTCCAACACTTTTAAGAAGCGCATTTCCTTTAGTACCTGAAAATGCTAAAATATGTTTAACCTGCCGACGCCAAATTTATAATCAGAAATCAAATTTACCTCAAACTGATGCTAAAAAAGCTAAAATAGTGTGCAATGATGAATATCATAAAGCTGGTGTTGCTGTTCTCCAACAAATTAAGAAAAAATTTTCAGAGTTAACAAATAAACAAGAAAGAATTCAGCTATTAACTCTTGCACCGGAGTTTTGGTCTCGTAAGAACTTGATGCGAGAATTCAATTGCAGTGAACGGGAGGCTCGTGAAGCGAAAGATTTGGTAGCAAAAGCGGAATATTTTCAATCCCTAAAATAACACTTTTTAAAAAAGTAAAACTTTGGCGAGTATAAGTGTATTTGTAATCTCTCTCCCTCTCTCTCTCTCTCCCTATCTCTCTCTCCCTCCCTCTCTCTCTCCTCCTCTCTCTTCCTCTCCCTCTTTCTCTCCATCTCTCTCTTTCTCCCCCTCTCTCCCCCAAAAGAATATCATAGTTTAAAACAAACACATGAAAGAAGTGGAATCAATTATTATTTTATATAGACAAGTACATTTTTGTGACATAGAAATATGAAATTATTTTTATAACAAAAAATCGTAAATACTACTAAAAATAAACTCATGAAACTGGTGGAATCAATTAAGTGCAGGCAAATCAATTATTATAATAAAGAGAATTTTTAAAATAAAATTTGTTTAATATATATTTACTATAAAAATTTGTATAAAAAATAATTACGTCTAACAAAAAATATTACAAAAATACTAACATAATAACTGTAATTGAAACACAAAAAGTTAAAAAATTTTTGCGTAAACATTTTCGAAGTTTAGATCATAGAAGTCATCACCCTCTAAAATAGTTTAACCATGAGCTGTTATACATCATAAATTCATGTAAGTTTTTCTTACACAAGTCAATCTACCTATTATCTGCAAATATGAATTTTAATTAAACATCTTCTTAAACTGTTAATGTAATTTTTTAAATTTTGGGAAATTTTCTTTTAAAGACTGAAGATACTTGCCGGACGCATCGTTTTGTAGTTCAAGGTGCGTAGGACGGGAATCACAACCTTCTATGTATTTAGTTATTGATCACGTAGTATGTAAATAATTAAAATAAAATGGTAATAACAGTTCAAGAAAATAAGTATATTTCGATATTTGACTAGAGCAAAACTTACACAAAACTTGTTCGTTATATAATGTTAGGAACAAGCATACGTAATATATAGATGTACATACGCAATGTAAAAAAAATATTATTATCTTACTATAGAATTAATAATAATTCAATTTGTATAATGAATTTGTATAATGAAGATATTACAATGAAATTATTATGAAATTATAATTATAGAAATTATAAAGATTGATATAAAATTTTTGTGAAATTAGTAGATATAATAGATAGATCAAAGGGCGCGGCAGCGCCCTGCTTGGCGAGTAAAAAAACGAAGTGACTAACGAGCAAGCGGGGCGTTGACGCACCCTTTATTCTTTGGAATAGTCCGCTCCAACCTTACTTTTTTCTATTCTTGATAACAAAATTTTTTTACTCTTTATTTGAATACTTAAATGCATTCTATTAGACAGAATCTTTTATGAACTATCTATATCTGCAATTTCATGTTTCAGGATTCTTTCGTTTTCGTATACTTTTAATAGTAAATTTGCCCTCTCAATTTTCATCTCATTTTTCATTTTCTTCGTCGTCTTCGCATCGTCGTCCTATTTTAATCCTAGACCATATATACGTACGTATAGGCACTATTAGACAGTGGTTCTACTTGTATCCGAGAGTGGTGCTATATAAATTTTTCTTGATGCCCTGGTGGAAAGTACGTGGTTTCGCCATTGTTTTCGATGGCGAAAGAAGGACATTTAACCATTGATTCTGAGTTGGTAACTAGGCAACTGTAGACTTTATTAATAGATTGTTTTAGAGGTTTTGTCAACATATTCAAAGTTATTAACCTATATTTACAACAAAAACTATCACTTCTGATCATCAAGGTACACCCGATGGACATTGATTCTAGCAATGCATGTCCCATTAGTGGCACTCACACATAACCTTTTGAATGTTCATATGATTTTCGAGGTATGTTAACGATTTAAATATTATGTGTGACAGTCACTAACGGGGTATGCGTTGTCAGAATCAATGCGGTCAATCGGGTATACAAGTGATTTATATTGCTTTAATTTGTGAAATGGATAAAAGATTGTTCGTTAATAATGTCGCACTTTTTGTGAGAATTTCTTCTTGAGTGATCATTTATTTTTTCAGATACAAATAAAGTAGTTGACTTTGTTGCTGCAAATGGAGCAAAAGTACCGCATGTTTAATAATTGTACGTGCAACAATTGTAACAATTGCACGTAAAATAAAAATATTTTACATGATCTTGAGTAAAATTCACTTATTAAAATTATGCACGTGATGTTTTCAATGCCCGCCCCCCCGACCAGCAGCACTCGGTGCGCTCGTGCCGCAAATGTCGGGGGCGGGCATCGAACTCAATGCTCTCGAGCCCGTCGGGCGCGTTATCATTGTCAGTGGCAAACGTACTTTTCACCGGACATCAAGAAAAATAGTATACGGTACACGAGACGAAACTTCAAGGCCCGCCACTACGTGATATTGGCGCCCGAGGCGAAGCCGAGGGCGCCAACTTCACGTAGTGGCGGAACTTTAACTTTCGTCACTTGTACCGTAATGTACTATTTCTACAGGGCTCTCTCTCTCGCTCTCTCTCTCTCTCTCTCTCTCTCTCTCTCTCTCTCTCTCTCTCTCTCTCTCTGTCTCTCTCTATATATATATATTTATGTTTTATGTTAGTTTCGAGGACATTCCAGATGTTTAACGTTGGTTTCGGGGACATTTGTTAGTTTTGGGGACAGTCCCTGAATCTACATATGTTTAACGTCAGTATTGAGGACATCGGCCCCCATAAGAGACATTATTTCTTTAGTCACGTATAGGTATACATGGGGTCCTGGGAACTAACGTTATACAAGTTTATATATATATATACATACATACATACATACATACACTCGTAATCGTATCGACATAACCTCACGCATCTCTAATCTCTAATAAACAAAAACAATGTTATTATAAAATATGTACATACACAATATGTAGATACTATCACGGATTAATATTTAAATTATATCAAAGATCTCAGAAAGTGGACTGATGAAAAGAATTTATTTACTAGCATCATCAATGAGACAATAACTTTTTAGATAAGTATTTTAAAATATACATTGACAGTAGAAAGCAGAGATCCAGATGTAGTTCTGTTTTTATTTTTTTAAGTACTGTCAGATCAGATCTTAGAAATTGAGTTTATTCCAACTATACGGCTACTACAATACAAGAGTTTAGATAAGTATAATTTTCAAGTAATTTGTCACAGACATTATCTCTCATAATGTAAGTTAAGCGAGAAGCTCCAAAATCTATTTCAATCATCGTAAAGGATTTTCAATGTTTTATGTTTGCAACATGACCAGTCGGGTGAAGGCTTTTCTTGAGACAAAGTTTATATTCTGTGTATAAATGGTTTATAGTTATGATTTGAAAAGTATCAAAAATAAAAATTTTCTAATTTTAATTATTTTAAAAAACAAGTTATTCCACAATGCCATTTCACAATAAATTTTTATATTTTCTCACTTTTCAAATCATAACTATAAACCATTATATGAAGAATATAAACTTTGTCTCAAGAAAAATCTTCACCCGACTGGTCATGTTGCATAAATAAAACATTGAAAATCCTTTACGATGAATGAAATAGATTTTGGACCTTTTCGCTTAACTTATATTATGAGAGATAATGTCAAATGTGACAAATTACTTGCAATTAATTCTAACTATATATTTTCTTCATTCTTGAAGGGGATATCTGATGTAAAATCCAAAGCTGTTAATATAACAGCTATAGATGTTAATTCTTAAAACTATATAATGTTCCGTAAAGTATTTTCAATATATGGCTTTTGGTATATAACTAATTGAGTGAGGAATGTAAAATCCAAATTGTTAATAAGTATAACAGTTAGAGGAATACCTCTACTTGTTTGCATTACTGATTGAGGTAAATATATAATAATACACTATTTAAAAATGGAAACAAATAGTCCTTTATTTTAATCATATAGTTCTTTATAGTTCTTCATTTTAATCATAGGTTCGAAATGTTGTACTGGAATGAATTATTTCCATAAGTCATTTGTTAAAAAGTAATCATTACGACGGATATGGAAAAAAATTCAAATTATTTTATTTTACTTACAATTATGAAGATAGCAATGTTTATTTTTATAACAAAACTTTCTACGAAAGTATAATATAAGGCAAGCATAAGGTGTTTCAGTAATATATAAAAATATGAATAAAAAACTTATAATCTATGAAAAGGAATTCTAATAATAAATAATTATTTTCTTCTGACAATTTTATCTTACCGGTTCTATACAATAAATTAATTTGTCTATAAAAAGAAGAGTATATATACTATTATTATATATAGCAAAAGGGATTTCTTGATACAATGAAAGTGTTATTCCATTTTTCTTTACAAATACAGCAGCCTAACACGATGCAATTATCATCATGTACCCACACGAAAATTAAATCTATGAAATATGATATCATCATTCTTTACCGTTATAAAACTTTTTAATTATTATTCAAGCTCTTAGAAACTTGTGGAATCTGACTAAAATAACACTTTTAAAAAAAGTAAAACTTTGTCGAGTATAAGTATATTTGTAATCTCTCTCCCTCTCTCTCTCTGTCTCTCTCTCTCTCCCTATCTCTCTCTCCCTCCCTCTCTCTCTCCTCCTCTCTCTCTCCCTCCCTCTCTCTCTCCTCCTCTCTCTCTCTCTCTCTTTCTCTCCATCTCTCTCTTTCTCCCCCTCTCTCCCCCAAAAGAATATCATAGTTTAAAACAAACACATGAGAGAAGTGGAATCAATTATTATTTTATATAGACAAGTACATTTTTGTGACATAGAAATATGGAATTATTTTTATAACAAAAAATCGTAAGTACTACTAAAAATAAACTCATGAAACTGGTGGAATCAATTAAGTGCAGGCAAATCAATTATTATAATAAAGAGAATTTTTAAAATAAAATTTGTTTAATATATATTTACTATAAAAATTTGTATAAAAAATAATTACGTCTAACAAAAAATATTACAAAAATACTAACATAATAACTGTAATTGAAACACAAAAAGTTAAAAAAATTTTTGCGTAAACATTTTCGAAGTTTAGATCATAGAAGTCATCACCCTCTAAAATAGTTTAACCATGAGCTGTTATACATCATAAATTCATGTAAGTTTTTCTTACACAAGTCAATCTACCTATTATCTGCAAATATGAATTTTAATTAAACATCTTCTTAAACTGTTAATTTAATTTTTTAAATTTTGGGAAATTTTCTTTTAAAGACAGAAGATACTTGCCGGACGCATCGTTTTGTAGTATTTAGGTAATCTATCAAATATTTATTTTTGTATCATTATTTTTTGGAATAAGATTTATATATTATATTTTATAAAAACTTTTCAATTATATTATATCTATCTATTATACCTACTAATTTCACAAAAATTTTATATCAATCTTTATAATTTCTATAATTATAATTTCATAATAATTTCATTGTAATATCTTCATTATACAAATTCATTATACAAATTGAATTATTATTAATTCTATAGTAAGATAATAATATTTTTTTTACATTGCGTATGTACATCTATATATTACGTATGCTTGTTCCTAACATTATATAACGAACAAGTTTTGTGTAAGTTTTGCTTTAGTCAAATATCGAAATATACTTATTTTCTTGAACTGTTATTACCATTTTATTTTAATTATTTACATACTACGTGATCAATAACTAAATACATAGAAGGTTGTGATTCCCGTCCTACGCACCTTGAACTACAAAACGATGCGTCCGGTAACTATCTTCAGTCTTTAAAAGAAAATTTCGCAAAATTTAAAAAATTACATTAACAATTTAAGAAGATGTTTAATTAAAATTCATATTTGCAGATAATAGGTAGATTGACTTGTGTAAGAAAAACTTACATGAATTTATGATGTATAACAGCTCATGGTTAAACTATTTTAGAGGATTATTTAGAGGAGAGAACTATTTATGAAAAGGTTCCTGATTGCTTGCGAGATAGTGCGTGTAGTGCGTGAAGTTTGGTTGTGTGCAAAATTGTGCTGTGGTGGTATCGGGCGCCCATCTCGCGTGCGGTGAAAGTGCAAAGTTCTCCCCGTGCGCGCGGAATTCACGGCCGACGCGTCGACGTAACCCGCCCCGAGGACGACTTCGGCAACTCTTGTATCTGGTTGGTGCTGCAGAGCGAGACGGGAGACGTCCCTGCCCGAGACGTCGGGGCTCCCTGCAGACCGCTCTCAACTGCGGCGTCGGTGAGTTTTCTCGCACGACCGCTTCCTTAACACTGTCCACGGCGACATCCCCTTTGATTCCTTTCAGGTAAGAGCGCTCAAACTGCGACTAATTGGCCAATTAGGTTAGGTTATAAGCATGCGTGCGTTACAAAATTGTAATCTTTAGTTTTATTTTGTTTTCTTTCAGTACACTGTCGTTATTATAATTCATTGTATTTTATCTTAAGTTATGTAAAATAAATAACCCTTCACTCACTCATCCTCGTCTTTCCTTAGTATGAAGTCGCCTTGAGTTCAGTATATGGGTAAAATTAATTTGAACATTGGTGCCCCGGGTGAGGAGTGAGTGATAGGTTAAAGATTTTATATGTACATTTGCGTGGATTGTCGTGAAGTTCGCTCCATCGCGGGGCATTGTTACGTAAGCGGCAGCAGCGTAACGGCCGCTTTTCCTGGGAACTACCACGCAGGCAGGTCGCGTGTGCCATCGGCGGTGCGCTTGCATCCGCTGAGCTTAATTCCGTATATCACACCAGCGCACCTTCCCCTCATTACAATTTTTGACTGTCAGTGCGCTCTTTGATTGCATTTTACCCTTATTTTCCCTTTAGTAGTGAATTTTTTCTCTCAAGTTTATACTCGTTGTTTGAAATTCACTTTAAATTTGAATTCGCGTCCTTGTGGTAATTTGAATTTCTCTACAATGGCTCCTCTGACATTGAATAAACTTATCAATCTGCAAAATTCTCGTTTGGGGGAAATGCAATTGATCGAGTCTCGTTTCCTTGAAAAGCCAAAAACCACGCTAAATAAGGCCATTGTGCAGTCGCGCGTGGATGCAGTCAAGGGGATCTGGGATGAGGTTCGCAAGACTCATGCTAGCATTCTGGCGAGAAGTGACACCGAAGGCGCCCCATACCTTGTCGAAAATACTTTCAGTCTGATTCAGGCAAAGTACGAGGACGAGAATGACGCACTTCTTACTGCTTGTGTGCAGATTGAAGCAGCTAATGATCCCACGTCTGCGCCCAATACTGCCGAACAAATCATCCCTAAGCTCCCTCGGCTGCCTCTGCCAATATTTTCAGGCAAATATGAGGACTGGGAGAGTTTCTGTGATCTGTTCACTTCCCTGGTCCATGACAACCTTAAATACTCGGAGGCCACTAAGTTGCAATTTTTAAAATCTTGCCTGAAGGATTCTGCTGCCGAATTGGTTACAGGAGTAAAGGTTACCAATGCTAACTACGCCAGCACATGGGCGGCCTTGAAAGCACGTTATTTCAACCCACGCTTGATAATTTTCAAGCATTTTGTGGCCCTCATGCAGCTTCCATACTTGAAGAAGGAATCAGCTGCTGGCCTGCGCACCTTCGCAGATTAAGCTCAGCGTATTGTTCGCGCACTAACCAATCTGAAGTTGCCAGTTAAGCACTGGGATCTTTGGTTTATTTTTATCCTGTCGGAGCGCCTGGATCCTGAGTCAAGAAAACTGTGGGAATCCGAATTAAGCGTCAAGGATCGTCAAGTTCTCAGTGAATTCGATGCGGTGGAGTTCGATCCTCTCGATCACCTTCCAACATTCTCCGACTTAGTTGAATTTTTGGAAAGGCGAGCTCAAGCTTTGAACATGTTAGCCCCAGAACGCATACCTGAGCAGACTCTAGATCGCAGAGGTGAAAAAAGAAGCGGTTCTGAATCTAGACCAGGCCCTCAGCCAAAAAGGGTTTTCCACACCCATCCTCAGGCTGCTTCTACTCCAGCATCTCTGAAATGTGCCTTCTGCGGAGGTCTGCATTCAATCTATAAATGCTTCAAATTCAAGGCTAAGTGTCCGGAGGAGCGTTGGAAGGATGCCCGGCGATTAAAGCTATGCTTCAACTGCCTTGGGCAACATTTAGCTAATACCTGCCATTCTGCTGGTTGTTGCTCCGTTTCTGAATGTGGAGAGAAACATCACACCCTATTACATCGATCCTCTAGTGCCTCACAATCCCAGCAGAGGAATTTGACTGCTACGAACCACCCATCAGGAGATAACTCGGGTACAGCTCCGAAAAATGTCAATGCGCACACTGCCAGTATCTCTGGTTCAAGATGTCGTGTTGCATTACCTACAGCCCAAGTAGGAGTTTTAGGCTCTAGAGGTAACCAAATCAAGGTTCGGGCTCTCTTGGATCAAGGATCCGAAGCCTCATTTATTTCGGAGTCGATTGTTCAGCTTCTCGAGTTACCCAGGAGCCGCACTCATATCTCGTTAGCGGGCATTGGCGGAAGTGCTCCCGGTAAGGCTCATGCATTCACAAAGATTGCGTTACAATCTCTCATCGACCCAGAGTTTCAGATTCAAACCGAAGCCCTCATACTCCCGCGACTGACATCACAACTGCCAGATAAGCCGATCGTCGAAATTGACTTCAAACAGTTTGAAGGGTTACCACTGGCTGATCCTGGATTTACAAATCCTAGCTCAGTCGACCTTATTCTAGGTGCTGAAGTCTATGGTCAGCTTCTGCGTTCAGGTTTGAAACGATTCCCTCCTTCCTATCTACTTGCGCAAAACACCGTGTTCGGTTGGGTCGTTTCGGGCTCGGTTCAAGCAGACACATCACGGCGGGCGGGAGCTATTACTCTGCCGCAGACGAACGTGTTACACTGTGTCACGGAGAATTGTTTGGACAGTTCACTGCAGTGCTTTTGGGAACTTGAAGAAGTTCCACCTCCTTTGGCGCAGCTGAAGCCTGAAGATCAGGCTTGCGAAGATCTGTTCAAACAGACTCATAATCGAGATTCAGAAGGTCGATATATCGCCTCTCTCCCATTAAAACCAGATCTTCCTCAGGTGTCTTCTGAAACACGCAGAATGGCTTTAGGCTCACTCTCTTCAATGCATCGACGTTTTTCTCGGGATCCTAAATTGGCTCAATCGTATCGAGATTTCATGGAAACTTACGAAATCCTCGGACATATGACCCGTATTCCAGACGTTGAGATCAACCGTGCAGGAGTGTGGTACTTGTCGCACCACGCGGTTGTGCAAGATTCAGGTTTAAATTGGAAACTCCGTGTCGTGTTCGACGCTTCTCGCCAAACCCACGGTGGTCATTCGTTGAATAAATTTCTGATGAAAGGTCCTCCGCTTCAAAGTGATCTTGCTTTGGTTCTGTTAAATTGGCGAAGATATCGGTTCACTTTTACGGCGGACATTATCAAAATGTTTCGTCAAATCAAGATGCACCCCAAGGATCAAGATTTTCAAAGGATTCTGTGGAGTTCCAACCCTGAAGAAATCCCCACTGAATATCGCTTGACTACTGTCACTTATGGTACGAATTGTGCGCCTTATCTGGCGATTCGTACTCTTAAGCAACTAACTCAAGACGAGGGCCCTAGATTTCCTCTGGGAGCGGAGTGTCTCAACCATCAGACGTATATCGATGACATCTTTACAGGAGCTGATGAGTTGCCTGACGCTCTTCAGAAACGTGATCAGCTTGTTGAGCTTTTTAAACCGTGTCAAATTCATGGATTCTCTGACGCTTCCTCTCGTGCGTACGCTGCTGTGATTTACGTACGCATTGACGAAGGAAATGGCCTGTCTCGTGTTTTCCTTCTCACTGCTAAGACCAAGATCACTCCGGTTAAAACCGCCAGCATTCCTAATTTAGAATTGTGCGGAGCTGCGTTGCTTACTAAGCTTATTTGTCATCTACGAAAATTAGCCTTTCTTAAAGACCTGCCAGTCCATGCCTGGTCGGACAGTCAAATAGTACTTACGTGGCTTCGTAAGCACCCATCCCATTGGAAAACATTTGTGGCCAACAGAGTATCTTATATTCAAACGGAATTGTCCTCCGCAACCTGGTCTCATGTTCCTACAAAGGAAAATCCAGCTGACTTGGCCACCCGTGGATTGAAGCCGGCCGAATTAGCGCAGAATGACCTTTGGTGGCATGGCCCTGATTGGTTGATCAAGTCGCCAGAGCATTGGCCTCATTTGGTTGATGCCCCCCGTATCCTACATGCTAAAATGCAAACGCTTCAACCTGAGATCTGTACTCGTTTCTCTTCATTGACCCGGCTCATACGTGTTGTTGCGTACTGCCGACGTCTTCTCGTAAAGGTGCGTAGACGCAAAGCGTGTAGGGATCTTCCCTCTGCCTTTCCCTCTTCTACAGAACTTAATGAAGCTCGCGACCTAATCATCAAATTGACTCAGTCACATGCGTTTGCGGATGAAATTAGGCTGCTGAAAAAGGGCAGGGGTCTGCCAAAAGGAAACCCTTAGCGGAAATTAAACCCCATCATGACAGAGGATGGTCTCCTACGTGTGGTAGGTCGTCTGGCGCCCTCTTCTCTTCCGTCGATCAGTAAGAATCCACCAATCTTGCCTCACGACTCCGCCCTCAGCCTTTTATTTGCTCGATCTGTACACCTAGCTTCGCTCCATGGAGGGCCGACCCTTACCTCCAGCATTTTGATGCATCAGGTCTGGATTCTAGGAAGACAGCGGGTGGTGAAGTCCGTTATTCATAAGTGCGTAACCTGCCAACGACACAAACCCCGACTTGGGCATCAGATGATGGGCGATCTCCCAGCAGAAAGAGTAACCGTTAGCAGGGCTTTCTCTTGTACTGGTCTTGATTATGCGGGGCCCTTCCAGATCCGTGCAAGCAAAGGCCGTGGCTATAAATCCTACAAAGGCAACATAGCGCTTTTTGTTTGTTTTACCACTCGAGCGGTTCACCTAGAGCTTGTGAGTGATCTCACGACAGCTTCCTTTATTGCTGCATTCCGGAGATTTGTGGGCAGACGTGGCATTTGTCGCAAGCTCTTCAGTGACAACGCTACCACGTTTCACGGGGCGGACGCAGAGCTCAAGCGAATGTTTGAGAGATCATCCGCCTTTTATCGCGAGGTAGCAAACCTTCTGGCAAATGATGGAACGGATTGGGCATTTATTCCTCCACTTGCCCCCCATTACGGAGGTCTCTGGGAAGCAGGGGTAAAGTCCACGAAACACCATTTGAGGCGAGTTATAGGAGAACATACACTAACCTTTGAGGAGCTATCCACTCTGCTAGTCCAGATCGAAGCCTGCCTGAATTCGCGGCCCCTCACTCCTATGAGTTCGGATATTGACGATCTGAGTGCTCTCACGCCATCGCATTTCCTGAACTGCGGGGCGTCCACATTAATCCCCGATGATGGCCCAACCTCTGGTCCAGAGAATCGGTTAAATCGCTACCAGCTCCTACAGCGTATACTCAATGAGTTCTGGAAACGTTGGTCTTCGGAATACCTCCAACACCTTCAAGAACGAGGGAAGTGGAAAACTCCACAAGAGAATTTTAGTATAGGTCAACTTGTTCTGGCAAAGGATGACCGCTACCCGCCTTCCAAGTGATCTCTAGGGCGAGTGAAAGAGATTCACCCCGGTCCGGACGGACTTGTCAAGGGTGGTCACGGTCAAGACAGCTTCATCCCTTCTTCGACGTCACATTGCTGGGCTCTCCCCCATCTCGATGGATGACCAGGGTATTGCGTCAGTACCCGCGGGATCACCCCCTCCAAAACTGTAAGGGTAGGCGGTGGTTCGTCCATTGGACGAAGGCGGGCGAAATGTTCGCACCTTAGCACTGCATATTATCGCCAGGATGGTTTGACTGCCTTTCATCGCGTTCAAACTTCGCGCGCTCCTTTGTGCCGACTGTGGAGGAAGAGGGCGCTTGAGTGGGCTGCACGCGCGCCGGCGCTCCTATCGTCGCGTCGAGGAGAGGCACGCGCCGGCCCCGAGTCAGTGTGGCCAGGTAAACAATATACATCGTAATACTACGCATGTAAAAGTGGCGATTTATCGCCACAACCTGGTCACACTGCCCCGAGTCAGTCAGCCCGAGAGCTTCGCCACAGGAGCTGCTCCTGAGTTCTAACGTCTCCTTGAGCTGAAAAGGTTCCTGATTGCTTGTGAGATAGTGCGTGTAGTGCGTGAAGTTTGGTTGTGTGCAAAATTGTGCTGTGGTGGTGTCGGGCGCCCATCCCGCGTGCGGTGAAAGTGCGAAGTTCTCCCCGTGCGCGCGGAATTCACGGCCGACGCGTCGACGTAACCCGCCCCAAGGACGACTTCGGTAACTCTTGTGTCTGGTTGGTGCTGCAGAGCGAGACGGGAGACGTCCCTGCCCGAGACGTCGGGGCTCCCTGCAGACCGCTCTCAACTCCGGCGTCGGCGAGTTTTCTCGCACGACTGCCTCCTTAACACTGTCCACGGCGACATCCCCTTTGATTCCTTTCTGGTAAGAGCGCTCAAACTGCGACTAATTGGCCATTAGGTTAGGTTATAAGCATGCGTGCGTTACAAAATTGTAATATTTAGTTTTATTTTGTTTTCTTTCAGTACACTGTCGTTATTATAATTCATTGTATTATTATCTTAAGTTATGTAAAATAAATAACCCTTCACTCACTCATCCTCGTCTTTCCTTAGTATGAACTCGCCTTGAGTTCAGTATATGGGTAAAATTAATTTGAACAGATGGAGAGAAAGAGGGAGAGAAAGAGTGAGGAAGAGAGAGAGGGAGGGAGAGAGAGATAGGGAGAGAGAGACAGAGAGAGAGCGAGAGAGATTACAAATAGACTTATACTCGCCAAAGTTTTACTTTTTTTAAAAGTGTTATTTTAGGGTATAATATAATTGAAAAGTTTTTATAAAATATAATATATAAATCTTATTCCAAAAAATAATGATATAAAAATAAATATTTGATAGATTACCTAAATACTACAAAACCATGCGTCCGGCAAGTATCTTCTGTCTTTAAAAGAAAATTTCCCAAAATTTAAAAAATTACATTAACAGTTTAAGAAGATGTTTAATTAAAATTCATATTTGCAGATAATAGGTAGATTGACTTGTGTAAGAAAAACTTACATGAATTTATGATGTATAACAGCTCATGGTTAAACTGTTTTAGAGGGTGGTGACTTCTATGATCTATACTTCGAAAATGTTTACGCAAAAATTTTTTAACTTTTTGTGTTTCAATTACAGTTATTATGTTAGTATTTTTGTAATATTTTTTGTTAGACGTAATTATTTTTTATACAAATTTTTATAGTAAATATATATTAAACAAATTTTATTTTAAAAGGTTATTGCTCTCCCAAGCTGCTCGCGTTCAATGATAATTTTTATTGAGGGTGTAGTGAATTCATACACCATAGATCCTTTCGAGTGTCACGTCGAGTACGACTGAACGTCTCCATCTGCAACACAAACTCGACAACTTGTCCATCCATATATTTTTTCCTTACTCTAAGGTATAGCATCTACCGTGGGTAACCGACCAAGATCTGAAAGACTCGAGTGGTAATACGAGCCCGAACAAAAAGTCATTACGTCACATTCTTCCCTCACCTAATTACGCACCCACGCTCTCCCCCTGTTTGCCTTTCCCAAAAAGCCTAATGCCTGGAAAAGCCATAAGCACGAATGAGCGAATTATTGATTTGTCATAAAACACGCTCGCGGAGCGGGTATAAAAGGCGCCTCGCGCCTCTTCGCGGGGCAGAAGCTTTCAGATCTCTTGTATTAGTAGGGCGAAGCCCGTGTCCGTCGATTGATTATATTGGACTTAGAATCTTTGGTGAATTATACATTCTGACTTAGAATATTTTCGAGCAGAATCGACTTAGAATCTTATTGCAACGCTTCTCTGATTGTAGTCTCGCGAATAATTGTTGATATTATATCTCGACTACAATCAGTATTTAATCAGTGTAGTAACATTTATATATTTAAATAAATACTTATTATTCACATTTGGAGCGTATTTATTTCGGAACCTTCTCCTGCCATTTGAAACTCCCGCCACTGCGAACATCGGAGCTGCCGCCTTGACCAGTAGAGAGCACCAGCCAATCAACACTCGTCTTAAAGTAAGAAACGTTCAAAATAGCTAGTCTTTCCTTTCTCGCTACTAATAGTTGCCATCGCTTAGCGCTTATCTCCGTTACCTACGTTCCTTCATTAAATTATTTAAAGTCCGATTGTCTACTTTCACGAGTTCCAATTCCCGTGGTTATTACGTGTAGGCGTAGACCAAAACCGGAACAAATTATCGCGCTTACCTTAACGTTTTCGCGACATTGTAACACGGACGTTATAATTGGGGGCCCAACTCCGGGATCAAAAGTGAAAGTAGTGTAAAATTTTTTTTCGCATCTCAAACTAGTATACATTTTTCTCTTTCTTTCCTTTTTACCGTTCATAATTAATAGAGTGTTAGAAAATGGCAGAATCAAGCGGCACTATAGCAAGAAACGCAGAGGCAACTGCGATATTGAGGCGCGCGCTCTCCGTAGTAGAGCCAGGTCTCGCGACTGCTACGCTTAACGAGTTAGTAAACGAATTAAGAACTAGATATCAGGTCGCGTCAGAAGTCAAACCGGAAAGGGCCACTGAAGTAAAGAAATTACAGCTATCTTTAAGGGACATAATCAACCCAAGCGTAGTAGAAAAAATTTTTCAGGACGAGATTATGATAGATATTTTAAGAGAATTTATGGAACAGAATATTAGCGTTAAAGAAGTAATCGAAGCCATAGCAAGCACAAAAAAGCAAATAATTACAGATAAGTTACCTGTTTTATTAAGCAACAAACCAGAGATTATAGACGACGGTGAAGCTTTACAATTTAAAACCGCCGCGGAGGGGGAATTAGAATCAAATTTACCATATAATGCGCACTGCGCTACGCCGAACGTAGGAAGGGGACATAGTACTCCTTATTCCCAGGCGCTGAACAGTTTTACTAACAATATGAATAGCAACGTTAATCACTTTCGTCCGAATTCCACTCTACTACCGTTAAAAAATCTCTCGATTAAAGATGCACTTGACTGTATTCCTAAATTTGATGGTAACAACATTCCACTTAGTACTTTCTTATTTGGAGTAAGAGTAGCAGTAAGCATGGTGCCAGCCGCAAATGAAGTAGATCTAGCAAAATTAATTAGGAGACGTTTGACCGGTGAAGCGGCAAAGTCTATGGAGAAGTTACATTTCAATAGCGTCAGTGAGTTAATTAAATATTTTGAAGCAAATTTCGGTTCATATAAATCGCATCAAATTTTAATCGGAGAACTCGCCGCGGCCAAACAGAAGGAAGCGGAAAACGTAATTACCTTTGCTAATAGAGTCAGGCGCATAGTGATCGAGTTAAAAGAGGCGGCAAAGAGAGACAAGAGAGATAGTCACGAATTTAGACAATATGTAGATGCCGACAAACTAAAATTTTTCACGCGCGGGTTGGATTGGGAAATTAAGAGACGAATGGGCGCCGTAAAAACGTTTCAAGACGCGGTAGAAAAAGCAATTGAAATCGAGCGCGAGGTAAATAGTTTTGAGAAACACGAAGCCCCGGATAAAAGTAAAACTAACAAGGAAATGAATAAAAATTTTAACAGCTCAGCCGAAGTTAAAATCGTTCAGGATAAAGTCGTTGAAACTTGTCAATTTTGTGAAAAAAAGAATCATGTAGCAAAAAATTGTTGGGCTTTGAAAGCATTCTTACCGCAGAACGCACAGACGCAGCCGGTACCTTGGGCGGGGCCGACGATGACTCAAACGCGACCATCTATGCCACGCGCAGGACCATTGGCCGCCGCGCGAGTAACCACGCCCCAAGCATCACGCGATCAATATAGACCGCGATCGGCTAGCCCTGCCATAGCTAAGCAAAATTACAATATTAAACAATGTAATTATTGTAAAAAAGAGGGGCATTGGAAAAATCTGTGCCCGGAATTAGAAAAAAAAAATCTGGAAAAATCGCAACGACAAACGGGAAACTCGAACGGCCCCACGGCACAGGGCGCGACCTGGGGGCAATCAAACGATACGCGCCAGGAGCAAAAGAATTCGAGCACAAATTAAAATTTATAAAGAAATCAGTATTTCTAAGCATAAACAGTAGGTCCCCTGTTGTAGAATTGCATTTTGAAAATTATAAAACATCTTTAAAATTAATGTTGGACACGGGCGCCGGACCATCATTATTAAAAATTAGTAAAAAACCCTCTAAAGCAATTGTAGCTGAGAATGAAATACTAGAGCTTAGGGGCATTACTAAAGAATCGATTAACTCGTGCGGTAAAGTACCCTTATTATTTCGTGATGTGACTTTGTATTTTCATCTCGTGCCCGATAATTTTCCAATCGAGGAAGACGGGTTAATCGGTAGTGAGATTTTGAGACGATATGGGGCAAAAATTAATTACGAAGAGAACACGTTAGACATAGCGTCACATGTAATCACCCTCCGGTGTATGAATAGTGTACATACTGATAAAACGGAAAACCAGGAAAGCGCGAAGTTAACGCGGGCCGAGCGGCGTGAGGAGTTCCTAGATGCAGTGAACGGGAACGATCGCAATTCCGGACAAGCGAGAATTTCCCCAACACTGAATCAAACGGAAAAAACCAGCGCGGCAATTAGCGAGCCTAACAGTCCTTACATTCCATATAAAGTAGTTACACTGCATGAACGCACTTTTGCTAATGAACGTTGCTTTCCATATATAGTAAACGCCCCATGTTAACCACCCGTCATACTCGAAGAAATAGAAAATAAAACTATAAGTAAAAACATGAATAAGAAATTGAAAGGGAATACTAGAACAAAAAAAGGAAAAATATTAGAAAAAGAAATTAGGAAAACGGAGAAAGTAGAGATATCAAAAGATTCGAATAATGAAAATAAAAAATTAAAAAACTTGTTTGGATCCAAAAAATCGTTTGAAAAGAAATTGAAAAACCGTAGCTTGAAAAATTGTAAAAGGAAGAATTGTAACTTCGAGAACGCGTTTGGTAGAAATAAAATTCGTACAAAAATCATTAATATAAATAGAAATTTGAAAATTAAATGTCGTAAAAACAGTAAATTTCCAAATAAAATTGTCAAATTTAGAAATTTAAAGCGAAAAATGAGTAATAAGTTTTGGAAAAAGATTTTGCTCGGTGAAAAATCGCCTAGGTACGGCGCAAGTAGCGAGAAGTCAAAATTGTTCAATAAAAATTTGAAAACTAATTTTGGTGAACATGTTCTTGCAATTGATTGGATTAACTGGAAAAATATACAACGACGAGTAAATTGTAAAGGGTCAAATGGCATTGTTAGTATTTGTAAAGCACGTATAGTTAAAAATAGAAATTTTGTTCTGAACAATAAACGTAACGGAAAAATACTAAGATCAGTAAAAACAAAGCATGTACAAGTAGCATTTGTATCAAATAAGGTTAAAGCTTTTGTAATAATGCGTCATAGAAATGAGAGGCACGAAAACTCGAAAATAAGAAATAATTGCTTTAGTAGGCTTGGAAATCTAGTTTGTGAACAAGGAAATTATGGAATAATAAATGGAAATTTGCTAAGAATAAAAGTAGTAGAATAACGAGTCATTTCCCACACTTCGAATTTGATGACAGGGTTCGGTTTATTCAACTCCTGGAGGGACTGCTAATGAAAATTGAAACATTAACTTATTTACAAATGTCCCCTGAAATCCTGCCTATCCATTTATACGGCAATACTCTGGCCGTCATGTGCTTCTACGCGATACCCTTCTTGAACAAATTGAGGGGGGATAGGGTGATGAGCAGCGAAGGTTGCGCGGACATTTTATGTGCCTTCCGCCAATCGCTCCATCGCATTAAAAGAGCAATAAATGGTTTAGGGCGGTCGATTTGGAAACATAGCTCGCACCCACACCGTGTTACGGAAATAATAGAGGGAGAAGAATCAACTAATAAAAGAGCAGCGCCGCGCGCCCTTAATGTAATGTGTGTAAGGGGCGGGGAAACAATGGCCGAAAGCGATCGTGTGACTAAGCTAACGGAGCTGCTCAGACTCGAACATTTGGCGGGGGGGCGCAGAATAGATATTTTATCACTGTTGGTCGAATTTGCTGACAGATTTTATTTGACAGGAGATATTATGCCCGCGACCAATGTAATTGAACATGAAATACCAACCACAACTAACATCCCTATTAGAATTAAGCAATTCAGACACCCGCCCGTTCTGAAAGAAGAAATAAATAGGCAGGTTAGCGAGATGTTAGAAAAAGGAATCGTCGAGCCGTCTACAAGTGCTTACTCGGCGCCAGTGTTCTGCGTTGACAAAAAGCCAGGACCCGACGGGAAAAGAAAATACAGGGTCGTCGTTGATTTTAGAAAATTAAATGCGATTATACCAGACTATAATCACCCGGTACCAAATATAGCAGACATTCTCGATAAGCTGGGCGACGCGAAGTATTTTTCGGTATTTGATTTATACGCGGGATACCACCAAATTAAAATCAAGCTGGAAGATAAAGATAAAACAGCATTTTGTTGCGATCTCGGTTTATTTCACTTTATTAGGTCACCTTTTGGTCTGAAAACTAGCGCGCCGGTATTTTTGTCTCTGGTACTTAAAGTAATCGCGGGAATGAAAAACGTAGTACATTTTTTTGACGAAATTTGTGTGTATTCAACCACATTTGAAGAACATATAGAAACAATACGAAAACTTTTCAAAAAATTGCGACATGCAAACTTAGTATTACAACCTGAAAAATGTGAATTTTTAAAACCAGAAATTAATTATTTAGGGCATATCATTAGCAGCAATGGGCTGCGGCCGGACCCAGAGAAACTAAAAGCAGTTAAGGAATTTCCCGTACTGAAAAATCAAAAAAATATTAAACAATTTTTAGGTTTAACGGGTTATTATAGAAGGTTTATTCAAAATTTTGCGCAAATAGCGAAACCTTTAACCAACCTATTGAGAAAAGAACAACAGTTCATTTGGGATGAAAAAGCGCAACAAGCATTTGTTAAATTACGCGATAGTTTGTGCTCACCACCAGTTTTGGCGCACCCGCACTTTGAAGAAAAATTTCTAGTCACCACTGACGCGAGCGGATATGCCATAGGAGCCGTTTTATCGCAGGGTGAAATAGGAAAGGATAGGCCAATAGCATTTATCTCGCGCGCACCCAATCAAGCTGAAAAGAATTATTGCACTTTCTCTAAAGAGGCGTTGGCGATCGTCTACGCGGTTACGCAATTTAGACCATATTTATACGGAAATAAGTTTACACTCATTACGGATCATAGACCTTTGGTATGGTTAAACTCGCATAACGACCCCGGATCTAGAGTCACGCGTTGGCGGTTAAAATTGTTAGATTATCAATTTGATGTGGTGTATAAAAAAAGCGAGCTGAATTTAAACGCCGACGCCTTGTCGCGTAATCCGGTCGTGGAAACTGTTTACATCGCGATGCAAGTTAGTGTAGGGGGAGAGGGGCGACATACTGACAATGATAGCCAGCCTGTCGACCAAGCTTTAGTTTCTCCCGTTATTCAGAGAGGCGAGCCGCCCGCCCCGCACGCAATGGCCATGCGCACCCGCGCTGGCCGCCAGCCCAACGAAATGTATAAGCAGGCCATAAAAGCACTGTTACCTCGAAAACGGAAAATAGCCACCGCAGGTGAGAAATGCGAGCATCCTGTCATGCATAAAGAAAATGTAGCATTCACGGAACACCTAGACTCGGGCGACTATAAAAAAAAATGAAACCTCGGGCAGACCTACATCTCCAGCTGTGAGTATAGCCAGCTCCGAACAGTGTGTCAGGGCTACAGAAAAAAATATTGTGGAAAATTCTCCAGAATTTTATGCACCCTTCGCGGATATAACTCTAAAAGAAAAAAGCGTCCTCGACCCAGGAGGAGTTAGCCTAGAAAGCGACACATACCGCGAAAATGTTGTATATTGTAGGGATAAGCTGTTCATGAGGAAGGACAATTACCTTTACGTGGTATGCGCAAAAGGGACCCCGCTCGACGAAGGGGCTAGGCAATTAAAAGATTTAGGCAAACTACCCCGGCTGGAGAATTTATCGGTCGGCGAACCCAAAATTATCAAGGTGAACAAGAAAATGCATTTCGTCATGCCTATTAGAGGAGACAATAAGAATAGTTTAGCTACAACCTTAGAAATTTGGAAACAATTAATTAAGAAATTAAATGAAATACTGATTGAAAAGCAGATAACTTCAGTTAGTTGGGCAAAGAGCGAGCATATCGAGAATGTAGAATTTAAAGAATTGTTAGCGGGCATTAGGCACGGATTAATTAAAGAAGATTTAAAAATAATAATTTGCAAGGGACTCATACAACATCCAGAACCGAGCAAGAGAACGGATATTATTCGCGAAGCTCACTGCTCGGCAGCTGGTGGCCATAAAGGCGTTAACAAAACATTAAACCGCGTAAAACATAAATTTCAATGGGAGCATCTTAAAGAAGACATACAGACTTTTATTCAAAAATGCGTTCCATGCCAATTAAAGAAATTAGTACGGGTTAAAACCAAGCAAAAAATGATTATTACTGACCATCCATGCATTCCATTTTTCACTGTAAGTTTGGATATTGTGGGCCCGCTACCCAAAACGAGGAACGACTCAGAGTATATTTTAACGATGCAAGATCAATTCACAAAATTCTCTGTAGGCGTTCCGTTAAAAGATCAAACAGCCATATCTGTAGCTGATGCTTTCATTAAACGCTTTATTTGCACTTTCGGCGCACACAAGCTATGCTCACTGATCAAGGCACTAATTTTCTTAGTAGATTAATTAAGCGGGTAGCTAAACGCTTTAGAATTAAGCAAGTAAAAACTACTGCTTTCCATCCGCAATCTAATGGCTCGCTGGAACGATCGCATTCGCCGCTTAGCGAATTTTTAAAAATGTTCGCGTCTAAAAATCTAGACTGGGATGAGTGGGTCGAACTAGCAATGTTTAACTTCAACACGGGTAAGCACGAGGGCACACAGCATACGCCGCACGAGCTGGTTTTTGGTAGGCTGGCGCGCGTTCCTTCGAGCGACCCTTTAGAGCCGAAAGATTTATTACCTACTTACTCCAGTTATATGACGGTCTTGGTGGAAAGGCTGCATTTCTTACAAGAAAGCGCCCAAGAAAAATTGCTCGCTGCCAAGCAACGGTCAAAAAATTATTACGACAAAAAGGCAAATCCTAAGGAGATCAAGATAGGCGATTATGTGTGGCTGCAAAGCAGGCCGAAGCCGCATAAATTTGAAAATCAATATTCCGGGCCTTATTTAGTAATTAAGGTCTGGGATAATGGAAATGTAAAAATACAGATCAATGAAAATAAAACCAAGGTCGTGTATAGTAACCGCTTACGCTTGTCGCATGTAAAAACGCAATCGCAGCCCGAAAGTTTGGATTAGTGCAAAAATGTGTACAGTAATCTTTCTTGAAGAATAATTAATTACTTATTGTTTACAGATGAGGATTTTGAGGTTTATCCTGACTACAGCACTAACAATTAATTACGTTTTTGGATTGATAGGGTTCAACTGCGGTCAAAAATTCACTAATTTTACTTCTATCTCGTTAGTCAACGTAGCGGACTGCGACGTTCCGGAACCGATACTTAATATCACTAAAATAGAAATAAGCCTTCTGCAATTGAATGAGTACGCGGATACGCTAGTCAGATATTGTAAAATTGAAATAGAAAGGACAGTCGGTCACTGCGGGATGTTTTCACATATGTCTTTTGTGAAAAATGGAGAAGCAAAATATTTGCACGAAGTTACGCGCGACGAATGTATGAGAATGCATTTGCATAAATCAGTCTCAATAGCCGATAATATTGTAAAAAATCTGAGAATTAACGACACTGTAACGCACCCACTCACGTTCGCTGGAACATTAAAAGCGGACGGCTCGTGCGCTAATGCGGCACATTACGCGGATCCATATGGTGAATTTGCGGATGTCGTAGTGCACGGTTACGTAACGATCCGTTTGGAAGAGCGTTTTAATTCGGTCAACTTAAATAATAATAAAATCAAGCTAGAGACCGGGACGGTATGCCAGTTCACGGATGATAATTGCGTGGATATGATTTACGGGTACGCGTTTTGGGAAGCCATTCCCACCGGGACGTGCCAAGATCGCAGGTATACCGCGTTGTACACCGGGCCGGTGATGAAGATTGTGGAGCGCGATAGCGAGCGGCGACCGCTTTACGTCCTAGAAGCCGAAGGATTGTCCTTCGCGTTTAAGGATGTCGGCCTTGTAAACGTGTGCTCTTATCAGTTAATTCGCTCGGAACACCCGCGATTGTTTATTTTGGTCGACCCAGCGAACGAAAAATTGCTGGTGCAAAAGAGTGTTTCTATTAGTAACACCGACATTTTTGCTTACGTCAACTCAAAATTTGTATATGTAGACGCTCATATTAAGGGGCAAATGACTAGATTATACACTGATGTAATTGCAAAGCAGTGTGAGTTAGAAAGAAAAGTAATACTAAACGCATTAATTATGGCTACGATCTCCCCGGATTTGTTAGCTTACCAAATAATGAGTGGGCCGGGGTATGTCAGTCTCTTAGCGGGGGAGGTGGTGCATATTTTAAAGTGTGTGCAGGTAGAAGTGAAAGTGAGACAGACAGACGAATGTTATCAGGAGCTACCGGTACTTTGGCAAGACAAACCGCGATTCTTATCGCCGCGTACACAAATTTTGCGCGAAATTGGAACTAAGGCTATGTGCGATGCAATGATTCCGGTTATGTATTTGCTCGGAGAACGTTGGTATAAAATGTTGCCGCAACTTACAGTCCAAGACGCACCCACGGTGTTGAAACCACAGACTAAGCAAACTTGGGCATATTACAACCCTACCGATTTAGCAAGCAGTGGAATTTATTATTATGGTGATCTAGAGCGGCTCAAAAATTATATTATGTTCCCGAATGAGTAGGGGGCGGTCCTTCACGCTTTAGCTTACGGAGCGTCGGGCGGGGGGAAGGTGTCGGAAGGTGTGTCTGTTGCGGGTTTACTCGACGAAGATGCTCTTTCCCGCATCGCCGATTCCGCTTGGGACAATATATGGGCGCGATTTATTACCTTTGGGTCCGCTAGCGCAGCGTTCATAACAATATTAATGATTTTCCGTTTAATTAAATTCGTACTTGATACCATTATACACGGTTACACTTTACATAATCTTTATGGATGGTCTGTGCATATTTTAGAAGCCCTTTGGAATTCTTTAACAAGCTCAATTGGTACGCGGTCCATCCGCGCCGTCGCCCGCTGAAGCTCCGTTCACCTGCCCCACTCAAAAGTACCAATTGCAATCCCAATGGTCAGATAGTAATAGCATTAAAAATATACTTATTGAAAATAAATTGTACCCGGTATTAAACGATGAAAACGTACCCGCTTTAAGGTCGTAACGAAAGCCATGCGGAGTATGACAATAGAATGCAAAGAACTTATGAATTATATCAGAAAGGGGGAAGTTTGGCTAGGGAAGAAATTATTGAAGTGACTGAGAGCGAACGTGCTAGGGAGAGACTAACTATTTTTTGCTTCGTATCGGGTATGCAACTCCCAGTAAAAAGATACATGTGCGAACCCGAGTTTTATGAAATCTTCGCGCAAGCGCGACATCACGCCCAGCAAATCGCATTTCACCTCGAGGATTTAGCGACTATGCGGACGGTTTCGGTCTGTTTTCATAAAGATTAAAATTAACTTCAACAATTTAAAGAAAAGAGTTTAGTGAACTTGTTTAAAAATAACAAGAACTGTATCACTAAGCAAGACATAATAATGCTGAATTTTTTCTTTTCTAGCCGGGTAAAGAAAGCAAAGAGTCTGACTTCGCGCTAGCGTTAGAACGGCTGCGTGACCATCCCTGCTGGAGCGTGCGAGAAGGGGACAGAGTAGTGTGCGTCGACGACGAGTCGATTAACTTCTTTTGTAAACACTGTTACCAATCGTGCGTTAAGGATCCTTTCCGTTTGCTCACGCCTTGCATTGATTATCACATTATAGTACAGCCGGGCATTCAGGTACCAACTAATTGCAAAATTTGTCATCGGCAGTTGTTATTTTTGCGTAGAGAAACAGCGTGCGAGAAGTGTATAATAGTTTATATGTTCACTGGAGAAGAGTTACTGAGATACCCGATTGCCGAAATACTGTATTAAAAATAAAAAAAAAAAGAACGCAGCAGGCATGTCTGTCATTCGGGATTTCGAGCGAGTAGCGCATAGATACCGCGCAGAATATGTGTCCGTGAATTGTTTCGAGCCTATGATACACCAAGCGATGCGTAATTTGTACGCTTTAGAGATAACGCGAACTTGTCGACAAAATTTGTACATTTCCCCGCCTGTAACTTGTGTTTTATGTAATTCGATAATTAGTTATGTTCGGCGGAATATTAGGCAGGTAACAACACGAAGTTCTTTCGTTGAAATACAGTTAGAGAAATCTCCCATTTCCTACAAGATTGACGCGATTAACGCTAGTGTTCATATGAGTACGAAAGCAGTTGACTGGTATAACCATTGCTTGGTCGAGGCGGCCAACAACGCGTTAACCATGTGGGGTGAAGATCACGCGGGCGCTCAAAACAAGGAAGGGTATCAGAACGAGGCGTTTAATAGCTGCGCGCAAGCTCAGGTGGCGGCGGAGACAGTAGTTAGCGGGGCGTTAGTCGAGAGCTCAAAAGCAAATATAGGAAACAACGCTTTGACCGGTGTTGCGCAGCAGGGGCTAGGTCAAATGGAAGTAAGGGGGAACATCAGCCTGCCCGTAAATGGCGTTAATGAAAATCCGTGTGGGACTTTAGGCAGCAGCGCGTTCGTACCCGCGGCAACAATAGCTCCTGCAGCAATGCAACCTCTGCAGCAGAGACCAACTAATAGAGGCGTAACACCGCAGGGATCAAGCCTGGTCAATGAGCCGAGTAAATTAGTCGGTAACCGGGTTACGTAGCTAAACTTACAAAATGTAACGAAACAAACTATTGGGAACGATCGCCAATTTAAGCAGGAAACAATTAATAAGCGCCATAGGCAGGAGTATTAATTAAATTCATTTTTTTTACGCATGTGTTAGGCTTAGAATTTATCAAAAAAAAATTTTTTTTTGTACTTAATTAAAATTGCACTATAAGGCAATAATAAAATCGTGTGTGTAAAAATTATCGTTGTTTATTGTTATATTACCATCCAAAATACGTTGTTTATAAGTATTTGTTTTCAGCTACCCTATTTTAAGTTTACGCGGACCAAAGATGAAGAGCGAGATAGCTCTCAAATTTTGCGCAGCGGCAATATTTTTTGTCAGCGTCGCAGCGATCGACCTTTTACCATATTACCACGCTGTAGAAGACAACCCTGGCTTGGTCTTCGCCAAATCAAAACAGGTGGTATTTATTAAAGAAAAATGGAGCGTCATGACATCAATCAACACCGACTTCATCAAATCAACCGCGAGCGCGAGTCGAGTAGAATTAAGAACATTAATAGCAGCTTACGCGATTTTAAGCAGGCCAAATGACACTGTTGTGCAGTACATCAATACTGTACACCTAGAATGAAGTAGTCTAGATGCAGCCATTGAGAACCTTAGAAAAAATGAGCTGTTTTATGAACTGGTAGTTGTTCCGAGAGGAGAGGATTATCATGTACCTCCTACTAGCTATTTATTACAAAACCATGTCGCGATTGATAGTTTAATGAAAAGCCTACGTGAAAATAAACTCGAAATTATGGCGGGAGAGGCAGAGAGTACTTGTGTAATCGAAAACGATTACGCAGTTGAAGGCAGAGCAATTCAGGGGCAATTAAATGAGATTAGTAAGGGGAGTAACGAAACAGTATGGGGAAAGTTTCGGGCTGATACTAGTATGAAATTAATGTTAGAACATTTATTCGGTCTTATGAAAGTTGTATCTAGAGCCAAGCGACTTGCGAATGAATTGAGCAATTTATTAAGATACCAAAAGATGTTATTTACATCTGCCGTTTTAAATAAACATTTACTTATCATTAGAGACGAAAGAAAGTTGGCATTGCCTTTTTATATATCGAATTTCGGTTCAATTTTGCTAGATAATATGGTTAAAGCGCATATAGTTTTTGTCAAAAATCAATTTTTTATAGAAATAATAATTCCATTTACAGATCAGGATATATTTACAATGTACGAAATGCAATCTTTTCCGGCTTTTCAAACTAGTTTAAATGATAAAACTATAGCAGCGTTCATAAAACCTAGAGCAGAATTTATAGTTGTTAGCTCGGATACTGATCGTTATCTATTTTTGAATAGATCGGATTTACAAAAGTGTGAAGAAAGAAATACCTTTTTCTTATGCGAAAATGAGTTTTATTATGAAAGCCTCTTGTCATGTGAAAAAATGCTTTTAACAGAGCCTAATTATGGTAAACTGTCATCTTGCAATATTGAATTTTCGCATGGAAAAGAGTATTATTTCCAACGAATGACCAATAAAAGATTGTGGTTAGCGTCTACATTAAGTAAAGCTAGGCTAGAGGTATCTTGTTCAGGTAAAGGTTATAAGATACCAATATCAGGCAGCCAAATTATTGAACTCCCTAAGAATTGTAAAATGCGTATCGGTGAACAAACAGTATACGGTTTCGATGGAAAGTACGTGGAGGGAGATATTATAGTACCTAAGCTTAAGTTAGATTTACATAAAGAATTTTCATACTCGCAAAAAAACGAGGAGCCACATGCAAGAAAAAATGACATAGACCCCACTAAAATTACTAGTAAAGATTGGTTGTTTATAATATTCTATGCTGTTTTGGCATTCGCAATGATTGTATTTTTGGGTTTGTTTACGCATTTGGCTTATCGTTTTCTTAAAACCAAATCAGGAGCGAACGCGCCTACCGAAAATGCATACGTGCCAATGCGGGTCTTAGACCCGCGTTTTAGATGCGAGTTTACAGGGGTGTCTCATTATGAAGAGGCACGAACACCTCCATTGCCGGTAAAGGGCAGCAAACCAAGCACGTCATCTACGACAGTGTAGGGCGCTGCCAGAGCGATATAGACATACAAGAAAACGTGTAGCTTCAGAAGGCATTTTCCCTCACTCAAATTTCCCTTTCCCTTTCTTTTCAGTCCCACCCCCGTGCGCGTAGGAAGGTAGGGCGGCTGGCCACCAGCATGAAGCAACAACAGTCCAGCACTAGCAGTCCTAGCAGCAAGTCCACGTAACCACAGATATGGAGCGCAGATTCTACGCAAAATCGCTGATGCGGCTGGCCATGGGGACCTTCATCAAGTACGAGAACGGGTTAGCCGAGGCTAGCGACCGAGTATCGCAAATAGTGTACAGAAACCTCTGGACACTTTGCCGATTGTCGCTCCAGCCTGACGAGGACGAGACGTTGGAAGCAGCAATAAAAAAAATAACAGCCAGTACCATCCATGAAAGGAGGACGGCACTTAGGGTCTTCAGACTCATGAGTGCCAATGATAAATGGAGGATGGTCAGTCGCGGCGGACCATTAGCCGCCGCACGATGGCATCGTCAGCGCAGCAGGATCGAGGCGGAGCGAGTGTTCGAAGAAGTGAGCCTGGGCCTTAGGCTAACTGCGCCCTATGGACAAGAGGGCTTCGGGGACCAACTGTGCTATGGTCAATGCGACGGCTATGCAGTTGACCTGCCGGCTTGGAGGAACTGCACGCGCTGCGTAGCAAGCAGCGTGGGCCCCGGCACATTGGCAACGTGTTTCGACTGCACCGAGGAGGACCACATGCAAGCTCTCCAGGGGACAAGATGTCCAGCATGCGGAGGCGCACCCATCTTGAATGCTTGGCAGCCTCCGCCCGAAGAAAACTGGAACGATGAAGAGGAGCACGATCTGCTATGGAGACAACAGCAGTGGCGGCAATTCCAACAATGGGAGAACGAGAATAGAGCCGAAGCCGGATTCTGGGAGGGTGGCAACCCGGAACCACCAGACGAATTGATGCTATGAATTTTTTTTCCTGCTCCCTTTTCAGCCATTTGTAATCGCTACTTTGTAAAAAAAAAAAAAAAAAGAGGCAAAAACACAACAAACAGCAATGCTGTGGGGCCGAGTCTCTCAAGACTCAGCTCCCGCCTTGAGGTGACACTTGGGCGAGAGACTCTGGCAAGCGCCGCCCCGCAGCAGAGGTCTGTAAGGGGGGAGGGGGCGTGTCATGCCATGCTCGGCTGACCGTGTCCACCCGTAGCACAAGTGAGCACCGAAAATACGGTTGCTTATGCCGACAGGCGGTAAGCTACCACGCGACCGTGGCAGATCGCGAGGTAACCAAGCGCTGAGCACAAACTCGATGCGCACCTTACCTTCAGCCAGAAAGACGCGAGCTTGGTGACCGAACAATGGCATTTGGGCCACACACAAAAAAAACTCAGTATATATCTTTTATGTGTAGATTTGCCTGGAAACCAACCAATCACACCTAGGGTCCAAACTGGTACCAATTGCATCGGACCACGAGGCATGGACAACGCCGCGGAACTCACCTGGTATGCTTATGTCCCGACTTTGAAGTACGAGGCCAAGAGGGTGTATGTCACTCGGATCACTCAGCGCACCTGGGCCCCACGCAGCTACAGCTCTGAAGTACATTATCAAATATACCGCAGATGTACAGCTTGGATGGATCATACTTGGGGCGGCAGGCATCAGGAGCGTCCCGGGCCTTTTTCCGAAAGGCTTGAAAAGGACTATGAGGCCACAGCGGATCGAATCTTCCGCAGTTTTAGTAGTACCGATATCTGGTTTTTTTTGCAGCAAAATAACGAGTGGAGCGGGGTCCACTGGTCAAGGTCGGTTACTCGCTATTACAATAACTATAACCAACACCCAGAGTGGTCACCCAGGCATTGTGACCCGAGGCTAGAGAACAACGATTACGCCTTATTTGAGGCAGACACCCAGGGCGCCACGTATGCAGACCGCCTACATTTACCATACGGAGGCGAAGGTTTTGGCGACGATCAGACCTACGGCATTTGCACTGAATGTGGACAGAGCATTCCTGCCTGGCGCAACTGCGCTGAGTGTCAGGTCTTTAGCGGCAAACCGGATTGTTTGGACGAATGTTTAACGTGCGACCGACTGGAGCACGTTTGGGCGCTTGAAGAAGACCGCTGTCAGGAGTGTGGGGGGTCGCCCACTAGACCGATGCTGGAGTCCGACGTGATCAATGAACAATGGTGGTGATCCATAAAAGGCGCTATAAATGTGTTTTTAGGGACTATATATGTATTAAAAAAAAAGTATGACAAAGTTGTATGTACTCGCGCAGGATGTTTGCACGATTCTAGCTCCCACCACCCCAGATTTGAAAGGAATAGGCGGGGTACGCAACGCTGCCCGGCAGCGTATGTCTTTAGGGGGGGCGTGTCACGTCGAGCACGACTGAACGTCTCCATCTGCAACACAAACTCGACAACTTGTCCATCCATATATTTTTTCCTTACTCTAAGGTATAGCATCTACCGTGGGTAACCGACCAAGATCTGAAAGACTCGAGTGGTAACACGAGCCCGAACAAAAAGTCATTACGTCACATTCTTCCCTCACCTAATTACGCATCCACGCTCTCCCCCTGTTTGCCTTTCTCTAAAATCCTAATTCCTGGAAAAGCCATAAGCACGAATGAGCGAATTATTGATTTGTCATAAAACACGCTCGCGGAGCGGGTATAAAAGGCGCCTCGCGCCTCTTCGCGGGGCAGAAACTTTCCAATCTCTTGTATTAGTAGGGCGAAGCCCGTGTCCGTCGATTGATTATATTGGAGTTAGAATCTTTGGTGAATTATACATTCTGACTTAGAATATTTTCGAGCAGAATCGACTTAGAATCTTATTGCAACGCTTCTCTGATTGTAGTCTCGCGAATAATTGTTGATATTATATCTCGACTACAATCAGTATTTAATCAGTGTAGTAACATTTATATATTTAAATAAATACTTATTATTCACATTTGGAGCGTATTTATTTCGGAACCTTCTCCTGCCATTTGAAACTCCCGCCACTGCGAACATCGGAGCTGCCACCTTGACCAGTAGAGAGCACCAGCCAATCAACACTCGTCTTAAAGTAAGAAACGTTCAAAATAGCTAGTCTTTCCTTTCTCGCTACTAATAGTTGCCATCGCTTAGCGCTTATCTCCGTTACCTACGTTCCTTCATTAAATTATTTAAAGTCCGATTGTCTACTTTCACGAGTTCCAATTCCCGTGGTTATTACGTGTAGGCGTAGACCGAAACCGGAACAAATTATCGCGCTTACCTTACCGTTTTCGCGACATTGTAACACGGACGTTACACGAGCATCATAAATTTATTGATACACCGACGTTTCGGGAGTATAATTAACTCCCCTTATCAAGGCTAAAGACAATGAACATACAAAAAATATTAAACATAACGGCAATTATAAAATTTCTTGTCACATTAAAGAAAAAACTTTCTTTTCCCTTACCATTCGAGGTGGTATATCAATTTACAAATTTATAAAGCGGCCATAGCGTGGATTCCGCGTGTCAAACAGTTTTTCTTTTTACAATAGATTTTTATTAAATCACCAACATTTGTAAAGCAATACCTGTATAATGAGAATATTTAGAAAATTAAATTGTACTAAAGAAAAAAACCCAAAATAAGAAAAAAGGCATGAAAATTAAAAAAAAAAAAACTTACATGTTACAAATCAGTCGTTTAGTCATAACGTCAAAAGCTGTCTTACCCAGGATGATGTAATCTCACTGTTCAAAAGAGACAATAAGAGTTACGGGCATCTCCGGGGCTATTTATACGGAATAAAGTAGTGGGGATAGAAATTTAGTAAGGAAATTGACTTAGTAACGCAGTGCCCACCAATGAAAAACTACTCTCTGCTGCGTAACCGACGAGAATTTATGAATTTGTTAGGTTTGTTACGAATGTTGGTTGATCTATTAACAATGTCGACTGTGGATTTATAACAATTTTTTAGTTTGATAGTATCAAACTGTCTATTCATATTATTATTGGTACTATAAATGTGTAACATCTCAGAAAACAATCTTTTATTCTTATAACTTTCGTGATCAGCGATATTGACCTTATTAAAATCTATTTTATGATTATAAAAGTTTGCATGTTCGGCTAAAGCCGACGTGGTATCACCATTCTTAACACTACGCTTGTGTTCATTAATGCGTAATCGTAATTGTCTACCTGTCTGTCCAATATATGACATTTTACAATCAGCACAATTCACTTTGTAAACTACACCACTTTTTTCAAACTTATCAACATTATCCTTACCTAATTTAATGTATTTAGAAAGTTTATTGCATGGTTTTTGTATAACTTTATAACTATTACGAGACAGAATTGATTTTAATTTGTAACTGAGATGTTTAACGTATGGAATAACGATGAGCGATTTTTTAGAATCATCTGCAGTATTCGAATCGTTTATGTCAATTTGTAATTTTTTTGTAAAAGATAACCTACGTTGTATACCCTCGTTAATAAATTTTAACGGATAACCATTCTCAACAAGTAATTGTTTTACAATATTTAAATTTAAATCAAACCATAAACAATCGCTCTTTTTTGTGATAAAGGATGATGCGAATCAAAGTGAACGAATCTACCAGAATAAGTACTTTTTCTGTACCAATTTGAAATAATTTTATTACCTTCTCTTATTAGAGACATTTCTAAAAAATTGATAGATTTATTCTCTTCATTTTCCATCGTGAATTTCAAATGTTCATTAAACTCATTAAATTCACATAAACATCGATCTATATCATTTTCCTTAATAATCAATAGACAGTCATCAACATAACGTTTATAGAAAACAACACTATTTTTAAGGACATTGAGACAATGAAGTTCTAAACATTCGAGAGCTAACTCTCCAAACCACGGACTAGAACAACCACCCATAGGAGCCCCATGAATTTGTTTGAAGTACTTCCCATCAAATTTAAAATATGTAGAAGACATAAGAAAAATAACACCATCAAGAAACTCTTGTAAACTTAAATTAATTCTGCACTTTAAATATTTCCATTTACGTCTGATCCCCGTAAGCACTAAATCAATATTTATGTTAGTGAATAATGAAACAACGTCAAAGGAAACTAATCTACAATTATCGGGTACGTTAATTTTTGAGACAGAATCTAATAATTCGTAACTATTTTTAAGTGAGGATTTAGGTTTCGGCAAATACTTCATAAAAAACGTAGAAATAGCTTTATCAAGTTTATACGTTGGCGAGTTAACCGTCGAAACAATAATACTGATTGGCAAATCTTTTTTATGGATCTTTATTAAGCCATATGCACGCGCTAGATCTGTATTGTTATTGTTTGTTTTCAAAATGTCAAAACTGGAATCAAGGTCACAAACGCCACGATTAATCCACTTTTTTATTAATAAATCTATTGACTTCTTTAGAATGTTAAGTGGACTTTTGGAAAGTTGCTTATAATATTTATCATTCGAGAGAACTTCAAGGACTTTTTTATTATAATTTTCCCTGTCAATTGCAATCGTAACATTTCCCTTGTCAGCTTTAGTAAATAATATATTTTTGTTATCTTTAACAAATTTGTCAGTAGCTGAAAATTTTATTTTAAGAATTCTCTTTATTATAATAATCGACTTGCCTGCACTTTATTGATTCCACCAGTTTCATGAGTTCATTTTTAGTAGTATTTACGATTTTTTGTTATAAAAATAATTCCATATTTCTATGTCACAAAAATGTACTTGTCTATATAAAATTATAATTGATTCCACTTCTTTCATGTGTTTGTTTTAAACTATGATATTCTTTTGGGAGAGAGAGGGGGAGAAAGAGAGAGATGGAAAGAAAGAGGGAGAGAAAGAGAGAGGAGCGAGAGAGGGAGGGAGGGAGAGAGAGATAGGGAGAGAGAGAGAGAGAGGGAGAGAGACTACAAATACACTTATACTCGCCAAAGTTTTACTTTTTTAAAAAGTGTTATTTTAGGGGGATTCCACAAGTTTCTAAGAGCTTCAATAATAATTACCAAGTTTTATAACGGTAAAGAATCATGATACCATATTTCATAGATTTAATTTTCGTGTAGGTACATGATGATAATTGCATCGTGTGAGGCTGCTGTATTTGTAAAAAAAATGGAATAACACTTTCATTGTATCAAGAAATCCCTTTTGCTATTTATAATAATAGTATATATACTCTTCTTTTTATAGACAAATTAATTTATTGTATAGAACCGATAAGATAAAATTGTCAGAAGAAAATAATTATTTATTATTAGAATTCCATTTCATAGAATATAAGTTTTCTATTCATATTTTTATATGTTACAGAAACACCTTATGCTTGCCTTATATTATACTTTCGTAGAAAGTTTTGTTATAAAAATAAACATTGCTATCTTCATAATTATTTAAGAAGTGTTATTAGACGCTCGTGATATAAAGTTTTTTTTAGGAAATTATAATCGGACAACAGACGAGCCATTCCTATTATGAACTAATATTTCTTTTTTACTTTAACGAGGGCGAACTGTATTTCGACAGTCGATGATCTCGATCGGAAATTTCTTAGAAAGTCTCATAAGAGGCAAAATAATGAAGAAAAACCCGAATTAATAAGATGGTAAGAATTTTTGTAAAATGAAATATATGTAAAAGATGTTAAATGACGTTTCGTCCTCGATACTACCTGGTGGACTCATCAGGAATAGCCAGGCAGACCTTTATTCGACGTCAAAATGATAAATAACTATGGCCAATTTATAGATTCAAGAGAAAGTTTTTCTTGTTGGTGCAAAAAAGTCGTAGCCACCTAGTGATGAGATGGTTGAAACTGGGGATTGGCATGTTTATAGTCCCATATGCCTTATAATAATTTAAGAAGTGTTATTAGACGCTCGTGATATAAAGTTTTTTTAGGAAATTATAATCGGACTACAGACGAGCCATTCCTCTTAGGAACTAATATTTCTTTTTTCCTTTAACGAGGGCGAACTGTATTTCGACTGTCGATGATCTCGTCGATCGGAAATTTCTTAGAAAGTCTCATAAGAGGCAAAATAATGAAAAAAAACCCGAATTAATAAGATGGTAAGAATTTTTGTAAAATGAAATATATGTAAAAGATGTTAAATGACGTTTCGTCCTCGGTACTATCTGGTGGACTCATCAGGAATAGCCAGGTAGACCTTTATTCGACGTCAAAATGATAAATAACTATGGCCAATTTACAGATTCAAGAGAAAGTTTTGTTTGTGGGTGCAAAAAAGTCGTAGCCACCTAGTGATGAGATGGTTGAAACTGGGGATTGGCATGTTTATAGTCCCATATGCCTTATAATAATTTAAGAAGTGTTATTAGACGCTCGTGATATAAAGTTTTTTTAGGAAATTATAATCGGACTACAGACGAGCCATTCCTCTTAGGAACTAATATTTCTTTTTTCCTTTAACGAGGGCGAACTGTATTTCGACAGTCGATGATCTCGATCGGAAATTTCTTAGAAAGTCTCATAAGAGGCAAAATAATGAAAAAAAACCCGAATTAATAAGATGGTAAGAATTTTTGTAAAATGAAATATATGTAAAAGATGTTAAATGACGTTTCGTCCTCGGTACTACCTGGTGGACTTATCAGGAATAGCCAGGTAGACCTTTATTCGACGTCAAAATGATAAATAACTATGGCCAATTTATAGATTCAAGAGAAAGTTTTGTTTGTGGGTGCAAAAAAGTCGTAGCCACATAGTGATGAGATGGTTGAAACTGGGGATTGGCATGTTTATTGTCCCATATGCCTTATAATAATTTAAGAAGTGTCAAGGCTCGTCTGTTGTCCGATTATAATTTCCTAAAAAAACTTTATATCACGAGCGTCTAATAACACTTCTTAAATTATTATAAGGCATATGGGACTATAAACATGCCAATCCCCAGTTTCAACCATCTCATCACTATGTGGCTACGACTTTTTTGCACCCACAAACAAAACTTTCTCTTGAATCTATAAATTGGCCATAGTTATTTATCATTTTGACGTCGAATAAAGGTCTACCTGGCTATTCCTGATAAGTCCACCAGGTAGTACCGAGGACGAAACGTCATTTAACATCTTTTACATATATTTCATTTTACAAAAATTCTTACCATCTTATTAATTCGGGTTTTTTTTCATTATTTTGCCTCTTATGAGACTTTCTAAGAAATTTCCGATCGAGATCATCAACTGTCGAAATACAGTTCGCCCTCGTTAAAGGAAAAAAGAAATATTAGTTCATAAGAGGAATGACTCGTCTGTTGTCCGATTATAATTTCCTAAAAAAACTTTATATCACGAGCGTTTAATAACACTTCTTAAATTATTATAAGGCGTATGGGACTATAAACATGCCAATCCCCAGTTTCAACCATCTCATCACTAGGTGGCTACGACTTTTTTGCACCTACAAACAAAACTTTCTCTTGAATCTATAAATTGGCCATAGTTATTTATCATTTTGACGTCGAATAAAGGTCTACCTGACTATTCCTGATGAGTCCACCAGGTAGTACCGAGGACGAAACGTCATTTAACATCTTTTACATATATTTCATTTTACAAAAATTCTTACCATCTTATAAATTCGGGTTTTTTTTCATTATTTGCCTCTTATAAGACTTTCTAAGAAATATCTGATCGAGATCATCGACTGTCGAAATACAGTTCGCCCTCGTTAAAGGAAAAAAGAAATATTAGTTCATAAGAGGAATGGCTCGTCTGTTGTCCGATTATAATTTCCAAAAAAAGAAAAATATCTTCATAATTGTAAGTAAAATAAAATAATTTGAATTTTTTTCCATATCCGTTGTAATGATTACTTTTTAACAAATGACTTATGGAAATAATTCATTCCAGTACAACTTTTCGAACCTGTGAGTAAAATGAAGAACTATAAAGAGTATATGATTAAAATAAAGGACTATTTGTTTCCATTTTTAAATAGTGTATTATTATATATTTACCTCAATCAGTAATGCAAGCAAGTAGAGGTATTCCTCTAACTTTTATACTTATTAACAATTTGGATTTTACATCTCTCACTCAATTAGTTATATATCAAAAGCCATATATTGAAAATACCTTACGGATACATTATATGGTTTTAAGAATTAACATCTATAGCTGTTATATTAACAGCTTTGGATTTTACATCAGATATCCCCTTCAAGAATGAAGAAAATATATAGTTAGAATTAATTGCAAGTTATTTGTCACATTTGACATTATGTCTCATAATGTAAGCTAAGTGAGAAGCTCCAAAACCTATTTCATTGATCGTATAGGATTTTCAATGTCTTATTTTGCAATATGGCCAGTCGGGTGATAAGATTTTTTTTTAAGACAAAGTTTATATTCTTTGTATAAATGGTTTATAGTTATGATTTGAAAAGTTAGAAAATATAAAAATTTATTGTGAAATGGCATTGTGCTTTTCAAATTATTTATACAAAGAATATAAACTTTGTCTCAAGAATCACCTGACTGGTCATGTTGCAAACATAAAAAATTGAAAATACTTTATGATGAATGAAATAGATTTTGGAGCTTCTCGCTTAGCTTATATTATGAGAGATAATGTCTTTGTCACAAATTACTGTAAAATAATTCTAAATATTTTCTTCTTTTATAAAGGGGTTATTTGATGTAAAATCAAAAACTGTTATAATCCTCTAACTTGTTAGCATTACTGTTTGGTAAATGTATATAATACACTATTCAAGAATGGAAACAATGTTCTTTACTAAACTCAGCTTACAGTCTCCTTCTATTTAATTTACTAGAAATCCACGCGCGCAAGCGCGCGCTTTATCGTATTGCAAAGTTTAATTGAAACTTAATGTGCATTTTATAGATTTACATCTTTGATCATGGATATATTGCACTGTTTTTGGTTAATGCATAGATTATTTGAAAATATTTTTCATAAGTAATATTATTATACGTAAATTTATAAAATTTTGTATTAATGTTATAATACATTTTGCTGATAATTGCTCTGCTACGCTGGGTGGTGCAGTACGGTGCTGTGTGATAAGTAGCCAATTTAACACACTAACAGCCTGGTGCCAATACCTTTAGCGAATAAAAAAAAAGTACACTCTATTCTCTCTCGTGAAAAAAGTGATGACGGAAATGTGAAGGGCCGAAATAAAATCTTCGCGGTTGATTAAGTCGTTTAAATGTAGTCTATGATTGGGCGGCGTAGACGTAAATTTTTTGTTAAGGTATCATCTGATTGGTTGAGAAACTAACTTATATACGAAATGATCTGCGTTTTATATTTTGAGTCTTATCCTCATTTTAAGAAATGATGACGGATGATGACGGAAAAGTGAAACCGAATTAAAATGTTTGTAATTAACTTATTCGTAGTCTCGAATACCTAATGAATTAATCTAGGACGACTTAAAAAGACGTATGATAAAATGTCTAACCTAAAAATGTGTATAACCTCAAAATTGTAACTTCAGAAACTTTATATGTAAAATGGTATTAAATTAATTATAATATAATTGAAATATAAGAATGAAGTCAAAATGCATTTCCTTATGTTAAGTAATTTTTACTATGTATATGTAGCAATTATTACTATGAAACACAGTAATTATTTTAATTTTGAAAGTATGTCCCAAAGTTACTATGGATTGTAGGAATTTTTATTAGATCATTTATCTCATTGTGCGACATTCAAATATAAGAATTAATATAAGCATTCATTAAAATATTCTAAGTTAAATAAATTATCATTTAGCAAATTTTAATTTTTTTTTTTAAGTTAAAATTAAAAGTATGTAGCAAATAAAAATTATGCGCGCGTGAATCTTGCTATAGTAATGTAAATTGTAAAAAGGTAATAATGTGAACTGTAAAAAAGGTAAAAGTGATTTACAAATATAATTCTTTATACACATAGCTTTTAACTTTTGTACTTTGTCTTTGATTTCCAAGATATACTTTAAGGGAATCCCAAGATCGAACTCTGGACATGGCTACATATAACTGACCGTGATTAAAAACATCTCTTCGAAGATCAATAATGATATTATTAAAGGTTTGACCTTGTGATTTATTAATTGTCATTGCAAACGCTAATTTGACAGGAAATTGTCTTCTTTTAAATGTAAAAGGATATTCATTTTCACAATACAAAGTAATGCGATTTATAAAAACTAGTTCCGGCTTTATCGCCACTTAAAATTTTACATTTCAATAAGTGATTCGAAAAATCCACGATTCGTAATCTTGTGCCGTTACACAAGCCTTCATTGATACTTATATTTCTAATAAGCATCACAATACAATGTTTTCTTAAACGAAGTTCATAAGGAGGTAAACTGGATGGATTTAAGGAATTTAAATATTCTGGTAACAGAACTTCATCTAATTCGCCATTATTGCAATTATCGGTGCTATCTATACCAGTATATATATGCTCACTCGTAATATCTAATAAGTTTGTAACTTGTTTATTAATTTCATCGACATCAATATTTCGAGCTGACAATATAGCACATTTACTCATATCTTCAAAACGTTTTTCTTTAATTAATTTACCAAATAACTCGTAAGCTATATTACTGTTTGCTTCAAGAATGCAGCGTTCGGGAAGATGCATGTTGTCATGCATATCATTCACGGTTCCATCGTCAACTTCCAATAAATATTTTGCAAAATTAATTTCATTAGGCATTACTCTCATATTAGTGGTAAGAGTGAATTTTTTAAAGAATTTCCACAATTCATTGTATTTAATGCAAAGATTTAGTGTTTCAGATCGAGTACCTCTAATTTTAATAGGAAGAAGTTGTCTAAAATCGCCACCTAATATAATTATTTTTCCTCCAAATGGTACATTATTATTCATGATATGCTGTAATGTTCGGTTTGCTATTTCTAAAGCATATCTTGGAGCCATTGGTGCTTCATCCCAGATAAAAACGTCTGCTTCTTTAAGAATAAGACCATCTTTTGATTGCGCTTTAATGTTTGACGATGAATCGTGATACAAAGGAACTGGGATGCCAAATGTTTTATGTACTGTCTTTCCGTGTGGACCCTGGTAACACACATTTTGCAATTCTGGTGCACTTCTAATTCAATTTCTCTGCTCTGCATGGAAATTGCGTCAGACCATACGTAACATGCTGTATACTTAACCTATATTTCTGCACAAAACGACTTGCACGAGGCTTTGAGCAGCAGAATTGTAGTAAACTTGCAAACTGACAATTACACACTTGGAGAACCCATCACCTGCACTTGCGCTTTCAGCAGAATTGCATGGGCAATAAGGAAGTTCATGTGCGCCAGGTACTGCGCAACAGAAATGAGCAGTCTTGTGCAATTGTTCGGGCAACCATATGGACCGACCCATCACGCGCGCGTCCACAAGAATTGCAACAGAATTACGCGTTGCGTCTGCTGCAGATGTGATGCAGCAAAAATTGCGTCAGAATTACAATAGCCGAAGTGCACTCTGACACAGACATCTGTTTGCACTTGCGCTTTCAGCAGAATTGCGTAGGAGATAAGCAAGTTCACGTGCGACAGACACTGTACAGCAGAAACGAGCAGTCTTGTGCAATCGTTCGGGCAACCATATGGACCGTCCCATCACGCGCGTGTCCACAAGAATTGCAACAGAATTACGCGTAGCGTCTGCTGTACATGAGATGCAGCGAAAATTGCGCCAAACTTACAATAGCTGAAGTGCACTTTGATATGAACAATGTTTTGTACTTGCGCTTTCAGCAGAATTGCACGGGAGATTAGTAAGTTCAAGTGCGTCAGATACTGTACAGCAGAAACGAGCAGTCTTATGCAATCAGTCGGGCAACCATATGGACCGTCCCATCACGCGCGCGTCCACGAAAATTGCAACATAATTACGCGTAGCATCTGTTGCAGATGTGGTGCAGCGAAAATTGCATCAGAATTACAATAGTTGAAGTGCACTCTGACATGGACAATAGCTTCTACTTGCGCTTTCAGCAGAATTGCATGGCAGATAAGCAAGTTCACATGCGTCAGATACTGTACAGCAAAAACGAGCAGTTTTGCGCAATCGCCCGAACAAGAATATGGACGGTCCCATCAGGTGCGCGTCCACAAGAATTACAGCAGAATTATGCGTAGCCTCTGCTGCAGATGTGCGAGTTCCACGCGTATACAAGAGCGTGTAAAACGTGTGTACATGGCAAAATAATTATTCAAACAATTCTTAACCCCGAGCAGGCGGGGGATGCCAGTTTCACGGCTATCCGGGAGCGCGTCAGATGTTCATACATGGCAAAATAATTATTTAAATAATTCTTAACCCCAAGCAGGCGGGGATGCAAGTTCCGCGCTTATACGGGAGTGCGTCAGAGGTGTATACAAGGCAAAATACCTATTTATAGAATTCCTAACCCCAAGAAGGCGGGGGATGCGAGTTCCACGCGTATACGGGAGCGCGACAGACATGTATACATGGCAAACTAATTATTTATATAATTCCTAACCCCAAGAAGGCGGGGGATGCGAGTTCCACGCGTATAAGGATGCGCGTTAGACGTGTATACATGGAAAAATAATTATTCAAATAATTCTTAACCCCAAGTAGGCGGGGGATGCGAGTTCCACGCGTATAAGGGAGCGTGTCAGAGGTGTATACAAGGCAAAATAATTATTTATATAATTCCTAACCCCAAGTAGACGGGGGATGTGACTTCCACACGTATACGGGTGCGCGTGAGACGTGTATACATGACAAAATAATTATTTATATAATTCCTAACCCCAAGAAGGCGGGGGATGCGAGTTCCACGCGTATACGGGAGCGCGTCAGACGTGTATAGAAGGCAAAATAATTCTTTATAGAATTCCTAAACCCAAGTAAGCGGAGGATGCGAGTCCACGCGTATACGGGTGCGCGTTAGACGTGTATACATGGAATAATTCAAATAATTCTTATCCTCTTGTAGGTTGGGGATGCTCCCGTATTCGCGTGGAATGCGCACCTTGGAGTTAAGAATTATTTAAATAATTATTTTGCCATGTATACACGTCTAGCGCGCTCCCGTATACGCGTGGAACTCGCATCCACCGCTTAGTTGGGTTTAGGAATTCTATAAATAATTCTTTTGCCTTCTATACACGTCTGGCGTGCTCCCGCCCGGTTGCAAATATTCACCTGGTTTTCACCTGAATTTCCACCTGAATTATCTCCTGAATTTCTATACCTAAATTTTACGTGATATTCATGTAAAATATAGACGAAACCCACCTCAATTTTATGTGATATATACCTGTATTTCACGTATCGAAATTCTAAAAACGTCAGGTGCATATCACGTGATTTTCACCCGAACTTCACGTCAAATTCACCAGAGATAAATTAAAGCATTGTTCTCGTGTAACCGTTTTCTCAGGTGGAATCCACACGATTTTCACAAGATATTCGTATGAACTTCATGTAGATTTCAGGTTTATTTGACTATAATATCTCGTAGCATTTCCGGTCGAATATAACCTGACATTCACGTGATTTTCGCTCGTTATTCACGTGAACTTCACTTAAGATAAATTCAAGCCTCGTTAGCATGTTATCGTTTTTAGGTGAAAATCTCATGAATTTCAGGTTAAATTCACCCAAAAATTCTACGAAATATAGATAAAATATACCTGAAACCTACATGAAGTTCATACGAAAATCTTCTGAAAATCTCGTGAGATTCACCTGGGAAACGAAAACACGAGAACAAAGCTTCAATTTATCTCTGGTGAAAAAAATCACGTGATAAGTGAAAAAATGGTTTAAAAACGAATAATTCATGATTAATGTTTCTTCTACTGAAGTATATTTATCCTCGGCCTACTTGGGGTTAAGAATTATTTGAATAATTATTTTGCCATGTATACATATCTAAGGCGCTCCCGTACACGTGTGAAACTCGGATCCCCCACCTGCTGGGGGTTAAGAATTATTTAAATAATTATTTTGCCATGAATACACGTCTAACGCACACCCGTATACGCGTGGAAGTCACATTGTCCCCGTCTACTTGTGCTTAGGAATTATATAAATAATTATTTTCTCTTGTATGCACGTCTAACGTGCTGCTGTATACGTGTGAAACTCGTATCGCCCGCCTTCTTGGGGTTAGGAATTATATAAATAAGTATTTTGCCTTGTATACACCTCTGACGCGCTCCCATATACGCGTGGAACTCGCATCCCCCGCCTACTTGGGGTTAAGAATTATTAAAATAATTATTTTGCCATATATACACGTCTAACGCGCACCCGTATACACGTGGAAGTCACATCCCCCGCCAACTTGGGGTTAACCTTTAGAGGACGGGGATTTGGGTTTACTGTTTTCTCTCACTTTTCTATAGAAATCGAGTTTTTGTGATGTCTCACATCTCAAAACTAACACATGTAAAGGGTCGATCATGGGCATGGCCCGTATAGGGGCCATCCCGTCCTCTAAAGGTTAAGAATTATGTGTATAATTATTTTGCCATGTATACATATCTGACGCGCTCCCGTACACGTGTGAAACTCAGATCCCCCACCTGCTGGGGGTTAAGAATTAATTAAATAATTATTTTCTCTTGTAAGCATGTCTAACGTGCTGCTGTATACGCGTGAAACTCGTCACCCCCGCCTTCTTGGGGTTACGAATTATATAAATAAGTATTTTACCTTGTATACAACGCTGACGCGCTCCCGTATACGCGTGGAACTCGCATCCCCCGCCTACTTGGGGTTAAGAATTATTTAAATATTATTTTGCCATGTACAAACGTCTATCGCGCTCCCGTATACGCGTGGAACTCGCATCCACCGCTTACTTGGATTTAGAAATTCTATAAATAATTATTTTGCCTTCTATACACGTCTAACGCGTTCCCGTGTACGCGTGGAACTCGCATCCCCCGCCTACTTGGGGTTAAGAATTATATAAATAATTATTTTGCCATGTATACACGTCTGACGCGCTCCCGTATACGCGTGGAACTTGTATTCCCAGCCTGCTTGGTGTTAAGAATTGTTTTAACCTTTAGAGGACGGGATGGCCCCTATACGGGCCACGCCCATATATGATCGACCCTTTACACGTGTTAGTTTTGAGATGTGAGACATCACAAAAACTCGATTTCTATAGAAAAGTGAGAGAAAACAGTAAACCCAAATCCCCGTCCTCTAAAGGTTAATAATTATTGCGCCATGTGTGCACGTCTGACGCGCTCTCGTATACGCGTGGAACTCGCACATCTGCAGCAAATGCTACGCGTAAGTCTGTTGCAATTCTTGCGGACGCGCGCGTGATGGGACGTTTCATATGGTGGCCCGAACGATTGCATAAGACTGCTCATTTCTGCTGCACAGTATCTGACGCACGTGAGCTTGCTTATCTCCCATGCAATTCTGCTGAAAGCGCAAGTACATGCTGTCGCCTTCGGCGAGAGCATAGTCTGCGCTCACCGCTAGGTGTCGCACTCTGCGCGGCTCCCGCTGTCAACCCGGCAGCGTGCGGGTATTATAAGCCCGCGCGGCCTACGCGCTCGTCGGGCTTCGTTCTCCTATATATATCCCGCCTTGCGCAGATGGTCTTGGCATTACGCTAAAGTTTAATTGGAGAATAAAGTTATTTTTTTTTGTAGACAAAACACTCGTTGTTATTGACTACACCCACGAGGTGCAAGGTCTCCTATCCTTGCCTCACCTCGTTTTTGCAAATGGGATCACTCCTGATCCCCGGACTCCTCTTCCTTCCCCCTTAGCACCTTCCTCTAGATGAGCCTGCGTGTTTTGAATACCGAGCTCTATACTCGTAAGAGTATTCAGGTTTGCACCGAAATTCTTAAGCAATTCTGCTGCACGCGGACGTCTATCACGAGCGTCTTAAGAGGCCGACTCTGTCACAAGTCTGCACCGTTTCTGCCGTAAAGTTTCTGCCGCGTACACCCATCGAAATTCTTACGCAATTCTGGTGCACGCGGGCGTCCATCACGAGCCTCTTGAGATCGCACTCCATCTGTCACAAGTCTGTACCGTTTTTGCCGTAAAGTTTCTGTCGCAAGCAACTAACGAAATTCTTACGCAATTCTGGTGCACGCGGGCGTCCATCACGAGCCTCTTGAGATTGCACTCCATCTGTCGCAAATCTGCACTGTTTCTGCCGTAAAGTTTCTGTCGTAAGTAACTAACGAAATTTTTACGCAATTCTGCAGCATACGGGCGTCCATCACGCGTCTTTTGAGATCGCACTCCATTTGTCGCAATTCTGCAGCATCTCTGTTGTAAGTTTTCGGTCGCGTGCAACCGTCTGAATTCTTACGCAATTCTGCTGCACGCGGGCGTCCATTATGAGCTTCTTTAGATCGCACTCCATGTGTCACAAGTCTGCAGCATTTCTGTTGTAAGTTTGCTGTCACGTGCACGCGGGCGTCCATCACGAGCCTCTTGAGATTGCACTCCATCTGTCGCAAATCTGCACTGTTTCTGCCGTAAAGTTTCTGTCGTAAGTAACTAACGAAATTTTTACGCAATTCTGCAGCATACGGGCGTCCATCACGCGTCTTTTGAGATCGCACTCCATCTGTCGCAATTCTGCAGCATCTCTGTTGTAAGTTTTCGGTCGCGTGCAACCGTCTGAATTCTTACACAATTCTGCTGCAAACGGGCGTCCATCATGAGCCCCTTCAGATCGCACTCTATCTGTCGTAAGTCTGCAGCACTTCTGCTGTAAGGTTCTGGCTGCAGGTTCTGCCCGCAGAACTATGCGAAAATGCTAAGGTATGTTATGCATGATCTGCGCACTCGCGCGTGCGTCAGAGTGTGTTACCAGGGGAAGTAATGTTGCAGCAATTCCAGTAAATGCCATTGAATATACTTTAATGTTTTTTGACAATAACATATTATAAAGAGTAGTATAAATAAAAGTCTTTCCAGATCCTCCTGGGCCATCAATATATATACAATTATTGCTATCATGGTTATTAATATCAAGTGAATGAAGTACTGTATCTACTATTTCTCTTTGTTCATCATTCAACTTCATATATTGTTGCTGACCAATTTCTGCAATACGTTGTAAAGATAAAACTTCATTATTAGTATTGCATGGTACATATTGTTCCACTCTTTGCTCCATGGTTGGGAAATCAGCTAAACTTCGACCTTCTTTATTCAATAAATCATTTATATGAGAGTAAGCTATACGATTACTTACATCTATCTCATTTGTTCGTGAAAAATCTTCTGACATTGCATCCTTGAATTTGTCCCATAATTCTTCAGGACAAACAGGTTGGCAATGAATTAAAATACGAACAAATAATAAACGTAGTTGTATAGGCATCATCCATACGGTTGCTTCTTCCATAGCTCTAATCCATTCTTGGTCGTCTTCTATAAGCCCTAAAGCTAAACATGCTGCGGTAAATGTAGGTTGTATGATACCATCCACAGTTTTCAAAGAATCAAAATTTGTAGCACCTTTAACATGTAATAACAATAGTCGTAAATGAAACAGTTCTAATTGAGTTGGGCTAATTGAATACATACGACCAATACAATTGAACTGTTGTTTACGGACTTGCCAACTTGTAACGGTTGCACCTGTAGTCTTCTGTTTTTTATACACGAAGTGGCTTGGAATATCTGCATAAAAATACTGCCTGGCTTCTGTGTTTGCTAAATTTAGTTTAAAATAATCTAGTAACATACTACTCGAGTTATTTAAATTATCTGTAATACTATTGACATTACCAGAAATTATTACAGATTGTTGATTAGGTAAATGTACAGGTAATCGTATAATAGAATGACTTTTATCTTGTAATGATTTACTAAGAATACGATAACATGCTTCAACAGGCCCAACATATCGAGTCTCTATAAAATCTTGAATTTCGTCGTGATTAATAAATCTGCCATCGTTAGACTCACCAATTGTAACAGTGGCTGCATCGTGACCTTTGTAAATATATTTATACAAATATTTAACAGATCTAATACTTGTAACAACCTCAACATTGATATGGCAGTTAAATGTCTGTAATAAAGTGGGACAGTATGGTACAACCCATCGGTTATCAATCACATTGCCATTACTCTGTTCATACGAAATTCCAGTATCTCTTCTTCGATAATTGGCATATCCATTTTCATCCATGTTTGTTTCATTTAAATAATCTTTTGGAAATCTTTTAGAACATTTTCCATCTACCATACACGAATCACCACATGGACCGTGTATCATATTTTTCAGAACGATTTCTTGTAATATAAAATTTTGTGCATCAGGAAGTTCGGCAGAAATGAATTTATCGACAATTTCTGGAGAGGTAATTTTAAAACCATGGGCTAAAGTAATTAATAAATGCATATGTGGCAAACCTCTTTTTTGAAATTCAATTACATATACATATGCTGCAACCGCGCCAAAAAATTTTTTTTTATTACCAAGTCAAGCAAACGTTCTTTTTTTAAGTGAAATACTCTTGCCACAATATCAGGTCTATCACAAGCCTGCTGATTAGGTAAAAGATTTTCCACAAATCTTTGCCCTGGCGGAAGTAAAAACTGCACATATCTGCACATATTTGCACATATATGTACAATTATGTAGATTTCTGCACATTTTTGTAAATTTCTGTACATTTTTGCACATTTCTGCACATTTCCGCACATTTCTGCACATTTCTGCACATTTTGTCCACTTATTAGACTTTTGTACAAAAATATGCAAAAATGTGCAGAAATATGCAGAAATGTGCAGAAACGTGTAGAAATGTACAGAAATGTACGAAAATGTGCAGAAATTTGCAAAAATATACAAAGATGTAGGTACAATTCAATATAATTATCAGATGAAAAATTAATGACCTTCATAAATGTATAAAAACTTTGTTAATCATTAATATAAATATTTCGCATGTTCATTAGAAATTGTTTATTATCAATTAAATTGCATTTTAATTATCGCAGAAAAAATCTTACATAAAATTTTCTCTCTGACCGAGAATCGAACCCACGACCCTTGGATTACTACACACGCACGCAAACCGTTACGCTATCGCTCGCATTAAAGAATTTGGGCATTTTCATCTACATAAGGTGCATTATCCGTATTTAATTGATATTACATTTTGATTATTCATCTAATATATTAATGATTTTTAATAATTTTTTATATTTACACAATATTTTAAGAAAATGAATAACTTAATGATAAGACATTAATTAATTAAATTCGATTTACTTAACAAATTTAGTGCCGGTAAAGTAGAAATCAGACCAGTACTGAAAATATATTCTCTAAATTTTCTTCTTTGGTATTAGCTTTATTCTAGAGTGTTATCAAAAAAGAAGTTTATATTTTTCAAATTTTCGTTCTGTAAATATTTTCTTACTTTAAGAAAATGTTTTTTGAATTGAAGAAAATGAAATTCTTGTTTCGTTTAGTATGATAAATAAACATTCATTTGTACATATTAGAGTACATTTCTGTACATTTCTGTACATTCCCGCACATAACCGCACACTTCTGCACATTTCTGCACATTTTTGCACATTTCTTTACAAAAGTCTAATAAGTGGACAAAATGTGCAAAAATGTGTAAAAATGTGCAAAAATGTGCAGAGATGTACAGAGATGTGCAGATATGTGCAGTTTTTACTTCCGCCAGGGTGGCCATTTGGGGTTACATATCATTGTAAGAAATATATCAGGTTTACCTTTGCGATTAATTATGGCCATTGCATCTTGATAGCATTGTTGCATATGGCATGGTGAACCAATAAATGTAGATGGAAGAATTATTGTTTTTCCAACTTGTCCATTAATATCATTTGCAGAATTTTGCATATAATCGTGCAATCCTTGATAAGTATCTGCTTTAATTTCTTTTTGATGATTTTTACAATATTGGATTCTATCTTTTTCAATTTTTACATAAGCATCTACAATATATTGTTGAAATAACCTACGTCCCAAAATAAAAGGATTAAATTCATTGGTTCTAATAGCAATTTTATATCTTGTGTAAGCTAAACGTGTTACACGACGATTATTATCATTATTGTTTCTGTTAATGCGTTGTAAATCTCTATGCCATCCTTGGGTCCCGTACGGATAAAACAATGGATAAACCCACGGTTCTACATTTGGATCCATTGTACTTACATATTGTAAATTTTTAGTGTTTTTGTTTCGAATAGTTACGTAGGATTCGGGAATTTCACCATCAGCAGTAGTTGAGAAAATAGCAGCTACTTCGTTAGTTCTTTGAAAATTATATCTTCGTCTATCAGCACCTTGCTTTAATGTAAATAGTAACTGCAATTCTGAAAGTGGTTCATCAGCGTTTATTAATGATTGTTGATTACGTATTTCTTGATTCATCATTTCATAGGATTTAGCAAATATATTATTCTCTCTTATTATTTTATCCAGTATTTCTAATGTTTCATATTGAAGCTGAGAATTTTGCTGCATTCTTAACTCTATAGCTTCGAGTGGATCAATAATAAAAAGTTGCCCAAAAGAAGGATTTTCATTTTCCTCGGCATATAAAGCTGTATTAATCTGATAATATATTTGTCCTTGAATTTTGAAGCAATACGGCCCTGAACGTCTTGATTGAAAATTAAATAAGTTGGCATTAAATGAAGCAAATGATAATGAATTGTTGTAAACGCGTATGTATCGAAAAAAATCATTTGATTTTGCATGGGATCCATTAAATAAGTCAAGTAGCTCTTTAGGAAATGTAGATGTAGGTTCTAAAATGACTGACCCATGACTACAACAATCGTGAAAAGACAATCCTATGTTGGAAACTTTTTCAGAAACAAAATGTTTTGCGTTACAATGTATGCATAGAATATCCATTGAGCCTAAATGATCCTGAACTATAGTTTGATTTTGTTCGTTAATAGACGTTGTATTATTTCTAGATTCATCGGCAATAGCGTGTCGTGCTACTTGTTGTCTACGTCTTTGGTTATCAGCTATTCTTGCTCGTCGATTTGCTTGAAATATTATTTCCTCTTCTTGAGTACGAATAACTTTTGGTCGAGGCATATTATTATATTAGACAGGAAAAAAAAACAAAAATAAGTAAAAAAAATATAAAGAAGAAGATAAACTTATAAAACCTTTATTCTTAAACTGAAAAAAAAATCCAGTAATAAAAAAATATTTATTAAAAAAATAAAAATTATCAGCAATTATTATAGGCAGGTCATAATTTTTTAAAGTTATTTTTATAAATGATTATTTTAACTATGTATATTAGGCTGTCGGTTTATTAACGTTATAAGTATAGTACTATAAAATATTTTTTCAGTTGTAAGTTTTCGATATTTCGGTTATAAGTTTTTGATATTTCGGTTGTAGGTTTATTTTCGTTATAGGTATAGTTCTAGTAAGGTTTTTTCGGTTATAAGTTTTAGGTATTTCGGTTCTAGGTTTATGTTCGTTATAGGTATAGTTCTAGTAAGGTATTTTTCGGATATAAGTTGTAGGTATTTCGGTTGTAGGTATTTCAGTAATAAATTAGTTATAATAGGTATTTAGTAGCTGTAAATTAAATATGGTATGACATATGGTATAAAAATAAAAAATAAATATTGATTTTAAACAATGTAAACTTTATTTATTGTTGTACATACATACATACATATATATTTTAAGTATTACATAACTTAAAAGAAATAGTTACATTGCTATATACTTTATTCTTCTTAATTTTAGATTTACCGCTTTCAGTTATCAGTACTATTATTATTGTCAGTACTAACAGCTATTGGTTTGCAATTCTGAAACAAAAATTACACAATTAATAAATGAAAAGAATAATTTAAAAATAATTAACAAAAAAAGCTTGAAAATGATAAAAAATTAATATTTTGAATATTCTGATGATTTAATTATATCAATAAAACAGTTATTTTTGAGAAGTTATAATAATTAATAAAGATAATAAAGATAATGAAACAAATTTTTCAGTTCACCTTTCCCAATCAATTTTTTTCACAAAAGAAATACTATTTTATATTCTACTAATTGATAATATATACATGCTAATCTTTGATTTTTTTATCAATATAAATATGTACATAATGTAATAAGTAAGAACAGCAGTATAAATCTAATTTTTATCTAATAATATATACAATATACAAAAAGTATACTATTTTAGTTATATTAATAAATAGCTATATATCTATTAATAAAAAAGAATTATTAAATAAAAAAGAGAAGTTACGTAAATTAATCTGATCAATATTCTTTTCTTTGAGAAATTTACATTTAAATATTTATACTATAAGAAATAGTTTTATTAAATCAACTTAAAAACATGATATAAATAAATAAACAATTTGAGCTTCTTTTATAACTTGTAATATGAAAATTAAATTTGCAATATAAATAACAATATAGTATATGTTTAAGATGAAATTGCAACTTAACATATAAAAAATTTTAATCTAATAAAGAAATAATTATAATTAAATAAAGAAAGAATTGGACTAAATGAAAAGTTACTAACATAAGTAATATAAATAACAATTTAGTATATGTTAAAGATTTAAGTATAATAATATTTATTTATTTCGGCCTTACGGCCCAGAAATGGACTTGGTATACATCTAGTACTTAATCAATTACAATTCATGTCACACATCTCTCACACACTTTATACTCCATTAATTATCTATTATCACAGAAACAGTAATAGTTTGGCCCTTGATACTTCATACTTATACTACGCAATGATACAACAATACCTTTAATCAGGTCCCTTACTTCACACGCCGTATTTTACATATTTACATATCCCTACTATATGATACACGAATACATAATTGCGCGCAGTATTGCCACACTCATACCTTGCGACGCCTCCGCGTTTTTGTTTTACAAATGTCCTACCTACAATTACCTTTCCTATAAGTATCCGCATGCGGCCTATTTATTTTCCTTGTGATCCTACCTGCACAATTTTTCATTCCTATCCTTTTCAATTGTTCTAAATATTTTACCTATTTCGTTGTTTCCTACCTCGTTTGTTATCATTTTAATTTTCTGCTCCGCGTTACCCTCGAATCGCTCGAACCATTTTCTCGTAATTTCGCATTCCTCTACTATGTGTGTTAAATCTTCCCTTCCTATCTCGCAGAATTTACATACTTTTTCCGTGTCCTTAAGCCAGTATTTATTGCATCCCTCAATGTTACCGCATCTAATTCTAGCGAATACCTCGATATTCTTAATGCCTTTTCTTAAATACGCCGGCAGTCCCTCCACTACTATATCTTTGTACCTTCTGTTATATCTTGCTTCTCTAATCCTGCTGTTCACAATTTGGTCCTCTATGTCCTTCATCTTTAGTGTCACAAGTTTTATAACATCTACTTCTCTTTGTTTCATTTCCTCTACTGCCACTGTGCTAAATCCTAAACCATTAAAATATTTTTCTCTCTCCTCACTATACAATTCCTTATCCTTTTCCCTTCTTTTTTCATCCCAACATATCCATGTGAGTCTATCTTCTCCTAGATTTTTAATCTTTTCCTCATATTTAATTGCCCTTTTGCTCCATATTTCAAACATTTTCCTCGTATTGGTTTCCTTGCGCACTATATACCTCGGAGTACAGAAGTCTAGTTTTAGTGTCCATCGCATGTAGTCCGCCTGTACTTTTTCTAATTCCTTTCTCTCTAGCCAACCCCATACCTCCGCTCCATATGCCATTACACTTCTGACCAAATAATCAAACAGCATTTTTCTTCTCCTAAAGTCCTCTTTACATCTTCTTTCTCCAAGCCCCCAAGTTTTCTTAGCTGCCATGATGCCTTTATTTCTCAATTCCTTTATGTGCTCTTTGTAGTTTCCTTGCGCATTGAAGACGAAGCCCAGGTATTTAAAAGACTTTACTTCTTCCAGCTCTGTTCCTTCCCAGTTCCATTTTTCTTTTTTGCTGTTGCCTCCTCTATTAAACACCATGACCTTCGTCTTTTCTACGCTCAGAATCAACTTGCGTCCCTTTAAAAACCTTTTCAAAGTGTCACACATGTCCTTGAGCGCATCTCTGTTTTCAGCTAAAATTACCAGGTCGTCTGCGTACGCTAACGAATATATTCTCATTTTGCCTACCAGTGTGCCTCCGATATTTCTTTCTTCAAAACTTTTTTCTAATCCAGCTATATACAGGCAGAAGAGTAGGGGGCTCAGAATACACCCTTGTCTTAGTCCTTTCGTCGTCCAAAATTCCTCTGACAAACCTTCCTCAAGATTTAAGTATAATTATAATCTAATAAAGAAATAATTAGATTAAATGAAAGTTACTTACACATTTTGAATATCAAATTAACTTGCTTCAATGTTTTCTTTTGGAAATTAATAATCAAATACCACATACTCCGGTATATACTGTTGCAAGTGATTTTTTTAAAATAGTGTTAAAGCATGTAATAAATATTTAAATCAATTGAGCTGTTTTAGAACTTGTGATATGATAAATTGAACCTGCAAGAAAAAAATAACAATGTAGGTTACGTTATAGATTTTTTTTTGTGTAAATAAAAATTTGTCTAGCGTAATTATAATTTACCTATTTATAGTTCACTTAATATTCTTATAATTGAAACGTTTCTAAACTAATAAATAGTTTCTGGAACGCAGAATGCGTGGTAAAATATTATGTACTCAGATTTGCGAGAAATCAATGACACATAACACAATAATAAAACTGATCTTAGTTCTTGATATTCTTATTGCATTATCCAACAAAGCCACTAAAATATTTATTTTTACAGCTAAAATATGAAAAGATATGTGAAGACATACATCAACCACTATTATTTTGGCGTAAATTTAGGTTAAGTATAGTGTAAGCACAACTGCCGTAAGATATAGAGTATGTTGCGAAATTGTTTAAGATGTAGCTATAGCAACGTTGCATTCTATTGACCCAATGGGTGGTGCGTTTGAAAACATTTGAAAACGCAAAAATCGAGCGCACCTATTGGCTTACGTGGAGTGCAACGTTGCCACGGTTCACAAAATTTTTTCAAATGCAACATAAGTACCCATACTAAGATAATCAATGACTAAACTATTATAAATAAAAAAAAATATATATAATGTTCTTAAAAAGTCATTTATTGATACATGTTATTATGTAATAATATAATTTTATAAAATAATTTTTTGATATCTTGTGTAAACTAATTAATATTTGTAACAAATAATGTTAATAATAGTACAATAATCAAGAAATCCAATTATTAATGAACATTGATATTTTATTAATCTACTATATAATACTCAAATGTAACACATTTTTATACGTAACTTAAACCTTAAGACAAAAAGTTGTTCATTAATAAATGAATTGTGATTATAGATATAAATTATTATGTTATTACTGTACGTTATAAAAATATTGAATATGTTACTATTTTCTTTTCAGTCTTACAGTCTCTTACTGTAAAATCTAATATTTTTAATCTTATAATTATAAAACTACTATAATAACTTTGGACGCACACGGAGAGAAATTTTGTAGTGAAAATTACAAATATTCGAGAAAAAATTACCAGTTTCTATGGTAATGGATGGATAGACTGACAATTTCAAACTTTTTACCAAAGTGCCTTGGTAAAATTTTTTTTTAGTTAATTTAAATTAAAAAAGTTAACTTTTTTTATCCATATTGATGGATATATAGTATTTTAATATAGAAATAGAAACAGAAACAAGGATGAAAAAACATTAAACTGAAAAAAAATTTTTACGGAAGCGGGATTCGATCCGACGATCTTTGGGTTGAGAGTCCGACGTTCTACCGACTGCGCCACGGAAGGTGTTACCAACGAATATAGACGCTTATAGAAGGGCAAGGCTGGGTTACGAAAATGGCAACGCGAGCTGGGGCACCGATTTTAGTTGGGGTGCTCCAGCCGCGAGATGGTGCCACTAATGAAGAAGTATATATAGATATACTGTACGTGTTATTCGCTGGGGCACCAAAATAAATAATTATTTATGTTGATAATTGATCAATAATGCGATGGAAAACATGAATGTAACAGCAAAATGAATAAATAAATTTTATTTAAAATTATTTTGTCATTTTGAATGATTTAAAAACATTGAAAACAAAACAGCTGATAGTGATAGCAAGTCCGCGAAATGCGCGGGCAACTGTCAGTTGGTGTTTACAAAACTCGCGCGCGGAGCTTTCTGTAGCGATTAATCCACGTGTTATTTCTAAAACCTTTTTTATCGGATCGGTCGGATTAATTAAGAATTAGGTAGTCCAGTTGGAGTCAGCAGCTTACTAGGAGGAGTGGATCAACCCTGAAAATGCCGCCTAATAAACATCTTTGCTCGTACGAGGGATGCTTGAACTCGAAAAAGAAGAGACCTGATCTGCAATTTCATCGCTTTCCGAAAAATGAACAGAGGTGCTTGTTAAAGATTAATTTGTATACGGGTGATGATTGAAAAAGGAGAGTTTTTTATAAGATAAAACCCGCTGCCAATAGATTGGCTCGTTGCTTCCTCAAACTTGATTTTCGATTTTCTTTTTTACTTTAAATAATCTTTTATTTTTGAAACTTTATATTTATAAAAGAGAAAATTAAGATATTGAATTAAACCCGTTTAATTAGAAAAAGTCGCTAGAATCTTATAAGTAAAAAAATAAATAAAAATCTATAAAAGTCTGTACCAATTAGAATGTGCTCTCTTTATAAAAAAAAAAAAAAAATTTAAAACCCGAGTTCATGAAATTTCACTAAAAATTGTGAGAATGGTAATATAGTACAAACACATTACATTAGGATAACAAAATAAAAAGAAAGAAACAGACGAAACTTTTAAATTATTTTATGTACCAAAAGTATAGGTTAAAAAGCGAAGAAAATAAGCTATTGCAGTCCTTCAAAGACTCAGTCGTTTCCCAGATATAATCGATCAAAAATTTTTCAGTTTTTCAGTTAATTTTTTTTTCTCAAAAAGTAGTGAATTGAATTGATAGAATTGATTTCAATTTTTACAGAATATATTTTAATGCTCTTTAAAGTGCTTCCTGTTTTATTTAGATATCTCAATCCAATCATAAAAAAAATTTAAAATACATTTTTCGAAAATCGAAAATTCGACATTAAAAAAACCCATGAATGAAATAAAAAATTAATTTTGTTCCCGAATTTGAAAGTAAAAAATTAGAAACCGCTGCCAATAGATTGGCCCGTACCTTCCTCAAACTTGATTTTAGATTTCCGTTTTTTAGTTTATTAATAATAATCTTTTCTTATTTAAGCTTCTTTATATTATAAAAGGGAAAATTAAGATATTGATTTAAATGCTTTATATTAGAAGAATCGCTAGAATCGTATAAATAAATAAATAAATAAAAATCTGTAAAACTTGGTACATATTTGAATGCACTCTTTATAAAAAAAAAAAAAAAAAAACAAACATTTTAAACCCAAGTTCATACAATTTCACTGAAAATTGTGAGAACGGTAATATAGTAAAAACACATTACATTAGAATAACAAAATAAAAATAAAGAAACCGGTGAAAAGTTATTTTATGTGCCAAAACTAGGTTACAGAATGAAAAAAATTAGCCATTTCAGACCTTAAAAGAGCCGTTCCTGAGGTACAAGCGGCCAACAAATTTTCAGTTTTTTCAGTTTACAAATTTTTTCTCAGAAAATAGACCCTCTTTTAACCCTCTTAACGGATAAAATCTGCATTTTTCTCTTTTATAAAGTAGAAAATTGAAGTTTTATACTTAACTTGTCCAATTTTTACTCTTTTGCGGTTAGAGTGATGGTCTTGCTTATTTTTTCATGTTTACATGACCCCCTTATATGCGTGGACCTCTCCTCCCCCGGACACTTGGGTATAAAAATTATTTAAATAATCGTTTTGCTTATTTTTTCATATCTACATGACTCTTTTATATGCGTGGACCTCATATCCTCCGCCTACTTGGGTTTTAAAGTTGTTTAAATAATTATTTTGCTTAGTGTTGTACGTCTACATAATTCCCTAGTATGCATGGACCTTGCTTCCCCAGGCTACTTTGGTTATTATAGATTAGTGCAACATACAATTGACAACCTTTTTTTCTGCTCCTTAGACAATATACTGTTCCATCTAGACCTCATTGAACTACTCCCTGACGCTCCTGCAATATGTGCCCAATTACAGGACATTTGATTGATGTTTACTCTTGCTAATTATCGTGTGACAACGAAAACGTCATTTGTTTTCTGGAAAACAAATGGAGATAATCTCTTGAAGTTTAACCCAATATTTCCGTCCTAAGTGTAATAAGTGGTTAAAATTCGGTGTCCGTAAATTAAATATTCTCTGATAAAATGATATTCGAAAATATTTTTAAAAAATTAACTTTACTCTTGTTACCTACTTTTCAAACGAGCATAACTAACGGAAATGCTATTAGAATCACTCAAAAAAATGTCTGCATATAGTGTTTACGTGTACGGAGCGCTTGACAACCGTCTTCTTCCAAATAATCTTTTCAATGTTGATTTGAAAAATATGGAAATTAGGGCTTCACATCCCCTTTTCCTTTATAACTAATGACAGAGTAAAGAAAATTGAAAAATTAATTTAAAAATTAAAAAAAATAGTAGGTAATGTAAAGATTTTTCAAGAGAAGTTTATTCAGACGCGCACACACACACACATGCGCACAATACACTTTTTTCTATACTGCATAGCTATACTTTTATTACTCCAATAAATAGTTTAATCCCATGAATCAACATGGTGTAAGAGCATTGACAAATAATCATGCAATAAACACAAGTTTGTTCTCTCTGTGTAGAGTAAGCATTGTGCCATTGTGCTTCCTCCCGATAAAGTAGAAATTCCTCAGTTTACTCTTTGTTAAAAGATCGAATATCTGATTTTACTCTTCTGGTATTTCAAGGTTCCGTTTTCTACTTTTATAAAGTATAAATTTACTAATTTGCTCTTTAGAGAAGAGTAAATCTCCTTATTTGCTCTTTTGGAAATTCGGGGTTACAATTTCTACTTTTACAAAGTGGAAATATCTCAATTTACTCTTTGGGAAAGCGTAAATTACTGAATTTACACTTTTAAAATTTCAGAGTTACATTTTCTACTTTTAGAAAGTATAAAATTTTTAATTTGCTCTTTGGGAAAGAGTATATTTACGTTTTTGTTCTTTTAAAATGAGGACAAATCATTTTCTCCTTTTGTAAAAGTATAATTTCGAAGTTTACTCTTTATAAAAGAGCGATTGTAGTTATTTTTACTTCACAAAGAGTGAAATTAACATTTTACTCTTTTAAAAAGGGTAAATCACTAAATTTTTACGTTTTAAAAGTAGAATTTTAAAGTTTACTCTTTATAAAAGAGCGATTCTTGTTATTTCTACTTTACAAAGAGTGAAACTAACATTCTACTCTTTTAAAAAAGGTAAATCACTAAATTTCTACTTTTTTGCGCCAATTTTTACTCTTTGGGGCTTAGAGTGGCAGATTAATTCAATTTTACTCCAGTTATCGAATTTAAAAATAAAACATTTTTTCAAAAACAAATTTTTTTTCGGAAACTAATGAATAAAATAATTTAAAAATTGTATGAGGCCGAATCCATCTCAAATCAGACAGCCCGCGTATGCCTATTTCACCTATCATGTTGAAATAAAAATATTTATGTTCTACTCGAAAAAATATTTTACATGTGTTTTTTTATTTTTTTGTTTCATCAAAATTTCATGCGTTCAGCGATACCGAAAAATTCCGAGAAAATTCTTTCATTGAGAAAAAAAATTTTCAATGTGATTTTCAGACTGCTATTGTTTCAGCAGTTTTTCAAGCTTTTAAACGTGTAACACATAATTTCACTCAGTTTTGAGCCCTCTTTAACGGCCTTAATGTCATTTTCAAAAAAAATAAAAAATCCACGAGCTATGCACTTTTTACTGAAAAATTCATTTTTTAGAGAAGTGCCTTTTTCTCGAAAACCCCATGTTTTTTTTGCACAATTTTTGTTGTCGTGATAGAGGACGGTAATGCCTAGCTAGACGTATTTGTGAGATTCGGTACTTTTTTCCTGGGATAGCGATCACTAATGAGATAACACACAAACAAATTTTTCACGCTTAACGCTTATATATAGTCAATGATATTAGAGTCAATGTAAAGGTATTTATCTTTGTGCGTATGTAATATACATGTACGTGCGCCTACTTATAGGAGTATATGTACTAGTACATTTGTCCGCTAGATGGATATGGTTTGACTTAACATTTACAAAGAAAAGTTCGGTTTCTGCTATATATCACACATCTCGTCTTATTTAAAACCATCATCTTTTGGAAAATTATTACATATTTACACCTTATCAACTCAACTACGATGTCTCAATATTACTCAACAGAGAGAATCAAATGTGCAGACTTTTTAGACAAACACAAACAAATTATTTACAAATCTAGTTCCGTACGTTTAAAACAACTTGAGAATCTTGCTCATCCATTGAAGCACCTCTATCCTCATTTACCTTTGACACCTTCTACATATCTGTGTCAACATTGTTACAATCGTGCTTTAGAATTGGTGAGTAGTACTGACAATGAATTTATAACGGATAATGAAGTTACCGATAACGTAGTTGATAGAGATGAAGATTTTTTACCAAGTACTCCAGAACGCATTGAAGAATTTAATAATGAAATAAGTACATCTTTCTTAGGTTCTGTATCGCCTCTTAAAAGAAAAAATCTTATACATGAAAAATCAATTGAAAATTACGTAACAAAGAAGAAAAAAAAATACTTTCAACATTGTCTAACACCCTTGATGTGAAGTTGAACAATGTTTATGACGTTTCTATAACAGCAAATGAATCAACTGTATGCCATTGTACAGAATGGATACAAAATCTTGGTCTAGCCTTGCAAAAGTGTTCTACGGTATCAGAAAAAATAAAAATTCTGACTTTGCTACCTTCATCCTTTACAAAACATGAAATTTTATCTTTATTTCCAGAAATAACAATGTATATGATCAACAAATCGAGAAATCTTGTTAAAGAAAAAGGAATTTATTCAGAACCAGATGCATATTCAGTACGTCTGATTGATGAAAACATGGAAAAAATTGTTATGGAATATTATTTAAATGATGATTTTAATTGTTCAAGACAAAGTCCTAATAAATGTGACGTTGTTACAATTAAAGTTAACAATAAAAAAGAGAAAAAAGTTAAGCGTTTTCTTACTCGAAGTTTAAAAGAGACGTATAAAGTATTTAAAAATGATTATCCAGAATTGAGAATTGGAAAATCGAAATTTTATAGTTTGCGACCAAAGTATGTCTTACTTAGCCCCATCAAAGAAGTTTGTCTCTGTATCTATTGCGCAAATTATGATTTATTTCTTACGAGCTTAATTAATTTTAGAGGGAGTAACGTCACAGAGTTGTATGAAAGCCGGTTACAAATAATAAATGCAACAATGTGTTCTGAGCCATCTGATTTATGTTATTTACAAGAATGTAAACTATGTCCAGGGATTAAGGGAATTACGTTTCATGTTTTAAAACTGCAAGATGTAGAAGGCACAGAAGAAATTACATATGCTTTGTGGGATAATGGAAACCTGATTAAAAAGACACTATCAATTTCTGCTTTTAAAGATGAACTTTCGGTTTGGACCATGAGGGTTAGTACTCACATGTATGTAAAAATATACAACGCAAAGCTATAAAAACAGAAAGAGAAAGTGCTAAAAAAGACTCACATCATTTAGTTCTTCAAATAGACTTCGCTGAAAACTGGGCTGTGATTCATAATAAAGCTGTTCAAGGAAATCATTGGGTTAATGATCAAATTTCTATTTTCACAGCAGTCTCTTATCAAGGGGATTCGACACAAAGTTTCGCAGTTATAAGTGATGACCGAAAACATGATTCAGCGTATGCTTTGCTAGCAGTACAAAAAATTATAAAATTCTTGAAAGAAAATTGTTGTGATTCAATTAAAAAATTACCATCGTATCAGACGGTGCTGCGAGTCACTTTAAAAATCGCTTTCAATTAGATGAACTAAAACGAGCACCGTGTGATATAAAATGGTTGTTCTCTGCTACTGGGCACGGCAAAGGAGCTGTAGATGGTGTGGGTGGACTTATAAAGCATTATGCTACTTCGCATAATCTTCGAGAGCCCCTTGAAGAAGCTATTCAAAACGCAAATGATTTTGCAATACATGTTCAAAAATATACTGATGCTATTAAAATAATACATTTACAAGATGCTGAAATAGAACAATTCAGAAAAGAAAAAAATATTGATTGGCTTACAACTCCAAAGTATCCTGGAATTCAAAAACTCATATATGGGTTAAAAAAACATGTGACGATAAAATACATTGTTTGACAGCAAAGACCGCTGATCGTCCGCTTACTGAATTAAGAACAATGAAGCAGAAAAACAAAGGTAGTAAAATAGGTATACAAATGAAAAAAAGGTATAAAAATAAAAAATCAAAAAGACGCAAATAACAAATAAATACATAGTTATGTGTACCTGTATATTACATACACACAAAGACAAATACCTTTACATTGACTCTAATATCATTGACTATATATAAGCATTAGGCGTGAAAAATTTGTTTGTGTGTTATCTCATTAGTGATCGCTATCCCAGGGAAAAAGTACCGAATCTCACAAATACGTCTAGCTAGGCATTACCGTCCTCTATCACGACAACAAAAATTGTGCAAAAAACATGGGGTTTTCGAGAAAAAGGCACTTCCCTAAAAAATGAATTTTTCAGTAAAAAGTGCATAGCTCGTGGATTTTTTATTTTTTTTGAAAATGACATTAAGGCCGTTAAAGAGGGCTCAAAACTGAGTGAAATTGTGTGTTACACGTTTAAAAGCTCGAAAAACTGCTGAAACAATAGCAGTCTGAAAATCACATTGAAAATTTTTTTTCTCAATGAAAGAATTTTCTCGGAATTTTTCGGCATCGCTGAACGCATGAAATTTTGATGAAACAAAAAAATAAAAAAACACGTGTAAAATATTTTTTCGAGTAGAACATAAATATTTTTATTTCAACATGATAGGTGAAATAGGCATACGCGGGCTGTCTGATTTGAGATGGATTCGGCCATGAGATATATTTCAGGTAATTGCCGATAACTATGAATTTGTTTGAATCACTCTGATCCATTTTTTTCGAGACATAATTTTTTTTAAAAAGGACACCTTTTTCTGTATAAGAAAAGAATGGCTTCAGCAAATTCAAAATTTCAAATGTATAAAGTTAGGAAATTTTATTCTCTTTCAGATGCATTTACTGTATTAACTCTATTGTTAAGAAAAAAACACGAAAAACTGTTTTCTGAAAATCGAAAAATTCGATATCTTTCATTTTTTAAAAGATATTACATATTTAAAAAAAATTAGGTTTTTATGAATAACTAAAAAAAAATATAGCATTCAGACATTTTTCTTTAAATTGTAGACAATTTCATGTGGACCATCTGAATTTTGAAGCTAACTATAATATCGACTATAACATCGTTAAAAAATACAATTTTTTTTTTTAAAAACATAAAAATCAATTGTTTGAAAATAAATTATGTCGTTAATTATTATTCTTTTCCACTCATCTACAAAACAAAACAAAAATTTGTAGCTATAGCCGAAACAATTGACTGAAAAATAAAAAAGGTGCAACATGCCACACATACACACACACGCGCGCGCGCGGACATTTTTTAAAAATGGTGTATTTCGACTCCAAATGACTCCAAAAAACTTTTATATATATATATTTTTTTATTTTTATTATTATTATTATTATTATTATTATTTTTTTTTTTTTTAAATATTTTTGTCACTGTCAAAGCTTTCTCTGCGAGCGAAGCAAAATGTATGGAATCTTTCCTGAAGCTTTATTTATGGTACCTTGAGATAATTAATTTATTCATTGAGCTATTTTTTTTTAAGATTTTTTAATTTATTATACAATCTTTTAGTAATTTTAACATTGAATGCATTAAATGTGAATGAAAAGAGCGTTTACATGGTAAGTATCTAACAAGTCTTTCGTATATGAGTTTAAATAATTTGAAAAAAAAAGACATTAATATTATAACTAAACCCATAAACTAAACCCCTTTAACCCTGTAACTGCACATCCTAAATCTTTGACACCTACACCCACAAACTGTAAACTGTCGTACTCTAAACCTTCAAATACTTAACCCTGAAACTTTGAAACCTACAATTCTAAACCATGAATCCCTAAATTATGAAACTCAAAACTCTATACTATATAAATTCTAAACCGTAAACGCTCAAACTGTACTTGATAAATGACTGCTTTTTATGAATTGTGATCTAGTCTTACACAACCGGTATTTAAATTCAGTTTATGTAATATAAATTAATTCTTATTTTCGCTATGTTAAAAAAGTGATACCATTACTTATACTTCTTTTGTAAAGTTACGAGTACTTATTTCATGTAATTTCTACATAGTTGTAAAGAATCTTTGTAATAAAACTATTTTGTATTAAATTGACTTCAAATTAGTACTCAGATACTTAAGGGGATGCCTTACTCAACTGTTACCGACCGAGTCGGTTCCGCGGTTTTCACTTTATAAAAAAGAAATAAACTGAATTATGCAAAACGAAGAGTTCATTGCCCTAAGTTCTGTCATGCTCTACCCTCCTGCAAAGTTTCAAGTTAAAATATCCATTAGTTTTTGCGTAAACTTTGACAAAAATTTCGAGGTGGTTTTGAGTGAGTGAATGTCAAAATTTTTATCAAAGTTTACGCAAAAACTAATGGATATTTTGACTTGAAACTTGGCAGGAGGGTAGAGCATGACAGAACTTAGGGCAATGAACTCTTCGTTTTGCATAATTCAGTTTATTTCTTTTTTATAAAGTGAAAACCGCGGAACCGACTCGGTCGGTAACAGTTAAGTAAGGCATCCCCTTAAGACTTTAAAATTCATTGTTACATTACATTAGATAGTAAAAAGAAAATTTTTGCGGTATGTTCTTTGTAGGCGTTCAGAATGGATTCTGCGGTCAGGAAACTTTGCGCTATTAGATTTGAAGGAGTCAACAATAAATGAGAAGCGTATATGCTCTGCCCATTTCAAAGGTGATGATATTAAGTATATTAGTAGAAATGGTAACATAGTGTACAAAGATACTGCGCTTCCAATTGATCATTCTCTACTTTCTGCTGATTCGCAGGGTATTACTGATGAACAAATTGATAAAGAACATGTTGATTCAAATATCGACTATAATGATTCAATTCTGCCAGAAAATTTATTGGTAAAATTACCAATTCTTAGGAACGAAGTTCATCTATTAGATATTCATGCAGATAAACCAACATGTTCCAATTCTCAAAATGTTCATCAGAATGATATTGTAACTAGTAACAGTAACATTAGCCAATCGAACATTGAATTGAATAATGAGAAAGTAAAAAAGCTTGAAGATTTAGTATCAAAATTGCAAATTCAGCTAGAAGCTGCAAAAAAAAAACTTAATTTTATGAATCAATCTTCCGCAAGCAGTAATCTGAAAGAAGTAAATCGATTAAAAATAAAAGTAAATAAGTATAAAAAGATCGTTGTAAACAAATCGAAGAAAATAACTAGACTTGAACGGAACCTTGTAAGAAGTGAAGAGGAAGAAATTTTTTATAAAAACTTTAAAAAATTAAATAAGTCAGTAATTGATTTTTTTAAAATGCAAGTAAATCACATTAAATTAAAAAAGTGGACAGACGAAGAAAAACAATTTGCTATGTCATTATTTTATAAATCTCCTAAAGCATACTGTTATTTACGTGATGAAAAAGAATTTGCACTTCCTTGTATTAGGTCAATTCGAACGTGGGTAAATGAATTAGATTTAAAAACGGGAAAAACGGAAAATTTGTTGAAATTATTACAAGTAAAATCTGAAAGTATGACTAGCAAAGAACGCGAGTGCGTGCTGATTTGGGATGAAATGTCAATTAAAGAATGGTTAGAGTACAATACAAAAAAAGATCTGATTGAAGGCTACACTGACTTGGGAGAACGCGGTCGCTTGTCTACAATTGGTAATCATGTTTTAGTATTTATGTTGAGAGGTAGACAGCACAATTGGAGACAACCAATTAGTTACTACGTTTCTCGCAACAGTGTATCTGGAACTGATCTTCACAAATTAATTGTAGATATGTTAGATTTTGCTGAAGATTGTGGTTTTTCAGTTCAAACAATGGTTTGCGATTTAGGATCACCAAATCAGCTCGCAATAAAAAAATTAAACATTTCCTTAGAAAAGCCATTCCTTGAACGATATAATCGTAAAATTTTTTTCAATTTCGATCCTCCTCACTTAATGAAATGTCTTCGAAATTCTTTAAAAAATCATCAACTTAAAAGCGATAATCAAAACGTGTCGTGGGGACCAATTGTTGAATTATACGAGAACGAGAAAGATAAACCGTCAAAATTAGCTGCTAAACTTACTTATGATCACGTTTATCCTCAAAGTTTTGATTTAATGAATGTAAAATTAGCAACTCAAGTAATTAGTCATACCGTTTCATCAGCTCTTTTGACCGGGCGACTTGCTAATTGTGAACCGTTAACTCATCCAGACTGTTTGGCGACGGCAAATTTTTTAAAAAAAGGAAATGATTTATTTGATTGCTTAAATAGTAGAACCACTCGTGATAACAATCCTTTGCGACGTCCTCTGTCGGTTCAAAACAATCAAGTTGTAGAATATTTGAAAGATAGTTTGTCGTGGATTGAAACGTGGGAATGTCTCGGCAGTAAAACGAATCCTCCATGCTTTCGTGGTTTCTCTTTAACGGTGACAAGCGTTTTAATGCAATGGGAGGATATTCAACAAAATGGCGGTCTTTATTTATTGACATCGCGATTAAACCAAGATCCGATTGAAAATTTATTTGCAGTTTTGAGAAGTCGCGGCGGTCATTGTCAAAATCCAACCGCGATGCAGCTTAGGCATAATTTGCAATATTCTATGACAGCTAATTTGAATTCATTGTCTAAAGTAAAAAACTGCGAGCCTGATAGAACAGTAGCGTTACTAGCAATTTCAGAGCCAGAATCCAGCACGGACTTGCAAGATTGTAGCGCCAATGATCCCGACAGTGTGCTTGAATTGCAAGCAGATGTTCAATCGCACACTGTAAGTGAGAGCAATGCATTAAATAATATTTCACTTGAGGAAACCTGTCAATCACATTGCAATACATGTAATGTTGATAATAATTTAGAGACTTCTTTAATGAATGACATTGATAGTAACGAGAGTGAACAATTGTTTAATGAAGAAGTGGATGAGCCAATGAGGAACACTGCAGATGATAGTATTCCAGTACAAGAAACTGTTTCTAATAGTCACTTTGCAGATGACATTGATGCTTATGAAGAAATTGTCTCTGTTAGTAGTAGCAGTCAGTCAAGTTTAGGGAACCTTTCTGATAAATATGACCAAATTTTGTGCAACCCTCTTGATTCATCCACCCCTTTGCAAGCTGCAATGAAGTATGTTGCTGGTTACGTAGCTAAGAAGTGCTTCTCCAAATCAAAATGTCCTGATTGTAAATCTGCATTGACTCGCGAAAATGTCAATTTTGAGCAAAACAATGATCTGTTCATCTTTTTTAAAGCTTATGCTACTTTCAATAACAATGAACTTGGTAACTTGTGTGTTCCTTCCGATGATTTCACCAATGTTATAACTACCGCGGTAGAAATTTTTCAAAAACAATTTTTAATTAATAGTCATTGCAAAAATATTGGTCAAAATTTATTTAATGAAATTAGTAGAATTATCAAGCAGAATCACAAAAACTTTTGGAATGTTGACGATCCTTGCAAAACACATTACGAATTAATTATTAAATTTTTTGTAAGAGTACATATATTTTACAAATTGAAGTGGATGAACAATCGCTTGCGAGTAGATATAAAACGCCAAAAACATGAAACTGCTAGTAACAGACGCAATCGGAAACTGCAGAAATTAACTCATCAATAAACATTTTTTTTATTAATTATTACTGTTAATTAACTTGTTTTCATTGAATTATGTATTTTAAAGGACTAAATTTTATTTGTGTTAATCAGTAAAAATATTAATTTTTAACAGAAATTGTTGTCTCCTTTTAAATTAAAGTATCTATTGTATTCCAATTTTATTCGTGTTAATCAGTAAAAATATTAATTTTTAACAGAAATTGTTGCCTTTTTTTAAATTAAAGTATCTATATTGTATTCCAATTACAGTATTAATGTAGAATAATAATATTATAAGATTCCAATAAAGTACATATTAACATTTTCAGCTAAGATTTCAATGTGTTTAGAAAGTCTGAGGTAAATAATCATATAAATATAATTAGTAAATATTTAAATTATTTTTTGGCATGATGAAATAATTTTTATATTTATAATCCTTAATGAATAAAAGCTTTATAACAGAGTACTTATTATACTCCTCTATTTCTTACTCTTTTCTTTGTTAAGGAGACATTTATATGATTATTTATGTACACATAGCAGAATACAAATGGAAAGCAACATTTACTTCAATTTGATAAATATATTTGTCTGTATAGTACTGCGCTATGCAGATAAATATATTTCTAAAATTGAAAGTGTGTTGCATTTCCGTTTATTTTTGGTATGTGTACAACTTGAGAGAATTAGGTTGAGGACGAAAGTGGGTAAACTTTGCCGAAAGATCTACTAGAAATACAGGAAAAAATTTATTGGCAGAAATAAATTTTTTTTCTTTTTTAGTAGACTTTTAAGTAAAGTTTGTGGGTTTGAGGTCTTTCTCCTTGGTATCGTGGTTATGTAGGGCTATCGGCGAAGGTTCCACGGTTAATGTTATTAATAATGGTATACGTAATTGCAATAAATTACATTTAATTTTGTCATGCCGCAAAAATATTTGTAATTGCTATTTCATTACGGCAATAATTATTAGAAACATTAAAAAAAAAAACCAACGCGCTATTGGCAGTACCTCTAGGTAGTGCGGAAATCTGCCAGAAAGTACATAAAGTTGTACAAATATGCAGTTTCAGTTTATAATAGAAATTGTTAAATAGTTATTATTTAGCTGAAATGATTTGTTTTTCATAATAAGCTCAAAGAAATAGAAGCAATTTAATAATTTACTTAAACAATTTTTATTATTTCTTTTTCCATAAAGTCGAATTATTTTGGTCTCGCTTTAAATAAAAGCAATTAAATATAAGTACATTGTTACAATTTTACATAAAAATAATTTGATGATAGATGTATTAATATCTGTGGTTGCCGAGAACTCAATATTTTAAGAGATAACAGCAACTGAAATAATGAGCTAAGTCCATTTTGAGGGGGAAAACGAGCTAAGTTCACCTTAAAACGATTTAAATTTTTAAATAAATTATGGTCATTGGTTATACGTGAAAATAACTAATAGTGGTTACTTCAGGAATTAATTGGCAACACATTTAATAATAAAAACACGCGTTAGTAATTTTTAACGTCTCTTTTATAATATGGCTTAGGGCGAAAACGAGCTAAGTCCACGTTAAAACGATTTAAATCTTTAAATAAATTATAATAATTGCTTATCAGTGAAAATAATAAATAGTATTTTATATCATTAAAATTCTTATTATAGAATATCACATTTCACGTAATATTAAAATTAATATAATATTAAATCATATTCAACTTATTATTTTATTATAGTAAAATATTAAAATTTAATGATTATAATTTAATAATAAACAAAATACAATATTAATAATAAACTTTGCAAACAATAATACTGTGTAAACAAATTTAACCATACACCCAGTTCAATTTCGGAGTCGGAGAAGCAGAAGTTCAGTTAGAACTTTGGAAGTATTAAAAAATCTGCATTATTAAAACAGATCCTAAGAAATGGCGCTCTAATAGCCATTAAAACCCTTTAAAATTAAAATAATTGATTGTATTTTCATCCTACATTCATGTTCTGAGTGTTAAATATTTATTTTAATCGATAATAAGCTTAAATAGAGAATTTAGGGGGGAAACGAGCTAATTTCACTTTGATGGGGGAAAACCGCCCAATTCGCTATATTTGCTTCACTGTATCGACACAACGAAACGATGGTACTCTATACCTCTATACATCGAAAGGTATTACTGTTTTTAATAAGTACAGTATGCCATCTTAACATGTACGTTTGGAACTTCTCGACCAGTGCAAAACTTTAAATGCCGTTTTCTCGAAAACTCGGAAAGTGGACTTAGGCGGTTTTCCCCCTCGACCACAGATATTATCAATAATATGAACTTTATAAGTATTTTCTGTTTAGAAGCCCTGGTGAAAATGTTAACACATTTTAATACGTGTTATATTATATATGATCATACGTATTACAATACGTATGATCATACATAATATAACACGTATTAAAATGTGTTAAAATTTTCACCAGGGAGTTATTACATTTATATATATTATTTTGAACTAATATTTTTTTATGTAATTAAATTAAATAATTCACGTGTTTAAAAAGTGTAAATCATTTATTAAAATTCATTGAAGAACCTGTACAAAATAAATAGACCATTATTACAACACCCCCGACGAAGAAAATCTCCTTTAGTAATTTTGCGGCGAAGAGTATCCTATTTAGCAATTCTGCGACGAAAAGAATCTCCTTCAACAATTTTGCGGCGAAAACAATCCTATCTAGCATTTTTGCGACGAAAAGAATCTCCTTCGTTAATTTTCCGGCAAAAACTATCCTATCTAGCATTTTTGTGACGAAGAGAATCTCTCACTGATTATCCGGCGAGAGTATCCTATTTAGCATTTTTGCAACGATGAAACGAATCTCTTTAAATTTGTTTGCGACAAAAACTACCCTTCGGCGTTTTGGTTCTCGTACTTGTAACTTATAATTTAACCTTTTTAATGACTAAATAAATAAATAGATAATATAAAATTTTATTCAATTTTTTTTATAATAAAAAGGAGACTTTAATAAGGATATTTAAAATTGGCAAGTTGTCAAATAGAACACTAAATTGACAAATTTAATTAATGTAGTTATAAAACACGAAAATATTGCTGTAAAAACTTATTTGCATTTTTAGTTCTATAAATTTTGCCAGAATATTTTTCATTCAGTAATTAAAGTTGGCTCAATTTCTGCTGCAAACCTTCAGGCTTCGCAGGAACTTATTAAATAAACATATTAGTAGTTATAAAATTGTACCGCAGAAAATCTATATAAGAAAAATTTACAAAATTTACAAATTCACGTGGAAGAACTATATTATCATTTTACAGTGAAATCAAATTATAAAAATTGTTTAATGAAAATCATTCATTTATATTTAATTTATTTAACTTATTAAACAATATCTACTTCAATTTGAGAAAGCCTCGTGCTAATTTTATTAATATTTTATTCATAAGCTGTAAAAGCTTATCCACGCCTGATCAGTGAAACCGCGTTTTGGCTCGGGCTCCGGCTTCAAGAGCCGTCTGCGCGGAGCGCGAGAAGGACGCAGCACGCTTTCGCACTTCAAATTAACCATGCGCGCGACATCTTGCGGCCAGTTTGGTACTACCGGCGCCAAGTCCCTCCGGCCCATCTGAACTTACGCTTCTATAAGCGTCTATATTCGTTGGTGTTACCAACAGTCATTTGAATCGCCGTTATTACTTACTGAAAATATGTGTATTGTTTTCATTTTAACGTCACGCACGCCTCTAGTATCAATCTTCTGAAACACAATAATGCGCAGTGCACATGCGCGAGTACACAAATACCAGGTTATTTGGTAAAATTTATCAGTTTTCTTAATAAAAATTCTTAGGTTACCTTGTAAAAATGACTAGATCTCAATTTTTACCAGTGTGTCTGGTAATTTTTATTCAGATAATTTGGTATTTTTTTTAAGTGGTTATGATAGTTTTTCCTGGGAAACTTATAAATTGTATTAGAAACCTGCGAATAACACGGCTTTTGACAGTCTGTCCATGCGCTACCAAGGCACCTTGGTAATTTTTACTCTAAAATTTCTCTCCGTGCATAAACATTATAAAAATGCTAAAGATTACTTTTACATTTTTTTAAAGAAACTATTAAGATCTTGAATCAGCCTTCAGTGCTTACTGAAAAATCAAAGATTTTTAATTAATACGAAATTAATTTAAAATTAATACGATAATCATCAAGCAATTCAATTATTAATGAACATTCATATTTTAATCTAATAATACTCAAAAGTATCACATTTTCCCTCGTAGCTTAACATTATGATAAAAATATGTTCATTAATAATTGTCTTCCTACGATAATAATTGTCGTCACATGTTCATTAGAAAAATATTAAAGATAAATTTTAAATCATTTTCAAAGAAACTTAAATACTATGAAATACAAAGTAGAAAAACATCTTTCAAAACTAAAAATATAAAATCTTCATGGAGTGGGTAACTTCCTGTTCGGAGACCTACTTCCACATAGTACATCTAATGATGATAATAGATCAATCCCTGTTCTAAGTCTGATTCCAGTCATATCATTACAGGTTATAGTACGAGGTTCACCTAAAATTATATAAAAATAATATATATTCAAAAAGGTTTCTATTACATATTAATTATAATAATAATACTCACTTCTGTTAGTGTTTACTTCTCCGACAACATTAACAGCTACTCCTTTCTCCATAGTCAGTGGTGTATAATTTATAACGTGAACAGTTATTTTGTATTCCCCATCAGTTATGGATCCGCAACCATAGCTAGCATTTTCAAATCTTCTTGGTGTGACTACAAATTTAGTTTTTAGGTAACCATCTATAGCTGTAATATACAAATGTTATTTTTAAAAATAAGCTTTTCAAGAATTTCAAAAACCCAAAATATATAAAAAAATACATGTAATTATTTACAGAAAAATAATAAAATAAACTTTCAAAACATTATATCAAATGCATGCAATTATTTACACAAAAAAATTATAAAATTATCAGAACAAACTTTTAAAACATTATATTAAACGCATGCAATTATTTTATTTACAAAAAAAAATAAAAGTAAGATAAATTATTACATATGTTATATAAAAAACATGCAATTTACACAATAAATGTAATGAAACTTTGAAAACATTATAATGTTTTTCAATTTAAATAAAAATGAAAAATAAGTAACACATGAATACAAAATTACTTACATATAAGTCCATCAGTTTTATTAATATTCTCAAAATTGGCATGCTTAGGGGCAACGACTGATTGTTGTTCAAATACACCCAGAAAATTAATAATAGTACTCTTCTGAATTGTGAGTTCTAATGGTAGGTAGTTATCAGCTTGCATTACATAGCTAAGCTCACATTCCTGACAGTACGCACCATCAATATGTAAAATCTGTATTACCAAAATCAATAGTTATAATTAGATAATGAATAAATTTAAAACAAAATTAAATTTTATAAAAACTTTCAATAATCAATGAAAGAAGTTCTAACAATTTCAAAATTACTAAAGAACAAAAAATTCAATTACTTTGTTTGTTGTAAGTTCAGATTGGTACTGATTTATGAGTTCATCTCCCCAAATGACGCACTGGATTTTTTTGGGCTCTTCATTTAGAATTAAAGAAAAAGAAAATTTTGACAACATTACTTCTTGGGCATGGGTACCTTGCACTTTGTCAACGTATCCCACGACCTCACTGAAATAGAAAAACAGATTTTAAAAACACATAATATATTGTTAAATATTAATAAAAATAGAAATAAAACTCAACACATACACAGTGCGATTAATGGAGCGCGCCCATGATAAAGGCAGGTTTGTCATGTTATTGAGATTAATTTCAATCTAATAATGATCAAATAAAAAAAAATTAGCAAGACATGCAATGAAATATTAAAAATAAACTTTTAAAACATTAATACAAAAAGCATGCAATTATATATTTGCATAAAAATTTTACAAAAAGGTAATAAAAATAAATTTTTAAAACACCATTATATAAAAGCATGCAATTATATTCACCCAACAAAAATAATAAAAATATAGGTTTAAAACGTTATATTTACATAAAATGCATGTAATTATTATAGATATTTAAACTTACTTGTAAAATAAAAACCGATGTCAATGGATATGCAATTTGCAGTTAAGAATGATGAAGCACGTTGTTGCTTGTTGCTTAAAAACAAATGCATCTACACACCGCGTGTAAGGGAGAGTCTAGAATACATACCCGACTCCTACCTCATATCCCATAGTATTCGTACTGGATACAGGGGAAGGGTTGGTATGCATGTGCATTCTCCCTAAAGTTATATCGTATTCCAAATTGAACTGAATCAAGAACGCGAATTTTCATGAACGGAAGACTCGTACGTACTGATTATGGACGTTACATTAATAATTTCAAAAGTAAAATTTAAGAATTATATTCTTTTAATTATTTTATTCATGTTTTTATGTTATTAATTGTTCTGTTTTTATACATAGCCAAATTATATTGAATCGAATCATCGAAGCATCAATTAGAAAAATTATTGTTTTTTATTTTTAAATGATAAATAATACATAAGTGATATTAATAAATTAAATTTACGTATGGAAATACATAATAAAATTACAAATATAGCAAGTTAAAGAAATGTAAGTAGGGAAGTAACTATTACAATCATACAGTAACATAGAAACTATCGTAAAAGTAAGGTGTTATCAATTTTTGTTTATTATTTGCAATGAAATAAAATACTTTTAATAATAATGTTTTAAAACATCTTGTTTCAAGTAATTTATTTTTGTGAAAAATGATGTTAATAATAGTACTACAATAATCAAGAAATCCAATTATTAATGAACACTCATATTTCATTAATCTATAATACTCAAATGTATCACATTTTTATATGTAACTTAAACCTTATGATAAATAGATGTTCATTAATAAAAGAATTGTGATTATAAATATAAATTATTGTTACTACTTGTACGTTATAAATATATTCAATATTTTACCATTTTCTTTTCAGTCTGACTGTAGCTTACTGTAAAATCTAACATATTTAATCTTATAATTATAGAACTACTATAATAACTTTGGACGCATGAACATTATAAAAATACTAAAGATTACTTTTAAGTTTTTTTAAAAGAAACTATTAAGATCTTGAATCAGTCTTCAGTACTTACTGAAAAATCTAAGATTTTTAAATACTCCAATACATTTATGCAAACATTTATAAATGTGTTATAGTTTCTTTTAGCTTATAATAATCTCAAAGTTCATAAAATTAATACGATAATCATCATGCAATTCAATTATTAATGAACATTCATATTTTAATCTAATAATACTCAAAAGTATCACATTTTCCCTCGTAACTTAACTTTATGATAAAAATATGTTCATTAATAATTGTCTTCCTATGATAATAACTGTCGTCACATGTCCATTAGAAAAATATTAAATACTATGAAATATAAAGTTGACAAACATCTTTCAAAGCTAAAAATATAAAATATTCATGGAGTGGGTAACTTCCTCTTCGGAGTTCTACCTCCACGTAGTACATCTAATGGTGGTAATGGATCAATCCCTGTTCTAAGGGTGATTTCAGTTATATCCTTACAGGTTATAGTGAGAGGTTCGTCTAAAATTATAAAAATAATATATATTCAAAAAGTTTTTTATTACAATAATAATAATAATAATAATAATAATAATAATAATAATATTCACTTCTGTTAGTGTTTACTTCTCCGACAACATTAACAGCTACTCCTTTCTCCATCGTCAGTGGTGTATAATTTATAATGTGAACAGTTATTTTGTATTCCCCATCAGTTATGGATCCGCAACCATAGCTAGCATTTTCAAATCTGCTTGGTGTGACTACAAATTTAGTTTTTATGTAACCATCTATAGCTGTAATATACAAATGTTATTTTTAAAAATAAGCTTTTCAAGAATTTCAAAAACCCAAAATATATAAAAAAATACATGCAATTATTTACAGAAAAATAATAAAATAAACTTTCAAAACATTATATCAAATGCATGCAATTATTTACACAAAAAAATTATAAAATTATCAAAACAGACTTTTAAAACATTATATTAAACGCATGCAATTATTTTATTTACAAAAAAGAATAAAAGTAAGATAAATTATTACATATATTATATAAAAAACATGCAATTTACACAATAAATGTAATGAAACTTTGAAAACATTATAGTGTATTCTATTATATAAAAATAAAAAATAAGCACATGAATAACAAATTACTTACATACAACTCTACCAGTTTCATTTATATTTAGAAAATTGACATCCTTAGGTTTTGCAGGGGGAACGACTGCATGTTGTTCAAATACACCCAGAAAATTAATAATAGTACTTTTCTGAATTATGAGTTCGAATGGTACGTAATTGTCAGATTCCATTCGATAGCTAAGTTGACATGCCTTACAGTGCGCACCATCAATATGTAAAATCTGCATCACCAAAATCAATAGTTATTAGATAATGAATAAATTTAAAACAAAATTATATATTTTATAAAAACTCATTTTTTAATAGAAATTTCAATACAACAATGAAATAAATTCTAACAATTAAAAATTACTGAAGGAAAACAAATGCAATTACTTACTTTGTTTGTTGTTAGCTCGGATTGGTACTGATTGATCAATCCATCTCCCCAAATGAGACACTGGATTTTCTTGAGCCCTCCGTTACTTAATGAAAATTTCAGCAACTTGTACTTTGTCGTTTTCCCAACTTCTTGGGCACCTTGCACTTCGTGAACATATCCCAGAAGTTCACTGAAATAAAAACATAAAAGTTTAAAAAACATGTAATATATTGCAAATAATATTAAAAAAAATTAATGGAAACTCTTAACACATACACAGTGCGGTCCTTGTCACGCAATTCATTAAAATCTTCGTCTGATGAGAAAGGCACGTTTGCCATGTTGTTTTAAGGTTACTTCAATCTAATAATGAAAAAAAAAAAAATTAACACCATTTATACATAAAATATTGCAAATAAACTTTTAAAACATTTATACAAAATGCATGCAATTATATATTTATATATTTTACACAAAAATTACACAAAAAGACAATAAAAATAAACTTTGAAAACACATTTACATAAAATGCTTGCAATTATATTCATCTAAATAAAAATAATAAAAATAAAGTTTTAAAACATTATATTACATAAAATGCATGCAATTATAACAGATATTTTAACTTACTTTTAAAAGAAATAAACGATGTCAATGGATATCCGTCGTAATTTCGTATGAAAGCACGTCAGACGTCACACGTGTTGCACACAAACGGATGGTCTGCGCACCGCGAGTAAGGTTATGTCGTATTCCAGATGAGGAACGCGAATTTTCGTGACCGGAAGTACTTATATATACAACTTTATTGAAATATTTTAACATACACATTAATAATTATTATATTTCTTTTAATTATTATTCATTTATTATATTTCTATATATACTATAACTAACTATTCTTAAATAATATTTATATTTTTATACAATTAAATATTATATTTAATATATTTAATTATATTTTAAAATTTTTAAATTAATACAAACGCCCATTCGACCAATCACATATCCCATCTACATACGCCAATCACATTCATCGCATTAGGTGCTTCACAACATCCGGCCATCGTTTTTTTAAGAGAGGATAGTTCTGGTTCAGACAGTTGTACTTGAATAAATTATTTCATGTAAGTCATTTGTTAAATGGTAAAAGTTTTACCAGATATGAGAAAAAGTAAAATTAACAAATTTTACATTTGTTATTAAAGACATTATCTTCCATAATATAAGTTAAGCGAGAAGCTCCAAAACCTATTTCATTCATCATAAAGGATTTTCAATGTTTTATGTTTGCAACATGACCAGTCGGGTGAAGGCTTTTCTTGAGACAAAGTTTATATTCTTTGTATAAATGGTTTATAGTTATGATTTGAAAAGTTCCAAAAGAAAAATTTGTTAATTTTACTTTTTCTCATATCTGGTAAAGCTTTTACCATTTAACAAATGACTTACTTGAAATATTTTATTCAAGTACAACTTTCTGAACCAGAACTATAAATTAAATATAAGGAGACTGTAAGATGAGGTTAGTAAACGACTTTGCTTCCATTCTTGAACACTGTATTATATATATTTACCTCAAACAGTAAGGCTAACAAGTTAGAGGAATATAACAGTTTTTAATTTTACATCAAATAACCCATTTATAAAAGAAGAAAATATTTAGAATTATTTTCAAGTAATTTGTCACAAAGACATTATCTCTCATAATATAAGTTAAGCGAAAAAGTCCAAAACCTATTTCATTCATCGTAAAGGATTTTCAATGTTTTATTTATGCAACATGACCAGTCGGGTGAAGATTTTTCTTGAACAAAGTTTATATTCTTCATATAATGGTTTATAGTTATGATTTGAAAAGTGAGAAAATATAAAAATTTATTGTGAAATGGCATTGTGAAATAACTTGTTTTTTAAAATAATTAAAATTAGAAAATTTTTGTGTTTGATACTTTTCAAATCATAACTATAAACCATTTATACACAAAATATAAACTTTGTCTCAAGAAAAGCCTTCACCCGACTGGTCATGTTGCAAACATAAAACAATGAAATAGGTTTTGGAGCTTCTCGCTTAGCCTACATTATGAGAGATAATGTCTTTGTGACAAATTACTTGAAAATTATACTTATCTAAACTCTTGTATTGTAGTAGCCATATAGTTGGGATAGACTCAATTTCTAAGATCTGATCTGACAGTACTTAAAAAAATAAAAACAGAACTACATCTTGATCTCTGCTTTCTACTGTCAATGTATATTTTAAAATACTTATCTAAAAAGTTATTGTCTCATTGATGATGCTCGTAAATAAATTCTTTTCATCAGTCCACTTTCTGAGATCTTTGATATAATTTAAATATTAATCCGTGATAGTATATACATATTGTGTATGTACATATTTCATAATAACATTGTTTTTGTTTATTAGAAATTAGAGATGCGTGAGGTTATGTCGATACGATTACGAGTACTAGAGTTCGACACGCGCGCTTCGCGCGCTGATTGTTTTTTTAAGTTACAAAAGAAGCTGTATAATTAATGAACGGTTTCTTTTTTATTTTATACAAAAGAAATGTTATTATTCAATTCATTATTTAAGGTTGTATGGGCTATATGTAAAAAATAATGTCAGATCAATAAAGTTTCGTCAGTATAAGGTCAATAATAGTAGTATACATTCTACTATGGAGAGACGGTGAGTCATCGTGCCCTGCCCGGGCTATCTTATCTTTGTTTACATAAACAGTAATTAAGATATCTTAATAGCCTGTTGTTATGGTTTGTTTACATAAACAAGCAATAAAGAAGCAATTAAGATATCATAATAGCTGTAAATATAAGCAGAGAGGTCCCGTACGAGAATCGGTGACACATTTTCGTCTCTCTCCATAGTAGAATCGTGTTCTCGGGAGGCAGTGATGCTGCCCCTCTTATTATTGGTGTTCAACAATATAGTAATTAATGTGTCTTTATTGATTGTTTATATAAACACGTGCGCAGGATGTTTTTTCGCGATAGTACGTTAGGGTATTAGTTACGTACATATATATCTTTATGTGTATATCTGGATCTTTGATAAAAATTTATCGCTCTGTGCAATATGAAAACCCTGCCTCGTGTGCTTCTCATGTTTTATTATTTCTTCGAAACATAACGGTTTCCTGTTCTTACGCTGTGTACTTTGAGCGAGGGATGACAATTGTGAGTGGATCATTTTGATTATATTTTGTCTGGAGCTAATATCCGTAAGCATTATCAAATCTGACCCTGCGTACACATCACCAAAATAAAATTGAATTCGAAGAAATGATATTTATATCTCGAGCTTCGATCAAAATTTGTCGGTGTATGGGATATGAATCCCTGCCTCGTGTGCTTCTCATGTTTTCATTATTTCGCCGAAACGTAACGGTTTTCTGTTCTTACGCTGTGTCCTCTAAGCGAGAGATAAGAAGGGTGAGATGCGTGGATCATTTGAATTATATTTTTTTGTCTGGAGCTAATATCCGTAAGCATTATAAAACCCTGCATTGCGTACGCGTCAGGTCAGTGTGCCAATGCGGATCATGGCGAGAAGTAACGCTTTTTTGCCAGAGATGCAGATCGACGAACATAGCGGTTTGCGTGAGATTATTTTCCGCATCGCTTCTACTTTACGTTTTTACAGTCAACCTGTATGGCGTAGGTGTAGAGATTCGTGGCGACGGCGTCTGCGTACAGTGCACTATTCGCTTTTACGTCGGGAACTGCGATTTTTACTCGCCCATAGCGGTCTTCGTAGAATCGCCGTTTATTACGAACGATTTTTTCGCAATAATCGATCGGGGTTGATGATAGCGGGCGAATTTGTCAGAGAAATACGCATGGAAAATGCAAATGTTCTCGATGACATGATGTCGGCGTTTAGCGAACAAATTGGTAAGTAAAAGATTTTATACTCATTTTTTATGACAAAATAATATTTGTTATATGTTTTAAAATTTTCAAGCCTTAGAAAATCTTCTCGCCGATGACAGCGACGCGTCAACAATTTTTATGAACTATAGCGGGCGTGAAAATCCCGTAGCACGTCAACTAGAGTACGAGAGCGAGAATGAGGCTGTAACGAGCCCAAGCGAACCCGATATCTCAAGTAGCGAAGGATAAGAAGAAGGAGAACATCAACAACAACCTATACAACAACAACAACAAATAATCCATGTAGCAAACGAAGAAAATGATAGGCGCTCGAATATTTTAGAATCCGACAACGAGAGCGAAAGCATGATTAGAATAGACTCGTCGGATGAAGAAGATAATGACACAGTTTTAACGCGCGGATTAAACTTGGCGCTCAACCACTATCGGGAACCACGGGTCGCAGTGGAGAGAGCCATAATGAGCGAGGACCCGCAGCCGTCGACTAGTGGAAACAGCGGCCAACCTCGCGCAGGGATGCTTCATAATGTTTATTCAACTAGAGCACCCCCGTCGGAGCGGAGTTTTCATAATATCGAGGATAGCCATCGTCTCGTTTGGAACAGTTTCGACGAAACTAGTCCTCTAGATCGACGAGTCAACGAATGTAAGAATTTTTTAAATTTGAATATTTATTTTTTTTCATGTAAAAGGCTGTTTTTACAACTTTTTATTTTTTCAAAAAAGTTATTCGGAGAAGAAACAATAGCGGCGACGGATTGGCCACTCCGGGTTTCGACATACCATTTCTATTGATTTACGCGAGGAGAATTTTGCATGTTCGGCGTGCGCAAGAATTGCGATGGTTTCACGACCAGGCCGAACATGAAGATTCTCCATTGTATACGTCGAACGAACTACAAGATTTGTTGGAGCGCGTGCGCGATAGTTTCAACGGAAAACCTGAAGATTAACTTTTTGGTATTATAATTGTGAAAACAAAAAACATTTATTTTTTATTAATCGTTTTTTAATAAACATTACAGCGGACGACTCGTTGTCTACAAGCTCAGTATGGCCATCGCTCCCACCATCGCCTACAGTAGACGCAAATTCATGCATAAGAGTGAGCGGAGAACCTCTGCAAGTGGGATACGGCCACAACGATGATGGCATGGCCGACGATTACGACGGAGGCGACGAAGAGGAGGAGAACAGAGCCAATGGTGATGCTGCAGAGGAGGAGGAGAAGGAGGAGGAGGAGGAGGATGAGGAGGCGAATAATCTCGACATAAGACCGCCCGGAGTAAGATTTATTGTGGCAGACGAAACCGAAAACCATGTGCAGCGATTTAGAGTGGTCGGGCGCTGTATTAAACTGCGTATCAAAGACCCGCCTACCAATTGCGATAATCCCCGTGTTTGGATGGAGGCAGCAATGCGCGACATTCACGCGCATATTATTTCGTTGATACCGAATGAAGAAAGGTTTTTGATCGGTGTGGTCGTTAGGAGTGAATACTTTGCGAATGGCGCAGGTGGATTATCTTTTCGACCGATTGAAAATTTTCATTACGCTGATCTTTGGGATTTGATTGCAAATCTGACACAAAGTAATGAAAATTTCCAAATCGACGAAAGTTTTGTGTTACACATTACATTTGTAAGTATACCCGAAGGGATGGGCGCGCGTAGAGCGAAAAAATTAACGATCAATTCGGTGACACAAAGATCAATAGTGTCTACTGTAAACGTCGATAATTTATGCCTACCGCGTTCGTTAGTTGTAGGTGAAACTTATATCAAATTGCGGGCAAACGATACGGATGAAGCTCGAAAGGAATGGGGTGTCGTGCGCGACGGTCGACGTAAACTGCAACGCGAACGCGCCGAAAAATTAATGCAGGATGCTAATGTTCGTATACCACCCACGGGAGCAGGTTTCTTCGAAATTGAGCAATTTCAAAATTATTATTTACACACTGGTATAGCTATAGTAGTATACGATAAGAAAACTTTTGGCAGCGGTGAGCCCCCATTTTTTGATGGGCGTGCTGTTGTAGAAAGACAGACAGGATGTGAAACACAGCGTATAATTAATCTTTGTTATAATTCTAACGCGAAACATTATGATACAATACTGAATTTAATCGGTGTTGCGCGAACTAAATTCTTTTGCACTTTTTGTAACAAACGTTTTAATTTCATAGACCAACACAAATGTTTAAAAACATGTTCCAAGTGCTTTGTCTCTCCCGCGTGTAAAACAGATAATATCGATTTAATTAAATGCTCGCAATGTAATAGAAATTTTTTTGGAAATATGTGCTACGATAATCATTTAAAAGATGGCTCTTATAAAAAAAAGAACAAAAAATTGTGCGATGTAGTTAAACTTTGCAATAGATGCAATAAAGTTACAAATTGTTTTCGTTCGAAACACACGTGCGGAATGATTTGGTGTAAATATTGTAAAAGAAAACATTTTATCAACGAATTCTGTTACATGCAACCAATAAGTAATGAGATTAATCACGAAAAAAACATTTTGTTTGTTTTTTATGATTTTGAGACGCGACAGGATGAGCCTTATCTTAATTACGAGACTTCAAATCTGCACATTCCAAATTTATGTGTCGCACAGCAAGCGTGCTCGGATTGCATCGATGATGACGATGTTTCGCGTTGGTGTAATACTTGCGGCGTTCGCGAACATGTTTTTCGAGAGAATCCTGTCACTCAGTTGATCGAATTGTGTATTAAAGATAAGACAAAATATGCGCAAATCATATGCATTACGCACAATGCACGAGCATTCGATGCGCAATTCATATTAAAAGAATTGGCAGAGTGTACATCTGAAGTTTTGCCGAGTATTATTTTAAGTGGACAGAATATTATTACTATGCAATACGGGCGAACGAAATTCATAGATAGTCTAAACTATTTCCAAATGAAGTTGAGCGCTCTTCCCGCTGCTTTTGGCTTGCCGGAAAACAGTAAAAAGGGTTATTTTCCCCACTTATTCAATACTCTACAAAATCAAGAATACGCAGGCCCTTTACCCGATGCGAATTTCTACGCGCCGAATTCTATGAGTATCGATGAGAGAAAAGATTTTTTTAAATGGTACGAAGAGAACAAACGAGACTATGTATTCAATTTTAAAACAGAAATCGTCGAGTATTGTCGCATGGATGTACAAATTTTACACCGCGCGTGTATAGCTTTTCGAAAAATTTTTCTTGATATTGGCGGCACTGACCCCTTCTTTTCCGCAACTACTATCGCCTCAGCTTGCTCTTATTTGTATCGAAAAAAATTTCTCAAGCCAAACACCATCGGAATTTTACCGCCTACTGGCTACAGGCGCGCTGATAACCACTCTCAAAAAGCTGTTGAGTGGCTATTGGAGTGCGAGCGCGAAATCGTGCGAGAGATTATTCACGCAGGTCGGGCCCGCGAGTATAGATTACCCGAAGGATTCTCGGTAGATGGATATTTGCCACCGTCAGAGCTTCCGAGCTCGTCGACGTCAAGCGACAGTGCCGCGGCCACAGATAATGGTATAGTATTCGAGTATCAAGGGTGCTACACACATGGGTGTTCGCGATGTTTTCAAAACAAACGCGATAAATTAACCGCCTACAGTAGAACTCACAACGAGGCATACGAGAGCACTCGAGCAAAAATAGATAAAATAAAGTCACTGGGCTACGAGGTTCGCGAAATTTGGGAGTGCACATTTGACCGGCGTAAAATTGAAAATCCTCGGATCGCAAATTATGTGAATAATCATCCGTTAATAAGCAAAATTGTTTTAAATCCGCGAGATGCATTTTTCGGGGGTCGCACGGAAAATATAGCTGTACATTATAAAATAAGAGAAGGAGAAACAATAAGATATACGGATATTTGCTCTTTATATCCGTATATCTGTAAACGAGGCCGGTTTCCGCTCGGACACCCAGATATATTTGTTGGCAGTCAGTGCGACGCGTTGACGAAAGGAAATAACAACGATTTATCACGAGTAGAAGGTTTGATTAAATGTAAAATATTGCCTCCTCGTAATTTGTTTCTTCCTCTCTTACCAATAAAAATGCATGGACGATTACTCTTTGCTCTTTGTCGCTCTTGTTGCGAGGAGATGCGACAAGAAGATTGTACTCACGAATATACTCACGAGCGCGAATTCACGGGGACGTGGGTAGCCGACGAACTGCGAAAAGCCATCGAGTTGGGTTACCAAATAACGGAAATATTCATAATATGGCGATATAAAGTAACGCAATACGATCAACAGAGTGGCACAGGAGGATTGTTTGCAGACTACGTGAACGCGTTTTTGAAAATAAAACAACAAGCTAGCGGATGGCCATCGTGGTGCGAGAGCGAAATAGATAAGGAACGTTATTTGTTAGAGTACGAGCGAGACGAGGGTATACGAATGGAGAGTGAAAAAATCGGAAAAAATGCTGGCTTGCGCGCAGTGGCAAAACTCTGTCTTAATTCTTTTTGGGGAAAATTTGGGTAGCGTAGCAACTTGAAACAGACCGAAATTGTAAAAACACGCGAGGCCCTCCTTAAACTTTTAGTTGCGCCGGAAAAAGAAGTATTTAGCGTGTTGCCGGTAAACGACGAACTTTTATATGTAAACTGGCAAAATATCGCCGATGCTGTGGCACAGGGGTCCAATACGAATGTAGTAATCGCAGCATACACTACGGCGCAAGCTCGACTCAAATTGTACGATTATCTTGAGAAACTAGATCGACGAGTTTTATACTTTGATACCGACTCTTGCATATTCGTTTGTAATGCGCGCGCGAAGGACGAGGAATACAGACCCCACCTTGGCACGCTATTAGGTGATATGACGGACGAACGGAAGTGTTACGGACCAAATGTACATATTGAAACATTCTTATCGGGCGGTCCTAAATTTTACGCCTATAAAGCAATCGATTCATCGACAGGACAGACATTTGAATGTTGTAAAATCAAAGGGATAAGGTTAAATTATGCTAATTCTTTAAAAATAAATTTCGATAGTATTAAACAATTGATCGATACCTTTATGAATGGCGACGATGCGGGTAATATTAAATTATATTTTAAAGCCATAAGGCGCACACCCAAGCACGATGTTATCACGCGAGACGAATACAAGACATGTTGTATAGTGTTAAAAAAACGGCGCTACCATTCAATAAAAGAATTATCATTGCCTTTTGGCTATAAGCGTTAAAACATTTTATTAATAAAAAATAAGACTTATTTGTAAATATTGTTCTTGTTCATTGTAGTTATTTTTATCTCCCTCTTCCTCTTCCTCTCTCTCTCTCTCTCTCTCTCTCTCACGCGCGCGCGCTCTCTTGTCCATACGCGAGGCCTCGCGCGCTGTAGCAGCTGATATGCGCGCGCGTGCAAAGTATTCGCTTCTTAAAGCGGCGAATATCAGCTTATACCGCGCGGAGTACAAGCTTGTACATGCGCCCCGGTGCGCGGTGCATATCAGCTGATGAGCACCGCGCCGCACCGCGCCGCCGCCGCCGCCCGGGGATCGTTGGTTTTTTTCACGCTGAAAAAAAAATGTGTTATCGCTATAAAAGCACGAACAAATTCAGTTTTGTTGTCATTCATGAAAATGGATACGCGTTGGAAACATCCATTTACGTGTTGTGTGTGCGGACCTACCGGGTGTGGCAAAACTCAGTTCGTCAAAAAGTTTCTTATTAATTTACCGAAAATCTGTAACGTATGCTTTGATCGCATACTCTTTTATTACGCCGAGTGGCAAGAAGCCTACCGCACGGAGTTGAGACCCGGGTGTGATGCACCGAGTATCGAATTTAGAGAGGGTCTGCCTCAAGTGAGTGATTATTCTTGCGACCGCGATAAAAAAAAAGTTATTAATTCTGGATGATTTAATGCGAGAATCTTCGTGCGATGTTATACTAGATCTATTTACGAAAGGTAGTCATCATAAAAATATCAGCGTTATATTCATAACGCAAAATATTTTTTACAAAGGAAAATCGCAACGCGATATAAGCCTGAACACAAAATATCTCGTACTCTATAAAAACCCGCGTGATCGCGCTCAAATACAGCACTTGGCGCCTCAAGTATATCCGGAAGATCCGAAATTTCTGCAAGAGGCCTACCTCGACGCCACGCGAACCCCACACACGTATTTTTTTCTCGATTTATCACAAGACTGTCTCGACGAATTTCGATTCCGCTCCTGCATATTTCCCGACGACAAAACGCACTACGCTTATGTACCGAAATATTCAAAGTTTCGATAGTCTAATTATATTGAAAGAAGGAGAGGGGGAGTGAAGAAAAAAAGAAATAGATACGTCAGATGCGTGAGCCTTCAACCCAGTTGAGAGATAACAATGGCAGGAGCAACACGGATGAATTCTAGACGCTGTTCGCTTTGTACTAAACATTTTTCCAAAAAACATTTGGCGGTTTTGGGAGCTCTCTCACACTGCGACGACAAACAGCGTTCGGCCATACTTCGCACGGCTGATAAATCGCTCGTCAAGTGCATATGCGAGTGCGCATTAAACGTTTTACACAGCGTAGTGAAATTAAGAGATTCGGAGAAGAAACAGCTGAATAAACACAAGATCGTATTGCGCAGATTAATAAATCGAAAGTCATCAAGTTGGAAAACTAAAAAACGCGCAATAGTACAGAACAGAGGATCTTTTTTGCCAGCTCTTCTAGCGCCCATCGTAGGTGCGCTCATATCTAAACTATTTGGAGGAAGAGGAGGAGGAGGAGGAGGAGGAGGAGGAGGAGGAGGAGGAAAGCAGCAGTAAATAGGAGAAGCAGTATGGAACGTGCTCGTAAAATGGTAATCGTGCCCGAAGATGCAATCGAACGCGCGCAGTCTACACCCGCTGAATCAACAAAAATAATTGCCCCGAGCGAATTCTCCGGCGAAAATTCTATGCAAACTCCCGGTGACAATTTGTCCAGATTAGACGCCGAAATGTTCGATATTCTTCACTCGAAAAAGGGGTGAAGGACGTTCACGAAAAATGTCTAAATTACTTACAAGTTTTGCGACGTTATCTCTTTTTCCGTGAAAGCGAGCGCAGCAGCAGCAGCAGCGATGCACTACGAGAAATCGACGAAATTGACGAGACACTAGCACCCCTCACCGAAGAAGCCATTATCGATGGTGTACCCAAGGCGTATCAGCGCAAGGTGCGTCTCTTGTTGCGTCATTGGAAAACAGTAGCACCCGAACGTCTTAAGTGGAACAATGCCGGTACAGTGAGTATAGATGGCCGCACGGTAGAGCGTTCAAATATTATAGAATTACTGAACGATGTGGTTAGAAGAAGAAGGGGAAAAAATGACGACGAGGAAGCACCAGTTGGACGCATGGAGTTTTCTAAATTTGTTAAAACTTCCGATACTCCGACGAATTTAATAGGCAACAGCGAAGTTTTAAAAATTGGCAGAGTACTCACAGCGCCTTTGAATACGGCCAAACGACGACTGAATAAGGAAGACGCGAATGCAGAGCCCTCTCCCGTGCTTACGAGGAGAAGAAAGGCTGAACAAAGTAAAAAAAAGTGGTTACGATTCCAAATATAAAAACCGCATACACTCACACGCCCTCAACACACACACACACACACACACACACACACACACACACACACACACACACACACACACACACAAACGCACAAAGAGACGATGTACGAGAAACAGTATTACGATCTCTCGCACGAGGCAGGATACGCGGGTGCAAGAAATCTCGTACGCGTAAATAAAAAGAGAGGTAAAGAGAAGGCTAAAATATACGCATGGCTTAGTAACCAAGATGCTTACACGCTTCATCATCCTATAAAACGAAAATTTCCGAGACTGCGCTACAACGTCACGAACGTGGACGATCTGTGGGAGTGTGATTTACTACAGTTAACCTCGATAAAAGACTATAACGACGGCTTCTGCTATATTCTCGTTGTTGTGGATGTGCTCAGCAAGTATGTGTGGATCGAACCATTGCGCGACAAAACAGCGCGCAACGTTGCCGGCGCGTTCGAAAAAATTCTAGACAGAGCGAGCCCACAAGTACCGGTGTGTTTACAATCCGATCGTGGCAAAGAATTTGTCGGCTCAGTTTTTCAAAGCCTTCTAAAAAAATATGACATACAATTTAGAGTAGCGCGAAATCCCGATATCAAAGCGGCTGTAGTCGAGAGACTCAACAGAACAATAAGAGAGCGTATGTGGCGCTATTTCTCGCACAAAAATACAAAAAGGTATGTCGACGTAGTACAAATATTATATACGCTTACAACCACACATTGCATAGTGGAATAAAAATGAAACCATCTAAGGTAAATCTGTACAACGCAGCAAAAGCCCGTGAAAATTTGCAAAAGCGTGCTCTTCGACAAAGCGCGGTGCAGAGAAACGGCCGCAAGAGGGCCCACCAAGCGATACCTAAATTCAAGGTGGGCGACTTCATTCGAATCAGTCGGACTAAAAATACCTTCGAGCGCGGTTATGAAAAAAATTTCAGCGAGGAAGTGTTCAAGATAAAAAGGGTGTCGCGACGACAGAATATCTTCACGTACGTTCTCGAAGACAAACGGTGAAATTATCGACGGATTCTTTTACACGGAAGAACTTGTATTGGTTGGCCGAGAACGCATCACAAACCATCAAACATTTAAAGTGGAGCGCATAGTTCGTACGCATGGACGAGGAGCTAATAAGCAACTATTAGTCAAGTGGTTAGGATACCCTGACAAATTCAACTCTTGGATAAAGGCGAGCGATCTCGATAGAATCTGAAAAAAAAAAATGGAGAACCAAGATGAATTTTACATGGTGTTACCGAGTAACAGCAGTATGATGTATTTCAGCGATAATACAACAACTTGCTTCACCATGCATTTACAGCGCGAGATTAGGCTACACGGTGAATGGCTCGTAGGTCTAGCTGAAATTTACGTGCCTTGTACTATAATCCACGTACAAAATACTGAAGCTTCTTATTCGTTTTGTTCCTACGACAGCGGTAAGGAAGTACGCAAAGACGTTTGCCACTTTCCCGACGGTATTTATAAAACAATAGAACAGCTAGCTGCCGAGATAAATAGATCGAACGACATATATCAACATCAAGTACTGGAGTCGATGAAAAGCCATAAAGCGAACATGCCATTGTGAAGAGTTTCACGTGACGGAATTCAATGATAAAATTTGTTGTATTTTTGGTATTGAAAATTTCGTGACCAAAGGAATGTTCACGACCGTCAACGAGGGCACCAGAGTCATTGAGGGTGTTAGACCTGTTTCATTGTCTCGCGCTATCCCTGATCAAATGTACGTTTACACGGACATTTGCGAACCATACACAGTCGGTGACACTCAAGCATCTCTGCTACGTATAGTTTCAGTCACAGATCCAAATTACAAATTTGGTTGTAACTACGTGCAGCGTTTTGCTCCGATACATTACATACCGTTACTTTATCATACTTTCCAGAATATAGTTATAGATATAAGAGATCAGCACGGTCATCCTATACCATTCGAGTATGGTACGTTGACGGTTACGCTACATTTCAAACGCAACCGCTAAAAAAAATTATAGCCAATATGAGTTACTACATTCAGTGCTACGACGACGACGAGCAAGTCGGGGGTGGTGGTGTTAGGAGAGTTTTCGCTGGCTCTACTTATCAAAGAGGCCGAGGAGTGGGAGCATGGTTAGGCGGTCTGTTTCGAAAAATGCTGCCTTACATCTCCAGTGGAGCGAAAGCTGTAGGAAAAGAAACCATACGAGCGGGGTTAAATATTTTCGATGACGTGGCGAATAACGGTGTCAATTTCAAAGAAGCAGTGAAGGTCAGAGCCAAAGAATCTAGAAAAAACTTGAAGAGAAAAGCAGCCGAAAAAATATCTGAGATGATGAAAGGCTCGGGTTATAAGACGCCTGCTCACAGACGAAAACGTCAGTTGAGGAAGACAAGCGGATTAGTTCGCATCACCGAGAAAAAGAAGAAGAAGAAGAAGAAGAGATGAACAACTACAAGAAAAGGTGGCAGAGTCAACAAGAAGAGGAAGAAGCCCACTTTTAGAAATATTAACGACATCTTCGGCCCGAAATAGAAAAAATGGCGTTCTTACATTCACACTCGACAGAATGTATGTCCAGTGAGTTAGACATTTTTTCTCTACCTGCGACTCAAACTTCCATAGAGAGTAGCAGTTTCTTACACTACAAGCCCGTGTCATCGCTCAGCGACGAAGGAGATGCCCCCATAGAGTTTGTGGTGCCGAGTGGTAGTGAACATTACATAGACCTTGCGCACACGATGCTTTATATTCAAGCAACGGTTGAACCAATAGAAGGCGAAGCAGAAAACGCCAAAGTCGCGCCAGTTAACAATTTTCTTCATTCGCTATTTAATCAAGTCGACGTTTTTTTTAATCAAAAGCTCGTTTCACCTCCCAACAACGCCTACCCCTATAGAGCTTATATTGAATCGTTGTTGAATTATTCTCCGGCTGCTAAAGAATCGCATTTAACTACAGCACTTTGGTACGATGATACGTTTGACAACTTTGAAGCTGCTCCGAATATTCCTATAGAAAATGCTACCGCTAACAAAGGTGCCCTATATCGTCAACATTACATACTTGGAGGAAAACCGTCGATATGATTGGCCATTTGCATTGCGACGTATTTAATCAAGATAAAATGCTTATCAACGGAGTGGAGATGAGAGTACGCCTCGTACGAAGCAAAGATGCATTTTGCTTGATGGATGTGTCGGATGATGGTAAATTCCGTGTCAAAATCAAAGAAGCCAGTCTCATCATACGCAGAGTAAAGATAAGTCCCGGTATTTTACTTGGCCACGCCAATGCCTTAGCTAAAGCTACAGCCAAGTATCCGATTACACGCGTCGAAGTTAAGTCTTTCACGCTTCACACTGGAATTCTCGGGGACACTCTCGACAACGTCATCCTCGGGCAGCTACCTAAAAGAATAATTATAGGTTTCGTCGACAACAAAGCATTTAATGGAAATCGTAAATTCAACCCGTTCAATTTTCAACACTTTTCGATAAATTATCTTTCTTTGTACGTCGACGGAGTGCAAATTCCAAGCAAACCGTTACAACCTCGCTTTACCGGCAACAGCGGTCTCTACATAGATGCTTACCATACGCTATTCTCGGGTACAGGTATACATTTTCTCAACGAAGGCAACGGCATCAATCGTCACAATTACGCGCGAGGAAATTTTCTGACGGCTTTTGACTTAACACCAGATTTATCAGCTCATTGTGCTACACACTGGAACCTCGTGCGGTCGGGTAGCGTGCGCGTGGAAGTGCGATTCGAGGGCGCTCTCACTAGTACCATAAATTGCATCATTTACGCAGAATACGATAACGTACTGGAAATCGATTCGAGCAGGCAAATCCTATCGGATTTTAGCGCGTAAATATAAGAAGAAGAAGAAGAAGAAGAGAAACAAGAGTAGTGGGGATAAGCGTATATCAGAAATGAAACGCCTACGCGTGAGGATCAGTTGTCATTTGGTCTTTTACATAGCGATACACTCTCGCGCTCACTTCTTAAATCATGGATTTCATTGTCGACATACAAGGTTTTCGCGACGTTAACAGAAATTTTTGCCAAAGGAAGTGGCTGTGATCGCATTGCAAGAGCTCATAGTCGGTCATTGGATAGCAGGCCCACCTTGTAATTTTTTGCATTTGCCACCAGACATAAAGACGACAAACAGCTATTGCACAGTTCACTTACACGGAATAGAGTGGTTCGAAGGTGACGTATCATTACGACGATTGCGCCATCATCTCTACAAACTTGTCAAGAAGGGGAGAAATATCTACGTGCGAGGGGATCAAAAACGAAGGTATCTCGAGAACGTGCTTGGAAGGTGCGTTATAAACCTCGAAGAGTGGAGGTCGCCATCGTTTAGTAAATTAGAAGGACTATTTCCGAATTCATTAGTGTGTGCAAGTCATATCGAAAAACATATAGAAAATAAGAAAGACTTTTGTGCACTTTTCAAAGCAAACCTATTAAGAAAATGGCTATACAGTATACTTCCAGAAGAGTGGCGCGAAGTAACTGAAACCATACAAAGCGAAAGATTTTACGCTGCTCTTTGCAAGTATCGTAACGAAAGCAGAAAGTCTTTTCGCTTTGGTGAACCAGGTGGAGTAGATGTAACCGACGACGACAGTAGCACACACGCGGTAAAAGCAAACAACGACGACGACGACGACGACGACGACGACGACGACGACGACGACGACGACGACTTCAACATTGTATTCACTGAGAACGTTCCCAGTGAAAAGTCTGTAAATACAAATATATTCAGGGAGAATCAATTACATGATGGACACAAGGACAATAATGCATGCGATACGTGCGCTAAGAGCGAATACAATAGGTGTGTATGCTGCTGATCACATTCCAAAAATTTTAAGTCCACCTGTGGCTATTGTGACCAATCTAGATACAGCAAATAAACCAGGATCGCATTGGGTTGCCATTTACATAGACAAAAATGGATACGGAGTATATTTCGACAGTTACGGGATCGCCCCCACCTCAGCACTCCATCTTGATCGCCTACGAAGAAACTGCGTGCGTTTCCAGTGGAACAAGAAACCATTACAAAGTTTTGATTCAAAAGTGTGCGGTGAATATTGCATTATGTTTTTGCATCATATGTGTAGTGGTAGTTCTTTACGCGCGTTTTGTCGCATCTTTTCATACAATACATACAAAAACGATAACATAGCTACTAAATTTTATAAAGTTATTTCACAAAAGCGAGCCAGAAAGGCGAATCCTTACAGAAATCGTTTTCTTCCAAGAGACACTTCATTGGGAACTGGGCAGAGTAATCAAACATGTAACGCAAAATTATAAATTTTTTCTTTTTGTAATCATAGATGTAAGAGTAAAATATGTATACTTTTGTAAGTTCTTCGTAAAATAAAAATTGTATTTGTAACAAATTTACATTTAGTGTTAGACTCTTTTTCACATCCTTACCTACCTGATTCCCCTGCATGCTTTCAAGAAATTATCACGTTAATATTATAACAGTATCTCTATTTTGCTTATTTTCATATCATACGTTCACATCGGCTGCGATTGTAACTGAAATTTTTATCGCGTAATACAAAGCCAAAAGTAAGGTTAGGTTTATACATATAAGAATTTATTTCGTCGTCATCTTTATCTCGTATTCGTTACTGTTTAAGCTCACGTCATTTCAACGTACTTTTTTATCGCGAATACAAAACGGAAAGTGAGGTTACGTTACATTCAAGGATTTCTTTCATCATAATCTTTCTCCGAAACCATTATTTTTATCTCGTATTCGCGTTACTCTCTAAGCGCACGTCATCCCAACGTACTTTTTTATCGCGAATACGAAACGGAAAGTGAGGTTATGTTACATTCATCGATTTCTTTCTCGGAAACCGTTATTTTTATCGCGTATTCGTTACTCTCTAAGCGCACGTCATCCCAACGTACTTTTTTATCGCGAATACGAAACGGAAAGTGAGGTTATGTTACATTCATCGATTTCTTTCTCGAAACCGTTATTTTTATCGCGTATTCGTTACTCTCTAAGCTCACGTCATTCCAACGTACTTTTTTATCGCGAATACGAAACGGAAAGTGAGGTTGTGTTACATTCATCGATTTCTTTCTCGGAAACCGTTATTTTTATCGCGTATTCGTTACTCTCTAAGCTCACGTCATTCCAACGTACTTTTTTATCGCGAATACGAAACGGGTAGTAAGGTTATGTTACATTCATCGCTTTCATCTTGTTGAATTCTATATATTACAACGGCATCACTCCGTTCACTGATTGGATGAGGGAATGGTACGTAACGGATTCATCGGCCAATGGGAAAACAGAGCATGGTGGGGACATACGTGTAAAAGCTGGAGCCCGACATGCTTGCCTTCAGTCACGAGTATCCATTCCATTTGAGAGTACGCTCGCGCGTGGATATTCCAGTGTCCGTTCAATCTCTAAGTATACTCTTGCTTTAAAATGGACAAAAACGAAGCATCAGCAGCAGCTTCAGTAGCAGCTTCAGTAGCAGTAACTCCATCACCACTACCTCCGCCATCAGCTGCACCACCACTACCTCCACCAGCAGCAGCAGCAGCAGCAGCAGCAGTAGCAGTAACATCGCGAGTTAATAAAAACATGGATCTGCCAAATCTCTTCCTGTCTACAACCTACGCTATCAATAAATCAAATTCCAAAAGAGTCGTTGTTGGATTGGAACACCACGCAGGATTTTATAGAGCTGTGGTGAAACTCTGTAGTACAGGGTCTTCTGCAAAGTACGTAACTCTCGAAAAAAACAGTTGGGAACTGATTAGCGACCAAATGGACGCGATGATGGGGTATGTGCTAGATTCATTCACCTTCTACAAAGACTTCGGTAAGCCTTCAAAAATATTTCTTCCAAACCACGACATCAATTTTACAACGGCGTACGGAGTGAGGTCCATCCTTATCGACGAGAGACCTAGTGTACCGACACCGAAGCTCGTCAGAGGAGACTTTCCCGAAGGGCAACCAATAGACGAGGAGACGCAGTTTCCAGACAGTTGTTCACAGTACGAGACACCACAGAAGAAAAGAAAATACGAAAGTCCACCCGGGATCGTCATGCTGCAGGCAACTTTGAACGGCCTACGAGAAGTGCGCGAATATGTCGATGAGTGGCTAAAACGTTTAGAAGAAAGTGCCGGATTTATAAATCGCGGTATCGATAACGTAATTCAGTTTTTAAAAGTTTAGTTAAAGAGAGAAAGCACTGAAAAAGCGAAAAATATTTTGAAAGACACTGCTGCGTTTAAACAATATTGTTCATTGCGTAAAAATGAAATTAATAATAGAGCAAAGTTGCACATGGAATTCGGTAATATGAATAAAGATTTGTACGACATTTTTCTTATGGAATTTTATGCATTTGGCTTATCCAACTTGGCTCATGATATGTACGATTATATGTTCGCAAATTAATTTGTAATATTATTCAAAGGCTTAAACAATATATATTCAATTTTAATTAGAACCAACAATCTTTTTTATTTTTTACCTTCTATCCACCAAACCTTTCTTATAAAATTCATATATCATAGATATACTCTGCATACTCCATTTTGGCGTCACCAGTTCCTACGCATGGTCTCTACACCACATGATGCAAAGTATAGTATATTCATTTATAATGCGATGAGCGAAACGGGAGGTACCATTTTCATATTGAACGTTAAACAAGCAAGAAGTATGGGGCCACCGCAAAGCAAGAACGCTACGAAAAATTACACTGGCGATAAAGAGAAGCAGCCGCTTATACAGCCATCATCGTCGTCATCATCAAAATCGTCATCGCACAATAGCTTCTCCAAGAACACCTTCTCGTTTCCAGAGAAACAAGCGTACAAACGATTTTAATAATCGTTTACTGTTAATTTTTTATCAAAACGGTCCTTTTCAGGACCACAATATAATATCACGTAAAAACATACTATTCGATATCTTCTTACACACACACACACACACACACACACACACACACACACACACACACACACACACACACACACACACACACACACACACACACACACACACACACACACACACACACACACACACACATATTTCATTTATCTTAATGATGTTTTTATTGTTTATTATGTTTAGACAATAAGAATATTGATTAATTAAAATTATTAATCAGTATACTTTCTACTATGGCGTAGGCTCGTGACGCCATCGATCCCGATACGGGACAAATACACGCACGCACACATATTTCATTTATCTTAATTGATGTTTTTATTGTTTATTATGTTTAAACAATAAGAATATTGATTAATTAAATTTATAAATCCGTATACTTTCTACTATGGCGTAGGCTCGTGACGTCATCGATCCCGATACGGGACAAATACACGCACGCACACATATTTCATTTCTCTTAATTGATGTTTTTATTGTTTATTATGTTTAAACAATAAGAATATTGATTAATTAAATTTATAAATCAGTATACTTTCTACTATGGCGTAGGCTCGTGACGTCATCGATCCCGATACGGGACAAATACACGCACGCACACATATTTCATTTATCTTAATTGATGTTTTTATTGTTTATTATGTTTAAACAATAAGAATATTGATTAATTAAATTTATAAATCAGTATACTTTCTACTATGGCGTAGGCTCGCGACGTCATCGATCTCGATACGGAACAATCTCTTATCTATTGTTTAGCAACATTAATTTAAATATCTTAATCGGTGTTTTATTAATTGTTTTGTAAAACATTTTTATGTTTGTTCATGTAATTAAGATATCTTAATTGCTTGTTTATATAAACAATCAATAAAGACACATTAATTACTATATTGTTGAACACCAATAATAAGAGGAGCAGCATCACTGCCTCCCGAGAACACCATTCTACTATGGAGAGAGACGAAAATGTGTCACCGATTCCCGTACGGGACCTCTCTGCTTATATTTACACCTATTATGATATCTTAATTGCTTCTTTATTGCTTGTTTATGTAAACAAACCATAACAACATGCTATTAAGATATCTTAATTACTGTTTATGTAAACAAAGATAAGATAGCCCGGGCAGGACACGATGACTCTCCGTCTCTCCATAGTAGAATGTATACTACTAATAATATCATTATAAACGTCTCTGCCAAATTTGAATATGATTTGCGAGCTAGTTTTCGAGATATTGTAGTTTAAAATTAACGTGGGTTCTTATGGAGATTCTCTGAATATGGCTAGACTCGTCGTAGTTATTGAAAAAATTAAGTTGAAAAAATAGTGTTTAGTTCTTGTAAATTTGTGTATACGTAAAAGAAAACCTTTATAATCGATTGAAATTGAAATGAATTGCTTAAAATTATAGCATACAAACATTATCGCCTTAAACTATCTTTTTGAACATTTTTTTCTCGAAAATTATTGTCACCGACAAAATTTGTCAATTTTTGTTGCAAAGCTTCCTCTAAGGGGAATCAAAACAGATATAAATTTACATTTCTACTAAAAACAATAAAATAAAAGTTAATATAAACATAACTCTATTTATCTATAAAAGTCTCTCTAAAACCATTTAAAAAACATTCCCTATATAAAAAATATATATGTACAAATATATCGTAGAAAATTAATTTAAAATTTACCAATATTACTTTTCTGATCAAGTAATGAATAAATATTTTTTTTTAAATAAAAATTTTTCATCGATTATCAATTAATTATCAATTTCTATCACTTAATATGTATCATATTTTCCCGCTCACAACGCATGCGCTATCTCTATACCATTCCACCATAACTCTAAGGGTGTATCTACAATCTTGCACGTGCGTGTGCGCTCCCGTGTATAAGGTATACCTATATATAGCGATGTCCTATACATAGGTATACGTTATACACGGCGAGCGCACACACGCGCGCACGGTTGTAAAGACTCCTTATAAGGGTGAATATACATAAGCGCCGCGCTGCGCTGCGCGGTTCTCTGCTTGCGCTGGTCCATAGTTCCGTTTCTATATTCCATTGCTAATGGTACAATTCTATAGATCTATGTCATACATCTATCATTTTCATGATCATGATCATGATTGAAGCCAAAAAAAAATTAGAAAAATGTATAATTTCATTAGTTGAAATTGTTAAAAAAATTAAGAAAAAAGAAACAACAATCTTGCAGAAGGTGGTGGGTTCGACCACATTTAGCAATACCTCAAAGAAATATTCATAGTGCTTATAGCACTTTATTTAAATATTTTGCATTAAAGGATCATAAAGAATTTATAGATTTATTAACATGAGTTTTAATCAATTTCATCATTTATTTGAACTGGTTAAAGGACTTCTCATTATCGCTTAATTCCATCTTATTCATCAATAGCTTCATTTTCCAATGTTCTAATCAATTTTATAATTCATAGTATATCATATCAATTGAATCTTGTGTTTTCTTTCTCGGCTTAAAATACTTTTGTTCTTGAACTGTCCGTCATCTAAACTATCCCTTCATTTATTTAACTTTTCATTTTGGAGCATATACACATCGTCCGTGATTTATAAATATCATAGACATGCAACTGCTCATTTTTTTGTAAGAATATACGAATGGAACGGAACGGCAGAGCTAAGCTTCAGCGCAGGGGCCTTTCTACATATGTGTGTTCTGTGTGTTCTGTGTGTTCCCGACAAAGACAGATAGATCTGTTCCGTTTATGTGAGACAGAGACAGACATAGAGAGAAGTTGCCTAGAATGGACAGAACACACATATGTAGAAAGGGCCCCGCGGCAGCACGGCGCAGCACGGCGCGGCGCAGCGCAGCGCGGCACTTATGTACATTCACCCTAATAGGGCATTTGCGCATGCGCCAAAAAATTCGAGATTTCGAGATATTCGAGATATTCGAGAAAAAATCAATATGGCGTCGCAACATGGCGTCGACCATGCCAAGGATGCATTTTTTATAGAGGGATGTGTATATATATATATATATATATATATATATATATATATATATATATATATATATATATATATATATATATATATATATATATATATATATATATATATATATAGCCCTGTAGAAAAATTTATATAGCGCCACTCTCGGATACAAGTAGAATCACTGTCTAATAGTACCTATACGTACATACGTATATATGGTATAGGATTAAGATACGACGACGACGCGAAGACGACGAAGAAAATGAAAAATGAGATGAAAATTGAGAGGGCAAATTTACTATTAAAAGTATACGAAAACGAAAGAATCTTGAAACATGAAATTGCAGATATGGATAGTACATAAAAGATTCTATCTAATGGAATGTATTTAAGTATTCAAATAGAGAGTTAAAAAATGTTGTTATCAAGAATAGAAAAAAGTAAGGTTGGAGCGGAGTATTCCAAAGAATAAAGGGTGCGTCAACGCCCCGCTTGCTCGTTAGTCACTTCGTTCTTTTACTCGCCAAGCAGGGCGCTGCCGCGCCCTTTGATACCTGCTAAGAAACGTGGCAAACTACTTCCAGCTGATACTGTAAATTCTGTCAAATCTTTTTATGAGAGAGATGATGTAAGTCGAATCATGCCGGGTTCAAAAGATTATCTATCTATTAAACAGAGTAATGGCAAAAGAGAACATATTAAAAAAAGATTACTGCTTGGTAATTTAAATGAAGTATATAATTTATATAAAAAAGAAAATGAGTACGTTAACATTGGTTTTACGAAATTTACAGAATTGAGGCCACCATATTGTGTTTTAGCTGGGAGTAGCGGTACACATAATGTATGCGTGTGTGGGCATCACGAAAATGTGAAGCTGATGCTAAGTGCTATGGACATAGAAAATTTAACGAAAGACACCCAATTGCCGCTGAAAAACTATCACGATTGCATCCAAGCAATTGTGTGTAATGATTCACACGATAGATGTTATTTGAGTGACTGTTTGGATTGCCCCAATACGTCTATATTACGAAAACATTTACTTAAATGTTTTGACGAAAATGATATTTATCAAATCGAGTATCAATCGTGGTTTCAAACAGATAGGTGTACAATAGCTTCCAAAACTGTAAATGTGCACGAATCTATGGACATACTGGGGGAGAAATTAATGAAATTAAAAACTCACGATTTTTTTGCTAAGAAACAATCACTTTTTGTAAATAACGTAAAAAGCAATCTTCAAGAAGGAGAATTTCTCGTGTGTTGCGATTTTGCAGAAAATTATGCTTTCGTTATACAAAATTCTACACAATCCTTCCACTGGAATAACAACCAAGCAACAGTTTTTACAGTTGTAGTGTACTATAAACAAAACGATGAACTCAAACATGTAAGCATTGCTGTGATTTCCGACAACTTAAATCATGATACCATAGCCGTTTATGAATATCAAAAAATCGTAATATCTTATCTTAAAACTAATTTTGCAGTCAAGAAAGTTTATTATTTGACTGATGGAGCAGGTCAGTATTTTAAAAATAAATTCAATTTTCAAAATCTTCTTTTTCACGAGAAAGATTTTGGAGTTACAGCTGAGTGGCATTTTCATGCCACAGCACATGGCAAAGGTGCGTGCGATAGTATAGGCGCGAACCTAAAAAGAGGTGCAAAACGAGCGAGTTTACAAGTTTCTTCTAGTAATCATATTTTAACGCCAGAAGAGCTGTATAACTGGGCTAAAGATTACTGCAAAGAAACGAAAGTTTTTTATAGTAGTAAAGAATCGTATGAAGAAACGGTTTTGAAAATAAAACCAAGACTGAACAAGGCTAAATCTATACCAGGCACGTTACTGTATCATGCTATTATTCCAATAGATGAAAGTACATTGAAGCTCAAACAAACCTCTCTTAGTTCTGAGTATAAAATCTTCCCTAAGAAAGCTGTGAAACCAAAAACAAAAAAATTATCTACACTGAAAAACAAACGTTAATTTAAGAATTTTATTTTTTTATGTAATAATTAATAAAATATTATTCCATGCGTTATTCAAGAATAAAAAAAAAAAGGTAAAGAATTAAAGATTATAAAAGATTATTATTAGGCAACGAGGCAAGCGCAGCCCGCGCGCTGTACGGCGTAGTCCCGCGCGCCGGAAAGGCGATGTGTCTGCTCTTTCGCATACTATTTCTCGCAGAAAACCTTTCGGGCACTCTTTGGAAACTATCCTTTCCTACGTAAAAAATGCTCAGCTTTCGATCTAGAGGGTAAAAAAAAATATTAAAAATACACTATTTAAGATATAACACGTTTTGTACTTTTTGAAGGTGAAAATGGAAAATTTCGGGAAAACTGCCTACACCATTGGAAAGCTGAGGAAAAAATACGTCGGAAATGCTTATCATAAAATTTTTTTAAGTACGTTGTAGTATTGTAAACATGAGCTAGATATAGCACGATTTGGCGCTCGCACGCCGCGCTGGGACAGTTGACGTGAAACGCCTCATATATGAGTCTAGCAGCCGTGTGCTTTACTCTTCGAGCGCGCGCTTTTCACTCAGCGATCCAATTAGTTGGAGAGCGAAGTTCGCGTGCGATCTTCGCGTTGTTTTCGGGATTTCAGGAGCAGATCCCCCGGCAAGTCATTTTAGTCTGACACCCGCGGCTCCGTGTTCTAGGGCATCGCTGGCATGTGGCTTTTTGGGATTTTCCCCCACTAGCCGTCCCGTTACAACTGGCGCCACAACGTTTTGGGGATGGAGGAGGACCCGCGGCGCGTACCTGATTCACGGCGAAGCTTGGCGCGAAGAAGCTCAGCAGCGTAGCTGAGCGTACGCTGCAAAGAGAGGCTCTTCGTGCCGCAACTCGTAGGCGCGTATGTGCGTGTGCGTGACACAGCCGTGCTGTTGCGTGAGTGTGGTCGAGAGGTTAGGCGAGCGATAGCCAAAAATCCTCGACCTAGAGTACCGACGAGGAGAGATCTCAATCACGGAAATTTTTTTTCGTTAATTAATTGTTTTTAACAATGACAATTTTTTCTTAACGACAATTATTTTTTTTAGCGATACTTAATTTTTTTTTAATTAATTTTTTCTCGACTCAATAATTTTTTTTTCTCTCTTCTTTCCTATACGAATTACTCTTTTTTTGGACGGAAAATAAATTGTTTTTTCTCGTGCAGTTCGTGGCAAATCGAGAGAAAGTGGGCAAGCACTCTCGGAGCTAAAAGTTGACTGTGCACCCGAGTAAAAGCTCGAGCGCAAAAATCCCCTCGAACTATAAAATTGTTTTTAAAATTTTTTTTTTAGGTGAAAATTACATTTATTTTTGTGTTTTTTGTGATATTGTCTGTTTTGATACATATATATTTTTTTTCACATATATTTATTTTAAAATTACAAGTGCTAGTAGTTGAGCGTAATTAATTACAAATAGTAATTAATTACAGAAATAGTTTTTATTTTTTTTTGGAGCCGCATACGGTACACCCTCGTGCGTTATCGAGGTTAAGAGCAACCGCCGTAGCTGTTTGAAAATAACCCGGGTTTGCGTTGAAAAAGCTAGCTCACGGGTTGAAAAGGCAAATTCTCTCTGCCATCAACCCGGATACTACTCGCGCTAGTAAAATAAGTTCGTGGGGAAACGCACAGCCAATTGACACCATGGCCCGCTCATCGCAGTTTGCGGAATCTTCGATACTCAATTGGGCGTATACACAGCACGAAGAGGAGATCAACGAGGCCATGCAAGCCCTTGGTCTAGACCAGTCAGATCTGCAGTCAGTGAATATGCTGACAATGATCAAGTGGCTTATGGGCGATTATAGTGCCGCCGATTTCGTGCCAGAGCCGGAGCTGTTGGAACAGCAAGCGGTTACCAAATGCGAGCAGTTCCGAAGGGCGTTCATCGACTTAACGTTGATGAACAAGTCTGGGTTGACTATTGCGGATCCCAATACCGACACGCCCCTTGATGACCAGAGCGTGAGGCAGAAACTTTCGGAGTCTCGGAGGATGAACGCACCACCACAAGCACATAATGCAGTTGTGGAGCCACCGGAAGAGGCAAACGGCCAGGAGGATTCCGGGACAGAGCTATTGAGCTCTGCAGCACCCACCGGGATATCTTCAGCCGAAGCCGAAGGACAGCTCCAACAGCAGCAACTGCCGCAGCAAATGCAACAACAGCAGATGGCGTAGCAGTAGCAACAAATGCTGGAGCAGCAGCGACAGCAACAACTGCAACAGCAACAACGACAGCAGCAGCAAATGCAGAAACAGCAGTTGGAGCAGCAACAGCAACAAATGCTGGAGCAGCAGCGACGGCAGCAATAGCAACAACAACAGGAGCGGCAGCGACGGCAGCAGGAGTAGCAGCAGGAGCAGCAGCAGGAGCAGCAGCAGCGGCAACAAACGCTTTTGAAGAGCAGCGCAGACGACGACAGTACCGGTGCAACCTGGAAGAAGAGCCGTTACCGGCACGAAATAGGCAGCACGCGTTCTGGCAGCAAACGCGAAACTCACCGCAGCCATAGAGCTTTGAGTGGCGACGAGCAAGTGAAAAGCCCACCGCTGGGATAGCAGCAAGAGATAGTGTAGTCTCGAAACAGCTGCTCCAAACAGTGACCCAAAGACTTGTCAAAGAAGTCGAAGAGCTAAAGGATAGTGTGCGAACACTACAGGAAGCTCGACACTCCCCTCAAGCACGCACTTGGTGGGAGTTCAACCACCAAGTACGGGCAGGGGACGAGGATCATAACATGTCAACTTTCAAGACACGTTCACATATATGAACTTCGACAGCAGCAGCCCGAACCTCCAGTCCCCGATGAACGCCAGGAGAAACAGCGTGAGAAATCCTCCACAGCGTCAAGCAGGGATCGGCACTACCCTGGTCCAGTCTACGAGGCAGACGTACGTGCCTCAACAGACGAACCGAGATGTGGGCCAAATAGTCCGAAAATGGCACATCAAGTTCTCAGGGTCCTCAAAGGAGCAGAGCGTCGAGTTATTCCTCATGAGAGTAGAGGAGTGCAGAACTCTAGCTGATCTGACATACGACGAGGTGCTTTCGTCATTGTCAGAGCTCCAGGTGAGGTACCAGGTGGCTGCTACCGAAGTAACCGCCATACATGGCGATCGTGGCAAGATTTCAAAGAGGACATAACGCACATGTATGGCGGGGACAGGGAAGATCAGCAACGCGTCCTAGCGGAAATAAACGCGAGGACTCAAAGCCGAGACGAATTCACGCGTGATTACGTAGTAAATCTCCAGGCCATGATCCTCAAGTTATTTCCGGCGCCTAGCATTGCTCAACAGATAGACATGTTTTACCGGAACATGTGGCCAGAACTACAAAAGATGGTAATGCGTAACCAGGTTACGGATTACCGAGGACTCCTGGACCTGGCCCAGGAAGCTGAATTTGCGCTTGCTGCAGATAATGTGTATCACTCGCCACAACCGCCTGAGCGCATATACTTGCCAGAATTTGCCTACGTGCCGACGGATCAGTGGAAAAAGCAGAATCCAGGTGTGGCGGCGATGGAGCATCAACAGCACGACCCTCGAGAGAGCCTCGAGGCTATGTTCCGTCGGGTCATGGCCGAATGCTTATAGGTCTTGACGAAGAAAGGTACCGACGAGAATAGTGGGCAAAAACCTAACCCGCAGCCGCCAAGAAAACTCAAGAAGAAGGGTAACTAGGATAACATGCAGCGGGAGGGTGGACGAGCTACCAACCAGCCTAGTGGGGATAATAGCTCGACCCATCAGGCTAGGTTGCAAAGTCAAAGAACGGACCTCCACAAAGGCCAGAGTACCGAAGGGGACCCGGATCTGAGCAAAAGGGAGGCAATCCTAAACCCAATGCTGCCGGAAACCAGCAGAGAAACGGCCAGGGGGCAGGTAAAAACGACCACCCTATTGAAAAATATCGCGCGAAGATCGTGCCAGTTTATCAACCATTTTCTGGCGCAATAATCGCGCGAGTTAGTCGAAATTCAACATTAAAAAATAAGTTTTATTTTCACAACTGTGTACGTGCTTGCATAATTGACAAACATTATGACTAAATGTATCAGTGCGTATAAACTGCAGTTTTAATGTACGTGTGAGTATGTGCCTGTATGTATCCCTGTTGAAAATATCCACGTGGATTGACATGGATTCCACATGGATTCAAATGGATATCCGCGTGGATCATCCACGCGGATATCATGATGAAAATCCATGTAGATTATTTGAAATCCATGTAGATTCTGAGAAACCAACCCGATTTGAAAAATCCACATGGATGTAGACAATCCGGCTGAAAAAATTCATATGAGACTCACTTGAATGTCTCACGTGATTCTCAGGTGAGTCTCATGCCAAATTCTCATGTAAGTCTCATGTGAGTCTCATGTTTCCACTAACAATTTTAAATGAATTAATACTATTTTTTATTGTAATTAATTGTTTAAATTAATTTAATCGTTTTAATTTATTTTCTAATATGAAATTAGAGATGTAAATAAAACTCAAAGAAAAAATAAAACAGATGTATATATTTTTAAATGTTTTATTTTATAAAAGTATAAAAATATGTATTTCGGTACAAATAGTATTTTCGCCACCCTGAATATGGCGAAATAGAGCGTATGCCCTATTGAAAATAATCTTGTGATCAATTACATGATTTTTTCCAAAATCCGGGAATATGCTCAGCTCGATGTATAACGCAATTTATTTATTATTTAGCAGTTTAATACTGCTTCTAAATGAAGAATAACAGTTTCATGAAACTTTGAACGATAATATATTATCGTGCAAATGTTTCATTAGAATGTTAGTATAATTATTTGCAAGTATTACATTTTAAAAAATAATCAATTTAATTGAAAATATAGAATTAACTTTATTATTATAACAATTGCAATGTACCGACATAACTGTAAGTAAATAATAGAGACATGTAACATACCTGCAACATTAGAATAATGTTATTGATGATATTTTGCTTAATGTGAAAAAAGAAGAAACGATGTTCAACGAGCCTCGTGCTCGCGCTCTCGACGCCGACCCGTGATAGCAAATTCACACGAGGCCGGCGCCGAGCGCGCCCACGTGTACTCGATATTAGTAGATACCGCAAGAACAGTCACGATGGCCACGGCGATAGGGCGCGCGAGGAGGCGACGTCTTGGCGATGTTGTCCCCGTTGACAGAACTCAGCTGAAATTTCGCGTCAAGCCTCATATAACAGAACAAAGTCCAATTAAGTATCTTACAAATTTGTGTCCTGACTGGACTTGGCGAATTCACATATAGTTATAAAAGCACTTCACATATGAAAGAGTATTGACATGTAGATGGCTTTACTATAGTTTATAAATTTTAATCGATTTTTAAATAAATTGTTTGTACATTCATTATTTTATTTTATATAATTGAGGTTTTTTGTCTACCACTCACTGTTATAGTGTAATATACATTTTAAAATATTTTAAATTATATATTTATTCATTTTGTTATTTTGTTATAGGCATATCTTCTTTGAGATCCACAATTCAGTTGTTCGTTGATAGATTTAAGACTTGGGTGGCTTTAGCGTAAGAAATATATTTGGATCCAATGAACTAAATAATATTGTAGATCTCTTATACAAGAGGACCAAAATCAACTTTAATCATGTGCAAACTGTAGCTAAAGAGACCAAGTACCTATAAGCATACAACATTTTCTAATTACATAGAATATTTTATATATACTCATAGGTAGTGCCTTTAGTTACAACTTTTATTAGTCGATAAGTCACTTATGGGCTGGGTGACTTTATCGCAGAAAATATTGGGATCATATGGACAAAATATCTTGATCATATTTGACTATAACAGTTATGACATGTACGTATTACTTTTACAAATAAAATTTTTATTTAACATGACATTTTTACAAAATCATACTTACATTTTATTTTATTTTAAAATAATGTTTTAATAAAATACTTCACCATTATGGTCGCAAAGAATCATATCACGTATGATGTCATTAGGTCCATCGGGTTCAAATATATCCAGCGGTAAAGTCACTCATCCTATATTAAGTACTTATAAATGTGGATTTTTATAATCAATTATGGTTTTAATTTATTTATATTAGGACTAGTTCTATGTATAAATGAATATTGTGAAAGAGTTTAAATTATACGATGACTCATATCAAATAGTATTGACATGTGATCCCAATATTTCCTGCGATAAAGTCACCCAGCCCATAAGTGACTTATCGACTAATAAAAGTTGTCACTAAAGGCACTACCTATGAATATATAAAATATTCTATGTAATTAGAAAATTTTGTATGCTTATAGGTACTTGGTCTCTTTAGCTACAGTTTGCACATGATTAAAGTTGATTTTGGTCCTCTTGTATAAGAGATCTACAATATTATTTAGTTCATTGGGTCCAAATATATTTCTTACGCTAAAGCCACCCAAGTCTTAAATCTATCAATGAACAACTGAATTGTGGATCTCAAAGGAGATATGCCTATAACAAAATAACAAAATGAATAAATATATAATTTAAAATATTTTAAAATGTATATTACACTATAACAGTGAGTGGTGGACAAAAAACCTCAATTATATGAAATAAAATAATGAATGTACAAACATTTTATTTAAAAATCGATTAAAATTTATAAACTATTGTCACGTATTTTGCTTGATAATTCTGCTCTTTTCGGTTTTGCAGTTGCCTGCATTAAACCGGGACAAGCAATGGCTAACTACTTCAAATTGACGTTAGGTTTTGGGAAAAACCAGCTTAACTCTATTCCCTCAGTGTAGATGAGTTAGATTCCCGATCCTTGCTCTTCCGTTTCTTAGGAGGCCGAATGCGAAATTCTAACTCACTCGCTGCTCTGATCTGTCGACTTTAAGAGGCCGAATGCAGAGTTAGCTAGTCTAGGGGACATTTGATCCTGTTGTCTCCAACAGAAGAATTCGACGTGCCGGAATTAGGATAGCTGAGGGTGAGGTATAAAAGAAAATAGCAAGAGACAGAGATGTTTATATTTGAAAAAACTTACTTTTTATTTGCCCTTAGTCGACTCCCCTTTTCCAATTTTCAATATTTAAATTACAAGAAACGGAGTTTTGCACGCTCTTTAAAAAAAAAAAAGTTAACTGGCCCGTAGTGGTGGCGATGGCAGTGATGTTCTCGATGTTCTGTCCTGCTGGATGGTGGTGGCAGACTGACCCTTGGTTGATCGTGTTCTGTCTTGCTGGATGGTGGTGGCAGACTGTCCCTTGGTTGATCGCGTTCCATCTTGCTGGATGGTGATGGCAGACTGACCTCCGTGGCCGCGTGATTCCCTTTTTGTCGCCACGGGGGTAATGGGCGTGGAAAACTGATTTTCCTTAAAAAGCTGCGGTATCAAATCAGGACTCTCGGCGTCAGCGTCTTGTCGAATCAGCGATGATGCGTGCGGCGGCGGTTGTGGTATTTTTAACTGTTCCTATGTTTCAATGTTGAGCGAGGTGAAGAGTGCGGGAAAACGGAGCCCAATGATGTGGCGGCGATCTCCCTTCCAAGCGCCACAGTTTCGTTAAGCGGGGTGAACCCTATGCTCTAACACAGAGAGCGGGCGCTCATCCCTTCTCTAGGGTGTTTTCCGTCGGCTCGTATCCTTCTTCAAGAGCGAGAGAGAATGCTATACTGTGCGACGAAGAAGAAAGATGAGAGAGAGAAAATATGTTCCTATCTCTCTCACTCTACGCTTCCTTGGAGAGTTTTCTTGATAAATCTTACGTTGTATAAAAACTATTGAAAACCGAAGTTTTGTAAAATAATCATTACATTACTTTATTAGATGTTGCCTTAACAAGGTATTGCAAATTTGAACGGTGATTTTACAGTGAATACAATCGGAATAATAGCTGAATTAAAAATTGTTAAACATAATAACTAGTTTTACAGAAGGATAATTAATATAAGTTTACAAAAATGTTAGGCGCTGTTAAAGATCGTAAAATTAAACAATTAAATTTAAAGTCATACAAGTGTCTCCAAAATTATTGTAATATCGCTGTTATTTATTAATTACATATGTTTTACTTAATATTATTGCATTAACATAAAAGATTTCGTTCAAGGTTACATAAAATATTGTTTCGGATTACCTCCAATTATAAAATTCATAAATTATATTTGCCACTTAATTAGATAATCATTTCTTCAAGCCTCAAATGTGAAATGAAAAATGAAATTATTGTAGAATAAAATTATTAAGATTTTCGGAAGAGAAAATCATTAATAAATTAATGAGGTTTATATAAACAACTATATAAAAATAAAAATCTTGAATTGAAATTTATATTATATAAAACTATAGAGAAAAATTATTGCAGGTGAGCTGTGTTGTTAGAAATTAAAAATCTAAAATAATTAAATAATTATGGGCTTTACAAGTTCTGAAAATTGGAAATAATATTTTGTCGCGGTGTAAAGAAAACGAAAAGGTTTTCTTAAAAACTTCATTCCGAGGCCTGTAAGTCCTACGCAGCGTCCTAAAGGGAGATAAGATTTTCCAGATGTGCGGTACGGCGAGTACATCTATTACTAACTATGGGAATTGCAACTCCTTGAGAGGGTCATAAAATATCTTACATGATTCCATGAAAAATAAAACATTATAAATTATTATTATTAACAGTAAGAAAAACGTTTGTCGATTTTCCAATTTTGAATAAGCGACTACGCATAGGAGTTTTATGACTCTCTCCTTCTCGCTATCTTGTTTGGCTTTCCCAAGTGCGTTCAGATGGTTTTTCGGCGTGGGAAAGAAAGTGAGCAAGGGGTCCGCGATTCTGAAGGGTCAAGTCGTAAAATATTTTTTCTACATAGCGTTCGACTATGTCCTCTACGTTCTCGGCGGAAACCCTCTGTTTGAAAACGCAACTCTGGGTTTCCTCAACGATAAAACTCGGAGAGAATTTTCAAAACGTCGGTGCTCAACCTATTTTCTTTATAAGAGAACAGAAGGTTCTCATATTAGACTACAATATATTTTTTTTTTTTTAATTATAAAGAAAATAAGCTATTAAGCATCCGCCGTCACACTATAGTAAAGCCATCCACATGTCAATACTCTTTCATATGTGAAGTGGTTTTATAACTATATGTGAATTCGCCAAGACCAGTCAGGACACAAATTTATAAGATACTTAATTGGACTTTGTTCTGTTACATGAGGCTTGACGCGAAATTTCAGCTGAGTTCTGTCAACGGGGACAACATCGCCAAGACGTCGCCTTCTCGCGCGCCCTGTCGCCGTTGCCATCGTGACTGTTCTTGCGGTATCTACTAATATCGAGTACACGTGGGCGCGCTCGGCGCCGGCCTCGTGTGAATTTGCTATCACGGGTTGGCGTCGAGAGCGCGAGCACGAGGCTCGTTGAACATCGTTTCTTCTTTTTCCACATTAAGCAAAATATCATCAATAACATTATTCTAATGTTGCAGGTATGTTACATGTCTCTATTATTTACTTACAGTTGTGTCGCTACATTACAATTGTTATAATAATAAAGTTAATTCTATATTTTCAATTAAATTGATTATTTTTTAAAATGTAATACTTGCAAACAATTATACTAACATTCTAATGAAACATTTGCACGATAATATATTATCGTTCACAGTTTCATTAAACTGTTATTCTTCATTTGTAAGCAGTATTAAACTGCTAAATAATAAATAAATTTAGTTATATATCAAGCAGAGCATATTCCCGGATTTTGGAAAAAATCATGTAATTTATATATAATTTTTATAGAGCATACGCTCTATTTGGCCATATTCAGGGTGGCGAAATACTATTATAGCACTCCGTAACATAAGTAGTCCATTATTGCACCGTCCTTATCACCCCTAAAAATGGACTGCTAATCGCACGAATAGGCGTAACATGGCGGATTTATACAGTCAGTACTATAAAATAATGTACGATACTCGTGTCATAAGTCGTTCTTTACGGCAGGGCGTTAAGCGCACTCGCTACGCTCGGGCGTTTATACATGCCGTGCCGTAAAGTGCGACTTCTATGCCACTATAGTATCGTAATGTACTATTTGTACCGAAATACATATTTTTATACTTTTATAAAATAAAACATTTAAAAATATATACATCTGTTTTATTTTTTCATTGAGTTTTATTTATATCTCTAATTTCATATTAGAAAATAAATTAAAACGATTAGATTAATTTAAACAATTAATTACAATAAAAAATAGTATTAATTCATTTAAAATTGTTAGTGGAAACATGAGACTCACATGAGCCTTACATGAGAATTTGGCATGAGACTCACCTGAGAATCACGTGAGATTCAAGTGGGTCTCATATGAATTTCTTCAGCCGGATTGTCTACATCCACGTGGATTAGTTGGAATCCACGTGGATTCCAACAAATCCACGTGGATTTTTCAAATCGGGTTGGTTTCTCAGAATCCACATGGATTTCAAATAATCCGCATGAATTTTAATCATGATATCCGCGTGGATGATCCACGCGGATATCCATTTGAATCCATGTGAAATCCATGTCAATCCACGTGGATATCCACGTGGATATCTACATGGATTATCCACATGGAAATCCGCGTGGATATTTTCAACAGGGATACATACAGTCACATACTCACACGTACACTAAAATTGCAGTTACGCACTGATACATTTACGGTCATAATGTTTGTCAATTATGCAAGCACGTACACAGTTGTCAAAATAAAACTTATTTTTTAATGTTGAATTTCGGCTAACTCGCGCGATTATCGCGCCAGAAAATGGTCGATAAACTGGCACGATCTTCGCGCGATTAATCGCGCGATATTTCTCAATAGGGACATACCCACCCCCAGCTCTCATATCAGAGACCGAGGGAAACTCGGTCCCATCTTAGGAAGGAGATAGCGAAAAAGTCAACCAGGAAGCCTGCTCGCGATGGTGGCTTCAAGTAGGAGTAGCCGGGTACAGGCTACGGGCACTCTTCGATACAGGAGCTTCCTGGACTGAGATGAATGCACATCGGCTTACAGCTCGCTACGGCCTGTGGAAAAGAATTAATCCCAGCCAGCGGCCTAACGGTACGAGTGGCAAACGGGCAGAGCATAGCAGTGGTTGGCTATGTGTATCTGTCTATGGTCGTGGCCGGCGCACACTGGGGCCGAAAGGTTCAAAACCACCTAGAGGCCATAATTCTCAACCGAATTTGAAATTTTAAAAACAGGAAATTTTGTGACAAAATACCAAAGACCGCTACGAAGCCTAATTTTGAAAATATGAACCTATAAACCTAATTTATAACCTATAACCCCAAAATTTACACTTGTGATTCCCAAAAATGCTATAAAACTTCAATTTATAAATCCTTGACACATGCTGTCTTAACCTTGATTCATAAAATTGGTCTATAGATTAAGTCTTGGGCCATTCTGTCAGAAATAGTGTATATTCTTAGGATACACATTGTATGTTGTTTAAATAACATTTTTCTCTCTTTTATAGCTGATTTTGGCCTCAGAAGCCACTAGCTATCAGACCCCCTTAAGACTTATGAGGTTAGGGTTTATAGGTTTAGAGTTTATGAGTGCATGGCTTACTGGATCAAAGGTCAAGAGTTCACGAGTAAAGGGCTTACAAATTAAAGGTTTATCGTATTTTTGGGATTTGCAGGTCAAAAATTGAATTGATTCAATTGATGTGATAGGATTATATGACTCCTTAGATTTATAAGTTAATTTTTTGGAAAATCAGGCTTCGTAGGGCTCTTCGATATTTGATAACGAATGTTCCTAAGCAAAAATTTTGAGATTCCGTTGAGAATTGCGACCTCTAGGTGGTTTTGAACCAAAAAATCCGTATGGCCCCAGTGTGCGGCGTGTGCAAAGACGTGCGCGTTGCAATAATGCCAGACCTAGACACGGAGTGCTACTTGGGGATAAATTTCATTAGGAAGTGTAGCGCCGTCTTAGACCCCACAGACAATACGCTGCATCTCAAGGATGACAATGCAAGCGTAAAATGAGAAGTAGCCGCCATAACCGCAAACAACACCGTGTCCGTATCTATACTATAGGGGTTGGCGGACCCAACAGAGGAACAACGCGAAGAGGCAGAAGCTTTAGTAGCTCAACTTATCGGAAAGAGCCCGGCACTACGAGGGAGTACTTTATTGGTCAACCATGCAAAAGACGTTGGATCTACAAGACCCATTAAACAGAAGTACTACCCTATATCTCAGAAACTCGAGGAAGGGATGCACAAACAGGTGAAGGAAATGCTAGTCTCGGGAATAATAGAACCCTCGACAAGCGGCTGGTCAAACCCCGTGGTAATGGTACGCAAGTTCAACGGGAAGTTCCGTTTCTGTGTGGACTTTAGAAAAGTGAACGCAGCGTCAAGGCCAGACGCGTAGCCATTACCATACATGGAAAATATCTTGCGCAAACTGCAGAAAGCGCGATACATTTCCACGTTGGATTTAAGCATTGCGTACCACCAGTTACCACTCAGCCCGGAGACCAAAGAGACTGCGGCCTTCACCGTGCCAGGCAAAGGGCTATTCCAATTTACGAGAATGCCCTACGGTCTGTCGTATGCCGGAGCGTCCTTCCAAAGGCTGATTGACAAAGTCATCGGCCCCGATCTCGAATATTTTGCTTAATCGTATCTTGATGATATAATAATAGTCACTGAGGCATTCGAGGAGCATAAAGAGGTTCTAAAAAGAGTTTTGGATAGGATACAGGACGCGGGTCTTACAATAAATCGCGAGAAGAGTGTCTTCTGCCACGATGAGGTCCAATATGTCGGGGTCATAGTAAACAGAGATGGTTTTAAGCCAGACCCCGAGAAAATAAAGCCCATCATGGAGTATCCGGTACCGAAAAACCTCCGTCAGCTGAGGCGCTTCCTAGGAATGGCCTCGTGGTATAGAAAGTTTTTATCGAAATTCGTCACAATTGCTGAACCACTGACAGAACTGACGAAAACGGATCGGAAATACGAGTGGTCAACAGCACAAGATGAGACTTTCCAAAAGCTAAAAGCGCTAGTAGCTTCCGCACTGATTCTACACAGATCGGTATCTAACGCGCAGTTCGTGGTGCAAACTGATGCGAGCGATACAGGTCTGGAATCGGTGCTATACCAAATAATTGACGGCGATGAAAGAGTGGTGGAGTTTGCTAGTCGAACTCTGAGCGCGGCCGAGAGGAACTATAGCGTGAGGGAACGAGAATACAGCTTGAAGTGGCTCCGTGACCAAAACCCGACCGGCAGGTTAGCTAGGTGGGCTTTGGAGCTAGAAAACTACAGTCTCATGGTCGAACATCGAAAGGGCTCGTTGAACAATGTCCCAGATGCCCTTTCAGGGATGTTCGAGGAAGAAGAGCCAGCGGTCGCCGTGTTAGAGCTCGAACGCGATATAAACGACCACTGGTACCTCAGGATCGTGAAACAGGTTCAACCAAATCAAGTCATAGACGAATCTCTCGGCTACGATGATGCACGGAAGTTAGCAATCGCTCACGAAAAGCGACGCGAAGTACTGAGAGAATGCCATGACCTCCCAACTGCTGGGCACTTCGGCCGCGAGAAGACTTTAATAAGAGTAAGGGGGAAATATTATTGGCCACACGTGTCTCGAGATGTAGCCAGATACGTGAACCAGTACCAAATTTGCCAGCAGTGCAAAGTCGAACAGCGCGCTCCAACAGGATTCATGGGATGTCGCATTACAGAGCATCCATGGCAAATCGTGACCAGCAACATTATGGGACCCCTCCCTAAAACCAAGCATGGCCACGAATACATTCTCATCTTCCAGGACCTGTTCACACGCTGGATTGTAGTAATTCCGATAAAAAGGGCAGATGATAAATGGGTAATAAAAGGACTCAACGAACGAGTATGTCTGCGATTCGAAGTCCCAGAGGTTTTTCTCTCAGATAATGGGACTGAATTTAAGAATGCACCGTTGGAGGCATTCTTAACGGAGAGAGGCGTGCATCACACGTTTACACCCCCATACCACCCTCAAGCCAATCCTGTCGAGCATGTGAACCGAGCGGTGAAGATAATGATCATGTCTTACGCAGAGGAAAATCACCGGTCCTGGGATGAGAAACTGAATGAGCTGGCTTTCGCGTACAATACGGGCGAACACAGCTCTACAAAGATAAGTCCTGCCATGCTCATTTATGGCCGACAGCCTGACCCGCCGATGACACTAAGGCGGGAGGAAGACAGGCTAGCCGAAGAGAATAGAATAGAATAGAATAGTCATTTATTGTAAATAAATATCATTTACAAACGATATATACAAACATTCTTGAATAAATCATGTATAAGTTTAAATACAAATAAATTGTGCATATAATAAATAAAATAAAATCTATAAAATACAATATGAGTTTGGCATTGTCAACTAGATGCTCTGAGTCTATTTTGAAATACATAATATCACTGTCAAATTCTTAATAGCTAATAATACTGAAAAGCAAGTCAAAGACTAGAATTAGTGATATCATAGATGACTAGAAAATTTTGTTGACTAGAAAATAAAATACACGAGAGTGACTATTACCGCGAAAAACTTAAAAGATCGCTGGCATAGCCAGGTCGTACACAATAAGACTTATAACTAAAAATTTAAAATTAGCTAAGATACTAATCTCCCACTTACACTCGCACTCACCACTCATGCATAAAATACATTCATTCGTGTAAATGGGACAAAACATTGTATAAATTAACATACAATGTCGCCCATTTTGTGCGAGTGGTGAATCGAGGTCAAGGAGATGCCCTCTCAAAGCAGTTTTGAACCTGCTAAGCGATGGAAGAATTCTAACGTTAGCAGGCAGAGAATTCCATAGGTGCGTACCGTGTACACTGAAAGATTTCATTTCAGTTTCAGTAGGCATCGGTGGTGCTGTCAATTCTTTAATTTCGCCCCTAGATGCAATTTTGGGCACGTACCTGGAGAAGAGACACTCCAGATAGTCCGAGGTATGCATACGCAAGATTTTGTATATCAGTGCCACCATGAAATATTGTCTCCGCCATGAAATATTGTGTAAGGATGCAGGTACCGCCTCCAAGGTCGATCGTCTTCAGATCATCACTTGAATAAAAATTATTGATAAAACGATTTTGGCCGAATATAATCGCTTTCGTTTTTGTTTTATTCAACTTGAGAGAGGTACCCTCAGCCCACGTCGACACCGCCTCTGCTGCCCGCTGCAGCGCTGCAATGCTCCCATTTACACTATCTCGGGAAACCTGGGCATAAACTTGTAAATCATCTGCATATATGATGTGCTTGATGCTTCTCGAGTCGAAGACGTCACGTACGTCATTTATGTATAGGCAAAACAACAGGAGTCCCAGAACCGATCCCTGTGGTACTCCGAGATTATTGTGTAACCAAGAAGATGATTCTTGGGATTTTGTGTACACACATTGTTGTCTACCTGAAATATAGAAGTGAATCCACAAAAGAGCGGTTCTAAGGAATCCCAACAATCTTAGCTTTTCGAGAAGACGAGAGGGAGAGATTGTGTCGAATGCCTTACTAAAGTCGAATATTAAGAGTAACGTGACGTATTTCTTGTCGAGGCCTTGCCGAATATCCTCCGTTAGTTTGAATAACGCCGTCTGAGTCGAGTAATGTTTTTTGAAACTCGTCTCTAGAGGGTTAAGGATTTTGTTGGTTATAAGAAACTCTTGCATCTGGTCTAGATCTGTCTTCTCTAAAACCTTTGAAAGAAAGCATAAAATCGAGATCGGCCTGATTTCTGATGGACTTTTAGGTGCAGAGCACTTCTTTAAAGGTGTTATACGCGCCTTCTTCCAAAGGTCTGGAAAAACACCCTGCGCAAATGAGCAGTTAAATAGTCGCACAAGATGTTCCCCGATTATAGGGAGAGCTTTAGCTGCAACGCTTTGAGGAATGCCATCCTCGCTACGAGCCTGAGACGAAAAATGGGCGACTGCAAGAATAACGTCTGCCAGACCAACCTCTTTGAACCTAAAACCCTCAGAATTTGCAGTATTCAAGATATTCTTGCAATCTCCATAAATGTCCTGCGGCGAGATTGACACGCCAGCAAATTGTTGATTCAGCTGATCAGGCGTGAAGCCACTTAAATCCCCATTTGGTTTGGATAGCAGCCCTAGGTCTTTCAGCTCCTTCCAAACATTACCATTTACAAGAGCCTCCGACAGTCGTTGTAGTAAGATGTCCTGGCTTCTGTCAATTTTTCATCAAAAGTTTGTCGGAGTGCCAGAAACTGCTCAACATAAATAGCCTTTCCTGTCCTCTTATAACGTTTGTAAGTAACGTCACGTTTTTGCTGCATCCTGGTTAGCTCTGCTCCAATCCATGGTAGCTGGCACTTTTTTTGGCTTTAGCATTTTAACGGGAGCAAGTTCTTTAATCGCTTTCGTAAGGTTGTCACAAATATGACCAAGTGCAGTCTCAGTATCAGTACTAACAGTATTTGTAAATGGCAACCAGTCGCAAGCAGACAGAAATTCAGCCAATGCAGATGGAGTAATTTGTCTATAGTTTCTATATTCAATGGATTCCAAATTTTGTTGTGGCTGTATTACCCATGGAAGAGATATGTCTATTATGTTATGACTGTTGCGATAGGTCGTCGGGATGTTGCGTGCGTCAAGTATTGTGTCATTTTCGTCGCACCATGCTGAGCCAACTGTAAAGATAATTCTGCAGATAACTTGTGAAGATAGTTGGCTTCATAATCATTTTGCAGGAGGTTGGCATTTAGATCGCCCATTATGATCTTTCTAGAATAATTACTACAATGAAATTTCAGTTTATCAGCGAAATCGGTGTTCCTTATAAAGGGTGCATCAGGAGGTCTACATATGACAGAAATCAACATGGGCTCATTGCTCCCGTTTTTGAGGGAACAGAAAATGCATTCTGGCTTCCCTGGCTTATCGCATACTTATCGCTTATCGCATGTCAGGCGATTCTAAAATCTCACATGTGAAGTTGCTCCGAACATAAAGGGCAACTCCTCCTCCATGCAGATTTTTATCCTGTCTAAAAACTTTGAAACCTTCGATCTGAATGACATCATCCGCAACAGACGGATCAAACCTGATCTCAGTAACACCAAATAAGTGATAAGACGGGTTGTCACGTAGAAAAATACGAATTTGATTAATTTGCTTCTTTAAGGAAGACGCATTTAGGTAGTTGTGTCCTTTACGGTACGGTCTATAATGACGCAGGGTGCTCACTACAATAGTTACTGCATCATAGTCTGAAAAATCAGAGTAGCACTGTGTGTATAGAAGAATGTGAGTGTACAGTATGCCTATAAATAATACGCAAACATACAGTTACTTGAAAAACGCATTTTTTTGTATGTTCTCTCTCTCTTAGCTCAAATATTCCATACTTATATGACCTTTACAATAGCTTTTCTCGGAAACTATACGTGTCATATCTCAGAATTTTAGTGACAAGCTTTTAACCATAATGATAAATAATAGTTTAGTTTTTTGTTATGATCTTAAGAAACGTTTTCCAACAATGAATTTAAATGCTGTTTTTCCGGTGGTTGTTCCTATGCTTCCCACGTTAAAATGCCCAACTTTGATATTGAATACCTCAAAATCGGCACGTGTCATCTCTTGGAAATTTCGCACACACATGGGCATCGGCAAGACGATCGTGTGCTCGGAGTTTCAAAAGGATCCTAAGAAACTGGTTTTTTGATACAACTACCTTAATAAAAAATGCTCTTAGCACTCCTCGATTTCTCTTGCAACTTCCAGTGGAGTTTTGGTTTCGTCATATGGGCGATGCTACACTTTGTTTCGACCTTTTACACGTGTTTTTATTCTTTTTTTTACTTTTACTTTCAACATTAGTTTTGTTTTTATTTTTATTTCGTTTTTGTTTGATTTCGGGGACAATGTTATTATTCCCTTCATCGCCAATCGTAACATTAATATCACTAAAAGTTACTGCCTTCACATTCTTTTTCTTTTTATTTATTTTTTCTTTGTTTGTATTAACATTAGGACTTCGATTTAGTTTTTCCATTATTTTATTTAGGTCGGCTTTGGTAACAAATGTGAAGGCCCTCGCCCCATCTCCCATCTTGGTGAGAAACTTTTTGCCATTGTGCCATACGTACTTAAAATCAATAGTCTTTGCATATGCCCTTAGTTGTGTGAATTCTTTGTGTTGATCCTTCTTTAAATAATAATTAATAAAAATATTAGTTTGTTTTAAATTGTTTGTTGAACTCTCACCAAGAAGGGAGGAATTCAAGTCTGCTAGAGAAAAACTAGTAAAGCGTTTCTTTTCTTTGAAAATTTGTGTAACCAATTTTCCACTGGATAGTCTAACAGTGAGAAGGGACTCCTTGGACCGTCAACGACTATTTGTGTTATTATTGAAGTAGAAAGTGAGTTATTATGTAATGTGAGAGCTTCTGATTTATTATTAGGTTTTGATAAGACATGGGTTTCTTGAATATCCAGTTTAGTGATGGATGGGAGTACCGTGTTGAGTACAGGGAAAACGAATTCCACCGATGGCATGTCAGGTAAAATGCAATCGATGCCTCAGGAGATCACGATCTCGCTGCCCCCCTCACGAGACTTGGCCATGTCTCCATCAAGAATATCCTCAGTTTCCACAGTATTTAGTTTTTCGAATGGGTTATGGCATGTATTCTGCATATGACGTGTGTTGTTCGATTCACATATAGGAAAGTCATTGACAGTCTGTTTAAGTGTACAATTTGTAATTGAGTTTACAGCCTCAGTGAAATTTTTCTCGAGCGCAACGAATTTCGCATCAAATACAGTGGTTTGATTATTGATTAACTCGCGGAGTTGTTTACATTCATTCGTAATCGCTTCTACTTTGTTATTTCGTTCAACCAGCAGGGTTTCGAGAGAGTCCACCTTTGATTCGGGACCACTGATTTTCTGTGTTAAGCTTGGTAAGACACTCAGAACACCAACAATCTCCACAAGCTTGGACTCAATCGATCCCTGCTAGGAGGTAATTGCTCTTTCTACTGTGTCGCGAATCGAGTTGGCGTACGTTATCATAGATGAGATGATTGTACCATTTCTCACCACTGATGCGTCTAGATGACTGGTGTTGCGCACTGGTGAAGATGACGTGGCAGTGGTTTCAAATGCACTTGCAGATGCACGCAAGCGCGTGGGTGTGAATGTGATCATCGCGAGCGCGGCAGCTGAACACAATTGAAACTAGACGAGTCACTGAGGTAATTTATGACTTCCTTTTCACTTGTGGCACTGTTGTTGCCGTTGTTGTTACTGCTGTTGTTACTGATGTTGTTACTGCTGTTGTTCCTCTCTAGGGTACCAATGCTGTTGCTCTTTTCACCCATATTCGTCACAGACGTACTGAGCTCCCGATTTGACGAAGCCTTTACAGTTTCAACCCGCTTTGCTATGGCTGGAGCCTTTGTAGTGGCAACCGAATGAACAGGCGTCGAAGCATGGAAAGAGAGATTCGATAGCTGCTCCTGCGAGTTACATAATCCTTTCTTCGCTGTTGAATGTTTCAGGTTTACAGAAAGCTCCAAACTCTTACAAATTTTAGATATGTGTAGTGTAATGGGGCCGTTGCTTGTGGATCTTCGTATTATAGTCATTGGTCGACATATGTCATGAAATGACTTTTTGCATTTATAACAATTCAAAATAGTGCCATCTTTTCTAGGCACTTTTTTGCAGATGTAGCATGATTTGGGTACCTTAAGTTCTTTAGGTGCCATTCTGCAAGTCTGGAGGTGCGGTACATGCACGGAAACTTGATCCACGCAAATATGTGTGTTTAGGATTCGTGAAGAATGCAAAAAATGGCGAATGAGCAGAACCTAGTACACCATTCTATGAGAGTTTCAGGCAGGAAACTCTCGACAGAGATCGTACGTAGGCGCTGCCTATATACTCTAGCGTCAAAGTTTTTAATAGCGTATTACGACTCTGACACGCCCTCTAGTGGTCGTAGACGAAAGCTGTCATTGCTATCGTTTTCGCCTTGCAGGTATGTGTGACCGACACAGTTGGTTGCTGCCTTATCAGCAAAGTCAAAATTTGTTTATAAAATACCTGCAAGACGTGGTAGATGGCGCGATATTCAATAATAAATTGAATACGACCTTGGTTTCGACGGGTGACATGCCTTATTTGTGGCCGCCAGTGCATATGCTATGCAGCACGCATAGCAACTCCTTAGTGATACAGATGATGTAATCGATCGGTGACTGATGCCGATGATGTAATCGAATGGCGAAATGGCGAAAAGGCGGAGACGGACAAGGAAAGCGCGGTAGACGAAACCTCCGTGCTGCTGGTAGTGGCAGGATGGTGATTGCATTTTTCGTCTCTCCAGAGCGGTCTTCAGTCACCGAACACACTGCACTGCACTACACTGGCTTTCCTGGATCAGAAGAAACAACAGTCATTCGAAACTTCGTCACACAACCGTCGAAAACCAGCCGAAAACATTTAAAAAATGCGGAGCCAAACTCGCAGGCATCCGTCCACTACACGCCAACTGGTGGGACTGGCAAGGAGAAGAGCAAGGGCAGCAAGAGGCACTAAATAATTGGGTAGCGCGCATGGACAAGCTCCGCGATTTGCATGATCGGACTGCGGCCGACGCGCAAGCGGAGCAGGCGAGACAAGCCAAATATTACGAAGCTCATAGTCGACCTCCAGAATTCTGTCTAGGCGATCGTGTATAGAAGGAGAATAAAGTACTATGCTCAGCGGCTGAGGGGATTTCTGCCAAATTCGCTCCAACGTACGCGGGGCCATACACGATTGTGAATATTCTAGGCGAAAACACCTACGAAATCCAAGGTGAGAATGGTCGAGCGATACGTCCCATCCATGCGCAGCAACTCAAGCGATACGTCTCCTCAGAAGAGCCTAAGGACTACTTGCACAAAAATAGTCAAGAAGTAGTCCGGTCGCTACCATCGAGAGACTCTTCAGCCGAGCGTAGTGCGCCAGAAGGCAACGCAGTTAGCTAGGGAAATGTACAGCCTCGGGCGATGACTAAATGGCGCGGTCCACCTTGTAAGACCGCGCTACTAGTTAGGCCAGGAAAGCGTGCGAGCGATGGCCGGCCTAAGCGTGTGGCCGGTCCAACAGAACCCAAGCGAGGCCCAGGGAGCCCAAAGAGTTCGAAAAAGAAGCCCGCATCTGCTGATTCCGGACAAATTAGTCCCCGTCGATCCCAAGCGTCCAAAAAGCGCTAGCTGTGCCGTCCAAAAATTGTGTCGTCCGTACTAACCTGTGTTCGACCTTATCTTCACGCTTGTAGGTACGATGACGGCCATGGATGGCAGAGCTGCTGGTAGGTCTTCCAAGCAGCGTCTGGCTGGGGGGTGTAAAGCGTACACCAGGCGCGATTCGAATCTGCCGCTCGAAGACAGTGAGCTCGCCCGCGCAACTCCGGCGCAGCCGAAACGAGGCCCGTGCGCTAGCACGCTTGTGCTCTGCGTGTATCAAATCCGTCTCGAAACGCGTAATATGCCCGTTATCCGTCGCGAAGCTGCTTGTTACTTTTCGCAAGTCACGGCAGCCATCTTCGTATTTGCTACGGTGCGAGATACATTGCGTGTGCTTTCTCTTTCTTGTTTTGTCGTCCGCGCCGACTCTTGTATCTTCAGAAATCGTGTGTGAGTAAAGTGGAGGCGCCGATCCGCGTGCATACGAGTAAGATAGAGAGAGAGAGAGAGAGAGAGAGAGAGAGAGAGAGAGAGAGAGAGAGAGAGAGAGAGCGATCCCGCGCTGCGTGAGCCACATGAACGAGAGAGAGGGCGAGCGAGGAGCCGGCAGTCAGCCCGCCTGCCTGCCGACCCTGTCCAGCGAGTACGAGAGTGAGACACAGAGCGCAACTACTGTGCGAGCGACAGAGAGCGAGAGAGATTCGAGCGCACCGACTGCTCCTTCATCGTAAGTCTTCTGCTCTCCTCTTGTAATTGTTATAGGCTTGCACGGAAATCGCCCCGTGCAAGCTTTCTAATCCATATACGTGCAGGTGTGTGTCAGTCCGCCGTACTTAACAAGTGCACGCGTCCTTGATAGCAGCATCGCCGCGCGCGGTATCGTTCGCGCATTCGAACATTAACCATCGCGCGCGAACTGAATGATTTGATTCTAGCAGCACTAGCGTGGTGCATGTACATATTTGTGTTGCTAATATACTGTGAATCTCGTTACTTGTCGCGTTGTTCATTACAACCCGTCCTCCTCACCCGTCCTGTCACTCTAGATGTGGAGGGAAAAAGTTAAATAGCCCGTGCGATTTATGTCGTAATGTGCGGCCGCAGACTCAGCAGAGCCAACTGCTGAATGCTTTCAAGCAATCAAAAATAAGCGATACTAGAAGTACAGAGAGGAAAAGACAACCTCTGCTCCCCTATGTACAACGCGTTACACCCACCAAAACAAATGCGTCGAAACATCCAAAAGGGACGTCCACTCCTACAGAAAAAAAACTAGAGAATTCCTCCTGGCATAGGAGTGACACTGAATTTTCTTCCTCTTCTGCCTCCGTTTCTGCCTCTGTCTCTATTTCAGGCTCTGCCTCGCTAAACGATGTCGCACTAATTCGCCAAATCAACTGCATGAAAATCAGAAGTCAACAGCCAATGCAGATGTAGAAACAACGATCGAGGCAGAGTTTTCGAAGATGGGAGTAAATGAAAAAGACGAGCTCTCTACTACCCAAGCTGCGGCGCTCCAGACATCTTCACCGCAGCTAGATATCACAGAGAATTTCTCCGTCTCCTACAACGCTGAAGAAATTATAGCCGATCTGACAGGGGTAACCAATGTGCTAATTCCTGTTAGCACCTTGAGTTTTCTATTTCAACGTTTCGATATGCTCGAGAAACAGCTTGACGACTTAAAATCACGTGACACTAGGGATTTCGTGCCGCCAACCGTCTCTGCTGCGCCGGCACAAACTATCTCTACAAACAATGGAGAACTACTTGCGAGGATTTTAGCCCTTGAAGAAGTTATCGCGGATCAAAATAAAATGTTTATTGAAATGAGTAATACGTGCAAGCTGCTTGTCGAGGATAATACTGTACTGAAAGAAACGTTGATCGGATTTCAGCACACTGCGAAAAATAATAAGGCCGTGGAAAGTAACGATAAGCCTCGTATTGAATTTAGTAGGACGATAGATCTATCTGACGGAAGCAAGCAGTGTACACCTAGAAATGAAGTAGATAGTGCGGGTTCCTCCCATGAAATCATCGTCACTAACATTTTTGAAGGTTCTAATAAGCACAATTTAGATGTGGCCCATGCCGACCTTTCTACAATCCTTCTGACTATTCGGAGGGATGATATCATTTCTACACGCTCTCTTCGGTCAAATAGAAAAAATTCAGTAGGCTCGTCAGAGATTAAACCCGTTAAACGTCGGTGTCCGTGAATAGTCAAACTCCGCGACCATAAACTCGTTAAAGAATTAATGTATGCCAAGCATAGATTTACACACTTTAACACAAAGGATGTGAACTTCTCGGAACTTGATTAAGTAACGGGAAAATTTTGATCAACAAAATGCTGAGCAGAGAGAAGTTCGTTCAGTACAGAAGCTTAAAGGCTGTTGCTCGCGGATTACAGTTTAAATATTTTTGGCATAGAGGAGGCCGTTTCCTGGCCAAGATGCGAGATGGTGAAACGTCGCAGCTGATCATGACTGCGGCGGATCTGCAGGCGATCGCAATTTCAACCGGTACGGCAAAATTTAGGGGATCGGGTAATAAAAATAGTATGGAGAAAGAAACATCGGATAATAAATCGAATATGGGTACAAACGATACGATTGCTAACGTTAGCCCATGACTAGATAATGATAGTGCAAAAGAGGTTCGGTATGTTGGACTGAAAGCAGGATTTTTAAATGCGACATCTTTGAAAGCGCACATAACAACATTTCGTCAATTCCTGTTCTCTCATCCCTCTTACCATCTCTTCGGTATTGCAGAGTCGCGACTCGGGCCTAATATAGGAGATGATTTCGTCGAGATTGAAGGCTACTCAATAATCAGGCAGGACAGAAATACGCATGGAGGAGAAGTTTTGCTGTATCTTAGCAATTTATGGAAAGCTAAAATTTTATGTACATCGGCTACCATGGTGGACGAAGGAAAGCCGGGAGTTCCAGAATATATCATGTGTAGTATACAGCAGGGCTCTTCGCCACCCGTGTTTGTAGCAGTCATTTACAGGCCCCCAGACGCCGAGCTTATCAACTCTGATTTGGCTGAAGCTCTCGAACAACACTCTGTGGGTTTTGCGCATCGAATAGTAATGGGAGATCTCCATGCGAATATGTTAGTAACGGAGCAGGAGTCGACTTTCGTAAAACACCTAGCATGTCAACTTAACCTAAAACTTGTTGAGCATGGCACGGCTAATCACCAAAATGGCAAATCTCACACATGGATCGATGTAATCTTCACGGACGATGATGACGCAGTGCTAGATTCTAACAATATGACACCCACTTATCGCAATAGTCATAATATAATTGATGTCGTTATTGTCGTTCCCGTATCTCAAAAACCTCCACTTGCAAGGTTTACATACCGTAATTTTAAGGCTATTCGTCAAGAACAGCTGCTTTCTTATTTGAATGATTGCGACTGGTTAACTGTCAATTGTGCAGATGTAGACGTTGACACCCGCTTAGAACATCTTAATACAAATATCACGAAGGCTTTGGATGAATTAGCCCCGATTAAGGAATTTCGTCCGAATAGAAAACAACAACCGGCGTGGGTTGACGCGGAGCTTAGAGAGTTGTACGCTAACCGTAACGCTTTATGTCGGAGATATCAACGAACGCGAAATCATGATCACTGGGAAGAATGCCAATCGCTAGCGCTATTAGCAGAATAATGCTCAAGAGAAGCGCGAGATAAATTTCTTCAGAATAAAATTTTCGAGGCACTTGATAGCGGGAAGAATATCTGGAAAGAGTTGAGAAGTTTAGGTCTTCTTCCACAAAATCGAGTTAGGGAGGAACTTCACGGACTTTCCCCAAAAGAATCAAACACGCACTTTGCGGGGATCTCAGTGTCAGCTGAAGAACGCGAGGAAAATCATGAAAGAAAGCTCATTTGGTGCCACTTAAAAAGGCAGCTATCCCATCGACTGTTACGGACTTTCGTCCAGTGGCACTATTGAGCTTTCTATCCAAAGTCCTTGAGAAGCTTGTACATCATCAGATTTCAGCATTTTTAGCTTCAAAGAAAATTCTCGATCCTTTTCAATCTGGATTTAGACCAAGTCACAGTACGCAGACAACTCTACTAAAATTGACGGAGGATATAAGAGCGGGAATAGACAACGAAAAACAACTACTTACCATTTTCCTATTGTTCGATTTCAGCAAGGCGTTCGACACCATATCGCCAACTAAATTATTGCATAAACTGATCAGAATAGGATTTTCCAGGGGGGTAGTCCTGTGGATAATGTCGTATATTACAGGTCGTAATCAAAAAGTGATTACGAAGCAAAATGCAGACTCGGATTGGCTCACAACCAATCTCGGCGTACCACAGGGCTCGGTTCTGGGACCCCTTCTGTTCAGTCTCTATATAAATGACCTACATCACATTTTTTTGGATTTTAATAATAGTTCTCAATCGAGAGGTGTCGGGCACCTGCTATATGCAGATGATTTACAAGTTTACACGAAGACAACCACAGATGATCTGAATGAAGGGATACGACACTTGTCGATTATAGGTAGAGCAGTGGCGGCATGGGCCGTCGACAGCGCCCTCAGTCTCAATGTAAGAAAAACTAAGGCTATTATTTTTGGATCTAACCACAATATTAACATACTGCGGGGTATGAATTTGTCTGGCATTGAGATTCAGGACAACGTTTTCGTCCCCTTTGTCGACACTGTAACTAATCTCGGTGTTGTAATGGACTCGAAACTAACGTGGAAAGCGCAAGTGGATACAGTTAGCCGAAAGGTTAACAGAGCCCTATACGGACTTAGACGGTTTCGATCCTGCACCACCGAGATCTTACGTAAGCAGCTCGCAAGTTCTCTCGTGTTATCTCATTAAGATTATTGATCGCTAGTGTATCTCGACGTGACGCGTGAACTTCAAAAGAAATTGCAAATATTGCAAAATTCATGTGTGAAATATGTAAGTGGTGCTAAGAAAGATGAACACATCAGCCCATATAGAAATAAGCTAGAGTGGCTTGACTTAAAGGAGAGAAGGGCATATTTTGCAGCGGTTTTAGTATACAAGGTTATAAATTTGGGTCAGCCAGTGAACCTAGCTTCCTTATTTCAAAAGTGCCAAGATAGAACGTCGAGTAGAACTCACTGCAGAGAACTTATAGTTCCGTCATTACGAACTGACGTAGGGCTCGATTCTTTCTGGTCCCAGGATACGCGACTGGAATTCGATTCCTCGCGATATTAAGAATGTTTCCTCGGCGAGTAAATTCAAAGCGGCGTTTAGGAAGTACTTGATGCAAAGGTCATGCGATGTCGACTGCATATGAGGCGTTTCACCTCAACTCTCCCAGCGCGGCGCGCTAGCGTCAAATCATGCTATTTTCAAGTCGTGTTTACGATATCAATATGCATTTCAAAAAATTATGTGATAAGCGTTTCCGACGTATTTTTCCTCAGCTTTCCAATGGCGTAGGTGGTTTTTCCGAAATTTTCCATTTTCCCCCCCAACAAGTATAAAACATACTATATATATCTCGAAAAGTATATTTTTAATATTTTTTTTTACCCCATAGATCGAAAGCTGAACATTTTTTACGTCGGAAAGGATTTTTTTCAGAATTTGCTCGAATGTTTTCTTAGAGAAACAGAACGCGAAAGAGCAGACGCAGCGTCTCCTTCGCGCGCGGTTTTCGGCGCGCTGTACACCGCGTGGACTAGATGCATTTCGCTCTCTAACAACCACTTAAAATTTTGATTTCCTTAATAATAGCAACAATAAACTAGTATTTATATTAATAATTCTTTTTTTTTAAAGTAGATAATTTTATTTTGTTTTGTTTTACGGGTTTTTTAGGGAAGATTTGATATTCTGAACTCATTGACGTTTTTTTTAGTATTAATGTTGTTTTATTCATTGGAATGACGGCATGGTACTGTAAAGTTCCCGGTATAGATTTAATTTTACTTAACCTTGATTTTAGTTTCAAAACGGCTTTTTCATAGGTCTCTTTAGTGCTGTAAAAAACTTTAGTTTCTTTGCAATTACGTAAAGCCCAGTTGTAAAGGTCTTCTGGTGTTAAAATATGATTACTCGAAGAGAGTTGAAGACTTGCTCTTTTCGCCCCTCTTTTCAAATTTGCGCCTATACCATCGCACGCACCTTTACCGTGCGCTGTTGCATGAAAATGCCATTCAGCAGGAACTCCAAAATCTTTTTGATGAAACAGAAGATTTTGGAAGGTAGACTTGTTCTTAAAATGCTGACCTGCTCCATCAGTTAAGTAATAAATTTTCTTGACTATGAAATTACTTTTTAAATACGATATTATAATTTTTGATATTCATAAACAGCAACAGTATCGTGATTTAGATTATCAGAAATTATAGCAATGCTTATATGTTTAAGATCTTGATTTTCGTTATAATATACCACTGTTGTAAAAATCACAACAAACAAGGAATTCTCCTTTTTGAAGGTTTTTTTTCAAATCGCTTAAGAAAAGATATTGTTCTCTCGCAAAGAAGTCATGAGTTTTAAATTTTATTAATTTTTCTCCCAGTATGTTCATGAATTCATAAACATTTACAGTTGTAGATACTATTGTGCAACGATCTGTCTGAAGCCATGACTCATACTGTATTTGAAAAATATCATTTCTCTCAAAACATTCAAGCAAATGTTTCCGTAATACAGGCATATTGGGGCAATCTAAACAGTCTCCCAAGTAACATTTCGAACTAGCATTACTACATACGATTGCTTGGATGCAATCGTGGTAGTTTTTAAGAAATAGTCGAGTACCTTCAGTTAAACTCTGTAAATTAATAGCATTTAACATCAGCTTGATATTTTCGTGGTGTACACATACGCATACATTATGCGTACCACTGCTTCCCGCTAGAACACAATGCGGCGGCCTCAATTGAGTAAATTTAGTGAAGCCAATATTAACAGATTCATGCTCTTTTTAAATAAACAATAAATTTCACGTAAATTACCAAGTAGTAACCTTTTCTGTACATGTTCTCTTTTACCATTATCCTGCTTAACAGATATACAATCTTTTAATCCGGGCATTACACGACTAATATCGTTCCTCTCATAAAAACGTTTAACTGAATCTACACTTTCAACTGGAAATATTTTGCCCCTTTTCTTTTCAGGTTTTGAAAAAATTCCACTTTCAGTTACTAACTTTTTCGCTTCTCGAGCTTCCCACTCAGTACAACCGAACTCTCTGATTAAGTCTCTGCGAGACCAAAAATCAGTAGCAAGTGTGAGTAGCTGAATTTTATCTTCCTTACCCGGTGATTCTAAAAATTTTTTTTTTAATTGGTTGAGAACTGCCACGCCTGCTTTATGATATTCATCAGTACATTCAATTTTAGCTTTTTTGGCATCGCATGAAGGTAAATCTAACTTATGTTTATAAAGTTGACGTTGACAGTTGGAACAAATTTTCGCGTTTTCTGGTACGAGGGGATACGCACTCCTAAATATTGAAGGAAAATTCGACAAATTTTTACGCACAGAGTGATTAATTTTATTAAAAGGATTTATGCATTTCAGCTTCAAAGCTGGATCCATTTCAGTAGCGAGAAAAGAAATGCAATAAATAAACCAAAAATAAATTATGATTTAATCAGCAAACACACGAAGAACACAAATATAACGGAAACAGCGTTAAAATTCTTAAACAATTTCAAGGATAACAAAGATCGAAAATTCATCAGACTTATATAATTGGATACAACAAATTACTCTCGGGCAAAAATTTTCTATACGCAAGCCACCTACCGGGTAAAAAGTAAGTGAGAAGCGTTGCGTCTGCTATTTCAAATTGATTGTAATGTTTTTGCTTCCTCAAAGAGGAAGTTTTGTAACGGTGAAAAAAATTTTCGAAAAAAAAGTCTTCAAAAAGATGTTTTATGGTGGTGTATGTGTATATTATTTGATTTTGATGATTTTTGATTTCGTGGATGTATGTATGTGTGTGTGTGCGTGTGTGTGTGTGTGTATATTTCAACTCTTAATATCTCCGAAACTAATCAACCGATTTTCGTCGGGTAAAGCTTATTCGCTTCGTCTTGCGGCAAAAGGAAAGTACCCTGATGGATTTGGGATTTTATTGATTTTCTTTTGTTTTATAACCAAAAAACGATTTTGAATTTTTAGTTTTTTTGATTTTTTCGTATCTTATAGTAATTATTACATAAAATAATATACTTCTCTTAAAAGGTATTCAAATTACTTACATTTTCTTTTTTTAAAATTTAAAATTTAAAATATCTTCATTCTGTCATTTGTTATTAATGAAAACTTTTTTATATTTAAAAAATTAATATCTCAAAAAATAATTTATTTATCGACTTGAAATTTTAACTGTTACTTATTACACTTGTTGGTGGCAATATTGTGTTGCAATTTTAAGTGATTATCTATATGAATATATATTATACATTTATTTTCGAGAACTATCATTTTAATATTTTTATATAATGTAGTAAATTAAAATATCAAAACGTATTAATAGTGCCATTTTTAGCCCCTTCTTTTATCTCTTTTTAATCTCAATTTTTTTTAAACTTGGTGGTCTGTCAAAGCTTTTTTTAAAATAGGTACGTAATATACTATTTTGCAAGAAACTGGTATAAGACGCATCGGTTCAAAGTATTATTGAAATTCTTTAGCATTCCTTTTTATGAAAAATGTATTTTCAGAATTTCAATTTTTAATTAGGAAACGATGAATTAGTTTGAGGAAGCTAAGTGCCAAAGAATTGGCAGCGGTTTTTTTTTTGCGAAATAACCTATGAAAATGTCAATCGTGCATATAAGTGAAATTCGAAGTGCAAAAAGATATTCCATAAAGAATAAAAATTATAAATAAAAATAATAAGGTCACTAGAGAGCGAAATACATCTAGTCCACGCGCTGTACAGCGCGCCGCATACCGCGCACGAAGGAGACGCTGCGTCTGCTCTTTCGCGTTCTGTTTCTCTAAGAAAAACATTCGAGCAAATTTTGCAAAAAATCCTTTCCGACGTAAAAAATGCTCAGCTTTCGATCTAGATGATAAAAAAAAATATTAAAAATATACTTTCCGAGATATAGTATGTTTTATACTTTTTGAGGGTGAAAATGGAAAATTTCGGAAAAACCACTTACACCATTGGAAAGCTGAGGAAAAAATACGTCGGAAACGCTTATCACATAATTTTTTGAAATTCATATTGATATCGTAAACACGACTTGAAAATAGCATGATTTGACGCTCGCGCGCCGCGCTGGGAGAGTTGAGGCGAAACGCCTCATATATGTGTAAATAGAATATAGTCGTGTACTGCTATTTTTATAACAGTCCTAAAATCGTTTTGTGATTAATCTTCTGACGTTCATCATATGAATAAAGCAATGTGATGAATTCAATCTGTAACCGCTAGATTGAAGAATAACTACCCTAGCGGAAATATTTTTGTTCAAAAATGTTAAAAACTGTTAGAAAGAGTTATAAACTGTTTAACAATGTTACAAAATGTAGGATTTTGGACGTTATTAATCGTTTGTAACTGTTTGTAACATTTCTCAACAGTTTTTAACAGTTTGTAAGAGTTATTAAATTATTTAATAACTTTTAAATATTTATTAATTATTATTATTAACGTAGTAATAATTAATTATTAATATAATTAAACACTTCTTAGGAGTGCTCCCGCGCTCCTTGATTCTCATGATTATAATAATGAGGTTATTAAATAATTATTAATTAATAATAATAATAATAATTTATTAATTATTCATTTTTCCTGAAATATATCAAATTTAAAATTATTTGAAACTGTTTGAAAGTGATTATAACTATTAAAAACTGTTTGAAACTGTGACAAAGTATTATAATTAGAAAAAATGTGTCCAAAATCATACATTTTGTAACACTTATAAACAGTTTTAAACAGTTCCAAATAGTTATAAATAATTTTTAACAGTTATTAACTGTTATTAACATTTAAAATTTACGACAGGGTAAGTTCAATTGCGTGATACTTCGTGACTTGGCGATTGCCATTGACTATGTTTGTGATGATTATACGATTGCGATATAATGTACACAAATGTTAATTATGTTCAATACTTTGAACCATCCTGAGGCGGGTTTTCCTAATAGGATTTATCCCAGGTGGTTTGCCTATTGGGTTTTCCCCGTTTCACAGACATGAGCCTGGGCGAATGCGGGATGGTAGACTGTAACTTAATTATTTTGTAATTTACAAATAAAAACTATTCTATTCTTCTCCCGGATACCACCGCCTCCACGGAAAAATGACTCCGCTGGTCGTTTTCATATCTGAGGCTAGCCGCCCACACGGTACGAGTGGCAAACGGGCAGAGCATAGCAGTGGTTGGCTATGTGTATCTGTCTATGGTCGTGGCCGGCGCACACTGGGGCCGAAAGGTTCAAAACCATCTAGAGGTCATAATTCTCAACCGAATTTGAAAATTCAAAAACAGGAACTTTTGTGACAAAATACCAAAGACCGCTACGAAGCCTAATTTTGAAAATATGAACCTATAAACCTAATTTATAACCTATAACCCCAAAATTTACACTTGTGATTCCCAAAAATGCTATAAAACTTCAATTTATAAGTCCTTGACACATGCTCTCTTAACCTTGATTCATAAAATTGGTCTACAGATTAAGTTTTGGGCCATTCTGTCAGAAATAGTGTATATTTTTAGGATATACATTGTATGTGGTTTAAATAACATTTTTCTCTTTTTTATAGCTGATTTTGGCCTCAGAAGCCACTAGGTGTAAGACCCCCTTAAGACTTATGAGGTTAGGGCTTATAGGTTTAGAGTTTATGAGTGCATGGCTTACTGGATCAAAGGTCAAGAGTTCACGAGTAAAGGGCTTACAAATTAAAGGTTTGTCGTATTTTTGGGATTTGCAGGTCAAAAATTGAATTGATTGGTTGATGTGATAGGATTATATGACTCCTTAGATTTATAGGTTAATTTTTTGGAAAATCAGGCTTCGTAGGGCTCTTCGATATTTGATAATGAATGTTCCTAAGCAAAAATTTTGAGATTCCGTTGAGAATTGCGACCTCTAGGTGGTTTTGAACCAAAAAATCCGTATGGCCCCAGTGTGCGGCCGTGCGCTTTACTCTTCGAGCGCGCGCTCTTCACTCACCGATCCAATTAGTTGGAAAGCGAAGTTCTCGTGCGATCTTCGCGTTATTTCGAGATTTCAGGAGCAGATCCCTGGGCAAGTCATTTTAGTCTGACACCCGGGGCACCGTGTTCTAGGGCATCGCTCTGCTATGGCTTTTTTGGATTTTTCTCCACCATCCCGTTACAACTGGCGCCACAACGTTTTGGGAGTGAAAGAGGACCCGCGGCGTATCTGAGCGTAAACTGCAAAGAAAGGGTCTTCGTACTTCAGCTCGTAGGCGCATGTGTGCGTGTCCGTGATACAGCCGTGCTGTTGCGACGGTGCGGTTGAGAGGTTAGGCGAGCGATAGCCAAAAACCCTCGACCTAGAGTGCCGACGAGGAGAGATGTTAATCACGGAAATTTTTGTTCGTTAATTAATTGTTTTTAACAATTAAAATTTTTTCTTAACGACAATTATTTTTTTTAGCGATAATTAATTTTTTTTTAATTAATTTTTTTTCTCGACGCGATAATTTTTTTTCTCTCGTCTTTCCTATACGAATTACTTTTTTTTTTGACGGAAAATAAAATTTTTTTTCGTGTGGTACGTTAGAAATCGATATATATATATATATGAGGAAATCCATGGAACCTTTAACTGTTTTGATACTTTTTTTTAAAAGTAATTTATTACTGCTTTTAGCGGAGCGTGCGAAGCACATAAACGAAACAAGATGTAAAATCTTAAATTTTTACGTAGAAAACCAGTTCAGTAATCCATATTAGTGTGCTAAGCATGCTCAAGTCTGAGGATGTAAAAAACTGTCGAAGAAAGTCAACTTTTTCCACTTTTTCCAAAAAGTGGACTTTCTTCGACAGTTTTTTACATCCCCAGACTTGAGCATGCGTGGCACACTAATATGGATTACTCGACTGGTTTTCTACGTAAAAATTGAAGATTGCACACCTTGTCTCGTTTATGTGCTTCGCACGCTCTGCTAATAGTAACAATAAATTACTTTAAGAAAAAAGTAACAAAACAGTTAAAGGTTCCGTGGATTTCCTCATATATACACGGTGACCCATTTTAATCGCCGCACCCGGATTTCTCGGAACCTAAGCCAGATAGAGAAAAATGGTTCAGACAAAAGTTATAGGGGACAAAGGGAGCCACATAATGGCGCTAACGTCTTTGACCTTGAACTTGACCTTTGAGGTTATTTCAAGGTCAAAGTGGTTTTTTCATATGGAAACACCTAGTTTTGACCCCGGGTTCGGAAAGAGCGGGAAATTTTACGTTCAAAATCATATTGAGAAATTTTTTCCAAGGTCAAATCTAGGTCAAACTCAGGAAAGTCCGTTTAAAATCGTTTTTTTCCATGAACCACAGGCTAAGCTGGTTCAAATTGATCGTAGGCTTAATAGAGGAACCCACACACTCCAAACCCACACCCCCAAAACTTACACATCCTAGTAAACAAAACTCAATCTCGCACATCCTAACCCCATACACTTCATACCCTCACATGCTGAACTGTTACACCCCGGTCCCACAACCACACCCCACACCCCCCAGTCCCACACATCCCTACCCCACGCATGCTAATCCCATACACCCCAAACCCACACATCCTGAACCCTGAAAAATTTTTCTCAAGGGCAAAATGATTTTTTTTCGGAAACTTTAAGATCGTTGAAGCTTCTGTTATAAATGTATTAACCTTACTTTTTGCGCTAGCTAGAAACAACGACGTGGACGTAGTAAGGATTGTTTCCTTTGGGGTGCTTGATTATAGTGAGTCCCCTTGCGTCTCACTGTTCGGGGTACTTGATTATAGTGAGTCCCTTCGCCTCTCACTAATGTAAATAAATTTTTATTTAACCTCGAAGCAAGTGTTCGAAATGACGACCATTTGCTTCAAGGCACATAGTCAAACGCATTTGAAAATGGCGAACTGTGTTCTGCAAACTTTGTCTCAGAATGGCAGCGCATGCTCGACGAATCCTATCCTGCATATCTGCTCTTGTAGTGGGTTGTTGCTCAAAAATAGCATTTTTCAAATACCCGCATAAACAAAAGTCTGATGGTGAAAAGAATGGGATGAAGAAGCAAGCCATTTCACCGGACCTCCTCAACCAATCCATCTAATACTAAAGTGTTTATTAAAAAATGCTGTTATTATGAGCGTGAAATGTGGTGCTCCACTATCCTGCTAGAACCTGAAAAATAAATTTAAAAGAACCATTGACGGAACCTATTTTCTTCGTAGATGTATTTTTAATGATTACATTATCAAAATTAGTATTTCTGAAATTCGAACACTACTAATTCACATTATTTACATAAAACAAAAAAATAAAAGGAAGTTTTAGTTTTATTTGCAATTAAAGTAAGAAATAATGCTTTATTGAATTGAATACCTTTAATGTTAGCATGCGTGGGGTAGGGATGTGTGGGACTCGGGGGTGTGGGGTATGGTTGTGGGTCCGGGGTGTAACAGTTCAGCATGTGAGGGCATGAAGTGTATGGGGTCAGGATGTGCGAGTTTGAGTTTTTTTTACTAGGATGTGTAAGTTTTGGGGGTGTGGGTTTGGGGTGTGTGGGTTCTTCTATTAAGCCTACGATCAATTTGAACCAGCTTAGCCTGTGGTTTATGAAAAAAAACGATTTTAAACAGACTTTTCTGAGTTTGACCTAGATTTGACCTTGGAAAAAATTTCGCAATATGATTTTGAACGTAAAATTTCCCGCTCTTTCCGAACCCGGGGTCAAAACTAGGTATTTCCATATGAAAAAACCACTTTGACCTTGAAGTAACCTCAAAGGTCAAGTTCAAGGTCAAAGACGTTAGCGCCATTATGTGGCCCCCTTTGTCCCCTATAACTTTTGTCTGAACCATTTTTCTCTATCTGGCTTAGGTTCCGGGAAATCCGGGTGCGGCGATTAAAATGGGTCACCGTGTTCGAGGGGTGTTCAAAAAGTAAGTTTTCCTAGTCTGCCGTTTTGCCCCAGCGCCATCTAGCGAGCTGGAACCGAACATAGTTTTAGTTTAGGATATACCGATAAGAGCGGAACCGGTCTTAGTTGCCGAAAAAATTTTTTTCATCAGTACCGGCTCGGAAACCATTGAGCTACCTGTGAAAAACGTGTCCACCTGTGAGTTGCGTGCAGTTATTCGCTTTTTAACTGCAAAAGGGCTTAATTTTTGGGACAACGAAGGTGTTCTGTTGATTGATTTTCTTGAATCCGGTACCACGATAAATGCAGATCGTTACTGTGAAGTGCTAAATAAACTTAAAAGTGCCGTTAAACGAAAGCGTCCTGGAAAATTATCGAGAAAAGTGTTGCTTTTTCACGACAATGCACGGCCTCATTCAGCAAAAAAAACACAAACCTTACTGGAAAAATTCAAATGGGAAATTTTTGATCACCCACCCTACTCTCCAGATCTCGCACCAAGTGACTTTTTTCTTTTTCCTAAATTAAAGGGAAGTTTGGGTGGCCATCACTTCAATTCAAATGATGAAGTGAAAGACATCGTTAAATTATTCTTTAAAAAACAGGACACTGATTTTTATAAACAAGGTTTGTCAAAGCTTGAGAACAGATATAAAAAATGTATTCAAGTCCAAGGGGACTATGTAGAAAAATAGTTTATAAGTCAAACAATAAATAGATATGTTACTTTAACCTAAAAATTGTGTTTTGCTTTTTTCCTGGAGCAGGGAAACTTACTTTTTGAACACCCCTCGTATATACACGGTGACCCATTTTAATCGCTACACCCGGATTTTTCGGATCCTAAGACAGATAGGAAAAAATGATTCAGATAAAAGTTGTAGGGGACGAAGGGGGCCAAACGATGGTCCTAACAGCTTTGACCTTGAACTTGACCTTCAAGGTTATTTCAAGGTCAAGTGGTTTTTTTTAATAGGAACACCTATTTTTGACCCCGGATTCGGAAAGAGCGGGAAATTTTACGTTCAAAATCATATTGAGACATTTTTTTTCAAGGTCATTTCAAGGTCATTTCAAGGCCAAATGATGGTCGAACTCCGGAAAATCCATTTTAAGTCGTTTTTTCCATGAGTCACAGGCTTAAGTGGTTCAAACTGATCGTAGGTTTAATAGGGAAACCCACACACCCAAAACTTTCACATCCTAGTAAACAAATATCAAACTTGCACATCCGAACCCCATGCTCTTCATAGCCTCACATGCTAAACTGTTACACCAGACATCCCCCAATCCCACACATCTCTACCCCATGTCTGATGTTTGTTTAACGGAAACTTCAAGATCATTAAAGCTTCTGTTGTAAATGTGTCAACCTTACGTTTAGCGCTACCCAGAAACAACGACGTGGACGTGGTAAGGATTGTTTCCTTTGGGGTGCTTGATTAAAGTGAGTCCCCTTGCCTCTCACTGTTCAGGGTGCTTGATTTAAGTGAGTCCCTTTGCCTCTCACTGATCGGGGTGCTTGATTAAAGTGAGTCCCCTTGCCTCTCACTGTTCAGTGTGCTTGATTTAAGTGAGTCCCTTCGCCTCTCACTGATCGGGGTGCTTGATTAAAGTGAGTCCCCTTGCCTCTCACTGTTCAGGGTGCTTGATTTAAGTGAGTCCCTTCGCCTCTCACTTATGTGTTTATCTAACCTCGAAGAAAATGTTCGAAATTACGACCATTTGCTTCCAGGCACATAGTCAAACGCCTTTGGAAGTGGCGAACGGTGTTTAGCAAAGTTTGCCTTGGAATGGCAGTGCATGCTCGACGAATTCTGTCCATCATGTCTACTCTTGTGGTGGGCCTTTCCTCAAAAACGGCATTTTTTAAATACCCCCATAAGTAAAAATCTGGTGATGTAAGATCTGGTGAGCAAGCAGGCCATTCAACCGGACCACCTCGACCAATCCATCTGTTACCATACTGCTCATTCAAAAAAGTCCTGACAATTCGAGCGAAATGTGGTGTTGCGCCGTCCTGCTGGAGCCACATTCTTCGTCGCGTTTCTAAGTCAACATCTTCCATCAATACAGGTAGTTCATCTCTTATTAGTGTTAAGTACGTGTGTTGATTAACATTTTCTTCGAAAAAATAAGGGCCAATCACACATCCATTAATAATCCCACACCATACCATAATACTCCATCGTTTTTGATGGTTTACAGTTCTGACCCAATGAGGATTAACATCAGACCAGTAATGACAATTATGTCTATTCAATTCCCCATCACTTTGAAATTTTGCCTCATCAGAAAAAAGAACAAAATTAAAAAAGTCTGGATCATTTTCTATCATTTGTAAAGCCCATTGGCAAAACACAATACGCTGTTGAAAATGAGCAAACTGTAGCTCTTGGACCAGAGTAATATGATACGCATGATATCTAAGCACCTTCATAATTCTTAAAAATGTACTTTTTGGAAGACCGATTTCCCTTTCGATTCGACGAGCGCTTATCTGTGGGTCAAGATGAATTATTGCCAGAATAGTCACAACCCGATTATCATTTTCATCATATTGATGGTGCCTACGTTGACGAACCATGTGTCCACCATGAGCTCTTTGAGTTAAACGTCTGATAGCCATAGCGTCAGGGTGTCGTCTGTCTGGATAGCGTTCAGCATAAATTCTTGCCGCAGCACGATAATTACTTCGGCTTTCTCCTAAAGCCAACATCATGTCAACGATCTCGTTGGGCGGATAGTCAGCCATTTCAGAGCCAGCTATTAATTACTATTAAATTTGAATAGTGAAATGGTATAAAAAATATTAATAATTATAATATTTGCCCGTATACGGTCGCGACCAAAAAAGAAAAATGTTCCTAAATTATGGTAACTTTATCTGACTAAGTGTATTTGCCAAAAGTACTCCGATTGTCACACTTTTGTAATTGTAAGTTTTATAATAAAGTAATAATCATTAAATTATTTCTAATTTGAACTGCTCATAATACTAAAACTTGCTTTTATTTTAAATATTGTGAATTATTGCCGTTCAAACTTGAGAAATACTAATATTGATAATGTAATCATTAAAGGCACATTTACAAATAATTTCTGTTCCGTCAAGATTTTTGTACAAAAAAGAAATGTTGTATCTTTATTCTTTTGAAAGTTATGAGTAAATTAAAGATATGAGCTGTAAAAAAATGTCATTGTTTAAAAAGAAAAGTCATAACTTTCAAAAGAATAAAGATACAACATTTCTTTTTTGTACAAAAATCTTGACGGAACAGAAATTATTTGTAAATGTGCCTTTAATGATTACATTATCAATATTAGTATTTCTCAAGTTTGAACGGCAATAATTCACAATATTTAAAATAAAAGCAAGTTTTAGTATTATGTGCAGTTCAAATTAGAACAAACGGTAACAGATGGATTGGTCGAGGTGGTCCGGTTGAATGGCCTGCTTGCTCACCAGATCTTACATCACCAGATTTTTACTTATGGGGGTATTTAAAAAATGCCGTTTTTGAGGAAAGGCCCACCACAAGAGTAGACATGATGGACAGAATTCGTCGAGCATGCGCTGCTATTCCAAGGCAAACTTTGCTAAACACCGTTCGCCACTTCCAAAGGCGTTTGACTATGTGCCTGGAAGCAAATGGTCGTAATTTCGAACATTTTCTTCGAGGTTAGATAAACACATAAGTGAGAGGCGAAGGGACTCACTTAAATCAAACACCCTGAACAGTGAGAGGCAAGGGACTCACTTTAATCAAGTACCCCGATCAGTGAGAGGCGAAGGGACTCACTTAAATCAAGCACCCTGAACAGTGAGAGGCAAGGGGATTCACTTTAATCAAGCACCCCGATCAGTGAGAGGCGAAGGGACTCACTTAAATCAAGCACCCTGAACAGTGAGAGGCAAGGGGACTCACTTTAATCAAGCACCCCGATCAGTGAGAGGCGAAGGGACTCACTTAAATCAAGCACCCTGAACAGTGAGAGGCAAGGGGACTCACTTTAATCAAGCACCCCAAAGGAAACAATCCTTACTACGTCCACGTCGTTGTTTCTGGGTAGCGCTAAACGTAAGGTTGACACATTTACAACAGAAGCTTTAATGATCTTGAAGTTTCCGTTAAACAAACATCAGACATGGGGTAGAGATGTGTGGGACTGGGGGATGTCTGGTGTAACAGTTTAGCATGTGAGGCTATGAAGAGCATGGGGTTCGGATGTGCAAGTTTGATATTTGTTTACTAGGATGTGAAAGTTTTGGGTGTGTGGGGTTCCCTATTAAACCTACGATCAGTTTGAACCACTTAAGCCTGTGACTCATGGAAAAAACGACTTAAAATGGATTTTTCGGAGTTCGACCTTCATTTGGCCTTGAAATGACCTTGAAATGACCTTGAAAAAAATGTCTCAATATGATTTTGAACGTAAAATTTCCCGCTCTTTCCGAATCCGGGGTCAAAAATAGGTGTTCCTATTAAAAAAAAACACTTGACCTTGAAATAACCTTGAAGGTCAAGTTCAAGGTCAAAGCTGTTAGGACCATCGTTTGGCCCCCTTCGTCCCCTACAACTTTTGTCTGAATCATTTTTTCCTATCTGTCTGAGGATCCGAAAAATCCGGGTGTAGCGATTAAAATGGGTCACCGTGTATATAATGGGTAACTTCGTGTCAACTGTTCAGCACAAAATTTTAAAATTGCTCAAAATTTTTTTACTCATTCCAAATTAGCCCCAAAACACAAATATAAAGTTTTAGAGAAGCATATGCAATAGTTCTATTTAATTTGTATATCATTCTCTCTCTCTCTCTCTCTCTCTCTCTCTCTCTCTCTCTCTCTCTCTCTCTCTCTCTCTCTTGGTCGGTGGTGGTGTCGCTGTTCGTTGTCCGCTGTCTCTGTTTTGAGTCTCTCTCTGCCGCTTCGCGTCCCCGGGCACTATTCTACTTACAGCACTGTCACGCGCTTTTCTGCCTGTTTCTTCTGTGATATTAAATCATACTGGATGCATCATGTAGCAGCGTGTTTTTGGAGTTTTTTCGTCGGCCTATTACCTAACCTCACTTCTACATCGTGAGTGCGTCATCGACATCAACACCATAGGATGACTGGGCAACCATCGGCGCACAGCTCCGAAGATGGGCACGTCAGACTTGCGGCCAAGGAAGCAACACCATGCGGACGATGACATCGCGTCCCTCCACCTTTACTCACGGCTGAGCAGACGTTGGAGCTAGTAGACACAATCAAAGTTCATCACGAGGTTCTTCTCGGCTGGCTTTCTAATGAAAAATGATAGGAAAGCTAAGTTGCTCGTCGCTATTAATGAGTTTTGCGACTGTTACGATAAGCTCTGTTCCGCGTACTCAGCTAGAATCGCGACAGATCTTGCTATAGATAGCTATCAAAGCGTAATCAATGATGCATGTACAAATATCAAGCAAGCTAGCAGTATGTTATCCGACCTAGCATTAACTTCACAAAATATGTCTATTACATGCCCTCAGCCTTCTTTCGCTAGTATCGTCCGTGAGCAAGCTAAACGCGTTATTCGCCCGGATAAAGTCACTCTAGACCGTGGAAAACCTATACCAATTTCTGCATCAACGCGTGTGGTTATCGGGCCATTTGATGCAGCCAGCAAAAATTTTCGTTCCGCTAAAAACACGAAAGAAATGCTTCTAAAATCACTTGACCTGGTACAACTCGGCATTAAAATGAAGTGCATTAATTTCACGGCGAACAACTCCGTCGTTCTGATCGCCGATGATATTAACGTTGAAGCTCTACGTACCAATGCGGCTCTGTCGGCGGCCGGACTTGAGGTGAAACCAGACGAAAAATTGAACCCGCTAATCATCGTGCACGATATTCTGGTAGAGTATAAGGAAGCCGAAATAATACGTAGTATTCTTGATTTAAACCTAACGAGTTTTACTACCGATGATGTGAAAATGGTGTTTATGTGCCCGGCTCGCGAAAAGAAACACAGATCCTGTATTATTGAAATTAAGCCCGAATGCAGAAAGATATTAGAAAATACTTTGAGACTTCAGATTTTGTGGCAATCTTGTCGTTTTGTGGACCACGTATCAATCTTACAGTGTTATAAGTGCTTAAAATTTGGTCAGAAAGCTATCGACTGTAAGGGTAGCTTCCGCTGCGGCCACTGCGCGTCTCAGCATGATTCTGCTAAATGTACGAAAAAAAGGATTTATGTTGTTTTAATTGCTGTTCCGCTAAAATTCAACTTACGTTGCATTCCACCTTTGACAAATCTAAATGCACTCTGCTGAGAAACAAGATCGAGCGTAAATCTCATAGAATTAATTATGGCTTATAGAAATTCTATCAAGTCTACCGTGCAACTATTAAATAACTGTCATTCCAATTTGATGTCTCCAAGATTGCACGCGACAATAAGATACAGGTACTGGGAATAACTGAGTCCCATTTTCATCCCAGTTATTCTTCCAGTCGTGTAGCCATACCGCACTATGTATTACAATACATCGCGTAGATCGTATAAATAAGAATTCGGGAGGCGTAGTGATGGACGGCACGAATCAATTTCAGCCAAGAAAGTCTGTCGCTCGACTCAACCCGTTAGGTATAAAAAAAAACCTGAGTTTCTGTTTCTCGAGTTAAAGCTGGGAAGCGTCAAAATACTTTGCGATACCATCTACGGGTCGTATAGAGGGGGTTTCTGGTCGGATGTCGAGGAAGCTATACTTAACTGCAATAATGCATATGACTACATCGTAATTATGGGCGATTTTAACATCGATTGGCTCTCCAACTGCTCGACGCGTAATACGTTATCGGATATGCTATTTTTCTCTAACTTGGAACGCATACCTTATGGCCTTACGAACCACGAACTCAGGGATGGTCGACTGTTGCATGCGACCATTTGCGTTTCAGATTTCTCGAAAGTGACATCATTTGGTCAAGAACATGTACCTCATATTTCGGCCCATGATCTCGATGCAGTCGACTGGATCTTTTTTGACTCGTTAACAAACGTAGATTATAAAGTAAAATTTCTATCTGATTCACTAAGACACTTATACGATACTCACGCGCCCTTTCGAGTTTTTCTTTCGAGGAAGCCCCACTCTCCGTGGATGACACCTGCTATAAAATACCTAATTTCGAGTCGTAACAATGCATGGACAACATGTAGGAGAGGGGGTGGGTCTACTGCGCGCGCATGCTAGAAATCTTTACGGAACTCAGTTCAGACCTCTACAAGGAACGCCAAGTTCAACTATTACAAAGAAAAGCTGAATACGTGCAACGGCTCTATCGAGATGTGGAAGATCGTTAATGAGCTCGGTATTACTCATAGGTCCACAATTCATCAAATGCCTGCTGATCCCGATAGTTTCAACGAGCACTTTGTTGGCTGTAGCAATCTGGTTACCCTCTCTGACTCTCGCCCAACCGCGAGCATCTCGCCTGACATGCGCTTCTACTTCAGGCACGTCACAGTTACTGATGTCCTAGAGGCCTTTTCTTCTGCTCACTCAAATGCGTTAGGCCCTGACGATATCCCTTTATAACATTTTAAGGAATGTTTACCGGTAATCCTGCGGCCTCTCATTAATATATTCGATAAGTCATTGCAGTCAGGCCAGTTTCCGACTGAGTGGAAAAAAGCCATAGCTAGACTACTACAGAAGAAGAATTCCCCATCAGAGATTTCAGATTTCAGGCCCATTAGTATTCTTTCTTCCGTTTCGAAAATCCTCGAGTCAGTGGCCTTGAAACGAATATCAGAGTTTGTTTCCGATAGGTGGCTTTTGGATGAATTCCAGTCAGGCTTTAGGAAAGGACATAGCAACCACACTTCTCTGATATGGATGGTAGACGGCATGAGAAAGTCCATTGATACGAGGCAGATTACTCTTTTGGTCGCCATAGACCACACCAGGGCATTCGATCTGGTCAACATCAAGCTATTTATTGATAAAATGCGCTTCCTTAGCTTCTCAGACTCCGTCTGCGGTTGGATTGACTTCATTCTTTCTGGTCGATCTCAAGTCGTCGTATTCCTTGATGGCGAGCATTCAGCGCCGCTGGAATGTACTTTAGGTGTTCCTCAGGGTAGCATTCTAGGGCCGCCGTTTTTCTCACTGTGTATTAATAACTTACCATCGGTACTAAAGAATTGTAAACATCATTTGTACGCGGACGACTGTGTCATTTATTATAGCAGCAATTTTAACGAGGCTAGCGATATCATTGATAGAGTGAATGATGATCTAGCAAATGTTTCTCTCTGGGCCTCTCGTAACGGGCTGTTAGTGAATGCGTCCAAGACTCAAGCGATATGGGTGGGATCCAGGCCTTTTATGCGCCGCTTAACATCTTCCCAATTACCAGATATAGTCTTAAATGGCGTCAATATTACGCCTTGTAAATCACTAAAAGTGCTCGGCATAACCCTGGACAACACTCTGTCGTGGAGAGATCAGGGTAATATTACTGCAAGAAAGAGTTTCGGTGCGCTTGCTCGTCTCCGTAAATTTCAATGTTACTTGCCGCAGAGGACCAAGCTTGTATTAATTAAAACTCTGGCCTTTCCTTACTTTGAATATTGCGCTGGAATCTTCCTGAACTTGTCAAAGGAGCTTGTCCTCAAATTATCTCGGTGCAAGCATGCGGCGCATCGGTTTGCCACTGGCACTAAGCTATTCGACCATATCACCCCGGTCTACCGTGATAAGGAAATTTTTAACTTACGAGGCTAGGCGAGACTTTTTAGCCATTTGCTTACTCGTGTCTATCCTACGCACAAACGTACCGTGTTATTTAGCGCAGTGCTTAAATTTAGATCAATTAGTCCCGATGACCTCGGCAGTTTGCGTCGCTTTCCCCTGGACAAATAGTATTGTTATTAACACTTTCTACGTAAGTATAAAATAAGGCAAGTATCTAATTTTTTTTCTGTATAATCTGTAAAATTATAATATTTATGATTTTTTAAAAGAAATCAAATAAATACTAGTGTAATAGTCTCTTACTTCTTTGAGTCAATGTATGCTCAACAAATTATATGTAAGTGCATTGACATTGTTCACTGCAAATCAAACAAACTAAAGTTGTGAAATCAATCTTTAACAGTCAAGTAATGCAAACAACTCTCCGAAACAATCACTGTATGACTGTTCTCAGAAATTTATTTAAATTTATTCATCCTTCTATACAAATGAAATACAAGAACGTACTGAAATCAATTTATCTAGTCAAGTATCTACATAACACTTTTTGTACCTCGGATGTAAAATTACATATTGCGGCCTCGTTGTAAGTTCAAAATTATTCAGTCAGTGGGCATAAAGTTCTACTTAACGCCCAAGAGTCGTAGTAGCTTACAGTACTTCTACAAGACTTTATCGAACCTACACACTTTACGTACGCGTACGCGAAAATTATTTTAATTATATAACTATATTGTAACGTCTCCTTTTTATTTTTAAAATTCATAAGAATTTTTTCAAATATTTACAAAAGGTCAAAACCTATATAAAAAAAATACATAGTTACCATCACATACTATTGAAAAAAAATTCTATTACATTACGATCTTGGGAGGACAAGAGAAGTCTAGAGATGCTCTTGCAAGGGGTGGTCCTGTGATGTCCTACACATACTTGGCGGGCCCGACGATTGGCAGTTTAAGGTGTAGACATGGCCATTTTCATATAATTCGTAAAAAGATCTTCATATTCAGATATTTCATAAAAAGATCGGTTAAAATGTATAAATGGATTTCTTCTACAAATTAAATCCTGGTCCGTGAATCTATCATTTTGTTTTTAAGAAGCAGTGCAATAGGATACAAAACAGGTTACTTATACAAGGCATGGTTAGTAAAATATAAAGATCTTTTGAGTATACTATAAATTTATATGAATTTTTTATTTTATCCCCTTTATAAAAAAGTCAGACCGAAGAAAAAATATTCTAGTAATGAAAGTTAATCATGATTCTAGAAATGCATTGGAATGTAAATAGTATGAATTAAAAATTGGAGCTAATGTAATAATTTATAGCGAACTTATATAGATAAATATTGTTCGTAAATTAATGAAAAAATTTAGTATTCTACATTTAAATAGCTCACCGGTAAACTACCAATCGTCGGGACCGCCAAGTATGTATGGGACATCACAGAACCCCCCTGCTAGGGTATTTCTAGACTTCTCTTGTCCTCCCAAGATGCGTAATGTAATAGATTTCTTTTTTTCAATAGGATGTGATGGTAACTATGTAATTTTTTTATTATAGGCTTTGGCTTTTTGTAAATATTTGAGATAATTAAAATAATTTTCGCCAACGCGTACGTAAAGTGCGTAGCTTCGATAGATTCTTGTAGAAGTAGAGTGAGCTATTACGACTCTTGGGCGTTAAGTACGACTTTATGCCCACTGTCTGAATAATTTTGAACTTACAACGAGGCCGTAATATGTAATATTACATCCAAGGTACAAAAAGTTTCTTGTCGATGCTTGACTAGAATGAATTGAATTGAGTACTTTCTTGTGTTTCATTTGTATAGAAGGATGAATAAATTTGAATAAATTTCTGAGAACAGTCATACAGTGATCGTTTCGGAGAGTTGTTTGCATTACTTGACTATTAAAGATTGGTTTCACAACTTTAGTTTGTTTGATTTGCAGTGAACAATGTCAATGTGCTTACATATAATTTGTTGAGCATACATTGACTCAAAGAAGTAAAAGACTATTACACTAATATTTATTTGATTTCTTTAAAAAATCACAAATATTATTATTTTATAGATTATACAGAAAAAAAACTTAGATACTTGCCTTATTTTATAATTTCGTACAAAGTCTTATTAACAATATTATTTGTACAAAGAGAAAGGGGAAGAGAGAGAGAGAGAGAGAGAGAGAGAGAGAGAATAATAATTATTATATTATTATTATTAAAAATGATAATTAATAATTCATAATTTTGTAATAGCCATATTATTCTACTCATAATAATCAATTAATAATTAATTATATTAGTTAATAGAAAATACTTGTTCCCGTTCACTTATTTTCCTATATTTTACCAAATTTAGAAAGTTTCTAATCTTGCAAGAATAAGTCCTATCAGCAAATTATAACCAGGGTCTGGCTTTGTACTACATTACATTGTAATAATTTTATTTATTAAGGTTCTTGCATTTCTATACCCGACAAATTGATAAAACCTTCTTCCTAACTAAACTTACAGGTCCTGGGTAAACTTCCTTATTGGTATAGTTGCTAGTTCACCTTTAGAAATCACAGAGCATTGATAATTAAAACACCCCAAAGTATAGAACAAGGCTTTGCTAGAGGAATATCTACAACAGTATTTCTCTTTGTATCTACTACAGTAGGTTGCGTGCTTTGACAGACTTGAACATTATCATTTGGTGGTTGTATATACTTGCCTAATTTTTACTTTTATAAAAAAATTCTTTTATAGAGATTTCACAACTTTTTAAGATCGAAATTACATTTAAAAATATTTGTTAAGCATAAAACTGTACATTAATAGTGATTTTACAACTTTTTTTTATTTGACTTTCAGTATTCGTGTGAAAGAAATTGAATTAATACGCCAAAAACTTAAATTTATCAACTTCAAATAATAACATAACTGCAAATAAAAATTATAACTCAAGTAGTACTCAACAATTGTGTGCATAATTTATTTCCGCCTGAAAGGGCCTGGGATAGTATTACACTGTTATACTTTTATTAAAATTCTATGAGTTTGAAGTTTGCAACGTTGCGATCCAATGAAAATTCGATTTTCGAAAAAACACTTTTTTCCACATGAATGACATAATATACTATAAATAATGAAAGAATACATGGAAATTGATTAAAATAAATCAATTCCAAACTAGCCTCCATCCCTAACACGGAATTCGTAAGATCACCTAAGAGAAAGGAATTATATCATTGCGGGGTTTGGCATTTCCAAACTTTTTAAAGCTCGAGTTACTTTTTCAGCATACAAACTACACGTAAAAAAATTATGAACCAAATCGACTAGCCGGAAAATCCCCAAACTGATTATTATATAGGCGTCGAGATGGAAAAAAATTCTCTCTCCGCGGCGTTTAGCATTTCTAAACTTTTTATTGCTGCAATTATTTTATGAGCATACAAACTACCCGTAAAAAAATTATGAACCAAATCGACCCCCCGAAGAACCCTCAAACAGCTTATTATATAGGAGTCGTGAGGGAAAAAATTCTCACTCCGCAGCGTTTGACATTTCCAAACTTTTTATTGCTGGAATTATTTTATGAGCATACAAACTATCCGTAAAAAACTTATGAACCAAATCGACTACCCGAAAAACCCCTAAACAGCATATTGTATCGGGGTAGTGACAGAAAACAAGTCTCACTCCGCGGCGTTTGGCATTTCCAAACTTTTTATGGCTGGAATTATTTTATGAGCATACAGACTACCCGTAAAAAAATTATGAACGAAATCGACCCCCCGAAGAACCCTCAAACAGCTTATTACATAGGAGTTGTGAGGGAAAAAAATTCTCACTCCGCAGCGTTTGGCATTTCCAAACTTTTTATTGCTGGAATTATTTTATGAGCATACAAACTATCCGTAAAAAAATTACGAACCAAATCGACTACCCGAAAAACCCCTAAACAGCATATTGTATCGGGGTAGTGACAGAAAACAAGTCTCACTCCGCGGCGTTTGGCATTTCCAAACTTTTTATGGCTGGAATTATTTTATGAGCATACAGACTAGCCGTAAAAAAATTATGAACCAAATCGACTCACCGAAAAACCCCTAAGCAGCATATTGTATCGTGGTAGTGACAGAGAAACAGTCTCACTCCGCGGCGTCTGACATTCCCAGACATTTTAAAGCTGGAATTTCTTTTTGAGCATAAAAACTCCCTGTAAAAAAATTAAGAACCAAATCGACTCCCCGGAGAACTCCCAACAGGTTATTATATAGGGATCCGGAGTGAAAAAAATTTTCACTCCGCGGCGTTTGGCATTTCCAAACTTTTCATTACTGGAATTATTTTATGAGCATATAAACTATCCTTAAAAAACTTATGAACCAAATCGACTCCCCGGAAAACCCCTAAACAGCATATTGTATCGGGGTAGTGACAGAAAAAAAAGTCTCACTCCGCGGCGTTTCGCATTTCCAAACTTTTTATTACTGGAATTATTTTATGAGCATACAAGCTATCCGTGAGAAAATTACGAACTAAACGACTTCCCGGAAAACCCCCAAACAGCTTATTATATAAGGGTGGTAACAAAATAAAATTCTCACTGCGCGGCCTTTGGCATTTCCAAACTTTTTATTGCTGGAATTATTTTATGAGCATTCAAACTACCCTTAAAAAAATTACGAACGAAATCGCCTCCCTGGAAGACCCCCAAACAGCTTATTATATAGGGGTCGTGACAGAAAAATTTCTCACTCCGCGGCGTCTGTCATTTCCAAACTTTTTTAAGTTTGAATTACTTTTTAGCATAAAAACTCCTTATAAAAAAATTACGAACCAAATCGACTTCCGGGAAAACCATTAAACAGTCGATTATACAGGGGTCGTGCCAAAAAATTCTCTCCCCGCGGCGTTTGGCATTTCCAAACGTTTTATTGCTGGAATTATTGTATCAGCATACATAGTCATTGTAAAAATTTACGAACCGAATCGACTCCCCGGTAAACCCCCAAACAGCTTATTGCATAGGGGTCGCCATGGAAAAAAATTCTCACTTCGTAGCGCCCGGCATTTCCAGACATTTTAAAGCTGGAATTTCTTTTTGAGCATAGAAACTCTCTGTAAAAAAATTAAGAACCAAATCGACTCCCCGGATAACCCCCAACAGGTTATTATATTGGGGTCCTGAGGGATAAAATTTTCATTCCGCGGCGTTTGGCATTTCCAAACTTTTCATTACTGGAATTATTTTATGAACATGCAAACTATCCTTAGAAAACTTATGAACCAAATCGACTCCCCGGAATACCCCTAAACAGCATATTGTATCGGGTTAGTGACAGAAAAAAAAGTCTCACTCTGCGGCGTTTGGCATTTCCAAACTTTTTATTGCTGGAATTATTTTATCAGCATACAATCTACCCATAAAGAAAATGCAAACCAAATCGACTCCTCGGAAAACCCCGAAACAGCAGATTATTTTTTCTACACACATTTTCTTGAAGTAATTACTGGTGTCTCTAAAAATTAAATAGGAAATATTTGTAAGGCATTCGCTCCCGCTGTTCCGCATGTGCAACTTTTTATCGATCATTGAGAAAATTTTACAGTTTGTCTAAGAACAGTCCATTTCGTCCAAGAGGATATTGTTGACTCTAGACAAAAATCTTTTTAAATCGAAATCCGTTTGTGTAAAGCACTATAGTATCATTTTCTTTTTAAAAGATTTAATAAAAAAAACGTTTTACTTTTTGTCCTTTATTGTTACTTTTAGACTTATAACAAAAAAATCGAAAAAAAGTTATTCTCAGCGATAGTCCCAGAAGTGCAGTTATGGGTAATCGTACCATAGACTTTTTTTATAGTATTTCAACCTTATAACTAACTGAAAAGAGCTTCTAATTTTGAACATGGATTTTGCTAAAACTTCAAGATGTCATTTTTAAGCCACAAAATTACACCCTGAAGTTTTATCCACATCCATTATCCGGGCGTGACAAACTCCGCTCGTGAGTTTTTGACCGATAATTGCTAAAATAGAAATATATCTAACAGTAAAAATAACTTTTACATATCTCTTTACTTTGTCATCGTTGACATTCATGTTTTTTAAATAAAACTTAAGATACATATAATGTAATGTAACGGATAATTCATTTTCCGGCTGCTCGGCAATTATCCTGTTACAAATAGTGAGTGCCGCGGCGAGGCTAGCGCACCTAGTGCAATGCACACCGCATGCGGATCTTAAGGTAATGTGTACTTACCGACAAATTTTAGAATGTATATTTCTTTTGCAAATAATAATAGAATTACTAACAAAAAAAATTGAGTATAGTATTTACATATACGGAGCGCCTGAAAGAGCTTTTTTTCCAAAAATTTACTCAGAATTTATTTAATTAAATAAAAGCCGCAATGCCGATAAGTAGGGATCTGTATACTTCGAATTTTGCCAGTTTTAAAAAGTGTTTATCTCATGGAAATGCTGATAGAATCGCACAAAAAAAATCTAAGCATAGTATTTACATACACGGAGCGCCTGAAAGAATTGCTTTTCCAAATAAACGTTCGAATGTTTATTAATTAAATAATGAAATTGGGTTGATTTTGAGGTTCACGTCGCCTTAATGATTGAATTATTAAGGAAAACTAGGTAAGGTAAACAACTAGTCGCTATTAATAGGTAAAAACCGTATGGCGTTTATTGCGCTGTCAGAAAAGGGGGAACAATGGATACGTGGTTAGCAGGTGCAGGAAGGAGGCCCGAGTCGCCGCGAGTCAGAGAGAGAGAGTAGTCGAGCCGGCACTTACAATAGTTTCAATATGTGACTCTCGGTTGCCTATCGGAGGTTGGAGACGGCCATGATGTAGTGGCAGGGTGCGTGCCAACACACACACACACACACATACACACACACACTCGCACTCTCACACGGGGAACACACGTCGTGGTACTCTCGCGGTACTGTCCTTGAGTAAGGAGCGCGGGCGCTATCCAAAACGAGACTAATTTAGACTCTCTCTCGAGTCTACCGGGTCGCGCGCGCTCCTCGCTTTCTCTCTCTCTCTCTCTCTCTCTCTCTCTCTCTCTCTCTCTCTCTCTCTCTCTCTTGGCTAGGCGTCCTTCGGCGTCGTCTGCACTTGTAACAATCTTAATAGGTTAATACAAAGGTAATGCGGAGAGAGGGGAAAATGACGAAGAATTATTTTCCCTCATAGTAAATATTAACAAATTATGACGAAATTTATTAAAAAGTTAATAAATTCCGTCATAAATACTCATAATTTGTTCTATTATCCAAAGGAACATTTTTTTATTATCTTCTATTAATTACGAATATTGAGAGGAAAATTCTGGGCGAAGAAAAATAATTACTTTTCAGATAGTAGGAATTGAGTCTTCATAGAAAGAAAAATTGCTTTTAAATCTAGAATCAGATTTAGACAGAAAAGGTAATTTCTGTTTTAAAAGTATAACTTTGCTTTAAATAGAAAATTATTTTATTTAAATAATAATAATACATGTTTGTAAGAAACTATTGCATCTTGTAGAAAAAATGTTCATTATGTCAATCAAAAACAGTAAGAAAATTAGTAAAACTTGTTTTTCTTCTCTCTCTAAAGCAGTTGAGAAACAAATTATGCTTTAGCTACACATTGGCATTACTAATTTTTTATTGGAACCTTGAATAAGTTCTCGCTGTTTTTTTGTGAAAACTGATGCTTTATTTAAAGTATGGAGTAAAAAGCATATCTCTCAAAATATTACCCATCACTAGTCACTACTTTCTCCCATCTTTCTGTCAATTTACGGATTCCATCTTGAAAGAACTGCTCGTCTTTTGAAGCTATCCAAGAATCGACCCATTTTTTGGCATCTTCATAAGAATGGAAGTGCTGCTCAGCCAAGCCATGAGCCATTAACCGGAACAAGTGGTAGTCGGAAGGAGCAATGTCTGGGCTATACAGCGGGTGAGGTAGGACATCCCATTGAAGTGCCTCCAAAGTTGCTTTTACAACTTTTGCAACATGTGGCCGAGCATTTTTATGTAACAAAATCACCTTGTCATGTCTCTGCTCGTACAGCGGTGGTTTTTCCTTTAGGGCTCGACTCAAACACATCAATTGCAGTCGATAGCAATCTCCCGTGATAGTTTCGTTCGGTTTCAGCAGTTCATAATAAATTATATCCTGCTAATCCTACCAAACGCAGAGGAGAAGCTTTGAACCATCGATATTTGGTTTTGCGGACGATGTTGATGCATGGCCGGGCTTACCCCACGATTTTTTACGCTTAGAATTATCGTACTGTATCCACTTTTCATCGCCAGTCACGATACGATGCAAAAAACCTTGCCTTTTCTGCCGTTGAAGCAGCACTTTACCCGTGAGAAAACGCCGTTCGACATCTCTCGGCTTCAACTCATACGGCATCCAATGTCCTTGCTCCTGGGTCATTCCTAACGTTTTCAAACATTTCGAAACTGTTGTCTCATTTACTTGTAATGATTTTGCAAGTTCAGCTAGCGTCTGACATGAGTCTTCATGTAGTAATTCCTACAATTATTCATTTTCAAACTTTTTTGGTGCACCAGCACGTTCCTTATCTCTAAGATCAAAATCGTTATTTTTGAAGCGCCGAAACCAGTCTCTGCATGTCATTTCAGACAGAGCATGGCCGCCGTAAGTTTCAACAAGAATCCTGTGCGCTTCAGCTGCAGATTTTTTTTAAAATAAAATAGTGCAATAAAATTCCCCGCAAATACTCTTTACTTGGCACAAACTTGACATTTTTAGTAGTAAGAATAAAAAACGCTGTTTACACTATGACGAACAAAGATACACTCGAGTTCAAGCTTACCGACAGTACTTCCTTGTAGATGCGTTAGCATCTGAAATTACATACACTTGTGGGGAACTGAGCCCCACGTCTTCACTCGTTCCAGGAATAGGAAAGGGAAGGAGAGAGAAATGAGAGAGTCGGGAATAACAACAACGAGGTTTATTATAAGAGGGTACAGCAGACCTACGCCCGCACGCTCGTAGACTCGAGCAATGACTACCGCTCGCAGGCGGCTTCTCGCCGCACGCAACATGACCGCTTCCCCACTCTCGCAGAGAGAGCGAGATAGAAGATCGCAGTCCCTACACACTCCCCCCCGAGTGCCAACGAAGTACATAAATATAAATAGATATAAATTATAAATTTTATTTTGCTCGGTAGCACTTACAATCTATACTAGGGCTATCACAGCTAAGTTACGCTTTAGCCACAGGGGAAAAAGATACTTTCTTCTTAGCATAGGTTTTTAATACTGGTCGATCAACGGTGGTGGGTTGATTGCCGTTTAAGTCACCACCGGGAGGCACATCGGGAAGATTATCGGAAATTACATACGCAGGTTTCAACAGCTCTACGGATACACTGCGCGCCGCGCCATTAATCTCTATATCAAAAACGCGATCGGACGGACGTTTCAATTCTTCGTAGGAGCCCGTATAAGGTCTTTCTAAAGACTTTTTGGCCATATTGTGTATAAATACATGAGTACAACTATATAAGTCTTTGAAGCAAAACGCACGCTTCTTATAACTATAAGTGTATAAGTATTATGTGTGACAGGGACTGGACGGATCTGACGCATGAATTCGCGGAATTCTTCGATAAAGAAATTCGAATCTGGCGTAAAGTCTTCAAGGAGAAAAAACTCATCTGGAAGACGCAAAGTGGTACCGAATAGGAATTCCGCGGGAGACGCATTGGTGTCTTGCCGAAGATGAGAACGTAAACCTAAAAGTATAAAATAAGGCAAGTATAGACGTTTTTTCTGGATAATCTATAAAAAACAACACAATTTATCTAGTCCTTTTATTTCTTCGAATCTCATCTATTCAATAAACACTCTCTACAAATGGTAATAATTTTTTTCATGACTGTACAAATAATCTATAAAATAATAATATTTATGATTTTATAAAAGAAATCAAATAAATACGAATGAAAAAGTCTTTTAATTCTTTGAGTCATTGTATGCTGAACAAATTATATGTAAGTACATTCAAAAAATTGTTCACTGCAAATCAAACAAACGAAAGTTGTGAAATCAATTATCGATAGTCAAGTAATGCAAACAACTCTCGGAAACTACTGTATGACTGTTCTCAGAAATATATTCAAATTTGTTCATCTTTCTGAGCTATAGAAATTAAACACAAGAAAGTACTGAAATCAATTTATTGTAGTCAAGTACCGGCCATAAGTTAACTTGACTGACATAATAGAACTTTTCGTATCTAGCGTGTAAAATTACATTTTACGCCCACGTTGTAACTTCAAAATTATTCAGCCGGCGGGCATAAAATACTACTTAGCGCCCAAGTGGCCCAATAGCTCACATACTCTTACAAAACTTTATAGAACCTACGCACTTTACGCCCGTGTGGGCGAAAATTATTTTAATTATATAACTATAATGCCTTCTCTTTATTTTTAAAATTCATAAGAATTTTTTTAGATATTTACGAAAAGTCAAAGCCTATATAATAAAATTACATAGTTACCAACACATCACTATTTTTCGACGATTTGCAGTTTACCGGTGGGCTACTTAAATATAGAATACAAAATTTTTGCATAAATTCATTAACGTCGGGCCCGCCAAGTATGTATGGGAGATCGGAGGACCACCCCTGCTAGAGCAGCTCTAGACTTCTCTTTTCCTCCCAAGGTGCGGAATATTATAGAAAGTTCAAAATTGGGAAAGAATCGTGAAAAATAGTGATGTGTTGGTAACTATGTAATTTTATTATATAGGCTTTGACTTTTCGTAAATATCTAAAAAAATTCTTATGAATTTTAAAAATAAAGAGAAGGCATTATAGTTATATAATTAAAATAATTTTCGCCCACACGGGCGTAAAGTGCGTAGGTTCTATAAAGTTTTGTAAGAGTATGTGAGCTATTGGGCCACTTGGGCGCTAAGTAGTATTTTATGCCCGCTGGCTGAATAATTTTGAAGTTACAACGTGGGCGTAAAATGTAATTTTACACGCTAGATACGAAAAGTTCTATTATGTCAGTCAAGTTAACTTATGCCCGGTACTTGACTACAATAAATTGATTTCAGTACTTTCTTGTGTTTAATTTCTATAGCTCAGAAAGATGAACAAATTTGAATATATTTCTGAGAACAGTCATACAGTAGTTTCCGAGAGTTGTTTGCATTACTTGACTATTGATAATTGATTTCACAACTTTCGTTTGTTTGATTTGCAGTGAACAATTTTTTGAATGTACTTACATATAATTTGTTCAGCATACAATGACTCAAAGAATTAAAAGACTTTTTCATTCGTATTTATTTGATTTCTTTTATAAAATCATAAATATTATTATTTTATAGATTATTTGTACAGTCATGAAAAAAATTATTACCATTTGTAGAGAGTGTTTATTGAATAGATGAGATTCGAAGAAATAAAAGGACTAGATAAATTGTGTTGTTTTTTATAGATTATCCAGAAAAAACGTCTATACTTGCCTTATTTTATACTTTCGTAGAAAGTTTTATTAAAAAATTAGCTTTTAAAAAACGTGTTGATTCTTCTAAAAAAATATTTAAGCACTCATTAAAGTTTTTGGTACTCAGTTTGCCGGATGGTGAGAGAGAGGGAGAGATAGAGAGAGAGAGAGCCAGAGAGAGAGAGAGAGAGCGAGAGAGAGAGAGGTCGGAAAGAGAGGGAGGGAGAGATAGGGTGGGAGAGAGACTAATAGGTACTTGCCTTAGTTAAAACTTTTGTAATATGTTTGTTTAGATAGATTTCATAACTTTTTAAGAGAAAATAATAATTACATAATGTGATAACGTTATAAGAGTTTATTATAGTATATTTTTAATGTCATTATTAAATTGCTGTATTGTTATTCATAAAAGATTTAAATTGGAAGAAACAGTCAAATTTTTCTTCAAGGAGCTCTATAAAATGATTATATTAATTAATTTTTTGAAATAATTTAATCAAACATGTATTTTCTTAGGTGTGATGATAAATTAACAATATTATTAATTGTAAAATCATATGAAAAAAGAACATAATTCTTATTATTTTTATAGAAAGTTTTTATTTGTACAGTCATGAAAAAAATTATTACCATTTGTAGAGAGTGCTTATTAAATAGATGAGATTATAAGAAATTAAAGGACTACATAAATTGTGTTGTTAAAACGTAAATAAAAATTTTTTTTTTTTAAACATGTTGATTATTTAAAAAAAAATTTTTAAACTCTTATGAAAGTTTTTGGTACAGAGTTTGACGGATGTTGAGAGAGAAAGAGAGTGGGAAGGGAGCGGAAGAAATAGAGGGCGAGAGAGAGGGGAAGAGACGGAGGGAGAGTAGATTATACAGAAAAAATGTCTGTACTTGCCTTATTTTATAACTTCGCAGAAAGTTTCATATCAACAATATTATTTGGTTGGTAAAGGCGCTTATGGTAGAGTGTGAATCATAATTTTGTATCTTGAGTCTAATGGCCAATTGTCTACCAGGAAAGGTTTAAATAAATGGACACCATTTATTTTTAACCGACGTTTCGGACACTTTTCGTGTCCCTCTTCAGGTGCTATTACGTCGAGATGTAATGGCACCTGAAGAGGGACACGAAAAAAGTGTCCGAAACGTCGGTTAAAAATAAATGGTGTCCATTTATTTAAACTTTTCCTGGTAGACAATTGGCCATTAGACTCAAGATACAAAACAATAATATTATTATTTGTACAGTTAATAATTACATAATGTGATAACGTTATGACAGTTTATACAGTATATTTTTAATATCATTATTAAATAGTAGTATTGGTATTAACAAAAGTTTTAAATTCGAATCTTCTTTTAAGCTGTTTTTTCTATAGAATGCCTTGTGGGTTCTTCCAATTTGACAGACGTGTAATTTATGTATTTGTTAACAGTTCTACTTATAAACTGTTCAATCAAGATCTTCTTATCCATACGATTCATACGTTCTGATACTCTGTAAAAATAAAAACAAAAGTTCACAAAGTAACAATACTTATTATTATATTAATAACAGTTTTCTACTATATAAAAGTTTGCTACTTATCTGAATATTTATATTTTCATTTCGAAGTACAAATATACTTCTGATCTTGCATGTAATAACCACTGTCGAAGAAAATGAACCTACTATGGAGCGCATCACCTAGACCTCGTCAAAGGCTACCTCGAACACCTGAACCTACTATTACATACGCCCTGACATCTAAATGCAAAAAACTACGGAGCGCAACACCTAGACATCGTCATCGGCTACCTCGAACACCTGGACCTCCTATTACATTCGCCCTGACATCTAAATGCAAAAAACTACGGAGCGCACCACCTAGACATCGTCATCGGCTACCTAGAACACCTGGATTTCCTATAAAATGCGCCCTGACATATGGGGAATTCTCAGGAACTTTTACTTTATGTCACTCTTTTTTTTAAGCAATTTATTGCTGCTATTAGCGGTGCATGAGAAGCACATGAACCAGACAGAGTGTAAAAGCTTCAATTTTTACGTAGAAAACCAGTCCTGTAAACCATATTAGTGTGCCACGCTTGCCCAATTCGGAGCATATAAAAAACTGTCGAAAAAACTCAACTTTTCAAAAGTAGACCTTCTTCGACAGTTTTTTATATGCTCCGAATTGGCCAAGCGTGGCACACTAATATGGTTTACAGGACTGGTTTTCTACGTAAAAATTGAAGCTTTTACACCCTGTCTGGTTCATGTGCTTCTCACGCACCGCTAATAGCAGCAATAAATTGCTTAAAAAAAGAGTGACATAAAAGTAAAAGTTCCTGAGAATTACTCATATAAATGCAAAGAGCTACGGTGCGCACCTCATCGACTACCCCGAACACCTGGACCACGTATTAGATGCACCCTGAGATCTAATCGCAAAAAATTACGGAGCGCAAACCTAGACTCCATTATCGGCCACCCCAAAGACCTAGACCACGCATTCGATGCGTTCCCATATCTAGAGGTAAAAAACTACGAAGCGCAACACCTAGACATCATCATCGGCTACCTCGAACACCTAGAATTCATGTAAAATGCGCACTGACATATAAATGCAAAAAACTACGGTGCTCACCACCTAGACATCATCCTCGGCTACCCCGAACACCTGGACTTCCTGTAAAATGCGCGCTGACATATAAATGCAAAAAACTACGGTGCGCACCACCTAGACATCATCCTCGGCTACCCCGAACACTTGGACCACGTATTAGATGCACCCTGAGATCTAATCGCAAAAACCTACGGAGCGCACAACCTAGACTCCATCATCGGCCACCCCAAAGACCTAGACCACGGATTCGATGCGTTCCAATACCTAGAGGTAAAAAACTACGAAGCGCACCACCTAGACATCGTCATCGGCTACCTCGAACACCTAGACTTCCTGTAAAATGCGCGCTGATATATAAATGCAAAAAACTACGGAGCGCACCACCTAGACATCGTCATCGGCTACCTCGAACACCTAGACTTCCTGTAAAATGTGCGCTGACATATAAATGCAAAAAACTACGGTGCTCACCACCTAGACATCATCCTCGGCTACCCCGAACACCTGGACCTCCTATTAGATGCGCCCTGACATATAAATGCAAAAAGCTACGGTGCGCACCACCTAGACATCATCATCGGCTACCTCGAACACCTGGACCACGTATTAGATGCACCCTGAGTTCTAATCATCAAAAACTACGGAGCGCACAACCTAGACTCCGTCATCGGCCACCTCAAAGACCTAGACCACGCATTCGATGCGTTCCAATACCTAGAGGTAAAAAACTACGAAGCTCACCACCTAGACATCGTCATCGGCTACCTCGAACACCTAGACTTCCTGTAAAATGCGCACTCACATATAAATGCAAAAAACTACGGTGCGCACCACGTAGACATCATGCTCGGCTACCCCGAACACCTGGACCTCCTATTAGATGCGCCGTGACATCTAAATGCAAAAAACTACGGAGTGCACCACCTAGACATCGTCATCGGCTACCTCGAGTACCTGGATCTCCTATTACATTCGCCCTGACATCTAAATGCAAAAAACTACGGAGCGCACCACCTAGACATCGTCATCGGCTACCTCGAACACCTAGACTTCCTGTAAAATGCGCACTCACATATAAATGCAAAAAACTACGGTGCGCACCACGTAGACATCATGCTCGGCTACCCCGAACACCTGGACCTCCTATTAGATGCGCCGTGACATCTAAATGCAAAAAACTACGGAGCGCACCACCTAGACATCGTCATCGGCTACCTCGAATATCTGGACCTCCTATTACATTCGCCCTGACATCTAAATGCAAAAAACCACGAAGCGCACCACCTAGACGTCAGCATCGGCTACCCCGAACACCTGGACCACGTATTAGATGCACCCTGAGATCTAATCACAAAAAACTACGGAGCGCACTACCTAGACTCCATCATCGGCCACCTCAAAGACCTAGACCACGCATTCGATGCGTTCCAATACCTAGAGGTAAAACGCTACGGAGCGCACCACCTAGACATCATCTTCGGCTATCCCGAAGGCTTTACCTCGAGTTCCTCGGGTACAGTTCGGATGAGCCTCGAATTCACCTGAAGCTAGCCGCGGGTGTGCCTCGGATTAGCCTCGGCAGCACCTCGGCTGTACCTCGGCTCGAGCCACGGCAAATCCGGGGCTGGAGCCGAGGTCCGAGCCGAGGTAAAGCCGAGGTCCGAGCCGAGTTCTAGCCGAGGCTCGACCGAGGTCCAACCGAAGCTCGACCGAGGTCCGAGCCGAGGTAAAGCCGAGGTCCAAACCGAGGTCCCAGCCGAGGTAAAGCCGAGGTCCGAGCCGAGTACTCTATACCTTTGTAAAAGTCTACATTGTTATGACTCATCTCGCGCAATTCGATCTTACATATGAAGTGTCATGACAGAAATTTTAAAACGTCGATTTCTCGAAAACACGTACAAGTGGGTTAGGTCGTTATTCCGGAAAGCCACAGATATTATGTTCATGTTTATATGTATGTGTATATACATATATAGAGGTATATACATAGAGAGAGGTTATGTACTAATAAACATATATACTGTATATAATAAAAAATATACATATGTTTATGTCTCTTCTTCTCTCCCTCTCTCTCTATCTATATTATACGGCCATTATCACTGCTTAACTCTTCATGGTCATTAATTCCGGGTGATTGTATCTGTGTATATATACATAACATATATGACGTCACAGGAAGTCGGGAAAAACCGGATGCGAGGCTGAATACCATGGAGAAAGTTAAGAAATCGGAAAGCCGACAAAAAAAAATTCAGTGCCTTATATCTTTTGAATGAGATAATCTTTTTAAATAAAATCTTTTGATTTGAGTAGAGCAATGAAATGGCTTTCGATTAAGAGGGATATGTTATATAGTTAAAACTAGCGCAATAGGTGTATAAGCTCATAGAATTTCTCGTACATCCATTTCAATGTATATCATCACGCGGTCGTCCTAAGGCTCTTCTATACTTGCCTTCGGAACGCTCCCGCGTTCCTTGATAATACAGTACTCAGCGTACGAATCCAGTCCTTGTCCACATGACACATAATCGCCGCCTTAAAGGTACGGTGCCAGCGCTCTATTAGGCCATTCGCCGCAGGGTGATACGCGGTAGTGCGGATACGCTCGCAACCTATTAGGGACAGAAGAGCCGGGAATAAGCGCGATTCAAATTGCGAACCCTGATCGGAAGTGATGACCTTCGGCGCACCATAACGGGAGACCCAGGTGTCATAAAATGCCCTGGCAACCGTTTGTGCCGACATTTCACGTAACGGAACCGCCTCAATCCAGCGCGAAAAATGATCAATCATGGTGAGCACATACTCAAAACCATTGCGATTAGGAAAGGGACCGACTAGTTCGATGTGCACATGGTCAAATCGACCATCAAGTGCGACGAATTTGTCAGGAAGAAGTTTGACATGGCGAGAGATTTTTGACTGTTGACAGTCTAAACAGTTTTTACACATACGCGGTATATCACGGTGCATGTTAGGCCATACATAACGCTGCCGTATGAGTCGATCGGTGACCTTGGGGCCCGGGTGAGCAGGTTTATGGAACATATTAAACACCGTATCACGGAGCGACTCAGGGATATAGGAACGAATGGCTTCACCAGTGATTTCGCAAAATATGGTAGTATGCACAGGGCCCCATTGAATGCGCTTCAAAGAGAGCGGATAGTCAGAAGACTCGCGAAGGGCCTTGAGCTGCTCATCAGCTTCCTGTTTTTCAGCAAGCTCGTTGAGGTTAATCTCTACAGGGAGTCGGATGGACTCTACCCGAGAGAGTGAGTCAGCTACAGTATTTTCTGCGCCTTTGATGTACTCGTTTTGAGTGGTATATTGTGCGATAAGGGACAACTGGCGCGTTTGCCGCGGTGACGCCTTATCGGACTTTTGCATGAAAGAATAGATAAGAGGTTTGTGATTTGTTAAGATCTTGAAGTCTCTGCCTTCAACTAAGAACGAGAAATATTTAACAGCTTCATATATGGCGGTCATAGGCGCTGTACTTTCGCTGTGAGGAAGACAATTTCGTGGCGAAGAAACCTAGTGGTTCCCAAACTCCAGTGAGAGAGAGAGCTGCTCAAGGGCAGCACCCATACCAGAATCGAAGGCATCAGAAACAATGCGTATTTCCGCACCAATGCGGGGTGAACAAGCAACGTATAAAGCCTCTTCAGCTTCAGGCATCCACGGAACGGGACGTTTGTCATTTTTGCGAGAATCGCTAAAAAGAGCGTTGAAAGGAGCTTGAGAAGTCGCAGCACGAGGCATGTTACGGCGGTAGAAATTTACGGTGCCGACAAACCTACGAATTTCCGCTATAGTCGGAGGTTTGGGGAAGTTTAAAATAGCTTCAACCCTAGTGGAAATAGGGCGAATGCCTTCACTATTCACCAGATAGCCTAAAAACTCTAATTCTTCAGCAGCAAAGGTACATTTTTCGACGTTTAATCGAAGATGAAACTCCTTAAGTCGATCAAAGACTATGCGAAGGTTAGCATAATGTTCTTCTTCAGATGAAAATGCAATCAAAATATCGTCAATATAGAGTTATACGAAATCGAGATCACCTAGCGCGCTATTGATGTAACGCTGAAAGGTTTGACTCGCGTTGCGAAGCCCGAAGGCCATATACATGAACTCGAAAATTCCGAAAGGGGGGTAATAATGGCCGTTTTCGGTATGTCTTCAGGAGCTACAGGGATCTGATTGAACGCTTTATGAAGATCAAGCGCCGAAAAGATTTTCTTACCGTAAAGGTTTTTCGTGCAGTCATGAATGTGAGCAGTCGGGTATTTATCAGGGACCGTGGCGGCGTTTAAGCGCCTATAATCGCCACAACGTCTCCAACTGTTGTCCTTTTTCAACTCCATATGGACAGGACTTGCGCAAGGGCTGCTGGAGGGGCGGCCAATTCCTGCCTCAATCCAAGCATCGAATTCGGCTTTCGCCGCTTTTAGTTTATCTGGAGCGAGTCTACGAGGACGCTCCGATACCGGAGGACCAGAGGTCAAAATGTGGTGGAAAACATCGCTGTTTCTGGGGATTGTGGGTTTAGAAACGCCCGTGATCTGCCGAAAGTCAGCGAGAATCTTTGCACACTATGAACCGGGAACAACTGCAAAAACAGAGTCCAACGAAACATCTTTTACGACTGCAAGAGTATAGATATTGGTAGATGAGTCGACAAGACGACTTCTTTTAAGATCAAGAAGAAGGCCATAATGAGATAAAAGGTCAGCATTTATAATGGGATGAGGAACATCCGCGATGCAAAAGCTCCAGCGAATGGGGCGTCGAACGCCCAGATTAAGTGTGAGCATTGATTTGCCGTAGGTACTTATCAAAGAGTTGTTCCCCGCGAATAACTTAAAGGAGCTGGGCTTGCCGTATGCCTTAGGAGTTGCTGGAACGAGCGAAATGTCCGCACCAGTATCGATAAGGAACGACCTGCCCGAGATGCGATCACGTATATGAAGACGTTTAGATAAACGAGTACCTTCTGAAGACGTCTCCTCAATAGAAGGTTGAGTTAGTTTTTTGGTGGATTTTGTTTCTGCCACTCAGCGAACTTGGAGCACCACTCCCTGCACGATAGCGGATTGTCGGGATATTTCCGGTGAGCGAGGCATAAACCTAAAGAATCGCGACTAGAAGAACGGCCGCGCCTGCTTCTACCTCTGGGTTGAGAGTTGGCGGAGTTATTAGAAGAACTTTGACCACCATCAATCATCTTAGCTAACGCATCAACCTTCCGCTCCAGGCACTTGAAAGCGGCTTCAGCATTGAAGGAACTGGGTATGTTTGAAGAAACGGTACTAACCTGATGGTCAGAACTGCCGGAAGTCTCAGCGAGTCTGTCGGCTGCTTCGGCTAATTTATTAAGGTTCGTAGCACCAGTAGCGATAAGAATCGAACTGTGTTGTGGCGGAAGTTGATCGAGAAAGATAGTCTGGATGATTTTATCATCGCAAGAGCCTTAATTGAGGGCACGAAGCCTCTGAAGAACTCGCTTAGGCTTGCCATCAGTCAACACTTCCCCCTTTAGAAGTTTTCCCAGATTGTGCTCTGCAGAGCTGGCGAAGGTGGCAATCAAACGCTCTTTTATTAAATTATAAATTCCTGCAGGAGCACGGTCTTGCCTAATTATGTCCCTGATAGCCGACATGCCTTCAGCGCCTAATGATAGGCAGAGATAATCTACTTTAGTAGAGACGGCAGTGATCTGCTTATGGCGGAATGTGGCCTCAGCCTGAAAGAACCACAACTCGGGATCGGTCTTAATGAAGGGCGGAATTTTAGGCATACGGGCGCCTTCAATACGGTTACCCGACGCCGTTTCTAACCGTTGCAGCCACTGCTGCAGTGCCTTCACAGAGATCTCTGCGTTGTCCGGCATCTTGATGCACAAGAATGTACGCGAGCCGAAAACCTAGAGCGTAAATACTTCCTCTACGCGACTCCAAAGTACACGTATAGGATAGGAGAAATCCAATTCCTTCGGAGAGGTTATTGACGAGCCTAAATTGCCTTACGTCGATGCGTATCACAAGTAGCCTAGTTAGTGCTCGCAGGCACAAACAATGGTTTTAAAGCAAAGCCTAAGCTAAAACTTAAAACTATGTGTTAAAATTATCAGTAAACCGCGTGAAAAGCTAACAAGACCTCTTTCTCGCTAAAAGAAATTTAGTCTTATTACAGAGTTTGATTAGGCAACGCGAGATTTAACAAAATTGAAAAAGTGTAGTACGCGTGACTCAAAAATGTTAGAAGGTCTTTTGTGTCACCTTGCGCAAGAGCGATCTTGAAAACTCGACGAGATGAGAAAGTCAAAGTGGCCGTCCAGTTCCTAGAACGCGTAGCCGATGCGCGCGAATTTCACGAATTCAAAATCTCGCGAGTAAACACGCGTCGCGCGACGACAATTCTCGGAAGGCCGGGAGCAGGTAAACACTTCCTGAAAATTCTGCTTTAGAAAAAGTCGATTATTTTCGCATGAAAAACCACTATGCCGCAAGGTACTTAATTTTTGTCGCACGCACCGAAATTTATGTCGCACACACCGAAATTTATGTCGCACGCATACCTTGGCGCAAAAATGATCTTGAGGACGACGTTGCTGTTGACTGCTGGGGCAGCCTCGGAGAATACTCAACGAGGTGCAACAATTGTATACCAGCTCCTCACACGTTGCTCGACGGGTCCGTTAAAAGGCGCCGGTGACGGTAGCTTCACGCAAGGACGCACCCGGAGATTTACTTCAAAAACGCTGTCCTGACGTTGCTCCATGAGTGCGTTGAAAGGCGCCGATGACGGTGGCACTCGGAGATCCGTTGATGTGCGCAGCAGGGTGCGCAGATGATTCGGCAAAATGTAGAATTCACGTGTGTGCGCCGCACAGTGGGGCCACGAGCAAAAAAAAGCGCCGAAATTCGCGCTTGCCTCGAAAAATGCATAAAAGAAAAAGCTTGAGGCACGTAAGTATTCGTTGTAACCTATATTTTATTAAACCATTTCCCCTGGTATGATCGTAATCGATATGTATATGTATATCAGGCATATATTGAGCATACATACAGTAACCGCATTAAAATGACATTTTCGTGCAAAGCTTTTCATTACTCGATGTATCTACCATAATAAAAATATATTTAACACACACATATATATAGATATATAGATATATATATATATATATATATATATATATATATATATATATATATATATATATATATATATATATATATATATATATATATATATATATATATATATATATATATATATATATATATATATATATATATATATATATATATATCATTAGATTATTATTAGACATACATATGAGTTATATCGGTTCGTGTATGTGTGTATATATGCATATATATAAATATTATCTTAAATCTTAAAAATGAACAAAATTTAAAAAATGGATTTTGTGGTATGCGACACATACACGTATACATACACACAAGGACAAACACGCGCGTACACATACACACACACACACACACACACACACACACACACACACACCCCGTGTCGAGTTGCTAGTCTCGCATCAGGCGCCTCCCCAGGTGGCGGATAGGGAAAAGCTCGTCAGATATGAAGGGCACCGGGGAAATAAAATACCCGGGGTGGACCAAAACAGGCTAGGGGAAGGCACCCCAAATAATAAACCAACCATGGACGTAGTGAATGAGAGATACGCATTACCCCAAGTGGGTGCCCTCAATGGAGGGGTTAATCCCACCACCGATTCCGATCGGGTGAAAGCCCCGGTGGTCGGTGCAGGCTCCACGGATTTTGGGGGGAGCCACATACACTATACCAGGAATAAGATGGAAGAAGAAGACGAAGTAAGCCAGGATAGCGCAGATGCAGCTGCCTTCCGAACCCTACAAACAAAGGTAGAGGCTCTGGTGGACTTTATTCTAGATAAAAAGAACATTCACAATGAGCTCAAGTCAATGGCGAAGACTACCCAAAGAGCCTTAAAAGAATTCGTCAAAAGTCGAAAAAGTCATGAGTCTGGACAAGCTACCAGACCTACCAAGGACGGAACAAGCCAAACATCACCGCTCTTTCGGAAAAGGAAGGCGTCGGTAGTACACACCGAACGTAACCGGCCCTCACCGCCACCAGAGCCAAACGAAAAGAAAGCGAAGATACGTGCTTCCTCACAGATACCTACAAAAAAACCGGAAGCTCAGATAGGACAGACCGACTGGGCAACCGTCGTAAGTAAAGGAACACGCAGAAGATATGAGAGATTCAAGACTGACGGCAAGGAGAAAGTAGTGCAGGCACATACCACGGTTAGGCGGAGGCCAGCTCGATCTGATGCCTTCAAAATAAGAAGGTGCGGTGAGACCACCTACGCCGACATCCTAGGAACTCTCAAAGGGGCACCTGAGTTGAAGGCACTGCAAGAAAGGGTCACGCGCATCAGGCGCACCAAGGCAGGAGAGTTGCTTTTGGAGCTAGACAAACCAAACATCGTGTCGCATGAACTGCAGACATTGGTCTCGTCTACCCTTGCAGGGTCAGCGATAGTACAAACGTTGTCCCATAAGGAGACAATCGAAATCAAAGATTTGGACGAGACAACAACAGCAGAAGAGGTAACACAGGCGATCACTTCAATTATCGGCCCCGAAATGATGACCGCTGGGGATGTTAGACTCCGGGCGTCTTACAGTGGCACTCAAGCAGCCAGCGTTATGCTGCCTGTAGCAATGACAGAAAAGCTGCTGGAAACTAGAAAACTCAGAATAGGATGGGTCAATTGCCGGGTCCGGTTACGTGAAACAGTGACGCGTTGCTTCAAGTGCCATGAAATCGGACACCTGGCACGGAATTGTAAGAGTGTAATTGACCGGTCGTCCCTGTGCTTCAAGTGTAAAACCGAGGGTCACAAGGCAGTGAACTGCCCGACCAACAACGAGCAGGTAACGATGGAGGTCGTAACAACAAACAACGATGGCTAAAGTGCTTCAAATCAACATGAACCACTGTGCAGTAGCCCATGACTTGCTGCCCCAACTGATCCGAGAGGAGAAGGCGGACATAGTAATCATCAGTGAGCAGTACAGGGACAAAAATGAACCAAACTGGGTAAGGGATCGTGCCAGCACGGCGGCCATCTGGGTATGCGGAGAACTCCACATATCCAAAAAAAATGGACGTCCTTCAGCCCAAATTCACCTGGGTTGAAGTATCCGGTATAAGATTATACAGTTGCTACCTACCACCCAGCGACTCAATAGAAGAGTTCGAAAGATCCCTAGATGCTATCGTCACTAGCGTTAGAACCTCCACGCTGCCAGTCGTAATCGGGGGGGACTTTAACGCTTGGGCAATTGAGTGGGGAAGCAAGAAAACGAACAACCGCGGCCACGCACTGCTTGAGACCTTCGCGATACTAGAGCTAGAGATTGCTAACATAGGGACAAAGCCGACCTGCACTAAAGGACGAAAGTCTTCCATAGTAGATCTGACCTTTGTCGACCCCAGATTAAGTCGGGAAGGCTCATACTGGCAAGTCAGTGATCGGTACACTGGCAGCGATCACCGAGCTCTCACATACCAGCTCCACCCGACAGGCAAAAGAGCGAATATGACCCGGATGCCGAAGAGAGAGAAATGGGCACCAGCTACTTTCGACAGGGAAGCTTTTCTCTGCTTTTTGGAAGGAGCATCTGTCGAAGGAACAGATGAGGTTAGGGCTCAAAGCCTCTCGGAGACCATCACAGCGGCTTGCGATGCCTCGATGTCCACAAGGACGAATCACCGGGGACGCTTACCAGTCTATTGGTGGAACAAGGAGATTGCGGTAATACGTAAAGAGTGTCTTCGTGCTAGGAGGCTGCACCAAAGAGCAGTCCGTGGACCGCTGTATGATCAATTAACAACTAGATATGAGCAAAAGAGGAAAGAGCTGAAAATTGTCATCAAGACAGCCAAAAGAAAGTGTTGGCAGGACTTCTGCGAGGAAGTGGACAGTGACCCGTGGGGACGGCCGTACAAAACGGTCATAAATAAAATCAATCCCAGAGGCACCAATGCTCCCTCCTGTCCAACCTTTCTTGATAGAGTAGTTCAAAATTTATTCCCACAACACCAGGAACGGCAACATGGCACTGGTCTAACGGAAAGAATCGGTACAGCCGAGCCAACAGCAGTCACCGAATCAGAAGTGAAGATAGCGGCCAAAAAGATTGCCATAAGAAAGGCCCCAGGACTGGACGGCGTTCCTGGTTTAGCTATAAAGACTGCAGTTCTAGAAGTTCCTTGCATTTTCAAGGACACTTTCAATGCATGCCTAAGTGAAGGAATATTCCCGACACAGTGGAAGATACAGAGGTTAGTACTCCTTCCTAAGGGAAATAAACCCCCGGATGAACCATCCGCGTATCGACCACTCTGCATGTTGGATATAGTCGGAAAATTGTTTGAACGTATCATATCCGTCAGACTGGAGGCAGCTATACAAAAGATCGGCGGCTTGTCTGATAACCAATTCGGCTTTAGAAAGGGTCGATCAACGATCGATGCGATCGATAGGGTGGTGTCAGTAGCTGAGAACGCCGTTAGTGGTAGCCGGTGCACAAAACGCATGTGTGCTATAATTGGTTTAGATGTACGGAACGCGTTTAACACGGCCAGGTGGGATAAAATCATGCTCGCATTGGAAGACCTAAGCGTGCCACCGTACCTTCGAAGAGTAATCTCGAGTTACCTAACTGACCGCACGCTTCTCTATGATACCGACGACGGTATGCATTCTTATAAGATCACAGGAGGCGTGCCACAGGGCTCTGTACTAGGATCCCCAATCTGGAACATCATGTACGACGGATTGCTTAGGCAACTGCTCCCACATGGGGTGTCGATAGTAGCTTATGCAGATGATATTGCTCTCATTATCGTTGGGAAAACCATCGAAGATGTGCAATACCTCGGAGATACGGCAATCGAGGTAGTAGGAGATTGGCTGAGCGACCATGGACTCAGTCTTGCTGCCGAAAAGACCGAGGCAGTGCTCATTGCCAGAACAAAAAAGAGAGTCTACGCCACTTACACGGTCAACGACGAGAAGATCAAGACAGGGGACACCATGAAGTACCTAGGAGTTACAATAGATGCACGGATGTTGTTCAAAAACCACCTTAGGAACGCAGAATTAAAGGCATCAAAAGTGGCTCGAGCACTCGCAAGCATCATGCCAAACATAGGAGGGCCGAAGCAGCCACGACGGTTGCTTCTTTCATCGGTGGTTTATTCCGTGATTCTATACGGAGCCCCCATCTGGGCTAATGCTATACGTGGTAACCCAAGCTATGGTGCAGCTTGCCGAAGGGCATGCAGGACAATCGTGCTGAGAGTGGCCTGCGCCTACCGTACCGTGTCAGACATCGCTCCCTCGGTAGTCACCGGACTGCCACCCTTGGACCTAATGGCATGTGAGAGAGCTGAGGTGTATCGTGGAGGAGTGATAAGAGAGGAGGGCGAACTTGATCAGGGACCACGTCAAAACCGATGGTCCAGGAAGACCGTGGAACAGTGGCAGCGCCGATGGGATATAGCAGATAAAGGTCGGTGGACCCATCGCATTATTCCATGTGTCGTGGAGTGGACGGAGAGGAGACACGGACTCGTGACCTTTCATCTCACCCAGGTACTAACTGGGCATGGCTGCTTTCGCAGCTACCTGAAGAGAATTGGAGTGTACGAAAGCGCGGAGTGCCCAACATGTCCTGAAAGTGATGAGGACGTTGGACACGCTTTGTTCGTATGCCCCAGGTTTCGGGAAGAGAGAGAAAGGTTTCAGGCCTTATGGGAAGGCCCCCTAACTCCCGAGGGCATCGGGAGATGCTTACTCTCTTCACAGAGAGGATGGGATGCTGTGATTGGTCTCGTCACCGAGGTGGTGGACAGATTGAACTCCATAAGGCGAGAAGAAGAAAGAAGAGAAAACCGTCTCACAGAGGACCAGGCGGGGTAGAAGGCCGTAGAGGCTGCGACTGGCCTCCGCGAAGTAATGCCTAACGGCGGTTTCCGCGGTGGGAATTACAGTCGGGGGGAGGCCCTGCTATAGAACAACAGCAGGGGGTTTTAGTAGGTATTGCCAGAAATGGTCGAGTCCTACATAACATCTCGTATGCGTAAATGCATTTTTCCTAACCTCCTCCTCCTCGAAAAAAAAAAAAAAAAAAACACACACACACACACACACACACACAAATATATCTGTGGTGCTAAGGAAGAAGGGAACAAATCACTTGGAAAAGTTTTAGAGATATGGCGATTTAAATGATAAAGCTTAAATGCAACTGCTATAGTTGTCCTTTTTCAATTACGTTGTAACTACAGAATAATGAACTTTTTACCAAATAAAAACTTCAAAATATGGTGTATTAAACCTCAAAAAAAAGAAAAATGGCTTTAACTCGATTTTCATAAAGAGTGGATTAATTCCCATCTTCCTTGGCACCACAGATATATTACTTATTATGAAATCCACTATTTATTAAATATTGAACATGTAGCTGTGGTATAATACAAATAATGCATATTATACGAGGGTCATTTGACAAGTACCTAGCCTCACCGCCAGATGGTGCCACTATCGCACCAGAAATACACTACAGTGCAGTATCTTCCTGTAAACGGTTACAGACGAAATTTCAGCCGGATCGGAGTTGTAGTTTATTTTTGAGAGCGTGTGAAAGCAAATGTGTCCGTTGATTTTTGAAAAAATGGAGAAAGAACAATATCGGTCGGTGATTCGATTCTTGTTTTTGGAAGGGAAATCGCGCGGTGAAATTAAAGAACGCTTGGATGCAGTGTATGGGGATGCTTCTCCTTCGATGGCGACCGTTAAATTTTGGTATAACGAGTTTCAACGTGGTCGTACGTCGGTTTTTGATGATCCACGTCCTGGTGCTCCGAAAACAGCCACTACGGAGGAGAACGTGACAAAAATACACGATATCGTTTTGTCAGACCGCCGATTAAAGGTGCACGAGATAGCTGCGATAGTAGGCATCTCAGAAGAACGCGTGTGGCATATCCTACATGAGATTTTAGGCATGAGGAAGCTGTCAGCAAGGTGGGTGCCGCGTTTGCTGACTGCAGACAACAAGCGCATCCGTGTGACCAGTTCAGAGCAGTGTTTCGAGCTGTTTAATCGCAATCCAAAGGAGTTTTTGCGTCGTTACGTGACCGTCGACGAAACATGGATTCACTACTACACTCCAGAGACCAAGGAGCAGTCAAAACAGTGGACCTTACCCGGTGAACCTGCTCCGAAGAAGGCGAAGACGGTCCCGTCGGCCGGAAAGGTGATGGCCACTGTTTTCTGGGATTCTCAAGGTGTGATTTTTATTGACTATCTGGAGAAGGGCAAAACGGTCACAGGACAGTACTACGCCGAACTATTGAGCCGATTTGACGTCGTGTTAGAAGAAAAACGGCCCCATTTGTCTAAAAAGAAAGTGCTTTTCCACCACGATAATGCACCGGCTCACACTTCTGCACTCGCCACGGCTAAATTGGTCGAATTACGCTACGAACTGCTGCCCCATCCACCGTATTCTCCAGATTTGGCTCCGTGCGACTTTTTTTTGTTTCCGAACCTAAAAAATTCGCTCGCCGGGAAGAGATTCCACTCCAATAACGAAATAATCGCCGCCACGGAGGCCTATTTTGCAAACCAAGAGAAAACATTTTTTTCAACGGGGTTAAAAAAATTGGAACACCGCTGGACCAAGTGTATTCAACTAAAAGGAGACTACATTGAAAAATAAATTTTATTTTTTGTAAAATTTTGGTGTTTTCATTTGTAGGCTAGGTACTTATCAAATGACCCTCGTATTATATCAATAATAAGTAATATATAGTTGTGTGTGTGTGTGTATGCGCGTGTTTGTCCGTGTGTGTATGTATACGTGTATGTGTCGCATACCACAAAATCCATTTTTTTAATTTTATTCATTTTTAAGATATAAGATAATATTTATATATATGCATATATACACACATACACGAACCGATATAACTCATATGTATGTCTAATAATAATCTAATGATATATATATGTGTGTGTGTGTGTGTTAAATATATTGTTATTATGGTAGATACATCGAGTAATCAAAAGCTTTGCACGAAAATGTCATTTTAATACGGTTACTGTATGTGTGCTCAATATACACCTGATATACATATATATCGATTACGATCATACCGGGGGAAACGGTTTATTAAAATATAGGTTACAACGAATACTTTCGTGCCTCAAACTTTTTTTTATGCATTTTTCGAGGCAAGCGCGAATTTCGGCGCTTTCTTTTGCTCGCGGCCCCACTGTGCGCCGGTGTGCCAGCACGCACACGACGTGAGTTGCCAGGGGTCGAGAATTCCTGTATGCGCCGACGTGCCAGCGCGCGTACGGAAACTGCGATGAAGTCTTCTCCCTGGCGGTGCAGTCCTCGTGGTTGAGCGGTTTCGATAATTACGCGTGTGCGCCGGCGTGCCAGCATGCACACGACGTAAGTCGACTGCCAGAGGCGAGGCGGGTGCCGACACGGCTACCCGATGATAAAGAATTGCCCCTACGGAACTCGAGAGTACATATAGAGGTAAGCAAGAGGTGATGGCGACAAGGAAACGTCGCGACAGGCCCACGCTTGTGAAACCTCCCGGCGACTTCCGTTGGGGTCACCAATGTGGGGAACTGAGCCCCACGTCTTCACTTGTTCCAGGAATAGGAAAGAGAAGTAGAGAGAAATGAGAGAGACGGGAGTAACAATAACGAGGTTTATTATAAGAGGATACAGCGGATCTACGTCCGCACGCTCGTAGACTCGAGCAACGACTGCCACTCGCAGGCGGCTTCTCGCCGCACGCAACATGGCCGCTTCCCCCACTCTCGCAGAGAGAGCGGGAGGGAAGATCGCAGTCCCTACCAACTTTGTCCTGGTAAGGCCATCTGTTAGGAAACAGCGAGAACATATTCAAGGACCCAATAAATAGGAAACTTCTGGAGTTTCGCTGCACACTCATGTTTATAAAATAATTTTCTTTACGAGTAACAAATACTTATATATAGGGAATATCATTGCACATGATATTGATATAGATAAGGATGTTAGTCTTCCTCTTGAAAATTTAATCAAAACGCATTGACAAATGTCTAACATTTTTCACCTGAAATTTCTTAAAAAATTTAGAAAAATAAAAGGTTTTGCCAAACAAAAAAGCTAAACAAATTATGCAACGATCGTAAGTATGTTCCAGTTCCTATTAAATAAATCGATTGGAAAAAGACATGAACAACATAAAAAATGACCGATTGTCGACCTTTTTTTTTAATTTTGTGTACGTAGCTAGATTCTTTACCCTTATTTATAATTGTTTATTTTCTTTTTTTTTTTTATTGAAAGGCAAGCATTTTGAGCTTTAACTCACTTTTATGTGCTTAATCTTTAGAGTTCCCAAAAAGGTAAGAGTTCCTGAGATTTACTCGTATATTAGTGTGAATAATTACACAGGCCCACAAAAAAAAAATCTGTCGTTTCTGGGATGGAGACTATACTTTTCTTTTGTATTTTTTCCCGCTGAATCCGAATCCGGCTTTAAAAGTAGGGGGTTAGCTGCATATTTTGAACATAACCTCAAAAAACTGTCAAAAAGCCGTGTTTCTGTGGAAAAACTTGAGAAGAAAAAAAACATGGTTTCCATCACATCAAAAACACTTTATTTTTATGTATTTTGGCTTGCTGAATCCAAATTTGTTATGGAAAAAGAGGTTTGACCGCTGAGTTTCGGAGATAACCTCAAAAAACTGTCGAAAAGCCGTGTTTCTGTGGAAAAACTTGAGACGAAAAAAAAACATTGTTTCCATCACATCAAAAACACTTTCTTTTTATGTATTTTGGCTTGCTGAATCCGAATTTGTTATGGAAAAAGAGATATGACCGCCTAATTTCGGAGATAACCTCAAAAAAACTAATCAGTCAATTTGCACAAGAACTAAATTGGCTTATACTTGCGTATACGCTTGTCATCTAACGACCTATGCAAAGAATTTCTACGCCGCTTTTTGTTATTAGATTGTACATCTCTTTTTAGCATCCAGCAATAGTCCGCCATCATGTTCACACCATATTTTCCTTGTCACTTACGTTCAAATTACTTCATATTTTGATGAAATCTTTCACCATGCTCTTCACTGTAGTCACCTAGGACTGGTGGAAATTCATCAATGTGCGAATCGAGAAATTGGAGTTTTAAATTCATTAAGCAACCTAATTTTTTGAAGTTTTGTACCATAGTTTCTACGATGCTCTTATAGTTCTCATCTTTATTGTTACCAAGAAATTTTGTTGCAACATCTTTGAAGCTCAACCAGGCTACCTTCTCGGTATCATTCATACTTTTGACGAATTCTTCGTTCCTGAACATTTTGCGAATTTGAGGTCCGTCAAAGATACCTTCCTTCAATTTAACCAGAGTTATATTCGTAAAGATTGTTTCTAAGTATTTGAAGCATCGCCCTTCTTTATCGAGAGCTTTAACAATTTGTTTCATCAGCCCTAATTTGATATGTAAAGGAGATAAAAGGATTTTGCTAGGATCGACAAGAGGACGAAAGATGACATTGCTGGAACCTGGAGTAAGTGATGGCCTCGCTGGCCATACTTTTGTATTATAGTGTTTTGCTCTATCTCGACTGTCAAACATGCATAAATAGTACGAGTACTTGGTAAAACCTGTTTATTGACCTAGTATCATGGACAATATTTTCAGGTCTCCGCAAATTAACCATTCGTGCTCACTATACTTTATTTTATTTAAAAACTTTTCGATGTTACAGTATTCTTCTTTAGGTGCAGTTTATACTAGGTCCATGATACTAGGTCAACAATCAGGTTTTACCAAGTACCCATGCTATTTATACATGTTTGACAGTCGAGATAGAGCAAAATACTATAATACAAAAGTATGGCCAGCGAGGCCGTCACTTACTCCAGGTTCCAGCAATGTTATCAATCGTCCTCATGTTGATCCTAGCAAAATCCTTTTACCTCCTTTACATATCAAATTAGGGCTGATGAAACAATTTGTTAAAGCTCTCGATAAAGAAGGGCGATGCTTCAAATACTTAGAAACCATTTTTACGAATATAACTCTGGTTAATAAATCAAAGGAAGGTATCTTTGACGGACCTCAAATTTGCAAAATGTTCAGGAACGAAGAATTCGTCAAAAGTATGATTGAGACCGAGAAGGCAGCCTGGTTGAGCTTCAAAGATGTTGCAACAAAATTTCTTGGTAACAATAAAGATGAGAACTATAAGAGCATCGTAGAAACTATGGTGCAAAACTTCAAAAAATTATGTTGCTTAATGAATTTAAAACTCAACTTTCTCGATTCGCACATTAATGAATTTCCACCAGTCCTAGGCGACTACAGTGAAGAGCATGGTGAAAGATTTCATCAGGATATGAAAGAATTTGAACGTAGGTGGCAAGGAAAATATTGCGTGAGCATGATGGCGGACTATTGCTGGATGCTAAAAAGAGATGTACAATCTAATAACAAAAAGCGGCGTAGAAATCCTTTGCATAGGTCGTTCGATGACATGCGTATACGCAAGCGGAAGCCAATTTAGTTCTTGTGCAAATTGACTGAGTAGTTTTTTGAGGTTATCTCCGAAACTCGACGGTCAAACCTGTTTTTCCATAACAAATTTGGATTCAGCAAGCCAAAATACATAAAAATAAAGTGTTTTTGATGTGATGGAAACAATGTTTTTCTTTTCTTCTTAAGTTTTTCCACAGAAACACGGTTTTTCGACAGTTTTTTGAGGTTATCTCCGAAACTCGGCGGTCAAACCTCTTTTTCTATAACAAATTTGGATTCAGCAAGCTAAAATACATAAAAATAAAGTATTTTTGAGTGATGGAAACAATGTTTTTTTTATTTTCAAATTTTTCCACAGAAACACGGCTTTCCGACAGTTTTTCGAGAAAAATATGCGGCCAACCCCCTACTTTTCCGAATTCGGATTCAGCGGGAAAAACTACAAAAGTAAAGTATAGTCTCCATCCCAGAACCGACAGATTTTTTTTTGTGGGCCTGTGTTATTTATGATACAAAGTAATATTAAACATGTATATCTTTTTTTAGATGGTAAACGATAAGTAACTGTAATAATTTTTACTTGATGTTTAATTTTGTGACTATTATTAAAAATCTCTTAAATACTGAAGATTAATATTTTAAAAATCTATAACTCTTTGAATATTGGTTTTTCGTAGATGTTGAGTGCAACATTTTAATCTTAAAATTGCCTGAATTTTCAAGAAAAAATTAGTCTGATCTCAAAAGATTATGTTTAAGTCAAGGTTCCTACCATTTTGATAAATTGTAAATTCGAAATTTAGATTCTACGAATCAAAATCTATAAAAAACAATGGTTACTTTATTCAATTACAACAGCCGGTGTAAAGGGGGAGACAGAAGTGAAAAATTTTCCGGCGCCTGGGCCAGCTAGAATCGCTAGAAACTGAAAAAGGGCTCCCAAGCAGCAAAGACACTCAGTCCACGCGTGCGCTGATATAACAACAATGCCGTCGACGCCGCAACCGCTCGCCGAATGTCCCGCCTCCCTTCCCCTTCGGCTGCTTGCTGTTTGCAACTTCTGCGTGCTTTTCTCAAGCTTAATTTTATCTAATGCAAAAAAGTGACAGTTCATTCTTATGTAAAATTTCACGCCTTACAACTTTTGTTTGGGACTTTTTTCATTATCTCTTATAGTTTGCGAGTTATAAGCGAAACCGTTTTCGGGGGTGGCTTTTTGACAAATTAGGGATGACGCCGGCGTTTTTGGAGGCTACATTTTTGACCATCGTTTTTAGACAATGTGTTTTACCAAATATCGTGAGCAGATTCGGCGCTCTCGGTGCGTGTGCACTCGGGACAACCGTTGAGCCCTATATCTATTTTATTAAGGTAGCGGACATCAAACGAACCAATAGTTGTAAAAAATTATGATTGCTTTATTGCCAACGTTTCGGGAGCGTTTATATACTCCCCTCTTCAGGGCATAGTAAACAATATCAATTAAACATGTTGGTCGATCCTATTGCAAATAATAATACATTCGCTATACCAAACAAACGAACTTTTGCGTCGATTAATCATGTTGATATCGGATCGGTCGAGCGTCGTCTCCGATAAATCAACTACAACTGAGCTAGTTCAAAGAAAAGATAAAGGGAATAGGGGAAGTTAAAGATTGGAAAGATTTGAAGGAGAAGATCCAGGAAGCGACAACAAAGAAGAAACAAAATGTATATACAAATTACAAAAATATCAGTGGTGGGATGGTGAATGCATGAAGTGGAAGACGGAGTTGAACGAGGAACTGAAAAAATGTGCAAAAGGGGAAGGATCAATAGAAGAATATAGAAGGAAGAACAAGGCGTAGAGAGGAAAATTGAAAAGAAAAAAAGAAGTATGAGTAGAAGATTGGATGGAACAATTGGAAAAAGACAGAAAGGAGAGAACCCTATGGAGAGCAGTGAATCAGGATAGAAAGAAGAAAAATGAATTAAATGAAGAAATAACAGACGAGGAATAGAGAGAGTTCTTCAAAACACGGAAGGCAGAGAAATGGAAAAGGTGGGTAAGAAGATTAAGGAAAAAGAAAAATGGGAGGAGGATAAAATTGAAGAAAGAGAAGTGAGAAAAGCGATAAGAAAGTTAAAAAGGAAAAAAGCACCAGGGCCAGATAAGATAGCAAATGTGGCGTGGATAGAAGGAATAGAAGTTATAGGCAAGGAGATGACGAAAGTGCTGACTGAAGTTTGGAGAGAAGGAAAGGTACCAAAGGAATGGAAGGAAGGGGTAGTAAAGTCCATTTCGAAAAGAGGGGATAAAAGAAAAGCAAGTAATTATAGAGGGATAACCCTAATGGATACAGGGTATAAGATATATGCGGAGATACTAAGAGAAAGATTAGATAAACAGTTAGAGGAACAAGAGAAACTACAAGAAACACAATTTGGGTTTAGAAAGGAGAGGGGAACACTTGATGCCATATATATACTGAAGAAAACGATAGATGAAGAGATAATAAGAGAAAAAGGGAAAGTATGGGCCTTTATGGTATATATGAAAGCAGTCTTCGATAAGATAGATAGAAGAGAGCTGTGGAGAAGTATGGAGAAGCTAGAGGTAGATGAGAAACTGAGGAAAAGAATAGAAGAGCTTTATGAGGACACAACGCGTAGGGTGGAGATAGGCGAAAGAGAGATATACAGACTACGGCTAGAGAAAGGAGTGAGGCAAGGATGCCCGCTAAGCCCGACCTTGTTTAATATAGATTTCGCGGATCTTGAAAGTGAGATGGCGAAGGTACAGGAAGGTGGACTAGTACTAGGGAGAAAGAAGATATTCACTCTGTCGTATGCAGATGATGTGATTCTTCTGGCAAACAATGAGACAGGTATGAGGGAAATGCTCAGAAGATTCAGAAGGTACATAGAGAGGAAAAGATTAGAGCTGAATGTAAAAAAATAAAAAATGATGGACTTTAGAAAGAGAGGTGGAAGAAGGAAGGCAGTGGAGTTCAAATGGGGAACGGAGAAGGTAGAAATGGCGAGAGAGTTTACATACCTAGGGTATAAACTATAAGAGAATAATGGAGAAGAAAAACACGTGAAATACATAACGGCAAAAGCGAGAGCGGTGGTGGGAAAAGTTTGGAGTATGGGAGAAAGGCTATGCAGGGAAGAATGGAAGAAGAGAATGAAGTTATTTGAGGCGCTAGTAGAAAGTGTAATGATGTATGGCGTCGAAATATGGGGATGGAAAGGATGGGAAGAAGTAGAAAGGATTCAGGACAATTTTATAAAATGGACACTGAAAACTGAGAGAACGACGCCAAGGCACATACTGCACGAAGAAACGGATAGATACAAGATGAAAGTGAGAACAGGAGGCAGGGCAGTGAAATACGAAAGAAGACTGGCAAAAGCGAAAGAGACTCGCTGAGAAAAGAATGCTGGAGACTAATAAAAAGAGAGAGACGAAGAACAGAAAGGGAGAAAAGAAGGAAGGAATATTTTGAAAAAAGAGGATGGGCGCAAAGTGAAGCGAACAGAAGAATAGAAGAAGGAGTGGAAATAGAAGAAGAAATGATACAAAGAAGCGAAGATATAGAGAAACAAGAAAGGAAATGTAAAATAGGGAAGTCCAGATTTACGGCTGAGTATAGATTGCAAGCGAAGAGAAGAAAATCTACCTCAAAGAGGGATCAAGGAAAAAGAAGAATCAGCTAGAATTGTTAGGAAGATTTAGATTGGGGAGTGAAGCGAACGCAAACAAGTACTGGCTGAAAGAAGAGGAGAGAAGGTGCAGGCTGTGTAAGGATGGGGAGGAGACTATGAAACATATAATAGAAGAGTGCAGGATAACAGGAGATCCCAGCAAAAATTGGAAAGAAGTAGTAGGTGATGACGGAAGGTACTTAGCAGTGCTGCACGGAATAAAATGGAAAAGGAAAAGAGCTGAGTAGTAAAAGAAAGGAAACGGATATGTGGAAAGAGAAGAAGAGAACCTGAGAGGGAAAGGGGCAGGCGCAGTGATGGGCCCCCGGAGTTCAGAAACGGGAAATAATAACTAGATCTAGTTATTTTCGACCAGTGCTAAGTTCAAGGCAGAGAATTTGTTTTAGTGAGTGACCGAGTGTAAGCGCGACGTTGCAACGTTTATTTCAGAGTCAAGTCAGGCTAGTTAGGCTGGCCCCATCCCCATGCTGCATTCTCAGCAAATTCTCTGCCTTGAACTTAGCACTGGTCGAAAGTAACTAGATCAAGTTATTATTTCCCGTTTCCGAACTCCGGGGGCCCACACTGGGCAGGCGTAGGAGTGAGACAAGAAGAAGCGCGACAACGAGAAAAGCGACACCTGGGAGAGCAAGAGGAGATACCGCGCGCGGCACTGTAGAAAAAGCCTGAAGGGACAGCAACGTCAAGCGAGGAGTATAGAATGAGAAAAGAGAACGCACACTTACAGTGTCACACACGTGGGTACAGAAAGGCCAAGGGCAGAAAAGCAAAATAAGAAAAAACAGAGTAAAGAACACGAGGAGGAGAAAAAAGAGAGAAGAAAGAAAAGAACAAGAGAAAGGAAAAGAGATGTCAATGAAAAGAGATCACAAAGAAGACAGAATGAAGGAGATTGAAATAGACATGGAACTAATGAGGGAGGAGGTGGATAACCTCAAAAGGGAAAAGTTGAGAGAGCAAAGAGAGAGACAGGAGGTGTTAAAGAGGCTAGAGGCCCTGGAGAAGGAAAGAGTGAGTGAGAGAGATAGAAAAGAAGAGGAGAGGAAAACAGAGAAGAATCTTAAAGAAGAAAATAGAACATTAAAAGAGAAGATAAAGAAATTAGAGGAGGAGTACGCAGCCCTCAAGGAGAGGATAAGAAAACACGAAGATAAAGAAGACAGAGCAGCACTGAAGGGGAAAACGAGATGGAAATTATGGAGAAGATTTCAGAAAGATTTATTGATAAGGAAAAGACACTACTGTTGAGAAAAGTTGGTGCAAATAAGAAGGAGAGAATTGAGACATGGATAAAGAGGCACGCAGGAGAAGTACAGTACAGAATAGCGAAGCTGTGGACTACAGAAGCAGCAAGGTGGCTAATCTTTAAAGAAAAGATGGATAGAAATAGTTTATTTATTAAAGAGAGAAAAGTGAATGAGGAAGATGTATATACAATTGAGGAAATGAAGGAAGGAAGAGAGAGATGGGGGAATAAGAAAGGACATAGCCAAATGAGCAGAATAGAACAAGCAAGAAAGACAGAGAAGGAGGAGGAAGAGAATAGAGAAAAAAATGAAAGTAAGTCGGAAGATAAGAAGGCAGAGGAGGAGGTTCAGGAGGATGAGGTAGGAAAGGATAGCGAAAAATAGGAGATAGAAAGAAAAAAGAAAAAGAAAGAGGACAGAGAAATAGGAGTAACAGCAAGATGTAAAAGTAAAAGAAGAACAGAAAGAAGAACAGAAAAAGAAAAAAGAAGAAGATTAAAGAGTAGACACAGATGTTAGCACAAACAGAAACACATGAAAGGAGAAAGACACTTACATACAAACAACACAAACAACATAACACACACACACAAACAAACACACATGCGGTTTTGAATAAAATATGGAATGTTGAAAATGAAATTATATTTTGTACAACAATTATATAGACAAATGTCTGAATAAAGCTTTATATATATAACCCATGTTATTCTTGTTCTTTTTATCTCTTCTTCAGAGCTGTGTGAAGGCCCTTATCATTAATCGACTGCCAGCGAATTCGAATGACTGCGTACCACCCTGCCGCGAACGGCATGATAGAACGTTGGCACAGGAGCCTTAAAGCTACCATAATGTGCCACAATGATTGCAATTGTATTAGACAATTGTTGACGGTACAGCTTGACTTACGGACACACGTTCGTCTTGGCACAGGTGCCTCCCCGGCGGAATACCTGTACGGTACCACCTTGTGCATACCCGGCGAATTCTTTCTGTATGATGATTTCTCCCCAAACCCGCAGATATTTTTAGAAGAATTTCGCGAACACATGCGCAACGTCCAACCAGTACTGGTTGCACATCGTCACAAAAAGCGCGGATTCTTTTTCAAAGAGCTGCACACGTGCTTACATGTATTTTTAAAAGTTGCCGCCTCAAAAAAGTCTTTAGAACGACCTTATACAGGGCCACATCAGGTACTCGGGCGTACCTCTGATAAAGTGTACAAGATTAATGTAAACGGATCACCTCGTAGCGTGTCCGTCGAATTGTTAAAACCAGCGCATTTCATCCCTGAGGATCTAGCGTCCGTGCCCCTTCAGGGCAACCAAGCACCTGATCGCGAACCTCAGCGGCCTGTACTCAAATCATACGCCAAGAAAAAAGTGCAGATCTCGATTTAATTAACTCTCCTCAGTACTATTAACTTAGTGTATTGGCACAGCAACCTTAAAAACTGTATACTGTGCCTATGTAACTCATATTTTAAGTTAGTTAAAACACATCCCTCTCCGCGTTTATCCAAAGTATGTAATTTTTCGTTGTCACTCGAAGGGGAGTATGTGGGGGCTATCCACACTGTACGCGCCGTGACCAACGTAGTGGGGAGAGCGAGCGATGTGAAGTGAGCGAGCGCAGTCGGCAGTCCGTTCCGAGCTTCCGTCCTAGACGGGTCGATTGTAGACCAGAGAAGTAACTAATAAAACCTACTCTTTTATATTGTAGAACAACTCTCTTATTTCTCGCCTCATCCTGAACCTGCGCACCAGCTTCCATGTGCAGCCGTTGGACTGCCTTTCCTGCCACCATTTCCCACATGACCTCGCATGCGTGCCATCTTGCGGGGCTCGGAGGTGCGGATCAGGATCTAGCAGGTATAGCTTTATATTTTAGGGACTCGCCACAAATGACCCGTGGTTTGCCGTGGCCTGCCGTGCCGTGCCGTGTCGTACCGTGTGGTGCGCTTTTGAAAAACGAGTGTGCCGTCTATCAACACTATTGCGTTCGTTCTCCAAGCAACAAGGATCAAATCGTGGAGGACATAGAGGTATTAGGGCCTTTGCACGCTAAAAGCATAACGCGAAGGAATAAGGAATAAGAGGGCATAAGGTGGAGATAAGGTACTTATGCTCCGCTTATTCCTCTTATGCCCGTGTTGTGTACGCAACGAAACGTGCATAACCTCTTGATTTTTTTGGAGTAAAGTTTTCAAAATGAAATAGCTTACTGTAATTATTAATTGACTCTAATTGGTTACAATGTAAAAAGTTGACAAAATAATAAAACTTGAGGGGCTTTTGTATTTTATCATTTCAACGTGCAGAAGTGAGAAAAGTTTTCTTCTTAATCATTTAGTGATTATTTTTATAATAATTTATAGTGTAGACATTTTTGAACAATGGATGAAGAGGTAAATGTTTACTTGCAATTTGTTATTAAAAAACTTACTCCAAAACAAGCAATTTAGGGGTTATACACGATCCGTTGCGTACACAACACGGGCATAAGAGGAATAAGCGGAGCATAAGTACCTTATGTCTACCTTATGCCCTCTTATTCCTTATTCCTTTGCGTTATGCTTTTAGCGTGCAAAGGCCCTTATAGATAGAGCAGGGGAGACATAGGGATGCCCGTAAGTGAAAATGTCCGAACGTTAGAAAGAGAGAGAAGATCGCGGGACGTAGCTATCTCTCTCTTCACGCGCGCTGATGCTCCCTTTCTGTGCGTACTGCGCACGCGCGAGTAGAGAGAGACAGCTACTTCCCGCGATCTTCTCTTTCTTTCTAACTCTGCGACGGCCGGAGGCTTGACCATAGACTTATACTCATAGATTGCGCGCTCTTAGGGAGCATGTACATAAGCGCTGTGCTGTGCGATGCCGTGCAATGCCGTACGATGCCGTTCGATGCCGCGCGGTGCCGCACGATTAGTGCTTCGTCCGATCCGTTGTCTAAATGGTTCAAAATAAATTGTAAGTTGTATCTCTGCATGATTTAAATTAAATAGTTAAATAAATAATGCAGAGATACAACTTACAATTTATTTTGAACCATTTAGACAACGGATCGGACGAAGCACTAATCGTGCGGCACCGCGCGGCATCGAACGGCATCGTACGGCATCGCATGGCATCGCACAGCACAGCGCTTATGTACATGCTCCCTTACGGGCGGCGTGAAGTTCAAGATGGCGGCGCGGGGTAATGCTATCTCTCTCGCACACCTACAGTGGTAGGGGCAGAGGGGAAATGGAGACGGCAGTGGAGGAGAGGGCGTTGAGGGCAACACTCTCCCCCCACCAAGCGCCCATTAGAAAGAGAGAGCAATACCCTAGCTATTGCCCTCTCTCTTTTGCCAGGCTTCAGCACTTTACACGGGAGCGCGCAGTCTATGGGTATAAGTCTATCGGCTTCACTTCCCTACTTTATCTATAATACCTCTATGGTGGAGGATCGAAGATCAAAGCCCGGACGCAATAGAGTTGGTAGACGGCACACTCGTTTTTCAAAAGCGCCCGACACGGCACGGCACCCCACGGCACGCCACGGGTTGTTTGTGGCGAGTCCGCTACTGATATGACTATTGTGATATGCTGCGGCTTCCTTCCACCAATCACTGAATTCTACAAGATTTCTGTCGTGGCTTCTCTATACGTGGCATGAAACATGAATCCTTTTCTCCGCCGCCATTTTGACAGACGAAACATTTTTAGAAGTGTTTGCTTTTTACGTGCAACGTAACGTATTTTGTGAATTAATATTTTCTATTCGATTGTAAGTAGTCTAAAAATTTAAATTTTTGCATTAACAGTAACTTTATTATATAGCTTTATCTTGAGAACGTGATTGGATAGTAGAATTCGTTAAATATATTAAAACAACAGTTGTTTTGTAAGTATTTGGATTTGATATTTAAAGTATCGAATATCGTGTATTAAATAGCCGTATTTTTTCTTAATTTACTTTAACATTCTGTAATGAATTTTATTATTGTAATTTTTTTCTCTGATGTATTTTACTATACTATTTTATATACTGTTTCAATAATACTGACTTATAAGTTATAATAAATGTGAATAAATATGATTGTGTGGACTTGTCAGACTTATAAATTTTAATAAAATTAATAAGTATTAATATAATTAATAAGTATCTCACGTAATTTTTAACATAATTTTATTTTATTCCCATTTATTGTTGATTTATGTTTATTAAATTTTAATTCATTGTTTTTAGTAAAGCTTTCTTTTCTCTATAACATCTTATAAAAGTTATAAAACTTGATACAAATATTTATTTTCAGGTCATTAAATTCTCCAAATATGGGAAATATGTTTGCTACACTATTTAAAGGCCTTTTTGGCAAAAAAGAAATGAGAATTTTAATGGTGGGACTAGATGCAGCTGGTAAAACTACAATTTTATACAAATTAAAATTAGGAGAAATTGTGACAACAATCCCTACTATAGGTAAGATAATATGTGTTTTGTCAAATGTAGTCATAAATTTAATTTTCATATAAATATATCATTATTCATTTCTCAAGCTCTTCAAAATGTGGTTCTTATGTTTTTATTGAAAGTAAAAGGTAAAAATATATCCTAATTAATTAAATTTGTTATTATAAAAAATGATTATTAAATTTTGTGTTTATTTTATTAAATTTTTAATGATAAGAGTCATATGAAATATCATGTCAAAATCTCCTGACTTAAAAATCATAAAAATGCTATATTTTACATGAGTTTTCACATGAGAAACGTGCCAGGAAGTATGATGTGACATTCGCGTATAGGTTGTCATCCATAGCGAAGCTGAGGATGGCAAACGCGAATATGATATTCTATTTTCCAGCCGAGGTGCGAATAGCATTTTTCTTCATACCCTGGCTTGAAAATTTGCCAAAACATGCATGTTTTGCTTCGGGGAAGTTGCATATTACAGTCATGTAATATAATGAAAGCATGACTGCAATTTCCCGGTTGCAAAACGTGCATGTTTTGGGGAACTTTCCGCTAGGGTTTCATGAAAAAATATTTTTTCAATATTAGGTGATCACATTAGTTTTAATTAAACAAAATGGCATGTCTATGATACCTATGTAAAATATTAGTAAGGAAGTTCCCGAATAAAAAAAAGAAATGTACAAAAATGTAGAAAACCGTAATTGTACAAAAAGAAACTGTATAAAACCATATAAAATCAATGATTTTTGGACATTTTATGCTAAACGATTTATATAGTCATATATACTTTTATACATTTTTACATGTTTTTATTTTTTATACATTTAAAAAATTAAAAGTTTTTTCCAGGAAATTTTCTCACATATGCACAAATTTTAATGAAATGTAAGAAAATGTATAAAAATATACAAAACTGCTTAAAAGTGTATAAAAGTGTGTATATAAATGTAAAAATATGTAATATTATACATTTTTATACATTTTCTTACATTTTCTTATATTTTTTTAATATTTTCTTACCTTTCTTTGCATTTATTTACAATTTGTTTTTGCAGACTAATTTGGAAAAATTAGTCATATTTGTAAGAAAACATGAAAATGTAAGAAAATGTATATAAAGTGTATAAAACCGTAAAAAAATGTCCAAAAACCAATAGTTTTATACAGTTTTATACATTTTCTTACATTTTCATACAATTTCTTACATTTTATTACAATTATTATTTCTATATGGGTTGTATAACTATAGTGTAAACTAGTAGAACTCATGAAATTCGTGTATTTTAACACTTACAGTATTATGCAACCCATTTTGTATGTATGTTGAAAATTTTTAAATATTTTATAACATTTTTGCGGTATAAAAATTGTAATTGATAATGTTTTTACTATCAATTTAATTCTTTTCTTTTTTGCTTTGCTAGTGTGTGTGTGTATGTTTTTACACTTTTTACATTGTATATGTGTGCTTGTTCATATCAATCATGTGTGTATATGTTCTTTCTCCCTCCTCTCGATTTCTGTTCTTCTTTATACTTGTTGTCTTGCTATTTTTCATTTACTATCCTGTCTTTGCCTTCTCTTCTTTTTTGTTTTTGTTTTTTTTCTATGATTTCCTTATTCTGTCTTCTTCTTCATTCTTCTATACCATCTCTCTTTTCATTTGTTTGCTGTGAGACTTCATTTTTTCTACATTGCTCTTTCTCTGTTGCTAGTACCTGTTCCTGTGACACCATCTTCTCGTCTCTTTGATTGTCTTTTCTTTCTCCTCTCGTCTTTTTCTGATCTATGGTGTTTGGTGCAGCGTCGCTAAATTCTTGTAAGTATCTTCCTTTTGATATTTCTTCCCATTTTTTTCCTTCTTTCTTTCTGTACATGTATCTTTCGAAGATATGCTCCAATGTTTCCTCTTCCATCTTGAATAGTCTGCATTTTCTTTCCTCTTCTTTTAGCCAGTACTTGTTTCCTCTGCTTTCGCAACCTAACCTAAGTTTTGCTGTGACTTCTATTTCCAATTTCTTGTTTTTTCTTTGTTTTGCTTGATACTTGGCTTCTCGTCTATCATTATTTTTTTCTCTTCTGTTGCATATCTGGTTTTTCCTATTTCTGCTCTCCTTTCCTGTTTTTCTATGTCCATTCCTTTCTATTGTTCCATTTTTTGTCCTATTTCTTCTCCCCTTTCCATTCTGCTTTCTACTTGTGTTGCTGATCATCTTTTTCTTTCGAAAAACTTCTTCGTTGACTTCTCCTGTTCTGTTATTTCTCTTTTTCTTTTTATTATTTTCCAGCATTTGTTTGACAGCATGTTTTCCTTTGTTTTGATTAGTTTTCTTTTGTTCTTCATTGCTCTTTTTCCTGTTGTCATTGCAACTTTGTTTTTTCCTACTTCTTCGTGTAACACATGTCTTGAGGTTGTTCTGTCTGCTCCCATTACCCATTTTAGGTACTTGTCCTGTATCTTTTCTACTTCATTCCTTTCACTCCATCCCCAAATTTCTAACCTGTATGTTATCACACTCTTAATTAGGGCGTTAAAGAGCCTCAATCTTTTTCCCGTCATCTGTGAACTTTCTTTCTCCAATGCTCCATATCTTTCCTAGTATCTCATTCACCTTTCCTGTTACATTCTGTACCTGTTTGCTGTCTCCATTGTTGCCTTGCAGTTTGTATCTTATGTATGTCGCCTCTTTTACTATTTCTATTTCTTACTTGTTCCATTTGAAAGTCATTTCTTTTCTCCTTCCTCCTGCTTTCCTAAACTGCATCATATTGGATTTTTCTGCGTTTAATTTTAGTCCTCTTTTTTTTCTATATCTTCCATAATACAGCAGGCGATGATTAGTTATCGAATTGAAGCTTTAGTGCCAACTTCAGAGCGTTATCAAAAATATTATTGGTTATAACATCTAGAACCAACTACACAGTGTTCACTCTCATTGATCAAAGCCAAGTAGTGCTCATTTATTTATTTATTTATTTAAAGCATATACGGGCAATAGCCCTTTACAAAAAGTATTTCTTGGGATATATATGGGATGTTCCACACGAAGTGAGCAGGTCAAAATTTTAAAATGGCTTAATTTTTTTACTTTTATTAAAATGTAGTAAATCTATCTGATGGAGGCAGGTAAAAGAAAAACAAAGTTTTTTCCTTTTATTTAGGCAACGTTTCGTTGGCATGGTCTGCCAACCTCTTCAGGATGTGATTTATTAATCAAAACAGAAAATTTTTTACAATATGTGAAAACAAACTATCATTTACATTACGAAAAGAAAAATTATTAATACCTTATTTGTTTCGCGTGTCACATAGAACACATAGGGTGACTTCACCAGTGAAGGAATGAATAAGGAAATTGTTACTTTTGTTATTTAAGAGGTTTAAAAATGGATTAAAAGTAAAACCCTTTTGAAATTTATATTCTAAAATGTTCAAGCTTTACGTCGTTGAGCAAATTTTGAATAAAGAATCAAAGTAAAAATTTTATTTAATGAAAATCTATAAATATCTCCTAAAAACTGGTAAAGGAACACACAATCTTAGTATCTAAATACGTTTCACCAGTGAAGGAATACATTGCCAGTGAAGAAACACTTAATAGCGGCGATTTTATGATTTTATTCTTAACAAGATAATTTCTTTTATGCAGAACCTGTATATAAAATGAAATAAAAATTTTCAAGGATTCGAAAATTATCGTCGTGTTAGGGAAAGCTTGATATTTTCATATATATAAAGAAAATGTTCGTTAACTGGTCACTTTTCCAATACTGGTGTAGTCACCCTAGCATCAATATAAGCGGTACAGTAATGTACAGTCGTATTTATAGTACAAAAATGACTGTGTTTACAAACAAGACCAAAGAACAGAGCAATACATGGCATCAATTTAAAAGGTGTAGTAACCCTGCTAAAAAACGTAGATTGAAAAAAATTGGAATCGATTAAAATTCAATCGATTTTGAGATTAATTCTTCATAGAATCCAAGATGGAGGATAGTGGGCTGCCACCGGAGGCAGTCCCTCCCGATATATACTATCGATGTCACAATACGCAAGCGGTTAAAACAGTAGTATGTATATGGTGTTGCAATGTTTTTCATAAAAGTGACTTTAATAGAAAAAAAAATGTAAGATACATAAACAGTGTGTTAGTTGTTTGTGATGAACACGATTTGAGCATAACCTCAAATCAAGATCCCACACGTGTTGTGTTACTAAAACTACAAGAAGATCTGCAAACCAAAACTAAAGCGATTGAGAATCTTAGTAAAAACTATAGGAAAATAGAATCAGAGTACAGTAAACTTAAAATCAACTATGAAGGCCTCCTTCAAGAAAACAGAATGCAAGTTGATGTGCTGGATGAGACTACATGCGAAGACAAGGACAGTGATAAAGTAAGTGCACTAATAACAGAAAACCAGCTGCTTAGGGAACTAAATACTGAATTGAAACATAAAAATCTGCTTTTAAACGAAATTCTAACGAAAGAAAAAGAACGACCGAGTAAATACAAGGAAACATATGCAGATATAATGTCAAAAAAGATACACATACCACAATCCAAAAAAGTGCCGAAAATTGTAGTGACAAGAAAAGACAAAGAAGGGAAATCTGTGATAAAGGAAAAAGTATTCCACTATCTACTTAAAGAAAAATCAATCCAAACGAAAAAAATTGATATGAAAAGTAAAGATGTAATTTCAATAACATGCATGAACGAGGAAAGTGCCAAGACAGCAAAAAGATTACTAGACGCCAAGCTCAACCACCTCTACAAGGTCGAAGAAGAACAGCTTAGTAAGCCTGTCATAAGAATAACTGGCATCGAAAATGAATTCAAGTCTGATATAAAAGCAATCGAAAATGACATAAACCAAAGAAATTTTTCAAATTTAGATACAAAGGGTAACGTATTACACGTAGCTGGCAATGACAAAAGCAGTAAAGTAACGGTCATCATGCAAATAACGGGTGAAATGCACAAACATATTAAAGAAAATAAAGACAGATTATTCGTTGGTTATCAGAATTGCAAAGTTTACGATATAATAAATGTGAAACGATGTTATAAGTGTGGTAGATTGGGTCATAATGGCCAAAGGTGTAAGAACAGCCCAACCTGTTTAAAATGTGCGGGAACGCATCTAACAGAAAAGTGCACATCAGAGAAACAGTGCTGCGTCAACTGTAGCTTCTCAAATAAGACATTTGGAAACGACTATAATACTGATCATGTTACCACTGACAGACAAGAATGCAAAATTTTGAATGCTAAGGTAAACAAGGCTATGAACACTACTGAATATATAATAAAACCTGACTTACCGAGATACCTCGGTAAGGTAGATAACTTCAAGAAACGGACGCAAGAGTTAACTAAATCACCAACTACATTACAAACTCAGGTGGGCGGAACTGAATTAATACTGGCAAAACCCAGGCTTGGAAGTTCGTCTTCACTTACATCGATAACAACAAGATCTAGATTCTACTCACAACAAGACCTCAGCCTCAGTTCGCCTACCAAAAATACGCAAGAGGGATCAACAAACTTTTAATTTAAGTGATACAAACTTTGGCAGTGACATTGAAAATTTTAAAAAAGCTCTATTGCAAAAGTGTTAATAGGAAACATGAACTAAAAAATAAACTAAAAAATATATATAATAAACAAATGTATACATATTGTTTTACTTGCGTTAAGTTTTGAGAATTCTATTGACAATATTAAATGTTAATATATGTTAAAATATTAATACTTAGTATATAAGCTCTAGTGTATAAGTATAGTCTTAAGTATTCATGTACCAGCCCTCGTACAGGTAGTTAATATCTATCTCTGAGGACTTTACTCTATGTAATTTTGTTCTGGTTTAATAAATAAATAAAATAAATAAATTCCAATTTTCAGAATTCAATTCGATTGCTTTCGCTTAAAATTGATAGAAGTCGATTAAATACATTTCAAATTTAAATTTCAGTGATTTGGTTTGATCGTTTTGAATCGATTTCTATCAATTTTAATCGAAAGTAATCGAATTGAATTCTGAAAATTGGTATCAAGAATTAGTCTCAAAATCGATTTAATTGTAATCGATTCCAATTCTTTTGAATCTACGTTTTTTAGCAGGGAACGGAAAATAAGAGCTATTTAATGATTTTACATCTTTTGGTAATATTGTTTCTATTACATTTAATGTGAATCATTCCGGATAGAGTGCATTTTTTATAATTTAATTCATAATCTAAGATTTTGGCTATTTTCTCAGTCAAAGTCAGTGAAAATTTATTTATATGTTGTGTCACTACTGCTTCTAGATTATTATTTTTTGGTGTTCCTTAATTCTCGTTTTTAGAGTCCATTTAGTTTCTCCTGTATATGATGCTGGGCACAACTTAATGAAGAACTTATATACTATATTGGTTGGAGGAAAAGAAAATGGCCGACTGGTATAGTTCACGTGTTTGACGGTTGTCGTAATAGTTGGGTTTTGGTGTATGTGTGCAAAGTGCTGAAGTGAGTGCCCGTGTGTGACAGGTGCATAAAAAACAATAGAAACAGAAAAAGTCAGAGAATTAAAGAGAAAAGGAAAGAACAAAGAGCAAAAGGTAAAGAAAAACCGAGTGCAGTGAGAGTTAAGACATATAGTAAGCCATATAGCAAGAGTGGATACTCGCGGGAGTGAAAGCGAACCACAGAGTATAGAGAATGAGTGGAAGCTCACAAATGAGTAGAAGCAGAGCACTGAACATAGTGGAACGGAACTATAAAGCCAAAGACACAAGTACAACACCAGGAACGGAACAAACAGAAAACGACCAAAAACCGATAGGCACGACAGAAACGTGCTATACAACAAAATATAAGACATCAGAGGAAATAAAAGAGTGGATGACAAAGAGTAGAAGACTAAGAACAAACAGTCTACCAGGAATCATAGACTTAGAAGAGGGAGAGGAGACAGAGAGGAAGAAAGAATATAAAACAAAAAGGAAGCTTTCGTCTCCAGATTCAGAGGAGAGAGAGCAAAAAAGAACAATACACAAAAAGGAGACAAGACACGGAAAAGGATAGGAAACGCCGCTAGACTCAGAAGCAAGTCCATTCATCAGAAGTTCAAAGACCCAAAGGTCACCAAAAGAAAGTAGAGATATGCCAGTACGGATAATAGGACGGATGATAGGACAGATGATAAGGAACAAGAAACAGAGGAAGTGGGCATAAAGAGAAGAGAGTGGAACGAACTGATGAGCCTGGTACAGAAAGTAGCGAAGGACATAGATAATATTAAACACACTAATGAGAGCATACAAAATGAACAGATCCTGATAAGGAAAGAACAGACGGAAACAAGGAAAGAAATAGAAGACCTCAAGATACAAACAGAGAAGAATACAAAGGAAGCAGAAGAAACGTACAAGAGCTTAGAAAGGAGAATGGAAACATTGGAAAAAGAGGTCAAAGACAAAAAAGGAGGGGTAGAGAAAGATATAAAGGAAATAATAGAGAAAAGCATGGAAGAAAGACTAAGCAAAGAACAGGTGAGCAGACAAGGAACAGAATGGGTAAAAGAAATAGAAGAATGGAAGAAAATACAGGAAGAAAAGTGGGAGAAAGAAGAGAGACTCAGGAGAAGAAACAACGTGATAATTTCAGGCCTGAATCAGGAAGGGACAAGAAGAAAAGAAGGGATAGAGGAATGGCTGGGAAGTAAGAAAGGAAAGCCAATTAGCTTGAAAAGAATATGGAAGGTACCCGGAAACGAAGGGAAAATAGGAGCAGAGTGTAACAACATAGAGATGAAGGACAAGATAATGCAGGTGAAAAAACAGTTGAAAGGAACAGATATTTACATAGATAACGATAGAACCTGGAAGCAAAGAGAAAACGAAAGAAGAGTCAGAGCTTGGGCCAAAACACAGGCAAAAGAAGAGTCGGTCGTGTCGATATTCGGGACAAGAATGAGAATAGATGAAGAAGAATGGAGACTTGACGAGAAAAGCGACAAAATGAAACCTTTTTTAAAGAAAGGGAGAGAAACAGTAAGAAATGCAGAAACAGAAATGGAAAAAAGGCAAAAATGATTATATGGAACATAGCAGGCGCCAAGAAAAAGACAGAGGAAACATGGAATTACGTAAGAAGCTTTGACATAATAGGACTGACAGAAACGTGGTTAGAAGAAAAGGAAGAGGGCTGGATACTCAAAAAGCTCAAAGGCTTTGTAACAACAAACATACCAGCAGTGAGACAGAGAAGAAGATGCAGAGCAAAAGGAGGGATGATAATTGCGGTAAGAGAAGGAATGGAAGTGCTAGAGGAAAAAGTAACAATGGGCATAGAGGAAAAGAACGAAATAGCAGCAATAAAAATAAGAATAGAAAGGAAAGAAATAATCTTCATACTTACATACGTGAGAGAAAATAGAAAGAACAACTGGGAAGAAATAGAGAAAATAGTAGAAAGAAATATAGAAGGAATAGTACTCTTAGGAGGAGACTTCAACGTCAGAACGGCAGAAGAAGGAGGAATATTAGAGGAAGATGATATGGATAGGAAGAGCAAGGACAAGACGATAAACAAAGAAGGTGAAGACCTAATCAAGAAGATAAGAAACATGGGGATACACATTGTAAACGGAGACACGGAAATGGACAAGGAGGGAGAATGGACATACATAGGCGCAGGAGGGAAGTCGACGATAGACTACCTGATAACAAATATAGACGGGAGGGAAATAATAGAAGACATGAGTATAGGTAATAATGAGGAATCAGATCATCAACCGATAGAGGTAGTGTTGAAACTGAAAACGGAGGAGAGAATAAAGGATATTGGAATAAGAACAGACTGGTCAGAGAGCGGAATAAAGCAGTACATAGGAAACCTAGCAGAGAAAGACAAAGCAAAAACATGGACAGAACTAAAAGAAAAGGTGAAAAGTACAGTAGTAACAGGTACAGTAGTAACACAATACAGCACAGACAAGAAAGCAAAACTGGAGAGGTGGTGGGACAAAACATGCCACGTAAGGAAAATGAAGCTGAAAAAAGTATTAAGAGAATGCAAAACAGGGGTGAGAAGCACCTTGGAATATGCAGAAAAGAAGAAAAATACAGAGAATGGATAAAGAAAAAGAAGATAGAGTGGAGCGAGAAGATGATAGAAGAAATAGAGAGAGACAGGAGTGCGAAAAGCTTCTGGAGAATAATAAACGGAGAGAAAGACAGAAACCAAGAAGTAAGTCACAAAATAAAGAAAGAAGAATGGATCACGTTCTTGAAAGAGCAGTTAAAAGGCACGGAGATAGAGGAAGGTCACATAGTAAATATGGAAAGAAAGCAAGAAAGGCTGACGTGGGAAGAAGATGAGATAGGCGAGGAGGAGGTTCGAAGTGCAATAAACAAGCTAAAGAGAGGGAAAGCAGCCGGAAAAGACGGAATACAAAACGAAGCGTGGATACACGGAAAGGAGGAAATTGGGGAAGAACTAAAAGGAATACTAAACGATATATGGAAGAAAGGTGAACTACCAGAGGAGTGGAAAGTAGGAACAGTAAAGCCCATCTTTAAAAAAGGAAAGAAGAACGAGGTAAAGAACTACAGAGGACTAACGCTGATGGATACAGGCTACAAAGTGTACGCAGAGATACTGAGGAAAAGATTAGAAGACGAGCTGGAAGGAGGAAATAGGCTAGGAGACACGCAATATGGATTCAGGAAAGGAAGAGACACCATAGACGCTGTGTTTGTGCTAAAAAGCGCAGTGGAATCGGAGCTGAAGAAAGGAGGAAAGGCCTGGGCATGCTTGGCGGACCTCAAAGGAGCCTTTGACAGTATAAAGAGAGGGTCGATATGGAAAGAAATGGAGAAGATGGAGGTAAACACGAAGCTGAGAAATAGGATCAAAGAAATATATGAAGAAACGAAGTGTGAGGTTATAGTGAAAGGAAAAATGCTAGGAATGTTCGAAACGAAAGAAGGGGTGAGACAAGGATGCCCGCTCAGCCCAACGCTGTTCAACGTGAGCATGGTAGGATTAGAGCAAGAGCTAAGCAAAGTGCAGGAAGGGGGAATAGTGATAGGAAAAAAGAAGATTTACTCAATAGCATACGCGGATGATGTTATCCTCTTGGCAAACAACGAAGTAGGTATGAAGGAAATGATGAGAAGATTCGGAAAATTTATAGAAAAAAGAGGGATGGAGTTGAACACCAAAAAGACAAAAATCATAAGGTTCAGGAGAAACGGAAGAAGGGGAGTGGACTCGGTGTTCAAATGGAAAGGAGAGGAAATAGAAATAGTGAAGGAAGAAACATACCTGGGATATAAGATACAGAGTAACAACGGAGACACGAAACATATAGACTACCTAGCAGGAAAAGCAAACGCAGTATTGGGAAGAGTATGGAGCATAGGAGAAAGGAAATTTAAAGAAGACTGGAAGAGAAGGATGAAGCTATTTGACGCACTTGTAAGTAGCGTTATAACTTACGGTGCGGAAATATGGGGCTACAAAGAGTGGAAGAAGATAGAGAAAATACAGAATAAATACATGAAGTGGACATTAAAACTGGACAGAACAACGCGCAGCCATATATTACACGAAGAAACGGACAGATGGAAGATAGCAACACAGACCGGAAAAAGAGCGGTGAAGTTTGAGCAGAAAGTAGCAATAAGCGAAGGTAATACAATAATAAAGGAATGTATGAGAGTAATGACAAGCAGCAATGCGAAGTCAGAAATGGGAGAGAGAAGAAGGAAATTCTACGAAGACAAAGGATGGTCGGCGAGCGAAGTGAGTAGAAGGATTGCAGAAGGAGAAATAGTATGGCCAGAGATGACGGAGAGAGGAATGGACATAGAAAAGCAGAATAGAGCGGTAGAAATAAGAGAGTCAAGGTTTGCTAAAGAGATAAGTAAGATCATATTCCAGCAGGAAACACCAAATTACCTCAAGAAAAAAGAAAGCAAAAAGAAGAAAGAGCTGGAGATACAAGCTAGATTTAGATTAGGGAGCGAAAACAGGAGCACGAGATACTGGACCAAAGAGGAGGAGAAGAAGTGCAGAAATGCAAAAACAGTAAAGAGACCCTAAAACATATAATTGAAGAGTGTGGGGCCACAAAAGTACAAGGAAAGAGGTGGGAAGACATTATTAACGGGGAAAGAAAGAACCTGGCGATACTGATGGAAACGCAATGGAAAAGGAGAAGAGCAGAACAAGACAGGTAAGGAGAACAGAACCAGAATGGAACGAGAACGACAACAAAGACCGGCAATGCAGAAGAACCCTAAAGGGAGTCAGATAATCGGACAGAGGTAGGGGTGAGAGAGCCCTAAGAATAAAAGTTGAGTACGGATAGAAACATAACCAAAAGACATATCAGAAAAAGTAGGAAAGCAAAACGTGAGTAGGAAAGAAGTAAAGAAGCCAGCAAAGAGGTTAAGTTATAGAAGGACACATGGAGTCAGAAATGGAGAAAATGATGAAGAGAATAGAAGATCTGGAGAGAAGAGTGCAAGGAGACATAGAGAGGAAGATACGCTGGGAAGAAAGGATGAAGAAAGCACAGGCAGAGCAAACAGATAAACACGAGAGAGAAACAAAGATGTTGAAGCAAAGAATAGATAAGATAGAAAAGATGCTGGAGCTCAAGGAGAAAAAGTACCTCAGAATGGAAGACGTGGACAAAGAATACACGCTCATAATTAAAAAAGGATGGAAGTGGAATGGAGAGAAAGTAAGAGAGTGGATGGAGAGCCAGATTGGGAAGGAGGATTGGGAGACTAAGCCAATGCAGAATGGAGTAGGCATGATGTGGCTAATATTTAAGGATAAGTATGCAAAGAAATACCTTTGGAGGAAAGCAGAGAGAGCAGCAAAGGAAGGAATATTCACCTTGGACGAGGTGCTAACAGCGGCGCAGAGAAAGGAGAGATGGGAGAAATTAGGAATTAGGAAAGAAAAGTACAGATAGGAGAAACAGAAAAAGAAGGAGAAAAAGAGAAAGAAAATGACAAAACAGACACAGAACAAGATCCAGAAAACGAGGAGTAAAAGAAGAAGCAGGGAGTTGAAGAAAGAAAGAAGATAAATAAAAAGGCAGAAGAACACAGACACAAACACAACACACACTTTCTACACACTAATATTTAATTTTTTAACTAAATAAGGAAGTTAAGCTTATAATTTATACTTATATAGTTTATATAAAGCCAAAGATTTTCATTTTGTTTTTTACTTATACACACAAATACATAGACAAATACACAGACGCAAACACAGAACTGAGACGGAGTCGGATTTGAATTTAAGAATGTAAAAAATGTACAAATATAGCGAAAGCTAATAAAGCATTTATTATTATTGATTAAATGTAGCCAATGGTAGGTTTTTGGTGTAGTTATAGAATTTGTAGCTAATGGCCGTACTACCAAGGTGTTTTTATAAGTAAAACAATTATTTACAACGTTTCGGACATTTTATTACGTCCCTCTTCAGGTTCTAAATACAACAATTATACAATTATTTTTTACAATTCACAATAACTTAATTTCGCATTAATAAATAAAACTTACATTTAAAACGTATTGTCAGATTCTTTTACGGAAAGTAATCCGTTCGTCACTGCTTACAATTCGGATTTTTCGTCGTATTTATACAGATGTTACGTATATATGTGTGTGTATAAGACGCGCGTACAGTGGTGGGGATGCAATAGACGATTTTCGAAGCGACACAGCGGGTGTGCTATCAGGAGAGTATGTCTAAGTAGAGGGGGACCCCAACCAATGTTTCAAAATTTTTGACAACGAGCAATCCTACGACAACGTGGGCGTGCGTGGTAACTCTACCTCAGCATGTTCTCCTGTTCTCCTTCACTTGCTGCTTTCAGTATTTTCCTCTTATAAGCACATAAATTGACAATTATTTATTAGAGTGGTATATTCTTTTGGTAAACTATTAATTTCGAATTGTTTATTCATATATCTTGATTGTGTGTGTATGAATACAGCTTCCGAAAATAATCTTTTTCCTCTATTAATTTCTGTATCTAGAATTTGTACATTATTGAAATCTATTTTATGATTATTGTTTTTTGTGTGTAGATATAATGATGACTTATCGTCTTTCCTAGTGTATTTTTTAGAGTGTTCATTAATTCGTACATTTAAACGTCTACCTGTCTGGCCAACGTACGAAGCCTCACAATCTTCGCAATTAATTTTATAAACAACATTCGCTTTATCACAGATTTTAGTATTATCTTTACCTAATTTAATAATATTATTGAGTTTATTCTTGGTACTATATATGATATTTGTATTGTGTTGTTTAAACAAAGTATTCATGGATCTTTCTAATTCTTTAACATATGGAAGTGTAATAAACATTTTTTTATTTTTCTCATTGCATCGATTGTTATTACTATTTCTTAATTTATTTAGGCGTTTTTTTATATGAAATTCTGATAATTCAGGTGGATAATTATTCTGTTTTAAAAGTTCCTTGATAAAATTTATATTTTTATTGTGAAAAGAGTTGTGTGATAATTTAAATGCTCGGTCAACTAAACTATAAATAATGGCAATTTTATTACAAAGAGGATGTTGAGATAAATAATTTAAATATCTTCCGGAAAAAGTTTGTTTATGGTACCAATCTGTGATAATGCGTTGTTGATTATTGACAATAATTTTAATGTCAAGAAAACTAATACAGTTATTAAGTGGTAGTTCAACAGTGAACTGTAAATTTTGGTCATAGGAATTAAACGTGTTTACAGTATGATCAATTTATTATTATTATTAATCATTTATTATTATTATTATTATACTATATTGGTTCGATCCCATTTGTCTATAGGATCTTTACCTAATTTAATAACTGAATTAAAACTTTTTTTAACTATGGGTAGAACATGAAAGTTGAGGGGTTTTAAAATTGCTGCTATTTTATTATATTGATTATTAAAAGGTAAAGGGAGAGGTCAGGAAGATGGCCGACAGTGAGTAGGGGAAGGCGGGGCATGACGTGTCAGGTAGGTAAGTTTGGCACCCTCAAATTTTTAATATTAATGAATGCAAAAAATGTAATTTTTACGTAAACCTAATTAGATATGCTTTTAGAATTTTCCTCTATACTTTTGAGATTATAGATAATGTTTAACATTTAATTTAATAAGATTGAAAATCGGTGCTTAAAAACAAGGTTGACTTCATGTTTAAGTCGCTTGGAGCAACGAGAAAATGATTTTTTTTCTAAATGAGACCAAATCTATTTGATAGTTTCAACTTTTATCTTTCAAGCCCTGTTTTTGTTATTTTCAGAAAATCTTTATAAATAATATAATTAAAAAATGAAAATGGTTGCATTTATTAATGGGTATTATAATAGGTATTAAAATGGGGCATGACGTGGCACCCTGGCGGGGCACGCGTGGCACACTCGGGCGTATCAGTACGCCGTGGCGGCCGCCGAGCGAAGTGATGTAACCTACAAACCTACAAACCAAAAACGGAGCAAGATGGGTTAACAACTACGCAGTGCAATAATTTAGTTTTAAGTAGTTTTTAGTTTCAATTATTACATTAATAAGTAAATAACGATTATTTTGACTGCGTATTAAGTTATATTTAGAGTAAAAAAAAGCCACTTGAAGACTTAAACACAAATCAGCTTGATTTATCCATTGTTAATAATAATTCAGCTTCCGTAAATAATGAAAATTACTTTAAGTAATACTTGAAGAATCAATTGTAGATACTCAAACTGCCTTTTTCAATGGTCAGGTAGTTCAAATATGCTACATAGATGAAAATGATGCGAAATCTTTAAATTTAAACTTATTGTAACAATAATGATAATTTGTTAATCAAACAAAAGTATTATGTTGTGATCATATTTTATAAGAAGGAATTTATAATATAAAATCATTTATTAAAATGTAATTTATTTTAAAATAAAAATTGTTATGTTCCTTAATAAAAATAAAATTTTAAATTTTCAATAGACTGATTAATTATTTGATTTTTGAAAATTTTATTATGGCATAATTATTAAAGTATTAATTACTGGAAAAAAGAATTGAAAAATACCTATAGTAAAATATTAAATTTGACCGTGCCATGCGTGCCCCGTCGGGTGCCACAATCCATCCGCCGGTGGGGCACGTAGAGAATTTTTTTCAGAATTTCTTTTCTGTATTTTATCAATAATTAAAAGAAAATGAAAAAAAAGTTAATAGTTTATTTTATTTTATTTTTTTCTGATCTAATTATTCCGTTTTTGTACATTTTGAAATAATACACGGTTTAGTTGTTATTTTTAATCAAAGTTAGGGTGTCACACGTGCCCCGCCCTCCCCTATACGCGAGTTTAATCGGTGGGAAGAAAGGTAGTCATAAAGTAGGTTATCGGGGAGTAAAAAAAGCGCGGAATAGAGAATTGTAAAGTGGAGAGTGGAAGGGAGAAGGGAGCGTAAGTTACAGTGCGTTTTGTTTGGCGTGGGAGCCCGTAAAAAGGAGAAAGAATTTTGGAATTTAGGAGGTTATGTGAGGTAAGGGTACAGCCACATCGGTGTGATTCAGGCGTAGAACACGAAGGAGGTATAGACTGACTCAAAGCCGGCGCCACAATGGTGAGGTGAAGTGGCTGGGATAGAAAGCGGGATAGCTAGATAGAAGGGAGAAGAAGGAAATTGAGGACGATTTTACAACGGAACGGAAAGTATTCAGAGGAGCAGCCAAAGAGGAGACTAAGAGATACGGATAAAGAGGAAAACAGTGAAGGAAATGGAGGGAGAAGAAAAGCAGGAAGTGGAGCACACACCAAGAAGGGAAAAGGGTATACCGCATGTGGCAAGGTCGAGAGCATTGAGCCTGGGGGCTTATAGACTCAGGGACTCGACGCAGACCGACACAGGCGGTAGACTAATGGAACTAGGTACGAAGGAGAAGAGAAAGAAAGACTCCCCGGCAAATGGAGAGGAGGAGAGAACGAAGAGGATGATGAGCAAAGGAGGAGACGAAACGGATGAAGACAACGAAGAGGAAGAGGAAGAAGAATGTAATCAAGACAGCATGGACGAGACCGTGGTGGAGCTGGATGGAAAGGAGGAAGAGGAGGCAAAATGGAAGAGGAACATCGAAAACAGCGTAGACAAGGGCAACTTAACAGAGATCAAGTCGCTGTTAAAACAGGTCATAATGGGGATTACAGGATTACAACGATAGGTTTGGAAAGGGAAAAGGCGAGGATTGGAAATCAGGACAAGCTGGATTTAAAAAAGGGGTTTGAAGACATTAAGAAGCACGTTGACGAGAGCAATGAGAAATAGAGGAAGGGAGTGGATGAAGAATTAGGAAAGATGAGCACAGAGATCCAAGTGTTAAAGAGTGAGTTGGAGACACTGAAGAGTGGGAGAGGACCACAGGATACAGACAACGATGAAATGAGGAAAGAAGTGGAGGAATTTAAAAAATGGAGGGAGGAGTTGAAGAGCAGAGAGGATGAAAAAGCCAAGCAGGGGAGGCGGATTCGGAAGCGGCAGGGGTAGCGCAGGTCAGAAGGCTGGAAGAGAGGAACTGGAAGGAGCTGGAATGGATGACGGAGGAGAAAGAAAGAGAAAAAAGAAGGAACAACTTAATCATAGTAGGGCTGAGCAGTAAGAAAAGGTATAGCAACGAAGACATTGCGGGCTGGCTGAAACTGGAACTGGAGGTAGAAATAAAAATAGAAAAAGTGTGGAGGGTGAGGACAAAGACGGGAAAATTCATGCTGGGAGCCCAATGTGGAAGTGACAAAGATAAAAAGGAGGTCACGATGAACAAGAAGAAATTGGGGGGGGGGGGCAGAACATATATATCGAGAATGACCTAACATGGACGGAAAGGAAGATCAAGGAAAGGACATGGGACAAAGCGGCAGAAATATGGAGGGAAGGACTGGCGGCGAAGGTAGTGGGGCTGAGAAAGGTCAGAACGGCAGAGGGAACGTGGACGTGGAGCGAGCGAAAAGGGAAGTGGTTTTTCGACAGAGACGTCAAGCCGCAGAAGGACCCCATGGGGGACACCAGAAGGAGGAGGGAGAAAGAGGACGAATAGGGAAGACGGACAGATGGGGGAGAGAAGGAGGAAGGTGGAAGATAAAGGTAACGAAATTAAAGCTATATTTTGGAATGTTGCAGGCACGGCGAAGATGAAGGCGGAGGAATGGGAATATGTTAGGAAATTTGATATCATAGGCTTGGTGGAAACGTGGGAGGAAAAGGATAAAGGCAGGAAGACAGAGGCATACTTGAAGGACTACGAGGTAAGACAGAAGTTCGCGGTAAGAGAGAAGAAGAAAGGAAGAGACAAGGGGGGGAATTGTATTGGCGATAAGGAAAGAAATGGAAGCAGAAATTGAATGGGAGGAGAGAGCGACGGATGAAGCCATCGCGGCGAAATGGGAAAAGGATAACAAGAAGTGGTTATGGGGAATCACCTACATGAGACACTGCAGGAGTGAGAACTATAGAACAATGGAAGAATGGATGGACGGCAACAAGGAGGGTACAACAATAATAAATGGAGACAACGCAAGAACGGCCGAAGAGGGCGGATTCTGGGATAGCGAAGGGGAGAGAGAAGAAAGGAAGAGCAGGGACGTGATAATAAACGAAGAAGGGAAGGAACTGGTAAACTGGATGGAGGAACAGGGTATGGGAATAGGAAACGGAGCCACGGAAGGTGACGGGGGGGGGGGGTGGACACAGATAGAACAAAGATGTTGCTCTACGATAGATTACATCATAAGGAACGTGGAAGGAAGAGAAAGAATAAAGGAGCTGGTGGTGGGGAATAGGATTAAATCAGACCACTCGCCAATATAGATGATAATAAAATGGAGAGGAGGAGTTAAGAAAATGCCGTGGAAAGAAGGAGAGGAGGGCAAGAGAAGTGTGATAAAATGGGACACGGAAGGAATAGAAGACTACCATAGGAAGTTGGAAAGGTGCGAAGAGGCGAAAAACTGGAAGGAGTTAAAAGAGAAAGTAACATATGCATTACTGAAAGTGGAAGTACGGGGACGAAGGGGGGAATGCTTCGAGGAAAAGTGGTGGGACGAAGAATACCACAAGAGAAAAGCGGCCTTAAAAGAGGCGCTGAAAGACTTGAGAAAAAAAGAGATAAACGAAGGGGAATGGAGAAAGCAGAGAAGAGAGTACAGAAACTTTCTAGAGAATAAGAAACGGAACAAACGTAAAGAATGGCTGACGAAGATAGAAATGGACAATGGGATGAAACTTTTTTGGAAAGAAGTACGCGCAAGAAGCACGGCTCACAGGTGGACGCAACGATCTCAAAGGATCAGTGGAGGGCTCACTTTAGATGCCAGTATATAACCGAAGAGACAACAAATGAGATAAGGAACTTTAGCGAGAAGGAAGAAGAGGAAGGAGAAAGGTTGGAGGATATATCGGTGGAAGAGGTAAGAGAGGTAATAAAGAAACTTAAAAAGAAAAAGGCAGCGGGACAGGACCAGATTACAAATGAAGCGTGGATAATTGGGGAAGAGGAGCTCATAGCGGAACTGACCGCGATACTGAACGAGATATGGAAGGGCGGGGAAGTTCCCAGATAATGGAAGACAGGTACGATAAAACCCATATTTATAAAGGGAGATAATAAAGAGGTAGAGAACTACAGAGGAATCACACTAATGGATACAGGATACAAGATTTATGCGGAAATTGTCAGGAGAAGACTGGAAACAGAGTTGGCAGAAAAAAAGGTACTGGACGAGACATAAATGGGGTTCAGAGAAGGAAAGGGCACAGCAGAGGCCATTTATGTACTCAAAGAGATGATAAGGAAAGGGACAGGAAAAGAGAAAGGAAAAATTATCATCTGCTTCGCAGACATGAAGGCCGCGTTTGACAGACTGAAAAGAGAGAGGATTTGGGACAGGTTAGGTAAAAAAGAAGTGAATGGGACCCTCATTAGAAGGGCACGCAGCCTGTTGAAAGGAACGAGGGCAAGGGTGGAAATTGGAGGAGAAATAATAGATGAATTCGGAATTAAAGAAGGGGTGAGACAGGACTGCCCGTTGAGCCCCACGCTATTAAATATAGCCATGGCCGACCTGGAGGAAGAGATGGAAAAGGTGCAGAGAGGACGAGTATGGATAGGAAAGGAAAAAAGAAGAGTGAAAACCACCATATCATACGCAGACGATATAGCACTCATAGCGGAAGATGAAGAGGTGATGAAAGATATGCTAAAAAGATTGAAGAAATGGAGTGAGAGGAAAGGTCTGCAGATAATCGCAAAGAAAACGAAGATAATGTTATTCAGGAAAAAGGGAGGAAGGAGAAAGGAAGTGACCTATAAATGAAAGGATGAAGCCTTAGAGATGGTGAGGAAGTTTGATTACCTGGGATACACTCTAAAGGGTAACAACTCGGACCAGGAACACATAAGAAAGATAAAAGGAAAAGCAAACGGGACAATCTGGAGAATATGGAGCATAGCAGAAAGAAAATTTAAGAATTCTTGGGACCTGAGGATGAAGTTATTTGAGATAATGGTGAAGGGAGTCGTCATGTACGGAGCGGAAAACTGGGGCTGGAGAGAGTGGAAGGAATTAGAAGGTATAAAAATGAAGTACGTAAGATGGACGCTAAAGCTAAATAGAACAACACCGTGGCACACGATCAGGAAGGACACGGGGATAAGGAAAATAGCAATGGAGGCGGCAGGCAGAGCGATGAAGTTTGAGGAAAAGCTGAGTAGGGCGAAGCCAGACTCGCTGGAAAGGGCGGCATGGGAACAGGCATACCGGGATGAGGAGGATAAGTGGAACAGAAAGGACAGGAAACCGTCGTGGAATGGAAAGAGGGAATATCTGGAAAGCACAGGAATATTCGTCAAGGAATGGAATCACTGCGTAAGAATTGGATGGGACAAAAGAACGGAGGTAAGAGAAAAAAGAGATGACAGTTTCAAGGAGGAAACTGACAAGGAAGTAAGGAAGTCGACGTATGCCAGAGAGATAGGAGAGGTGTTGGGCAAAGAAAAAAGGATTTACGCTAAAGAAGAAGGAAGGAATTTAAACAAGCGCATACACTGTCGGTCGTTAATGTACATAGAGGTTTAAGTACATTGTAGAAGCTATACAATTGTAACCGAAAGGTTTAAATAAAGCATTTATTATTATTATTATTAAAAGGTAAAGAGATGTAGGAAACCGATCTATTGCATGCAGGTGTGGTTTTGTGGGATTGTTTATGTTTGATTGTGTACATCCCCATACGTATATAACGGTTAATGAATTTGTTAGGGTAATTATTGTCTCTAAGGATTTGAGTAACCATTTTTAGATTTTTGCTATGAAATTTTTTATGTGAAAGAGAAATGGCCCTATCAACAAGGTTATGGACTATGTTTATTTTTGTTGAGTGGGGTGATTAGTAACATAATTGATTAATCTACCGGAAGAAGTAGGTTTATTGAACCAATCAGTAATAATAGAATTATTGTGACGAATTAGAGAAATATCTAAAAAATTAATTTTTTTTATCTTGTTCTAATTCATACGTAAATTGCAAACGATTATTGTATGAATTAAATATTTGTAACTAAATCAATATGATTAAAGTTGATAGAAGCACCCTCCATTGTTAATGTGAAATATAATAATATATATATAGGATCCTGTGAGGGCCAATACGTAGAAAAAAAAAACAATTGTAGCTTGTGCGACGTTTCGTCAGCTTGATTACTGACCTCTTCAGGCTTTATTAAAAAATATACAAAATGGTTAGAATTTATTTTACAATTAAACAGAGATAATAAATTAACAATAATAATTAGACCAGGCTTACCACAATAAAAAATCTATGCTAATAAAAGATGACTTTATTAGCAACGTCAAACGAATAAAGTCAATGTTGTGGGAAACCGTACACATCTCTACTTATATATATAGGAGTCAGTTTGTTTACATACACAAAGTCATAATAGAAAGTTAAAGAGCGATTTGTATACATTATTTAAATTTTGTGTATCCTCTGTTTTGTTAACTGTATTTTTTGTACTATTGATGTAAATCATTTCCGAAATTTTTCGTTTTTTGTAATCAACTTCCTTATCCAATATTTGTGTATTTTCCCAATCTATAATGTGGGAGTTGTTTTGAGCATGTTACAGCTATCATGGATTTTTCTTTCTTATCTTTTTCATGTTCTTTGATTCGAATTTTTAAAGCTCTTTTAGTTTCTCCTACATATGTAGCAGGACAGGTCTTACAGTTGATCTTATATACAACCCCACACGTATTCATTTTTTCAAGTTTGTCCTTCCCAAGCTTAATAACGTTATTAAGTTTTTTATTGATGAGTGGCACCGTGCGTATATTGTGTTTGGAAAGAATTCTACTACATTTATGAAAAAATTCTTCTTGGAATGGAATAGAAACAATAGGTTGGAGATCCCTGTTGGACGATGTCGTTTTGTTGGAGTATTTTATTTTGCGAAGTCTGTTGTGAATGCAATTTTCTATGAATGTTTTAGGATAGTCATTTAAGGAGAGTATTTGTCTAATTTTACGAATGTTAATATTGTGGAATTCTTCATTAGATAACAGAATCGCTCTATCCACTAAGTTAGAAATAATATTTCTTTTTTGTTGTACAGTGTGGTTAGAGTTATAATTTAATAATCTTTCGGATGCCATTGGTTTTTGGTACCAATTGGTAATTATTTTATTGCTTGATCTGATGAGGGTGATATCCAAAAAGTTTATTTGATTATTAACTTCTATTTCATGTGTAAATTTTAAGTGTTCATTATAATTATTAAAAATATTTAAAGTTAATTCCAAATCATCTTTTCTAATGCATAATAATGTGTCATCAACATATCTAAAGTAGAAGAGAGGGACAACATCGTATTTTCTTTTTAGTGTGTCTAAACAGTCGTTTTCAAGATTTTCCATGACTATGTCAGCGAATAAGGGAGAGATGGGTGATCCCATAGTGTGCCAAATATTTGTTTATATATGGTGTCATTAAAAGTGAAAAAGGTGTTATCAAATAAGAATTTGACTGCATTGCAAATTTCATCGCAAGTATACACTACAATCGCAAGTATATAAGTATTTGTCTTCTTGGAATAACAATAAATATCTATATAAACAATACCACCCATATCAACTAACTCAGACAGATACTTATCTCCCTAGAGCTTATGGCTTACCTAAAATTCATAAAACCAATATACCGTTAAGACCGATCATTTCAACTATTGGTAGCCCAACGCATTTCTTATCAAAAACTATTCTCAATGAATTGAAAACCTGCATATCAGTGCCACACTCACATATCGACAATAGTTTCATATTAAAAAAGAAAATAAAAGAGTTTGTTATTCCTGATGAGTATGTGTTAATATCATTAGATGTCAACTCTTTGTTTACTAACATTCCTTGTGAATCGGTTTTACAAAGTTTAGATAGAAGCTTTACATACATTCACAATAATTGCCGAATTCCGTTTGATGAAATTCGCAATGCAGTCAAATTCTTATTTGATAACACCTTTTTCACTTTTAATGACACCATATATAAACAAATATTTGGCACACTATGGGATCACCCATCTCTCCCTTATTCGCTGACATAGTCATGGAAAATCTTGAAAACGACTGTTTAGACACACTAAAAAGAAAATACGATGTTGTCCCTCTCTTCTACTTTAGATATGTTGATGACACATTATTATGCATTAGAAAAGATGATTTGGAATTAACTTTAAATATTTTTAATAATTATAATGAACACTTAAAATTTACACATGAAATAGAAGTTAATAATCAAATAAACTTTTTGGATATCACCCTCATCAGATCAAGCAATAAAATAATTACCAATTGGTACCAAAAACCAATGGCATCCGAAAGATTATTAAATTATAACTCTAACCACACTGTACAACAAAAAAGAAATATTATTTCTAACTTAGTGGATAGAGCGATTCTGTTATCTAATGAAGAATTCCACAATATTAACATTCGTAAAATTAGACAAATACTCTCCTTAAATGACTATCCTAAAACATTCATAGACAATTGCATTCACAACAGACTTCGCAAAATAAAATACTCCAACAAAACGACATCGTCCAACAGGGATCTCCAACCTATTGTTTCTATTCCATTCCAAGAAGAATTTTTTCATAAATGTAGTAGAATTCTTTCCAAACACAATATACGCACGGTGCCACTCATCAATAAAAAACTTAATAACGTTATTAAGCTTGGGAAGGACAAACTTGAAAAAATGAATACGTGTGGGGTTGTATATAAGATCAACTGTAAGACCTGTCCTGCTACATATGTGGGAGAAACTAAAAGAGCTTTAAAAATTCGAATCAAAGAACATGAAAAAGATAAGAAAGAAAAATCCATGATAGCTGTACATGCTCAAAACAACTCCCACATTATAGATTGGGAGAATACACAAATATTGGATAAGGAAGTTGATTACAAAAAACGAAAAATTTCGGAAATGATTTACATCAATAGTACAAAAAATACAGTTAACAAAACAGAGGATACACAAAATTTAAATAATGTATACAAATCGCTCTTTAACTTTCTATTATGACTTTGTGTATGTAAACAAACTGACTCCTATATATATAAGTAGAGATGTGTACGGTTTCCCACAACATTGACTTTATTCGTTTGACATTGCTAATAAAGTCATCTTTTATTAGCATAGATTTTTTGTTGTGGTAAGCCTGGTCTAATTATTATTGTTAATTTATTGTCTCTGTTTAATTGTAAAATAAATTCTAACCATTTTGTATATTTTTTAATAAAGCCTGAAGAGGTCAGTAATCAAGCTGACGAAACATCGCACAAGCTACAATTGTGTTTTTTTTTCTACGTATTAGCCCTCACAGGATCCCATATATATTACTATATTTCATATAAATCAATATGCTTTTTGTTGCACATAATGGTATCATCTACGTAACGGAAGTAAAACAGAAGTTTGATGTTATAATTTTCTTTTAAAATTTCAAACAATTCATTTCTAAATCGTCCATTACCATATCTGTAAACAAAGGTGAAATGAGAGAGCCCATAGGTGTACCTTCAATTTGTTGATAAAACTTACTATTGAACAAGAAAACTGAATTGGAGAATAAAAATTTTGTGCACGATTTCACGGAACGGAATTTTGCATTTCTTGTGTATATATTCAAATCTTCTATCTAGGCTATCTAATACTAGTTGTAGTGGTATGTTTGTAAATAAGTAAATGACATCTAAAGAAAGTAGTATATAGTCATCCGGAATAATAACTGATTTTAATTTTTGTTTTAAATCTAAACTGTTATTGATATGAGATGCGGGTATTTTTATAGAAGATTTAATCTCATTTTAAATTATTTTAGATAATAAATGGGTCGGACTATAAATCAACGAAATTATTGGACGAAATGGTTCATCTTTTTTATGTATCTTGGGTAAACCATAGCATTTTTCTAGTGTCATGTTGGTACAAGAAAGTGCGTTGTTTTTTTTTTTCTTCCAAAACGAGGTATTCTAGCTCCAAGCCAGGTCCTCCAAAGTGCGTTGATGTGAAATTTCGTGTCGTAACGGGGTTAATGTATGAGAGAGTATTAGTCCCTCTCCGTGGTTCGCGGGGTAATATACAAGCGTACTCTACGCTCGCCGTTGTAGAATTACCTGCAGGCTGGAGCGGGCGCAGCGGCACAGGCCACGGACCGGCGCGCCCGGTCTACTGTAGAAAGCCTAGGTCACTTTCTACTAGAGCCGGTGGCGCGTGCTGCCGCTGCTGCCAACTTCGGCGCACGAACTACTGACGGCTAGCTATGTAGTAGCCTTACCTACCTCCGCCGGTGTTTCCGTACAACACCGCTCAGGGTAACCTGAGCGACTTGAACTTACAATTCCCCGTTGATGATGCTCCTCTAGGAGGTGATGCCACCTACTGGTTGCGCTGCTGGCATAACTCTCTCTCTCCCCCCCCCCCTCCTCCCTCCCTCTCTGTCTTGTCTGCAAGTGAGGAGGGTTTACTTTTAAACCAATTAACTTCACTGATGTTGTCCTTGCTATTTCTCACTTCTCCTCGCAGGCAAGAGGGGTAGATGGGGTCCCGCTGGGGATTATCGTGAAAGCACTTCCGGTTATTGGTGATTATTTGGTACAAATATTTAACTCTTCTTTCGCTCAGGGAATCTTTCCAGGGTCTTGGAAGCAGGCGCAGATAATAGCGCTTAAAAAGGTTGTAGCTCCGTCAAAAATCTCGAACTTTCGCCCTATAGCGCTGCTCTGTTTTCTCTCCAAAGTCCTTGAAAAGATTGCCCACACCCAAATCACGGAGTATCTTAATAAAAATAATCTCCTTGATCCCCTCCAGGCCGGATTCAGAAGACATCACAGCACGCAGACTGCCCTAATAAAGTTAACTGATGACATACGCATGGCAGTAGACAAGAAAAAAGTGACCTTACTTTTGTTGTTTGACTTTAGTAAGGCCTTTGACAGCATCTCTCAAACTAAACTACTGAGAAAGCTACGTGGACTAGGTTTCTCAAGGACAGCTCTTATGTGGATTAAATCATACCTACAAGGTCGCTCCCAGATCGTACTATCTAAAAATAGCGGATCATCAGATTGGCTTGAAACAAATCTGGGAGTTCCACAGGGATCTGTCCTTGGTCCGCTACTTTTTTGCCTCTATGTTAATGATCTGCGTAACAAACTTGACGGACGTACGATTAAGCACATTTTCTATGCAGACGATCTGCAGATTTACCTACATACTACTAAGAGCAAAATTCAGGAGGGACTAGCTCGGCTAACTGAAGCGGCACGGCAGGTGTCTGACTGGGCAAGGGACTCCGATCTGCGTCTCAATGCTGGCAAAACCAAGGCAATCTTGTTTGGTTCAAAGAAAAATGTAAATAGTATTAACGATCTAGGTTTGCCAGGTATTGAGATGCAGGGAGGGGTTCTCATTCCATTCAGTGACGAAGTTGTGAGTCTTGGTGTTACTCTTGATAGCAAATTGACGTGGAAACCGCACATTGATAAAGTCACCAACAAAGTTAACAAAGCCCTATACAGTCTGCGGTTTATAAGGGCTTGTACCACCGAGACACTTCGCAAAAGGTTAGTCGAGACTCTAGTGCAGCCTCACTTGGATTACTGCACGGTGGTGTGCTTGGACGCAATAGTTAAACTTCGCATCCGACTTCAACGGCTAAGCAATACAACTGTGAGGTATCTCTTCGGGGTTGGGAGGGATGAGCATATCAGCCCCTTTAGGAGACGCCTGGGCTGGCTTCGTACGGACTCTCGCAGATATTATTTTGCAGTGCTTCCAATGTATAAAGTTACCCGGATGCGAGAGCCCGATTATTTAGCTGCATTTTTTACGGAGCACAAGCCCCGGCGGCCTAGCAGGGGAGTTCCGCCAGAACTAAATACCCCAGCAGTGAGCACGGAGACTGGTGCCAGAACATTCCAAGTCCGAGGTGCTCATTTCTGGAACTCTCTCCCCCTACCCTGCGCAATCTACCTTCTTACCAAGCTTTTAAGAGGGCGGTGCGTAACTATCTACTTGATCTCGATCCCTAGCCTCCTTCGATGGAAATGTTGATGACAGCTAACCATTAATTTTATTCTAGTCACTAGCTTTAAGACTCGGCCGAACGGCCAAAATAAAGCGATTGTATGATATGACGATATATACTCTGGTATATGAAATATTAAGTTAAGATATGTATTTTAATTCTAATTCTAAACACGAATTTTATTCTACTTATGTATTTCTTTATTCTTATTTTTATTTTTATTTATTTTTTATTTTTATATTTTGTAAACACTTGCTGTGATATCATTAATTGATAGTTTCGCCAGAGTAGTCTAATATGAAACTTAACATTGTGTCGTATCTGTTTTCTCTATAGTATAAGAAATTTGATTTTGTTTTAATTTATATTAATTTGCTATTATTTGCATATTCGACTTTTGCAATAACTTGTATCACTACAATATTGTATTGTATACTATAATGTATGTTATTGTGTATTATATGTGTATTATAATTTTTTTGCCACCATGGTGAATAAAGCTCTCTCTCTCTCTCTCTCTCTCTCTCTCTCTCTCTCTCTCTCTCTCTCTCTCTCTCTCTCTCTCTCTCTCTCTCTCTCTCTCTCTCTCTCTCTCTCTCTCTCTCTCTCTCTCTCTCTCTCTCTCTCTCTCTCTCTCTCTCTCTCTCTCTCTCTCTCTCTCTCTCTCTCTCTCTCTCTCTCTCTCTCTCTCTCTCTCTCTCTCTCTCCCGTCCCATTCGCTGTCGAGTAATGTGCCGAGCCTCGCTGAGTCTCGCACTGCGCTCGTGTAGCCTCTCTCGTTCTTTTTCTCTCCTCACAGCTTGGCCGGGTGGGATGACGCAGCCGGCATTTTATCAGTGGCGTTCCGGTTGCGGATCGGAGGCGCGGAGGGCACGTGGCGCGATTATAGCCGCGGCACTGACGGAGCGGAGGGGACGGGTGTGCACCTGTTGAGTGCCGACATTAAGATGGCCGCGGTGTCGCTTCTCAAGCGCGGCGGCGGCGGAGGAGAGGGCGGCGGTGGCTTCTTCTTCTTCTTCGGCCGACTCCCGTGCAAGCCGCGCGGCGCGCTATGAGTCGCGATACGTGCAAACGCGCGAGATTCAAATCTCGCGACGCTGGATGCGTGACTATTTTCCTTAATTCTTGCGCCCGTTACACCCCCCACCCAAATTTAGCGTACCCTGGACGTAATATCGGGGAAAAGGAAGGGCGCAGAAATAAGGTGTACAACCAGGTAGGTGGAGGCTCTTCCCTTTATTGCATCCTCTCGGGCATTTGGGACCTATTTGCATGAGCAGTATGTACAAAAGAATATTTACCCAAAAAAAATATATACAAAATATTTAAAACAAAAAAATGTCCATGAGGCTGGGCGCGCTCCAGCCCGCGGTCGTAGCCCTCCCCGGGTTAGCTACGGGGAGGCACGTCTAGTCTGGGGGGGTCAGCCGCCACGTTCGGACACTTGCGGGGCATCCTGACGTCCGGCCACTTGTACACGTGGCAGTAGCGGATGCGACCCGAGCTAGGAGGGTTTGGCTGGGGCCCCTGAGGTTGCTCCTCCGCGATACCCAGCTCGACTGCGGCACGTTATTCGGCACGCCGCGCCTCTTCCCAAAGTGCGCGGGCGGCCTGCAGGGTAGTCTCCTCTACCTTTCGGCGGTCGCGCGCCTCCTCCAATTCTCGCTCCAGCTGGGCGCGGGTGCGTTCTTCTTCGGCCTCCTGCTGACGTTGGAGGTGGGTGCGTCGCTCAGCCTTCGAGGCGGAGACGAACTCAGCCTCCTCCCGCTTGGCCGCGATCAACTGCTGCCAGTAAGCAACGGAGGCGTGAGGTCGGGCGCACGTGCTCATATATCTGTCGAAGGCCTCAAAGGTCTCGGCCCTTCGTTGGCGGGCGGCGTGGTCAAGCATGCATGCCTCCATCAGCCCGCTCTCCAGCTCCTCCCAGTGGGGATCGCCGGCATTGGGGCTGGGCTGGTCTGCACACCCACGTCTCTGACCATCCTGGGGCATGGCGGTGGAATGGCGCCGGCTGGCGGGGCTGCGTGGTTCTCTTGCGGCGCGGCGAGGGGCACTTCAGGGCGTGCGTTTGCTTGGCCGGCCTCCGTGTCGTTCGCCTCGACGATGAGGGGCTGCTCCCGGAGTAGTTCCCGTGCCTCCTCCTCTTGCTGCAGGCGTCGCTGGCGGAGCTGGTGTAGCACCGCCTATGCCACGCCCAATTGGCTTGCCCATGTCGAGGGAGATGAGGGCGGCCATCGCCTGTTCCAGTGTCTCCTCCGGAATCTGCAGCATCTGAAAAGGGTATTTCAGGTTAGGCCAGTGCTAATGTTATCAGCGCGTAGTTTGTCGTAAATTGTTAGGGGGAAAGAAGCGCAGGGCTCGCAACGCTACGGAGGCTTGCGGAGACGACCGCGCCCCCTGCGAGGAGCATTCGGGGCTCCCTGTCCTACCGAAGGTAGTTCGGCAGGAGCCGCAGTTTCGCCGCGCTCACTTAGCGGTCTCTCCCGCGTACCTTTAATATGGCTCTTCAAACTTAGGGGCCAATTTAGCCGCGATTCCCTTCGCGGCCGAGGAGAGTGTGTGGCTGCGTTTCGAGACCCTGTCTCCCGGTTTGAAGTTTGGCTCTCGCCTGCCTGTATCGTAATAGCTAGCTTGGCGATCTTGAGCCGCTCTCGCCTGCGAGGCGGCTCGCTGGTGGAGGTCTGGAAGGGCGTCAAGCTACTTCTTCCAGCAAACCAAACTTTCTTTTTGCGTCGGTGTCTCTGCCGCAACCTCCAGTAGCAACATGTCGGAGCTGACTCCGGTAGAGCTGTGCACAGCCGTATTCATGGCGAAGCAGTTCCGGAAGCTTCTCGTCCCCTGTTGTGTGTCGCTCCTTAAGGTAAGAGGCGACCATCGTTTTAAAGGTACGATTGGCGCTCTCCTCCGGATTAGCCTGCGGGTGATAGGTGGGAGTATTGGTGTGGTAGATCCCTCGCTCCCTCAAGAAGTCCTCAACGCATGGTTCTTGAACTCTGTGCCGTTATCAGAGAGGAGCCCTTCTGGGCAACCGAATCGGAGTAGAACCTTCCGATCCAATTCTCCTACCACCGCCTTTGCGTTAGCTTTACGTATCGGCGAAGCCTCCGCTCACCTGGAGAAAAGGTCTTGGAACACCACAATGTATTCAAAGCCTTTAGAGGTGCGAGGCAGCGGTCCGCTTATGTCTCCAGCGACAACCTGCCAGGGTCTGTCGACGACTCGCCGACCCATGAGGCCGGCTGGAGCCCGTTGTTCCACCTTGAACCGGTGGCACGTTTCGCTGTTGCGCACGTACTTTTATGTTTCTGCGTAGTAACGTGGCCAATAGTAGCGCAACGCTACTCTGGCAAACGTCTTTTCTCGACCGAGATGACCAGCAGTGGCGTCGTTATGACTCTCCTGCAAAACCTCGCGACGATGCTCCTCTGGTACGACCAGCTTCCAGGCATCCTCGTCGTCGTTCGAGGATTGCGTCTACGTCCGGGTTCGGTCGATAGCGATGAAGGTTGCCCGCGACAAGTTTGTAGGTTGGAAAATCGTTGGCTTGCTCCCAGACCTTGGCGCTCCATTCTCGGTACCACGTGTCCTCGGTGTCTGTTGACCAGGACACCGTAGCCACTTCCGGGTCTTCCTCATCCTCGTACATCCGAGAGAGGGCGTCGGCCAGGTGGTTCAAGGTGCCATTCCGATGTTCGATCGAGAACTTGTGGCCTTGCAACTCCAACGCGCACCAAGCGAGTCTGCTCGTGGGGTTTTTCATCTGACAGAGCCACCGCAGACTGCTGTGGTCTGTCACAACCTTAAACTCGTAGCCTTTGACGTAAGGGCGAAACTTCTGAATCGCCCAGACAACCGCAAGGCACTCCCTTTCTGTGACGCTGTAGTTCCGCACCGCCGGGGTCAACACCCGGCTCGCGAACTCGATCACTCGCTCTTTCATCTCTACTTCCTGTAGCAGCACCGCGCACCTACATCGCTAGCATCCGTCTGCACGATGAAAAGGCCATTGGGATCAGGGCGATGTAGGACCGGAGCGGTCATGATCATCGCCTTCAACAGCTCGAAGGCGCTTTGCTGCTCTTCGAGCTACTCATACTTCTGGTTCTTCTTTGTCAGACTCGTGAGAGGCTCGGCAATCGTTGCATAGTTCGGAATGAATTTCCTATACCACGATGAGGTACCCAGGAACCGCCGCAGCTGCCTCAGATTCTGCGGCTGCGGAAAATTCTTGATGGGCTCTATCTTGGCCGGGTTCGTCCTCGTGCCGTCCCGGTTAACCGAGAAGCCCAAATATGCTACCTCTTGTTTGCAGAAAACACATTTTTCTGCGTTGAGAGTTAGTCCAGCGGCGACGAGCCTTTCCAACACCATTTTCAAGCATTTCTTGTGCTTCTCGAACGTTTTGGCGACTATGATGATGTTGTCGAGGTAGGCGTAGATATAAGGCTCCAGCTCGGGTGCGAGCACTTGGTCGATGAGCCGTTGGAAGGTAACCGGCGCGTTCGTTAGTCCGTACGGCATCCGCCGGAACTGGAACAGGCCCAGCCCCGGCACCGTGAAATCGGTGATATCACACACACGCACACGCGCGCGCGCGCGCACACACACACGCACGCACGCACGCACGCACGCACGCACGCACGCACGCACGCACGCACGCACGCACGCACGCACGCACGCACGCACACACACACACACACCTGGCGCGATTTTACTGGAGCGTCGTATAAGTGTTTCGAATAAAATTTCGATGGTGTATTCGCGATCTCTGTCGCTTCTAAGTGTCGCTTGCCTTGAGTCGCGATGTTGGATATTTTGCTGCAAACTCGGCGCGATTTTGATTAAAGCCTAATGCGCGTTTGATCTCTTGATTTATTAAAGATTAAGTGTTTGTGCCGAAATTTAAAAATTTGAGAAAGTATAAAAATCGCGACAATTTTCTTAAATCGCGTAGTTATAAAAATTAAACGCGTAAATTTTGTAAATAGGCTGCTCAAAAATAAAATTTAGTTGCCTATTTCGTGGGCTAGATTATTTGACCATAATCGTGACATCGAAAATTTAATTCACTTATTTTTCGTAGCTACGCCGAGGCATACGAGAAATACAAAAATTATGTATATGAGAAATGCAGGCTCGTGCGAACGTAAACATCGCGTTGAATTCCGCGAACTCGCCTGTCTGTCAGACTCTCTCTCGCTCTTCGCTTGCCGAGAGCTTCGACGTTCGTCGTTGCCGAAAAGCATTCGACCGACGACGAGTAAAGGCAATGTTAGGTGCACGTGCACTCGCCGCATCCATTATGTTAGGGAATGGGAGTTGCTGCCTTATAGCGTTTGAGTTGATTTATCCTCCGCTGTATGGTGCATGATGCCTTCTTCCTCTCTTGCAGAACTTGACAGTCACCGATCATCGTTGTTTATCTTCTCGATTTGTGTTGTTTCCTGCCAATGGACTGTTGGATAGTGAACCATGACCCTGGCTGCTCGATGTCGGTAAGGTAGTTCCCAACAGCTCAAAATTTCTATACGGGCGACAACATGGAATCGTCATATATCGAATTTGCTTGTTAGTTTTTTCACGTTTTAGTACCGGAAAAGTAGTGTTTATAATTTTTTTTCATGAGAAAATAGTTGCGCGTAGAGTGATGACAATAGGTTTCGGTGAATATTAGATGTGCACGTGAATTCTCGCATTTTTGAATCTTTTTTGTTTGAGAACCTTGCTTATTATATCGAGACAATTTAGTTGTCTTTCATACTACGATTTATCTAGTGTATCAATTAGAATTGAAAGTGCCTCTAGACTAGTCATAATTAGAGTGCCGCGCGCTAATGAACTATTGCCGATAAAGCAGGTTACTGCTATGGCTCATGTGTCGCGCATACTAATCATTCATTTGCCGTCGGATGTGAGTAGGCCCGGACGTGCAATACTTTATCTCAGCTTGAGATACATCTTGCGTTGAGTTTAGTTTATTTCTTCATAGTGGTTATTCTCGCGTTAGTTTTCTTGTACTTCCGCTTGAGATTTTAATGGTGTCAGGAATTAATTTTGGGCAAGCAGTTGTATTTATTGCCGAGAATAGGCAATACTGCCGAATTATGCCCGGTAAATCATAAATTTGCCTTTGACGCAAATCCGCGTGGACTAGAAGTTTTAGTACGTCTACGCTGTACTGTCCTGCAGGGGGAAATGGACGTTAAGCAGCCGTTAGTCTTTTAGATGACCTGTGTTGTCCTGCAGAGGGAGATGGACGTTAAGCAGCCTCCAGTCTTTTAGACAACCTTTGAGAGAATTTATATTTCTCATTTAATTGTAGCTAAGCACATTTATTTGCTAGCTACATATCTTCTTAATTTGCCTTTCGGCAATCTATCGTAGAACTGGAAGGGTTAGTACGTCTACGTTATTGTCCTGCAGGGGGAAATGGACGTTAAACAACCCCCAGTCTTTCAGACGAATTATTATAGAAAGGCTATAGCGGGATAAGATGGTCAAAATTGCACTCACCTGGATTTTTTTTTTGGGATTGACCATTTGAAAGTACATTATTAAAAACCTCTCTAGCCAAATTTTCAGCTCCCTAGGTGATGATTTGAGTCTCCTAACCTAAAAAACGTGTTTTTTCGAAAAAAATTTTTTCCGCTCGACCCTTTCTTTAAAAAAATCTGAAAAAATTCACAGACATATGTTTTTGAATAAGAAAACAGCCTGATTTTTTTCAGATTTTTAAAAAAAAAATGAGCTGAGAAAAAAATTTTTAATTTTTCAATGATTTTTTAAGTTATGTAGGTAATTTTTGGCTAACTTGTAAATAATGATTTTTTGTGTATTTTTTCCCGTTCTTTCAAATGGCGGTGTCCGAATTTGCGTTTTCGAGCCGGAACATACTCAAAATTCGAAAAACCCGATTTTTTAAGCATTTTTCCCATGTTTTTGGCACATAACCTCAAAACCAATAGCTAAATAAGTGTTTATGAACAATTTTTTTTCAATTTCTTTCTATATCTTCGAATTCCACTGTCAGAACTACCATTTTTGCATCAAATAATGCTATAAAATCAAATTATAAACATTTTTTTCGTGTTTTTTACCATGTTTTTGGAACATAACCTCAAAGAAGATCATTCAATACGTGTTAGGACATACAAAAATATTCTAAAAATTTTTTTAATGAAAAAAATTTTTTAGAATTGAGTTTTACTTCTCCGGTAGCTACAAAGGGCCTGATATAGTCTTTTTCAGGCGCAGGGAAACTGCATATTACAGAATTATTCGTGAAACATATGAACATATATATGTATTTGTAACTATGCATGAATATTAATTATTATGAGTTGATATGCAGATAGTCAAGTGCCGCATGGAGTATATATTCATCTGTACTTCAATTACCGATCTGCATAATTATAATGATAAAAATATGCTTTAAAGTATATTTTAAAGTATATGCTTTGAAATAGTTCAGTAATTGAATATCAACATATGGGGTGCGTTTTTTTTATTGGTCGTTTCGCTAGTGAACCGACTATTTCGGTCGATTCTGCTGTCTAGTTATAAAAAAAGAGTTGAAATAGACAAATTGTGTTAAAATATAATAAAATAAAATAAAAAAGTTACTTTTCTTCATTCTATTTAACTCAAATTGTCTATTTTAACTAATTTATTTTGTTAATTAGACAGGAGAAACGACCGGAATGGTCTGTTCACTTGTGAAACGAACAGAAATAACATGGGTTAGTATATCGATATATACGAGGAACAGCGGGAATAAGCACTGTTCCTCATATATATAGATATACTAACCCATGGTATTTCCGTATCTGGTCCTTATATTTTTTTGAGTGTAACGGGCCTATTGAAATGAGTTTGAGTGAGTATATTGTTTATCTAAAATGAAGAAAAATACTTTTTTAAATACTTGCTACTAAAAAAGTACATCACAATTTCTTGCTAGTTGCAAGTCTATTTAAAAGGATAGTCGAAAACTTATTAATTTTTTCTCAAATATTTAAGTACAACTTTTGTTGCAAAGCCAGCTAGTTTTTGCATGTTTTGTATGTTGTAAGTTTTTTCCGGATATATGTATGAAGAATATTACTATTCGATAGTAGTTAAGATTCTAACGACAGCTGCATATTACTTCAGTAATGAATAATTGGCTTTGACGGTCCTGCTGTCCAAAGGAAGGGTAAGTCAAGGATGACGAAATGACAACCCACGATGATATATTAATCGTCGACGTTTCGAGTTTTTATTTAAACTCCTTCTCAAGACAAAAGTCTAGGCAGTCTCTTAAAGTTACGTAGGTGATCGCTTCAGTATCACCAGTCAAGTTTTATCTTGAGAAGGAGTTTAAATAAAAACTCGAAACGTCGACGATTAATATTACTATTCTTTTTTTTTCTTATTTAATTTTATCAAAGGAAAGTATCGGTTATTTTGCACCATTACACAAACTAAATATTTAATTGCCAGGTTATACATTTTTAAAGTATGTTTTGGAAAACCACTCTGTCAACCACTGTTTATTGCAAAATTGAATTTGATAAGTACACGAACATACTATTGATAGAAATTGGTGATTATCAAAATATATGAAATCTACTAGCATCGAGTTTATTAAATATTTCATTTCTGTTTTAATGCTTTCTAGGTAAAGCAATCAAAATTTTTTTTTAATTTTATCTCATTTACCATGTTGTATAATCTAAACAAATCTTGAACAGTTTACTAATTTTTTTTAATGCGTTGTGAAATAGCATTGTGTAATGCAGTCATAAATCGAGCTTTTTTTGTCTGAAAAGTTTTTAAAAATATTAGATATGGGATTTAAGAATTCGTATCACTATACTTAATATCATCTTCTCATAAATAAAATGGGTTTTTCCAATGAGTAGAGGTTTTTATTAAATTGAGAAATGCACCCATGTGCAACATATTTGGTAACTTAATTGATGATTAAGAGGGTGTGCTACTCATGTAATCTGTTTTACCGGCAGAACGCGGTAAATTCTATATTATTAAAATAAATACATCGAATTACGTCTTATAAAGAGATAGTTGCCCTGCACAATGTAATAATCTACCAGCCTACGCAGTTTTGAGCTCAAATGTCAACGGCATCCTAAAAAATTTTGCGAACAAAAATAACCGAAATTTCGTTCGCAAAATTTTTTAGGGTGCCGTTGATATTTGGGCTCAAAACTGCGCAGGCTGGTAGATTATTACATTGCACAGGGCAACTATCTCTTTATAAGATATAATTCGATATATTTATTTTAATAATATAGAATTTACCGAGTTCTGCCGGTAAAACAGAGTGCATGAGTACCACACCCCCTTAAGTACAATATTGTATAGATTTAATTAACTTTTAGTTTCTTGGAATATGTTGCAAATCCAATGAATTTTTTATTAACTAATAAAAAAAGATCAAATCTTTTCATTGAAAACATATATTTTATTTATAAGAACTTGCTATCAAGCATTGTCATGCACAGTTTTAAGCCTAGCCTACATATAATGAAATATTGCACTATATAATTTCACAACATGTTATTAGTATTGTAATAGTATTTTAATAGTAGTTGATAGTAAAGGAAATTGATAATAATGATAGTCCAGGTTTTAAACAATATTATAAATAATTAAGAACATATCTCTTTTTTTAGTGATTGTATGGGATTGTAATCACTAGATGTTGCTTAGCTTTCCGCAAGCAAGTTGCCAAAAAAGTATTTATATATAGATAATCTCATTCTTACAAGGGTGTGCGTTAAAAGAAGTGTATTTAAAAGCTCTCTATTAATAGAGAACCCTCTCTTTATAAAGGTTTCGTTTTGCTTAAATTATCTATGTCTATACTTGTACTTTTGAGTCAATTAGAATAGATCGTCATCTCAATTTCCGACAATACCTAACAAAAAACAGAATACAGTCCGCATTTCAAGAAATATTTAATTTTTTACCATTCATTAATTATTATCAAAATAGTTTTAAGTGCATTATATTTCTTGGTGAAAAAAATCATTTTAATATAAAATAATAATCAAATTCATTAATTTTGTGATAATTACATAATGGCTTAGCTTTAAAAAAGATTGATTATTACACAAGTAACTGTTTAAAGATCACCGATATTTTTTGTAATTATATTCATGATCCCATAATATATCTTAAATATTCTCCATTTTAGTTTTTACATCGAACATGGATGAATTTGATGATGCTGATCGATGTTGCAACTGCTTCAAGCGAAATCTCACAAGTACCCGAACTGTCAAATTCAAAAAAATTCCAAACTCATATTAAAAAGTAGATCTCCATGCGAGATTCACGAAACCATTTTTTTTATCGGCTGAGAAGCGCTTTATAAGGGTTAAAATCACCCCTAACGTTTACCCCCAAGAAACGTTTTTTTGATATATCTCGGCTTCTCCTTAACTTTTTTTAACGAAACAAAATGGGAAGAGTTCCTTATTAAAAAGTCAAGAAATCCGTGGTAGTATGAACATTAAGGGTTGCATCCCTTATTTCTTAGAGGGTGAAATTGTGTTTTTTTAAGAATAATTTTTTTTGTGAGAATTCATAAAATAATTAAAAATAGGTCAAAATATTATTTTTGCCAACTACAATAAATAACAGTTGGTGTGTTTGGGCATTCTTCGCGAAACAACCCCTTAAGAGGTGGTAAACCACCCCTAACACAAATGAATTAGGTATATTTTTTTGGCAATTATTTTTTTCCTTAAAATGGGTTCTTGAAGTCGTTAATCGGAATCCACAGTTAGATCCACAATAAAAATTTGAAAATAGTGAATTCAATATGGCGAAAAATTTTTTAGAAATATTTTAAATTCCACGAAAAATAGTATGTAGACCCCCTAGCGGAAATTATATTATGTAAATAAGTGTATAATAATGTAACAATATTTTATTATGTTATTCTATTATTTACTATTTTTTTATGATACACTTTTTTATCGTACGATAAACAAGTGTATGATAATGTAGTTGTTTGTAAAGAAGTGTAAGAAAATGTAACAAATTGTACTTTTCTACTGGATTTCGGACGCTATTACATTTTACCACAGTTTATACCATTTTTTAATAATTTCTTACTTTTCCTTACATTTGTCTACGTTTTATTACTTTTTAATTTGTACTCTTAATTCAAATTTTATAGGCATTCTTACACTTTCGTACATCTTTTTACATTTTATTATATATTTGTACTTTTAATTACATCTTTTTACGTTTATATACAAATTTTGATACACATTTTACATCGTATCACATATTTGTACACTTTTTTCAAATAGTTCATAATTATACTTTTATAATAATTTATAATTGTACTTTTATTTAAATAAAGCTATAAATAAAATATTTTCAAAGATGTAAAGAAAAAATACTAAAACGTAATAAAATGTAAATTATTATGTATTAGAAATATAATTAATATATGTTACAAAATGTAAGTTACTGTATAAAAGTTTAAATTTTTACAAATTCTTACAGATTTTTCTAACAAATTAATTCTTACAGATTTTTCTAACAAATTAATTCTTACAGATTTTTCTAACAAATTAATTCTTACAGATTTTTCTAACAAATACTTCCTTATAATTTCATAAAAATAAGCTACACAAGGAAATATTTAGAAAACGTAAGGAATTGAAAGAAAATGTAAGAAACTTTAACAACTTGTTAAATATGCCTAAATCCAGTATTGCATGATTTCTTACATTTTTCGACAATTTATTCCATTTTATAAGTATTTTCTTATTTTCTTTCATATTTTATAATTTCAGCTAGGAGAGTTTTCATGCTTGTTGAAATTATGATAGGTTTTAATAAGAAAAGTTTATTTATGATTTATTAATATAAATTAATATGAACAAAATTTTTAATATAATGATAATTATAGCAATTCATGGTTATTGCGCAATATACAAGATTACGTACACTTGCATTGATATGGCTTATCTCCCGATTCCTCCTCTTTTATTCATAAACAAGTGAAACATCGGTCAGTCGAAAACAAATATACGTTACTGAACGTTTTTCTACGCTCCTGTTAAATTAATATTCAATGTCAACATTATTTTATGGGTATTAATTGAAAATATAAGTGTCCGGAGGTACTTGCATCATATTTTTTAATGGCAAGTAAAAATTTTACGAGTACGAAATCCTATTTGAATTGAATGATAACAACAATAATAATAGTCGTAAGTAACCATATAATTGAAATTTCTTTCTTCTACATAATTATTCAAAATATTTCTAATAGAAGGATATAATAGATATAATATTGAAAAGTTAAATAAAATGCAGCATTTTTAAATATAAAACTCGTCAAAGTATACAATAAATTTTGAACAAGTGGCCGAAGTTAAGAAAGTTAAATTCAGTAAAAATCTATTATAGAATCTTTAATGTACCAATTGTAAATATTTTGATAGTGAAACTTTACTCTTAATACATGCATTGAATTATTTTATGATAGTAAAAATTATGTTTTGATTTTAATTTTTAGAATTACTGTTGTATTACTGTTATTCTAATATACAGCGTGTCCAAAAAGTCTGGAAACACCCAAATAATTTCTCAGCTGAATTACTATTGGAAAATGTTAAGGTCGCCTTTGTAGTAATTTTTTACGAGGAATCCAATGGTGACCTTGGATTCGACCTTGGACCTCATTTTTGAGGTTATTTCAAGGTCAACCTCATTTTCTTAAATGGTAACCCCTATTTTTTATAGCGGAATCTGAAAGAGCGGAAAATTTTACGTCCGGATATGTATTAAGGTATGAGGTTGAGGTTACCCCCAGAGGTCAAATTGAGGTCAAAGTATGATTTCTTAAAAATTTCGCGAGTTCAGTGGTAAAACAAAACAAACAAAGGTAAGGTTTGGTAAGTTCGAACGAAGACTTGAAGGTGACCTCTGATTCGACCTTGAACCTCATTTTGAGCCTCATTTTTGAGGTTATTTCGAGGTCAACCTCATTTTTTTAAATGGTAACCCCTATTTTTTAGCGGAATCGGAAAGAGTGTGAAACTTTACGTCCAAACATGTACTCAGAACATAGTTCAAGAAGGACCTTGACGTTCATTTGAAGGTCATTTAAACTTAATGACGGTCTGATCTTGTGTAAACTTTTTATCACACTGAGCGAGGTTAATTCTTTAGTAGTTTTCAACGAGAAATCTAATGGTGACCTTGACATTGTCCTTAAAAGTCATGTCAAGTTCAATTTTTTTACATTTAGCGTTACCCAGGAACAACAACGTGGACGTAGTAAAATCTGTTCCCTTTGGGGTGCTTGATTTATGTGAGTCCCCTTGCCTCTCACGATGGGGTGCTTGATTTACGTGAGTCCCCTTGCCTCTCACGATGGGGCGCTTGATTTACGCGAGTCCCCTTGCCTCTCACGATGGGGTGCTTGATTTACGTGAGTCCCCTTGCCTCTCACGATGGGGCGCTTGATTTACGTGAGTCCCCTTGCCTCTCACATTTGATTTTTTTAAACAGTATAACATCTTATTTCAAGTGCTCGAACTGTTCTCCATTCATTTCTTGACAGTAACCTAATCGATGATAGAAAGCACCAACAGCATTTTCAATCATTTCAGTAGGAATGAGAGCTGATTCATCAATGATCCTTTCACGTAATTCATCTAAGTTTAAGGGTTTTGTTTTGAATACACGATCCTTCAGATAACCCCAATAGAAATAATCTAGAGGCGTTAAATCGGGGGACCTAGCTGGCCATTCAATTGCACCTCTTCGTCCTATCCATCGATTAATGAATACTGTATCTAAGTATGTGCGAACGTTTCGTGCATAATGAGCTGCTGCACCGTCCTGTTGATACCATGTGTTATTAAAGTCCTCTCCAGCTATTTCTCTTATAGCAGGAACAATTTGATTCCGCAACATAGTTTCATACTTTTCTGCATTTAAATTGCCATCAATAAAAAATGGTCCTATAATCCTATTATTTAATATTCCAGCCCAGACATTTAATTTTTGTGGATATTGTGACTTGGCTTCTCTTGCCCAATGAGGGTTTTCAACTGCCCAATATCTACAGTTATGCCTATTTACGCTTGAGTCAAGTTGAAATGTAGCTTCATCTGAGAAGACTATATTTGATGGAAAATTTGGATTTTGTACGATGCGTGCCATCATATCATCACAGAATTCAACGCGACGATCGAAATCATCTTCATTTAACTTGTGTATTAGCGTTACTTTAAATGGGTGGAACTTCTCTCTTTAGTATGTTATGAATAGATGATTTACTTATTTCGTGCACTTGAGCAGCTCTACGAACGGAAGTATGCGGATCTTCGGTGAATGTTAACACAACATCTAAAGATTTCTCTTCGTTATCTGCTGACATTGGTCTGCCTGATCGAGGTAAATCGCTGATAGTGCCGGTATTTTCAAACCTTCTAACAGTTTTTTGAACTGTTGAAAATGATAGTGGAGTTCCACCAACCCTAAATGAAGCATTAAAAATATCTCTTACGGCCCTATAAGATCGCTGCATGTGTCCCCAACCTCTCATCATGAGAATCGTTATTCTTTCTCTATCAGTGAGTTTGTTCATTTTTATTACTCTTCGTAGTAGACCTTATCCAAAAATACTTTTTGAGTTGAAAATAAAAAGAACTTTTAATTTTCAAAAAATATGTTTGAAAGATGACCAACCCTTTTCTGTGGTGGTTATGGAATGAATAATAGTTTATTGTCACTCTAACCATACGAAAAATAACAAGTAACAATGTTCAATATTTAAACGCTTCAAAAAATTTTACAATGAATCAGCTCTCATTCCTACTGAAATGATCAAAAATACTGTTGGTGTTTTCGATCATCAATTAGGTTACTATCAAAAAGTGGATGGAAAATAATTCGAGCACTTGAAATAAGATGTTAGACTGTTTAAAAAAATTAAAAAGTTTACACAAGATCAGACCGTCATTAAGTTTAAATGACCTTCAAATGAACGTCAAGGTCCTTCTTGAACTATGTTCTGAGTACATGTTTGGACGTAAAGTTTCACACTCTTTCCGATTCCGCTAAAAAAATAGGGGTTACCATTTAAAAAAATGAGGTTGACCTCGAAATAACCTCAAAAATGAGGCTCAAAATGAGGTTCAAGGTCGAATCAGAGGACACCTTCAAGTCTTCGTTCGAACTTACCAAACCTTACCTTTGTTTGTTTTGTTTTACCACTGAACTCGCGAAATTTTTAAGAAATCATACTTTGACCTCAATTTGACCTCTGGGGGCAACCTCAACCTCATACCTTAATACATATCCGGACGTAAAATTTTCCGCTCTTTCAGATTCCGCTATAAAAAATAGGGGTTACCATTTAAAAAAATGAGGTTGACCTTGAAATAACCTCAAAAATGAAGTCCAAGGTCGAATCCAAGGTCACCATTGGATTCCTCGTAAAAAATTACTACAAAGGCGACCTTAACATTTTCCAATAGTAATTCAGCTGAGAAATTATTTGGGTGTTTCCAGACTTTTTGGACACGCTGTATAATATATGACATACTGACGATTTAATCAGTTAAGTTAAGTGTAAAAAAATATTCATACGAGTGAATAGAAGTAGTACTTTATTTATAATAATAACGTTTAGCAACTATTTAATGCTAATAAAATAGTGTATCTTGTAGACAAAACATTGACAAACAATAACGAATTCCCATGCACTTACAAAGGAATTTAGTAAAATGTTTTCCTCAAAAGTATTGGATGTCTGAATACTTTTTACACTTACTGTACATTCATACTATTGTACATTCTTATACTGTTATGGCTATAAAAAGGCTATAACTAAAACTTTTACAGGTTTACACTGCGACTCAACGTATCTAAAAGAAGAAAGAAAATATTTTCCATAAATATGAATTTGGTAAATGCGATGAATGTTTTATTTATTTTAAACAGTATGTTTCAAGATCAAGAAAAGAAATTACCTGTTAATGACGCTGAAAGAAATGTTGCTAATATAGTGTATAATATTATAATATCAAGTATAAATGATCGTAGTATTTACGAAGAAACGGAAGAATTTCTATATTATGATGATACCTACGAACCTTACGATGACATACCTGCAGATGATTTACATGAAGATATCGATGCAGAAGATATGATAACACCCGAAACTGAAAATCTATGTAGGACCGAATCAGAGAGTATTAATTTTGACTACAAAAAGCAAGCTGTGGAGTATTGGTTAAGTAGTAAAAACAAGTTAAAATTTGTAACAGTCCAAAATCGATTCAAAAAATTAAAAACAGGACGTCAGCTGTATAGATGGAGAGATCAAGTGGCAATAGGAGGAAGTAGGATCGATAAATTGAAAAAAATTGAGGAATATTGTTTACAAAAATTTAACGTAGCCAGATCGAATAGAATACCCATTCATGACATTGATGTAAGACGTATGGCAAAAGAAAAAGCATTAGAGTTAAACTTCAATGAATTTAAAGCTTCTAGACACTGGTTAAATGAATTTAAACGGCGATTTAATATCATTTCTCGAAAAATAACAAAAATTATTACTAAAAAATCTATAGATGATTCAGAAGAATGGTCAGCACAAAAACAGGAATTTCGCAATAGAGTAAAAAATGCCATCATAAAATATGATGCAAAACGTGTTTATAACTCCGACCAAAGTGGTTTTAATTACGAAATACACAGTGGTCGAACCCTCAATCTTAGAGGAGATAAAAGTGTAGAGAGTATAGTGCAATCAGTGCATTCGACAACTCATTCTTATACTATCCAACCTACTGTATCTGTTGAAGGAAAACTTCTATCACCCTTCTTTTTAGTCATGCAAGAACCAAAGGGAGAGTTTGGAACTGTAGTCAGAAAAAATTTATTTGCAGCAGAAAATGTTTATGTAATGGCATCGAAATCAGGTAAATTGACTAAAGAACATGTTGAAACTTGGGCGCAAGATGTATATTTTCCATCAACTACCATAACAAGTACCCTATTGCTTGATTCATGGAGAGGTCACTGCCTAGATATAATTTATAAAGTAAAATCGGAACATAAAACCTTAACGATTCTACAAATTCCACAAAGAACAACAAGTGAACTTCAACCGCTTGATATTTACGGTTTTCGAATGTGGAAGAACTTCGTTCGACCGTTTTCGGATATGATATTTCTAACAAATGAGGATCTCAACTTACACGATAGAAATAGTATAATCAAAATGCATTCATTAGTACATAATCAATTATCAAGTCCCAAGTTTCAAAATTTATTTAAATATGCTTGATACGCCGCCGGTTACATTGATGAAAGGCCAGAAAAAATTGAAAACCCTAAAAAATTTTGCTTCAATTCTAATTTTATTACATGCGATATTTGTGGTAAACGAGCGATTATAACATGTTAATGGTGCAAAAAATCGCTATGTTTACAACATTTTTTTCATGAATATCATTATTGTAAAACATAATCCATGATCGTCAGAATAATTAGCTAGCTTGCCGTCTGCTGTTGGCTGACCCGTAGGATTTAAAATTGGCCGTTGTGCTGCTTAGAAATTGGTAGAATTGTATAAGAATTTGTATTAAAAGATAATAAATTGTAAAAATCTGTAAGAATTTGTAAAAATTTAAACTTTTATACAGTAACTTACATTTTGTAACATATATTAATTATATTTCTAATACATAATAATTTACATTTTATTACGTTTTAGTGTTTTTTCTTTACATCTTTGAAAATATTTTATTTATAGCTTTATTTAAATAAAAGTACAATTATAAATTATTATAAAAGTATAATTATGAACTATTTGAAAAAAGTGTACAAATATGTGATACGATGTAAAATGTGTATTAAAATTTGTATATAAACGTAAAAAGATGTAATTAAAAGTACAAATATATAATAAAATGTAAAAAGATGTACGAAAGTGTAAGAATGCCTATAAAATTTGAATTAAGAGTACAAATTAAAAAGTAATAAAACGTAGACAAATGTAAGGAAAAGTAAGAAATTATTAAAAAATGGTATAAACTGTGGTAAAATGTAAAAGCGTCCGAAATCCAGTAGAAAAGTACAATTTGTTACGTTTTCTTACACTTTTTACAAACAACTACATTATCATACACTTGTTTATCGTACGATAAACAAGTGTATGATAAAAAATAATAAATAATAGAATAACGTAACAAAACATTGTTACATTATTATACACTTATTTACATAATATAATTTCCGCTAGGGGGTCTACATACTATTTTTCGTGGAATTTAAAATATTTCTAAAAAATTTTTCGCCATATTGAATTCACTATTTTCAAATTTTTATTGTGGATCTAACTGTGGATTCCGATTAACGACTTCAAGAACCCATTTTAAGGAAATAAATAATTGCCAAAAAAATATACCTAATTCATTTGTGTTAGGGGTGGTTTACCACCTCTTAAGGGGTTGTTTCGCGAAGAATGCCCAAAAACACCAACTGTTATTTATTGTAGTTGGTAAAAATAATGTTTTGACCTATTTTTAATTATTTTATGAATTCTCACAACAATAGTACATTTCGACACGGGTGGGGAAGTCACACCAGCTAAATAATCAACTTACGCACTAGTTTCGAACGGTATTTTATACCACGAGCGCCGAAAAATCATACCAAAGTTGTGATTTTGAGGTTAGAGTGGTATAAAAATTATTCTTAAAAAAACACAATTTCACCCTCTAAAAATTAAGGGATGCAACCCTTAATGTTCATACTACCACGGATTTCTTGGCTTTTTAATAAGAAACTCTTTCCATTTTGTTTCGTTAAAAAAAGTGAAGTAGAAGCCCAGATATATCAAAAAAACGTTTCTTGGGGGTAAACTTTAGTGGTGATTTTAACCCTTATAAAGCGCTTCTCAGCCGATAAAAAAATGGTTTCGTGAATCTCGCATGGAGGTCTACTTTTTAATATGGGTTTGGAATTTTTTTTAATTTGACAGTTCGGGTACTTTCCTTGTCAGTAAAATATCAGCTCAGATTAAGATCATTAATTCAGCTAGTGAAGTCGAAGCAGTTTGTGAGCAGTTAAATGTAGATAATGTTGACATTGGGTTTAAACTTTGCGATAAATGTAGAAGACTTGTTTTTTTTGAGACACGAAAAGTAGAACCTTCAACCAGTGATCAAAGTCAGCCAATGAGTTCGCAGTCAAGCTCGGAAATAGCCAGCTCTCAGAGTTCAGGGAGCGTTTTTGAAGTAGTATTAAAACCAACTGTAGAAAAAAAACCTTCCACCGAGTTGCCCCTCAAAAGAACTATGATTTCCCATACATCCTGTTGCGTTTGTAGAAACAAAACTAACTTGACATGTGTACCATTGACTGCAAGACTGCAATGTTTCAAAGAAATGCAAATCTTTATTCCAAATTGCAATCGAGTTTGTACCGAGCATTTAATAAAAAAACGATTTTTTGATGATGACCTGAAACTAATACAGATATACAGTAACACGAGCTTTTTAACTGCAGATGAAATATGTTTATTTTAAAAAAAAAATTGAGATTTAGCCTCGGAAACATTTTTAGATAAAATAAAATCATCAGAGCTTAGCGAAAAACAATTATTCTCTTTTACTAGTCTTTCGACTGATCAGTTGCAAGTGCTGAGAAAATTATTAGTTTCCATGAGATCATCGGATTCTAGAGACGTTACACAAGCCCTGATTATATGTTTATTTAAATTACGAACTGGATCGTCGAATAATTTTATTTCGTCTATTCTCGCAATAGAAAACGAAATAAAAGTTTCAGATTTTTGTGAATTTGAAAAAGATGTCCTACCGAAATATTTTGGAGTAAAAAGTATTAAAAGGAAGGATCTCATATGTGATCGCACTTCCATTTATGCAAAAAAACTGTTTAAATTAGAGAACGAGCTTGTTTTAGTTTTTGATGGAACTTACTTACGTCACCAAAAAAGTAAAAATAATGAATACCAAAGAAAGTCATATTCAGGTTAGAAGAAATATCTTTTGGCCAAGCCATTCAGTATTTGCACCACAGACGAATTCGTTGTTGATCTCCCTGGTCCGTTTTTAGCCACAGAAAATGATGCAAGCGTCATGAAGAAAGTAATGGATGATCCAGATGGTATAAGAATTATCATGAGAGAAGGTGATATTTGCGTTGTAGATAGAGGTTTTAGGGATGTGATACCTTATTTAAAAAGTCTTGGCTTTAAGATTCTCATGCCTGCCTTAAAGGGAAATAGACCCAACTTGAGTACGACTGAATCGAGTGAATCTCGTTACGTTACGAAATTGAGATGGGTTGTAGAGGCTGTTCATGGTATTCTTGGTAAAAAGTATAAGCTTCTCCACCAGCAATTAGATAATAAACTTTTACTAAAAACTGGTGCATATTGTACAATTGCATGTTTTCTCAACAACCTTTTTGGTAAGCGTTTGAATAGCGATAAAGATGACGGTGGCTTACAAGGTATAATCATCGAAAGAATGTTAAATTCTAATCAAAGTAAAAATACTTTAGCATTAGAAGCTGAGACAACCAGATGGTCTAGGCGGCCCACTACTACGATCAAGCTAACATCCCAAGAAATCATTGACTTTCCGGAGATGACTGAAAGAGATCTCAAAATATTTTTTTCAGGTACCTATCAATTAGGTCAAGCCGTATGTTATTTGGCTGAGTTAATGGATGATAGTAACAATATCAATTTGGAATATATTAAGATCAAACCAAATATCATTAAAGTATTAATAAGGTCCAGGTATATTAACAGTAAGACTTACAAATGCTACATCGAATACAAACCTAACTCAATTGGATACAGCGGTATCCTACGCCATGCGTGTGACTGTGCCAATGGATTACGAACTGTAGGATCCTGTTCTCACATTGCTGCAGTCATATATTATCTCAGTAATGCAAGATATAAGTAAAAAATTATTAGACCAGCGAAAGTTCTTTCCGAATTATTTAATTCTTCAGATATTGGTCCTGTAATAGACGAAGATAGTGACGAGGATTAAAAATATTATTATAATTCAATATTAAAAATTATTACTCATGTAATTTTGTCAAATAGAACTTCTAAAAACAATTCTCGCAAGAATAAAGGTCAAATATGAAATGGTACATACTTATTTTATTGTTATAATAAAAGCACAAAAATATTCATAACATATTTATAATAATTAATTTCTATTAGAAATAATTACTCATTTTTATTTATCTACAAATGAATTTGAATAAAAATAATTAATTAAAAGGCTATATCAGGCTCTTTGTAGCTACCGACGAAGTAATACTCGATTCTAAAAATTTTTAGAATATTTTTGTATGCCCTAACACGTATTGAACGATCTTCTTTGAGGTTATGTTCAAAAAACATGGTAAAAAACACGAAAAAAATGATTATAATTTGATTTTATAGTGTTATTTGATGCAAAAATGGTAGTTCTGACAGTGGAATTCGAAGATATAGAAAGAAATTGAAAAAAAATTGTTCATAAACACTTATTTAGCTATTGGTTTTGAGGTTATGTGCCAAAAACATGGGAGAAATGCTTAAATAATCAGTTTTTTCGAATTTTGAGTATGTTCCGGCTCGAAAACCCATATTCGGACACCGCCACTTGAAAGAACGGGAAAAAATACACAAAAAATCATTATTTACAAGTTAGCAAAAAATTACCTACATACCCTAAAAAATCATTGAAAAATTAAAAAATTTTTTCAGATTTTTTTAAAGAAAGGGTCGAGCGGAAAAAATTTTTTTCGAAAAAATACGTTTTTTAGGTTAGGAGACTCAAATCATCACCTAGGGAGCTGAAAATTTGGCTAGAGAGGTTTTCAATAATGTACTTTCGAATTGTCAATCCCAAAAAAAATCCAGGTGAGTGCAATTTTGACCATCTTATCCCGCTATAGCCTATGTTCATCTTTCTATACAAATTAAACACAAGAAAGTACTGAAATTAATTTATTCTAGTCAAGTACCCATAAGTTTACTTGACTGACATAATACAACTTTTCGTACCTACTCAAAAATATTCAGCCAGCGGGCATAATGTACTAATTAACGCCCAAGAGGCGTAATAGCTCCTGTACTCCTACAAAACTTTATAGAACCTACGCACTTTACGTCCGTGTGGGTAAAAATTATTTCAGTTATGTAATATTATGTAAGTACATACAAATTGTTTTTTGTAAATCAAACAAACGAAAGTTGTGAAATCAATTACCGATAGTCAAGTAATGCAAACAACTCTCGGAAACAACTGTATGACTGTTCCCAGAAATGTATTAAAATTTGTTCATCCTATATTCATCCGTCTATACAAATTAAACACAAGAAAATACTGAAATCAATTTTTTGTAGTCAAGTACCCATAAGTTAACTTGACTGAATAATAAAACTTTTAGTACCTTGCGTGTAAAATTACATTTTACGCCCACGTTGTAACTTCAAAAATATTCATCCCGCGGGCATAAAATACTACTTAACGCCTAACAGGCGCAACAGCTCACATATTCCTACAAAACTTTATAGAACCTAAGCACGTTACGTCTGTGTGGGCGAAAATTATTTTAATTATATAACTATTATGCCTTTTTTTATTTCTAAAATTCATAAGAATTTTATCAGATATTTACGAAAAAGTCAAAGCCTATATAAAAAAATTATATAGTTACCATCACATCCCCATTTTTCATTATTCTTTCTCAATTTTGAAATTTCTATAATATTACGCATCCTGGGAGGATAATAGAAGTCTATAGAGCTGTTCTAGCAGGGGTGCAGTCCTCCAATCTCCCATACATACAGTTTACCGGTGGGTTTTATAAATGTAGAATACTACATTTTTTAATAAATTCATTAACTATGTTTATACCTATAAGCCCACTATAAATAATTACATTGGCTCTAATTTTTAATTGATACCGTTTAAATATAATATCCCTGCATGTACAGAATCTCATGATTTACCTTCATTACCCAAAATATTTTTCCTTGTGTCTGTCTTTTTTAAACGGGAATGAGATAAAAAATGTATATTAATTTATAGTCTACTAAAAAGTGCTTTAGATTTTTTTAACCATTTTGTAAGCCACCTATTTTTTATCCTTTTCCCGCGTGTAAATATCATATGAGATCTCAAACGAGTATTTCAGAAATCAGATCTCATATGAGATATCATATATGTGATGTCATCTGCAATTTTACATATTATGTGATCTCATATATGAGATTTCATATGAAATCTGATGTCCGATATTCTCATATAAGATCTCATATTATATTTCCATGCGCGTTTGCACTTTTCTATTTAAACACATAATGATAGATTCAATACGGATCAGTATGTAATATGTAGAAGCTACCCATTTACACATTTTATCTGCGATCTTTAAACATCAGAATATTTATATGAAAATGACCATGTCTACACCTTAAACTGCAAACCGTCGGGCCAGCCAAGTATGTATGGGAGATTGGAGGACTGCACCCCTGCTAGAGCAGCTCTTTAGACTTCTATTATCCTCCCAAGATGCGTAATATTATAGAAATTTCAAAATTGAGAAAGAATAATGAAAAATGAGGATGTGATGGTAACTATATAATTTTTTTTATATAGGCTTTGACTTTTTCGTAAATATCTGATAAAATTCTTATGAATTTTAAAAATTTTAAAAAAAGGCATAATAGTTATATAATTAAAATAATTTTCGCCCACACAGACGTAAAGTGCTTAGGTTCTATAAAGTTTTGTAGGAATATGTGAGCTGTTGCGCCTGTTAGGCGTTAAGTAGTATTTTATGCCCGCGGGATGAATATTTTTGAAGTTACAACGTGGGCGTAAAACGTAATTTTACACGCAAGGTACTAAAAACTTTATTATTCGGTCAAGTTAACTTATACGTACTTGACTACAATAAATTGATTTCAGTATTTTCTTCTGTTTAATTTGTATAGAAGGATGAATATAGGATGAACAAATTTTAATACATTTCTGGGAACAGTTATACAGTTGTTTCCGAGAGTTGTTTGCATTACTTGACTATCGGTAATTGATTTTACAACTTTCATTTGTTTGATTTACAAAAAACAATTTGTATGTACTTACATAATATTATATAATTGAAATAATTTTTACCCACACGGACGTAAAGTGCGTAGGTTCTATAAAGTTTTGTAGGAGTACAGGAGCTATTACGCCTCTTGGGCGTTAATTAGTACATTATGCCCGCTAGCTGAATATTTTTGAGTAGGTACGAAAAGTTGTATTATGTCAGTCAAGTAAATTTATGGGTATTTTAGAATAAATTAATTTCAGTACTTTCTTGTGTTTAATTTGTATAGAAAGATGAACAAATTTGAATACATTTCTGAGAACAGTCATACAGTAGTTTCCGAGATTGCGTTGCATTACTTGACTATCGATAATTGATTTCACAACTTTCGTTTGTTTGATTTGCAGTGAATAATTTGAATGTACTTATATATAAGTTGTTCAGCATACAATGACTTAAAGAAGTAAAAGACTTTTTCACTGGTATTTATTTGATTTCTTTTACAAAATCATAAATATTATTATTTTATTGATATTATACAGTAAAAACGTCTATACTTGCCGTATTTTATACTTTCGCAGAAAGTTTTATATTAACAATATTATTAATTGTACAGTCATGAAAAAAATTATTACCATTTGTATAGAGTTTTTAGAATTCTTGAATAGATGAGATTGGAAGAAATAAAAGGACTAGACAAATTGTGTTGTTTTTAGATATTATACAGAAAAAACGTCTGTACTTGTCTTATTTTATACTTTCGCAGAAAGTTTTATATTAACAATATTATTAATTTTACAGTCATGAAAAAAATTATTACCATTTTTGGAGAGTGCTTATTGAATAGATGAGATTCGAAGAAATAAAGGACTAGACAAAAATTGTGTTGTTAAAACGTACATAAATAATTATTTTTTTTTTTTAAGCGTGTTGATTGTATTGAAAAGATATTAAAGCTCTCATTAAAGTTTTTGGTACAGAGTTTTACGGATATTGTGAGAGAGGGAGAGAGGAAGAGAGAGAGAGCGAGACGGGGTGGGAGAAATAGAGGGCGAGAGATGGCCGAGGAAGTGAGGGAGGGAGAGTAGATTATAAAGAATAGATTATACAGAAAAAACTTCTATACTTGCCTTATTTTATACTTTCGTAGAAAGTTTTATTAACAATATTATTATTTTTACAGTCATGAAAAAAATTATTACCATTTGTAGAGAGTGCTTGTTAAATAGATGAGATTAGAATCAATAAAAGGACTATAGACAAACTATGTTGTTAGAATATGCTTAAAAAATTAGTTTTTTAAAGAACGTGTTGATTGTTTTGAAGAAATATTTAAGCTCTCATGAAAGTTTTTGGTACAGAGTTTGATGGATATTGCGAGAGAGGGGGGGGGGCAGTGGGAGGGAGAAAGGGAGATAGAGAGGGAGTGAGAGAGAGACTAATACCTGCCTTAGTTTAAACTTTTGTAAAAAGTTTTTTCAGATAGATTTCACAACTTTATAAGAGAAAATAATAATTACACAGTGTGAAAACGTTATGAGAGGTTGTTATAGTATATTATTAAAATAACATTATTAAGTCAAGACGGTGCCGAGAAAGAAACGACCTCCCGACAAGAGTAGTAGAAAAGTATATAAGTGCCACCCAACAAAACCGGTGGCATTAGTAATTTGTATCATATGTGGAGATCCATATCATAAAAGTGATTTTGATAGATTAAACAATACAAAAGATGTAGGAGACAACTTGGTAATTTATCCGGAGCACGTGCACATGTCTAACATAATCTATAATGGGGATAATGAGGAAGAAGAACACTTGAGTGAGACAGCAAAATTGATAATAGCACATATCAAAATGAGGCAAACGGATGAAATAAGAAAAGAAATACTAGAGGAGCTAGCAGGAAAGACATTAGAAATACAAAGTGCAGCAGAAAATAATATGAGTGAGAATGAGGTTATGGTAGCTGAAAATACGTTACTAAAACAACTGAATAAAGAACTGCAAGACAAAAATAAACTATTACATGAGTTGCTTGAAAAATATAAAGAAAAAGAAACAGGTAACCAATTTACTAAAAAAGCTTACGCAGACGTAACAAAGGAGATAAAAATACAACCAAAAAAGATCTAATAAATATCTCACCATGTTTCAACTGTGGGAGACTAGGTCATAATGGGAAAAAATGCAAAAACAAACAGATATGCATAAAATGTACAGATAACCACGAAACAAACAAATGTAATAGTGCCAAAACAGAATGCACTAACTGTATCTTTAGTAACAAAGCATACAGAACAAACTTATATACTGATCATTCTCCATATGACATGAGCAACTGTGAAATACTTAAAAACAAGATAAAAAAATATATAGACGCAACCGATTGCCCTATCAAACCTGAATTACCGACTTGGAAACCGGTAGGGCCGTCCCAGCTAAATACACAACAGAGGGCACATGCAGCTAACACAGTCACCAGACCTGCAGTACCGGCAAGGAAACTCCCAATACCGCTTACGCTAAATCTACGACAGAGGTCATCTCAACAATCTACAGAAAGTATCTCTAGCATCGGAACCAGCCCAAACGCAATTCCAACAACACCAAATGAAATAGATGGAGCAGAATCATGAAGTATTAGAAGACATACATAAGCAATTATATCAGCAGGAAATCGCATATAATGATTTAAAGTCTCTTAATCAAGATAGAAAAGCAACAGATAATTTGATTTTATATTTGAATATAAGAGGTTTAAAAACTAATTTTGAGAAATTGCAAATCTTGAATAAAAGGCTCAAAATCAAACCTTATGTGATAGTATGTGCTGAAACCGGTAATTTAGAACACTATCAATATTATAAACTAAATGGATACAATATTTATTATAACCATAGTCACATAAACAAATCAGATGGTGTGGTCGCATATGTTAAAAAGGACGTAACCCAGACAACTAATGTAATAGAACTGGGTAGGCTAAAAATACTAAATACAATTATAAACCTTCAAAACAATAGTCATTTGGAAATCTCATCTATGTACAGATCACGTGATTTGCATAACACAGAGTTTATTTTAAAAGTAAATCAATATTTGCAACTTAAGAGAAACGTTAAAAACCATTTGATAATAGGTGATTTTAATATATATATAATGTTACAAAACAATATTAGTCAGAATTTTCTCTACAATTTTCTTGAAAATGGCTATTACCCTGGTTTTACTGATACGACTAGACCATATAATGTAACACGTGGATTCTTTTGAGCAATTAAGTATTTTATTAATTTACTATCAGTCGACGTTTCGGAATCATTGTAGGATTCCCTTTTCCAGAGACTAGAAAACAACGATGTAACTTAATTCGTATGATCTAATTGCGCCACTATAATGACAAACAATACACAGCACAAATCTTATCTAATTAATTAAATTAACTAACACATACACCCAATTTCATAGCAATGTAGTTGCTCGTCAATACAAAAAGATTGAACACGTAGCTCTCTCAACATTTTCTTTCTAATGCACGTCATATTTGCACTATAATTAAATCGAAAAAATCTTGTAGATAGTGCTATTAATCTTTCACATAAAAAATTTCAGACAAAATCTAGTTATTGCAACTCTGTTTCTTAAAAATAATGGATATCCTATGAAATTTATCTCTGAAAATATGAGACATAGGATTTTCCAGTTAAATAACAATCATGATAATTAAAAAAATAATCGTTCACTGACAAAGAATACCGTTGCCAACAACAACAAAATTATAGTTTTACCATTTATTAAAGATTTAAGCTTTAAACTAAAATCTATATTATCTAGTCATGGTTACAGGGTTGTAAACAAACTAATTAACAAGTTATCGAGATTCATCACGTTAGGTAAAGATAGATTAAATAGTTTGCAGCAGAGTAACGTTGTTTATGAGATAGGTTGTTCTGATTGTGATCTAACATATGTTGAACAAACTAGCAGAAAACTCAAAATTCGCATGAATGAGCATAAATTGAGTGTAAAAAATAGCGATACTAAATTTGCACTAGCTGTACACGCCACAGAAACACGTCACAGAATTAATTTTGAAAAGATTAAAGTTTTGGATAAAGAAATTAAGAAAGGTAAAAGAGAATTTTCAGAAATGATCCACATTTATAATACAAAAAATAATATGAATAGAATCACTGATACTACTAAGTTGAAAAATGATTATAAGGCTTCCATAGATATTATTAATAACGTAATTAAAGATAGAAAAAAAACAGTTAGTTCCTAGAGGGTCGAGTTCTCGTATTCTGAGAAGTTGGGGTAGCACGATGGTATGAGCGATGTTGAGGTTGCACTACTTAGTTCCTGCGTATGCGCATGTGTGTGCGGCGAAGAGGAGCGCCGGGAGCCTCTCGACTCGCTATGTTTCTTGGATGCTTTGTAGTAGCGGGGCGATCCACGGACACTGTGAGCGGCGCACCGCTTGTACTGTCGTGTCCCCCCACTCGATTTTTGGATATAAATAATCCCCTGCGATGTCACCTATCCGTAGTCCTTCTTTGATAGCTCTGTTGGCTACCATCCGGGGAAAACTAGTATCTTGACAACGGGTCGATGTACCACAGTTCCTGTCAGTTTTTAATTTTTCAAACATGGTTTCGTTTTTGATTTAGTAAGTTCATTTCATAATTCGTGCGGTTCATGATTATTTGAAATTCACATTCAGCCTTCTAATCATAATTTTTTCGATTTAATTACAGTGCAAATATGACGTGCGTTAGAAAGAAAATGTTGAGAGAGCTACGTGTTCAATCTTTTTGTATTGACGAGCAACTACATTGCTATGAAATTGGGCGTATGTGTTACTTAATTTAATTAATTAGGTAAGATGTGTGCTGTGTATTGTTTGTCATTATAGTGGTGCAATTAGATCATACGAATTAAGTTACATCGTTGTTTTCTAGTCTCTGGAAAAGGGAATCCTACAATGATTCCGAAACGTCGACTGATAGTAAATTAATAAAATACTTAATTGCTCAAAAGGATCCACGTGTTTCATTATACATACAAACAACCTATCAAAGTTGAATTGCGAGCAGTCTGAAAGGACAAAAAACTCATTTCATATAATGTAGCTACTGATAGTGGGACATGCATAGACAATATTTTTATAAAAACTAGCTCAATCAATGCAAAAACTTTCAAATTAATGAGACTAATTACTGATCACTATCCGCTATTTATAGACATAAAAAAGCCACTAGTGAATACTGATATGGAAAAAAAGAAAACTAATTATTCATTAAATTACAAAAGAATAGCTATTATAGCAAATCAAAAATGTTGGACTGAATACACACAAATCGAGGATCCAAACGAAGCAATAAACCTATTTATAGATGGAATAACACAATGTCAAGAAAAATCAAAAAGAAACCTGGTTAAAGACAATAATGTACCTAGAAAAGAATGGATTACAATTGCTTTACTAAAATCTTGTAAAAAAAGGACAAATTATATAAACAACTTAAAAAAGATTCAATGAATCAAAGCTTACAAAGTGAATATAAAAACTATGTTAAATGTCTAAACAATGTTATAAAAGATGCCAAAATTAAATACGGTAAGGATCTTATCGAGAAAAACTGAGGTAATTCAAGACAACTATGGAAAATTATAAATTCCAAACTGGGTAACAAAAGTAAAAAAGATAATAATATAAGTAAAATATATGATGAAAACGAGGAGATAGTAAAAGTCCCATCCAAAATTGCGAACATCATGAATGACTATTACGGCAAAATGGGCAAAGAAATGAGTGACAAAGTTACTGCCCCAAGTAACAAATTTATTCAACTGCCATCAATCAACTTAAATACAATTTTCCTACATCCTACAAATGAAATTGAAATTAAAAAAATAATTGAAAATTTGAAAATCAAGAATGGTGGAGTTGATAAAATAAATGCTAAGACACTCAAAACAATATCTGATCTTATAGCAGATCCTTTGGCGCATATCATCAATAAATGTATTGAAAAGTCAATATGGCCGGATGCGCTAAAAGCAGCTGAAGTGGTACCAATTTACAAATCAGGGAAAAAATTAAAAGTTAATAACTACAGACCTATATCATTAATATCGAATATTGCAATAATCTTTGAAAAGGTAATCTACGAAAGAATTTTTGACTTTATTAACAAACACAAAATATTAAGCGAAAAACAGTTTGGCTTTATTAAAAACAAAGGAACCAGAGATGCTCTAAGCTATATTACAAAGAGGATCTATGAGAACTTAGATAAAAGTAAGCCCATTATAGTCGCATTTCTAGATCTAGCTAAAGCCTTTGATACAGTTGATCATAATATACTTCTACATAAGTTACAAGCATACGGGATAAGAGGCAATGCTTATAAATTAATGCAAAGCTACTTAACAAATAGAAAGCAGAAAGTAAGAATTGACCAAAGTGAGAGTGAACCGATAACAATAACGGTGGGAGTGCCCCAAGGAACAATCCTTGGGCCATTACTTTTTATATTATATATAAATGATTTACTGATAACAATGCCAGAAAACTCAATTTTATCATATGCTGATGACACAGCAATTATATCGTTAGGTAGAACCTGGAAAGAAGTTGAAAGTGAAATGAATCGATATCTTGAAAAAGTAGCTATATGGCTCGCATTGAATAAACTAACATTAAATATAAGTAAAACTGTGTACTTAACTTTCGGGAATTACTGTGACAGTGTACCAAAAAATTTAGATATTTATATTAACAAAGAAAAATTAAAGAGAGTTGACTCGTGTAAATATTTAGGAGTTAATTTTGATTATAATCTAAAATGGAATGAACATATTAACTACCTAATCAAAAAAACAAGTTACTTAAATTTCATCTTTTACAAAATAAATAAATTTATGCAAATAAGTACGTTAAAGGTTATTTACTATGCGTTTTTTCACAGTGTTATTAATTGTGGGATAATTGCCTGGGGAGGTGTATATAAAAACAATCAACATTTACTTCAAAATATTCAAAACAGACTACTTAAACTAGTTTTCGAAAACACTTTCGAGCAAAATAAACCTATGAATATTAAGCAACTATTCGCATGGGACTGCTTAAAATGTCATTACAACGAAATGAAAAATATATTCACAAACTCAAATAGTAAGACAAGAAATAAAGCTATATTATTACCGAAAATTGACAAAAGAGTAAGCGAAAAAAACAATCATATAACTGCAATAAAGACTTTCAATCTACTACCAAACGAGCTCAAAACTCTAGATATAGACAAAAGACCCGCGATGTACAAAATAAAAGAATGGATTGTGAAAAATATCTATTGAAAACGATTTGAATATTTCTTGAAAATGATTAGATACTATAATTTTGTTATAGTAATTCAAGTCGAAAATTTAGATAATTGCATATAGCATATATACGTATTACTGTTTTTAGAAAGTCTATTATAATGTTAAAAAATATTTGATAGTTTTAAGAATTAGTATTAGTTTTAGTTTTAAGTATCTATATACTCCGGACCTGCAAACAGGAAATTTATTTTTCTCTGCAGGGTTACAACAATGTAATGTACTTCTGTAATGTACTCTGGATAAATAAATAAAAAAAATAAATAAATGGTAGTATAGTTATTCACAAAAGTGTTAAATTTGAATTTTTTTTAAGGAGCTCGATAAAATGATTACATTAGTAAAATTTTTTGAAATAATATAATTAAACGTGTATTTTTTAGGTATGATATTATTTTTCTATAGAATCTATAATGCTTTTCATATCAGACGTATAATGAAATAATTCTTGCACATTTTCCATAATAACCATAAATTCTGGTATGCTGTAAAAAAGTTCCCACAAAGTTACATATAACAATTCGTTAACTTTAATTAACATTATTAGTATTTGTTTTAAAACTTTGATACATATTATCTAAAATTATATTTCTTATTGCTTTCTTGCAAACCTTGATGATGTAAAAAAACTTTCCACAAAGTATAACAATTCTTTAACATTAATTAATATTATAGTATTCGTTTTAAAACTTTGGTTCTTATATAAAATTATATTTTCTAATTGCTTTATTGCAAACCTTGATGATATGTTGTGTACGTAAAAAATCTGTATGTTATATTCTGGCTTTTTGTATTACTTTTATTCTTTTATATTATTTTTTTACTAAGATTCTTTCTTATTTTTCTATATCCGATAGATTGATAGACCCTCCTTCATAACTAATGCCATACTTTAGATTGCTGTTCGACAAAAAACTTCTAAAACGTTTGTCTTGTAACGCGTGCGCGAGTTGGGTAATTCGAGATTCGAATTACCCGCGCCGAGCAGGCATGCTCACTGGGGGCGCGAGCGTGCGAGCATTCTAACCGGATTAGAACGGTCTCGCGACGCGTAATATGCCGTCGCGTACCCGCGAAGCTGCTACGGCTTTATGCGAGTCACGGCAGCCATCTTCGTGTCTGCCGTCGCGCCGTAAACTTCTCTCCAGCGTGTCTCACAAAAGTTATTACGTCCGCGTCGTGTAGTTTTCATATATAGCCTTACCGCGAGTAGAGTGGAGGCGCCGACTAGCGGGCGAGCAAGAGAGAGAGAGAGAGAGAGAGAGAGAGAGAGAGAGAGAGAGAGAGAGAGAGAGAGAGAGAGAGAGAGAGAGAGAGAGAGACCGCTCCGCGTGTGCCACGAGCAGAATAGTCTAGGCGCAGGCTATGATTTCGTAGCCGATTGAGTGCCATTGCTCTACTCAAGGTTTTTATATGTATTTTTTCATCCTGATTACGAATTTTGAGGGTAGAAGTCTTGAAAGTGGTCAGATAAATTGTTATTAACAATTTAATTGTTTAAATCGTTATATCTTTAATTCTTTGATAGATATCAAAATTTTGCTTTTGCAAAATTGTTGGTTTTTAATTCAAAAATATGCTCGATTTTGAATTTTTAAGAAAACTTAATTAGAAAAAAAGTTCTAGCAAATTTAGTGCAAAAAAGTGCTGATGTAGCTTCGCGCGGCCACTCTTTCGCTTGTATCTCCGGTTCTAACGAAAATTTTTCAACTTTCAACCTCGCATTTTGAAAAGACAATAATATTCTATTAAGGGGACAAGCCATGGTTAGGGGGTCGAAAAATCGATTTTTTTTTTATGTACTATTTTGATAGCAAATTTTCCGCTGAATACTATGCTTCCAACCGCATTTCCAAATTCGATTTCGTTTAGAAAATACAGCTAAAACCGTGAAGTCACTTTTTTGCATATTTAGTGATTTTTCTTAAATTATCCATTTTAGATATACTATTGTTAATCTTATATTATTTTATGCTTCACAGCATACAATACTGAATTTAAAACGTAAATGTACATTGACATAGTAGGCAAACTTAACTCGAGGTATAAACCTCGTGTATTTTACTTTTACTCTACTTATACAAAAGTATAATACGTACAATACATATAGATGGTTTAAAATCTCATCTGTTTATGTTCTGTCAGCGCCATAGTCGTTGGGATTTAAACTAAAAGTGTTTTGAATATAATTGAATCTGCATTTTTCAATGCAATTTATTCAGTATTGTCAAAAAATTTTTTTGTAAATAAAGTGCTGTGTAGAACTTTTTTAACTGAGAGTGTAGAAGACAGCGATTTTAGGTTAACTGCACTGTGCAAAGTGTTGTTAATATTTTTAATTTAGTGAGTTCAGTGAGTGACTTTTATTTGTGTTTTTTAATAACTAACATTATAGAGGATTAGATATTAGCCACTATGGATTCTGACAAGAGAAATAGAACATCAGGAGCTCCAGGAAAGAAGAGAAAATTTTGAAGAAAAAAAAACATAAAGGATTTAACAAAAATTCAGAGAATGTTCAACAAAAAATCACGAACAAAAGGAAAAGAAGTACAACTTCAGGGAAAATAAAAGATATATCTGTAGAAGCGTCACAAACAAGAAACAGAATAATAGATATAAACATTCTGTTCTTACAGCTGGAGAAATTTCTTGTATGTGCAACATGTAAAGGACAAGTTAAAATTATAGAAGAAGATATTCGAGGACTTGGCTCCAAATTTAACATTATGTGCAAAAATTGTTCAGAGAGAAGAATTATAAGCACGAGCAAGCAAGTTGGAGCTCAAAGCAATGCTTATGAAACCAACAGACGCAGTCTTCAAGGAATTTCAAGTTTGATTGGCTTGCGTTCTCAACAAGTTCTTGACATATTTATCAAGAACAGTTTTTGTAAAGCATGTTTAAAGTGGGAAAATAGAAAAGGCACAGAAGAATATGAAGACTGGTTCAGTGATCATCAAGATAAATGTGCAGCAAACCATGAAGGAAGTGCTGGAAAGATGGAAGTCGATGGAGTTGTGGAAATGTTTAGAAGATCTCAAGAAAAGTATAATGTAAAATACCATCATTACATTGGAGATGGAGATTCGAAAGTGTACAGTGCTTTGTGCCAGGCCAAACCGTATGGAGATGAAGTTAAAGTTGAGAAGAAGGAGTGTGTGGGACACGTCCAGAAACGAATGGGAACCAGACTCAGGAATTTAAAGAAAAATTTTGGAAAAAAGTTATTGGACGATGGAAAAACCATTGGAGGCCAAGAACGATTAACAGCAAAAGTAATTGATCAGCTCACCACATATTATGGTAATGCCATCAGAAACAACACGGACTCTGTAGAAAAAATGCTGAATGCTATATGGGCTACGTACTACCACAAGATTTCCACAGACCAGAATCCTCAACATCATTTATGCCCACCAGGACAGAGCAGTTGGTGCAAGTGGCAAAAAGCGAAGGCTAAAAAAAACTAAAAGATTTTCATCATAAAGACAGTATTCCTGCAGTGATTATGGAGCAGTTGAAACCAATTTACAAAGATCTCTCTGAACAGGAGCTGCTTCACAGATGTTTAGGCGGTTACACCCAAAATAGTAATGAGAGTTTTAATAATTCAGTTTGGAAGATTGTAACCAAGACCTCCTTCAGTGGTGTACATGTGCTCACAGCAGGTGCTTGTATTGCTGTCACTTGCTTCAACGATGGAAGAGTTGGTTTTCTGAATATTATGGAAGCCTTTGATGTGAAACCTGGAGTAGCTGCAATTGAGTGGGCACAGAAAAGCAATGACATCAGATTATTTCATGCTGAGAGGAATGCCGAAGAAAACACTTTAGAAAATAGGAGAAAACGAAGGAGACGGCAATTGAATTTACCTGAAGAGTCATATGCACCAGGTTCTTACTAGAGTAGGTAAAAAGTTATTTTTATGCGATAATAGCTAATATAATATTTATTAATTTTTTTCTTTTTACAGGTGTGTTATTGGCTCTCATAAAAGGATTAATTTATTTTGAGGTTATTTTTACTGTCAATAACATTTATGACTAACAATGTTTTCAGCCTAGTACGAAAAAAAAAAAATAAGTACAACATTTATGTATTAATCTAAAAAATTTAAAAATATTGTTGAATTAATGAAATTCTTTTTTATAGGTTTATTCAACAGTTAAAATGATTTAGCCAGGACTACTTTCATCTAATTGGCATCTGTTTCATTTTTCCACTAAAGTATATCATACAGAATGAAAAAAAATTTTTGGTAAGTAGTTTTGAAACTTATATAAAGTTATAGAAAACCAAAACTTTGAATTGAATTTCTGAATAACTTGTTTTTTGTATTTACAGGGACTTTGCCGCAGGATTTCTTTTAAATAAAGCAAGCTAGAGGTTTGGAAATTTAGGAGTATCTTTAAAATTGTGTTGGTTATAGAAAATGTGAGGTACTTTTTTGAAAAAGGCTTTAGAAAAAAAATTATAAAATAAAATTACAAAAAATATTGAAATTTTAATAAAAAAAACATAAAAAAATTAGATTTTTCATTAAAAAACAATTTTAAAAATTAAAAAAAAAAAAAGTAGCTCACATTTTCTATAACTGGTATAACTACAAAGGTACTCCTAAGTAACCAGACCCCTGCCTTGCTTTGTTCAAAAAATTTCCTGCGGCAATGACATGCCAGTTTCTAATTCAAGAAGGATTTCTTAATCTAATGGACTGAAAGACCAAAATCTTAAACACCTGGATGATGTAGTCTTAAATTATAGGTAATTGTATAACTTAATAATAAAAAAAAGTTTGAACTCTTAAAATTATATATTGGCTTTGTTATTAAAGAATTAATACAATAGCTTTTTTTCAGGTTCAACCATGGCTTGTCCCCTTAAGCCACTCCATAATTATTATCTATAATTTAGTTTACATAATTATTTAAACGTTTTTAATTAAAAATTTCAGTAAAAAATGTCCATTTAATTTGTTTATAAGACTTTTTTCACTATTTGCACTAATTTTCTCAAAATTTTTCTATTGCAAAGTTGTTTGTTTATCATTTACAAATACGTTAGATTTTGAATTTTTAAGAAAACTTAATTAGAAAAAAAGGTATCGCAAATTGAGTGCAAAAAAGTCCCGTTGTAGCTAAGCGCGGACACTCTTTCGCTTGTATCTCCGGTTCTAATGAAAATTTTTCAACTTTCAACCTCGCACTTTGAAGAGAGAATAATATTCTATGAAGCTACTTTATAATAATTATCTATAATTTAGTTTAAATAATTATTTCAGCGCTTCAACCGAAAAATTTTTGTAAAAAATGTCGATTTTATTTGTTAAATGAAATTAAAATATTTTAATAAAATCAATACACATATTTTACTTAGATTTTTTTTAATAAAACTTCATAAAAATATGTAATTAAGAACTCTAAATTATTCATTTAATCACTGTATTTATGAGCGCTGCGCCCGCGCATCGCATATAATGCAGTAATTCAAATTCAAACATATAAATAATATTTTAAATTTTACATTTGGCATATTTTGGTTTTGTTACATTAATTTTTAGATTAAACTTGAGATGTGGAAATACGTTGAAAAACGAATAATAGATTATTTGATAAAATATCAATGTCATTTTTATTTATTGCGTGTACATCAAATAAATCAATATTATTTACTTGAAGTTTAAAATTGTGGCGCTTAATTTTTTTTATACTAAGTTATAGATAATAATTATAAATTAATTTAATAATATTTTATGTTTGGCTGAAAATTAACAAATTTTTGCCAGAAGAAGTAAAAGAATTATCGCGCTTAGCTACAACGGGACTTTTTTGCACTCAATTTGCGATACCTTTTTTTCTAATTAAGTTTTCTTAAAAATTCAAAACCTAGCGTATTTGTAAATGAAAAACAAACAACTTTGCAATAGAAAAATTTTGATAAAATTAGTGCAAATAGTGAAAAAATTCTTATAAACAAATTAAATTGACATTTTTTACTGAAATTTTTAATTAAAAACGTTTAAATAATTATGTAAACTAAATTATAGATAATAATTATGAAGTTGCTTAATAGACTGTTATTCTCTCTTCAAAATGCGAGGTTGAAAGTTGAAAAATTTTGTTAGAACCGGAGATACAAGCGAAAGAGTGGCCGCGCGAAGCTACATCAGGACTTTTTTGCACTAAATATGCTATAACTTTTTTTCGAATTAAGTTTTCTTAAAAATTCAAAATCTAGCGTGTTTGTAAATGAAAAACAAGCAACTTTGCAATAGAAAAATTTTGATATCTATCAAACAATTAAAGATGTAACGATTTAAACAATTAAATAGTTAATAACAATTTATCTGACCACTTTCAGGACTTCTACCCTCAAAATTCGTAATCAGGATGAAAAAATACATATAAAAACCTTGAGTAGAGCAATGGCACTCAATCGGCTACGAAATCATAGCCTGCGCCTAGACTAGAACGAGAGACAGCGAGCGAGGAGCCGGCAGCCAGCCCGCCGGCCTGCCGATCCGATTCAGCGAGTAGGAGAGAGAGAGAGAGAGAGAGAGAGAGAGAGAGAGAAAGAGAGAGACAGAGAGAGAGAGAGAGAGAGAGAGAGAGAGAGAGAGAGAGAGAGAGAGAGAGAGAGAGAGAGAGCGCGCAACGAGTGCGCGAGCGAGAGAAAGCGAGAGAGAGCCGAGTGCACCGGTTGCTCCTTCTTAAAGTAAGTCTTATACTCTCATCTCTCGCGTTAAATGTAAGGTTTGCACGGAAATCACCCCGTGCGAACTTTCTGTGCCGTGTACGTGCGGGTGTGTGTCAGCCCGCCGTACTTTAACACCGCGCGCGGGAGTAGCAGCTTCGCCGCGCGCCGTATCGTTCGCGCGTTTGAATCTTAACTGTCGCGCGCGAGCTAACTCATTGTTTTAATCAGCACGTGCGTGTGCTTGTATTTATTAGTGATTTCAATATACTGTGATATCTAGTTACTCGTCGCGTTGTTCATTACAACCTGTCCTTCTCCCGGATACCGCTGCCTCCGCGGGAAAACGACTTCGCCGGTCGTTTTCATATCTGAGCGTAGCGGCCGTGCGCTTTACTCTTCGAGCGCGCGCTTTTCACTCAGTGATCCAATTAGTTGGAAAGCGAAGTTCGGGTGCGATCTTTGCGTTGTTTTCGGGATTCCAGGAGCAGATCCCCGGGCAAGTCATTTTAGTCTGACACCCGCGGCACCGTGTTCTAGGGCATCGCTGGCCTATGGCTTTTTGAGATTTTCCCCCACTAGCCATCCCGTTACAGTTTATAATGTTTTTCATATTCAGACGAACATAAAAAATAAGATTCTTCTTTTTTTATATCCAACAGATTGATAGAACCTCTTTGATAATTAATGCCATACTTTAAAATGCAAAAAACTTCTAAAACTTTTATCTATAATCCTTTTCATATTCAGACGTACATAAAAAATAATTCTTCCATCTCTATAAATAACCATAAGTCTGGTGCGCTGTAAAAAAGTTTCCACAAAGTATAACAATTCTTTAACTTTAATTAACATTATAGTATTTATTTTAAAACTTTGGTACTTATCTAAAATTATATTTTCTTATTGCTTTCTTGCAAACCTTGATGATTATAATGTTGTGTACGTAAAAAATCTGTATGTAATATTCTGGCTTTTTTGTAGCTTTTTTGTATTACTTTTATTCTTTTATATTATTTATTTATTGTCATGTTGTGTACATAAAAAATCTGTATGTAATATGTAATATTCTGGCTTTTTTGTATTTCTTTTATTCTTTTATATTATTTATTTATTAAGATTCTTGTTTTTCTATATCAAACCGATTGATCCTCCTTCATAACTAATGCTATACTTTAGATTGCTGTACGACCAAAAACTTCTAAAACTTTGGTCTATAATGCTTTTCATATCAGACGTACAATAAAATAATTCTTGCACATTTTCTATAAATAACCATAAATTCTGGTATGCTGTAAAATAAAGGTTTCCACGAAGTATATAACAAAATTCTTTAATTCTATAAAATGGCTAAATTGATCTCCACGAGCAAATTCTCTTACAGTTAGTCGTAATACCTTTCCCAAATCGAAATAGTGTGCTACATTTTTATAGCCCCCACTATATTATAGAAATTTTTTTCACGGCGACACTGGTAAGAGAAGTATAGAAAATACTTTAATAAAAATTACAAATTTACAAAATACAGGGAACTGAAATGCGTTTCGTCCTTAGTCGTACCGGGTGGGCTCATCAGGAAGATCCCGGTAGACTTATCTTCGACGCCGAAAATAAATGTTACATGGATTTATTTAAGGAAGTTGGAAAGTGATTGTATTTGTGGAAGCCAAGAAGTGGCAGCCACCTGGTGGATAAAGTAACAAAGATACAGATATAAATAAAATTTAGGCATGTTTGTGATCCAATGCTGTTTAAGTTTCTTAATAAATTTTATACGCTCGTAATAATATAGTTCTATAAAATGGCTAAATTAATCTCCACGAGCAAATTCTCTTACAGTTAGTCGTAATACCTTTCCCAAATCGAAATAGTGTGCTACATTTTTATAGCTCGCACTATTTGATAGAAAATTTTAGCACACGGCGACACTGGTAAGAGAAGTATAGAAAATACTTTAATAAAAATTACAAATTTACAAAATACAGGGAACTGAAATGCGTTTCGTCCTTAGTCATACCGGGTGGACTCATCAGGAAGATGCCGGTAGACTTATCTTCAACGCCGAAAATAAATGTTACTTGGATTTATTTAAGGAAGTTGGAAAGTCATTTTATTTGTGGAAGCCAAGAAGTGGCAGCCACCTGGTGGATAAAGTAACAAAGATACAGATATAAATAAAATTTAGGCATGTTTGTGATCCAATGCCGTTTAAGTTTCTTAATAAATTTTATACGCTCGTAATAATATAGTTCTATAAAATGGCTAAATTGATCTCCACGAGCAAATTCTCTTACAGTTAGTCGTAATACCTCTCCCAAATCGAAATAGTGTGCTACATTTTTATAGCCCGCACTATTTGAAAGAAAATTTTAGCACACGGCGACACTGGTAAGAGAAGTATAGAAAATACTTTAATAAAAATTACAAATTTACAAAATACAGGGAACTGAAATGCGTTTCGTCCTTAGTTGTACCGGGTGGACTCATCAGGAAGATCCCGGTAGACTTATCTTCAACGCCGAAAATAAATGTTACTTGGATTTATTTAAGGAAGTTGGAAAGTGATTTTATTTGTGGAAGCCAAGAAGTGGCAGCCACCTGGTGGATAAAGTAACAAAGATACAGATATAAATAAAATTTAGGCATGTTTGTGATCCAATACCGTTTAAGTTTCTTAATAAATTTTATACGCTCGTAATAATATAGTTCTATAAAATGGTTAAATTGATCTCCACGAGTAAATTCTCTTACAGTTAGTCGTAATACCTCTCCCAAATCGAAATAGTGTGCTACATTTTTATAGCCCTCACTATTTGAAAGAAAATTTTAGCACACGGCGACACTGGTAAGAGAAGTATAGAAAATACTTTAATAAAAATTACAAATTTACAAAATACAGGGAACTGAAATGCATTTCGTCCTTAGTCGTACCGGGTGGACTCATCAGGAAGATCCCGGTTGACTTATCTTCGACGCCGAAAATAAATATTACATGGATTTATTTAAGGAAGTTGGAAAGTGATTGTATTTGTGGAAGCCAAGAAGTGGCAGCCACCTGGTGGATAAAGTAACAAAGATACAGATATAAATAAAATTTAGGCATGTTTGTGATCCAATGCCGTTTAAGTTTCTTAATAAATTTTATACGCTCGTAATAATATAGTTCTATAAAATGGCTAAATTGATCTCCACGAGCAAATTCTCTTACAGTTAGTCGTAATACCTTTCCCAAATCGAAATAGTGTGCTACATTTTTATAGCCCGCACTATTTGATAGAAAATTTTAGCACACGGCGACACTGGTAAGAGAAGTATAGAAAATACTTTAATAAAAATTACAAATTTACAAAATACAGGGAACTGAAATGCGTTTCGTCCTTAGTCGTACTGGGTGGATTCATCAGGAAGATCCCGGTAGACTTATCTTCGACGCCGAAAATAAATGTTACTTGGATTTATTTAAGGAAATTGGAAAGTGATTTTATTTGTGGAAGCCAAGAAGTGGCAGCCACCTGGTGGATAAAGTAACAAAGATACAGATATAAATAAAATTTAGGCATGTTTGTGATCCAATGCCGTTTAAGTTTCTTAATAAATTGTATACGCTCGTAATAATATAGTTCTATAAAATGGCTAAATTGATCTCCACGAGCAAATTCTCTTACAGTTAGTCGTAATATCTTTCCCAAATCGAAATAGTGTGCTACATTTTTATAGCCCGCACTATTTGATAGAAAATTTTAGCACACGGCGACACTGGTAAGAGAAGTATAGAAAATACTTTAATAAAAATTACAAATTTACAAAATACAGGGAACTGAAATGCGTTTCGTCCTTAGTTGTACCGGGTGGACTCATCAGGAAGATCCCGGTAGACTTATCTTCAATGCCGAAAATAAATGTTACTTGGATTTATTTAAGGAAGTTGGAAAGTGATTTTATTTGTGGAAGCCAAGAAGTGGCAGCCACCTGGTGGATAAAGTAACAAAGATACAGATATAAATAAAATTTAGGCATGTTTGTGATCCAATGCCGTTTAAGTTTCTTAATAAATTTTATACGCTCGTAATAATATAGTTCTATAAAATGGCTAAATTGATCTCCACGAGCAAATTCTCTTACAGTTAGTCGTAATACCTTTCCCAAATCGAAATAGTGTGCTACATTTTTATAGCCCGCACTATTTGATAGAAAATTTTAGCACACGGCGACACTGGTAAGAGAAGTATAGAAAATACTCTAATCAAAATTACAAATTTACAAAATACAGGAAACTGAAATGCGTTTCGTCCTTAGTCGTACCGGGTGGAATCATCACGAAGATCCCTTATATATTTTATTTATATCTCTATCTTTGTTACTTTATCCAACAGGTGGCTGCCACTTCTTGCCTTCCACAAATAAAATCACTTTCCAACTTCCTTAAATAAATCCAAGTAACATTTATTTTCGGCGTCGAAGATAAGTCTACACGGAAAACATTTTGCACGTATAGGGACGGTGGCTTCGCTGTGCTGCACGGTTCCGGCACCAGATTTTGAGGTGCCAAGCTATCGTGATCGTCGAGGCCAACGACGCACGCTTCATGTATGTGTCACTGCATCGTATTAGACAGCAGCGCCACCCATGCGCCACGAGGCGAGCCACCGACAACAACACGGGCTATTGCGGCGTGTGAATTTCCGTACCGCGGCACAGCGATTGCGAATTCTGTTGTTTATAGGAGGCCCGGCTCTTTTTCTGGCATGACACTTGCGTTTTTTGCTGTACAATAATTATTCGCAAGTACATCAAGAGTGGCTTACGGATCAAGGGGATGGATAAGTTTGTCTCGGAAAAATTGGACGATTGGGGGTTAGGAGAGGTCAAAGTTCTCTTTCAATCTAAGTACATGCATACATAACCTATATTTTACTTGCTTTATTTCGTAAAATTAGTTTCAATTCTATAACGTAGATCACGATGTCAACCAAGAAAATTTTTTTACTTTAAGTCAAAAAGATATTGATAATATTATACCTGAAACTCAGCTTGAAAATAGAGTTATTTTTAAAAGCAATTTTAAAGATGCAATGTGTGAAAGAATAGCAAATAGTAGTCTAAATGCTAAAGAAATTGGCGATACAGTTGACAATACATCGTCTATTGATGATTGTATAGAGTTTGAAGTAAGCAAAAAATTATCCGTGACAACCGCATTTATGTATTAAGCGTAATTATACTTTTTTTATTAACAAAACATTAGGTACAAAAAAAGAAATTCTTATTGAATAACGCGCATCACACTATACAGTGATAGCCACCGCGGCGCACAGTAAGTCGGCACCGTCTTTTTCGGTGCCGATCCAGCAGCCTTCTTAGCGGTGCGAGAGCACCGTGCGAAACAGTGTCGCTCAGCCTGATGCGCGGTGAGCTTGGGTACTATTAAGACGATGCCTGCCGAGCATCGTTCCTATACGTGCAAAATGTTTTCCGTGTACCGGGATCTTCCTGATGAATCCACCTGGTACGAGTAAGGACGAAACGCATTTCAGTTCCCTGTATTTTGTAAATTTGTAATTTTTATTAAAGTATTTTCTATACTTCTCTTACCAGTGTCGCCGTGTGCTAAAATTTTCTATCAAATAGTGCGGGCTATAAAAATGTAGCACACTATTTCCATTTGGGAAAGGTATTACGACTAACTGTAAGAGAATTTGCTCGTGGAGATCAATTTAGCCATTTTATAGAACTATATTATTACGAGCGTATAAAATTTATTAAGAAACTTAAACGGCATTGGATCACAAACATGCCTAAATTTTATTTATATCTGTATCTTTGTTACTTAATCCACGAGGTAGCTGCCACTTCTTGGCTTCCACAAATAAAATCACTTTCCAACTTCCTTAAATAAATCCAAGAAACATTTATTTTCGGCGTCGAGGATAAGTCTACCGGGATCTTCCTGATGAGTTCACCCGGTACGACTAAGGACGAAACGCATTTCAGTTCCCTGTATTTTGTAAATTTGTAATTTTTATTAAAGTATTTTCTATACTTCTCTTACCAGTGTCGCCGTGTGCTAAAATTTTCTATCAAATAGTGCGGGCTATAAAAATGTAGCACACTATTTCGATTTGGGAAAGGTATTACGACTAACTGTAAGAGAATTTGCTCGTGGAGATCAATTTAGCCATTTTATGGAACTATATTATTACGAGCGTATAAAATTTATTAAGAAACTTAAAGGGCATTGGATCACAAACATGCCTAAATTTTATTTATATCTGTATCTTTGTTACTTTATCCACCAGGTGGCTGTCACTTCTTGGCTTCCACAAATAAAATCACTTTCCTACTTCCTTAAATAAATCCAAGTAACATTTATTTTCGGCGTCGAAGATATGTCTACCGGGATCTTCCTGATGAGTCCACCCAGTACGACTAAGGACGAAACGCATTTCAGTTCCCTGTATTTTGTAAATTTGTAATTTTTATTAAAGTATTTTCTATACTTCTCTTACCAGTGTCGCCGTGTGCTAAAATTTTCTATCAAATAATGCGGGCTATAAAAATGTAGCACACTATTTCGATTTGGGAAAGGTATTACGACTAACTGTAAGAGAATTTGCTCGTGGAGATCAATTTAGCCATTTTATAGAACTATATTATTACGAGCGTATAAAATTTATTAAGAAACTTAAAGGGCATTGGATCACAAACATGCCTAAATTTTATTTATATCTGTATCTTTGTTACTTTATCCACCAGGTGGCTGTCATTTCTTGGCTTCCACAAATAAAATCACTTTCCTACTTCCTTAAATAAATCCAAGTAACATTTATTTTCGGCGTCGAAGATATGTCTACCGGGATCTTCCTGATGAGGCCACCCATTACGACTAAGGACGAAACGCATTTCAGTTCCCTGTATTTTGTAAATTTGTAATTTTTATTAAAGTATTTTCTATACTTCTCTTACCAGTGTCGCCGTGTGCTAAAATTTTCTATCAAATAATGCGGGCTATAAAAATGTAGCACACTATTTCGATTTGGGAAAGGTATTACGACTAACTGTAAGAGAATTTGCTCGTGGAGATCAATTTAGCCATTTTATAGAACTATATTATTACGAGCGCATAAAATTTATTAAGAAAAATTCTTTAATTTTAATTAACATTTTAGTATTTGTTAGTATTTGTTTTAAAACTTTGGTACTTATCTAAAATTATATATATTTTCTTATTGCTTTCTTGCAAACCTTGATGTTATCATGTCATCTACGTAAAAAATCTGTATGTAATATTCTGGTTTTTTTGTATTACTTTTAATCTTTTATATTATTTATTTATTAAGATTCGTCTTTTTCTATATCCAACAGATTGTTAGAACCTCCTTCATAATTAATACCATACTTTCGATTGCTGACGACAAAAAACTTCTAAAACTTTTGTTTATAATGCTTTTCATAATCAGAGGTACATAGAAAATAAGATTCTTCTTTTTCTATATCCAACAGATTGATGGAACCTCCTTGACAATTAATGCCATACTTTAGATTGCTGTACGACAAAAAACTTCTAAAACTTTTGTCTATGATGCTTTTCATATTCAGACGTACATAAAAAATAATTCTTCCACGTTTTCTATAAATAACCATAAATCTGGTACGCTGTAAAAAAGTTTCCACAAAGTATAACAATTCTTTAACTTTAAAAGCTTTCTCGACATTCTTTTATAGTAGATAACTTAATCGTGTGTAGATCATGTACTTACAGAGATGTGCTTCACTGGAGAGCATCATGTTTTTATATAACAAAACAAGTTATTTCACAAATATCATGTAATAATTACTCTGTGCCAATTTCCGGTATTTCTTCCAAACAGTTTCTTTCACACACATAATAAACTCATATTTTCAAGGTTGATATATATATAGACCATGGATGTATTTAATCATTTATGCTTTTCGCTATATAACTCATTTTCTAAAATATACAAAAAAATTGTATATATTTTTCTAATATAAAAACCCACAGATTAATTTCACTAGTAAGCATCATGATTTTATGTCACAATACTAAGTGATTTCAAGATTATGCGATGTTTCATTTTTACTCACATCCACTATAAACTTGTTTAGGGATTCTTCTCGTATTAATTCTGGATCCATGTATTACTTAAACTCACTTATCATTCAACTCAGTTTGTTTTAATTATTTAGGTTCTGTATTATATGACACTTTTAGCAAAATTATTGTCACTAGTCCAAGCTATTTCACAATTACTTGATGTTTTTTTTGTCTATAATTCGAATATTTTCAACTCTTATAATAACAATCTAACTTTATAACAATCTTATAATAACAATCTAACTTTATAACAATATGTTATAGTTATCTAAATAATTTGCGGATCTAGTTCTCTTGATCAATTTCTAGTGTGTTTGTTTTGAGATTAAGTATATAATAATCTTCTTCAAGCTGCATTTGCATTTTAAGCAAACAATGGAGTGAAGCCAGAGTCTGAGAGAAGTAATGTCATCAACAAATATTTAAATACTTTTTGTATTATGATGCACTTCTAATAATCTGAAAATATCATCTCACTATTTCCGGATCTTATAATAATTGTTAGATATTCTTACTTTAATTGTCATAATAACTGTCAGAAAGGCTTCACATAAATTTTCTTATATTATTTTAATAATAGTGAAAATCTTGCATTTTGCTGTTTCCATATTTTAATTTGACAGACGTGTAATTTATGTATTTGTTAACAGTTCTACTTATAAACTGTTCAATCAAGATCTTCTTATCCATATGATTCATACGTTCTGATACTCTGTAAAAATAAAAACAAAATTTCACAAAGTAACAATACTTATTATTATATTAATAACAGTTTTCTACTATATAAAAGTTTGCTACTTATCTGAATATTTATATTTTCATTTCAAAGTACATATATACTTCTGATCTTGCATCTCACTATTCTGTGTTTTAATTTGACAGACTTCTGTAATAATATTGTAAGTATTTGTTAATGTTTGTTGTTAAAAAATAAAACAAAATAAACACTTGATGTATAAATGTTAATTAAAACTTACACACGTTTTTGAGAGTTGGAAATATATAAACTAACTCCACTTCGAATATACATTTTCATTTTAAAGATAAAAGATCAAATAACTTCTGGTCTTGCACCTCATTATTTCCGTGTTTCAATTTGACAGATTTGTGTAATATAATCTATACTATATTATTTATTTCCTATGTGTTACAAACTATTTAATCGTCATGATCTATTCAATATAATCCGATTGTTTTGAGACTGTAAAAATAAAAACAAAAAACAATACTTCTATTATAGATTATTATATATTTAATATTTTACGACTTATCTCAATATTGTCTTCTGACTTTTCTTAAATTTGTTTACGTATACTGATGATAATAACATACATATATACTGATATAACCTATTTTCACTAACAATAACAAAATATAATAACAGACGGACACACGATGAAGAGTTACGTGTATATATATATATATATATATATATATATATATATATATATATATATATATATATATATATATATATATATATATATATATATATATATATATATATATATATATATATATATATATATATATATATATATATATATATATATATATATATATATATATATATATATATATATATATATATATATATATATATATATATATATATATATATATAACCCATAAGGCGGATTTTGTGGGAAGAAACCGGAAAGCTGAAAGAAATGAAACATGGAGAAAATGTGAAAACGTAAACCAGACATAAAATATTTCACTATTTAATATCTCTACATATCTCTAACATCTTTTCACATGAAACTTTTTGTGCAACATAGTATAACAACATAATATAGCATGTTGTTATTTATTTGAGTCTGTTGGAATAATGATACATTTGTATTACATAAAGTAAATATAGTATGTGGCACGCGAGCTCAAATATGCCGAGACGCGCGACACATATATATACGCACACATATATACCCCCTTCCCGGTTCGCCTCAAGAAGCGAGCGCGAGCGAACCTCACATAAAAGCAATGAGACTGAGTGTGACCGTCGCACGGGAAACACGTGCACACGAGCGTAGAGCATGAGGCTCCGCAGTTGTAAAATCCTTTTCTTTATTAAATACTATCATTAAGAAGCATCTCTCTCTCATTTCATCGTACCTCTCAATTATTATTAGTTAACCAACATGGTAGCAGTCCATGGTTTCGTAACTCCGTTATTTCGCGCGGGAGTGTTCCTTTCCTCTTGCCGTACGTCTACCTTTTGGTGACGTAAGACAAGCAGGAACCAAAAAAAAAACCCCATGAAGAGTGAAGAGGACGAGAAGTCAGTTGATTGTGAGCTTGATCAGAAAAAGGTGAAGAGGAACAAAAGGTGAACAGTGAAAATTTCGAGTTAAACAAAGAAAAAAGAATCGAAATAGAATTTGAAATGGCTAAACAAGTGAAGATTGACGACGTGCACATTCTAGTGTTTGATGGCAGTAATTATTTAAGTTGGGAATTTAGAATATTAAATATTCTCGAATACAAAGAATGTGAGGATCAAGCCATTAGAGAGAACTCAAGGTGACACTGAAGCTATCTGGAATAAAAGCGATTTAAAAGCAAAAACAATTGTGATAAGTTCAATATCAGACAAGCAGTTAGAATATATTCGAGACTGTAAAACTACGTTCGAGATTATGAAGAAATTTAAAATTATGTACTCCACAAAATCTACAGCTTTACAAATTGTATGTAGAGAAAAGCTGGAAGATGTAAAATTAAAAAATTATGAATTAGTAGAAGATTTTTTCGTGGATTTTGAGAAAAATTGTAATAAACTCAAAGCCGCTGGAGGATCTTTAAGCGAGCAAGAAAAAATGAGATATTTGATTACAGCGTTATCACGTAATTATAGCTATATTGGTGATTTTATTGATTTAGTCCCCGAAAAAGATAGAACGGTGGACTACGTGAAATCGAAGATTCTTGAGAAACATATGTCGAAATCAGAAACTGAAAATAAAAGAAACGCAAGTACGTTTAATACAAAAGTAAGAGGAAATTGTCATAACTGCGGCAGACTAGGTCATCATATAAAGGACTGTTGGAGACCTTCGCAGACACATCAAAATCAAAATATGGGCGAGAAGACAAATCAAAGTCAGACCTACATGAGAGGCAGAGGCCAGCAGGGATTTCGAGGCCAACAGCGAGGCAACTCAAGGGGAATTTACCGCGGCAGAGGACGAGGCAGAGCAACAAATCAACAAGGCGAAGAAACAACAAGTCAAATCAACGATGATACATATGCGAGGACGTGGTTAGCAGAGGTTAAACACACAGAGGCAAATCAGGTAAACGCCGAAAATGAAATAAATACAAATCAAATAAACTGGCTATTGGACAGTGGTTGCACTGACCGTATAATAAATAGTGAAAAATATTTTGAAAAATTTGTTGTACTATCAAAACCGATTGATGTAAAAATGCCAGATGGAAAAAATTTAAAAGCTACTAATATAGGCAATATAAGAACTTATTTTAAAACTTATTACGGTGAAAATGAAATTATTTAAAAAAATGTTTATTATGTTAATGGAATAAATAAAAATTTACTAAGTTTTTCAAAAATAACCGAAAATAATACTATTATATCTAGAGATCAAAACGCAAAAATTTATGATAAAAATAGAAAATTAGTAGCAGTAGCTGATAAAGTAAATGATTTATATGTAATGAAAAGTTTTATTTATAAAGATATTTTTGCAAATACTGTGAAACTAACGAATAAAGAAAAATGGCACAGAGCTTTAGGTCATATAAATTTTCAATACTTAGATAAATTAGTCAATGAAAAGCTACTTGAAGGTTTATCAGAAAAGCTAGAAAATAATGTAATGAAATGCGAAAATTGTATACAAAGCAAAATGGCTAATGTATCATTTCAAAATAAGAGAAACCGTGCAAATGAAATTTTAGAAATAATTCACACAGATCTTAATGGCCCACATAAAACCACAGGCTATAAAGGAGAAAAATATTTTTTAAGTTTTATAGATGATTACAGCAAAGTTAGTAGAATTTACTGTATAAAAAGCAAAGCCGATGTAGCTGATTGTTTTGAAGATTATGTAAACTTAGTTGAGAATCAATTAAATAAAAAGGTTAAAAAAATACGTTGTGATAACGGGAAAGAATATTTAAATCATAGAATTTATAAATTCATAAGAGACAAAGGGATAGAATTATTACCCTGTCCACCATATGTCCATGAATTAAATGGAGTGGCTGAAAGATTTAATAGAGCCGCAATGGACATGGGGAGATGTTTACAAAAAGAAGCAAAAATTCATGCAAAATATTGGCCAGAAATAATGAAAACGGTGTCTTATTTAAAGAATCGTACAACAGCCAACTCAGTAGAAAATAAAACTCCTCTTGAAATATTCTTTTGCAAGAAACCAAATGTAAAAAATTTTAAAATTTATGGTAGTTTAGTCTTTGTTAGAAATCCAGAAGTAAAAAGAAATAGTAAATGGGATGATAAATCCAACATAGGTAAATTAGTAGGTTATAATTATGATAGCTATCGAGTGCTAATTGATAATAAAATAATTAATGCAAGACACGTAGATATAGTTGAAGAAGGTACAGAATTAATTTGTTTAGAGAAAGTTAATGATGATGAAATTATTGAATTAAATTTAGATTCAGACAGAAAAGAAGATCAAACAAATGAAATAATCGATAACGAAAGTAATGAAAATACAAATGAAACTACAAACGAAATTGAAAATATTGTAAACAACAATGATACAATTATTGAACATGAAATAAACAATGATTACGAACATTTATCAGTAAAAAGGACGTCTAAAAGAAAGAAAAGTCCCGTTCAGAGGTACGGTGATACGGTAACACATTTTATCTATGTAAATTATGTTAACGCAAATGTACCGAATACATTTGAGGAGGCGCTAGAGTCCAAAGATTATAAAAATTGGCAAAAAGCAATGAATTCTGAAATAGAAAGTTTAAATAAAAATAATACTTGGATCATTGTTGATAAACCTAAAGACAAGAAAATTATTGATGTTAAATGGGTCCATAAAAGAAAAAGTGATAACTCATATAAAGCGCGTTTAGTAGTAAGAGGCTTTCAAGAAAGAGAGACTTTGGAAAATGTATACTCACCTGTAGGAAAAATGCAAACTTTGAAAATTCTATTAAGTTACTGTTGTGTAAATGATTGGTACATAGAACAAATGGATGTCGAGACAGCATTTTTAAACGGTCCAGTAAAGTCTGAGGTGTATATACATGAACCAAAAGGTTATGAAACTGGCGAAAATAAAGTATGTAAATTAATAAAAGCGTTGTATGGTCTTAGAGAAAATCCTAGAGCCTGGTACGAAACATTACATGAGTATTTAGAAAAATTAGATTTTATACGATGTAGATACGACTACTGTCTATATGTAAATAATTCAAGCAATGATACTATATATATTTTGGTATTTGTAGACGATATTCTAATTTGTTGCAAAAATTATGATAAAATTAAAAATATAAAAATAAAACTAATGGAAAAATTTACAATGAAAGATATGGGAAAGTTGAAATTATATATAGGAATAGAGATTGAACATGATAAAAAAGAAGGTATTATGACTTTATGTCAACAAAAATATATAGAATCATTGGCTATAAAATATAATCTAGAAAACTCGAAAACATATAACACTCCAATGGAAACCAATTTGAAGCTTGATCAAGCAACAGAAATTGACGAAAACAAAAAATATCGAAATTTAATCGGAGAACTTTTATACATAAGCACAGGCACAAGACCTGATATAGCATTTAGTGTAAACTACTTAAGTAGATATCAAAATTGTTATGATTCCACACATTTTAAATATGCATTAAGAGTACTAAAATACTTATATAAAACAAAAGATTTAAAATTAACTTTTACTAACAAAAATAAAATTGAACAGCTTGACTGCATGGTTGATTCAGATTTTGCAGGAGATCATGTCGATCGAAAATCCGCAACAGGATTTATTATTAGAGTATATGGAAATGTAGTTTATTGGAAAGCTCAAAAACAAAAAATAGTAACAAAAAATTCAACACTTGCGGAATATATTGCGTTATCCGACGCAGTAACTGAAGTTATATTTGTTAAGGATCTATTGAAAGATACATTTAATGTAAACATCGACAAGCAAATTAAAATATACGAAGATAATTCAGGCGCAGTAGCTATAGGTAAATTTGGAAACTTTACAAGAAACTCTAAGCACATTGAAGTGCAACATCACTATGTAAATGAAAACTATGAGAAAGGCGTGATCGATATTATTAAAATTGAAACTGATAAAAATATTGCGGATATACTAACAAAAAGTTTATGTAAAGAAAAGTTGGTCAAAATAAGAAAATTATTAAATGTAAAATGAAAATGTAATTGCAATACAAATGTAAGGAGGCGTGTTGGAATAATGATACATTTGTATTACATAAAGTAAATATAGTATGTGGCACGCGAGCTCAAATATGCCGAGACACGCGACACATACATATACGTACACATATACACCCCCTCCCTGGTTCGCCGCAAGTAGCGAGCGCGAGCGAACCTCACATAAAAGCAATGAGACTGACAAGTGACCCTACGGAAGTGTCACTCACCGATTTACCTGAGACTTTGCATACGGCTTCTATATCGAAAAATATGAGACACGTATTTTTTTTAGCTGCCCATAAAGAGTTTTAAGGTCGTAAATCACCAATCGTGAATTTTTATACGTGAAATGAGAATATATCATCAGTAAATCCATAACTTCGTAACCCTTTTCGTGTTCCAAAAAAAATTTTTTTTTTAGCACACCTATGAGACATGTTTTTTCTGGCACATTACACCTTATATTATAAGGAAAAAACGTTGTCCAATCGAAAACTTTTGGGTGAAATCCATATTTTGCTGAGGAAAATGAGCGATTTTTCCCGAATCAACGTAATTCAATGATTTTTGATTATTTTTAGCGATTTTCAAATGCACGTAACTTGGCGCCGAATTGACCGATTTTAACGATTCTCATCTCAAATTAAAGCTCTTTTTTTACTGTAATCGTTGTTTGTAGAATGTTTGTTGGCCACTTTCATAGCTTGCTATTGGTTAATCAACAAGGACCGCACTTTTCGTCCATTTTTCCCATGTTAAATTCCCATAAGAAAAATGAAATGCAGCAAAAAAATGGATGCATCCATAATTTCTTCTTATAATATAAGGTGTAATGTGCCAAAAAACGTGTCTCATAGGTGTGCTCGGAAAAGAAATTTTGGAACTCGAAAAGGGTCACAAAATTATGAATTTAGTAAATCCGATTTACTCATATACCATATAGCCCAATAATAATAAACATCTTCAAGTTATTTTATCTATTCTACCAAATTGAATATGACACGTAAATTTTGGATAATATTAATGATTTTATACTGATATGTGCCCCATAAAATCTAGTTTAGGTACATGGTTACCCTTGCAGTCACAGGAGCCAATATATTAGCACCTTTTTTTTCTTTTTTTCTTTTTTTATGTAAAATCCTGAAAGTTGTTTCTTGAATTTAATTCATAACTAAAACAGTTGAAGAAAAGATCATTTTCAATGTATTATTATTGGTAAGAGAAGTAAAGGCAGATTCTATAAACTATTGTGCTCATCACCAGATGTTTGTGTTTATAGTAATGATAATGAAAAGATAATAATGGTAATAATTATTACGTGATGTACTACTTTATTTGATTAGTACTAGAAAGATATAACAAGTGAATATTTTTCTTATTCCAATGTTTTGCAGTTGAGCATTCGATTCAATAACGAATTATTACTACTATTGCAATTAATATTTTTTTTAGATTAAATAATTGCATTTTAAGATTAGTGAAATCTATTATTCCTGAATCGTATATTATACATTTATAACGTAATATAGACGATTGTTGCCCTACTCGTATTTGCACATATTTTTTAGTTTTCTTTAATTTCTTTACCAAACAAATAATTCACTTTCAATAAAAAGAAGTTCATTTAGTATTGCAAAATTTTTGTTGAATAATAAAATAAAAACAATACCACATTTGATTTTTTTTTTATTCCTAAGCTTTTGAATGTGGGAGAGACCGGTGCTATAGTTAGACCACTTTCTACATTTTCTTTATTTATTTTTTTTGTAACACGGGTACATTTTAATTTAAAAATTATGCTAATAATATTGAAAATTTAAATATGAAAATAATACAAAGTGCTAAAATTATTAAATAATTAATCATTATAACCTAAATTACGTTTAAAAATAAATAATCATAATCTTTTCAAGAATCACTGGAAATTTTCTGGAATATAAAATTTACTCCTGTATATGAGAAAATTTTCAAACTTCCGACTGAAAAATAAAACGAATATTCCTCGTTCCAATGTACATGACTAACATCGACAGTTTGACAGGTTTTGACCTCTGTTACTCCAATCACGAGATATTAGCATTGGGCCAACCTACCCGTATGCCAACTTGCCTCGATCTCCCCTATGCATTAATAAAAAATAGAGCAATTAATAGTTATTTAGATAAAATCGAAAGCAGTTACTTCAATTGAGTTTACATGATTTTTTCAATAAAAACTATAGTGGTGCAATTATGTGGAATATAGAAACAGTGATAATTTGACAATTTGTTAAAGAAGTTTATCAAAGTTATTCAACAAAATTTTGTAATAGACGAGAAAGGTGAATAAAAGCTTTTTATTATATTTATTACATATCTCATTTCGTTATTTATTTACTTTTATTGCTAAATAAATATATGAATGATTTAAGGGAACTAAAAATTGCAGAGTTTTAATAAATATAATTTTTGCATAGTAAAATCATAAAACAAAGAAAATTTAGAATTATTAGCATTCAATTTTAAGTTTAAGGTGAAAGTCATTCTATTAAATACTTCGAGAAAAAATTATAATAACGTAAATTTTTATAAATAAGAAAAATATAGATATTCTATATCGATATTGTATCGATATTGTACCAATATTGTATCAATATTTTCCGAATATTTAAAAATAACTATGTTTAATAATTAAAGTTTCATCAAATTTTATCTAAAGGTAAATATCTTAATTTAAAAAAATATTCTTCACGAACAAATTTATTTACTTAAAAAGGATCATCATTAATAAGATCAAAACGTTGCGCAAATAAAATGAATTTACTGTTATAAATCATTAACGTCTTATACATTTTTACATTTAATAACATCACGGCCGTCATAAGCTTCATTTTCAAAATTATTTCATTAATAAAGTTTAACGTATTATACATTTGTAAAATAACAAATATTTTTTTTCAGAGTTGTAATAAATAATTTTACCCTGTCAAATAATTACAAATTTTCATATTTAATATTATTTAAAGTTTACAACTTTAATTTTTGCTCTTCATTATTTAATTAGCAATACTACATAAGTACTTAACGATTTTTTTACATTAATTTGTAATATGCATGCATTTAAAGAAATAGTTATTTTCGATACAAGTGCGAAAAAGTGATTTTATCCTCGTGGTGGACGTTTGCGCCCGAGCGAAACAAGGGTGAAAAGGCCACACGAAGATACAACCACTTTCTCACTCGTGTATCAAACATTATTTTTTGACACGACGTGTGACAAGCTTAATCTAGGGCATCTTTTTTTATTAGAGCGTGTGCGAAATCGAACTTTGCGCACGGAGTGTAAAAAAAAATTATTTATTTCAGATACAAGTGTATATTTTGCACAATAATGATCAATCCTAAGAATGTTTTAACGCTATTAGGAAAAGCTTTCAATGATTCTCGATTTGACATTCAATCAATTATTACTAAAGAAGAAAAACAGTTTTCGTTAGAGCTTGAAACTTTAATTAAAGATGCAATAAATGATAATTTATTTATAGAAACATATGATACGTTAAATTTTGATGAAGAAAGTGTCATTTCTGATGCTTGTGCTATAGAAGAAGAATTTGAAGATGATTATAATGTAATAAATAATTTAGAAAGTAGGAAAAAAGTTTTGGTACCAATAGATCTAGATTATAAAACCAATGCTGTTAATTTTTGGCGTTCTGGAAGTAAAGGACGTCTTAAACTAACTACAGTTAAACATAGGTTTAGAAAAGTCAATAATGTTAAGACATTATATAGATGGGAGAAACAAATTTCTCAAGAGGGAACTAGACTTGACAAATTATTGAAAATTTCTGAATATGTGCTAGAACAATTTCAAAATGCGTGAGAAAAATCTCTACCAGTTCATGATTTAGATATAAAGAGATGGGCTATTAAATCTAGAGATGATGTTGGTCTATCAAATGAATTATTTACAGCATCTTCAAAGTGGATTTATAAATTTAAACAGCAGCATCGAATTGTATCAAGGAAAATTAATAAATTCGTCACAACATCTAGTTTGAAAAATAAAGTAGCATTATCTGAAGAGACTTCGCGATTCACGGATAAAGTTAAATTTGAAATTTCACAAATAGGAAGAGATAATGTATATAATACTGATCAGTCGGGTTTTAATCTGGAAATGCGTGCAGGGCGTACATTGTCTTTCAAGGGAACTTTGAAAATTGAATCATTGGCGCAATCTTTAAATTCGCTTACTCATAGTTACACGATTCAACCTTTTGTATCTGCAAGTGGAGTTTTAAAATCCCCTTTACTTATAGTAACACAAGAAAAAAAACGGTTATTTCGGACCATTGGTAGAAAAAAATTTATACAAAGCAGAAAATATTATTGTGTTTGCTTCAATATCTGGAAAATTAACTTCAAACGTAATAATTAAATGGTATGAAGAAGCTTTTCTATCTAATGTTGGAGACACTTCTGTTTTGTGTTTAGATTCTTGGTCAGGTCAAACTGAAAAAAATTTCAAGATGTAATTGTTTCTAATAAGCAAGTGAAAATATTGACAATTCCGGCTGGTACAACAGGAATGATACAACCACTCGATGTATACACCTTTAGACCATGGAAAAATTTTTTGAGGTGTTTTTCAGATTTAATTATTTTAAATAGTTATGACATTAATTTACATTTGCGAAATAACATACTGAAACTTCAATCTCTCATTCATAATCAATTTTCTTCACCTAGATTCGTTAATATGTTTCAGTATGCTTGGAATAAAAGTGGATATGTAGAAAAACCGCCACATTTTGAAACTCCAGTAGATTACTGTTTTAAAAATTGCGATGAATCTTGTCAACTATGCAGTAGTATTGCTATTATTAGGTGCGCTTGGTGTACTAAAGCTCTATGTATCGATCATTTCTTTGACCCAAGCAATAGAAGTAATCCGCATTATTGTAAATAATAAAAATACATATTAATTATAAATAAATTATACTATAAATTAGATAACTCATAGTTTTTATATTTTTATTCCCATAACTTTTTTCATTCTCTGATATTCATTTCAGGAAAAATACTAATAAGTTTTTAGTTACCATAGATACATTAATATTACTGTAGAGAAAATAAAAAGTTATTATTTTTTGTATTTAATGTAAAGAAAATAAAAAAATTATTATTATTTTATTTATCAAAATGCGCCTAAAACTATTTTTTTTATTTCTTGTTTTCACTTTACGGTACCACCATCTCTCTTTTTTACTCTCTAACATGTGCACTACTATTTTTGACCTAGGAATTGTAAAAAATGGGAAATTTTACATACATATAGAATTTTTTTTTGTATTAGGTCGAAGTAACCTTATAAGATCATGTAATGGTCAATAAAATCCTTTTTATTGGAAATCTAGTGAAAATCGACCTCTAGAAAAGATGCATCATTTAAAGAAGGCGAAAATCGTCTTCAACGTTAAGTTGAAAGTCATTTTTACTTTTCATTCTTCAAATCATAAAACCTTTGTAGAGGTCGAGTTCCAGTAGACTACAATAGAAAGAATGATAGTAACCATTCAATGATCTTATAAGGTCATTATGATAAAAAAGGGGATCCTATTTAAAATGTCAGATTTTGATCTTCAAATATCCTTGAAAATTGTTTTTCGGTCAAATTGCAGATCATTTTCAGATTGTCCTTCTTGAACCGTTCAACTTTGGTGAAAGGCAGATTTCGCCTTTGAACCATGCCTTTGAAGCAATTTGCGTGAATAGATTTAATAGGCCTGCCTTGTATATAAAAATTCACAATTGGCTATCCACAACCTTAAAACTCTTTATGGGCACCTAAAAACATAGAGGTGTCTCATATTTTTCGGTATAAAAACCGTGTGCAAAGGCTCAGGAAAATCGCTGAGTGACACTTCCGTAGGGTTACTTGTGAGTGTGACCGTCGCACGGGAAACACGTGCACACGAGCGTAGAGCATGAGGCTCCGCAGTTGTAAACTCCTTTTCTTTATTAAATACTATCATTAAGAAGCATCTCTCTCTCATTTAATCGTACCTCTCAATTATTATTAACTAATCAACAGAGTCAATAGAAAACCGTTGAAAATTGCAGTAAATATTACAAAATATCGGACGCCCATTTCAAAGTATATGTAGCGCGGTCGACCCTCAGGCTCATTCTATACTTGCTTTCGGAGCACTCCCGCGCTCCTTTATAAATCACATTACAACTATGTTTTTTTTTTAATTTTATGTAACTTCATCATTTAGCACTTGTTTTGACTAGAGTCGAGCAGAACTCTAGAAGTCGAGAAAAACGCGATTTTCGGAAATTAAAAAAAAGATTAACTTACAAACTATTATCGCAGCATTCATTATGTCAGTTGCAAACTGTGCGTAGGTATCCTATTGTGTTGGCAGGCAGTAACTTAGTTTCCTCACTGGAAACAAAAATATATAATTTCCTATGTGTGTTTAGTCTTTTCAAATCTCTTGAGTATTTTGCTATGTTTATTGCAGAAGTTTACTGATGTTGTTAGACAGTATTCTAGATTTTAACTGAAAAAGAAGAAATTATTTCTTATTACAAATTAAAAACTGATAACATTTAATTAAATATAACATCTTTGTTCAGATTCACAAATTAATAAAAACAGAATCTTACAATCATTATAAAAGTATTAAAACAGTATTTCAGAAATAAAATTGCTTGTTACAAATATGTGGATAAAAATTAAGAATTTAAATCCAAAATTTTCGGAGTAAAGCTAGATCCTATTTTTATCGATGTAAAAATTGAGTATGGCACCCCCCTTATAAGTCAATGAACTGACTTTTACAGAATAATATAAATTTTTCATAATTTTTACATGCTCTCAAATTTGTGGCTCAACCATGTCCCCTTAAATTAAATATTCTATGCCTTGCATCTTGTCAACATAGCTGTTACAGCAGGCCTATAGATCTATAGATCTTTCGGACACACTCACACTACAGTACAGGAAAAGGGTAAAAATTCAAAACTTGACAAGAAAATTCATCCGGCTCCTACAATATAAAAGCCACCTGTCAGATTTAGCAGTTGAATTGGCCATTCAATGTTATCAATATTTACTTTCAGGTGATGTGTCCGTACTTAATCCAAAGAATATAAGAATGATAGATATCCGCTTCAGTAATGCATCTCAGACATCTCATGTACTTTGGAGTTGACTTTATCTTTCTGAAAGTACATATAATTTAATAAAAAAATGAAAATATGTAATTTTTCATTTTTGACAGTTCTAAAAAATACACAAGCAGTGTCTTAGCTAAATCTGGAAAATTGCATAATTTCATTTTTTTAAATTAAATTATACCTACTTACAAAAAGATAAAATCAGCTAAGAAATACATGCGATGCCTGAAATACATTATAGAAGCAGATTTTTATCACTTTTATATTCTTTTGGATTAAGTCCTAAAACACATCACCTCAAAGTAAACATATCGACCACATTTAATGATGAGTACATCTGCTACATCTGACAGGTGGCTTTAACATTACAGGAGCGGAATTAATTCGTCTTTTCCAGTTGTAAATTTCAGTCTATTTAAATATGTTTTCTCTTATGAAATCTGAGGTTCCCTGTAGTGTGAGTCTGTCCAAAAGATCAATAGATTTATAGGCCTGCTTGCAATATGGTATTTAATTTTTTCTTTAAGAGAGTATGATTGAATAATAAATTTAGGTACCTGTCAGAATTATGAAAACTTGACTGTAACCTGTAAAAGTCAATTAATGTTCATTAATTATTCATTAACTACTACAATTTAACTGAATTTTACAGGTTAATATAACTTTTTCACAATTTCTACATGCACTCAGATTTAATGCTCAACCATGCCCTCAATATACCTATTTGATGCCTTGCATTTTTTAAACATAGCTGTTACATCATGCCTATAGATCTATAGATCTTATGGACAGACTCACACTACACTACACAAAAAGGGCCAAAATTCAAAACTTGACAAGAAAATTCATCCGGCTCCTACAATATGACAGCCGTGTATCAGATTTAATAGTTGGATTGGCCATTCAATGTTTTCGATATTTACTTTCAGGTGATGTGTCGTACTTAATCCAAAGAATATAAGAATGATAGATATCCGCTTCAGTAATGCATCTCATACATCTCATGTACTTTGGAGTTGACTTTATCTTTCTGAAAGTACATATAATTTAAGGTAATGTGTACCGACAAATTTTAGAATGTATATTTCTTTTGCAAATAATAATAGAATTACTAACAAAAAAAAAATGAGTATAGTATTTACATATACGAAGCGCCTGAAAGAGCTGTTTTTCCAAAAATTTACTCAGAATTTATTTAATTAAATAAAAGCCCCAATGCCGATAAGTAGGGATCTGTATACTTCGAATTTTGCCAGTTTTAAAAAGTGTTTATCTCATGGAAATGCTGATAGAATCGCACAAAAAAAATCTGAGCATAGTATTTACATACACGGAGCGCCTGAAAGAATTGCTTTTCCAAATAAACGTTCGAATGTTTATTAATTAAATAATGAAATTGGGTTGATTTTGAGGTTCACATCGCCTTAATAAAAAAATGAAAATATGTAATTTTTCATTTTTGACAGTTCTAATAAATACACAAGCAGTGTCTTAGCTAAATCTGGAAAATTACATAATTTCATTTTTAATTATTAAATTATACCTACTTACAAAAAAATAAAATCAGCTAAGAAATACATGCGATGCCTGAAATACATTATAGAAGTAGATTTCTATCACTCTTATATTCTTTTGGATTAAGTCCTAAAACACATCACCTCAAAGTAAACATCGACAACACTTAATGATGAGTACATCTGCTACATCTGACAGGTGGCTTTTATATTACAGGAGCGGGATTAATTCGTCTTTTCAAGTTACAAATTTCAGCCTATTTAATTCAAATATGTTTTCTCTTATGAAATCTGAGGTTCCGTGTAGTGTGAGTCTGTCCGAAAGATCCATAGATTTATAGGCCTGCTTATAATATGGTATTTAATTTTTTCTTTAAGAGAGTATGATTGAATAATAAATTTAGGTACCTGTCAGAATTATGAAAACTTGACTATAACCTGTAAAAGTCAATTAATGTTCATTAATTATTCATTAACTACTAAAATTTAACTGAATTTTACAGGTTAAAATAACTTTTTCACAATTTCTACATGCACTCAGATTTAATGCTCAACCATGCCCTCAAATTACCTATTTGATGCCTTACATTTTGTAAACATAGCTGTTACATCAGGCCTATAGATCTATAGATATTACGGACAGACTCACACTACACTACACAAAAAGGGGCAAAATTCAAAACTTGACAAGAAAATTCATCCGGCTCCTACAATATGAAAGCCACCTGTCAGATTTAGCAGTTGGATTAGCCATTCAATGTTATCGATATTTACTTTTAGTTGATGTGTCCGTACTTAATCCAAAGAATATAAGAATGATAGAGAGCCGCTTTAGTAATGCATCTCAGACATCTCATATACTTTGGAGTTGACTTTATCTTTCTGAAAGTACATTTAATTTAATAGAAAATTGAAAATATGTAATTTTTCATTTTTGACAGTTCTAAAAAAAATACACAAGCAGTGCCTCAACTAAATCTGAAAAATTGCATAATTCAATTTTTTTTTTATGAAATTATACCTACTTACAAAAAGATATTGGTTTAAAAATATATCGGCTTAAAAATACATGCATGCATGAAATGCATTGTAGAAGCAGATTTCTACATTCCTATTAAATTAAGTTCGAAAACACACTTATATACCAATCAACAACACTTAATGATGAATACACCTGTTAAATCTGACAGGTGGCCTCTTATATTTGCTGCTTTTTCTGGAAGGAAAATGAAAACCCTTAAACAAAAAAATGAAACTATAGCAATGGTCGAAAGCAGTAAATTACTGAAATAATAATTATTCAAAGAAAAGACCACAAAATGGTCACAATGTATTAAAATAATTACAGACTATATCAGGTTCCATGGACAATCTGGAAGAAGCTGTCAAGATGTGCGTATCAGGAAGCCCTTCACTCAAGGTTGCCCACTGTGACGCCGTTGTTGAGTTTTTCAAAATTGCAGTTCCCAATTTGGTGCTATTTTCTCATAAGTCTCCTGCCTTATGATGGTCATATTAATGGTTCATATTGATAGTCTCATAACTTCCAATCGATACTGAAGAACCGTACTGGGAAAAAAAATTTTGGTTTAGTAAATAATGGTTGTTATTTTAGATTTGAATACCCTGACTCGTGTAGAAAAAAAAAATGAAAATCAAAATTTTCTATGAACACGGTCTCTTTTGCCGGGAAAGGAAAACAATAATAGAAATTTTTTGGATTCAATATGAAAAGTAATTATATTAAATAAGAAATAACTAAAGAATTAGATTAATAATAATATGTTTTAAAACATTCTGCTTAGAATAAATTATTACATGGTCACCTATTGGTTGGTACCATAACCATAAACTATAATACCTCTACACATAGCTGAGTGCTAGTATCAATGGAAACACAGCTGTCATCACAATAGTAAATACTATGATTTCTAATTTCTTTATACGGTATTTCTCAATTGATTTTTTACTTTTTGTACTCTAAAGTATATTCGAAAATAAAGATATCATATTTAATAATGTATATTCATTTAATAAATTTGTGAAAGTATTTAATACAAGTAGTGTACAATGAGTGTTTTGTTGAAGTTTCAAATTAGCTTGACAACGAGAGAGTATTGTCAAGCACACTCTCTATGAATAGAAATATATTTATTTCAAGATTCAGTTTAATTTATAATCATCAAATCTACAGTTACCTTTATAGAGTATAAATCTACCTTTATAGAGTATAAGTTGGTTCAGACATATGAGGTACGTCTTGAACTTAGCTATGTACTGTACTCTGGTTGAAATAGATAAATAAATTAATTTTTGAATGACATACTTTTCTTTCATCTCTTCAAAGGTCTTCTTTATAGTAATATAATCCATCATCAAGATCATGTGTTATTTTTACTTTTATAGTCCAATCACCAATGCGATCATGTCCTTCTTGTTTTGTAATTTTTAAAGAAACAGGCTGTGTAACCATGAGAATAATTTATCACCTTGTGATTGATCTTCTAATGGTCCTTGGGAACCTTTCATCATGGTTAGCTGCGTGTTGGTCTTGCACTTTTAAACTTTACCTCGTGGTACTTGAGGTTATAGATACAAATACTCCACAAATCTTTGCATAATTCTTGTTGGAGTTGGTGGAAAGGTGTAGTGAAATGAACAGTTTTATTAGACTTAAAAGGAATGACTAGTTTATTAGAGTTAAGTGTAATTGATGATTATAATCGGCGCTTGCCTGCGCCATGCGCGAGATGTTACATGCTAGGCGTCCGAGACTAGAGAGAGAGTATAGCGCGACGCTCACTGCCGCTCGACATACCTACATAGTCGCAGACACACTAGGGAGGGGAGACTTACATGTGTGTATACGTGTGTCGCGCTGTTTGTGTCTCATGCGTACGTTCATATACAGAAGGCGAAATATTCACAATATCCAACACGCCTCCTTGAATTTTCGACTTTTATTTATAATATTCTATAATAATTTTAGCGCGTTTCTATTTTTAATAAATTTATTCTTACATAGACTCTTAGTGAATATGTCTGCTATGTTTTTTTCAGTTTCTATCTTTACAATATCGATAATACCCTTCTCGTAATTCTCATTTAAATAATGATATTTTGTTGTTTCATCTGTTTTGTTTGCTTGTTCAAGCTTTAAATTTGTTTCCATCGGGGTATCATACAATCTCGCGTTTTCTAAATTGTACTTCACAGCCAATGATTCTATATATCTTTGTTGACTTAAGGTCATTATACCTTTCTTGTTATTATAATCAATGTCGATTCCTATATATGATTTGATTTTTCCGAGATCTTTCATTACAAATCTTTTCATTAAGGCAGATTTAACTTCGTTAATTTTATCCTTATTTTTACAGCATATTAAGAGATCATCTACAAATACTAAAATATAGTATCATCATCTGTGTTATTTACATATAAACAGTAATTATAATTGCTTCTTATGAACCCAAGTTCACTCACGCATTTATCAAATGTCTCATACGAAGCCTTTGGGTTTTCTCTCAATCCGTATAGTGCCTTTAATAATTTACAAACTTTATTTTTGCCGGTTTCATAACCTTGTGGTTCATGAGTATAAACTTCTGATTTTACTTTCCCGTTAAGAAATGCTGTTTCTACATCCATTTGTTCTATAAACAGATTATTTACGCAACAATAACTTAATAAAATTTTTAACGTTTCCATTTTTCCTACTGGCGAATAAACATTTTCTTGATATTCTCTTTGTTGGAAACCTCTAACAACTAACCTAGCCTTAAGAGAGTCATCGCTTTTTCTTTTATAGACCCATTTTACATCAATAATCTTTTTATTTTGAGGTTTCTCAACTACAACCCATGTATTATTTTTCTTTAGGCATTCAATTTCTGAATTCATAGCTTTTTGCCACTCTTTAGATTCGCTGGAGTTTAACGCCTCCTCAAATGTATTCGGTACATTTGCATTTACATAATGTATATAAATATAATGTGCTACAGGGTTTCCGTATCTTTGTACCGGACTTTTCTTTCTGTTTGATGTTCTTTTAACATTTAAATTTTCATTTGAACGATTGAAAGCATTATCGATGTTCTCATTCTCATTTTCAATATTTTCAATTTCATCGTTATTATTAATTAAATTTTCATTGTCATAATTATTTTCAATAATACTACTTGTTTCACTACTTGAATCGTTTGATTCGTCTAAATTTAATTCAATAATATTTTCATCGTTAACGTTTTCCAAACAGATTACTTCAGTGCCATCTTCGACAATTTGTACATGTCTGGCATTTATTACCTTATTATTTAACAAGACTCTATAACCATTGTGCGTATATCCTACTAATATACCTAATTGGGCTTTATCATGCCATTTTCCTTTTCTCAAAGCTTCTGGTTTTCTAACGAAGACTTTACTTCCGTATATTTTCAAGTTTTTTACATTTGGTTTGTTTCCAAAAAATATTTCAAAAGGAGTTTTATTTTCGTTTGAGTTGGCTATTGTACGGTTTTTCAAGTAAGAGACTGTTTTAACAATTTCTGGCCAATATCTTAATGGTATTTTGGCCTCTCTTAACAGACATCTGCTTATATTCATAGCTGATCTGTTAAATCTTTCTGCTACTCCATTTAATTGATAGACGTAGGGTGGGCAAGGTAATAATTCAATTCCCTTCTTATTTATAAACTGATAAATTTCCTTATTCAAGTACTCTTTGCCATTATCACAATTTAATTTTTTAACTTTTTTTATTAAATTTGTTTTCAACTAAGTTTACATGTTCTTTAAAACAACTTGCAGTCTCTGATTTGCTTTTAATACAATAAACTCTACTACATTTACTATAATCGTCAATAAAACTTAGAAAAAACTTTTCTCCATCAGAACCTGTTGTTTTGTGTGGACCATTTAGATCAGTATGAATTAACTCTAAGATTTCTGAAGTTTTATTTCTCTCATTTTTAAACGGTACATTAGCCATTTTACTTTGAATACAATTTTCGTATTTCATTTCATTATTTTCTAATTCATCTGGTAAACCATCTACCAATTTATCTTTTACTAATTTGTTTAGATATTGAAAGTTGACATGGCCTAATGCTCTAGCCACTTTTCTTTTTCAGTTAATTTTACAGAGTTTACATAGACATCATTTTCAAGATCCTTATATATGTAACTTTTCATAACATACAAATCATTTATTTTGTTTGCTTCCGCAACTAATTCTCTATTTTTGTTATAAATCTTTGCATTATCATTTTTATAAACAATAGTATTATTTCTTGTAATTTTTGCAACGCTTAATAGATTTTTATTAATTCCTTTTACAAAATAAACGTTTTTTTAAATCAATTAATTTTTCATTATGATAATTTTTGAAATATGTTTTTATATTGCCTACTTTTGTGGCCTTTAAATTTTTACCATCTGGCAACTTTACTTCAATTGGATTTTTTAATATAATAAATTTTTCATACATTCTCTCATCATTCACAACATGATCAGTACATCCGCTATCTAACAACCAACTGATTTCTTTGAATTTACCATTCTTTTCGCAATTATAATTATAAACATTCGTTATCCTATTTTTATTACCACAATCTTCGCCGAAGCTTGGATTGTGATAGGATGAAAACTCAGATTCTACTTCACTATAGAACACATCACTCACTATTTCACTTTTCACTTCGTCGTGATTGACCTTGATCATCCAGGTCTCAGCTGATGAGTCTTCGCTGGGTTGGCTGGAATCTTCTTGCCTCTGCTGAGCTGCTCCTCTGCCATGACCGCGTCCTCTGTAGTTGCCTCGTTGATATCCTCGCTGGGATCCTCGTTGACCTCGACCTCTGCTCTGCGATGCTCCTCTGTTTTGTGATGCTCCTCTGCTCTGGTTGGCCTGTGGTGGTCTCCAACAGTCCTTCTTGAAATGACCTTCCCGGCCACAGTTATAACACTGTCCTTTTGTCTTGACGTTGAATGTACTTACATTTTTCCTTTTCTCGTTATCAGGCACTGTCAAATTTTTTCTTGAATTTTAGACTTAACATAGTCTACCGTTTGTTGTTCTTCTGGGACGAGATCAATGAAACTCCCAATAAAGCTGTAGCTTGCTGGTAGTGCTCTTATTAAATACCTCATTTTTTCCTTTTCTGGTAATGTGCCTCGAGCTGCTTTAAATTTGTTGCACGCTTGTTCGAACTCTACGAAAAATTCTTCAACTTTCTCATAATTTTTTAGTTTAATATCTTCCAATTGACCTCTGCATATTATTTGCAGCGCTGTAGATTTAGTAGAGTACATGCTCTTGAATTTTTCCATCATTTTGTATGCTGTATCGCAGTCCATAATATATTCTAATTGTTTATCACTCACTGTGCTAATTAATATATTTCTTGCTTTCATATCTAATTTCTTTCATGTGGCCTCATCAACTTCATTTGTCTTTGTTGCATCTCGCACTCTTATTGCTTGTTCTTTGCACTCTTTATATTCTAGTACATTCAATAATCTAAATTCCCAGCTTGTGTAGTTACCTCCATCAAAAATTGGGATATGTACATCATCAATTTTTGCGTGTTTAGCCATCTCGACTTTTTTTAACTTAATATCTTCATACACTTTTATTACTTTGTTTAGCGTAATTATTTTCTGCACTATTTTCACAAAACGTTTTTCGGCAATCTTTTTCTCAATTATTTCTTTGTTTTCGTATTCAATGTCTTCTAGTATTACTTCTTCTTTGGTTTTCACTTGTCCTTTGGTGTCCATTTACCACGTGTATAACCTAGAATTCTGCCACGTGTTCTATTCTTGCACCGTGCCGCGTGCTTCACACAAGAAATTTAATCTGCTCGCATCGGCTTGAATTATTCATAAATTTTTCAAAATTCTTTCTTCTATCACTTATAGACATATTCTATTATTTATTCCCACTTGTATTTTTCTTACTTTTGCACTTTTCCTTCAATATTTTTCACAGTTAAACTTTTCGCGAGCCGCGTGCTTTTTCTCTTCCTACAGCAATGGCTGCCACAATACTCGCCGAGGCTTGTATTGAGTCAGAGTCTTTTTGTTTCACTTACCAACCACGCGCTCTGCTACCATGTTGGAGTTGGTGGAAAGGTTTAGTGAAATGAACACTTTTATTAGACTTAAAAGGAATGACTAGTTTATTAGAGTTAAGTGTAATTGATGATTATAATCGGCGCTTGCCTGCGCCATGCGCGAGATGTTACATGCTGGGCGTCCGAGACTAGAGAGAGAGTATAGTGCGTCGCTCACTGCCGCTCGACATACCTACATAGTCGCAGACACACTAGGGAGGGGAGACTTACATGTGTGTATACGTGTGTCGCGCTGTTTGTGTCTCATGCGTACGCTCATATACAGAAGGCGAAATATTCACAATATCCAGCAATTCTTCAATTATAACTTTTTAATATGCTACAGAGAAACAACAACTGTACGAACTCTGATAGGAATGCAGGAGCTACGGATCCATGACTTATTTACAAGTTACTTACATATGCATGCCTCCATTCAGCAAAATGACGTTGATAAGCTTTTGGACTATTGTACATGAAATTACCACAGATTTCACAGCAGGGTTTTCCATCTCAACCAAGGGGCAAATTCTTAAGATTACAGGGCAGTTCATTGTAATCATTTCCCTTAGATTCATTTGCACTTGCCGCAGAATCAGAATCTCCACATTCGCCTTCAGTTCTAGCTTGCTTCCTCTGTACATTTTCTTCTGTGGCTACTCTCTGATTAGATACTATTTGAGCAATCTTGCTACTTCCTTTTGATTTTCTATATTCTTACCCCTGCCTGGTTTCCTTTGATTCTTCTTTGCCAATAAAATAGGATCAAGTATAGCCTCTCCCTTTGTGCTAAATAATCTTTGATCTTTTTCTTCCTAAGTATCACTGTATTTCAAACCAAGAGCCATGAGAGCAGACTTCAATCTATCCCAAGATGAGAAAGCACACAAATCTAAGTGAGTTCCAAGATGATTAAAGCACTGTCTGTTTCTTTAGGCCAACCGGGAAAGGTCCTGGTTTCTAGACCACTGCTCTCCATAAACTAATCAAGCAGCATTTTCAGCCGATGCTCCGAGTTTATGGTTTCCCGATGGCTCGGTTTTTTGGGCAACTTCTCCTTGACCATCGCGTCGGCGAGACGTTCCCGCTCCTCGTGTAGCCGGCGCTGCTGTTCCAGGTCTTCATCGTGAACGATTGTCGGTAGGATGACCGGGTGTTGACGCACTCGGTTATTTACGTTTGGGGTTAGAATATACGGTAGTCCGCGACGCGATGTACCTAACTCGACGACGCGCGCGCAGCTGTGCTGCAGCCTGCAGCGCATGCATTTGGGCGTACACGCTGATACGCACACGGGCAATGCCAACAGTGTCGCCGCCATTGCCATCGCTCTGCGGCGATGTTACACATTACCCATATGATAATAGGTAATAATTTATTTTTTTTTTGCAAATTATGTAAAATCAAGAGAACATTGCTCTAAGTTTCACAGTATCTGAAAAGTTTAAAGTCAAAATATTAATTTGTTTTTGCGCAAACTTTGAACAAAATTTTGACATCACGCTCCGTCCACCTAGAAATTTTGTTCAAAGTTTATGCAAAAACGATTTGATATTTTGACTTGAAATTTGGCAGGAAGGTAGAATATTGTGAAACTTAGAGCAATGTTCTCTTCATTTTGCATAATTCGGTGTATTTTCTTTTTTATTAGCTTTGAACCGCTGAATCGACTCGGTCGGTAAAAATTGAGTATGACCCCCTTAAGTCACATAAGTACTTAATTTAAAGGTATGTTTATGGTTTAATGCCTTAGAAAGTAGCTGAGCAACATAGAAATGCAACTGCGCGAAGCTTGCCACGTGGTTTCTTATTCAAATTGCAATATCTTCAGTTCTAATTACCTGTTTTTAAATTTTCGAAAAGGGGCAGACTAGTTTTTAAGAAAGGTTAAAAAATGCGTATCTCACATAATTAACGTTACATTGATTTAAATAGTTATAAAGTAAAGAAATAATTTCTGCAGAACTTCAGTGCAAAACATCCTGCAGTTTCAGATTTAGAGGTCAACATACATAAGGAATACCTTGTACCTTATTTATGGTCGAGCGTGAAAAAAAAATTTAAGTAATTTTTAGCGTTCGTATAAGTTGTGTCGAAATACTTTAATTTCGTTTAAAAAGTATTGTAATTATAACATTTGTTTTGATGTATATGAATAACGTTGCGTTTTCAATTCCCTTGCAGGATTTAATGTAGAAACAGTGGAATACAAAAATATTAGCTTTACTGTGTGGGATGTTGGTGGTCAGGATAAAATCAGACCATTGTGGCGACATTACTTCCAAAATACACAAGTACGTATTAAATTATTCTAAATTGATAATAAACGATGTTCTCGAAAAACAATATTTTATTTATTCATAGAATTTCTTTGTCACTCATTATTAAATAGTTTTTTTTGGAAAGGTTCGATGTTAATGAGTACATTGAGTTACTGTTTGTGCAACGTTTCCGCCTGCCCCTCGTTCCCCCCTCTTACCACCCCTCATATTCCCTTTTTTCTTTAATCGTATTCATCATTTCGGTATACATGCGACAAAGATCTTTTTTTCTCACACCACGCGTAAAGTATTGTGTTTTCACATTGACATCAGGGAGTCTGGCTTCGCTCGGACCGTAAATAATTATAAACGGCACTAATCATCGGAAAAAAATAGCCATACAAGCATAGGCTTCGCAGTTTCTAGGAATGAGGTTATGTGACGTTTCCGACCGTGAAATTAAAGATGAAGCACAAATTACTTTCTGTAAGGCATATGGGAAAATTGTATATTATCTCCAAACAATGAGGACCATTGATATTTTTTTTAACACAAATAAATCTACCTTTTCCACGCCACCCAAGAGGTAGATTGATAGGCGCGCTTTTTTATAGAGGTTTCCCTTTTTTACTATCTTTGAATTCATTTTCTATTAAATATTTCCTTGTTTTTTCATAATAAAAAGTTAGTAAAAAATGACCTATTCCTTTGTTAAAATAAATGTAAAATTTGCAAGTATTACTTTTGTTCTATTAAATAAACATATGTTATATTTTAAACATTTTTATAGTTATTTAATTAACATAAATTTTTCATACAGAAAATCATACAGAAAATCAACAAAGAATTATTTTTGAAGAAAATAACGAGACTGAAGCTTTAGAAAATTATAAAACAACATTAACAGCATGGTTTGATTTAAATAAAAAAGATAATTATGCAAGGAATATAAAATATGTTAATATACCTAAATATTACAACTTTAAAAATAAATGGTGGATAAAACGAAAACGAAATCAAGAAAATTATATAATAGGTCGTTTAAATATTGTTTCTCTAATGGATGTTGAACGATTTCATTTAAAATTAATTTTAAATCGTGTTAAAGGTGCAATTTCGTTTCAAGATTTACGAACGTATGAAAAAATTACATATAACACATACAGAGAAATTGTAATAAAAATGGGTTTAGTTGATGGTGACTGACAAATTAAAAATATTTTTAAAGAAGCTTGTGACGATATTTTAGGATATCAACTATGTCAATTTTTTGCTTGGTATTTACTATCTGAAAATATTAATGGTAATAATATTCGGAAGGAATTTAATAACTTTTTCATAGAAGATTTTAAAGATGATAAATTAAACAATGCCCTCTTACAAATAAATGAAATGTTATCATTAAACGAAAAATCATATATAGATTTTGGATTGCCTGAACCAAATAAAATCTTAAAAATTGAATGTAATGAAGTTAATAAAACCGATATTTTATTCTGTGAAGAAATGTTTAGTAACCCATATACTCAACTAAATTTAGAACAAAAGTATATTTTTGAGAAATTATTAAATAATGAACATAAGATTCATTTTATAGATGGTCCTGGTGGTTCAGGTAAAACATTTTTATACATAACATTATTTTTTACTTTTTGTCTAAAGAAAAAAAAAATGTAATCAATGGCTTGGACTGGTATTGCGTCAATACTATTATCAAAGGAATGACAAGTCATAAAACATTTAAATTACCTTTAGGTTTAGAAAGTATAGAAAGTGCATTTTTAAAATTAGACTCTGATAATAAAAAATTACGGGAAGTAGATGCAATAATTTGGGACGAAGCATCAATGATACCAGAAAAAGCTTTAGACATTGTAGATAAAACATTAAGAGATGTTTGTAATAATAATTTACCATTTGGGGGGAAATTAATTGTGTTAGGAGGAGATTTTCAGCAAATTCTTCCAGTTATTAAAAACGGTTGTAGAAAAACAATTCTACAAGAAACAATAAAATATTCAGATATTTGGCCACTTTTTAATATAATGAAGTTAACAAAAAATATTCGTTCTAACAATGAAGAATTCGCTTCATTTTTATCAGATATTGGAGAGGGAATAATTAATCTATTCAAAGTACCAAACAGTTGAAAAACTGACGATGTTTGTTTGAAAATATATAAAGATATAAATTATAATTTATCTATGAATAGTGTCATTTTAACGTCTCATAATGAAGATTCAACTATTCTGAATAATAAAATATTAAAATTGATCGATAGTGATGAAATGACTTATTATAGTATAGATACTGCTACATATAAAGGTGTTGATCTATCAGATGATAATATTTACATAAATTTTCCTATTGAATATTTGCATAATATTCGTGAAGGTTTACCTCCACATAAATTAAATCTGAAAATTAATGCGATAATAATGTTAATAAGAAACTTAAGTATAAATGATGGCTTATGCAATGTAACGCGATTAAAAATAACTAGACTATAGATGTAGGAATCCTAACAATATATTTATTCAAAATGATTCGGAAAATACAGAGGAAATTATCAATACTGTGTGGAAAGAAATTTTTGACGAACAATTATAATTATTCTCATATCTATTATGTAATAAAATTACAAATTATTTTTTATAATATTTATATTAATTCAAGGTATATTAAATTAAAAAACATGGCAGACCAAGGTGATGTAAAACCAATACTATTACGTTGGGATCCAAAAGAAAAAAAATTTATAGAAGTTCACACCATTGAAAAAGCTCAAATTTTAGACGATTTAAATAAACAGTTGTTAGAACATGACCACGAGGGCAATAATTATATGAACAATTTAATAGTTGAATACAATAATCATTTAAACCAAAATAAAACAGAATTTACAGTATTATGGGATCCAGAAAAAAAAAATATGTAGAAGTGTATACATTGGAAGAAGAAAATCGACTGTCCGAATTAAATACAAAAATAGAAGAAAATATAAAAGAAACAAATAAGTATAATGAATATTTAGAGGAGTCATTGAAAGAATATAATTTAAATTATATAAAAAATCTAATTGAAAATCTTAGTAGATAATTGATCTGCTTTCAGCGACCTTCAAAATTGGTCTACTTTTATTGACTTCTAAATTAAAAAGAAAATGTATTAAAAATATCTTAATTAGTCTGCTTTGAACGACATTATTAAAAAATGTTTTTAAAATCGGTCTGCTATCAATGACCTTCAAAATCGATCTGCTATCAGACCTCCAAAATTGATTAACTTTCAAAAATCGGTGTGTTATCAGCGACCTTCAAAATCGGTCTGCTATCAGCGACCTTCAAAATAGGTCCGACATATAAATGACCGTATTCAGACCTCCGAAATTGATTAGCTTTCAACAACTTTTAAAATTAATATATTTTCAATGACTTACAAACTGATTTTTTGCTTAAATATTTTTTAAACTTATCTTTTGCTTGATCTTTTTTGAATCGATCTACTTTTAGAATTCAACAACGGTTTCGATTTAAGTTTCGGTCTGCTTTCAGCGACCTTCATAATTAATATTTTTAGCGTCATACTTTGAGCGATCTTTGAAATCAATATGAAGTTCAAAAGGTTTGAATGACTTTCAAGTTTAAAATTTATGTTATTTAAATAACTATAAAAATGTTTAAAAATATAACATATGTTTATTTAATAGAATAAAAGTAATACTTGAAAATTGTACAGTTTTTTTAACAGATGGATAGGCCTTTTTTTACTAACTTTTTATTACGAAAACAAAAAATGACATATTTCATGGAAAATGAATTCAAAGATAGTAAAAAAGGGGAAACCTCTATAAAAAAACGCCCCTATCTATCTACCTTTTGGATGGCGTGGAAAAGATAGACTTTTTATATCTCTATATATTATATAGAGTCTCTGTCACTGTTCAGGCCATATATTACCTTTACCTAGAGATATACAATTTCCTGATATGTCGTACAGAAACTTATTTGTGCTTATCCATAATTTGAGGATAAAGCGAAGCGAAGGCCCAACTCGCGTGCGTTCATTTCTCCACATACCGTACAGAAAGTTATTTGTACTTAATCTTTGATTTCAGGGTCGAAAACGTCACATAAACTCACTCTTAGAAACTGTGATGCCTATGCTCGTATGTTAAATTTTTTTTTAGATAAAGACTTATGATCCTTACTTATTTTTAAAAATATCTATATAATAATCTCTACTACTTTTTTTAATTTTAGAATAAAACCTTATAAATAAAAAGTCCACTTACTAATGGGGGGTTGGCGAGCGGAGCGAGCAGGGGGGGTACCTCTTAGTATATATATATATATGTGCATATATATATATACACACACACACACACACACACACACACACACACACACACACACACACACACACACACACACACACACACACACACACACACACACACACACACACACACACACACACACACACACACACACACACACACACACACACACACACACACACACACACACACACACACACACACACACACACACACACACACACACACACACACACACACACACACACACACACACACACACACACACACACACACACACACACACACACACACACACACACACACACACACACACACACACACACACACACACACACACACACACACACACACACACACACACACACACACACACACACACACACACACACACACACACACACACACACACACACACACACACACACACACACACACACACACACACACACACACACACACACACACACACACACACACACACACACACACACACACACACACACACACACACACACACACACACATTTCTCGAAAGGGGTTTATAAAGCCCGTTTTTTATATATAGGTGTTTATCGAGCCCGATTTTGATTATGCAGCCCGGGCTTCATAATATTTCTAAATATGGGGGTTTATTCGGCCCGACCTAGAGTCTATAGCCCCAGGGTCCATTATTTCTTTAGTCACTTGCCATAGGGAATTCTGGGCTGTAGGTACTAATATACAGTCTTGGGCTACATAAACCCCGATAAGTATATATATATATATATATATATATATATATATATATATATACATATATATATATATATATATATATATATATATATATATATTATGTTTAAATAATACTTATCTATGCATAAAAGTATGCACATGCCATGCCATCAGCTGATTGATTACATAATTACAACGTATTAAAAATACCATATAATATTTTGAGGTTATTGTAGACTCACAGTTTTGTTGTTATATACCTCCAAACATACTAGCTGCACCATTCACTTGATACTACTTCATTAGTGATAACCACTGCACAGACAAATTCATCAGCTAATCTAAGCAATAATTATGAAACCTGGCTAAATGCATTTGGCAAGCTGCTAATTCTCCTCTTCCCGCAAAATCTGTCCTCTATAATGCAGTATCACTGTCTACAAAGCTGTGATTTTCCAGTTTTCTAAATTCTCCAAAGATTTCTGTAATGCTAAGTAAATTGGAAATTTCATTATTTTGGTATGCTGATATTTCTGCACACTTATTTGTTCAAATATTCACAATTTTGAAACACCTTATTTTGGTATTTTTCCGTATTTTAATTCTTCACCTTCACCTTCATAATATTCTTCACCTTATCGAATTTTAATGACTAAAAATCTTCTTGACAATCTGTAAAAAATCTTCTTGACAATCTGTAAAAAATAGAAAAATTCTCACAAAGTATCAATTCTTTAAAAATTACCATTTAACATTTAGTCATTTAATACTTATCTAAAAAAAGATTTTGCCCCATTGATGCTCGTAAATAAATTCTTTTCATCAGTCGACTACCTGAGATCTTTGATTTTTAAACGAATAAATTTAAAGCGCGATGATCCGTGATATTGTGTGTATATACATATCGCCCAGGTACGCGCGCGCGCACACGCGTGTGTGTGTGTATGTGCGTGTGCGTGTGCGTGTGCCTGTGTGTGTGGGTGTGTGTGTGTGTGTGAGCGTGTGTGTGTGTGTGTGTGTGTGAGTATGTCTGTATTCTAGGGGGGTACCCCCCTTCTCGCTCCGTTCGTCAACCCCCCATTTTTAGAAAGTGATTAAATGGTAAATTCTGTTCTATTTTTTCAGCCTAGAGGTAAATAGAAAGATGCGTTTTATTTTAAAATAGGCCTATTCTACTGACTATGACACTATTAAATTTTGGAAACCATTTAAATTGCAGAAGTTTTTATTGAACGAAGTAAAGAAATTGAATAAGTTTTAAACTACCTGATGTACCTGTATTACTTGATCTTCTCATTTTCTTGAATATCACCAGTAACTTCTAATTTCAAGTACCTCGATCGTCGATCTTGAAAACACCTGTATACTCATTTTAAGCAAAATCTAAGCTTCCCTCGATCTTTTGACGGCCATTTTGATTTCGAAAGTCTGATGGCAAGATCGTGATCAGAGACATCTAAAACCCTGTACTCCAATTTTGAGAAAAACGTAACACTTTTTCGAATTTTTAACGGCCATATTGGAACCGCCATTTTCAATTTTGAAAGTCTGGCAGCAAATTCGTGATCAGCACCTCCGAAAACTCTGGTATACCAATTGTGAACATTATTTAAGCTTTTTTTCTACTCTTCATTACCATATTGTATCCGCCATTTTGAATTCCGAAAGTCTAATAGGAAAATCCTGATCAGCGACCTCGAAAACCGCTGTATACCAATTTTCAGTCAAATCTAAGCTTTCATGGAACTTTTAACAGCCATATTGGTTCCGCCATTTTGAATTTAGAAAGTCCAATAATAAAATCCTGATCAGTTAACTCGGAAATGTCTGTATATTAATTTTAAGCAAAATCTAAGTTTTCCTTGAACTCTTTGACAGCCATTTGTAATTTCGAAAGTCTGATAGCAAGATCGTGATAGGTGACCTCCAAAACCCTTGTATTCCAATTTCTAGAAATATCTAAGCTGTTTTAAAATTTTTAATCGCCATATTTGATTCGCCATCTCCAATTTTGAAAGTCTCATAGCAAAATTGTGATGAGACACTTCTAAAACACCCGTATACCGATTTTGATCAAAATTTAAGCTTTTTTCTTAATCTGCATTGCCGTATTGTATCCGCCATTTTAAATTTCGAAAGTCTAATAGGAAAATCCTGATCAGCGACCTCGAAAACCCCTGTAAGCCAATTTTCAGTTAAATCTAAGCTTTCTTCGAATTTTCGACGGCCATATTAGTTCCGCCATTTTGAATTTCGAAATTTCAATAAGAAAATCTTGATCAGCGACCTCGAAATCCCCTGTATACTAATTTCAAGCAAAATGCTTCCTTCGAACTTTTGACCGCCATTTGAAATTTCGAATGTCTCATAGCCAGATCGTGATCAGCGACTTCGAAAACCGGCGTATACGAAAGGACCCCGCACACAATGTATGGGAAAAAATCATTCGGTCAAATTTTGGGGGGTTTTGCCCATGAGAACTTTTGTTCAGGACCTGAAGATCTATCTTTTCCCCAAGTTTGATCCTATTTGACCGAATGATTATTTTCCATACATTGTGTGCGGGGTCCATTGAGCATAATTAAAGTTTCTTCCGAACTTTTTATTGCTAAATTGGATCCGCCATTTTGAATTTCGAAAGTACAATAACAAAATCATAATCGTCGATCTTGAAAACACCTGTTTATTATTTTAACGCATTAATGCCCAATTCCACTAAAATCCCACATTAACTTTGTCTGCTGAAAAATGCGATTAATCAATCGATCTTTTATACCAAAAGTACCTTTCCAACTATTTTCACGTATGCTCTTTCAGAATCTGAGGTCAAAAATTGAAAATAATTTATTTAAATATACGTTTTTTTAGAATTAAAAGTAAAAATGTTATTTTTGCGTAATTTTTTTCAATAAAATCAAGATTTCTTTTTAGGTTGGCTAAAAACTATGAAAATGGTGGAATTTTTATCTAAACTTTAAAATCCCGTTGAGTATTTTTCAAAAGCTACGATGGCCGATTTAAAATGGCGGCTTCTATAATGTTGTATAATAAAAAAGTTCGTTATTTTTTTGCTGGCAAGGGCTCAACTCTAAGAAAAAATTTTATAGAACAAAAAGTGCTTAGAATTAACCAAAAAATACGTGTGAATTTTCACATAATGTTCTGACACATTTTTGGATTTTTCAAAAAATTACAAAATCCAAAAATTCAAAAACGTCTCAAAAAATTTTACAAAAATTTATACGCATTCTTTGGCTAATTCTAAGCGTTTTTTGTTCCATAAAATTTTTTTATAAAGTTGATCCTTTCCGTGTAAATTCCAGAGTTCTGAATCGAAATATAATATAGATATGGCAGTGTTAAGATTTGGACATTTTTTATAAAAAAATCGTTTTTTATTATCAACTACTTGCGATACTGTCTAAACGCCATGAGCCAGTAGCTTTCAAGCCAGTAAACCACTATTTCCAATTCTCACCACGTGGAGGTTGCGTTTTGAAGAATCATTTTGTACATTTTTTTGTTTTTGTAAATTTTTTTGTATTTTTTTAAATTTTTAGATTTTTTTGCACTTTTTAGAACAAACCAAAGAGAGAAGATTTTCATAATATTTTAGGGTTTTTTCAAGAATGGGTGAGTGAAAATGATGGTTTATATAATTTGGTATAATAGAATACTCCGTAATGTTTTACATGAAAACGATCAACATTATAAAAAAATTTTATGGAACAAAAAACGCTTAGAATTAGCCAAAGAATACGTATAAATTTTTGTAAAATTTTTTGAGACGTTTTTGAATGTTTGGATTTTGCAATTTTTTGAAAAATCCAAAAATGTGTCAGAACATTTTGTGAAAATTCACACGTATTTTTTGGTTAATTCTAAGCACTTTTTGTTCTATAAAATTTTTTCTTAGAGTTGAGCCCTTGCCAGCAAAAAAATAACGAATTTTTTTATTATACAACATTATAGAAGCCGCCATTTTGAATCGGCCATCGTAGCTTTTGAAAAATACTCAACGGGATTTTAAAGTTTAGATAAAAATTCCATTTTCATAGTTATTAGCGAACCTAAAGTATGGCAACCTAAAAAGAAATCTTGATTTTATTGAAAAAAATTACGCAAAAATAACATTTTTACTTTTAATTCTAAAAAAACGTATATTTAAATAAATTATTTTCAATTTTTGACCTCAGATTCTGAAAGAGCATACGTGAAAGTAGTTGGAAAGCTACTTTTGGTATAAATGATCGATTGATTAATCGCATTTTTCAGCAGACAAAGTTAATGTGGAATTTTAGTGGAATTGGGCATTAATGGGTTAAGCAAAATTTAAGCTTCCTTCGATCTTTTCACGGACAATTTGATTTCGAAAGTCTGATGACAAGATCGTGATCAGTGACACCTGAAAACGCTGTACTCCAATTTTGAGAAACACGTAAGGTTTTTTCAAATTTTTAACGGTCAATTGGAATCGTTATTTTCAATTTTGAATGTCTGGTAACAAATTCATGATCAGCAACTCCGAAAACTCTCGTGTATCAATTTTGAACACAATTTAAGCTTTTTTCTTACTCTTCATTACCATATTGTATACGCCATTTTGAATTCCGAAAGTCTAATAGGAAAATCCTGATCAGTGACCTCGAAAACCGCTGTATACCAATTTTTAGTCAAATCTAAGCTTTCTTCGAACTTTTAACAGCAATATTTCGAAAGTCTAATAATAAAATCCTGATCAGCTACCTCAGAAACCGCTGTATATTAATTTTAAGCAAAATCTAAGCTTTCCTTAAACTCTTTGGCAGCCATTTGGAATTTCGAAAGTCTGATAGCAAGATCGTGATCAGTGACCTCGATAACCCTTGTATTCCAATTTCTAGAAATATCTAAGCTGTTTTCAAATTTTTAAGCGCCATATTTGTTTTGCCATCTCCAATTTTGAAAGTCTGATAGCAAAATCGTGATCAGCAACTTCGAAAACTCCCGTATACCTATTTTGAACACAATTTAAGCTTTTTTCTTACTCTTCATTACCATATTGTATCCACCGTCCAATCTAAGCTTTCTTGGAACTTTCAACAGCTATATTGCTTCCGCCATCTTGAATTTCGAAAGTCCAATAACAAAATCTTGATCAGCGATCTCGAAAACCATTGTATACGTATTTAGAGCAAAATCGAAGATTCCCTCGAACTTTTGTCCGCCATTTTGAATTTTGAAAGTCTGCTAGCAAGATTGTGATCAGCGACCTCGAATACCCCTGTACTCCAATTTTGAGAAAAATCTAAGGTTTTTTTTCGACTTTTTAACCGCCATTTTGAATGTTGAAAGTCTGACATGAAAATCATGATCCGGAACTAATTCGAAAACCCCCGTATACCAATTTTGAACACGATTTATGCTTTTTTCTTACTTTTCATTGGCATATTGTATCCACCATTTTGAATTTCGAAAATCTATTGGGTAAAACCTGATCAGCGACCTCGAAAACCTCTTTATAATAATTTTAAGCGAAATCTAAGGTTCTCTTGAACTCTTGGCCGCCATTTGGAATTTTCAATGTCCGATAACAAAATCTTGATCGTCGATCTTGAAAATGTCTGTATTCTAATTTGTAGAAATACCTAAGCTGTTTTCAAATTTTTAACCTCCATATTGCATCAGCCATTTTGAATTTCGAAAGTCCAAAAACAAAATTTTGATCAGGGACCTCGAAAACCCCTGTATAGTAATTCTAAGCGAAATCTAAGATTTTTTCGAATTTTTGACCGCCATATTGGATCCGCCATTTTGAATTTCGAAAGTCCAATAGCAGAATCTTGATCAGCGACCTCGAAAACCCCTATATAACAATTTTCATCAAAATCTGAGCTTTTTTCAATTTTATAATTTTTCTTCTTGTAAGCTTGTCTTGTGCGTTAGTTCATCGAATGATCCAATTCATATATGAATTATATATAACAGATGGAGGGTCTCTATCGAGATCCGCCTTGAGGCCAAGAGGGCTAATCCTCATAGACTTATGGATAGAGTACGCAAGGAATAGGCGCTCTGGTAAGTGGAAGCGTCCTATCGATAGAAAGAGAGAGGAGATCGGTGGGCCCTTCCTATCTCTGTGTAATGACGCATGCGCAGATTGAAACTAATTTTAACAACGCAATATAAAAAATTACAAACTTTTAAGAGAAAATGTTTATTTAAATATTTTTTGAGATTTAAAAGTTAAGATATTGGATAATATAATAATATTCTTATAAAATTCAAATAAATATAGTTAACCTCAACTCTGTCAGCTATTGCTATGGTTGCAAGACAGATACAGAAAGGGCTGTCTTATCTTCTTTCTCTTTCTATAGATGGGACACTGTTTTGACAGACTCCCCTACTCTATCTATAATAACTCTATGCTAATCCTTTGTATCAGTAAGCACCGGACTAACCTCTCTCTCGTAACGGCTAACCGATCAGGAGAGGCCACAATAGTGCCGGTACTTTACTCGCGATAAAACGGGCCTTGATGAAGCTCCAGAGAACATTAACCCAGAGCACCCACGGCAAAAGCAGGAGTTTTTATTGCAAGACTTATTAAACCTTAAGGGAGGTTCGAGGGGGTCTGAGGTATATATATATATATATATATATATTTATATATATATATATATATATATATATATATATATTTGTGTGTGTGTGTGTGTGTGTGTGTGTGCGTGCGTGTGTGCGTGTGTTGTGTGTGTTTGTGCAAGTGCACATATATGTATATATATATATATATATATATATTACACCAAGAATATGTATAGTTATGCAGTCAACTATACATGCGTATAGTTATAAATATATATAGTTGTTATATAATATTATATGAGGACCTGTAATTATAGAAATAATATATAATGCAATTACTTGAAATATGTAAATGTAGCTGTAGTATCACCTATTTCCGTTTAAAATTAGAACTTACATATCTAAATAAAAGCGAAGTGGAGATAGTGAGCTGAAATGTTACTGTGTGCTTTTAATAACCATAAATACATGTTGCGAGGGAAACGGTTTCTGAAAAGGTGGTATAATAAAAGGTAGCTAATTCCTCTTGAAAAGAAATTTTTTATACAAAATTTGAGTAAAGCGGGAATTTATACCACTTTTTTGCAGTTTGGTCCCACTGTGCAGCGATGCCCTAGAACACGGGAGTCAGACTAAAATGACTTGCCCGGGGATCTGCTCCTGAAATTCCGAAAACAACGCGAAGATCGCACGCGAACTTCGCTTTCCAACTAATGGGATCGCTGTGTGAAAAGCGCGCATTAGAAGAGTAAAGCGCGCGGCCGCTAGACTCAGATATGAAACCGACTGGCGGAGTCGTTTTCCCGCAAAGGCAGCGCTATCCGGGAGAAGGACGGGTTGTAATGAACAACGCGACGACTAACGAGATATTACAGTATATTCAAATCACAAATATGTACATATATCACGCAAGTGCTGTGAAAACAATAAGTTAGTTCGTCGCGCGAACGATACGGCGCGCGACGAAGCTGCTGTTCCCGCGCGCGTTGTTAAGTACGTCGGACTGGCATGCATCTGCACGTACACGGCACAGAAAGCTTACACGGGCCAATTTCCGTGCAGGCCTTTTACAGTTAATTACGCGAGAAGAGAGTAGAAAACTTACGTTGTGAAGGAGCAGCCGGTGCACTTGCGCTCTCTCTCTCTCTCTCTCTCTCTCTCTCTCTCTCGCACTCGCTGGTTCGATCGGCAAGCGGGCTGACTGTTGGCTCCTCGCTCGCTGTCTCTCTCGCTCGTGCTACGCACGCGGCGCGGTCTCGCTCTCTCTTTCTCTCTCACTCTTATGGACATTCGTCGACGCCTCCACTTTAACCACACGGGGTATATCTATCACTATTTGGCGCTGGCGATAAAAGACCGGAGAGAGCGGACAAATGAAATGGCTCGCACGGTAGCACACATCAAGATGGATGCCGCGACTCGCAGAAAGTAATCAGCAGCTTCGCCACGGATGACGGGCATATTACGCGTCCCGAGATGGATTTGATACGCGCCGATCGCAAACGCGCTGGCGCGCGGGCCTGGTTTTGGCTGTGTCGGAGTTGCGCGCGCGCGCTCACTGCCTTCGCGCGACAGATTCGAATCGCGACTGGTGTACCCCCCGCCAGATGCTGCTTAGGGGACCTGCAAGCAGCTCTGCCATCCATGGCCGTCGTCGTACCTGAAAACATGGTTGATTTGGTGAAGATACTCGGGAAGGAAATTTGGGAAAAGGGACAGAAGAATCGGAGTCAGCCATTTTCTTTTCCTGTTTTTATTACAAAAAAAAGAAAATAAAAACAAAAAACAAATGGGACCTCTTCAGAGTTCTGCCCCTCTTCAGCCGGCCCGGGGGCGAGTCCGGCGCCTCTTGTGCCGAGCTTCGTTGGGGCAGTGTTTGGATTTTCTGACCCCAAGCTCGCCGCACATGAAGCCTCCTCCGCCTTTTCCCTGGCTCGCCTGGCCTCTTCCATACGCTTCCGCGCACGGGCCAGGCGAGCTTCCTCCGCCTTTTGAAAGGCGGCACGGCGCTTCCTTGCGGCTCTGACCTCTGCGGCGGCCGCAAGCTCTTCGCACCGGCCTTGAGCCATTTCAACCCATTGGCCTACTTGCCGCTTGCCGGCCTTACCGTGACACTGGAGAAAAGTCTTCAGTGCGGCCAGGGCTGCGTCCTCCGCTGCGCGCGAGAACTGGCTTAGGCACCGCGCTTTCTTTAATCCCTTCTCCACTGGGATCCAGGCCGCACCGACACCATCGTTCGGTGCCTTTTCTGAAGCTTGGGTCGGAGCATCTACTTCCTCTTCTTTTGCGGCCCGAGCCGCGCCGGTGTCATCTTCCGACGCACAATGCTGGGTTCGCGTCGCATCCTCTTCGGGAACCCGGTCTGCACCAGTCGGCCTGGTTGGTGCCTCTTCTTGCGACCAGGCCCTGCTATTTCCCCGCTGCTCCTTCGGAGGGCGAGGTCGCTGAAGCGTGATCGGACCAGTGCCTTTTGTGTCCAGCACCAATGTTCGCCTTTGTGACTCCGGCGCCTCTTCCTCCTCGATCACGACGGTGGAGGACTCTTCTACTGGTTGGGGTGCCAGGGTCACCGCATCAATGCTCTCCACCGCCTGCTCCAAGAAGTCGGGATCAGGTTGACACTGGATTAGTCCAGCGATGGCCTTCTTCGCCGTCTCCACTATCTCGGGAGTCAGACCTTGCATTTCCTGAAACAGGTAAATCGATCCCGGGGAGGGGCGAGACTGAGGACTGGAAAATAAGGACGAACACTGGTTAGTACACATGACAAAATTTTGGATGGCACAACTAGCGCTTTTTGGACGCTCGGGTTCACCGGGGACTAACTTGTCCGGGGTCAGCAGATGCGGGCTCCTTCTTCAAACCCTTTGGCCTTCCTGGGCCTCGCTTGGGTTCTGTTGGACCAGCCACACGCGTAGGCCGGCCATCGCTCGCACGCTTTCCTGGCCTAACTAATAGCGCGGTGTTATGAGGTGGACCGCGCTGCTTAGCCATCGTCTGAGGCTGTCCATTCTCCTGGCTAACTACGTTACCCGCTGGCGTACTACGCTCAGCTGAAGAGTCTCTCGGTGGTAGCGACCGGGCTACTTCTTGACTACTTTTGTCCAAGTAGTCCTTGGGCTCGTCTGCGGAGACGTATCGCTTGAGTTGCTGCACATGGACGGGACGTATCGTTTGACCATCTTCACCTTGGATCTCGTAGGTATTTTTGTCTAGAATATTCACAATCGTGTATGGTTCGGGGCTAATTTGGCAGAAATGCCCTCAGCCGCAGAGGATAGTACCTTATTTCTCTCTCCATACACGATCGCCTAGACAGAATTCTGAAGATCGACCATGAGCTTCATAGTATTTGGCTTATCTCGCCTGCTCAGCTTGCGCGTCAGCCGCCGTCCGAATGTGCAATTCGTGAAGCTTTTCCATGCGCGCGCCTCAATTATTTAGCGCGTCTTGTTGCCCTTGCTCTTCGGCTAGCCTGTCTTCCTCCCGCCTTAGTGTCTTCGGCTGGTCAGGCTGTCGGCCGTAAATGAGCATGGCAGGACTTATCTTTGTCGAGCTGTGTTCGGCCGTATTGTACGCGAACGCCAACTCATTCAGTTTCTCATCCCAGGACCGGTGATTTTCCTCTGCGTAAGACATGATCATTGTTTTCACCGTTCCGTCCACACGCTCAACAGGGTGGTATGGGGGTGTAAACGTATGTTACACGCCTCTCTTCTTCAAGAATGCCTCCAAGGGTGCATTCTTAATTTCAGTCCCGTTATCGGAGAGAAACACTCTCGGGACTCCGTACCGAGACATACGCGATCGTTGAGTCCTTTTGTTACCGATTTACCATCTGCCCTTTTTGTCGGAATAAACTTCAATCCAGCGTGCGAACAGGTCCTGGAAGATGAGAATGTATTCGTCGCTGTGCTTGGTTTTAGGGAGGAGTCCCATAATGTCGCTGGCCATGATTTGCCATGGCGCTCTGTAATGCGACGTCCCATGAATCCTGCTGGAGCGGGCTGTTCGACTTTGCACTGCTGTCAAATTTGGCACTGGTTCACGTATCTAGCCAGATCTCGAGACATGTGTGGCCAATAATACTTCCACCTTGCTCTCTCTAGAGCTTTCTCGCGGCTCAAGTGCCCAGCAATTGGAAGGTCATGGCATGCTATCATTACCTCGCGTTGCTTCTCGTGAAGGGCTCCTAACTTCCATGCATCGTCGTCGCCGAGAGATTCGTCTATGACTTCATTTGTTTCGTACTTGTACAGTCTCTTCCCCGCCAGCTTGAACGTGGGGAAGTCGCGCGGATGCTGTTGAACCTTTTTCACAACCTTGAGGTACCAGTGGTCGTTTGTATCGCGTTCGAGCTCTAACGCGGTGACCGCTGGCTCTTCTTCCTCAAACATCCGCGGAAGGGCATCTGGGACATTGTTCAACGCGCCCTTTCGATGTTCAACCTTGAAACTGTGGTTTTGTAGCTCCAAAGCCCACCTAGCTAACTTGCCGGCCGGGTTTTGCAGGTCACGGAACCACTTCAAGCTGCTATGGTCCGTGATAACCTTGAAGTCGTAGGTCTCTATGTACAGACGGAACTTTTTAACTGACCAGAGAATGGCTAGGCATTCTCGTTCCGTCACGCTATAGTTTGTGATAATGTCACATGCATTTGCACGCTTGGTGTCAACAGGGTACGAGCACATGCTCGAAGGGTGATGCCATGTTGTACGCGCCGGCAACAAGGACATCGAAAGGGCAGCACACGCACTCACACACACGCACAAGCACAACGGCCGGGTCGAGCGGCAACGCGACGTACACGCGAGAGAGCATGGCACGGAGGAAGGGGCCGGGAGAGTGCGGGCGCGTGAGAGAGTCGGGGAATATGGTGAGCGGCGTCAAGAGCCGGCATCACGAGTGCGCGAAGCGAACGATAGCAGGAGAGACGCAGACTGAGCGCCGCGCAGCCAGCCCGCGTAGAAGGAATAGTGGGAGCAAGCAGTAGCAGAGGGCAAGAGATACGTGCTCGCGCAGCAGCAAGATAGGCGCCGCGCGTGGAGAGAGAGTAGAAGAGATGGAAGCCGCGCTGGTCGACGCACAACAGCCAGGCAGGTGCCGCGTGGGGAGAGAGTAGTGGAGAGGGAGATAGCACCGGCCGCCGTGCAGCAGCAAGGCAAGTGCGCGCGGGGAGAGAGGGAGAGAGAGTTAGAAGTAGCGTGCGCGGGCATAGGATAGCGACAGATGTAGAAGGAGGAGCTCAGCATAATATCTCGCGCCTGGGCATGGAATATGTAATGGAGTAGAATGGGGAGCGCGTCGCAATAGTTGAGCCGCCTTGCGGCGCGACCAGTGATGTAGGGGCCGCGTGTGCTCTTGCGCGGATCTATCATGACTCAAAATAGTTGCGAGTCATAGTTTTCGGACAGAGTAGGATGAATCCAGATTCAATACCCAATGAACAGGAGCCACGTAATGGGAGGAAACTCGGACGAAGGGCTCGGGCCTGGTTGAGCCTAGGAGGAGCGCTCTCTTAATCTTCAGCATTTGCCGAGACCAGTCGCTTTTAGCTCACTGCCTTCAGTAGTTCAGTAGTAGTGTTAGTCCGCGAGTCTTTGTAGGTGAGAAGTCGTGCCAAGGAAAAGCATTGCATTAGTAAGTAGCTACGAGTCAAGGAATTCAATGCTCTGGGTTCACGTAAGAGGTTGAGGGTGGCATCCGGCGGTACTGTTTCTGGGCTGGGTGTGTAGCATAGGTCGAGGTATAGGCACAGAGTAGCCAGCGGACCCTGATCGCTCCAAAATGCGTCGAGGAAGCTTTAATACTTCGAGACTGGATAATTATCGTGTTCGTGTCGTTATCTTTCTTTTTACAGGATTGAAGCAGCGAGCCGGAGTTTCAGGCAGAGGACGCCATTTTGTGAACCACTCCAGTCGAAAGGGACGCGCTCACCACCACGGCCATTTTGGGGCCTCGTTGTTACTTAATAAAATTAAGTCTAATTACTAAGTACAAGAATTGTTGTCATTAACGAGTGTGTTTCCTTGTCTTGTCTTCTCGAGTATTATTTTGAAGGAATTAATATTTATCGCCGTGGGTAGTCAGTGATTTCACACTGTCACACCGTTGGTGCAACGAGAGTTGCGGTTGTTGCTCATCATCTAAACTCCTTTTTTCGAGATATAAGTCTTTGGTCGAGGTGTGACTCGGCCTGGAGTAAGGAGTCACGAAGGTAAAGTGTCATAACGACGCACTACGTCGCAAGTGGCGCCTAACTAATTGATGATAGCAATAACGGGTCGAGTCGAGAAGGTGTTGGTGTTATATGTGGTGAAGGTGTAATTAGTGGCAGTGAATAAGTAACAATAATTCGAGTACGTGCGGTGATAAAGCGCTTACAGCACGAGCGAAAAATAAAAAAACGATTCAGGAAGAGGGATTCCTAAGGAAACGGGGTCGAGAAACTTTTTTTTTTCCAGGAATTGCGCGTCGAGAATTTTCTTTTCAGGTCGATCGTCAGAGTGTGGGATAGCATTGGGAGTTGTGGGTCGAGAATTTTTTTTTTCCAGGTTCATCTCAGAGTTAACGGATTATAAAGGAATAAATTTTCTCCTTTATTTAGGGTAACTGGAAAATCCCTAACCTAAATTACGAATAAAGAAGAGAGAAATCATTGGGTAGACGACAAGAAAAATTCTTTTCTCTGTTTTTGCTCTTCGGTTCCCTTTTGCATTTTACTCTCTCTAGGAAGAAACGATTAAAGTTCTCCCGAAATACACAGAGGAAAATAGGGTCGAGCTTATTTGATTTTTCACGTTCGAGGTTATTTGATTTTTCAGGTTCGAGGTTATCTGAATTTACAGGTTCGAGTATTTGAATTTACAGGTTCGAGGTTATTTGAATTTGTAGGTTCGAGTATTTGAATTTACAGAGTCGAGTTGTGCTAGCCTTGAAGTTAACATCGAGTAACCGCGAATACGGGTCGAGTTTCTTTTCTCCTTTTTATCCCTTCTTGTGGTGGTGTGGTAAATAGTGTGCGTCCAAGATGGCAACGAAGAAAGTAAAGAAAGTGGATCAATACCAGGCCAGGATGAAAGAACTCAGAAACAACCGAGAGTACAGGGCCAAGTTTCGCGATGCGATGAAGAAGTCGAGCGAAGAGCCATCACGGTAGTCACCGAGCAAAAGCAAAAAGACTATTTCGAGCTTGCTCACGGATGGTTGGGGTGACAGAAGTGCCTTGGTTTCCGGAGACGGATGAGGCAGACGGGACGGACGTGCCAACAGAGGACGAGTTGGTGATGGCCTTCAGCGATCACAACCAGGAATACGAAACGGAAGAGAAGGAGGTGCGATCTGGGCGACAAGAACATGGACACAGGAGAAATGCCCTACTACCAATTCCAGAAGTGGATGCTGAACTTAACATAACCCAAAGGCCTGCAGATAATATGGCCGCACAAGCCATGGCAATGATGCGAGAGATGCAGGGCCCTCCTGGATTCGCCAATACTGGAACGATTCCCAGGGTTACTATCAGCACCGAACAGAACATAAACTCGAGGCGAGGGGAAAATACGGGGTTGCGAAATCCAGTGGACAGTCGATACTTGATGCCACCGCAACAACGCCACAACGTGTGGTCACGAAGGCGAGATGGGACACACCCAGTTCACGCCCGCCACCAGCACACCCGCTGAGCCTTCGAGTACAGTCGAGAAATGACGAATCATGCTATACCTTGTAACGCTCACTATTACAATTAGTAATGTAGATAGGAAAAAACCCCAGCGGCTGCTGTAAGGGTTCTTTTCTGGCCAAGACCCCAGAACAGAAAAAGCTAACCTTAGAAAAGGAATGCTTGGCAGAAGAGGGCCCAAGCAACCCATACGGCACCCTAATTAACACTGTTACCTGTAACACACACTAAAAGCGAAGACAGCATTCTTTTAGAGGAGCATTCCGATCTCCTCGTGCTGCAACCATGCTCCTGATGAAGAAGACGTAGCTCCTGCCATCCCTGATATTAACTGATGCTGCTGCGTTGCGAGTGAACTGGGCCCACTCTCCTCTTGATCCTTCTTGGTATGTGGAGGCGGCAGCTCTGAGGTGACCCTGTAAAAAGAAAAGGTAGTTAGTAAAGAAGAAGACGAGCACTGGTGAAACAACATAAACAAAATAGAGAAAACTTAGTAAGAAAGAAAACACCATATTCCAGGAGGAGGTGGCGCAGGAGCGCATCTGGCCTCGCCGGAGACTCTGCCTCTGCGACTATGCTGCTCGCACCTGCAAATAAAGAAAACTAACGTAGTATTTGCATAACACCGGATAAGGAGGAACAGAATTTACCTTGTATAACCGGGGAAGATGTGGATAGAGGCTGAGATACAAGAGAAAGGCGGTGCTGCACTGCAGAAACAGACCCATGGGTGAACAGCTGCGCTTGTGGAGGCTGTTGCTGCATGTCACTCCCCGCTGTCCGTCTACTTGTGACCTGCAACAAGACAAGAGGGAGAATAAGTAGGAGAACGATAAGCTAGAGGAGTAAACTACTGATCCTACCTAGATCCACTGACACTCTTGAGCAGAAGAAGTGGAAGAACCTAACCTCCTCCAGGGACGTACCAGGTGTTTATCGAGGTGAAGAGCACATCTGTTGGAGGCCCCGCACATCTTGTGAGGGCTTCACCTGTCTCTTCGTCCTGGATGTACCGGCGCTGTCGTAATATCACGTAGTCGGCGCCGTCGTGCAGAACACCGGGGGCATGCCCGCACGTAAACACAGGCTGCGCGCGGTCGTCGCTTACAGCATGGGAGAGCGAGCGAGAGAGAGAGTCTAGTGCCCGAAAACGAACGAGTGGTGGCGCTAGCGCGCGGGGACCGGCCGGCTCGTTCCTTCACCACTGTGCGACGCTCGGTCACTCCATTGTGGACCGTAGCGCGCATTAGCTGGCACTTTAAAAGTAGCTTAGTACCTGCGGTTTTCCGATACCCTTGTTCGCGAGTGCGCGAGACACGTTCTCATGTACACCTATTATAGTACATAGTTACCGAGAAGAATTATTTGAAATATCATCACGCTTAAATACACAGTTTTAAAATTTTATTTCTGTCGAATAACATATCGTGAATATTATTTTTAAATAGTAAATTAAAATTGTTCTCTTCGGAATAAGAGATTTTATAAATTATCATTCTGGAATATTATACTTATATTATTGTTTTTTTTTTTTTTTAAGATCTATTTACAAGGTTATTGCTTTTAAACTGATATTAAAAGTGGTGACCTTTAAATAAACAATTTCGAAATTATTGCAATTACCTTTAAATAAACAATTTCGAAATTATTGCAATTACCTTTAAATAAACAATTTCGAAATTATTGCAATAAATTTTTGAAGAAAAAATTATATATTTATTTTTTTTTTTTGGTGTTTAAATAATATTTTTAGCAGGTTTTTATTCTTTAATTGTATCTTTCGAAATTTTTAAATTCGAATATTATCTAAAACGGTATTTAAGCGGCGATTACTTTTAGGTAGAATATTGGATCTATAGATGACATTGAATATCTTATTTAAATTGGTATTACTATTAACGTGTTGTCTACAATATCTTTGCGTGTAGTTAAGGGTGGGCTGCTTTAAATCAAATTGTGGAAGCAAATTACTATTTAAAATAAATTGGTAGAATACACCTTTTAGGAATCAAGCCAGAAATTTTTAATGGCAATTTGCTTGATTATGGGAATATTGTCAGTATTAGCTAGTATCAGCTGATCCACTCTATACTACGTGACATAGTAAAAGTTATCCCTTCGACGGTCTAAACGAAACCCCTTGCATCTTCCCGCATAAGAACTTAGTTGTGCCCTTGCTAGAGTTTGTTGTACAACAGAATTACATCCCTATTGCAAAACATTTTTCTGCTTTCGTGCTTGATAGCAAGTTGCTTGGCTGGCTTTTCATGTAGCGTCCGGTTCGAATTTTTTTTTTGGTTTCAGTTGAGTTTGAATTTGATTTTTGATTTGAATTTTAGTTTGGTCATCGAATAGAATTTAAACCCGGCTGATTTAAATTTTGTTTGTTGTTTTCTTTTTTGGCTTTCGACTTGAATTTTAAATTCGGCTTTAGCTCGAATTTTAGTTTGGCTTTCGGCTTGCATTTTTTTTTTAAACCTCGCTATTGCTATTTATTTGAACTAGTTGCTATCGTTTTAAATTATTTTAGCATATAGCGAAGTGAGTATCGAAACTATTAGTTTTTTTTCTCGTTATTATTGGTGGAATAAGGCAATTAAGATACGATAATTTCCTTTTTCTTTGGCGTGCTACACATGGAGTGCATTTAGTAGTTGTAGTTAGTAGTTTTTTTTTCGTAGTAAGTTGGTTGTTGTAGGCGGGGCAAGCAATCAGAAACAACAGAGATATTGATATAGTTGTTTCGTTGTTAACTGATTAACTTGGGCACGTCATGTATATTTTTTTTTTTTATTGCTTATTTTTCCACTAGTTTTTTTGTTGTTGACTCAGATACAGTCAATTGCAGTATTATTTTTTTTCCTGCTCCTGTTGCTCGTTAGCGACAGATACTGCAGTGCTTGGTCGAAATTTTTTGTTGTTGTTGTTTGCTTTCTGCTTTTGCTTAATTGGCTTTATTCTGTTTTTTTTTTCATTTCTCGAATTGAGAGAGCCGTAGTGGCATCCCGAGGAAATAAGTCAGTTGGCTTTCTGAGCATTTGCGCTTACGAAAGCGAAGGGTGAACTTCGGTTCACTCTTAAATAATAAAACCTTTTTATTGTTTGGTTCTCTTACTCGTCGTCGTAGGAATAAAATTAAGTAGATATTTATTGTATTCGAAATGGCGTCGAATATGGAGAGAGATCAGCCGGAGGTAGATGCCGAGAGGAATCGGTTAGAGGCAGTTTTCCAATCTTACAGTCAGGAGAAAATGTTCCAGGCGCTGAAGAGTAGTCGGTTAAGTAGAGAAGGGAGTATGTCGGATTTAATCGATCATTTAATGAGATTTGACTTACGTCGGACGTTTGGGGCTAGAGCCGCTTCCTGGAATATCCTAGTGGATAACTGTCCATCGAGGGGATCTTTAGTGCCGGAACTAGAGCATGATGAGTCTTTTATGGGCGTGACTACGGAGACTGGACTTGGAGAGGCCGTCGAGGTGGAGGATCCAGCCTCCAACTCAACAATGAGGGAGATATTGGATCGATCTGCCCAAATGGAGACTGTGGCCACGAGTATGACCACAATTGCAGATAGTAGTGTAACGTCGAGCATGGTATCGACACTTTATGCGGAAAATCCACAGAGGATGTACGAATCAATTTACACTGGACTATCCTTGAAGACCAGCCAGCTGATGACAGTGATGAGCACTGGTGCCACACAGCATGCACAGGGGGCCAGACCAAAAGTCCCAGATAATAGAAATTCGAATAGTCAGCATTTGTATGATCTACCGAGGGCCCAATCCACGATGTACACTCCGTCAAACAATAGCCATATTTCCTCTACCCATCCAAACCTTCCTGGTGGGTTGGGACCTTACCCACAGTACCTTTCTCGAAACCAATACATATCTCAACTTATCGAAACACATCCTCAACCACAACCTCAACCGTTGCCTCCCTCTATCGAAACATTCCACATGTCACCACCGGTAACCTCACAATCCAACACTGCTCGTGTACATTTCGAAAACCACCCTCTGGTAGAATCGGAACCTCTAAGTAATCGAAACAGGATTTCGTGTATCGAAACTAGTCAGTCGTCATATCCTCCTCGGACAAAAGCGAGTTTAAGCAGAGAAGCGAACATTCACCTTCCTGGTTCGACTTCCCAATCAAGTAGAGAACCGAATACTCTACCATTACCAAACCAATTTCCGTCGAGTAGAATAGAAAATTCTCAGGCGGCAATAAATCAACAAAATCAGTCAGGTATAGAAGGTGTGAGGAGACATAACCCTCACCAGCCCCTGGTAGAAAATGCGAGATCGTCGTTCGCAGGGCAGGGCCCCCACCAGGGATTTGATGGTAGCATGGGTTTCTATCCACCTAATAGTGGTTACCCTTGGTCATACCCGCCTATGTATCCATCTTACGGATACTATCCTCCGATGGCATATGGCCAACACTCTCTTCCAATTGATTATCGCAGCTCTGCGCAAAATGAACCTAGGTATGCCTCATTTTCGCAACCCTCAATGGTAGATATGTCAAGACGTTCTCCGAATCTTGATTCCACATTTCAAAGAGAAACTCGAACATGCACTCTATTACAAAAGTGGCAGGTTAGCTTCTCTGGGAGACATAAAGAGGATGTTGAAGAATTCATAGAAAGAATTAAAGAGTGTCAGTACTCATTAAGCGTAACTGATGGGGAAATATTAAAATTGATTCCATCGATATTGTCAGGCGCAGCCCGGTACTAGGCAAGGCCATTAAGTAGAAATTGGAAGTCGACGTCAGACTTCTTCGCAGCCCTTCGTCTGCAATATGGGGTTCCAGATTTCCAAGCCCGCCTCGAGGAAGAAATTCGATCGAGAACGCAAGGGCCAGAGGAACCAATTTCGACCTTCCTTTCAAATTTAAGATTGTTGTTGGACAAAGTAGTACCAAAAATGACGGTAGAGGCGCAACTCGAAAGAGCATATCGAAACTTGCACCCTTCACTCTACCGCTTCATATTTAGAGAACAGTTTAAGTCGTTCGTGGAATTGCAAAAATTGGGACAAAGAGTGGAGGTAAGGAAGGAAAAAGAAAAAACATATCGCCCACCGCCTCTCCTAGAAGCATCACTTTTTCCCAACTTCGCATGCCTAACAAAAAAACGAACGAAAGCAGCGGTCATCAACACTATCGAAACGGAAGGCGAACAAAATGTAGCTGCAGTAAAAGAAGTTACGAAGGACTACCCAATACCGAAACGACAAGGAGGAAAACAAACATCCCCAAGCGGCACAGCACCAAGGGCGAAGCCGCCCCAGGAAATCAGCAAGCCGCAGGAGAAAAAGAAGGCGACAACAAAAGCGCACCAACCGACGCTAGCCGCCAATAACTCAACAGCCTCTCAAACACCGAGGAGAAATAGCACGGCATCCGACAAATGCTGGGTATGTCAGAAACAAGGACACTGGGCAAGGAGCTGCAAAGAAAGGCGAGGAATCCTATGCTATAGATGTGGACACCCTGGAGTTGTTGTTGCAACGTGTCCAAACTGCAGCAACACGCCAAAAGGGACGACGGAAGGGAACAAAAAACAAGACTCGCCGTCGCCAAATAGTAGTGCGTTAGCGTCAGTAGGGTCTCCGATCCAATCGGAGAAAGAATTAGCCAAAACATGTTTTACCTTCCCGCCGCTGAACCAAACAGCAGCGGTAGGACATGTTGACAACCGTCTTTATGTTAGTATCGAAATTCATGGTCATGTTTTCCCAGCACTGCTCGATAGTGGTGCGGTAGCCTCGTTCTTGGGCCCAAAACCAGCCAAGTTAGTAAAATCAAAAATGTTCAACTTACATGGTCATGGCAAACGGCCAAATGGATAAAATAGTAGGCGAAGTCGAATTAACGTTTACGATAGACGGAGAGGAAATCACCACTAGCATTAGGGTATCGAATTCTCTTACCTACGACATTATATTAGGAATGGACCTCATACAGCGGTTGCAAATGCGAATAAATTTCGAGGACCGAACTTGGTACACCCGAAAGGTATCATTCATCCCTGCTATCCCAAAAACCAGGACCCTAGTACAGTTTATGCAGTAGCCACCATTGATGGGGTAGCCGAGCTATCCTAAGGGGAGAGAATACTTTTGCGTGTCGAGCTAGACCCACTTCTCGAAACTTCGGCGGCGGCACAGCTGCCGCACGAATAACGCCACATAAAATTGATGTGCAGGGTGACCCCCCCAATAAAACAGAAAGCTAGACGCATTTCGCCAAAAATGTTAGCAGCAACTCACGCAGAAATAGATCGATTGTTAGCAGAGGGTATAATCGAACCCTCTGAAAGTCCGTGGAGTAGTTGTCCAGTAATAGTACCAAAAAAGGATGAGTCCATTCGGTTTTGCATTGATTATCGTCTGGTTAATAAAGCCACTAAGAAGGATGCTTATCCTCTCCGGCACATGGATAGTTTGTTAGATAATTTAGGAAACGCTAAATACTTATCGAAAATCGATCTAAGACAAGCCTACCATCAAATTCCCCTAGAGGAATCTAGTAAGGAAATTACGGCATTCGCGATACCAGGCAAGGGTCTTTTCCAATTCACTCGTCTTCGTTATGGATTAACCAATGCTCCGGCAAGTTTCCAAAGGGCAATGGATAATATTTTCGGGCCAGAATGGCAACCCCAAGTATTCGTATATATGGACGATATTATTATCGCCACTGATACTTTTGAGAAACATCTAGATTTGTTAGTAAAGGTTCTCTCGAAACTAAAAGAGGTAGGGTTGCAAGTGAACAGCGATAAATGCAATCTATGCTGCTCTGAAATTCGATACTCCGTCGTGCAGAACACTGGGAGCATGCGCGCACGTAAACTCAGGCTGCGCGCGGCCGTCGCTTACAGCATGGGAGAGCGAGCGAGCGAGAGAGAGTCTAGAACCCGAAAACGAACGAGTGGTGGCGCTAGCGCGCGGGGACCGGCCGGCTCTTTCCTTCACCACTGTGCGACGCTCGGCCACTCCATTGTGGACCGTAGCGCACATTAGCTGGCACTTTAAAAGTAGCTTAGTACCTGCGATTTTCCGATACACTTGTTCGCGAGTGTACGAGACAAGCCCGCTTACGTGTGCCTGCCAGCCTTCCAGCCTGCCTAATCGGAAGATCGACGCCATCTTCAGGGGACAGCGACGAAGACGACGCTAGCTGCGATCCAACGTATCTCACCTGCCACCGTTCGTCGTCAACGAGCCCGCCACCTGCGCCTTCGCCCCAGCTTCGAGCTGGTAAGTTAACTAGGCCGCGGCCACGTGTTTTCGGCTCTCTCTCGCGTCACGCGCACCGACTCTAGTCGTCACCTAGAGTCGGGTAAGATTGTAGTTCATGCGAGTCGACCGCGCATCGTCGCCGTACCGAAACAATACCGAAACATTATCGAAACAATACCAAAACCTTTACTCGCGAGCACGCGCTTGAATTTGCGTCCGGCTCTGTACTGAATCAGCCGAGTTATTGCCGTATCGCGTTTAGTTCTGTTTGTAATAAGTCGTAGTCAGTTAGAATGCTGGGAACGTCCCAGCTGGCGCTCAACCATAGAATTGCTAATAATTGCGAATATTTATAGCTTCCTTACTTTATTTTACTCTTAATAAATGTTAAAGTAGTACTGTTAATTGCCGAGTGTAATCATTTATAGAACCTAAACGTTTTCCACTTCCTTTGCGAGTACCCGTAGCAATAAAACATCGATATATTTGCATGCAATAATAACTTATATTACATTATCGTTGGAGATCTTCAATAGCGCTGTACCAGAGATAGATCGTAAGTACACCGTTATAACCTCGAGGATCATAAAGCTGGGGGACAGGTCGAGGCATACGCAAAAATTCGAGATCCGCACAGAAGGGGTGGACTTGGACAAGGAGTATGAGCCGAGGAAAGGGCGCTTTGTAAGAGTTAACAAACAGACCTTAACTCGCTCCACCCCCCCCCCCCCCCGGCGGCGTAGAATGATAGTACTCCCCGAAAGCTCGAGTTCCGATTCAGAGGAAGAAGTTTTACCACTGTCCTCGAGTCGGCTGCGGGCTGATTTTCGCGACCTGTGCCCGCAAAGCAATGATTCAAGAGGAAAGTATGTAACTCCTCGTAATCGACGAAGTCGAGGTAATGAGTCACATGTGAGGCAGCAGAGGTCGCGTCGAGATAACTACCCAGAAAGTTCACCGGCACTTCGAGGTAACAGCCTGCATGTAATAAAAACTTTGAAGAGCTGGGGCTTAAGGTACTCGGGCGATGATAAGGACTCACCAGAGCAATTTTTGTGTCACGCCTGAAGGCGTGCAAACGCGCTGGGGTCCGGGATGAACAGCTACTGCCATGTCTCGCAAGTGTCCTAATCAAGGAAGCAGGTGATTGGTATGATGTATATCAGGAAGACATAGAGCTGTGAGACTTCGCGAAGTTTGAAAAGGCCTTTAAACGCCAATTTATTGGCGAGCTACATGAGGACGACGTCATGGAGGAATTGAGGGCACGCTATCAAGGATTGAAGGAGAAGGTGTCTCCGTTTCTAACGAAGTTCAGGAGAATCATCGCTCACCTTAAGAGACGTCCGTCAATAAGGGAACAACTGAACCTGTCGTTCTCCCATTTGCGTCCAGAGTATCAAGACTACCTGTGGGATAAAAAATTAGATAGCTTCGAGACAATCAAGAAATTTGGGAGGGAATTCGAGAGACGTGAGGCGATTAAGGAGAGATACCACTCTCCACCTCGTCGAGACAAATCGAGGATTCCAGGTACGACTATAGTGGCCCACACTGCATGCAAAGAATAATTTTTATAATTAACTTTTTTGTTAAAAATAATGTCGAATCGTCAACTAATAAGTATAAAACTTCATTTAGACGTAAGATTTTAGCGAACAAAAATTTTGATTTAATTGTATTTTATGAAAATTTATCCTTATCATAAAACATTCTAATTCACTTTATGAATTTTCTAAAAAAATATCCATCTAAAAGTTATGGTAAGGATAAATTTTCATAAAATACAATTAAATTAAAATTTTTTTTAAAATTAACATTTTAGAAATTTATAACTCTTTAAATATTAATTTTTTTATAAATGTACAGAATATTTTTATCTTAAAATAGTTTGAACTTTCAAGAAAAAATTATTTGGATAGCCAAAAGCAATTTCCCCCTACCCACACACACACACACACACACACACACACACACACACACACACACACATATAAAGATCTGCAACGGTTCGTTCCGGGACGCAAAAATGTATATAACAGTTATTTCCGGGACGCGCTCGTTATTTCCGGGAAACGTCCCGGAAAACCTGTGTCTGCAACTGTTATTTCTGGGACGCGATATTAGTCCCTCACTCCAGGGATATTATTTCTTTAGCCAAGTGTATTGTCTCAACTCTGGAAGACGAAACTCTAGGTCCCAGAAATAACACTTGTAGATATATATATATATATATATATATATATATATATATATATATATATATATATATATATATATATATGTGTAGGGTAACTGTACCGGTTACTGCGGATTTTTGACATTGGTCGAGTTTGAATTGAAAATTAATATGCTAAAAAATCAGTAATGCTTTAATTTTTTTCCTAAGATTTCTTTAAACCTTTTCGAATAAATAAGTATGTTTAAACGGAAGAAATATATGTTCGAAACATATTAAATTCCAATTTGAAAAAAAATCACGGATGGGTATTACTGTGGTTATTGTGCTTCAATTACTGCGGAGTTTTGATTACTGCGGACTAATTATTGCGGATTCATTTATAAAATATTAATTTACAGAAGCATTTGTATTACAAAACAAGGAAATAGTTTTATTAATTTATAACGCTTGTATAACTTTTTATTCCGTTAATACAAATTTAATAACAATAATCATTTTTAAAACTATTGACTATTCCAACAAAGACTGCTAAAGATTTTCCATTTGGTTTTTGATTTGCGCTTTTTTTTTTATTTCCAGTAAATTTTCTTCTGTTGCTTTCTTCTTTTTTCCAAGAGCTTTCATTCTCTTCTGTTGTTTTCGAAGCTTTTCTTGTTCTTTGTCTAATCGTATCTGATCTTTAAAAACTTTTTCTTCTGTCTTTTTTTAATTTTTGAGACTTTTTTTGCTTTCATCTCTTCTTGTTTTTCAATTTTTATTTTTTTGTTTAAAATTTGCTGTTCCCTTTTCATTCTTTTTTCATTCTCCTTTTTTTGCATTGCTTCTTGCCACTCTGGTCCGGATATAACTGGTTGCTTATTAGATATTTTTCTCTTACCTTGGGCTTTTAATACGTCAGGATCAGGATAATGCAAGTGTTGTTTCACCGATGTGTTTATCTTAGTGTTTTGATTATTATTTTGAATTTCTTGTAAAACACATCTTTGTTTCTTTTCTGAGTTAACATCGTCAGTTTTTAAAGCTTTGACATATTCTATTGACTCACACTTATTATGCCCTAAACTAGAACCTTTATTTCCTTCTTTATGATGTACATTAGTCAATGCGAGAGTATCTTCATATACTTTGCGAGAGTATCTCATATACCGGCGGTCGACGCGCTAGCCGGCTCTGTTTACTTCTTCCAACATGCCCGGCAATGGTCGAGTGGCCTGACAATCGCCGCTCGGTCAAATGAACCAAATTGAAATCTGAAAGCTACAAAACCCAAATTCTAATCCACAACTCAAGCCCGAACAAGGGAAAATAGACATGAACGATTTTACTGTACACTGCAAAACATCAGGGAGAAGGAACGAACGTACCAATATTGGCAGTGTAGCTCTACCCGCGCTTTGTCTCGCCCAATTTTGTGAGAATAATTACCCTTGGCAACGGTACTCTCAGTCGCCCGTTTTGGGAGAAATTTTATCCCAAAATAACATCGCGCAACTCTACCCGTCTTTGGGGCAGCGACTTTCTCAAGTGGAAGACTCGATGAGCCTGAAACTAGCAGCCAGAATCATCAGCGTGACCGTCACAATACCACTTTTTGAATTTTAATGATTTCCAATGAAAAAAGCCAATGTAAACATCAGGGAATCGTAAAATATTATAGAGATTGACACTATTATTAAAATACCAACAAAATCGCGGATTTTGCATAAATAATTGCAAAAGTTGCAAAATGACCGAATTTTATAAATAAATAGCTACCGCAGGGCTCCTACCACGATTTTCACCATGAAAAAAATACTGCGTATTGCAAAAACGTATGCCAAAGACATTCCAGTTGGAATTGGAAGGGTACACCTCACGGTTTTTGCATAAATAATTGCAAATGTTGCAAAATGACCGAATTTTATAAATAAAAAGCTACCGCAGGGCTCCTACCACGATTTTCACCATGAGAAAAATACTGCGTATTGCAAAAACGCATGCCAAAGACATTCCAGTTGGAATTGGAAGGGTACACCTCACGGTTTTTGCATAAATAATTGCAAAAGTTGCAACATGACCGAATTTTATAAATAAATAGCTACAGCACACCTCCTACCACGATTTTCACCATGAAAAAATACTGTGTATTGCAAAAACGTATGCCAAAGACATTTCAGCTGGAATTGGAAGGGTACACCTCACCGTTTTTGCATAAATAATTGCAAAAGTTGCAAAATGGCGGAATTTTATAAATAAATAGATACCGCAGACCTTTTACCACGATGTTCACCATAAAAAAAAGACTGTATATTGCAGAAACGTATACCAAATACTTTCCTGCTAGAATTGGAAGGATACACATCACGGTTTTTGCATAAATAATTGCAAAAGTTGCAAAATGACCGAATTTTATAAATAAATAGCTACCGTAGGCCTTCTACCACGATTTTCACCATGAAAAAAATACTGTGTATTGCGGAAACGTATGCCAAAGACGTTCCAGCTGGATTTGGAAGGGTACACATAACGGTTTTTGCATTAATAATTGCAAAAGTTGCAAAATGTCGGAATTTTATAAATAAATAGCTACCGTAGGCCTCCTACCACGATTTTCACCATGAAAAAAATACTGTGTATTGCGGAAACGTATGCCAAAGACGTTCCAGCTGGATTTGGAAGGGTACACATAACGGTTTTTGCATTAATAATTGCAAAAGTTGCAAAATGTCGGAATTTTATAAATAAATAGCTACCGTAGGCCTCCTACCACGATTTTCACCATGAGAAAAATACTGTGTATTGTGGAAACGTATGCCAAAGACGTTCCAGCTGAAAATCGAAGGGTACACATAACGGCTTTGTATAAATAATTGCAAAATTTGCATAATGACGGAATTTTATAAATAAATAGCTACCGCAGACCGCCTAACACGATTTTCACCATAGAAAAAAATACTGTATATTGCAGAAACGTATACTAAATACTTTCCTGCTAGAATTGGAAGGGTACACATCACGAATTTTGCATAAATAATTGCGAAAGTTGCAAAATGACCAAATGTTATAAATAAATATATACCGCAGACCTCCTACCACGATTTTTGCTGCTCGGTTCTATTATAATTACACCCACACTTTTGAGATATATATCTTTACATACAATACATTAAATTTGGATTTCTAAAAAAAAACCTTTCTCTATCAGAAACCTAAAAATCTACAAAACAAACTGTTGAAATCACATGGTTATTTATCTCTGCTTATTTGAACTTTTGAGCTATCAGCTGTGCAACTGTGTTTACACTGGAATATAAGTTTGTTATAGGTACAAATATAGGTACAAAAGGGGGTATTATTATAGTAAATTGCTGTCAAATGTCCGTGACGGAATGGTCACTTTACTAGAACAGAAGTGCGAAATTGTTACAAGATGTTTGCACTGAATTTCGAATTCCAGAATATGGTTTATTTTATTTTTATAATAAATCCTGTATGTACATTTAATTATATTATTTTATCATTTTACTAATGTCTGAAATAATATTTTTTGATATTTTAAAACACATTCAAGCAAATGTTTTTCTATCAGTAAACTATAAACCAAGGGCAAAAAAAAACAATTTTTTCGTCATTTCAAAGATGGTAAGTTCTTTCAGCCATATGATTTTGAATTTTTTTAATTTTTGATCTAAACTAGTTTTTTTGGGTTCAGAATAACACATATAATTACAAAATTTCATAAAAAATTTAATTTTTTCAAAATTTTTAGGTGTGACCCCCTTAAGACTTTTTAAAGTTAAACAGTTGACGTTTTAACAAGAGGTTTTTTTCAAGACTTTCTTCAAAATAAAGATAAAAGTGCCCAGAACGTCGGTTTGTTTGAGCGTTAGGATCTAATATTGTAGCTTTCTTAATATTTCTATGTACAAAAACATATCTCACAGTTCCAGTTGATTCCGAGATCCGGACCTCTGACCCTCTTCTAGTAGGTTAACTTGGTGAGGTGTCGAGACCACCTACTGGAAGAAGATATCCGAGTGGGAAAGGCTGATAGGGAGTGATCGGTGCTCTCCTTTATGCCTGAGTCCTGCCGGCTTGAGTATAGGATTTGTGCAGTGCTCATAAAGTAGCTGTAGTAGGAGAGGCTTCCAGTGGAGAGGAGTGGGGGAAGAGCAAGAAGAAAAATAAAAAGGGCCGAGCAAAGGTAACGGAAGGGGAAGTGGCAGCACTGAATAACCCTGCCACCTCTGGATAGTTCAACGGGAAAGGGTTTAAAAGGCCAATAGAAACAACTCGGCGACCAAATAATTCACCATCCAGAGGGAAGGCCCAGGTGAGCGAAACAATGAAGCAGGTAGGTTGGGTTTACCAGCCAGCCGGCACCGTACTGTGCACCAACGGAGAATACACCAATCGTGGCGGGGGGATCGAGTTTTGTAGGTCCATGCTTCATCTGCCAACTTGTAGGTCATCGAGCAGCAGACTGTCCTAAAAGAGCTTGTTATTCACGCGGGCGAAAAGATCACTTCGCTCGTGACTGCCGGGTGCGAAGGGTTCGAGTACAAATAAATCTTGTGTTACGACTCGAGGAGAAAGTACATCGAAACCTGGTGCGACGGGTTCGAGTACAAATGAGTCTTGTGTTACGACTCGAGGAGAAAGTGTATCGAAACCGGGTGCGATGGGTTCGAGTACAAATGAGCTTTGTGTTATGGCTCGAGGAGAGGGTGAGAAGAAACCTAATGTAACGGTTTCGAGTGTGCCTTGTGTTATGGCTCGAGTTGTGGAGGAGGAAGGAAATTGCGTAACGATTCCAAGTGAGGAGGAGCCTGGTGCAATGGCTCGAGTGGAAGAGGGCGGAGAAGGCACGTCAAAGATGACAGAGCAGAAGTCATCGAGGGCAGTTGTACGGGAAGAGAAGGGTCAGCAGTCGGACTCTGTTCTACCGAAAAAGAAGAAGCCCTGGGTCAGATGGTAGCCTTCCAGCAGCAAAGAAGACAACGAATCCGAGAGCGGAAGCGAAGATGAATTAAGGAAGAGTAATGAGATGGTATTGGAGGTGTCCCTGGAAGACTAGAAACTTCCAGATCCAGAGGATGTTACCACAAATCCAACAAGCCGTCGACATCATGTTCGAAGCAGCATCAGGACTAGCGACGACAGAGACCGAATCGTCGGCGCGAAGAACACCAAACTTGCCGTCGCCTGCAGGAGAGCAGTAGGGGTCGAGTGGGGGTATTTTCGGTATAAGTGTGGGGGAGGACGCTATTCCGAAGAATAGCGTAAGACTGAAGGAGTTAGTCGGGGTCGAGGATGTGATGGAGGCCGCCGCACTAGACAACAGAAATTTTATTCGAGTCATGGTCGAAGGTGAATCGTACCTCGCACTTTTAGACCGTGGTGCCACGATATCTCTGGCAGGCTCATGACTCTTAAACAAATATCGAGATCGCCTACGAGAGTCGAGTGGACAAGTGAAAGGAGTGTCAGTAGTGCCCATGAAAGTCCAGGGAAATTTCGCATCTCAGTCGATGTCGATGGCCATTTAGGAATACTGGAGTTTCGAGCAGTCGAGGAGATTAACCGTGATAGTATCCTAGATATGGACTTTGGGGTCGAGTGGGATTTGTCATTGCGGTTTCGAACCAAACAGTGGAAGTGTAGAAAGCGTGGCATTCATTCACGGACAATATCGAGGACTCGAGCCCGGCGATTATGGCCGAATGTGCCGGCCTAATGGAGATGACACCAAGTGAAGTGGATCGAATTAAAGAAATTGTCGACCGCCTGGTTCATATAAACCGGCCACAGACTACTTGCCAACCACACACTTGACAGAACATCATATCGAGCTGACTGACTACACACCAATCCGCCATGTTCCTAGGCGATGGTCACGAGCAATGTCGGGGGTAGCCCAAGTGGCTGTCCGAAAGATGCATCGGGCGGGTATCATCGAGAGATCTGCAATCGCATGGTGCCACGCTCCAGTAATTCAGAAGAAATCAGATGGAAACTTCCGATTTTGCATTAATTTTCGAGACCTCAACGCCAGGAGCAAAAGAGACGCATATCCGATACCGAACATGGACGGCATACTGGATAAGCTGCAAAGAGCGAAATATATTTCGAAGGTGGACCTGAAGAAGGCATATTTCCAGGTTGCCTTAGATGAAGAGAGTAGGCAGTATACGGCCTTGGCAGTTTCAGGGTCGGGACTTCGGCAGTTTAAGAGAATGCCATTTGGGCTAACGAATGCACCAGCGACGTTCCAAAGGATGATTGATGCCTTATTCGGCCCTGAAATGTAGCCGAACGTATTCGGATACCTAGATGACATCATTATCGCGACCGATACGTTCGAGGAGCACCAGAAATGGCTGGAGATCGTGTTGACGAAAATTCGAGACGCATAACTAACGATAAATTGGAGAAAGTGCGAGTTCGGGTGTTCAAGGGTGAGGTATTTGGGGTACCTGTTGGATCGAGATTGGTTGAGATCAGATGCAGAGAAGGTCGAGACTATTCTCCAATATCCAGTATCCAAAACCAAGAGGCAGTTGAGACGATTTCTGGGGATGGTCGGATGGTACTCGAGATTTATCGAGAAGGAGAGTGAGATCAAACTATCCCTCCTGAAGTTGATCAAAAAACGCAAGCGCGGCAGTGGAGTGCCGAGCCGCAAAACGCGTTAGAACAATTAAAATTTGCGGTCACGAAAGCTCCAGTACTGGCCAGGCCGGATTTCACCCGAGAGCTTACAGTGCAGTGTGACCAGTAATGATGCCATCGGGGCGGTATTATCTCAAGATTTCGAGGACAGAGAGCACCCGATAGTTTACATTCATCGCGCCCTGTCTAGTTCTAAGAGGAATTACTCAACTACGGAGAAGGAGTGCCTTGCGCTAGTTTGGGCTATCAAGAAGCTCCGTCCCTACTTAGAGGGATACAAGTTCAAGGCTATTATAGACCAGTCAAATTACACTTTGACAAAAAGAAAATTGTTAACAGGATGGGGAAATGGTAAAGTGGCGTATAATAAACATAAAAAAAATAAATGCGTGAGCAGGGGTGGTCCCGGGTGCATTTGGAGGGGGGTGAAAAGGGGTGAATTTTGTATTATTGCGATTTCCGGCGAAAGTTGACATCGGCGAGAAAAGTGTACAAGAGAAAAGTTTTAGGTCATAAAAGAATCTACAACTTTTGTATTAATAATTTTTTCACATAACCTCAAAATCTCCGAGTAAAATGCGAAAAACCGCTTTTTTCGTTTTTTAGTTTTCATTTAAACAAAAATAATTTTATTTTGACGAAACTTGGTGAAAGTATACCTTTTTGTGTCGGAAATACACACAAATTTTTTCAGATAAAAAGATTAAGAGGCTTCCGAGATAATCACGTTTTTTGGCCCGACAAAATATTTTTCAAATGAAATTTGTCCTTCAGAAAATTATCGTAGAGACTTCTTTCAGGCCGCAATTTTTTCGTTTTGAGTTATACTTTCTTGTAAAATAAAAAAAATATAGTCCCCATTTAAAAACATGCTCAAAGTTTAAAAAATCAAAAAATGAATTTTGCAACAATCTTTTTTTTACTAATGGTTAACAATTAGTTGAAATTTTTAATTAATCTTAAAAACTAATTACACAATTCAATTCTATGGAAAAAAAATACAAAAGATTCTTAGTTTCATATTTGATTAGATACTTCAATTTTTAACAGTATTACTATGAACATATAAGTCGAATAATGATTTTTCATTTAAATCTCCCGTTGTCCGTGTTTAGTCTACCAGATTCCGTACAGGGGTCGCTTAGTCATCCTCCTAGTCCCTCTTCTCTCTTCCAGCTATATAGAACAGCTGGCTCGGTCCCAGAGTACCCTAAGAGGGGGTTGGTCTGACTCACAGTGTCGTTTCGCAGCAGGTCGCGCGCACACGCATCAGTTTACAAGCCAGCTGGAGACGCTCTAGAGAAGACGCCATTATTCCCAACGCATTTCTTTGACATAAGCATACAAATTTTAATGAAGATTGTAGTACTAGGTATGATAAATAAAATTATTATTTGGATTAAATAACTGAACGACTCTTGTAGCGTCTTCACAGTCATTATAAGCTTTGTTGTTGCGACACTTCATTATATATACTATTTTGTTATTGTTGTTGTTGTTGTGACACTTTATATACTTTATATATACTTGATATACTGATCTACAGAAATTGTAAACTATTGCATTTAAAGTTGTAAACAAAAAATAACAAAATTGAGCACGTCATAGTGAAGAAATAATTTTTTTTTAATTTTAATCAATTGTTAAGAATTTTAAATGTTTTTGACGCTGATGTACACTGCAGTAAACTTCTTTACTTGATTATATGTATTACAGATTAGCAGCATGGACGATCCTGTTTGCATAATTTGCGAGGAAAGTGAAGGAGATTTAAGAACCATCCGAAAGAAAGCTCTTGATAAGCTGATTGATTCGAGTAAAAAGGAAGAGATCCCAAGTTCAACAAATGGGTCCAACTGTCCTCAGCATCTGTCCACAAACTGTGTTCAGAGGCATATAATCGCGAAAGTGCGATTAAACAGGCTGCTGCAAAGTACAGCAAAAAATCGGTGGAAGGTAAAAATATCATCAAAAGTGCCATCGATTTTGATTTTAAAACATTGTGCTCGTTTGCGGACGTTTTTATCATAAATTAAAACAAAATATTCAAATGGTTCAAAAAGCTGATACTAGGGATAAAATCGTGCAGGCTCTTAAAGTACAAGATGCGTCTGACGTTTTTAACAAAAATTTGTTAGCGCGTTTGAATCAATGTAAAGGTTTTGTGCAGGTACAAGCTCGCTACCATGTACAGTGCATGTCTACATTTTATGCTAATAGAATGTCTGATCAGGTTGGATGTCCCGCATCTGAAAATACAAAAAACTTCATACAACATTGCAAAAATTACATTGAAGAAAAGAAAAATGAAAGTCAGTTTTCCCTAAATGAGATCAAAAAAGAATTCGACAGTGATTTTCCGGATTTTCAGACTATTAAATTAAATTTATTAAAGTATTATTCTGACGGTGAACTTGAATTTATACATTTGAAAACTGATCGCATTATTCTTTTTAGACATAAAATCAGTAAGCATATGTGGAAAGATTGGTATAACAATCAAGAAAAAAATCGTGAACTAGAACGAATAAGAATTGTCAAAATGGCCGGTAATATTATCTTAGAGGTCATCCGTAAGACTATTTACGATAATTACGTTCTTCCACAATTCAATGAAACAAATATCTTTGAAAATATTCCTACACCGTTAGTCGATTTTCTTGATATTTTCTTGAAACTTACTTTAAGAGTAAAAAAAAAATGATTTCAAATGGCAGAAAAGAACAGCTACAATTGCTCATAGTATTTAACATTAGCAAGGTCGCGATCATTGTTATCATCGATTTTCCTTGGTTTATCGTCGATGATGCATAAAAAATATGCATCTAAAGGATTAATTGATGCTTTGTCATATTTAGGATTATGTGCAAGCTACGATGAAACTTTGCGCTTTGAAGCATCAATTGTTAATGATTCTGATAATCATTCTTGTAATTCCGAATGTTTTATTCAGTACATTTACGACAACGCCGATCATAACACTTGCACTATCGATGGCAAAAATACCTTTCATGCAATGGGAGGTCTTAAGTTGCAACTCCCTCATCATGTGTAACTTTTAAAAAATATATCGCTAGAGTAAAAAAATTCCGTCTTCAGATACGATTGGCAAATTCGGATTTACTGAAATAAAACGATTTGAAAAGAAAAGTGCGAAAGGACTAAAAACAACGTTCATTAAGAATATTTTTAGTGATGATTTCACAAGACCAACAATGTCTATGGAAGATTTCACTTGGCTCTATTCGAAGTATTCAGATAAAAAGTCACAGATCTGTAGTGGATTTATGGAAAATTTTTATGCAAATTGTGATTACTCGACATCGACAATTATTCCATTACCGTTTGTCAATAATCCACCTAGCAACTACGATACGATTTGTACTGTTTTAGTACAAGCAGCTGAACAAAACAAACAAAACAACAGTGGAGAAATTTGCTTTGTAACATTTGATCAGCCTCTGTATCAAAAGGCTCGATATATTCTGTCATGCGTAGACCCAGAGCATGATCCACATGGTTTGTCAGTGATTCGAGTAAGACTTGGCGGTTTTCATACGTTAATGTCATTTCTTGCGATGGGTGGATTTATAATGAATGGAAGTGGACTGAAATAAGATTTCTATATAATATACGCTGAAAATTCAGCTTAAAAAGCTTTCGTAGGACATGTCTACTCGAGAGCTATCAGAGCACATTTCCTTGTTCAAGTAGCTTTAGCTACCGTAATGTTTGAATCACTTTAATTAACGGAAGAAGAAAAGGGAATGTTTGATGAATTATTACTAAATGTGGGCGCAGAAAATTTCCAGGAAGACATGCAAAAAGAAGAATTTACAATAATAAGAGATAGATTTATGAAACAGATTGAAAAATTTCGAAAAAGGGGACCGACTGCACAACTTTGGATTCAATAGTGGAATGTGTTGGCAATAGTGAAAATCTTTATCAAAGCAGAACGTTCAGGCAACTGGGATCTACATTTGAAATGCATAGAACAAATGATTCCATACGTTCATGCGAGCGGACGTAATAATTATGCGAAATCAGCTCATTTATATCTGCAAGATATGTTAATGTTGAAAGACGTAATGGATGAACATCAGTTTGAACTTTTTACGACAAAAGGCTATTTCACGGTTAGACGCTCTGACAAGTTTTGGCGTGGAGTTTGGGCAGATATGACTATTGAACAAGTCTTAATGCGATCGATGAAGACTCAAGGTGGACTGATACACGGGCGTGGAATGGCCAAAAGTATTTTAACTAAATTCGTATTAACTATGATCATTTTAGTTGAAGTTTGTAACCAAATGGAACATTTTTGCAATGTTTCTTATTCCACGTCTGAACAGCATGTTGATTCCAAAGTATCTAAGATTACTAGAGATGTTGCAGATCTTCAAAAATTACTCGAATTCTTTAATAGGTATAATCCGTTTCCAGAGACTGTTACGTCGGGTCTACCACAGAAGACCCAACAGTTAGTTTTTTATAAATAATAAAAAACTATGGTGCTCAGTTTTGAGCCTAGATTAATGAAACCTAATAGCTCGGGATTGAGCTAGATACTGCTAGTAAGATAGGGTAGGGTTAGGGCTGCAACATGGGCGCGACGCGGTAGAATGATTTTAAAATGCTTGCAAATGTTTTGTAACCAGTGGTGTTTCTGGTTATTTTCTTTCTTATTATCAATTTTTAATATCAATTTTTATTAGGAAATGTACCTCTCAAGAAAGGCCAAGTTACTGGCGACTTGAAAGAATAGATTTCCTAATATGTTTTTTACTCTCAGTGTCTCTAGAGGTTTAGTTTAGTAAAAAAAAATTCACTTTAGTTTAGGGGAAAAACAATACGGCAAATCGATTTAAGCACAAAAATGGGGTAATATTTTTGGGATAATGTTCTAGTCTGGCTAAAGAAAAGTTAGGATAGCAAATGAAATGTTTAACTTACTTTGTTTTCTTTTTCTCTGGTCCTTAGCAGCTTTGATGGTCCGTTGTCTCTGCTGCGTTTTTTTTTGAAAGGTGTCGGAGGTTTAACTGATTTTAAAATAAATAAAAAACAAACACGAGAATCTTTAGTTTTATGCACTCAATTTATTTCAAAGAAAGGTATGTGTTACCATTGCACGGTAACAAGGTTAAACAACGAATTTCAAAAATATTTTAAAGAATCGTATAGAATTGCGTACAAATGTTTGATATAGAAGAGATAGAAAAATCAGACCCAGTCTGAATGTAAAAATTGGACCTCTCCGGTGGAGGACTGTGAAACGAGAGTGTAGGACCTCGTAGGTTGAGGATTGAAGCTAGAGTGAGTGTGAGCGGACGCGTAGATGAGCGAGCTGCTAACGAAAAGACGAAGCCACCTCCCTTATCTTAAACGCAGAGGGACACTATTAGTCGCTCGGATTTTTGGAACCTCCCTCGCTCAAAATAGAGCGCTAGGATTCGATAATGAGGTGACATTATGCATAAACGTTATAACTTCGATATTAAACAATAAGAGGACAATTTTATTGTTTTATATACTATATCAGGATAAATAACCCACTTTGATGTAATGTTTTTTCTATAATAAATAAATTTTAATGTGAAACTTTTAATACATATAAGAATTGGGCGGTCCCAATACTCATTAAAGAGTATTTACGCTATAACTTAAAAATTAATAAGTTAAAAATGAAAATCGTTAAATGAACCGATGAATGAATGAATTTATTATATAAATATAATAACAAATTAAGAAATTCTTTATAATTTTAAACATTACTCAAACTGGATTATTCATTTACATAATTTTATCGTAGATAATTAAGCAAAGTTATTTAACGAATGCAACTATTAGCTTAATTTGCCTATTACCCGTTTGTGGTTACTCGTATGTATGGATAGAAACATAACTTAGTATATAAAACTAGTGAATGTGTATAAGAGACATGTTTGACGAGAATTATAAAAATATAAAATTTAATATTACAAAGACAATCTTAATACTAAATGTATATAATAGTTTTGGATAATATAAATGATTAATTATTCGCAAGTATAAAATAAGTTTTACATTAAACTACTTAAATTTGTATAACCTCTAAAATATTCTTAATTAATTTTGGAAATTCCTGAGACCCCTTTTTTTTATTATATATTTTGCATAAATAAACAAAATAGAGTCTAGAAATATTAATGTAGATTGAAAATATTAAAGATGATAATCTAATTATTAGAGCTTAATAAAGAATGAAATAGATTGGTTTACTTTGAATATTATAAATTACTGAAAGAGAATTTTGTGGTTATATTGAAATAGAAGTATTACAAAGATCTTGATTTATTGAAAATGAAACGATTCTGTTTAACAAATAAATTTTTTTTTCAATAGCTTTTAGATAAAACGTCATTAATAAATTATATAATGACTTATAGTAAATTAAAACGTTGATGCTTTTACAAACATGATTTTTGTACTCTATAATAATTCTAGATTTATATGTATAAATATATGCTAATTAACTTAATATAAATCTTAATGAGATAGGGTATATGTTTAAATTCTAAAATATAATAACTGAACATAACCCAGTGTAAATATTATATAATGAATTTCTAAAGAATTTCTAATTATAATTATTTTATTTCATAACCTAATTGGCGTTTATACTAATGGGGATGTTATTAAACATTGAAGTTTTGATTTTCCTATAGTTATTTAACCCGAAAATGGCTAAAAGTACAGTCGTAGAGATATCATCTACGTGAGAAAGAAAAAATAGCGCAAGCGTGGGTGGTAGAAAATACTGGAAAACGAGCGTGAGAGAGACGGGAACAGACGCGGTCGCAATTGCCGGGTTTCCCTAATTTATTGGTTTTCGAGTGGCTGAAAATTCCGATGCGGCTCGCAGTCCGGGAAAGTTATCACTTGCAGATGTTTGGGTTCTTAGATTAGGCCTTGGGAAAGCAAAGAGAGCAATCTTTATCGCGGCCTACTCGGAAAACTCGGGTCTGGCTAGCGTTTGCTGAGGACTATCGTAAAAGAAAGGAAACGAAAAAAACTTTAAGACACACGGCGAAGAAGGAAGCATTGTATCCTTACATAGAGCATGCTCGCGTTGGGGTTCGAGAAGAAAAAAAAAATGACCTGGGTGTTCTTTTGAGGAGTAGAACTGTGACGCTATTCAGATTTCTAATTTTCAGGGATTTATTTATATTATTATTATATATTTTTTTTTTTTTTATTTAATATTAAAAACGGCCCGATGTAACAAGACTACAAATATTATGTCAATATTTTCTGGAATTGTTGGCAATTATTCGATTAACTGTCACAGAGCATACGAAGTAGGTATGAAATCTGTGAATAGACCAGGATATTGAAAGTGTTAAATTTACACGAAAAAACAAAGCTTTATCCCTTCAAACTGTTCAATCATCAGTCCAAGTAAATAATGAGACTATTCCAATAAATCCATTATTATTATTTCAACGTTTATGTATAAATATTAATAGTATCACTTTTTACAGAAAACGGCTTCAGGAAAAACGTAAAATCACAACTGTTTGATCACTTTACACGCACTGAAGCTTTACCAAGTACTACAAATGTTGTGTATGTTATTGACGGTGGATTTTTGTTGCACAAGATGGTTTGGCAAAAAAATGATACTATTCAAGCGATCATCGGTAAATATTTAACTTTTGTACGCAGCCATTATACAAACAATAGTTATATAATATTTGAAGATTATCCAAACCATGACATTGATAATGAAACTACATTGTCAACAAAAACAGCTGATCGGTTAAGGCGAAAAAGTTCTTCAAGTACACCTTTTTTCAGTTTGAACTACACACAAAAATAACATTTTCGCAAGACAAGATATTGTCAAATGATAAAAGCAAAAATGAATTAATAAAAGAATTATCGAAAGCATTCAGATTTGAAGGATTTAGAACTAAGCAAGCAAAGGCAGACGCAGATTCTTTAATTATTCTCATACAGCAATAGAAATTGTCAAACAAAATAAAGTTATGCATACAGCAACAGGAGTAGCCGAATATACAAACAAGGTCGTTGTTGTTGGTCAAGACATCGATCTTTTGGTCATAATGAATCAATTACATTTTACAGATGCAGAAATGTACTTTTTAAAGCCGGGTTCAGGCAATGTAAGTGATTCTATCTATTCATCAAACAAGTTTTTGTCAAATGATAAAAGCAAAAATGAATTAATAAAAGAATTATCGAAAGCATTCAGATTTGAAGGATTTAGAACTAAGCAAGCAAAGGAAGACGCAGATTCTTTAATTATTCTCATACAGCAATAGAAATTGTCAAATATACTAAGGTATAGGCCTCTAACGGTTCTACTGCCCAGGTTAAAGAATAAAGACAAAACTTATATGTCCAACGTTTCGAACGGTTTTATTCCGCCCCTTATCAAGGTCTGAAAAATACAAATAAAACACAAATTTATTCAGGAACAAAGAACACTTAATCTATGACTTCGTATTTTTCGAATCTTACCAAAACTCTATCGTATTAAAGTATACTACAAGTAGACACTATAAGTGACTACTAGTCAATGTGAAGCAACGTAAGCAGATTCGTCGTATTTATAGTAAAGTATGTACCTGTGTGTATGTAAGAAAAGTGTGTACTGACAAGCTATTAAGTAACGATGACTAGACCGCGTATGTATAAAAAGTATTATTATTCTGATAGTCCAAAAATGAATATAACTTATAACAACTTATTGTTATTGATAAAACTTTTATAATCAGCCTTTAAAAAATTAGTGTCAAACTGTCTATTTAAACTATTGTGTTGTGAGTGTATATGGAGCATTTCTGATAACAATCTTTTATTTAAATTTTGTTCTTGATCTAAAATTTTGATATTTTTAAAATCAATTTGATGATTTGTATTCGTAATGTGTTCGTGTAAAACTGATTTATCCCTCTTAAATTTGCAGTCGCTCGCATGTTCTTTACTTCTTACAATTAATTTTCGAGATGTTTGTCTTACGTAAGACGCATCACAATCACAACAATTGATCTTATATACAACATGAGATTTTTCATTTTTGTGATATTTGTCTTTTCCTAATCTAATTATGTAATTGAATTTATTGGAGATTGAATTGATCATGGTCAGGTTATTACTATTACAGATGTCTTTTAATTCTGGGTTAAAATATTTAATATATGGAAAAACTAAAATGCTGTTGAAATTTATATTTTTAGAATTACATGTATTTTTATTATTATTTTTAATATATAGTAAACGTTTATTTATGTGTTTATTACTAAAATTAATAGGATAATCATTCTCCAATAATAAATCTCTAATTAGATTAGGATTATTGTCATGGAAATGTGTGTCTGCTAAATTAATACATTTATCCACTAAATTACAAATAATACCAATTTTATTATTAACAGGATGGTGAGAGTTGAAATTTAAAAATCTACCAGAAAAAGTTGGTTTCCTGAACCAGTCCGTGGAAATTTTTTGTTTATTTTGAATGATAAGAATGTCAAGAAAACTAATTTTATTATTATTAGATATTTCAACTGTGAATTGCAAATTCTTATCAAAACTATTGAATAAGTTTACGGTATAATCTATCATCCGATCAGGGACACATGATGATGTCATCGACGTATCTATAATAAAACGGAACAGGAAAGCAAATTTTTGATAAGGCCTGATTTTCTAAATCCTCCATGACAATATCAGCTAAGATGGGACTTAAGGGGTTGCCCATGGCCGCTCCATTATTAAGAATCTAAGACATAAAACTAACTTTCAAAAATTACAACCGGTCTCAAATAAATGTACAATAGCTAGAGCTTATGGTCTTGTGAAAATACATAAAATCAATTTTCCAATTAGACCTATAATTTCTGCGATTAATACTCCCACATATCATTTATCTAAAATTCTAGCCAAGTTTCTCTTCAACAAATTAAAAAGACCGATTTCACATGTTACTAATAGCGTAGATCTAAAACAAAAAATTGAATTCGTATCTATACCTGCTGGATATACGATTATTAGTTTGGATGTTATTAGCTTGTATACAAATGTTGCGGATTATTTAATTTTTAACTCATTGGAAAAACGATGGAATCAACTTTATAACTTTTGCGAACTAAATTGTAGCGAATTCATTAATGTTATTAGTTTTATCTTACATAATAATTACTTTGTATTCAATAACATCTTTTATAAACAAATATTTGGAGCGGCCATGGCCAACCCCTTAAGTCCCATCTTAGCTGATATTGTCATGGAGGATTTATTATAGATACGTCGATGACATCATCATATGTGTCCCTGATCGGATGATAGATTATACCGTAAACTTATTCAATAGTTTTGATAAGAATTTGCAATTCACAGTTGAAATATCTAATAATAATAAAATTAGTTTTCTTGACATTCTTATCATTCAAAATAAACAAAAAATTTCCACGGACTGGTTCAGGAAACCAACTTTTTCTGGTAGATTTTTAAATTTCAACTCTCACCATCCTGTTAGTAATAAAATTGGTATTATTTGTAATTTAGTGGATAAATGTATTAATTTAGCAGATACACATTTCCATGACAATAATCTTAATCTAATTAGAGATTTATTATTGGAGAATGATTATCCTATTAATTTTATTAATAAACACATAAATAAACGTTTACTACATATTAAAAATAATAATAAAAATACATGTAATTCTAAAAATATAAATTTCAACAGCATTTTAGTTTTTCCATATATTAAATATATTAACCCAGAATTAAAAGACATCTGTAATAGTAATAACCTGACCATGATCAATTCAATCTCCAATAAATTCAATTACATAATTAGATTAGGAAAAGACAAATATCACAAAAATGAAAAATCTCATGTTGTATATAAGATCAATTGTTGTGATTGTGATGCGTCTTACGTAGGACAAACATCTCGAAAATTAATTGTAAGAAGTAAAGAACATGCGAGCGACTGCAAATTTAAGAGGGATAAATCAGTTTTACATGAACACATTACGAATACAAATCATCAAATTGATTTTAAAAATATCAAAATTTTAGATCAAGAACAAAATTTAAATAAAAGATTGTTATCAGAAATGCTCCATATACACTCACAACACAATAGTTTAAATAGACAGTTTGACACTAATTTTTTAAAGGCTGATTATAAAAGTTTTATCAATAACAATAAGTTGTTATAAGTTATATTCATTTTTGGACTATCAGAATAATAATACTTTTTATACATACGCGGTCTAGTCATCGTTACTTAATAGCTTGTCAGTACACACTTTTCTTACACACATACAGGTACATACTTTACTATAAATACGACGAATCTGCTTACGTTGCTTCACATTGACTAGTAGTCACTTATAGTGTCTACTTGTAGTATACTTTAATACGATAGAGTTTTGGTAAGATTCGAAAAATACGAAGTCATAGATTAAGTGTTCTTTGTTCCTGAATAAAGTTGTGTTTTATTTGTATTTTTTGGACCTTGATAAGGGGCGGAATAAAACCGTTCGAAACGTTGGACATAAAAGTTTTATCTTTATTCTTTAACCTGGGTAGTAGAACCGTTAGCCGCCTATTCCTTAGCATATTCTACCATGACTGTCATTAGCTGCAAACAACTACAGAAATTGTCAAACAAAATAAAGTTATACATACAGCAACAGGAGTAGCCGAATATACAAACAAGGTCGTTGTTGTTGGTCAAGACATCGATCTTTTGGTCATAATGAATCAATTACATTTTACAGATGCAGAAATGTACTTTTTAAAGCCGGGTTCAGGCAATGTAAGTGATTCTATCTATTCATCAAACAAGTTTTTGTCAAATGATAAAAGCAAAAATGAATTAATAAAAAAATTATCGAAAGCATTCTGATTTGAAGGATTTAGAACTAAGCAAGCAAAGGAAGACGCAGATTCTTTAATTATTCTCATACAGCAATAGAAATTGTCAAACAAAATAAAGTTATGCATACAGCAACAGGAGTAGCTGAATATACAAACAAGGTCGTTGTTGATGGTCAAGACATCGATCTTTTGGTCATAATGAATCAATTACATTTTACTGATGCAGAAATGTACTTTTTAAAGCCGGGTTCAGGCAATGTAAGTGGTTCTATCTATTCATCAAACAAGTTTTATACATGAAGATTATCGTTCTATCATTGGATTTTTACATTGTTTTTCTGGCTGCGATACAACATCTGCTTTTGCTGGCAAAGGCAAAAAAACAACATTTAATTCACATATCGCAACTCCACAGTTAACAGAGTTAGTAAAGCCTTTTTATGAGACTGACGTAGATCCAACAATTATTGCTCGGAATGGTTGCAAGTTAATTACATCAATTTACAAAGGCAAACAAGAATTATCTCTGAATGAATTAGGATTTCAATAGTATATGAAATCAACTGCAAAGTCAACATTCAAACTGGACAAATTACCACCAACTGTTGGTGTGGCTACATAATACTCTTATGGAGTTTTCTGCCAACTTCAAACGTGGCTTGGAAACGAAACAACACCAACAAAATGGGGCTGGAAGGAAGTTATTGTCAATAATTTGAAAATTGTCATGCCTCGTTTTACTGAAGATTTTGTCACACCTGAAGAATTATTAAAAATAATTTCTTGTAGCTGTGAAACCAGCTGTGAAGGCAATAGATGTGGTTGTCGGAAGCACGGGCTTCGATGTACTGATTTATTTACAAAATGTCGTGGTTCAGACAATTGTTTGAATGTTGAAAAAATTTCAGAAGATTTCAATGAATCCGAAGATAATTCTGCTGAAACGGAGCAGCCAGGTCTTTGCTTAATCACGGAATATCAATTATTCGAAGAATCCTCAGGTTATCCGAACGATATTGAAGAAGGAGAAAATGAAATTATAAATAGAAGCGATGTTGAAGAAGGAGATGATCAAATTACAACTGTCTTAAAAAAACCTCGATTTATGTAGCTTCATTTATTTATTAATTGTTAATCTAAATATAAAATAAAGTTTGTTATCTAGTAATGAAACTAAGGATCTTTTGTATTTTTTTCCGTACAATTGAATTGTGTAATTAGTTTTTAAGATTAATTAAAAATTTCAACTAATTGTTAACCATTAATAAAAAAAAAGATTATTTCAAAATTCATTTTTTGATTTTTTCAATTTTGAGCATGTTTTTAAATGGGGACTACATTTTTTTTTATTTTACAAGAAAGTATAACTCAAAACGAAAAATTTGCGGCCTGAAAGAAGTCTCTACGATAATTTTCTGAAGGACAAATTTCATTTGAAAAATATTTTGTCGGGCCAAAAAACGTGATTATCTCGGAAGCCTCTTAATCTTTTTATCTGAAAAAATTTGTGTATATTTCAGACACAAAAAGATATACTTTCACCAAGTTTCGTCAAAATAAAATTATTTCTGTTAAAATGAAAAATAAAAAACGAAATAGCGGTTTTTCGCATTTTACTCGGAGTTTTTGAGGTTATGTGAAAAAATTATTACTACAAAAGTTATACATTTTTTTATGATCTACAACTTTTCTATTGTGCACTTTTCTCTCCGACGACAAATTTCGCCGGAAATCGCAATAATACAAAATTCACCCATTTTCATCTCCCCAAATACACCCGGAACCACCCCTGCTCACGCATTTATTTTTTTTACGTTTATTATACGCTACTTTACCATCTCCAACTGTCCCCATCCTGTCAACAATTTTCTTTTTTTTCGCCTCAAAATAAGCTAATTCGACTGGACTATTACTGATCACAGCGCTCTGAAATGGCTACAAAAGCTAAAAGAGCCAACGGGTCAGCCAGCCCGGTGAACCTTGGAGTTACAACAATGGGACGTCCGGATAAAGCACCGATAAGCTACCCTGCATCGGGTACCTGATGCATTATCGAGGTTACAGGAAAACGATCCAGAGGAAGTCGAGATCGCGGCGTTCGAGGAAGTAGCAGACTCCTGGTATCTAAAGAGAGTGGAGGGAATCCGAGAGAATCCGATAAAATACCGATCCTGGAAGATAGAGGAGGAGCTATTATACAAAGACGCGACCCGATATTAGGGCTAGTGACGGGTGAAGACGACACCTGGAAGCGGGTAGTGCCAGAGGAATATCGAGTTCGAGTTCTCGAGGATGCCTATCGTGAAGTAACAGCTGGCCATTTGGGGGTGGAGAAGACGTATGAGAGGATCGCACAGGAGTACTACTGGCTTGGGGTCTGGCATGATGTCTACCAATTCGTGCAGGAATGTAATGATTGACAGAGGTATAAAACGGACCAGACAGCGCCGAAAGGATTAATGGGGGTCTAGTTATCGAGCGCCCCTGGTCTGTGATAGCTTCTGATTTGATGCAGTTTCCCCAAGGGAAAGGTCGGTATAAGTATGCTGTTGTCTTCCAGGATTTATTCACTCGCTGGGTCGAGATGCGTCCACTACGAGCTGCCACTGGCAAAAATGTGGCGAAAGCTTTCGAGGAGTTGGTGTTATTTCGGGGGAATCCCGGATTACCTTCTCACCGACAACGGGAAGGAGTTCGATAATAAGGAGTTGGGGCGAGTCCTTGAGGTATATGGAGTAACGCGAGTAACTACGCTTCCATACCACCCTCAAGCCAACCCAGTGGAACGCAGCAATCGGGCTCTAAAAACGATGATCGCTACGTTCGTCAAAAATGACCATCGAAACTGTGACCAATACCTCCACGAGTTGCAGTACGCAATGAACGCAGCAGTCCAATCGAGTACTCGAGTTTCGCCGGCATTTCTAAACTACGGTAGGCAACCTGCGCCAGTGAAGAGCGTGAGGAGAGAGGTTGAGGTTAAGGGTCCGAAGGTGCGCATCTCACCCGAGGTCTGGGTGGACCGAGTGAGAAGGCTGGATGCGCGCATCAGAGGCACGCTGAATATTATAATAAGGGCCGCAAGGTTGTCCGTTTTCAGGTTGGAGATATGGTCATGCTGAATACCCACGTCCTGTCGAGTGGGGCACAGAAAGATTCTGCGAAGCTTGCTCCAGATTGTGAGGGGCCATATGAGATTCTCGAGGTCAAACCCCCGAATGTTTATATGTTGGACATGGGCGGAGGGCGTCGAAATCCAAAGGTGCATGTGAGGTAGCTGAAGAAGTATCGGGAAGGTCGTGGGGTAAAGGGGGTGTTAACAAGTAGAAATTGATGTACTAACCTTAATGTCAAGGGTAAGTGTTGATTGTGTTGTCTGTCGTGTTGTAATGGTATTATTTACGGGTCGTCGCTGGAGAATTTCCTCTAACATGTGTTAATTACAGTATAGATATACAAGATGTCCAGAATGGTTGGCAGCCCCCTACCCACCATCCGGGCCCTGAGCCCCACCTTAAGCCTGTCCCCGCTCCGATCTCCATCCGCCAGCGGCAGCCATGCCGAGTGGTTGGAGAAAACTTTGCTGGGAGACATGGAGCCGGAGGAGAAATGGAAGGTGGCGGAGGCTCAGGCGCCAAGAATTCCAAGGAAGAAGGGGGAGGATCGAGTGGTGTCCCCGGTTCTCGAGATTGACACCAACCCCATCGAGATGGAGCATGCCTCACCTTCGGCGTCACCTGCAGGGGAACTGAAGCGCCCGACAGTAGGTGAGACAGAGGCAATGATCGAGGAGATGCTGATCAAGTTGGCGGGATCCGGGGGTGATGGAGGGGAAGGGGGAGGTTGGGGCGAATTTCTCAGTAGGCAGGCGGTGGCGGAGCTACACGAGTGATTAGGAGGGGCCGAAGTCCTACCGCAAAACTCGTTATGGCCGCCCGAGGAAGGTTGCCCAAACCAATCCCTTCCGCTTACACGTATCGAGTCTGGGGTCGAGGTAAAGGGGGGATCGAGACCACTCCGAAGGCCACATTTCGCGGCGGAGCAAACGCAATGTGAAGAATTTTTCCGCACATTACCTATTCCAGCAATCGAGCCTTCTTCTACAGCAGTTGCGGAATGGGATGACGATGAGCCATCCCCGAGCCCTCTCATCTGCGTCGCTCACTGGCCGAAGGGGAAGGGCCGTCGAAGTCGGTTCAACCCGCGGCCACTTGAGAGCGAGGAGGAGGACGACTCCGTCAACCTGGGGGAGGAGTCATCGACCGGGCCATCCGTGGCCGAGATCACCACCACGCTGGGGATCACCACGCCAGTTGAAGAGGAGATGACGGCACCCAACGGCGAAGTAGCCCAACCGCCACCCCGACAACCGTCTCCCGACCGCTATCCCGACCTTCGTTACTGTCCGGCCTGCGTGGTACTGTTTGAGCACCTTCATCCTATGCCCGTGGACAGGAGTGTAGACCCAGTGGTCGGCGTTTGCTTCAGTTGTTGGCAGAGGGAGCACACGCGATTCGTGTGTACCACAGAGAGAAGCCTCTTCTGCTACAATTGCGGCCGACGGGACGTGATGTGGCGCAACTGTCCATGGTGTGCGGACGAGCACCTCAGTTTCCTCCGCGTCCAGCAGCTTAAATGGACCAGATCGTCGGGAGACCCGCAACCACCACCTCGAGCCTCGCAGAGTCTCTCTGGGAGAGAAAGGGCGCCGCCAGGATGGAGTCCGCCTGTTGTAGCCAACCGAAGTTCCTCCCGAGACTCGGGGAGACGACGACCGAGCCGGTGGGATCAACCGTCGGCACCGGTGAGACCACCGCCCCACCCGCAGCAGTTGAGCCGCCACCGCCACCATGACTAGCGGGGACTGCCGCCACCAACAGTACTCCAGGATCTGCGACCACCAGGACGTCAATACTGTAGTACTTCCAATCCATCCACCACCTGCCTGGAGATCTGCAGGTGGCTCTTCATGGCCCAAGGCCAATAAAGGTGGGTGGATCGTGGTTCGAGTAATGGAGATAATGCTCCTGAGCGATAGCAGGGGGAGGGGGGGGGGGGCAATCGGGGCGAGTAAGCCGTTGATTAGGAGATAATCATTGTCTTAGGGGAGGGTATTGTGATGATGTCACATGCACTTGCATGCTCGACGAGCGACGCCATGTCGTACGCGCCGACAACGAGGATGCTGAGCGGGCAGTGCACGCACTCACAAGTACAACGGCCGGGTAGAGCGGCAACGCGACGCACACGCGAGAGAGCATGGCACGGGGGAAAGGGCCGGGAGAGAGCGGGCGAGTGAGAGAGTCGGGGAACATGGCGTGCGGCGTCAAGAGCCGGCATCACGAGCGCACGAAGCGAACGATAGCAGGAGAGAGGCAGACTGAGCGCCGCGCAGCCAGCCCGCGTAGAAGGAATAGTGGGAGCAAGCAGTAGCAGACGCGAGAGATACGTGCTCGCGCAGCAGTAAGATATTCACCGCGCTGGGAGAGAGTATAATAAATATTCATATAATAAATATTCGTAATATCAATACAAACTTATCAAATATTATTCGAAGAGTAAAAGTAGTTTGGACATTTCGAAAAGTTTATTTTCAACAGAAAAGAATTCCACTTTACAGCAGGAACATGAAGAATTAATAAAGATACCGGCACCTGATAATTTCATATTTTTATTCTCTTCAATGTTAACCTTTGTATATAAATCATTAGGTTTAAGAGTGAGGTCTTTTTTAACATTTAAAAAGTTTATGAAGCATACATAGTTGTCTGGGAAAGCCAACGTAGTAGTTGCTCATCTAACCGCGAGGTTGCTTTAATATGGAAGTACTCTTGCAAGCGGTCAGGCGAGGCTTCGGTTATATCAGCCTGCTGAGGTCTTAGAGGCTTCCATTACAATATAATGGGTCAAAGCAGCTCGACCATTGCTCCTCAGTAACAAACCAACGGCAAGAAAAAGTCGCAGTGGAAAAAATGTACAGACAAATTTTCGACAAATATATCAATTGAAACAACCTCAAAATGTTTACAAGGCAGAGTTGGGCTATATGTTATTGCATACTGCTCTGTCGGTAAGGTAGAGATTGGTAATCCATCTACAGATGGCGCTATGAAAGAGTTGGTATTAATGGAATCATAACCTCAAAATGACAATGACAACATAACCTCAAACGTTCGCCAATTTTCAGAAGTCATGCTACGGTAAAGATCTATACTGAAAATTATCTCATTCACGCACCACTCATCGAGTACTCTAAGCAGAACGAATCACTGAAGAGCGCACCCGACGACGTTCCTTTGGAATTCGAAGCGAAAAACAATTTTCATCAGCGTACTGCCTCGTTTTGCACGATCGCATTGCCCAGTTCAATCCTGTTAGCGGAGACGTGAAGAAACTCGTATAAATTTCCGAGAAACATTCCCAAGAATCAATCATCAGGTCTCAACCTGCGGAAACCCTTCTGATTGTTTGAAGTAGCATACATTGCGATCATTCAGAATGGAGTACGTTGTGGACCTGCAGAGCTTCAAGCAACCAGTGAACGACTTCATTCTCAAGGAACTCGCCATACTTCCTCTAGACGACAAATCAGAACCTCTGGTGCTCATGTTTCGAGAGCCATATCCGTGGGGTCGACTTACGAATAAGTACAGCCGCGAGAATGGGTGGTTGGAGCGTTGCTACAACGGTATTGCCCGGAAATCTGATGACGTTATCACGTGGGGAGAATCATTCAAGATAGTCTGTACGATGCGACGAAGGTATTTGTCCAGGAGAAATCAGGAGAGAGTGGTTAAAATGCTTCAATGTCAACGCTGTCGACGTCATTGCGTACGGCTATCCAGGTTTGACGAGCCTAAGAAGGCGGTGACTGTTTGCACCAATCACAATGAAGCACACAAAGCTGCGTGTGCACTTCACAATGTGAAGCTGATGAAAAATTTTTACTTCAAATACATACGTATGGATTATGTATAAACTCTATTAATAAATGATGGAGAGGTAATGTGGTTGTACCTCACTGGTGGGAGCGATGGTTGAGACTCTCATCAATAAAAAAAAATTTACCGTTGGATGCTCCACGAATTCCCGCCACAGACGGAATGGAGAAAATTTTCGGGTATTTCCCAGCCTCTTAAATTCCCCGCCCTTTGAATTTCCTGCAATTTTTATAATTTCGACCAGTTTATATGGTAATGTAGACTGCTCTGTCGGTAACGTAGAGTTGTGTTGTCGACTGTTGTCAAGGTAGACTGCTCTGCCGGTAAGGTAGAGTTGGCTTATTAGACTGCTCTTTCGGTAAGGTAGAGTTGAGTTATCGATTATTGGTAAGGTTGGGCCACTCTGCCGACAGCGCTCTACCGATGGTAAGGTACATTGACGTTTGGGTTATCAGCCTTCATAGTATTGCATTTTACTTTTTCGGCAAGGTAGATTTGTGTTATCGACTGTTGGTAAGTTTGGGTTATCAACCACCCTGCAATTATCGGCCGTCGGCAAGGTAACGCTCTACCTTACCGACGGAGCTCCAGCTTCGCTGTTAAGTAAGCCCGTACCGGCCTAGCTCACCTACTCAGGCTCATTCTGTTTTGGTTTTTTTAATAAACAATTTGTTTACTAGCGCCAGCGTGCGTACCTTTCTTTTTGTTGTCGAATTTTCATTCCCCGGCTATTTAGGTTTTGGAGTTTATTTAATAAGGAACTCGCTTTCTTATGCATCTCTGAGTGCCTTCCCCATCAGCGTGAGATTCGCATACCCAACCCCGGTTACTTGACTTTAAAAATTATTTGAATAATCGTCTTGTTTACTGTCGCACGTAACTCCCTTATACAACTAAATTTTAAGGGGGTGTCAAACTCAATTTTTACCGACCGAGCAAAAAATATATTGTTTTTAATAGAAAAAAAAAATATAACGATATATGAAAAATAATGAGTGCATTGCCCTCCGTAATTACATTATTAATCATTCTGCAAAATGCCAAGTCAATATTCAAAAGCGTCTAAGAATGGCATTTGAACGAAAATTTCGTTCAAATGCCATTCTCAGATGCCTTAAAATATCGACGTGAAACTTTGCAGAATGATTCATAATGTCATTACGGAGGGCAATGCACTCATGATTATGCATAATATTAAAAAAAAAATAGATTATTGTACCATATGGGTAATATGTAGCATCGCAAGATTCGCGAGTCGGCGACGGCAGCGACGGCAGCGGCCAGCGGCGCGGCCTTGCCCGTGTGTGTACGCGCATGCGCTGCTGGCTGCAGCACAGCTGAGCCATCAGTCCATCGCCGATGCCTGGGCCTAGGCCCTCCGGGAGGCGGTCCCGTGTTGCCGCCACCACCTCCGCCGCCACCTTCGCCACCTGTGCCCTCCTCTATCCATTGCTAATCGACGTGTCATCGGTGTGCCTGCCGCCTGGACCGCTCGCAGACGGCGCAGCCTGGAGCGCCGCATCAGCCGCCCACCTCGCAGACCGTAGCGTCCGTACCGCACCGTGTGCGTGCACACCCAACGGACCGTGCCGCTTGGACTTGGCCCCGCCGTAAGACAGAAAAGTAAGTCATTCAAGAATTTATTTATTTTACGGCGTTGTTATTTGTACGACAGATCTGTCGTACAAATAACCTATAACCCACTTAGAAACGTGTAAAAATCACTGTTTTGAAAGTCTGAGATGGAAGGGACTATTATTTCTTTAGTCAAGCGTCAATCCTTGCCTATTTTTTTCTTTAATCAAGCGTCAATTCTTCGGCTAAAGAAAATTGAAGGTTAGGTTTTACGTATATATAGGTATACCTATCTAGCAATCTGGCGTATAAATAACAACGGCCAACTATAGATTTGATGCGCTTTTTCGACTTTTCATTCCAAAGATTACAGATCTAAATAATCAGCAAGTGTGGAGATACTACATTTTCTGTGTATTTTTCAAAATATTTTCAAGAAAAGTCATTTCCTCCAAACTGGCTGATTGAGTAGATCTGAAATCTAATATACAATGCCTCAGCATGTACTGGATTGTATGTAAACATTCTCATAAACTTTAAGCGAGGATGAGGAGGTCTACCTTGGAAATGCACACGCGCTTTTTCGACTTTTCATTTCAAAGATCCCTTTCCATTCTCTACAAATATTTCAAACTTTACACACACTATGTAATACATGCTGAGGGACTGTTTATCAAGTTTAAGATCTAAATAATTAGCAAGTGAGGAGATATTGCAATTTGTATGCTCTTTTTAAGAAATGTTCAAGTAAAAAAGTTATTTCCCCTACACTGGCTGATTGAAAAGATCTAAATTTAATATACAGTGCCTCAGCATGCATTGCATTGTGTGAGAACATTCTGGTAAACTATGAGAAAGAGTGAGGAGGTTTTTGTCGCAAATGCACATGCGGCTTTTTGACATTTCGTTTCAAAGATCCCTTTCCATTCCCTACAAGTATCTTAAACTTTCCATACATAATGGAATACATGCTGAGGGACAGTTTATCAAGTTTCAGATCTACATAATTAGTAAGTCTGGAGATATTGCAATTTTTGTGCTTTTTCAGGAAATTTTTAAGAAAGAAAAGTAATTTCCTCCAAACTGGCTGATTGAATAGATCTGAAACCTAATATACAATGCCTCAGTATGTACTGGATTGTGTGTAAACATTCTCACACACTTTAAGCGAGGGTGAGGAGGTCTACATTGGAAATGCACACGCGCTTTTTCGACTTTTCATTTCAAAGATCCCTTTCCATTCTCTACAAATATTTAAAACTTTACACACACTATGTAACACATGCTGAGGTATTGTTTATCAACTTTCAGATCTAAATAATTAGCAAGTATGGAGATATTGCAATTTGTATGCTCTTTTTAAGAAATGTTCAAGAGAAAAAGTTATTTCCCGTACACTGGCTGATTGAAAAGATCTAAAATTTAATATACAATGCCTTAACATGTATTGGATTGCGTGTTAACATTCTGGTAAGCTTTGAGCAATGGTCAGGAGGTCTTAGTTGGAAATGCACTTGCGCTTTTTCGACTTTTCAGTCCAAAGATCCCTTTCCATTCTCTCAACATATCTTAAACTTTACACACACCGTGCAGTATATGCTGAGGGACAGTTTATCAAGTTTCAGATCTACATAAATAGCAAATCTGGAGATATTGCAATTTTTGTGCTTTTTCAGGAAATTTTTAAGAAAGAAAAGTCATTTCCTCCAAACTGGCTGATGGAGTATATCTGAAACTCAATATGCAATGCCTCAGCATGCATTGCATTGTGTGAGAACATTCTGGTAAACTATGAGAAAGTGTGAGGAGGTTTTTGTCGCAAATGCACATGCGGCTTTTCGACAATTCGTTCCAAAGATCCCGTTCCATTCCCTACAAGTATCTTAAACTTTCCATACATAATGGCATACATGCTGAGGGACAGTTTATCAAGTTTCAGATCTACATAATTAGCAAGTCTGGAGATATTGCAATTTTTGTGCTTTTTCAGGAAATTTTTAAGAAAGAAAAGTAATTTCCTCCAAACTGGCTGATTGAGTAGATCTGAAACCTAATATACAATGCCTCAGCATGTACTGGATTGTGTGTAAACATTCTCATAAACTTTAAGCGAGGGTGAGGAGGTCTACATTGGAAATGCACACGCGCTTTTTCGACTTTTCATTTCAAAGATCCCTTTCCATTCTCTACAAATATTTCAAACTTTACACACACTATGTAATACATGCTGAGGGATATTGTTTATCAAGTCTCAAATCTAAATAATTAGCAAGTGTGGAGATATTGCAATTTGTATGCTCTTTTTAAGAAATGTTCAAGAAAAAAAGTTATTTCGCCTACACTGGCTGATTGAAAAGATCTAAAATTTAATATACAATGCCTCAACATGTATTGGATTGTGTGTTAACATTCTGGTAAACTTTAAGCGAGGGTGATGAGGTCTTAGTTGGAAATGCACATGCACTTTTTCGACTTTTCATTCCAAAGACCCTTTCCATTTTCTACAGATATCTTAACTTTCCATCTATCTACTCTCTCTGTTTCTGTTTCACTTTATTAATATATTCTGTTTTGTCCTAGGCGAAGAGCTCCTGCAGAAGACAACACGTCTTCATATAATTCTACTCTCCTCCAGGGCAGCCAACACAACTACCACGTCCTGAAGACATCAGCTAGACAAACATATCGTAGAAGTGAGAGCGAAGGTGTATATAAATATAGTTTGATCTCCTGTGCCAGACTCGAGTAAGTATTTCACTTCGGATTTGGACTTTATCTTGTAGTACAGCCGAACCTAGTCTCCAACTTTCCATCGGTCTACTCCTCTGTTCCTGGCAGTTCGATACTGCTATCCTCATCCCTACTCCTTAATACATTATTAATATATTTTGTTTTGCTCTAGGCGAAGAGCTCCTGCAGAAGACAACAGGTCTTCATATCATTCTACTCTCCTCGAGGGCAGCCAACGCAACTACCACTTCCCGAGGACATCACCTAGGCGGACACGACGGAGAAGGGACGACGAAGGTATACTTGAATGTCTGCGCTCCCGCGACAGACTCGAGATGTAGTCTAGGCGCCAGGGGGGTTTCCGTGGCCGATGGATGTCCGCACTTCCACCAAAGCTTTTCTTACGTATTTTTGACTGCTGATTCTGAATTTCGAAGGTGGAACGTCGCCAGACTGTTAGTTTTTTGTTATTAACAATTTAATTGTTTAAATTGCTGCCAAATCAATATGATTAATTATAACTGAATCCTAACTGCCTAAAACTGTAGTAAATTGATCTAGAATATGCTCGTTTTTTCAGAATTGAAAAATTTTGATTAGAACCCGAATTATTGCAAATTTAGTGCAATAAGTCGCGAATTCGAGCGCAAACGTGCATAATTCTAGATCAATTTACTACAGTTTTAGACAGTTAGGATTCAGTTATAATTAATCATATTGATTTGGCCGCAGTTTAAACAATTAAATTGTTAATAACAAAAAACTAACATTCTGGCGACTGTCCACCTTCGAAATTCAGAATCAGCAGACAAAAATACGTAAGAAAAGCTTTGGTGGAGGCGTGGACATCCATCGGCCCCGGAAACCCCGTGGTGCCTAGACTAATGTCAGTATTTAGGGCACTCCTGATTTTTAGGTACCAATTATATATCCCAAAAAAGTAACAGTTTTCTGCGGGTGCACACGGAAAGAAAACTCTTACTGCTACAGTTAAAACGGCTTACTCGTGGAGTATAGGAGTTCCTTTACTATATAAGTAAGGTGGTTTTAGCAATCTTAGTAAGGGACCCATACTTTTACGGTATGTTGCTTTTCATACTACAACAATTACACAATTATACGATCGTTGGATCAGCGGCATATACCGACGTAACAGCGTCACACGATTTTAGTATACATTGCTTCCACCTTCAATTGTAAGGGAGAAATACTATAGCGGTAACGGTTGCTACCTGCTAATACGGAAATGACAACTATTATAAGGAAGTGTTACTTATCGATAATTGAAAGCATCGAATGCGTCGTCTAGGTCTTTGAGGTGGTCAATGATGGAGTCGAGGTGATGCGCTCCGAAGTTTTTTGCGTTTAGATCCCAGGACGCATCTAATACGTAGTCAAAGTGTTCGGGGTAGCCGATGATGATGTCTAGGTCGTGCGCTCCCTAGTTTTTTGTCTCTAGATGTTGGAACGTATCAAATGCGTGGTTTAGGTCTTTATGGTAGCCGATGATGGAGTCTAGGTTTTTTGCATTAAAATATCAGGGCGCATCTAATACGCAGTGCAGGTGTTCAGGGTAGCCGATGACGAGGTCTAGGTGGTGCGCTTTGTAGTCTTTTGCGTTTGGATATCAGGGCGTATCTAATACGTGGTCCAGGTCTTCGGGGAAGCCGGTGACGATATTTAGGTGGTGCGCTCCGTAGCTTTTGGCTAATAGGTGTTGGACATGTCAAAACTTAAAGTATTACTAATCACGTAATTTTATACTATAAGTAAAAATCGTGATTATAAATAAATACTTATTCGAACGTAATTACGTTCAAATTGACATGTGTTTGTAATAAAAAAAATAGTAAATATTAAAATGCGTATAGGCGAAATACGCACAATTATTTATAATAAAAAATTCGTACAAGCGAAATACGCACAATTATTTATAATATCAAAAATATGTATAAGCGAAATACGCACAGTTGTTTATAATGCAAAAATGCGTATAGACGAAATACGCACAATTATTAGTTATAAGGAAAGGTGTATGGGCGAACATATTTAATTATAACAGAAAAGAATTACAATTACATGAGTTTATTTAGTTATCTATTTATAAGAAACTAGATGTCTTGACCTAAAATTAATTCTTTTCCGTTTTTTTTCAACAAAACTCATAAAATTTGAAAAGAAGCTAAAGAAACTTATGAGCCTAGCTCAATGAAATTATAGTAGCTCTACTTTTGCCAATCATTCAGTAGCATGACAAGTATAATGCAAAGTAATTATTAATGACAATACTTCTAATAATACAAATTTTGTTAAAATGTTCAATTTGCAGTTATGCGTTTATATGATGGAAGGTGTATATTTTAAAATGCGGATCAACTTATATACCATACTCAGGTTCATTTGAAGTTCAACCCTTGGTCGCAAATTTTGTTACACCCTCCTGTTGTTTCAGGTATATGGGATATTTCACGTGAAGTCAGCAGCTCAAAATTTTAAAATCCCTCAAAACTCGTTTTCTTTTAGTTTTTATGAACAAAAAATGTTCCTCAAATTTTAGATCGATATTTGCAAAAATAAAAAAGCTATGCAATATTGAAAATTCAATTTTTTTGCAATTTTTGATTAAAATCCAAGTTTATTCATTTTTTAACTGAAAATCTTGAAACTTTTTGTATAGTACATTGATTCGCAAAAGGTTTGAATTTTTCTGTAGAATGTGCCAGTATTTATTTTATGACCCTTTTTGAAAGTCTCTGATTGGCTGCTTCTTAGTATACCTTCATCAAAGGATATTGAGGCTGCGGCCAAATATTCTTTATTCGACAAATTTTTTTTTGTATTCTTCTTCGAAAACCCTTCAAAATGCTTTTTTATCAATACTGGCCGAGCATAGGGAAAAAAGTTACAATTTTTGAAATATCAAGAAAAATCCATAATTTCAATTTTTGATAACATGATTAATGAAACTGAATATTATTCATACATCTTATGGCATGGACCGTACCACTGAATTTTGTTAGAGCATCAAATAGAACATTAGAAATATCTATTTTCAATAATATTAGGCTTACACAATAAGCGATACCTAATTATGAATGAAATTATCAGTCTGTTGCCTGATTTCATTTTGACAGCTTTATAGTAATTAACCTCTATAGCTTAATTTATTATTAATTCATAATTAGATATTGCTTATTGTGTAAGCCTAATATTATTGAAAATAGATATTTCTAATGTTCTATTTGATGCTCTAACAAAATTCAGTGGTACGGTCCATGCCATAAGATGTATGAATAATATTCAGTTTCATTAATCATGTTATCAAAAATTGAAATTATGGATTTTTCTTGATATTTCAAAAAATTGTCACTTTTTTTCCTTTGCTCGGCCAGTATTGATCAAAAAAAACATTTTGAAGGGTTTTCGAAGAAGAATACAAAAAAAATTTGTCGAATAAAGAATATTTGGCCGCAGCCTCAATATCCTTTGATGAAGGTATACTAAGAAGCAGCCAATCAGAGACTTTCAAAAAGTGTCATAAAATAAATACTGGCACATTCTACAGAAAAAATTTAAACCTTTTGCCAATCAATGTACTATACAAAAAGTTTCAAGATTTTCAGTTAAAAAATGAATAAACTTGGATTTTAACCAAAAATTGCAAAAAAATTGAATTTTCAATATTGCATAGCTTTTTTATTTTTGCAAATATCAACCTAAAATTTGAGGAACATTTTTTGTTCATAAAAAACTAAATAGATTGAAATTTGTTTAAATTTCAATAAACAATTAAACCCTCAACCAAAAAAATAAAAACCAAATCTAAACTATCTCTTGGTAGAAATTTTGTAAACTATATCCAGAATATGTACAAAAAAGTGCAGTACTGTGCCACAAAATTTCAGATGCAGGTAATATTTTGAAAATCATAATATTAAATTGGATTCCATCATCGGCCATCTAAACACCTAGACCTCGCATCCGACCTGTCCCTTCACCTGGACACAAAAACCTACGGAGCGCACTACCCGGACTCATCGACCATCTGGAACACCTAGACCACGCATTCGATTTGTCCTGGCCTCTGGACACAAAAACCTACGGAGCGCTTCACGTAAACTCCATCATCGGCTACCTGGAACGCCTAAACCTCGCATCCGATCTGTCCCGACACCTGGACACAAAAACCTTCAGAGCGCATCACCCGGATTACATCACCGGCCATCTGCAACACCTAGACCTCGCATCCGACCTGTCCCTTCACCTGGACACAAAAACCTACGGAGCGCACTACCCGAACTCCATCATCGGCCGTCTGGAACACCTAGACCTCGCATCCGATCTGTCAAAACACCTGGACACAAAAGTCTACGAAGCGTATCATCAGCCGCCTGGAACAGCTAGACCTCGCATTCGAGCTGTCCCGACACCTGGACTCAAAAACCTACGAAACGCACTACCCGGACTCCATCATCGGCCATCTGAAACACCTAGACCTCGCATTCGATTTGTCTTGGTCTCTAGACACAAAAACCTACGGAGCGCATCACGTAAACTCCATCATCGTCCACCTGGAACGCTCAGACCTCGCATACGATCTGTTCCGACATCTGGACACAAAAATCTTCGGAACGCATCACTTACACTCTATCACCGGCCACCTGGAACAGCTAGACCTCGTAATCGAGCTGTCTCAACAACTGGGTACAAAAACTTATGGAGCGCATAACCCGGACTCCATCATCAGCCATCTAAACACCTAGACCTCGCATCCGATCTGTCCCTTCACCAGGACACAAAAACGTACGAAGCGCACTACAATTTTTAAGAAAGCATTTGCAATCATGCGAGGCGACGTCCTGAATTTTGAAATGTCAATAATAACTGAGACTATATAATAAAGTGATGAATCTGCATCTCATTATTATAAGAAATGTGTATAGGCGAAATGCGCACATTTGTTTATAATAGAACATGTGTATAGTCGAAATACACAAAATGATTTATTATAAAATGCGTGTAGGCAAAATGCACACGATTACTAACACTGAAAAGTGCGTATAAGCGAAATACGCATAATTATTTATAATAAAACATGTGTATAGGCGAAATACACCAAATTATTTATTATAAAATGCGTATAGGCGAAATGCGCACAATTAATAACACTGAAAAGTGCGTATAAGTGAAATACGCATAATTATTTGTAATAAAACATGTGTATAGGCGAAATACACCAAATTATTTATTATAAAATGCGTATAGGCGAAATGCGCACAATTGATAACACTGAAAAGTGTGTATAAGCGAAATACGCATAATTATTTAGAATAAAATATGTGTATCGGCGAAATACACCAAATTATTTATTATAAATTGCGTATAGGCGAAATGCGCAAAATTATTTGTAATAAATATGCGTATATATGTGAAATACGCACTATTATTAACAATAAAAATGCGTATACGCAAAATACGGATAATTAATTATAAAAAGAAATACGTATACGCGTAATACGTACAATTGTTTGTAATAAAAAAACGCGTATCTTTAATATTTTTGAAATATGTACCGCCATCTATGTTAAAATCTATTACGATTTTCCAGAGATGGCGCTTGTGTCATATTTCATCAATAGTATGTACTTCCTACCTTACCGACCTATGGGTCGGTCAAATCGCAGAATGGAGTTTGACACCCCCTTAAGTTATGATTCAAGTGTGATACTAAAATATATTAAATGTATAAATATCATATTCAAACGAATGCTTTATAAATGACTAAAGATTTTGAAATTTACCAGGTAGAATTTAAAACAATTATATTTTTTTCATTGGAAGATTTTTAACTTAATTAGTATATCCAAATAAAAAATGTAATCGATGCATTATAGTTGCTGTCCTGTGTTCTGTAAGAATATAATGTATTCTTATTTTCTTCATGTCGTTTTAAAATGTTGAGTTTTGAAGTCAGGAAAAAGTCATGTAAAAGTTTCCGATAAAGTCAGGGTATCTCGCCAAGCTTGAATATTGGATACCATGCTTAATAATCAACTCGCTACCTTATGCCCGTCTGCGTGACTTCCTCTTCTGCGTAGAATTCGAATCCCCCGGCTATTTGGGTTTTAAAGTTTACTTAATAAGTAACTTACTTTTTTCCGTCGGTCTGCGGCCTTCCCTATCAGCATTAAACTCGCACCATCCTGCTATTTAGGTTTTAAGAGTAGAGTATCGTTGAAAATGGTCAAAAATTCGATTTTTTTATTATTATAGAAATGTAATCTATAACTCTTTAAGGGGACGTCGGAGTCAATGTATTTTAAATGGAGGGTGGCGCTGTAATCAGTAAAACGCGTTTTTATTATATAAATTAAAAAATTCTTATCTTTTTAGATTTTGGAGATTAATGTTTAGTTATTTCTCAAAATCGGAACTCAAACAATCAATTAATTGCCGAGGAAACCTTGAAAAGCTTGCGCGTGTAACATAACCTATAAATTACGAAATTGAAAGATCATAATTTTTTTGAATTTCAAGACCTGAGCGCACTTTGTCTATAAATTTTAAGTATTCTCCGAAAATTTCAGCCCAATCGGTTAATTATTCGAAGAGAAAACTTTGAAAAACTAACCGACGGGACTTCGGCCTCCCCTTAACTTTAAGAAAAAATAATATTCATACATAATTTTGATAATATAATATTTTCTTTCATATTTCTCGATAATTTTATTTATTAATTTTTTCATCCATTTTACGCCATTTTTTTCATAATCTTTGAATTCAAATTCAAAGACGCTTTACGGTTTATTTTTGAAACCGTTTTATTATTTTACGAGTATTACTCTATAAACTATACCTACTACTAATTCAATAAATTTACGATTTACTAGTACGGCGCAAAATCAATTTGTTTTAGCAAGAGCAGTCAAATTTTAGTTATTCAAAATTTAATTTTAATTTACATGGTTTTCATATAAAACACTGTAGAAAAGCTCAAAAGTTTCGTACAGTATGTTACATAGTTTTTTAGGTGTAGGAAACTTATCGTTTCAACAGTCAACTTTAGACATACCCATCTCTGGCACACAGTAAACAATCAAGCAGACGATAGTCCATATATCTGTTTATTGTGTTTTGGAGTATTTTTACTGTTTTGAAGAGTCAAAAATGCATTCTCTGAATAGACGTTGGCATCCAGAAAAAGAAGGACTGACCAAAAGAAACGCTCATCTGAGTTTACTCAGAGAGAAGACCAAAATAAAAGTGGAGCACTCTAACCTGCCAAGTAAAGAACAGCTACCTGTTGATGACAGCAGAGGAGAATTTCTTCTTGCGCATGCATCAGTGTAGTCAAAACTTTTACAAAATATTAAGTGCAGTGAGAGTGGAGGGCCAGAGCTTAGTACAAAATTTTCTGATGCAATTGGGCACTCTTCAAAAATAACATTGAAGTGTATTTCTTGTGATTGGGTGGCAGGAGAGAGTCACTTAAATCCTCGTACAGAAGCCAAGCGCCCCGCTGTTCTTATTTAGTGAATCAAAGAATTGTAAACAGTGTTAATTCTATTGGTTTAGGTTTTGTGCTATCACGAACATGAATAGAACTGCTCATCAGCAAGTTTATGAAGCACACGATAGTATGTCAAGTAGTAGTATTTGTGCTATAGCCGGAGAAGGAAAGAGACGGCTGTTGTCAATACAGTATTTCAGTACAACTAAAACTCAGTTGATAATATACGCATTGACAACTGGTAAAGGTCATCTAAGTATTTCCAGATTTGCTGAGCAGCGAGATACGGTAAGGGAGCTGAGGCAGTCAGAAACAGCAACATCGTAAAAGTACGTCAAAAGAAAAAGTATGGGCACGTTCAGAAGGAAAAAAAGATTTCTTTTATGAGGCAGAAGGTTTTTAAGTAAACAAAAGGCAGGAAACATAACCAAACTTGTCTTAAATCATGTTTTAAATTATGTTTATCTTTAAATGCATTTTTCTAATAGCTTAATTTTATGATATTCAAAATGTTCTACGCGCCTAAAATTTTGTTGCACCTTTCTGACTTTTGTTTTTAGATATTCTGGAACTAATTTAGAGAACTTCTACCTGGGGATAGAATTCATTTGATTTTTCTTCTTTTAGTTAGAAGTTTAAATATTATTAATATTTAATAAACTGAATATACTCAATCTAACCGTATAAAAACAAAAATTAATTTAAAATCAATTATCTCCAGGTAGATTTTAAGTATTCGATGCTGAAAATATATACTTGTAATCGCACGAGGATAAAAAAAATTCAGGCGCTCGGAATGTTTTGAATTCAATACTATTAAACAGAAGTTTCAGGGATAATTTCAAATGTAATCGATGAAAGTCCTTCAAAATTGGCAAAAAAATCATATTTTTTGTGTAATATATGTTAGTGAATTACAATCTATATTTTAAGGGAAAAAAACTTTGTTCTCAACTTTACTCTATCCTTAAAGTTTATTTAATCATTAACTTGCTTTCTCTCGCTCGTCTGCATCGCACCTCCTTATATCCCTAACACACATCCCCCGCCGATTTAGGTTTTGGATTTTATTTAACTTGCTTTCTCTCGCCCGGCTGCATAGCTTGCTCTACTACGTGGAACCTTCATTTCCCGGCTATTTGGATTTTGGATTTTTTTTTAATAATCACCTCGATTACTACCGCCGGCCTATGTGTGTTTCATTTTGCCGTCGAACTTTCATTCTCCGGCTATTTGGATTTTGGAGTTTATTTAATAATTAATTCGTTTCCTGTCGCCCGTCTGCTTGCCTCCATCTTCAACCTGGAACTAGCATCCCCGGCTATTTGGGTTTTGGAGTTTATCTAAAAATGATTTCGCTTCCTTCTGCATTTCTGCCTGCCTTAATATTAAGCTAGTGGATCACTTGTTCCTTGGAAATAGCTGGATCAACAAAATCCAGTTGGGCGTAAAAACGTAGGAATGAATTTGCAACAAAATACTGGATAGTTAATTATTCGCTAGAGGCCATTTTTACGACAAATAGTACTCTTAGCCAAGTATCTATGTCATGCTTTGGGACTCCTGAAGGCTTTTGGGATTTTTGACTCTGGTTATCCTGCAGCAGGAAATGAGAAACAAAATGTGCATCCTGTTCGAAGGTGCTAAGCCAAAAACTTGCAAAAACACAAGATTATGGTCTTCTAGCTTAATATTAAGCTAGCCGATCGCGCGTTTCCTGGAAACAGCAGGAGTAGAAAGCATTTTACAGCAGAAGATAAGCACCAAATTTTTCTCCTCTCTGAATTTGCAGGCGAGCCGGGAAATTCACTGGGGGGTTCGTCGCGTGGGTGTCGAGCTACGCGGGACTAACACTCAATCCGCGACGGAGACTATATGTCTAGCCACCCCCAAATATGAATTGGCCCCGTTTTCGGCAAAAAAAAAAAAAAGATTTAAGCCAGTGGAAACTCGCACCGTTTCCGCTAAAATGGAGTTACGACAGCGGCTTGGATGGCAGAATTTTAAGCTCAGCAAGCACTTGAAGGTAGCACAGCTTAAAATTGCAAGGGGTTGATTTTTAACCACCCGCTACCGCTAAATAACACGAAAATTCCCGAAAACCCGCAATACTCTCAACGTAACCACTTGGGCGAATACAAAATGGCTCAAAATGCATAATTTGAATTTATTACCACCAAATATAATTTCTAGCCACCCCCAAATATGAATTGGCCCCTTCTTCGGCAAAAAAACGATTTAACTCTTAAACTACCAAAATGCCATAAATTGCTGAAACTTTTCAACTGCTGTGTTCTTTAGGAAAAAGTTGTTTAATATTTACAAAAATTCATACCCTATAGTATTTTTTCACACTCTTTCCGAATCTGACCTCAGAATCGCTCTATCTTAAATAATATTAAATAGGAAATATTAAATAGGAAAAAGTTTTGTTTAACTATATCTATAACTTATGTATTGAATATTTTTCTGTAAAATCAAATTCTGTTAAGTTATAGCCGAAAATCGTCCATTTTATGTATATTTTAGCTTTTAAAATCATTTTTTTCTACAACTTTTGTATTTAACATTTTTGTGTAAAATCAAATCCTGTCAAGTTATTGCCGAAAATCGTCCATTTTATGTATTTTTTAGCGTTTAAAATCGTTTTTATAAGCATAACTCATCAGAAGTTGATTTTATACAAAAATGTTAAATGGGAAAAAGTTGTTTTTATTATAATCTACAACTTTTGTATTTGACATTTGTATGTAAAATCAAATCCTGTCAAGTTATAGTCAAAAATCGTCGAAATTTGACCTTCTTTGCCGTTTTTCGAAGTTATCTTGGCTAATATTGCTCGTAGAGAAAAGTGTACATAAGAAAGGTGTATTTTAATTAGTTTTAGTAGATAGACCTGTACATATTAGCTTAAAACTGATTTTTCTAGTCATTAAGCTTAAAATCGATTTTTTGAAATGTTTCTTTGTGCTCGCATTTTTTTATTTTTTCATCGATCTATCTCTATTAAGAACCAGCACTTAGGTATAATTAGAGGAGTATTTTCCCGCAATCCCGATGGAATCGGTTGAAAATTCATTGAGATAATCTGGAAACTTGATTACATACGGACGTACAGACATACATACATCTCAGAAAACGCTTAAAACGCACTCATTCGGAGTGGAAAATGGTTTTTACACATAAAATATTCAGTATTTGAATTCTTACAATTTTCACTCTGGTGAAATTACAAGTCTCTCCCGAGTAGCGGTCGTGCCTAATTATCTCAATTTAACCATCATAAATATATCATGTTGTCTTAGTTTAAATCGAATCTAAATTCGGTAACAATATTAGCTTAGCTTTACATTAAAAAAAAGGAACGAGGAAAAGACTACTCGTGTTACAAAAAATATGGTGTGCACCAAGGGCTAAGTGGTCTTTTTGACCTCGCGTGGTTGCAGTACTCGCCTTCGACTCATACTGCAAACTCCAAACTCGGTCTAAGAAAAGCCCACTTTACGCCCTTGGCACACATTATACTATTCAAAACCCAAATACGCGATCAAAACGAGTTTAACGCAAAAAATTCCCTCCAGTTTCTGCATGGAACTCGCTTCCCCTGCCTGCTTAGGATTAGAAATTATTTGATTCGATCGCACCAGGGCGTGAAATCTCACGGCCAAGTGACGAACATTATTTTTTGATACATTGTCCGTTAAATTACTCGCTTCCCGGGTTTGTGCAGTCGCATTTGTAAGTCCGCAAACGAATCCGTAAAATTAAATTTTACGGACACGTACACTGAGAAAAAAAACAGCCGAATCTGCCGGAATCTCAAGGCACAAATGCTTAACTACTCGAGTAGTAGGCCTTACGCGATATCTACTTAGCATGATAAGTAGAAACGGGGGAAGCTTCAGGGAGAAACTCCCTGAGTACTCGAGTAGCTGCACACAAGCCGTATCTGCCTGTGTAGTCAATGAATATTTGCCAGAGACTGGCTATTCCTTTCGCATGACATATATAACTCGTTTTATAAAATATTTATTGTATAATAATAATTAATTCTGCAGCACTGACTTTTTAAATGATAATAGGAAATTTTCAATTAAAAACAATCGCAAGTTAACAAAAATCATTGATAATTTAATTTCTTGTTGTTTTCTCAATAAAAATACTATTAGAATAAAAAAGACGAAATGGTAATAGAAATGAACATTTAATTTTATAGTTATATTAGTTTATTTTTGAAGTTTTAGAAAGTTATCTAAGAGAAATCTAATGTAAAAATGCCACAAAATAATAATTTTTTTTAACTATTAATTACAAATTAGCACCAGAAGAAAGGTTTGGAGATAATAAGTAACATTTATAAATACTTTTTAAGCAAATATTTTATTGAAATACTTAATTATTTATATTTACAATGTATCTATTTTCCCTTTATCTATTTTCCCAATAGATGGAGCCTGTCAAATTGTAACAAAAATTTTGCATTTAGAATATATAAGACATCTTAGAGTTTACATTGACAGCTTGGCCATTAGCTTCAAATTTTCTTAACTTATAACAAGTCTGTCATTAGAATCAATAAATAAATATAATTAAACCGCTTTGGCCTAATTACAGCGGTCCGATAGAACTTTATCTATTTTCCCAATTGATGGAGCCTGTCAAATTGTAACAAAAATTTTGCATTTAGAATATATAAGATACTCCAGTGTCACTAAGATTTTGTGATACGATTTCTAAAAAAATTTTATCATGTGTGTCGAGGCAAGGCCTGTCTGCGTCCTCCTGACGAGCCCAACAGACAGTGCCGAGGGCGAAACACTTTTCTATATTTCTACATTTTAATAAGATATCGTTTAAAGTAAAAGCATTTGATTTTCCAAAACTTGTAATTTTCATTTAAAACTCTTTTCTCTTACAAAAAAATTCTCCGAGAGTTGACGAAACATTTAGATAGTGATATATTGTGGATATATACATGCTCGGGACTGAGAATATTAGGGAAAAAATAACATCTTAGAGTTTACATTGACAGCTTGGCCATTAGCTTCAAATTTTCTTAACTTATAACAAGTCTGTCATTAGAATCAATAAATAAATATTTACAATGTATATTTACTAGCAATAAAGACATTCTCATTTTTTTAAAAATCATAATACAGGGATGAATCTCTGGCAATTCGTTAACATTTTTAAGGTGGTCTTATACCTAATGGCTCCTGAGGCCAAAATTATCTGAAAAAGTGAATTAAAATATAATTACTGTAAAATAAAGGATATTTATCACTAATATAACTTATTTCTAATACAAAATCCCAAAAGATAGATCTCCCAATCCACTTTATGCAGAATTATGTCATTTTAGAAAAATCAACTGGTGAGCAAGTTTTTTTGGCAATCACTTGATGGATTTTGACAAGAGAAGTCGCAAATTACTTGGAAAACATGAACCGATAGCATAAAGCTCTGGAATTAAAAAAATATCGTTACTAAGTACTGTTTTAATTGAAAAACTACTTTTTTGTCTTAATTTTATCAATTTTTCTGAATTTTTATCGTTTTTTCAATTAAAAAAATACTTAATATTTTTTAATTTTACAGCTTTATACCATAGGAACGTGTTTTCCAAGTAATTTGCGACTTCTGTCGTCAAAATCCATCGAGTGATTGCCAAGAAAACTTGCTCACCAGTTGATTTTTCTAAAATGACAATTCTGCATAAAGTGGATTAAGAAACCTATCTCTTGGGATTTTGTATTAGAAATAAGTTATATTAGTGATACATATGCGTTATTTTATAGCAATTATATTTTCATTTATTTTTTCAGGTAATTTTGGCCCCAGGAGCCATTAGGTATAAGACAGCCTTAAGAGTGGATGTTGTACATTGTTGGACACAGTGTGCATAAACGTGTTCATCAAAATATATACTTATGAAAGGCTGCATTAACAAATATATATTATTATTGATAACAAATATTTGGAGAATTTTCCCAATATTGAAATTACTGTGTTCGCAAATTTCGTAACAAAAACCATATTCAGACTATATTTAATCCCTTTCGATTGTGGATGGCTTGCTACAAATATTTCTTCATCTTTTTTCTTATCAGAAAAATATTTTCGTCTGCTTGATACATCAACATTGGAAACAACGTTAAAGATTATATCTGCTGGAATTTGTTTGATGTGCTTTAATAATGCCAAACGCAGTTGACTTTTCAAGCTTAAAGTTTTTAACATATTAAAAACTTGAGATAGATATTAATTTCAGCTGCCAATGTTTCGATGCAGGGCTCATTGACCCAAATGTACGAGTGGTCCATTATTCGGCAACGCACGAATCATATGTGTCATGTTATGTAATTTGGATATTAAATTTCCATACATGGTTTTGTATGATACAAGAAAATCACTGATTAAGACTTCCAAAGAAAATATATGTCCTTCAACTATTCTTGACGATATAACAATAGAAATTATTTTACGGAGTAAAATATACAAATCCCATGTATCATTTTCTTCTTTCACTTCACCGCCGACTATTAATCCGAAATACGTCGTAAAACAAATCATTTCTGCCAAAGACATTTTTAGTTTTTTTCGTATCGAGATGTCCTTTTTCTATCCTGGGCATGTGGCATTGGAAAGATCTGCTTGTTCATATTCAAATGAATCTATACGATTATTCAAACATTCCAAAGAAAAAAATTTTTGTTCATATATCAAATCGTAACAAATATTAGCCATTGTACACTTAGCTGTCCCTTCAAAAATGTCGTGCATTAAATCAAGGGTAATATTCTTACAGACATGGAAACCTTCTACTTGATTAAAAAAACACTTTTTTTGCATAGTATGCGTAAAGTACGTCGATTCGCATCGTTTTCAGTGCGTAAAGTTGAATTTCACACATAGTGTGCGTAAAGCTTCACTTTACGCATACTATGCATAAAATTTAACTTTACACACTCAAACCATGCGACGACGTACTTTACTCCTACTATAAAAAAAAATATTGTTCGCCACGCGGGCGAAATCTTTACAACCTCGTGATCGCCCAACACTCGGTGCGTAAAGTTCAACTTTACGCCCTAGTTACGAAAACTACTATTTCCTTAACTCCAATTTCATTTGCAGTTATTTTGATGCAGACTCTGAATGGTCTCCCGGAATTAAAATTACCTATAAAACCTAGCATTTAATTTAATCCCAAATTATCGCCTAAAATTAAACATAGTTAAAAACTAGGGTGGTCGAGCCCCCCTGCGTGTCTCGCTGCGCTCGACACGCCAACCCCCCCCGACCCCACACACATCTGCTCCTCGCTTCGCTCGTCGCCCGCCCCCTCCCTATGTAAAAAACTTCGTTTTTACATAATAGGCACGACCGCAGTGCTCAGAAGAATCTTATACTTTCATTATTGTAAAAATTTTAATGCTTTATTTATTGCAGTAAAATTTAAATAATAATTGTCCATTTATTTTTACACATTTATTTCTTCTTTTTTGTAGAAGGTTTGCGTTTTAATTCTACATATATAAATATATTTAGATAACTTTTTAAATAGTCTATTATGTATATCAATTCAATAAGTACTAATTTAATTTAATTTATAAAACTTAATTTTTTTTAGTTCTCATTTTTTATCTTATACTTAAGTTATTTTTTTCGTTCTCATTTTTTATCTTATACGTTTACCTTCCCTTTCCATGTCCTTTAAAAAAATTCTTGACTGCACTTTAATTATTATAATATTGTGCATAATTCTTTGACTACTATTTATTGTGTCAAATAGCTTCTAAAAATTTAAATATATATTTAAACACATATATAGAAAAAAAGTGATTGATAAGTTAGTTACCTTCCTTATCTATTATCTTTCACCCTTAATAGCCGTTAGATTCACTTATTAAATTAACATAAATCGTCGGGCGTTTCCTTAAATTGATAAAATTTATAAGACTGTAAGACGGATGGAAAAATTCTCATCAGTTGATAATAAGTTGCAGTCGACATAAGTAATATTTTTAATGATATTTTAATTTAATTTATAAGACTGTAAGACCGATGGAAAAATTCTCTCAGTTGAAAGTACTAATTGGTATGATTAACCCTTTAACGCTACAATTGCAGTTTTTGAGTACTCAATATTCAAGGAAGTGCCAATTGACGAAAACAAGATGAAACTTACTCAAAATTCATACCCGACTACTTTGGGGTATGTTCTTTCGATTGGTCCGAGCCAAAATTCCGAAAATTTTGAAAAAACCACTAAATTTTTAGATTTAAATAAAAAAAACAGGATTTTTTGGATACATTTTTTTTTCAAACGTTATTTTCACTTTAAAGCACCTGTTATTTTGCCACAACCTATCAAAATCGTGCAATTGGACCTCGAACTTAAAAAATATGGACTTCAAAAAATTAATTTCTTGTTTCCTAATTTAAAATGGCGTCCAAAATGGCGCAAAGTCAAGTTAAACTTTCATTATTTTTTAACTCACAGAGGATCATTTTTTGGAAAAAATTTTATAGAACAAAAAGTGTTGAGAATCATGTAAAAAATACGTATGAATTTTTTCGTATTTTTTGGAGATGTTTTTGAGTTTTTCAAAAAAACATCTATATCCAAAAATCCAAAAAACTCGCAAAAAATTCTGAAAAAATTCATACTTATTCTTCGAATAATTTTAAGCATTTTTTGTTCTATACAATTTTTTCCTAAAATTGATCATTATCGTTTAAAAACCATAAATATATAAAATTAGCAATGACTATGCAAATATGATTAATATTTGAATATTATTGTTTAATATATGATTTTAACACCTTTTAGCCATTTTTAACCTATAAAAATGTTTCCAATTCTGACCACGTGGAGGTAGATGCTTATCCAGAATCTCTTTTTTTTTTGTTTTTTTTTTGTTTTTTTTTAATTTTTTCTTTTTATTTTTTTTATCATTACTTTTTTATTGTAGTGCAATGTACATTTTTAATGTTTGATTATTTTAAATGAGCTTTGGTTTTTTAACTTATTATTTATGTGATTTTTCAAAGCATATTTTACATATATATTTCTTACAGTCAGAACAATATTTATTTGTTCGCACTTCACATTTAAAACCAGAGCAGTACTTTTGTTTTTGATTACTGTGCCAAGTGTGATTTAGTATTGGTTTTACTTTTGACTTATTTAGGTAAGCTTCACAAACTGTTAAAATAAGCTCCTTTTTTGTCAACTTTTTAACATTATTAGAAGCTGTATTATTCAACACAGTAGCATTCGTTATAGCTGCCTGCAATATTCTCATGAAAATGATCCAAGTCCATTTTTTAGATCTAACAATTGGCAGTACTTTGTTACAGTGCTGGTCATGAATGTCTACGCCTCCCATAAACTTATTATAGATAGTAAATGCATTCGGGAAAGGTAAATCAACTTTCTGATTTATGCTTTTGTCCACGCGTTTCACAGATGAAATTGGTGTAACACCTGCGCTTGTAGATAAAACTGATACGGGTTTCGAATCCATTACCGTAATAAAATTTATACCACTGTTTGTATCATGTTTTACTCCATAAGTACCTCGAGGTGCCTTTGCATCTATGTTATTTGATTCATTTATTCGATCCTTTCTCACAGTACCGGTTGCTTGAATGCCAATTTTTTTTAAATGAACCAATAAGTCAGGACTGCAAAATAGGTTATCAAAATATGCATGATATTGACTTAATTTTCTAGGAGAATAATTGAGAAATAATCTTTGAAGCATTTGCAATACTATACGACTTCCTTGTGCACATTTGGGTAAAACAGTAGTAGTGTCACCATTCTTGCCACAGTATACGTCAAAGTCGTATAAATAACCATTTGAACTACATAATGCCCTTTGATGAACTGTTTGAGGATAGTCCGTCCATAAAATTTTAACATCATTTCATCTATAGAGATGGCAGTTGTAAAAATTCCAAATTGGATACAGCGTTCTCTAAAAATATTCAACAGTTTTCGAACTCGCCAGATTCTATCGTTTTTATCCTCATCTGTTGGTAATGAATACTTTATATGAGACTTTATTTGTTCAAATTCTCTTTGGCCCATAGCTGCTGTGACTGGTTCAGCTCGTAATAAAGGATTTTTGGACCAAAAATCTCTCTGAGACAATCTTTTATTGAAAGCAGAGAATATTAGGACTCCTAAAAACACATCAAATCTATTTGCAGTAAGTGTATATTCATTTTCTGCTGTAGCGTCAATGATATACTGTTTTACGTCATTCGAAAAATACAGTTCAAATAATTCTACATGTGAATAAGATAGTATTTGTTGTTTTTGTTTCTCAGTAAGTAAGATTTTATTAGTAAGTGTATCGTTATAGATTTTTTCACCATTTACCCAATTATATTCATGATCCTGTTCTAATTTTTTTTGAGCTGTGTTGTAACTTTCTGAAATTCTTTTATACGACTGCGATGGAAAATAAATTTTATCGTTATCTTCTTCATCAGAATCTACTTCATCATCATTGGATTCACTATCATCAAAATCAGACTCATTAGAATTAGGAATAAATACATATTCGGTAAAATCATCTGTTTCTGATGTTTCAAACTCCGCAAAATTAGCAGTTGTGGATTTTTTACAATTTTGCGAATGAGAAATAGGATGTCCAGGTTGTCTTTTAGGCATTGTGAGAGCAGAAAAAAATGTAAGAGTATTGAACTATTAATATTTATAAGAGTAATAAATTAAGCCTTATTATCAAAGAACAAAATGCTTTTCTCTAACAGTGCATGTTATTAGTGGGTGAACGAAAATAAAGTGGATTATGTAAAACGTAGGTGTGAATAAAATACATATATTACAGTAATTTATTTTATTTCCAATACATTAAAAACATCGTTTTATAAATATTTAATGTTTAAGCACTTGTATAATAGTATATTTCGACACGGGTGTGGGAGTCACAATAGTTTCGAACATGTATTTATACTGTGATGTAAAAAATGAAGAAATCGGTTATTTTTGCTAATTTTATATATTTATGGTTTTTAAACGATAATGATCAATTTTAGGAAAAAGTTGTATAGAACAAAAAATGCTTAAAATTATTCGAAGAATAAGTATGAATTTTTTCAGAATTTTTTGCGAGTTTTTTGGATTTTTGGATATAGACGTTTTTTCGAAAAACTCAAAAACATCTCCAAAAAATATGAAAAAATTCATACGTATTTTTTACATGATTCTCAACACTTTTTATTCCATAAAATTTTTTCCAAAAATTGATCCTCTGTGAGTTAAAAAATAATGAAAGTTTAACTTGACTTTGCGCCATTTTGGACGCCATTTTAAATTAGGAAACAAGAAATTAATTTTTTGAAGTCCATATTTTTTAAGTTCGAGGTCCAATTGCACGATTTTGATAGGTTTTGTGGCAAAATAACAGGTGCTTTAAAGTGAAAATAACGTTTGAAAAAAAAATGTATCCAAAAAATCCTGTTTTTTTTATTTAAATCTAAAAATTTAGTGGTTTTTTCAAAATTTTCGGAATTTTGGCTCGGACCAATCGAAAGAACATACCCCAAAGTAGTCGGGTATGAATTTTGAGTAAGTTTCATCTTGTTTTCGTCAATTGGCACTTCCTTGAATATTGAGTACTCAAAAACTGCAATTGTAGCGTTAAAGGGTTAAAGTGCACATAGGAATATTGAATATAAATACCATGATTGCAGTTATATTTCAAATTAAAAACATTATTTTCATAATTTGTATCATAATTATAATAATCTTTTCTATTTTTATTTATAAAAATGTTATATGGAAAAAAATTTGTTTTAATGTTAGCCATAACTGTTGTATTTGATACCAAAATATAGTTCAATTTTATGCTATTTTAATGAAAGGTAAAGACCATAAGCTGCTCACGGACTGATGGGTGTTCCTAACTACATATACCTACAGAATCTCAATTACAAAAAAAAAATACTCACGGCACATATGCATATATACACTAATACCGCGAAAAGGAGCAAAACAAAAGGAGAAAGCTCAATACTGATGCATTCGGTAACGGCAATCTGACTTAGCCCTACGACCTGCGTCCATGAATACTAGAATACTACTGCGGCAGTCTTAACGGCTACCTCGACTAGGCTGTGTTCGCACATCATGTACAGCGGAAAAACACATGCGACGATGCGACTCCCGCAACACGACTGCTAGCGCTGCCTGTGTATAACATATATATATATACACATATATATATATGTATGGATCGTGGGCGCGTTCGCGTTCTGCTACTGCTCTATATGGGAGCGTCCGCCAGACACGAGCCAGCGGACTCGCGCGGCGCTGTTTTCGCGCAAAATGCACTCTGTTCAACTCGCTCATATTCATTCGCTGAGTCTCGGAAAAAACAAAGTACATATATCGATAGATTTTTTCCTCCTTTTTCTAATGGTACTGTGTTTTTCTTTTTTCTTCTGATTGAAAATTCAAGTTGAATGTTCAGAGCCATTTTTCTTAAAATATACCAAAGCCTACAAAAGCCTAAAGTTTCAAGTTTGAGAAATGAAGGGTTCAAAAGTAATGCAATTAAAAAGACAGCGCCATGAGGTCGAGTACGCTCTCCACGCTGCGCTGCATCATTTAATGTAAAGGTTAATTTGTATGCAAGTCCACACACTAAAATTCTAAATCATGTTAATTTTTTGTTTATTTCTTAATTTTTTTATTTTTAGCGAATTCATTTTGATAGGTCTTTTCTCAATATTTGTTTTTTTTTCCTTCTGATCTTTATAATCTTTTCCTTTTTTGATTGGTGGGTATAATTCGAATGTTTCTGATGCTAAGAATCGTTTTAGTTCTAATCGTTTAGTGTCTGATATCAATTTAACGCAATGGTATGACAGAGTTCCAGGTACAGTTTTTGCTGATTCTAAATATTTATCTTTTGATGAAAAAAAAACAAACAATATTTTCAAAATATTTAGTTGCCCACTCGTAAAGATTTTGTGGCGTCATTATATAATTGTCGGATACTTTCCGCAAACTTGCTCGCCTAGCATTGCTTTTCGCGGAAGCACCAATTCCACCACATGCATTTTTCCCGTGACCAGTTGCATGAAAGTGCCACTCAGCTTCAACGGAAAAATCTTCATAGTGATGAACAAGATTCTGGAAATTATGTTTATTTTTAAAATGTTGCGCTGCTCCATCAGTAAAATAAATGACTTTTTTATCAAAATCAAAAGATTTTTTAAAGTAATTAATTATAATTTCTTGGATTAAGTAAACGGCTATGGCATCATGAATTAAATTGTCTGAAAAAACTACCATGCTTTTGTGTTCAATTTTGGAATCTGATTCTCTATAGTAAATGACTATTGTCGCCAAACTGCATTGATTATTGTTAAAGTGGAAAGCCTGTGCTACATAAGGATTCTTTCAAGATTTTAAAATAAGATACCTGTTGTTTGGAGATGAAAGAATGAGTCTTGAGTTCATGCAAAAGAGGAAAAAGATGTCTATAAATGATGAATTAGAAACAGTTTGTCATATCTGAAATTTAATTTCATTAAATTTTAATTAAATTACACACATCTGCGTGTAGCACATTAGCAGCGCGTTGCATCGCAGCGCGGGGAGCGTACCCGACCGCCCGCCGCTGTCTTCTCAATTTCATTACTTTTGAACCCTTCATTTCTCCAACATGAAACTTTAGGCTTTTGTAGTTTAAGACTTGTACTTTCGAATGGTGTAATGCATTTTGAAAAAAAACGGTATACTTTGAGAAAAATGGCTCTGAACATTCAACTTGAATTTTCAATCAGAAGAAAGCATTTTGGAGAAAAAACAATAGTACCATTAGAAGGAGAAGGAAAAAATCTATTGATATATGTACTTTGTTTTTTCCGAGAGACTCAGCGAATGAATATGAGCGAGTTTAACAGAGTGCATTTTGCGCTATAACGGCGCCGCGCGCGCCCGCTGGCTCGTTTCTGGCGGACGCTCCCATATATTGAGTAGTGCGGCGTGCCGTTGCGCACGTGTATCCATGGTGTGTGATGTTAACAATCGCATCGTCTAGCTCCCGGCATCCCCAGTGGTGGCTGTAGTATGCCGCCCTGGTGAATGTCGTCCCTTTCATCGTGTTCGCCGATTAACGATGCTTCGTCGGAGATGGGAAGGCAATGTGTCAATGGCTAGAGCAGATTTAGTAAGCCCTTTCTCGTTCCTAACCTTTTTGATGTGTGAGCTGATGGTACTTTCTCTTGTTGCAGGTATCTGTGGCAGCGAGAGTAGTGTAAATGACGGGCACTGCTGCAGACTGTTTCTTGGGCATAGAAATGTTGTGCAGGTCATCTATTTATTAATTATATGTGGTTTTTAGGTGCTCAACTTTTTTTGTTTGACTCTTATACTAGTAACTATGTGTATAGTTAATCTGCTGCTTGTATTTTCAGCGACTTTCAGGCTGGAGCTGTTTCCAGCAGTGAAATAATGGTTAAAGGTCTCCATCAGTCCTTCCCCTTTAGTTGTTATAGGTAGCTAGTACAGCGAGTAAACAACAGCTATTGCTGCAGACTTTTCTTTTGTATGGTATGTTTTTTTGTGTCATCTATTTATTAGTCATATGTGGTTTTTAGGTGTTCAACACTCTTTGCCCCCGAAATAGGGACTGATCTGCTGTTAATGTGCTTTATTGATCCCTTGGCGGAGGCTATCCCTGACATTGAGATACAATTGATGGCCTCTGTCAGTACTTTCCTCCCAGCTGTTGTGATTACTGACATAGTGGATCGTTATTAGATAATTTTCATCAGACTGACATCCATGGAGCAGTGCCAGCCTACACCGTCCAGCCCTATTCTGCTGCTTCTGTAGCTCTAAGTGATCTTCAAGTGTTAGTGCTTTGGAATGTGAGGGGATAGGTGATAGAAACTGGGGGATATCATAATAAGTGCTGTGTGTGTGTGGTTAAATACGATACGGGTAGGTAGTTGTCCCTGGTAATATTAGCCTGTCTAATTATTTTCTAAGTTTAGTTTGCGTGTAAGAACTTGCTTCAGGGTATCTGTTGTTTAAAATACATCATTGTGTATTTCGCAAACATCTACCTAGTGAGACTTGCCTATTTAATAGTCTTCTACACACTTTAAGACTGACAAAGTGAGCTAGCACATGCATTCATTATGCATTGAAATTTACCATATTGCAAAATTTATAGCTCGTACATTACACAATAGTTTTTTTTGTAAATATGATATTACTTTAACATATACTTTGTAATATATAATATTACACAATTTTGATTCTTTTAGTTCAATCGTTTAGGTCCTGGGAACATAGTTAACAGGTTAAACTGTGTAATCTTATATTAAATTTCTCAAATTTGTTATCAAAACAGTAAGATAACATAATTATATATTTTTACCAACCCAATTTTTATACATTTTTCTAATTTAATCCTACTACATTCTAAGTTCTCTATATCATTCTTTTTTTGCTTTTTTATTGCTTAATTGTAAAATAATGCCATCACGTCGTAATTCATTTAATTCAATGGTCAACTTTTCAAATATTTTAGAGTTTCCAAATTGTTTATTGTCACTTGCATAAAATAAACTTGTTAGGAGAATATTATCAAGATGTGAGACTGTATGTGGTGGAAAACATGGTAAAATTGTTTAAACTGCTCCTATTTTATTTTTGCCCCCGTGAGAGTCTAAAAGATTCCCAGCTTCAAATTCATCTTGGTACACAAACAGAGGAATGACCAATTTCTCACAAAATGATCTAAACATGTCCTTCCATACTTGACATTGCATAACATTGTTGATGATATTATTTTCTGTTTGTAATTCCTTTGCATAATCGACTATTGTTTCGAACATTCCAGGAATTTCGAAGAACTTTTAGAGATGACTTCAATGGTACGTATTGTGCATTGACGTTTTGTGTTGACAATGATACTTCGGAGTCGAGAAGCTTTTTGAAATTGTAGTGCCTATTTAGTTATCTATTGGCATGACCAAAAGATCCTTTTCCCTATAGAGTGAAAATCTTTGATACTCTGTTTCAAATTTCTTAAAAATAACGTTCGAAGAATGCAGTATTTCGTGAATACATTCAAATACATTTATATCGACATTACTATATTGTGAATTACTTGATCAATAAAATATTGTACAACATTCCGCAGTATTACAGGATTGTTATAAAGGCTTAAAATTACAGTTAACATTTCATTTTCTAGATTAATCATTATTGCTTAACCGCAATAATAGACTTCAAACATATTTATCTAATTTATGATTTTTATAGAAATTATATAATTATAAAAATTATTAAAATTGATCTATTTTATATAAACAATATTAACTATAAGCCTACTTTTATTCACAATCGGATTATTTATTGGTTTTTCAATAAATTATCTAACTCAAATTCAATAAGTTAACTTATTTAATTCGATAAAAATGTCCAGATATGTTTAGATTCCACGTTAACGATTCGTCGTTTAACGCAAAAAATGACTTGAAGCAAAGTCTACAGCATATCCAATTTCACCACGTTCAATTTTGAAATTTATTTCGTTTATCACGGCATAAACTTCTTCATTATCAGTATTAGCCCAGTCTCTAATCACAGCAACATATGAGCCAACGCTATTATTTTTCTCATTACTGTGTGATCTTCGATACTCCTTGAATTGTGTCAACTCTTGATGGGTCTAGGAAATATAAAATGTATAAATAACTACTTCAATTAATAAATTAACAGTTCTTATTGAAAATATTTTATTTACCTTGACATTTAAAATAAAACATTTTTTAACATCCTCCACGCTGCTGCCAAATTTGGTTTCGGTATTTTTTCGTTTCGGAAGTATTATTCCCAAAGGTCTACCAGACAAAGTAGCGCTGCAAGGTCTTGATTTCCTGAAAATATATTTTCTATAAACTTTATCATTTTATATTTATCTGTATAAGTATATAAAATAATAATAACTAAGAATAAACGCAAAATATTGAAGGCAATCTAATTAAAAAAATTTTATTTTATAATACAAAAAAAAATAATACCAATTCATTGCTTACCATACAGCGCTGCACGTTCTTGCTCGCGTCTCAGCGTAGCGGGAGAAAGTGGCTGCCTGCCAAAGTTAAGCAAGGCCGGGGTTCGCCTGAGGTTGGTACGGCGGCGTCGTCGAATGGTGGACCCCGATGCCAGTTCCGTATTCGTCCACGGCTTTATTCTTGAATTCCGTGCCATTATCGGACAGAAATACCACTGGAGTACCAAAGCGCAAGACCACTTTCTCCTTGAATTCTCTCAAGATGTCTTCGCGTTGGCTCTGCGGATGGAGATACACTCTACCCAGTGAGTGAACAAGTCTTAAAACACAAGAATGTATTCGTGACCTAATTTACTTCACACGAACGGCCTGGTTATGTCTCCCGCGACGACTTGCCACCGTCGTTCGATCACTCGCTGTCCCATCAGTCCCACTGGTCAGCTTTCATTTGTTGGCAAATTCGACACCGTCTGACGTATCTACGTACCGAGTGAAACATTTTCGGCCAGTAGTATAACCTGGCCGCACGCTCGTACGTTTTCTCTCGACCCTGATGTCCGGCGGTCGGGTCATCGAGAGACTCGCGGAGCACTTCGCGACGATGCTCCTGCGGGACGACTACCGCCTCGTCTGCGAGATAGAATAATCGATCCCCTACCACCTTCCATCTCGGATGTGTCGTAGGATCGCGCGTGATCTCATCTAGTTAAGTCTGATACCACTCGTCCTTGGTTTCGTCAGGCACGTGCTTCCACACACGTCGAGGTCGTCTTCCTCCTCGAACATACATGAGAGCGCGTCGGGCACGTAGTTCCGGTGCTCTACATCGAAGGAGTGACCATGCAGTTCGAGCGCCCACCTACCTAGTCTTCCAGTAGAGCTGTGCAGGCTGTGCAGCCATCGTAAGATGCTGTGATTTGTGACGACCAGAAAGTGGTAGCCCTCTGTATGAGCAGAACTTCTGGATCGCCCAGATCATAGCAACGCACTCCCGCTCTGGGACACTATAGTTTCGCTTCGCCTACGATAGTGTCCGACTGGCGAATTCCAATACTCACTCTTGGTCCTCGATGACCTGCAACAATACGGCGCCAATGCCGGTGTCGCTGGCGTCCGTCTGCACAACGAACTGGGCATCGAAGATCGGCCTGGCGAGGACGGGTGCCGACGCGACGAGTGCCTTAATCTTCTCGAAGGCCTCTTGTTGCGCATCGCCCTACTCGTATCGTCGATCTTTCTTCGTCAGAGCCGTCCGGCTCGGCCATCTAAAGCCGCTGAAAAGTTGTCCCGGCCTGTGACAGGCCGAATGGCATCCTTGTGAAATGGTACAGGCCAAGATCTGGAATGCCGTCTGTGAATGCCATCAGTTCTTTCGATTCCGGCATCAGTGGAATCTGGTGATACGCCGAGCTGAGGTCGAGTGTCGATATACATTTTCCGTTCTTTAATTTGCGCAATATCGCATCCATATACGGTAGTGGCTACGCGTCTGTTTTCGACACCGCGTTCAACTTGCGGAAGTCGATGCAGAATCGGTACTTGTCATTGTTTTTGCATACCATCACAACCGGGCTCGACCATGCGCTTGTGGAAGGCTCGATTATACCGGCTTCAAGCATCTCGATCACTTGACGGTGCATATCCTCTTCGAGATTCTTGGATACTGGGAAATATCGCTGCTCTATGGGGCGCGCACTCCTCATGTCGATGTGGTGTCTCATCCACTTCGTGCAGTCGAGAGCTTGGTCGTCTCCTCTCAGTATCATACCTAGCAGCTCCACCATCTCCTGGCACTGGCCCTCCGAGACATCCTCAAGTCCAATCAACGACACCTAGAGCGCCTCGGCGGACAAGACCCCAGCGACTTCTAAGTCAACACGCTTATCGGCCGGACTCACGATCAACTGTTTGTTGACGGGATTGTGCCATAGGCTTTGACGAAGTTTGCGCCTAGGTAGCAATCCATTTTATCCTCCAGGACCAGCGCTACCCGAATGTCACGTTTTACGCCGGCTACTTCGAACGATAATTCTGCATAGCCGGCGATGGTAGCCGTCTATCCTCCGACAACTTTCGCGCAGCGGCCATAACTCGGCAACAATGGCCGGCCTAGCGCAGAGGGAAGCTGTAGTCCTACCCCCATTACGCTGCGGGAAGCTCCCGTATCATAGAGGGCGCGGAGTCTGTAGCTTCCTATAGCGACTTGCACTGCCATCTCGATTCCTGACCGTGGCCGGCTACCGGCTCAGCCGTTGCCTGCGGTTGTGCTTCGGGGATGTCGACAGACGAAGTTTTTATCCCACTTTCTTCGCCTGGCGGTCGTTTCCCGAACACTCTTGGCAGTTGCGGCGGATTACTCCAGGTACCCCGCAGCTGTAGCAGCTAAACGCGCCAGTACCCGTTGGAAGCGCGTCAGACGTCGTCTTCGCCGTCTTCTTGGTATCTTCATCGCAGCTCGAGTCGCTACTCGAGCTCGACTTCCCGCTGCGCTTTGACGACCTGCTAGGGCGCTTAGGGCTGCTTCTCTTCTTTGGCCCCCGTTTCTCACTGCCTTCGGTTCGGCGCGCTCGGTGGCTATTGTATCCATTGCATCCCTTCGAGGATCATCTTCACGAACCGCACCATTGTTTCTGATATCGTTGGCGTCTTCTGCGCCGGCGATTTAGATCGCCGCGATGTTTACCTCCGAAGCCGACATTTTCCGCGGCTTGTATGCCCACTCATGACTCGGGTGGGGGCGGTGGCTTGAAGGACTTCTCTGCTTCTACCGCCAGTTCCGTCACCATCGCTAGGTCGAGTAGTGTTTCGATGTCTTAAAAATCGCTCCGCCGTAACAGCTGCTGCAATCGCGGTTTAATCTTGCAATGCAACGACCCTAGTTGATAATCGAGTGTCAGCCATGGTTCCATCTTACGCATCATGGCCTGAAGACACGTGATGTATTCGCGTACCGCTTCCTCTGGCCCTTGCGTCCTTAGAGCGACCTCGTGAGCGAGCCGCTGCTGTACGTGTTCAGTCATGCCACACCAGACATATCCTCCGACAAAATTCCTCCTAGGTATTCCAACTCAATCTGTTGGATCGTACCCAGGTACCTGACACACCGACGAAGAGTTCGGGTAGAGCACTCAGCATTTCTCCTTCTGTGAGTTTAGCTAATACCCAGCTCTCTTCTACGTGTTCGAGAAAGACATCGATGCTCTCGCCGGGATCGTCGGCGAACTTGAACCCCCATCGGTGCACTACCTGGCCGACGTCTCTGGGTCCTCCGCCTATTCTTCGGTTGAAGTCGTCGAACGTTCCCGATGTCTGCCTTCCTCGCAGATTGCGCCTTGTCGCAGAGTCCATCGGTTCTAATGGTTGGCTCTGTGATCCCCTCCCCTCCCAAGGCAGCGCCGAGTCTTGGTCGGTGAGATAACGGGATAGTAGGTGGCAGCGTGTGCGTTTCGGTCAGAGATTGAATGGTCTCGTCAGATTTTAGTACCTCCAACAGGTGAGCTCGTCCGATGTTGAGTTTGCCCACGATATATCGCGCTCTGACCCCGCCGTTCGATCCAGGTACGTACGGCGAGCATTCGCGCGTTCTACCCACGCGGAGTGCTCATCGGCGGCGGCTATGTCCTCGAAATCTTCGGGTTCGTAGTCGCTAGCCAGACACTTGCTGAGACGCTCCAACTTGTGGAACATTCCGCCGTTCCTTTTCAGCCCGTGTGCCTCCGTGTAGCGCGATGTCTCGTCCTCCGTGAGGCATCTGCACCAATTGTCGATCGCTTTGAGTGCAGTATCCTCCATTGTTGCGTTCCTGTCGCTTTTCTGCAAGTTGCGCGAACACAGAGTCTTCAACTCAACTTCTCCCGGAGTATACTTGTACGCGGCTAAATGAATACGCTCGCGTATTGGATGGGCGCACCGAAAATACAAATGAGAAGAAACAAAAATACAAGATAATTTTTGCCCCTATTCAGGTATACTCCGATTGAGCGCGCGTGTGTGTGTCTGTGTGTCCCGGTTCGGCACTCAGCTGTGTCGTACAATCTCTCGACGACAGCTGAGAGACCACGAGCCGCTCCCGTTTGTCGCTTTCTCCCTTCCGGCGAAATTCGCCGAAGGGAGTTCAAAAATAACTTTTCAGTGGCAAAATTCACCGAAACGGGAATTTGTATGACAACGAAGCACATAATGGTAACGGGAGAAAAACAAAAAACTACTACTACTTGAACGAGGAAAAAAATGTTATTAGTCACCCCGAAATAGGGAATTTTGCTCTTGCAAATCAACCGATCCGTTCTTACAATTCGCTCTACTATCTATTTAATTAAAGCGGCAAAAGGAAGGACAAAATCGAAATTATATTTGCGTCGTCGACCAATATTTTAATTGTTTATCAGCGCTGAAATCAGCTGACTCACGAAATATCTTAATTTCGAACAACAAAAATATTCCCTGCCGGTATTGCGTGCCGGCAGAGTTAAACACACACACGCTTGCACACGCAAGTTACCGTGCGCTCGCAAAATTTTGTACGTGACGCGTCGCGGTTATTCACACCACCCGTCTTTCTACGATACGTAGAAAAGGAAAACCAATTTCCCCGCACGCTCGTCGGTGGCAGGTGTCCGTGTATCCACACGTTAAGGACGCCAGTTGTAACGAGGTAAGTATTGTCCCCGGTGCGCTCTCTCGAAACGGATTTGCCGATGAACGGCGCAGCAATAATCGGGCTCCTGTTGACCCTCGGCAAATGGCTACCTGTCAGCTCCGCGCTGTTGCTCGCCGTCGGCTGCTCTCTGCAGCAGCCGCTCTCTCTCTCTCTCTCTCTCTCTCTCTCTCTCTCTCTCTCTCTCTCTCTCTCTCTCTCTCTCTCTCTCTCTCTCTCTCTCTCTCTCTCTCTCTCTCTCTCTCTCTCTCTCTCTCTCTCTCTCTCTCTCTCTCTCTCTCTCTCTCTCTCTCTCTCTCTCTCTCTCTCGCTCTCGCTCTCTTCTCTCTCTCTCTCTCTCTCTCTCTCTCTCTCTCTCTCTCTAACCGACGATATACGCATGGGCATTCATAACAAGAAACTGACCCTACTGCTACTGTTTGATTTTAGTAAAGCCTCTGACACGATTTCACCGAAAAAACTCTTGCACAAACTCCACCAGCTTGGATTCTCCAGATCGGCTCTCTTCTGGACTAAATCAGACTTACAAGGTCGCACCCAGATGGTAATTTCCGGTAAAAGCGGAAATTCTGATTGGTTAGAAACTAATCTGGGAGTTCCACAGGGTTCCGTCCTGGGTCCTCTGCTGTTCTGTCTATACGTTAACGACTTACAGGACATACTCAACGGACGTACGATCAAGCATATTTTCTATGCAGATGACCTCCAAATCTATCTGCACACAACCAAGGACAAAATCTTGGAGGGCATGGCTCGGCTATCTGACGCGGCACGAATGGTGGCTGCATGGGCTGAGAACTGTGGACTGCATCTCAATCCCGGCAAAACCAAAGCAATTCTATTTGGCTCTAAGAAAGGTGTGCGGTAAACTCGCTGGGATTGCAGGGTATTGGTTTGCGCTCTGGGGAGCTTGTCCCATTCAGTAGCGAGGTCGTGAGTCTCGGTGTTACCCTTGACAGCAAAATAACATGGAAGCCGAAGCCGTACATCGAAAAACTTACTAAGAAAGTCAACAAAGCCCTTTATAGCTTGCGGTTTATTAGGGCATGTACGGCCGAGGCCCTTCGCAAAAGATTAGCTGAGTCATTGGTGCAGCCACACCTGGATTACTGTTCAGTGGTGTACATTGATGCAACCAAGGAAGAGCGCGAGAAGGTGCATAGATTGAGCAATGCATGTGTGAGATATGTAACTGGGGCTAGGAAGGATGAGCACATAACCCCTGACAGGAGACGTCTGGGCTGGCTACGTACGGACTCACGCAGATCTTACTTTGCAGCAGTACTCATGTTTAAAATTCTACGGCTGCGTGAGCCCAGTTATCTGGCTGCCCTCTTTACGGAGCATAAGCCCAGGCCTACTAGTCGGGGTGTGCAGCCAGAACTTCAGGCCCCTGAGTTATAAAACGAGTGATATGGCGTTTCGGGCACAGAGTGTCAAACTCTGGAACTCTCTCCCACCCTCCATACGCTATTTACCATCGTTATCGGCATTCAAGAGGGCGGTGCGCCAGCACCTTTATGATCTCGACGCCTAGCCTTCTAGAAGGATGGAAACTGCCAGCACGGAAACCTAGATTTATTAGTTAGTTTAGATTTAGATTAGTATTCTTGACTCTGCGGATTAACTGCGATCTGCGTTTTTTTTTCTCTTTTTCTCTTTTTGTTTTAGACTAAGTAGCTGTGATTTATGTACTACTGTGATATTACTAGAATAGGTATTTAAAATGTGATATTTATTAAATCTAGCATAAATTGTGTTCTTGCCTTTACTAAATGTATTTTATCTGTGATATCCATTTTAAAGCATTCAAACGTACTATTAACTGTGATATCAATTTTAGAGTAGTACCAGCTGTGATACTTTACTGAGCGATATTTTTCTGTTGTATTTTATATCGTTTCTTATCCTATTATATTATATTTTCTATCATATTTTCTGTTATCATCTAAAAACCTGTATATTACTTATTTTTAAATTTTATTGTATTTGATTTTTTAATTATGCATTGCATAAACCTCTGTATTGATTTTTTGCCGTGAAGGCAGATAATAAACCTCTCTCTCTCTCTCTCTCTCTCTCTCTCTCTCTCTCTCTCTCTCTCTCTCTCTCTCTCTCTCTCTCTCTCTCTCTCTCTCTCTCTCTCTCTCTCTCTCTCTCTCTCTCTCTCTCTCTCTCTCTCTCTCTCTCTCTCTCTCTCTCTCTCTCTCTCTCTCTCTCTCTCTCTCTCTCTCTCTCTCTCTCTCTCTCTCTCTCTCTCTCTCTCTCTCTCTCTCTCTCTCTCTCTCTCTCTCTCTCTCTCTCTCTCTCTCTCTCTCTCTCTCTCTCTCTCTCTCTCTCTCTCTCTCTCTCTCTCTCTCTCTCTCTCTCTCTCTCTCTCTCTCTCTCTCTCTCTCTCTCTCTCTCTCGAGAGAGAGAGAGACAGAGAGAGAGAGAGAGAGTGCTGTCCCAGTCGCTCAGCAATACACGAGTGCCGCGCACTCATGTCCGCGGAGACCGGAGGTATTCGCTACGCCGTGCTACCGAATAAGGGAATGGAATTGAGTTACGCGAAATAATACGCGAACAGTTAAAAGAATAAGTAGTTTACTTTATTGCTTCGTGGGCAAAATAACGAGGTATAACTGCTGCGCGCTCAAAGCACGAGCAGCCTCGGGTGCTGCGCCTGCGCGCGCGAAGTACATTACCTTACCATGAATGACATCAACCCTGAACTGCTGGGCTCGGAATTTGTTACCAGCATTCCAAACCGTAGAATCTTTATAAATGTAATGCTACCTTGGGACAAATTTATATTTCTTAAGTGTCTAAGGCCCATTGCCCATGAACTAGGCTTCAAGTACCTTTGGCATTCTGGTGGTAGATTTCTGGACAGGCGAAAAGGAGGTGAGCGCCCGCGCGTCGTTATGTCTGCTGCTGACCTTCAGGCCATCCAAATGGCCTGTCCGTCTGCCTCCAAACAAAATTTGCCAACTGAGAATATGGTTAAAAATAATAACAACGTAGACACAAGGTAGGGAGCGGAACAGGCAGAGAAGATAGCGCAAACGCCATGACTAGGCTCGATAGCTGCTGGTGGAAGGAAGGGAAGTTCGCTAAAAGCGGGGACTCTCAACATCAACTCCATTCGACATCGCATGGAGAGGCTTCGTCTGTATCTGGCTGATGATCCCTCTTATCACATTTTCGGCATAGTAGAATCTTGGTTGGCCCCCGTTGTCGACGATAACCTCGTTCAGATACAGGGATGCACAGTACTTAGGCAAGATAGAAATATCAATGGCGGCGGACTTGCCCTGTATGTACGCAAGGAGTTTACAATTACCAAACTTGTCTCCTCTAATACAGAGGGTCGAGAGAAGCCAACTATTCTCGTATACTTATTTTGCAGCATGAAACAGGGCAATTCCCCGCCAATACTAGTCGGGCTCATCTATAGACCTCCTCACGTGGCAATGCAAAAGAACCCAGCTCTTTTTGATATTCTACTTGAGCTGAGTAGTCAACTTAGTCATAGGATCATCATGGGCGATCTGAACGGGAACCTGTTCTCGGAAACGGACGCTGACGCAACAACCATCAAAAGATTATCCGAAGAACTATCTCTTCAAATCGTCCAACATGGCGCTACTCACCACAAATCGCCGACGACTCACACATGGATTGCTTTAATCTTCACTGACAAAAACGACGTTATACTCGACTATAACAATGAACATCTGCCCAGTTTGGACAAACACGCCATCATCGATGTCACCATCGATATCTATTTACCATCATTTAAAAGAGACTCGTTCGAATACCGAGATTTTAATAACATTAGTCCCACTACACTTAACAACCTGTTGAGTTGCTGCAACTGGGTAGATGTCAACTCAATCGAATCCAACTTGAAGGAAGCTTTAGACAATCTAAATTCTAACTTACATTTTGCAATAGATGAATTAGCTCCTTTGAAAAAAATTAACTGTAGCAAGAAGTTTGCTCCTTGGCTTGGTCAGGAGTTGAGGCAACTCATAGACAAACGTAATGCCACCCACAGGCGCTATAAGCGTACTGGGCGCGTGACGTTGCTCGACGAGTTTCTTCGACTGTTTAGTGAAGTCGATACGCGCATAACTCAGGAGCGAAATTCCTTCGTGCATAACCATCTTTCAGACGCTCTTCATGCGAACAAGGATATATGGAAGGAAATCCGCAATCTCGGCCTCCTACCGGGACGAAAAGAGGAGGATCTTCAAGGATTTTCGCCAGATAAGCTGAACGCCAACTTCGCTGGTGTCTCCATCCCCCCTTCGAAAATACCGAACACGCAATGGACATTATTTATCAGCAAATGAGAAGGGTTTTTCATTTAAACCATTCGGTATCAATGATGTCGTCCTTGCGATATCTCACTTCTCCTCACAGGCGAGGGGGCTGACGGTGTTCCTCAGAGGGTGGTTTTAAAAGCTTTACCAGTCATCGGTGACTACCTCGTGAGAATATTCAATTCCTCTTTTGCCAGGGGCATTTTTCCGGGTGCCTGGAAGCAAGCGCAGATAATTGCAATTAAAAAGAATGCAGCTGCATCAACTCCATCGGATTTTCGTCCTATTGCACTGCTCTATTTCCTTTCCAAGGTTCTCGAACAGATTGCTCACAAACAAATCACGGAGTATTTAAACAAAAATAACTTACTCGATCCCCTTCAAGCTAGATTCCGAAGGCATCACAGTACACAAACAGCGTTGCTTAAACTGACAGACGACATCCAGATGGCTAAAGACAACTTGAAATTGACGCTACTACTACTATTTGATTTTAGTAAGGCCTTTGACACTATCTCACCATCAACATTACTACGTAAACTCCGTCAGCTAGGGTTTTCCAGGACGGCACTCCTGTGGTTGAAGTCATATTTATAAGGACGCAGTCAGATGGTGCTGTCGACTAAGAGTGGAAACTCGGATTGGTTAGAAACTAATCTTGGAGTCTCGCAGGTTTCCGTTCTGGGCCCTCTACTGTTTTGCCTTTATGTGAATGATCTACACGACGTACATGCAATAAAACATATATTCTACGCAGACGACCTGCAAATCTATTTACACGCCACGAAGGATGATATTGGGAAGGGTATTGCTCGACTGTCTGATGCGGCGAAAAAGATGTCTGAGTGGGCGGAGGGCTCCGGCCTGCATCTCAATGCCGCAAAAACTAAAGCAATCATATTTGGATCAAGGCCGAATGTAAATGTAATTATTTCTTTGAGATTTGCAGATATTGAGATGCGTACCGGCGTACTCATTCCGTCCATCGCTGAAGTCACGAATCTCGGTCTGACATTCGATAGTAAGTTAACATGGAAGTCACACGTTGATCAAATTACCAAAAAGGTCAATAGAGCCCTATATAGTTTGCGGTTCATCAGAGCTTGTACCACCGAGACTCTCCGCAGAAGGCTAGTCGAGAGCTTAGTACAATCCCACTTACAAGGGGAGACCAAGGAGTCCGGAACTCCAATTTACATTACATCTGGTCTGAGAACCTTTTTTTATCATAAAAAGAGGTTGTGCCAATCCATTCTTTCCATTGGGCTTTGTGTCAGAAGTTACATCAGTTGGAAGTTCGAAATTTTAGCTATATTTATGATTTATGGTATATTGCCAGTAATGATCGCATTCAAACATATACCCATCATTTATATGTATTAATTGACACCCATATCATACAAAATCATAAAAAAATATCTCTTTCAAATAGACAATCATATTATTTGTTGTTTTTCACTGATGAACTTAAATTTAATATTAAAATCTCATATAATTCCGAAAATCAGCAAAATTCTTCTTTATCGCACTTGTTAAAGACTATCTACCTTGTCGACTTAACAAATATTTTTTCTAAAATAAAAAATAAATATTTTTTTTTCTAAAATATCTTTAAACATTTCATTATTTGTATCAACTTTCAATCTTAATTACATCTAAAAACTTTTTATCGTTGTTATTATACGAAACTGTAAATATCATAGATGATGTAATGTTTGATTCGATAAATATATAAACTTCTTACCCTTGCGTCATCCATAGAATCCTTATATTCTTTATAATTTAATATTAATTGCATTGTTTACATCAGATTGTGAATAAATAAAGTACGGGTGGAGATTTATTCATTCAAAATGGTATAATTACAGCATGATTTTCCATATCGTTCCTGTAATGAAATAATAATACAGAAAGGTTTGTGCCCTACATGTTTAATACATAATAATATAATATAGATAACTTTTGAAAAACAACTTTCTAATAACCGTACCAGAAAAATATTCAAATTATTTTTATAAAGTATAATACTGGCATTGTAGAAGCAGCTGTAAAGATATTTAGCTAGAAAGATCAAAGTTTTAACAACAACAATAAAAAGTTTTTAAATATTATTAAGATTAAAAGTTGATACAAATAATTAAATGTTTAGAGATATTTTATAAGAAAATATTTAGTTTTTATTTTAGAAAAAATATTTCTTAAGTTGACAAGGTAATTTTTGGAATTAAATGAGATTTTAATATTAAATTTGAGTTCATCAGTGAAAAACAACAAATAATATGGTTCTGTTTACTTGAAAGAGATATATTTTTGATGTTTTCGGATGATATAGAAGCCAATTAATACATATAAATTATGGGTATTTATTTGAATGTTAACATTAGTGCAAATATATCATAAATAAAAAAATATAGCTAAAATTTCAAACTTCCAACTGCTGTCGATTCTGACACAAAGCCCAATGGAATGAACGGCTTGGTACATCCTCTTTTTATAATAAAAGAAGCCTCTCAGACCAGGCGTCATGTAAATTGGGATTCCGGACTCTTTGGTCTCCCCTTGTTAGATTATTGTACGGTGGTATACCTAGACGCGACGGGCGAACAGCGACTAAGACTGAAGAGGCTAAGCAATGCATATGTGAGACACGTTCTTGGAGTTAAGAGGGATGAACACATCGCCCCCTACAGGAGACGCTTAGGCTGGCTTCACCCGGATACTCGTTGGCAATACTTTGCAGCCATTCTACTATATAAGATATTACGGGTCCGAGACCCCAGTTATCTCGCTGCTTTCTTGGAGGAGCATAAGTTTCGGCCGACCAGTATAGGAGTGTGCAGCCGGAACTCAAAATCCCGGCTGTCAACTATGCTATGACTGATCTAGCTTTCCAAGTCTGGGGCGTTCATTTCTGGACCTCTCTTCCCTCCTCTCTGCGCCACTGACCGTCATTAAACGCGTTCAGGAGGGCGGTGCGCCAGTATCTTTGTGATTGTGATTCCGCCTCCTAACCCCTCTTCCTTGTGTGTAAGGAGCTGCCAGCATAAGAAACTATACGAAGAAACTTCGAAAATGTAAATAATAACTGGGCTTTATTGGGCCTAACTGTGATTAAAAATTTCTGTGATAGTTTTGACGTGATAACATTATTCTAAATCGTTTAAATGTATTTAATATTATTGTGATATTTTTATTTATAGATGTATAAGAATTTTAAAATGTTACACGCGATTTACATGTCTTCATAAACACATCTTATTTTTATTTCCATCAAATTATTTTCTATCTAATTATTCTTTTGTACACTAATTGATTATTGTGTTCTCTTACAAAATGTATATTTATACCGATCTTCTATAATGTATACATAATTTTTGCTGTGAAAGCAAATAAAGGTCATCTATCTATCTATCTATCTATCTATCCGCGATTTTATACTACCATACGCGATATACATAAGACTGTCTGATTGCGAAAAATGACTGGAATGTGCGTTGATGGCAGATGTCGTCATACTATTTGACGACAGATGTCACACCATCTTTTAATAAATTAGCTGCTATACCTGTCTGTGCTACAGGAAGAACGTTTATTTTATTATCTTTGAAATAAGCAATTAATGTATTAAGAATATAGCTTTTACGACTTCCACCAGGGCCATCTATGAAAAAACATTTGCATTCCCATTAACAGCATAGTGTTAAAAATGATACTTTGTGCATTTGTGAATGTATTTATTCTATCATTTATATTCTAACATGCTTTATTAAAATAATCTACAACGTTATCATTATAGTTGTCAATCGTAATATCTAAAGAAGACAAATTGAAATCTGTTAAAGAATAACCGTTTACACTTAAAATATCATTAATGATTTTAAGTGCGGAATGTTCATCTATGACTTCATTTACTGTAGGCACGTAAAAATCCTTTTATACTTATCAAATAGTTCTCTAGCATTTACAGGATTATAAAACAACATATATAAGCAAATAACTCGCACATAGCTTTCGGAAATTTGTATTGTGATGCTTCTTGTAGGCAACTGTCCCATTCTTCATCTGTTGCAATTAAATTTCTAGCTTGAGCAGCTTCAAGAAAAGTTGAGTAAGTTACATTTTCTACTGTTTTCAAGTATTGAAAAGAGGTTGCACCACTAACATGTAAAAGTAATAATCTTGCTAAATACATTCTACTTAAAACTTGTTTTTTAAATTATTTTCTTACATTCCACATTTTGCATGTTTCAGCAAAAACATAATAATTTGGAATATTACAATATAAATATTTATTTGCTACAGCATCCTTTTTATTAAGTTGAAACCACGCCGTACGAGTTGTATCTACATTTTTAGTATTAATTTCATCTTCACAACCTTCTCTAAAGAACACGTTTTGTTCATTTTCGATATGAACAGCTGATCTATAAATTGTATGCGATAATTCACTCAGGTACTTGAGGTAAAGCTGTATATTCTTAAGTTTTAGTATCTTATTTTAATAAATAAATAAAAAAGTTTAACCTCAATAAATTACTTTGTTTTAAAAGTTAATAAGCATCATAATATATGTAACATTTATTTTTACCATATAAAAAGGAAGTGTATCGATAACAAAATAATGTTACGTATAGGTGTGGTATTCATGTAATATATTCTTTTTCAATGAACCAATTAACCTGATTATTGTATATTTTGCATAATTTATGTATATTTTAACAAAGTAAACCTTTGAGTACCCTTTTCGCTTGAAATTAAGAGTAAATATATTACAGATTTCAATAATTTATAGATTAAATTGTAGAACAAATAATTAAGTTTGTACATAATTCAAATTGTATAAAGCGTAGCCCTAACAAGAAAGCCATTTTATTTATAAATAATTAAGCAGTATTTATCTTGATATTGGAATATACATTGCAAAACTATCTGTCACCTAATTTATGCACACATAATAATAGATTACCCGGTTGAAATCGTCTGATGAAAACTAATACAAATTTGCAGATTCTGGTGCAAAAACCGCATAGGTTATTAGGTCTCTGTACCCTTTTTGTACGGTTTTATCAGACCTTTTCAACCGGATAATTATGAAATGTAATTTTAAGAAATGTGTATTCGTAAAGAGAGTGTTTCTCATCCAATATTCAAAAAATAAAAAATGAATGTAATTAATAACTGATAATTCATACGGCTTATTCTATAAGCCTCATATTATTGAAAATAGATGTTTCATGTTCTATTTGATGCTTTAACAAAATTCAGTGATTTGATCCAGTACACAGGATGTATGAATAATATTAACTCGTATAGAAATAATAATTGTAATAAAATCTAAGAAATTGTATGAAAATGTAAGAAAATGTATAAAACTGTATAAAACCATTGGTTTTTGACATTTTTTTTATGGCTTTATACACTTTATTACATTTTCTTATACTTATACATTTCCTTACAAATATTACTATTTTTTCCAATTTAGTCTGCAAAAACAAATTGTAAAAAAACGTAAGGAAAGGTAAGAAAATATAAAAAAAATATAAGAAAACGTAAGAAAATGTATAAAAATGTGTAAAAATGTATAAAAGTGTATATAACTGTAGAAATCGTTTCGCATAAAATGTCCGAAAACCAATGGTTTTATACGGTTCTGTACACTTTCTTACAGTTTTGTACAATTTCTTACCGTTTTCTACATTTTCGTACATTTCTTTTTTTCATTCCGGAAGTTTTTAAATCAACCTCATTATCAAAAATGCTAATTATTGGTTTTTTGATATTTCAAAAAATCATAACTTTTTTCAATTAGCTTGTGCATATTTGGTTAAAAAAGCATTTTGAAGAGTTTTAAAAGAGAATTGAAAAAAATTTTGTCGAACAAAAAATTTTAAGGCGCAGTCTCAATATTCTACGATGAAGGTATATCAAAAACCAACCAGAGACTTTCAAAAAGAGTCATAAAATAAATACTGGCACATTCTACAGATAGAATGTAAACTTTTCTGCAATTAAAGTTCTATACAAAAGGTTTCAAATTTTGAGTACAAAAATGATAAACGTTGGATTTTAACCAAAAATTGCAATAAATTTGAATTTTCAATGTTGCATCCGACATAGCATGAAAGCTTCCTGGAAGTTTTATGAAAGCTTCCAAGAAAGATTCGGAATCTTACAGGAAGCTTACATGGAAGATTCCTGAAAGCTCAAAATGTCCGCCCTTTTTTCTCACAAAAAGCTTTCAGGAAAGATTCTATTAATCTTCCCAGAAAGCTTTCCGGGATCTTTTATCAAACTTTTAAAAGAGTAACTGGTAGCTTTGTGAAAGATTTGTCAATCTTTATGGAAGCTTTCTTGAAAGAATACGGTAAGTTTACAGAGAATCTTTCAGCAAGACTTTAGTAAGATAGCTGTAAAGATCCTTGTAAGGTTTTTGATAGATTTATTGAAATCTTTCAGAAAGCTTACATGAAAGATTCCTGTAAGCTTAAAATTCCGCTCAATTCTTTCTCGAAAGGATACGGTAAGTTTACAGGAAATCTTCCAATAAGACTTTAGTAAGATAGCTGTAAAGATCCTTGTAAGGTTTTTGATAGATTTATTGAAATCTTTCAGAAAGCTTACATAAAAGATTCCTGTAAGCTTAAAATTCTGCCCAATTTACTGGCAAAAGCTTTAAAAAAAATCTATTAATATTTCCGGAAAACTTTCCAGGACCTTTCATCAAGTTTTTAAAAGAATAACTGGAAGCTTTGTGAAAGATTTGTCAATCTTTCAGAAAGATTCTACGAAACATTCTAGTAATCTTTCAAGAAACCTTTCACGAACCTTTTTTCAAGTTCTTGAAAGATTACTTTGGAACTTAAAGCCATACATATTACATACAATACTCTAAAGTATAACTATTATTACAATTCTCGCATATTATTTAGAATTTATTACTATATTAATCGCAATTTTTTCATCGCAGAAAAAATTTTACATAAAATTTTTTGACCTAACCGGGAATCGAACCTACAACCCTTGGGTTACTACGCACGCATGCTATCCGTTACGCTATCGCTCGCTTGAAGGAGTTGGAACATTTTCATCCAAACAAGGTGCACTATCTACGATTATTTAATTGTTATTAAATAATATCATACATACATACCTAACATACATGTTATTATTTCGATTATTCATCTAAAATATTAATGGCTTTAAAATGGCCATGTAAAATACCGAAACGATACCTACCTTACCGGCACCTAAGTTTTATTTTTTTTATCGTATTTAAACAAAAATTTCAGAGAAAAGCGTTCTTTTACGGAAATCCAACGCTTTTTCCTAAAGTTTGTGTTTAGATGTAATAAAAAAATAAAATTTTGGTGCCGATAAGCTAGGGATCTACGTTTGAGTTGAACATGGCCTCAAAGTTAAAACGGTATTATAAAATCAAGTTTCAATTAAAACATTATAAAATCAATTATAAATGTATTAAAATATTATCAAATTTACTTTATTTATATTTGCTTATATTCTATATATGTTTAATATAAATGGATAAAGAAATTTTTCAATTCATTAAAAAAGCATAATTTTGTTCTAAGTTGATGAAATCTTCAAATCTATATTTTCAACTCAAAAATAACTTCAAAATAGTCTCAAAAGAGATGAAAAGAGAGGGGATTAAACATATTGCAAGAATATGTGTTTATATTAGATGCATCTTTAAGATGAAATGGCGAAAAAGTTATTTACAATTCATATAACTATTATGTATTTAGAAAAAGTTGTTACTTTTTCAAATCACATTTTTAAGACCAAATTACCTCGTGAGTAGTTATAAATACATAATTTATAATGAAATTAACTGTACTTTAAGAATATCGGTATCCATTTTCTATACCTGAAGAATCAATTAAAAAGAAAATTATTTCTGAAACAAAAAATTTTGGCAAAATTGTTATTTTATCAAAATAAGACCTTATTGTCATTCATTTGACTCCAAAATTTAATCAGTTCTGAGTTAAGACATACGTAAGATGCATGCAAAAGTTCAGCTCATTACGTCTATCCGTTCAAGAGTTATGCCGGGGACAAAATTTCGTTTCATAAATTCATACATACATACATTTTTTTAAACTCTCTTCTTCTGACTCAGAAATCTCAATAACATCGAAATTCATCAAAATCTCTGTTTTGAAAATTTTCACTATTACAACGCTTTCTCTTTGAGAAATAAATATAGTGTCAATAGGGAGAAATAAAATTCGTATACTGAATATATTTTAACACTCCGTGCGCAAAGCTCGACTTCGCACACACTCAAATAAAAAAGCATATGCTAAATCAAGCTTTGTACACGTCGTATACAAAAATACGGTTCGATACGCGAGCGAGAAGGTGATTTGAACCTTGTGTGACCTTTTCACCCTAGCTTCGCTCAGGTGCAAACGTCCACACTAGGATAAAATCACTTTGACGCACTAGCATCGAAATTTATCTGTATTATTTTGACTCTCCGTGCGCAAAGCGCGATTTCGCGCACGCTTGTTTTTTGAATGAAAAAGCATACGCTAAATCAAGCTTTGTACACATCGTGTCAAAAGATACTGTTCGGTACACAAGCGAAAAGGTACACGCGTTAGTATCAAACTGTACTATTTCTAAACAAAGAAAATATTAACTTTAATTATTAATTTTAAACATTCATTTGGAAAAACACGTCTTCCTTTTATGCAAATACAATACTCAGAATTCATTTGGCAATTCTTATGAGAGTACTATTATGAGAGATAATTGTTGAAAAATTGGATCAAAATGACAAAAATGCAGATTTCTACTTATCAACATTAAAATTATTTTTAATTAAAAAGTTTTTAAACAGTTTTTTGGAAAACCACAATTTTAACGCCCTCCTTATATTTAAATACTATACATAGAATTATTTTATAGCCATTCTATTATAATTTTGATAAAGTATACTCGTTGGAAGATGATGTCGGTATCCAACATCTCCTTAAAGCATTCATTTTTGGAATATTTTATTAAGGGTTCCCGAAATCTTTCTAAAGCTTTCATGAAATGTTGCTCAGTTGCATAGGTGGAATTTTTTGTTATTCCATTAAACTTACGGCAAGCTTTCGCGGAACCTTACCAGAATATGTTACGGTTCCAGTAATCTTTGACTTATTGTCACGGCAATCTTTTATGAAAGGTTCTATTTATGTTGAGTAGAATCTTCCCTGGGGTATTCATAAATCTTTTTTAAAAGTTTTTCGGAAGATTTGCAATGAATGTTATAGTTCGATCTTTTACTAAGCTTACTGTAACCCTTCTGGTTACCTTTCATGATAGATTCCAGTATTCATGAATCTTTCTCAAAAATTTTTCAGAAGATTTGCAATTTATGTTCCAGTTTATCTTTCAGTAAGCTTACTGTTACCTTTCTAGTTATCTTCCATGAAAAATTCAAGTATCTATTATTAGAATGTTTCATGGAAGATTCTGGAAACCTTTCAAAAGCTTTCATGGAATGTTACTGAATCGCACATTTGGAATTTTTTTATCTGGTTCCACAAAACTTACGGGAAGCTTTCATGAACATTGCAAGGGAACGCGACTGGGGAGTTTCGCCGGAACCTTCCATTAGGCTTTTCCATTATTTTTCGGTAATCATGCTAACTGCAATCTTTCATACAAGATTTTATTGATGTTTAGTAGAATTTTCCCTGAAAGTATTCAGTAATCTCTTTCAAAAGGCTTTTGGAAGATTTTCAATAAATTTTCCAGTTTAATCATTCAGTAAGCTTACTGTAACCTTTCTAGTTATCTTTCATGAAAGATTCCAGTATCAATTCTGAGAATGTTTCATGTAAGGTTCCGGAACCCTTTCAAAAGCTTTCATTGTATATGGTCGAGTCTTATAGTTCGAATCTTTTTTGTTGATTCCGTTAAACTTACGCGAAGCTTCCGTGTAACATTGCAAGTTAACGGTACTGGAAAGTTTCGCCGGAAACCTTCCATTAAGCATATCGCATTATTTTTCGCTAATCTTTTATCCATGCTTACTGCAATCTTTCATAAAAGTTTCCATTTATGATCAGTGCAATCTTCCCTGCAAGGATTTTGAAATCTGTTTTGCTATCTTACCGTAAGCTTTCAATAAAGATAAAAATGTAATCATCTCAAAAGCTTACTGTAATATTGTTATTTTCTTTCGTAAAAAATTCCTGTAATCTTTTGTTCATGCTTCCTGTAATCTTTCATGAAAGGTTCTGTTTAGGTTTAGTGGAATCTTTCCTGCAAGGATTTTGTAATCTGTTTTGCAAGCTTAGCGTAAGCGTTCAACAAAGATAACAATGTAATCTTTCCAAAAGCTTACTGTAATATTGTTATTTCCTTTCGTGAAAGATTCGTATATTGATTCATGGAATATTTCATGTAAAATTCCCGTAAGCTTACCAGAAGCTTACATGTAATATTCGTCGATTGGTCATTTGCAATCTTGATTGGAATATTGCTTTAACCTTTCTGAAAGCATACAAGAAACCTTAAAATTTAATCTTTCTGAATGTTCAGTTAACTTTTTAAAAGATTAAGGAACGCTTCAGCTGGAATATTTCTTGAACCTTTCTTTGGGAAGGTTTCATGCTATGTGGGTAGGAATGTTACGGATTCGCATAGTTGGAATTTTTTCGGTTGGTTCTCTAAAACTTACGGGAAGCTTTCGTGGAACATTGCAAGGTAACGCTACTGGAAAGTTCCGTGGGAACCTTCCATTAAGCTTTACGCATTATTTTTCGATAATCTTTTATTCATGCTCACTGTAATCTTTCATGGCAGATTTCATTTAGGTATAATGGAATCTTCCCTGAAAGTATTTATAAATCCTTTTCAAAAGGTTTTTGGAAAATTTGAAATCAATGTTCCAGTTTAATATTTCAGAAAGCTTACTGTAACCTTTATAGTTCTCTTTCATGAAAGATTCCAGTATTAATTATTAGAATGTTTCATGAAAGATTCTGTCAGCTTTTCAAAAGCTTTCGTGTAATGTTACTCTGGTGAATAGTTAGAATCATTTGGTTGTTTTTGCGAATCTTACGGGAAGCTTTCGTGGAACATTGCAACGTAACGCTACTGGCTTTACGCATTATTTTTCGGTAATATTTTGTTCATGCTTACTGTAATCTTCCATGAAAGGTTCCACTTATGTATAGTGGAATCTTCCCCGAAAGTATTAATGAATCTTTTTCAAAAGTTTTTCGGAAGATTTGCAAGAAATGTTCCATTCTAATCTTTCAGTAAGCTTACTGTAACCTTTCTCATTACTTTTCATGAAAGAGTCCGTATCGATTCTGAGAAGGTTACATGTAAGGATCCGGGAACCTTTCAAAACCTTTCATGGAATGTTACGCGAGTCTTATAGTTGGAATCTTTTTTGTTGATTCCGTCAAACTTACAGAAAGCTTTCGTGAAACATTTCCAGGTATTGCTACTGAGAGTTTCAGCTGGAGCCTTCCATTAATCTTTTCGCATTATTTTTCGGTAATCTTTTGTTCATGCTTACTACAATCTTTCATGAGAAGTTCTATTTTTGTTTAGTCGAATGTTCCCGGAACGCATTCATCAATCTTTCTCAAAAGTTTTTCGGAAGATTTGCAAGAAATGTTCCTGTTCAATCTTTCAGTAAGCTTACTGTAATCTTTCTAGTTTACTTTCATGGAAGACTCCAGTATCGATTCTTAGAATGTTTCATGGTGGATGTCGGTAACCTTTCAAAAACTTTCATGGAATGTTACGGAATCGCATAGCTGGAATTTTTTTGGTTGGTTTCCGAAAACTTACGGGAAGCTTTCGTGGAGCATTGCAAGGTAACGCTAATGGTAAGTTTTGCCGGAACCTTCCTTTAAGCTCTTTGCATTATTTTTCGGTAATCTTTCATTCATGCTTACTGACACCTTTCATGAAAGGTTCTATTTGTGTTCAGTGGAATCTTTACTGCAAGGATTTGGGAATCTCCTTTGCAATCTTAGCGTAAGCTTTCAACAAAGATAACGGTGTAATCTTCCCAAAAGCTTGCCGTAATATTTTTGTTTCCTTTCGTGAAGGATTCCTGGATTGATACCTGCAAGGTCTTGGGAATCTCTTTTGCAATCTTAGCATAAGCTTTCAACAAAGATAACAGTGTAATCTTTCTAAAAACTTACTGTAATATTGCTGTTTCCTTTCGTGAAAGATTCCTGAATTGATTCCTGAAATATTTCACGTAAGATTCCCGTAGGCTTTCCAGAAGCTTACGTGTAATATTCGTCGAAAGGACATTTGGCAATCTTGATTGTAATATTGCTTTAACCTTCCGGGAAGCTTACAAGAAAGCTTACAATGAAATCTATCTGAAAGTTACAGTTATCTTTTAGAAAGGTTGAGGAAAGCTTCCATTGGAATATTTCTTGAATCTTTCACTGGGAAGATTTCATGCTATGTGCGGAAAGATTTCAGTATCGATTCTTAGAATTTTTCATGGTTGGTGTCAGAAAGCTTTCAAAAACATTAATGGAATGTTACGGGATCTCATAGTTGGAATTTTTTGGTTGGTTTCCGAAGATGTACGAGAAGCTTTCGTGGAACATTGCAAGGTAATGCTACTGCAATGTTTCGCGGGAACCTTCCATTAAGTTTTTCGCATTATTTTTCGGTAATGTTGCATTCATGCTTATTGCAATCTTTCATGAAAGGTTCCATTTATGTTTAGTGCAATCTTTCCTGAAAGTATTCATCAATCTTTATCAAAAGTTTTTCGGAAGATTTGCAAGAAATGTACCACTTCAATCTTTCAGTAAGCTTACTTTAACCTTTCTAGTTATCTTTCATGAAAAATTCCAGTATCGATTCTTAGAATGGTTCATGGTCGATGTTGGCAACCTTTCAAAAACGTTCATGGAATGTTACGGAATCGCATAGTTGGAATTTTTTCGGTTGGTTCGCTTAAACTTACGGGAAGCTTTTGTGGAACATTGGAAGTTAACGCTACTGGAATGTTTTGCGGGAACCTTCCATTAAGTTTTTCGCATTATTTTTCGATAATATTGCATTCATGCTTATTGCAATCTTTCATGAAAGGTTCTATTTATCTTAGTGGAATTTTTCCTGCAAGTATTTGGGAATCTCTTTGGTAATCTTAGCTTAATCTTTCAAGAAAGATAACAGTGTAATCTTCCCGAAAGCTTACCGTAATGTTGTTGTTTCCTTTTGTGAACGATTCCTGTATTGATACCTGCAAGGATTTGCGAATCTCTTTTGCAATCTTACCGTAAGCTTTCAACAAAGGTAACAGTCTAATCTTCCCAAAAGCTTACTGTAATATTGTAGTTTCATTTCGTGAAAGATTCCTGTATCAATTCCTGCAAGGATTTGGTAATCTTTTCTGCAATCTTAGCGTAAGCTTTCAACAAAGATAACAGTATAATCTTCCCAAAAGCTTACTGTAATATTGCTGTTTCCTTTTTTGAAACATTCCTGTATTGATCCCTGCAAGGATTTGGGAAGCTCTTTTTCAATCTTAGCGTAAGCTTTCAACAAAGCTGACAGAGTAATATTCCCAAAAGCATACTGTAATATTTCCTTTTCCTTTCGTGAAAGATTCCTGTATTGATCTCTGCAAGGATTTGGGAATCTCTTTGGTAATCTTAGCGTAAGCTTTCAAAAAAGATAACAGTGTAATATTTCTAAAAGCTTACCGTAATATTGCTGTTTCCTTTTGTGAACGATTCCTGTATTGATCCCTGCAAGCATTTGGGAATCTCTTTTGCAATCTTACAGTAAGCTTTCAACAAAGGTAACAGTCTAATCTTCCGAAAAGCTTGCTGTAATATTGTAGTTTCCTTTCGTGAAAGATGCCTGTATTAATCCCTGCAAGGATTTGGTAATCTTTTCTGCAATCTTAGCGTAAGCTTTCAATAAAGATAACATATAATCTTCCCAAAAGCTTACTGTAATATTGCTGTTTCCTTTTTTGAAAGATTCCTGTATTGATCCCTGCAAGGATTTGGGAAGCTCTTTTTCAATCTTAGCGTTAGCTTTCAACAAAGATAACAGTGTAATATTTCCAAAAGCTTACTGTAATATTGCATTTTCCTTTCGTGAAAGATTCCTGTATTGATCCCTGCAAGGATTTGGGAATCTCTTTGGTAATCTTAGCGTAAACTTTCAAAAAAGATAACAGTGTAATCTTTCTAAAAGTTTACCGTAATATTGCTGTTCCCTTTCGTGAAGATTCCTGTATTGATCCCTGCAAGGATTTGGGAATCTCTTTGGTAATCTTAGCGTAAGCTTTCAAAAAAGATAACAGTGTAATCTTTCTAAAAACTTACCGTAATATCGCTGTTTCCTTTTGTGAACCATTCCTGTATTGATCCCTGCAAGCATTTGGGAATCTCTTTTGCAAACTTACAGTAAGCTTTCAACAAAGGTAACAGTCTAATCTTCCCGAAAGCTTACTGTAATATTGTAGTTTCCTTTCGTGAAAGATTCCTGTATTGATCCCTGCAAGGATTTGGTAATATTTTCTGCAATCTTAGCGTAAGCTTTCAACTAAGATAACAGTATAATCTTCCCAAAAGCTTACTGTAATATTGCTGTTTCCTTTTTTGAAAGATTCCTGTATTGATCCCTGCAGGATTTGGGAAGCTCTTTTTCAATCTTAGCGTTAGCTTTCAACAAAGATAACAGTGTAATATTCCCAAAAGCTTACTGTAATATTGCATTTTCCTTTCGTGAAAGATTCCTGTATTGATCCCTGCAAGGATTTGGGAATCTCTTTGGTAATCTTAGCGTAAGCTTTCAAAAAAGATAACAGTGTAATCTTTCTAAAAGCTTACTGTAATATTGCTGTTTCCTTTCGTGAATGATTCCTGTATTGATTCTTGGAATATTTCACGTAAGATTCCCGTAAGCTTTCTAGAAGCTTTCATGTAATATTCGTCGAAAGGGCATTTAGCAATCTTGATTGTAATATTGCTTTAACCTTCCGGGAAGCTTACAAGAAACCTTACAATGGAATCTATCTGAAAGTTTCAATTATCTTTTAAAAAGGTTGATGAAAGCTTCCATTGGAATATTTCTTAAATCTTTCACTGGGAAGCTTTCGTGCTATGTGGGATATCTTTTCTATTTATGCAAATATCGATTTAAAATTTTAGGACCATGTTTTGTTCATAAAAAACTATAAGTAGAAAAATTTTGAGCGATTTTAAAATTTTGAGCTGCTGACTTTACCTGAAATATCCTATATATATACTAGGGGGGGTACCCCCCTACTCGCTCCGCCCGTCAACCCCCATATAAAATAAATTTAATAATTTTATTTGAAAAGAGATATAATGATGGAATAAGAGAACAAATCACCCTGATGTTCATTATTTTAAATTATTACACTTATTTTATTAAGTTACTTTATAAATATTGAACAATGTTTTAAATTTAACCAATAACTGTGTTGCGTTAATTCGTTTTATATAAACTTTATTAACTATAAAGATTGGTTGAAGAGACGAACAGTTTTCCACGTCACCGGGGGTACTGTTCATGGACGCGTTGGATTGTTATTTTGAGGACGTTCTCCGGGTCGAAACAGCAATTTTAGTTTTTATATTTTTAAATAATGTTTTATTAATTTGATAACCCAAGAGTAAGTACATGTAACAAATATGTACTTGAAAGAACATAAGACAATTTTTTTCAGACAAATTCAAGCAATAGTCACTCTGATATTGTTACAATTAAAGACTAAAACTTCAATAAGTTTTTAAAATTTTTTTTATTTTTTATCCGATCTTAACGAAATGAAGCTGATTTTGTTCGCTAAGAAATTTCAGGGGGAGTATCGATGGGAAAATTTATGATACGAGTTACCAGTACGGTGCAATATTAATGTGTTTAAGAAAAGCAAATCAAGTTTTCATCAAAACTTTCTTCTTCTTCTGGTAACTCGTATCATAAATTTTCCCATCGATACTCCCCCTGAAATTTCTTAACGAACAAAATCAGCTTTATTTCGTTAAGATCGGATAAAAAATAAAAAAATTTAAAGAACTTATTGAAGTTTTTGTCTTTAATTGTAACAATATCAGAGTGACTATTGCTTGAATTTGTCTGAAAAAAATTGTCTTATGTTCTTGCAAGTATATATTTGTTACATGTACTTATTCTTGGGTTATCAAATTAATAAAACATTATTTAAAAATATAAAAACTAAAATTGCTGTTTCGACCCGGAGAACGTCCTTAAGTGGCATCCTTGGCCAATAGCCCTACATTACCACTATACCTAAAATTTTATGAAATTTTATTAAATATATTTTTATATCATTTATATTACATTTTGAAATTTAGGCAAATAATAAATTAAAAATAAATTGTATGATTTATATTATCTTTAATATACCCTTGAATGTTTTTATAAGCTTTTTATTATTTAGAACCATATATATTTATTTGTTCCTTTTATATATATTTTTGCTTTTAAATATTATATTGGATACATGAAAGAATTTAATATAATTTATTGTAAATGATTTTAAAATTAATATAATTTTATTTTCCTTAAATTTCAAATATTCCATTTTCATACTTAATAATAATTTACGTAATAATAATTTTCTTTTATTTCATTGAATTTTTATATTTATTACTTCTATTTAAAATTTACAAAGAATAATTTTCAAATTTTTAATTAAATTTTCTTTAACATATCCTGTGACGTTTTTATGTGGAAATATATATTTTTATTTTTTCTGTTATATATATTTTTGCTTATAAACATTATATTGGATACGTGAAAGAAGTTAATGTAAAATAATAGAATTAAAAATTAATATAACTTAATACTATTTTTGTGAAATTTCAAATATTTTATACTAAAAAATTGAGTTTAAATTGTATATTGAAAATATTACTTTTGATTTTGATTTATTTTCTTTTTCATATTTTTTAATTAAATTTTGTAAATAATTTAAATCATATTCTATAAGTAAATTATTACAATAGTTATTATACTTATTTTCTTCTTTTTCATGGGTTTCTATTATTTCAGTCAATTTGTCTAACTTTGTAGCATCTTCTAAATTATTACTTCTATGTATTTATTTTGTGTTGGATCCCAAATTAACGGTATTTGTATCATAGCAATATTGTTATTATATTCATTGATATAATTATTTAAATGTATTTCATATTCGTTTTGTTCATTTATATGATTCTGTAACTGTTCGTTTAATTCATCTAATTCTCTTGCGTGTTGTATACTACTCACTTCAATATACATATTTTGCACAGGATCCCATCTTAATGGACTAGGGTTTGAATCACCTTGTTCAGCCATCTTATATTTTACTAAATAATAGTTAATTACATTAAAAAAAGTAATTTACATTAAATGTATAATTAAAGTAAATTTTAATTATATTATGTAATTAATTATTGTTTTATATTTTTTCTTAAATTATTTTGATCAATTATATTATGTTATTATTCTAATATCGTTAAGAAGATCATAATATTAAAATATCATATGAATATTTTATTGTATATTTATTAAATTTTAAAATGTTATTATTTTATTTATACCATTATTATATTATAATCTTATTATTTAAATTAATTATCTAATATTTCTTTCCAAACAATATTTCTTACTTCTATTTTATTTTCAGATTCATTTTGTATATATATATTTGGATTTTTACATCGTGAAAGTGCTACGTACAATTGTCCATGGGAAAATAATTGTTTTTTTTTTAAATATTCCAACACTATTAAAACTTTGTCCTTGTGATTTATTAATAGTTATAGCAAATGCTAATACAATTGGAAATTGTTTTCTATATAAAATGAATGGTAACCATGATGATTCACAAGTATTTAGTGTAATGCGTGGTATAAATACTTTATTTCCTTTATTTTCTCCAGTAATGATTTCAGCTTCAATATTATATTTATATAAATGGGATCGTCCGCCAAAAATCAGCCAGCGGGCGCGCGGGTCGCATTTTTCATGCAAAACACGCTCTGTTCAACTCGATCGTAATCGTATTCTGAGTCTCTCAGAAAAAAACAAAAGACGATAGATTTTTTCCTGCCCTTTCCAATGGTGCTATTGTTTTTACTCTGAAACTTTTTCTTCTGGTCGAAAATTCAAGTTGAAAGTTCAGAGACATTTTTCTCAACGTATATCATGTTTTTTTTTTTCAAAATGCATATGACCATTCGAAAGTACAAGTCTTAAGCTACAAAACCTCTAAATTTTCAAATTGGAGAAATGAGGGGCTCAAAAGTAACAAGATTAAAAAGACAGCGGTGAGTGGCTGCGCGTGCTCTTCGCGCTGCGCTCGGACGCGCCGCACGCTCGGGCTTGGTATAATGAGGTCGTAATCGTATTTTGAGTCTCTCAGAAAAAAACAAAAGACATATATCGATAGATTTTTTCCTGCTCTTTTCAATGGTACTATTCTTTTTACTCCCAAACACTTTCTTCTGTTCGGAAATTCGAGTGGAAAGTTCAGAACCATTTTTCTTAAAGTATAACATGTTGTTCTTCAAAATGCATGGCACCATTCGAAAGTACAAGTTATAAGCTACAAACCCCTACATTTTAAAGTTGGAGAAACGTAGAGCTCAAAGTGAACCTTTGTCGTAAATAACTATTGTTGCCAAACTACATTGATTATTATTATAGTGGAATGATTGTGCCGCATCTTGTGCAATGAACGCATAGTTTTCCGAAAAATCTAGGGAAATTAAAAATTCTCCTTTGCTTAAGGATTCTCGTAAGATTTGAAAATAAGATGACTGCTGTTTGGAAATGAAAGAATGAGTTTTGAGTTTATGTAAAAGAGGAAAAAAGATATCAGTAAATAAAGAACTAGAAACAATTTCAGTTTGCAATGTTGATCTATCAGTAGTTTTCCACATTTGAAATTTTATTTCATTAACCCCAGACCTTTCAAGAAATAGTTCAAGTTCCGTTTTTGGAGGTTCAATACCAGGACAATTTTGACACATATTTAAGTAACATTTCGCTGTTGGTGTTTTGCAAACTATTTCAGCTATACAATCTTTGTAAGTATCCATTTTATCAAAAGAAACTCCTGAATTTCTCAAACCAGCTAAAAGGAGTTTGACGTTTTGATGATAAATGCACACACACTGAATGCGTACCACTAGCACCAGCTAAAACACAATATTTAGGGCGACATTCGGCAAATTTAGTGAATCCTATTTTTGATTCGGGATACTGTTGTTTATACTTTAAATATAACTCTGTAAGATTGTACAAAACAAGTCGTTTCTGAACATAGGTCTTTGTGCCATCATCATTTCGTATAGACTTATTATCTTTATAACCTGGCATGATTCTACTATTATCGTCATTTTGATAGAAAAGTTTTACTTCGTTTACAGTATCACATGATATTTTTCGGTTTCCCCTTTTATCAACTAAAAGGGATTGACTATCTGACAAACATTTTGTTACAAGCCAACGGGATGAATTAGAAAAATTAGCAACTTTACGAGAACTCCAGTTTTTTGGGAGTAATTTTAAAAGCAACATTTTTTCATTTTTCGACAAATTATCATCGTTAAACAATTTTTGTAAATTAGAAATAATTTCTCTAGATTCTTAGATTGACACTACATTTTCTTCCTCAATTTTCGCATCAAATTTTAATCGACAAGAATCACATATTTTATCTTTATCTTGTAAGTTCGGAAAACGAGCTTTCATTTTTTCAGAAACAAATCTCAGTTTAGATGAATGCTTTGCTTCATCAAAAGGGTTACAACAGCGATTGAAAATCTTTGACATTTTAAAGTTTTTTTTTATTATGAAAATAATAAATATTGAGAAAGAAAACATTTTCAGTGGGTGATAAATACCTTCCAAGGAGCTTTTTTAAGTATTGGGAACGACTCTGTGGTCCCTCTAGTGGCAGAAATGATAATAAGTGAAAATGATGCAACGATTAAAGTATAATAGATATATACGCATACAGAGGCGCGTCCAAGAGCAGAACAGATTTCACGCGGCCGCTCGCCGCTGTCTTTTCAATCTTATTACTTTTGAGCTCTACGTTTCTCCAACTTGAAAACGTAGGATTTTGTAGCTTATAACTTCTACTTTCGAATGGTGCTATGCATTTTGAAGAACATGTTATACTTTAAGAAAAATGGTTCTGAACTTTCCACTCGAATTTCCGACCAGAAGAAAGTGTTTGGGAGTAAAAACAGTAGCACCATTGGAAAGAGCAGGAAAAAATCTATCGATATATATCTTTTGTTTTTTCTTTTAGAGACTCAGAATACGATTACGAGCGAGTTGAACAGAGCGTCTTTTGCATGAAAAATGCGTCCCGCGCGCCCGCTGGCTGGTTTCTGGGGGACGCTCCCAAATTTGTTATTTTTAATCGTGTTCCATTACATAGTCCATCAACGATGCTAAGTTTACGAATTAACATAACAATTGCAATTTTTTACTTATCGGGGTTTATGTAGCCCGAGACCGTATATACGAGGGTCATTTGACAAGTACCTAGCCTCACCGCCAGATGGTGCCACTATCGCACCAGAAATGGACTACAGTACAGTATCTTCCTGTAAACGGTTACAGACGAAATTTCAGCCGGATCGGAGTTGTAGTTTATTTTTGAGAGCGTGTGAAAGCAAATGTGTCCGTTGATTTTTGAAAAAATGGAGAAAGAACAATATCGGTCGGTGATTCGATTCTTGTTTTTGGAAGGGAAATCGCGCAGTGAAATTAAAGAACGCTTGGATGCAGTGTATGGGGATGCTTCTCCTTCGATGGCGACCGTTAAATTTTGGTATAACGAGTTTCAACGTGGTCGTACGTCGGTTTTTGATGATCCACGCCCAGGTGCTCCGAAAACAGCCACTACGGAGGAGAACGTGACAAAAATACACGATATCGTTTTGTCAGACCGCCGATTAAAGGTGCACGAGATAGCTGCGATAGTAGGCATCTCAGAAGAACGCGTGTGGCATATCCTACATGAGATTTTAGACATGAGGAAGCTGTCAGCAAGGTGGGTGCCGCGTTTGCTGACTGCAGACAACAAGCGCATCCGTGTGACCAGTTCAGAGCAGTGTTTGGAGCTGTTTAATCGCAATCCAAAAGAGTTTTTGCGTCGTTACGTGACCGTCGACGAAACATGGATTCACTACTACACTCCAGAGACCAAGGAGCAGTCAAAACAGTGGACCTTACCCGGTGAACCTACTCCGAAGAAGGCGAAGACGGTCCCGTCCGCCGGAAAGGTGATGGCCACGGTTTTCTGGGATTGTCAAGGTGTGATTTTTATTGACTATCTGGAGAAGGGCAAAACGGTCACAGGACAGTACTACGCCGAACTATTGAGCCGATTTGACGCCGTGTTAGGAGAAAAACGGCCCCATTTGTCTAAAAAGAAAGTGCTTTTCCACCACGATAATGCACCGGCTCACACTTCTGCACTCGACACGGCTAAATTGGTCGAATTACGCTACGAACTGCTGCCCCATCCACCGTATTCTCCAGATTTGGCTCCGTGCGACTTTTTTTTGTTTCCGAACCTAAAAAATTCGCTCGCCGGGAAGAGATTCCACTCCAATAACGAAATAATCGCCGCCACGGAGGCCTATTTTGCAAACCAAGAGAAAACATTTTTTTCAACGGGGTTAAAAAAATTGGAACACCGCTGGACCAAGTGTATTCAACTAAAAGGAGACTACATTGAAAAATAAATTTTATTTTTTGTAAAATTTTGGTGTTTTCATTTGTAGGCTAGGTACTTATCAAATGACCCTCGTAAGTACCTACAGCCCAAAGTTCCCTATGGCAAGTGACTAAAGAAATAATGGACCCTCGGGTTAGGCCTCGTGCCCTCCCGGTTGACCAGGAAGCCCAGGTATGCTACCTGTGACTTGCAAAACACGCACTTCGCGGCTTTTAGAGTCAGTCCAGCGGCTCCGAGCCGTTCTAGCACCATTCGCAAGCACTCCTTGTGCTTCTCGAATGTTTCAGCCATGATGATGATGTCGTTGAGGTATGCATAGACGAACGGCTCTTGCTCGGGTCCGAGCACTTGGTCGATCAGCCGCTGGAAGGTAGCGGGCGCGTTCGTCAGACCATACGGCATCCGCTGGAACTGGTATAACCCCATTCCCGGTACCGTGAAGGCGGTGATCGGACTCGCTTCTTCCGCTAGCGGTATCTGGTGATACGCGCTCTTGAGATCCAGCGTGGAGATGAACCTCGCCTTCCTCAGCTTCCTCAGAATATCTTGCATATTCGGCAGGGAATAGGCGTCGGGTTCCGTGACTGCGTTCCCCTTACGCAAGTCGTTGCAGAGCCGTCGTGTGCCGTCGCTTTTCGGCGTCATCACGATGGGCTCGAGCAGCCACTCTTGGAGGGCTCGATAATACCTTGACTTAGCATCTCGCGCACCTGGTGATGCATCTTCTCCTGCACCTTATCCGACACCGGATAGTGGCGCTGTTTGATTGGCCGAACATCCTCTACTTGAATTTCATGCTCCACGCCTCTTACGCATCCCAATCCTGGCGGAAGTTTGCCCAGGATCTCGTTGACCATGACCTTGAGCTCCTCTCGCTGAGAGTCCGTAGCGTCCTGTAGCCCAATAGCAGACACCGTGGTACGATCAGCGGTCAAGCTGGTTACTTCCAGCTCGACATACGCTTCCGCATCCTTGCAGAAGAGCCTATCCGTGTCCGGGTCAAGTACGGCCCTAAACGCTCGTACGTAGTTGACCCCTAGGTAGCAGTCTGCGTCGTGCTGGGGCACGATGGCGACTCGTATGACGCGTGTTGTGCCTGCCACCGTGATCGGCAGGATGACGTGTCCTAGCAGAGGGCTGTGGCTGTCATCCGCGACCCTTATCCCTTATTTTTCGGACGCTACGAAGTCCCTATCGAGCGCTGTCGCCAGTTGGAGCCCGGTGGTGCCCATGATCGTCGTCGATGCTCCTCGAACCAACAACCCTCGGAGGTCAAACTCGCCACCCCGATCCGCATCGACCACCTGGTTTCTGTGTCGGGACGGGTAATATCCGGGGCCTCTCTTCGACTGTCCTTGAGCGAGCGAGCCTCTTGCTCTTGCGTCTCCGGGCGACTATCGCCCGCGGCCACAGCGACCTCCTGTGTAGGGATCTCTGCCTGCGAGTGGGCGAAAATGATCCCTTCTACGCGCCCCCTTTGGCGTTTTCCGAGAAATTTGGGCAGAACCGGACGATATATCCGGGAAGGTCGCACGAGTAGTAGCTCAATGGCAGAAGTCTGTTCCTTCGCGGACTTGCCTTCGGAACTAGCGGGGGGCGGAGGGGGCTACCTTGCGTCTGCTCGCTCATCTTCTGTTCCAGTGGCTTCCCGGATCCGTCCTGACCCGGTGGTCGGTGGCCGCGCCCTCTACGCGGCCCCGACGGGGATGTTCGCCCAGAGCCCTCTGCTTTGGGGTTTCCCCGGGTCTGCGACGCTGTGCTTCAGGACTCTCCGAGGCATCTCCTCCAAGCTCTTCTGCTTGGGGCCCCGCTCCTCTGCCGCCGCTGCCACCTTGTCCTCCTTTTGCCCTTTTATCTTGCGCGACGTATCGTCCGAAGAGGGAGGCTTGTATGCCATTTCTGGCACCAAGGTGGCTCCTGGCGGTAGCGGCGGTTGGTAGGCCATGGAATACTCCAATGTTTGCTGAGCATCTACCGCCAAGTCGAACAGCTCCTCGACAGTGCGGAAGTCCAATCTCCGAACCATCGATTGCAACCGCGGCTTGAGGTTGCTGTGGAGCTGGTCCAACTGATGTTCGAGGCTAGCGGCGGGCGATATCTTTCTCATGATCGCTAGGAGGCACGTGATGTAATCCCTCACGGCCTCATCTGCCCCTTGCGTGCGTATTGGCTTCGGTCACTAGCTGCTGCTGGTACCTTCGGCTCGTGCCGTACCAGCGTCGCGCAGCCATCACAAATTCTTCCCACGCGGTCCACTTTTCCTTCTCATTTCTGTACCACGTGGCGGCCGTATCCGTGAAGAGTTCCTATAGCGATGATAATACCTCTTCTTCCGTCAGATTGGCCAGGACTCTGCAGTCCTCGAGCCTCGCCAAGAATTCGTCTATACTCTGGCTCTTCGCGCCAGAGAACCACATTTGTCACTTCTGTACTGTTTGGCCGATATCTCTCGAGTAGTATAAGCCCGACCCCAAGAGATTTGCCGAAGTGCTTGGCACGGAGTAGTGGGGCCAGGTCGTACTCCTCGCCGGATTTTGGCGGTCACCCCCCTCCCAGGCTGTGTTTATGCCCCGTAAATCAGCCTGGTCCCTAGGGGGAGCTGGCGGTGGCGAGGTCTGCCTACGATCCCAGGCTTCATTCTGCTCTGGTATCTGCTCTTCGAATCGCACGTTCGGTCCTGGCCTGACGTCTGCTATCTGGGTGCTGGACGCAGTCTGTCGCTGGTGGTCTGTTAGCTTATCCTCGAGCGACTTTACTTTCGTTATCAGCCCCGCTATCTGGGTGCTGTATGCCATTTGTCGCTGATGGTCTGCTGCTAGCCTGTCCTCCAGCGACCTTACTTTGGTTATCAGCTCTACTAATAACAGGCTGACGTCCTTTGGCACCTGGAACTCCGTTCCGTCGCTTGCCTGGAGACAGAGCATGTATCCTCGATGCGGCGGTGGTTCATCCGCCCGCGTGCCTTGAATGTCGTCGTGAAGCTCGTTTGTTGTGCATTCTTCTCTTCATTTATGTCTTCTACGCTTGGACTAAGCGTCCTTGCTGTGGGTTCTTGGCTTTGTGGGTGTTGGTTCCCTTTTGAGGCTTCCTTCGTGGATGTTCTCAGTATTTCCCATACTGTCTCACTTTTCAGTACTACCTCCAGTGGATGTATGTCCCAACTGGGGACAGCGATGAGTGAGTCATCCTCCTCATTGATGATCCTCCGCAGGATCTCATCCCGGCTGGCAATTCGTTGCGCGATTAATTCGCCCCAATTGCCCGCCTCTATGAAGTCCTCTGGCACGTATATGTCCAACACCCACTTGTTCAGCCTGTCAACCTTATTTCCACATCTTCGGAGGTAAAGTGTTTATATGCGATAAAACACCGAATAAAGGAAAGTTTGATCCGAGAGGACTTCAAGGTACTTTTATCGGTTACTCAGACAAATCTAAGGGGTATCGCGTCTGGGTAAACGCTGAGAGAAAAGTACACACTTCACGGGACATTAAGTTTTTAAATGAGTTTTATACAGATGGTGAATTTCAGGATTTTTACGAGAAGCGTATCGTGAAGGATGTTAAGCGAAAGGACTCCGTCCAGCGACCTGCTACCGTAAGGGAGGCTATCATCTGAGGTCCGAATCATTTCAATTCAAACGAGAGCGATCGCACAAATGACACAGCACCGACGTCCCCGAAGTTATTCACGACTCCAGCGAGCCCGAGAATCTTACGATGTCTGATGTCAGTCCACCTATGTCGCCTTCCCCGGAATCAGAGAATCGAACTACATTAAATACATCAAACGATGATGGACTATTTCATGAATTCAGAAACGCTGATATTATAGTGCCCTTCTCACTCCCATCTGTTCCGTCCGAAGCAGAACAGAGAAGCGACACATCCGCCTACGATAGCGCCATATTTCACGACGCTCTGCTCGCCTCTGAAATCGAGTCGACCGCTGCGCTGAGTGGTCCTGATTGACAGGAATGGTTTGACTCTGTCTACTGCGAAATTAAAAGCTTGGTGGGAAATGATACTTGGAAATTGTGTCAGCTACGGAGCGACGCTAAATTAGTCGGAAGCAGAATGGTTCTTCGAAATAAGTTCAATGCGGATGGGACATTGGAGCGAAGAAAGGCATGATTGGTTGCGCAGGGCTTTTCGCAAAGACCGGGGATCGATTTTATCGAGACGTTCGTGCTAGTTACCAGAATTAGCTCACTTCAACTGCTCCTGGGAATATCTGCCAATTTCGGATTGGAGGTATCTCAACTAGACGTTGCGACAGCTTTTCGTAATGGCGACATCGACACGGAAATCTTCATGAAGCCTCCGAGTCAACTTGAAGAAGCTCTACTGAGAATGATTGAGAACGAGGCGGATGAAGCCTTAGTCGAGAAAGCCAAAATGATGCTTCAAGATTTTCGGTCAGGAAGAAAGGTTTGTCGCTTACAAAAGGCTATTTATCGTCTCCGACAAGCTGGGAGGCCGTGGCATATAAAGCTTGATAATTTCATTCGAGAAATCGGCTTAGAGTCAACGAATTCAGATCCCTGCGTTTATGTTGACCACCAAGGCGATGACTACACTTATTTGTTAAAATACGTAGATGACATCATTATTGCATCAAATAACAGTCAGAGAACCAAAAAGATCAAACAAAAACTTTATGCCAAGTTGGAGGTTAGGGACCTCGGGGCTGTCAACTATTGTCTTGGGATCGACATTCACCAAGATAAACAATCAGTTACTCTTTCTCAGAAGAAATTCATAAGCGAGATACTTGTAAGGTTTGGCATGAGTAATTGTAAGTCAGTTATAACTCCTTTGACTCCAGGCTTGAAATTTGAGTCGGGCTCACATGCGGATGAGGACTCATTTCCATATAGAAAACTGATAGGGGCTTTAATGTACGTTGCTGTTAGTACTAGAACCGATATCGCTCATGCGGTAAATATGTTGAGTTAATTTAATCACAACCACAATTTATCTCATACCACAGCTGCAAAGAGTTCTTCGCTACCTTAAAGGTACACTTGATTTAAAGTTGACTTTCATTGAAGACAACAGAGGACTACTCTGCTTTGCTGATGCAGACTGGGTAAATTGTGAGATTGATAGGAAATCATATACAGGATACTCATTCGTGCTCTCCGGTGGATCAGTTTCTTGGTGGTTCTAGGAAACAGAAGTCTGTAGCCCTTTCATCCACGGAAGCGGAATATATGTGCGTAACGGAGGTTGCAAAAGAAATTATATTTCTCATCAATTTTCTGAAAGAACTTGGATGTAATGACCTAGCTAATATTACTTTATTCAATGATAATCAATCAGCTGCCAAACTTGTGAAGAATCCAGTTTTTAACTCAAGGTCGAAGCATATCGACATAAGATTTCATTTTATTCGCCAAGCCGTTGAGGATTATCCATTAGAATTAAAATGTACTGAATGTATTAAAATGTACTTATGTACTGAAGATATGATTACGGACACTCTTACCAAGCCATTGTCTGTTGGAAAACATCTAAAATGTGTAAAAGGACTTGGGTTCCGTTAAATAATGTTATTTTAATTGAGGGAAAGTGTTGGATATTCAACTATAAATCACCTTATTTATTATTATGTTTTGAGTATCATATATATATATTTCAATTCGAAATTCGTCGCATAGATGTCGCGTCTTTATAAATCTGTTTTACCGACTACTAACCGGCTCCACGTCAGTCTTATAATGTCTGTCTTATCAGTCAGTCGTATTTTGAGAACTCCTTTTTAATAAACTTCAGTTAAGCTTACACGTACGCATTTTTCTTATCCTGACTAACACGATTCTGCGAGTGTAAAATTTTAACTTCGACTTTTACCCGCTGCACATGCGCAGAATCGAAAATCACTGTTTGCGCAAATCTACCCCTTAGATGCGCAAACGAACCCGCACGAGTGAAATTTCACTTTTCGGATTTCACCTGCTGCACATGCGCAAATCCGAAAATCAATGGGCGCGCAATTGAGGCTCTGGCCCGAGCAAAAGTTTACGCGATTTACCCCGCTGATCCGGTATTGTCCACCGATGAACAAATTCCCCTTAGGGACCACTAAAAGTTATTGCGCGACCTTGAAATCCGTTTATTTCCCTCCCGACGTGCACGTGTGTCGACCAACACGGAGATAAACGCTAAAAAACCTATCCTAACAATTATTAATAATATAATAAATAATTAATAAATAATCAATAACTATTCTCCTTGTTGCCCTCGCTAATTATTACAACAATTCCTCGGCCTTTACAAGCAATGTTCCTCTCTAAGTACGTGCAGGCTAGATTATTACCTCCAAGCAAGGTTAGAAACCACCAGTTGGTTACCCTTGCACACACAATACACTTTTATAATCATTAATTATCACCGCGATAATTAATTATTCGCAACGCGCGTCTCGACTTGTTAAAAAAAATCTAATTATTCCCTAACCTATGCCTTCCAACATGCTAAGGACGCCAGTTGAAACGGGGTGAAGCTAAGGAAGAGTATTAATCGCTCTCCGACGTGCGCGAAGGTAATATACGGACGTATTCTACACCCAGTGAGTTCGCCGTTGTAGACTTACCTATAGGCCGGCAGGAGCGCCTCGGCACAGGTTCCGAACAGGCGCACCCGGCTTCTATTGTAGAAAGCTTAGGCTGCTTTCTACCACAGCCGGCGCTGCGCTCTGCCGCTGCTGCCAACTTCGGCTCACGAAACTCCCGGCTGCTGGCGATGGCCCAGCTTTACCTGTGCCGGCGGAGACTCCGGTACAACGCCGCTCGTTATAACCTCCGAGCGGCTGATGATATACTTATCCCCGCTACTGATGCTCCTCTAGGAGGCAATGTCTGCGACTAGCTGCAGCGCTGAACAATGGTAGAGGGCGGTATTCGGGGAGCATGCATAGGTTAAGGTCCGCTAAATAAATGCTCATGACTCGACTATTAAAATAAAATAAAAGGGGTTAATCGAATTAAATCTGTCGCGCTAAGGGGCGCGACACCCGAACAAGCAAGCTATAAATACGCGCAGGCCGAGACTTAGTAGCGCCGGCGACCGGGGCCACCGACCTAACCTCCCACGCGAGGTTAGAGTTTGCGCACGCGAGGTCGCGACGTAAGCGGTGGCCGATGTAATGGCGGGACGGTTCCCCCGCTCACTCGCTCACTCGCTACAGATGCGCTCTAAAACGTGTATGCAACTACACTTACGCGAGGCTTCTCGAGTAGTCTCTCTCTCTCTCTCCTCTCTCTCTCTCTCTCTCTCTCTCTCTCTCTCTCTCTCTCTCTCTCTCTCTCTCTCTCTCTCTCTCTCTCTCTCTCTCTCTCTCTCTCCGCTCTCTCTCTCTCTCTCTCTCTCTCCGCTCTCTTGTGGTTGGTGGAGAATCTGTGGCGGTCACGGTTGCGGCGGTGGAGGTGCGCCACACTCGCTCACTCTTATTCGACGACAAATCGACACGGACACGCGGGACTATCTTCGCGCATCACGGCGAGATACAACATGGCCGCGGCATCTCTTTCGCGGCAGCACCGCAGCTTCTTCTCCGTTTGCCTTCTTCGCGCGCCGCGGGGCGCGCTATTACTCACGATGCGTGCGATCGCGCGAGATTTAAATCTCTCCACGCTGTATCCATGCCTTATATCGGCGCGCGTTACAATATATAATTAAATGTAAATAATTAACTATTATCAGGACAGATGCATTTATTGCTAAGAACAGCTTGATTTTTCCAACAATGTCAGTTTTAAGGTACGAATCTAGTTTCAAGCGCGCGAGTTTGGCGGACGCTGAGCCGCTAGTCGCCACACTCATATTGTCAGCTGGTTATGTAATCAAATATCGATATCTAACAAATCATGAATGTAACGATAAAATTCAATATCTTTTTTTCTAGAATGTCGCGATATCCCCGTTTTTAATATTAATAATGAAAATCTCAGCGATTTTTTCAAGAAGAAAAACATGTAACTTTAGTTCTAATTATCGAATATTAAAGTTAAGTACCTTAAAATATGCACAAAAATGCCAGCTTTTCAGTAGTCAAAACGCGAATTCGATTCGAATAATTTGAAAATCATAGCTGTTATATTTTTTAAATAACTCTGAAATTTCAAAATACCTTTATTCAGTATTTTTTGCAATTTGTTGTTCAATAAATGCATTAATTTTAATCGCTCAGGTCTACTTGTATAGATATTTATACATATAGATAGAACTTATAGTTCCGTCATCACGAACTGACGTAGGGCTGGATTCTTTCTGGTCCCAGGGTACGCGACTGTGGAATTCGATTCCTCGCGATATTAAGAATGTTTTCTCGGCGAGTAAATTCAAAGCGGCGTTTAGGAAGTACTTGATGCAAAGGTCATGCGATGTCGACTGTATATATGTGTAAATAGAATATAGACGTGTACTGCTATTTTTATAACAATACTAAAATCGTTTTGTGATTAATCTTCTAACGTACATCGTATGAATAAAGCAATGTGATGAATTCAATCTGTAACCGCTAGATTGAAGAATAACTAAGTTCAATTATGTTATACTTCGTGACTTGGCGATTGCCATTGACTATGTTTGTGATGATTATACGATTGCGATATAATGTACACAAATGTTAATTATGTTCAATACTTTCAACCATCCTGAGGCGAGTTTTCCTAACAGGATTTATCCCACGTGGTTTGCCTATTGAGTTTTCCCTGTCTCACAGACATGAGCCTGGGCGAATGCGGGATGGTAGACTGTAACTTAATTATTTTGTAATTTACAAATAAAAACTATTCTATTCTATTCTATATTCTAAATATCTACAACTTTTACCATATAAACAACGTTATCTGAGCTATAGATTTTTTGTTATATGCAAAAAACTGTTTTTGTTGATTTTTCACACTTAAGTGGTTGTTATAAATAAGCGAGCAGGTGGAATTGGCTGCAAACATACCGTAGCTTACTACAATCGTACTTTACACGAATCCGTCGTCAAACATCTGTATCGAATTATTGTTTGAAATCACTTGTTTTCATGCTTATTTGACTGGACTAAAACGTGACGAAGGTCACACGTTCAGGCGCGATAATAAGGTTGTGTCAGACTTTATGATAATTGTGGCTGTACAATACAGTAAGTATTTTAAGTTATTAATTTTGTATCTTAATCTTAAGGCCATGTGAAACCGTGAATTTCAATATTTTTTAAATCAACATTTAAACGTTTATTTGAAAAAAGACGAACATCAAGCGCTCCGTACACGTAAACACTATATTCAGATTTTTTTTGGGTGATTCTATTGGTATTTTCATGAGATATCCATGTTTGAAAAGTAGCTTAATTTCAGATTCCTACTTACCGACAGTACGATTTTTATTTAATTAAATAAATTCTCATCATTTGTTTGGAAAAACACGAACGTCAAGCGCTCCGTACATGTTAATACTATACTCAGATTTTTCTTTGAACGATTCTATTGGTATTTTCATGAGATATCCATGTTTGGAAATTATGTCGGTATTTCACATCACCTTAATTTGTAAATATAAACTATCATTAAGTCTCTCTGTCACAACCTAATTATTGCGACCATGTGCGACCGGCGTGACGTACCGCGCGGATTTGAAGAGGGGTGGAGTTTCAACATAAATTTCGATGCGTGTCGTGGTGATTTTCGCTTGCGACCTATCAATTTTTCGGACTGGTAGAAGCGAAAATTTTCAGTGTTAAATATATCCAAAATTGATTGTATGATCTTGATAAAATTTTGCACACACATTGCCTATATCACATACAAAGTTATCTATAAATTTCAAGCTGATACATCGAGCCTTTCTCGAGAAATTACGATTTGAAAAAAAGGTTAGAAAAATTTAACCTGAAATATCTCTGAAATTTATGGACTAATTCTTTTGCCCAAAGAACTCATCCAAAAGGTATCCAAAATATACATTGAAAAAAAATTTCAAAGCCATTATGCCAATTGTATACTAGTTATGCAACGGGAAAGAAAATCACTTTCTTTTATAAATTATTTTTTTCTCCAAAAATAATAAATAAAAAAACATAAAAATTTAGCAAATTATAGTATTCCACATTCTTTATAACCAAAAAAAAGCTCTACAAAGAAAACGTTTTCAGTTAGTAAGACAAACAGAAGACTGATTAGATTGTACGCGCTCAGATTATAGATAGCACATTTTCACGGGCTTCGCCAAAATGGATTCATACGCGCTCTGCTGAGCTAGAACCTTTTCGCGTGCATTGCTGAGATAGAACCTTCTTCTCCCAACAGTGCGCCGAAGCCGTGCTGAGAGCTCGGGCCTGCGCAGAAGCGTCCTGCGTGGATTGGCCGCCCGGACTGCGCGCGCGCTTGAACAGAGAGCGGTTGAGAATGTAACACGAAATGATTTATATATAATGATTTATTATTAAAAATGGTATATTAAATTATAATATCTAATATTATGAGTAAATAAAAGTAATAGAAACCATGTAAACCCAATATTAACACCCAAACCAAATATCTAAACCTAAACCCCAAAGGGGTAAAGATGATCATAAACGATCTCACGTTACGTGTAGAGCGTGTCATTGATGGCGGCGCGGTTAAGGTGGCTCCAGCGGTCTAGTAGACCTAAAGCTATGAACATTTTTTACAAAAACTCATTTACACATTCCAATCTGAAAACTGATATGACAGGAAGCAGAGTTCTTAACATAACGGAAAATATTTTTGATAGAAAATTTCCAATTTTGCAAAAGTATATTTTGTCCATTAAAAAAAAAATTCAATAAGAAATACAAATCTTTTTTGTTTTTCATTCAATTTTAATTTGCAAGCTCTCATTTTCTTCCTTGTTAAATTTCAGGGGGAATCAACGATATCAAAATTGAAAAATTTTCAAAACCTGCAAAGTTATATGCAATTGTTTGTAGATTTGTCACTGAATTTTATATAAAATAAAAACATGCCCGGGATTTGAACCCTAAGCAAAAGATCAACAGGTGCGCGCCTTAACCGCGCCGCCATCAACGACACGCTCTACACGTAAGTGAGATCGTTTATGATCATCTTTACCCCTTTGGGGTTTAGGTTTAGATATTTGGTTTGGGTGTTAATATTGGGGTTGCATGGTTTCTATTACTTCTATTTACTGATAATATTAGATATTATAATTTAATATATCATTTTTAATAATAAATCATTATATATAAATCATTTTGTGTTACATTCTCAACCGCTCTCTGTTCAAGCGTGCACGCAGTCCGGGCAGCCAATCCACGCAGGACGCTTCTGCGCAGGCGCGAGCTCTCAGCACGGCTTCGGCGCACTGTTGGGAGAAGAAGGTTCTATCTCAGCGATGCACGTGAAAAGGGCCTATCTCAGCTGAGCGCGTATCAATCCATTTTGGCGAAGCCCGTGAAAATGGGCTATCTATAATCTGAGCGCGTGCAATCTAAGCAGTCTTCTGTTTGTCTTACGAACTGAAAACGTTTTCTTTGTAGAGCTTAATGTAGGCAAACCTTATGTCTAATCAATTATAAATTCATAAAACATTTTGCTTTCATTCACTCAATATTTTCTTTCATGCTAGGGCTTGATTTTCGTCGTCGATAGCAATGATAGAGAGCGCATCGGGGAAGCAAGAGAAGAGCTTATGAGAATGCTTGCTGAAGATGAACTCAGAGACGCCGTTCTGCTTATTTTTGCAAACAAACAGGTAATGTACAAATATTTAAAGAATAATAATTTATTATTTTTAGTATAGCTGAATGGTTTCTTTCAATAAGTTTGTATGCTGTCATCGGAAGTTTGAAAAAAATGTGTGGTGAACAAAAGCTTAATGGGTCCTTTTTCTTGAGATATGGGCAACTTAATCTCAAATATCCCCTATTTCGTTAAAAAATGATGTCTCTTTTATTGAGTGTCACATTGCAAATATTTATGATACGAAAACCAGCAAAAAAGATTATAAAAGCAGACAGTAAAAGCTAAAATTTAAGCCCTGATTCGTTAAAAAATCTTGATTTTTCAGGAAGTTACAAGCTTTTGATGAATTTCGATGTTTTGAGGTTCCTGAGTCAGAATAATAGTTTTTTAAAAATTGTGTGTGTGCGTGCGTGCGTGCGTGCGTGTGTGTGTGTATGTGGGGGGAGCAAGCTCCCTAGCTAGTGCCCCTATGAAACTGAGACCCCACCGGCACCGTGTGAGCATTCACTTTTCACTTTTGGGCTTAGATTTGCCACCGTGCGTCGCCCCGGTAGTCCGAGAGCCAGCCACTGTTGTCTGGGTTTCTGTATTTTCCGGAGATAAGCTAAATATCCGCTTCTTGTTCTTTAGCCGTTTTGTAAAGTAAGTATTGCGCGGCTTGCGTCCGGTGTAAATTTATTTGTGTAAACTTAGCAATTTCCTTTCCTAAGTCTCCTCTCCTTCACCTTTGCCAGGGCTGTGCAGTTTGCGTTCCCAGATCGATGTATGTGGTCCATCGCCTCCCACTGAGTGCACTTTGGTTCTTTCTTGCAGGTCGCGGCAAGATGGACCGTGGACCCGCATAGGAAGCACGGCTTCGTGACGTTGTTCCCTTTGTCGCAGTTATACGAGAGGTGCCCAAAAGCAGGACCGTGATCTTTTCTCGTATTCTGGCTATAACCCAGCCGATCCTTTCCTTCCTGCTCTTGATGCCCAATGCGTTCGCACGTGGCATCGTCACAAATGCCATCTGCGTACCGCCATACTTAGGGCGCATTGCCTTGACTTTTAGTAGTTCTACTGGAACCCCAACAATTTCAGTAAGCGCCTTCTGTACTTCTCCTTTGCTTGTATCCAGGTCCATGTCTCTCACATCGAGTGCTATTTGTTGTGAGAGCTGCTAGACCAGCTTCCGTATCGATCGCTGCTGCAACTGTGTCTTTAACATCCTTGGCGTTGCTGCCCCTCTGCAGCTGTAGTAGCAACTTGCTGCTTGTCCAGTATGTCATTTATCAGTTTGAGAATGCTGGCAAAAGTCGCATTTTGGTCTTCTCTCCCGATCAGTATTGCATCTGGTTTCGTTCTCGTTCTCACGGTACTCTTCTTCTCCTCCTTGCGTTGTTTCCTTCTGTTTCTCTTTTTGCTGATCTCCCAATCGCTTTCCGCGTTGGAGCTAGCTCCTGGCGTCGGCAGTGGTGACAGTAGGGTGTTTTGATTCACCCCTCCCGTCCTCTGGAACTGGGACTGCACGGTCGCTCCTTGGTCCTCTTTCTGCCTTTTGGTTGTTTCTTCGGATGAGGCCTACTTTTCCCTGTGACGCTGTAGTCTGTATAGGCAATTGAACTCTGTGGGTTTCGGGCACTGTTTAACAGTATTAACACAAAGCTTGACTTGTTCTTGCTAGTCGCTTCTTTTGCGCTGCTGAGTCAAGGACATTACTTTCTGCAGATCCTCTTTGACGCACTTGTGAATGTTACCTGCCTCACCTATCACTGAGTCTATCTTGTCTAGATTCGCCTGAATCTTTCCAGTGGCTTATTTTCCCTCTTCTATACTCCCTGAATGATTGTCCAGGTGTCGAGTACTCTGTTGTTGCGAGTGATTGGTCTCCCCATATTCGTTTTGGAGATCTGTAGTGGTCATCCGGTCTGCTATACCCTGATGGAAACCACCGGGGGGATATTCGTACCCCGGGTTACCCCCGTGGGTAGTCGATTCCGTGGACTCATCACCCATTTTTGGTTTATTATTCGGGGTGCCTTCCCCTAGCTAGTTTTGGTCCGCCCGAGGTATTTTATTTCCTCGGTCCCGTGTAAAAAAAAATGCGTGTAGCCAAAGTAACGCAAAAGTTAGACGACCTACGAGTTGGGCCAAATTTGGCCCAAACATAAAAATTATGTATTATGATTGGCTAAATTTTGGGAAAACTTGTCTCAGAAGGGCGCTGACTGATGGTAAGTGTAGTTAACTTTTTCTTCTACTCCATCTTATTTTACACTTTTCTTACCACCTCTTCACTCCTCCGAGTGAATTTTTTTCAGGAAAATAGCCCCGATCGGCTCTCAAGCTACCAGCCTAAGATTGCATGCACTGCGATACAAATCTATGAGCCAGGGACTATTTTCCGAAATCACTGTGCATCATAACCTCAAATGGTTATTGGCCGCTCTCTTGCCGCTCGATGTGACTCTCTCTCCGAATAGCCAGGCGCCTAGCGTTAAAGGGGCTTCCTCGGCGGGAAATTTGAATAGCGCGGAGGACTATTCGGAATTATCGGGACTCACTGCTAATACTGTTGCTAGTAGTGCAGTCCATAGTAACACTAGCATTACTCAAGAGCTGTTTGACAGCAGGAGTAGCAGTAGATCACCGCCATCACTCCCTTATGTAAATAACAATTTAATCATCCCGCAGACCACTTTAGATTTATTTTTCCAGCACTTTAATATGCTCCAAGGACAGTTTGACGAGATCAAGTCCTACATGAGTCGGAATCATGTGGCCACCGGCGACTCTTTCTTACTCGAATCAGCTACAGAAGTGATGAAGAGGAATCTGATGTCTCGTATTTCGGCTCTACAGGAATTTGTAACAAAGCAGAATTCCCAACTGGAGGAACTGCGTAAAGATCGTTAACTGCTCTTGGAGGATAATAAGATCATGAGAGATCAAATTAAGAATCTCAGAAGGAAAGGGCCCCAGGTGTACCTCACCGATTTTCTTCAAATTTTGATATGTTGTAGTACATCCAAAAATATTTGACATGTGTTTTTTTTACGTGCCCATACGCTCATTTAAGGGGTGAAAATCACCCTCAAAGTTCACCCCCAAAAACAGTTTTTTTTTTATGTCCGGAACGAATTGGAATTTTTTGATGAAACAAAGTGGATATGATTCGCAATTGAAAAACGTATATTTGTGCAATATTTCTACCTAGAAGGGTGATATCCCTTATTTTTTATAAAAGAAAACCCTAAAATTTTGACAATGTTTTCGCTCAAAAAATTACAAAATTGATTGAATCCTAAAAAAAATAATTGTATTATAAGCAAATTAAAAAAATAAAGTTGACGTGTCCCGGTGTTTTACGAAAAATGCTTTTTACAAGGGGTAAACTACCCCTAAAACGGATATTATGCTATTTCAATATTAAATATGTATATATAAGTAAATTTTTTTCTTATTTATACTAGGTACACAAAACTAATCATAATTTAATAAATTAACTCGCTTAAAAAAAATTTACCCCCTTCAGGGGGTAAACAACCCCTTATTACAATATTTGATTTTCGATCAACTAAAAAATAGTTTTTTCGTGCAACTGTGATTACTTAATTCTAAAAGTTATTTTTCGGCAAATTAAATATACAAATAGAAATATTGACTGCTTATATACTTCATTAGTTACCCATATTCAAAATTCAAAAATTTGAATCTTGAAAGAAAATTAAAAGTGAATAAATATGGAAATGTACTAATGTACCGGATACAATTGATTTAATTCATTCAATTTCAAAAGTAGTATTCCTGTATTTACAAGTATAACGACATTTTGTATTCACTCTAGTTTTTTACAGCTGAAAGAAAGTTAAACGCGAACAAAAATTCTCATATTTGTAATGATAGTGCAAGATCCTATTCATGTATTTTGAATAAAAAAAATCCTTTACAGATTAAACTTCTAAAATATTAATAAAATAAACAGTTTGTGTTTTACACTTATTTAAATATAAACTAACAACAATAGTTATTAATAACATTAAATATTGTTGACTATTTTTTGGTATTTAATGTTAATACTAATTAATATTAATTAATATTAATTAATTAATTAATATTAATTCTTTATAATCATGACAATAGTGATAATCATCAAAAAAGTGCTTCAAACATAATGATTTTTTGCACCGAGAGCATCTTACGATTGCTGGATTAGAACATTCTTCAACTTCGCAATGAGCATTACAGTTATTTCCAAAGCCAAATTTTACTGGATTAGCAAATTTACTTGGATTTGCATCAACGTAGCCACTTTTATGCCACGAATATTTGAATAGGTTCACATATCGACGGGATGATAACTGATTATGAACCAATGATTGAAGTTTTATTATGTTATTTCTTAAATGCAGTTCTAAATCTTCATTCATCAATATTACACTGTCGGAAAAGTGTCTTACGTAATTTTTCCAAATCCTAAAACCAAACACGTCTAATGGCTGAATTTTACTGGTTGTTCCTTTTGGAATTATTTTAACATCGACATTTTTATTTGGAGGTGTTGCTTCCTTCACTGCATCAGGACAATGTCCATTCCAAGAGTCAATTAATAAAACACTTAAGGGGATGTGACTACCGGCGTTATTTTTCAAACGAGCATAACTCACGCAAATATCAATAGAATTATCCAGAAAAAAATCTGCATACAGTGTTTGCGTGTACGGAGCGCTTGACAGCCGTCTTTTTCCAAATAAATGTTTGAATGTTGATTTAAAAAAATATTGAAATTAGGGTTGCACCTCCCCTTAAATGACCAGCGTTGGGAAAATGATACACATCATTTAACCACATCTTTTAACCACGTTTTAAAATGCTCTGTAATAATTACATACATTTTTATGTTTGTATAATAAAAGTAAAAAGTTATAATAATAGTAAATTTCATATACCTGAAGTTAATTTGCCAGATTTAGAAGCCATTACATAAACATTTGAAGGTTTAAATAGCGTACTTTCTACTCTTGGTCCAAATAGTCCTTTAGTATCCTTTAATACAATAAACAAGGGAGAAAGTAGCTTACCGTCACCCGATATTAAGGGCTGAATAGCGTAACTATGCGTTGTAGAACTAACAGATTCTACAAGGCATTCGATTTGCCTTTCTCCTTCAACAGATAATGTTCTTCCTGAATGCATTTCAATTTGAAACCCACTTTGATCCGAATTAAAAATAGATTCTATACCTTTAATATTAATTATTTCTTTTACTTCGGAAACAAAAGCATTAGCTGCCTTTTGTAAGTGTTCTGATCCCTCTAAAGTTTTTTTCGTTATGAATTTGTTAATTTTTCTGCTGACTATTCTATGGGCTTTTTTTAAAATTTTTTAACCAATGATCTCACGCTTTAAACCTTATATCTTCGTTTCCAATAATTTTTTGAGCCTGCAAAGCCCATTTTCGTAAGTCTACGTCATGAACTATATGCCCAGCGTCGATTGCAGAACGAAAATTATCTAACACAAATTTAGCAATTCTTCCAATTTTTTCTTTGTAGGTGCCTCCTTTATTTAAGGTATGCGCCCATCGTTTCAATTGTTTAATTGATTTAACTTTTCGAAATTTATGTTGTACAGTTTTCAGAGCGAGATTTTTTGTAACACCACTCCTCCAGTACTCCACAGCTTTAAATTTATAATCCCATGTTAGATCTTCTTCATCCATAGTACATGTTTGTAAACTTTCATCAACGTCTGCTTCCCATATTCTATCATTATCTTCAACAATTTGCATCTCAACATCTTTGAATGGCTCTTGAAAATCTAATGTTTTTTGCTGAATAAATTCTGGTTCGTTAAACTCATTCATACAATCCAGTAAAAATTTTTCTATACTATCTTTCAATGCAATTTCTTCTGTTGTAGTAGGACTTTATTTTATATTCATTACTTGAAAGGACAGTAAAAGTAAATTTATAACTTTGATCGGGTTAATAGTCATTTCGTAAGTTGTTTATCTAAAAATAATTATTTCATATTAATGTTATATAATTTCCAGTTACTTATTTTAAAGTGTTTTTTTAAACGGAAAAATTAATTTTTATTAAATCTTAAAGATTTTATGAGTAGATACGCAGATTATGATCTTTCACTGGAATCATAATATGGATTTCACTTATGTTATTATTAATTTGTTTGTATTTTTCACGTTCATTCAAATAAAAATTAAACGCTTAAACTTCTACTAAATATATCAGATAGAAATATTAAATACATACGATTTATTCTATTCGTCAATGATAGTTTCAAAAGATATTAAAGACGAAAAAAAAAAGAATTTTCAGAAAATATTTGTGATTTGTTTTTACAAAAAATTGTCAAATAAGAAAATTTTTGTTATAGATACGTGTGTTCATTAACAAACCATTTGTAAAGAAAGTATGCAACAAACAGTATATGTATTAAAAATATATTATTTTGTTATTAAAAAATTATTTTTGTAATCTTAATGTATACCAACGTTCTAAAGAAATTTCACAAAGCTCTAATTCATGTGAGATCTACCTTCCGGAGAATTATTTTTTACAAAAATAACTCCTGAACTTGAAAAAAATTGAAATATTCATCGAAAATATAATAACATGTATGTTTGTAAAATATTATAAGATATTCAAAAACTGCTTTTTAAAATGATTTAAAAGGAATAATTAAATTTATATTTGATATATAATATACGGCCCATTCTAAATGGATTCAACGAGCAAAAAAAATTGAAGTCTTTGATTTTTTTGAAACTCTGAGGTCATATTCTACATTAAATTTCATTAGACCCGTGTTTTTTCTTTTTGTCGAAAAATAATTTTGGACCCTTGTAGCGCGATATCAAAAATTACATTGTGAAAGCATTATTTTGAAAATGAAAATTCGCATTTTTTTCAAATGGCCGTAGTTTTGGCCCAAGTTATCGTATCGGGACGTTTTTTTTTTTTTTTTTTTTTTTTTTTTTGAAATTGTGCGGAATTTTACCAGCTTTCATGTGATCTTTTCAGATTTTAAATAACTTGAATAGTTTTCCAGATAAATTGAAAAAACTAAAAAAAGTGCTTTTTTCAAAATTGAATTTCTCAAAAACACCACCTTTTTTATCGTGAAATTTGGATATGTTTTTCATGGCCAAATAAGCTAGCTTTCTACCAAACGGCAGCGGGCCATCTTTCTTCGATCGGAAGATACACCCTCACAAAGATAATTGCGATTTCTACACGTTTTAGCCTCATATGCGTTATGTGCAGCGATACATTTTACACAGGGGCTGGCTGCAAGTTCTAAAGTTAAATCTGGCATCTGTGTGTGAGAGATTAAGGGTACAGAATACACGGATGATTGTAGTATATACACGATTGTAGTACCCTAAGTGCCCGCTAGATGGCGAGCACAAACGCGCCACATTCAATGAAAAAAATCACCCCGAGTGTATAAGTAGGGGCCTGCGGCACTCACTCGATCTACCCATTATTACGACATTATTTTGCCTAATATTATTTTGCCTATTTGCCTAATCGCCAATCGTTATTTTTGCACTACTTAGTGATTGCCTATACCTTAGTTATTGCTTTATTTATTTGCTCTAACGTACTTTACGTTTACAACATATTTTGCATCAACTTTACTTGCGAGTGGGTTGGTGCAGAGACTCTATAATTAAGAGTCACTGCAATTTATTTTTTCTCGCTGACAAACCCTGACTATATAACTCTTCGTATACGTTCAATCATATACTGATACATATCAGCAAACATGCAAAAGGCTAAGTTTAGTTCCAAGAGAACTCAGAAGTGTCCGGATATCGCCAGTATTCATAAAAAGTACGTTTATGAAGATAGTAAGCGACCATTTCGATTACTTGGCGATGTAGCAAATGGATTATTGATGTCTAACGAGTATAAAAACAAGGATATAACAGAATATACTAAAGTGTGTGGAATTTGCTATGAAAAACTCAAGAAAATATCTGAAGAAATGTTTGAAGAAGCAGGAGAGTCGACGCCAACAGAATCTACATCATCTAATCAAACGCCTGAATCTCAAATTACGATGCCGGCAAATTCTCAAACCTCAATTTGCAGTGTTGAGTTGTATGAAGAAGTGAATGAAATACTCACTAATAATAAATTGTCTCTATCGCCATTCAAGCTTCCGTCAAATGTTGACGCGACAGCATTGCCAAATTACGTTAATCGCAAGCGCAAGCAATTATTAGATACTTTTTATGAAGAAACTGATTGCAAAATTAGGAAACTGTATAACGTCTCGAGGCAGAAATTAGAGTTTAATGAATGCAAAATATGCGACGAATGGAATGAAAACTTAAGTTTGGTGTTAGAAAATGAAAATCTAACTTTCATAGAAAAAGTACGATTGATGACTGTAGTACCTTTAAGTCTCTCAAGTAATTATATTTTATTGCTCATAAGAGGAACCACAGATTATATGATCAGAGCTTCACAAAAGGTCGTAAAAAATAAAGGTTTATACGAAAATCCTGATCCATATTCTAGAAATCCTGTGAAGACTGAAGTTATTAAGTTAGTTGAAAGATATTATCTAGACGACGATTTGGACTGTTCCCGACAAAGTCCTAACAAAAATGATGTGATGAATGTTAAAATCAATGGAGTTATAGCAAAAAAAATCAAATGTTTTCTAACTCGGAGCATCAAGGAAATTTGCGATCTAATTATGAAACAAAATCCAGAAGTTACTATTTCAAGATCCAAGATTTATCAATTACGACCAAAATGAGTATTAATTCAACCTTTGAACAATTCCTGTTTATGTGTCTATTGCGCCAATTTCGAGCTTATCGTAACAGCTCTAAAAATTGTGTTAAAAAAGAGTAAATCCGAGTTTCTTACACTTAAACAAGAGATCTTATCCATGATTATTTGCTCTATAGAAAATGATTTGTGTATTCTTCGAGAGTGTAAAATTTGCAAGATAAAACGATAACCGAAGAAATTTTTCATTCGCAAGAAGATTTACTATTTGATGAAATAACTTTTGCAATTTGGGAAAAAAATGATCTTGTAAAGAAAACTTGCACATTAGATGTTTATCTCAAAGAGCTAAACAGTTGCGCCAATACAATCAGCAAAGATAGACGAATGAAAGAGCTTCAGCAACGTGAAATCAAATCAGAAAAAGAAGATGGACTTTCGAGTAAAAATCGTTTAATTCTACACGGAGATTTTGCAGAAAATTGGGCCATCATTCAGCAAGATGCCATTCAGGAGTATCACTGGACTAATACACAAATTTCTATTTTTACATTGGTGTGTTATGTCGGAAAGATTACTACGAGTTTTGACATAGTGAGTGACAATAGAAAACACGATTCAGCGTTCGCTTTAGCAGCTATGAAATTGATAACAGCTGAGTGTATGAAACTAACTGCAGATGGGAAAAATGATATTACCATAATATCTGACGGTGCTGCCAGTCATTTCAAGAACAGATTTCAATTTTATGAATTGGGAAAACAATTCCATAAAGTGAAATGGATTTTTTTTTGCAACTGGGCATGGAAAAGGTGCGTGCGATGGCGTCGGTGGCTTATTAAAACATTTTGCTACAACTCATAACTTGTCTGCACCACCCAGTGAACGTATTAAAAATGCTGGCGATTTTGTAAAATATGTCAGTGAGTATACCGGCAAAATAAGAATTATACTTTTGAAACCGAAGAATTGCAAAATTTTCGTACTCAAAAGACCGAGGAATGGGAAAAAGTTCGATCGATTAATTGCATTCGCTATAGTCATATTTGGCAAGTTATCCGAGAGACTGATGATGCAGAAATTGTGAATGTTGAAAGGCGAATGAGAAAAACAAACACCCACGAATGGCTCACTGTTCAATGTTGATAATTATGTATGATAGACTGTCTTATATTATTACTAACTATTATACCGAATTTAAAAGTGTATTGTTTCAAATAAATAAATGTACTTTTTTTACTTCTATTTATATTGGACGTTGATTTATACCGACTCTTCTACTTATTTCTACTTATGTGATACTACTTTAAAAATAATTTTTAACACACCACATCGTAAAGTTGGTACTTCATTCTCGCCGAGGTGGAAAACAAGTGCTACGTTAATTCCCTACCCCGACTTTAGTTCCCAGCGCCACGCACATGTACGCTCGCCTTCAACTCGGGTACAAAATGTGCGTTGCGCTGGAAATGAGAGTGAGATTCGGAAATAAATGTACAGCCTTTTTCCCTCTTCGGCGAAAAATGAGAATGAATATTACGATAGTTGTGTTAAAAAAAATGTATATTGCACTCGTGAATATAGTAGGCTGTGCGAAACTGCGCGTTTGTCGCCCTTGCTTCGCTCGGGCAACAACTCTCACGCAGGGAGCACACAGCTCACCTTATTCCCTTGGTGCATAATATACTATTATCTATGTTTAAAGTTATCTAAAACATTACATTATGAGCTTATACATAACGCATATGAGGCTTAAACGTGTAGAAATCGCAATTATCTTTGTGAGGGTGTATCTTCCGAACGAAGAAAGATGGCACGCTGCCGTTTGGTAGAAAGCTAGCTTATTTGGCCATGAAAAACATATCCAAATTTCACGAAAAAAAGGTGGTGTTTTTGAGAAATTGAATTTTGAAAAAAAGCACTTTTTTCAGTTTTTTCAATTTATCTGAAAAATTATTCAAGTTATTTAAAATCTGAAAATATCACATGAAAGCTGGTAAAATTCCGCACAATTTAAAAAAAAAAACGTCCCGATGCGATAACTTGGTCCAAAACTACGGCCATTTGAAAAAAATGCGAATTTTCATTTTCAAAATAACGCTTTCACAATGTAATTTTTGATATCACGCTGCGGGGCTCCAAAATTATTTTTCAACAAAAAGAAAAAACACGGGTCTAATGAAGTTTAATGTAGAATATGACCTCAGAGTTTCAAAAAAATCAAAGACTTTAATTTTGTTTTCTCGTTGAATCCATTTAGAATGGGCCATACAAAATACAGGGAGTTTATTGAAATGACAAATATTGCTGACCAATGGTGATGTCATAGAATTACTTCATAGAACTTTCATATATTACTTTATAATTATAACAATACGTTGTAACATCACATTTTGATATTAGAATACTAAAATAGTATAAACTAGGTCGACCTACAGAATTAGTATGGTAGATTAGAAAATCTAGACTCGAATAGCCCAGATTGGGAAGAAGGCTTTGAGCAGTTTATAGACACCCCTCTAAAAGTTATGTGTACTTACGTGTATTTTTTCGTACCCTTACAACAACCTCGGATTTCAGAGAGTATGCATATTATGAGTATGAATATTATTTATAATTAGAAGAATAGAAACAATAAAATTAATATTACATTATTTTGCAATAGATATTTACCTCTTTAACTCAAGTAGTTACTCTCTTAAAAACATTTTAATATTTTTCTTCGTAAACTTATTTAAAAAAACTGTACATTATATATAATATCAATAAAAACAACTTCTAAAACAATGAAAGTCTTACGTTTTAAAACTATGAAACACAACTGACTGTTGATTATAAAACAGAAGCGAAATAAACGAATAAAAATAAAACGGACAAGTTAAAAATACAAATTTATCTTCGGTCGAAGATCGGCGAATGATAAAAATAAGTATAGATTATAAAGATCATATTTTCAGTAATATTAAGGCATCATTCACGATCTAGAAACTATATACAAGCACTTGTGTTCTTTTGTATTATTACAAATTATTTATATTATTACAGATATTTATTGAAAAATTGGACTAAATTAGTCTGAAAAGATTTTTTTTATTCATAGTACATGAATAGGAGCGTGCACTACCTTTACGAATATCAGAATTTTTATTATCATTTAATGTTTTTCAGTTGTAAAAAAGCTGGAATAAATAAAAAATTTGTTTATGCTTAAAAAACATTTTACTTTTCGAGTTGTATTCAGGACATATCAGTACATTTAAATATTGTAGTAGAGTAAAATATTTATTTCCTTTTAGTTTTTTTTTCAGATTGTTACGTGCCAATATTTTTATTCTTAATTTATTGATTTTAATTTATTCAACTTATTGTTAGCCGAGTAGCTTGCCATTGCGCAAAAAGAAATTAGGAAATAAGAATCGCGCGATGTCCAGAAATCGCTGCGCTAACGGGGCAACGGCCTTGATCCGGCGCGACGACCGCGAGGAAACTCATACGAGCGCGAGGAGAACAGCCGCCGCGCTCGATCAGTGGCAGCACCTCCCGGCCACCTTTCGCGCTCCCTGCCTTACCTGCGCCGATAGCCGCTGCGGGAGCGAGAGAGACAGCGAACGACCGTAGTGGGAGCGAATTTTCGCGGATCCAGGTGTGCGGACGGGGAAAATTCGTTGCCACGACAGTCGGAAATAATTAGTCAAAAAGTACAGTCGTTAACTTTTATCGGGAATATATGTTGTTTAAGAGTAATTTTTATAAGTTCGTTAGGCGCTAGAATATTGACATCATGTATTAGAATATTACCAAATTTACCATTGTTATACGGGACCACTGGACTAAATTGAAGAAAAAATAAAAGAAAAGGAAAAAACTGACATATTGGTGAATATTTCATTTCAATTTCCGAAAACCCATAATTCCACACATTATTCCATTCTTCAAGGAATCCATCGAGTTACAACAAAAGGTGAGAATCTTTATTTATAACAATTTATTCATTTGGAAATTATTCGTTCGCGTGCAAGAATTTTAAAGATTGTTTTTTTCTGGCATTTGTTCATAATTTTCAATTGTTGTTAATCGCGTACTTGTTATTCGTAGCTGATATAGGAGCGTTTATTCCGTAAATTCTATAAAACTACTGTGAGACCGGCCATAACTACGGGGTAATGGATCAGGGTTTCTAGTGCCGTGCGACTTCGTTATTGGAATTTTGCTCGTTAAACTAATAATTTACGATAAATTGTTAATGCGGATTACCGATAATTAATAACAATAGAAACTTAATAATTAGTAATAATCTAATAATATAGTAATTAATAGTAACGAAAATATACAATATTAATAACAATAATATGATTAATAATAACCTTAATTGTTTTTTTTACAAATAGTTGTTAATAAATTTAACCCTTTCTTTTTTTTCCCTAATAATTAATCATTAATCTAACCTAACTACCATAAAACCATCTTACTAAACCCTAGCCCGGATTTCCCTCATGCATTAAGAAGTTGAGAGGATCATTATAACATGATCGTCTAAACTTCCGAAGATTGAGGTGTACGATCCGTCGAGATTTAGGACTAATACGCGCATCAGATCAACAAGAATAAAAGCCAGAAATATGCAGACAAAGGGAAGCGCATGAAGGAGAAGGAACTATCAGCCCTTTCTCTACGATCGAAATATACCGTCATTAGATACCCGTAGTAAGGCGATTAGGATCTCTTAGGTAAAAGGAATGATAGATGTCCTGGGCGACATCCCAAAATAATTTATGGTTCTGCCCTTACGTGCGAGTATCTTAACCTCTCACGTAACACAGATCTAAATTTTTGAATTTTAAATAAGGGGAGTTTATCCTTGTACAAGGGGCCAATATACCTATTTATATATTTAATTTGCCAAAAAAATAAGGTTTAGAATTAATTAATCACAGTTGCACGAAAAAACTATTTTTTAGTTGATCTAAAATCCAATATTGCAATAAGGGGTTGTTTACCCCCTGAAGGGGGTAAATTTTTTTTAGCGATTTAATTTATTAAATTTTTATTAGTTTGGTGTACTCAATATAAAAAAGAAAAAAATTTATTTACATATACATATTTAATATTGAAATAACTTAATATCCGTTTTAGGGGTAGTTTATCCCGTGTAAAAAGCATTTTCCGTAAAACACGGGGACACGTCAACTTTATTTTTTTAATTTATTTATAATACAATTATTTTTTTTAAGATTCAATCAGTTTTGTAATTTTTTGAGCAAAAACATTGTCAAAATTTTAGGGTTTTCTTTTATAAAAAATAAGAGATGCTACCCTTAGAGGTAGAAATATTGCACAAATATTCGTTTTTCAATTGCGAATCATATCCACTTTGTTTCATCAAAAAATTCCAATTCGTTCCGGAGATATAAAAAAAAAAAAAAACTGTTTTTGGAGGTGAACTTTAAGAGTGGTTTTCACCCCTTAAATGAGCATATGGGCACGTAAGAAAAAACACGTGTCAAATATTTTTGGATGTACTGCAATATATCAAAATTTGAAGAAAATCGGGGAGGTACACCTGGGGCCCTTTCCTTCTCAGTGTTGATCTGAGTGCCCTGCGGGACGGTGCAAACATCGTCAATGATTTCACTTCATGTGCCTCAGTCAATGACGAGCTTCCAGGTGTAAGCGCAGCAGAATACAGGGATGAGGACAGTCAAATGGTGATCTCTTGCGGCGCGGGTTGTGCAAGGATCAACATGCGGCCGAAGGATTTTAGTTTCGCTATGATCAACACTGTACTCCCATCTGTCTCGAAATCAGACATCAAAGCTGTTGATGCTATCACCGAATAGTGATGCGCCGGGATCTCTCACACTAGAGAACAAATTACCTGTAACATCGGAAAATGATCAAAAAAGTGAAATCATTGACGGTCCGAGGAGTGTGTTCTCTTTGCTCGTTAGACTGTCCAGTGGAGAGTGACTTAAGCAAATTTTTAAAGAGAAAAGAAACTTCACAAGTTTCTCGCTAATGGACTTAAATCCCTCACTTCTTTGTGATATTTCAACCACTATGCTAAACCAAACTAACAACTTTATAAATTATTATCTATCAAAAGAACAGTATAATGAATTTAAGAAATTAAGAATCTATGCAAAGACAATTGGTCTTAAGTATGTGTGGCATAGAGGTGGAAAATTTCTCACCAAGAAGGGAGATGGGGAGAAAGCATACTTATTTTTCTACAAAAGAAGATCTAGATAGTATATTGTTAGTCACAGAAAGTAAATAGAAGTAAAATTAATACGATTGGACATGTGTAATGTGGCCAACAAAATGACAACAATAACCAAAATAACAAAAATAGAAAAACGGCTACTTCTAGCAACACTAATGTAGAACATGATATAGAACATGATGAAATAAATTCTAAACAAAATAAAATTGGGAATAAGACTAAAGCAAAATATAAAAAAACTAAAAGCCAGAAAGTTGCAAATATACCAATAATACCGACTGAAAACGTAGCCTCTCTCGCGTGACTAGATAAACTCTCCACTGGAAGTCGTAAGAGAGATCGGGGAGTGCTGAGAGCATTCTTCATCAATGCGACTTCCTTCAAGGCGCACATTGATCAAGTTCGTATATTTCTACGTGATAACCCGACCTATGACTTATTCGGTGTGATAGAAACTAGGCTGGACCCCTGTATCTCGGATGACATCATTCAGATCCAAGGATTTAAAGTATTTAGACAGGACAGAAACCAGACAGGGGAGGTGTTGCCCTTTATGTGCGGAAAACCTATACATCTGAGGTTCTAACATCATCTGATATGCAAGTGCGCGGTAAACCAGGGAAACCAGAATATATTTTCTGTTCCGTTAAGAAGGGTGACACCGAACCGTTGCTGGTACCTGTCATTTACAGACCTCCAGGTATATCATTTACTAAAAAATCTGGCCTTATCGATAAACTGAGGTATTACTGTTTTTGTTTTTCACGGGAACTTATCCTTGGAAACCTGAATGCCGATCTCCTGATAGATGGCCATGAAGTGCAATTCGTCCGCAAACTGTCGGCTGAGCTATCGTTACAGGTTGTACAGCATGGTGCCACAAATCATCACACACGCAGTTCTCATACATGGATTGACCTTATTGTTGTCGATGAAAATGACACAGTACTGGACGCATGTAACGTCCCGGCAAACTTTCGCAGCACACATAACATAATTGACGTATCTCTCACATGGGTAAAGCAGCCACTAGGCAACACAAGACCCATTGAGTATAGAAGTTACAAAGATATTAATCCATCTGAACTGGCTGAGGTTTTGTATTCCTGTGATTGGACGTCATTTACTGGCAGTACTAATATTGACACTGGAGCTGCTCTAAACTGCCTCTGTGACAATTTGACGAAGGTGATAGAACAACTTGTTCCTCTAAAAACCTTAAAACCCAAAAAGAACAAACTGCCGTGGGCTGGAGCGGATCTGAACCGATATCAACAAAAACGATACGCTGCCTATAGACGTTACAAAAGGACAGGAGACAAATTTTTCTTAGAACAGTTTTTAACACTTCCACAAACGGTTGATGACCTTGCTACATAAGCTACGACATCATACTACCATAACAGACTGTCAGAGGCCCTTGCAAATGGTAATGTTTGGAAGGAGTTTAAAGACCTGGGGCTGCTATCTAAACGGGATGAGGATTTGAATGGCCTAACGTCGGATGAGCTGAATCAGCACTTTGCTGGAGTGTCAGTCTCGTCGCAGGACAGTGATAGGAGGTGTAGTAAAGTTGATGCAAAATATGTTGTAAACGTAAAGTTCGTTCAAGCAAATAAATAAAACAATAACCAAGGTCTAGACAATAAGTAAGTAGTGCAAAAATAACGATTGGCGATTAGGCAAATAGGCAAAATAATGTGGTAATAATGGGTAGATCGAGTGAGTGCCGCAGGCCCCTACTTATACACTCGGGGTGATGTTTTTCATTGAATGTGGCGCATTTGTGCTCGCCATCTAGCGGGTACTTAGGGTACTACAATCGTGTATATCCTACAATCATCCGTGTATTCTGTACCCTTAATCTCTCACACACAGCTGCCAGATTTAACTTTAGAACTTGCAGCCAGCTCCTGTGTAAAATGTATCGCTGCACATAACGCATATGAGGCTTAAACGTGTAGAAATCGCAATTATCTTTGTGAGGGTGTATCTTCCGAACGAAAAAAGATGGCACGCTTCCGTTTGGTAGAAAGCTAGCTTATTTGGCCATGAAAAACATATCCAAATTTCACGGAAAAAAAGGTGGTGTTTTTGAGAAATTCAATTTTGAAAAAAAGCACTTTTTTCAGTTTTTTCAATTTATCTGAAAAACTATTCAAGTTATTTAAAATCTGAAAAAATCACATGAAAGATGGTAAAATTCCGCACAATTTAAAAAAAAAACGTCCCGATACGATAACTTGGGCCAAAACTACGGCCATTTGAAAAAAATGCGAATTTTGATTTTCAAAATAACGCTTTCACAATGTAATTTTTGATATCGCGCTACAGGGCTCCAAAATTATTTTTCGACAAAAGGAAAAAACACGAGTCTAATGAAATTTAATGTAGAATATGACCTTAGATTTTCAAAAAAATCAAAGACTTTAATTTTTTTTGCTCGTTGAATCCATTTAGAATGGGCCATATACCATTTAGATAATATTGTCCTAACGAGAGTAGAGGTTGTAAGGAACCTGAGCATATTGTTTGACTCGTTCTACACTTTTAGTCAATCAGAATCTAGATAGTATTATTAACAAAGCCAACTGAACACTAGGCTTTATTTATCAGAACAAGAAAAAGCTTTAAAAATTGAAATTCTTTCAGATCACTGTACAATGGTTAAACCAACAATGTTGTTTTGATCAAGTGTTTGGAAACCGAAATTTAACTATCAGGTGCAAAGAATTGAGAAAATCCAAAAGAAAATTAAAAAAAAATTAACCTATATGGAAAAAATTCCTACAACTCTAAACCACGACTATACAATTGTGCGAAAATAATTTAATATTCCAATAATATGCTTGACATAGAAAACTGCAAAGAAAAATATATACACTATAACGGGGAGAATTTAAGGCGGTGTTACACCTAGTGGCTTCTGAGGTCAAAATGAGCTATAAAAAAAAGAAAAATGTAGTTTAAACAAAATACAATATATATACTATAAATATACACTATTTCTGATAATATGGCCCAAGACTTAATCTGTAGACCAATTTTACTCAGAGATATAGCATTTTCAATATTTTTCAATTGGCGTAACTTTAAAAAAAAAACTATTCCATTGATTTTCATGGGAAAGGAACTAAATTACTTGAAATTCATGTAGTTATGGCAGGAAGAGTTGGAAAAATAAAATTTCTGAAAATTAATATTTTTTTATGGAAAAAACTGCTTTAAATTCATGAATTTTATGCATTTTTATGTTTTTTTGTGGATTTTACCATTTTAAAATTATTTAATAAAATATTTTTCATATTTCCATCTCTTTCTGCCATAGATGAATAAATTTCAAGTAATTCAGGCCCTCTCACATCAAAATCAATGGAATAGTTTTTTTTAAAGTAACGCCAAACCTTAAAAAATGACATTTTGAGAAATAAGCCTACAAAGAAAAATACCATAAAACTTCAAAAATAACCAGCCATTAGGTTCCCAATTTTTTTCCCTTCATGACACTCAGTTTCCTGTACACCTAAGATATGTTCTATATAAATATGTTGAAACAGAAGCTCTGGCACCTTGCATGCATCCGTTCCTTTAAAAGTTATTGCTAATCTAACAGCATGCGTTCCATTCAAAGTTATTGCTAACAATCTGTCCTTCGCTTTTGTACTTTTGATTCATCCACTGTTGAGTCACTTTTTAACACATTGTACTGAGTTATATTATTATTTATTATACTAAGATTAATATAGAATTTGCAGCAGGTCTTATGAAATATGAAATCCTAATCGCAACTTAAGAAGCCATCACTGTTATGGCCAAAGGTACATAAATACATAAAAGCCGATAAGCCCATTTTGTCAATGATCACTTGATTACGCATATTGTATATGAAATATATCTTGAATTCAAGCCTGTATTATATATTTCTTGTGTGCTAAGCAGGCTTGTCGCTTTTCTGCGTAGATACATCTTGACACTTATTGTTATTCACAACTCTTTTGAATTGAATTATATCCTATAGTAAGCTAAACTCAATTATTTCACTTTCATCTTTTTTAGAAAAAAGATGTATTTATTTTTATCCGTAAAGAATTATTACAGCTTCTTCCTTCGAATACTTAACTAAATCCACTTGTCTTTCTGTATTAACTTTCATACAGCAATCTCATGCATCTTGAACTGAAGCTATATTTTCCAAATTTAAACAAAACTGTCACTGCACGCTTGTATTATAATCACAATTATAAATACTTTTACATATATATCTTCACATATAATTCATTAAATTTTCAGCCCTAAATTCACTTATGAATACAAATAATGAAACATTATGAAAAAAATCTTTCTATTTGATGAAGCCAAAACTCTGCAAAACAAACTGTTGAAATCACATATTTATGTATCTCTGCTCATTTGAGCTTTTGAGCTGTCAGCTGTGTGGCTGTGCCACTGTGTTTACACTGCATTAGTTATATATATATATACATATATATATATATATATATATATATATATATATATATATATATATATATATATATATATATATATATATATATATATATATACATATATATATATATATAGGTATAGGTACAAAAGGGAGTATTAATATAGTGAATTGCTGTCGAATTTCGGTCACAGGATGGTCACTTTACTAGAAGCAGAAGTGGGAAATGGTCACAAGACGATTCTACTGAATTTCGAATTCCACAATATGGTTTATTTAATTTTTATAATAAATATTGTATGTGAATTTAATTTTTTTTTTATCCTTATATAAGGATTTATATAAGTATATACTTATATAAATAATGTTTTTTGATATTTTATAACATATTTAAGTAAATAACGTTTTCCTATCAGAAGTCTATAAAAAAGGTAAAAAAACAAGAAAATCAATTTTCTCGTCATTTTAAAGATAGTAAGCTCTTTCAGCGGTTTATTTAAAATTTTTTTAATTATTGATCCAAACTATAGTTTTTTTAGGTTCGAAATAACATATATAATCAAAAAATTCAATAAAAAAAAAAAATTTGATTTTTTCAAAATTTTTAGGTGTAAGACCGCCGTAACTACATGGCCCGCAACTAATATCTCCCGTTATATTTTTGGTGAATAATTAATAGAATTAGTTTGCAAAACAGGCAATGAAAATAAAGACTAAAAGTAGGCGAGAGAATTAATTTTGATGTGAATAAGTCGTAACTCGGAAGGCAGGTTACGACATACAGGGCGCCAGGTACTGCAGATTAATGTTCTACAATACGCACACGAGCTTAATAAGTCGGAGAGGAGCGAGTTCCGACAGCAGGAGCAATTCTCACGTTGAGACAAACAGAAACAACAACACAAATAACACTCAGAATAATGTATGTAACATATATAAATTAGAACAGGAGATTTAAGTAAATGTAAAACTAAATATAGTATTTTAATTTCTAAACTCTTGAACATATCCAAGATAGCGGATGGCGAGGATCTTCCACCAGATCCTGGTGAAATAAAATTCATTAAAAACTTTCCAGGGAAAACATTTAGTTGTTTAGTGTGTGTCATTTGTGAAGATGTGTTTTACAAATCAGGTTTTAGAAGACTAAAGCAAGGTAAATATCTAGCGAACGTGCTAGTGATCTGTCTACAGCATAGTGCCATAGACTTAACCTATATAACGAAAACGTTATAAGATAAACATTTAAGAAGTGATGTGATTGGCTAATGAGTAAATATCCGGTTTGAATGGCGCCAAATTCTCTGATATAAAATGAATATTTCGATTTAAATTAAGAAAGATTGTTGAATGTGCGTTTGAATAAATTGATAAAATAATCATTAAGTTATTGAATTAATTCAAAGTTCGTATTAGATAATTTCTTTATAAAATAAATACTGTTTTCATTTATTTTTTAACCTCAAAAATGAGAAAGCATCATAATCTGTTATTTAGTGTAAACATGTATATACTTTCTATAATATTTTTTAATAAAATATTTGTTATTGAATATTACTATGTAAGAAAATTGGTCGCGCGAAGCGCGCATGGATTTTGCTAGTACTATAAATCTGAAAGAAGAAAGAAAATTGAAAATAACCTCATTATATAGATGTCACGACAGCACAAAAAAATGATTTGTTGAAAATCTACTTATATTTTTAAAAAGTAATAAAAATATCAAAAATCACTTTTTAATTGGTGATTGCAATATTAATTTGATGAACAGTGACCAAACAACTACAGAGTATAAAAATGATCTCTATGATTACATACCTTATTTTAATGGTATTACTAGACCCAATCCGCAAGATTCAAATTTGGAAACATGTATTGACAATATGTTCTTAGAAACTTGAGAATATAAATTCTTTTAAGTTTATTCCTAGAATAATGGATCACTATCCACTGATGATCTCAATAAAAACTATAAAAGGAAAAAAAGACTAAAAAGTATTATAGTTATGTTAATTATAGTCAGTTAAATTATGAAACTAACAAATTGAATTGGAAAATCATATCAGAATATGATGATCCAAATATGGCGCTTGAATTGTTAATCAGCAATATAAAGACAGCAATAAGAAAAACAACAGTAGTTAAGAAACCCAAGAACACACCAAGAAGCAAATTGATAACCGAAGGTATCATGAAATCCTGGTTAGCTAAAGAAATACTTTATCAAAAATGGAAAAATAGTATTGAAAATGAAAATCTGAAACAGCAATATAAAAACTATGTAAAATGGCTCAACAAAGTTATAACACCAGCAAAATACAATTTTGATAAAAATTAATTTGAAAAAGTTAGTAATAACAACAAGAAAATGTGGAACTTCATTAAAAGAAAAATTCATAAGTTAAAGAATAAGAATGATAAAAAGATAGACTATTTAACGGAAAATCAAAACAATATTTTTCAAACAGAATGTATTGCGGAAACTTTCAATAAATTCTTCAGTAGTATTGGTTCAAAATTAGCAAAAGAAATTAAAAAACCCAAAATAAAGTATAAATTATCAGAAGCAAACACATCTACCATATTTCCAGAGCCTACTAACGGTAACGAGATATTCAAGAATATCTCGGAAATGAAAGAGAAGGCAAGAGGAATAGATGGCATAAATACAAAAGTCTTAAAGCTTAAGGGGGTCAGACACCTTTAAAATTTTCTTCACAAATGACCTCTAAACAATAAATTTTCATAATTAGAAATATTTAGAAGTAATATCCTAAAAATATATTCAATTTGTGATAAAATGAGACCCAAAAAAAATTTTTTGATCGATTTTAACCAAATATATGGCCATTTCAAAATTTTTGCTCTGCCGTCGACTCCAGATTCAGGAACTGCATATATTTTAATGGGAGAGTTTCTAAAATTTTGGTATTTTATATGACTATTGACTGAAGAGTTGTACATATCCAATTTATTTGATTAAATAATTTTTTACGGTCAAAAATTATTTAATCAAGTAAAAATTGGATACATACAACTCTTCAGTTAATAGACATATAAAATACCAAAATTTTAGGACCTCTCCCATTAAAATATACGCAGTTCCTGAATCTGGAGTCGACGGCAGAGCTCCATATTTTACATTATGTAGATAACAGCTTTAAAGATAAAATTACTAAAATATTTCTTTATTTCTTCTTCTGTATTTCTTAATTCCATCTCTGCCCTGAAATACAAAAAAGTATTGTTTTTAACTCAAAATATTTTACATTTAGAACAAATATTCTGGTACCTCAGTATACGGTCCATCAGACTTGTAAGCTATGAGCACGCGTAACAGTCATATCCACATCAGTCAGTCAAGTTTGTTAAGTGGTTTAACATGTAAATCCTTTGGTGCTTTTAAATCCACATGTTTTTAATAATCTTTATCACATATATTAGATTCTTATACATATACTGAAGTACATAAAGAATGTGTTGAGAAATTCAAAATCCTTCATGCATGTTATGAAGCCAGTATCGCCATAGCCAAATGCTTAAGAAAAATGTTTACAGCTGCAACACTCCTATATTGAACTTCTTTTAATGTCTGATAGGGTGAACTTCTTTACTTGTCCTTGATTATTGTTTTTCACATATAATATTATTACTTAATAAAGAGAATACGACTGATACATATTTATTGCAGTGCATAAGTGTTTTTACTTCAGAAAATAAAATGTCAATTATAACATAGTGAGATTCAGGCAACGGCTGATAATGGTAGCTTTCTGGCAGAAGCAAAGGTTCCATAACATTTTTCTGCACAATAGCATATCTTTCGCTTCCTTTAAAGTTGATTTAAATCTGTACACTAAATGTTTTTTGTAATTGTCAGTATAGACTTAATTTTTCTTTAGTATCAATCCCTGTTATTTTAAGTATAAAGTTTCCAATAAAAGTTCAAGTACTAAAAGCTATTTCTAAAACTTTAATTCACTGTCACTCGCATTATTCAAACACTTCTAAAAACTTATTTGAAATACCTTTACGTATTATAATAAACTAAATGTTTACTCCCAAATTCATTGGAAACAATGAAAATTAAAAACAACACTTTGTATAAAAAAGGTGCTGATGTTGATATCACAGTGTTTATATGAAATGACAGCTGTGCATGTTTACATTGCTTGCGGACTTTTACATAGGTTAAAATCAGCTTACAATAAAGGGGTGAGCTGTGAGAAGCTGTCGTTGATAAGTCAGGTTGTTATGTTCCCAACATAACTGCTAATAAGTTTTAAATTCAGATTTTTATTTTTGTCAAAAATACCGTCCATAAATTATATTATTTATTTTTTATCTTTATATTAATGTTTAAAATATTATTTTTGGATCTTTTAAAGTATATATCGATATGTGGAGTTAGAATTTTAAATATGTTAAAAACAGTGAAATGAAAAAAAAATTAGTAGAAATAATATATGATTATATAAATATGTATACAAGAGGAAAAATGTAATTTGAACAAAAAACAAATGAAAAGCTTTATCAGTGTTTTGTGTATATTCTTAAAATAAAAATAGAGAATGCTTTAAAACTAATTGGGACATGTTCTACAAGTGTTTTTTTAGTAAAATATGTAATAAAATGAAAATTGATTTTTCGTCATTTTAAAGGTGTCCGATCCCCTTAAATAAGTATCCCAAGTAGTATAGCTAGACCGGTTCTGCGACCCCCCACCACTCGCCCACCAGCCGACCTGTGCAGCGCTCTAATTGGTTGAGACGGGGAGGTGAGGCCCTGCCCACATTCGAGAAGCTTCTACCCTTCCATTTGTAATGACGTCATCGAATAAAAATTGTCCGTATTTTATTGTCACATTTTTGCATGACGGTCAAATTGTTATTTACGAGCGACTCCCGGCGGCGGGCGGCGCACAGTGGGCAAAAATCTATGAAAATTGCACGAAAATCAGTTTCGCCTAGGGATTTTGACAAATGCCAAAAAAAAAACACATGGAAGTACTACACAACGGGGTAAACTTGAAGTCTAGGTACCGCTTTTTGCCTCATTCATTACTCAGTTTTTTAATTTTCGCATTTAAGTGAGGTGTGGCCTGATTTTTTTGAAAAATTTTCACTATATTAACGCATGGCAACTAAGCAAATATTTAATTGCTTAGTTTTACAACACGTATACCCATCCTTTTAGGTATTATAACCATAAAACGTGTCGCTTTGAATATTTTTACTTTTTATCGCATTTTTAAGGGGCAATTCTAAATTTCGATTTTTGAACTTTACTGAAAACATTATATTTCTAAGGCCATACATCTAATAACAATTTATATAATGTTACTTTCGTTTCATTTTGATCCGTTTAATCTAGATCTAGATTATACTTATCAAAATAAACATTATATAATTTATTATTTAAACAATTATTTAAACAATTGATGTTTAAACAATTGGAGAGCACTTTGTCGACGAGTGACTTATAGATCTAGATTATACGGATCAAAATAAACAAGGAAGTAATTGTTTAATTATTTAAACGAATTTACTCATTTGTTTAAACAATTATTTTAACACTTAAAAAAAATATAATTTTTTTCATCCAAATATATTTTTTTATGAAAATATAGACTATATTTTAAGAACAAAAGGTCTTTTGCACTGCTCTTGAAAAATGTAAATTGACGGAGTTATGATTTTCTGAAATTTTAGTTTTGCGATTTTCTTACTTAAAATCTGGCAAGTTTACAAGAACTTTATTTCACCATAAATATAGATCAAACTTTCAATTTATATGCGTACTTGCAACGATTACAAAAGATTACTGAACTTCCTAAAATATTTGTTGTATAAATTTCTCACTTGATTCAGGATCTTTTTCATTTTAAGTATTCTAAAATTTTAACCTGATATTACGCGTTTCATGTGAAATTGTTTTATTATCAACTATAAAAGGGTTTAAATAAATAGACAAATAATATTTTATTCATAGCGATTATTCTCAGTCATCGGAATAATCCTCATTTTTATTCATTAACAATAAACGCTCCACATTTGGTGTTAACTTAATGTGTTTTTTTTTCTTTAATTTTCCTTTGTAACGAAATAAGTGGATCAGATGTCAAAAGTAAGCGTTTAAAAGTATCCATGTTTGTATGTGTTCTGTAAATATAGAAAATTCTTACTTTTCTTTTAAATAATGTCTTGATATTTGAATGGCCTTATTAAAAATTTCAGTGAGATGCATTTACGATTTTTCATAGTGTTACGTCCGGGTTACGTGACAATACAAGAAGAGAGAAAATGAAACTTCATTAGTCTAATGGCTAAAAGCGCGTAATGTGACTTTTCCCGATTCGGACACAACGTGCATTGCTCCAGGATGGGACGGCAGGTAGGAAAATGACACGGACACGCGGTACGCCTCGAGACAGTGTGTAAAATTTTACTGACTTACCTTAGAATTTCCAACAGCCCTTGTGTGAATCTGTACTCCCGACGTGGCGCTTATAATGATAGTGGACGGTTGCCGCTCTGTGGAAGTTTTGGTGTGAAGAACGGAGATACGGAGAGTTTAGGATTCTTATAATCTCGAAATAATGAATACTTAATATGGATTTAAACACAACTTAAACTTTATTAACTTGTCAGTACAAAACTAAGTAAAAATTACAGTGATGAGAGCTGATGTGAAGTCTACGCGAGTTGGCTTCTGAGTCCCCCATACCAGGAGTCTTCGTCCCCTTTTAAAGGTAAAAAGTTGTAAATCTTCCTGCCGTCGCCTTTTTGATTTGCCTAGGTGTTGCTGCCCCGCTTTTCTCGATGATCTTTGATGATTTCGGCGGCGCACCCTTTGAGAATATTCGGCGAGTTCGGATACATAAATTATTTTAGAATACGCTACGCATATCGGGTAGGAGTGAAGGGAAAGGACAAGAAAACTGACTCTAGCTTGATTCAGTATTGTGCGCTGGAGTACTAATGCTTACTCCTCTAATTGGCGGCGAATCTCTGATGCTTGCGTGGATGTGCGTTTTGGTAATAAAAAACGCATAAAACTGCAGCAGGGGAGTGGCACACACTTAAGAGAGAATGAAAGGAAAACTAAAGGAAACCGCGTCTTCGTGCCTCCGTTCGAGGATCTTTTTGGTAACTATTCTTTCTGGATGGCGGCATCTTTTGAGCGTTTATGCGTATCCCCCCTTTTTTTATCGTGTGGGAGAATATGAAACAAGCGGCAATGCAGCAGGTTCGTTGGGAAAGATGAAGAGAGGAAGGAAAACAGCGCACACCAGCAACCACATCGGCAACGTCGCACGACGCGACAATAGTGAGAAACAAAATCATTTAATTAAATTTCATCTCGAGAAATACTTAATCACTTTATTCCAAAATTTTATATGAACTATTGTTAAGAAAAATACATTAAAGCGTACTGAAAGAAGTGTTTTTTGATAGAAAAAATCTAATTGCGCCACAAAAAAACTAGCTCTACAAAAAGTTAAAAAAACATCTACCCCTATTTTTAACCATAATAACAGTCATATTTTATGATTTATGAACACTCATTTTGCTTTTCATTGACATAGCTTTTCAATGACTATTATCTATGCAAACTTTTTGTCTTTTTCATTTATTTAAGGTTTCTTATTTAAAAGAACAAAAGTGTAACAAGTTATAAAAAATGTTGTTTAAATAATAGGTCTTAAATATTCATAGATAATTCATTGTATTTTGATTATGAGAGATCATACATAATTATATGTAAGTTATGTATAATCATGTATGATCATGTATAATTAGATGTAACTTATGTATCTGAATAACTATGAATATTTATCAACAGATATTTATGACCATATGAAATCATATATAATAACCATAAACAATTATATATCACTTCAAAAATTTTTACATTAGTATATACGACTATATATAAATATGAATGATTATATATGATCATATAAGATCATATATGACTATATATTGTCATTAATAATTATACGTTATACGGTATGAGATAAAAGTATATATTATATAGTTATATAGTTATACTGAGGGATATGCAAATCATGTTAGATTATACGTAAATCATTTTTATACAGGATTATGTTAAAATACATAGATGGAATGTTGATTAAGATCAATGAAACCGATACATTGTTATACGTTTTATTATATGCGTTTATATACGTTATTCATTTATATACGTTTTTTTGAAAAAAAATTTACACTCTTTTACATTTGTATACGTTATCGATTTCCTTCGGGGTACTACAAATAAAATGTATTTGTATTTTTCTAAACCTTTTTATTTATGATAAAATAATTTCATCAATAATGTTTAATAAAAATTAAAGCAGAAAACAAATCTAATGAATAAATTTCAAAATGGATTTCTAGCAGATCTCTTAAAATAATTCAGATTTATTTTCGATAATTTAATGATCACATCGTAGAAAATAATATTCCGATGAAAAAGTGCTCCCTAATTGTTTAAAAATCAATTGTTTATACCAATTTTTTAAATAATATATTATATAATGTTATTTTCTTGTATATGTTGATTCGCATAATCTAGATCTGTAAGTCATTCGTCGACAAAGTGCTCTCCAATTGTTTAAACAATTGTTTAAATAATAAATTATATAATGTTTATTTTGATCAGTATAATCTAGATCTAGATTAAACGGATCAAAATGAAACGAAAGTAACATTACATAATTTATTGTCAGACTTATGGCCTTAGAAATATAATGTTTTCAGTAAAGTTCAAAAATCGAAATTTAGAATTGCCTCTGAAAAATGCGATAAAAAGTAAAAATATTCAAAGCGACACGTTTTATGATTATAATACGTAAAATTATGGGTATACGTTTTGTAAAACTAAGCAATTAAATATTTGCCTAGTTGCCATGAGTTAATATAGTGAAAAATTTTCAAAAAAATCATGCCACACCTGACTTTAATGCGAAAATTAAAAAAGTGAGTAATGAATGAGTCAAAAAGCGGTACCTAGACTTCAAGTTTACCCGGTTGTGTAGTACTTCCATGTGTTTTTTTTTTTGCCATTTGTTAAAATCCCTAGGCGAGACTGATTTTCGTCCAATTTTCATAGGTTTTTGCCCACTAAGCGGCGGGTGGCGGCGGCGGAGACGCGCGCGCGGGGCCTAGCATCTTACCGCGGTGATGAGCTGAATTGACGCGGTGACAAGCTGAGGGATGAGTATATTACCGCGTTGATGAGCTGACTTTCGCGGGTATTATTCTATCGTCGCTGGTAAGATATTTACCGCGCTCTTATTTTTTCCAGGTGGCCTGCATGTATGATGTGGCTCTAATTCAGTAAGTGTATTTCGGCTATAGCATGATGAACTATCGCATTTCTTCGTTGTTCCGATATTTGTAGTTGCCTTGTCGCTATTAATTCTAAGAACTCCAGAGTATTTCAATTGTGTTCTCCTTGCAATCGTTTCAGAACGACTCACAAAACTTAATAGTATTTCATAGAATTTTACCCGATAAATCGAAATACTGTTTTGGTTAACTGCATATACAAACGATAAGAGTGACGGCGTCGATGGAAACCCTAGATATAATAATTACTGAAGTGGTCCATACAAAGGAGACAAGACGAAGAGTATTTCACTCTTGCCAGCAACCCCGATACGGGTGATGCCATCGCATGCTGTGCAGGTTGAAACGTGCCTTCTGGTACGAGTATTTTGCGGGCTTTAGTCTATCGTGGCTGGTAAGATATTTATCGCGAGAGAGCGAGAGCGAGTAAAAGAAAGCGAGAGAGTTTTCGAGGTGGCTTGCATATATGATGTGACTCTAACTCAGTAAGTATATTTTGGTTGGCCCGACACAACAGGATCTATAGTTTTCATCTCGAGTGTGCTTCATTCGTCAATAGGGTCGTATTTTTACGACGCTGACCCACGCACGTATGTGCGCGTGCACGTTTGACGAAGCGTTGTTATTTTTTCACATGTGGAGTATGTGTATAGTGCCGCTAGTATTTTCGATGCCCACCTTTTTTTCATAAGATGTGTATTTTGAATCTCAGTAATCTTCCGAAGAAAATGTGCTCACGCGGTGGACGCTGACGCAAACTCCGACACGTCATCGCATGCTGTGCAGGTTGAAAAGTGCCTTCTGGTACGAATATCATCTTGCGCGTGTGCTCCATCTTATCGCGCTTCGCCGCCGCTCGATCCAAATATTTTTAAATTATTAATAACAATGTTTAAATTATTAATAAAAATTTTAATTGACAACACCAATGGACTTAGCCGTGCGCGAGCTGTAGACCTAAACACAATTTCCATTTATTTCAGTTTAATATGTATAAAATCTCAGCATGTGTATTGCATAAAGTATGACTGGTAGGAGTTTATTAATTTTTATAAATAATTCACATACACACAACGCAGTTTTGAAGGTATATCCATGTCATTGGTCCCCATTGTTTTCAAAAGCTACCGAGAAAGAGAGAGGGGAGGGGGGTCGAGGTGGCTTGCATGTATGATGTGACTGTTACTCAAATTTAAAGTTTTAAAAAATAAGGTGGAGGTAAATGAAAGCATTTGAAGAACGGATTTTAGGAATATTAAGATTAACAAATTTTATTACGTTAAATGTTTATTTAACAAAGAAAAACGTAAAATCTAATACAACGTAATAATATAATATGATTCTTACATTACAAAGTGACGGACAAGTTTGGTTCTCAAAAAATAAATAAGGACTTAAAACTAATACATGTTTAATGTTATCTTAAAATCGAGATAAAAAAATACTGTTACGACTATGAAACTGATGTATGCCTTATTTTTAATATGATTTGAAATTTTATAAGATAATTATTATAAAATTAAAAACTAAGATCAAACATACTCTTAGAAAACTAGGGAAGAACATTAAAAAAAAAAAATACTTCAGTACTAATCTATAGCATTGAATATACTTACTACAAAAATTATGTGTATATGCATTTTTCAAATAAACTTTATAAAGCAACTATATTTTTAACTAAATTCTAAGACGCAATCGCCGAGATGTAGTTTTGATGACCCATGTGCAATGCGTTGTCTATCGCACCTCCTCTTTGTTCCGATATTCGCATCTTATCGCCCGCGATTTTTGGAATTAGAGATTCTTTCAATTGCGATCACCTTATCCACTCTCTTTTGTTCTACTTATTAAAAATGGCTACATTATTAATAAAGATTTTATTTGACAATACTCATGGATTGACAGTCCCTATATCGCTTCTTATCTTTAGCCCTTAGCGAGATATGGGTAAAAGAAAGTAATAGAGTTACATAGAATATCCATGAAGTTTATTAAACATAATTTCTAAAAGTTTCACGTGATATACGATATTTATAAATTTTTATGAACATAATTTTTACAAATTTCATGTAAGTTTTTCATATTATATTAGCATTAAGCGTATATTGTATACAATATCTTCTTGAAGGTGGATCGCTCCAGCGACGACTTATTATCATAACATTTTATGAGCAACAGTATATTCTTATGTGCTCAATTTGCCTTGTAAGCAAGTCTATGATGTGGACATATTTGCTCCACCACATCAAACTTGAATCTCTGTAGTGATGGGCAGCGCATATACTCTATAGCATAAAAAAGGTGTTACTCTATAGCATAAAAAAGTTGTTACTCTATATCGTAAAAAAGGTGTTACTCTATTGAATAAAAAAGGTGTTACTCTATGACATAAAAAAGGTGTAACTCTATGACATAAAAGGTGTTACTCTATAACATAAGAAAGTGTTACTCTATGACATAAAAAAGTGTTACTCTATGACATAAAAAAGATGTTACTCGATGACATAAAAAAGGTGTTACTCTATGACATAATAGGTGCCACTCTATGACATAAAAAAAGGTGTTACTCTATGACAAAAAAGTGTTACTCTATGACATAAAATGTGTTACTCTTTAACATAAAAAAGGTGTTACTCTATGACATAAAAGGTGCCACTCTATGACTTAAAAAAAAGTGTTACTCTATGACATAAAAAAGGTGTTACTCTATGACATAAAAGGTGTTACTCTTTAACAGAAAAAAGGTGTTACTCTATGAAATAAAAAAGGTGTCACTCTATTGCATAAAAACGGTGTTACTCTATAACATGAAAAAGGTGTTACTCTATAGCATAAAACAGGTGTTACTCTATAGCATAAAAAAGGTGTTACTCTAAGATATAAAAAAGGTGTTACTCTATGACATAAAAGGTGTTGTTCTATGACATAAAAAAGGTGTTACTCTATAACATGAAAAAGGTGTTTCTCTATAGCATAAAAAAGTTGTTACTCTATAATATGAAAAAGGTGTTCCTCATTAGCATAAAAAAGGAGTTTCTCTATGACATAAAAAAGGTGCCACTCTATGACATAAAAAAGGCCTTACTCTAAGATATAAAAAAGGTGTTACTCTATGACATAAAAGGTGTTGTTCTATGACATAAAAAAGGTTGACATAAAAGAGGTGTTACTCTATGACGTATGAAAGTGTTACTCTATTGCATAAAAAAGGTGTTACTCTATAACATGAAAAAGGTGTTTCTCTATAGCATAAAAAAGTTGTTACTCTATGACATATAAAAGGTGCAACTCTATGACATAAAAAAGGTGTTACTCTATAGCATAAATAAGTTGTTACTCTATAACATAAAAAAGGTGTTAGTCTATAGCATAGAAGGGTGGTACTCTGTAACATGAAAAAGGTGTTGCTCTATAACATAAAAAAGTGTTACTCTATGACATAAATAAGGGGTTACTCTATAACATAAAAAAGGTGTCACTCTATGACATAAAAGAAGGTGTTACTCTCTAGCATAAATAAGGTGTTACTCTATAACATAAAGAGGTGTTACTCTATAGCATAAAAAAATGTTACTCTATAGCATAAAAAATGTGTTACTCTATGACATATAAAAGTATTACTCTATTGCATAAAAAAGGTGTTACTCTATAACATGAAAAAGGTGTTTCTCTATAGCATAAAAAAGTTGTCACTCTATGACATATAAAAGGTGCAACTCTATGACATAAAAAAAGGTGTTACTCTATAGCATAAATAAGGTGTTACTCTATAACATAAAAAAGGTGTTACTCTATGACATAAAAAAGGTGTCACTCTATGACATAAAAAAATGTGTTACTCTATATCATAAATAAGGTGTTACTCTATAACATAAAAATGGTGTTACTCTATAGCATAAAGAGGTGTTACTCTATAGCATAAAAAGTGTTACTCTATAGCATAAAAAGTGTTACTCTATAGCATAAAAAAGGTGTTACTCTATATCGTAAAAAAGGTGTCACTCTATTGCATAAAAACGGTGTTACTCTATAACATGAAAAAGGTGTTACTCTATAGCATAAAACAGGTGTTACTCTTTAACAGAAAAAAGGTGTTATTCTATGAAATAAAAAAGGTATTACTCTATCACATGAAAAAATATGTTACTCTATGACATAAAAAGTGTTACTCTATGACATAAAAAAGGTGTTACTCTATGACATAAAAAAGGCCTTACTCTATCACATGAAAAAAGATGTTACTCTATGACATAAAAAAGGGTTACTCTATGACATAAAAGATGTTACTCTATGACATAAAAGATGTTACTCTATGACATAAAAAAGGTGTTACTCTATGACATATAAAAGGTGCCACTCTATGACATAAAAAAGGTGTTACTCTGAAATGAAAAAGGTGTCACTCTATGACATAAAAAAAGATGTTACTCTATAGCATAAATAAGGTGTTACTCTATAACATAAAAAAGGTGTTACTCTATAGCATAAAGAGGTGTTACTATATAGCATAAAAAGTGTTACTCTTTACATAAAAAAGGTGTTACTCTATAGCATAAAAAAGGTGATACTCTATCACGTGAAAAAAGATGTTACTCTGTGCCATAAAAAAGTGTTACTCTATGGCATAAAAAAGGTGACTCTATGACATAAAAAAGGTGTTAATCTATCACATGAAAGATGTTACTCTATGACATAAAAAAGTGTTACTCTATGACATAAAAGATGTTACTCTATGACATAAAAAAGGTGTCACTCTATGACATATAAAAGGTCCCACTCTATGACGTAAAAAAAGGGGGTACTCTATGACATAAAAAAGGTGTTACTCTATGACATAAAAGGTATTACTCTATAACATAAAAAAGGTGTTACTCTATGACATACAAAAGTGTTACTCTATGACATAAAAGGTGTTACTCTTTGACATAAGAGAAGGTGTTACTCTATGACATATAAAAGGTGCCACTCTATGACATAAAAAAGGGTAACTCTATAGCATAAAAAAGGTGTTACTCTATGACATATAAAAGGCCCCACTCTATGACATAAAAAAGGTGTTACTCTATAACATAAGAGGTGTTACTCTTTAAAAGGTGGATAAAAAGTGTTACTCTATGACATAACAAAGGTGTTACTCTATTACATGAAAAAAGATGTTACTCTATGACATAAAAGGTGTTACTCGTTAACATAAAAAAGGTTTTACTCTATGACATATAAAAGGTGCCACTCTATGACATAAAAAAGGTATTACTCTATAACATGAAATAGATGTCACTCTATAATATAAAAAAGTGTTACTCTATGGCATAAAAAGGTGTTACTCTTAACATAAAAGACGTTACTCTATGACATGAAAAAGGTGTTACTCTATATCATAAATAAGGTGTTACTCTATAACATAAAAAAGGTGTTACTCTATAGCATAAAGAGGGTGTTACTCTATTGCATAAAAAAGGTGTTACTCTATAACATGAAAAAGGTGTTACTCTATAGCATAAAAAAGGTGTTACTCTATAGCATAACAAAGGTGTTACTCTATGGCATAAAAAGGTGTTACTCTTAACATAAAAGACGTTACTCTATGACATAAAAGAGGTGTTACTCTATATCATAAATAAGGTGTTACTCTATAACATAAAAAAGGTGTTACTCTATAGCATAAAGAGGGTGTTACTCTATTGCATAAAAAAGGTGTTACTCTATAACATGAAAAAGGTGTTACTCTATAGCATAAAAAAGGTGTTACTCTATAGCATAACAAAGGTGTTACTCTATGGCATAAAAGGTATTACTCTTTAACACAAAAAAGGTATTGCTCAGTGACATAAAAAAGGTGTTACTCTATAATATGAAAAAGGTGTTCCTCATTAGCATAAAAAAGGTGTTTCTCTATGACATAAAAAAGGTGTTACCCTATAGCATAAAAATGTGTTACTCTATAGCATAAAAAAGGTGTTACTCTATAGCATAAAAAAGGTGTTACTCTATATTGTAAAAAGGTGTTACTCTGTAACATAAGAAAGTGTTACTCTATGATATATAAAAGGTGTTACTCTATATCGTAAAAAAGGTGTTACTCTATTGTATAAAAAAGGTGTTACTCTATAATATGAAAAAGGTGTTCCTCATTAGCATAAAAAAGGAGTTTCTCTATGACATAAAAAAGGTGTTACCCTATAACATGAAAAAGGTGTTACTCTATAGCATAAAAAAGGTGTTCCTCTATAGCATAAAAAAGATTTTACTCTATTACGTGAAAAAGATGTTACTCTGTAACATAAGAAAGTGTTAGTCTATGACATAAAAAAGGTGTTACTCAATGACATATAAAAGGTACCACTCTATGACATAAAAAAATGTGTTACTCTATAGCATAAATAAGGTGTTACTCTATAACATAATGAGGTGTTACTCTATAGCATAAAAAATGTTACTCTATAGCATAAAAAAGGTGTTACTCTATATCGTAAAAAGGTGTTACTCTATTGCATAAAAAAGGTGTTACCCTATAACATGAAAAAGGTTACTCTATAGCATAAAAAAGGTGTTACTCTATAGCATAAAAAAGGTTTTACTCTATTACATGAAAAAGATGTTACTTTGTAACATAAGAAAGTGTTACTCTATGACATAAAAAAATGTTACTCTATGACATAAAAAAGGCCTTACTCTATGACATAAAAAAGGTGTTACTCTATGATATATAAAAGGTACTACTCTATGATATAAAAAATGTGTTACTCCATAGCATAAATAAGGTGTTACTCTATAACATAAAAAAGGTGTCACTCTATGACATAAAAGAAGGTGTTACTCTCTAGCATAAATAAGGTGTTACTCTATAACATAAAGAGGTGTTACTCTATTGCATAAAAAAGGTGTTACCCTATAACATGAAAAAGGTGTTACTCTATGACACAAAAAAGGTGTTACTCTATGACATATAAAAGGTGCCACTCTATGACATAAAAAAGGCCTTACTCTAAGACATAAAACAGGTGTTACTCTATGACATAAAAGGTGTTGTTCTATGACATAAAAAAGGTGTTACTCTATGACATATAAAAGTGTTACTCTATTGCATAAAAAAGGTGTTACTCTATAACATGAAAAAGGTGTTTCTCTATAGCATAAAAAAGTTGTTACTCTATGACATATAAAAGGTGCAACTCTATGACATAAAAAAACGTGTTACTCTATAGCATAAATAAGTTGTTACTCTATAACATAAAAAAGGTGTTAGTCTATAGCATAAAAGGGTGGTACTCTGTAACATGAAAAAGATGTTGCTCTATAACATAAACAAGTGTTACTCTATGACATAAATAAGGTGTTACTCTATAACATAAAAAAGGTGTCACTCTATGACATAAAAGAAGGTGTTACTCTCTAGCATAAATAAGGTGTTACTCTATAACATAAAGAGGTGTTACTCTATAGCATAAAAAATGTTACTCTATAGCATAAAAAAGGTGTTACTCTATATCGTAAGAAGGTGTTACTCTATTGCATAAAAACGGTGTTACTCTATAACATGAAAAAGGTGTTACTCTATAGCATAAAACAGGTGTTACTCTATAGCATAAAAAAGGTGTTACTCTATAACATGAAGAAGATATTACTCTATAACATAAGAAAGTGTTACTCTATGACATAAAAAAGGTGTTACTCTATGACATAATAAAGGTGTCACTCTATGACATAAAAAAAGGTTTTACTCTATAACATAAAAAAGGTGTTACTCTATAGCATAAAGAGGTGTTCCTCTATAGCATAAAAAAGGTGTTACTCTATAGAATAAAAAAGGTGTTACTCTATAACATGAAGAAGATGTTACTCTATAACATAAGAAAGTGTTACTCTATGACATAAAAAAGGTGTTACTCTATGACATAAAAAAGGTGGCACTCTATGACATAAAAAAAGGTGTTACTCTATAACATAAAAAAGGTGTTACTCTATAGCATAAAGAGGTGTTCCTCTATAGCATAAAAAGTGTTACTCTATAGCATAGAAAAGGTGTTACTCTATATCGTAAAAAAGGTGTTACTCTATTGCATAAAAAAGGTGTTACTCTATAACATGAAAAAGGTGTTACTCTATAGCATAAAAAAGGTGTTACTCTATGGCATAAAAAAGGTGTTACTCTATAACATGGAAAAAATGTTACTCTATAACATAAGAAGGTGTTACTCTATGACATAAAAAAGTGTTACTCTATGACATAAAAGAGGTGTTACTCTATAGCCTAAATAATATCATAAAAAAGTATGACTGTTAGGGGTTTATTAATGTTTATAAATAATTCAAACATAACGCAGTTTTAGAGGTATATCCATGTCATTGGTCATTGGTTATGTCATTATTTTCAAAAGCTACCGAGAAGGAGAGAGAGAGAGAGAGAGAGAGAGAGAGAGAGAGAGAGAGAGAGAGAGAGAGAGAGAGAGAGAGAGAGAGGGGGGGGGGGGGGTGGTGAGAGAGGGTGAGAAAGAGAGAGAGAGAGAGAGAGAGAGAGAGAGAGAGAGAGAGAGAGAGAGAGAGAGAGAGAGAGAGAGAGAGAGAGAGAGAGAGAGAGAGAGAGAGAGAGAGAGAGAGAGAGAGAGAGAGAGAGAAATAATGTTATAATAAACTCAAGGTTTACTCCAAAATTCATTGGAAACAATGAAAATTAAGAACAACACTTTGTATAAAAAAGGTGCTGATGTTGATATCACAGTGTTTATATGAAATGACAGCTGTGTATTGTGACGGAACCGTCTACGTTATTTTGTAAAATAATTTTTTTTTTTTTTTTTTTTTTTTTTATTGTATAATTATTCCTTGTTTTTGATGAACCATGCTCATAACCCCAACTACCCTCTTGACACTACTGCATCAGGGGTTGTATAGTTGTAACCTACGCTACTCTGAGTTCCCCGCCAGCTGCCATAGAAACGACGACGCGGCGCACATATTAATTTCTAGTTTAGAATCTTATAGTTTTTACCTTTCTTAAATTCATCCTTCGGCTTATTGTTAAAACTTTCTTTTCTTATTGATGAATGCCGAATAACAAATAAGAAATAAAAGTTATATTCGAATCTCGGGTATAATAAACAAAAAGTCTGATACCAAAGACTATTACATTTTTATACAATAAACAGTAACCTACCTTAATAAAAATTTTAGTCAGAAATAGCAATTTTTCCAATAAACTTTATATTTCAAAATTATGTACCAATTCTAATAAATTATTATCGTAATATGTAATTTTAAAATCTTTGAGTGAATTGTACTAATAATTCATTAACACGCTAGTTGCAAAATATGGCTAATTTTCTATAAAGTTATGTTCTGAATAATAAGTTTAGTGCGAATTGTTAAATAAACCCTTGTGCAATAATCACAATTGTAATTTTCCTTTATACGTTTGCTTAACTAGCAACCGTTCCAAACGCGAGGTGTAAGAGTCTATAAGTTTCAACATTCACAATCACAAATAAATATAAAAATTATAATAATTACTTTAAGACACATTCATGAAAGAATATTTTCCCTACTCAAATAATAAAACTTATTCAACTATCTATTTTTCTTTCGCTATACATAAATAAAATGCTTTTATTACATATCATAAATTTAATAAACATTTTGGATTTTAAGCAATTACATGTGAGTTGGAAATATTCCCTCAAAATGTGGAATTAGCCCTAAGGAGACGATAGCCCTAGCGGATACGCTATCTGAGGGCTGCAAAACACATGGCCCATACTAAATATAGATACGATGCTTTCCCGCGCAGGGACGCGCTTTCCGAATTTTGAATACACTATTTGTACTATACACTGAAAATATTATTTTACACTATTAGACAATGTCTCTCAAACCGTTAAATATAAAATTATTTTAACAACTGCAAATATTAAATGTAGCAGTAAGAAAACTAAGAAAAATAAGAAATTCTATATTTTTATGTTTCATTGCAATCGGCAGCCTTTGTTTATTTCTGCATTAATAATATAAAGATTTAATAATCAAGCTCAATAATATAACTGTTTAAATAACCACCTGCAGTTTTGCAACTAACAATCCAAACGGATTATCACCAACCAATAATAAATAATTATCATAATAAATACTATATTATGTAAAGTAACAAGTTATGTTAACCACTAGCTTAATTTTTATAACCGACTATTTTTTTTTTATAAACTTATCGAATACAATTTCATTGTAATTTAGATTTTTAAGTATTAATAACTTTTATATTGCGAATAACTATCGTTAAAATAATCATAGTGCTGTCGTTCAAATTTGTAATAGTGTGCTTCACAATTATCTAATAAAAGAGGTAATTTCACATTTGTAAAACATTCAGGATTGTTAATAATAAGAAAATGCTGAGACAAAGAGAATTTTCATCTGTACATCTGTCGCATGCACGTGGCATGCATAAAAATAGATTTGCTCAAGTCCCTCCGCGTGGTGACGCATTTTCCAGCATCTTTTGGGACTCAACATACCATAGCACTAGAATATTATTTTAGAATAACGCTAAATATCTCAGTAACTATAAGTAGGAAAAATAATTTTTGTTTAAGATAAAAGTTGTATTATTTTAAGTAAAAACTAGGAGATAATAAAAACCGTTATTATAATATGTTTTATAATAATAATAATCCATTTGTTTACTTCTACTAGATTAATTAACTTGACTTTAAGTTTAAATAATAAACTTTTTGGAATTTGAATAATACATTCTAATTCGTACGTTTCTTAATAATAATTAACTATTATGACTATTTATAAGAAATTCTCATTTGTTAATGCAAATTTTATGAACTGTAGACATTAGATATAACATTTTACTAGACAATAGTTGTATTTTAACATATTGTTATTTACGCAAATTAATTAAATTTCAAATATTTTACATAAATAATAGAAAATCTAAGGAAAATGTATTAACTTAATACGATAACTTAATAATATGATCGATATATTAGCTAGAATGAATAGTCTAATGTTTTTATAAAGTTGCATAAGAAATTTCATCATTAAATTTATAATTAAGTTTAACAAATTTGTAATGCGTTTAATTCCTGTTGTAATAGACCGATAACTTCCGTTCAAATTTGTATTTTCATCTTAAAACAAAATGTAATAGCATAACATATTTTATCATTTATAAGCTGCCAACATTATATAATTTTTAACAAGTAACAGAAAATCGTCCATTTTTGACTCGAAAGAAAGAGAAGGATATATCTTTTGTCTCTCTCATTTCTCCTTCTCTGTCGCACACATAACGTTCTCCCTCACTCCTCAAGAAAGATACGAGCCGCCGGAAAATACCCTAGAGAAGCTCCCTGTGTTAATCCATTAATGCGCAAAACGCTAAATTTGGACGTGAAACTTCGAGCCCACTGTGCTGTTAGAAAAACAAATCCATTTTTGTTCAAAATCCTATATAAGGGGTTTTCGGGGATGCTCTTTGAGAATCTGGCACTTATTTTGTAAAAAAAAATCAAAATCATTATTTTTTTTGCATTTAAAAAAAAAGGCACGAATTTTTAGTTTTTTTTTTTTTAAATCAATTTTTACTAACGTTGCTCCATTCAAATAAGCAAATTATTACCAGAAATCGCGTCCTCGATGTCTGAGGTTTTCAAAACCCTAGTTGAGAACTTTTTTTCCCCCTTAGTTTTTCCAAAATGGCGGTTTTTGTGAAACAGCATGACCTTAAACTTCATCATTTTTTTTCTTGACAGCTTTGAACCTTACGAAAAAAAATTTATAGAATAAAAAATGTTTAGAACCATCCAAAAAACATGTGTGAATTTTTTCAAAAATTTTTAAGCCATTTTAGAATTTTTCAAAAATAGGCCATTTTAAAAAATTTGAAATTCACTCAAAAACTTCTGGAAAAATTTATAAATATTCTTTAGATGATTCCGAGCACTTTTTGTTCTATAACTTTTTTTCGTAAAGCTGATGCTTTTCAATAAAAAAATTATCGAAGTATTTATTACGTAATGGATAAAAAGTTACAATGGTTTGAAGACAGGGCATAATCGTCATTTCATTACTGCAAATTATACAACGTTGTATGCTTCATATAAAAATATCCAAAATAGAAAACAACATTCTAAAAAGAAAAAAAAATTAAAAAATAATAAAAAAATAAAAAATAAAAAAAGGAAAACAAAAAACAAAAAAAAACAAAAAAAAAACGGTTCTCTGTTATCATCTACCTCCTCGTGGTGAGAACTGGGCAACGCTGTATCATATTATATGCGTATAGTGGCAAAGTGACGATTATACTGTTATCAAACCGAAAAATACTTTGATAATTTTTTTATTGAAAAGCTTTACGAAAAATTAGCTTTACGAAAAAAAGTTATAGAACAAAAAGTGCTCCGTATCATCTAAAGAATATTTATAAATTTTTCCAGAAGTTTTTGAGTGAATTTCAAATTTTTCAAAATCGCCTATTTTTGAAAAATTCTAAAATGGCTCAAAAATTTTTAAAAAAATTCACACATGTTTTTTGGATGATTCTAAACATTTTTTGTTCTATAACTTTTTTTCGTAAGGTTCAAAGCTGTCAAGAAAAAAAACCATGAAGTTTAAGGTCATGCTGTTTCACAAAAACCGCCATTTTGGAAAAACTATGGGGGAAAAAAAAGTTCTCAACCAGGGTTTTGAAAACCTCAGACATCGAGGACGCGATTTCTGGCAATAATTTGCTTATTTGAATGCAGCAACGTTAGTAAAAATTGATTTAAAAAAAAAAAACGTCAAAAATTCGTTACTTTTTTTTAAATGCAAAAAATAATGATTTTGATTTTTCTTTTTTACAAACTAAGTGCCAGATTCTGAAAGAGCATCCCCGAAAACCCCTTATATAGGATTTTGAACAAAAATGGATTTGTTTTTCTAACAGCACAGTGGGCTCGAAGTTTCATGTCCAAATTTAGCGTTTTGCGCATTAATGGGTTAAAACATAGGATTTTCCCCACTTTCATAAAAATCGACGTTTGGAAGGGATGCCGCACAGTGGTCCGAAACGCTGAAAAAATGGACAAAAATCAGTCTTCACGCGGAAAATCATTATTATGGGAATATCATAGTGAAAATTGGTAGTTCATATCCTAAGGTATACCTTAGGACATAACTATCTTATAAGATAGGCTACCGCTTTTTTCAATATTTTTTTATACAGGGCGTTAAACAACAAAAAAACGGGAATCGAAAAATGACTTTTACACAAAATTCTCTGAATTTTCAAAAAAATATGGCGCTAGAAGTTTTCTTTTAGGTAAAAAACGACGAGGAATCGATCTACCGGATCAGATTTTGAAAAAAAAGGGAACCACCTTAAAAATGCATTTTTTGTTAACTAAAAATCCCATTTTTTATAAACAATTGCATTTTTCACTACCATAATTGTTTCTAATCGATTCGAAAATATTTTCATCAAAAAGCTGACATTTTTTTACGTCGAAATGTATATTTTACAAAATTTTTCAGGTCATTTTTTGGGTATAGAAAATATTAGCAAAGTTTAAATATAATAAAGTAGGTTAAAATTTGTATCACAGGGATTGATGATTTCATCACACCGCGGATTTTGGAACCAATCGATGACTTTTCACAGTTGTTTCCTATGTAAAAAATTGCTAGAAGTCAATTGGAGATATCTAATTATGAAAAAATAACTGAAAAACTGTCTAAAAAGTGCATTTTTAGAAAAAATCAGAGCAGCAACAATCTTGTCGAACAGCTCAGGCTCTTTTACGTGAAAATATATGGTTTGAAAAATTGTGTTGATCAAATTTTAAATGGTAATAGTATGTAATTCTTAAATATTTGAAATTTGCACTGTAAATAACCAGAGATGCTGAATCAATAAAAAATTAGTGTGAAATGCTGTTTCTCTACGTTCAATTCCTGTCCACTCGTCGGACATTAATTAGTTCCCCATAATAAATTTTTTGAAGTGCAATCGGGGCGAAGGAAAGGTTGCGTTAGGAGCATTGAAAAGAATTATCGTTTATGGATGTTTTTATGCAAAAAAATCTAACTAGGTTGGAATGAATTAATGTCCGTCGAGTGTACATAACATATGATGTAAACTTACAATATTTATAATAAGGTGCAAGAAGTTCGATGAACTTAAAAATTCAAACCTATGAACGAATTGAAGATGATCATGCATATATATACATTATCAAGATATTGTAAGTAGTTTCGTATACTCGTTAATATTACCCTTCAAAAAATTTACAATATTTTATCTTTTAAAAGTATGCATTTTGTGTGGTTGTATTCTGTATGTCAAAACATTTTATCGTTACAAGTTGGTATTTCACGTAAATTACACGTAGTATTATACGTCGAGATGATTCGGATATTTTAAAAAAGTAACTGAAATTGTTATTCAGTGCAGCATAAGCTAATACAGCAAAATGAATATTCTAAATGTTTCGATACGAGAGATTTTTTATTTTTATAAAGAAACGAATTCACTTGATGAAACTGAACGGAAGGTAAATGTCGCTAAACATATTTTAAATAAACATCATATTACAGTGAGTCAAAAAATCATTTCGCAAATCAATGCTAAATTAGATAAAAGCTTTTACAACAATTATAAGAAAAAATTATCTGAATTGAAAAAGCAGAAAAAGAGTTACAGCCTTTTTGAAAGAAAATATGCAAACTGATTAAACAGCGAATTAGAAATTTCTTATAGTACTGAAATTAATGAAAATTCGGACGAACCAGGTAAGTCTTTTAATTTTATATTTTCTAAATATTTTCTAGCGATTTTTCTATTCTAACCTTATCAAAGTATCTGTACCCAAGTCTGCAAAACATATTTTTAACACTTGCGTATCTAAATTTAAAAGCATTTATGTACATTTACTTGAATGGATCTTCAATGCAACTACAAAACATGGGAATGACATTCGAGCAACAAAGTACACCCAATTCGTACCAAATACCTGGAAATGCCTCTCATCTCTTTTTCTTCTTTTTTGTGTATATAGCAATATAAATTATTGACAGGCTTGATGAAAACAGAAAAAGTATATAAACGTAGAGAAGTGTATATAACTGTAGCAAAATGAAAGCACATGCACAACCACACGCGCGCATACGCACACATATGCTTTTTCATATACATAATTCATATTATATTATTTATATCTGATATTTATTTCTACTGCTATACTCAAATTCGAAGTAAGATAAAATTTTCATTTTGATCTGTAAATGACTATATTTTTAAGACGGTAATTCGAAGAATCAGTAAAATATATTTTTTTAATAATTCATTTAGTTTAAACATAACATAATTCGAAAAGTCGTTGAGTCCTAAAGTAGTATTGCAGTAGTATTTAAGTAGTATTGCAATTCTATTGTTTTATGTATTTATTGATTTTTATATGAGCTGTTAGTTTTAAAAATACTGATACTTAAATATATTTATTTAAGTTACGGAGTTTAGGTAAATCTCTAACATTCATATCATTATTATTATTATTTTAATTTTGATCTTTAATAATGTTGATTATGAAGAAATTCAAAACATTCACACTTGTATATACACATAAACTAATATGTACTTATTATAGTTACTACCTTACACGATCAACCCGTATTCCGTAACTATATTTTGCTTCTCGAATTAACACGGACGAGTCCATCTTACAAGAGCAGCGAGATACGCGTTTGTCGCGACACACATACATATACACACGCACACATGCATGCGTGCGACGTAACAATATAGTTACGTAACAATATGATGAAATTTGTATCCTGAAAATACATTTTATTAGTTATTTGTAATTTTGTACATTTATATATTAACGGGATTTCTTACTGAACTTTTACATGGTAGAAAAATACGTGAAACTAAAGAAATAGAATGAATTACGTAAAACTAAGACATAGTTGCCCTTCCTCTTGGAACTATCTATCATTATGCCAAAAGTTCAAATGAAAATTTAAACGCACTAATAAATGGCATTTGAACGAAAATCAGGATCTGCAGCGTACACATGCTGGAAATTTCTTATGTATACCCTGGTAAAAAAAATCAGGTGCATTCTCAGCTGTGAAATTACCTGCGATCTCAGATGCGATCACAGCTGCGAAAGCAGTTGCGAATTTGGCCCCACTTCGCATCTGATTTGACAGCTGAGATCGCACTTGTTTTTTTTATCAGGGATACGCTGCAGCTACTGATTTTCTTTCTAATGCCATTTATTAGTGCGTTTAAATTTTCATTCGAACTTTTGGCATAATGATAGATAGTTCCAAGAGGAAGGGCAACTATGTCTTGGTTTTGCGTAATTCATTCTATTTATTTAGTTTCAAGTATTTTTCTACCATGTAATTGTATTAAAGTCGGTTAATGTTGAGTTATGGCACCTCCTTTTCAACTATAAAAATAAGAGAGAAAAAGCACAACATAATTTGGGAATAATTTAAATGCAGACTATAATTGTAAACGAGAAAGTGCTCAAATGTCGTAAGTACTGATATAGCTCTAGACGGCTCATGCCATAAAAAATCATATGCGTTTATAGTTTCGTGTCCTTCCAGCACAAATAAAGATTCTACTTGTATCAAACGCATATAGCTATAGTTTAGCGTTGAAAAGGCACTTATCATGAGAAAGCTTCAAGGTATAAGTGCTGGTTATCTTATTTTTTTCAAATATAATAAATGAACTATCAGCGTTGAATAATATAAGTTTAGACTTTGTATTTGAAAAACGTTTCTTTTTCTATAGTAACTTTTTCAATAGATAATAATATACTTTTCAGCAATCAAGCGTGGTCGTCCTAATGTACCCTACAAGTTAGCGTCTGAGAAAACTAAAAAAAGAATAGCCAATAAGGCTACTAAAAATATTTTGCCAAACACAGATGTCGACGCAACCGACAAAGATTCTACATCTAAAGTTTATGACTGTGACACAAAAAAAGCCTCTCAAATGACGCCAGAAAAATCACTCGCTTTAATGATCAACACCAACATGACTAAAGGCGCGTACATACAAGTCAGGGAATCAGCACAGGAACATAATCATAATCTGTACCCATCGTATTACAAAGTGAGTATCCACTTGCCTTTGGAGCGCTCCTGCGCTCCTTCATTTGTTTTTATTTTGCCTTGGCAGACATGTAGAACGTATTCTGTTTTAAATTGACTCATAAATTATATTGAATATTTAAATGATGATTCAAAGCTTGCTAAATATTTCGCTGATTTTTTTTATATTTTGATAAATTTTTATTAAATCAACATCCAATAAATTATTTATTAAGTGCTTTACAGTTGCAAATTTAAAAAAATGTTTATCATTCTTTTTAATAAACTGTTTTATCTCGTTCACATCTAGTGAAATAAAAGAAAACTTATATCTAACTCTTTAAACACACTTCACACACCTCTGTTTTCGTAACAAAGTAAACAATAAAAAGCAATGTAAAATTAACCTATTTCTATACTCTTATAACGCGATGTTTTTTATATTTATTTTAATCGAGTGGATAATTCAATTTATACCACTCTAACCTCAAAATCATAACTTTAATATGATTATTCGGCTCTCGTGGTATAAAATACGGTTCGAAACTGGTGTGTAAGAGGATTTTCACCTCATGTGACGTTTTTCGGACTAAATAATCACCTTCCGCACCCGTGTCGAAATGTACTATTATAGTACTGCGTGACATTCGTAAATTCACACTTATGTCACGCCTATTCGTGGCATAAGTAGTCCATTATAGTACCGTACGGTAGCGCCCGAGCGTAAGTGAGAAAGGCGGATAGGCGTGACAGTGGATTAATGCAAACGTGCTATAAAATATCGCACGACACGAGTGCTTTCAGTGGCCCACTGCAGGATGTGAATTATCACCCTCGCTGCGCTCGGGCGCTAATTTCATGTCGTTCCATGATGGACAACTTATGGCACTAGTATCGCAATATACTATTAATACTTGTTATATTTTTATGTTATCTAGATTTTAAAAGCTAAAAAAGAAGCTTATCCAAATAACATATCAGTTAGCGAGAAAATGAGTGAAGTTCCTTTGCAAGATTTATTAAAGCATACCACACAGCGCTTACTGAAATTTTTAAATCTTCCTGAAAAAAAATTTGTTACAAGAGAATTTTGTTTGATGGTCAAGTACGGATTTGACGGTACATCATCTAAATCCTACAAACAAAAATGGAATGGGGAAAGTAGTAGCGATGAATATTTGTTCTGTTCATCATTGGTGCCACTGCAGTTAGTTGAAAAAAACGCGAAAAATAATGTTATTTGGACCAATCCCCTTCCCTCATCCACACGATTTTGTCGTCCCATTCGTATCCAATTTGAAAAGGAAACGAGTGAGTTGACAAAAAGAGAAGAAGAGATTATGAAAGATCAGATAAAAAATTTAAAAAGTTTTAATTATAATGGATTCCGTATTCATTTCAAATTATCACTTACAATGATCGATGGCAAGGTTAGCAAAAAATAGAATTTTACATTCCCATAAATTAATAACATTCGCATCATTAATTACGGATAACAATAATTCTATTCAATCCGTCAATTTCTTTTGTACATACAAGTACATTTTCGTTAGAATATTGTAATTTTTTTTTACATTTAAGTTTAAATTCAAAAATCTCACACTTCAAAGAATCATTTTTTTGATCAATTATATTCTTAGTGATGATGAATGTATTTGTTTTAGGTGTGCAGTGTACTTAATAACAGTTCGAGCCAATGCTGCCATATATGTGGGGCTTCCATTTCGGAAATGAATAAACTCGATTCACTTGAAAAAGGAAAATCAATGAATCTGCTTTAAGCTATGGAATCCCTGTATTACATGCTAAAATTCGATTTTTAGAATGTGTTATGCACGTATCCTATCGCTTAGAATTCAAAAAATGGAGAGTAAGTAGAGTTACTTGCAAAATTAAATATAAATTTTAAGAGAATACTGATGATCCTATATTTAAAAAATGATGGATTTGTTATGTTATCATTTTATTCGGGATTTGGTTGGTGGGAGTAATGGGTTGCTCTATCGATGCCAATAGCTCTGTAATTCTAGAAAAACTCTGATTTTTCCATAACTTTATTGTCATAAAAAATAATTTTATCAATTTTCAATTTATCCTATATTTTATCAAATACCCAGGTGCCAAAAGAATTTCAAGCGACTATGAAAGAAAAGAAAAAAAAGGTTCAAAAACTTCTTTATAAAGAACTTGGCATAAAAGTTGATTCTCCGAAGCAAGGATACTGTAGCACCAACGATGGCAATACTGCCAGAACATTTTTTGATAGTCCGAAGATCGTTGCAGAAATAACAGGTATATTTAGATTTCTTTAAGCATTGTTTAAAAGTAACAAGACGTTATATTTTAAGTTTGTATGTACAGGATTTGATTAAATTCTATTAAATAATTTCCAAGTTATTCTTGCCGTGTTGTCATCTGGGGAAAGAATTAATATTCAAGCGTTCAAATTATATTGCAAAGAGGTAGCACATCGTTTCATAAAGCTTTATTCATGGTATTACATGCCACCATCCATGCATTTGATTCTAATAGATGGATATTGCATCATCGATAATATGATTCTCCCGATTGGGTTTTACTCCGAAGAGGCAGCCGAATGTAGTAATAAAGATGTTAAAAAATCACGAGAACATCATTCTCGAAAGTCTTCAAGGCAAAATATATGAATAAACTTTAAAATCAATCTTGAAATAGTAAAATTAATATAACTAACAATTTATTTTAAATCAATAGGATAAATACAAATACTGATATGTTTCAACGTCTATTATTGAGATCAGATCCATTTATATCTTTAAGCAGAACCATCACAAATATGAAAAAAAGAAAAATTACTGAGGAAATGAAGCCATTGTTGATCATCAGTGATTTAGATAATTCAGATGAAAGTTCTTCTGATACTGATACCGATACAGAAGAATGAATTTATTAAAGTCTTATTTTATTAAATTAATTTATTTATATTTAATAATAATAATGATGAGTTTATTTTGTTTAAATCCAAAAATGTTATGTACATATGTTACAGATAGATTTATAGTGATAATACTGATTTATAATGATAAATTATAAATTTGTGTTTATAAATGTTATAATTCCATAAAGTTTTTCGCTTAAAACTAATTTTTGATTGATTCAGCATCTCTGGTTATTTACAGTGCCAATTTCAAATATTTAAGAATTACATACTATTACCATTTAAAATTTGATCAACACAATTTTTCAAAACATATATTTTCACGTAAAAGAGTCTGAGCTGTTCGACAAGATTGTTGCTGCTCTGATTCGCAACGATTAAAGTAGTTACAAATGCAATTATTAAAAAAAAAAAAAAAAAAAAGAAAAATCATTTTATTTCTAAAAATGCACTTTTTAGACAGTTTTTCAGTTGTTTTTTCATAATTAGATACCTCCAATTGACTTCTAGCAATTTTTTACATAGGAAACAACTGTACAAAGTCATCGATTGGTTCCAAAATCCGCGGTGTGATGAAATCATCAATCCCTGTGATACAAATTTTAACCTACTTTATTATATTTAAACTTTGCTAATATTTTCAATACCCAAAAAATGACCTGAAAAATTTTGTAAAATATACATTTCGACGTAAAAAAATGTCAGCTTTTTGATGAAAATATTTTCGAATCGATTAGAAACAATTATGGTAGTGAAAAATGAATTGTTTATAAAAAATGGGATTTTTAGTTAACAAAAAATGCATTTTTAAGGTGGTTCCCATTTTTTTTCTTCAAAATCTGATCCGGTAGATCGATTCCTCGTCGTTTTTTACCTAAAAAAAAACTTCTAGCGCCATATTTTTTTGAAAATTCAGAAAATTTTGTGTAAAAGTCTTTTTTTCGATTCCCGTTTTTTTGTTGTTTAACGCCCTGTATAAAAAAATGTAACAACAATATTCAAAAAAGCGGTAGCCTATCTTATACCTTGGGATATGAACTACCAATTTTCACTATGATATTCCCATAATAATCATTTTCCGCGTGAAGACTGATTTTTATCCATTTTTTCAGCGTTTCGGACCACTGTGTGCCGCCCCCGCATCATTGGACACCGTTTTCTCATACCACTAGCTTCAATTAACACTACAGGATATATGACTATCAACCGCCGTTACACATGGCAACCAACGCATGATGACGCAACTACCCGATACGACACCGCAGTTTTTCCCGCCAAAGAAAAGGAGGAGCAACACATTTAAATACGCGAAGCGCAGACTGATCGCCAGTCAGTCAGATCAACAGAAGCCTCACAAGCTTTGCTGACTACTCAAGCAGATCTACAAGCCTCGCAAGCTTTAAGATTCTGTACAAACACTCAAATTTCAAACTTAAATAAATATTCAAATTATTCAAATTTCTAGTTCAATTTCTTTTTACCAAATTTCTAAATTCCAAATTCCAAATTTACTATATGCAAAAATTATAAGAGAAAAGGAAATTTACAAAAAAGCAAAAGGTAAATAAAATCTTCAGTTTAACATATTCTAAATTACTTTTCCAAGCCTTATGCTGTTACGACCTTGCGGGTAAGCATACTCCTATTGGTTTGGAAAAGAATTATAATAAACATAACTTAGATTGTACGACCTTACGGGTAAGCGAACTGGTTATGTTCACGAAGAATATTTAAATTTATAAGAAAGATTAAACCTTTGATTAAATTACAATCGAAATTATATAATTTAATAATAATCGAAATTATATAAAGAAAAGGAAAAGAATATAAAACCAAAAGAAAGAAAAAGGTAAATAAAATCTTCAGTTTAACATATTCTAAATTACTTTTCCAAGCCATATGCTGTTACGACCTTACGGGTAAGTATTGTGAAGTCCGGAAATAAGTGGAAATAAATAGTAATTGGTTTTATGTATGTTTATTATATAAAATACAATAATTTATTTACCAATACAAGCTGCTGGCTTCTGGTAGATCGATGCGTTGTAATTTTACTTACTATTCTTTTTCTATAATTGTTCTTTACGTTTAGAATTTACACTTGCTTTTATAAATTTACTATAAATAACTTATAAGGTCTGCTTACTAGATGAGTAAGGCTTACGATTACAATTTCAATAATTTATAAGATCTGCTTGCTAGATGAGTAAGGCTTCCGATTTCAACTTCCTCGATGTCGTCGAGGTACACGGAGCTCGCCAGGTTTCTTGTACGTTGTGACTGATTCGCGTGACACATATCACTTCTTTTATAATACAAAATAATTAGGTTAAAGATGGGCCCAGTGACCTATCGAATTCATCTTTTGACAACTTATGTATTACAAGTTTTCTGAGTCGTCGTACTTGCGAAATGCTGAGCATTGCAAAGTGTGGCCTTTGGACTGCCGCGGAGTTCGGTGGCTTGGATTCTAGCTCGACCGTATGTTAAAAACTGCATGCGTTGTCTTCCTGAGTGGGTGACTCTATACGTCACACGGTCGCATAAGCAGAACGCTGCGTAGTATTAAGTTGCATTCTCGCTTTTATGTGTCAGGAAATATCTGATACTAATTATGCTTTTTCTTTAAAATGAGAATACGTCTCCGGACGTAACATCTCCCCCCTTAGACTGTTGAATATCGTAGAGATTCAACAATTATAGGAATAGTTGAACCATCAGTAATTTCTTGTTACAAAATGTTCAATAATACTAACAATTCAAATAATAAAAACAGTAATAAAAATTCATATCATTAAATCCATAATAAAAATTTATATATATAAACAATAACAAAAACAATAATAAAAATTCAATAAATTTAAACAAAATTTCGTATCGTCTATAAATTTCTATAAAGTAAATCCTTTATTTTTGTCCCAACACTAGACTACACTTAACCTACGGTTTTACTTTGTATTGCATGTTGAATGCCGATTTTTCCTAGCGTTCAAATGGCGGTACGTATTACTATGGAATAAACGGGTATTCTTACTTCGTTATGTGATAATTCAGCACATAATGTATTATTATCAAACTTACACTAAATCTATGATTTAATATCATTCACTTTTAAGAAAACACTTTTACAATAAATTCTTAATTAAATTATAAATAAATTACAAAAACCTTCGGTGTAAAAATAACTTGAATTTTCATGAATTAATAAAACGTTACGTAATAAATATAGCATACGTTATGCATTGGAATTTGTATAGGAACATATATCTTGATATTAATTAAATTCTTTTATTATCGTTAATGTGTAATAATTTTGTTGTTTTGCTGTATTTACAAAAAAAAAAAAGAGTCATTGATTAAATTTAGAAATAATGTGCATATTAAATAATTTTGTAGTAAATAAAATGTGAGGAGAAATATATAGGGAATGATTCAAGTGATCATTCACTTCCCTCCCTGTTGAGATATTTTGCAAAAGGTATATCACTTTTTTCTCTTTATTTGAGTAGAATAACATTGAAGGAATTTTGGTAGTACCATCATAAAAACATTTGAATAACTATATACTAAGAAAAAATTGAATTATTTCCAAAAGAAAAATTTAATTCCATTATGTAGGTATTTTTCGTGAAAAAGGAAGGTAATAGGTTGGAGTGATTTTCGTAGATTTTGACTTATTATTGCTCTTATGCATCATTACCTTTCTTGAAAATCTCAGCCGTTTTAAAAGTTCATTTTAAAACTCAAGATTTTTTCTGGCATGAGTAGCATTCACATATTTGCATTAGAGAGTATGCAGTGCGTTAGAGTAGGAAATTGCTTCACTCAATACAGTGCCGAATAGTGTATCTTGTAGGATGATCATGTCAGTATATGATGAAACTGATCACTTCCAATACATTATATTCGATTTAATCTTAGCAATGTGAGTACAGCTACCTAAATTCTTTCTTTCTTTTGTTCTTGAACTATTCATAAAATTTCTTTTATGAATGCGAACAGTTTTTGTAAACAAATACAATCTGATTTTGCATAAAATTACAGTCAAATTATTTTTATCTATAGTTGTTAGGGTTGCAAGGTTTAGGAATGGTTTTATTTCGTTTTCTTTTGGATTAGTTCTATATTTTCTTATTCAAAGATAGATAGAATAATAAGTTATTAAATTAATCCCTGAAATGTTTTCTACCTTGTGACTAAATAATTAATTAAATATTTCTATTAAATAATAACACATAATTTTTACAAATAAAATTTTTTTGCTTGTTTCATTAGCAACCAAAAACTGAGGTATTTTAATATGTAATCGCAATATTTTTGTTTGTTGTTGTTAAAAAAGAAAAGAACAATATATATATATTTTTTTTAATTGTCAACGATGTTATTGTTAGTCGTAGCATTACTTTTAAAATCTTTCATGTATAAATCTTTTTGCTGTTTTCGTAAAAATTTCTTAGAATTTCATTATTCGAACTTCTATTATTCGGATCGCATTTTTATAATATTATTAACTTTCTTAGGAAATATAGTTGCTTTTCACAAAATTCTGACAAGTTGATACGAACAATTGTAGACAAACGAATACGTGGTTATAATTTTAAATTGTATATTTGTGTAAAATCTGGATCACCTTAGGGTTATATTCTAGTTGACCAAGAAGTAGGATGGTTTTTTTCAAATGGAAAAGTTCAGCTGCAATTATAATTCTCTATTGCTGTATTAAATTTGGAAAAATAAGAAGAGATTATGATAGATGTTAATATTGATTATGTTGTCCATATCCTAAAACAAAAATGTTATGTTATTATTTGTTATAATATTGTCTTTGCTTGTTTTTCATAATTAGTTAAGATATTATTTTGTTCATTTTAATAGCGTTGAAAATTCTTATTATGCTGATCCTTTTGAAATTTATTCATATTTCGTTCTTTAATAGGCCATGTTTTGTCTCACTTTTTAAACCTTTTTCTGATAGTAAATTTATTGTAGTAACCTTTAGATTTTAATTTTAATTTTGTAATTTTTGATAATTCTTTTAAATATTTTTTATAATTAGATATCCATTTTAGTTTTCTGACATTTTTATTAAATTTTACTTTGATAGGATAGTTAAAAACTAATTGCAACTGATGTACCTTATTAGGAGTTGTATTTAGATTGATTATTACGTTATGATCTTGATTACCCAAGGTTTTGTTTTAGTTGACTTTTATTCTCAAGCTGTTCTTGGTGTTCTTGATTATCAAATATTTTTAGATGACTTTTATTCTCTAAATGTTTTTTATGTTCTTGATTATCAAATCTATCTTTTGATTGATTTTCATTTTTGAAAATTACTTTACTATTATTTAGTAAGTTCTTTAGATTTTTTGTATCATTTAAAAAAGTCTCTTCTGAATATATTGATGCTATATTCTCTTTTAATGAATTTTTAAGCGAGTTTTGTTGGAATTTAGTTTTCATTTGATCATTTTCGGATTCAAATGGTTCAGCTAAAGCAAAAGTTATGTCTAAAATGACTTTAAGATCATCATAAAAAGTTACTGTTTCCAACGAATTATTATCTTCTTTATTATTTTCATTCGAAATTTCATTTTTTTGGTTATTTATATCAGATTCATTAAAATCAATTACATTAATTTCATCACAATCCTCATGAGTTTTTATATTAGATTCGTTGAAATTCATTTCTTCATTAGTCTCATAATTTTTTACAGTAGATTCAATAGAATCAATTAAATTTGTTTCCATAATTTCTTCAATTTCATGATTATTTTTGAAAATTTAGTTAAAGTCTATAAAATTAATTTCATTAGTATTTCCATGATTTTTTATAATCATATCATTATCTTTTGGTTCATCAGTGATTTCAGGTATTTTTATAGAAGGTACGATAATTGAATTGATTTTTTTATCATTAATTATTGTGGATTCCTCTATGATATTAGTTTCCTGTTTATTTTTATTTACTTTATTTTCTGTAATTAGTTCATTACCATTATACCTTTCAATATTCGTTGCATTAACTTGGTTTTTCTGAATTTTTGATTCGTTAATTGTTTCTTTTGTAACATTATGGTATGATTCATCAGTATTAATACTTGGATATTGTTTGATTTCCTCACATTCTTCAGTAGTATGATCTGGATTTTTACAAAGATCACAATGATTTCCCATTGCATTATATTGCATTATAAGATTTTTAAGTTTTCTGCAGTTGTCGATTCATGCCCGATTCTTTTGCAATATTCACATTGAATTCTCTTTCTATTTACTGTATTGGGTTGTTGATTATTAAAAATCATATTTCTTGGTTTGTAATTTTGTTGTTTGATGTTATTGAATCTGTTTGTATTCCTTGAATTGCTTTGTGTGTGGTACGTGTATTTGTTTTCTAAACTTCTATAATTTGGGTTAATATTCGTGTAATTTGTATTCATTTTTAAACTGGTATTTCGATCTGGGCAATATGCTGCAGTATGTGTGACCGCCTCGCAAATTTGGCAAATTATTCTATTTCTTAAAATCGCACGCTTGCAATCTGATGCATCGTGGTCTTCTTCCTTACATAACGCGCACCACATTATTTTTTCGTTTATAGGGCAGTATATCATCCAATGCCCGAGTTTATTGCATTTCGTGCATACTGCTGACAAGCAGTCATTAGTTGAGTGACCCGTGCTTCCGCAATAATCACAATCAAGTTCATATTTCTTTACAACAAGGCATTGAGTAGCTGTATGTCCTATGATTTGACAGTATTGGCAATAAACTTCATTTGTTTGGTTAAATGTACACTTATCTACAGAATGTCCTCTATGATTACAGCGTTTACAGAAAAGTTCTATTTTATTTTTAGCATTCTTGCAAAATATGATATATGATCTTTACTTTTACAAAAAACACAAACTGCATTAGAGCAAAACAATGGTTCGTGATATTGATCTCGGCAAATTTGACAATGAACTACTTTAGTATAATAATGGTTTTGTTGTTCACAATTATAAAATATATTAGCTTGATTATTCATTATCGCTTTTTCATTTTATTAAATGTTCGTAATTATTATTGTAATTTATTTTTGAATTTATCTTTTCTTTTGTTTATTATTGTCTTTCTTTCATTTTCTCGTTTGAGTGTTGCTCATTTTCTTATTTTATTATATTCCCTTTTGCAATGTAATATTTTATTGTAATTCTGTTTTTGTATGATTCTTCATTATAATATTCTTACTTTTATTGTAATACTTTTCGTTTGTTTAGTTATTTTTTATTATTATTTTGATTTCCTTATTTTGATTAAAAATGACTCGATTATTTTATACACTGATTATATCTCTCATATGTTTTCTATTTTGTATCGTGTAAATTCTCTATTATTTATTTCCTTTTATTTATTTCTCTTCATTCGTTTCTTATGTTTTATTCTTTATTCTTTTTATTTATGTATCAGTATGGTTAGTAATCTAGCCTTAAAACTCTTAGTTTCTTTTCGAAAGCGTTCGCTTATTATTATCGTTTACTAGTTTTTTTTAAATTTTGGATCGCTTTGGGTCTTTTGTCTGATTATAATCCCTTTGTTTCCCTTATTTTCAGTACCTTCCTTAGTTGACATGACATATTACTCTTTTGTTTATGATATCTATAATGTTTCTTTTTAAATATGGTTTTATTATTAGTTCTACTATTTTTTGTGTATACTTATATTTTTGTGATTGCTTTATATGATTTTATAATTTGTTTATTTGCTATTTTCAGTTCACTTTATTTTTCTTAGTGCTTTTATATCTTATTATTTAAAATACACTATTTATTTATACATGGATTATTTAATTAATAATTTTTCTTTTAAATTATTATTCAATTTCCTTTCTTACGTTTAACCCTTTATTCTATTCTTTCTTTTTCCCGTATATACTTCCAACTTATTTGGTAATTATTCTTAATCTTTTTCCTATAATCTTTGTTTGTTTTTTTTAATATTTTTGTTTATATATTGTAATGTTTCTCTTTTGTTTTATTATTTTTCCTTTTAAATATTTTATTATTGATTTTTTTTTCTCCTTGTCTTATTTTCTTTGACTTCTATTTTTTCCGTATAATATCTTTTGATTTCAATATGTACTTTTATTTTGCACTTGCTATTTCACTTATAGTTTGTTATGAAATTTGTTGTTAATAACTCGACGAGCCGTACACGTTTATCTTCAGAAGTTTAAACGATTATGCTACAATAATCCTCTCAACTTCTTACTGTAAAACGAGAAGCTCGGAAGCAGTTAGTAGTGATATTTTTTCGTAATTTTCAAATACTATTCGTTTTCTCTCATTCCAGTCTTATTTTTCGTATAAATTTAGTGAACTTACGTTCGATTTGTACCGGAACCAATGTGACGTTCCGAAAAATAGTTATTTTTATTCTTTTATTTTAAACAGTCTAGTGAACTAATGTTCGATTCGTACCGGAACCAATGTGAAGTCCGGAAATAAGTGGAAATAAATAGTAATTGGTTTTATGTATGTTTATTATATAAAATACAATAATTTATTTACCAATACAAGCTGCTGGCTTCTGGTAGATCGATGCTTTGTAATTTTACTTTTTCTGTAATTGTTCTTTACGTTTAGAATTTACACTTGCTTTTATAAATTTACTATAAATAACTTATAAGGTCTGCTTACTAGATGAGTAAGGCTTACGATTAAAATTTCAATAATTTATAAGATCTGCTTGCTAGATGAGTAAGGCTTACGATTTCAACTTCCTCGATGTCGTCGAGGTACACGGAGCTCGCCAGGTTTCTTGTACGCTGTGACTGATTCGCGTGACACACATCACTTCTTTTATAATACAAAATAATTAGGTTAAAGATGGGCCCAGTGACGTATCGAATTCATCTTTTGACAACTTATGTATTACAAGTTTTCTGGGTCGTCGTACTTGCGAAATGCTGAGCATTGCAAAGTGTGGCCTTTCGACTGCCGCGGAGTTCGGAGGCCTGGATTCTAGCTCGACCGTATGTTAAAAACTGCATGCGTTGTCTCCCTGAGTGGGTGACTATACGTCACAAGGTCGCATAAGCAGAACGCTGCGTAGTATTAAGTTGCATTCTCGCTTTTATGTTTCAGGAAATATCTGATACTAATTATGCTTTTTCTTTAAAATGAGAATACGTCTCCGGACGTAACAGCATACTCCTATTGGTTTGAAAAGGAATTAAAGTAAACATAACTTAGATTGTACGACCTTACGGATAAGCGCACTGGTTGTGTTTACGAAGAATATTTAAATTTAGAAGAAAGTTTAAATCTTTGATTAAATTACAATCGAAATTATATAAAGAAAAGGAAAAGAATATGAAACCAAAAGAAAGAAAAAGGTAAATAAAATCTTCAGTTTAATATATTCTAAATTACTTTTCCAAGCCATATGCTGTTACGACCTTACGAGTAAGCATACTCCTATTGGTTTGGAAAAGAATTAAAGTAAACATAACTTAGATTGTACGACCTTACGGGTAAGCGCACTGGTTATGTTTACGAAGAATATTTAAATTTATAAGAAAGTTTAAATCTACATATGAGAATCAATTATTGCTTGTAAACCTTTTTTTCAAAGAAAAGAAAAGAAAAGTGAGGAACATTAACCACAAAAATGAATAAGGAAATTTAGAAAAAAAGAATTTAAAATCAATTGCGAGCTCTGCTCTTAATAGGGGAGGGCGAATCTGAGAAACCACTGAGATTGGGTAAAATTAGTCTTTCCCACATACATCATTTTCCTGGGTTCGTGACCTTATTCCTTGTCCATACGGGGATACGTGCGGTCAAGAAAACGATCTTTACAAGACGTTCATACTACTTATCGTTGGTCCTTATAAAAACCCAAATCCTAAATCCGAAAAATTAGTCACACTTAGTTTCAACGATAATAGTGAATTTCAATACTACACTCCTTTCCACAGCTCGTCCATGGTTTATTAGCTAGCGCAGCTACGACCAAAAAGAGCATAACTCTTAATCGAGTTAATCATCCAGTCGTGTTGTGTTTTCGGACGTGACAGCATGTTTACATTGCTTGCGGGCTTTTACATAGGTTAAAATCAGCTTACAATAAAGGAGTAAGCTGTGAGAGGCTGTCGTTGATAAGTCAGGGTGTTATGGTGCCAACTTAACTACTATATAAGTTTTAAATTCAAATTTTTATTTTTGTCAAAACTACCGTCCATAAATTACATTATTTATTTTTTATCTTTATATTAATGTTTAAAGTATTATTTTTGGATCTTTTAAAGTATATATAGATATGTAGAGTCAGAATTTTAAATACATTAACCTTTAGGCTGCGGGAAAATTTCAGTACAAATTGACCTCTCAGAATATGTAAAATGTATACATAATATCACTGGATATCTCAGATAGATTCGCTGACCTGACTGCTGGTCCATATATCGACCAGCCCCGCAGGCAACGTAAAGTACAATGTAAAAAAATTTGTCTTTTTTGTTATGAAGATTTGAGAGGGTATTTCTATGTAATTTCACGCGTTGAATATGAAAAAAATAGTAACAAAATTCTCGCAGACACGCTTGACCTTGAAAATCACCATTTGAAGGTCAAATTTCATTCCTACTATATGTCAAGTTTTTAGACGGTTTTCGTACGTAGTTTGATGTGAATACGTAAAAAATAATAAAAAAAATTCCTGTTGATAATCCTGACCTTGAAAATCAGTATTTCAAGGTCAAGAATGTTTTGAGAAATTTTAAAATTATTTGTTATGTATTCAGAACATCAAATTTGATCTAAAAACTTCAAATATTCTTTGTCTCTAGAGTGGTCCATATATCGACCACCCCTGCAGCTAAAAGGTTAAGAACAGTGAAATGAAAAAAAAAAAAATTAGTATACATAATATATAAATATGTATGATTATATAAATGTGTATACAAAAGGAAAAATGTAATTTGAACAAAAAACAAATGAAAAGCTTTATCAGTGTTTTGTGTATATTCTTGAAAGAAAAATAGATAATTTCTAAATACAATAATGAATTTAGTCATCTCAACGAGTCATTTTTCTTATAGAACTTTATTGTCCTACGTTTCGGAAACGTCAAGTTTCCCTTATTCAAGGACTCTAAAACCCGTACAGAAATTTACAATTATTTACAAAACTATTAAAATTATTTACATGTTAATAACAATGAAACTATTACTTTTACTTACAAGTTGTGACAAGAACAAAAAAAGAACGTAACCCGAGGAAGCTAACTAATGTCCACACTAAAAAATTATTATACAACAATAAATTAAAATTTTATTTTTTTACAAACACTTGTCTAAAAAAGGATAACTTACTGGTACTACAAGAGTTCCCTCGCTTCGGATGTAAGAGGAGGATCGCGGAGTGTTAATGCGTCCTCACTCTAATGTCAAGTGGATATGACTAAATTTCAAAATTTTCGCGAAGCCGAGAATAATGTCCTAACGACGTATGTATGTGTGTCTCGAACTTACGGAGGAGGGGGAAGGCCTAGCGGATATCGGGAAAGACAGAAGCGATGAAAGAGCAAAAGCCATCAAGGTGGGATAGTAAATGTGTAATGAACAGGGAGGGGACATACCTATGTGACTATACAAGATTGGTAGAATATTATTGCTAGAAAATTAACTGATCGATTTGGAACGAGTTTTTCCCTTGGGAGGTTTTAGTAGATTGATTGAGTCTTTATAGGATTGTTTTAAAAAATGAGTGTCTTCTGTTCTATTTAACGTATTGTCGAAATAATGTATGTGTAGCATTTCTGAAAATCTTCTTGTATAATTGTTTTTAACATTGTCAATTATTTTTATATTTTCAAAATTGAAATCATGTCCTGTCTCTTCTTTGTGTAAGAATAAAGGAGAACGGTCATCTTTGTTTTTTATACAATACTGGTGTTCATATTGTCGTTTTTTTAAAGGCCTAGATGTCATACCTACATAAGTGGAGTCGCAATCTTTACAGTCTATTTTGTATACCACGTTGTTAATGTCACCCCTATCCAATCTGTCCTTTCCCAATCTAATATATTTGTTACACATTTACTATCCCACCTTGATGGTTTTTGCTCTTTCGTCGCTTCTGTCTTTCCCGATATCCGCTAGGCCTTCCTCCTCCTCCGTAAGTTCGAGACACACATACATACGTCGTTAGGACATTATTCTCGGCTTCGCGAAAATTTTGAAATTTAGTCATATCCACCTGACATTAGAGTGAGGACGCATTAACACTCCGCGATCCTCCTCTTACATCCGAAGCGAGGGAACTCTTGTAGTACCAGTAAGTTATCCTTTTTTAGACAAGTGTTTGTAAAGAAATAAAATTTTAATTTATTGTTGTATAATAATTTTTTAGTGTGGACATTAGGTAGCTTCCTCGGGTTACGTTCTTTTTTTGTTCTTGTCACAACTTGTAAGTAAAAGTAATAGTTTTATTGTTATTAACATGTAAATAATTTTAATAGTTTTGTAAATAATTGTAAATTTCTATACGGGTTTTAGAGTCCTTGAATAAAGGAAACTTGATGTTTCCGAAACGTAGGACAATAAAGTTCTATAAGAAAAATGACTCGTTGAGATGACTAAATTCATTATTGTATTTAGAAATTCCATGCACGAGTATTAAAGTCTTCTATCTTAATAAAAATAGATAATGCTTTAAAACTAATTGCGACATATTCTACAAGTGTTTTTTTTTTTTTTTGTAAAATATGTAATAAAAAGAAAATTGATTTTTCGTCTTTTTAAGGTGTCCGATCCTCTTAATAGGTACATTTCCGTAACCTTCAATCGACAGCTCTTTACCGTCGCCTAAATAAACAAACTCCCCTCGGCCCGGCGTGAATTCTACGAACCAGCTCCGCTGGCAGCACATGTGCCGCGACGCGCCACTATCGAGAAGCCACGACTGTTGTTCATCCGATTCGGCGAGCCAGTGCGAGTCGCAAGAAGACAACAGAATATTCGCGTCGATACGTTCAGCAACCGAAAAAGCGCAGGTATTCGCAGAAGCGCCGCTTTGCGATGAATTATCACTATTTTTGTTATTTGACTTACGCGCACGTTTTTTGCATAGCAAAATTTTGCGATATGTTCTTTGTTCTTACAAAAATGATAGATTACCTCTTTCTTATGCTCATTTTGACTCGCTTTAGTTGATGCGGATCCGTTCTTGTTTTTATAGTTGAGTGTACGTTCGTGGTGTATGTATTTTATTAAGGTAGCGGACATCAAACGAACCAATAGTTGTAAAAAATGATTACTGCTTTATTGCCAACGTTTGGGGAGCGTTTGTATACTCCCCTCTTCAGGGCATAGTAAACAATATCAATTAAACATATTGGTCGGTCCTGTTGCAAATAACAATACATTGGCTACACCAAACAAACGAACTTTTGTGTCGTATAATCATGTTGATATCGGATCGGCCGAGCGTCGTCTTCGATAAATCAACTACGTTCTTGTTTTTGCCTGATGAGATGGTTACAGCTGCTAAGGCAATGTCAAGATCGTCTGTTAAGGTCATCATGGTTTCTTCCCGGATTAGTCTCTCTCTCTCAAAGCATCCAATGTTTGATTCTCTTCTGTTACGCTGTCTCAAGCTGACGTAAAGGCGTGATATTTTGAAGGCAAAGTACTGACAATTTTTGCCATAATCATCATGTCGCTAACTTCTTGATTGATATCTTTCAGTTGACTGGCAATGTTTTCGATTTTAGCGATATGTTGAGATACTGAGTCTGTAGATGTCATTCTATAGTTGTGAAATTTCGACGTAAGAGCCAATTTGTTCGTAGAACTCTTCTGCTCGTGTATAGTGAGCAGCTTATTCCACATATCATTCGCTGTCGTGCACGTTACAAGCCATTCTAACTAATTGAAGTCGATGGACGATGATAAGATGAACATCGCTTTAGCGTTTTTCTTTATCCATTCTTTAATGGCAGCTGTGTTTTCTTCGGTATCTTCTGGCTTTTCCTCCGATCCGTCCACAATGCCCAGCAGGTCATGAGCAACAACAGTCTTCATCTGGAAAATTTTGGCCGTCGAATTTTGTTATATTTCTCAAGCCGAATATTTCCGTCATCTTGATAAACGCTATTGTACCGATTCAGAGAAAACTCATAAAACAAATAAACTTCAGGAGCTCTTTCACTAATTAACCTACCCAGAAGAAATACGCTCCTGGGCCTATAACCTATCGAGGGTGATGGGTTAACAAAAGTGAAAACAGACTCCAAATACAAAAAAGTGTAAGTTTATTTAAATAACGCTGATGCTCTGAATTTCTGTGTTACATCAACGGAGGTACAACGACGACTGACTGTTCGAATCGCGCTAAGCAAAAGTAGTGGCGACTCAGCGCCCTCAGCTGTAGCGTGGTACATAATGCAAATACATGCGCTGTCGGTAACTCCCCAAATATGACAGAACACTGATAAAAAAAATAACTAAAATTTACAAATCTTAATAAAAAATAAAGTTTCTTATATTCAGGCTAAATAATTATATAGAAATATAATGTGATTTCAATTCTGTAATGTTTATTCGAGGTTTTTATTGTGTTTGAATCAGAAAGGTTAGTTGTTTACGCTATAACTTACAGTAGTGCTACGTGCAACCGCTAGAGGTGCCACTTTTGCTTGGAAGCCCGAATTGCGCCATGTAGCGTATTGCATGCTCCTTGCGCCAAGCCACAAAAAATCGTCCAATATCTAGCATACTCATTACCCATGGCAGAAGATTAAGGCTGTGTCTACATATGCGTTCCAGTATGCCAGTTTGTGTTGGAACATGTATCTGTGATGACAACTGTGATGATCGCAGATTTTGTTTCCTCCAATAAGAGATATTCTAGCTCCAGATACGTGTTTCAACAAAAACTGGCATATTGGAACGCTTATGTCATGAGTTATGAGTATGCTAGATATTGGACAACGATTTTTCTTTTTGTTTCGCGCAAGGCGCATGCAACATCGCGTACCATCTGAATGTAAACTCCTGTGAAGCATGGCCCATTACACCTGTTACACGCGAAATGGAGCAGGGAACAGAGGGCTTATTCCATAACTATCTCACCGAGTGACACGCGTGAGACACGCGGTCTAGACCAATCAGAGAGCTCCTTTAAAGAGAATATTGTTTATCTCACAAGTGACCTGCTTACGGAATAAGACCCCAGATACAGTAAATATGTACAACAATGGGCAATTTCATCTCAAATATCCTCTATTTCGTTAAAAAATGATGTCTCTTCTATTGAGTGTCACATTGCAAATATTTATGATAGTCATAGTCATAGTAGTAGGGGGACGGTCAGCGGCCCCTTTCGGGGACTTGTCTTCCTAGCACTCAGGCCGAGGCCCATTGTGCATTGCCCCCGGTTTATCACCCACTACCCACCTTTGCCTTGATCAGTACGATCGCTTTGCATATCGAAGCTAGATCAAGTTCCCTAAGATCGTGTGGTTCCAGGAAGAAGAGTCCCCAAACCCCACGTCTCATTCCTACCATCACTGGACAGCGACACAGAAGGTGAGCTGAGGTCTCCTCCTCTTCCCCACATCTCCTGCATCGATCCGTATTCACGAGACCTAACCTATATAGGTGGTGTCCGACCTCACAGTGGCCTAACAACCATTCTACCGCTGCTTTTATGCTCCTCCTGGGGAGACTTAGGATCTCCTTACACCAAGCGGTTGGAGCCTCTTCCCCCAAGAGGTGCCTTGCCTGTCTGCAGTTCGTCATGCGCTGCCATTCCTCTGCCGCCTTCGCAGTTGTCCAATTGTCAAGCACCCCTTTCAACACACTCTCTGCCATTGGTACCCTGGGTACAGCGCCCGGCATCGAGTCGCGCCCCTTTTTGCCAGTCGATCGGTCTTTTCGTTGCCGATTCCTCCCGCGTTCCCTGGAACCTAATACAGAGTGACCCTGTTCACGGAGGATAGCCTATCTAATGCTACCCTGCAGCCCCACGCCTCTTCCGAGCGAAACTCCGCAGCCCCCACCGCTCGAAGTGCCGCTTGGCTATCCGAGCAGATAGTGATCCGCTTCCCCTCTAACCCGTCCGAGGTCATGGTTTCTGCGCATTCCCTTATTGCTCTTACCTCTGCCTGGAAAACGGTGACATACGAGTCCAGCCAAAGGACAAGCTCAGTCGTACTTCCCTTTAGCCATGCCGCCGCCCCAGTACCTACCTCGCTCTTAGATCCATCCGTGTACCAGACCAGATCCTCCTGGTTGCGGGCATCCTCTACACAGTCTGTCCTTACAGGAATGGTCACCTCAAAGTTCCTGCCAAAGGCAAACTTTTTAGGTGTCTTATCCCTTCCAAAAGTTATCAGATCCTTTCCCACGACATCCACCAGCTCCCCATCCCAATGTTTTCATCTTCTCAGGTTACTTAGGATTCGTGTTTCTGCTCTGCAGGCCGCCGCCTTGACCACCAGTCTAAAGGCGGAATTCCAAGCAGCCTCTCCTTGGCTCTCAGGGGTACTGAAGCACGCGTCTCCGTGATGCCTCTGTATCAGGTTCTGGATCGAGTCCAGTACCCTAATGCCTCCCTTTCGCTCACACCTAGTTGCCCAAACTATAGCCCAAGCTATAACCTCATGAAACAACCTGGGATGCAGCACAGCGGTAAATATCTTATTTATATCTGTATCTTTGACACTTAATCCACCTGGTGGATTAAGTGTCAAAGATACAGATATAAATAAGATTTAGGCATGTTTGTGATCAAATGCCGTTAAGTTTTTTAATAAAATTTTATGTGCTCGTAATAATATAGTTTTATAAAATGGTTAATTGATCCTCAACGAGCAAATTCTCTACCAGTTAGTCGCAATACCTTTCCTTAATATTTTTTTTTTATCGAAATTTTTTTTTTTCTGATTCTTTATTTTATTTTATTTATGTATTTTATTACGTAAAGGGCATAGTTGCTCTCATTACAAACTATTTAACAAGCAGTGGTATCTAAACGTTATTGAAAACTCTTTAAAACGAACCCCGGATCAAGAGTGGAAAATTCCCTTGAAAAGAGTATTTTCTACATTATTTTTAACATTTATATTTACTTAGCTGAATTTTCAATGGGAGCCTACACTGCTCATAGGGATGTCAGGTAGTGGGTTACGCCGATGACATATTGATCATAAGGCGCGGACCCTTCCTACAGACCGTCATAGAACTCACACAGGGGGACTTACGGATTGTAGAAGCCTGGTGTAGGAGCACGAACCTTGGGGTCAACCCAGACAAAACAGAGGTCGTGGTGTTCACCAGGAAATATAAATGGGATAGAACCTGTCAACTGACGCTCAATGGGAAGGCACTCAAGCTATCCAAAGAGGTCAAATATCTAGGACTCACCATGGATAGTAAGCTGACATGGGGAAGACACCTAAAGGTAAAGTGCTGGAAATTCATCGCGGCAACTGCGAAGGGCCATGGGCAGGAACTGGGGATTAAAACCAGTAGCGATGAAGTGGCTGTATGATGCAATTCTAAAGCCCCGGCTTACCTATGCGGCGATGGTCTGGTGGGATAGAACGCATCTGAAAACAGCAGAAGGTCAGCTGGGAAGGTTGAGAGGCTTGGTACTACGGTGCATCACTGGAGCGGGCAGGTCTACGCCAACAGCTGCTCTAGGGGCTGCACTATGTATGGAGCCTCTCCACCTGACCATTGCTGCTGCTGCTGCAAGAGAAATGCTCAGGGTCAGCAAGGACGCTGGGGAGAACCTCCAGGGCAAGATACCAGAGGTCCTGAAGTCCGGAGGCGTCTTCAAGATGCCCCGCGATAAGATGACCAAGGCATTTATGTTCGACAGGAAATACCGGATCAGCCTGGCGGAGAGATCTGACTGGGCAATGGGCCGGGAGAAGCTACCAGCCAATGGTGAAATCTGGTATACGGATGGATCCAAAGGGGTAGAGGGAACAGGTGCCGGAGTCTACCGCCGCAGGGGGGGAAGGGGGTGCACCTTTCCACTGTGGCGGTACGTGATGGTACTACAAGCTGAACTGGTAGAGGTACTGAACTGCGCTCTCTGGGCAGAAGCGGAGAGCGGTAAAGGGCACCTACATATCGGCACAGATAGTAGGAGCGCCATTGAGGCTCTTAGAGCATGCACAACCACCTCGAGGCTAGTGTACGACTGTTACCGGACCCTGAGTCGGCTAGCAGAAAGCCGTCGAATAAGCATTTTCTGGCTACCGGGCCACGCAGGAATAAAAGGAAATCAAATAGCGGACAGGCCTGCCAGGCAGGCGAGGAAGGAGGTCTTAACGGGTCCAGAACCGGCAACTGGAATATGCGACACAGTAATCAACGCGGAAATTGACAGATGGGACGCTAAAAAACATTCGGAGGCGTGGAAAAACGCCCAGGGATGTCGAACAGCCAAAACCTTCATCAAGGATTCAGAGATGGAGGGATGGGCAAAGCAAATACTCGCATTGAGTAGGAAGAACGCAAAGGCCGTGGTAGGGATCATAACCGGGCATGGTACTTTGCGGAAACACAGACACACGATGGGACTTGAGAAAGACCCGACTTGCAGATTCTGTGGAAAGGAGGATGAGACGTCATTGCACGTTATTCTCGAATGCCCTGCATTAGTGGAGAGGAGGCGCCTGTACTTTGGTGACCCCTTTCCACTGGCAAATAACATCGAGGTGAAGGACGCCAAAAGGATCCTTCAATTTTATGAGAAGGCAATGGGCTGAATTCACCCGGAAACTGGGGGACGCCAAGGGATTACCCATGCGTCTGGAGGCTACTTAACGTGCCCCAACTCCTATTATTATTAATAATAATAATAAATAATAATAATAATACACTGCTCATACGCTCTATTTGCATTCTTTATATCTACTCAAAATTAAAGCTGATTAGTACTCTATCACTATGTGTATAAAAGGTAAATTACTATAAAGGTGTTAAAATCAAAGTAGATGACAGTCAATTTATCAAACGTAATATTACTTAATCATTTTTAAATAGAATATGGTTTTCTTATTAAGACTCAGCTTCATAAAATTTCATAGACTATGGAATCTTATAATAGGAAAACCATATTTTATTTAAAAATGATTGAATATAATATTATAATTCCTTAATTATCTGTCAACTACTTTGATTTTAACATCTTTATACTAATTTACCTATCATACACATAGTAATAGAGTACTTATCAAGTTTAATTTTGAGTAGATATAAAGAATGCGAATAGAGTGTACGAGCAGTGTAAGCGGTTCGCATTGGAAATTCAGCATTCATGCTCCGACAAACTCCAAGATCTATGACATGAGATGTATGAATAATATTAAGTTCTCAGTTTCACCAGGTTATCAAAAATAGGAATTATTAGCTTTTATTGATATTTGAAAAAAATAAAACTCTTTTTAAGAGGGTTTCTGAATCAATATTCTGCCGTATCCTTTTTTTTTTTTTTTTTAGATGAAGGCTCCTAATATAAATGTTTCGACATTCTGTAAGTAAAATGCAACCTTTTTTCCAATCAATGTGCTACAAAAAAAGTTTAGGGATTTTGAGTTAAAAAAAATGACGAAAGTTGAGTTCCCACCGAAAATTACAAAAAATAGCAATTTTTCACATAGAAAAACTTTTGTACACTGAGAAGAAAATATATAGTCACTGTTACAATACTGTATGTTGAAAATCGTCACAACTATATTTTATAGTAAAAAATACCATAGTAAAGTTGTATTTACAATAATTATAGTTAAAACTACTACAATATAGTATACAATTAATAAAATTGATAGAAATGAATTTTAAACATACTCGGAGGTTAAAGGGAGGCCGACACAATAAATACTCAACCTGATATTATTTGATACAAAACAATTTATTTAGATCCTCTCTAAATCTAATTATACAAAACTGCACAAAGCAACGAAGAACTTATTCTCCCTCTCTAATTCAAAGACAGCACCGACGGGCGAACCAATAGCTACGGACGATGACTTGATCAGGACTGACGGAGAGGGACGTAGAGGGGAGAGAGGGCTCTCGCTTGTCGGCTGCGCAGTCGAGGCTGCGCGTAAGCGCACACGTGCGGACGAGAGTGGACTTTTCCAACACTCCCTCTCACTTAAGATCGCACACTGTCCAGCATCTGTTGTCCTCTCTAGTGTTGTGAATTAGCGACTATAATCAAAAGGAAAAAATATTTATATTTCGAAGTTCAATATTAATTTACATAATTTCTTATGACTCTCAAATGACAAAGGCTTAGTGAAGATATCAGCCATCTGCTCCTTTGACGAAACCCATTGGATTTTAATGAGATTTCTGGTTTTACACTCTCTAACATAGTGCTTCTTGGTAGAAATTACGTGTCTGAGTTTATTACTACAGACCACTTGTGCACTTTGAATTGCCGCATTGTTGTCGCACCATAAATTCATTGCACGGAGAGAAATTCGTTGCCAATATTACACGGAGCGCGCTACTATTCTTCCACGCGGCGCTCCGTACTAAATTCGCAGCAGCTCCATACGATTATCGTATGGAGTCATGGGAATAGCGCATGGCTTGCAGCGCTAATCGCATGGAGCGGCTGCGGGCAGAGTACGGAGGGCGTGTGAAAACGGCATGACTAAGGTCCATGCGTTTGACGCAACGAATTTCTCTCCGTGCGGCAGGAAATTTTTATTTAGAATCAGCTTTAATGAGTTCTGTAAAGATACCAGCTCCTGGCAGGCGTCGCTCATGGCGACGTACTCAGCTTGACAAGTTGAGAGGGACACGTAGCGTTGTCTGTGAGTTTTCCAAGCAATGGTGTCTCCGAACAGTTTCAAGACATATCCACTCGTAGTTAATGCTCCTTTAGCATCAGCAAAACTGGCATAGGAGTATCCTTCCAGTTCATCCACTTTACTTTCAAACTTGATATTTATATCTTTGGTACTTTGTAAATAACTGCACACTCTTTTAATCATATTCCATTCATTCGCCGTTGGACATTGCTGGTGGCTGCTCAACACATTTACAGTACATGATATCTGGTCTTACAGTATTGGCAAGATATAATAACGAACCAACAGCCTCTCTATAAGGAAAATTTATAACAGTCAATTTTCCTTTGTTCAGATTGATGTTTTCTTCTCTATCACGTCTCTCTCTATTAATAACTTTGTTTGTCATCATAGGTGTTCGTTGGGGTTTAGTTTCAGCAAATCCCAGATGTTTGAGTATATTGACTGTGTAGTCCTTTTGGGTCAATGTCATTATTTTGTTCTTTCTATCCCTCTCTATTTTAATTCCTAGAAAGTTCTTGGGCTCACCAAGATCTTTCATTTTAAATTCTTCCATTAATTTAATTTTGATTTCCTCCAGTTTTCTTATACAGTTACTTCCAATTAATATGTCATCCACGTATAATACGAGAATAAGAAATTTTTTCTTCGCTCTCCAAGTAAATAGACACGGTTCTATGTCATGAGCTTTGAGACCAATTTTGACTGCCGCTTCTTTAAATTTCTCGTTCCATTTATTCGGACTTATTCTTAGTCCATACAAAGCTCTTTTAATTTTGCAAACTTTGGTCTGTCGGATTTCATCAGATGCTACTACTCCCTCTGGTATTTCCATGTATATTTCTTCCTCTATTTTGCCATTAAGAAAGGCAGTTTTGACGTCAAGCTGTTTGACTTCAAGATCGTACTTATTTATGATCGACAGACAGGCCCTGATTAATTGCATTCTGGACACAGGTGCGTATGTCTCGTTGAGCTCGTAAAAGTTCTGATCCTTGAACCCCCGAATCACTAGTCTGGCTTTAAACTTCACCTCTCCATTTATGTCTACTTTCTTTTTCAGAACCCATCTTGAGTCAATTATATTAGGTTTACGTCCTGTTGAAATTGGCCTCTCCACTAGTTCCCAGACATCATTTTCACTCATTGATTGTAATTCTTCATTTATAGCATTGCACCAGTCTACCTTTTGAGGTGATGCCATAGCCTCTCTATAAGATGCTGGATCGTTGTTAATGTGTGCCTGGAAGGCATGGAGTTCCTCATTTTCAGTTTTCTCCTTCCTGGGTCGCCCTCGTTTTCGCTTTGGTTCTCCCTCTAATCCTGTTTCGGTTGGGATTCCCTTTACATCCTCTCCAAAATTCGTGAATCAGGTTTTCCGATCATAACTTTCAAGTGAATTCGACCAGTCTTTAATACTGGTTCTGTTATACTTATCACCGAAGACTTGTTTTTCATGAAAGTGAACATCTCTGCTTGAGTAGTATTTACCCTCTTCAGGTTTTAAGAACAAATATCCTGAGTTTTGGTACCCTATCAAAATTACTCGGATACCCAGCTGATCGAATTTTGGCCCCGTCTTTCTTTGTACTTTAATATATGCTATAGAACCAAAACGTTTTAATTGGGCAGAGTTAACTTTCAATTCTGGATTTAATTTGACAAGAGGCGCCATCATTTCATTTGATTTATGTGGAGATCTGTTATAAATGAACACTGCAGCATTAAGTGCCAGATCCCACCTGTTCTCTGGTAAGTTAGTGTCGTAGATCAGAGCTCTGACTCTTTTCTGAATGGACTGATTCAAGCGCTCCGCAACTCCATTGTGCTGCGGAGTGTCAGGACTTGCGAGCTGTAGTTCAGCGCCATATTTCAACAAAATATTTAATGTATTCCCACCAGTGAATTCTGTCCCCTGATCGCACCTTAAGTAGCAAAACTTAGCATCATGTCCTAGAATATTTCTTGTACTAATCACAAATGAATCTAAGCAATCACCCGCCTCAGTTTTACTTTTTACAGCGTAAGCCATAGGCAGTCTCGAGTAGTCATTTATAAACACAATAATGGTGTCACTGTGAATAATTTGTAATGGAGACACTGCTCTTTCTCTCACAGTAGAGAAAGGCAGTCTGTTAAATTTTGCTACTTGACAGACTTCACAATCTAAGATTGAGCTATCGAACACAACCTCTCTAAGTGATTTATTATCTAAATTTTGTTTTTGGAATGCTTTCAAATAATTCAGTGACGCATGCCCCAGTCTGGTATGCCACAGCATTGCCTGATTATTGATTTTATTCAACCTCTCTAAATCATTTGCAGTTCTTTCTGGTTCATCTTCATTTATTGAGTATATAGTTGGGTCGTTTATTGTGCTGTTAAAATCTGAAAATTTTGAACTAATTGACCTCTCTTCCATCTCTGACTGGTCCAGTGTTTCAATTGGTTTTGGGTGATCCGTTTGCCTCGTGGTGCTTCTAGTAGCGTAATTTGTACCAACAAAATCTTTTCCAATTTTAAATTCAACTTCCCAGAAGGGTTTGTTATAAATTGCCGATAAATAGATTTTATTAGTAAGTGGATCAAAGACTTCCAATTTTGTGTTGTCCAAGTAGATACTGAGACCTTGTTCGGCAAGCTGTCTCAATGAAAGAAGATTTCTTGCTAATGATTCGGCGCAGATGACATCTTTAAAGTTAATTTTCTGTCCGCTTAGCGTCTCGACTTCAACCTCTCCAACTCCCTCTGATCTTATGTTAGCAGATTCATTCTTATTGGCACATTTAATTTCTAAGTATTTACTGGTATCGATTGTCCTGAATATCAACTTCGAGTTTATCATGTGCTCTGTTGCACCGGAGTCAGCCATAAATCTCACCATATTGTCATTATTTCCAGGGCACGTGCGTGCGGCAGGCGTTGTCAGTAAGATACACGACTCACCGTTATTCTGAGATGTTGTGCTGTTGTTCAAGTTTCTTCCTCTAAAGTTTCCTCTAGCTCGTCCACCTCTGCGCCCATGATAGTTTCCGTAACCCCGACCTCGGACATTATCAAATCGCGTGTTTTGTTGGGTAGAGTTATTTTCTAATTTAACTCTTTTCGCATGCTTATGAGACCCGTCTGTGGACGCTCTTTTTCCCCGGAAACCTCTCGAGTATTTCCCAGCATTATTTCTAAAGTGAGTAGAGTTATCATACCTTGCTCTCTCTCGCCCGAATCGAGCGATTTCCTCATCAGTATAAGGACAGTTGGTTGAGATGTGCCCGTCGTACTTCCTGCATTTGTAGCACATCTTGCCCGGCTTATCGCAGTCCACTGACTTGTGGCCCATCTCACCACGTCGGAAGCATCGGTTGTTCACATCGGCAACCATGGCAGCTCGGGATTCCTGCGCTTTTGCGCCTTTAACATCGCTCTCTAAATTTAAGGCCTTTAGTGCCTCAATCTGTAAGATATAACTTTTCAGATTTTCGTACGGTAAATCTTTTCCATTATTTTGGAATTTGTGATTAAAATTTGTTTCTACAACTTGAGGTAGTGTTTTAACTATTGCATTATAGAACAAATCTCTTATTTCATTTTGCGCCATCGGAGTTGCTCCCGGGATGCTGTCGTGTGTTCTGACTAAACCTTCAAATCTATCCCAGAACTGAGAAGCTTTCTCTTTGTTATTTTCATATTTAATCATATACATTTTCTGTCGGATTGCCATTATGGTCAGATTTGCTTCACTTAATTTAATTTCTTTAATTTTATTAATTAGGTCAACAGGATTTTTAATGTGCATTATTTTTGACTGATAATTTGAATCAAGTTTATTTATAATTATATCACGAACCAAATGTTTTTGTTTTTCCAAATTTTCTTCAGATAAATAATCATCATATTTTTCATCGACATCAATTACATGAAGCAAATCCATTACTCTCAGTTCTGAGCTAAGAAAGTTGTAGAAAATTTCAAACTTAGTATTATTTGTTAGTTTGTAATCCCTTTTTATTGTTGACTTAAAATCGATTTTAAATTGATCCCTGTGATTAAAACTGTTTGAATTATCTAACCCTTTCGTTTTACTAATCTCGTTTTGGATCAACGCGACAACATCCCGTTCTTTTAAGACCTCTCTCTCTCTAACATTTGGTTCTACCTGTTGATTCATCCTCTCTAAGTCGTCATGAACTACCTCAAACTCTTGACTGATTTGATGTTCCCCTGCATCAATATATTTTTTAACTTCTGCTCTTGTTTTATAGAGGTTAGATTTCAGCAACTTATTTTCGTCCTCCAGGTTCCCAATCCTTTGACAGGCCAGTTTCAGCCTCCTCTCTAAAGGTAAAGAGATATTGTCATTTATTAAAGTGCTACTCATGCTTGGGACAAAGCTTGCTGGTCGATTATAATTTAACACAGTAGGATTAATATGTACATTCTGGTTTGAGATTACACGAGGCTGCTTCTTACCTAAAATTGGCACCTTTTTGCTTAGATCAGACGAATTTTCTTTGTTGTGGGTTTCACCTCCATCACCCACGTCCACAGACTGAGCCTCTCCAACACCCTCTCTAATAAAATCAACCTCTCTAGAGTTTTGCTTACAATCACGGGTTTTATACATTAAGTCCAGGCCGAGGTTCTTCGCAGTTTGATTTTCGGCCCGCAGCAGCGCCACTTCATCAGGAGTGAGGTAGCTGAGGGGAACGGTAAACTCGTCGTTTTCTCCATAATAGATTAATTCCTCAGCAGTCATCTCAAGTGAGCACAGTTGTTGTGGAAACCTCTCTGAGATGTTAAGATGCTCATCTAGAGTCCTCATTAATATTTCAAGATTCATGTTATCTGAAAGAAATTAATGTTTTAGAATAGTATTCATTTATTTTTATTTTTAATTTTCTCATCTCTCTCAACTTTAATTTTCATTTAATTTTTTTTTTTTTTTTCATCTCTCTCAAATTTAATTTTCAAACTATATATTTAGCTACTTCATAGCATTTTTATTTTAATGCATAGTTTCATTTTTGTGGAAGTTTAATAATTTGGTATCTAAATACTTCACTCTTAAGTCGATAAATAGTTAAACAACCAAAGAAAACGATAATAATAGTTTAATTTCTCATCTCTCTCTAATAAGTAGTATGTTTCTTTTTATTATTTCAAATGAATAATATTTGTACTTCCACAAAATTTAATGAGATTTTCTTTTTGAACATACTTATTTGTTTTAGTCGTAATCCGAAGTGCCCACGCAAGTCGCTTAATCGGTAAGCGCCCTTTCGCAATGGTCGCACGCGTCCCGAACGAGCAAGCTTGACGGCCGCCTCAAGTATGCTAGTACGGCGTCCCGTAGTTACAAGCACGCACACATATACATACCAACGCGCTCTCAGTACGAACTCAGCTACGCGCGCGATAGCTGATAGCTCGAGACGGCTCACACACACATACGCGGCTCGCGAACGCGCCGCCTCACGGCGACACCGCGCCTATCTTTGTATCATCTCTCTCTCTCTCTCTCTCTCTCTCTCTCTCTCTAGCACGTGCAATCACTCCACGGCTTTCGGCGCGCTCGAAACAAGCTCGTCGCGCGACCACGCCAAAATACATAAGAAAAACCTTGGCGGGTCCATAGATCTGTCTGTCTCACAGCTCCTTCTATGCGGTCGGCCGTCATTAACTACATTAGGCCAAATGAAGGTCGGTCGCCATAAACTACTTTGTACCAGAATCGGTCGCGGTAAACTACATTACGTCTGAATCGGTCACGGTAAACGACATTACATATAGTACGAGTATATCGTGACCGGTCGCGATAAACTACGTTACGTCTGAGTCACGTAGCTTGACATTATATATATATGTGTGTGTGTATATATATATATATATATATACACGCACTTATCGGGGTTTATGTAGCCCAAGACCGTATATTAGTATCTACAGGCCAGAGTTCCCTATGGCAAGTGACTAAAGGAATAATGGATCCTGGCGTTATAGACTCTAGGTCGGGCCGTATAAACCCCTATATTTAGAAATATTATGAAGCCCAGGCTGCATAATCAAAATCGGGCTCGATTGACCCCTATATATAAAAAACGGGCTTTATAAACCCCTTTCGAGAAATGTATAATATATATATATATATCAAATGCAGCTTTTGAGGATCTATGTCAGCACGGATTCGATACTTTGAGGATTTTTCGGACTTTTGAGGACATCCTCAAAATTCCTTCGGTATGAAACGGTACTTTTGAGGATTTATATTAATATTTATTTTTAAAGAAGACGCTAATGGTAGTAGTGGTAAGTAAATGTTGATTGCAGCTAATGGCCAAGGTTACTACCAATATTTTGTTGTAAGAGATGGTAAAAAATAAAACAACAAAATTATTTCACATTCACAACGTTTCGGACATCTTTTATTAGTGAATGTCCCTCTTCAGGTAACTAATAAACAAAAAATAGATACAATTTTATTTTTATACAATACGTATGAATAAATAAATGAAGACAACGTGAATGTAGTGCGGAGAGCTGTCCGTTTGTCACAGTAACATTTAATCAGAAAATCTCGTATATATACTAATAATTTTGAGTGTGTGTAACAATATATATATACGTGTAACAATGTATGTGTGGTTCAATGAAATAGGTAAATGATTTAGGTGGGGGGCAACCCACTCCGACGAGTTCGAACGCAAAGGAGAGGTATCAAGAAAACATATTAATGTAGAAGTATAGCTAGAAGCGCGTTGCTCTTAAATGGCTATAAGACGTGACTATATATAACTACGGTATATGTTTTCCTGATATCCGCTCAACCAAATTCTGCCTTTATCATACTAGGAAGGAGATATAAATTCAAAATTACTTATTGTCACACTATATTCTTTAGGAAGTTTATTTATTTCAAATTGTTTATTCATAAAGTTCTTTTGTGTGTGTATGTATAATTTTTTTAAAAGATTAAATACAAATATAATATTCAGCACACAGAATAAGATGAATAATATTATAGTATTAGGCAAAGACAAAAATGTGAAATTAGAGAAATCTAACGTGGTTTATAAAATAAATTGTAACAATTGTAATTCGTCTTACGTTGGTCAAACTTGTAGACGTCTTGGCGTAAGAATCAAGGAACACCATAAAAAATACATGGAAGAAGATAAAAATTCATCTTTACACATACACAGGATAGATAAAAACCATACTATAAACTTTGATAACGTTAACATATTAGACCAAGAAATTAATAAAGATAAAAGACTTTTTTCCGAAGCATTATACATACACACACAAGAGAACTTTATGAATAAACAATTTGAAATAAATAAACTTCCTAACGAATATAGTGTGGTGATAAGTAATTTTGAATTTTTATCTCCTTCCTAGTATGATAAAGGCAGAATTTGGTTGTGCGGATATCAGGAAAACATATACCGTAGTTGTATATAGTCACGTCGTATAGCCATTTAAGAGCAACGCGCTTCTATCTATACTTCTACATTAATATCTTTTCTTGATACCTCTCCTTTGCGTTCGAACTCGTCGGAGTGGGTTGCACCCCACCTAAATCATTTACCTATGTCATTGAACCACACATACATTGTTACACGTATATATATATATATATATATATATATATATATATATATATATATATATATATATATATATATATTGTTACACACACTCAAAATTATTAGTATATATACGAGATTTTCTGATTAAATTTTACTGTGACAAACGGACAGCTCTCCGCACTACATTAAAAACAGACGTTGTAAGTGTCATCCGTTAATTGTTCTTAAGTGTTGTCTTCATTTATTTATTCATACGTGTTGTATAAAAATAAAATTGTATCTATTTTTGTTTATTAGTTACCTGAAGAGGCAAATTCACTAATAAAAGATGTCCGAAACGTTGTGAATGTGAAATAATTTTGTTGTTTTATTTTTTACCATCTCTTATAACAAAATATTGGTAGTAACCTGGGCCATTAGCTGCAATCAACATTTATTTATATTAATACCTTCAACGCAGAAAGGGAGTTATTTCTTTAGTCAAGCATATACGAACTCTGGAGAAAAAAACTATAGATCCTCAAAAGTACCGGTTTCCGCAATATATATATACACGGTGTCTCATTTTATTCTATGCAGCCAAATATCTCCGAATGCAGGCCAGATGCAGAAAAATGGTTCAGATGAAAATTGTTTGTGACGATGGGGTTCAACTTTTGGTCACCTTCAATTTGACCTTGAGATCATTTCAAGGTCATTTCAAGGTTAAGATCATTTTTTAAATTAGAACCCCTATTTCTGATGTCGGAATCGGATAGAGCGGGAAATTTTACGTCCAAAACCGTTCTTTAAACATTTTTTTGTTACCTCCACAAGGTTAAATCAAGGTCAAATGCTTAAAAATTGGTCAGAACGCGAAATTTCATAGTTGTCTCAAGCAGAACAAGCATTGATAAATCCAACCAATTAAGAAATTTTTGTGGTTGCCAATTGTGAATATGATGTTAGGTTTTTGTGGGGTGCGATGCGATGGTACCGCATGGAGGCTGAAATATCCCAAATGAGGTCATATTGAATCACTATGAAAATCATTAAAAACACATTCTGAGAGCTTCAGGGGTCGCTGATTATAAATTCGAAGTCAGATGCGATTCCGGAGTACCACATGGAGATTGAATCGCTTTAAATGGGGTCAATTTTCCAATTTCCATGAAAATCGCTAAAAATACTATCCTGGGAGTTTTCGCGGTCACTTATCTACAGAAGTTCCAGCAACATTGCTCTATTGGCTTTAAGCTCTTTTTGATAATACTGGGTCCTTACTTTTAGCGTTACCCAGAAACAACGACGCGGACGTAGTAAGGCTTGTTTCCTTTGGGGTGCTTGTTTACGTGAGTCCCCTTGCCTCTCACTAGGGTGCTTGTTTAACGTGAGTCTCCTTGCCTCTCACTGGGGTACTTTTTTAACGTGAGTCCCCTTGCCTCTCACTGGGGTGCTCGTTTAACGTGAGTCCCCTTGCCCCTCACGGGGGTGCTTGTTTAACGTGAGTCTCCTTGCCTCTCACTATTATTACTGCAGTTGACATTATCTATCCACGGAATACATGTTCAAAATTACCTCCGTTGGCTTCCAGGCACAGGTGTAATCGCCGTTGGAAATGATTCACAGTCCTGAGCAACGTTGCTTTAGAAATGGATTCGCAAGCGCTACGAATTCTATCCGTAAAATCTTTCCTTGTTGTAGGCCGTTGAGCAAAAACTACATTTTTTACGTACCACAAGAAAAATCTGGTGACGTCATGTCTGGTGAATTAGCAGGCCAGTTAACTGGACCTCCTCGTCCAATCCACCTGTCATTGTAGTTGTTATTTAAAAATTCTCGAACGATTCGTGCAAAATGTGGTGCTGCACCATCTTGCTGAAGCCACATTCTTTGTCTTGTAGATAGGTCGACGTTTTCCAAAAGTACTGGCAAATGATCTCTTATTAGCTCTAAATAGCTGTTTCTATCGACATTTCGCTCAAAGAAATACGGACCTATCAAGTAACCATTGACTATTCCACACCACACCATTATGCTCCACCGATTTTGATGATCCATCGCTCTGTGCCAGTGAGGGTTCACATCTGACCAATAATGGCAATTGTGCATGTTCAGTCGCCCATCGCTACAAAATTTTGCCTCATCCGAAAAAAGGACGTATTTGAAAAAGTCTGGATCATTTTCTATCATTCTTTAAGCCCAGTGACAAAATTCAATGCGCAATTGAATATGGTTCTGCCTTAGTTCCTGAACTAAAGTTATATGGTAGGCATGATAGTCAATAATTCTCAGAATCCTTGAAACCGTCGGACGGGAAATACCAATTTCTCTTTCAGTTTGGCGTGTGCTAATATGGGGGTCGAGATGTACAATTGCTAAAATAGTTACGACACGAGCATCGTTTTCATCGTATTCGTGGTGCCTGCGCTGACGAATAAGGTGGCCACCGTGAGCTCTTTGAGTTAAAATTATGATTCTCAAATCAGTAGGATGTCTCCTTTGTGGACACAACTCAGCATACGATAATTACCATTACATTGCCCTAAAACCATTATCATTTCAACTATTTGATCACCTGGATAATCAGCCATGATGTAGCTTTACTTATAGACGAGACAATTGAAAAAGATTTAATTTTTAAAATATTAAGAACAAATAAACCTTCGTGTCTTGGAAATTTAACTTAAGTTACAAATTCAATACAAATGTTGTAAATTCAATTCTTGCTTATTTTCAAAAATGTAATAGTTAACACTTGTATTTTAACCTCTTACTTAGTTAATCTTGTTATCAGTTATTAGATTTTAAACTTTTGACATCGTTATTCCTGTGATAAAGATAAAAATTTCTTTTACTTTATATTTTTTTACGTAACGCTTATTCCATAAAATCATGAATTTTCGTAAGTGGGAGGATGATTTCTTGAGTTTTAATAAAAAATGGAAGGTGATGGCATAATTCTGGCCCCAGATTCGGTTTTAGCACATCAAAATTCATAAGAGTTGATGGGTCTGGTGTTGGGTACAGATCCCTTTTTTATTGTATCTGTGAATTATCCAGCTGATCAAATAGTTGACATGATAATGGTTTTAGAGCAATGTAATGGCAATTATCGTGCAGCAGCTAGGCGGCATGCTGAGCTGTATCTACAAAGAAGACATCCATTGATTGGTTGGGTTTATCAAGGCTTGTTCTGCTTGAGACAACTATGAAATTTCGCGTTCTGACCAATTTTTAAGCATTTGACCTTGATATAACCTTGTGGAGGTCACAAAAAAATGTTTAAAGAACGGTTTTGGACGTAAAATTTTCCGCTCTATCCGATTCCGACGTCAGAAATAGGGGTTCTAATTTGAAAAAATGATCTTAACCTTGAAATGACCTTGAAAAATGATATCAAGGTCATATTAAAGGTGACCAAAAGTTGACCCCCATTGTCACGAACAATTTTCATCTGAACCATTTTTCTGTATCTGGTCTGCATTCGGAGATATTTGGCTGCATAGATTAAAATGAGACACCGTGTATATATATATAATGCACCGCACTGAATTAAACATTTTTTACATTACTTTCGGCAGAATAAAAATTATTATTTCAGAAAGTGAAATTTGCTTTCTAAATCTTAAAAAGTACTATTTAAAATAGTAAAAATTCACACAAGTTGAGTATGTCTCAGCACTACACTGATAAATAATAAATTTTGTGATTAACATAATAAATTTTACTCAAAAATTTTTCTCCGCGCGCGCGCGCGCGCGCGCACACACACACACACACACACACACACACTTTCTAAAACAGGTATATTTAGACTGAGGGAGCTCGAAAATCATCGAAATCTCAGAGTTGAAAAATTTCAGCGTTACAAAGCTTTCTCTTTGAGAAAGCAAAAGGATTGTGTAGTGTGGACTATTTTCTTCCATCTTCGCATTCTTTTCTTTTTCTGTTCTCTTCTACGATTCTCTTAACTCTTCTTTCTTCTCCTTCTCTCTTCTTTCCCATCTTGCTTTCTTTTCCCTTACTGTCAGTACTTTGTCTATAGTGAACACTCCTTTTCTTGTGTACACGGTCCCTTTTTCTCCGCATATAGTCTTTTACAAACTCTTTTTCGAATGCCAACTACATCATTTCAATGCAGTTTTCCATTTTCCCCGAGGTGAACTTTACTTCTCCTATCTGCTTTCTTAACCAGTATGATAACTTTACTCCGTTGTAGTTCCTACCCTTCTTCACCACTATTCTTTTTTTTTCAAATTCATTCTTCTCGTTTTCTTCCTTTCCTTTTTCTTGCCTTTCCAGTTTTTCATCCATTTTCCTGTTTTCTTTATCAAATTCTTCCACTTTTCTTTCCAGTTCTTCGATTTTTTTGTTTTCTTTTTCCTCAATCTTTAATCTTCTTTCGATTTTGCCTTCTATCCTGTTTTTTAATGTCTCCAACATTTCCTCCAGTTCTATCTTTTCCATTTTTATTCACCACGTGTTTTCGTTGCTCTTTACTTTCTATTTCCTGTTCTGCTCTGTGGTTACTCCCTTTCTCCCTTTATTTCCTACGTACGTTCCCCCTGTCTTCATTTTTAGGGTCTGTCTACATTCTTCCTTCCTATAGTCTTTTCGGTTTTTCTACATTGTTCCCCCTCTGTTGCTTGTAGAGTTGTAGCTGTTTTTTATTCTTGTCTTTTTCTTAACGATACCATTTGGTGCAGTGTCGCTATATTCCTGTCGCCTCCTTTTAATATTTCTTCCTATTTTTTTTCCTTCTTTCTTTGTGTGCGTGCTACTTTAAAAAATGTGCTCCAGTGTTTCCTCTTCCATCTTGCAGTCTGCATCTTCTTTCCTCTTCTTTCAGCCAATGTTGTTCCTCTGCTTCGACATTTTAACCTAAATCTTCCTGTGACTTTTATTTCTGATTTCCTGTTTTTTCTTTGTTTCTCCTGGTACTGAGGCTTTTCATCTATCATTATTTTTCTTTTCACTTCTGATGCATATCTGTATTTTTCTATTTCTGCCCTCCTTTCCTCTTTGTTTACTGCTATTCCTCTCTGTTGCATTTCCTGTCCTATTTCTTCTCCATCTTCCATTCTCTTTCATAGAAAGAGATATAATTTTGATCATAAAGAAGTTCATTTTGGAAATTAGGGAGCTTGGATATAGGGGACCCATTGACAAAAATGCTGAGACGTGGGTCTCTTTTTTAGGCTAAAGAACACTTCTGTAAAGTTTCAGACAAATTCGTGACCTTGAGGCCATACGACTTTCCTAGTTAATAAAAACAATAATAATTTCAAAATAAAATATTACATGCCAACATTTTTTCATTTTTGGGATAGTTGTAACCAAGTTTACAAAGTCTGAGCAAATTTAAGATTTCGTTTAATAACAACTGACATGCAATATTAATATAAATTAATAAAAATTGGTATGGAAACTATCAATATTAAAAGCGCAAGTAGCAAAGAGCAAACACAGGACACTCTTCTAGTAAAATATAATACAAGATAAATATGTTATAGGATACCAATTAAAAACTATTTTACCTTTGTTACATGATTTTGTTTCAGGATTTACCAAACGCCATGAACGCTGCAGAAATTACTGATAAACTGGGCTTACATTCACTGCGTAACCGGAATTGGTATATCCAAGCTACATGTGCAACTAGTGGAGATGGTCTGTATGAAGGCCTCGATTGGCTTTCTAACCAATTAAAAAATGCAAACCGTTAATTGAGACATCCATCTGGCAGCATTCAGTTGATATATTAACACCATACAATTCTTATAAAAAACTAATGTCTCTTATGAAACCAATTTGGAGTTCAAGAAATTCCAATCTTGAATAAGAAAGGTGATAAATAAAGATCAGGAGTAAATATAGTATTTCGTGCCAGTTTACAAGGGTAATACAGAAAAAATGTGACTCAAAGTTTGAATGACAAGTTACATTGGACTATTGCCTCGTGCGAATTATTATATTAGTATATAGTTACACTTTTACACAAGAGATCCCACATAAAGAGTGGAGAACCTGAGAGTATTTGTATTACAACATAGTTAAAAAAACACAGGAATAAATTGAAACTTGTCTTATGCTTTTCATCAATTTTCAGCAACTGCATTAACATATTTGAAATATTATTCACTTTAATGCATCAGAAATGCTATAATCACTATTGTAGTTATATACTGTAAATTATATAGTATAAAAGCGACAACAAAAAGTGGATAGCAGTCAACAAATGTTCTGCTCATTTTACGTTTTATTATCTTATGTAAAAAAACCGAGTTGCATTATAATATTTTAAAAGCTTTTTAGTTTAGATTAGTGTCTGTTTTACCGTATTCTTAACTAATTTATATATATATATTTTTTTTTTCCATTAAATAATCCATATTTATTATGAGTGTTCGGTACTCTCTCAGTTTCTTCATTTTCTATTCTTAATTCTAAGATTAAAAATCACTTCATACTGTACAACTTACTGCAGATTCTTTTATTATTTTTTTAACTCTTCTTTTATTTTAATTAGTGAATTGTTGTTTATATTAGTTTTCAAAACTGGTATACATGAGATATCTCAATTTTAAGTGACAACTAGTAATTTATTCACATTATTAGAAATGATTGACATTCAGTTAAACGTAATTTACAACATTCCAAAATAGTAAAGTGAAGAAAATCGAAGATAAGTGAAATTTTATAAAGTAACATGTCCGAAAATACAAAATAGTAAAAAATAATTTGTAACGAATTTGAAAAAAGTGAAAATTGTTGATAAAAATAAACAAACTATGGAATATTATATTTCCAAAATAAAACCTTAATTTTTTAAACCAAAAGTTTGACTTTCCTACTGTTCTATTATTTATATTTGTTTAGGAGAATCGATTCCAACTACCCATTACCCTTGAATTTAATTAGTTATGAACATTTCCGAGTAAATATTCGATTTCCCATTTTCAATTTGAATTATTTGATAGTAATTTAAACAAATTCTTTCAGTATTTAATTTTCATATTTTTCAATGTAACTTGTTTATTTTATTTATTAGGACATACCCGAAAAAAATGTTATATGTATTATAACGAAGATCACCGTCAGGTGAGAAGAAAAAGGAGCTATTTCCAAAAAGTGCTGGAAAAGGCGCTATTTGGAATGAACACTGAAAAAGGAGCTATTTGAAATGAGCGCTGAAAAAGGAGCTATTTGAAATGAACGCTGAAAAAGGAGCTATTTGAAATGAACGCTGAAAAAGGAAGGAGCTATTTGGAATGAGCGCCGAAAAAGATGCTATCTCGCGAGTCATTTTGTTTTCTCAAAATTTAAGTTGGCAACACTAGAAACTGAAATCGGTTTTGATACGTTATTTCAATTAATTACGTTTCAGATCTCATAACTAAATTTCTAAAACAAATAGTTTGTTGTGTTCTATTTATTTTCAATATTTTTAATGTAAAAAATTTATTTACAATTCTTATCCATCTAACTTATCGGGGGCTAGACACCTTTTTTCTGAAATAAAAAACCGCTGCCAATTCATTGGCACGTAGCTTCCTCCAAATTAACTTATCGTTCCTATGTGTATAGTATACCCTCTCTCTCTTGCTCGCTCTCACCCTCCTTCTCAGTGCTCCCTCAACATCTGTCACACTCTGTACCAAAAACTTTAATGAGAACCTAAATATTTTTTTTAAAACAATCAGTAAAACAAATAGTATTGTTATAATAAAACTTTCTACGAAAGTATAAAATAAGGCAACTATAATCTCTAGAATAATAATCACTGCGAATTAAACAATCGAAATTTATGAAATCAGTTATCAATAGTCAAGTAACGTAAATAACTCCGAAACAACTGTATGACTGCACTCAGAAGAGCGTAAAATCTTATACCCGTCGTACGAACATTATTTTTCGTCGTCGTGGGCGTAATGAGTGTCCATAAAACCTTTTTCTTACAAACATACTGTGGACCCGTTACGAAATGCTGGTACATGTCCGTCTTTTTTTAAACGGGGATGATATAATAAATTCATATATAAATTTATAGTCTATTGAAAAGAGCTTTATACTTTATTAACCCTTTTTTAAGCAACCCATTTTGTATCCTTTTGCACTGTCTATTTCAAACCAGTGATAAATTCGGGGATATGTATATTTAATATTTTGGAGCAATTCATTTATTTTCTTGTATGCGAGTGACAATGGACAAGTTACATGTCCGTTGTTACATGAAAAAAATTTTGTCCAATATCTACGCAATTCATAATTAATGGTAGAAAAAGAACAGACGAAAGGTGTACTGTAGGGTTTAGTCACTCTTTACCATTGGTTATGAATTTGGTAGATATCGGACAGCAACATTTTTTTTATGTAACAACGGAGATGTAACTTGTCCATTGTCACTCGTATTTAGGAAGAGCCATTATACATTTTACCTGATCTTTGAACATATGAGCATATTACGTGAAAATGGCCTTGAACTGCAAACCGTCGGGCCCGCCAAGTATGTATGGGAGAACGGAGGACCATCCCTGCTAGAGCAGCTCTAGACTTCTCTTCTCTTGTCCTCTCAAGATGAGTAATATTATACTACGGGAAGTTCAAAATTGAAAAAGAATAATGAAAAATAGGGTTGTATTGATAACTATGTAATTTTTTATATCGAATTTAATGGTAACTATATGTACCAGCGTTTCGTAACGGGTCCACAGTATGTTTGTAAGAAAAAAGGTTTTACGGACACTCATTACGCCCACGACGACGAAAAATAATGTTCGTACGACGGGTATAAGGTTTTTCACTCCTGTGGGATAAATAATTAATTCCTGAAGCTAACAAACTTTGCTAGCCCTCGAGCTCATTATCACAACGTGGACGTAAAGTGTAATTTTACACCAGAGGTACGAAAAGTTCTATTATGTAATTTAAGTTAACTTATGCATACTTGACTACAATAAATTGATTTCAGTACTTTTTTGTGTTTAATTTGTATGGAAGGATAAACAAATTTTAATACATTTCTGAGAACAGTCATACAGTTGTTTCGGAGAGTTGTTTGCATTACTTGACTATTGATAATTGATTTCACAAATTTCGATTGTTTAATTTGCAGTGATTATTATTCTAGAGATTATACAGAAAAAACTTATACTTTCGTAGAAAGTTTTATTATAACAATACTATTTGTTTTACTGATTGTTTTAAAAAAAATATTTAGGTTCTCATTAAAGTTTTTGATACAGAGTGTGACAGATGTTGAGGGAGCACTGAGAAGGAGGGTGAGAGCGAGCAAGAGAGAGAGGGGAGGGCCGCCGTATGTGCCCCGACTCGGGGTAGTGGCAGCGAGACTTTTTGCTGTACGCGCTATGCCATAAAGGCCCATACAGTGCTGGAGCGAGGCCTCTCGCTGTATAGACCGTGTGCTGTGTGTACGGGCCCCAAGTGTGACAAGGTCATTAGCAAGCGTGAACATAAGCTAATTAGGGTTAACAATGGGGTGAATTATTACCCATAAAGAATTACCCACTTATCGTTCCTGCCATGACGCCATGCCACTATACCTGCCCCGCGCGTGCCGCCGTAATGCTCCGACTCGGGGTGGTGGGGGAGAGACCTTTGGCTATACGCGCTATGCCATAAAGACCTATAGGGTGCTGGAGCGAGGCCTCTCGCTGTATAGACCGTATATGTGTGTATGTGTGTGCGTGTGTGGAGCGAGCGGCCCCCGCGTTATATACTCGTGTGTGTGCGTGCATGCGTGCTTGCGTGCGTGCGCGCTTGTGTGTGTGTGCGTGCGCGTGTGTGTGTGTGTTCGCAATGAGAAGTTGGGGGTGGGAATATGGAGTTGGTGTAAAGGAGGTGTCTGCAAATAAAAAAGCCTGTTGAGGAAAAATAAATTTTTATTTATTTAATCGGAGAAGAAAGCCCCGAATGTTACGAACAGTTTTTCTTATGTTAATATAACAGGCCAGATCACGCGCGCATAATTTTTATTTTCTGCATACTATTAACTTTTTATATTTTAATTATTATATTCGTTTTACTAGTTTACATACAAATTTTCAAAAATATACATTTTTATTTAAATGGGTTGAAAGCCTCCGATTGTTAATAAAACTAGCGAGATCACGAACGCACAACTTTTATTTTAACTTCTTATATTCGAATTACTATTTTACATACTAATTAATTTTTACAAACTCACCATACGCATTCAGTCAATTACAAACATTTTATTTCGTTTTACTTTTCCGTCATCATTTTTAAGTACGAAATATAAAACACTTTTATTAATGATAGCGATGCTAACACTTATCACTACTTAACGCACACACCGCATTGATGATGGTTGCTCCCTGTCACTTCGAGGCATGCAAACGCACCGCCGATTCTGGCAGTGCTCGCATTTCATGTAGCGATGTTCGCACAGCTTGCAGTCGATCAGTTTCTTCTTCCGTCTGGGATCCAAAATTGGCTGATAGTGTGTGCACAGCTGCCATCTCATCGGTAGCTTCACTGTGATATCGCGAGCATGCTGTTCGGCCTTATCCAGCTTCCAGGCTGCCGTGTTGATTTGTGTGCTTAGCTTGCTGAGTGTATCAGTCATCTCGTCCTGTATCTCAGCGAAGTATTTGCTGCTCGCTTGAGGTGCTGTGGCTGCATGATGTTTAAGCACCTTAAGAAACCACGCAATATGCGCAGCGTCCTTATGTAACTTTTTGGTTCTTATATAATTCCGCATTATATATTCTTGAATTTTCGCGCGGCTATATGTTAACTTACGGTAAAACGTAAGTTTTCCCGTGCTCGGCTTCATGCTTGCACGTATAGTAACTATCCATGCGCTCGGCTCATGGTTGCTGGTAGCGGCGGTAAAACAAGAGTTTTCCCTCAGCAATAAAACGATACACCGAATATTTCACGGGGCGCCTAGAATCAGAGGCGCTTTATGGCGAGAGTGGACTCACCATATCGGCCAAACAAGGGCAGCTAACATGGCTGCATTGTAGGCAACGAAGAATATTCCACTGCCAACATCTCGTCCAATTAATCACGGCCGGATGAGTATGCTGGTACAATCCGCAATCGAAGCACCACTCCTGGACAGTAGGCGGGTTGGTTGGGTCTGTAGGCGGAATGGGTGGCTGCGGTGCCGGCTGCGTATGCTCCAACAGATTCCGCTGCCACTGCACGTTGTATCGGCTGCTCAATTGCTTGAGTACTTTCACGTGCCTTATTTTTTCCTCTAACACAGCCACCTTAGATGTAGAAAACGTCAAGGTCTGACGATTCCTCAATGTATTATATTTCTTCGCCACTTGGCGAAGCGCGCTTTGAGTTTGGTTAGTTGCTGCTAGAGACTACTCATAACTGAGAATGACTAACTCGCTGTTCGCAAGTAGCGTTGGAGGTTCACGGGAATGGTGAGAGTTGAGTAGCGGGTAGTAAGGAACGATAGAGTAGGGATGAGAAAAAATATAAGGAAAGCAATGTGTCATCGGAATATATTTCTTTTGGGAGATGCGAGAACAAACTTGATTTCGACGCTTTTCGAAAATGAAATTTACGACATGATGGGGTTTCCAAACGTGCTGATGAAAGCGCGTATGTTTTGGCGCAGAAGAACTCGGCGAAATTTTTCCCGAATGAAAATTTTGTATTACTTTTTCATGGTTTAAGCGCTGCGGCCGCGCAGAAGTTTCGGGCTTTACGATGCGCGGGTCGAGTAGTTAAGTAGCTGTACGTGAGAAAAACAGAAACACGCGTAGGCGTAGAAAACAGCCCTTGGGGGACACTTAGAGTTTTTACAAGAATGCGTTTTTTAACATCTGTAGAGTTTCTTGTCTTATCGAAAAGCTGATCGTCCGCCATAGTAATCGTACCCACTTCGCGGGGATTCTTAATTTTTCTTCAATCCCGTTGGCATGCGTGATGAAAACCTTTCGATCTAAACTATCGGTACGTGGCAGGACCATGCAATAATTCCAAGGGGTTATCCTCGAAACTTGCATCCACTACTAAGAAAGTAAGAGCAGATGTTATTCCGAAATAATACATCACGGTAGTAGCCCCGCAACAAGATGTTTCGCGTGTAAAGCTTACGCACCATGCTTTCTGTTGCACGATCACGCATAGCATAACGCCTACTCGGGTTATTTTTCAGCCAGCTACACATTTTTAACGGAAAAAAAGTTACTTTGGCGAGATTTTCCAGAGACGGCGCGAGTGCATAACGTAAACAGATGCTCAAAAGCCCGCGGGAAAGGTATTTTTTGGTACCACGTGTATACTATGTTCAAAACTGGAGGCGTTATCACTATACGTGGAGCCGGGGGAAGCCGTTCACCGGGCGGTTTTGAGTGATCAACCTCGTCAGGCGTCAGTAGGTGTAGGCATCACGAATACTGTGAAAAATCGCTACAACATCTTGAGCAATTTTTAACTTGGAGATCCCGGAGAATACGATAATAATTTTAACCCATGGGACGAGGTTCATCTGCGTATAAATGAACGTAAGTTAAATTAATTTTTCTTTTTTGTAATATAAAAAGAGAGCATGTTGTTCAAAAAAATATTTTTCCTTTTTAGTCATAAAACATCGCGATAGTATATTGCACCACTATCCCTATGACATACCCGATATACCAGGGGTTTACGAGTGGGTGTTGAATATACTCCATGCACCGCACGCATAACTGTTGCGCTGGTTCCATGACCAGGCGGAAAATATATTTTCGCCGTTGTGTATACGGAAATAGATCTCGCGGATCTGTTAGTTCATGTAAGATCGCGGCCCACCGGAAGAATAGAAACTGACTAAAAAAGAGAAATGTTCAAATAATATTAAAAGCTGATGACAATTCATTTCATTCATTTAGAGGCCCGTCAGTCCCCTCTTCAGGTAGGCGTTGGTGAAGATCATAGCAGAAGCAACAGCAGCCACAGCAGCAGTAGCAGCATCACGGGTGACGACGGGGCTGTCGCTGAGCCCGAGCGGTTTATTATAGTTGACGAGGGAGAACAGTACATGCAAAGCACTTTTCAGTCAGAAATTTTATTTTCAAACAAAATTACATAATAAAAATAATCTTAGCCCTTTTTTCACCCCTACATAAGGGGTGATATTAGGCAAGGGTGGCTTTTCGAAAAAAATTCAATGTCTTTCAAAAGTTGCGTACTCTTCTTTTGGCGAAAACATACTGCTTTATGGTTTTACTGAAGAGTGATTGAAAAACTACCCCTTGGTGAGGGGTGAAAACGGGGGAAATTTCTGTAATACTAGAAAAAATTACGAAAAGAAGAAGTACGAAGTAAGTATATACTCATTTTTACCTAAATGCTGTACTACTTATATCTAAACATAATACTATTTTTAACTTTATAATTATACACTAATTTATGAAAATAGTATAATATTAGTTACAAACTTGGCCAATAGAGGGCTCTATATTCGTTTTTTATTTTTACACAATAAAAAAAGTAATAGGATATTGTATGAGAATGCAATAAATTATATGAGGTACATGCTGTGGGTGATTAAATAAGTTTTGAGTCGAACACAATTGTACATTTAAATTCAAAAATATATTGTAAAAGTAATGTTCGCACAATATTTACATTGATATATATAAAGTTTGAAAATGAATAATAATGTTAAGTAGAAGTTATATAATCACAGTATTGTGTAACAAAAATTAACTAATGGAATCTTGTTGAGTTTGACTGAATATAAAAGTACAGAAGCGAGTCTGCACTGACAACTCGCATCTGAGTTACGTATTATAAATTCTATTGGCGTTAACTCTTTGTGTGTTAAAATCTGAGTGTAATTGCAATGTTGGATTAGTACGTTGAGTGCTGCAGTAATCTCTCACTAGAGATGACTAACCTGTTGAATTTTGCCTGAAGTTGTAGTGTAACTGAGTTGTCCGTAGTTTAATTGAATTTCACCAAACACTTTCGTCTTGGCTCACGTTCAATGAGGCTGATGTGAAATAAAATAGCAAGCAAATGTAATTGATCTGCTGCATATGAGTGTAACCGATAATTAAATGTTCATGTAGCGGCGGTGCCAACACGTGGTTAGTAACATAACCTCGTGTGGAGTGAGTGTTGTTACCTTGCAGCAGATGCGATTGAACTAATGATGCGTGAGCGATTGTGAGAAGTGCAGATGAGAACTTCCGAAAGTTAGATGAGTAGAGCCAGTGAATATGTTGAGTAGAGCCGATGAATTTTAGCAGTAGCGCAGCGGAGAGATGATCCTCGTGGCAAGGCTGAATTCAGAGAGAGCGAGAGGTTTGTCGACTTCCTTTTTCTTTCTCATTTTCATATCACAGGACACTAATCAAATTAACATCTCTCCCATTTACAGGTGGGAGAGTGAGAAAGATAACAATATCGCGACTATACCGCGTAAATCAGTATAGCGTCTCAGCTGTTCCGCCGAGACGCCGCGACGTGCTGCCGCGCCGTGGCTGCACCGTGAGTCGAGCCGAGCTGAGCGTAACCGCGGGAATTCAAAATAGCTGAATTCCCAAACAGATATAAAATATAAAAGAACGAATTGTCAATATATTGGTACTTCTTTCAGTTTCAAAAGCTGTTGGTAAAAATTGCCGATAAATTTTTATTTTTTTTATGCATTTTTTAATTGTTTAAAAATTGTTGTCAACTTTAATTATTTAGTGTCATTAGAAATTTTCTATTTAGATATTTCCAAATTTCTTCCCGGTTTTAAATAATCTGCTACATTAGGTATTATAAATATTTTGTTTTTCGAAATGGCTCAACGAGGTTCTACACGCCGCTCTTCCCAGCTGCTGGCAGATATTTCTGATAGGGATAATAATAACGGAAATTTTGATATGATATTTGTTCTAAATGCAAGTACGGACGAATATATTGAAGATAATAGTAATGACGAGAATGTCATTGAAGAGGCAAATCAGATGAAATGCCAGGTGGATCGTATGAAATTTTTTTTAGAAGCTATGATAATGCTCAAAATCTTTTGGAAAAAAATCATGTTTATGAATGGATAGAGGATGAATATAATTATGATTTCTTGCCTGAAGAAGAGAACATCTTTTTATCCGATGAACAAAAAAATTCTTTTCTTGAAATGGATTTCGTTGAATTATTTGAGACTTTTCTTTCAGAAGAGATGAAAAGTTATATAATTGAAGCTACAGACGAAAATAAATATGAATTATCCCATGATAGATTTGACGTGTACCTAGGAATTTTAATTTCCTCTATTATAAATTCAAGAAAAAGAGAACGAGACCTCTGGTCAAAAGATGATTTGTTGCGCAATGATCGTGTAGCATCTGCGATGAGTAGAGTTGAATTCCTAGACATAAAACGGTTCATAAAATTTTCCAAAATCTCAGATAAAGATACAGATAATCAAGTCTTGAGAGTTGCTAAAATTGTTGAGATATTCAGAAGAAATATTCAGAAATTTGGATTTTTATCTTCAAAACTTTCAATTGACGAAAGCATGATCAAATTTTATGGACGACTATCTATAAAACAATATGTGAGAATGAAGCCGATTAGGTTCGGCATAAAATTATGGGCACTGTGCACTATTTCTGGGTTTTTACTGGATTTTAGCATATATTGCGGCAAGAATGAAAATGTTCAAAATTTGAAAAAGTACACTCTTGGATCTAGGGTAGTATTGATTATGCTTCATAAGTTGATAATGTCAGTGCCAAAAGAAAAATTGAAAGATTATCATGTTTGCTTTGACAATTATTTTTGTAGTCCAGATCTAATTGTTCATTTAAAAAATATTGGCCTCAAAGCGACTGGTACGGTCAGACAAGATAGAGTCTATCAAATGAAAAAGGTTGGTAACAAAGAAAAGAAAGAAACAGTTTCTGTTGAAATAGATAGCAAGAGTGACCGAGGGACATATGTCGTCAAACATGACAAAATTAGTGGCATCAATTATGTATCAGTCGAAGATTCAAAGGTAGTTTCTATTCTAAGTTCTGCTGCTGGTATGACACCTTTGGCTGGAATGAATAGATATAATAAAAAAGAGAAAAAAAAATTTCCATACCATTTCCTTATGTTTTTGAAATGTACAACCATAGCATGGGTGGAGTAGACCTCCATGACCAACACTGTAGTGATGCTAAAATACATTTTCACAGTAAAAAATGGACATTCTTAGTGTTTTTGAGAATAATAGTTCTGAGAAAGCGAAGATATTTCTAACACGACGTTTCGCTTCCTTTCGACTATAACCGCAATTAAATAATTGTATATTTTAATTCGTTGAATGTTGTAACTTTGGTATATTGTTCATAATAATAAAAAAATTTATTGTAGATATTTAAACTTTTTTTACGTGTTAATTATTTTCCCCATATCCTCTCATCCCATGTACCTATTCATAGCGGTGATCAGCTAACCCCCGCGTGTGTTGCGAGATCAACGGAACAAAGCGTTAAACACGCATACCAGCGATGGTTGCTTATATCCGCGAAAGTCACCTGATCAACGCGGTAAATATACTTATCCGCGGAGGGCCCGAGTATGCTAATGACTGCGGAAGTCACCACCGTGGAAGTACCCACCGCGGTGATATCGTGATCTCCGCGCGCGCGCCCACCGCCCGCCGCGGGGATCGTAAATATCGTAGCATTGTGCTATATGCGGTGAAGTTTTTCACGTACTTCATCGTCAGCTGAGCGCGTGAGCGAGTTAAGGGTTTAAAAGAAGCTACAAGCGTGTAATTCTCTTTATTCCAGTCGTAAACATGGACACGCGATGGAAGCATCCTTTTACTTGCTGTGCGAGCGACCCCACAGGCTGCGGTAAAACTTTATTCGTTAAAAGCTTTCTCGCCTACCTGCCAGAGATATGCGATGCACGTTTCGACCGCGTTCTATTTTATTACACGCCGAATGGTAAGACGTCTACAGACGCGATTTTAAACCCAACAGGTCACCCATCGAGTTACGAGAGGGCCTTCCCCCAGATGGTGGATTACTCTTGTGACAATGAGAAAAAAAAAGTTACTCATTCTCGACGACCTCATTCGTGAATCGTCCAGCGATGTTATTTTAGATTTATTTACAAAGGGTAGTCATCACAAAATTATTAGCGTAATATTCGTTACACAAAACGTATTTCACAAAGGTAAGACATAGCGCGACATTAGTTTAAATACCAAGTATCTGGTATTGTTCAAAAATCGTCGCGACAGAGCACAAATACAGCAGAAGATTCAGCTTTTTGCTTGAGGCCTATCTAGATGCCACGCGTAAACCTCACTCCTATCTTTTTATCGATCTCTCTCAAGCCTGCATAGACGAGTTTAGATTTCGAGCAAACATATTTCCCAATGCCGGGGCACACGTTGCCTACGTGCCCAAGTACTTTACATCTCGATGAATGAGGCGTGCGTAAGCATTTCTCGAAAAGAAACCTTTTTCTCTTGAACGCTCTTTGTTATGGAGACACAAGATACCGTGTTGCTATAGCGCGCACAGCTGATAAACCGCTCGTCAGATGCATATGCGAATGTGTGTTGAACTTTTTGCAGGGCGTTGTAAAACTAAACGATTCCGAAAAGGGCCAATTGCGTAAACATAAGCAAATGCTGCGTAAGCTGATCCGTGCTGGTGATAGAGACAGCGGTACTTGGAAATCGAAGAAATATGTCATTGTACAAAACGGCGGGTCGTTTTTACCACTCTTTTTCGCTCCAATCGTAGGAACGCTTATCTCAAAAATATTTGGTTCGAGACATAGAGCGAGCTCGTAAGATGATCCTTGTGGCGGAGCCGCCACTCTAAAGTCAAGGAGGAGGAGGGGGAGAGGAATACGAATGAAAAAATCCTGCAAACATCAGGTGATCATTTTTCTCGGCTGGATAGTGAAATGTACGATGTTTTATGCTCAAAAGCAGCCAGACGATTACGAGAAGTGCGTAAACTATCTTCAGATTTTACGTGGCTATCTTTTCTTCCGTGGTAACGAGCGTAGCGCTGTGCGTGAGGAGCACCCTGGAATAGACGCGATCGAAGAGGCGCTTGCACCGCTGTCTGAGGACGACATACTCGTGGGGGTACCAAAAGTACACGCGCGCAAAGCACGTCTCTTGCTTCGCCATCGGAAAGTCACGGTACCCGAGCGTCTGAAGTGAGATAACTCTGGCACCATTACTATAGATGGTCGTGTAATTGCGCGGTTCAATGTAACAGAGTTAATCATCGACGCATTGAAAAAGAACGGTAAGGACGAGGCGCCCATTGGCCGCATTGAATTTGCAAAATTACTCAAAACTTCCGAAACACCGGAAATTTAATTAATAATCAAACAGTTTTAAAAATTGGCCAAATATTGACGGATCCTCAGCGCTCGACCAAACGTCGCCTATCCACACCTATACAGCACGAATCACCCCAGACGTCTATACAGACTCGAAGTAAAAAACAATCGAAAAAAGTGGCTCACGTTTGATTTGTAAAAGAAAAAATGACGTACGAAAAACAATACTACTACCTCGAGCATGAAGCAGGGTACGCTGGGGCGCGCAATCTTGTGCGATGAACGCTAAAAAGGAAAAGAAAAAAATTTACTTGTGGCTGAGCAGTCAAGATTCCTACACGCTCCATCACCCGGCGCGAAGGCGATTTCCACGATTATGCTACAACGTGACGAACATTGATGATGTTTGGGAGGCCGATTTGCTTCAGCTCACAACGATAAAAGATTACAACGACGGTTACAACTACATTCTAGTGGTGATTAACGTACTCGGGAAGTACGCATGAGTTGAACCGATAAAAGATAAGACGGCGCGCAACGTTACCAAGCCTTCGCCCGGATTATCAACCGAGCACATCGTCGGCTGCCTGTATGCGTGCAAACCGATCAAGGCTGAGTTTACCGACTCAGCATTTCAGGCGCTCCTCCCGAAAAGAAATAAAATTCAGAGTCCCCGACATTAAAGCAGCTGTGGTCGAAAGACTCACCAGAACGTTACGCAAGCGAATCTGGCGACTCTTTTCTCATAGAAACATATGGTAATATATTGTCATATATTGTCATGTGTAACTATATATTATCATACATATGAAAAATTTTGGATGCTACATCACGCATTTATATATCGTTTTATCTGACAATATATGGTAATATATACTCATATAATGATTTTATATCTACATATATGATCATATATGCTTATGTAAGATCAAAATCAATATATAACTATATATGATTATATATACTTATATAAGGTCAAAATCAATATATAACCATATATGATAAATTATATATAATTATATATAATATATACTTAAATCATATATAATTATATATAACTTTGTTTTACTCGGAAATGGATGCCCAAAAACAAGAGTGACAGTAAAATCTTGGGATTGAAGCCCCGAAAAGGCGTTTTTTTCAAATTTTCCAATTTAAGGTCATTTTTTCAAGGTCATAAAATCAAGATAAAGTCTTAATGATAATTTTCCTGTATTCTACATCTATTTAGTTTCCAAATGCAACCTGAATCGTCTTTTTAGACCTTTTCGTTCAAAAGTTATTTGATTTTCGGACGAATTTCATGACAATAGTACACTGTGCGCCGGCGCTGCCTAAATTCAAGGTGGACAACCTCGTGCTCATCAGTCGAACCAAGAACAACTTTGAGAGAGGATACGAAAAAAATTTTAGCGAAAAAGTGTTCAAGATAATCAGCGTTTCGACACGTCAAAATCTCTATAAATACGTGCTCGAAGATTTGAACGAAGAAATTATTGTCGTTTTCTTTTATCCCAAGGAGCTCATATTACTCGGCCGCGAACGCCTCGCGCTCGATAAGCGTTTCAAAGTCGAACGCGTCATACGCACAGAAGGACGAGGCGCAAAAAAGAGAGCACTCGTTAAGTGGTTCGGTGACCCTGATAAATTCAACTCGTTGGTGAAAGTAAGCGAGCTTGAAAAGATCTGAAAAAAATGGAAACGAGCGACGATTTTTATATGGTACTGGCTCGTAACAGTAGCATGACGTATTTTCCCGAAAACACAACCTGCTGTTTTACGACCCAGCTGCAACGCGAGATCAAATTACACGTCGAGTGGCTCGTGGGTCTCGTTGAAATTCACGTACCCTGCAGTATCGTACATTTTCAAGATGACGAATCGAGTTGCACTTTTTGCACGGCTGAGGATAATGGGGGTCTCATCGAGAAAAAAATGTGTCGTATACCTGTAGGTATTTACGATTCTCTCGAACAACCAGTAGACGCTATAAATGCGGCGAATGACACTTATAGGCATCAAATGCTTGAGCCACTTAAAAATCGTAAGGAGTCTTACAAATACACATTACGGATTTCAACGAAAAAATGAGGCGTGTATTCGGCTTCGACGAAGCAGATCAAAAAGGTTCGTTTACAAGGCTTAATGAGGGTTACCGGGACATTGTAGCCAACAGATCTGCCTCGCTTTCTAGAGCCTTGCCCGACCAGATGTACGTCTATACCGATATATATGAACCTTATACAGTAGGTGACACCCAAGCTGCCCTACTGCGCATAGTTTCTATAGACAACTCCAGCTTTAAGTAATGATGCAGTACTGTACAGCGTTTTGCACCCGTTCACTATATACCTCTTCTCTATCACAATTTTCGTAGCATCGTTATCGATATAAGAGCTCAACATAGGCAACGTATACCATTCGAGTACGGCACGTTGACAATCACGCTGCACTTTAAGCGCAAACGTTAAGATGAGTCATTACCTGCACTACTACAACGAGCAGCTAGGTGGTGGTGGAGTGAGAAATGTTTTTGCGGATTCGACTTTTCAAAGAGGTCGTGGGGTAGAATCCTGGTTAGGCGGCCTTTTTCGTCGCATCCTGCCATACGTCACGAGCGGGGCCAAGGCTGTAGGTAAAGAGACGTTACGCGCAGGAAAAAAGGTTGTTGACGACGTTGCCAACAGAGGTGTCAATTTCAAAGAGGCTGTAAAATCACGGGCCAAAGAATCTGGGCGCAACCTCAAAAGAAAAGCTGCTGACAAAATATCGGAAATAATGAAAGGCTCGGGATATAAAACAGCCGTGAATGGCAAGCGGCGGCGCCACTCGAGAAAGAAATGGACTCGGACGCGCATGGCGAGCAGTAAGAAAAAACCCAGCAAAAGAATGCCCGCTGTGAGAACGAGCAACAAGAAGAAGAAGAGGAAAGCCCTTCGCAACATAAACGATATTTTTGGGTGAAAGTAAAAATGGCCTTCTTGCACTCTAACAAGTACATGTCGAGCGAGCTCGACATTTTCACTCTTCCGGCGACTCACGTCGATTGAGAGTAGTAGTTTTTTACACTATAAACCTGTGTCCTTGCTCAGCGACGAAGGAGACGCGCTCATAGAGTTCGTCACCATGCTCTATGTCAAAGCTAGAATACAGCCGAATGCCGAGATCCCTGCTGAAAACTTAAAAGTTTCCCCAGTAAATAATTTACTGCATTCAATGTTGAGTCAAATAGACATTTTTCTCAATCAAAAACTCGTTTCTTCACCCAACAATATATATCCTTACAGAGCATACATAGAGTCACTGCTCAATTACTCGCCAATCGCAAAAGAATCACACTTACCGGCCGGATTGTGGTACGATGATACGCCCGGTTTATTCGAAGCCCAGCCGCACATTCAAGGTGACATATCTAACAAGGGTGCTCTCCATCGTCGGCATTTCACAGTCAATGGAAAAACCTTCGACATGATTGGCCATCTGCACTGCGACGTCTTTAATCAAGACAGAATGCTCTTCAATGGTGTAGAAATGAGAGTATGACTAGTACGAAGCAAAGATGCCTTTTGCCTAATGGATGCCTCCGATGATGGTAAATTCAGCCTAAAAATAAAGGAAGTCACGCTCATCGTTCGACGCGTGAAGATAAACCTGGGTATTTTAATTGCGCACGCCAATGCTCTCGCCAAAACAACGGCCAAGTATCCCGTCACGCGAGTAGAAGTCAAAACTTTTACGCTTCATGCCGGTATACACCTCTCCCTCTACGTCGACAGGTCTCAAATTCCGAGCAAACCGTTACAGTCGCGCTTTGCTGCTAACGATAGTATGTTTATAGATGCATTTCAAACCCTCTACTTAGGCACAGATATACATTTCCTCAACGAGGGGCTTGGCATAAACTGTTTCAACTATTCATTGGGCTACTTTCTCATGGCTTTCGATCTCACACCCGATTTATCGGCTCACTGCGCCTCGCATTGGAATCTCATTCGCTCGGGTAGCTTACGCATAGAGGTGGAATTTGAGGCGGCTCCAATGAGCACAATAAATTGCGTTGTTTATGCTGAGTACGATAACGTCCTCGAAATCGACTCCATCCGCCAAATATTATAGGATTTTAGTGCCTAGTCTTTAAAAAGGTGAGGGGACAAGGACTCGAGAGAAAGCGAGCAGCGCTCTCAAGCCTCACATTTCTCTCGACGCTCGCTACGCACACACATATAATGGATTACGTCGTAGACATACAAGGTTTTCGAGACACTGAAAGGAAGTTTTTACCAAAGAAGGTGGCGATCATTTGCCTACCCATTGTCGACCACTAGATTGTACAAGCACCGTGCAATTTCACCGAGCTGCCCGAAGACATAAAAAATACAAATTCCTACTGCGTAGTCGATATTCACGGCATTAACTGGTTCGAGGGCGAAGTATCACTCAGGCAGCTATATCGTTATCTCTTCAATATCGCAAGAGCAGCAAGACAGAATTACGTATGCGATGAGGAGAAGGTCAGATACCTGGAATCTTTACTCGGCCGAAACATATGTAATTTAGAAAAATATGACTCGCCGACGTTCAGAAAACTCAACAACATGTTTTCTGACGAGCTGGTATTTTCTACGCACTCGTCTCAGAGGTTTAAAAATAAACAAGATTTTTGCGCGCCCTACAAGGCGCACCAAATAAAAAAGTGGATCCGCTCTATACTACCCGAAAAGTGGAAGATGATCAAGAAAGACCAAGTACAAAGTGAAATGTTCTACACAGCTATACATCAGTATCAGCAGAAGCAGCGCAAAAAGCAGTCCATTGAGGAGGAGGAGCAGAACGACGACGGCTGCGACGAGACGGATGTGGCCCCAGAAATAGCAAGTGACAGCGACAGCATCACATATTTCACATTTAGCGAAAACGCAAAATGAATACGAAACAAATCACGAGGGTCTTTAGTGGCCTCAGAGCAAACTCGATAGGTGTATACGTAGCCGACCACATCCCCAGAAGCTTGCGTCTTCCAGCCGCTGTTGTAACCAATGTCGACACCTCAGATAAGCCTGGATCCCACTGGGTGGAATTCTACATAGACAAAGATGCAAAAGGAACATATTTCGATAGCTATGGAGTCACTTCTGTGTCACGACATCATATCGATCGACTTCGAAGAAATTGCGCAAGCTTCAAGTGGAACGAGAAGAAACTGCAGAGTACTAATTCTAAAGGTTGCGCTGAATATTGTATTATGCTTCTTTGCTATTTGTGTAGCACTTTGCGCGCGTTTTGTAACGTTTTTTTACGTGATTCACACGTAAACGACACACTGGCCGCAAAATTTTGTGAAAATGTAAAAACAAAAAATTACCGAAAAAGACTCCGTCGTGCGAACAATTTCCCTTGCGTTACTTCCAAGGGCGCTGGCTCATTTGTTCGGACGTGTGTGCGTGTGCGTGTGCGTATGCGTGTGTGTGTGTGAGTGACTTAATTTTTATTGTAATATTTATATTTAGTCCATCAACACATTTAATTTTTTAGTTTGTAGTACTTCTTTTTTATCCAGAAACACATTCAATTTTTAGTTTATAATTTTATATTTACACTTTATGTAGATTATAAATTTTAGAAACGCTGTTGTGTGCGTGTGTCCATCTTTCTTAGTCTATAAGTTTTTGTATACAACGTTTGTCTTGGCCTTTTTTAGCTTGTAATTTTACATTATTCATATATTGGTAAGTTTAAAATGTATTTTTTTAATTTGATCGATCAATAAAAAAAGTTTAAAAAAACATCGTATTCATTTAACGACCTTGTCCGCTGAATTTAATTCCTTACCTTTTTTAGCTTGAAACGAATATGTACTATTCCATGAAGAAACATAAGCAGCTAGAGTCACCGAAAAGCGTATGCGTAACGGTTTTATCAAGTGGTGGAAAACACTTTAGCTGTTTCCTTTTTTCAAGTGGTTAAAAACATTGGACGCGCTTTCTTCTTTGAGGCTCGGAAACCCTTAGCGGGGGAAATTTTATTACTATCCTATTAAGAAACATAAGCAGGTCGAGTCAACGAAAAGTATACGAGGCGTTTCATGTCAACTGCCCCAGCGCCGCGGCCGCCAAATTGTGCTATATTCAACTCATGTTTACGATACTAAAACATACTTTAAAAAATTGTATGATAAGCTTTTCCGACGTATTTTTTCCTTAGCTTTCCAATGGTGCAGGCAGTTTTCCCGAAATTTTCCATTTTCACCTTCAAAAAGTACAAAACGTGTTATATCACAAAAAGTGTATTTTTAATATTTTTTTTGATCCTCTAGATCGAAAGCTGAGCATTTTTTACGTAGGGAAGGATATTTTCCAAAGAATGCCCGAGATGTTTTGGGCGAGAAATAGCATGCGAAAGAGTAGACGCACCGCCTTTCCTGCGCGCGATTACTACCCGGTACAGCGCGCTGACTGCTCCCGCCTCATTGCCTATATAATAACCTTTTATATTCTTTAATTCTTTGCCTGTTCTTTTGGATTCTTAATAATGCATGGATTAATATTTTATTAATTATTTTATAAAAAAATTAAATTTCAAAATTAACAGCAATATAGTAACTCTTGTACTAACGTTTTTTTTTTTCAATGTAGATTCAGTGTAGATAATTTTTTTTTTTTTTTTTACGTGTTATATCTCGAAAAGTATATTTTTAATATTTTTCTTTTACCCTTTAGATCGAAAGCTGTGCATTTTTACGTATATAATAACCTTTTATATTCTTTAATTCTTTGCCTATTCTTTTGGATTCTTAATAATGCATGGATTAATATTTTATTAATTATTTTATAACAAAATTAAATTTCAAAATTAACAGCAATATAGTAACTCTTGTACTTACGTTTTTTTTTTCAATGTAGATTCAGTGTAGATTCAGTGTAGATTTTTTTTTTTTACGTGTTATATCGAAAAGTATATTTTTAATATTTTTTTTTACCCTTTAGATCGAAAGCTGTGCATTTTTACGTAGGCAAGGATATTTTCAAATATGTGTCCAAGATGTTTTCTGCTAGAAATAGAACGTGAAAGAGTACACACGGTGGTACAAAGGCGTTTTCTACGCGCGGTACCGTGCGGCATGGAATTTTTCATTCGCTAGGTGGCTTCCACACTTTTCAAACTGTATGTAAATTATCACGTCGAAAGTATATAATTACCATAACTTTTTATTTTTTCGAATTTCTTGTCAATAGCAGTTAAACACTTGGATTTCCTTGCGTCTTTTGTGCATTTGATTAAATCATTGGTGACTTTTGATTTCATTTTTTTTGCTTTCTCAAAGAGAAAGCTTTTCATTTTTGTTTATTATAGTAATTAAAATGAATTCATATTGGAAATTGAAATGTATAAATCCTTTAAATAAAAATGATCACCCTGCATCTAAAAATTTGCCTAACTTTCCAACATTTTTAAGAAGTGCATATCCTTTAGTACCTGAAAATGCTAAAATATGCTTAACCTGTTGACGCCAAATTTATAAACAGGAATCAAGTTTATTTCCACCTGATGCTAAAAAAGCTAAAACAGTGTGTGATAATGAATATCACAAAGATGATGTTGCAGTTCTCGAATAAATAAAGAAAAAATTTTCTGAAAAAGGAAAAGAAGAAAAACGTTAGTACAAGAGTTACTAATATTGCTGTTAATTTTGAAATTTAATTTTTTTATAAAATAATTAATAAAATATTACTCTATGCATTATTAAGAATCCAGAAGAACAGGTAAAGAATTAAAGATTATAAAAGGTTATTATGCAGGTAACGAGGCGGGCGCAGTCCGCGCGCTGTACCTCGTAGTACCGCGCGCAGGAAAGGCGGTGCGTTTACTCTTTCGCATGCTATTTCTCGCACAATACATCTCGGGCACTCTTTGGAAAATATCCTTCCCTACGTAAAAAATGCTTAGCTTTCGATCTAGAGGGTAACAAAAAACACTAAAAATACACTTTTTGTGATATAACACGTTTCGTACTTTTTGAAGGTGAAAATGGAAAATTTCGGGAAAACTGCCTGTATCATTGGAAAGCTGAAGAGAAAATAGGTCGAAAATGCTTATCATAAAATTTTTTTAAGTACGTTTTAGTATCGTGAACATGAGCTGGATATAGCAAGATTTGGCACTCGCACGCTGGGGCAGTTGACATGAAACGCCTCATATGTGTAACGGTTTTTTCAAGCGGTGAAAAACACATGAGCCGTTTTCTTCTTTGAGGCTCGGAAACCCTTAACGGTTCTATTTGTCAAGGACTCCGCGAGTTTCCCATCGCTTCTCCCCACTCTTCGATACATACGCGTAAACGCTCATGATTGGGCTTACGGGTTTTACGTAACAATTGAGCAGCCAATTGTAGTTCGTGGTAGAAAGGAGTGGATTCGCGTTGGAGAGAGGATAAATACGGGCCTAGCCGCGCCACCCTCAGTCAGTCGCCCTACCTCGGCGAAGTCGTGACATTTTTATCACGCTAAGTCAGCATTTTATAAAAATGTCTCAAAAAAAGCTAGTGCCGAATTTACTATACAACCATAGAACCGTATCCATCACCGATAGGTCCCAAGTAACACCGCCATCTTTCACACTACAGGACAAACACGAGGCTCAACAGTTCGAGTTTGAAGACGATAAAGCCTATCAGGAGGCACCCGCCTCCACTACCAATGACGAACCTCTTACAAAAAGAAGTCTGAAAAGCCACCGAAGATTATAATGCAGTATACAACTTACAGCGGCTTGAAAAAGTTCCAACAGTGTATAGACTATAAATTAAAAAAGTTAGAGGAAATGTCAGGGTTTTCGGCATAATGATCGATGTTATTAAAACGGAAGCAATTAGCAAAAACGACGTGCATTTACTAGACCAAACATTCATCGGCGTTGTATTTAATGGACTAGAAGACAAAATGAAAGAACTCGCGCTACATCAATTAATGTTTGCAAATTTTAGCGAGAGTTCTCTTGAAATAATGTTTTTGGAAGTATACGCCGAATATTTAACAATTCTAGAAAAAAAATGTTCTTAGTGCGTTAGAAGTTTAAAAATGTACAAAAGTAATTTTTTTATTTTATATAATAAAATGTATTTTACCTTATCACACTTTTTTATTTAACGACCCCACCTTTATATCTACTCTTATTAACGCCCCCAACTTCTTATTGCGCTAGTACGTATATATTTATATATGCAGCATTATACATGTCATTCGTCGAAAGACCACCGACAAGGCAACGCCATGGGGCCCCCATTCAACAAACGACATGCCAAACTAGAACACAAAGAACCTCTCATCAGTAAGGCAGACAAGAAAGACTCTTGGACAAGCAAAACAAATTCTCCACCACACCATTCCTTTTCCACCAATTCCTTCTCCTTCCCATAAAAGGAAGGTTATTCAAAATATAACTAATCTTTTGAAAACACTTAATAACAAACGGTCTTTTTAAAAACCACATTAATGTTAACGAGAAAAAATTATTCATAACAATCGGGGCTTTCAGCCCGTTTAAATAAATAAAATTTATTTTTCCTCAACACGCTTTTTTATTTGCAGACCCATCCTTTACACTATTTACACCAACTCCCTATTCCCACCCCTAACTTCTCATTGCGAACACACACATGCACGCACGCACGCACGCACACACACGTGTATATAGCGCGGGGGACGCTCGCTCCACACACACACATACACACGGTATATACAGCGAGTGGCCTCGCTCCAGCACCCTATGGGTCTTTATGGCGTAGCGCGTATAGCCAAAGGCCTCTCCCCCCGCCTCCCCGAGTCGGGGCATATACGGCGACACGTGGAGGAGGTATAGTGGCATGACGTCATGGCGGGCACTATAAGTGGGTCATTGTTTATGGGTAATAATTCACCCCATTGTTTACACTAATTAGCTTGTGATCACGCTTGCTACTGTAAACACTTGGGTTAATGGCTTTGTCACACTTGGGGCCCCATACACACCGCAAAGCGGGGTGCTATATTACCCCCACACACGGCACGGCGGAGGTGCCACTTGAGGACGCCTCGCTATACCGGTCCCCTTACTACCTGCAAATAACTCTTGTTAGCATTTTTTGTCATGACTTTCATTTGATGAATAAAAAAAGACAAATACATGCAAACAAGTACAAATAACTGTAAAGAACTGTTACTAACAGCAAATAATTCTTAAAAACTATTATTAAGTGTTATTAGCGTCCCAAAACATGCATTTATAAATTGCAAATAAAAATTATATTTAGTTACTAACAATTGTGTGCATAATTTTTTCCGCCTGGATGGCTCTGGGTTAGTATTACATTGTAATGTTTTTATTAAGATTCTTGCACTTCTATATTATTTGGCAGATTGATAAAACCTCCTTCATAACTAAACTCACATGTCCTGGGCCAACTTTTTTTGGTTGTGTTGCTACAGCTTACCTTTAAAGGAATATTCACAACAGTATTTCTCTTTGTCTCTACTACAGGAGGTTTTGTGCTTTGACAGACTTGAACATAATCTTTTGGTGTCCTTAATGCATAATAATTTGATTCACACCATCCAACAAGAAAAATTTGTAACGAATTCATATGTACTATATGTTCAGCATTTTATTATAACAATCTAACTTTAAGCACAATAAGTTAAAGTTATGTATGAATAGAAGATATAGCCTAAACACTTTACTATATAATAAACTCGTGTTCCAGGTGCAATTGCATTTCGATCCTACATCCATATAGATCACGCAGTAAACATATTTTTTATTTTATATAAAATGCATTTTTTAAATTGACTTATTTATCCATTCCTTTTATTTTAATTATATATGCTTTCCATATTACAAAACTTTTATCAAAATACACAAAATAACGTACATTTCACTGACATAAGAACGCACAAATGTATTTCACTGGAAAGCATCGTGTTTTTATATTATAAAAAACAGGTTATTTCACAAATGCTAAATGTTTATTTCTCTGTACTAATTTTTATTGTTTATTTCAAATAGTTTTTCACACACACGCACACACAGCCACATTAACCAACTCGTGTTCCAAGGTTCACTGACATAAGACCTTGGATTCATAGAATACCTAACATAATAAACATATTTTTAAATGCATTTTTTAAATTCACTTATTTATTCACTCCTATTTTAATCATTTATCCTTTTTACTTCACAAAACTTCTATCAAAATACACAAAATAATGTATATTTCACTGACATAAAAGCCCACAAATGTATTTCACTGGAAAACATCATGTGTTTATATTATGAAATATTCACTCCTTTCATTTTAATCATTTATGCTTTTCACTTTACAACAATTCTATCAAAATACACAAAATAACGTATATTTCACTGACATAAGAACCCACAAATGTATTTCACTGGGGAAGCACCATGTTTTTATATTACAAAAAACACGTTATTTCACAAATGCCAAATGTTTACTTCTCTGTACTAATTTTTATTGTTTATTTCAAATAGTTTTTTCACACACACATATAACAAACTCGTGTTCCAAGGTTCATCACATAAGACCTTGGATGCATAGATCACCACCATAATAAACATATTTTTAAATGCACTTATCAAATTCACTTATTCATCCACTTCTTCTATTGTAAAATAAAAAAGAATAATAATAATACATTCAACACTTATCACAAGAACCTAACTTTTACCCGCAATAATTAAAGTTGCCTATGAAAATAAGATAGTCTAAACAGTTTACTAATATGTTTGCGCGTTGTTTTCTCAAATTACTGAACTATCAATTAATGTCACTATTTAAAATACTTGGCAATCCATTCTTGAACACAAGAATGGATTGCCAATTCATTCATTGCCTTGCCAATTCATTCTTGAATACAATGAACTTTATCAATATATTTTGGAATTTATTATTATTTATGTTAATATCTTCTTCAAGGAGTGAAATCTGAGTCTGAAAGTATAAAATACTTGAGCTTGATGCACTTCCAATAATCTGGGAAAATCTTACATCTCACTATTTCTGGGTTTTAGTATCACAACAACCTAACTTTCAACCAGAATAATTAAAGTTATCTATGTAAATAAGATCAGCTGCAAATGCAGCTTTTATTACATAGTAGTTCAATCTTCAGAATTTAAATTTAAATCCATGTATTATCTGATGATATTCTAACTTTTACAAAACTTGAAGCTCAAAGTTGACTATAATTTCCATAAGAGCAGCTTCTACATTTTTCACAAAATACTCATTCCCACTCACTTACTCTTGTATCTTGCCAAATTTGAAAAGTTCTTAATACTTGTTGGTATGTTGTCAGATTAAAGTCCCATCTGTAAAACATTTACAAGCAAGCATTGTTACTTGATTTTTTGGCGGTTGAAAATATACAATTATAAAATCACACTTTTGGCCAATAAGATAATCTACACATAATATTCTACTCACAGAAAAGTCCACAGATATTTTTTCACTTAGAGGCATCATAGTCAAAAACTAGTAACATCATAAATCTTAATCCTTCAAATTATGCTATTTAAAGCTTTTTCAACATTCTTTCGTTTTATCTAAATCATATCCGCAGATTGTTCATGCAAGGTTTTACTTATATTCCTTCTGATCTTGAGAAAATGCGGTTCTAAGCAGAAAAAGTATCCTTTGTAGAATAAGTATCCTTAAAGTATCCTTTGAAGAATATTCTTGTAATATTTTTCTTGTACTGCAGTATATAAATCCTTGTATAGTTTCAATTTTTATTTATTTGTTGTTTCACTTTCACTCATATAATTATCTGAAGCAAATCATGCACATGCTTGTATAATCTAATAATAAATTATCTGTTTTTTTATTTATTGAAATTTCACAATAATACATCGTCTTGACATTTCTCAGCATTCTAATGTTGATTTTGCATAAACTTTTACTTCGTTCATGAACAAGTTCTTGAAATGACTTCAGAAATCAAAACTTCTACCAATATTTACAAAAATATCATAAACATCAAGTTATTTCATCATAAAGTTTTTTTCGTTGAAATCACTACTATACCAAATTTCAAAAGCCGTTAGCAAAGGCTTGTGGTTAGAATACATCCTAGCTGCAAATTCTTTACAAGTAACCATTGCTGCTTGTTATTTTAATTATTGGAAAGGTATGGCACTCTACTAAGTCCTTATAATACGTATTGGATCCTGAGCCGGATATATTTCATGAATACACGTATTTTATTTGGGTATTAGTCAGCTGCCAATGCTGCTTTTTTACTACTAGCACTTAATAGCCTATCATATTAAGTCTTTGCCGATGTAATGAAAAGTTACTGGCATTACTATTGGGGCTGCTCCTTTCATAAAAATCTGTTCCCGAGCAAAAATCAGACTTTATTTTTTTAACAATTTTTTGTATCTTCGTCTGGTGTTTCGGTAATTTTGGTCATTATACTACGTAATAATATACCGGGTGTCCCATTTTAAAACCACCAGGCAAATATCTCGAAAACTAAGGGAGATGAAAAAAAACTTTTAATACAAAAGTTGTAGGGTTTAGAGGGGCCCAACTGATCGTGACCTTGGTTATGACCTTCAGGTCAATGATCAAGTTCATTTGAAGGTCAAATCGATTTTTTCAAATGGGAACCCCCACTTTTGACCTCGTAAATGGAAAGAGCGGAAAATTTTACGTTCAGATATGTCCTTGAGTCAAGGTCATGGTCATGGTCATGGTCATGTTTAAAATCAAAATCAATAAACGCATCAAAACATTCCCATAATTAGGTATACGAGACAAATTGTTAAATACAAAAGTTGTAGGGTTCAGATGGGCCCAACTGATCGTAACTTTGGTTATGACCTTGAGGTCAATGATCAAGATCATTTGAAGGTCAAATCGATTTTTTCAAATGGGAACCCCCACTTTTGACCTCGTAAATGGAAAGAGCGGAAAATTTTATGTTAAGATATGTCCTTGAGTCAAGGCCATGGTCATGGTCATGGTCATGTTTAAAAAGAAAATCAATCAACGCATCCAAACATTACCATAATTACGCATACGAGTGTTAAATACAGAAGTTGTAGGGTTTGGAGGGGCCCAACTGATCGTGACCTTGACCATGAACTTGAGGTCAAGGATGATGTCGTTTGAAGGTTAAATCAATTTTGTTTAATGGCCACCCTCACTTTTGACCTCGTAAATAGAAAAACCGAAAAATTCTGATATGACCTTGGGTCAAGGTCATGGTCAAAGTTATGGTCAGTTTCCGTGCAGTTAAGAGCAAAGTCGGAGATGACCCGGTCACCTAAGGCAAGGTCGGAGATTACCCGGCCAGTTAAGGCAAGGTCGGAGATGACCCGGCCAGTTAAGGCAAGGTCGGAGATGACCCGGCCAGTTAAGGCAAGGTCGGAGATGACCCGGCCAGTTAAGGCAAGGTCGGAGATGACCCGGCCAGTTAAGGCAAGGTCGGGGATGATCAGGCCAGCTAAAAATTCATTGGAAAATTCCACGTTCATGTGTATTTAGTCATAGGATCCAAGTGTTTCGGTCACCATTTACTGAAGAAGATGCTCGTAAGTTGCACCATTTACTTGTTGACAACATTCTATTCTCCTTTTAAAGTTTCTAACAGTATTTAATAATACTTGACGTGGAATACTTAAGCAGATTTGTGTAATCCTTTGAATCAAGTCATCTCTTGTAGTTGGCCTGTTGCGGTAGACTGTATTTTTTAGGAAGCCCCATAAATAAAAATCTGGAAATGTCAGATCTGGAGATCTTGGTGGCCATGCTACGGGACCTCCTCTACCAATCCATCGACCGTTAAACCTTTCATTAAGAAAATCTCTGACAATTCTGGCATAATGTGGAGGAGCACCATCTTGTTGTTCCCACATTCTGGCCCTTGTATGGAGATCAACGTTTTCTAGAAAGAGTGGCAGCTCGTCTCTCAGCAACTGTAAATAAGTATGTTGAGTTACGTGACCTTCAAAAAAATAAGGTCCAATCAGACATCCGTTAATAATACCACACCATACCGTTACATTCCAGCGATGCTGATGATCAACTTCTCGCATCCAATGAGGATTAACAGGAGACCAGTAGTGGCAATTATGGCGATTCAACATACCAGTACTCTGAAATGTAGCCTCGTCGCTAAAAAGAACATTGTTAAAGAAATTTTCATCATCAGTAATTTGTTGTGTTGCCCATTGGCAAAATGTTATTCTCCGTCGATAATCTTCCACAGTTAAAGCTTGATTTAGAGTAATGTGGTAAGGATCGTAACGCGCGTATCGTAAATATCTACTGGCCGTAGATCTTGGAATACCCATTGTTAACTCGATTTCGCGTAAACTGACATGAACATTTAAATGTACCATGGCTAGAACAGCAAGAAAGCGAGGATTATTTTCATAATCGTGTTCATTCAGTGTCCTCCTTCTTCGAACGAAGTTTCCTTGTCGACCGCGCAGTTCAATGTCACGTATTACCGTATGATCAGGATGTTGTCGTTGAGGGAACCGAGCACGATACAATCTGCTTGCCTGTCGATAGTTTCGTCGACATTCTCCTAAAATAAGAAGAATGTCAACTATTTCATTAGCAGAATAGTCAGGCATTCTTTTTTAGTTGTAAATGCAATTATTTATCAAAACACACCACAAAAGAAATAATATGTTATTATACTATACAATATTTTAAAACGAAAAAGTTTAATTTTCTGTGCCAATATAAGTGTGCTCAATTTGAAAAGAATTTGATGTAAACATTAATAATTATTGACTATTACCGATCAATGCTGAATACTACCGGTCACTATTGGATACAGGTGGTCAACACTTATTAACTTTTGTTATTATTTGATATAAGTGGTTAACCCTGGTAAATATTGATTATAGTAAAAATAGTAAAATTTCCCGCTCTTTCCATTTACGAGGTCAAAAATAGGGGTTCCCATTTGAAAAAATCGATTTGACCTTCAAATGACCTTGATCATTGACCTCAAGGTCATAACCAAGGTCACGATCAGTTGGGCCGCTCCAAACCCTACAACTTCTGTATTTAACACTCGTATACGTAATTATGGGAATGTTTGGATGCGTTGATTGATTTTGATTTTAAACATGACCATGACCATGACCATGGCCTTGACTCAAGGACATATCTGAACGTAAAATTTTCCGCTCTTTCCATTTACGAGGTCAAAAATGGGGGTTTCCATTTGGAAAAATCGATTTGACCTTCAAATGACCTTGATCATTGACCACAAGGTCATAACCAAGGTTACGATCAGTTGGGCCCCTCTTAACCCTACAACTTTTGTATTTAACAATTTGTCTCGTATGCCTAATTATGGGAATGTTTTGATGCGTTGATTGATTTTGATTTTAAACATGACCATAACCATCACCTTGACTGAAGGACATATCTGAACGTAAAATTTTCCGCTCTTTCCATTTACGAGGTCAAAAGTGGGGGTTCCCATTTGAAAAAATCGATTTGACCTTCAAATGACCTTGATCATTGACCTCAAGGTCATAACCAAGGTCACGATCAGTTGGGCCCCTCTGAACCCTACAACTTTTGTATTAAAAGTTTTTTTCCATTACCCTTAGTTTTCGAGATATTTGCCTGGTGGTTTTAAAATGGGACACCCGGTATATTCACCAAACACTGTGAGAATTGTATAATCTAAAAATGAAAATGAAAAATTACACAAAGTGTCTATTTTTTATTTTATTATATTTTTTACATGATATATCTAGTATCTATATATATATATAAACTTGTATAACGTTAGTTCCCAGGACCCCATGTTACTGTATACCTATACGTGACTAAAGAAATAATGTCTCTTATGGTGGCCGATGTCCTCAAAACTAACGTTAAACATATGTAGATTCAGGGACTGTCCCCAAAACTAACAAATGTCCCCGAAACCAACGTTTAATCTGGAATGTCCTGGAAACTAACATAAAACATAAATATATATATATATATATATATATATATATATATATATATATATATATATATATATATATATATAAATATATATATATATGAGGCGTTTCACGTCAATTGTCCCAGCGCGCGGCGCGCGAGCCCTAAATCGTGCTATTTCTAACTCATGTTTATGATACTAAAATGTACTTAAAAAAATTTGTTTGATAAACGTTTTCGACGTATTTTTTCCTCAGCTTTCCAATGACGTAAGCAGTTTTTCCAAAATTTTTCATTTTCACCTTCAAAAAGTACAAAACATGTTATATCTCAAAAAGTGTATTTTTAATATTTTTTTGACCCTCTAGATCGAAAGCTGAGAATTTTTATGTAGAAAAGGATATTTTCCAAAGAGTGCCCGAGATGTTTTTTGCGAGAAATAGAATGCGAAAGCGTTTTTGAAGATGAAAATGGAAAATTTCGAAGAAATTACCTACATCATTGGAAAGCTGAGGAATCAATACGTCGAAAACGCTTATTAAACAATTTTTTTAAGTACTTTTTAGTATCATAAACATGAGTTAGATATAGCACGATTTAGGGCTCGCGAGCCGCGCGCTGGGACAGTTGACGTGAAACGCCTCATATATATATATATATATATATATATATATATATATATATATATATATATATATATATATATATATATATATATATATATATATATATATATATATATATATATATATATATATATATATATATATATATATATATATATATATATATATATGGGATGTTTCAGGTAAAGTGGGCATGTCAAAATTTTAAAATCGCTCAAAACTCGTTTACTTTTAGTTTTTTTTGAAAGAAACATATTCCTCAAATTTGAGGTCGATATTCGCATACATAAAAAAGTTATACAATAATGAAAATTCAAAGTTTTTGCAATTTTTGGTTAAAATCCAAGTTCATTCATTTTTTTACTCAAAATCTTGAAACTTTTTTTATAGAATATTGATTGGGAAAAAGTTTGCATTTTATTTGTAGAATACACCAGATTTTTTTTTATGACCCTTTTTGAAAGTCTATGATTGGTTGGTTTTTGGTATACCTTCATCGAGCAAAAGTAGGGACTACGCCAGTACCAAATTTCTCCACCAAAGTTTTTTTCAATTCTTTGGACAAAATATTTTAATTTAAAAAAAAAAAAGAGTTTGTGGCCGGGGCTAAGGAACAAATTCTACAGCACATTGAAAATTGATAAAAGCCATAAAAATGTTAAATCATGCAACCGTAAGCCATTCTGTGCTTGAGTATCATTTGAAGACTTCATGTCACTTATCTTGCTACAACATTTTTTATTCGCAGTAAATGTACATTAAAAAACTAATTTGATTTGTCGAATACTTCATACACTATATTTAACAATGTGCTCAAACCTCACTTACTTTGAATTTTCTAAATAGATATTATAACTGATTGACATCAGAGTTACCGGTACCTGGATCAAGAATTCATTCTAAACTTGTGTAGCGGGTTTGCGTGGAGGATCTTGGATGGTGGGTAGATCCGCAAGTGAAATTATACTCTCGGTGCACCTGATAATTGAACTGAGTTGTTTATTGGAGAAATAGACGAGGCGGGAGAGACGACGCTGTAGCTACGCTTGCCGCTCGGAGGCTGACTGTTGCGTTCGCGGGGGGAAGTAGCGATTCTCTCCCCTTAGTCGCGCGAGCGCTCTAATTGGCTCTTCAAAATCGCCTGAGCCGGTAGAGACGCGACAATATAAACAGACCCGAGTGTGTGTAAGGATTACATAACGTGTGTAGGTCGCGAAAACCCAAACATTCCGCCCACCTCGTTTTCTAACAAAAATGATTACATTTAGCTTAATACCTATCCAAAACGCGTGACAATGTAAAAAAAGCGAGCGCACAATACAGAGGGACCTAAGCCCGTGAATTTAAAGCTAATAAATGGTATACGCAGATACCGTAGAAAAATATCGCTTAACAAAGTGAATGGCTTCCTCGGTGAGCCTGTTCTCTGCGAAAAGAAAAGATGTTTCACCCATTAGAAAGTGAGCTGGTGTCAGAACTAGCGAGTCTGAGGCATCCTCGGTTAGAGGAACAAGAGGGCGAGAGTTGAGACACGCTTCTGTTTGACACAGTAACGTAGCGAATTTCTCATAGGTTAGTATAGCTTCACCGATGATGCGCTTCAAATGAAACTTCGTAGACCTGACCGCTGCTTCCCAAATGCCGCCAAAATGAGGCGCACCGGGCGGATTGAACGACCAAACTGTTCCTGCGCGTTCGAGGTCTCGCGTGACCGCAAATCTAAAAGAGGACCCAGCGGAGTGGATACGACGTAACTCAGCATCGGCTCCGACAAAGTTCGTGTCCTGAACGCTAAAAAGGCGGAAGCAGGGACCACGGCGAGATACAAAGCGCTGGAAGTCGGCTGTGTCGTAACCAGCGACAACCTCTAAATGAACGGCTTTAGTGCATAAACATACAAAAATGGCAAAATAGCCTTTGTAAGACTTATACCCCCGATGGCGAGACGTTTTTAGCAAAAACGGGCCAGTGTGGTCTACGCCAGAGTTCGCGAATGGACGAGCGGATTGTACGCGCTCAGCAGGCAAATCACCCATCAACTTGCGCTCCGGTGAAGCCTGAAAGCGTCGGCAAGTGACGCAATTTCTAATGAAAGCTTTTACTTTTATCATACCTTTAACGACCCAAAAGAGGCATCTGATTAGAGCGAGACAAAGTTGAAGACCTCCATGAAGCGTCAAATGATGACTATACCTTTTAACTAAATTGGTTAGAATACTGGACGATGGGAGGATAATCGGGTATTTTTCATCGGGGCTCAAGACGGAGTGCTTGAGACGACCGCCCACCCTGATTACTCCATCTTTGTAAACGGGGAACAAGTTCCGGAGAGCGTGACTTCTTGGCAGAGTTTGATTGTTCTTGAAGAGTTCAAACTCGCTCTTGAAATGCGCGCGTTGAGTAAGATAACACCAGAGAATTTTTGTGTGACGAACTTCATCGTGTGATTGAATAATGTCGTCATGAAGCGGGAAATCTCTCAACACTGGCGATACTTTGGGTGCGAAAGAAACACGACACAATATGCATTTGACGAAACGTAATATGTATATGGATACGCGAATCAACTTACTGAGCATGGAGTAACAAGCGACCAGATCCCACACTTCCGTGTCAGGAGAAGGGGGGGTGGTTGCTACGTTGACCGCTACGTCATCGATAAGAACTTCAGCCTGTGAAGCCGCTGAACGTTCTGTAGTCGAGCAGAACTCCAATCTTTGTCTTGACCACGATGCGGATCGTATGATGTTATTCGAGGAATAACGAGCTCATGAACTATACAAAAGAACGATGATTCGAAGTGCGGTACGTGTGATAGTGAACGTCACCTCACTTTTGCAGACGAGACGATGGTCGTTACCGACACCCGAAATGGGTACTCGAACTGATCTGCGCCTTAACCTTAAGAGTTGGCAAAGATTACCTGAAATAAATGATGATTGTACACCTTGATCGATGAGCGCTCTAGCGGTTTTCGAGTTGCCACGATCCGAGTACGCGCGCACCCATGCGGTGGCTAGAAGAACCGAATCTGAGTCTTTGCAGGTATTTGACGATAAGGCTACGATCTTACTAACAGTATTGATCGCAGTATCGTTGGCCACGACCTTAGACGAGTCAATGTTAGGGGAATTCGAAACATTGTCATTTCGAGAGGAGTTAGGGGGTCGAGCCGAATAATCGATATGCAACAGCGAGTGATGCTTTCCAGAACAAGTCCTACAACGATTCAAACTCTTGCATTTTTGAATGAGATGATTGCCGAGACAATTGTAACAAATGTGTTTGGTAGCGACTAAACGCTTTCGCTCTGAAGGCGATTTAGAGAGAAGAGCAGAACATTCCCCTACATGATGAGCTTCTTTGCAGATTGGGCACGAGGAAGAATTACTCTTATACCCTTGTACAGTGTGAACTGATTTAACGTTTTTCCGAGAACTAGAAGAGTTCTCTTTAGTCTCGCGACTAGATGAGGTGCTAGAAGACTTAGCACTCTCGAGATGTGTTAGCGATACTCGCTCAGTGATAAGAGATTTGTCGAGTTCCTCGAATGTAGGATGGACAGTCGAATCGTCTCGTTTAGAGACAGTTTCTGCCCATGTAGCTTGAAGACGAGGCGTCAATTTGCTTACGGTCAAGGTGACCGTTATGTGATCCCAAGTGTCCACGGGGCTACCTAGCGATTTGAGTGCTTTCAACAAATTTAGCACGCCGGTACGCACTCGCGTTATTTCGTGAGCCGTGTTGACTGTCATTGCATTGAAAGATAGCAACTTATTAACCAGACGATTAATAAATAGGCTGGAATTTTCGTAGAACGACTTGATCGTTGACCAAGCGTCCTCAAAGTATTCACCAGCTGTCGGAATCTCATCGAGAAGCTCGGCGGCTTCTCCTTTTAAAGAACTACGAAGATGGTGCATCTTGTAGATGTTGGGTAGATTGGAACGTTTCAAAACCATTTCGGTGAACGTATCTCTAAATCTGACCCATTCATGGATGTCTCCACTAAACGAGGGAAGAACAATAGAAGGGAGTTTAGCTTGGTTGAGTTCATAATCCTCAGCACTGCGTGTAGGTTGCCGGCTTGAGCCCGTAGAAGGCTCATTAGATTTCAGACTATATAGAAAATCTTTAAATAACCCGAGACTATTTAAATAAGCTTCTTCCACTTGACTAAAAACGTCAGTGGTAAAATAATTATCTGAAGAATCGACCTCATCATCCTCCATCAAAGCGGAGTGATTTTTCTCAAATTTGCTCCATAGATCTCTCAAACGCTGCATGCGCGTAGTGCAAGCGCCTACCGTCATCTTAGCCTTCCCTAGCTTTTTGAAATTGTCATATGCGTTAATCAGTTGAGAGCGACTGAACATCTGCTGCTCGACGGATGCCATCTCGGCTTTAGAGGGTATGAACCGATTAACTCGCTAAATATCCGAAGTGTAGAAGATCTTATCACCTAAGGTAACCACCTATTCAATGAGTAGTACTGATGAACTAAAATACAAAAATATTGCTTGTAGTGTACTATAGAAGAATCAAAATATATATATAATAATATGTCAAAACTAGCAGTGATATCTCCTACAAGCAACAGATCTTTCGCAAAAACTTAAGCCCCTAGGCAAGAGACGAGGTGATCAGATAGAGCCAATCGATGTTAAACTCAGCGACTATAGACCAAAGACACCAAAGTATATTTTACTAAACTAATAGAAGCGGATATAAACCGAAAAGGTGTGGTCAGAGCTTAAGTGGGGGCTGCTTACTAGTGCAAAATCAAAAGTTACAACAGATTCAACAGACCTACTCGAACCACCTTCGTTGCAGCCTTCCAGATACACAGTATGCTAATTAAATACAATATGCGGAGTAGAAACAATTATCGCAAGGCTTACAATGTAAGATACAAGCGAATAGTACTAACTGGGAAATTCTCACACTATATAACGCAAAAAAATATGTTCGCTAAGCAAAGCATTTAAGCAAGTGGCTAATCAATACAAGAAAAATGTGATAGCGCGAGCTATTCAAATAGAGGCTACAATAATCTATGTGTGTATGTGAAAAATACTGACTTAAGCTACGGTAAAATGTAAACTATGCAATGAACGATAGGCTGCTACCACAGTGCTCTTGAAATGAAAACTAATTGCTCGAATGATAACTAGATTTACAGTTAAAGGTAATCTAAGTTTGTATGTTGCGACAATAGTCGCAAAAAATAAACAATCAAAGTATAAATGTGCTACTTGTTTTCTCAAACGAACCCATAAGATTAGCAAATATTATCAAAGAATGTACAAAAGTATCAAAGCACTGAGGTGGTAATGTCACACTAAATCAAAAACTAGATAAAAATCACGTAAACTAACGCAGTATTGTAGCGAGTCAAGTAATGGAACACAATCACCTTAGTAGTAGCGTAGAGTGACAGTGTGTGCAGGCGGGTAGCAGAAGCGCACTGCCTTACCGACGCTAGACCTGCGTTCAGCTGCGAAGGCTGTTGAACGCGATGGTCCGGAAGCACCGCCGCTTGGCCGTGTTGCATGAAGGTTGTCGTCGACGAGGTGTCGCTGCCGCAGAAGCGTGCAGGTTGCGTGGACGAAGGCGGTCGCGGCTAGGGAAGCCTGCAGGCCGCGCACGATGCTCTCAAAATGGCGGCCACGGCTATCTCAGCCTGCGAGCCGCGCACGATGTTGGTGTAGTCTGGCGACGACGAGAAGTCCCGGCCTCGGCAGCGTATGGGTTGGCGCTGAAAAGAGCGCCCGCGGCTATAAAAGCCAGCAGGCCGCGCACGATGTTCCGGAGACGGCGGTCGTGGCTATGTAAGCCAGCAGACCGCATACGATGTGGGTTGGATGGCGGTCGCGGCTGTGTAAGCCTGCGAGCCGCGCAGCTTGATTGTGGCCGCGGCTATGGGAGCCAGCCGTCTACGTAGCGAAGTCGATCGCTGCGCTGATGTCTAGAGCTAGTCGCCGTGGCGGTGTATGTGTCCCGCGTGCGACAGCTGGACTGAGCGACGGCGACGACGCTCTCTCCTCCTGCGTGAATCGCTGAGTCTGCGGCGATGAAGCACTCTCCGAGCGGGTGTGCGCGCAATTCGTTGTCGTCATCGACGAAGCTGCTCGATGGATTGTTGCGTCGATGTTCCGTGAACGCACTCTATTGCCCCCGTAGTTAGCGACCACGTGCGACGGCAGCGTATTCCTCTTCACAGTTCTCTCAGATCGTTGCACACACAAAAATGCTCGCGAGTAATTCACTCGGACTCCACCAAATCCGGCTCGAAGGGCCAAAAAATGTAGCCGGTTTGCGTGGAGGATCTTGGATGGTGGGTAGGTCCGCAAGTGAAATTATACTCTCGGTGTACTTGATAATTGAACTGAGTTCTTTATTGGAGAAATAGACGAGGCGGGGGAGACGATGCTGCAGCTACGCTTGCCGCTCGGAGACTGATTGTTGCGTTCGCAGGGGGAAGTAGCGATTCTCTCCCCTTAGTCGCGCGAGCGCTCTGATTGGCTCTTAAAAATCGCCTGAGCCGGTAGAGACGTGATAATATAAACAGACGCGAGTGTGTGTAAGGATTACATAACGGTGTAGGTCGCGAAAACCCAAACAACTTGAATCACTCTTTCTTAATATTATATAAGTATTTCTATAATATACTACAGTAATATTATATAAGTATTTTAATATTGATTCAAATTATTTAATACTGAAAGTCAGCCATGTTGCGGATAAAATTTATAGTAAGTTAATCTTTATCGGATATTCACTAAAACCATGTTTTATACTACTTTAGATGAATTTAAAATTACTATCTTACTGATAATGAATTATTTCGTACTGGAATTGTGAAACTGGTGATTAGAATGCGATAGTACAGGTATTTAATTCAGTTATAAGATATCAAAATGAATAATTTTTCATGTGGTTCTTTTGTATGAAATATATGAAGTGTTTTTGTCCAATTATTTTTTCTTTTAATTTCAAAAGTTCGTATCAATCACATAAATTACACAGCTATTTTAATGTGAGCTTTCAATGTTCTATTTTGTTAGATTAATTTGGCGGGCTGCAATTAACAATTATTTTTCAATAGTCTTAGTACAATTATTTTTATGGAATTTATGCAAAGGCTTATCCGTAACATGTCTGACTTTCAGTATTAAATAATTTGAATCATTATAAAAAGTACTTATATAATATTACTGTAGTATATTATAGAAATACTTATATAATATTAAGAGAGTAGTGATTGAAGTTTAGAATGAATTCTTGATCCAGCTACCGGTAACTCTGATGTCAATCAGTTATAATATCTATTCAGAAAATTCAAAGTAAGTGAGGTTTGAGCACATTGCTAAATATATTGTATGAAGTATTCGACAAATCAAATTAGTTTTTTAATGTACATTTACTGCTAATACAAAATTTTGTAGCAAGATAAGTGACATGAAGTCTTCAAATGATACTCAAGCACAGAATGGGTTACGGTTGCATGATTTAACACTTTTATTGTTTTTATCAATATTCAATGTGCTGTAGAACTTTTTCCTTAGCTCCAGCCATAAACTTTTTTTTTTTTAAATTAAAGTATTTTACCCAAAGAATTGAAAAAAACTTTGGTGGAGAAATTTGGTACTGGCGTAGTCCTTACTTTTGCTCGATGAAGGTATACCAAAAACCAACCAATCAGAGACTTTCAAAAAGGGTCATAAAAAAATACTGGTGTATTCTACAAATAAAATGCAAACTTTTTTCCAATCAATGTTCTATATAAAAAGTTTCAAGATATTGAGTAAAAAAATGAATGAACTTGGATTTTAACCAAAAATTGCAAAAACTTTGAATTTTCAATATTGTATAACTTTTTTATTTATGCAAATATCGACCTAAAATTTGAGGAACATGTTTTTTTTTTATAAAAAACTAAAAGTAAACGAGTTTTGAGCGATTTAAAAATTTTGACGTGCTCACTTCACCTGAAACATTCCATATATATATATATATACCCTGCTAGAAATATCGGATTCAAAATGATAAAAATGTATTCAAATTGAATCACATTGATTACATTTAATTCCGTGAATCCATTTGAAGAAACGTACGGGATTGAAATTTAATCAGATTTAATCACTTTCTATTCTAATCCCTTTTAATCTACAAATTAAGTATTTATTTATAAACATTTTAATATCTTTCAATCTCCGAAAATAATGAATCATATTCATTACCGACAGTAAGTATTAAATTTAATACAGTTTAATCATCTTTAATGCCACATATTTCAATGTTTCTTAATTCGCCATTCTTGCATTCAAATTAAATCATATTTTATCCACGTTGGATATACTGCTTATTTCAATCGCTTTTAAAATCTAAGATTAGTAATGAATTAATACTGCTTTAATCTTATTAAATGCCAAACTATTCAAACTTTTTTAATTTGCCATTTAGATATTAACATATAACCCTTTTTTATCAAAATTTTAAACTTTTAGAACTAATCACTTTTAATCCATAAAGCAGGCATTAAAATTAAAACTATTTTTATCTACTTTAATGACAAACAATGTAATCCCTTTTAATTCGCTATTGAAGGATTCACATTTAATTCTTTTTTATCCAAAATTATAGCTTTTATTATTAATCGCTTTTAATACATAAAGCAGGTATTTAAATCAAAAAATTTTTTTTTCTTTTCAATTAAACCTTTAATTCGCTATTTAGGTATTAACATTAAAACCTTTTTTAACAAAATTTGAAACATATCATACTAATTGCTATTAATGCATAAAACCTAAATTTAAATCAAAACTACTTTCGTGTATATGTAAATGATAAATAATTTAATTCCCTTTAATATGCTTTTTTGATATTAAAATTTATTAATTCAGTTTAACCAGTGAAAAAGAATAAAATCCTTATTAAAGGAAATTGTGTTGGATCGCATTCAATCAGCTTTAAAGAAATGATAAAATATGAATTGGAATTGATTAAGTTTTGGAAAACACAAAAAAAGATAAATTTGGAATTAAAAAGGATTTAGTTATATCGCATTCAATCATTTGAATCCCCCGTCTCGCGCGCGCCGCTGGCAAGAGACTAGTTCGCGCGTTGCCGCTAGGCGGCGCGACCTCTCCCCGCGCGGCTCCCAAGCCCCACAGTCAACCACGCCGAGCGCGGATATATAAGGCAGGCGCGGCCGAGTCTCCCTCAGCCTTCGTTCGCTCGGAATCTCCCTCTCGTAGATGGTCTTGGCATATTGCCGAGTTTATTGAGCTGAGTATCGACTCACTTTTTATTTGTTAAATAATTGTTTTTATTTCACATGAACGAAAAACAAAATCCTTGCCTTTAGCTACACTAATTTTATCCACTTTTAGTAATATGGAGTAAAATTAAAATTAAAATTGATTCATATGATCAGTTAGACTGGAAAAAAAAAATAAAATTGGAATTAAAAATGATTCTGTTGTATCAAATTTAATCATTTTCCAATAATATTGAATACAATTTGGATTAAAAAAGATTTATTTGTATCAAATTTTAATATTTTCCAATATCATTGAATACAATTCGGATTAAAAATGATTCATTTAATCACTTTTAATTCATTCACCATTCAATCCTTTTTTATTTCATTGAATATACCAAATCGGTATGAAGAATCGGTATTGAAAACAGTATTCAGAAGTGTTCCTTTTTTTTAATACTTTTGAATCCCTTATTTCCAGAAGGGTATATTTATCTCAAAGGTAACTTATGTGGACACATCCTTAATGGGAACGGTACTTATGCGGACTTTCATCGACTTGTGCAGACATTTTTTAGTGTCTACATAGAGAGAGAATTATTTCTTTAGTCAAGCGTAACTTGTGCAGACACGGGTCTAATGGAAACGATACTTATGCGGACGACTTACGTAAACGGATTGGGACTTATGCGGACGAGTCTACATATGTACCTATACATCTGTTTATATATATATATATATATATATATATATATATATATATATATATATATATGTTGGTACTTTTGGGGTATATATACACCATAGATTGCTACTTTTGGGGACTTTTGTCCTTTTTGGGGACCGGCTTCAAAAATACGATGCATCTATCGCTACTTTTGAGGTCCATAAGGCTTCGTCTACAATACATCTTAGGTTCTTTTCCGGGCTTTTGTTCCGGAATTTCGGTACTAAAAGCGGGCGCCGCAGGCCCCCTGCGAATCACGGTACCCTTAGGGTCATTATTTCTTTAGTCAAGTGTATTTGTTCCGGTATTCCAATGTAAACTCTCAGAGTAAGAAACTCTAGGACCCCAATAGTACCGATGTATGTATTTATATATATATATATATATATATATATATATATGTGTGTTTGTAAATTGGTACTTTTGAGGAGATGTGAACCTTTCGCTCAGAGTTCGAACAATGTGACTAAAGAAATAATGACCCTCAGGTTACCGAATCTGGGAAAAGGGGGTATAGATTTCTCCTCAAAAGTCGCGATTCTTGCTTTGAGAAATTTGAGGAGTCTCTTCAAAATGCCGACATCTCTTCAAAAGTACCGATCTATATGTTGATATCTCTTCAAATATACCAATTCCCATAGTTATATATATATATATATATATATATATATATATATATTTTACCAGATTTATGGAGCCCTTTTATACACATGAGCATATTTATGGAGCCCGTTTTCTTTTATGGAGCCCGGGTTCCATAAAATATTCTTATACGGCGTTTATGGAGCCCGATCTAGAGTTTCTATACCCAGAGAGGGATTATTTCTTTAGTCACTTGTATACGGGAACTCCGGGCGTAGGTACTAATATACAGGGATGGGCTACATAAAGGGGTTAAGTGATAATTATATATATGTATTTATATATATATATATATATATATATATATGTCACGGGGTGGTTATTAGAGTTAAGACGCGTTTCATCTGCACGTCTCAGCGATTCAACTACGGGTCCTCCGGTTCAACTCTCGGAGACCCAATAGCCAGATTAGGCAGCGGACGCTACAACGTCGTGCAGTGCTAAACCTAATCTAGTTACTTACCGTGCAACACGCAAGTCGGAGACTCGCGCTTTATTTCTGCCAGGGACTCGAACTCCTCACCGGATGCCTGGTTCGTGTGCCAGCTGCTCAGATGTAAAACAATACGTTTTCTCTAACGTAACGACCACGTCGGCGGCGGGGAACGCGGAATGACTAAGGTCGCGAAATGATAACTCGAGTGGTTAAAGTTAATAACAAATGACTATTGTTTATTGAATGAAATATGATGGTTTGGTAAAAGAGTAATAATATAAAAGGAATGAATTTAGATATTGATGGAACGGATTAAATTGATACGTTGAATAATCTATCTTAACGGTGCGCCAGCATAACGCTAAAGACGTCAGCTGTCTCGGAGGCTGACGTCACGCTCGCGATAATATACGCCGAGCACGTGCGGTAACATACGCCGCTCGTACACGGTATTCTACGTCGCTCATTCATCGTTGAATACGCGGGTGAGAGACCGGTCGCGCTCGCTGCGCGACACACACACACACACACGTGACAGAGCGCGCGAGAGAGAGAGAGAGCAGGTTATACCGCGCAATGTAATCTGCGCACTTGTCGGTTACGAAACTGCCGGAAATTTCAACTTTGCTGATGACCTTCGATAACTGATGATTCGGGCCTGCGCTCTCTCTGCGCTTGCTCTCTCCGCACGAGAACGCCTATTCGAAACCGCTGCCCAGGAACGACGAACCTGAACGGGCGGTTACGCGCTATTACTCACGTCGCGGATGATGCGTGCACGCTTACCATGTTTGATCTTGGGTGGACGTAACTTGGTGGCCTAGCTTCTTGGTGTGTATCCTCGCGACTCGACTGGCTTCGTAGCTCGATCCCTCATGGTATCTTGGACTGTAGCAATACCAGGCGAGCCGGTCTTCTGCTCGAGGAAGTCGCTTTGTATTGATAGTACGATAGGTAGAATCAGCCTGTCGCACAGTCTTGGAACACTTCACATACTTTCCACGTAAGTACGTGAAGTCACACTTCTCCGGCGGAGAAATAGCCTCAGGGATCTACACCTGTTCACTCCTGAGGCTGGATGGATGAAAAAACCAATTCTCCATCGTGTAAATTGCAATTATAAAGTCGTGCGAACTCGAGCGCGTCTCTATCTCACGAGTAACAACAACAAGATGGATGCCGAGCTCTCTCGCGCCGGCTCGCTCCTCGTTTCGTCGATGCAGCTCCAATTCTGCATCAACGCGCCCTCTAGCGTTCGCTCCCACGAACTTACTAATTACCGACGTCGGTACGGCAGGCCGTGACAATATATATATAACGAACAACAACAAATATTGTAATTTTCTAAAATAACCTCAAAATATGGTACATTGTTATTTTTTAATTCAAATCAGGTGATGGGATAGCATGTGCATATACTTCTATATCTAGATAAGTATTATATAGTTGTAAGGCTCAAAATGGGTACCTACCCCCTCCACCCACCGCCACTTCCCCTGCACTTTTTACGGTGAAATTCTTCCAATTTTTACGTTATTTTGAAGGGTGTCTGCCCCTCCACCTACCTCAATACCTAGCCCACCATACCTAATCCATTCCTCATATTATGCTAAAAATTTTATACAGCGTGTTTCCGGATTCGCTGGTAATGAATCAGTAATCACATTTTGAGAATTCAAAATGGCGGATCGATGATGAAGGCCAAATATTGAAATATTACTGGATCTCGCTGAAAAATGTATGTACGGGATTTCTGGATTCGATGATTATGAACTTGCACTCAGATTTTCAGAATTCAAAATGGACGATCGAAGATGGAGGCCAAATATTCAAATATTAATGGATTTTGCTGAAAATTGTATATTATGGGTTTCCGGATTCTCTGATTAGGAATCTGAACGCAGATTTTGTAAATACAAAATGGCGGACAAAAATTGAAATATTACTAGATTATGCTGAAAATTTTATATAGGGGTATCTGGATTCGCTGATTACGAATTTTCAATTCATATTTCGTCAAATCAAAATAGCGGCCAAATATTAAAACATTGCTGAATTTTGCAATTGTATATGGGGGATTTCTGGATTCGCATGATAACGAATCTGAATTCAGCTTATAAAAATTCAAAATGGCGGATCGAAGATGGCGGCTAAATATTACAATAGTATTGGATTTTGCTGAAAATTGTATATAGGGTGTTACTGGATTCGCTGGTTACGAATCTGAACTCAGATTTAGAAAATTAAAACTGACGGATCCAAGATGGCTAGCAAAAATTGAAATTTTACTCGATTTTGCTAAAAATTATATATGAGGCGTTTCACGTCAACTGTCCCAGCGCGCGGCGCGTGAGCCTCAAATCGTGCTATTTCTAACTCACGTTTATGATACTAAAATGTACTTTAAAAAATTGTTTGATAAGCATTTTCGACGTATTTTTTTCCTTAGCTTTCCAATGACGTAAACAGTTTTTCCGAAATTATCCATTTTCACCTTCAAAAAGTACAAAACATGTTATATCTCAAAAAGTGTATTTTTAATATTTTTTTTGACCCTCTAGATCGAAAGCTGAGCATTTTTTACGTAGGAAAGGATATTTTTCAAAGAGTGCCCGAGATGTTTTGTGCGAGAAATAGAATGCGAAAGAGTTTTTGAAGATGAAAATGGAAAATTTTGAAAAAACTACCTACATCATTGGAAGGCTGGGGAAAAAATACGTAGAAAACGCTTATCAAACAATTTTTTTAAGTACTTTTTAGTATCATAAACATGAGTTAGAAATAGCAGGATTTGGGGCTCGCGCGCCGCACGCTGGGACAGTTGACGTGAAACGCCTCATATAAGGGGTTCCCGAATTCGCTGATTAGGAATCTGTACTCAGATTTTGAGAATTCAAAATGGCGGATCTAAGATGGTAGCCATATATTCAAATATTACTGGCATTTGCTGAAAATTGTATATACGGAATTTCTGGATTGGCTGATTACGAATCTGAACTCATATTTTGCCAAATCAAAATGGCGGCCAAATATTGAAATATTACTAAATTTTGCTATTGTATATAAGTGATTTCTGGATTCGCATGATGACGAATCTTAATTCAGATTATGGAAATTCAATATAACGGATCGAAGATGCCTGCCAAATATTGAAATATTACTGAATTTTGCTGAAAATTGTATATAGGGTTTTACTAGATTCGCTGATTAGGAATCTGAATTCTGATTATGAAAATTCAATATGACGGATCGATTATGGCGGCCAAATATTGAACTATTACTGGATCTTGCTGAAAAATGTATGTACGGAATTTCTGGATTCGCTGATTACGAATCTGAGCTCAGATTTTGAAAATCCAAAATAGTGGACCCAAGATGGCGGCCAAAATTTAAAATTTTAACCGGAATTGTCTAAAAATTGTATATTGTAAGTTTCCGGATTCGCTTATTAGGAATCTGAACTCAGACTTTGTAAATACAAAATGGAGACCAAAAATTGAAATATTACCAGTTTTTGCAGAAAATTGTATATAGGAGGTTTCTGGATTCGCTGATTACGAATCTGAACTCAGATTTTGAAAATTCAAAATGGTGGACAAAAATTAAAATATTGCTGGATTTTGCTGAAAACTTAACTTATAATCAATAAATAACTAATAATATCAGAGCTGACGTAATGAACTACATATATACTATGCATTATTTTGTTAAATATAAATATACTGTAACGGGCTAAAAGCTGTACTCGGTGCGCTATATCTCAACACGGACTTGCCGATGAACGGCGCAGCAATTGACAGGCGCGAGTACTTACTCGTGCCAACCCTCGACGATTAGCGGCCCGTCAGCTCCGTACTGTTGCTCGCCGTCGGCTGCTTTCTGCAGCAGCCGCACTTACTTCGGCCCAATACAACGCGCGACTTCGTCGTCGCGCTCTCTCTCGAGCGTGCTGCCCTAACTACTCAGCTATCACGCGAGTACTACGTACTCGCGTCCGCGGAGGCTGGCGGTATTCTTCACCGTGCCACCGAATAGGGAATCGAAATCAGGATGCGCGAAATAATACGCGAACAAGTAAAATCAACAAGTCGCCTTTATTACCCCTGGAGGCCATTCATTAAATACACGCGCGGCGCATGCTAGTAGTACGCTCCGGTTCGGGTGGTGCGCCCGCGCATGCGAAGTACGTCTATGCGCGATCGCACACACGTACGCGCAAAAGCGGCTCGCGCCGACGTAGGCCGATCGCCGCGCGCAATCGACTCTCGCGCGCGCGTCGGCGGCCTCGCTCTCCGGACGCTCGTCGTCCGTGGGGGGAGCACGCGATCCCCTGGCCAAGACTTACCTCCGTAGCCTATAGTCAGGGCTTGAGCGGATCCTCTCGGCGGTGTCGGCTGCCGTGCGCAGCGGCCCTGCTGGAAAAAATTGATAGAAATTAATAGAAATCGATAAAACTCACCCTTGAAGTCGATAAAATCTCTTATTGACTTGAATGGTGAATCTTAATTCCATTTTCTGCATTAGAAATTGATAAAATGCGATAAAATCGATATAAGTCAATATAAGTCGATAAAAATCTATAAGAAAAATTACAATTGAAATCAATAAATAAAATTACAATTGAAAGCAATAAAAAGATCATCTTGAAATTCCATTGATTTCAATTGATTTTTCGTATAGTTTTATCTACTTATATTGACTTATATCGATTTTATCGCATTTTATCAATTTCTAATGCAGAAAATGGAATTAAGATTCCCCATTCAAGTCGATAAGAAATCTTATCGACTTCTAACAACTTTTTCTAATAGGGGGCGTCTCTCTCTCTCTCTCTCTCTCTCTCTCTCTCTCTCTCTCTCTCTCTCCAAGTCTTCGCGCACGGGGGACGAGCAGCTGCCTCAGCTACGGCAGAAGCGATACTGCCGGGCTCTGTCTCTCGCTCTCCTTCCCCCCTCGCGCAAGGTTGCTGCGGGTTTTCTTTTCGGGGCTTATTGTGTAGCACAGTTGCTCTCAGTACTTTTCGCACATCTCTACGTGCGCGCAACTGCACACACACCCAAAAGCCCCCGGAGAATCACGAGGACAAGCCCGACTCAATTCGCAAAGCCTCATGCCGAAATCAACCGCCTTGCCTTCGCCAAGGCCGCGGCATGTTTACATTTTCGAGCATCTACCCGTGTGTATGCCGTGCGTTGGAGATCGGCTCAATCCGAACTCCGTGTTCGCGCACATATACACACCCAGACGCGCCTGCTGTTACAATACCTAATATTTTAAAAATTAATAAATGTTAAGAATAATTTTTTTAAAAAACAATACAGACAATTTAAAAGAAAAAATAAAAGTTTCACGATATTATTTAATAGGGGATTATCCTTATTCATTATTATCAATATTTATCTTCATATGAAATATAATCCGCAACTACAATTATAAGATTAATTTTATATTACATTATATTTTTTTAAATAATCAATTTTTATATATAATTAAAACTTAAATAACTTTCCATGATTATTCGACCCAAATTTTTGTGAATATTCTTATACGGCGTTTATGGAGCCCGATCTAGAGTTTCTATACCCAGAGAGGGATTATTTCTTTAGTTACTTGTACACGGGAACTCTGGACGTAGGTACTAATATACAGGGATGGGCTACATAAAGGGGTTAAGTGATAATTATATATATATATATATGAGGCGTTTCGCCTCAACTCTCCCAGCGCGGCGCGCGAGCGTCAAATCATGCTATTTTCAAGTCGTGTTTACGATATCAATATGAATTTCAAAAAATTATGTGATAAGCGTTTCCGACGTATTTTTTCCTCAGCTTTCCAATGGTGTAAGTGGTTTTTCCGAAATTTTCCATTTTCACCCTCAAAAAGTATAAAACATACTATATCTCGGAAAGTATATTTTTAATATTTTTTTTTATCGTCTAGATCGAAAGCTGAGCATCTTTTACGTCGGAAAGGATTTTTTGCAAAATTTGCTCGAATGTTTTTCTTAGAGAAACAGAACGCGAAAGAGCAGACGCAGAGTCTCCTTCGTGCGCGGTATGCGGCGCGCTGTACAGCGCGTGGACTAGATGTATTTCGCTCTCTAGTAACCTTATTATTTTTATTTATCATTTTTAATTCTTTATGGAATATCTTTTTGCACTTCGAATTTCACTTATATGCACGATTGACATTTTCATAGGTTATTTCGCAAAAAAAAACCGCTGCCAATTCTTTGGCACTTAGCTTCCTCAAACTAATTCATCGTTTCCTAATTAAAAATTGAAATTCTGAAAATACATTTTTCATAAAAAGGAATGCTAAAGAATTTCAATAATACTTTGAACCGATGCGTCTTATACCAGTTTTTTGCAAAATAGTATATTACGTACCTATTTTAAAAAAAGCTTTGACAGACCACCAAGTTTAAAAAAAATTGAGATTAAAAAGAGATAAAAGAAGGGGCTAAAAATGGCACTATTAATACGTTTTGATATTTTAATTTACTACATTATATAAAAATATTAAAATGATAGTTCTCGAAAATAAATGTATAATATATATTCATATAGATAATCACTTAAAATTGCAACACAATATTGCCACCAACAAGTGTAATAAGTAACAGTTAAAATTTCAAGTCGATAAATAAATTATTTTTTGAGATATTAATTTTTTAAATATAAAAAAGTTTTCATTAATAACAAATGACAGAGTGAAGATATTTTAAATTTTAAATTTTAAAAAAAGAAAATGTAGGTAATTTGAATACCTTTTAAGAGAAGTATATTATTTTATGTAATAATTACTATAAGATACGAAAAAATCAAAAAAACTAAAAATTCAAAATCGTTTTTTGGTTATAAAACAAAAGAAAATCAATAAAATCCCAAATCCATCAGAGTACTTTCCTTTTGCCGCAAGACGAAGCGAATAAGCTTTACCCGACGAAAATCGGTTGATTAGTTTCGGAGATATTAAGAGTTGAAATATACACACACACACACGCACACACACACATACATACATCCACGAAATCAAAAATCATCAAAATCAATACACATATACCACCATAAAACATCTTTTTGAAGACTTTTTTTTCGAAAATTTTTTTCACCGTTACAAAGCTTCCTCTTTGAGGAAGCAAAAACATTACAATCAATTTGAAATAGCAGACGCAACGCTTCTCACTTACTTTTTACCCGATAGGTGGCTTGCGTATAGAAAATTTTTGCCCGAGAGTAATTTGTTGTATCCAATTATATAAGTCTGATGAATTTTCGATCTTTGTTATCCTTGAAATTGTTTAAGAATTTTAACGCTGTTTCAGTTATATTTGTGTTCTTCGTGTGTTTGCTGATTAAATCATAATTTATTTTTGGTTTATTTATTGCATTTATTTTCTCGCTACTGAAATGGATCCAGCTTTGAAGCTGAAATGCATAAATCCTTTTAATAAAATTAATCACTCTATGCGAAAAAATTTGTCGAATTTTCCTTCAATATTTAGGAGTGCGTATCCCCTCGTACCAGAAAACGCGAAAATTTGTTCCAACTGTCAACGTCAACTTTATAAACATAAGTTAGATTTACCTTCATGCGATGCCAAAAAAGCTAAAATTGAATGTACTGATGAATATCATAAAGCAGGCGTGGCAGTTCTCAACCAATTAAAAAAAAAATTTTTAGAATCACCGGGTAAGGAAGATAAAATTCAGCTACTCACGCTTGCTCCTGATTTTTGGTCTCGCAGAGACTTAATCAGAGAGTTCGGTTGTACTGAGTGGGAAGCTCGAGAAGCGAAAAAGTTAGTAACTGAAAGTGGAATTTTTTCAAAACCTGAAAAGAAAAGGGGCAAAATATTTCCAGTTGAAAGTGTAGATTCAGTTAAACGTTTTTATGAGAGGGACGATATTAGTCGTGTAATGCCCGGATTAAAAGATTGTATATCTGTTAAGCAGGATAATGGTAAAAGAGAACATGTACAGAAAAGGTTACTACTTGATAATTTACATGAAAGTTATTGTTTATTTAAAAAAGAGCATGAATCTGTTAATATTGGCTTCACTAAATTTACTCAATTGAGGCCGCCGCATTGTGTTCTAGCGGGAAGCAGTGGTACGCGTAATGTATGCGTATGTGTACACCACGAAAATATCAAGCTGATGTTAAATGCTATTAATTTACAGATTTTAACTGAAGGTACTCGACTATTTCTTAAAAACTACCACGATTGCATCCAAGCAATCGTATGTAGTAATGCTAGTTCGAAATGTTACTTGGGAGACTGTTTAGATTGCCCCAATATGCCTGTATTACGGAAACATTTGCTTGAATGTTTTGAGAGAAATGATATTTTTCCAATACAGTATGAGTCATGGTTTCAGACAGATCGTTGCACAATAGTATCTACAACTGTAAATGTTTATGAATTCATGAACATACTGGGAGAAAACTTAATAAAATTTAAAACTCATGACTTCTTTGCGAGAGAACAATATCTTTTCTTAAGCGATTTGAAAAAAAAACTTCAAAAAGGAGAATTCCTTGTTTGTTGTGATTTTGCAGAAAACTATGCGTTTATAGTGCAAAATTCAACACAATCGTTCCACTGGAACAATAATCAAGCAACAGTTTTTACAACAGTGGTATATCATAACGAAAATCAAGATCTTAAACATATAAGCATTGCTATAATTTCTGATAATCTAAATCACGATACTGTTGCTGTTTATGAATATCAAAAAATTATAATATCGTATTTAAAAAGTAATTTCATAGTCAAGAAAATTTATTACTTAACTGATGGAGCAGGTCAGCATTTTAAGAACAAGTCTACCTTCCAAAATCTTCTGTTTCATCAAAAAGATTTTGGAGTTCCTGCTGAATGGTATTTTCATGCAACAGCGCACGGTAAAGGTGCGTGCGATGGTATAGGCGCAAATTTGAAAAGAGGGGCGAAAAGAGCAAGTCTTCAACTCAGTTCGAGTAATCATATTTTAACACCAGAAGACCTTTACAACTGGGCTTTACGTAATTGCAAAGAAACTAAAGTTTTTTACAGCACTAAAGAGACCTATGAAAAAGCCGTTTTGAAACTAAAATCAAGGTTAAGTAAAATTAAATCTATACCGGGAACTTTACAGTACCATGCCGTTATTCCAATGAATAAAACAACATTAATACTAAAAAAAACGTCAATGAGTTCAGAATATCAAATCTTCCCTAAAAAACCCGTAAAATAAAACAAAATAAAATTATCTACTTTAAAAAAAAAGAATTATTAATATAAATACTAGTTTATTGTTGCTATTATTAAGGAAATCAAAATTTTAAGTGGTTGTTAGAGAGCCAAATGCATCTAGTCCACGCGGTGTATAGCGCGCCGAAAACCGCGCGCGAAGGAGACGCTGCGTCTGCTCTTTCGCGTTCTGTTTCTCTAAGAAAACATTCGAGCAAATTCTGAAAAAAATCCTTTCCGACGCAAAAAATGCTCAGCTTTCGATCTAGGGGGTAAAAAAAATATTAAAAATATACTTTTCGAGATATAGTATGTTTTATACTTGTTGGGGGGGAAAATGGAAAATTTCGGAAAAACCACCTACGCCATTGGAAAGCTGAGGAAAAAATACGTCGGAAACGCTTATCACATAATTTTTTGAAATGCATATTGATATCGTAAACACGACTTGAAAATAGCATGATTTGACGCTAGCGCGCCGCGCTGGGAGAGTTGAGGCGAAACGCCTCATATATATATATATATATATATATGTTTTACCAGATTTATGGAGCCATTTTATACACATGAGCATATTTATGGAGCCCGTTTTCTTTTATGGAGCCCGGATCCCATAAAATATATTTCTCAGGTGTTTATGGAGCCCGATCTAGAATCTATAACCCCAGGGTCCATTATTTCTTTAGTCACTTGCCATAGGGATCTCTGGGCTGTAGGTACTAATATACAGGGATGGGCTCCATAAACGGATGGGGTGATAATTTTATATATATATATATATATATATATATATATATATATATATATATATATATATATATATATATATATATATATATATATATATATATATATATATATATATATATATATATATATATATATATATATATATATATATATATATATATATATATATATATATATATATATATATATATATATATATATATATATATATATATATATATATATGTAATCATATGAACATGGACTTATGCTGACACCAATGTATAAGACCACGTGACCTGTCTGCATAAGTGTAGTACCGTTTATACAAGTGTCTGCACAAGTCTAGCGTGACTAAAGAAATAATCTCTCTACTTATGCTGACGTCTGCATAAGTCGGTCTCTGTCTGCATAAGTCTATTTCAATTTCGGAAAGTGTCTGCATAACTAGCGTTTCATATATATATATATATATATATATATATATATATATATATATATATATATATATATATATATATATATATATATATATATATATATATATATATATATATATATACCTTTCACATTGGTGTCACGTAACATTACGTCTTTCAGGATTTTTGCAAATAAACACGTCCTCAGGGGTAAACAACCCTTTAGGCACAAAATACTTTCAAACTATTAAAATTAATATTTTAAGTTATATATAATGCATAATTTATTTTTATTTCGGCTATTTTTTCTATGGGCCCAATTTCCTATTAAAGGGGTAAAACGCACCCCTAAAAATCACCCCTAAAATAGGTTTTATCTGAATATCCCAAGTTCAGATTCAAATTTAAAATGAAACAAAATGAAAAATATTTCTCTTTGAATGCCAAATTAGCTACCCTTATATTTTATTTCGGAAAAAATTTTTTTTTAATTTTTTTTGTATACAATATTTGCAATAAAATTAAATAATGATTATTAAAATTCAAAATCAAAGTTGACTTGTTTTGGGATTTTTTCTAATAACAACATTATTGGGGTTTAGGAGCCCCTTGGGCACGTATCCTTACAATTAGTACCTTTGAAATAAATATTTTGAGGTGTATGGTGCGTATAATCAGAATAAATAATCATGGATATTTTATTTATTGCAGATTGATTTGTCTATAAGCTCAATTTTCTATTTAATGAATAAATGTTCAAAATATAATAGCATAAGGTAAATAGAGGAATAAATAATTACATGACTATATTTTTATTATTTCTGCATAAATATTTGTATGCAGAAAAGATTTTAAAAGCTGAGCCAGGATTAAAATTATTTTCATGGTATATTTTGTAATTAGTTTTTTTTATATATCACTGCTTGCTAATTATAGTTTACTTATAATTTTATAATATTTATGTTTGCGTATTTAGGCATATCACATTATATTTCATTTGTACTTTTTCATAAATACTTATTTTTAAGTAAATATTTTCCTGATTTCTATTTATATATATGAATAAGCGATTTTTTGTAAGCCCATCTTGTAAACATGTATAAGCAAAGTTGACGCAAGTGAGCTTGGAGTCCACGGCTGCCTAAAAACGGATTAGTTAGTCAGTATATTTTTATTGGTTCTGTTGCGAGGTACAAATTTTCGAGAGTCCGCTATTTGTTTTTTTCCTACAATAGAATTTATTATTTCATAAAAATCAAAGAATAGAAAAAATGAAGGTAAATCCTATCAACGTCATAAATTTATTATTGGCAGCATTCTCAGGGCTTCAGATACCAGAAAGTCCTGTTATTCTTGTTGAAATGGATTTAGCTGAAAATTTGGAAAATATTTTATACGACAGTATGAATAATTTTAATGCGATTGAAACAATGGTAGAAGAAACATTAGATTTTCAAGAGCAATTTAAAGATTATGAAGTGCAAGCCCTTGAAGATGACGCAATTTTCAATGAAAAAAAAAGATTATGATGTATGTTCATACGATGATGAAGAGTTGAGCTTCGATTATAAAAAAAGAGCAGTCGAATATTGGAAATCAGGTAAAACTAAAAAAAATCGCAGTATAGAAAGTGTTAAACATCGATGTAAATTAGTTAATACAGAACGGCAACTGCGTAGATGGGCTAGTCAAATCGACAAAGGTGGAACTTACAAAGAAAAATTATATCAAATTTCTGAATTTGTTTTAAAAAATCTCAAAGAATCTCTCGAAGCTGGCCATATTATTCACGATATTGATATACGTAGGTGGGCCTTAGAAGCTAAAAATAATTTAGAATTTAATGATGTTAGATTCAAAGCAGGTGATTTCTGGCTGCGAAAATTTAAGAAAGCTCACAGAATTGTCAGTAGAAAAATCAACAAATTTATAACAAAAAAAAACTCTTGAGGACAAAGAAACTGTAAATCAAGAAGCCAGTAAATTTGTAGCCGACATCAAACTACTGATTTCAGAAGTTGGAACTGAAAATACCTACAATGCTGATCAAAGTGGATTTCAATTAGAATTACATACTGGTCGTACATTAGCAGAAGAAGGAACAAAGACTGTTGAATGTGTTGTGCAATCTGTTTCATCAACAACACATAGTTATACAATATTACCTACAATTAATGCTGCTGGAAAATTGCTCTCTCCATTATTTATAGTTTTAAAATAGACTAAAGATGAATTTGGACCAATAATACAAAAAAATTTATTTCAGCCAGATAACGTATGTTTGATGGCATCTAAATCTGGCAAAATGACATCATGTGAGTGAAATTAAATAAAGTGTACTTGTATTCGTAAACTTGTAGCTTATATCTATTTTAAAGATTTTACTTGTAAACTTTTAATTTCAGTAGACTCATATTAAAAAAGATTTACAATAATTAGTAAATTATTTTTAAATAAGGTATTTTAACGTAAACTCCGAAAATTATAAAAAAGTTCTTGTAAATTATCAATGAATTTCATTATTTATTTTTGTTAATTTGATTTCATGTAATAAATCGATATATATATATATATATATATATATATATATATATATATATATATATATATATATATATATATATATATATATATATTTATATATATTAACCAAATAGCAATAGTTTACTATCATGACCTGCAAAATTTATTTATTTACAATTTATTTTTAGATCATTTTCAGAAATGGTTAAGGGATGTATTTTTTCCAAATGTTGGAAAAAATAGTATATTATTGCTAGATTCTTGGAGTGGACATTGCACAGAAGCAGTCGAAAGAGAAAAACCTGATGATAAAAACATCAAACTTTTCAAAATTCCTGAAGGTACAACTGGAAAAATACAACCGCTGGATGTGTTTGGTTTTCGTATATGGAAAAATTTTGTGAGACACTTCCGATAGTGTAATTTTGTTGGATAAGGATATAAGTTTGCACGTACGAAATAATGTAATTAAATTGCACTCTCTGGTACACAATCAGTTATCTTCTCCTCGATACGTAAATCTTTTTAAATACTCTTGGTATAAAAGCGGTTATATCGATAATAAACCAAATGAATTTTTAAATCCGGTGGACTTTAGCTTTGGTGGATCCCAAGCTCATTGTGAGGTACCAGGATGTAAAAATACTGCTATTATAAAATGTTCATGGTGTCAGAAATCACTCTGCTTAAAACATTTTTTTGAAGATTTTCATTATTGCTCAACCTATAATCCTTAAACAAAATTAATTGCGATAAGAACTAAATTATAAGCTCATTTGTATAGAGTTTCTTTGAATATTTTTTGACTATTTCTGAAAATATACCTATATTTTACTTTTAATAAAAATTAATTACATAATAACAATTAATATTTTATATTATATTTTTCTATTTATATTTTAATTTTTTTATTTTTATTTATATTTTTCTATTCGTTAGATTAGTCAATCATTTAACTCACCTATTCTTTTCCCAGTTCCATCCTTTTTATTTACCTATAAATACGAACAAAATATTCGAATATAAATTGCACAATAAGTATAAGAGTTTATAAGTGACTTCATTAATTACGCTATCTCGATAAAAAAACTGACACAAAAATAAACTAAATCTGCATTATACACCTCAAAATATTTATTTCAATGGTTCAATTGTAAGTATACTTGTCCAAGGGGCTGCTAAACCCCGATAATGCTTTTATTAGAAAAAATCCTAAAACAAGTCAACTTTGATTTTGAATTTTAATAATAATTATTTAATTTTATTGCAAATATTGTATACAAAAAAAATTAAAAAAAAAATTTTTTCCGAAATAAAATATAAGGGTAGCTAATTTGGCATTTCAAAGAGAAATATTTTTCATTTTGTTTCATTTTAAATTTGAATCTGAACTTGGGATAGTCAGATAAAACCTATTTTAGAGGTGATTTTTAGGGGTGCGTTTTACCCCTTTAATAGGAAATTGGGCCCATAGAAAAAATAGCCCAAATAAAAATAAATTATGCATTATATATAACTTAAAATATTAATTTTAATAGTTTCCAAGTATTTTGTGCCTAAAGGGTTGTTTACCCCTGATGACGTGTTTATTTGCAAAAACCCTGAAACACGTAATCTTTATTTTTTATTTTAAGTCAAAAAATGATTTTTATAATAATTAATTAATTTTATTGCAAATATTATATACAGAAATAGTTTAAAAAATAAGGATTTTCTAAAATAAAAAGTAAGGGTTGCCACCCTCGAGGACCAAACTATACTTGATGGTTACATAATTCAAGGAGAAATATTTTCCATTTTGTTTCATTCAAAATATCGATTAGAACTTAAGATATTAAAAAAAACCGTTTTCGGGGGTATACTTTAAGGGCGGTTTTCACTCCTTTAATAAGGGATTGGGCCTATAAAAAAAATTGCGAGTTTCTTATTTTTCGGTCCTCTACAACATATCAAAAATTCAGGAAAATCGGAGGCGGACACCTCGATCGGTTTCCTTGTAACAAGCAGCCAATCAGAGACTTTCAAAAAGGGTCATAAAATAAATACTGGCACATTCTACAGAAAAAATGCAAATTTTTTGCCAATCAATGTTCTATACAAAAAGTTTCAAGATTTTAGTTAAAAAATGAATAATCTTGGATTTTAACCAAAAATTGCAAAAAAATTGAATTTTCGCCATACCCTGGCCGAAAGTACCACATTCCCTCCTGGCACAAAAACGGGAATGCGGTATTTTCAGCCCGGGTATGATGAAAAATAGTATACGCATCACGGGAGTAAAATTGGCTCGGGTGTCAATTAACACGAGCTATGGGCTGTACTATTGGATAATAATGGAATATACTATTTCAATCTTGCATAGCTTTTTTATTTTTGCAAATATCGACCTAAAATTTGAGGACCATTTTTTTTTCATAAAAAACTAAGAGAAAACGAGTTTTGAGCGATTTTAAAATTTTGAGCTGCTGACTTCACCTGAAATATCCCATATATATATATATACACGGTGACCCATTTTAATCGCCGCACCCGGATTTCTCGGAACCTAAGCCAGATAGCGAAAAATATTTCAGACAAAAGTTGTAGGGGACAAAGGGGGCCACATAATGGCGCTAACGTCTTTGACCTTGAACTTGACCTTTGAGGTTATTTCAAGGTCAAAGCGGTTTTTTCATATGGAAACACCTAGTTTTGACCCCGGATTCGGAAAGAGCGGGAAATTTTACGTTCAAAATCATATTAAGAAATTTTTTCCAAGGTCATTTCAAGGTCAAATCCAAGTCAAACTCAGAAAAGTCCGTTTAAAATCGTTTTTTCCATGAACCACAGGCTAAGCTAGTTCAAATTGATCGTAGGCTTAATAGAGGAATCCACACACTAAAAATTACACATCCTAGTAAAGAAAACTCACACTCGCACATCCTAACCCCATACACTTCATGCCCTCACATGCTGAACTGTTACAACCCGGTCCCACAACCATACCTCACACTGGGGGGTCCCAGTCCCACACATCCCTACCCCACGCATGCTAATCCCATACACCCCAAACCCACACATCCTGAACCCTGAAAAATTTTTCTCAAGGGCAAAATGATTTTTTAACGGAAACTTTAAGATCGTTGAAGCTTCTGTTATAAATGTATTAACCTCACTTTTTGCGCTACCCAAAAACAATGACGTGGACGTAGTAAGGTTTGTTTCCTTTGGGGTGCTTAATTAAAGTGAGTCCCCTTACCTCTCACTGTTCGAGGTGCTTGATTAAAGTGAGTCCCCTTGCCTCTCACTGTTCGGGGTGCTAGATTAAAGTGAGTTCCCTTGCCTCTTACTGTTCGAGGTGCTTGATTAAGGGGGTTTGACTCAAAACGCCTTTTCTTAGAAATTTTTCTCAATTTTGACCAGGTGTCGATAATACTATTGTCTATAAGATATTTCTATCTAAAAACTCCCAGCGGTTTAGTTCTCGAGATATTAAATATCATAGTCGCGCATTTTAACACAGCGCCTTATGGGACGGCCCGCGCGAAATGAACGTTTTCGTTTGTAACTCAAAAAGTTTTCTTAGCAATTTTTCTAAAACCGAAATGTTATTAATGACATCTATTAGAACAAGACATTGAAATCTGAGAAAGCCCAGTGGTCTCGTTCGTGAGATACGTTAATTGAAAGTGCGGAATATCAGATTAGATTTCACGCGCGCGTGAGACGCATGCATGGCGAGGGGAGAGAGAGCCGGGGCGCCGCTGGCGCGCACGCTTACTGCGCACACACAGACAGGCGTCTCTTGGTGTCTGTGCTCAGTCCCGTAGCAAGCAACTCTCAACAGAAAGAGAAGGGGAGCGCATGCGAGAGTCTGTACGCGTCGCACGGGGCGCCGTGCTTTGTGGGTTCGGGCCTCGTTGGTGAAACCCCCTTAAAGTGAAAAATGCTATTTTTGAGTAACAACCCACTACAAGAGCAGATATTCAGGATAGGATTCGTCGAGCATGCGCTGCCATTCCGAGACAAACTTTGCAGAACACTGTTCGCCATTTTCAAAGGCGTTTGACTATGTGCCTTGAAGCAAATGATCGTAATTTCGAACACTTGCTTCGAGGTTAAATAAAAATTTATTTACATTAGTGAGAGGCGAGGAGACTCACTATAATCAAGCACCCCGAACAGTGAGAGACAAGGGGACTCACTTTAATTAAGCACCCCAAAGGAAACAATCCTTACTACGTCCACGTCGCACAGTGGTCCGAAACGCTGAAAAAATGGACAAAAATCAGTCTTCACGCGGAAAATGATTATTATGGGAATATCATAGTGAAAATTGGTAGTTCATATCCTAAGGTATAAGATAGGCTACCGCTTTTTTGAATATTGTTGTTACATTTTTTTATACAGGGCGTTAAACAACAAAAAAACGGGAATCGAAAAAAAGACTTTTACACAAAATTTTCTGAATTTTCAAAAAAATATGGCGCTAGAAGTTTTTCTTTTAGGTAAAAAACGACGAGGAATCGATCTACCGGATCAGATTTTGAAAAAAAAAATGGGAACCACCTTAAAAATGCATTTTTTGTTAACTAAAAATCCCATTTTTTATAAACAATTCATTTTTCACTACCATAATTGTTTCTAATCGATTCGAAAATATTTTCATCAAAAAGCTGACATTTTTTTACGTCGAAATGTATATTTTACAAAATTTTTCAGGTCTTTTTTTGGTATAGAAAATATTAGCGAAGTTTAAATATAATAAAGTAGGTTAAAATTTGTATCACAGGGATTGATGATTTCATCACACCGCGGATTTTGGAACCAATCGATGACTTTTCACGGTTGTTTCCTATGTAAAAAATTGCTAGAAGTCAATTGGAGGTATCTAATTACGAAAAAATAACTGAAAAACTGTCTAAAAAGTGCATTTTTAGAAAAAAAATGTGATTTTTTTTTTTTTAATAATTGCATTTGTAACTACTTTAATCGTTGCGAATCAGAGCAGCAATAATCTTGTCGAACAGCTCAGGCTCTTTTACGTGAAAATATATGTTTTGAAAAATTGTGTTGATCAAATTTTAAATGGTAATAGTATGTAATTCTTAAATATTTGAAATTTGCACTGTAAATAACCAGAGATGCTGAATCAATCAAAAATTAGTGTGAAATGCTGTTTCTCTACGTTCAATTCCTGTCCACTCGTCGGACATTAATTAGTTCCCCCTAATACATTTTTTGAAGTGCTATCGGGGCGAAGGAAAGGTTGCGTTAGGAGCACTGAAAAGAATTGTCGTTTATGGATGTTTTTATGCAAAAAAATCTAACTAGGTTGGAATGAATTAATGTCCGTCGAGTGTACATAACATATGATGTAAACTTACAATATTTATAATAAGGTGCAAGAAGTTCGATGAACTTAAAAATTCAAACCTATGAACGAATTGAAGATGATCATGCATATACATACATTATCAAGATATTGTAAGCAGTTTCGTATACTCATTAATATTACCCTTCAAAAAATTTACAATATTTTATCTTTTAAAAGTATGCATTTTGTGTGGTTGTATTCTGTATGTCAAAACATTTTATCGTTACAAGTTGGTATTTCACGTAAATTACACGTAGTATTATACGTTGAGATGATTCGGATATTTTAAAAAAGTAACTGAAATTGTTATTCAGTACAGCATAAGCTAATACAGCAAAATGAATATTCTAAATGTTTCAATACGAGAGATTTTTTATTTTTATAAAGAAACGAATTCACTTGATGAAACTGAACGGAAGGTAAATGTCGCTAAACATATTTTAAATAAACATCATATTACAGTGAGTCAAAAAATCATTTCGCAAATCAATGCTAAATTAGATAAAAGCTTTTACAACAATTATAAGAAAAAATTATCTGAATTGAAAAAGCAGAAAAAGAGTTACAGCCTTTTTGAAAGAAAATATGCAAACTGGTTAAACAGCGAATTAGAAATTTCTTATAGTACTGAAATTAATGAAAATTCGGACGAACCAGGTAAGTCTTTTAATTTTATATTTTCTAAACATTTTCTAGCGATTTTTCTGTTCTAACCTTATCAAAGTATCTGTACCCAAGTCTGCAAAACATATTTTTAACACTTGCGTATCTGAATTTAAAAGCATTTATGTACATTTACTTGAATGGATCTTCAATGCAACTACAAAACATGGGAATAACATTCGAGCAACAAAGTACACCCAATTCGTACCAAATACCTGGAAATGCCTCTCATCTCTTTTTCTTCTTTTTTGTGTATATAGCAATATAAATTATTGGCAGGCTTGATGAAAACAGAAAAAGTATATAAACGTAGAGAAGTGTATATAACTGTAGCAAAATGAAAGCACATGCACAACCACACGCGCGCATACACACACATCATATACTTTTTCATATACATAATTCATATTATATTATTTATATCTGATATTTATTTCTACTGCTACACTCAAATTCGAAGTAAGATAAAATTTTCATTTTGGATCTGTAAATGACTATATTTTTAAGACGGTAATTCGAAGAATCAGTAAAATATATTTTTTTAATAATTCATTTAGTTTAAACATAACATAATTCGAAAAGTCGTTGAGTCCTAAAGTAGTATTGCAGTAGTATTTAAGTAGTATTGCAATTCTATTGTTTTATGTATTTATTGATTTTTATATGAGCTGTTAGTTTTAAAAATACTGATACTTAAATATATTTATTTAAGTTACGGAGTTTAGGTAAATCTCTAACATTCATATCATTATTATTATTATTTTAATTTTGATCTTTAATAATGTTGATTATGAAGAAATTCAAAACATTCACCCTTGTATATACACATAAACTAATATGTACTTATTATAGTTACTACCTTACACGATCAACCCGTATTCCGTAACTATATTTTGCTTCTCGAATTAACACGGACGAGTCCATCTTACAAGAGCAGCGAGATACGCGTTTGTCGCGACACACATACATATACACACGCACACATGCATGCGCGCGACGTAACAATATTGTTACGTAACAATATGATGAAATTTGTATCCTGAAAGTACATTTTATTAGTTATTTGTAATTTTGTACATTTATATATTAACGGGATGTCTTACTCAACTTTTACATGGTAGAAAAATACGTAAAACTAAAGAAATAGAATGAATTACGTAAAACTAAGACATAGTTGCCCTTCCTCTTGGAACTATCTATCATTATGCCAAAAGTTCAAATGAAAATTTAAACGCACCAATAAATGGCATTTGAACGAAAATCAGGATCTGCAGCGTACACATGCTGGAAATTTCTTATGTATACCCTGGTAAAAAAAATCAAGTGCATTCTCAGCTGTGAAATTACCTGCGATCTCAGATGCGATCACAGCTGCGAAAGCAGTTGCGAATTTGGCCCCATTTCGCATCTGATTTCACAGCTGAGATCGCACCTGTTTTTTTTATCAGGGATACGCTGCAGCTACTGATTTTCTTTCTAATGCCATTTATTAGTGCGTTTAAATTTTCATTCGAACTTTTGGCATAATGATAGATAGTTCCAAGAGGACGGGCAACTATGTCTTGGTTTTACGTAATTCATTCTATTTATTTAGTTTCAAGTATTTTTCTACCATGTAATTGTATTAAAGTCGGTTAATGTTGAGTTATGGCACCTCCTTTTCAACTATAAAAATAAGAGAGAAAAAGCACAACATAATTCGGGAATAATTTAAATGCAGACTATAATTGTAAACGAGAAAGTGCTCAAATGTCATAAGTACTGATATAGCTCTAGACGGCTCATGCCATAAAAAATCATATGCGTTTATAGTTTCGTGTCCTTCCAGCACAAATAAAGATTCTACTTGTATCAAACGCATATAGCTATAGTTTAGCGTTGAAAAGGCACTTATCATGAGAAAGATTCAAGGTATAAGTGCTGGTTATCTTATTTTTTTCAAATATAATAAATGAACTATCAGTGTTGAATAATATAAGTTTACACTTTGTATTTGAAAAACGTTTCTTTTTCTATAGTAACTTTTTCAATAGATAATAATATACTTTTCAGCAATCAAGCGTGGTCGTCCTAATGTATCCTACAAGTTAGCGTCTGAGAAAACTATAAAAAGAATAGCCAATAAGGCTACTAAAAATATTTTGCCAAACACAGATGTCGACGCAACCGACAAAGATTCTACATCTAAAGTTTATGACTGTGACACAAAAAAAGCCTCTCAAATGACGCCAGAAAAATCACTCGCTTTAATGATCAACACCAACATGACTAAAGGCGCGTACATATACAAGTCAGGGAATCAGCACAGGAACATAATCATAATCTGTATCCGTCGTATTACAAAGTGAGTATTCACTTGCCTTTGGAGCGCTCCTGCGCTCCTTCATTGGTTTTTATTTTGTCTTGGCAGACATGTAGAACGTATTCTGTTTTAAATTAACTCATAAATTATATTGAATATTTAAATGATAATTCAAAGCTTGCTAAATATTTCGCTGATTTTTTTTATATTTTGATAAATTTTTATTAAATCAACATCCAATAAATTATTTATTAAGTGCTTTACAGTTGCAAATTTAAAAAAATGTTTATCATTCTTTTTAATAAACTGTTTTATCTCGTTATCATCTAGTGAAATAAAAGAAAACTTATATCTAACTCTTTAAACGCACTTCACACACCTCTGTTTTCGTAACGAAGTAAACAATAAAAAGCAATGTAAAATTAACCTATTTCTATACTCTTATAACGCGATGTTTTTTATATTTATTTTAATCGAGTGGATAATTCAATTTATACCACTCTAACCTCAATTCATAACTTTAAAATGATTATTCGGCTCTCGTGGTATAAAATACGGTTCGAAACTGGTGCGTAAGAGGATTTTTACCTCATGTGACGTTTTTCGGACTAAATAATCACCTTCCGCACCCATGTCGAAATGAACTATTATAGTACTGCGTGACATTCGTAAATTCACACTTATGTCACGCCTATTCGTGGCATAAGTAGTCCATTATAGTACCGTACGGTAGCGCCCGAGCGTAAGCGAGAAAGGCGGATAGGCGTGACAGTGGATTAATGTAAACGTGCTATAAAATATCGCACGACACGAGTGCTTTCAGTGGCCCACTGCAGAATGTGAATTATCACCCTCGCTGCGCTCGGGCGCTAATTTCATGTCGTTCCATGATGGACCACTTATGGCACTAGTATCGCAATATACTATTAATACTTGTTATATTTTTATGTTATCTAGATTTTAAAAGCTAAAAAAGAAGCTTATCCAAATAACATATCAGTTAGCGAGAAAATGAGTGAAGTTCCTTTGCAAGATTTATTAAATCATACCACACAGCGCTTACTGAAATTTTTAAATCTTCCTGAAAAAAAATTTGTTACAAGAGAATTTTGTTTGATGGTCAAGTACGGATTTGACGGTACATCATCTAAATCCTACAAACAAAAATGGAATGGGGAAAGTAGTAGCGATGAATATTTGTTCTGTTCATCATTGGTGCCACTGCAGTTAGTTGAAAAAAACGCGAAAAATAATGTTATTTGGACCAATCCCCTTCCCTCATCCATACGATTTTGTCGTCCCATTCGTATCCAATTTGAAAAGGAAACGAGTGAGTTGACAAAAAGAGAAGAAGAGATTATGAAAGATCAGATAAAAAATTTAAAAAGTTTTAATTATAATGGATTCCGTGTTCATTTCAAATTATCACTTACAATGATCGATGGCAAGGTTAGCAAAAAATAGAATTTTACATTCCCATAAATTAATAACATTCGCATCATTAATTACGGATAACAATAATTCTATTCAATCCGTCAATTTCTTTTGTACATACAAGTACATTTTCGTTAGAATATTGTAATTTTTTTTTACATTTAAGTTTAAATTCAAAAATCTCACACTTCAAAGAATCATTTTTTTGATCAATTATATTCTTAGTGATGATGAATGTATTTGTTTTAGGTGTGCAGTGTACTTAATAACAGTTCGAGCCAATGCTGCCATATATGTGGGGCTTCCATTTCGGAAATGAATAAACTCGATTCACTTGAAAAAAGGAAAATCAATGAATCTGCTTTAAGCTATGGAATCCCTGTATTACATGCTAAAATTCGATTTTTAGAATGTGTTATGCACGTATCCTATCGCTTAGAATTCAAAAAATGGAGAGTAAGTAGAGTTACTTGCAAAATTAAATATAAATTTTAAGAGAATACTGATGATCCTATATTTAAAAAATGATGGATTTGTTATGTTATCATTTTATTCGGGATTTGGTTGGTGGGAGTAATGGGTTGCTCTATCGATGCCAATAGCTCTGTAATTCTAGAAAAACTCTGATTTTTCCATAACTTTATTGTCATAAAAAATAATTTTATCAATTTTCAATTTATCCTATATTTTATCAAATACCCAGGTGCCAAAAGAATTTCAAGCGACTATGAAAGAAAAGAAAAAAAAGGTTCAAAAACTTCTTTATAAAGAACTTGGCATAAAAGTTGATTCTCCGAAGCAAGGATACTGTAGCACCAACGATGGCAATACTGCCAGAACATTTTTTGATAGTCCGAAGATCGTTGCAGAAATAACAGGTATATTTAGATTTCTTTAAGCATTGTTTAAAAGTAACAAGATGTTATATTTTAAGTTTGTATGTACAGGATTTGATTAAATTCTATTAAATAATTTCCAAGTTATTCTTGCCGTGTTGTCATCTGGGGAAAGAATTAATATTCAAGCGTTCAAATTATATTGCAAAGAGGTAGCACATCGTTTCATAAAGCTTTATTCATGGTATTACATGCCACCATCCATGCATTTGATTCTAATACATGGATATTGCATCATCGATAATATGATTCTCCCGATTGGGTTTTACTCCGAAGAGGCAGCCGAATGTAGTAATAAAGATGTTAAAAAATCACGAGAACATCATTCTCGAAAGTCTTCAAGGCAAAATATATGAATAAACTTTAAAATCAATCTTGAAATAGTAAAATTAATATAACTAACAATTTATTTTAAATCAATAGGATAAATACAAATACTGATATGTTTCAACGTCTATTATTGAGATCAGATCCATTTATATCTTTAAGCAGAACCATCACAAATAAGAAAAAAAGATTAATTACTGAGGAAATGAAGCCATTGTTGATCATCAGTGATTTAGATAATTCAGATGAAAGTTCTTCTGATACTGATACCGATACAGAAGAATGAATTTATTAAAGTCTTATTTTATTAAATTAATTTATTTATATTTAATAATAATAATGATGAGTTTATTTTGTTTAAATCCAAAAATGTTATGTACATATGTTACAGATAGATTTATAGTGATAATACTGATGTATAATGATAAATTATAAAATTTGTGTTTATAAATGTTATAATTCCATAAAGTTTTTCGCTTAAAACTAATTTTTGATTGATTCAGCATCTCTGGTTATTTACAGTGCAAATTTCAAATATTTAAGAATTACATACTATTACCATTTAAAATTTGATCAACACAATTTTTCAAAACATATATTTTCACGTAAAAGAGCCTGAGCTGTTCGACAAGATTGTTGCTGCTCTGATTCGCAACGATTAAAGTAGTTACAAATGCAATTATTAAAAAAAAAAAAAAAAAAAAAATCATATTTTATTTCTAAAAATGCACTTTTTAGGCAGTTTTTCAGTTGTTTTTTCATAATTAGATACCTCCAATTGATTTCTAGCAATTTTTTACATAGGAAACAACTGTAAAAAGTCATCGATTGGTTCCAAAATCCGCGGTGTGATGAAATCATCAATCCCTGTGATACAAATTTTAACCTACTTTATTATATTGTTAAGTCTTGAGTGTCGAGGAATCTACTCTTATATGTGTATTGAAATTTGTATGGTTTATCTTCAAATTATATTTGAATGATATATATATATTTATTATATTTTCAATTGATATTTGATTTATATTACCTTTATTCTGGGCGTAGGCTCTTGTAAATAATAAACAGCTGATTAGTTAGATGCACTATTTATTGAAAGATATAAGGTTTATAATTAAGACTGTGCGATTTACAACTTATTAACTTTGTTAAACAATATATAATACCGATAGATTATTGAAATTATTGATATAAGAAATTCTCTTCGTAATTGAATGTAGGGTATTTGACCCGTATAAAATATTCGCTTCTCCTCTTGTCGGCTGGAGTGGTACGGAGCTCGCGACTTTTGCACGATTACTGGTTTGTGTGTTGAGAGTCGCCGTATTTATTAAGCGGTTAAATTAGGTTGAAGATGATTGAGATCATCTTATTTGGCAATGTAATTGTCTCCAATCGTATTAAATTCGGTAGTCACATTGCGAAATGCTGATTCTAAAGAAAATATAATACGCAAGTTTGATGACCTACTGCTACGTCACGATTGCCTCGTATTAAAAAATTTCAACGTTGTAAAGTTCGCTCGCTTCGGCGTGATGCCATTTGCATTAAAAAGCAACGTTGTCAAAATTCGCATATACGACATTTGTATGTCAGAAAATTACTGGCGATAAATATGCATTGTTAATTTGATTTTAGAGATACGTCACGGACGTAACACCTCCCCCCTTAGACTGTTGAATATCGTAGAGATTCAACAGAAAAAATAAATCATCAGTAATTTTCTGTTACAGATTTTTCAATAGTAAATTTAAGTTGATAATTTTTGTGCATCGCAAAAAAAAAAAAAATTTTTGATGTATAGTTTTATGCGTTTGAGGTCAGTAACGCCGCATTGACTGGCATTTTGCAATGTTAAGCTGTTAACAAACATGGTCTCGTTATTTTCCTTTATTGAAATTTCGCTGGATCGGCAAAAAATTTGGTATATAAGATGCCGTAAATTTGCAGTAATCTATCAGTTTTATACACAGCAAATCATGTCAGGTTGGATTAGCATAAGTATTTTCCTTAAATAATTACATGTTATTATTATAAATTATATTTTATAATACTGTTGTAAATCTAAGAGATAATTAATATGTTTGATTTTGTTATAGGTACACCATATTGTGCATTCGAGAAATGGAAAAACTCTCAGACGGACAAAGAACGATCTTATGTATTTAGGTGTGGATACTGAGGGGACATTAAAGAGGCCAACGTCTCTCGCTTTTATAGGGTAAGTTACAATTTTTATTACTCTCGTTTCGCTGATTTTCATTTCTTCTTTCTTTTTCTTTCCAGAGGTCGCAGTGGGCCTTAATGGATCGGCAAGAGAAGGAGGATCTGGCGAGGCCAGACTTCAATGTGTCGGCGTTGCCTGCTTTATTAAGACGTCAATCATCAATATCGCTGTTAAATGGTTGTTTGCAACTATTTCTAAACGGATATGCTGATGAAGAGGAAGATTTCTTTGGCTTAAACCGTTTATTTTTATATTCAAAAGTAATAGTTGATTGGCGAGTACGAATAACCTTCGTACAAACGTTTGAAGGTACCTTCATATTGTTGGTCAGGATTTAGTTTTTAAATGTTAATTTCGGATAATTTGTAAAATTTATATAATATAATATGTATTATGATTAATGTTATTTATATGAATAAAAGAAAAAATAATTTTATATCTTTTTTTTTCTGATTTCACGACCTTTCCTTATTCCTATCTTTATAAAATTTATAAATTTTTATAAATTCTAATAACTTAAAACTAATAGTTAAATTTCCTTAAATTAATAAAAAAAATGTAACTTAAAGTTCCATATGATTCTATATGATTCAAATGGTTCTATATGATTCAAAATTTAAAAATTTTTCAAAATTTAAAAATTTTTCAAAATTTAAAAATTTTTCAAAATTTTCCTTATTATTTTTCTTCTAGATTCAAAATTTAAGTGATATAGGTCAATTTCTCTTACGCCCTTAAGGTCAAAATTAATTTCATTTATTTGTGCTTCAATGAAATAAATATTATTTACATTTGTTGGTTCTATATGATTCAAAATTTAAAAATTTTTCAAAATTTAAAAATTTTTCAAAATTTTCCTTATTATTTTTCTTCTAGATTCAAAATTTAAGTGATATAGGTCAATTTCTCTTGCGCCCTTAAGGTCAAAATTAATTTCATTTATTTGTGCTTCAATGAAATAAATATTATTTACATTTGTTGGGATTTTATTACATATTTCCTCCCCCCTTAAGATAATATTTATTTCATGAAAGAATGACATTTTAGAATTTTTAAAATTAAATAAAATTTAATTAAATTGCAAATAGAGATACTTCTCTCGATTTTCCTTCTCTTTGAACTTGTGCATGTGTAGAGGGGACTGATAATGGAATGGGAGGTAGAGGTCTAAGTTTTTGGAATTTTGGCGTTTCTGGGGATTGAAGTTCAAATTCCACCCTCTTTTGAATTGTTGAGTGTTTTAATATTGGATCTGATATAGTAGGTCTCTGAACTATTACTTCTTGTAATTCAAATTCTTCTTTAGCTGGTTTCCTTATATTTTGAGTAGTATTATCCTTATTTAATACTACCAACAAATGTGTCACGGAACTAAAGAAAGCTCCGAGTAATTTCATTGACCATCCATATAATGTATGTAGAGCACATCCTCGTATAACTAAATCAATCATTATTTTAATGAATTGAAAAATTAGTAATGTCATTATTATTCCAGAACTTATCATTCCATATTCCTCATATTTTTCCACTATCGTTTTCCAGGTGTTTTCGGCGATATTCGTTAGTGTTGTCTCTGTAAGTAGATTTTTCATGAAATCGTCTTTTACGGAATTTGGGCTTTGTGTGATGCGTGTTATCGTGTTGACAATTGCTTTTTTCTCAAGTGGAAAAAGTAGTCTTTCTTCGAATTTCTCTAGATCTGGTTGAGGGTATATTCCACTTGTAGCTAGTGAGTTCAATTTTTCTGGTTCCCAATTTTTTGAAATTCTTGATTTGAAAATTATAATATTTTTCTCTACCTTCCTTGGTTTCGGTAGCAGATTTATCCAATTGCCATCTACCTTGTAATATGGAGGAATAATGGCGTCGCAGTCAACTAACGTTCCTGTTTTTACCAATATATGCGTTTTTGGTGTAAGAAACCACGTTGTGTTTCCTGCTATGACTGGAAGCTCTTCGTAACATTCCTTGGTGTGATGTATTTTCACATTTGTGGGCGTACATTTTATTATATGTACAGCCTCTCCTGCAAGTTTGGCGAGGTATCCTGGTTTTTCATTATATTGTATGCAAACTCGTCTGGGGAATTGGATGCTAATGATTAGGAGTTTTGAATTTCCCTCCTTTCTACTTCGCACATTTTTGTCAACATATTTAAATATATACTTTTAAATTGCATTCTAAAATGTCTTTCTACGTGTACAAATTTTGCATTAATGTAAGAAAAAATATTTATATTGACATAATCTCTTTCTTGTCTAATATCGTTATCGAATAAAATATTATCTACCTTTTCATAAATAAACAATTTTGGGTGTTCTGTTTTCGTGATTATTCGATCGCAGAATTTAATTTTTTCGATCACTGTTAATGAGAAAGATAAATCGTATTTACAGTATAGATAATTTCATTATTTCGAGATAAAGTCTTTGTTACAGTACCACTATATAAAGTATCATATTTATTATTAAGGCAATTTTCCTCTGAGAAATGTGTCCAAAATGTATAACCTGCTTGTATATCTATACAATATTCATCGGAAAATTTGCAAACTGTTCCTGAACTTAAATGTATTTTGTTATTATTCAGATTAACTTTTGCATATTCTTCGGTAAGTGTAATTTTTATAATGCCCTGAACAAGAACTTTATCCCAATTTCCGTAGCTATCAGCATATGTCTCTCCTGAACACGAGGTCAATTCCTACGGTTTTTGTTTCGTTTACTCTAATGTCGGCTATAGTGTGTGAGTTATCATATTTAAATATTCCCGTTTCATGAATAAATTTACATCTGTCCGCACTAACTTCATATAAATATTCTTGTAATCCGTTTTCTACAGGCCCTAGATGACTAAACATTCTGCCATTATAAATTGTACGAGAAATTTCGATTTTGCATTGAATAACTCTACTATTTTTAAATTTCGCTAACTGTAGTAATTCTATCGTTGTGTTTGATATCTGTAGATCATCCTCGTGGAAATCGCATTCTCCTGTGTCCACTAATGAGTATGTCGATACTGCTGGATCTGCTGAACCGCAATTAAAACCAATAATTGCGTGATTTTCTTTAAAAAGCGTTAGAAGTACAATGATTGAAAGATACATGGTGCCCAGTTCCTGTAAGATAATTATGTTACTATTTTTCATTATTAACAAGGCTTAATTTATTTGTGTGGACTGTGTTTGCCTTTTCTTTATAGTCTATGACAACATTATTATTTTCATTTACCTTAATAATGTCAAAAGGGCCATGATAATGATCTTTTTCAAGTTCCCTGGTTTAGGTTCTTTGATCAACCATACTTTATTTCCCATTTTAAATTCTCTTGGGTTAATAAATCTGTCATAATATATCTTTGATTTTTCTTTTGACATTATTAATTTTTGTTTTGCTATTAAGGCAATTTCTCTCATGTTATTAATCAGTTTTTCTAAATATCCATTATAGGTCGGTAATAATTCTGATTTTTTTACTGGTTCGCTAGACGGAATTCTAGCAGGACAGGCAAAAACTAGTTCATATGATGTGAATTGATGGCTAGTATGTACACTAGTATTATAATGAAATTGTGCAAAATCCAATAGTTCATCCCATTCATATTTCTTTGTAGAAAAATTTTTTAAATATTCACACAACGGGTGGTGTGCTCTTTCTAATGAACCATTAGATTGCGGCGAGAAAGCTGTAGTTTCAATTTTATCAAGTTTAAACCTTTTAGCTATCTGTTTCATTATTTTACTCGTGAAATTTGCCCCTCTATCGGTTAGTACTATCTTTGGACATCCAAATATACATATAAATCTTTTTATAAAAGCATCTGAAACCGATTCTGCTGTTTGATCTTTCGAACATACTAAAATTACAAATTTTGATAATTGATCCTGTATAGATAAAATATATTTATTATTATTTTTAGTAATGTTAAATGGTCTTACAATATCCATTGCGATTTTATCGAATGTTTTCCCCGGTGTATCTGTGATAACCATAGGTTGTTTAGTCTTTTTTCGTTTTAATTTATTTCTTTGACAATCTTCACATTTTTTTATTCTATTTTGAATATCTGATTTTAAATTTTCCCAAAAATATTTTTCTTTAAGTCTATTATAAGTTCTATTTACCCCTGAATGTCCTCCTATCGTAGAGGAGTGATACATTTCAAAAATTCTATCCCTGTCTTCAATTTTTACGTATCCAATATTATTTAAACATACTATTACTTTTATATTTGTATTATTAAATGTCTCTCTTAATATTTCTTCTATTTCTAGCCAACTTATATTTAATATTTCTATATCTTTAGAAATGCTACAAATGCATATATTTTTACTAACTAATAATTCTTTTAATTGATTAAATAACCGTGTTAAATTTTCTTTAATTAGTATACATGACACAGATGTATCTATGTATAGCATGAACACTTTTTTATTGTCTATATCCATTATCTCTATATTATTTTCTGTAAATGATAGTTTTGGTTTTATATTTTTATTTTGAATTAATATTTCTGTATTTTTATCTAGCGATTTTCCGTTCAAGTTTATTAAATTAACAATATTATCCTTTCTGAATTGTATTGAATTTTTAGAATAAACGATATTGTTATTTTTCGGCGTGTTTTCTTTATTTTCATCAACTTTCACCTTTTTTTTACCCGCAATTGTATTTTTTTTATTATTTTTCCTCGGTCTGCCCTTCTTTCCCGTTGTTTTCTGTCTGTCTTCGTTCATTATTTTGATTTTGTCATCATTACTAAGGATTTTCGGTTGCTCACTATTTTTATTCAATATTTGTCTATTTTGTGCTCTCGTAACTACGAATAATTCTATCGGATTTCTGGATAGTGCGTCAGCATTTGCGTTCTGTTTCCCCGGCTTGTATACGATATCAAATTCGTAATCTGATAATTTCAGTCTCCATTTTTGGACTCTTGTATTATTATCAGCTGATTTTAACCATAACAAAGGTTTGTGGTCTGTAACTATTGTAAACTTATTACCATAAACATAATTTCTAAATGTTTCTATTCCAAACATTATAGCTAACGCTTCTTTTTCATATGTATGGTATTGGGTTTCGGCTTTATGCAAACTTCTCGATGCGTAAGCTATTGCTGGGTCTTTGCCAATTTCGCCTTGCGACAAAACTGCACCTAAAGCAAAATTTGAAGCATCCGTTGTAATAATGAATGGTTCGTCAAAACGTGGATATTCTAAGATTGGTGCTGTGCATAATAATTCTTTAATTTCCTCAAAGGCTTTTTGTTGGTCTTTTTCCCAATGAAACTTCACGTCTTTTTCTAACAATATATTTAAGGGTTTTGTTACTTTTGCGTAATTTTTTATAAATCTTCTATAGTAACCTGAAAGCCCTAGAAACTCTCTAATATTTTTAACATTTTTCGGTGTAGGAAATTTCTTTACTGCTTCTATTTTCTTTGGATCAGGTTTTATTCCGTGTTCACTAATAATGTGACCTAAATAACATACTTCTTTATTAAAAAATTCACATTTTTCTGGTTCTAATGTTAAATTCGCTTCTCGTAATTTTTGTGCAACTGTATTGAATCTTTCATTGGCTTCTGTCATAGTTTCGCCAAAAATAATTATATCGTCGATGAATACGAAGCATATCTTACCGATTAAATCGCCTAAGACTGTATTTAAAACTCTTTGAAATGTACGCGGTGAGTTTCTTAATCCGAAAGGTAATACTCGAAATCCAAAACGTCCCAATGGGTTGATGCTAAATGCAGTTTTATGTATATCACTTGGTTTCATAGGAATTTGGTGAAATCCCGACTTTAAATCTATAACGTGATAAAACTTAGTTTTCCCCAATTGATCGAATATTTCTGTAATGTTTGGGAGTAAATATGGATCTGGAATTGTCTTTTCGTTTAGTTTTCTGTAATCTATTACTAACCGCCATCGTTTTTTTCCGTCTGCTAACTGTTTTTTTGCTACAATCCATGCTGGAGCGTTAAAAGCACTTTTTGAGTTTCGAACTAGGTCATTTGTTATTAATTTTTGAGTTTCCTCTATCGCGATTTCTTTTAATTTATGAGGTAAAGGAAATTGCTTTACGTATACGGGTTTATCATCTGTTAAATTTATTTCATGTTGTTCTACATTAGATGATCCTAAACTGTCTCCCTCTAGCCAAAATATATCCTTATTTTTCAATACTAGATCTTTAATCATTGTTTTACTATTTCCAGACAAGTTTTCGTAACATATTTTTTCTAATAATCTTTCTTCTCTATTATATTCTTTAAAATCTTGTACTGACTCATTTTTTCCTATAAAATTTATTGATCCCAAATTTAAAATTTCATTTTCATCTATGTTAAAGTCTTCTGTTATCTGAAAACCTTCAGGTAAATTGTCTATTTCATAAGATATAAAGCTATATTCTTTTTCATTTCCATAGAGTTTATTATAATCTTCTAAATCTACTTCAATCTTTTTATTCATTATTGTCAAAAATTGTTTATAATCTGTTGATTCGATTTCCTCAAAATCGATTGCTTGGTCATTATTTTCAAAAGCAATATTAATATTATTTATTAATGACTTGTTACGTGTGAGCCTATCACGGTTCACGCACGTACGAAGGGTTCTGAGGTGTTCGTGTCGTTCCAAGCCGAGACTCGAAACGATGCAGTGAAATACAACTAGAGTTAAAGTATACTTGGGTTATTTATTAAAATACTTATAGGCGCGAGAGAGATAATCCTAACACGCGTTCGCGATGCAACCGATCGACGTCCTCTCGTAAATTCGTTATCCGCTCGTCCTCGTCCCTCGTACCTCGCTTCCGTCCTCTCTCTGACCCCGCTTTCGTTCTCTTTCTTTCTGTTCTTCTGGATGCGCTTCCCTTGATTTTATATCTCTGTCTTGGGGATCGTAAGTGGGGGATCATTGCTCATCGGCTGTTCGTTTCTTCCCCCTAATTCGACGTCCAGATCTCGTGCCGGTTATTCAGTGCCTCGCGGATTCGCTGTTCTGCTGACTGGCATTGGTTGATGTCATGCATCTTCGACATTCGACGTCCTCTATCAACGCTCGGCATATTGCTGACCGGGAGTTTGTGTTGGGCTACGTGTCTTCGTTCTTCGAGAGTCTGTATGAATTCATGGCCGCACGCGCTTTCTCTTTGGAAGCTACCACTCGTAACACGTCTGAGGGCCGTGACATCGACCTCCGGGGCGATGAAACAAGTGATGGGGCGGGAGAAAAATTTTCCTTTTTTTTTCTTGATATTAGGGTTAGATGCGGTAGGTTCGTAGAATTGCTGCTAGGATTCGTTGGAGTTAGTTCGATACTAAAGTCTATATACTGCTAGGGTTGGCTAAGGTTGACGTCGAGCGGTCGGGAGTGTTAACAAAATTATTCATCTTTCTAGGGTATGATGTGTGCATGTTACAGTCTTAATATTCGTGTGTAGTCTTGTGTCTGCGTGAGTGTACCTAACAATACAATGCTAAACCTAACGATTTTTCTCTCTCGCTTCTTATTATATTCTTCTTGTACATAGAGTCTATTAATACTTGGATACATGATATACTGATAATGCAATAGATATGTATATATATATTTTTGTTTTATTTATGACATGTTATAGGATCGAGCTTGCGGCTCTGATTTTTCTCAACCCGTGCTTCGTGTTGACGGTGTGGCAGGGTGATGACTCTCCCTGTGGTAGTCGAATAATGTACCGCTGAAGGTAGTAGCGCTTGCGATGGTGTACCTGGAAAAAGTTCTTTATTGATTAGTAGCGGGGGCTCCCTTCCCCTAGGCCAGAATTTCCAACCCAACGCGAGGACGATTATGATCGCGACGATTGACCCGCCTGAATACGAGACTGCTTGTTTTAGGGCTATAAACTCGCCGTCCACGGCGTCGCGTTGTTCTAGTTCCTGCGCGCGGTTGATTATGTTCTTCAGTTCGTTTCCCAATTCTAGCGAAGGGGGCTGCGCGAGCTTGCTTTGTGGCATGCTATCAGATTCTCTCATTGTGTTGCAGCATCGATCCTCCGTCGGTAGTGACTATTAGAATAAATTATGTCAATAATATACAAAATTTTGTGTTTGTTAAGAGTAGATGTCCTACAGTATTACATCAATGCTTAAAGATGCCTCAAAATTGAAAGAAAAGGATTTCCGACTTATAAGTTATACGGAATGCCAATTGAAAGTACATATAACGCGCACGGCGCGCATGAATTTGGCTAGTATTTTGAAAATGTAGATAAAAATAACGTAACACATGGCGCAGTCGGTAAGCTGTTCGCTTGTTCCCCTGAATTCCTATGGGAGTCTTAATATCGCATGCCGATGGTTTCATTGTTACTGTGGCGTCATTGGAGGGTGACATCTAAATGATGGTTGCCATTTAGTCGGTTTACTATATAGTTATTTGTGGTGCATACAAATTTCATACAATGTCAAGTAGTCTAATTTCTACCTTTACAATTTCTTAGCAAGATGACTTAAAAGTTGTTTTATTATAGTGATTTATTGTGAAAAGGTTTATTAACTTTTATTGGATGTTTAAATAACTTTTTCCAGTTCAGTTATGTTATTTACCAGTAGTTAACGTCGAGGGGATTAGTTTAAGCCCTCACTCAAGTATTTCTGATTATTAGTTGATTTATTATAGGGCTTTATTGTTCAAATGTTTATTAGCCTGAATTAAATGTTTAAATAACTTTTTTCAGTTCAGTTATGTTATTTACCAGTAGATAACGTCGAGGGGATTAGTTTAAGCCCTCACTCAAGTATTTCTGATTATTAGTTCATTAATTATAGTGATTTATTGTTAAAATGTTTATTAATCTTTATTAATTATTTAGCTAACTTCCGGGAGTGAAATACCTTGTCCCCTTATAGTTAAAATTAGGGGCAATCGTTTAAGCCGTCTCTGACATTTTTCCGATTGCAAGTTTATTAATTATAGTGATTTATTGTTAAAATGTTTATTAATCTTTAGTAATTAATTAACTAACTTCCGGGCGTGAAATACCTTGTCTCCTTATAGTTAAAATTAGGGGCGATCGTTTAAGCCGTCTCTGATATTTTTCCGATTGCAAGTTTATTAATTATAGTAATTTATTGTTAAAATGTTTATTAATCTTTAGTAATTAATTAACTAACTTCCGGGCGTGAAATACCTTGTCCCCCTTATAGTTAAAATTAGGGGCGATCGTTTAAGCCGTCTCTGATATTTTTCCGATTGCAAGTTTATTAATTATAGTGATTTATTGTTAAAATGTTTATTAAAGCTTATTAATCATTTAAATAACTTTTGGGCGTGATATTCCTTTTCCCTCTCATAGTTAAAATTAGAAGCGATCGTTTAAGCCGTCTCTGACATTTTTCCGATTGTAAGTTTATTAATTATAGTGATTTATTGTTAAAATGTTTGTTAATCTTTATTAATTAATTAACTAACTTCCGGGCGTGAAATACCTTGTCCCCCTTATAGTTAAAATTGGGGGCAATCGTTTAAGCCGTTTCTGACATTTTTCCGATTGTAAGTTTATTAATTATAGTGATTTATTGTTAAAATGTTTATTAATCTTTATTAATTAATTAACTAACTTCCGGGCGTGATATGCCTTTTCCCTCTCATAGTTAAAATTAGAAGCGATCGTTTAAGCCCTCTCTGACATTTTTCCGATTGCAAGTTTATTAATTATAGTTTTTTCGCCTAATTACACTCTATCATTGCAACTGGGCCGCCAGTTTCTAGTACAGTCGTACTTTGAACATGATGTGAATTACTTATTTTTTATTTTTTAACGACGAAAAGCATTGCAAATAGTAGTTTTGTCACCTATATCGAAAGTATTCTAAAATTCCACCGCTTCCAAGGAACATGGCGATAATCTTTCCTTGATTTCATCTTTCCAATTTAAGACACTACCTTAATTTGTTCGTAACAATTTCAAATTTATCAGGGTGTGGCGCGGTACTGTATTCCTACGCCTCGCGGTCCCGTGCCTGGCCGCGCTACCGCCGCCGCGTGCAGTGTGTGCTTTTATAAATGATTACGCCGCTTTTCTTTCTATATAGTTGTTGCAATGTGTGTATGTATATGCACGCTGAGCTATACCTCAATGCATTTGACTGCATTTGTAGTTGTTGCAATGCCGTGCTGCACGTTCCCGAATCGCATTTGGCCTCTCATGCGCTCCCTGTGCTTGCTCGCCTGTCCAGAGCTAGTAGTGTATGGTGTCGGTTTTTTCCTTTAAATTAATATCTTACCTATTCTGTTTTCCCTTATTTCTGAAACCTTCTCTAAATGATTATGTGGCCCATAGGGTCCTGTTCAGATATTTAAATTATGAATTTATTGTTTATTTCTATGACTTACATTAAATTTTAATGAAGATTTTTATGTAGTTTCCAGAGTATTGTTTTTATTATTATTATTATTATTATTATTGCTATTATTATTATTACTATCTTTGCTATTATTTTCTTTTATCTTCTTCATTTAACTAGCAGTCCCAGTTACATACGCCTATACCTTCTCAATCTTAATGTAAGAATCTTTTTTGGGTTTAAATTTATTCTGTGCCTAATGGAGAGAACTACCATTATTCCCTTCGGACGGTTGAGGTCGGACATCCCGCATGTTCCCCTTTTCTTATTCCAATACGTAGCCATTCAAAAGCGTAGAATTCGCTCGACCAGTCGGGTTCTCTATTAGTATAACTTCTTATTTTATTCATTAGCCGTGCGACGGTGAGTATGCGCTTTACATTTATGCTGACGTCCGTCTTAACTTGATTACAAGGCCGTCTACAGTTCGGTTTATGTATATAATACGCGCGTCGCCTAGTTAGTCTGAAATGATGACTCGTTTGTCCCGAGTCCTCTATTCTTGTTTGTTGGTGCCGTAATCTATCGTGTGTGCCTGCTTACAATTTTCTAAGGGTTCTGGTGATAAATTTTAAGCAAATCATTCCAACGATTATTATTATATTATTGATAAATGGTTTTCCTTTTTTTCTTTTGACTATCACCGTGCATATTATGAATGCCTAGCGTATACCCCCGGTGCGGGCCTATGATTTCCTTGTATAACAAGTCAGTCACTTTAAATTTATATATCTTAAAACTTTCTCATGGGTTTGTCGATCAATAAAAGCAATTCGCCATCCCTTGCCTATGCTGAACGCGGACTTGTTTTTTTTTTGATAAATGAGTAGGCGTGTGGTTCACTTCATAACCCGCATTTTATCTTATATGCTTTAGTGTGTCCCACTATAGCCCTGACGCCTCGTGGGAGAGATAACGCAAGCAAGCTAACGTTTCCCGCTCCACTTCACGCAACCGTTGGGCTCAAAGCTGCACAGCGTTGAGATACGACTTGCGCCATTGCATTTTTTTATTCATGCAGCCGGTTGAGGGCTACTTCACACCTAGTTTTTGCCAAGGTCCGTGACTCACATATACAGCTCCCATTTGCCGCGTTCCCGCCGCGACTCCACTCCATAAGCGTACTTTCTCCCTTTACGAGTACTCGAGTCGCTAGTTCGATACAATACAAGGGAGCTGACCTTCGAAAGGTCAGGGAGATGGCTCGTGCGGGAACCGACGATTGGGCCATCGCTCTGTGTCTGCGGTGAGGTAGGGTGCTTGCACCTGCTTCGTTATACGTTGTACATGTAGGTTATAGCGAATTCAGCCCGACTACTCATTTTTAATGCGTGATTCATACGTCTGTTTATATTTACGATTAAGAGGTAAATTGCTTTTCTCGCTTGCTACCATGGAATTTGATGAGTTTATTTCTATTTCTTTTCTTGTTTTCTAAAATCGGGAATCATATTTCCGCGCCGTATCCTAAACTTTAGCCTCTTGCCTCCACGTTTGTATCTCGTTAGAATCATTTGCTTGTGAGTGTGAGTGGTGATGTTATTACTGTAATAACCAGATCGGTCATGACGAAAACGTATCCCAACTTTTTCAGTGTGCTTCTTTTTCCCAACTAATTTCTATGTTTACAATTATTATATGTTATTCTAGCGATACTCACTGCCGAACTAAAGATATTTATTATTACTTATTTAAAGAACTGTACGTTTGACGTATCTTTGCACGTGTGATGTGCTTTTTTTCTTGATTTGGGCGCGCGAACTCCCCGCGATTGGGCCTGTTTTTTTTCTTTAGAAGAACATACGAGATATCGACCTTTATCTGCGCGGCGTCTGAGGGGCCGCGGAAAAAAGAAAAAAATATATATTCCCCCCGCTTTTTTTTTTTTTAGCGTTTGCTATGCTCCCCTGTCGTGTGAGGGGCCGCGATGAATTTGCGCGAACGACTCTCCTCTTCTGAAACCTTATTTATTCGTTTATTGAAAGGTTCGTAACTTTTTCGATATTCGTATGTACGACTCGCGTTTGATCCCCTTTTATTATTTTAGCGTTATGTCTGCTATGATTAATTTCCACGATTTCGCACGGCCTTGCATATTCCGTCTCTATTTTTTCCTCTCCCCGAGGAAATGGTGAGTGCTTTACCTTGGTCGTAGTAAAACTTAAATTCGTATATGACTTGGATCAGTTTCATTGCAGTGAGAGTTCTTAATTGTGCTAGTGTGTATGTACCGTCCACCCTGTAGCTATCCTACGTTAGCTCCTCCTTTTCTCGTTCTGGATTCCTTTTTCGTTTTTCTTTTCCTTGTCCCGTTGTAACTCAGAGACCGCCGTGCGTGTTTGCCTCTCTGATACGACTCAGAGGCTTTAGGACATGCTTGACTTTTCTTATATTTTGTTTCGCAGCTCAGAGGCCGTTGCGCGTGTTCGCATTGTAGATACGACTCAGAGGCTTTGGGGCGTGTTTGACCTTTCCCTTGTTCCTGTTTTCTTTCGCAGCTCAGAGGCCGTTGCGCGTGTTCGCATCTCTGATACGACTCAGAGGCTTTGGGGCGTGTTTGACCTTTCCCTTGTTCCTGTTTTCTTTCGCAGCTCAGAGGCCGTTGCGCGTGTTCGCATCTCTGATACGACTCAGAGGCTTTGGGGCGTGTCCAACTTTTACAGGTAATCCAAATGTATGCGGCCGTTCGCTAGTTAATCATTTGATGGTTTAATTTCTTTATCATCGAGATTCATAAGTGTTTCTGGATCTATAGCCTTGAATATCCTCAGGGCTCTATCTTTATCTTTTTGTATCTTGGTTATGGCCCTTAGTATATTGGCTAGTTTAAGTTATGTTCTCATTAATATTCATTGTTAATATTCATTCAACTTTTCGTTTTTTTTTCGTGCGACCTCGTATGGTTCCAACGTGATGGTGGACAAAGTCTTGTTTTTTTTCAGCTTTCGAAGTCTCACAAGCAGAGATTACGTGACCTTCATATTTGGATAGCAAGTCCTGTTCAAGGAATTAATCTGTTTTTACGGAGATTTCATCATGTGCTACGAATTCTTCGCATAGCAGGCAGCACAATTCTGTACGAATCGTTTCAGGCGTTCAGCATTTCTCTGGCAAGCATCTCTTCTTTTATGATTGGCAGGTGTATGGAAATCTAGCACTCTAGTTGGGATAATCTTATAGTATGTTTGGGTCTACTCGCGGTTACCTCTTCCTTACAGTCCTAAGTCCTGCAGGACTCTAGTACCGGGCATCCTGAGAGTTTAAATGACCAATCACATTCTTATTATTTGTCTCGTTATTGTGGTTATATCTTGCGTTATCTCGGAGATCACCATTGCGCCAATCACTCCTAAGATCACTTCTATAATGATGCGGCTGGTATTTATCGTTATTGAAGCTATGTCCGCCCTCCGGATGAGTGCTATATCTTCGATCACCTTCACGACCTTGGTTATTGTTTTGCTGATAGCGATTAGGACGATCGTCCCAGACATTTCCATTGTAATAAGGTCTTCCTGCGATTTCACGTTTATGGATTGCGCGGTATATACTACTGCGGGGTGCGATAACACGATAACCTGTCTCATTGGGTATGTGGTATATAACACTTGCGGTGGCGGCGGTGGCGATGGTGCTCCTCCCAGTTTGTCCAAATTCCCTAAGGTGACTTCCGTGTTCTTCAGGCTCCTTCGTAGGGCGTAACAATCACCATATTGATGTCCCTTCTTTTGGCAGAAGATGCAAAATTTTGTCTCCGCGTCCCTATACTGGCACCTACCCTCGGGGTGATTATCCATGCCACATACACTGCAGCGATCCCTGGCGGGGGCCCTCCTAATCGTGGCCTGCGGATTATCGTCTTTTAGTTTAGCGTATTTTTCCATAAGTTCGGTTAGAATACCTTCGGCAGAGGTGGGGCCTGCCTGCGCCCCCACGCGTCGTGCCCCAGTTCTCTGTTCAACTCTTACGGCTTCTGTTATCGCCTCTACCAGGGTTTTGGGATTCGCGGCCCTTACTTGGTGTTGCAGATCCCCTTCAAGATCGTACAGAAACTGATCGAGAGCTTTCGAGTCAACCCTGTTTTTGTAAGTTAGTTTCTCGAAATCTTGTAGGGATCTATCGGCATTGTAGGTATTAAGTAGTCAATTCAGCAAGATTTCTACGCGCTGTCCATAACTTCTGACGCTTTCCCCTTTCTCTTGTTTGATAACCTTAAGTTCGGCGAGTAATCTGTCGACGCCTCCAGCGTGCGTGTACCTCATTGTAATATCTTCGAGTATTTTTTCGACCGATGTAAAACGGTTCATACGGCACATATAACCATCCGCAGCTCGTCCGCGAAACTTGGAGGCTAACGCCCTCATCAACCATCATTCTGCTGACGGGTCAAATTCGTTGAGTACATTGCGCCCAATGCGGCAAAAGAATGCCACCGAGTCGGGATTGCCGTCGAACGGAGGAATCGTGTTCATAGTCTGTTGCAGTGAAAATGTCCACGCAGCGTCTCTCGACCGGGAGACGCGTGGGTATGGCGGTGGGAGGTCGATGGACTCGGGCAGTGGCTCGGCGAGGGGCTGACGCATCGGTATATAGCCTGCCCCGGAGCCTGGAAGCTCTGTTTTTAGTTGTGACTCTATATTTGTTAATCCGCTAGCGCTTTTGGCGTGCGCGAGGAAATGATTGTAACCCGACAGTCTTCTCGCCTTAAATTCTGGTATTTGGTCAGGCGTTAACCACTTCGGTATGTAGTCATTGGGTGCTTCTGTGGCTGTGTGCGGAGCACAGAGTAAGTTGCGATCCACGCTCGCGGCGTTGGGCGCTGCCGAGAGTCCCCCATTATTAAGTTCACTTTTCCCGGGCGACGCCCTCCCGGTGGATTACGTCGCCTGCAATAGTTCTCTTGACGGATTCGGGGATTTCGATTGCGTTTTTGGTAATTTTTGTAATCTGGCCGCGAGTTCTTCTCTATAGTTCGTAATAATTTGTACCTCGTCGATCCCCAGATCTCCGGCCCCCACAGATAAAACGTGATCGAGCTTCCGACTCGCGATTTTCAAAGCCTCGGGAGAGGATAGAGCTATTGCCATGTCGGCACAGATGAGAGCACCATTAATATCGGCCTCCAGCTGATCCGTCGTTCGAAACCCGGGGGTTCGAGGGGGTGCCCCTGAGCATCGCGTTACTTCTACGTCGGGATCGAATCCGGCGGCTTCATTTTGCCACGCGGAGTCAAGGTTATATTCTTCGTTATTCCTCATGTTTCGACGCGACAAGAGTTTCTTAAACATGATAGATTTAAAGTGTTCCGCAAAACAAAATCACTCAGTATTCACGGCCCGTAATTTTACCTTCTTTTAACTCGCTCCTTATTGGTCACGTGATTCCCCACGAGAGACAGGGTGCAATAATTGGGTATTAAAAGTTTCACTTACCCTTGTAGGCAGACCACAATAAGGATGATGGAGACGTGTAACATCCTTCCTTCCTGTCAAGCGTTGAGTGGCACGTATTCGGTTCGTACTTCGCGATTTTACTCAGATGTATTTTTAACGAACACCCCACACCTAGCACCAGAAAATTGTTACGTGTGAGCCTATCACGGTTCACGCACGTACGAAGGGTTCTGAGGTGTTCGTGTCGTTCCAAGCCGAGACTCGAAACGATGCAGTGAAATACAACTAGAGCTAAAGTATACTTGGGTTATTTATTAAAATACTTATAGGCGCGAGAGAGATAATCCTAACACGCGTTCGCGATGCAACCGATCGACGTCCTCTCGTAAATTCGTTATCCGCTCGTCCTCGTCCCTCGTACCTCGCTTCCGTCCTCTCTCTGACCCCGCTTTCGTTCTCTTTCTTTCTGTTCTTCTGAATGCGCTTCCCTTGGTTTTTATATCTCTGTCTTGGGGATCGTAAGTGGGGGATCATTGCTCATCAGCTGTTCGTTTCTTCCCCCTAATTCGACATCCAGATCTCGTGCCGGTGATTCACTGCCTCGCGGATTCGCTGTTCTGCTGACTGGCATTGGTTGATGTCATGCACCTTCGACATTCGACGTCCTCTATCAACGCTCGGCATATTGCTGACCGGGAGTTTGTGTTGGGCTACGTGTCTTCGTTCTTCGAGAGTCTGTATGAGTTCATGGCCGCACGCGCTTTCTCTCTGGAAGCTACCACTCGTAACAGACTTAATATTATTTTCGTCATTTTCCAAAATTTCCTCATAATGTAAATCATTTATATTTTCTGGTAGAATTTCATTTAACATTTTTTTTTGTGAATCCTATCCTTCTGTATTTAATATTGGAATCGTATTTAAAATTTTCATAACGTCATCATATAATGTTATTTCTAAATTTATATTTACTTCATTTTTATTGATTAACTCAGGTTCATAAGATATTAAACAAGATGATTTCTCCATTTCATCCTCAATTTGAAAATTTTCAGTTTTTTCGTTTATTTGTATTACTTGTTCGCAATTTTCATGAATTATGGGTATTAAGCTTTGTTTTTCGTCCATATTTTCTAACATTTTCTTTAAAACTTCCTTCTGTTCTATTATTATTCTTGATTTTAATTCTTTATCCGTTTTTTGTGACTTTTCAGATATTGTATTAAGATTATGATTTAATTTATGGGCTGCTTTCAGTTTGATCTTACTATGATTTATTTGTAAATAGCCCTCGTCTAGTCTTAATTTTTGTTCAGTAAGAATTTTGGTTCCTAAAATCCCGTCGTAAGGTAAACAAAAATTTGGTGGTGCTACATGGAAATCAATATTCAGTCCATTTATATTCATTTTAATTACTCCTAATGTTTCAATTGTTTTATCTGTAATACCAGATAAATGAATTTTCCTATTTTCTAAAATTATATTAGAAGGTATCTGATTTCCCTTGATAATATTTAACTGACCCCCACTATCTACAAGTAAATTACATTTTTTATTTGTGTAGTGGTTTTCTATTTCAATATACTGCAGTGAGTTTTCTAATTTCAGAAAATACATTGCAATTTTGGTTGCTGCTATTCTTTCTTGTGTTTTTTCATTTTTAATACTATTTATTTCAAAATCACTTAAATTTATTTCGTTATTATTTATAATTTCTGATCTATTTATTGCCTTATTTTTCTCGATGTTTTCCGTAATATTCTTTAAATTCTTTGTAATCAATAAATCGATGTCCGTGTCTTTCCCTCCGTTGGTGATACCATCACTATTAAATGTACCTACTTTAATATCTGCGCTATCTTTGAGTGGTTTTTTGTTAATCCTTCTAGTCCACTCATTTCCAGAAGAATTTGTTAGTTTTCCGAAGTTTGTTGATTAAGTACTGATCGTGACGCACATTCCTCAGTTGTGTCATTCGTGTTTTTACAAATTTTACAAAATTTATCTAATTTATTTTGTAGCATCTTGATTTCATGGCAATTGTTTATTTGATGTCCATTTTTATTGCAAAAAGAGCATTTAATTTGTGCCGTCAGATTTTTTAATTTTCTACAATCTTCCAATGTATGCCCGATGAAATTACAATATTCGCATTTTATACTTTGTGTATTAAAGTTCCCCCGATAATTACTGTTTGAATTCCTTGAAAAATGATTGCTGTTCTGGTTATTTGTTCGGAAAAATCCATTCCTATTTTTATCTCGATGTTCATAGGATTTATTTAAGGCATTGTAATTGTTACTTGGGAATGTACATTGTTGGTTATTGCTTATTTTCCTACAACTTTTTGCTGAATGCCCCGGCATCTCGCAAAATTGACAAACTTCTTTATCCTGAGAGTTTTGTTGTCTATTTTGCATAATTAAAACTTTTACTCTCGCAATCCGCGGTTTCGTGACCTTCATCTGCACATATCGCGCACCATATCGTTCCTTTGTTTATCGTGCAGTATTTCATTAAATGCCCGAGGTTGTTGCACCTCTTACACAATGCTGACGAGCAATTTTTAGCTGTGTGTGACGCGCTGCCACAGGCGTCGCATACTTCCGTAATTCTTACCGAATTATTGCACGTAAGCGGATCGTGTCCTCTTTCCTTACATCTCCAACACAGCTCGTATTCTGTAATAGTAGGACATTGCGTAACCTCGTGCCCCATATTTTGGCAGTATTGACAACGATTACTCTGCATCTTATTTAACTTACACGCATCTATTGAGTGGCCTTCCGTACTACACAATTTGCAAATTAATTTTATTACGTGCTTAGCTGTTCTGCAATGATATGATACATGCTCCTTACTTTTGCAATAAACACATGAAGCTTTCATGCAAAATAATGCTTCGTGATTTATTTTCTTACATAATTGGCAAAAAACTTGTTTAATTGTGTTTGGAATTGGAGTTTCGAAATTAAACAATATGCTTGTAGTATCATTTCTTAAGCTATTTTGCTTTTTTAAGTTTGATTCTATTTCAATTGCTTTTTGTACTGCGTTATCCATGTCTTGGTGTTCTCCGAGTCTGATTCTAATTTCTTGTTTTAATCCTTTTTTAAAATTACTGAGTATGTCGGTTTTTAATCTAGTTTTATATTCTGTTAGAATTTCTCCTGTTACATTAGGTTCTAATTTTTTTAATTCTATTATTTGTGTACCCAACACTCGTAATTTGTTTGCAAAACATAGTACATCTTCATCTGATTTTTTAATTTGTTGTGTTAGGTTTCCGTATAATGAATGTATATTATCCGTTGAGGGATATATTTTACGTATTGTTTTACTAAAAGTTTCAATACTTTCAATTTCTACATTTGCTAATGCTTTATAAATTTCTCCTTTGAGCTTTATTTTGAGGATCTGTACTAGGTTCGATTCATCATTATTCGATATTATTCTTTTTGCTTGTTTTAATTTTTCTATATATTCCTCTAGTTGGATATTTTTCCCGTCAAAATCCGGTACTAACTTTGCAACTTCTTTAAGTGGTAATTTTAATGCTTGATTTGCCATTTCTGGTTCTAGATTTATTAAATCTTCGTTTATTTGAATTTCTGGCTGTTCATTATTACTTGTATTATCTCTAGCCAAAATCAAACTTTGTTCATTAAAAAATCCTTCTATATGCGTGTAGTCGTGTTGCCTACCGTTTTCTACATATATTGATTCTTCAAAAAATGCTGGGCTCTGACTTGCTGTGTTTGGAGTACGAAAATTTGTTGGTGATAATATATCCCGTTTTATTTCCGGAATAAAAAGATTATTTATATTTTTATTTGATATATCTTGTTTTTGTGTGGGGTTTTTAATATTCTGTTTTTTGACTGAATGTTGTGCATCTAGTTCGTTATGGTCTATTTTTGAAGTTGATGGAATTGAAAGTATTTCCTCATTTTCCTGTGTTTTTGAGTTAATGTAGATATCCGATGAAGTTCTATTTAATTGTGTATTTGGAGGTGATCTTGGTACTTTTGGTCTTCTTTCAAAAATGTTCGTTTGTTTATTTATATCATCTACTTGCTTTTTAAGTTCTGGATTTCTTTGGGTAGTCCGTCTGGTTACAATCCCTTCGTTTCCCTTATTTTCTATACCTTTCTGATTTGACATGACATATTACTTCTTTGTTTATACTATACTTAATATATCTTTTAAAATATGTTTTTATTATTAATTCCACTATTTTTCTGTATATATTTTGTAATTGTTTATTTCACAATATAATTTATTTATTTATTTGTCACTTTTATAAATTTTTTCCTTTGCTTAGTTTTTAGTGTTTTATCTTTTATTGTTTAAACTGTAATGTTTATTTATGCAATTTTTATTTAATTGATCAATTTGTTTAATATTATTATTCGTTTTCTTGAGCTGCGTTGATCATTATTCTATGTTTATTTTTCGTGTGCTGTATTTTCGATTTATGTGATCGTTGTTCTTAATTTTTTTGTAATTATAATTTGTCTTTATGATATTTTGTTTTATTTATTGTAGTATTTTCTTTTGGTTTTACTTTTATATCTTTTTATTATTGATTTTTTTCAATTTCTTACTTGTATTAGACTGCTATTTTCGCGTAATATATCTTGATTTCACTCTGTAAATTTATCTTTTCACTTGCTATTTCAGCTATAATTTGTTATATAATTTGTTGTTAAAAATTTTTCTTACTTCTTTGTTTTATTACTCCTTGTAGTGTCGTAACTTTTTTCGTTTGTATTTTTATTTTTCAATTTTCTATCTGTACTAGACTGTATTTGTATTTTGCGTAATATATTTTTGAAAAATGTCATTTGTTTTGTAGAAATTTTTCTTATTTCCGTATTTATCATTTGTTGAATACTTGTTAATAACTCGACGAGCCGTACTTCTTTATCTTCCGAAATTTGGGCGATTCATGCTACAATGATCCCCCCAACTTCTTACTGCAAAGCAAGAAGCTCGGACTTATTCTATGTTAGTTATATTTATATAAGAATATTTTCTTCGTCTTTCAAGAGCTTATTTTATCTACTTTAAAACATTTAAAGTTTGATTTAGCTGATCTAACGAACTTTTCCTTCGACTGTGTACCGGAACCAATGTGACGTTCCGAAAAATAGTTATTTTATTTCTTTTATTTTAAGTAGTCTAGTGAACTAATTTTCGATCGGTACCGGAACCACTGTTAAGTTCCGGAGAAAAGTTATTTTTATTCTTTAATTTGAAATAGTCTAGTGAACGATTGTTCGATCAGTACCGGAACCACTGTTAAGTCTTGAGTGTCGAGGAATCTACTCTTATATGTGTATTGAAATTTGTATGGTTTATCTTCAAATTATATTTGAATGATATATGTATATATATATATATATATATATATATATATAAATATGAAATTCTGGAAGTTTGAGGATTATATTCAGCACCCGCTTGGAAGTTTGAGGGGTTATGGGAAGTTTGAGGAGCCTCCTCAAACTTCCAATCTATATATTCAGCATCCGAGCGGAAGTTTGAGGGGTTTTCTAGAGTCTATTTGTCTAGAGTCGGTAACCTGAGGGTTATTATTTCTTTAGCCACTCTGACCGACCGGGGTTGAGCTCCTCAAACTTACTAGCCTGTATATATATATATATATATATATATATATATATATATTATATTTTCAATTGATATTTGATTTATATTACCTTTATTCTGGGCGTAGGCTCTCGTAAATAATAAACAGCTGATTAGTTAGATGCACTATTTATTGAAAGATATAAGATTTATAAATAAGACTGTGCGATTTACAACTTATTAACTTTGTTAAACAATATATAATACCGATAGATTATTGAAATTATTGATGTAAGAAATTCTCTTCGTAATTGAATGTAGGGTATTTGACCCGTATAAAATATTCGCTTCTCCTCTTGTCGGCTGGAGTGGTACGGAGCTCGCGACTTTTGCACGATTACTGGTTTGTGTGTTGAGAGTCGCCGTATTTATTAAGCGGTTAAATTAGGTTGAAGATGATTGAGATCATCTTATTTGGCAATGTAATTGTCTCCAATCGTATTAAATTCGGTAGTCACATTGCGAAATGCTGATTCTAAAGAAAATATAATACGCAAGTTTGATGACCTACTGCTACGTCACGATTGCCTCGTATTAAAAAATTTCAACGTTGTAAAGTTCGCTCGCTTCGGCGTGATGCCACTTGCATTAAAAAGCAACGTTGTCAAAATTCGCATATACGACATTTGTATGTCAGAAAATTACTGGCGATAAATATGCATTGTTAATTTGATTTTAGAGATACGTCACGGACGTAACAATATTTAAACTTTGCTAATATTTTCTATACCCAAAAAATGACCTGAAAAATTTTGTAAAATATACATTTCGACGTAAAAAAATGTCACCTTTTGATGAAAATATTTTCGAATCGATTAGAAACAATTATGGTAGTGAAAAATGAATTGTTTATAAAAAATGGGATTTTTAGTTAACAAAAAATGCATTTTTAAGGTGGTTCCCATTTTTTTTTTCAAAATCTGATCTGGTAGATCGATTCCTCGTCGTTTTTTACCTAAAAGAAAACTTCTGGCGCCATATTTTTTTGAAAATTCAGAGAATTTTGTGTAAAAGTCTTTTTTCGAATCCCGTTTTTTTGTTGTTTAACGCCCTGTATAAAAAAATGTAACAACAATATTCAAAAAAGCGGTAGCCTATCTTATACCTTACGATATGAACTACCAATTTTCACTATGATATTCCCATAATAATCATTTTCCGCGTGGAGACTGATTTTTGTTCATTTTTTCAGCGTTTCGGACCACTGTGCGTCGTTGTCTCTGGGTAGCGCAAAAAGTAAGGTTAATACATTTATAACAGAAGCTTCAACGATCTTAAAGTTTCCGTTAAAAAATCATTTTGCCCTTGAGAAAAATTTTTCAGGGTTCAGGATGTGTGGGTGTATGGGATTAGCATGCGTGGGGTAGGGATGTGTGGGACTGAGGGGTGTGGGGTATGGTTGTGGGACCGGGGTGTAACAGTTCAGCATGTGAGGGCATGAAGTGTGTGGGGTTAGGATGTGCGAGTTTGAGTTTTGTTTACTAGGATGTGTAAGTTTTGGGTATGTGGGTTTGGGGTGTGTGTGTTTTGGGTGTGTGGGTTCCTCTATTAAGCCAACGATCAATTTGAACCAGCTTAGTCTGTGGTTCATGGAAAAAAACGATTTTAAACGGACTTTTCTGAGTTTGACCTAGATTTGACCTGAAATGACCTTGGAAAAAATTTCTCAATATGATTTTGAACATAAAATTTCCCGCTCTTTCCGAATCCGGGGTCAAAACTACGTGTTTCCATATGAAAAAACCACTTTGACCTTGAAATAACCTCAAAGGTCAAGTTCAAGGTCAAAGTCGTTAGCGCGATTATGTGGCCCCCTTTGTCCCCTATAACTTTTGTCTGAAACATTTTTCTCCTTCTGGCTTAGATTCCGAGAAATCCGGGTGCGGCGATTAAAATGGGTCACCGTGTATATGTATATGTATATGTATATGTATACAATATTGGTCGATCAAGCGCTTGAAGCCCACGAAAATTACCTCCCCTTATACTATTTATTTATTCGCGTTGCCTTGAATTTAACCTAAATTATTATATTTATCTTGCGTTTTAACCGGGGATACCAATATTATCCACACATACATATACTTCCACAGTCTACGTTACCATCAACATATATTTTAATTCTATAACAATGAATAATTATGCCTTTAATTGTATACCGATTTTTCCTTTCCTATGGCTCTGAGTGAGAGAAGCGACGTGTTAGCTTGGCTTGTCTGCGCTGGAAGATGGGGCCTGGGGCTGTCGATCTCGCACAGATACTCTGTACTATTTGTTGCTCGTAACCCTTAATAAAATTCACACAACTCGCTTGACTCGCACTTATTATAATCGGAAGATAGATACACTTTATTAATTCAATTATTTTTCACTTATTTTTCTTATCCTTATCAATCAACTCAAAATGTTCTTTTATATTGTCGCTAGGTTTTGTTATAAAACTATTTGTATTTCTTTTTAATTCTATTAATAATATTAACAGTGATGCTAACCCCGGGTATTTCTTTATAAACCTTTTATAACTTTTATTATTCCTTTTATTAACGTAGCTAGACTTCACTCAAGGTTTACGTGTCTGGGTATATATATGTTTTTGTAATAGTATAGCACTCACACCTTTAAGATTCTTTAAAAATAAAATGTTTTTCTTGATTTCTGTAATATTTTAGTATTAACACTCTTTAATTGTTTTCGATTAACTATATATTATTTTTGTTTTCATACAAAATGAATGCGGGTACTCGTTGCTTCTATTTCGGCCGAGATTCAAAAAGGACTGCCCATTCGTCCGTCGGAGTGCCCACGCGACGTGTTCATAATTTTCCTCCCACTCTCTTTCGCATTTTCGCTCTCCCTCACACTCTCATACAAGTAGGCATCGGCAGCCGCGCCGTCCCCGAGAGATGCTGCCCCCACAGCGTCGCTAGGCTAAGCGAGCGTGCGGCGACCGTCTGTTGCTGCGCGGTCAGCACCTCGAGCACGCCGTGGCTGCCTTCCCCCCTTAATCGCGCAACGGAAAAGGGTGTCGGATTTCTCTGACTCAACGATAAGAATACTGCGTTCTTCTGAACTATGAATTTACTATATTACTAACTTAATGTAAAAACAGAAACGGGGAGATTCGACGCCCTTTCACATTGGTGTCACGTAACATTTCGTCTTTCAGGGTTTTTGCAAATAAACACGTCATCAGGGGTAAACAACCCTTTAGGCACAAAATACTTTCAAACTATTAAAATTAATATTTTAAGTTATATATACGAGGGTCATTTGATAAGTACCTAGCCTACAAATGAAAACACCAAAATTTTACAAAAAATATAATTTATTTTTCAATGTAGTCTCCTTTTAGTTGAATACACTTGGTCCAGCGGTGTTCCAATTTTTTTAACCCCGTTGAAAAAAATGTTTTCTCTTGGTTTGCAAAATAGGCCTCCGTGGCGGCGATTATTTCGTTATTGGAGTGGAATCTCTTCCCGGCGAGCGAATTTTTTAGGTTCGGAAACAAAAAAAAGTCGCACGGAGCCAAATCTGGAGAATACGGTAGATGGGGCAGCAGTTCGTAGCGTAATTCGACCAATTTAGCCGTGGCGAGGGCAGAAGTGTGAGCCGGTGCATTATCGTGGTGGAAAAGCACTTTCTTTTTAGACAAATGGGGCCGTTTTTCTTCTAACACGGCGTCAAATCAGCTCAATAGTTCGGCGTAGTACTGTCCTGTGACCGTTTTGCCCTTCTCCAGATAGTCAATAAAAATCACACCTTGAGAGTCCCAGAAAACAGTGGCCATCACCTTTCCGGCCGACGGGACCGTCTTCGCCTTCTTCGGAGCATGTTCACCGGGTAAGGTCCACTGTTTTGACTGCTCCTTGGTCTCTGGAGTGTAGTAGTGAATCCATGTTTCGTCGACGGTCACGTAACGACGCAAAAACTCTTTTGGATTGCGATTAAACAGCTCCAAACACTGCTCTGAACTGGTCACACGGATGCGCTTGTTGTCTGCAGTCAGCAAACGCGGCACCCACCTTGCTGACAGCTTCCTCATGCCTAAAATCTGGTGTAGGATATGCCACACGCGTTCTTTTGAGATGCCTACTATCGCAGCTATCTCGTGCACCTTTAATCGGCGGTCTGACAAAACGATATCGTGTATTTTTGTCACGTTCTCCTCCGTAGTGGCTGTTCTCGGAGCACCTGGGCGTGGATCATCAAAAACCGACGTACGACCACGTTGAAACTCATTATACCAAAATTTAACGGTCGCCATCGAAGGAGAGGCATCCCCATACACTGCATCCAAGCGTTCTTTAATTTCACTGCGCGATTTCCCTTCCAAAAACAAGAATCGAATCACCGACCGATATTGTTCTTTCTCCATTTTTTCAAAAATCAACGGACACATTTGCTTTCACACGCTCTCAAAAATAAACTACAACTCCGATCCGGCTGAAATTTCGTCTGTAACCGTTTACAGGAAGAGACTGCACTGTAGTGTATTTCTGGTGCGATAGTGGCACCATCTGGCGGTGAGGCTAGGTACTTGTCAAATGACTCTCGTATATATATATATATATATATATATATATATATATATATATATATATATATATATATATATATATTGTAACGGGGTCGATACGGAGGAGAAGAGTAAAAAATACGCACCGGCATCGGGTATCGAACCCGAGCCGTCCGGACCGGAGGCGAGTGTCTGCCGCGAGACTACCAACGCACTGCTCCCTGGCCCTCTATCTGGTGCGCTAACCGCAGGTGCCGGTAACACAGGGCCCTACTCTTGCACCGGCTAGCGCTGTATCACACCTCGTTATATCCCCCACCCAAATTGCGAGCGTTAACGTCCTCGAACGAGTGTTATACCCTAAGAAGGCTTCTCCATGCTCAACCGCCATTCAGGAGTAATCTCGACTGAATGCTTCTGCGGGAGTCTCGTAGACTCTATTCTACGTGGAGGATGGATCAGTACAAGAGAAATCCTCTCATTTCTTTGACTGAAAACATGCGGCCCTCGTGCGATCAGACTTGAGTGAAAAACCCCGCTCGGTTCTTGCGACTCAAGTCGCGCGTGTGGGTGGAAGGAAGAATTTCGATCGGACTTCTTTCGGATCGTGGAGTTTCAAAGGAAACGTGGATTATTTCCTTGGGCGCCATGTAACGGGGTGGATACGGAGGAGAAGAGTAAAAAATACGCGCCGGCATCGGGAATCGAACCCGAGCCGTCCGGACCGGAGGCGAGTGTCTCTACCGCGAGACTACCAACGCACTGCTCCCTGGCCCTCTATCTGGTGTGCTAACCGCAGGTGCCGGTAACACAGGGCCCTACTCTTGCGCCGGCTAGCGCTGTATCACACCACGTTATAATATATATATATATATATATATATATATATATATATATATATATATATTTATATTTATACACACACTCACACACTTATCGGGGTTTATGTAGCCGAAGACTGTATATTAGTACCTACAGCCCAGAGTTCCCTATGGTAAGAGACTAAAGAAATAATGGATCCTGGGGTTATAGACTAGGTCGGGCCGCATAAACCCCTATATTTAGAAATATTATGAAGCCCGGGCTGCATATTTAAAATCGGGCTCGATAAACCCCTATATATAAAAAAACGGGTTTTATAAACCCCTTTCCAGAAATGTATAAATATATATATACATATATATGTGAGGCGTTTCACGTCAAATGTCCCAGCGCGGCGCGCGAGCGCCAAATCGTGCTATATCTAGCTCATGTTTACGATACTAAAACGTACTTAAAAAAATTTTATGATAAGCATTTCCGACGTATTTTTTCCTCAGCTTTCCAATGGTGTAGGCAGTTTCCCCGGAATTTTCCATTTTTGCCTTCAAAAAGTACAAAACGTGTATTATCTTAAAAAGTGTATTTTTAATATTTTTTTTGACCCTCTAGATCGAAAGCTGAGCATTTTTTACGTAGGAAAGGATAGTTTCCAAAGAGTGCCCGAAAGGTTTTCTGCGAGAAATAGAATGCGAAAGAGTAGACGCATCTGCTCGGCAACCCCCGTATAAAATAAACTCGCTCCGCTCGTCAACCCCCATATAAAATAAATTTAAAAATTTTATATTTTGGAATAAGTGAACAAATCACCCTGATGTTCATTATTTTAAATTATTACACTTATTTTATTACTTATAAATTATTACTTATTTTGTTACTTACTTTATAAATATTGAACAATATTTTAAATTTAACCAATAACTGTGTTGCGTTAATTCGTTTTATATAAACTTTATTAACTAAAAAGATTGGTTGAAGAGACGAACAGTTTTCCACGTTACCCTGGGGGTACTATGGACCGTTGGATTGTTATTTGAAGTGGCATCCTTCGACAATAGCCCTACATTACTACTATACCTAAAATTTTATGAAATTTTATTAAATATATTTTTATATCATTTATATTATATTTTGAAATTTAGGAAAATAATAAATTAAAAATAAATTATATGATTTATATTATCTTTAATATACCCTTGAATGTTTTTATAAGCTTTTTATTATTTTGAACCTGTGAGAATTCCCTAATTTATAATGAGGACATGCTGTGGGTGTTTACAAATAAATTGAGAGCCAAACACTTCAGTCAATTAAACTATAATATATTCAAATAACTATAAAATATAAATTACTATTATATATGTCGATAAGTCATTTAAAAATTGATATAAAGGTTTTTTCAAGAATAAGTATAAAATGTGTGAGATGTTACAATTAAATAGTTGAGTGTATGACTGTTACATAATTCTGAGTGTATGAGTGTTACAAAATTCTGTGAGTATTGGTGAGTTTGCTTTTTGAGTGTATGAGTTTTCTGTGTGACTTTGCGAATCACTGATGAGAGTGCTAACCATACAATAAACAACACAATCAATTATTATTGAGTTGATTGTGGTTGAGTTTTCAATGAGATGACACGATTAGGTATTACCTACCTAATCGTGCCTGAGTATTCCTAAGTATATCGCGTGGCTATGCGTTCCGTATAGCAGCGCACCTTTGTATAAAATGGCCGCATATAATTGAGTTGTTACCTTCTCGTACGTAGAGGTTATATTAATTCTTACGCTGATGAGTTGGTCGAGTGATGGTGATGCCGCAACAAAGATGAGCAGTTGAGAAGAGCCGTATGTTGAGCATGGTGATTAAAATGAGACAGCCGGTGAGATGAGTGTGAGGATGCGAAGCAGCCGATGAGAGAGGCCATATCAGCACTCCTGTTGAGTTTGGCGTAGCAGTTGCTGAGATGTATCGCCTCGTTGCTAGCTAGATGCAGCAAGCCTTCCCGGGTTGCGCATTGCAACACAACCCTGCCGTAAGGAGTTGCCATATGAGAATGTCCGGGTAAGAAGCTGCCTCGTGGTGTGCTCAACGCATCGAGCGCCGGTGAGCAAAATGCCGCATGAGTATCACCGCCGTGTGAGAAGTTTCCGTGTGAGAACACTAGTGAAACCTCCTCCTTGAGAGCAGCCTCCAAAGTGCAGCAGATGCCGTTTGAGTTTCACCGCCGTGTGAGAATCACTGCCGCACTAGAAGATGCCGTACGAGCAGTCCAAGCACTTCGTGGCAAGCACGCAATGGACTATACCGTGTGAGAACTGCTGTTGTATGATCGTAGCCGCGTGAGCCGATGCCGCATAACATCCATGTGGAGAGAGTGAGAAAGATCACACCTGAGTCCATCCGATGAGAATTGCCGAGGATGTCCGCACTGAATCTCCACGTGGCCCACCGCTACAGGAGTGGAGCCTGAGAAGAGCAAGAATGCCACACTTGAGTCCATCCGGTGTGAGAGCTGCCGAACTTGTACACTGAAACTCTCCACGATGCCGACCGTTTTAGAGCGAGAGTTTGACCAGATTGAGCGAGAATACCGTGAGAGGCGGCCATGCGGCCTCGTGGCGAGCACGCCGTTCAGACTTTTTCTAGCGACAGACTGAATGAGCATTTCCGTCTTCTTCCTCGCCTCGTTGTTACCGAGGAGTGAGTCAAATCAGCGTCTCTCTCATTTACATGTGTAAGAATGAGAGAGACAGCATGATTTTTGCCATACTCGGCTAATCAGTATAGCGATTCAGCTGTTCCGCAGAGAACAGCTGCTGAGTGCTGCCGTCGCATGGCCGCCTGCTGAGTTATCCCTCAGTCGCGCAACCGCGGGAAATTCAAAACTTGATATTTCCCAAACATTCCGCCCGCCATCAACCGATAGGTTGATTAAAATTCCGATGATGCTGGTCCGATGGCGAGTTGCTGACTCCCGAGTGGATTGAGAGGTCGCCGTCTTGAGTTTCTTCTTATATGGTTGTGAGTTCTCTAATGAGGTAGTCCAATATTTTCTGATAGTAGCCATATACTATTTGAGAATTATCCGTATTGAGTACCATGAACTCCACTTGATTTCGTGAGATAAGTGATGTCTTTTTGATGTTGATTGAGACCGTTGTTGAGACGACTTGCTGCCAGAGTTACTGAGTCATCCATAAAGGAGTTTCCCAACTGGACAGCTGAAATTCATTGACAGTTAGAAACCAAGTGAAACATTGAGTTTAATATCTTGATGATGAGAACAAAGCCAACGTGAGTGTATCTTCTGAATCCTTTTGGAGTGGTCGTAATGGCTTTGAATTGAGCAAACCTTCACTTGAGTCAGCCAAGATGATGAAATTCCAATTTGAGAATAATGTTGTCCATGGTCTATTGGCGATGAAGTATTATTGATTTCACCACTGCTTTCCACTTACATCATACGAAATGCTGCAGGTGGGTTGAGTATCCATGGAGTACCATCATTGATGAGAGTTGTACCAAGTTGAATTTTTGTTGAGAATGTTGCGAAGGTAGTTCTCCATTTAAAATAAACCATATGTAAGCCGTAATGAAACCATTCGGATGAGTAGCCACTGACCGTGTATGGATGAACTGCTGATGACAATGCTGTAAGAGAGCACACAAATACAAATTCAGCATTTGTATGTTTTGGATTCACACCCCTTCGATGAGTTGATGAGTGGTCCTGCTAAATTGATCCCAGTGTGAGTGAAGGGTGGTGATGGAGTGGTTCAGTGCCCTGGATAGTTGCCCCATGAGTTGCTGAGTCCGATGAGTCCGATACCTCGCACAAGTCACAGAATCCGGAATAAATGACTTGGCCGGAGCTCTGCTTCCAATAATCCAAATTTCCTGCCTGATGTGTGCAAGTGAGTTTTCTCGGTGCCACCGAGAGATATTGTTATGTGAGAATGCCGAATGATAAGTGATGAGTTGACTGCACCGTAGAAATGTAGCTGGAGGTTGAGTGATATTCTAGTTGAGGTTTTAACCGACTTCCTACGTAGATAATTCCTTCTGAGTGAATGTATGCAGTCAATCTATTGAATAGATGATTCCGTGGGACTTGAGAATTTTCAGCATAGTAAGTTCCAGATGGAAATGAACTTGCTGAGTTTTCTTGATCCAGAAGAATTTTTCTTTGCTGATCAGATCAGCTGTGAGTCTCATCTCTGTTTAATTTTCCCTTTTGCGGACGAGATCCCATGAATTTTCCGAATGGGATGTGGGTGCAGTGAGTGTGACCTTTGCCTCTTTCTGGAGGGTGTTCCTTGTTTTATGAGTCTGCTTGAGATGGTCATGATGATTAATTGCCTTTGGTTGTTGGAATTATTCTTTAAGTGAGTGCAACCATGGTTCCAACAGATTCCTTCCATCATGAGGCACGTGAGATTATGCGTGTGCATGCCATATTCTGATCTATCTATAAATGAACATGAGCGCTTGGCAACTGAACATTGTCCAAATATACCTCCTGAGTAACCTTGCCGCTCTGAACTCCAACCTTGATATGGAGTTCGGGTTGAGTGTTGCCTTCCTTCTTGATGAGACTAGGAATAATAAGCCAATTGTGAGAAATGTGGTTTACCGTGGGGTGCTGTAGCCGTTGCCTATTGCGAAGCATTCGAAAAGCCATAAGTTTTGAGAACCGAATACAATTGAGTGAGATCTTCTCGAATTTGCAGCTATTCTTTGCAATTGAGTTAAACTTGTTTGTCCTATGAGTACTTGAGTAGCCACAGCTCTTGTAGGAGAATTTGAAAGAATAACCACAGATGAGATTGTCCATGCGGGATCGAATAGTGGTGAGTTTTGACAGAGAATTATCCAGTTGTGATTATTTCTTGAGTGAGCGGCAATATCATTCAGATGTAAATTTAATTGATAGTGAAATCCGTTATAATTTGAGTAATTTCGTGACGTAATCATCATAATCTATAGCTTGAGTTGCTAGTGAGTAATTCCTTGAGAAACATCGGCAAATTGAGTTTGCACTTTGGCTAATGAATGGCCGCCCGCCGTGCAAAACCCTGATAACTGCATGGCCCTTGTGCTTGATTGTGTCCTTTCATGTAACTCCGCCGAAGTTGTCATCCATATCCTTCCAAAGAGGATTGAGTCTGTTGCTCGAGGATTATTAGTTCCTTTATTCGTCACCAGCTGAAGAAGAGTGCAGATACCCAAGTAACGTTGCTCGTGTTCCATATGTGAATTTTGCTTAAACGAAGTATGTGAGCTGGTCCGGCTCATCCATCCATGAAATGCGCAATACCATCCGTTGTAGACGCTATCATGATTGCAATTGACAGCAACTGCTTGAGGTACGCTTGAGCTTTGCCAAATGAGTTGTTCAGTACATCAGCTGAGGTTTGAGATAACCTTACTTGATGATTTGCGATAGGTTCTATCATACTTAATCTATCTATCTATCTTGATAAGGTTAGGATGATAATTTAACCATAATAGTCAGCACCTATGAGTACATCCACAGGTTGAGATTTCCAGAAGGTACGATCTGCCAAGCGTAATTTCTGTGTATGGTTCCACATAAGCTGCACACATTTCTCTGATGTCAGAGTTGATGAGATTTGGCGTATAATGTGAGCAGTGATCCTAGCCTTGAGATTTTTGTGGATGGGCTGTAAGTCTATTTGAACCTTTCCTCATGTATGAGATGATTGCGTACCTCCAATTCCAATGATTGGAATAGATGAGCGTTGCCGTGGAGCGTTGAGTCCTCGAATAGCATCTTTTGAGATAAATCATAATTCTGATATTAAATAGACTCTTGATCCAAGTTTATGAGAGGGTACCGGTATGTCGTATCATTTCAATGCAGTTGCAATAATGAAAATTGAGTAAATGAGTGTTGCAGCTGAGTTGACCTTGAGTGTGGGTGATTGCGCCGAAATCCAATTTTTGAGTGATTTTTATCCAAGTGATACATCTTGAGTGAACATTCCTTGGTCTTGCACCTATGTGTGACGTCCGGTTATTGATGCATAAATCCAAAAATCTGAAGCACATTGCAATTGTAAGAAAAGTAACAAGAGTGTAATTGCATCTCTGTATTTCGTTGAATCGAATAATATCAACGCCACAATAGAGTGAGTGAGTTCACTTCCAATAGGTGCAAGTGTGATGAGTAATGCATCTTAAATGAATCACTTTCGGTTGAGATGTCCTTGTAGAATTCCTATGAGGCATCTTGCTGAGTTAACTGCTAAGGCAGCGCTGAGTTTGTACGTTCACACAGTGATCCACGTGTAGTGATGAGTTTCATTGAGGTTGTCCGTTTGAGAGTTGAGAGTGCCCAAGTCACTGGTCAGAATCGCATCCATGAGTCTGTTAATCTCCTTGGCCTCAGCATCATCAGCCATGATCCAATGCATGTACTCTAACACACACCACAGCATGTTTTATCCGGCTCGAAGGACCAAATGTTTGAGAATTCCCTAATTTATAATGAGGACATGCTGTGGGTGTTTACAAATAAATTGAGAGCCAAACACTTCAGTCAATTAAACTATAATATATTCAAATAACTATAAAATATAAATTACTATTATATATGTCGATAAGTCATTTAAAAATTGATATAAAGGTTGTTTCAAGAATAAGTATAAAATGTGTGAGATGTTACAATTAAATAGTTGAGTGTATGACTGTTACATAATTCTGAGTGTATGAGTGTTACAAAATTCTGTGAGTATTAGTGAGTTTGCTTTTTGAGTGTATGAGTTTTCTGTGTGACGTTGCGAATCACTGATGAGAGTGCTAACCATACAATAAGCAACACAATCAATTATTATTGAGTTGATTGTGGTTGAGTTTTCAATGAGATGACACGATTAGGTATTACTGACCTAATCGTGCCTGTGTATTTCCTAAGTATATCGCGTGGCTATGCGTTCCGTATAGCAGCGCACCTTTGTATAAAATGGCCGCATATAATTGAGTTGTTACCTTCTCGTACGTAGAGGTTATATTAATCCTTACGCTGATGAGTTGGTCGAGTGATGGTGATGCCGCAACAAAGATGAGCAGTTGAGAAGAGCCGTATGTTGAGCATGATGATTAAAATGAGACAGTCGGTGAGATGAGTGTGAGGATGCGAAGCAGCCGATGAGAGAGGCCATATCAGCAATCTTGTTGAGTTTGGCGTAGCAGTTGCTGAGATGTGTCGCCTCGTTGCTAGCTAGATGCAGCAAGCCGCCCTGGGTTGCGCATTGCGACACAACCCTGCCGTAAGGAGTTGCCATATGAGAATGTCCGGGTGAGAAGCTGCCTCGTGGTGTGCTCAACGCATCGAGCGCCGATGAGCAAAATACCACACTTGAGTCCATCCGGTGTGAGAGCTGCCGAACTTGTAAACTGAAACTCTCCACGAGGCCGACCGTTTCAGAGCGAGAGTTTGACCAGGTTGAGCGAGAATACCGTAAGAGGCGGCCATGCGGCCTCGTGGCGAGCACGCCGTTCAGACTTTTTCTAGCGACAGACTGAATGAGCACTTCCGTCTTCTTCCTCGCCTCGTTGTTACCGAGGAGTGAGTCAAATCAGCGTCTCTCTCAATTACATGTGTAAGCATGAGAGAGACAGCATGATTTTTGCCATACTCGGCTGATCAGTATAGCGATTCAGCTGTTCCGCAGAGAACAGCTGCTGAGTGCTGCCGTCGCGCGGCCACCTGCTGAGTTATCCCTCAGTCGCGCAACCGCGGGAAATTCAAAACTTGATATTTCCCAAACAGAACCATATATATTTATTTGTTCCTTTTATATATATTTTTGCTTTTAAACATTATATTGCATACATGAAAGAATTTAATATAATTTATTGTAAATGATTTTAAAATTAATATAATTTTATTTTCCTTAAATTTCAAATATTCCATTTTCATACTTAATAATAATTTACTTCATAATAATTTTCTTTTATTTCATTGAATTTTTATATTTATTACTTCTATTTAAAATTGACAAAAATATTTATAAAATAATAATTTTCAAATTTTTAATTAAATTTTCTTTAACATATCCTGTGTCGTTTTTGTAAGCTATTTATAATATGGAAATATATATTTTTATTTTTTCTGTTATATATATTTTTGCTTATAAACATTATATTGGATACGTGAAAGAAGTTAATGTAAAATAATAGATTCAGAATTAATATAACTTAATACTATTTTTGTGAAATTTCAAATATTTTATACTAAAAAATTGAGTTTAAATTGTATATTGAAAATATTATGTTTGATTTTGATTTATTTTATTTTTCATATTTAATTAAATTTTGTAAATAATTTAAATCATATTCTATAAGTAAATTATTACAATAGTTATTATATTTGTTTTCTTCTTTTTCATGGGTTTCTATTATTTCATTCAATTTGTCTAACTTTATAGCATCTTTTAAATTATATACTTCTATGTATTTATTTTGTGTTGGATCCCAAATTAACGGTGTTTGTATCATAGTAATATTGTTATTATATTCATTGATATAATTATTTAAATGTATTTCACATTCGTTTGGTCATTTATATGATTCTGTAACTGTTCGTTTAATTCATCTAATTCTCTTGCGTGTTGTATACTACTCACAATTCAATATACATATTTTGCACAGGATCCCATCTTAATGGACTAGGTTTTGAATCACCTTGTTCAGCCATCTTATATTTTACTAAATAATAGTTAATTACATTAAGAAAAATAATTTACATTAAATATATAATTAAAGTAAATTTTAATTATATTATGTAATTAATTATTGTTTTATATTTTTTCTTAAATTATTTTGATCAATTATATTATGTTATTATTCTAATATCGTTAAGAAGATCATAATATTAAAATATCATATGAATATTTTATTGTATATTTATTAAATTTTAAAATGTTATTATTTTATTTATACCATTATTAGTTTATTATATTATAATCTTATTATTTAAATTAATTATCTAGTATTTCTTTCCAAACAATATTTGTTACTTCTATTTTATTTTCAGATTCATTTTGTGTATATATATATATCTTCCTATATTATATAGTTGTAAGAAAATGTTTACGACTCAGCGCCCCCTCACCCCCCTCGCGCCTCCTCGCCCCCCCCCCAGCTCCCCTCAGCGTCCCCCTCAAAATAACGTAAAAATGTGACTGATTATACGTTTTTTTGAAAGAAATTGTTAGAGGCTCGCCCCCCCCCCTCACCCCCTCAATTGTTTAAGTTATAAATCATGATATAATTAATTCGAAGAATTGTCGAGTATAGCAAGTTCTATGTAATAATATTGATATTTATTTATTTGTATATTTATTTTTTTAAATTGATTTAACTATAAAGATTGGTTGAAGAGACGAACAGTTTTCCACGTCACCCTGGAGGTACTGTTCATTGACGCGTTGGATTGTTATTTTAAGTGGTATCCTTCGCCAATAGCCATATATAACCACTCTTATAATAATATCTTATTGTTCTAAAGAAATGGACACTATCAAAGGATAAAAAGTTTTTCTTATCGAGGACATTTTAGAATAACACAATAATGTATTATATTTACACGTGTAAAATTATAATAATATCAAAGTTGTGGACACTTCTATAACTCCTTTGGATAAACTTTAATAAGGATATAAATCTATAGTCAGTAGCACTGAATATTTATATTATTAAAAATTTTATCATTGCTCTGAAGAAATGGACATTATCAAAGGACAAAAAGTTTTTGTTATCGGGGATATTTTAGAAGAAATGAAAGATATATCGAACATGTAATAAGGAATATTTAAGGAGGAAATTAAATAAGTTATAAATCATGATATAATTAATTAGAAGAATTGTCTAACAGTTTTCCACGTCACCCTAGAGGTACTATTCATTGACGCGTTGGATTGTTACTTTAAGTGGTATCCTTGGCCAATAGCCATATATAACTACTCTTATAATAATATCTCATTGTTCTGAAGAAATGAACACTATCAAAGGATAAAAAGTTTTTCTTATCGGGGACATTTTAGAATAACACAATAATGTATTATATTTACACTTGTAAAATTATAATAATATCAAAGTTGTGGACACTTCTATAACTCCTTTGGATAAACTTTAATAAGGATATAAATCTATAGCCAGTAGCACTGAATATTTATATTATTAAAAATTTTATCATTGTTCTGAAGAAATGGACATTATCAAAGGACAAAAAGTTTTTGCTATCGGGGATATTTTAGAAGAAATGGAAGATATATCGAACATGTAATAAGGAATATTTAAAGAGGAAATTAAATAAGTTATAAATCATGATATAATTAATTAGAAGAATTTTCGAGTATAGTAAGTTCTATTTAATAATATTGATATTTATTTATTTGCATATTTATTTTTTTAAATTGATTTAACTATAAAGATTGGTTGAAGAGACGAACTGTTTTATTAATTAATAATATTTAAAAAGAAAATAGTTGTATAAAAAAAAGAAAAATAATAAAAACAATTAATTATACTAAAAAAGATAAAAAGTTAATACTTACATCAACATTTGAACAAATGAATTTAAAATGCCAATACTGTGGAGCTATGTTTTGGAAAGAAGAAGTGAAAAAACTTAACTGTTGTTGAAACGGCACTATTAGTTTAGCACCATTAAGTAAATATGACGAAAAATTAAAATTTTTATTATTAAACGATAAAATATTTAGGCATTTAATCCGATATTATAATAATTTATTTTGTTTCGCAACATTCAATGCGAATGTTGTTCATAACAAAGAAAAAGCAATATACAATTTAAAAATTCAAGGACAAATATGTCATACAACACCTAACAATTTATTACCGTCTAATAATGAAGAAGCATCATGTGGTCAATTATATATATATACGATAACGAAACTGCTATTCAGAAAAGGTTAAAAAATAACGAAAAATTAAGTAATGAACATATGATTATCGTAACTAAAATAATGAATAATAATCCATATAGTAAAAATTATAAACATTTACATTATGTATCCAATATAAAAAATCTTCCAAATTATAAATTATATTTCATTCGAAAAAATAATAAACTTAAACATCTTTATAATAAACCATTAACATCAGAATGTGGCCGATTATACAAGGGTCATTTGATAAGTACCTAGCCTACAAATGAAAACACCAAAATTTTACAAAAAATAAAATTTATTTTTCAATGTAGTCTCCTTTTAGTTGAATACACTTGGTCCAGCGGTATTCCAATTTTTTTAACCCCGTTGAAAAAAATGTTTTCTCTTGGTTTGCAAAATAGGCCTCCGTGGCGGCGATTATTTCGTTATTGGAGTGGAATCTCTTCGCGGCGAGCGAATTTTTTAGATTCGGAAACAAAAAAAAGTCGCACGGAGCCAAATCTGGAGAATACGGTGGATGGGGCAGCAGTTCGTAGCGTAATTCGACCAATTTAGCCGTGGCGAGTGCAGAAGTGTGAGCCGGTGCATTATCGTGGTGGAAAAGCACTTTCTTTTTAGACAAATGGGGCCGTTTTTCTTCTAACACGGCGTCAAATCGGCTCAATAGTTCGGCGTAGTACTGTCCTGTGACCGTTTTGCCCTTCTCCAGATAGTCAATAAAAATCACACCTTGAGAATCCCAGAAAACAGTGGCCATCACCTTTCCGGCCGACGGGACCGTCTTCGCCTTCTTCGGAGCAGGTTCACCGGGTAAGATTCACGGTTTTGACTGCTCCTTGGTCTCTGGAGTGTAGTAGTGAATCCATGTTTCGTCGACGGTCACGTAACGACGCAAAAACTCTTTTGGATTGCGATTAAACAGCTCCAAACACTGCTCTGAACTGGTCACACGGATGCGCTTGTTGTCTGCAGTCAGCAAACGCGGCACCCACCTTGCTGACAGCTTCCTCATGCCTAAAATCTCATGTAGGATATGCCACACGCGTTCTTCTGAGATGCCTACTATCGCAGCTATCTCGTGCACCTTTAATCGGCGGTCTGACAAAACGATATCGTGTATTTTTGTCACGTTCTCCTCCGTAGTGGCTGTTTTCGGAGCACCTGGGCGTGGATCATCAAAAACCGACGTACGACCACGTTGAAACTCGTTATACCAAAATTTAACGGTCGCCATCGAAGGAGAAGCATCCCCATACACTGCATCCAAGCGTTCTTTAATTTCACTGCGCGATTTCCCTTCCAAAAACAAGAATCGAATTACCGACCGATATTGTTCTTTCTCCATTTTTTCAAAAATCAACGGACACATTTGCTTTCACACGCTCTCAAAAATAAACTACAACTCCGATCCGGCTGAAATTTCGTCTGTAACCGTTTACAGGAAGATACTGCACTGTAGTGTATTTCTGGTGCGATAGTGGCACCATCTGGCGGTGAGGCTAGGTACTTGTCAAATGACCCTCGTAGTATCAAACACAGGCATTCCAGATAACTACGACATTTGTATATATCCGAAAGAAGTAGGAGAAAATGAAGTTACTCATACTTATATAAACAAATTGTCGCATCCCGTGGATCCGATGGTTTTCCCAATAATGTTTCCGTTAGGAGATTTAGGTTGGAGTATTGGGTATAAAAAAAAACAAAAAGTTAATATGGAAAAAACTTATAATAATAAAAATGTTATTGATACTAACAAACAAAACTATAGTGAAAGCGAAGATCTTACTGTACTTCAATATTATTTATTTAGATTATCATATAGACCAGATGTTAATAATTTTAGCCCTTTATTATACGGTGGAAAATTAACACAACAATTTTTTATACATGCTTATGTAATGATCGAAAGTAATAGAATAAATTATTTTAAAAATCATCAAAAAGAGTTAAGAATTGAATGTTATCAAAGTTTATTAGATCATGTAAAACATAGTGCATCAAATATTTCCAAAAATTTTGAAAAAGAAAGAATTGGAAACTTATTCATATTACCATCATCATATATCGGAAGTCCAAGATATATGCAAGAATATTATCAAGATGCAATGGCAATAATGAGAAATACAGGAAAACCAGATTTATTCATAACAATGACATGTAATCCTAAATGGAAAGAATTTAAAACAATTTTAAAAAACTTTCCAGATGGAACAACTGTAAATGATATTCCAAACATTACAGTACGTTTATTTTATGCAAAATTTAAAATGTTACTTAATGATATTGAAAAAAAACCATATTTTTGGTAATGTTATATCTTATATATATTCAATTGAATTTCAAAAAAGAGGTTTACCACATGCTCATATAATAGTAACGTTACATCCAAACTATAAATTATTTAACCCAGAAGATATTGATAAATATATTTCAGCTGAAATACCATCTTCAGAAAATTTAGAATTGCAAAAATTAGTCATCAAACATATGTTACATGGACCACATGGAGAAAAATCTCCTTGTTTACAAAAAAATAAAAATATTTGTAAAAAAACTTTCCAAAATTATTTAGAGATAATACAATACTCAAACCAGATAAATATCCTGAATATAAACGAAGAAATAATTCTTCGGATAACCATATGTATAATTTAAAAAATACGAATAAAGTTATTCCAGTAAATAACTCTATGGTGGTGCCTTATAATAGCTTTCTTTTATTAAAATATAAGTGTCATATAAATATCGAATACTGTGCTACTGTACAAAGTATTAAGTATATATTCAATTATATTCATAAAGGTGGAGATAGAGCTTGTTGTAAAATACAAACGAATAATGAAAGAAATGAAGAAGTTTATGATGAAATAACTAAATATATAGATGGAAGATATATAAGTCCAATGGAGGCAGCATGGCGATTACAAAAATTTCCATTATGTGGTAGAAATCACACAGTAGAAAGACTATCTGTTCATACAGAAAATCAACAGAAAATAATTTTTGATGAAAATAATATTGAAGAATCATTAAATAATTTAGAAACAACGTTAACAGCATGGTTTAAATTAAATAAAATAGATGATTTTTCCAAAAAAAATTAAATATGCAAACATACCTAATTACTATAAATTTAAAAATAAAAAATGGATAAAAAGATTAAGAAATAAAAAACATGTAACAATCGGACGATTAAATGTTGTATCACCAAAAGATAGTGAACGTTTTTTCTTAAAATTGATACTAAATAGAGTAAAAGGTGCAACATCATTCCAAGATTTACGTACATATGAAAAAATTGTTTACAACACATATAGAGAAGCAGCTATCGCCATGGGTTTAATAGAACACGAAACACAAATTTTTAACATATTTGAAGAAGCCTGTCAAATAATGCTCCCATTACAATTACGAAAATTTTTTGCAAATTTTCTTATATGTGAAAATATTCAAGGAAATATTATTTGGGAAAAATATAAAAAATATTTCACAGAAGATTTTATTGAACAAAAAGAAGATAAAGCACTGGCACACATAAATCAAATTTTAAGTACTGAAGATGTATCATGTAAAGATGTTGGTTTACCTGAACCAAACAAGATTGATATAGAAGAATCAGATAATGACATAGAAATGATTAACTATTGTAAACAAAAATTTAACAGCTCATATGCTCAGTTGAATGATGACCAAAAATTTATTTTTGAGCAAATAAAAAATAGTGAACATAAAATTTATTTTATAGATGGTCCAGGTGGATCTGGGAAAACATTTTTATATAAAACATTAATTTACTATTTTACTATTATAAAAAAAAAGTTTTTATCAATGGCATGGACAGGAATAGCTTCTATTTTATTACCTAAAGGAATGACAAGTCATCGTACATTTAAATTACCATTAGATTTAAACAATATTGAAAATGCATTTCTAAAACACGATTCTGATAAAAAAAGATTAAGAGAAGCAAATATCATTATTTGGGACGAAGCTTCAATGATACCTAAAAAAGCATTAGAAATAGTAGACAATACTTTAAAAGATGTATGTTCTACGGATTGTAACTTTGGAGGAAAATTGATTATACTAGGTGGAGATTTCAGACAAATTTTACCAGTAGTGAAACATGGATTTAGAAATACAATCGTAGAAGAGTATAAAAAATTCTTATCTTTGGCCTTTGTTTAAAATTTTCCATTTAAAAATCAATATCCGTACTCAAGATAATGATTTTGCATCATTTCTATTAGATATCGGAGAAGGAAAAATTGATGAATTTAAAATTCCAGACAAATGGCAAACAAATGATGTTTGTCATGAAATATATAAAAATATTAATAACAATTATCATTTTTCAAAAAACTTAATATTAAGTTCACATAATGAAGAAGTAAATATATTAAATAATAAAATATTAAATTTAATTGAACATAAAACAATAACTTATAGTATAGATTAGGCAACACATAAAGGAGTAGATCAAACGGATGAAAATATACATTTAAATTTTCCGATAGAAATGTTAAATAATATACGAGAAGGTTTACCTCCACATGAAATTAAATTGAAAAAAAATGCAATTGTTATGTTAATTCGTAATCTTAGTATAGTTGATGGACTATGTAATGGAACACGGTTAAAAATAACAAATTTATATAAATATAACATTGAAGCTGAAATTATTACTGGAGAAAATAAAGGAAATAAAGTATTTATACCACACATTACATTAAGTACTTGTGAGTCATCATCGTTACCATTCATTTTATATAGAAAACAATTTCCAATTGTATTAGCATTTGCTATAACTATTAATAAATCACAAGGACAAAGTTTTAACAGTGTAGGAATATTAAAAAAAAAAAATTTATTTTCCCATGGACAATTGTATGTAGCACTTTCACGATGTAAAAATCCAAACAATATATATATATATATATATATACACAAAATGAATCTCAAAATAAAACAGAAGTAACAAATATTGTTTGGAAAGAAATATTAGATAACTAATTTTCTCTATAAGATAACAAATATCTATATATTTGATAGAATATAAATAAAATAATAACATAAATAAACAATGAAAAAAATATCAGAAAATAATTAATTACATAATATAATTTATGAAAAAAATATCAGAAAATAATTCATCAAATTTAATTTTAAATATAATATAAAATAATTTACTTAATCTAATTAACTATTTAGTAAAATACAAGATGGCTGAATAAGGTAATTCAAGACCCAGTCCATTAAGATGGGATCCTGTACAAAATATATATATTGAAGTGAGTAGTACACAACACGCCAGAGAATTAGATGAATTAAATGAACAGTTCCAGAATCACATAAATGAACAAGACGAATATGAAAGATATTTAAATAATCAAATCAACGAATACAATAATAATGTTACGATACAAGCACCGTTAATTTGGGATCCGACACAAAATAAATACGTAGAAGTATATAATTTAAAAGACGCTATAAAACTAGACAAATTGAATGAAATAATAGAAGCTTATGAAAAAGAAGAAAATAAGTATAATGACTATTATAATAACTTACTTAGAGAATATGATTTAAATTGTTTACAAAATTTAATTGAAAAATATGAAAAATAAAATTAACGAGATTTCAATATATAATTTCAACTCAATTTTTTAGTATAAGATATTTGAAATTTCACAAAAATGGTATTAAGCTATATTAATTTCTAAATCTATTATTTTACATTTATTTCTTTCACGTATCCAATAAAATGTTTAAAAGTATAAATGTATATAACAGAAACAATAAAAATATATGTTTCCATATTATAAATAGCTTACAAAAACGTTACAGGATATGTTAAAGACAAGAAATTTAAAAATTGATTTTTAATTAAATAGACATAAAATATAAAGTAAAATATAAGAGTATATACAAAAATATATACATATATAAGCTATAAAAAAAAATATTCTTAAGTAAATTATTATTACATATTAATATGAAATATTTGAAATTTTACGAAAATTTAACTATATTAATTTTTAAATCCACTCTAGTAGACCATATTGTATTACATTCTTTCATGTATCCAACATAATGTTTAAAAGCACAAATACATATAACAGGAACAATAAATATATATGTTTCCAAATTATAAAAAGCTTACAAAAACAATTAAGGATATATTAAAGATAATATAAATAAAAACAATATATTTTTAATAAATTTCTATTCAACAATTTTCGATCAATATTTTCGTAAATTTCAAATAAAAATCAAATATAATGTAAATCATATAAAAATATATTTAATAATTATAAAATTTTAGGAAACAGTGGTAATGTAGGGCTACTGGCGAAGGATGCCACTTAAAATAACAATCCAACGCGTTCATGAACAGTACCCCCAGGGTGACGTGGAAAATTGTTCGTTTCATCAACCAATCTTCTTTCTTCTCATTCATCACTATTAAATGGGGGTTGACGAGCGGAGCGAGTAGGGGGTACCCCCCCTAGTATATATATATGTATATATATATATATATATATATATATATATATATATATATATATATATATATATATATATATATTATAACGAGGTTCTAAGATAAAATACGGAGAAGATAAGCATCTTGATCCTCCGTATTCTATCGAACCCGTTAGGCTCTCGTTCCCGCGAATTCGTATATCTCGAGCGAGTATTGACATCGCTCGGAGGATGTATTCGCGTTAGCTACGCGCGGGGCAGGCGCGACTTTGACCGTTGCTAAGTCGCGTCCGATTCTTTTTGAATCAGATTCTCTCGGGCTGTCAAACCGCGCGTACGCGAGTTAATTTGATCGTCCGCGAAGAAAACGGTATCGTGCGTCCTCGCCAGTGCAGAGCAGCGCCCGTACACGTACCGACCACGAAGAGCAGCGCACGTGAGCAATCCGAGCCACTCCTGGGGTCCGAAGCGTCTGTAGGTGAACGCTGGACGTTAGGACTCGGCCTGAACACTCCGAAGTCGACCGGAGGATAAGGCCTGACGCAGGAGCGGATTCGTGAGCGAGCGACGAGGGAGTGCACTCCCCTCCCGGTAAGACTCTTCGCCTATTTTCCGCGCAGCGATTGATTTGTATTTTCGGCTCGCAGCGGCGAGCGGCCGGTGTCTTGATCGCCGGCCCAGCGAAAAACAATCACCTCGATCCGCCCGCGCCGAGCGGCGGATCTCCCGCCTTCTTGTCAACACGCAACGCGACGCGTATTTTGTACAGTATAACTGAGAATAGATCTTGTTATAGTTTTGAATGTAACCAAGACCACTCGTTATTTATTAACCTTCACCTAACCTTCTCCCGGATACCGCCGCCTCCGCGGGATCGTCGAACCGAGACGACGATCATTCTGAGTGGCCGCGCCTCGTCTAGCTAGCGCGAGTATTAACCCTTTCCGGCACACGGAAAAGTCGAGTTCAATCGTGGACTCGACATTTGTAAACAGGGATCCAGAGAACATCAACCCCGAGTGCTCGTCGTAGAAGTAGCACTCGACGGCACCGTGTTCTAGGGTTCGGTTCGCGGAATTACAAAAGATTTCCCCAGGCCTCCCGTTTCAATATATATATATATATATATATATATATATATATATATATATATATATATATATATATATATATATATATATATATATATATATATCTATTATTATCACGTAACCCCTTTATGGAGCCCATCCCTGTATATTAGTACCTACGCCCAGAGTTCCCGTATACAAGTGACGAAAGAACTAATCCCTCTCTGGGTATAGAAACTCTAGATCGGGCTCCATAAACGCCGTATAAGAATATTTTATGGGACCCGGGCTCCATCAAAGAAAACGGGCTCCATAAACATGCTCATGTGTATAAAAGGGCTCCATAAATCTGGTAAAACAAATATTTATATATATATATATATATATATATATATATATATATATATATATATATATATATATATATATAATTATCCCCCCCATCCGTTTATGGACCCCATCCCTGTATATTAGTATCTACAGCCCAGAGATCCCTATGGCAAGTGACTAAAGAAATAATGGACCCTGGGGTTATAGACTCTAGATCGGGCTCCATAAACGCCCGAGAAGAATATTTTATGGGACCCGGGCTCCATAAAAGAAAACGGGCTCCATAAATATGCTCATGTCTATAAAAGGGCTCCATAAATCTGTTAAAACAAATATATATATATATATATATATATATTGTAACAGGATGGCTAGTGGGGGAAAATCCCAACAAGCCACAGGCCACCGATGCCCTAGAACACGGTGCCGCGGGTGTCAGACTAAAATGACTTGCCCGGGGATCTGCTTCTGGAATCCCGAAAACAACGCGAAGATCGCACACGAACTTCGCTTTCCAACTAATTGGATCGCTGAGTGAAAAGCGCGCGCTCGAAGAGTAAAGCGCGCGGCCGCTATACTCAGATATGAAAACGACCGGCGGAGTTGTTTTCCCGCGGAGGCGGCGGTATCCGGGAGAAGGACAGGTTGTAATGAACAACGCGACGAGTAACTAGATATCACAGTATATTAAAATCACTAATAACTACAAGCACACCGCACGTGCTGATTAGAACAAAGGAGTTAGTTCGCGCGTGACCGTTAAGATTCAAACGCGCGAAAGACACGGCGCGCGGCGAAGCTGCTATTCTCGCGCGCGGTGTTAAAGTACGGCGGGCTGACACACACCCGCACGTACACAGCACAGAAAGCTTGCATGGGGCGATTTCCGTGCGAGCCTTTACAATAAACCCGCGAGAGGAGAGTAGAAAACTTACGTTAGGAAGGAGCAGCCGGTGCACTCGGCTCTCTCTCGCTCCCTGTCGCTCGCACCGCAGTTGCGCTCTCTTTCTCTCTCTCTCTCTCTCTTGCTTGCTGTAATGGGGTCGGCAGGCGGGCTGGCTGCCGGCTCCTCGCTCGCTGTCTCCGTCTGCTCGTGGCACACGCGACGCGGTATCGCTCTCTCGCTCTCCCTCTCTCGCTCGCTCGCTAGTCGGCGCCTCCACTCTACGCTCGCGGGGTCTAACAAAAAACGATATGACGGCGCGGACAAGTTAACTCATGAGAGACATGGAGGAGATGTTTCACGCGCGATGGCAGACACGAAGATGGCTCCTCTTTCTCGCGGGAAAAAGTTAGCAGCTTCGCGACGGATGACGGGCATTTTACGCGTCGCGAGACCGATTCGCTACGCGCAGCGCGCCCCTCTTCAGCTGGCCCGGGAGTAAGGCAATGCTTGGATTTCTTCACCCCAAGCTCGCCACACATGAAGCACCGGGGGAGCGCGTTAGCGTCTAGCTCTTCCCGGGCCGCTCGCTCTTCTTTGAGCGCCCTCCTGAGGCGCTCCTCTTCTTTTTGGAGACGGCGCTGGGCCTCTTCCTTGGCCCGGCGTGCCGTCTCCTCTGCATTTTCCCTGGATCGCCTGGCCTCTTCCATGCGCTCCCGCGCACGAGCCAGGCGAGCCTCCTCCGTCTTTTGGAAGGCGGCGCGGCGCAGCCTGGCGGCCCTGGCCTCTGCGGCGGCCGCGAGCTCTTCGCGCCGGCCTTGGGCCATTCCGACCTATTCGCCGGCTTGCCGCTCGCCGGCCTTACCGTGGCACTGGAGAAACACCTCCAGTGCAGCCAAGGCAGTGTCCTCCGCAGCGCGCGAGGACTTGCTGAGGCGCCGCGCTTCCTCGGGGGCCTTCTGCACTGGGACCCAGGCCGCACCGACTTCGTCACTCGGTGCCCACTTCGGAGCCTGGGTCGGAGAACTCTCCTCACTTTCCTCGTCGGCCCGAGTCGCGCCGGCGTTTCCTTCCGGCGCCCTCTCTGAGGCTCGGACCGATGACTCTTGCGGAAGCCGTTCTTCCCGGCTTTCCTGCTGCTCCTTCGGGAGACGAGGTCGGCGAAGCGGACTGGGACCGGCCTCTGCGCAGGTCGGCTCCGAAGGTCCCTTTCTTGGCTTCGGCGCCTCTATCTCCTCGATCATGACGGTGGAGTGCTCTTCCACTGGCTGGGGTGCCAGTGTCACAGCGTCGATGCCCTCCACGACCTGCTCCAAAAAATCGATGACGGCGGGGTCAGGGTGGCATCTCGGGAGTCAGGCCTTGCATGTCCTGAAACAGGTAAATCGATCCCGGGGAAGGGTGAGATTGAGGACTGGAAAATTATGACGAACACAGGTTAGTACGTACGACACAAGTTGGACGGCACTATTGTTGCTTTTTAGACGCTCGGGTTCTACGAGGACTAATTAGTCCGGCATCAGCAGGTACGGGCTTCTTCTTCGAACCCTTTGGCCTCCCTGGGCCTCGCTTGAGTTCTGTTGGACCGGCCAGACGCATAGGCCGGCCATCGCTCGCACGCTTTCCTGGCCTAACTAATAGTGCGGTCTTACGAGGTAGACCTCGCTTCTTAGCCCTCGCCCGAGGCTGCACACTCTCCTGATTAACTTTGTTGCTCGCTCGCGTACTACGCTTGGCTGCAGAGTCCCTCGGTGGTAGCGATGGGGCTATTTCTGGACTACTTTTGTCCAGGTAGTCTTGGGACTCTTCTGCGGAGACGTATTTCTTGAGTTGCTGCGCATGGACGGGACGTATCGTTCGACCATCCTCACCTTGGATCACGTAGGTGTTGTCGCCTAGAATATTCACAATCGTGTATGGCCCCGCGTACTTCAGGGCTAATTTGACAGAAATCCCCTCAGCTGCTGAGGATACTACCTTATTCTCTCTCCATACACGATCGCCTAGACAGAATTCTGGAGGTCGACGATGAGCGTCATAATATTTGGCTTGTCTCACCTGCTCCGCTTGCGCGTCGGCCGCCGCCCGAACGTGCAATTCGCGGAGCTTGTCCATGCGCACCACCCAATTATTTATCGCCTCTTGCTGCCCTTGCTCTTCGGCTAACCTGTCTTCCTCCCGCATTAGTGTCTTCGGTGGGTCAGGCTGTCGGCCGTAAATGAGCATGGCAGGACTTATCTTGGTAGAGCTGTGTTCTGCCGTATTATACGCGAACGCTAGCTCGTTCAGCTGCTCATCTCAGGACCGGTAATTCTCCTCAGCGTAAGACATGATCATCGTCTTCACCGTTCGGTTCACACGCTCGACGGGATTGGCTTGAGGGTGGTATGGTGGTGTAAACGTGTGATGCACGTTTCTCTCCTTTAAGAATGCCTCTAATGGTGCATTCTTAAATTCAGTCCCATTATCGGAGCGAAACACCTCGGGGACTCCGAACCGCAGACATACTCGTTCGTTGAGCCCTTTTATCACCGATTTGCCATCTGCCCTTTTCATCGGAATTACTTCGATCCAGCGTGTGAACAGGTCCTGGAAGATGAGAATGTATTCGTGGCCGTGCTTGGTTTTAGGGAGTGGTCCCATAATGTCGCTGGCCACGATTTACCATGGACGCTGTGTTATACAACGTCCCATGAATCCTGCTGGAGCGCGCTGTTCGACTTTGCATTGCTGGCAAATTTGGCACTGGTTCACGTATCTGGCCACATTTCGAGACATGTGTGGCCAATAATACTTCCGCCTTACTCTCTCTAGAGTTTTCTCGCGGTCCAAGTGCCGGGCAGTTGGAAAGTCATGGCATTCTCTCAGAACTTCGCATCGCTTTTCGTGAGGGACTGCTAACTTCCATGCATCGTCGTCGCCGAGAGATTCGTCTATGACTTCATTAGGGTTGTACTTGTACAGTCTCCCCCCCCCCGCCAGCTTGAACGTGGGGAAGTCTCGCGGCTGCTGTTGAACCTCTTTCACGATCTTGAGGTACCAGTGGTCGTTTGTATCGCGCGCGAGCTCTAATGCGGCGACCGCTGGCTCTTCTTCCTCGAACATCCGTGAAAGGGCATCTGGGACATTGTTCAACGAGCCCTTTCGATGTTCGACCGTGGAACTGTGGTTCTGCAGCACCAAAACCCACCTAGCTAACCTGCCGGTCGGGTTTTGGAGGTCACGGAGCCACTTCAAGCTGCTATGGTCCGTGATAACCTTGAAGTCGTAGGCCTCTATATACGGACGGAACTTTTTGATTGCCCAGAGAATTGCTAGACATTCTCGTTCCGTCACGCTATAATTCCTCTCGGCTGCGCTCAGAGTTCGACTCGCGAACTCTAGGACTCTTTCATCGCCGTGAATTATTTGGTATAGCACCGCTCCCAGACCTGTATCGCTCGCGTCAGTTTGCACTACGAACTGTGCGTTAGATACCGGTCTGTGTAGAATCGGTACAGAAGCTACTAGCGCTTTTAGCTTTTGGAAGGTCTCTGCTTGTGCCGTTGCCCACTCATATTTCCGATCCTTTTTCGTTAATTCATTCAGTGGTTCAGCAATTGTGGCGAAGTTCGATAAAAACTTTCTATACCACGAGGCCATTCCTAAGAAGCGTCTCAGCTGACGGAGGTTTTCCGGTATCGGATACTCCATAATGGGCTTTATTTTCTCGGGGTCTGGCTTAAAACCATCTCTATTTACTATGACCCCGAGATATTGGACCTCATCGCGACAGAAGACGCTCTTCTCGCGATTTATTGTGAGGCCCGCGTCCTGTATCCTGTCCAGAACTCTTTTTAGAACCTCTTTCTGCTCCTCGAATGTCTCTGTGACTATTATTATATCGTCGAGATACGAGTAAGCAAAAGGTTCGAGTTCGGGGCCGATGACTTTGTCAATCAGCCTCTGGAAGGACGCTCCGGCATACGAAAGATCGTAGGGCATTCTCGTAAATTGGAAAAGCCCTTTGCCTGGCACGGTGAAGGCCGTAGTCTCTTTGGACTCCGGACTAAGTGGTATCTAGTAGTATGCACTGCTTAAATCCAACGTGGAGATGTATCGCGCTTTCTGCAGTTTGCGCAAGATGCTTTCCATGTATGGTACCGGGTACGCGTCTGGCCTTGACGCTGCGTTCACTTTTCTGAAGTCCACGCAGAAACGGAATTTCCCGTTTGACTTGCGTACCATTACCACTGGACTTGACCAGCAACTTGTCGAGGGTTCTATTATTCCCGCGACTAGCATTTCCTCCACCTGTTTGTGCATCTCTTCCTCGAGTTTCTGAGATACAGGGTAGTACTTCTGTTTAATGGGTCTTGTAGATCCGACGTCTATTGCATGCTCGATCCACGAAGTACACCCTAGTGGTGCCAGGCTGCTACCGATCAGCTGAGCTACTAAAGCTTCTACCTCTTTGCGCTGTTCTTCTGTTGGGTCCGCCAACCCTATAGCTGATACGGACACGGTGTTGTTTGCGGTTATGGCTGCTACTTCTAACTTTACGCTTGCATCGTCATCCTTGAGATGCAGCGTGTTATCTGTGGGGTCTAAGACAGCGCTAAACTTCTTAATGAAGTTTACCCCCAAGTAGCACTCCGCATCTAGATCTGGCATTATTGCGACGCGCACTTCTTTGCACACGCCAGCCACGACCATGGGCAGATACACATAGCCAACCACTGCTATGCTTTGCCCGTTTGCCACCCGTGCCGTTAGGCCGCTAGCTGCGATTAACTCTTTTCCACAGGCTGAAGCGAGCTGTAGGCCTATAGAATTCACCCCAGTTCAGGAAGCTCCTGTATCGAACAGTGCTCGTAATCTGTAACCGGCTACACCTACTTGAAGCCACCATCGCGAGCAAGTTTCTTGGTTGACTTCATTCGGTTGAAACACGGGCACTTCTTCGCTCTCCACTCCAGACGATTGGACCGAGTTACCCTCGGTCTCCGGTGAGAGAGCTGGGAGCGGTTATGTGGTCGCGTTTACCTGCCCCCCTGGCCATTTCCCTGTTGGTTTCCGGCAGCATTGGGCTTGTTGCCTCCCTTTTGCTCATATCCGGGTTCCCTTCGGTACTCTTGCCTTTGTGGAGGTCCGTTATTTCTTGGACTTTGCGGCCTAGCCTGGTCGGTCGAGCTACTACCCCCACTAGGCTGGTTTGTAATTTGACCGCCCTCCCGCCGCTTTTTTTCCCAGTTCCCCTTCTTCTTAGGTTTTCTGGTTGGCGGCGAGCTAGGCTTTTGCCCTTTGTTCTCGTCGGTGCCTTTCTTTGTCAAGGCCGATAAGCATTCGGCCATGACCCGACGGAACATAGCCTCGAGGCTCTCTCGAGGCTCGTGCTGTTGGTGCCCCATCGCCGCCACGCTTGGACTCTGCTTTTTCCGCTGATCCGTGGACGGCTCAGTTGGCACGTAGGCAAATTCTGGCATGTACGTGCGCTCGGGCAGTGGTGGCGAGTGATACACCTTATCTGCCGCGAGCGGTAATTCGGCTTCCCGGGCCAGGTCCAGGAGCCCTCGGTAATCCGTAATTTGATTTCGCATTACCATCTTTTGCAGTTCTGGCCGCATGTTCCGGTGCAACATGTCTAACTGTTGAGTGATGCTAGGCACCGGAACCAACTTTAGGATCATGGCTTGTAGATTTACCACGTAATCACGCGTAAGTTCGTTTCTGCCTTGAGTCCTCGCGTCTATTTCCGCCATGACGCGCTGCTGATGTCCCCTGTCCCCGCCATACATGTGCGTTATGGCCTCTATGAATTCTGGCCACGATCGCCATATGTGGCGGTTACTCCGGTACCAGGTGGCTGCTACCGCAGTTAGGAGCTCTGACAACGACGAAAACATCTCGTCGTGTGTCAGATTAGCTAGAGTTCTGCATTCCTCTATTCTTGTTAGGAATAACTCGACGCTCTGCTCCTTTGAGGACCCTGAGAACCTGATGTGCCATTTTCGGACTATCTGGCCCACATCACGGTTCGTCCGCTGAGGCAAATACGTATGCCTCTCAGACGGGTCCTGGGTCGCACCATTCCTAGTCTGGCGCTGGGAAGAATTTCTGGTATTATTCCTCCCAGCCTCTGTTGGGGACTAGAGACTTGGGCTGCTGCTGTTAAACTCCGCATACGTGAACGTGTCTTGGAAGTTCACATGCGGTGATGACTCCCTCCAATTGCGTACTTGAAGTTGGATGTCGAGCTCCTTCAAGTATTCATACATTCTCTTTAAGCTCTTCAACCTCTTCGACGAGTGTTTTGATCACCGCCAGTAGCTGCTCCGATAATATATTGTCTCCGACTGCTATCCCGGCGGTTCGCGACTCACGCTGTCGCGGCCACTCTAGGTTTTGCGACTGCGGCGGGTTTCGCGATTGCTGCCAGAACCCGTGCTGCCCATTTCGTGCCAACAACGACTCTTCTTCGTAGTTGCGCTGGCATTGTCGTTGCCTGCGCTGCTCCTCCAGGAGCACTTGCTGCCGCTGCTGTTGCTCCTGCTGTTGTTGCTGTTGCTCCAACTGCTGCATTTGCTGCTGCTGCAGTTGTTGCTGTTGGAGCTGTTGCTGTTTAAGCCGTCCCTCAGCTTCGGCTGAAGATGTCCCGGTGGGTGCTGCAGAGCTCAATATCTCGTTCCCGGAACCCTCCTGGTCGTTTGCCTCTTCCGCTGGCTCCACCCCTGCATTATGTGCTTGTTGTGGAGCGTTCATACTACGAGACTCCGAGAGTTTCTGCATCACTATCGGGTCATCAAGGAGCGTTATGAACGGGTGCGAAAGGTCTGGGTCAGTATTGAGATCCACAATAGTCGACCCAGACTTGTTCATCAACGTTAAATCGATGAACGCTCTTCGGGACTGCTCGCGTTTAGCAAACGCTTGCTGCTCCGACAGCTCCGGCTCTGGCACGAAATCGGCGGCACTATAATCGCCCATAAGCCACTTGATCGCTGTCAGCATATTTACTGACTGCAGATCTGACTGCTGTAGACCAAGGGCTTGCATGGCCTCATTTATTTCCTCTTCGGGCTGTGTATAGGCCCAATTGAGTATCGCAGATTCCGCAAATTGCGATGATCGGGCCATGGTGTCAATTGGCTGTGCGCTTCCCCACGAACTTATTTTACTAGCGCGAGTAGTATCTGTATTGATGGCAGAGAGAGTTTGCCTATTCAACCCGTGAGCTAGCTTTTTCAACGCCAACCCGGGTTATTTTCTAAGAGCTACGGCGGTTGCTCTTAACCTCGATAACGCGCGAGGGTTTCCCGTACGCGGCTCTAAAAGAAGAAAAGCTATTTTTGTAATTAATTACTATTTGTAATTAATTACGCTCAACTACTCGCACTTGTAATTTTAAAATAAATATATGTGAAAATATTTATATATATATATGTGTCAAAATGGACAATATCACCAAAAAACACAAAAAATAGATACAATTTTCACCTAAAAAAATAAAAAACAATTTTAAAGTTCGAGGGGATTTTTGCGCTCGAGTTTTTACTCAGGCGCACAGTCAACTTTCTGTTCCGAGAGTGCCTGCCGACTTTCTCTCGTTTTTCTACTAATAGCACGAGCAAAGAAAAAAAAATTTTATTTTTCGTCCACTAAAGAATAATTCGTATCGAAAATACGAGAGGAGAAAAAAAAATTTTCGAGTCGAGAAAAAAATTAATTAAAAAAATTAATTATCGCTTAAAAAAATTTTTTGTCGTTAAGAAAAATTAATTTTTATTAAAAAAAAATTTTAATTGTTAAAAACCATTACCCACGTACAAAAATTTCGCGATCAAGATCTCTCCTCGTCGGCACTCTAGGTCGAGGGTTATTGGCTATCGCTTGCCTAACCTCTCGACCGCACTCTCGCAACAGCACGGCTGTGTCACGCACACGCACACACGCGCCTACGAGCTGCGGCACGAAGAGCCTTTCTTTGCAGCTTATACTCAGCTACGCTGCTGAGCTTCTTCGCGGCAAGCTTCGCCGCATATCACGTACGCGCCGCGGGTCCTTCTCCACCCCCGAAACGTTGTGGCGCCAGTTGTAACAGGATGGCTAGTGGGGGAAAATCCCAACAAGCCACAGGCCACCGATGCCCTAGAACATGGTGCCGCGGGTGTCAGACTAAAATGACTTGCCCGGGGATCTGCTCCTGGAATCCCGAAAACAACTAGAAGATCGCACACGAACTTCGCTTTCCAACTAATTGGATCGCTGAGAGAAAAGCGCGCGCTCGAAGAGTAAAGCGCGCGGCCGCTATACTCAGATATGAAAACGACCGGCGGAGTCGTTTTCCCGCGGAGGCGGCGGTATCCGGGAGAAGGACAGGTTGTAATGAACAACGCGACGAGTAACTAGATATAAAAGTATATTAAATCACTAATAACTACAAGCACAACGCACGTGCTGATTAGAACAAATGAGTTAGTTCGCGCGCGACCGTTAAGATTCAAACGCGCGAACGATACGGCGCGCGGCGAAGCTGCTATTCTCGCGCGCGGTGTTAGAGTACGGCGGGCTGACACACACCCGCACACGGCACAGAAAGCTTGCACAGGGCGATTTCCGTGCGAACCTTTACAATAAACCCGCGAGAGGAGAGTAGAAAACTTACGTTAGGAAAGAGCAGCCGGTGCACTCGACTCTCTCGCTCCCTGTCGCTCGCACCGCAGTTGCGCTCTCTTTCTCTCTCTCTCTCTCTCCTTCCCTCTTGCTTGCTGTAATGGGGTCGGCAGGCGGGCTGGCTGCCGGCTCCTCGCTCGCTGTCTCTGTCTGCTCGTGGCACACGCAACGCGGTATCGCTCTCTCGCTCTCCCTCTCTCGCTCGCTCGCTAGTCGGCGCCCCCACTCTACACTCGCGGGGTCTAACAAAAAACGATATGACGGTGTGGACAAGTTAACTCACGAGAGACACGGAGGAGATGTTTCACGCGCGATGGCAGACACGAAGATGGCTCTTCTTTCTCGCGGGAAAAAGTTAGCAGCTTCGCGACGGATGACGGGCATTTTACGCGTCGCGAGACCGATTCGCTACGCGCGGCGCGCCTCGATTCGGCTGCGCGGGAGTTGCGCGCGCGCGCTCACTACCTTCGCGCGGTAGATTCGAATCGCGGCTGCGCAAGCGTTACAATATATATATATATATATATATATATATATATATATATATATATATATATATATATATTGCACCACGACGCCTGCGGCGACCTCTTTAATTTCCGCAGAATTTTTCTGTAAATTTACTTTTGAACTCTCAAAGTCGGGACTCTAGATCGGGCTCCATAAACACGGGTATAGTGAAAGTTTATGGAGCCCGGGCTCCATAAACCTGAAAGGGCTCCATAAACCCCTCAAAGCATATATATATATAACTATGGGAATTGGTATATTTGAAGAGATATCAACGTATAGATTGGTACTTCTGAAGTGATGTCGGCATTTTGTAGAAACTTCTCAAATTTCTTTTGAGGAGAAATCTATACCCCCTTTTCCCAGAATCAGTAACCTGAGGGTCATTATTTCTTTAGTCACATTGTACGAACTCTGAGCGAAAGGTTCATATCTCCTCAAATGTACCAATTTACAAACATATCATATATATATATATTTATATATATCTTACTATACTATATAGTTGTAAGCTGAATTGAGTCGTTAACCCTTCGCGTCCCTCCGCGTTCCTCCGCGTCCCTCCGCAAAGTGCCCTCCACAAAATAACGTAAAATTCAGTGTTTTTTGCGTTATTTTGGGTCTGCATTGACTCTCCGCATGTCCCTTCGCGTCCCTCCGCGTCCCTCCGCATCCCTCCGCGTCCCTCCGCAAAAAGGGTCTTGTCCCTCCGCATCCCTTTGCGTCCCTCCGCGTCCCACCGCATCCCACCGCATTGTCCCTCCGCATTGTCCCTCCGATGACAACTCTCTGTGATGCAGAAGACACTTCTGTCGACAACTTTTGCATCGCTCAGTTGTCAGTTCTTCACCTCGATACACAAATAACAGGCTGCTTTCTGAAAACAAACTATGCCACCTTCCTGCCATCAGCGCAAGAAGCGCGTTCGTGCATTTATTATAATGCGCGCCTTTTCTCCGCAATTAACGAGACCAATTAATTACAGAGCAACTTTTTGAAAGGAAACTTCTTAATTATTCAAATCAAGGATAACGCCAAACTCACGCGAGCGCAGCGCGGCGTATGCGCATTCATTTGACAGTTCAATTACAAGTCGAACGCTGTCCGTATTTTTTCTTTCCAAAGAGAAGTGCAGCAACTACAAACAGAGCATGAGAAAACGGCGAGAGACGGATTGAGTGCCTTCGTTATTTCTGTCTCTCCCCCTGTCTCTATCTCTCTCTTCTTCTCTCTCTTTCTCTTATATACATATAGTTTAGGCGAGGCGTTGCCGAGCTTGTCCTCGAACATCTCGCGTCATCATACTTTTCTACGTTAAAAGTAAATAAACAGAAATGTAGTAAAAATAAAAATTTAGAGTATGAATCATATTTTGGTAATATGAGTTATGCTTGTAAATTTTGTTCGGCAGTATATTGGAAAGAAGAGAATCATAAATAAATTTGTTGTAGTAAGGGTAAAATAATTTTGTCTCCGCTAAGTATATATAATAAAACACTAAAGAATCTATTATTATATGATAATAATTTTCGAACTTTAATCAGATATTATAATAACTTATTTTGCTTTGCTACATTTAGTGCAAACGTAAAATACGAAAAGAAAAAAGATATTTATAATTTAAAAATTCTAACAAGGAAAGTACCCGAACTGTCAAATTCAAAAAAATTCCAAACCCATATTAAAAAGTAGACCTCCATGCGAGATTCACGAAACCATTTTTTTATCGGCTGAGAAGCGCTTTATAAGGGTTAAAATCACCCCTAAAGTTTACTCCCAAGAAACGTTTTTTTGATATATCTCGGCTTCTACTTAACTTTTTTTAACAAAACAAAATGGAAAGAGTTTCTTATTAAAAAGCCAAGAAATCCGTGGTAGTATGAACATTAAGGGTTGCATCCCTTATTTTTTAGAGGGTGAAATTGTGTTTTTTTAACAATAATTTTTGTTGTGAGAATTCATAAAATAATTAAAAATAGGTCAAAACATTATTTTTGCCAACTACAATAAGTAACAGTTGGTGTGTTTGGGCATTCTTCGCGAAACAACCCCTTAAGAGGTGGTAAACCACCCCTAACACAAATGAATTAGGTATATTTTTTTGGCAATTATTTTTTCCTTAAAATGGGTTCTTGAAGTCGTTAATCGGAATCCACAGTTAGATCCACAATAAAAATTTGAAAATAGTGAATTCAATATGGCGAAAAATTTTTTAGAAATATTTTAAATTCCACGAAAAATAGTATGTAGACCCCCTAGCGGAAATTATATTATGTAAATAAGTGTATAATAATGTAACAATGTTTTGTTATGTTATTCTATTATTTATTATTTTTTTATAATACACTTGTTTATCGTACGATAAACAAGTGTATCATAATGTAGTTGTTTGTAAAAAAGTGTAAGAAAACGTAACAAATTGTACTTTTCGACTGGATTTCGGACGCTTTTACATTTAACCACAGTTTATACCATTTTTTAATAATTTCTTACTTTTCCTTACATTTGTCTACGTTTTATTACTTTTTAATTTGTACTCTTAATTCAAATTTTATAGGCATTCTTACACTTTCGTACATCTTTTTACATTTTATTATATATTTGTACTTTCAATTACATCTTTTTACGTTTATATACAATTTTTGATACACATTTTACATCGTATCACATATTTGTACACTTTTTTCAAATAGTTCATAATTATACTTTTATAATAATTTATAATTGTACTTTTATTTAAATAAAGCTATAAATAAAATATTTTCAAAGATGTAAAGAAAAAATACTAAAACGTAATAAAATGTAAATTATTATGTATTAGAAATATAATTAATATATGTTACAAAATGTAAGTTACTGTATAAAAGTTTAAATTTTTACAAATTCTTACAGATTTTTCTAACAAATTAATTCTTACAGATTTTTCTAACAAATACTTCCTTATAATTTCATAAAAATAAGCTACACAAGGAAATATTTAGAAAACGTAAGGAATTGAAAGAAAATGTAAGAAACTTTAACAACTTGTTAAATATGCCCGAAATCCAGTATCGTATGATTTCTTACATTTTTTGACAATTTATTCCATTTTATAAGTATTTTCTTATTTTCTTTCATATTTTATCATTTCAGCTAGGAGAGATTTTCATGCTTGTTGAAATTATAATAGGTTTTAATAAGAAAAGTTTATTTATGATTTATTAGTATAAATTAATATGAACAAAATTGTTAATATAATGATAATTATAGCAATTCATGGTTATTGCGCAATCTACAAGATTACGTACACTTGCATTGATATGGCTTATCTCCCGATTGCTCCTCTTTTATTCATAAATAAGTGAATCATCGGTCAGTCGAAAACAAATATACGTTACTGAACGTTTTTCTACGCTCGTGTTAAATTAATATTCAATATCAACATTATTTTATGGGTATTAATTGAAAATATAAGTGTCTGGAGGTACTTGCATCATATTTTTTAATGGCAAGTAAACATTTTACGAATACGAAATCCTATTTGAATTGAATGATAACAACAATAATAATAGTCTTAAGTAACCATATAATTGAAATTTCTTTCTTCTACATAATTATTCAAAATATTTCTAATAGAAGGGTATAATAGATATAATATTGGAAAGTTAAATAAAATGCAGCATTTTTAAATATAAAACTCGTCAAAATATACAATAAATTTTGAACAAGTGGCCGAAGTTAAGAAAGTCAAATTCAGTAAAAATCTATTATAGAATCTTTATTGTACCAATTGTAAATATTTTGATAGTGAAACTTTACTCTTAATACATGCATTGAATTATTTTATGATAGTAAAAATTATGTTTTGATTTTAATTTTTAGAATTACTGTTACATTACTGTTATTCTAATATATAAAATATGACATACTGACGATTTAATCAGTTAAGTTAAGTGTCAAAAAATATTCATACGAGTGAATAGAAGTAGTCCTTTATTTATAATAATAACGTTTAGCAACTATTTAATGCTAATAATATCTTGTAGACAAAACATTGACAAACAATAACGAATTCCCATGCACTTACAAAGGAATTTAGTAAAATGTTTTCCTCAAAAGTTTTGGATGTCTGAATACTTTTTACACTTACTGTACATTCATACTATTGTACATTCCTATACTGTTATGGCTATAAAAAGGCTATAATAACTTAAACTTTTACAGGTTTACACTGCGACTCAACGTATCTAAAAGAAGAAAGAAAATATTTTCCATAAATATGAATTTGGTAAATGCGATGAATGTTTTATTTATTTTAAACAGGATGTTTCAAGATCAAGAAAAGAAATTACCTGTTAATGACGCTGAAAGAAATGTTGCTAATATAGTGTATAATATTATAATATCAAGTATAAATGATCGTAGTATTTACGAAGAAACGGAAGAATTTCTATATTATGATGATACCTACGAACCTTACGATGACATACCTGCAGATGATTTACATGAAGATATCGATGCAGAAGATATGATAACACCCGAAACTGAAAATCAATGTAGGACCGAATCAGAGAGTATTAATTTTGACTACAAAAAGCAAGCTGTGGAGTATTGGTTAAGTAGTAAAAACAAGTTAAAATTTGAAACAGTCCAAAATCGATTCAAAAAATTAAAAACAGCACGTCAGCTGTATAGATGGAGAGATCAAGTGGCAATAGGAGGTAGTAGGATCGATAAATTGTAAAAAATTGAAGAATATTGTTTACAAAAATTTAACGTAGCCAGATCGAATAGAATACCCATTCATGACATTGATGTAAGACGTATGGCAACAGAAAAAGCATTAGAGTTAAACTTCAAGGAATTTAAAGCTTCTAGACACTGGTTAAATGAATTTAAACGGCGATTTAATATCGTTTCTCGAAAAATAACAAAAATTATTACTAAAAGATCTATAGATGATTCAGAAGAATGGTCAGCACAAAAACAGGAATTTCGCAATAGAGTAAAAAATGCCATCATAAAATATGATGCAAAACGTGTTTATAACTCCGACCAAAGTGGTTTTAATTACGAAATACACAGTGGTCGAACCCTCAATCTTAAAGGACATAAAAGTGTAGAGAGTATAGTGCAATCAGTGCATTCGACAACTCATTCTTATACTATCCAACCTACTGTATCTGCTGAAGGAAAACTTCTATCACCCTTCTTTTTAGTCATGCAAGAACCAAAGGGAGAGTTTGGAACTGTAGTCAGAAAAAATTTATTTGCAGCAGAAAATATTTATGTAATGGCATCGAAATCAGGTAAATTGACTAAAGAACATGTTGAAACTTGGGCGCAAGATGTATATTTTCCATCAACTACCATAACAAGCACCCTATTGCTTGATTCATGGAGAGGTCACTGCCTAGATATAATTTATAAAGTAAAACCAGAACATAAAACCTTAACGATTCTACAAATTCCACAAAGAACAACAAGTGAACTTCAACCGCTTGATATTTACGGTTTTCGAATGTGGAAGAACTTCGTTCGAACGTTTTCGCATATGATATTTCTAACAAATGAGGATCTCAACTTACACGATAGAAATAATATAATCAAAATGCATTCATTAGTACATAATCAATTATCAAGTCCCAGGTTTCAAAATTTATTTAAATATGCTTGGTACGCCGCCGGTTACATTGATGAAAGGCCAGAAAAAATTGAAAACCCAAAAAAATTTTGCTTCAATTCTAATTTTATTACATGCGATATTTGTGGTAAACGAGCGATTACAACATGTTCATGGTGCAAAAAATCGCTATGTTTACAACATTTTTTTCATGAATATCATTATTGTAAAACATATAATCCATGATCGTCAGAATAATTAGCTAGCTTGCCTTCTGCTTTTGGCTGACCCGTAGGATTTAAAATTGGTCGTTGTGCTGCTTAGAAATTGGTAGAATTGTATAAGAATTTGTATTAAAAGATAATAAATTGTAAAAATCTGTAAGAATTTGTAAAAATTTAAACTTTTATACAATAACTTACATTTTGTAACATATATTAATTATATTTATAATACATAATAATTTACATTTTATTACGTTTTAGTATTTTTTCTTTACATCTTCGAAAATATTTTATTTATAGTTTTATTTAAATAAAAGTACAATTATAAATTATTATAAAAGTATAATTATGAACTATTTGAAAAAAGTGTACAAATATGTGATGCGATGTAAAATGTGTATCAAAATTTGTATATAAACGTAAAAAGATGTAATTAAAAGTTCAAATATATAATAAAATGTAAAAAGATGTACGAAAGTGTAAGAATGCCTATAAAATTTGAATTAAGAGTACAAATTAAAAAGTAAAAAACGTAGACAAATGTAAGGAAAAGTAAGAAATTATTAAAAAATGGTATAAACTGTGGTAAAATGTAAAAGCGTCCGAAATCCAGTAGAAAAGTACAATTTGTTACGTTTTCTTACACTTTTTTACAAACAACTACATTATCATACACTTGTTTATCGTACGATAAACAAGTGTATGAGAAAAAAATAATAAATAATAGAATAACATAACAAAACATTGTTACATTATTATACACTTATTTACATAATATAATTTCCGCTGGGGGGTCTACATACTATTTTTCGTGGAATTTAAAATATTTCTAAAAAATTTTTCGCCATATTGGATTCACTATTTTCAAATTTTTATTGTGGATCTAACTGTGGATTCCGATTAACGACTTCAAGAACCCATTTTAAGGAAAAAAATAATTGCCAAAAAAATGTACCTAATTCATTTGTGCTAGGGATGGTTTACCACCTTTTAAGGGGTTGTTTCGCGAAGAATGCCCAAACACACCAACTGTTATTTATTGTAGTTCGCAAAAATAATGTTTTGACCTATTTTTAATTATTTTATGAATTCTCACAACAAAAATTATTCTTAAAAAAACACAATTTCACCCTCTAAAAAATAAGGGATGCAACCCTTAATGTTCATACTACCACGGATTTCTTGGCTTTTTAATAAGAAACTCTTTCCATTTTGTTTCGTTAAAAAAAGTTAAGTAGAAACCGAGATATATCGAAAAAACGTTTCTTGGGGGTAAACTTTAGGGGTCATTTTAACCCTTATAAAGCGCTTCTCAGCGGATAAAAAAATTGTTTCGTGAATCTCGCATGGAGGTCTACTTTTTAATATGGTTCGGAATTTTTTTGAATTTGACAGTTCGGGTACTTTCCTTGTAAGATAAGTTTGTCATATAACGCCAAATACTTTATTACCAAGAAAAAAATGCAGAACCTTCGTGTGGTCAATTATATATATATATATATATATATATATATATATATATATATATATATATATATATATATATGATGACAATACTGCAATTGAAATGAAAATAAAGAGTCATAACGATTTAACACAAGAACATTTAAAATTGTTGACTGAAGTTTTAAATAGTAATCCTTATGCTAAACAGTATAAATATTTACACGAAATAACTAATACAGAGAAACTTTCAAATTATAAATTATATTTTGTTCGTAAGAATAATAATCAAAAACATAATTATACTAAACCATTAACGTTGGAATGTGCAGCTATAATTATTTCCAAATCAGGAATCCCTCATAATGATGATCTATGCGTTTATCCAAAAAATAGTTCTAATGAAAAAGAATACACATATTTAAGTAAATTATCACATCATGTTGACCCAATGGTATTTCCATTATTTTTTCCTTCAGGAGATTTAGGCTGGAGTATTGGTTATACTAAAAAACCATATGATTCAAAAGAAAACCTTCTAACAATATTACAGCACTATTCTTATAGATTAGCTTACAGACCAAATTCAGAAAATTTCAATCCACTTTTATTTGGAGGGAGACTATCCCAACAATTCTTTTTTCATGCCTACATTATGATAGAAAACAATAGAATGAATTATTTTAGGCAGAAACAAAAAAAATTACGTACTGAATGTTATCAAGGTTTGAGGGATCATGTTATAAATAGTGTATTAAATATATCAGAAAATTTTGAAAAAAAAAGAAAGACTAGGAAATATTTTTGTACTACCAGCAACTTATATAGGTAGTCCTAGATATATGCAGCAACATTATCAAGATGCAATGGCAATAGTAAGAAATATTGGTCGACCTGATTTATTTATAACTATGACGTATAATCAGAAGTGGAAAGAATTAAAAAATGTATTAACGACATTTCCTATCGGAACTACGCCCAATGATATACCAAATATTACAGTTAGATTATTTTATACAAAATTTAAGTGTTTATTTAACGATATAGAAAACCATAAAATTTTTGGAAATGCTTTAGCTTATGTGTATACTATTGAATTTCAGAAAAGAGGATTACCGCATGCACATCTTGTAGTAACATTAGATCATAAAAATAAATTAATGACACCAGAAGCTATTAATAAACACATTTCTGCTGAGATACTTTCTAATAATGATAAAAAATTACAAAAATTGGTTATAAAACATATGTTGCATGGACCACATAGTGAAAATTCTCCGTGTTACGATAAATGTAAAGACGTTCATAAAAAAAATTTCCTAAACCTTTTCAATCGTCAACAACATTTAAAAAGAATGATTATGTAGACTATGTGTGCGGCGAGAACTGATGTTTATAATACTGTACGCGGGTATGTGTATGTAGAGTATGGAATGTGTGACTTGAGGGAGAGGAAACCTTGCCCTCAAGCTGTAAGCGTCAGTCGAAATAAAGCCTTGGTACACGTTACACGTATCCTCTTTATTCTCCAGACATCACAGTAGCGACGAGGATGGGATAGAAAAAAGTAAATACAATGGGTGATGGCTGAAAAAAGTGGTACAGCTTGGATTCAAAACTTAAATAAAAAAGAAATTGTGAGTAAATTAAAGAATAGAGGAATTGACATCGGAGAAGAGACCAAATTCGAGAAATTACGTGAAAAGTTAAGAGAAACAGTGAAGGAAGAAGCAAAAAATCGAACAAGCAAGAGCAAACATAGTGAAGAAACAAAAGAATCAGACAAAAAATTAAAAGAGGAAAGTCACAAGGCAAATAGGTGCACAAAAATGGAATACGATGCAAAATTGGATTTTAAAATGGGAGTGGACGACTGGGAAGAATTCGTGGAACGCATTGAGTTCTATTGGGAAGCCAATGAAGTCGAAGAAGACAAGAAGAAGCTAGCAATATTTTTAACAAAAGTTGACTCTGATACGTATGCAATTGTTGGTAAAGTTTGTGCACCAAAAAAACCCAAGCATGTGCCGATTAAAGATATCATGGAAAAAATGGAGAAGTACATGAAACCAAAAGTAAATACAACAGTATTACGAGCATGATTCCGAGAACGGCAGCAAAAGGAAACTGAATCAATTGTAAAATATGTAACAGTACTACGAAGTTTGGCCAACGAATGCAAATTCACTAATGAAGATGAAGCTATTACACATCAATTATTGACAGGAACTCGCAATAAACAAATAAAGATAGCCCTCTTTAAGATCGAAAAGTTTAACATCGAAAGTTTAACATTAGATAAAGCAATAAAAACGGCGACAGCAATAGAAGAAGCTAACAAAGCCGTAGAGAAATTAGAAGAGAACAGTGAGCAGAGGACAAAGTACGATGATCAGAACGAGAACCACACGGAGAGCGATGTAAACAAAATTTATCGCACAGAAAGTCGTGCCAACAGGCGACGTAACACACGGGGTGCGCACACTAACCGGGGAAGAGGACGACAACAACAAACCACGACGGAGTACAGAGAGAAGAACCAACCAGTCAGTAGAAAAGTCAATCATCAGAAGCGCGATTGCTGGCATCGGGAGAAGACGTGCACGAAATGCGGCGTAAAAGGACATTTATCAAGGGTGTGTAACGCGTCATTCAAGGGTAACAAAAACAACGAGGTAAAAAATGTTCAAGCCGAAAATGATGAGTCAGGATCCGATACGGATCAGTCCGAAGGGTATAAAGATTTTTTTGATAATCATTCAATAAATGCGAATAACAATGAGGACCGTCAAAGTAATGTTGAACCTCAGTATTTAACAGTTAAAATAAATGAAAAGGAAATAGGAATGGAAATAGACGGAGGTTCGGCAGTTACGTTGATGAGCGAACAAGATTATAAAAAATTTCTTTCAGAAAATAAATTACAAAATACAGAAATTAAACTTAATTTTTATAATGGAGAAAAATGTATCCCTATCGGAGTGCTCAACAAAATGAACATAGAGAACGGTACAATAACGGGCACAGGTAGTTTATATATAGTAGGCAAACGGGGAAACCACTTATAGGACGGGATTGGTTGAATAAATTAGGATTGTGGTCTTTAGAAATAAAGCAATCAGAAAATAAAGTACTAAAAAGGGAAAAATTAGAAATTAAGACGAGAGATGGAAAAGTAATGGGAAAAAATTTAGGAGAAATAAGAAAGGAGATATTTAAAAAATACGATAAGTTGTTTTCCCCGGGATTGGGTACATATAAAAACACTCAATTTAAAATAAAAATGCGTGAAAATGTAACACCGATTTATTATAAAACAAGACAAATTCCTTTTGCGTTAAAAAAGAAAGTAGAAATAGAAATTGATAGATTAATAAAAGAGAAAATATTAAAACCAGATGGAGCAGTTAGACTTTGTGGTGATTATAAAATAACAGTAAATCCAAACATAGTAATTGATAGACATCCTATACCTAAAATTAATCACTTAATAGCTAAAATGCAAGGAGGCGAATACTTTACAAAAATCGATTTAAGAGAAGCTTACGTGCAGGTTTACGTAGATGAAGAGTCACAAAATTATTTAACATTGAGCACAATTAAAGGACTAATGAGGCCGACGAAGTTACCGTACGGCATAGCGTCAGCCCCAGGATTCTTTCAGCGCGAGATGGAACAAATTTTTGATAAAGTAGAGGGAATAGCAATTTTTTTAGATGATATAAATATCAAAGGAAATTCAATTAAAGAAAATTTAGAAAGAACAACTATGGTACTAGATAAATTAGAACAGTGTGGTCTGAAACTAAAAAAATCTAAATGAAACTAAAAAAATCTAAATGCTTGAAAGAAAAATAGAGTACTTAGGGTTAGAAATCGATAAAGAAGGGGTACACATACTAAAGGATAGAATTGAAGCGATTGAGAAAGCACCCACACCAACCAATGTCAAAGCATTACAAGCGTTTTTGGGCATGATAAATTATTATGATACATTTAGGATTGTCTCAAAAAGAGTAAATTTAAATGGACGGAAAAATGCCAGGAAGCGTTCGAGAATGTAAAAAAGATTTTAAAATCAGCGCCCGTACTTTGTAATTATGACCCGAAAAGAGAAATTATACTTGCTTGTGATGCTTCTGACTACGGCATTTCAGCGGTGCTTTCTCACATAATAGAGAACAAAGAACGGCCAATAGCATACGCAACAAAAACGTTATCAGTAAGTGAACGTAATTACTCGCAGATTGACAAGGAAGCACGGGCGATCATATTTGGAATTACAAAATTTTATGATTACGTATATGGCAGAAAATTTAAATTAAAATCCGATAGTGATCCACTTGTTCGCATTTTTGGAAAAAAAGGGCATTCCAATGATGGCCACGCGTAGATTACAAAGATACGCAGCTTTTTTAAAAGCTTTTGATTACGAAATAGAGTATATCTCATCAAGAAATAATAACGCGGACGCATTATCTCGTTTACCGATTCCAGAGATAAATGAAAATAAGCCAGTAGAAAATCACGATGAATATATCTACTTAAATTATGTAACTCAGGAATCATTTTCATGTTTAGATAATAAAATGATTGAGAGTGAAACAAGGAAAGATAAAAAATTGGCGAAAATAATGAACTATGTAAAGAATGGGTGGCCAAACAAAAAAATGATCGAGACTAAATTAAAACCATTTGAACTTAAAAAAGATGAAATATCAATAGAACAAAATTGTTTAATGTGGGAATACCGAATAATAATCCCAGAGAAATTAAGGGAAATAATTTTGAACGAATTACACTCAGCTCATGGAGGAATAGTAAAAATGAAATTGACAGCTCGATCATATTTTTGGTGGCCTAAAATCGATAATGATATCGAAAATCTAGCGCGAAGTTGTCGAGATTGCATTCAGGTGGAAGATACGCCAAGAAAAAATGAATTAAATCTATGGAACTGGCCCGAAAAGCCATGGCAGCGAATCTATACTGATTTTATTGGGCCGATCGAAGGAGAAACTTTTTTACTATTCATAGATGTGAGAACTAAATGGCCAGAAGTAATTCACATGAAAAAAGCAACTGCGGAAAAAATGATAACAGTTTTTAGAAAAATATTTACTCAACATGGCTTTCCACTGCATGTAATCAGCGAGAATGGACCGCAATATATTAGCCATGAGCTTAAAAAATATATAAAAAAGCTAGGGATCAAACACACTTTAACGGCCGTCAAACATCCAGCATCAAATGGAGCGGCAGAGAATTTCGTAAAATATTTCAAGCGTAAGTAAAAAATTTTGAGAAAAGAAAAAAAATCTATAGGTGAAGCAATTGATATTATTTTATTCAATTATCGAACATCAAAGCATTGTACTACCGGCAAAACTCCGGCGAAATTAATATACGGAAGAGAGTTAAGGACGAAATTCGATTTGTTATTACCAGACCTAGATAAAAAGGTAAGCTTTGAAAAAGATAGGCAGGTGAGAAATGCAGGGGGAAGAGAATAGTCGATTTTGAGATAAATGAAAAAATTTGGACAAAAAGTTTCAGTAAAAATATGGCTCCTTGGATCGAAGCGATTATAAATAGAAAATTGGAACCTGTTACCTACGAACTAAAATGTAACCCTGACCTATTGATCAAACGGCATGTAGATCAAATTAAAAAATTTATAAGTAGGCAAGGAAATAAAGATAATGTAAAACAAGTTCCACAACAAAAATCGTCGCCGATATTACGTAAGTCAGAGGGACTGAAAGAGAAAAATAAAAAGTAATTTAGCGAGGGAGAATGTAGAATATGTGTGCGGCGAGAACTGATGTTTACAATACTGTACGCGGGTATGTGTATGTAGAGTATGGAATGTATGACTTGAGGGAGAGGGAACCTCGCCCTCAAGCTGTAAGCGTCAGTCGAAATAAAGCCTTGGTACCGTTACACGTCTCCTCTTTATTCTCCAGACATCACAATCCTCAATATAAACGAACAAATAATTCTTCTGATAATTACACATATCGACTTAAAAGAAGTAAAAAAATTATTCCAGTAGATAATTCAATGGTAGTTCCTTACAATAAATTTTTATTAGAAAAATATAAATGTCATATTAATGTTGAATATTGTGCTTCAATTCAAAGCATCAAATATAGTTTTGATTATATACATAAAGGTAGTGATAGAGCTTTTTGTACATTAAAAAAAATGATGACAAAAGAAATGGAATATATGATGAAATTACTGAATATATTGATGGCCGGTACTTGAGCCCAATGGAAGCAGCATGGCGGTTACAAAAATTTCCCTTATGTGGAAGGAGTCATACTGTTATCCGTTTAGCAGTTCATACAGAAAATCAACAAATAATTGTTTTTGAAGAAAATTATGAAATAGATGCTCTTGATAATTCGAAAACAACTTTAACAGCGTGGTTTGACTTGAATAAAAATGATAAATTTGCAAATAATATAAAATACGTTATTATACCGCATTATTATATATTTAACAAAAAAAGTTTGGGTAAAACGAGAACGTGAACAAAAACATTATGCTATTGGACGTTTAAATATAGTATCTCCAAAAGATTCTGAAAGATTCGCTTTAAAACTAATATTAAGTCGTATAAAAGGCGCTACATCCTTTAAAGATTTACGTACATATAAAATTGTAACGTATAATACTCATAAAGGAGGTGCGACTGCAATGGATTTAATAGAAAACGATTTATAAATTTTAAAAATTTTTGAAGAAGCATGTCGTATCATGTTACCTTTTCAATTACGTAAATTTTTTAATTCGTTTCTACTAACAGAAAATATTCAAGCCAATATTATTTGGGAAAATTTAAAAAAATACTTTAGTGAAGATTTTCATGAAAATAAAGATAACTTAGCTTTAGATCATATAAATAAATTATTATTGTTGGAAGATTTATCTTGTACAGATTTTGGATTACCTGAACCTGATCCCATCATAAATGATATAAAATACGATAGTAAAATAATTTCAATTAGTAAGGAAATATTCGGAGATATGTTTACAAAATTAAATGAAGATACAAAAATTTATTTTCAAACAACTTATAAAAAATATAAATAAAATAAATTTTATAGACGGTCCTGGAGGTTCGGGTAAAACATTTTTATATAAAACTTGTAACGCGTGCGCGAGGTAGATAAGTCGAGATTCGAATTACCCGCGCCGAGCAGGCATGCTCACCGGGGGCGCGAGCGCGCGAGCATCCTGATCGGATTAGAACGGGATCGCGACGCGTAATATGCCCGTCGCGTATCCGCGAAGCTGCTACGGCTTTATGCGAGTCACGGCAGCCATCTTCGTGTCTGCCATTGTGCCGAGAACTTCTCTCCAGCGTGTCTCTCAAAAGTTACCTCGTCCGCGCCGTCCTAGCTTTTTATAGTTACCGCGAGTGTAGTGGAGGCGCAGAGTAGAGTGTGTACGTGCGAAAGAGAGCCAGAGAGAGAGCGATCCCGAGCCGCGTGAGCCGCACGGGACTGCCAGCGAGGAACCGGCAGACAGCCCGCCTGCCGACCCAATACAGCGAGCAAGAGAGAGAGAGAGAAAGAGAGCGCAACTGCTGTGCGAGCGACAGAGAGCGAGAGAGAGCCGAGTGCACCGGCTGCTCCTTCTTAACGTAAGTTTTCTACTCTCCTCTCGCGGGTTTATTGTAAAGGCTCGCACGGAAATCGCCCCGTGCAAGCATTCTGTGCCGTGTACGTGCGGGTGTGTGTCAGCCCGTCGTACTTTAACACCGCGCGCGAAATTAGCAGCTTCGCCGCGCGCCGTATCGTTCGCACGTTTGAATCTTAACGGTCGCGCGCGAACTAACTCATTTGTTCTAATCAGCACATGCGTTGTGCTTATAGTTATTAGTGATTTTAATATACTGTGATATCTAGTTACTCGTCGCGTTGTTCATTACAACCTGTCCTTCTCCCGGATACCGCTGCCTCCACGGGAAAATGACTCCGCCGGTCGTTTTCATATCCGAGTATAGCGGCCGCGCGCTTTACTCTTCGAGCGCGCGCTTTTCACTCAGCGATCCAATTAGTTGGAAAGCGAAGTTCGTGTGCGATCTTCGCGTTGTTTTCGGGATTCCAGGAGCAGATCCCCGGGCAAGTCATTTTAGTCTGACATCCGCGGCACCGTGTTCTAGGGCATCGCTGGCCTGTGGCTTGTTGGGATTTTCCCCCACTAGCCATCCCGTTACAAACTTTAATTTATTATTTTCTATCAAAAGGAAAAAATATTATATCAATGGCTTGGACTGGTATAGCGTCTATTCTATTACCCAAAGGAATGACTACTCATAGAACTTTTAGATTACCATTAGATTTAAATAGTATTGAAAATCCTTTTTTAAAATTAGAATCAGATAAAAAGAAATTAAAAGAAACAGAAGTCATAATCTGGGATGAAGCATCTATGATACTCAAAAAAGCTTTAGAAATTATTGACAGAACTTTAAGAGATTTATGTACAAACGATTTACCTTTTGGGGGAAAATTAATAATTTTAGGAGGTGATTTTCGACAAATACTTCCAGTAATGAAAAACGGATTTAGAAGTGCTATAATTGAAGACACTATTAAATATTCTGCACTTTGGCATTTATTTAAAATTTTCAAATTAAAACACAATATTCGTTATCAGAATAATGAATTCTCAAAATTATTATTACAAATTGGAGACGGTAATATAAATCCTTTTATAATACCTAATAATTGGAGAACTAACGATGTTTTCTTACAAATTTATAAAAATATTAATAAAATAAATGATTATGATCGTGTTATTTTAGCACCTCATGATGAAGTTATTAAATTTTTTAATAAAAAAATTTTAATGTTATTAAATGGTGATAAGAAGACTTATTATAGTACAGATTATGCGACTCATAAAGGTGTTGATCAAAGTGATGACAACATTCATCTACTTTTTCCAATAGAAATATTAAACAATATTTATGAAGGTTTGCCACCTCATAAATTAGATTTAAAAGTTAATGCTATTGTTATGTTAATTAGAAATTTGAGTGTACACGAAGGTTTGAGTAACGGTACTAGACTTAAAATAACCAAATTATTTAGATATAATACTGAAGCAGAAATATTAATAGGAGAAAAAGTAGCTAATAGATTTTTTATTCCAAGAATTACATTAAATATAGGAGAATCTTCTTCATTACCGTTTATTCTTTATAGAAAACAGTTTCCATTAACATTAGCATTTTGCATGACCATTAATAAATCTCATGAACAAAGTTTTGATTATGTAGGCTTATACATCAAAAGGCAATTATTCTCATACGGTCAATTATATGTTGCTTTATCACGATGTAGAAATCCAGATAACATATATATATATGAGACGTTTCACGTTAAATCGATCAAGGCTCTCGCCAAAATTTGGGGACACTTACAAAACTGATTTTTTGCTGAAAAAATTTGTCTTTCCAAGTAATTTAAGATGTTATATGGCAGAATTCATAAATCCAATATGGCGGCCCAATATGGCGCCTGGAAGTGTAAAAAAATCAAGATTCATCTAATAAACTACGGCCAGTGAAAATATTATTGATGAATCCCCCTCCAAATGACCTTAATAGGGCTTTCGAGATCGCTGTTCATCAATCTTGTTATTTTCAGACGATTCAAGGTTTTTATATAACTGCTTAGTAAACCATAAATCACAAAATTTTTATGCAAACAAAGATCAATGGTCGATTTTACAGACAAAACAATTTAGGGTAGTCATTTCGTATGTTTTTAAAGTTAATTAATCTTAAATTTAAGTCAGTTCGATAGTATCGTATCACTTTGTGATCCTAACCTGAAGAGATATTGAGAAATCAGGACTTTATATTCATATCGCGAATTAAATCATTAGAGACTACTTATTTCTCATATTTTTGGGACTGCTAAATCGTAATTTAAAGTAGGTTCGGAGGGGGGGTCCAGAGTTTCGACGATTCACTATAAAATTGAAGTCAACTATAGATGTTTTTCAGTTCCACAAATGATAATGCAGATTGTTCTTAATTTCGAAATTCTAAATTACGAAAATCATATTTACAATTGTAACACTTCATCTACTGTCCAAAACATCAAATTTCATTAATAGAATTTTAATAGGGGTACAATATAGATACTTCGAGATAAATCATTAGAAACAGCTTATATTTGCTTTGAGGTCGTATTAATGAAATTCGTTGTTTTGGACAGTAGGTGAAGTGTTACATTTGTAAATATGATTTTCGTAATTTAGAATTTCGAAATTAAGAACAATCTGCATTATCATTTGTGGAACTGAAAAACATCTATAGTTGACTTCAATTTTATAGTGAATCGTCGAAACTCTGGACCGCCCCCCCGTAGGTTCGATAGTAACAAGCCACGTTCTGATACTAACCTCAAAAAGATTTTTTTAATCCTCGTAATGCTCGACATTCTTAACCTAAACACCAAAAAGACTTGACAGTAGCTATTTTTCCTACTAAATCGTGTAACAATTTAACAGCTTGATTTAATCAGTGCGCAGTCCAACCATCGAGCATTACGAGGATTAAAAAAATCTTTTTGAGGTTAGTATCAGAACGTGGCATGTTACTATCGAACCTACTTTAAATTAGGATTTAGCAATCCCAAAAATATGAGAAATAAGTAGTCTTATCGTAAGTAGATTTAATTCGCGATATGAATATAAGTCCTGATTTCTCAATATCGTTTGAGGTTAGGATCACAAAGTGATACGATACTGTCGAACTGACTTAAATTTATGATTAATTGACTTTAAAAACATACGAAATGACTACCCTAACTTGTTTTGTCTGTAATATCGACCATTGACCTTTGTTTGCATAAAAATTTTGTGATTTATGGTTTACTAAGCAGTTATATAAAAATCTTGAATCGTCTGAAAATAACAAGATTTATGAACAGCGATCTCGAAAGCCCTATTAAGGTCATTTGGAGGGGGATTCATCAATAATATGTTCACTGGCGGAGTTTATTGGATGAATCTTGATTTTTTTTACACTTCCAGGCGCCATATTGGGCCGCCATATTGGATTTATTAATTCTGCCATATAGCATCTTAAAGTACTTGGAAAGACAAATTTTTTTAGCAAAAAATCAGTTTTGTAATTATCCCCAAATTTTGGCGACAGCCTTGATCGATTTGACGTGAAACGTCGCATATATACAAAATAATTTAGAAAATTCATTAGAAATTGAAAATATTGTTTGGGAAGAAATTCTTGATAATTAAAAAAAACAATTAGTTATATAAGTAAATATGTATATATATTTATTGCATATATTTATTAAAAAATATGTTCATATATATTCAAAAACCAAATTTCTCAATATAAAATATACGCAATAAAAGTATAAAATAAAGGAGAAATTATTTGAATGATAAGAGATTTTAATAATTAGCTAAATGAAAATTGTATATAAAATTTAATTAAGTTTCGATTTGATCCATATAAAAATACAAATAAAATCAAACAAAAGATTTTTAAATCAAACTTTTTGAAGTGATTATGCTCTTATATTTTCAAAAAACAAATTTCACAATATAAAATATACCCAATAACAGTATAAAATAAATGAGAAATTGTCTAAACGATATTATAAGAGTTCTAAATCAATAGCTAAATGAAATCGGTATACGAAATTTATTTAAGTTTCAGTTTATACATAAAATAATAAAAATAAAATACAACAAAAGATTTTTAAATCCAAATTGATAGCGTAAATGTACTCTTATATATTAAAAAAAATCACTACCTTGAAAATAAATAGGTTCAAAGTCTTCAAGGTCTTATTTTTCAAAGTTGGGGGGTTGACGAGCGGAGCGAGTAGGGGGCGCAGCCCCCCTAGTATATATATATATATATATATATTTATGGGTCGTTCCTGTACTTTTTTTAAAAAGTGTGCGCGGGGGGGTCGTCGATTTTGTCGACGATTTTTTTTATGAAAGTACATATAAAAAAAAATAGCTTGTGCAAAATTTCAGCCCCTTATCTCATTCCTAATTCCTGCTGGAATTTTTTTAAACCCTGATTTTGACCTGTTTTTAGCCAGTTTTCATAAAATTCTAATTTTAACAAATGAGGTCGGTGAGGTCTCATTTTTTTTGTCTTTCTTCAAATTTTAAGAAAAAAATACACTGATATAAAATGATGATTTAGGTTTTATTGGCGATCTGTGATATGGCCATTGCATTTCATCATTTTTAGATCATCTTTAAACCTCTATATCTCGTAACTGGTTCCACATTTTTGAGCTCACTAGGTCTCATTTTTTTTTGTCTTAACGAGACCTTTAATTTCTTTTTTTGAGGACCTAAATTGATTGAATAGACTTCAAGATACAGCCTTTTGAAGTTGACGTTTTTATCAAAAATCGCGAAAATCGACCGTGTTCATGGTCACAGTGTCAACCGAATTTTAATTAAAAATCATTAACAAAAGTATTTTTCATTCGAATATGATGTTATCTAACTATACTCTTTTCCTATCATAGGAAAAAGTCAAAAAATAATTTTTTGTCGAGCATTATAATATCTAATTTTTCGATACCTAAAATAATCAAAAATGGCTCTCTACTGACATGAATTCTACCATCTTATAATTATTTTTGACACGTATACGTAACATAGATACAAAGGTGGTTCCTAGACCTTTAAAATCCATAGTCGCTGATTTTTCTAGGACCACTAGAGTCAAAGTTATAGCCGTTTTTATAAAAAAATATTTTTCAAGTGGTAAAATTAGAGCTTGTGAAATATAGGAAAAGTTTTATTTATAAGATCAACCATAAGTTTGGCATAATTGTCCTAAAAAAAGTGCTGAGGCTGCATATTTTGAAGATCTTAGGCCGTGTCTGCACTATGCGAGAAGCACGTGCGATCAGCCCAAGCGATGCGAGCAAGCCATGCGCGCATGCGACGCGAGCAAGCGATAGTAATGGCTTTAGGTTGATTAAATTACCTATGCAGACTTTATAGATAATTAAAGTTGAAAATAAGAATTTAAGTAAAATTTTTTTTGTAATATTCATTTTATTTTAACTATTTTATAATCAAAAGTTTTGCTTTTAATGTTGAATCATCAATGGGTATAAAGCAGTGATATTTTCTTGTATTCTGTATAGTTCGGGTCAATTTAAATCGGCATTCTAATACTTTACGCCTTTTCTCAATTGTTTCTTGACTCACCCAAATAGATCTAAAAACCAAATATTATATATTTTTATAACACAAATTGATTTATTATTCAAATACATAATCAAATAATATAGTCAAAAAATCTAAATTATATTATTTTTACCTTATTCCATCAATATTTTCACTAACGTAATCATACATGTCTTTTGGATTTAAAATTGGTTTTTCTGATGTTCTTTGTAAGGATGCCCTGCGTACTGTTCGTTTAACCACTGCTCCACATACATCACACGGACTTTTCCCATGGCTAGTAGAAAAAAAGTTGTGCGACTTAACTTTTAAGCCAAAATCCTCCTCATGATGGCAGATATTAAGGTGATGTGATACCCACGCTATTACTCAATTCTGAATTCCCGTTTTTCTCCTTCAATTATAAACTTTTTGAAAAAAACTCTTTGACGCGTTTTAAGTTTAATAAAGTACTATAACGTATCAACGCGGTTTTTTCTTAAAATTAAAAATTGAATGAAAAAAACGGGAACCCAATTTTGGGTAATAGCGTGGGTATCGCATCACCTTAATGAAATTGTTCCTACAGTAAATAAATACTATTTTGAAGGTAAAAATTATAAAAAATAAAATAAATCTATTTAATATTGTGTACATAATAATACAAATTATTTGAACTTGCATCGTAGAAGTTGTTGCTTTTTTTAAATTTGATATACAGAAAAAATAAAGAACTGTTTTAGGAATTTTATCTTTAAAACTGTTTTCTACATAATGTAAAATTTTAACTCGGGTGTAACCTGCAGGTCCAGGATCTTTATGGATTTTGATGTTCTGGGTCTCAAAATAGTTTTTTTTCACACAAATTAAATATACTTTCAGAATATTACTTTGACATATTCTTAATAATTAAAATTAAATTTTTTCAGGTCATTTAATGAACAAAAATCTAAAGGTGTCTATTTTGTTCATATAATACGTATTAATATACTACAATAAAAGTACTCTTACTTGTTTTTGTATTGGGTAGGTGCTCCATCTGACATATAATGTACATTCTCAATAAACGGAAAATCTCATTTTAGAAGTGCAATGAGTTGCCCTTGAAAAGTGTTAACTGCACAAGCATCATGTTTTAAACAATCACTAATAACACATACAGATAAGGTTTGTAATTTGTCCTTATTGTCTTCTTTATAATACACTACAAACGGGTGTACAGTTGCTTGTGTATTATTAAAATAAAATGCTTGGATCGAGTCTTGACAAACAAATAAGAAATTTTCAGCAAAATCTTGAAGTATAATACATGTATCTGGAGTAATAATTGTTTTGCAATGTTTTAAATAACATTTTTGCATTTCAGTCACATAATGATGCTTTGTTAACTCCCATAAGTCATTGGCTAAATTTATAATAAAATTTCTTGTAGGTTCTTTTACCATAATAAGACTGGCTCTATTATTAGATTGTGATTCAGCATTATTTACCCAATTATGATATTCAATCTCTGAAACATCTTCGCATGAGCTTGATTCCAATATTTTCAGAATTTCTGCTTTACCAGGACAGTTTTCACAAAGATGTAGCATACAATCGCTCCAATCTGTTGAACAAACACAATCATTTAAAATTACTCGGTAGGCTAAATTTTTGTTGATGGCAGACAATTTTAATTTGACATTTTGGTGTATAGGACATACACAAATTGTATGTGTACCAGGTGCTCCAGCACTAATACATTCTTTTGGCCTTAAAGAAGCAAATATACTGAAACCTGGTTTGCGCTGATCTTTAAAATGCTGTTCATATTCTTCTTCCACCCAATTGTTGTATAGATCCTTCAAATCATACATCAACAGTCTTTTTGTAACTTCTCTGTGATATTAGTAATAGGATTTTTAACACTGATGCAATCTTTAATGCCGCTACATATTCTACTATTGTTTTCATCTCTATAATACTGAGTTACAGATTCTCTAACTTCATTAGAATGAATGCTGTACACTTTACGCTTAATAGTTCCTAAGACACCTGGAAAAATATATTTTGAAATTAATTTCAAATAGTGTATACTTAATCACAAAATAAAATCATAATAACAATATTATTTTTTTTAATTTAACGATTATCAAGACGATAAAATTTAGCTCAATGTTTATTCTATTTTAATTACTATGACTTGTTATATTGGAAGAAAAGAAATAGTTTAGAATTAATTTATTTTTTTTATTTTCTTTTATATTAATTTTAATAGTTCTTTTAAAATCCAATAATTACTTTATTATTTTTTATCTAATAATGAATAACGAAGGGTACCCCATGTTAAGATAGGCAAAATGCCACTATTAAAAGCGAAAAATGACAGTGATTTCATAGAAGTATACTAAAAAAAGAATTTTCTACGATTTTTCCGGGGACCTATCTCTCCTCCTTATACCAGTAAGGCCTAAAAATCGCATTTTTTGGAAATTATTTTTTTCTCCCGTTCCACAATGTTAAAAAATAAAAAAAAAAATATGAGATTACAGTTTGTAAACAGAGAGAACATTGAGATTTCTCAAATATAGATTCTTTCTAATTAAATCGGATTTGATTTAAATGTTTAAATTACAATTCATGTATTATTTTACTTAATCCGTAAACAATACTTAAGCAATACGTAAGCAATACGTAAGTAATACATAAATAATAATACTTAAGTAATAATACATGAGTAATATAAATAAATAATTATGAGGATTTTAAATTAAATATTTTATAGGGGTACCCTTTATCATTATAGTTGCTTGAACAAAAATTACATAGATTTTAATAAATTAAACTAAAATTTTCTATTAATAATTCTCAATTGTAATATAATATATGTAATCTAATGTATAAAGGATTATCGATTCTATATGTTTACACTATGTCTATAATCAAGATATTAAGAATTTATTACAACCCATTTTTTAACTTACCTACAGTAATTTTAAGTTCTTTTGCTTTATTAAACATATAACGTGAACATTGGAAATAATGTTTTGCTTGTTCAAATTTCCAATGATTTGCAAGTAATGTCAATAACGATATTTTTTTACCAAAATTAGTTTCTTCATTATAACACTTAATTATGTTTCCAATCATTCCGTGAAATGACATACTATCCTCTTGTAGCTGTTTAAGATTGCATTGAGTTGGCAAATTAAGATTCAATGTTTTATTAACTGTTGTACAAAATTTCGTATTCATTGATTCTAAAACACTGTATGTTTTATTTTCCAAGCGATAATCACTAAGTTTCTCTCGTTTAAGAGGAGGTTCATCAAATCCATCGAGCATTTTATTTAAACGTTGAAATCCTTGGCTCAATAATATATCTTCTGAACTTTCTGATGTACACACTTGGCTACTTGAAGAAACTTGACTACTTGAAGAAAGCTCCTCATTATTATTTACGTTTAAACCATCATTCCCAGTGTTTTCATCTTTTTCTGCATTTTTTGTTATTATTGATGTAATTTTGAACTCACAGTTTTTACAGTACTTATTACCTGGATCTAAATTTATATTACAAATGTTACGAAATTTATCACATTTATCAGCACTAATCATTACTAAATTATTCTCAATGGATTTTGAATGATTATTAAAACAATTGCAACACTTCCTTTGTCTACTTGTATATCGAGTATCATATTTATGAAGATGATGGTCGCAAATAAATTTATTTTCTACTTTAATATCAAAATTTTTAATCCTAAATGATAAATACAGCTTTAATTCATTACTAAGATTACTAATTAGATTAAGAGATTTATTTCTTGTGTAATGCTCTAAATGACATTTATCATCCTCATGCAATTCACCAATATAGCACATCATTTTCTTTCAATTCCTGAGAAGATAACACTTACAAAACACAATTGTACAATTTATAAAACTCAACCGAACCAATACTGATATACTTGGTAATAGTTCTGCTCAACTATCTTCACAATTCTACTTAGAAATATTCATTTCATTTTTTATTGTAACTTGTACTCATTGTTTAAGGACATTCCGTGCCGTGTGTCGTGTAACGGATGACGGGTTCACGGGTGTCTCGCACAGAAAAATGGATGTCTGTCATCTATTAACTTACGTCAACACAGGTTAAATGAAACTATCTATGTATGTTTCATTTAACCTGAGCTTATACGTATAACGCACGTAAAACTATAGAAAACCTGCATTTAAGACCATGTCTATACTAGGTATGCGAGAAGCGCAACCGGTGCGCGCATGCGACAAGCCATACGTTTTGCACAAAGTACTTGAAATACTTAAAATGATAAATAATATCGTTGTATACGATTGAACGTAAACGTGAGTTTATATTATTAGGGTTTGTCAGCGAGAAGAAATAAACGGGAAAATTAGACTTCAAGAGTCTATGCAACCAACTCTACTCGAAAGTGAAAGTTGATTGCAGAAAAAGGTATGAACGCTTATGCGACGAGTAAACAGGCAATAAGGCATAGTATAGGTAAAACGGAAAGTGGTAAGGTAAAAGGTATGTGCATAAATCACGTAGCGACTAGGCGCCACAGGACTCTATTTAAGCCCGCTGGGTGATGTTTTTCATAGTGGGAGCGCATCGGACGCTTGCCATCTAGCGGGCACTTTGGATACTTCAATCCCGAACAATCGTAGTAGATCAGTTAGTAGATCTATATTTAGCGATAAATAATATCGTCAATAATATCGTAGTGAAATGATATTATTTATCATTTTAAGTATTTTAAATATTTTGTCCAACACGCATTGCTTGCTCGCATCGCTTGGGCTGATCGCACGTGCTTCTCGCATAGTGTAGACACGGCCTACGATCTTCAAAATATGCAGCCTCAGCACTTTTTTTAAGACAATTATGCCAAACTTATGGTTGATCTTGTAAATAAAACTTTTCCTATATTTCACAAGCTCTAATTTTACCACTTGAAAAATATTTCTTTATAAAAACGGCTATAACTTTGGCTCTAGTGGTCCTGGAAAAATCAGCGACTACGGATTTTAAAGGTCTAGGCACCACCTTTGTATCTATGTTACGTATATGTGTCAAAAATAATTATAAGATGGTAGAATTCATGTAAGTAGAGAGCCATTTTTAATTATTTTAGGTATCGAAAAATTAGATATTATAATGCTCGACAAAACATTATTTTTTGACTTTTTCCTATGATAGGAAAAGAGTATAGTTAGATAACATCATATTCTAATGAAAAATACTTTTGTTAATGATTTTTAATTAAAATTCGGATGACACTGTGACCATAAACACGGTTGATTTTCGCGATTTTTGATAAAAACGTCAACTTCAAAACGCCGTATCTTGAAGTCTATTCAATCAATTTAGGTCCTCAAAAAAAGAAATTAAACGTCTCGTTGAGACAAAAAAAAATGAGACCTAGTGAGCTCAAAAATGTGGAACCAGTTACGAGATATAGAGATTTAAAGATGATCTAAAAATGATGAAATGCAATGGCCATATCACAGATCGCCAATAAAACCTAAATCATCATTTCATATCAGTGTATTTTTTTCTTAAAATTTGAAGAAAAACAAAAAAAATGAGATCTCACCGACCTCATTTTGTTAAAATTTCAGCCTTTTAGAATTTTTTGAAAACTGGCTAAAAACAGGTCAAAATCAGGGTTTAAAAAAATTCCAGCAGGAATTAGGAATGAGATAAGGGGCTGAAATTTTGCACAAGTTATTTTTTATATGTACTTTCATAAAAAAATCGTCGACAAAATCGACGACCCCCGCGCACACTTTTTAAAAAAGTACAGGAACGACCGATATATATATATATATATATATATATATATATATATATATATATATATATATATATATATATATATATATATATATATATATATATATATATATATATATATATATATATATATATATATATATATAAGTGTGCACGGGGGGGTCGTCGATTTTGTCGACGATTTTTTTATGAAAGTACATATAAAAAAAATAGCTTGTGCAAAATTTCAGCCCCTTATCTCATTCCTAATTCCTGCTGGAATTTTTTTAAACCCTGATTTTGACCTGTTTTTAGCCAGTTTTCAAAAAATTCTAAAAGGCTGAAATTATACTGGATTTTGCTAATAATTTTATGTAGGGGATTTGTAGATTACGAATCTCAACTCAGATTTTCAGAATCCAAATGGCGGATCTAAGATGTCGGACACATATTGAAATATTATTGGATTATGCTGAAAATTGTAATTCAAACTGGTGGACCTAAGATGACTAACAAAAATTGAAATTTTACTCGAGTTCGTTAAAAATTGTACATAGTGAGTTTCCGGATTCGCTGATTAGGAATCTGAACTCAGATTTTGTAAATATAAAATGGCGGTCAAAAATTGAAATATTACTGGATTTTATAATCAATAAGTTACAAATAAAATCAGAGCTGACGTAATGAACTACATATATATTCTGCATTATTTTGTTAAATATAATATACTTAGTATTTTAAAAATTAATAAATGTTAAGAATAATGTTTTTAAAAAACATTACAGAAATTTTAAATGAAAAAATAAGTGTATTTAGATATATATACTAGGGGGGCTTCGCACCTGCTCGCTCCGTTCGCCAACCCCCATTATTAGAGATAAATATTAATAATAATGAATGAGGATAATCTTCTATTACATAATATCATGAAACACTTATTTTTTCATTTAAAATTTCTGTAATGTTTTTTAAAAACATTATTCTTAACATTTATTAATTTTTAAAATACTAAGTATATTATATTTAACAAAATAATGCAGAATATATATGTAGTTCATTACGTCAGCTCTGATTTTATTTGTAACTTATTGATTATAAAATCCAGTAATATTTCAATTTTTGGCCGCCATTTTATATTTACAAAATCTGAGTTCAGATTCCTAATCAGCGAATCCGGAAACTCACTATGTACAATTTTTAACGAACTCGAGTAAAATTTCAATTTTTGTTAGTCATCTTAGGTCCACCAGTTTGAATTAAAATTTTCAGCATAATTCAATAATATTTCAATATGTGTCCGACATCTTAGATCCGCCATTTTGAATTCTGAAAATCTGAGTTGAGATTCGTAATCTACAAATCCCCTACATAAAATTATTAGCAAAATCCACTATTATTTAAATATTTTGCAGCCATTTTCAATTTTTAAAATCTGAGTTCAGATTCGTAATAATCGAATCTAGAAATCCCGTATATACAATTTTCAGCAAAATCAAGTAATATTTCAATATGTAACAGCCATTATCGATTGGCAATTTGGAATTCTGAAAATCTGAGCTCAGATTCGTAATTATCCAATCTAGAAATCCCGTACATACAATTTTCAGCAAAATCCATCAATGTTTGAATATTTCTCCTCCATCTTCAATCCGCCATTTTGAATTCTGAAAATCTGAGTTCAGATTCGTAATCAGCGAATATATAAACCTCCTATATACAATTTTTAGCAAAAGCCAGTATAATTTAAATATTTTGCCGCCATTTTCAATCTTTAAAATCTGAGTTCAGATCCGTCATAATCAAATTCAGAAATCCCGTATACGGAAAGAAGAATTCACAGCTGTAGCCCGTGACGCGTGAGAAAAAAATAGCGTGCCATATAGCATCGCTGGATGTCATGACATATGCGTCTATGACTGTGACTGTTGTCATTTCGATGAACGGTGCTCGCGTGACACGGCTGCAGGCCGTGACTATCACTGAGTTCAAGCTTTAACGCGCACGGCGGCAAGCGTGAGTGGCACGTTTGACGACTGCGGGAGTCACCCCGTTTAGCGTTGCCTAGAGACCATCGTTGACATGCCTGAATGTCGCGCCGTCACACGGTGGCAGAGAAGGTACCCGCTTACTCTGTTATAACTCACGGCCTATAGCTCTGAATGCTTCTTTCCGTGTATATACAATTTTCAGCAAAATTCAGTAATATTTCAATACGTGGCAGACATTTTCGTTCCGCCATTTTGAATTTTCAATATCTGAGTTCAGATTCGTAATCAGCTAATTCGGAAACCCCATACATACAATTTTTTTGCAAAATCCAATATTATTTCAATATTTTACTGCCATTTTGAATTTTTAAAATCTGAGTTCATATTCGTAATCAGCGAATCCAGAAATTCAGTATATTCAATTTTTAGCAAAACAGAAAAGTTCAATTTTTGGCCGCCATCTTGGGTATGCCATTTTTAAGATTCATAATCTGAATTCTGATTCATCATCATGCGAATCCAGAAATTTCCCATATGCAATTGTAAAATTCAGCAATATTGCAATGTTTGGCAGCCATTTTGAATTGGCAAAATATGAGTTCAGATTCGTAATCAGCGAATCCAGATGGGTTCCCTATATACAATTTTCAGCGAAATCCAGTGATATTCGAATATTTGGCCTCCATCTTCGATGCGCCATTTTGAATTCTGAAAATCTGAGTTCGAATTCATAATCAGTGAATCAAAATACCCAACATACAATTTTCAGCAAAATCCAGTAATATTTCAATTTTTGGCAGCCATTTTGTATTTACAAAATCTGATTTCAGATTCCTAATCAGCGAATCCGGAAACCCATAATATACAATCTTTAGGGTAAAATTTCAATTTTTGGCCGTCATCTTGGGTCTTCTAGTTTGAATTTTCAAAATCTGAATTCAGATTCATAATCAGCGGAGCCAGATACGCCTATATACAATTTTCAGCAAAATCCAATAATATTTGAATATTTGGCCTCCATCTTCGATCAGCCATTTTGAATTCTGAAAATCTGAGTTCCGATTCATAATCAGCGAATATAGAAACCTCCTATATACAATTTTTAGCAAAAGCCAGTATAATTTAAATATTTTGCCGCCATTTTGAATTTTTAAAATCTTAGTTCAGATCCGTCATAGTCGAATGCAGAAATCCCGTATATACAATTTTCAGAAAAATCTAGTAATATTTCAATTTTTGGAAGCCATCTTGGGTCCTCTATTTTGAATTTCAAAATATGAGTTACGATTCCTAATTGCCGAATCCGGAAACCCACTGTAGACAATTTTTAGCAAACTCGAGTAAAATTTCAATTTTTGTTAGTCATCTTGGGTCCACCAAACTGAATTTTCAAAACATATGTTCAGATTCATTATCAGCGAAACCAAAAATCCGGTATATAACATTTTCAGCAAAATCCAATAATATTTCAATATTTGACCACAATCTTCGAATGCGCCATTTTGATTTTCAATATCTGAGTTCAGATTCGTAATCAGCTAATTCGGAAACCCCATACATACAATTTTTTTGCCAAATCCAATATTATTTCAATATTTTACTGCCATTTTGAATTTTTAAAATCTGAGTTCATATTCGTAATCAGCGAATCCAGAAATTCAGTATATTCAATTTTTAGCAAAACTGAAAAGTTCAATTTTTGGCCGCAATCTTGGGTATGCCATTTTGAAGTTTCATAACCTGAATTCTGATTCATCATCATGCGAATCCAGAAATTTCCCATATGCAATTGTAAAATTCAGTAATATTTTAATATTTGGCCACCATTTTGAATTGGGAAAATATGAGTTCAGATTCGTAATCAGCGAATCCAGAAATCCATTTTATACAATTTTCAGCAAATCCAGTAGTATTTGAATATTTCGCCTCCACCTTCGATCAGCCATTTTGAATTCTGAAAATCTGAGTTATGATTCGTAATCAGCGAATCCACATATCCCTTATATACAATTTCCAGCAAATTCCAGTAGTTTTTGAATATTTTGCCTCCATCTTCAATCAGCCATTTTGATTTCTGAAAATCTATACCCCCTTTTCCCAGAGTCGATAACCTGAGGGTCATTATTTCTTTAGTCACATTGTACGAACTCTGAGCGAAAGGTTCATATCTCCTCAAAAGTCCAATTTACAAACATATCATATATTTATATATATATATCTTCCTATATTATATAGTTGTAAGGCTCAAAATGGGTACCTACTCCCTCCACTTCCCTTCACCTCCCCTCCACCTATCCCACCATACTTAATCCATTCTTCATATTATACTACAAATTTTATATAGTGTGTTCCTGGATTCGCTGATAATGAATCAGTAATCAGATTTTGAGAATTCAAAATGGCAGATCGATGATGGAGGCCAAATATTGAAATATTACTGAATCTTGCTGAAAAATGTATGTACGGGATTTCTGGATTCGATGATTATGAATCTGAACTCAGATTTTCAGAATTCAAAATGGCGGATCAAAGATGGATGCCAAATATTCAAATATTAATGGATTTTGCTGAAAATTGTGTATCATGGGTTTCCGAATTCTCTGATTAGGAATCTGAACGCAGATTTCGTAAATACAAAATGGCGGATAAAAATTGAAATATTACTGGATTATGCTGAAAATTGTATATAGGGATATCTGGATTCGTTCATTACGAATTTGAACATATTTTGCCAAATTAAAATAGCGGCCAAATATTGAAATATTACTGAAATTTGCAATTGTATATGGGGGATTTCGGGTTTCGCATGATGACGAATCTTAATTCAGATTATGAAAATTCAATATAGCGGATCGAAGATGCCTACCAAATATTGAAATATTACTGAATTTTGCTGAAAATTGTATACAGGGTTTTACTGGATTCGCTGATTAGGAATCTGAATTCAGATTATGAAAATTCAATATAACTGATCGATGGTGGCGGCCAAATATTGAACTATTACTGGATCTTGCTGAAAAATGTATGTACGGAATTTCTGGATTTGCTGATTACGAATCTGAGCTCAGATTTTAAAAATTCAAAATGGCGGCAAAATATTTCAATAATACTGGATTTTGCTAAAAATTGAATATAAGGGGTTTCTGGATTCGTTGATTACGAATCTGAACTCAGATTTTCAGAATTCAAAATGGCGGATCGAAGATGGAGGCCAAATATTCAAATATTACTGGATTTTGCTGAAAATTGTATATACAGAATTTCTGGATAGGCTGAATACGAATCTGAACTCAGATTGTGAAAAATCAAAATAATGGACCCAAGATCTCAGCCAAAAATTGAAATTTTACCGGAATTTGTTAAAAATTTTATATTGTGGGTTTCCGGATTCGCTGATTAGGAATCTGAACTCAGATTTTGTAAATACAAAATGGCGGCCAAAAATTTAAATATTACCAGTTTTTGTCGAAAATTGTATATAGGAGGTTTCTGGATTCGCTAATAACGAATCTGAACTCATATTTTGAAAATTCAAAATGGCAGACAAGAATTAAAATATTACTGGATTTTGCTGAAAAATTAGTTTATAATCAATAAATAACATATAATATCAGAGCTGATGTAATGAACTACATATATATTATGCATTATTTTGTTAAATATAAATATACCTAATATTTTGAAAATTAATAAATGTTAAGAATAATTTTTTTAAAAAACAATACAGAAAATTTAAAAGAAAAAATAAATGTTTCAAGATATTATTTAATAGGTGGTTATCCTGATTCATTATTATCAATAATTATCTTCATATGAAATATAATCCGCAACTACAATTATAAGATTAATTTTATATTACATTATTACATTTTTTAAAATAATCAATTTTTATATATAATTAAAACTTAAATAACTTTCCATATTTATTTGATCCAAATTTTTGTGATTATTCACTGAATGAATATTCGAGCATATCTAGCAAATTTAGAAAAAAACCATTTTTAAAAACAAAATTCAGTTTATACATATTTTAGAAAACGATTTTCAGTAGTATTAGCTGTTGCTATAATATTTTTTTTTAAGAATTCACACTATAAATGGGGGTTGGCGAGCGGAGCGAGCAGGGGCGAAGGCCCCCTAATATATATATATATATATACATATATAAAAGAAAGAAAGAAGGGATGGTGGGGGCCCCCTCCGTCGCCCCCTACCAGTGAGGTACAGCCTGCCCGGATCACCGTCCAGGAGCCCCTTACGTAGAAATGAGTCCACGTAGGAGGAGCATGGGCGATTCCAGTTATCTCTCCTTAAAGAAGGAAATCAAAAGAGAGGAAGTTGTGCGTTACCCTGTGAGGGCATTTCCACACTATCAGAAGTTATAGAGCAAAAACGGTTGTATGGCTGAACTACCGTGTGGAGTGTAGAATGGGGAAAAACCTCGCTAGGAGTAAAAACCCATATATATATATATATATATATATATATATATATATATATATATATGCGGCATTCTCTGTCAACGCGACACCCCCTCTGCCCAGAACAATTTTGATCCAAATGGGGTCTACCTGGGCTCAAATGAAAGCTCTTGACTTCTACTTTCGAATGCCGTCTGGCGATTCCGAAAATTCAAAATGGCGGATCCAATATGGCGGCTGAAAGTCTCGGAATGATGGAAAAACAAGTTTTTCTTCACTCGAATAGCGAATCTGATACGAAAATTATTATTTCTTGCCACTAATATGAAGTTTGCGACATATTTTCTTACTACTACCGTTCAAAGCGAGCGGTTAAAATTATATTTCAAGGTCATTTTGAAGGTCAAAAGTTATTTTCTGGATTTTCGGACTAGTATTCCACGAAACTAGTAGAAAACTTGATTAAGATCATAACTAGACTTGACCTTGGATCATTTTTCAAGGTCATTTTCATGGTGAGTTCTAATTTTAATAAACCGATTCTTTTGCAGTTATACTTCTTCAATTCATGCTATCAATCGGTTCTAATTCGGAACAGTAACAGAAAAACTGTGGTTATATCCACACTTTGAAACATTTCAGAATCACTGAAAAAAGTTTGGTGGAGAAGAAACACGTTAGCGTAGAGTATCAGTACCAAATGCAAGAATTGTTTCGTAACTAAACATTAAGTCCTTTACTCTCCCATTTTAGAGCAAATGTTGCACTAAAATTGTTCCGCATTTATTCTATTTCATCGTTCTTCAGGAGTACAAAAGTTTAGGGCAGAAGAAGCACTAAAAAGTGTGGCAATGGTACAATACATTTGTGCTGCTATTGCTTTTTTGATTTGGTGCTCCTCCTGCACAAACATCGTGCAGTATACGCACTGAGAGAAAAAAACCGACGTGACGCCGTGGATGCTATAGTTGGTGTAAGACCGTGTGACTATACACGTATACAATGCGATCAAAAATTGCAAAATTTTTGAATTTTGCAATTTTTGAATTGACTTTGAAGGTCAACGACGAGGTCAGATTCAAGGTCATCAGACCAGACAAATCCTCGTTGAAAATGACTTACGGTATGACCTTAGTTTGTTAAAAAATATCGTTTCTAGGAAAATACGGTGGTCCCATACTTTTTGATAACCCTGTAATTAAACTTTACAATACAACATTTCTAAAATCTCTCTAACTTTTTTTATTCCTCTTTCGAAACTCTTTAAGTACCAATGCTTCTTTGAATGTTAGTGCGGCTGTTACTCTAACTCTTTGGTGTATCTGTGGTTCTATATTTCGTGCATTATCTTTCCTAAACGTTTCGTACATATAGTTCCCATCGATTTTCGAGAGGATTCAAATTAATTCTAACAGTCCTACGTTATTACGAGCGTCATTCGACAAGTACCTAGCCTCACCGCCAGATGGTGCCACTATCGCACCAGAAATACACTACAGTGCAGTATCTTCCTGTAAACTGTTACAGACGAAATTTCAGCCGGAACGGAGTTGTAGTTTATTTTTGAGAGCGTGTGAAAGCAAATGTGTCCGTTGATTTTTGAAAAAATGGAGAAAGAACAATATCGGTCGGTGATTCGATTCTTGTTTTTGGAAGGGAAATCGCGCAGTGAAATTAAAGAACGCTTGGATGCAGTGTATGGGGATGCTTCTCCTTCGATGGCGACCGTTAAATTTTGGTATAATGAGTTTCAACGTGGTCGTACGTCGGTTTTTGATGATCCACGCCCAGATGCTCCGAAAACAGCCACTACGGAGGAGAACGTGACAAAAATACACGATATCGTTTTGTCAGACCGCCGATTAAAGGTGCAGGAGATAGCTGCGATAGTAGGCATCTCAGAAGAATGCGTGTGGCATATCCTACATGAGATTTTAGGCATGAGGAAGCTGTCAGCAAGGTGGGTGCCGCGTTTGCTGACTGCAGACAACAAGTGGATGCGTGTGACCAGTTCAGAGCAGTGTTTGGAGCTGTTTAATCGCAATCCAAAAGAGTTTTTGCGTCGTTACGTGACCGTCGACGAAACATGGATTCACTACTACACTCCAGAGACCAAGGAGCAGTCAAAACAGTGGACCTTACCTGGTGAACCTGCTCCGAAGAAGGCGAAGACGGTCCCGTCGGCCGGAAAGGTGATGGCCACTGTTTTCTGGGATTCTCAAGGTGTGATTTTTATTGACTATCTGGAGAAGGGCAAAACGGTCACAGGACAGTACTACGCCGAACTATTGAGCCGATTTGACGCCGTGTTAGAAGAAAAACGGCCCCATTTGTCTAAAAAGAAAGTGCTTTTCACCACGATAATGTACCGGCTCACACTTCTGCACTCGCCACGGCTAAATTGGTCGAATTACGCTACGAACTGCTGCCCCATCCACCGTATTCTCCAGATTTGGCTCCGTGCGACTTTTTTTTGTTTCCGAACCTAAAAAATTCGCTCGCCGGGAAGAGATTCCACTCCAATAACGAAATAATCGCCGCCGCGGAGGCCTATTTTGCAAACCAAGAGAAAACATTTTTTTCAACGGGGTTAAAAAAATTGGAACACCGCTGGACCAAGTGTATTCAACTAAAAGGAGACTACATTGAAAAATAAATTTTATTTTTTGTAAAATTTTAGTGTTTTCATTTGTAGGCTAGGTACTTATCAAATGACCCTCGTATATTCGAGTATTATCACTTACTTAGATGGATTGAATATGTCTACTGTAGCACGGTCCGATCGTTGTATCAACCCTCTCAATGGTAAAGGTCACATAGGTAATGATTTACGCTTGTTGTCGAACAACTTAAAACGAAGATTTCGAGATTTGCCAGATAATTCAAAAATTTGTAGTAAGTGTAGAAAGTTATGTGGATCTCCCATTTCATCTATTGGTACAAGAGATAACGAAGGCAACAACGAATATGAAAACATGGATATAGAGACGACATCAGAAAACACTGGTATTGATAAATCTGTTCAAGAAGCTACCCGATCAGCTAGAGAAATCGAATTGGAAGACATGTTTTCAGAATTAAAAGAAAAGTTTTCTAGATTAGCAGTTAATGACCCTTTGAAACTAACTATACTTACAATCGCCCCATCAACTTGGAATATTAGTCGAATTTCCCGTGAATTCAATACATCAATACATTTAGTAAGAAAGTCGAAAGAACTCAAAGCCGGTGGAGGTATTTTAGCTACAACAACGGCTAAACATGGTAAAACTTTGTCAAAGGCAGTGATAGAAGTCATTGTTGAATGTTATAATAACGATCTGCACAGTCGGATGATGCCGGGTCGAAAAGATACTGTCTCTGTTATTATTGATGGAAAGCGGACTCAGGTGCAGAAACGTCTTTTATATTTCGATTTACGAGAACTTTAACAATTATTCAATATGGCAGAACCAACAGTGCAAGTAGGATTCAGTACTTTCGCGAAATTACGACCAAAACATTGTGTTCTTGCTGGTGCTAGAGGAACGCATAGCGTCTGCGTTTGCACCATTCATCAAAATTGTAAATTGATGTATGCAATCGATATTCAGAAGCTCACGAAAAATCAAGAAGAACCCATTTGTAGTTATAAAGATTGTTTACAGCAAATTATGTGTAAGAATTCTACACCTGACTGTCACTTGGATGAATGTTCGAAGTGCCCTGGTTCTGAAAATCTTACGTCTCGTTTACTTGAAATATTGGATGGGGCAAATATCTCACAAATTGAGTACTGTGCCTGGTCAGGAACGGATAGATCAACTTTGCAGAATTTAACTCTACCAGTTTAAGAATTTGTTGATGAATTATATGCCAAATTGGCGATACTCAAACCCCACTCATATATTGCCAAAGAACAAGGTAATTTCATTGCTCAAACAAAAAGTAATCTAGGCAATGGAGAAGTTCTGGTAATGTTCGACTATTCTGAGAATTACTCTTTTGCAGTTCAAGATGCATCTCAAGCCTTCCATTTTAACCTTTAGAGGACGGGGATTTGGGTTTACTGTTTTCTCTCACTTTTCTATAGAAATCGAGTTTTTGTGATGTCTCACATCTCAAAACTAACACATGTAAAGGGTCGATCATGGGCATGGCCCGTATAGGGGCCATCCCGTCCTCTAAAGGTTAATAATGACCAGTGCACTGTTTTTCCAGCTATTTACTATTATAAAGAAGATTCAGAGCTGAAGCATGAAAGTTGTGTATTCTTGTCGAATAGTTTGAAGCATGACCCTTCTTCTGTCTATACTATTCAGAATTTATTGATTCCAGAAATCAAGAGAAAAGTAAAAAAACTTAATAAGATTATTTACGTGACAGATGGAGCAAAAGAGCATTTCAAGAACCGCTTTCAGATAGCAAATCTTCTTCATCATGAGAAGGATTTTGGTATTGAGGCAGAGTGGCATTTTTGCGCCACTGCTCATGGTAAAAGCTGTTATGATGGTCTTGGTGCAATATTTAAAAGAGAAGCTTATAGAGCTAGCTTGAAGGCGAAACCTAAAGATGCTATTCTGACTCACACATCTCTTGTGAAGTGGGCTAAAAATCATTTTGAAAATATAAGGATTTTTTATTTTACGCAGACTGAACATGATAAATTCAAAAGGAAACTCAATCGTAGGTTTCAGGATGCATTACCTGTCCCACAGATTCTTAAACATCATTCTTTTCAATTATCAAGTGACGGGAAAGTTATCATGAAAAGGTACTCGAATGCTGCTAAGTCTGTATCTGTTCTACTTTAATTTTCAATGGGAAAATATACTGAATTTTTCTTATAATATTCAAGTTTTTCTATTTTTTATCCTCCTTTTTTTAATTTTTTTTATGTTCTGAGAGAAGTAGTACCTCCACGTGGTTCAGAATGGGTTATGCTAAAACTACTTTGATAGTTCTATTGTGGAACTTTATCTTCTCTAAGGATTTTATACATCAAATTTTTAGATCGCCGGTCGCACGATATGCACAAAGGAACAAATGTCTCATAGGAGGTTACGTTCAACAAAACATTAATTATGCAGAGACAGAAATCATGACCTTGAAAAATGATCCAAGGTCAAGTCTAGTTATGATCGTAATCAAGTTTTCTACTAGTTTCGTGGAATACTAGTCCGAAAATCCAGAAAATAACTTTTGACCTTCAAAATGACCTTGAAATATAATTTTAACCGCTCGGTTTGAACGGTAGTAGTAAGAACATGTGTCGCTAACTTCATATTAGTGGCAAGAAATAACAATTTTCGTATCAGATTCGCTATTAGAGTGAAGAAAAACTTGTTTTTCCATCATTCCGAGACTTTCAGCCGCCATATTGGATCCGCCATTTTGAATTTTCGGAATCGCCAGACGGTGTTCGAAAGTAGAAGTCAAGAGCTTTCATTTGAGCCTAGGTAGACCTCATTTGAATCAAAATTATTCTGGGCAGAGGGGGTGTCGCGTTGACAGAGAATGCTCCATATATATATATATATATATATATATATATATATATATATATATATATATATATATATATATATATATATATATATATATATATATATATAGACACACTTATCGGAGTTTATGGAGCCCAATCCTGTATATTAGTACCTACAGCCGAGAGTTCCCTATGGCAAATGACTAAAGAAATAATGGACCCTGGGGTTATAGACTCTAGGTCGGGCCGCATAAACCCCTATATTTAGAAATATTATGTAGCCCGGGCTGCATAATCAAAATCGGGCTCGATAAACCCCTATATATAAAAAAACGGGTTTTATAAACCCCTTTCGAGAAATATATATATATATATATATATAACGTTGTCTTCTTTACGTTTTTGTCTGCCTCTTCTCTATGTTGTGCATCACTCCTTTCTCTTATCGCTACCCTCATAATCCCACCCTATCCTCACGTAGTCATTCCATTCCTTTACTGACGTTCCTCCATTTTTCCTTCTCATTCTGGCACGCCTGCTCCCATGCGTTCTTAAATTTCCTTTCAGCTATACTCCAAATTCTACCTACCGTCCCATTTGCCTTTCCTTTTATCTTCCGTATGTGCTCTCCGTGCCAGTTGTTTCCTGTCAGAGTATATCCTAGGTAGTCAAACTTCCTCACCATTTCCAGCACCTCGGTATTTTTGTATTTTTGTATTGAAATGTAAATATGAAAATGTTAAACGCCAGAGGGCGTGGTATACTTATAACCGAGAGGTTAAATAAAGCATATTATTATTATTATTATTATTATTATATACTTACATAATTTAAAATGCACCTGCTGCATATGAATCATCGTATTCTGCTGTTCCTTTCTTTTTGTCCCAGATTGAGCGAGGTTTACAGAAGCTTTTTCTAATAACAACATCCAAAACCTTGCCAGATCTGTACCAATAATACTGGCGACACCTTGAAAGAAAGAAAAGCCTCTTTTCCTCCAAGAGCCGTCACCAGAAACAATAAGTCCAGTATTTGATGGTGTTAACTTGACTTCTTCTTTTACTTCTGTGTCCATGAATTCTTGAGCCGCTTCTGCACAAATATTTCCAAGATGCTCATTGATTCTATCATAAGCAGAATGAGCACACATAAGCAGAATTGCATGCATGGAAAGCACACTCCTTCTATTTATTTCCCATGCATTATTCATGGGGTTAACTTTGTATGAACAGTCATATAAGCGAATCCAGCCTTCAAGGTTTTGGATTTAAAATTGATTTAGTGTGTAAATAAATAGAAGAAGTGTGCTTGCCATGCGTGCACTTGCCCACGGTCACCCTGGACTATCAACTTTCTGTGTAATCATGGACTTATCACCACCAATGGCTTATTCCGCTTATGATAGAATCAATGAGTATCTTGGAAATATTTGTTAAAGCTCTTTCGAGTTCAGGAAACAGAATGCTGATGTTCATTATTCTATTCTGTGTGTCGCAGTGAGAAGATGTTGACCTATCTCTCATCTTCCTAGCTGAAGTTGATCTTCTTCTTCTCTTTCTGCCATTTTCCTCATTATCGATATTTCCTTGAAAAATTCTAACCCTCTTCTTGGGCCTTCCTTTTGAGTATTTGAACTCAGGATGAACTCATTCTTTGAAGCCATTTTTAATCATTGTCAAAAGTCACTTTACTTCCTTTTTTAAAACACTGTTTTTATATTTTAGTAAGCATACAACTCTATAAACGCAATAATTATGCCGTCAAATAAACACACGGACCGCACATAACAAAAAAGAAACAATTTTTTACGTTAAAAGCGATGTAGAACGAATCGTAATAATCGAAGCATTCCATTCAACTGCCAGCTGTGTTTACACAAATTAAAGGGCTAAAAGTGGGTTACCATGTCAAATGCTCAGGGCTTTTTCTACGTATGTTTGTGTCGTATGGAACAAAAGTGGAGTGGTCAATCTATAGCATACGTAATTCATGGTGTATCATAGTCCAAATAACTTTAGTTCAACATATTCACGCCCGATTGCTCCAAATCATTCTATAGAATAAAGGCTCTTGCACGAATAGAGGAATAGCAAGGAATAACGCCTGACAGCCAATCATCTTGCTTGTGATTGGCTTCCAGGCGTTATTCCTCGTTATTCCTGCATTCGTGCAAGAGCCCTAATTGTTATATATTATTCGATAGTATAATAATTGTTTTTTTTTTTGCCTAGTGGGTCGAAAGTACCACTGTTGCTCCCGGCGCCCGATCGCGAAGGTTATATTTTCGGCCTCGCCAGGCGAAAAAGTCGTATACGCACCACGGCAGCAATAGTAAAGAATGTTCCAGATCGCACGTAAGTTGTCACCCGAGCCGAAGACGAGACATACATGCGATCTGGGACATTCTTTACTTTTGCTCCCTAGGGGCGTAATATACGATATATTCAATCGTTTTATATTCAATTGTTTTATATTATTCGAGATATTTCGACCATAAAACACTATGAATTACGAATGTTACAGATTATACCCGTAATTATAAACGTATAATACATGTATTATACGTGCTCAAAACGTCATTCGGTCGACTTTTGTCAGTTTTTTCTAATAAATTGATTTATTTTTACATCGTATTTATTTATGTTTATAAATATATTAATGTAGGTTTAATAAAAATTAAAAAAAATATATTTACAATCGAAAGGACAAAGAAATACTACCAATAAATAAGAGCATGTGAGAAAAACGAAATTACAGTGAAAATCGATAAAAGGTATAATCAGAATTTTATCAATATCTTTGAAAAAAATAGATATCGTTTTCGAGGAAAATGGAGCATACTCTATAGATATTTTCTTATAAAAAAGGCAAAAAAAAAAACGATTTTTTTGAAAAAAGGTGTCTAGCCTCCTTAAATTAACGAAGTAGCAATTGCTACAATTGGTGAACTACTCTCACAAATGCATTAATTCACTTAATATTAATTTCTTTGGAAATTATAAGCAATCAAAGATAGCGTAAAATAAAACTGCTATTAATTTATTAGCATGTAACTTTCTCAAACGCTATTTGTTGATTCCTCAAACTAATGTAATTTTAATAATTTAATTTTTCAAGTTTTTTAATAATATCCACGTGTATGACCTGCGTTTTTTATGGCATCGAAATGCTGGTATATAAAAAACAAAGAAAATAGGCTTTGTAAATAAATATTTGACTTATTCATTGAAAACACTAAATAAATATGAGAAAATCTTGGTATAATTTCTCGAAAACTAATAAAGAAATTTCAATAAAATATACACGAATATTGCTTACAAGGTAACTTGGGGTAATTCAGCCAGCTTAAGGACGTTCTCCGAGTCGAAACAGCAATCTCAGTTTTTATATTTTTAAATAATGTTTTATTAATTTGATAATCCAAGAGTAAGTACATGTAACAAATATATACTTGAAAGAACATAAGACAATTTTTTTCAGACAAATTCAGGCAATAGTCACTATGCTATTGTTACAATTAAAGACAGAAACTTCAATAAGTTCTTTAAATTTTTTTATTTTTTATCCGATCTTAACGAAATAAAGCTTATTTTGTTCGTTAAGAAATTTCAGGGGGAGTATCAATACTCTCCCTGAAATTTCTTAACGAACAAAATAAGCTCTATTTCGTTAAGATCGGATAAAAAATAAAAAAATTTAAAGAACTTATTGAAGTTTTTGTCTTTAATTGTAACAATACCATAGTGACTATTGCCTGAATTTGTCTAAAAAAAATTGTCTTATGTTCTTCCAAGTATATATTTGTTACATGTACTTACTCTTGGATTATCAAATTAATAAAACATTATATAAAAATATAAAAACTAAAATTGCTGTTTCGACCCGTAGAACGTCCTTAAGGCGGTCTTACACCTACAAATTTTGAAAAAATCGAATTTTTTTATTGGTTTTTTCTATTATACATGTTATTCTAAACGTGTACGAAAAGTTTGAATAACCAATTTAAAAAATTTACGAATCTATACGCTGAAATGTCAAGAGAGTCTTTAAATAGCGTTTATACTGGTTTCGACCTTCTTGGATCTCGTCAGGCGAACATAGGCCCATCTCGGACCAATTCACGACCGGTTTCCTGTTTGAAAAAAAGTGGAATTGGATTGTAGTTTGTTTATTTATGAACTTGTTCATAAAAAAGAAATAAAAAATAAAATAAAATAAGTGCATACCGATCCAGCTAAAAAAAAAAATACATCGTGACAAATATTATTATATTTAATGTATCTACAATTTTATTTACAAAAAAGTACTTAATTCTAAACGCTACTTGATTCTAAAATTACGCTTCCCGCCAATCCTTTTATGGACCCAACAACGCCGCTGTACGGGGCCAGGCGCTGTGAAACGTCGCTATGATCGCTAACCTTAGCTGTTCAGTGCCCACATGCTTTCCCCCACACTCGTGCGCATTGAGGTTAGCTACGTTGTTTATCTAGAAGAAAATACAATAATTAATTATCTATGATTAGAAATAAACAATATTTATATACAAAATAATAAAGTGAAGTGAGTGAAATTCTCAAGACGATTTAAAATGCTCCTGCTTCGTAATTATCTCCTTCTTGATTGACATAATTCTCATGTTAGTCTATTCTTAATTTTCTGTAAATTATTCTCATCTTTTTTATGTCTTCAAGTTTCTATTTTTCTGCCTCGTCTAACCTCACTTTGTCTTTCTTTTTTGCAGCAGAAATGGCATTAAGTGCTGGAGTAAAGCTGAGTCTCTGCATTACATGTAAGATGCAACAGATTCAATCATTGAGGAGGATTGTAGCAATCTTCGCTCCCAGCTTCAATGTATCAAATCAAACAAAAATGTTCTTTGGACATATTTTCCAGAGAATGCTGTTGAAGCATTAATTGAATTTATGTGTTTATCCACCAATACAACGCTTCAGAAGAGAAATTGATGTCATTTGGATAAATATTGGACGGACAGCATCCATGACTGCTTGTGGAAGAGCTTGGCTGTGATGAAAATCGTCCAATTAATTTGTAGCTGCAGCACGTTGATACTTACACAAGGAGTTTCTGCCAACTGGGCAGGCAGAACTGATGTTGTGAAGAGTCATCAGTAAAGCCCATGTGATACCAAATTGCCCAGATGGCTCTAATCATACCACATAGAGATCCTGGGTTATTTCAGATAGTTCCAACACTTACATCTAGATATATTCCACTATAGCAAGGAAAAGTTTCTCATGATCATCGACATATTCTCAAAATACGCTCAAGCTTATCATTTGCCCGACGGCAAGGCAAAAACGGTAATAAGTAAATTAAAACATTTTGTTACACACCACAACTTCGCAGATAAAATTACTACAGACAGTGGAAGCGAGTTCAACTCCACAATATTCAAGGAATTTTGCCGATTACACAGAATCAAATATCATCAGACCACTATCAACAGACACACCTCCGACGGACCCATCGAGCGACTTAATTCAACTCCGAAAGAAAAATTAGGCATACTAATCGATCAAAACCCACGAGAGACAACGAAAAACTATATAACTACCGCAATATTGATCTACAATCAAAGCATTCACTCAGCAACAAATTATGCGCCATTCTCACTTTTATACGGGCCGTACGAAGACCTTCCTAAACATGTCATTGATCCAAATGCAGATACGATCGAAAGATATAACGAACTTCGAAAAAATGAAATTTTATCGTTTTACGAGGAACTCTATCGAAAACAACGCGAAAATCAAAATTTGCCGGTCGATTAGAAGATAAAGAAATGATTATTAAAACTCACCAACAGCAACGTGATAAGACGAGCTCAAAAAGGTCTTTGAGATAGTCTGGACTAGAGAGGAACTATACAAGGAGCATCAGTGGGAGAGAATGTTCCTGGTCAAAAGGGATGATGGAAAAATCTATCTGATCCTGTCGGACAGAAAGATAATGAAGGCTAACCAGTACCTCATCAAAGCTTGATATAAATAGGCACACGAGTGCTGGAGCTCAAACGAAATGGTTATCCCGTTTGAACCACCACAACCTCCAGAGGGAGGCATAGGCGCAGAGGGAGAAACACAAGGAGGTGTATGCATGGAGACTGTCCCGAAGCTGCTGGGGAAGCAGAAAGCAGAAATAAGGACAAAAATGATCGATAATATGAAGAGGCCTCAGACTGAAATGTTTGACAGGCAAGTTGAAATGAACAAGCAGTTGATGGATGGTTTGGTCAATAATTTAAACTAATTGGAGAAAGTGTGCGTCCCAGCATCAAGATTTTGAACATCAAAGAAGTAAAAGAGCTGCCTGCTAGTGGTGAGAATGAGACTTCAAAAGAGAGAGAAAAGGAGAAGAGAGAGAAAGAAAAGTCAAAAATAATCTCTGAGGTGAAAATGGTGAACAGTCCGTTCATCACCAAAAGTGAGAAAGTGAGGTATGCAGTCAGGGAAAAGCTGCTCTTCAAAGGCCGGACAGGGCATACTTGGCCTTTTCACAAGAGGAGATGGATAAGCTGCCATATATGATTGGTAGAGAAGGAGAAAATGTAAAAAGTGTACCGGATCCAAATCGACTTCAGAGAAGGGAGAGATCGTGGAGACAGAGCGAGGAGGATTAAACTTACCGGAGGATAAAAAGAGGGAGAGATCGTGGAGACAGAGCGAGGAGGATTAAACTTACAGGACTTACCGGAAGATGAAAAGAGAAGACGAGTGAGAACTAAAAGTGAGGTAACCAAAGATATTAAAATGAATAAACAAAATAATGAATTGAGAGAGTTAGAAATAGAAAAAATACATTGAAGAGAAAGTAAATGAAAGAGTAGATACATTTTTTGAAAACAAGGGGTAAATTGAATGAGAGAGCAAATTCTGTGATAAATTTGATAGACAGAATTATACTTGAAGTTCAGAAAAAATGTCTAGCACTAATAGAGTGTATAAATTGACAGCAAATTTAAAGTTTCGAATGCTTGAGTACTATTTGATGTCCGAATTAAAAACAAAAAGACTGGAGTACATTTTAGACGAGAACAAATGTATAAATGTTTCAGAAATAGAATTGACAGACGATAAAAATAGAGTGAGGGATGTGATAATAAATCACATTGATATTAATATTATACTAAGATAGTTGATCTTAGAGGGCGACGGGAGAATATAAACAAATTGAAAGAATATAAGAGACTAGAAACTAGAACGACTAGTCTATCTGCTAGAACGGATTTGTATGACTTAATGTTTAATCCTAAGAAAGGGACAGCAGTAGAATTCTGGGATAGGTTTGAAGAAAAAGTTAAGGTGTATGAAAATGTGCCAGACACAGGCAAAATTACAGAAAAAGAAAAACGTGACATATTCATGCATGCTGTAGTTAAGTCTGTTCCCGGTGTAGAAGTGTTTAACTGTTTGTGCAGACAAACTACGGGAAAGGACGTGACGTATGCAGGGCTGAAAGATTATCTGTTACAGGTTGAATCAGCGACAGCAGCTTCACCCAAAGACGCGGCAAAAACAGCCATGTTGAGTCAAGGAGGTTTTCGGGACCAAAGCAGCCGCGGCATAGGCTGTGGTCGTGCTGCACCATCTAGTCCGTTCTTGATGGCAGCAGGAGAGGAGGGTGACGAGGTGGAGAGAGAGAAGCTGAGAAAATGAAATTTTCTGTCAGTGAAAAAAATTACAAATTGCGAGATAGTAACGTAGATAATAGCGTTGAATTTGAGATGTTAAATAGGAATAATAATTATTTGATTAAATGCGCTAATAAAATAAAAATTAGATCAGAAAGGGGTAGAGAGTTCATATTAAATAACATATTATATTTTGAGGAGTTACCAGAGAATTTATAGTCACTTAGACAGTTTGTTGATTAGGCTTTACAAATCTATTTAGACAATTGTAGAATAAAAATCTATGATCTGGGATCTAACGAGAAAATAATTTCTGGAATCTATGAGAGCCCTTTTAGGATAGCAAAATTAATGGTAATAATAGAGAAAGACGATAGAAAAGATTACGTGAATCTTTTCGCATTAGCTGTAGAACGAGGCACTGAAATAAATTATAATACTGGGAGCAAAAATAAATTGAGAGTAGAATCAGTAAATGGAAAGGAACTAGAAAACGAAAATCGTAAAAATGAAAAGGGAATGATATTTTAGAGAGTAAATTGCCTAAATAATCAAATTTGTTAACCACTGTAAATAATAGAAAGTTTCAAATTACAGAAAGTAGAACCGAAAATGACAAAACGGAAATTAGGGATAAGTTAGAAAACGAATCAGATTCTAGTGCAGAAATGACTAAACCTTCATCGCAATAATTATAAAAATTGTACGTAGTGTTACATATTTTAGTCAGTCTCGTGTGTTACAATTTGGTACGCTAGAAAGTCGTTATTACTTAAGACTATTTGGTAACTGGTAAATTAAAAGTAGTTTTCTTTTTCGGGAGATACGTTTTTAGAGTTGGTGCGAGTCCAGAATTGCTATTATATAGTGGCGACATGTTTGTCGGTGGCATCTTTAGGTCTGCCGGAATGAAGTGCGCCGATTCTAATAGCTGCGTGGATGCTCTAATACATTGTGGGGACTCGTATATGGCTGTTTAAGTGGTTTTTTGACTGCTGCGGTTCTTAAAAAGACGTGAGAGCAGGTGTGGAGGTCGTGAAAAAAGAATGAACGGGGTTTGTGACGGTGTACAACCGGCACTGGTCGGAGTTCCCGCATGTGCTCGTGGAAGTCTTCGATGATCTTTGGGTCCGATAAGAAATCATCGGGGATGAAGAATTCACCCAGTACTAGAAGAGTCGGGCCGTACAAGAATTCGGCGGGAGACGCCTCTGTGTCATTTCTGACGGCTGTTCGGAGACCTAAAAGTACAGTGGGCAATGCTTCACCTAATTGGGGTTATTGTAGCACATGAATGCAGCCTTAAGGCTTCGGTGCCAGCGTTCGATGATGCCATTAGGAGCAGGATGGTAGGTAATTGTTCGCTTCCTTGACAACCTATGACCGAGAGGCAGGCGTAGAAAATCTGTGACTCAAATTGAGATCCTTGGTCTGTTATCAGAAATCTAGGAGAGCCGAACCGTGAGATCCATGAGTCTTAGAAAGCACGAATTACCGTCGCCGCCGTCATGTCTTTAAGAGGAATGGCTTCAGCACATCGGATTTTTTGGAGAGATCACAATACACGCGGCTATGACAATGACCGAGTTCAAAGCACTTGCGAGTTAGCGAGTGATTCGAGGTCTCGAGAAGTTCTGCCAATTCCGGGTTCTCCTTCTGTAACTTTGCCAGCTCAGGGAGCTCCATTTGTAGAGGAAGACGGATACTTTCGGCACGCGATACGGCGTATAACATAATAACATTTACCGTTCCGAGCAAATAGTCTATGACAGTGGTAAACTGTGAGATAAAGCATAGTTCTGTGCATTGCCGAGGAGAGGCTTTGTCAACTTTTTGGATAAGAGCATAAGTCAACGGCTTATTGTCAGTTACCACTTTAAAATCACATCCTTCTAAGAAATACTTGAAATATTTTATTGCCATTAACTGCCTGTTATACGCACTATAATTGCACTGTGACCAGCTGAATTTCCGTGAGAAAAATCCTATGGACCTCCAAGTGCCATCAAATAATTGCTAGGGCCGCACCTATTTTGGAGTCATACGCATAGGTGACTAGGCAAGTTTCCGCGTCTAACGACGGGTGAGCCAAGGCGTCCGCGTTTGCCAGGTTATTTTTAGTTTTTTCGAAGGCTAAGGTGGCTTCAGAGGACCACTGAAAAGCGCGCTGGTCATTCTTCTTTGAAACGAGGGTGTAGGCATACAGTGGTGCTTGGGTCTCCATAGCATGTGGAATGTTTCGGCGGTACAAGTTTATTAAGCACAAGAATCTGCGTAGCTGTACCACCATAGTAGGTTTGGGGTAGTCGATTATTGCCTGTACCTTTTCGATACACGGCTTTGATCCCTCACAACTGATACGGTGCCGAAGAAAATCTATCTCGCTCTTTCCTAACTCACATTTGGATAGATTGATTCGAAGACCAGATTGTTTGAGGCGCTCGAAAACAATATGGATGTGGCTTCCTTGTTCCGCGGTCGAGAAGACTAAAATGTCGTCAAGATAGATAAATACAAACTCTAAATCACCAAGGGTCGATTCATGAATCGCTGAAACGATTGAGTAGCGTTTCTTAAACCGAAGGGGATGAAGACATATGCATAAAGGCCAAAGGTTGTGTTCACTGCGGTTTTAATTACATCAGTGGGTGCTACTGGAATTTGATAGTACGCTCTGCACAAATCCAGTTTTGAGAAAGCTGTTTACCTATTTTTTCCCTGAATTTTTTCCTTGAATTTTTTCCCTGAATTTTTTCCCCGAAATTTTTCCCTGAATTTTTTCACTGAATTTTTTCAAAGAGTTTGATTACGATGAAATGTATACGCATCCATATCTCCTTTAAGAACATTAAGAATTTTGATTGTAATGATTAACCAATACGGTTTTGTAACTCGTCAATTAGACGTTAAAAACACATTTTTGCAGGATAAGATACGGGAAGATATTTATATTGAAATTCCTATATGTTTTTCTGGAAAATTTGGTAAATTAAATAGATCTTTGTACGGGTTGATGCAAGCGTCGCGCAAGTGGTATGAGACATTTAATGAGTCTATAATAGGTTTGGGATTTGTAGCTGTAGATGTAGATCAGTGCTGTATGTGTATGTGCATGGAAAAGATGAAGTATAGATAGTATTGCATGCAGATGATATTATAATGTCGGGAAATAATAAAGTTAAAATTGACGAAATCAAAACTAGTTTAATGAAAAGATTTAAAATGAAAGACATAGGTGAGTTACGATCATTTCTAGCAATAAAAATTTCTAAAACTGATGAAGGTTTATTTTTAAATCAAAGAGCCTATTAAGCGAGATTGTTGAATACATTCGGTATGTCTGAATGTAAGCCAGTGAATACTCCTATGGAAGCCAACTCTCATGAAAGCGAAGAAAGCTTGGAATTATATCTAGAACTTATCGAGAATTGATTAGATGTCTCTTTTATGGAACGCGAACGACTCATCCGGATTTGTGCTATGCAGTTAATTACCTTAGTCGTTTTCAATCAAATGCTAAAGAAATACATTGGAAAGCTTTGAAAAGAATGCTCCGTTACATGAAGAGGGGACATTAAATTTTGGTATGTCCTATACTAATGAGGAGAGTGCACCGTCCCTGGAATCTGAATTTTAATTCTGACCACACTGGAGCATAGTAAATATAAAAAAAATAGACACCGAGTCTAAAGATTTTGTTCAATTGGTTCTGGAAAATACTTTAAACAGGTAGAATAGTTTATTTTTTTAGTGATTTTTTAGCTATAATTAACTGTATCACCAATAACTTGACATACAACACTTTTTTCACCGTAAGCAATTAAGGGAGTCTTCTATAATGGTTAATATTTCATTTTTCACCCTCTATTTTGCTAAGTTTCACTCCACTATTTTGCCAAAATTATCCTGAGCCACTTCAAAGCATTTAAAAACTTACAAAATTAATAGATTACCCTTATTTACTGATTTTTAAAATGATTGTGTTAATCGTTACCATATCAAACATTCTATGTATGCTTTCTCTTTGCTAAATTATACTATTTTCTTAAAGAAAATTACTCCAATTTCTAAATAAGCAATAGTGAACAATAACAAAATGATGAACACAAATGATTAGTTTTATATGAACCCGTTGTTTATACTTCAAACTCTCTTCAAGTTTTATTATACGTTCCTTTAAATCTTACATTAATTTCTTGCTTTGTCTTGTGCTCGCATTTCTATATTACTTTTCTAAATTACTCTTTCTTATTCAACTAAAATTATATGAACTGTTTGCTGAATAAGCCAAAAGGATGAGAACATGCTGTGGGTGTTTGAATAAGTTTGAGTCGCACACAAATTAACATATGAAATTTGCAATATAATATGTAAAAGTACAAACAAAACTCTTAAAATTAAAATTTCTTAACTTACAAGGGTTCACTATAATTATTTTACAAAGGTTGTGTAAAGTGAGTATGTCATTGAGATAAATTTGAGAGTTAATAAGAAAATTCTAAGCACTCGCAATACTAATTATAAATTAAGTAAGGTAAAGTAGGTGATTAGCGCGCCAAATCATTGATACCTCAGTAGAAAATTTCACTGTGGAATTTTTTAATTACTCACGTCCACTGTGGTTCATGGAACTTTCGAGTATATGATGAGGTGTTTCGTCCTGGCTACAGGATTGGACTCATCAGTGATGATCCAGTAGCCATCATCAGACACCTGCTGGAAGTTCTTAGTGCGGTTAATTTATAACATACAGAGTATTAATTATCAAGCGAGAAAAGATGCTCCATCTGGCGACTTTGCCAGCAACCCCCATAATTTCACACCCAGGGCGAAATAGTTAATAAGAAAATTCTAAGCACTCGCAATACTAATTATAAATTAAGTAAGGTAAAGTAGGTGATTAGCGAGACAAATTATTGATACCTCAGTAGAAAATTTCACTGTGGAATTTTTTAATTACTCACGTCCACTGTGGTTCGTGGAACTTTCGAGTATATGATGAGGTGTTTCGTCCTGGCTACTGGATTGGATTCATCAGTGATGATCCAGTAGCCGTCATCAGACACCTGCCGGAAGTTCTTAGTGCGGTTAATTTATAACATACAGAGTATTAATTCTCAAGCGAGAAAATATACTCCATCTGTCGAGCTTGCCAGCAACCCCCATAATTTCACACCTAGGGCGAAGTAATTAATGGACGTGAGTAATTAAAATATTCCACAGTGAAATTTTCTACTAAGGTATCAATGATTTGGCTCGCTAATCACCTACTTTACCTTACTTAATTTATAAATTTGAGAGTGTTTAAGTTGCGTAGAAGTCCCCTTATTGGGGAAACTAACCTGTTGAGAGTTTGAGTTCTTCGAATTATATGAGTAATTGAGTATTATCCGTTGGTGAAATGGGTCAGTGTTGCACTTGAATCTCGCCTTCACTCATATGAGTTAAAGCTGATCACAAGAAGATTGCATGTGTAAATGTTATTGATTTACTGCACATGAGATTCGCCGAGCAGTATGAGTGTAGATCAAGTACCAGTGCTAACACGTGATTGCTAACATAATCTCGTGTGATGTGAGTGTATTTACCTTGCTGGTCGCAGCGATTATACTAATCGTCGATGCAAGCCCATGTTGATGCGTGAGCAACGGTGAGAAAGCCAGGTGAGTGAATTTACCGTAAGTGAAGCAGTGAAAAAGCAGTAGCAGATGCGGTAAGATGTTACCTCGTGGCGAGCTAATTGCAGAGAGAGCACATGAGAGCGAACATCCCTCTTCTTCACCTTGTACCTGTCACAGAGACGCGAATCAAATGAGCATCTCTTCCATTTGCGTATGGGTGAGAGAGAGAGAGAGAGAGAGAGAGAGAGAGAGAACTCCGTACTGAGTTAATCAAAGCAACGTCTCAACTGTTCCGTAGAGAGGCTGCGAGATGCTGCCGCTTCGTAGCAGCGCAGTGAGTCGTGCCGAGTCGCGCGCAACCGCGGGGAATTCAAATGAGTGTAATTCCCAAACATTCCGCCCGCCATGACCCGCCAGGTTGATTAAATTCCACTGGGTACTGACAAGATCGCGAGTTTGGTGATTGGCCGAGTTAGTTGAGCCGTTGCCGTTGTGTGTAACTACCCTGGTGAGATTGTCGATGCCAGGATGGAGTTGAAGGACACTTGCGAGTGGCCATTTGCTTGGTGGTAATCTTTCAGCGGTAAGTAGTACCAGAAAACCAACTTGAATCTCATGAGATAGATGATGCCATTTTGAGATAGATTGTAGTAGTTGGAGATAATTAGTTGACCATTGCTGCCAGAATTGTTGAGTGATTCGTTGTATGAGTTGCCGTCTGGACAGCCGCGATTCATTGATCTAGAGTAAGCTGGGTTTAAGCAATGAGAAAGTGTCCGGGTGTGAGTGCGTTTACGTCTTCTGGATCTTCACTGAGTGGTTCTAGCAGCCTTGAGTTTAGCAAACCTTCTATTTGAGTGAGCAAGGTGGCTGAAGCTTCAAATGTGACTAAAGTGTCACCAATGGTCCGTCGTAAGTGAAATTTTATTGACTTTATTACTGCTTCCCACTTGCCTCCCATGTGAGGTGCAGCAGATGGATTCAATATCCATTGAGTTCCATCGTTGATGAGAGAGTTGTACAAAATTGAATTTTCTGGCTGAGCTTGTTTGAAGAGGATTTTCAGCTCCTTGTCTGCTCCGATGAAATTTGTTCCGCAGTCTGAGAAGAGGTGAGAAGGTATTCCTCTCCTTGAGGAGAACCGTCTGCAAGTCGCTATAAATCCATCCGTTGAGTAATCACTGACCAGTTCTAAATGAACAGCTGATTTTGGAAAGCACACAAAGATACAAATCCAGCATTTGTACGTTTTGGATCCACGACCTTTCCATGAATTTATGTTGATTGGCCCGTCATAGTCAATCCCAGTATGAGTGAAAGGTGATGATGGGGTGACCCTGACTACGGGTAGTTGCCCCATGAGTTGCTGAACCCGTTGAGCCCGATACCTTGCACAAGTCACACATTTTAAAATGAATGACTTGATCGGTGCTCTGCCTCCGATGATCCAAAATTCCTGCCGTGTATGTGCAAGAGTGAGTTGAGTACCACCGTAGAGTGTTGATGAGTGAGAATACCGAATTGTCAGTGATTTGAGTTGACTGCTCCGTGGTAGTATAGCTCGATGCTTTGAGTGATGATCTAGTTCAGTTTTATTTAGCCGACCTCCTACCCTGACGATTCCTATTCAGTCAATATATGCAGTCAATCTATTGAGTACGTGATACCCTGTAGTCGGGGCGAGAGAGCAGTAAAAAGAGGGTTTTTATTGTTCATGCCATATGGGCGTTGTTGGTCTTAAATTGTAGGTAATAGTATACTCTTTGAGACTGTAAAGTCTCGAACACGAACGAGATCAGGAAAATTTATTTTATTGCAAAATAATATAAAAAAACGTGCTTTTTTCAGTCCTTCTCTAATAATTCTTTTAATATTGACTTTACAAAAAAAAGTACAACAATAAAAGTTGTTCAGAATTGAATTTCCGACAAGGTAGGCTTGGTCCACAAAATTAAAACAATTTTTAACAATCGTGAAATTGTTAATAAGTTGAGAAAACTGAAAAACTTTGATGTCGATGAAATAAATACAAAAAATGATTATTTCTTTTTTACAACTGCACTGGATGATATATTTTGGTAAGTAGAATATGTAACCCCAAGCGCATTTTCTTATTTCAAAATGGCGGCTTGTTGCAAAATTATTTATGTGTAAATTTCGTTTAGCTGTCAAATTACCGCTTTTATAAATAAATTGATGAAACCTACTGCAATCGATTCCTTATGACGTACTTAAAAAAGGCTTAAGAGGAAATTTTTTTAAAATAAATTTTAGCACCTTTTTTTACAACAAATATCCATTGCTAGGGATGTATTTCAGCGAGTTTTGATTTTTAAGTTTTGCAACCAAGTGCATTGAAATGCGCTTAAAAAACATGAATTTAAAAAAAAAGTTTACAATCAGACCAATGGAAGCCGAGATATCACACTTTTAGATAATCAATGATTACTTCGATAGTATTGAATATTTTAATTTGAAACTTGGCATGCTTTAACTTGAAGTAACACTTTAATAGAATAATTTTTTTCGAAAGCTTTCGATGCCCTAATTCGTCTTAAAGAAGCAACAATTGAAACGAAAACTGCGCGCGCGCAGCAGCGACGGCAGTGGCAGCAGCTATGGCGGCCGACCGGCTGAAGTTGCAGGGCGCGAGGCGGGGGGGGAACGGAGAGAGTTCAGAATTCTTAATTGTTAATTAGTTTTCTCGGCAACAAAAGGTCGTACGATAATTTTCTTTTTTTTAAGATTCTACTTTAAGATTATCGTAATATAAATTTTGTCAACACAAAAGAAATGACGTTAATTATAACTTTATGTTTAATATTCGATTTTTTACCTGATTGACAAAATAATGTCATTTACTATCGAGTAATTTTTTATATTATTATATTTCCAGAAAGATTATCTTTTTTATAAATAATTATCATAGGGTAAATAGTTCTGAAAGGATTGAAACACAAGAAACTAAAAAAATTAAGTGTAGGTCTATCTTTTTATTACAAAACATCTACGTAAATATTAAAATTTACGTTTATGACTCTGTCCTAGGCTTTTTAGTAAGTGGTACATTAAAATCATCTGTGTCTTCTATAAGCGCGAATGTCACATCGTCTCCGACCTTCGATGGTTCATTAGATACTAATTCGTTTGGTTCTATGACAGTGACGTTGTTTAGTATTGGTATTATATCTAGATTTGAATCTTCATCGTCGGCTAAATTTACATCTAAAAGATTCGCCCAATTTTTCTTTCACACTTTTTACATAAAGTACTGCAAAAAATCTCCAACTTCTTGCAGCTACAATTTTTAGTCACGCAGCCTGGCGAACAGGTACAGGCTATAATTTTTAGCAATTTTTCGGGTACCATTTTTGCAGTTGTTGTGAGTAATAACCAGTTTTTCGTAAATGTCCAGCTCCAGTCGACTGGATTTTTCTAGTCGTCCATTGCCCATTGTCGCAACTGGTAACAAACTCTAAGACAATGTAATGCGGCTGATGCTTCTGTCGACGGGAGAACTACCAGATTAAAAGTCTTTTGGATAGCTGATTTTTTGAATGACTTATATCTCAATAGATTGAGTGATGCCTCCACATTTTTGTCACCATAAACAAATTTAATAAGTTTGGTACCAGCACTTATTATGTTTGATTTGTTAGTATTTATTTCATTGAAGCACTGTAATTCCTCTTCTAAATCATTAGAGCTCGTTAAAATTTTTATTAATTTAACTTTTCCTTGATTGAAAAACTATGACGTTGTATCGCATCCAGAAAATGCGTGCAATAACGCAATAAAATTTTTAATTTCTTTATAATTAAAAGAATTGCTGGTATAGATTTTATTTTCCGATGTACCCATACTAGGTTTAAAAAAACAAAAATTTTATTTTTATGGTTCTCAAATTGGGCATGTTCTTGTTTGTGCACATAAGGATTGTGCACATATTTATTGTGCACAGATAGCATTGGTACAGATCTATATATATAGATATATACCAATGTTAAAGTGTGCACAATTAATATGTGCACAATCAGTATGTGCATAAACAAGAACACGTCTCAAATTGCGACATAATTACTAATAAATCTACATCTTGTCCCATTATAATTACCGACTCATAATTATCTATATAGGTTATTGCTCTGTGAACAATAAACTATCAGCATCCTCACCTGCTTGTTTATGTAAAATTGATGTTTCCTTAAAGTATTCACACAATAAATTGATCTATGATTTTTTTATTTTTGTCGTTGGATAAAAATTTCACTTGTGCAATAACTTTCATGTTGCCTTGCAATTTAATTTCTGGCGCATTCGCTTTCTGAAATCTTGCTCTTTCGGCCATTTTGGTGCATTTTAAATTTATTTCATCGGGTTAGCCATCAAAAACAACTGTGTAATTTTCTCCACAGTGTTTTTTTAAATAATCTATGTATCGGAGGCAGATGTTATAAGTTTCATTGCTACTACATGTTACTCTATGTAATAAAAATCCACTATCTACAACATACGTAATATTATTTAAACCAGGAAACTCGTTTAAAGTATCAAAATGATTGTACAATTTAGATTTTGTGGTTTTCCAAGCAATCATGTAACTGTTCACCATTTTTATTCAATAAACAGATTCTCTGAAATAAAATTTTCGGATCTATCATGACGTCTTTGTGGGCACTTTTCTTTACATTTAAATTTTGTAAACTTGTAACTCGATTTTTTCGCTGAAATTTAACATTTTGCACATTCATGCCCACCATATTTTTTAGCAAGAGATCCTATTAGTAATGCATTATGGTAATTAATCTTATCGTCTCTAACGAATCCGGAACTAATGCACATAATATTGTTATTTTTAGGGAAGGGATCGTGTGCAATGAGCAATGACCAAATTATAAAATTTTGCTGCATCTTCGTTATCCCTGTTCATTCGGGCATCCGACGCGTCAACGTGCTGCCAGCTTTTATTATTAAAAGACACTTTACAAAAGTGAAACATGCATAAATTAACGTCTAATAATGTTGGGATACAAAGTATCCATTTTTCAAAACTGAATCTGACACACCTCTTCCACGAGTTAATCCTCCAGAACTGTGCATCGCTTTCATGAGTGTTTGCTCGATAGTCATTTCTATCCATATCCCACAGCGACATTTATCAGACCTCCTGATCGTAAAATAACTATCCTTGATGAATTTTTCGTACTCTGTTGTTGGCATAATACTTTCAAGTTCAATCATATCTTGAACATATAGGTAAGTAGATTTGGCGTAGAAATAATGACCGCTAGCATGAAAATACGGAAACATTTTTTGTATTACGTTGATATGTTGCTGCTCGTTCTTTCAGCTCGAATAAGATCTTTCACTAAAGTGATTATATGAAAATACTGAATCCATAACTAGGCAGTAGGTCTATTTTTTGATAAATTATCCAAATAATCGTTAAACTTTTGTAGAATATTCTTAAATTGTTCATTTTTTAAAACTTCTTGATTTCCATTATTTTTAATGTCAATTATAATATTATTTAATATTTCCTTTTCTTTGTTAGTCAACAATAGTTTTTGATAAAGCAAAATGAGTTAAAAGATGAGCTCTTACAGAACTAGCGTACTCGTGTCCTTGAAGCATTCGGATAACTGAATTTGGAGCAAATGCTTTACAGAAAAGCTCTTTTAACCCACTATTTTTCATGATAAATCCTACTGCTCCTAAAAAGGACATCAATAAATAAAATACTCCAAGCCTAACGACAATATTTTTTAGATCTGAATTTTCTGGTGCTGAAACAATGATTTCTCTCGCTTTCCAATATAAGGGCTGACAGAATGTCGCAAATGTAATTATTTGACCTAAGGACTTGTTTTTTTCTTGCGCTAATCGAAGAACGGTATACATAGTCTCGTAATTGCTCGGCAAAGCGTTTACAAAAGGCAAGAATAATATTTGAAATTTGTCACCTTTCGCAGTGTATTTTACGTTCTTGAGAAACGCGTTCCAACCTAATGTAGCCGTAGGATTTTCACTCTTTGCAAAGTCCATATAAATTAAAGAGCCGAAAATTTTACATCATAAGAATAGTACATTACAATACAAGTGCGGGAAAGTAAATTTTCTTCTTGTGTGACGTTTACACCCGAGCGAAGCGACGAAGCACTGATCGTCTGGAGGTCGATGAACTCGATGAACTGCTAAGTTTGGCGACGGCTATGATGTTTTTTTCATGATTATATGATTTATAACATGAACCGTGAATGTAATAGTCCTTTCCTTGTTTACTTATTCGTTCGAATAAATTATCGCCTCTTCTTATGCTTGACTCTTTCAACGTCGGTCATTTCGTCGGTCGGTTATTTTTACACACGATTCAGAAGACAAAGCACTATCGCATATAGAACAAAATTCTGTATCAGGATTCATTATATCTGTTAGAATGAGTATCTAAAACACAGATTAAAAAATATATAAAACTTAAATAATCAGCGCTTTAAATATTATCTACGTTATTTCTTACTTTTCTTTGCTATTTCTTAATCATCCAAAATCGTTAACGTCTACGTTTTTGTCACTGAGAAGGCCGTTTCACTTTGAAAAGTTTAAAAATGAAAAATATAAATAAAAGTATATCGTAATTTTTTATATTATTTAATTTTTTAGAAAATAAAAGGAATAAGGAGTGGGATATACAAAAGAGATAGAGATATAAAAAATGAGTGAGCGGGTGAGAGAGGGGGGAATGAAATAAAATACTTGACGCGCAATGGACGAACATATAGTAGCGCCCCTCTTCTGGATCTCTCTCTCTCTCTTTCTCGTTCCTTACCTTCTCTTTCTTCTCTTCGAGAGGGAGGGGGAGGGAGGGGGAGGGGGAGGGATGGGGGAGGGAGGGGAGAGAGAGAGAGAGAGAGAGAGAGAGAGAGAGAGAGAGAGAGAGAGAGAGAGAGAGAGAGAGAGAGAGAGAGAGAGAGAGAGAGAGAGAGAGAGAGAGAGAGAGAGAGAGAGAGAGAGAGAGAGAGAGAGAGAGAGAGAGAGAGAGAGAGAGAGAGAGAGAGAGAGAGAGAGAGAGAGAGAGAGAGAGAGAGAGAGAGAGAGAGAGAGAGAGAGAGAGAGAGAGAGAGAGAGAGAGAGAGAGAGAGAGAGAGAGAGAGAGAGAGAGAGAGAGAGAGAGAGAGAGAGAGAGCTACTCTATGCTCATCCGTTGCGCGTCAAGTATTGTATTTCATTCAATTTTCGAAATTGGCGTCGATTCAAAAATATTATAATTATCGGTATGCAATATGTAATATGAAAGTAAAAAGTTCACAGTAATTGCAATACACATGTTATATCAGAAATACAAATTAAATTAGCAAAAGTGAAATATGTGTACGTGTATATAGGCAAATACCTCAAACTTTTAATATTCGTTTTACCATTGCATCGTTTCTAAAGAAGTGATTGCACACCTTTGACCAAAAGAAATTTTACTAAATTATGGTTGCATGAACATGTTCTGCTATCGTAAAGGTAATTATAAACGAATGCACTTACATGAAACTAAAAATAAACATTAATTTTTCATTACTTCTGTGCGTACTTGGGTGATTTTTTTATTTCTTTAAGCTATTAGAAAAGTGTCTATCGTCTAAACATTTTAAGATCCTAGTAAAATATTCGTTTTTACTCATTTTCGATAAATCAACCTCAGGAAAGCGTGTCTATAGACAATAATTAGATATAAGAGCAAACGTGAGCATAGTCGCATTTTTCTCAGTTTTAATTTTTTATCGCAAAAACCGTTTATCGAAAGAGCATTTTTTACATTTTAAATTATTCATGGCTGCACGTATATCTTTTCATATAACTAATTAACTCATACATGAGTTATAAGTGTGCACTCCATAGGAATAATATTAAGCGAGACAATAACAAATCGCTAAATCGTGAATTGTGAAACAAAATCATGTTTACCTCTAGGATTTCTCTCGGATAACTTGAATACTATGATTGACTAGCGTAATCACAAGTAGTGATTAAAAGCTATAAAATGTCTTTTTGAAAAATTTTCTAAGATAAAAATTCAAGAAGATATGAGTATTCTAATTTATCACGTATTAGTCAAGTAAAATCGTTTATTTTTCAAATTTCAACGGAAACTTCCAAAGCGCTTGACATTACAAAAAACAATTTTAAAAATTTTCTACAAAACTGTTTCAAACTTTTTACTGCCTACGTTTGATTGTTTTATTTCCACAATTACTTTTATATATGTATCTTTAGAATTAAAAGTGATTAATGGATACGCGAAATCATATTTTTTTCATATAACGATACAAACATACGAAAAATAAAGTTACACTGAGAAAAAAGTTGTTGGTTCTGTTAACTATATTACATAGTAAAACTCAATGTTATTGCCTTAACTATGTTTTTTTGTAAAATGGACTATAATATGTTAATAATAAATATGTTCATATAATTCAAACGACTGAACAGTTATAGTAACTTAATTATTGTACATGTAACTAAATTGTCGTAAAGCTTACTATATTTAATTGGTATAATATAATATTTCCATTCGAATTTCTTTGATATTTCAAATTTTACTATATAATATAGTAGTACCCAATAACATATTTCTAGCTATCTTGACTGTAATCTTAAATGTAAACAGTACTATAAAATAAGATCGTAGTCAAATAATACTATATTGTATAGTACTTTTATGTGAAAATATACTATATTTTTTTCTCAGCGTAGAATAATATCATAAAAGAAATAAGTATGTACATTCAAAAAATGTACGATATATAAACTTTTGAATCATAGTGCAATATAATATTGAATCAATTGCAACTAATTTTTATCTAATTCAATTTAAAATATTATACAACTATTACTATTACATCTATAACGAATAAATTACATGTAATAATGAGCAAATACGTAAATACCGTCAGAAAGGTGTAAAATCTTATACAGTATTCATTCGCAATAAAGTCGCTATCTGTCTCGCTTACTCTAACGATTTATAAGAGACAAAGGACACATAGCGATCTTATTGTAAAGGAATGCTGTATTAAGTTTTGTGTTTTACTCATATCCATTGCCACTTCGTGCATACACTCTCTTCATCAACAACCTCTATACTCATTGTGCTGACAAGTGGCAGCAAGTAAGCCCCCCCTTACTACGGTGGCAACGAGCTGTACGAGAGTTTATGCACAATTTGGGATATTCCTACAAAATGCAAAGTTGTCTCGATACCATAACAAAAATTTCGGTAAGGGTGTTTCGATAAAAATGAAGGGGGGGGGGGGGTGTTCAGCGTAAGTTACCCTCGAAAATGCCTATTCCTACTAATCTCCTAACCCTAGCAGCGCAGACAACTATTGGGCTAGGGTTTTCATTTTTAACGATAGCGATGACTACGATTCTCGAACTCTTAACCCTATCCTTATCATCAACAACTATTCTAGGCTAAGGAGCTTTTGAGAAATAGAGTCGCTATGCAGTTATTTCGTATTCTACAACAATGAATTATGGAACCAACTTAGGACACCGACAATTATGCGCGGAATATTGCATTAGAGGAGGTGGTACGACAGCCTTCAGAGACCATGAGCGATCTCCTTAATTTCACCCATACCCTTAGTATCGACGACTAATGTGGTAAGAGCTTTTACTAGTGGCTGGATGCCTCCTCTATTTCTGAAGAGAGAGATTCCATAAGAATTTTAACAAGATCCATGTGTTTCGATAAGATCACGGAGTTTCGATAAGGTAGGGTGTTTCGATAAGATAGAGGAGTTTCGATAAGAAGAGGAGTTTTCATAAGGATGTTTCGATAAAATTAGGAGAGATAAGACGACGCGAACGAGTTTCGACAGCTTTCAAGAGTTTCGACCTCTACCCTAACGCCTGTCCGAGGACGGGGGCCTGGTTTGTCCCGATCAGAATGTCGGCTGAGGGATGGCACTTGGCGCACACTCCCTCCTTTTCCTACAATATTCGCTTACACAAGTCCTATGCTCGCAGCCGACTTTCCACATCTGATGCAAAACGCATCCCGCCGTGGCCGAGGACAATGAGTGTACCTATGTCCCGTCTCCTGGCAGTTACAACACCTATCCACTTTCCCACTACTGACAGAGGCAGATACTACGGAGAAACCAGACGAGTCGTTACAGGAGGACGAGCCCCCTCCTTCCTTCAACTCAATAGGGCACGCAAGTAGAGGTGGGGTAGGGCCTAGCGTGCCCAACTTGTGGTGGAGCTCGACTGCTTGTTGGTCTATTGCCGTAGGGGAGAGGAATTGCACCTCCCAGTTGATCCACGCCCGTGCCTCCTTGTTTCCTCCCGTAGCTCGGCCCGTAACTACAAACAGGAGATCACGACGATTTTTGTTATAGTATTTTGCTTGCTTTTCATTAGCAAGCTGTAACTGTTTCTGGACCAGATTGTATATGGTTGGGAGACGTTTCAGTCCATCCGCCCACACTTTCGAATCACCTGTTTCAACTCGATCAGCATTTTCTTGCTGCTGACGCAGGTTCGGAATGGAGCGGGGATTTCTGCTGAAATTTAGAGAAGCGGGAGTCAGTCGAGTCGACGAATGCACCATAGTGTTGATCGCGTACGCGAATTCGTGAAGATGTATATCCCTATTACGATGATCCTCCTTCACTAACATTGCCATTATTGTTTTAGTGTACGGTTTACTCTCTCAGTGGGGTTGGTTTGAGCATGATATGGATCGATCGTGGTCTGAATAACCCCCAATTCATTTAACCGCGACGATATCAAGTTATTTGAAAACTCCATTCCATTATCAGTAACTAAATATTTTGGGCAACCCCACCTAAATACGACTAACTCATCAAAAGCTTTCGAAATTAGTTGAGTATTCGCTCTACAAAGAGGCCTGACTTCCTCAAACTTAGTAAACAGGTCCTGAAAAACTAAGACATATCGATATTGTGACTTACTAGGTGTAAAGGGTCCCATGACATCCGATGCTATAACAAGCCATGGACCTTCGACCTCGCGCTTTCCCATCAGTTCTGCTGGGGCTTGTTGTGATACTTTGCGAGGGATTCATCATTCTCAAATGTTACGGCTGTAGTAACAGATGATTTCAGGCTGTTAATGTCACATTCAATAGTGGCTATCTGTGACTTCATTACCTCAATAGATGGATGAATGATCTTTAAGTCCCCCACTTCTTGTTTAGTGTTTCAGGATCATCTTTGTCGCTCGACGAATATTATACTGTATAAAGTGCCTGAGTACCAACGAGAGAATGACCCTCAGGACCACGCACCCCAAACACCTAAGGATAGTGCTGCCTTCATGATTTTAAATATATACAGAATATCTGAAATAAAATCCAGAATATAGATGTGGCACATTTAAAGATTAGAAGATTGAATAGTGACTCTAATAATGGTCCAAAGCCTGTCTTGGTAAACCTACAGCCTGCAGCTGCGGTTATGCGCATTATATGCATCAGGAAGCTGCTTCCTGACATGATAAATGTATCTTCCGGTACGACACCTACTCAGAGAGCGCAGCTTTGATCTTTGATAAAGAAGGTGGAGGATCATAACCTTGCTCACCCGAATGAGCAGAAAAAAGCAAAATATATAAACAACATAACATATACCTTTAATAGTGGACAAGGACCTCTATCTGCATCATCTTCAAAAAACTCCTCAGCGTAACCTCCAGACATAAGGTGAAGCATGATTTAATATGTTATTATCAGAATGTGCGAAGTTTAGTGAATAAAGTAACGGAGCTATCTTTACACTCAATAGACATTTTCATATTCACCGAAACCTGGCATTTTCCATCATTTGTAGACTTTGAACTTGATTTAACTGAATACTCTATTTATCGAAGGAGAGATCAACCTACACTAGTGAATCCCAGAGAGCTGGTGGAGTCCTCATCGCAGTCAGAAATTCTATGGAGGTTGTCGAATGTACTTGTGATTTCGATATTGAATTGTTGTATCTCCGCTTAAAAATTGCAGACAAGAGGATAAATTGATTGTTGGAGTGGTTTATTTACCATTCAAATCTCCCCTACAGAAATATCAAACACACTTCGACTCTTTGGAATCACTGTACTCAGCCCATGCTGACCACAATGTGGTGATGTTTGGTGATCTAAATCTACCTGGAATAAAATGGATAAATGAGCCACTCTCTGGAGTAGAGATATATTGTCTCAAGTGTCTGTGCCACATATTCTTGTATTAGACTTTCACAACTGTACCCTCTCCATCCATTGAAGGACTACACATTGGACGTCTTATTCTCTTGGCCTTCAACGACTTCAATCATCGAGTACAATAAATGCCTTGTCCGCCAGGATGGACATCATGAATCATTATTTTGCAAGATAAAACTTCGTGGCGACTCGTTTGCTGATGTCAGAGTACCTCGTTTTGACTTCGTGAATGCGGATTATTCTATAGTAAACAGTAAATTAAGTGAAATGAATTGGGGCAGTCTACTACTAGGTTTTTCTGACATCAGCTCTCATGTTGACCGATTTTATAATGTTGTACGAATTGCGATCGAAAATAATGTGCCTCTTAAGCGATATTTTGAGTCTACGTACCCTGCGTGGTACTCAGTTGATCTCAAGCGATTAGTTATTGTTGACAAACGTACTCATGTAAAGTGGAAGTCCACCAGTGACCTCAGCGATTATATCGATTTTAAACGGTTAAAAGAACTTTGCATTAGGACCTCTAAACAATGATATAGGAACTACATCTCGAATGTCGAGTCGCCTTTAACCAAAAACATCAAATATCTCTGGGTACACGTGAATCGCTGTAGGAAGACTGGTGGAGTTCCACTAAACGTAACATGGAATGATAGAGTTTCCTCGTCAGGACAGGAGGTGGTAGATTTGTTTGCGGGCCACTTTGCGTCCGTGTATCGCCCTGTTTCCATGCTCGATCTCGGATTGGACACGAGTATCCCTAGTCTTATTACTAGCCTAAATATCGAAATCTGTGATATATGCAGGGCAATCCTGCAAACTAGTGATAGCGTAAGTTCGGGGCCTGGTGCAGTGCCGAATTACTTTTTGCGAAGATGCGTCGACTCCCTTGATAGGCCCCATTTCCCTTGATAGACTCCATTGAATCAAGGAGCCTTCCCTAAGTACTGGAAGACTTCTTACATTCAGCCTATTTTTAGAAAAGGTAACAAACACGATGTCAGTAACTACAGATCAATCTCTCAGATCAATAGCGTTGCTAAGATTTTTGCTATTATATAGTGATTACATCACGGGGGCCTCGGAGCAATCCCATCAAGTGGAATCCATCTATCTCGATTTCTTGAAGGCTTTCGATACTGTCCATTACCATGAACTTTTATTCAAATTGTGAGAGCTGGGGGTTCACGGCAACGTTTTTCTCTGGCTAAAATCTTACCTGTTAGATAGCTCGCAAATCGTACGCTTGCGTGGCTACGAATCGGGAGGTGTAAGTGTCACCTCAGGTTTTCCCCAAGGCTCGCACTTGGGCCCTTTGCTTTTCATAATCTTTATTAATGACATCACTTGCACCGTTACACATTGTAAAGTTCTGATATACGCGGACGATGTCAAACTATACAGAATAGTCAGCTCACCCCTAGACTCCACTCGCATTCAACGTGATCTCGTGGCGATCCAAGATTGGGCCTCCGCGAATGACCTGCTCCTCAATGTATTAAAATGCCAAATAAGTCAGCATATCCTTTCGCGTTTGAATACGAATTGTATGGTGAACCACTTCAGAAAGTATCTTCGGTCTCTGACTTAGGGGTCATATTTGGCCAGCGACTAACTTTTCGTGAGCACCTTGACTTTGTCGTTTCGAAGGCGTCGCAATCGCTAGGGTTTTTAATACGCAATAAAAGAGAATTCCGTAACCCGCAGTCATTGATCTATCTGTATAAAGCCTTAGTTATGCCTGGGTTACTCTACGGCTCACCCATTTGGTCTTCCTCTATAAAGGAATGTATTACTATTTTGGAAGCTCCTCGGCATAGATTCATAAGATACCTTCTGTTTCGTATTGGGAATCCAATGAGTAAACTGGATCATGACTTTAGCGCTATTCTCAGATCATATAATTTACCTACGATTAAGTCGCTGCACGAATATCATGACTCTCTACTGATGTTTATGATCGTGGGGTTTTATATCGATAGTACTTACCTATTTGAAATATTCAGAACACGACCTACATTTTATAGCACTAAACGTCCTCTTGCGGTGTCTGAGTAGAAATCCAAATCTAACTTTTATTTTAATAGTATTACACCACGTTTAAAAAGAAACTGGAACCGACTACCCCTTACCGTGCGCTCTATAAATACCGTAGGTCTATTCAAGTCAGCTCTGAAGAACCAAGTTTATTTCTACTTTTAGTTACAATGGTATCCGTGTCTCTAAGCTCTTTGGAAGGTAAGCGAAAATAACTTTAGTTGTTAAGCGATTGTAGCTTTAATTTATCGGAAGGAGTGCGAATTGGGCGCATTCGCTTGCGTTGCTGGCATTTATATGTATTGATATTAATTTTGTATTGATCAACTCTGTAAAAGGGCCTCTAGCCCGTTGAAACTTAATAAATAAATAAATAAATAAAAAGCAATTATTATTATACAATTTTATATTTTACAAAAAAAAATTCATTGCCCACAAAAAACACAAAAAAATGATCATCACAACCACATATTCGAAATTAAAAATTTTTTTTAATGTTTTTTAATACTGATATCTCAGAGAAATTTGATCAATTTGAAATTTTAACCCATTATTACAATTATTTATTACAATATTAAGTGAAATTTTCAAGAAATTATCTTCATTTCTTTTGATACAAAAAAATGTTTGGCATCGATAACGGAAACCACCACAATGCTAACAGCGATCGATACATTTTTATTCATGAATTGTAAAATTTGTCTATTGGAATACGTTGTTAATATTGAAATAGCTTAACAAGAACAGGTAAGTTATGAAACTAGACCTCAGACTTTCAAATTAATAAGATATGCATTGTCACGGCCTACCGTACCGACGTCGAGATTAGTAAGTTCATGGTAGTGAACTTAGATGGCGCGTTGATAAAGAATTGGAGCTGCATCGACGATATGACGAGGGTGCTGGTGCAAGAGCGCCCGGTATCCATCTTGCTGTTGACGCTCACGACAGAGACACGCGTAGAAGTCAGCTGCTCCACTTTATATTTCTTCTCCGCGTTGTGTAATTAGTTGCTAAGCTCGTTTAATCTCAGCAGTGTACACACGAAGTACCCTGAGGCCATTTTCGTTGTCCGAAAAGTGTGACTTCACGTACTTACGTGGAAAATACGTGAAGTGTCCCGAGATAGTGCGACAGGCTGATTCTACCTGCCGTACTGTCAATAATACAAAGCGATTTCCTCGTACCGAACACCTGCTCGCCCGGTATGGCTCGCAGTCTGAGGGACCATGAAGGACCAAGCTACGAAGCGCCTGACGAGGCCCCAAGCCTATTTCACCTAACATGGTAAGCGTGCACGCATCATCCGCGACGCGAGTAATAACGCGTAACCGCTCGCCCAGGCTCGATTAGGTAACATAGCACTGGCAGAGAGAGCCAGTGCGGAGGGAGTCGAGACCCTGGGCTGTCGTACCACCAAGGTCGGTGACAAGGTCGAATCGCCGGTTGTTTCGAAGCCGGCGAATGCGCATAGAATACCGTGCACGTGTGGCGTATTATACCTCACGTGCGTGGCGTACATTACCGCGAGCGTGACGTCAGCCTCCAAGACAGCTGACGTCTATAGTACTGTGCTGGCGCACAGTTCGATAGGGAATTTAACCTATTTTTACGCGACACTTCAACTGTATAACTTCCTATTATTTATTCAACTATTTTACTAAATCTTAACCTTTTTAATTCAATAAACCATTGTCTTTTGTTGTTAACTTTAATCGCTCGAGTTATTATTTCGCAACCATACTCTTTCCCCGTTCCTCACCGCCTCCGCGGTCGTTACGTTAGTGAGAACGTATTGTTTACGTCTGAGCAGCTGGCACATGAACCAGGAACCTAAGGAGTTCGAGTCCCTGGCAGAAATAAAGCACGAGTCTCCGACATGCGTGTTGCACGGTAAGTAACCAGATTAGGTTTAGCATTGCACGATATTGTAGCGTCTGCTATCTAATCTGGCTATTGGGTCTCCGAGAGTTGAATCGAAAGACCCGGAGTTGAACCGCTAAGATGTGCAGGTGAAACACGTCTTAGCCATAATAACCACCCCGTGATAGTAGTGATCTAGAAATGATCAATTTAATTTGAGACTGATATTTTCTGGAGATCACAGATATTTCGCCGACCGCAATGTCTTAAAAAACCTCTGCCAATTCATTGGGACGTGGCTTCCTCAAAATTAATTTATTGATTCATTTAATTAATTTTTAAAGCCAAATTTAAAAATTAATGCACCTATTTATGACTTCATGGTAATACAATTAATGACGGACATTGTACTAATATATTAATGAAGAATGATAAATATATTCAAATAAATGATACCATAATCAACGATTTTAAATGGATAAATAATGTTACGGAATGTTATGTTATATTTTTAGAAGAAATAGATAATAATTAATGCATGATAATTAAACTTTTTACTTCTAAACTTTTCCCAATATATAATTAAAATAAAATAATCCACACCTAAGAATAATTAAAATATTTATATTATATATAAAAACAAACCGTTCTCAATAAATTGCAATTTCAAAAAAATATTCAAAAAATTTTGAAAATTTTTAATCTTAAATATCTTTGAAAATAATCGATCAATCATGATAACATTTTTCACACATATTGCCTATATTAAATGCAAATTTGTCTATAAATTTCAGGATAATCCGTCGATCTGTTCTCGAGAAATTACGATTTAAAAAAAAAGTTAAAAAATTTTAACCTCAAATATCTCTGAAATTTATGAACCAATCCTTTTGCCCAAAGAAAGGACTCGATTCGTGTATAAAATCTATCCCTACACGGAATTTCAAAGTGATTAAGTAAATTTTACTCTAGTTATGCAACGACAAAAAAATCACTTTTTTTGAAATTATTTTTCTTTTTTTTAAATAATCAATAAAAAAACCGCTGCCAATTCATTGGCACGTAGCTTCCTCCAACTTAATTTATTGATCCCTTTAATTAATTTTTATTTCTAATATTTAAAATTTAATACTTTATCTTGTACGGTTAGACTAACAAGGAGAGGGTCCGGATACAGCTTAATCTGTGGTATATGTTTTTGGATATACAAATATGAAGAAAGCTGCAATATTAGACCCTAACGCTAAAAAGACTAAAGTTCTGGGAACTTTTAGCTTTATTTTGAAGAAAGTGTTGAAAAAATCCTTCTCTAAAAATGGCAACTATTAAACTTTAGAAAGTCTTAAATATAATTTCAAGTAGAGAAAATAAAACTAGAGAAAACGAGCTTTCATTTGCGTTTTTAAAGAATAAAACATATCGATTCCTTCCAAAGTTATAAAAGTTTGAAATTGATCATCGAAAGTGCTCCTGTTTTGCTCTTGTTATCATGCAACAGAACGCAAATTTTTTCTAAAATTATTTGTTTCTAAAAAACCAACGAAGATAAGCTCTTAAAATTTGAACAACATATAGTCTTCAATGAGTGTAATAAGTGGTTAAAATTTCAAGTCGATAAATCAAGTGTTCTCTTATAAAACGCCATTCGAAAATTTTTAAAAAAATTTTTAACCTCAAATATCTTTTTTCGTAATGGACCGATTTTTTTGGACAATGAACTCGATCTGAAGATATATAAAAGCTACATCTGTGCCAAATTTCAGGACGATTGAATAATTCTTGCTCTTGTTATCGTGCGACAATGGAAACGCAAATTTTTTCTAAAATGATTTGTTTCTAAAAAACCAATGAAGATAATCTCCTGAAATTTTAACAAAATACAGTTCTCAATTAGTGTAATAACTGGTTGAAATTTCAAGTCGGTAAATAAAATATTTTTTGAGAAATTAATTTATGAAATATAAAAAAGTTTTCCTTAATAACAAATGACAGAGTGAAGATATTTTAAATTTTAAAGAAGGAAAATATAGGTAATTTAAATACCTTTCAAGAAAAGTTTATTATATTATGTAATAATGGCTGTAAGATATGAAAAAATAAAAAAAAATAAAAATTCAAAATCGTTTTTTGGTCATAAAACAAAAGAAAATCAATAAAAACTCAAATCCATCAGGGTGCCTTTCTTTTACCGCGAGACGAAGAGAATAAGCTTTACCCGACGAAAATCGGTTGATTCGTTTCGGAGATATGAAGAGTTTACACACACACACGTACACACACGCACGCACGTACGCATGCACGCACGCACACACGCACGCACACACACACAGACACATCCACGAAAACAAAAATTATCAAAATCAACTAATATACACATATATCGCCTTAAAACATCTTTTTGAACATTTTCTTTTTCGAAAATTTTTTTCACCGTTACAAAGCTTCCTCTATGAGGAAGCAATTAGAAAATTATAGTACTCAATATTCTTTTTAACCAAAAAAATATTCATGTCAATATCTTTTTTTCAATTTCGAAATATAACCTATTTTCAAAAATTGACGTTTTTATCAATAACTTATTACAGAATATAGCTATCGACTTTTTTTTTTTTAAATGTAGAGAATTTTATCCTGTATAAAGTGCATTAATAATATATTAAGAATATTAATTCTAAATATTTAAAAATACGAAAATAAAAATTTTCAAAACTGAAAATTGGCTATAAAAAAAAGAAAATCAAAATTGACAAAAATAGACTATTGGCCCCAACTGTGAAAGCAAAATGCAAAAAAATGATACCTCTCTGGTTAAAATCGGTCAAGTAGATCATGAGATATCCGCGTATATGGACACACACACACACACACACACACACACAGACACACATACACACACACATCTATACGGACATTTTCTAAAAATAGTGTATTTCGATTCCAAATGTGCTAAACAACATTCCTAACACATTTTCTTCAAAAATTATTTTTTACTATCACAAAGCTTCCTCTAGGAGGAAGCAAAATAGCAAAGCACATCTACAACGGGGAAAAAATCCAAGGCGATTGAATGAAAACCGAGTAAAAGGCAAGAAACAAACTAACGAGGAAAAGAATAAAGAATAATTAAAAAGTGACGTGCAGTAGCTAATCAGATTAATAACAAAGCAACCAGAACAATATCTTTGTTACTTATGATCGCTCATCTCGTCCACGACTACTAATGCTGCCAACAAAACTCATATGAGACTCACATTATTCTCATGTGAATCTTATGCCAAATTCTCATATGATACTTATGTGAGTCTCGTGTAAGTCTCACGTGACTTTCATACAACATTTGTTTTTACGATATAATCTTTTTGAGTTGACCAAATTGTTACCATTGAATTTTTTACAAAATAGAATATAACAGCTGCACATTTATGCAGCCCTTACCACGCTTCCACACGGTGCAATAAAGAATTACTTTGTAATAGGTATAGACTTTGTTTTTTTTATTGATTAGTGAAATAATAAAAATAAATATTTCAGCATTAAAAAAATTATTTATAAATTTATTTTTAGTTTAAAATTTATATCATGAAATGTACTTTCTTATTACTACAATTACCTTATGTAAAAAAATCACTTGAGTTATAATTTTAATAACAATTGCAATCATGTATTCCTGAGAGTAGATATACTAGGTACGTTCTGGCGCAGTATGACGTCATCGGCGGCGAGCCCGCGATATACTAGGTACGTTCTGGCGCAGTATGACGTCATCGGCGGCGAGCCCGCATAATAATTTATACGTAAGGGTGATATAATAATTTATATGTAAATTATAAAAAGATAATAATTTATATGTAAGGCTATGCATAATGGTCTAGAAGGAATCAAATAAAACACATGAACGTTTCAATTGAAAAAATTTTTTATTCATGAATGTTTTTATTAGTTTACATATTACTTTTTTAAAGTAGTCGTACATTTTTGTTTTATTACACAACTTTTGTAACATCTCCTTTAATTGGATTATATTGAACAATTCGATCATGCAGAATTAAACAGTAGGCAGCAGTATTGTCGGGAAAGTCATCTCTAGACTCAAATTCATAAAAAATTTTTTAAATAAATTTTATGTAAGATCATTTCATTTGAGAGAGAGAGCCAGCGAGAACGAATGTGAGAAAGAGCGAGAGCCAGCGAGTCAGCGGGAACGAATACGAGAGAGAGAGAGAGAGAGAGAGAGAGTCAGTGAGTTAGTGAGTCAGCGAGAATGAATGCGAGAGAGAGAGTCTGAGAGGGAACACAGTATGCGTCTGCAACCCTTTTTATTTTTTCCTCTCTTTATCCTCTCCATTAAAAAAAATCCAAACGTCGCTAGCCAAACCTTTTCTTTATCGCACCTCCAATAAATCTAAATGTCTTGCATCCGAATTTCCTTTCCTTTCCTTATCGTCAAAAAACTCTCGTCAAAATACGTCCTATAATTAAGCCTTATACCGAACGCCCGTATACATACCTTCGGGTAGGTAGCCAAACCTTTCCTTTATCGCACCCCCAATAAATCTAAATGCCTTGCATCCGAATTTCCTTTCCTTTCCTTATCGTCAAAAAACTCTTGTCAAAATACGTCCTATAATTAAGCCTTATACCGAACGCCCGTATACATACTTTCGGGTAGGTAGCCAAACCTTTCCTTTATCGCACCTCCAATAAATCTAAATGTCTTGCATTCGAATTCCCTTTCCTTCCCTAATCGTTAAAAACTCTCGTCAAAGTACGTCCTATAATTAAACCTTATACCGAACTTACGTATACCACAAGTCATCCAGACTTTTCACTTTTCCTTTTCCTAAAAAAGATATTTTCATCTTTTTACCCCTTATTACTGTCCCCGCGAACAATATAAGAAGTGCAAAAGGGCGCCTCAAGCAGTCAGTCCAACACTGAGTCCTACGCCGCACCCACGCGTGTACGAAAGCTTTCAAGCATTAGCTCTTACTGTACTTTAATCTTACTAGTGTAGTTGAAAAGTTAATAGTGTAATTTATATTTCAACTATTCACGAAAATGGAGGTATGTATATTATACATTAATGTAAGATGAGACAGAGAGAGAGAGAGAGAGAGAGATTTAATCTAAATTGTTATATTTTCATTTGTAGATGATTGAAAGCACCCAACTTTTTCAAGAGTTGCTGCAGATTACTCTTTACTGCCTCCGAAAAAATCTACATCAGCGAATGCCACGAAAAATTGGATTTGAGTTGATAACTCTTATTTCAATGATGGTAAGTTTTTATTCTTTCAAATTATATTATTTTTAATATTAATTATATTTTTTAACATTAATATTCATTATAATCAACTGATAAGAATTTTTCCATCGGTCTTACAGTCTTACAAATTAAATTAAAATAATTAATATTTATGGCAGTCAGATTGCCCTTGTTTATAATCACCCCCGCAGAATCTGAAATAAAAACTTAATTAAAATCTGGAAAAAACTTTGTTAGCAAAGGACGATCTGACTGCCCACCACCACCACATTGTCCGACGTTTCCAGCCTGCTCCGGCTCCTCCTCAGGGACTGAAATAAAACCCGCGATACACCTCCTTATATACCATGCACCCATACCCCCTTCTTTTCTCTTACCCCACCACCCTCCACATTCCCCTCTCCAACTTGCCATTCTCACTTAAATTAATAAAGAATGATAAATGTTATCTAATTTACTTGACTCTATCATTAAATTTACATTATTCCGATTTCTTAGAATGTGAATACTTTCAAGGCTTTCCCTCTTATATTTATTCTTAATCCCCTGTTCCAAAATATCCACACTCCCAAAATCGAAAGAATGCAAACTATTTAAACAATGTTCTTTCAAACCCGATGTACAACTTGAGCTGCGTAAACTATATTGATGTTCATATATTCTCTTTTTCAAATATCTACCCGTTTGACCAATATAACAACCATTACAATCCCTACAATTAATTTTATAAACAACTCCCGATTTCAAACATTTATCATCCTTGTCTTTACAATTACTAAATAACCTTTCTAAATTATTATCATTTCTAAAGAAAACTTGAATATTATGTTTACTAAAAACCCTTCTAATCCTTTCCGACAAACCTCTAACATATGGTAAACTAAAATATGCATTCTTTCCATTTCTATTCCTTGTTTGATTATCTACCCGCTGCTTCAATCCACCATTATAAATTTCCCACACTCTCTCATCAATCATTTTATCAATAAATTTTACGGGATAACTATTTTTAATAAATGTTTCTCTAACTAAATTTAAATTCTTTTTCCTAAAATCTTTATGTGACAATTTAATCGCTCTGTCAATGACACCTTTGATCGCACCTGTCTTGTTTCCGAATTGGTGGTGAGAATCAAAATTTAAAAATCTACCTGACCATGTAGGTTTTCTATACCAATCTAATTTCACTCTATTATTATTACCTCTAATGACTCTAATATCTAAAAACTCAATTGATAATCTTTCTCAACTTCTTTTGTGAATTTAATTCTATCATGGATAGAATTAAACACATCCACCATTTCATCCACAAAACATTCTGGTACAACTGCAAAAATGTCATCAACATATCTTTTAAAAATAATTGGCTGAAAAACCAACTTAGACAAAGCAATACTTTCCAATTTTTCCATTACTAAATTGGCTATAACAGGTGACAAAGGTGATCCCATTGGACAACCATATCTTTGTTCATATAGACTATTATCAAAAGAAAAAATTGTGTTTTTAAAAACCAAATTAAGTGCCTTTGTAAATTCATCTTTTGTTAAACTAGTATGTACTTTAATTTCAGACCATTTATCTTGTATAATATCATTCAACAACTCTAAAGGTATATTTGTAAACAAAGATACTACATCCAATGAAACCATCCTATGATCATTCGGAATAATAATATCTTTCATTATACCATAAAAACTCCAACTATCTTTAATATATGAATTTGTTTTACCCACTATCTTGAACAATATATTAGACAAAAATCTAGCAAGTCTATACGTCGGAAAATTTATCGATGATATTATTATTCTATATGTCAACTGTTCTTTGTGAATCTTAGGAAGCCCATAACATTTAGCTACAGTGCCATTTTCACATTTTAAATATTTAAACATACTATCTTTAATATAGGCTTTTGTTTTCCAATGCATCAATAATTCTTTCAATTTATCTTGTAGTCTATTGATATGTGGATTCCTAATTTTCACATAAGTGGTATCATCCTCCAACATAAGTTGAATTTTATTAATATAATCCCTTTTATCCGAAACTACAGTTACATTTCCTTTATCTGCTTTTTGGAAGATCATATTCGGATTCTCTCTCAAGAATTTCTTCGTTATTTTTAATTCATGGAATAAATTACTATTCAAATAATTATCAAATCTATGTTCTCTTTTAAAATTATCAACAACTTTAACTAAAGAACGCCTACATTCTTTTTTAAACTCCAGATTAAAACTACTCATACTACTTTCTACCTCAGCGATGATATTCTTGATCGGAAGAGATTTACTTGAATATGATATTCCAAATTTAGCACCCTTTGACATGATATTTACCACTTCTTCTGGTATTACTTTGTCAGTTAAATTTCTAAACCAATCCTTATTAACATTGTTAGTTTGATTGACCTGAGAGTGTTTTCTATGCTTTAAATATTCAAATTTTCTTTTAATTTACTCCTATGGTTATATTTTACTTTTTCAAAGTGCCTCTTTTGACCACGAAAAAATTCTTGCAAATCATTCTGTTCTATTTTATTATATAAATATCTTTCAAGCTCTAATAAATATTTATTCAAACGATTAATTTCAAAATTCAAATCTCTAATTTCTAAGTTAAGTAATTTATTTTTGAAAAAGAAAATATTTTTCCGTAGATCATAAGAAACTCTTTTATTGTAATCCCGATAAAAACCCTTATCATCAAATTTTTTTCCAATATGTTTAGGAAAAATATTTGATTTTTTACACCTTAGAAGAAAAGTGAGTTGCTCCTTTAAAATTACAATCCTTAAAACCATTTTTACCCATTTTGAGCAATAATCTTTTACCACCTTCCCATAAATCCCATTTATATCTCTAAAAAACATTTTACCCCACCTTTAATAGACCTTAGTTTTATCATTAAAAATATTACTTATGTCGACTGCAATTTAATATCAACTGATAAGAATTTTTCCATCGGTCTTACAGTCTTACAAATTAAATTAAAATAATTAATATTTATGGCAGTCAGATTGCCCTTGTTTATAATCACCCCCGCAGAATCTGAAATAAAAACTTAATTAAAATCTGGAAAAAACTTTGTTAGCAAAGGACGATCTGACTGCCCACCACCACCACATTGTCCGACGTTTCGAGCCTGCTCCGGCTCCTCCTCAGGGACTGAAATAAAACCCGCGATACACCTCCTTATATACCATGCACCCATACCCCTTCTTTTCTCTTACCCCACCACCCTCCACATTCCCTCTCCAACTTGCCATTCTCACTTAAATTAATAAAGAATGATAAATGTTATCTAATTTACTTGACTCTATCATTAAATTTACATTATTCCGATTTCTTAGAATGTGAATACTTTCAAGGCTTTCCCTCTTATATTTATTCTTAATCCCCTGTTCCAAAATATCCACACTCCCAAAATCGAAAGAATGCAAACTATTTAAACAATGTTCTTTCAAACCCGATGTACAACTTGAGCTGCGTAAACTATATTGATGTTCATATATTCTCTTTTTCAAATATCTACCCGTTTGACCAATATAACAACCATTACAATCCCTACAATTAATTTTATAAACAACTCCCGATTTCAAACATTTATCATCCTTGTCTTTACAATTACTAAATAACCTTTCTAAATTATTATCATTTCTAAAGAAAACTTGAATATTATGTTTACTAAAAACCCTTCTAATCCTTTCCGACAAACCTCTAACATATGGTAAACTAAAATATGCATTCTTTCCATTTCTATTCCTTGTTTGATTATCTACCCGCTGCTTCAATCCACCATTATAAATTTCCCACACTCTCTCATCAATCATTTTATCAATAAATTTTACGGGATAACTATTTTTAATAAATGTTTCTCTAACTAAATTTAAATTCTTTTTCCTAAAATCTTTATGTGACAATTTAATCGCTCTGTCAATGACACCTTTGATCGCACCTGTCTTGTTTCCGAATTGGTGGTGAGAATCAAAATTTAAAAATCTACCTGACCATGTAGGTTTTCTATACCAATCTAATTTCACTCTATTATTATTACCTCTAATGACTCTAATATCTAAAAAACTCAATTGATAATCTTTCTCAACTTCTTTTGTGAATTTAATTCTATCATGGATAGAATTAAACACATCCACCATTTCATCCACAAAACATTCTGGTACAACTGCAAAAATGTCATCAACATATCTTTTAAAAATAATTGGCTGAAAAACCAACTTAGACAAAGCAATACTTTCCAATTTTTCCATTACTAAATTGGCTATAACAGGTGACAAAGGTGATCCCATTGGACAACCATATCTTTGTTCATATAGACTATTATCAAAAGAAAAAATTGTGTTTTTAAAAACCAAATTAAGTGCCTTTGTAAATTCATCTTTTGTTAAACTAGTATGTACTTTAATTTCAGACCATTTATCTTGTATAATATCATTCAACAACTCTAAAGGTATATTTGTAAACAAAGATACTACATCCAATGAAACCATCCTATGATCATTCGGAATAATAATATCTTTCATTATACCATAAAAACTCCAACTATCTTTAATATATGAATTTGTTTTACCCACTATCTTGAACAATATATTAGACAAAAATCTAGCAAGTCTATACGTCGGAAAATTTATCGATGATATTATTATTCTATATGTCAACTGTTCTTTGTGAATCTTAGGAAGCCCATAACATTTAGCTACAGTGCCATTTTCACATTTTAAATATTTAAACATACTATCTTTAATATAGGCTTTTGTTTTCCAATGCATCAATAATTCTTTCAATTTATCTTGTAGTCTATTGATATGTGGATTCCTAATTTTCACATAAGTGGTATCATCCTCCAACATAAGTTGAATTTTATTAATATAATCCCTTTTATCCGAAACTACAGTTACATTTCCTTTATCTGCTTTTTGGAAGATCATATTCGGATTCTCTCTCAAGAATTTCTTCGTTATTTTTAATTCATGGAATAAATTACTATTCAAATAATTATCAAATCTATGTTCTCTTTTAAAATTATCAACAACTTTAACTAAAGAACGCCTACATTCTTTTTTAAACTCCAGATTAAAACTACTCATACTACTTTCTACCTCAGCGATGATATTCTTGATCGGAAGAGATTTACTTGAATATGATATTCCAAATTTAGCACCCTTTGACATGATATTTACCACTTCTTCTGGTATTACTTTGTCAGTTAAATTTCTAAACCAATCCTTATTAACATTGTTAGTTTGATTGACCTGAGAGTGTTTTCTATGCTTTAAATATTCAAATTTTCTTTTTAATTTACTCCTATGGTTATATTTTACTTTTTCAAAGTGCCTCTTTTGACCACGAAAAAATTCTTGCAAATCATTCTGTTCTATTTTATTATATAAATATCTTTCAAGCTCTAATAAATATTTATTCAAACGATTAATTTCAAAATTCAAATCTCTAATTTCTAAGTTAAGTAATTTATTTTTGAAAAAGAAAATATTTTTCCGTAGATCATAAGAAACTCTTTTATTGTAATCCCGATAAAAACCCTTATCATCAAATTTTTTTCCAATATGTTTAGGAAAAATATTTGATTTTTTACACCTTAGAAGAAAAGTGAGTTGCTCCTTTAAAATTACAATCCTTAAAACCATTTTTACCCATTTTGAGCAATAATCTTTTACCACCTTCCCATAAATCCCATATATATCTCTAAAAAACATTTTACCCCACCTTTAATAGACCTTAGTTTTATCATTAAAAATATTACTTATGTCGACTGCAATTTAATATCAACTGATAAGAATTTTTCCATCGGTCTTACAGTCTTACAAATTAAATTAAAATAATTAATATTTATGGCAGTCAGATTGCCCTTGTTTATAATCACCCCCGCAGAATCTGAAATAAAAACTTAATTAAAATCTGGAAAAAACTTTGTTAGCAAAGGACGATCTGACTGCCCACCACCACCACATTGTCCGACGTTTCGAGCCTGCTCCGCCTCCTCCTCAGGGACTGAAATAAAACCCGCGATACACCTCCTTATATACCATGCACCCATACCCCTTCTTTTCTCTTACCCCACCACCCTCCACATTCCTTTCTCCAACTTGCCATTCTCACTTAAATTAATAAAGAATGATAAATGTTATCTAATTTACTTGACTCTATCATTAAATTTACATTATTCCGATTTCTTAGAATGTGAATACTTTCAAGGCTTTCCCTCTTATATTTATTCTTAATCCCCTGTTCCAAAATATCCACACTCCCAAAATCGAAAGAATGCAAACTATTTAAACAATGTTCTTTCAAACCCGATGTACAACTTGAGCTGCGTAAACTATATTGATGTTCATATATTCTCTTTTTCAAATATCTACCCGTTTGACCAATATAACAACCATTACAATCCCTACAATTAATTTTATAAACAACTCCCGATTTCAAACATTTATCATCCTTGTCTTTACAATTACTAAATAACCTTTCTAAATTATTATCATTTCTAAAGAAAACTTGAATATTATGTTTACTAAAAACCCTTCTAATCCTTTCCGACAAACCTCTAACATATGGTAAACTAAAATATGCATTCTTTCCATTTCTATTCCTTGTTTGATTATCTACCCGCTGCTTCAATCCACCATTATAAATTTCCCACACTCTCTCATCAATCATTTTATCAATAAATTTTACGGGATAACTATTTTTAATAAATGTTTCTCTAACTAAATTTAAATTCTTTTTCCTAAAATCTTTATGTGACAATTTAATCGCTCTGTCAATGACACCTTTGATCGCACCTGTCTTGTTTCCGAATTGGTGGTGAGAATCAAAATTTAAAAATCTACCTGACCATGTAGGTTTTCTATACCAATCTAATTTCACTCTATTATTATTACCTCTAATGACTCTAATATCTAAAAACTCAATTGATAATCTTTCTCAACTTCTTTTGTGAATTTAATTCTATCATGGATAGAATTAAACACATCCACCATTTCATCCACAAAACATTCTGGTACAACTGCAAAAATGTCATCAACATATCTTTTAAAAATAATTGGCTGAAAAACCAACTTAGACAAAGCAATACTTTCCAATTTTTCCATTACTAAATTGGCTATAACAGGTGACAAAGGTGATCCCATTGGACAACCATATCTTTGTTCATATAGACTATTATCAAAAGAAAAAATTGTGTTTTTAAAAACCAAATTAAGTGCCTTTATAAATTCATCTTTTGTTAAACTAGTATGTACTTTAATTTCAGACCATTTATCTTGTATAATATCATTCAACAACTCTAAAGGTATATTTGTAAACAAAGATACTACATCCAATGAAACCATCCTATGATCATTCGGAATAATAATATCTTTCATTATACCATAAAAACTCCAACTATCTTTAATATATGAATTTGTTTTACCCACTATCTTGAACAATATATTAGACAAAAATCTAGCAAGTCTATACGTCGGAAAATTTATCGATGATATTATTATTCTATATGTCAACTGTTCTTTGTGAATCTTAGGAAGCCCATAACATTTAGCTACAGTGCCATTTTCACATTTTAAATATTTAAACATACTATCTTTAATATAGGCTTTTGTTTTCCAATGCATCAATAATTCTTTCAATTTATCTTGTAGTCTATTGATATGTGGATTCCTAATTTTCACATAAGTGGTATCATCCTCCAACATAAGTTGAATTTTATTAATATAATCCCTTTTATCCGAAACTACAGTTACATTTCCTTTATCTGCTTTTTGGAAGATCATATTCGGATTCTCTCTCAAGAATTTCTTCGTTATTTTTAATTCATGGAATAAATTACTATTCAAATAATTATCAAATCTATGTTCTCTTTTAAAATTATCAACAACTTTAACTAAAGAACGCCTACATTCTTTTTTAAACTCCAGATTAAAACTACTCATACTACTTTCTACCTCAGCGATGATATTCTTGATCGGAAGAGATTTACTTGAATATGATATTCCAAATTTAGCACCCTTTGACATGATATTTACCACTTCTTCTGGTATTACTTTGTCAGTTAAATTTCTAAACCAATCCTTATTAACATTGTTAGTTTGATTGACCTGAGAGTGTTTTCTATGCTTTAAATATTCAAATTTTCTTTTTAATTTACTCCTATGGTTATATTTTACTTTTTCAAAGTGCCTCTTTTGACCACGAAAAAATTCTTGCAAATCATTCTGTTCTATTTTATTATATAAATATCTTTCAAGCTCTAATAAATATTTATTCAAACGATTAATTTCAAAATTCAAATCTCTAATTTCTAAGTTAAGTAATTTATTTTTGAAAAAGAAAATATTTTTCCGTAGATCATAAGAAACTCTTTTATTGTAATCCCGATAAAAACCCTTATCATCAAATTTTTTTCCAATATGTTTAGGAAAAATATTTGATTTTTTACACCTTAGAAGAAAAGTGAGTTGCTCCTTTAAAATTACAATCCTTAAAACCATTTTTACCCATTTTGAGCAATAATCTTTTACCACCTTCCCATAAATCCCATTTATATCTCTAAAAAACATTTTACCCCACCTTTAATAGACCTTAGTTTTATCATTAAAAATATTACTTATGTCGACTGCAATTTAATATCAACTGATAAGAATTTTTCCATCGGTCTTACAGTCTTACAAATTAAATTAAAATAATTAATATTTATGGCAGTCAGATTGCCCTTGTTTATAATCACCCCCGCAGAATCTGAAATAAAAACTTAATTAAAATCTGGAAAAAACTTTGTTAGCAAAGGACGATCTGACTGCCCACCACCACCACATTGTCCGACGTTTCGAGCCTGCTCCGGCTCCTCCTCAGGGACTGAAATAAAACCCGCGATACACCCTTATATACCATGCACCCATACCCCTTCTTTTCTCTTACCCCACCACCCTCCACATTCCCTCTCCAACTTGCCATTCTCACTTAAATTAATAAAGAATGATAAATGTTATCTAATTTACTTGACTCTATCATTAAATTTACATTATTCCGATTTCTTAGAATGTGAATACTTTCAAGGCTTTCCCTCTTATATTTATTCTTAATCCCCTGTTCCAAAATATCCACACTCCCAAAATCGAAAGAATGCAAACTATTTAAACAATGTTCTTTCAAACCCGATGTACAACTTGAGCTGCGTAAACTATATTGATGTTCATATATTCTCTTTTTCAAATATCTACCCGTTTGACCAATATAACAACCATTACAATCCCTACAATTAATTTTATAAACAACTCCCGATTTCAAACATTTATCATCCTTGTCTTTACAATTACTAAATAACCTTTCTAAATTATTATCATTTCTAAAGAAAACTTGAATATTATGTTTACTAAAAACCCTTCTAATCCTTTCCGACAAACCTCTAACATATGGTAAACTAAAATATGCATTCTTTCCATTTCTATTCCTTGTTTGATTATCTACCCGCTGCTTCAATCCACCATTATAAATTTCCCACACTCTCTCATCAATCATTTTATCAATAAATTTTACGGGATAACTATTTTTAATAAATGTTTCTCTAACTAAATTTAAATTCTTTTTCCTAAAATCTTTATGTGACAATTTAATCGCTCTGTCAATGACACCTTTGATCGCACCTGTCTTGTTTCCGAATTGGTGGTGAGAATCAAAATTTAAAAATCTACCTGACCATGTAGGTTTTCTATACCAATCTAATTTCACTCTATTATTATTACCTCTAATGACTCTAATATCTAAAAAACTCAATTGATAATCTTTCTCAACTTCTTTTGTGAATTTAATTCACATGGTCAGGTAGATTTTTAAATTTTGATTCTACATGGTCAGGTAGATTTTTAAATTTTGATTCTCACCACCAATTCGGAAACAAGACAGGTGCGATCAAAGGTGTCATTGACAGAGCGATTAAATTGTCACATAAAGATTTTAGGAAAAAGAATTTAAATTTAGTTAGAGAAACATTTATTAAAAATAGTTATCCCGTAAAATTTATTGATAAAATGATTGATGAGAGAGTGTGGGAAATTTATAATGGTGGATTGAAGCAGCGGGTAGATAATCAAACAAGGAATAGAAATGGAAAGAATGCATATTTTAGTTTACCATATGTTAGAGGTTTGTCGGAAAGGATTAGAAGGGTTTTTAGTAAACATAATATTCAAGTTTTCTTTAGAAATGATAATAATTTAGAAAGGTTATTTAGTAATTGTAAAGACAAGGATGATAAATGTTTGAAATCGGGAGTTGTTTATAAAATTAATTGTAGGGATTGTAATGGTTGTTATATTGGTCAAACGGGTAGATATTTGAAAAGAGAATATATGAACATCAATATAGTTTACGCAGCTCAAGTTGTACATCGGGTTTGAAAGAACATTGTTTAAATAGTTTGCATTCTTTCGATTTTGGGAGTGTGGATATTTTGGAACAGGGGATTAAGAATAAATATAAGAGGGAAAGCCTTGAAAGTATTCACATTCTAAGAAATCGGAATAATGTAAATTTAATGATAGAGTCAAGTAAATTAGATAACATTTATCATTCTTTATTAATTTAAGTGAGAATGGCAAGTTGGAGAGGGGAATGTGGAGGGTGGTGGGTAAGAGAAAAGAAGGGGGTATGGGTGCATGGTATATAAGGAGGTGTATCGCGGGTTTTATTTCAGTCCCTGAGGAGGAGCCGGAGCAGGCTCGAAACGTCGGACAATGTGGTGGTGGTGGGCAGTCAGATCGTCCTTTGCTAACAAAGTTTTTTCCAGATTTTAATTAAGTTTTTATTTCAGATTCTGCGGGGTGATTATAAACAAGGGCAATCTGACTGCCATAAATATTAATTATTTTAATTTAATTTGTAAGACTGTAAGACCGATGGAAAAATTCTTATCAGTTGATATTAAATTGCAGTCGACATAAGTAATATTTTTAATGATAAAACTAAGGTCTATTAAAGGTGGGGTAAAATGTTTTTTAGAGATATAAATGGGATTTATGGGAAGGTGGTAAAAGATTATTGCTCAAAATGGGTAAAAATGGTTTTAAGGATTGTAATTTTAAAGGAGCAACTCACTTTTCTTCTAAGGTGTAAAAATCAAATATTTTTCCTAAACATATTGGAAAAAATTTGATGATAAGGGTTTTTATCGGGATTACAATAAAAGAGTTTCTTATGATCTACGGAAAAATATTTTCTTTTTCAAAAATAAATTACTTAACTTAGAAATTAGAGATTTGAATTTTGAAATTAATCGTTTGAATAAATATTTATTAGAGCTTGAAAGATATTTATATAATAAAATAGAACAGAATGATTTGCAAGAATTTTTTCGTGGTCAAAAGAGGCACTTTGAAAAAGTAAAATATAACCATAGGAGTAAATTAAAAAGAAAATTTGAATATTTAAAGCATAGAAAACACTCTCAGGTCAATCAAACTAACAATGTTAATAAGGATTGGTTTAGAAATTTAACTGACAAAGTAATACCAGAAGAAGTGGTAAATATCATGTCAAAGGGTGCTAAATTTGGAATATCATATTCAAGTAAATCTCTTCCGATCAAGAATATCATCGCTGAGGTAGAAAGTAGTATGAGTAGTTTTAATCTGGAGTTTAAAAAATAATGTAGGCGTTCTTTAGTTAAAGTTGTTGATAATTTTAAAAGAGAACATAGATTTGATAATTATTTGAATAGTAATTTATTCCATGAATTAAAAATAACGAAGAAATTCTTGAGAGAGAATCCGAATATGATCTTCCAAAAAGCAGATAAAGGAAATGTAACTGTAGTTTCGGATAAAAGGGATTATATTAATAAAATTCAACTTATGTTGGAGGATGATACCACTTATGTGAAAATTAGAATCCACATATCAATAGACTACAAGATAAATTGAAAGAATTATTGATGCATTGGAAAACAAAAGCCTATATTAAAGATAGTATGTTTAAATATTTAAAATGTGAAAATGGCACTGTAGCTAAATGTTATGGGCTTCCTAAGATTCACAAAGAACAGTTGACATATAGAATAATAATATCATCGATAAATTTTCCGACGTATAGACTTGCTAGATTTTTGTCTAATATATTGTTCAAGATAGTGGGTAAAACAAATTCATATATTAAAGATAGTTGGAGTTTTTATGGTATAATGAAAGATATTATTATTCCGAATGATCATAGGATGGTTTCATTGGATGTAGTATCTTTGTTTACAAATATACCTTTAGAGTTGTTGAATGATATTATACAAGATAAATGGTCTGAAATTAAAGTACATACTAGTTTAACAAAAGATGAATTTATAAACGCACTTAATTTGGTTTTTAAAAACACAATTTTTTTTTTGATAATAGTCTATATGAACAAAGATATGGTTGTCCAATGGGATCACCTTTGTCACCTGTTATAGCCAATTTAGTAATGGAAAAATTGGAAAGTATTGCTTTGTCTAAGTTGGTTTTTCAGCCAATTATTTTTAAAAAGATATGTTGATGACATTTTTGCAGTTGTACCAGAATGTTTTGTGGATGAAATGGTGGATGTGTTTAATTCTATCCATGATAGAATTAAATTCACAAAAGAAGTTGAGAAAGATTATCAATTGAGTTTTTTAGATATTAGAGTCATTAGAGGTAATAATAATAGAGTGAAATTAGATTGGTATAGAAAACCTACATGGTCAGGTAGATTTTTAAATTTTGATTCTCACCACCAATTCGGAAACAAGACAGGTGCGATCAAAGGTGTCATTGACAGAGCGATTAAATTGTCACATAAAGATTTTAGGAAAAAGAATTTAAATTTAGTTAGAGAAACATTTATTAAAAATAGTTATCCCGTAAAATTTATTGATAAAATGATTGATGAGAGAGTGTGGGAAATTTATAATGGTGGATTGAAGCAGCGGGTAGATAATCAAACAAGGAATAGAAATGGAAAGAATGCATATTTTAGTTTACCATATGTTAGAGGTTTGTCGGAAAGGATTAGAAGGGTTTTTAGTAAACATAATATTCAAGTTTTCTTTAGAAATGATAATAATTTAGAAAGGTTATTTAGTAATTGTAAAGACAAGGATGATAAATGTTTGAAATCGGGAGTTGTTTATAAAATTAATTGTAGGGATTGTAATGGTTGTTATATTGGTCAAACGGGTAGATATTTGAAAAAGAGAATATATGAACATCAATATAGTTTACGCAGCTCAAGTTGTACATCGGGTTTGAAAGAACATTGTTTAAATAGTTTGCATTCTTTCGATTTTGGGAGTGTGGATATTTTGGAACAGGGGATTAAGAATAAATATAAGAGGGAAAGCCTTGAAAGTATTCACATTCTAAGAAATCGGGATAATGTAAATTTAATGATAGAGTCAAGTAAATTAGATAACATTTATCATTCTTTATTAATTTAAGTGAGAATGGCAAGTTGGAGAGGGGAATGTGGAGGGTGGTGGGGTAAGAGAAAAGAAGGGGCTATGGGTGCATGGTATATAAGGAGGTGTATCGCGGGTTTTATTTCAGTCCCTGAGGAGGAGCCGAAGCAGGCTCGAAACGTCGGACAATGTGGTGGTGGTGGGCAGTCAGATCGTCCTTTGCTAACAAAGTTTTTTCCAGATTTTAATTAAGTTTTTATTTCAGATCCTGCTGGGGTGATTAGTAACAAGAGCAATCTGACTGCCATAAATATTAATTATTTTAATTTAATTTGTAAGACTGTAAGACCGATGGAAAAATTCTTATCAGTTGATATTAAATTGCAGTCGACATAAGTAATATTTTTAATGATAAAACTAAGGTCTATTAAAGGTGGGGTAAAATGTTTTTTAGAGATATATATGGGATTTATGGGAAGGTGGTAAAAGATTATTGCTCAAAATGGGTAAAAATGGTTTTAAGGATTGTAATTTTAAAGGAGCAACTCACTTTTCTTCTAAGGTGTAAAAAATCAAATATTTTTCCTAAACATATTGGAAAAAAATTTGATGATAAGGGTTTTTATCGGGATTACAATAAAAGAGTTTCTTATGATCTACGGAAAAATATTTTCTTTTTCAAAAATAAATTACTTAACTTAGAAATTAGAGATTTGAATTTTGAAATTAATCGTTTGAATAAATATTTATTAGAGCTTGAAAGATATTTATATAATAAAATAGAACAGAATGATTTGCAAGAATTTTTTCGTGGTCAAAAGAGGCACTTTGAAAAAGTAAAATATAACCATAGGAGTAAATTAAAAAGAAAATTTGAATATTTAAAGCATAGAAAACACTCTCAGGTCAATCAAACTAACAATGTTAATAAGGATTGGTTTAGAAATTTAACTGACAAAGTAATACCAGAAGAAGTGGTAAATATCATGTCAAAGGGTGCTAAATTTGGAATATCATATTCAAGTAAATCTCTTCCGATCAAGAATATCATCGCTGAGGTAGAAAGTAGTATGAGTAGTTTTAATCTGGAGTTTAAAAAAGAATGTAGGCGTTCTTTAGTTAAAGTTGTTGATAATTTTAAAAGAGAACATAGATTTGATAATTATTTGAATAGTAATTTATTCCATGAATTAAAAATAACGAAGAAATTCTTGCGAGAGAATCCGAATATGATCTTCCAAAAAGCAGATAAAGGAAATGTAACTGTAGTTTCGGATAAAAGGGATTATATTAATAAAATTCAACTTATGTTGGAGGATGATACCACTTATGTGAAAATTAGGAATCCACATATCAATAGACTACAAGATAAATTGAAAGAATTATTGATGCATTGGAAAACAAAAGCCTATATTAAAGATAGTATGTTTAAATATTTAAAATGTGAAAATGGCACTGTAGCTAAATGTTATGGGCTTCCTAAGATTCACAAAGAACAGTTGACATATAGAATAATAATATCATCGATAAATTTTCCGACGTATAGACTTGCTAGATTTTTGTCTAATATATTGTTCAAGATAGTGGGTAAAACAAATTCATATATTAAAGATAGTTGGAGTTTTTATGGTATAATGAAAGATATTATTATTCCGAATGATCATAGGATGGTTTCATTGGATGTAGTATCTTTGTTTACAAATATACCTTTAGAGTTGTTGAATGATATTATACAAGATAAATGGTCTGAAATTAAAGTACATACTAGTTTAACAAAAGATGAATTTATAAAGGCACTTAATTTGGTTTTTAAAAACACAATTTTTTCTTTTGATAATAGTCTATATAAACAAAGATATGGTTGTCCAATGGGATCACCTTTGTCACCTGTTATAGCCAATTTAGTAATGGAAAAATTGGAAAGTATTGCTTTGTCTAAGTTGGTTTTTCAGCCAATATATAGAATTAAATTCACAAAAGAAGTTGAGAAAGATTATCAATTGAGTTTTTTAGATATTAGAGTCATTAGAGGTAATAATAATAGAGTGAAATTAGATTGGTATAGAAAACCTACATGGTCAGGTAGATTTTTAAATTTTGATTCTCACCACCAATTCGGAAACAAGACAGGTGCGATCAAAGGTGTCATTGACAGAGCGATTAAATTGTCATATAAAGATTTTAGGAAAAAGAATTTAAATTTAGTTAGAGAAACATTTATTAAAAATAGTTATCCCGTAAAATTTATTGATAAAATGATTGATGAGAGAGTGTGAGAAATTTATAATGGTGGATTGAAGCAGCGGGTAGATAATCAAACAAGGAATAGAAATGGAAAGAATGCATATTTTAGTTTACCATATGTTAGAGGTTTGTCGGAAAGGATTAGAAGGGTTTTTAGTAAACATAATATTCAAGTTTTCTTTAGAAATGATAATAATTTAGAAAGGTTATTTAGTAATTGTAAAGACAAGGATGATAAATGTTTGAAATCGGGAGTTGTTTATAAAATTAATTGTAGGGATTGTAATGGTTGTTATATTGGTCAAACGGGTAGATATTTGAAAAAGAGAATATATGAACATCAATATAGTTTACGCAGCTCAAGTTGTACATCGGGTTTGAAAGAACATTGTTTAAATAGTTTGCATTCTTTCGATTTTGGGAGTGTGGATATTTTGGAACAGGGGATTAAGAATAAATATAAGAGGGAAAGCCTTGAAAGTATTCACATTCTAAGAAATCGGAATAATGTAAATTTAATGATAGAGTCAAGTAAATTAGATAACATTTACAACTCCAACAAGTTGGAGAGGGGAATGTGGAGGGTGGTGGGGTAAGAGAAAAGAAGGGGGTATGGGTGCATGGTATATAAGGAGGTGTATCGCGGGTTTTATTTCAGTCCCTGAGGAGGAGCCGGAGCAGGCTCGAAACGTCGGACAATGTGGTGGTGGTGGGCAGTCAGATCGTCCTTTGCTAACAAAGTTTTTTCCAGATTTTAATTAAGTTTTTATTTCAGATTCTGCGGGGGTGATTATAAACAAGGGCAATCTGACTGCCATAAATATTAATTATTTTAATTTAATTTGTAAGACTGTAAGACCGATGGAAAAATTCTTATCAGTTGATATTAAATTGCAGTCGACATAAGTAATATTTTTAATTCATTATAATCAATCAATTTTTTCCATTTTTCAGATGCATCGTGATTACACTAATCAACAAATCAGAGAAACTCAAGCTGCAGTCCGCGAAAAGAAAGAAGCATTAAAGAAAAACCAAGATATCGCTCGTGCTAACGCAGCTCGCAAGCTGCAAGCAATTGAGCGAAAAAAGAGCGAGCCATTAAAAAGGAAGGCTGAGGAGGATGCTGCAGAATTAATAAAAAGAGCGAAAGCTGCAATTAATGAAAAAACGACAGCTCTACCAGTGTCTAAATGTATAGAAAAAATAGATTTCAGTATTCCTCCGCCGACAACAAAAGTTATAAAAAATAATGATTTTAGTGCTCCACCACCGTCGCTATTCCCCAAAAGTGATAAAAAAGCAATCATTAAATCAGTGGAAACTGTAATTCCACCAGTGGACGTGTCAAAAATAGTGTCAAAAAATAAAAAAGAAGAACAAGAAGTGAAAGAACAAAAACAATTAAACGAAATAGAAAATCACCCGCTCGATTTAACAAAAAAAAATCGAGTGAGGTGAATGAAAAACACCCAGAAGATAAGAGCCAAATCAAGCTGGAAGAGGAGAGCGGTAGTGAAGATAGTGATGAGAGTAGTGATGAGAGTAGTGATGAGAGTGATAGCAGTAGTAGCGATAGTAATAGCAGCATCGATGAGAGCAGCGAAGAGAAACAAGAAGAGAAGGGGTTGAATAAGGTGACTGAAGAACAAGAGAAGGTTCCAAGAGAAGAGAAAGAAAATTATGGAAAATTTAGCAATTTACAAAATTTGGATTTGATGATAAAAAAAGTTGAAGAAAAAATTAATATAAAAAAATTAAGTGAAAATCCCGTTCGAAAAAGTGTGCTTTTAGATGATGATTACTTTGTAAGTAAAAAAACACGTCCATTAAAATTATCTCTAGTGAATAAGAAAAAAGAATTATTGTAACATCGTCACTTATACTATAATCAATGTAATAATTTAAATTTAATTAACAATGTAATATTTTGAATGTAATAATTTAAATAAAATAATTCTAAACTAACCGACTAACAGTAAGTATAAATAAGTTTTATTTCATTTCCTACAATCCTATAATCCTATAATCAATATAATAAACTATATAATAAAAATATTTAATATTTATTTAATGTAATTAATTTTTACATATATTAATTATACATTGAATATAAAACACTTTGTCGATAATCTTTATACTCAGTCGATGACATGGCTATCTCAAAATATTTGTTCGAATTTTTATACAAACTATAATCAACAATACATCAGTCCACCGTATCAGTTCCTTCGGACTTAGCTTGGTTTTGTCGTTCAATTAGCCATTTATTCAATTTACAAACATTTTTCATTGCGCAGACGGGATTATAAATATTTTGATTATGTAACATACATAAAGTTTTGATATTTGAATTAATTTCAAACAATGGTGGACATCTCATTTCGGATTCAAGATCTATAATTTTATTGTTAGAAAGTATACTCTTAAGCCACTGTTTTTTTTCTAATCCTTTGACATAAATATTTCTGCTATCTTGAAAACATTTTTGTAAAGTACATATTAATTCATTATATGGAATAGTATCAGAGCTCCACGATATACCTGAAATTAAATTAAAATTTTAATATCTTTGGATAATTATTTCAAATTTTACTAATTATTATATAATGTTGAAAATAAAATAATTACCATGATAATTTTTTTCGATCCATCTATTTATACGCTGATATTTAACGTTTAGTTTTAACCAATGATGTGGTGGTTTGAAAAAGAATATACATGGTAGAGTATGATCTCCAACGATTGAGAAAGCAAGTTCCTTACAAATAAAAACATTTTCTGAGCTCTGAAAGCCTTGAATATCTACAATGTAATCCATTTAAATTAGATTTTCTCTCTCTTTCTTTATAATATGGCTAATGAAATGCTCGTCTCATTCAATTATGAGACAATTTATCTAAGAGAAGTCTATATAAATAGCAAGCTGAATTTACCCCTACCATTTCTTGTAGTACCAAATATTTTCTCTTTGACGTCACCTCCCACCACTTTATATTTCCCCACCCATTACTTGCAGCACCGAAACCGCTGCTCGTAGCGCCATCACTCACTTTAAATGCTAAAAATTCCTTCACAAACCGCACAGTCTCTTCCAAGTCAGTTGACTAGAAACTGTGTCCTCAAATATCTTGCTTAATATAATACTATACACTATATTTTATACTATACACTATATATTGTGTACGCTATATACTATATTGTGTATACTATACACTATATATTGTATAATCAATTATAAATCTATCATATATTCTTTACTATATACATATAATTTATTTTGTATTCATATCCAATTTAATTTTATTCAATTAAATCTAATGAATTAAAACAATATGCATTCTATTGAATATTTTGAAGAAACTGTAAAAAGTTTGTGGAGAACCTATTTTATGCGGAATATTTCGGATGTAGAAGATTTTATTAGATGGAGAGATCTAGCAAAGCTAGCATCAGATAATATCAATGAATACGTGCAGAATAGCTCTGATTTAAGTAGAGCAATCTCGCAGAGATATCAAACATATGCAGCACACTTGATTTCTCTCGAAATTAAATTCAATAGTCTAATAAGAGTTGGTGGTAATATACAAGAGCCTCAATCATCAACTTCTCGAGAAGACTTTCAAGAGGTGGATGGTGAAGGTGTCGTATGGCGACCTATTCAAAATGCTTTCAAAAATCGAATTCAAACAGCGATCATTGTTAATCGAATTCATTTAGATATGGATACTTTTTTACTTGAATCATATAAACTTTTGAAACCACAAGTGCAAAGATTTCTAGATATACATAATGCACTGAAAATAAATACTGAGATGGGAGCACAGTTTATTGTAAAAAAACAAAATGAAGAAGAAATTCAAATGAAATATTTCAATACTAAAAACGTTTGCATTTATAAAGGAACTAATCTCGATTCTTGGTTCAATAATGATATCAAAGAAGTGATATTGAAAAGTATCGAAGAATTTCAAGAAAAAGACTCTGGCTGGACATTAAAAGTAATAGTTGGATTAACAATAAATATGAATAAACATAATCCCCTTAAGCCCTCGTCATACATTCCATTACCAAAATATATAGCGAATAAAAAGGCATGCATAAACGTTAAAAACAATGATAATCAATGTTTTAAGTGGTCTGTTCTGTCGGCACTCCATCCAGTTGATGATGGATATAGAGTATGCAAATATAAAGAGTATGAAAATGAACTCAATTTTGATGGTATAAGTTTTCCAGTTGAAATAAAAAGTATTAAGAAATTTGAAAAACTAAACAACATATCGATAAATGTATACATACTTAAAAAATATGGTAAAAAGTTTGAGGTGTCTCCATCTCATGTAACTCAGCTAAAACAAGATAAACATATTAATCTACTACTAATTCAAGACTCTTACATTGATGAAGAAAATGGTGAGGAAGAACAGCATATTGATAGAAATTTCAGCTTAAAATTCCATTATGTATGGATCAAAAATTTGTCAGCATTAATCAGAAGCCAAATAAAAATTAATCATAAAAAAATATATCTTTGCGATAGATGTCTACACTATTTTACCGATGAAGATAAGCTTAAGACTCATGAAGCGGACTGCTCAAAAATCAATACCTGTGCAATTAAGCTACCTAAAAATAATATTCTTAAATTTAATAATTTTAAACATGCAGAACAAGTTCCTTTTGTCACATATGCTGACTTTGAGTGTATCTTAAAACCTACTGAAAACAGTTATGCATTCCAAGAGCATGAAGCCTTTAGTATTGGAATGTATTTGAAATATATTTTTGATAATGAAAGATCCAAGTACGTGTCATACAGAAAGAAAACACCTAAAGATAAGACATCTGCTGAATGGGTTATCGAGCAGTTCAAGATATTAATAGATCATTTAGAAGAAGTATATAATAATGCTATAGAAATGGATTTATCAGATTTTGAGGAATGTGTTTTCCAATCAGCTAAAAGATGTCATATTTGTTTGAAAAAATTTGAAGAAGGTGAAAAAAGAGTTAGAGATCATTGTCATTTGACTGGTGAATTTAGAGGGGCTGCTCATAATAAATGTAATTTACATTATAGAGATGCTAGTTTTATACCAGTTGTGTTTCATAACTTTACTGGCTATGACTCGCATTTCATTATAAAAGAAATTGCTACTCATCCTGATTTTGAAGGAAAAGTAAAAGTATTAGCTGAAAATAAGGAGCGATATATATCGTTCACAAAAGAAGTTAAGGATAGTCCTATTCAGTTTCGATTCATTGATTCATTCCGATTTATGCCATCATCACTCGATAAATTAGCATATTATTTAACAGAATTCGATATCCTTACATCTGAATTTGAAAAAGATAATTATACTCCTGAACAGATCGAATTATTGAAGAGGAAAGGTGTATTCCCGTACGAGTATGTAAATAGTTTTGATAGATTGAATCAGACTTACTTACCTAGTATTGAAGAATTTTATAGTCATCTAACAGACAGTAATATTGATGAAGACGACTATAGACATGCACAAATCGTATGGAATATTTTGAAAACTATTTATAGTGATGAAATGACTCTAGGTTTATACTCTGACTTATATTTGAAAATAGATGTGCTTTTATTAGCTATTATTTTTGAAAATTTCCGGAAGACATGCTCGCGAGCATATAAGCTTGATCCAGCACACTATTATACAACTCCAGGATTATCATGGGACGCAATGTTAAAGTATACGGAAATTGAACTCGAGCTTCTGACTGATGTAGATATGATTTTATTTATTCAGAAAGGTATACGGGGTGGTATCAGCCAATGCTACAATAGATATGCAAAGGCTAATAATAAATATATGGGTGTAGACTACAAAGAAGATGAAGCAAGTAAAATTTTAATATATTATGATGTCAATAACCTTTATGGTTGGGCTATGACACAGTCTTTACCATATGAAAAATTTGAATGGGTTAAAGATATAGATAATACTGACTTTCTCAACATCTCAGATGATAATAATATTGGTTATATTTTAGAAGTAGACTTGGAATATCCAAGAGAATTACATGATGCTCATAAAGATCTCCCTCTTTGTCCGGAACACAGAGCACCACCTGGTTCAAAACTGGAAAAACTTTTAACTACACTATATGATAAAGAGTGTTATGTAATTCATTATCGAGCGCTGAAACAAGCTGTACAATATGGACTCAAGATTAAGAAGATACATCGAGCACTTCAATTTAATCAAAAACCGTGGGTCAAGCCTTATGTAGATTTAAATACTGAAAAAAGGAAACAAGCTAGAAATGAATTTGAAAAACTTTTCTATAAACTTATGTTAAATGCTGTATATGGGAAGACTATGGAAGATGAACGTAAAAGAAAAGATGTGAAACTTCTTAATCGATGGGAGGGACGATATGGAGCGGAAGCTCGAATCGCGCTACCTAATTTTCATAGTAGCGCTATTTTTGATGAAAATTTAGTAGCAGTACAATTATCATGGACAACCATAGGTATAAATAAACCGATATACATAGGACTTTGCGTTCTAGATCTTTCGAAGACACTCATGTATGACTTTCATTATGGTTATATGTTGAAACGAGTTGGTTCTAAATGTATACTACTCTATACAGATACGGATTCATTCGTATATGAAATTGGAGATGTAGATATGTATAAAATTATGAAAGAGGATATTGATAAATTTGATACATCAGACTATCCTGAAAATAATCAATTTGATATACCTCAGGCCAATAAAAAGGTTCTCGGAGTAATGAAAGACGAGTCTCAAGGTAGCATAATGAAAGAATTTATAGGATTACGTAGTAAAATGTATAGTATCGAAATAGAAAATCAAAAACCATTGAAAAAAGCGAAAGGAGTGAAAACAAACATTGTCAAGAATAGTATCACCCATGAAGATTATCGCAACTGTTTAGAGCAATTATAGATTATCAAACGTGAGCAGTGCAATATTCGCAGCAAACTGCATACAGTACGAACAGTTCGAGAATATAAAATTGCCTTGAGTCCTAATGATGATAAACGTTGTATATATCCCAATAATCCATATACTCTTCCGTGGGGCCATTATAGATCTATATCAATGGCTTACCTCAAAGAGAGACTTGCACAACGAAGAAAAGTACCAAAACATCGAAAAGTTATTGCCTTAGGATACTACGACTCTGAAAATCCTGATAGATGTCGTTCAAACGAGAGCGTATGTGGTGGGGGAGACGATCCACCACTCAAAAAACGGAGACTTGAGATGGAGAGGGAAACGGTGGCGCTGGCGGAGGCTCGAGATCTAGGAGTGAGGCAATGCCAGTAGATGGAGAAGAGTTGGAGAAGAGGGAAGAACGATGGAGAGGGAAATGGAGACGGCGGCTCGAGTTTGCGGAGTGGGGAGCTGGATACAAAACCGACAGCTCGCCTCAGATGCGTGCAGTTCTCCAGCAACAGCTCAAAGAACAGTCTCTTCCTCTTCTCTAGAGTTATTCTCTTAAATACCTTTATAATAAAGTAAGTATGTTCTATTCAATATATCAAATAGTGTTCTATCATATTAATTCATTGAAATTTGTATCTAATAATATGTATTATTTTTATAGAATGGATTTCTCTGCACTCAACAAAATCGCCAAGGAGGCCTACCTCCCAAAAAAATCATTGTCAAACTTGGACGATAATTGTAGATATCAAGTCACAAAAGTTCGATCGCTCAACACTCGATATGGATTCAGTGTGGTCGTGACAATTGATGCAGAATTTCAAGTGTTTATCCCGAAGCGAGTTTCCGCCATCTTGGAAGCTAATAAGCCAATGCTCAAGACTTTGATTCAAAAGGCTGAAGAAGGAGAATTATTCTTACTCCACATCAAAAACAGTACCTTTGAATTTGTATAAAAAATATAACTACTAATACAATAAAATAAAACAGTAATGTAATATTATTATTATTATAACTTGAGTTTAATAATGTGTGTTATTTTATATTAAATCAAATCAAACATGCTTTTTCATTCTCAACCTAAATATTACAATTCCCAATATATAATGTGAGATTTATATTACAACTTAAATTTAACTTGAAAAAATAGTGGGGAGGAATATCTAGAAGAAAGAGAGAGCTACTTGCAGTAGCGGCGGCGGCGCCTCCAAAAGTAGAGTGGGGATGAGAAGCTTCTACAACCATCAGTTAGAAGAATCATCTGCAGCAGTCTCTTCCTTTCACCATGCCAGCTGTAAGAAATAGCAAGCGCGTTCGCTCCTCGAAGCATGTATGGTTTTCAGGAGAAGATCGAATTTACTTTATTCCTATTGAAGACAAAGACTCTAGAAAAGGAATGTGGGAGCAACTTGCACGAGATCGGGAACGCTTTCAGCGACGTATTCAAGAACTAAATACTATGATATCACGTGCGCTATTCAGAAAACGTATTATAATGATGAATCATATTCTTGAACCTATACTAAAAAATCATTGTACAGTATATACTCTTAACAAAATGAAAATCTAAGTGGAGGGGTAAAGTTGTGAAGAGGGAGGCGGTGTCGGCGGCTCGGAAAAGTCTACTAGTAGGGTTAGCGTTTTAAGAGAGTGAAGAGCTTGGAGAAACTCCATTCTGCTAGAAGAATCACTTAAGAGTAGTACTATCCTCCTTGTCTTACCTTGTTTTTCATTCTCAATAATAACTAGATAGATTTTGAAATGTTAAATAAAATTGCGATGAAACTTGATCTACTCCCCGAGAAGGATCATTATGAGCTCGATGAAAACCATAACTATTTAGTAACGGAATTTAAGGACGAGGATAATAGAATAATTCTTGCGCTTAATGCTGAATTTCAAATTATTTTATCAGATCGAATTTTAAGAGCTATCAATAACAATTATGAACTTTATATCCATCTGACTGAAAATGTACAAAGATATAATTTATTTATAGAATACTGTAACGTCTGAACGCGAGTATGCACTCCGATCTTTTTCATTTCAAGATAAAGAGCAGAAGATCTAATTAATTCTCTTACCTCGAGCCGGCACCTTACCAGCCACCGGCTCTACAACCCTTTTACCTCAAACTGGCACATTACCAGTTGCCAGCCTCTCAACCCTTTCAAGCATTTACCTTCACTCGTAATCCTCTCTACTTACCTCGAGCCGATTACTTACCACCCGTCGGTAACTTGCCCGCCTACAGCTTACCATATGCATTCACACAGTCTCGAGAGCGCACTCTCACTCACCTATATATATATATCTATACTCATTGTACACGTGCACATATGCTCCTATATCTATACGCATATGCACACGTCATATTATTAATCAATCTTAGTTAACTAACATTTAATTATCTTAAGGAGAAGAATGCGTAATTCATTAACTTATAATAAATTGGATTATCTGCCATGCCTTCCAAGAACGCACGTGCAGAGCAACACGTTTTATCTTATGTACACACATTCTTTTCTCGCCGTATGTAAAGTCGATCCGCCGACAAAAAAAATAATCTCAATACATTAGGCACGTCCGCCCTTCAGACGCACTGCCGAATTATTATCCGTGTGACGATAGCCATTTCTTAGAATCCTCGTGCAAAGCATTGCACTCGCAATCTTATAAACACATTCTTTTCTCGCCACATCGAGGCACCATTCAGATAAGAACGGGCACGTCCGCTCCTCAAGCGAACTGCCGCATAAGTAAAATAGAGTAATTAATCATCAGATATACAGTACAAAGGCACGTCCGCTCTTCAAGCACCGCCAACATACCTAATCTATAAGCTAAACACCTTCTGTAAGCATTACATGCTCCAACGCACCTTTCTGCGAAAGAATGCCCATTAAGATAAATCAAAAGCATCGAATGCCAGAACTCTAGATATAAGCGTCATTGTGAAAGCATGCTCTTTCCAAGTAATCAGTGTGATTACGATGTGTCCCAACTGATTATCGAATGAGAATGCTTAGGCAGATAAAAATATCGGGAGTAAGCCGAATCTCAAAGCAAGCCGATCATGATGGCGTCACCAACCCATGCCAAGCAACGGCGTCCCCACGCCAAGCTGAATGGCATCATCACGTGACACGGGGTCCCCACGCCAAGCAACGGCGTCCCCAAGCCAAGCCTAGAGCGGGAGAACCAACCAGCGTAAACCACGCCCACCGCTCGACCAATAGGAAGGACGCCCCACTACAGCCGGAGCGCTCCCACCACTCGCTTTCTCTTCAGCAGCCAGAGCCAGCCAGGCAGAGCAGAGCGGAGCAGCCAGCAGTCAGTCAACCTCCACCATCCAACTAGGGCAGTCCACTCGTGAGACGAGCTCTCGATATATATATATTCACTCTGTAATTTTTATCCATTAAGATCGTTTATACTTTTATATTTTTCTCAATATACGTGGAGCGTCTCCACATTTTAACATAAAATCAATCGTCTTTTGTCTTATTATTTATCCACGGAATACCTACAAAAACGTATCGCAGTCTTCCTAAAAGCATAAAGAGTCAAAAGAAAATTCTTCAAAGTAAAGAAATATATTTCGTCCGCGCCGCGACCGAAGGAATCTCCACCACGGGCCGACGCTGGACCAGAGAGGCAGCTAGCCGAGGAAATGAGGGTCTTCCTGCCCGCCGATCACAGGGAGTGGTGACAGCAGCCCACGAGACGAAGGACGCACGTCTCCGTCGAGACGATCCTCGCACAGCCAGCCCGCGCGTAACGCCATCATCGGGGCCTACCCTAAGGGCCGCCGCCTCGACCGCAAGCCAGCCACGCAGCTCAACTACCTTGCTTAGCTAAGTAGAACTTTCGTTAAAAGTGCGCGATCGTGTAAAATCATACCTTTAAAATCTATACACGAATCGGGACGTAACAACTGGTGACAGCGGTGCGGATTTTTACCCAGCGCAGGGCAATTTTCTTAGGGAACATAATTTTAAAAATCAGTGCGAAAAAGAAAAACTCTCGTGAAATATTTTAATTAGAAATTGGAAGTGATAACTGGAATTTACATGACAAAAGTAGGAAAACGATAGACTTGCGAAAAACGGTATTAAAACTAAAACATTGGTACGGAATCCGGGATAGACCAGAATACCAAAGTATATTAAAAATTAAAAGCTTAGTCGCCGCAGAAATCGAAAAACTTCAAACAGAACTTAAAAATGGCACATAGTCAAGATCCTGAAACAGAGATGCGTCTCAGGGAATTAGAACTAAAAGAACGACGACTGAACGCGCGCGAAGTAGAATTAGAAACGAGACTTAGGCAATTACGCGAACGCGAAGACAATGACGCTATCGATGAGCAGATGCACGCGCGCGCGGAAGACGCGGAAAGACTATTAAACGAGGAGCGAGCGCATCGTATGCAACTAGAGGAGAGATTATCTACAGAAATTCGGGAAAGAAGGTTAGCAAATGAAGCAATCGCACGGGCGAACGCCGAAAAAGAAGCAAGAACGCGAAATCTAGCAAACGTGATAAATGCGAATAATCAACAGCGCCCGCAGCCGAACGAAACCCCGCGTAGAACTTCTCGCGAAAGATGCGCGAGTCCCGTGTCCTCCGTAGGATCCCGCGCAACGCACGGACCAATGATGCCATCGAATGCCATAATAAAAGAAAGTCTTGCCGTGATACCCAGGTTTGACGGAACAAACCTGTACAAATTCGTGCGCGCCGTTAATAGAATCAAAAGTCAGTTCCCTATACGCGCGCAATCAGAAATAACGAGACTATTGAAGTTTAAATTAGAAGACCATGTCGCGGTGGCTATAGAATACGATGAATTCGATACAATCGACGATTTCCTCTCGAATCTAAAAAAAACATTTTCTAATAGACACTCCGGAAATTACTACCGTGGAAAACTTGCTACTCTCGCGAAAGGAGAGAACGAATCGGTACTAAAATTTATTGATCGCGTTTCCGAAATATACACGGCAATTATTGATTGCACGTGCCTCGATGAGGACATTGATGAATTGGTTCCGTCGCAGCGAAAAAAGATAGAAAAGGAGGTTACAACAGAATTTTTCTTGGCATTACCGCCATTTTACCGCCTTTATGTAAATCAGCGCGTCGAGACGTTAAATGCCGCATTTAACGAAGCCATTCAAGCGGAAAAACGTATCAATATCGATTCGGAAAAATACGGCAAGAACAATATGTACGGGGATTTCCTTAATCGAGACCCGCGAAACCACGGCAACGAAGTAACGAAACGTGAGGATAGGAAAGAATTCAGGCGAGGCAATGATAAACGCGACGACAGAACTAAAAATATTAATAATACAGAGAATATTAAAAAGGGAGACTCCGCGCAGCCAGGTCAGAATAGGGAAGATAGACCCCAACGCGACCCATCGAAAACATGCGCGCATTGTAAAAGAAAAGGACATGCCATAGACACGTGTTTTTTCCTCAAAAATAAAGAGGAAGCTGTAAAAACAACGGGAAACGAGCAAGCTCTCCCGGCGAAGGACGGCGCCAGGAAAGAGAAAGCGGCCCGTCCAGTAAACAATCTGGAAACCGGGGAAACCCTAGAGTCACAGAAGAACCCTAGAGTCACCCCGAGAACACAGAATTTGCATTACAGCAATAAACGTGCTAGGGGCCATCCCCGTCATTAGCCTTAGGTCCCGTAATTTGCGAGGAAACCACGCCGAGGTAATGATAGATACGGGCGCGCAGCCCAATGTGGTAAAAATTTCGGCTTTACAACCTGACACAACCATAAACTTTAATTACTGCCCAAATTTAGTAGGGATTACCGACAGCCGAGTAGCATCACTAGGGACCACCTATTTATATTTGGACGATTTGAAAGCGGAGGCAAAATTCGTAGTGGTACGGGACACATTCCCCATTAAAACTGACCTGCTTATAGGAGCGCAATTCTGCCGTAGCAGCAACATGGTCCTCGATTTCAAAAGAGACCAATTAATCTTGAAAGACGCGCAAATCCCTATCGGTGAGGAACAAACAGTACAATGTCCGGCCCGCGAAACAATATGGATGGACATGATTGTCCCCGAACATCACCGCGTCAAATATAATGAAAAAGGGAAATATATCCCAACGTCTACATCGGAGGAAAAGATGTCATTCCGGCGGACGACATAAAAATCTTTGTCCCGTTAAAAAACGAGAATGATTACGACATTCAAATAAGAGTTCCGAAACTCACCCCGGTAGTGGCGAATTACGTCGAAAAGGGGGAAACTGTTCAAAAAAATAGTATAGAAAGTGTAAAATCGAAAGTTTCATTTCCGCCATTTTCATTAATTAGCAGCGAGAATCGGCCGAAAAACGTGACCGACTCCGTAATACATAGCAGCGCGAATGAAACGGAGGAAAAAGATAACACTATCAAGGAGACAGAAAACAACTCCTTACCCACAAATCATGAATCGAAAAAACGAAAAACTAATGCGGACGAGGTTAGTCGAGAATTATCAAAAATTATCGCGATAAACGCATATTTAAAAGACGAACTCGCGAGTGTGACTAACAAAAACTTCGATTCAAATATTAGCAGCGCGAATAGCGTGATCGGACTAGACATAGTCCTAAACAACGCGAGTGATTCCTGCCAGAAGGAAGATGCTCGCGCGATAACATTAAGTAGTAAAGACAGCTCTCCAAGCGTCATCTACGAAAGAACGGTAGTTATAGAAAACATACCGGAAACAATCAGCTCCGACCAGAGCCTGGTAATAAACAACGTGCGAGACAACCGCGATCACGCGAGAGCCTTATGCAATGTCGAGCACGCGATTTGCAACAAACATGACATAAAGTCTACTAGCAGCATCGCGAACGTGATTTTTGATAACTACAGTAGCGCGACCGATGCCATTAAAAATAAATATGATCGCGAGTCAATTAGCAGCCCCGCGAGCGTGATTTTTCCTAATCGCAGTAGCGAAGTTGATGCCATTTTTAATAAAAGGGACAATGAGCCCACTAGCAGCATCAACGACGTGATTTTTAACGATTATAGCAGCGCGAGCGAGGCCATCAAAAATAAACAAGACCGCGAGTATAATAGCAGCATCGGAAGCGTGATTAATGAGTACAGTAGCGCGAGCGGTGCCATTCAAACAAGTAGCGTCAGCGCCGAAAGTGTGATAAATAATGAAACTAACAGCACGGGCGACACGCGAAAAATGAAAAATCAAATAATGGACTCGGGACCATCGTGCCCCGACGATTACGAAGCATATATTGGTTCATTTTTTAACTCATTCGAGAAAACGGATTTTTACGATCAAAACATCCCAACGGACCAATTCACGGATGAATATTGTACCTCGGAACACGACGACGCGACCGACCGCGATATTTATTCAATATTGGCCTGTCTCGATGAAGGACTCGATTTCGATAGGGAAACCATCTTTGCTTACGATGAAGCAGAGCTAGACTCCTATAACATTTTTAATCTAGAGGAAGTCCCGAGTTCGAACTTACAGGAGCGAAGCGAATTAGTGAAAAAACTAATAAACATTGACAAATGCGATGAAGACATGCGCTCTAGAATAGAGTCTTTATGTGATCGACACGCGGATATATTTCAATTGCCGAGTGAAAAGTTAAATGCGACGCATATGGCGGAACATAGGATTGTAACCACCGATAGCGTCCCTGTAAATGTTAAACAGTACAGGTACCCACCGATGCTAAAAGACGAAATAGAAAGACAAGTAGGGAAAATGCTTCGAGAAGGCATTATCGAACCTTCTGATTCGCCATATAACAGTCCGCTTTGGATTGTTCCGAAAAAACCAGATAGCTTAGGAAATAAAAGATGGCGACCGGTAATCGATTATCGCGAATTAAACAAAAAAAGAATTAGTGACGCGTACCCGATTCCTAACATTAACGAAATTATAGACCAATTAGGAGGAGCAGAATACTTTAGTATCCTCGATCTCGCGTCAGGTTTCCATCAGATCCCCATGCGAAACGAGGACAAGCCGAAAACTGCTTTCTCAACTCCTTACGGTCACTATCACTTCACTCGAATGCCTTTCGGTTTAAAGAATTCACCAGCGACATTTCAGCGTCAGATGGACTCCCTGTTCCGCGGATTACAAGCGCGGGAGGTTTTCATTTATGTAGATGATTGTATCATATTTGCTAAAACCATCGAGGAACATGACGCGAAATTCAATAAAGTTGCGGAAAGACTCCGAAACGCCGGCATGCGCCTGCAACCGGATAAGTGTGAATTCTATAAGAAAGAGGTAGCATATTTAGGCCATGTAATCACGCCAACAGGAGTCCTGCCAGACCCGCGTAAAGTAGTCGCACTAACGAATTTTCCGGTTCCTAAAAACCAGAAAAATATCAGACAACTCTTAGGTTTAGCAAATTATTACAGGAAATTTATACCTTTTTACGCGAAGGAAACAAAGGCACTATCTACGCTGTTGAGAAAAGAAACTGTATTTTATTGGAAAGAACCACAACAGGGAGCACTCGATTATCTAATAAAAAGCCTTACCAATGCACCTTTGCTAAAATATCCCGACTTTTCTAAACCTTTCCTTGTAACGTGTGACGCTTCATTTTACGCAATAGGCGCGGTACTTAGTCAAATTTATTTAATGGAAACAAAGAGTCACGATTTACCCGTGGCATATTTTTCGAGACATCTAAGAAATGCTGAAATTAATTACTCGACCATTGAGAAAGAACTTTTGGCAATGGTAACAGCCGCGTTTCAATTTAGATACTGTCTCTACGGAAGGAAATTTACCTTCTATACCGACCATAAACCCCTCGTTTGGGTACATAACGTTAAAGATCCGACATCCCGTCTCAAACGATTTTATTTCAAACTGAGCGAGTTTGATTACGACGTCGTCTATAAAGAGGGAAAGACGAATTTCGTGGCGGATGCATTGTCAAGGAATCCGTCAAACATCGAGAATGACCGTATTTTCATAACGTCTACTAGTTCAGATGAAACTTATACGCCACAAGCGCGTAGCGGTCCCATTATCGCCGAAATCCCGAACGAAGAAATTCCATCTACCAGTAAACAGGATAAACATTCCCCGAACGTTAATATAAATAACGATACGGATGAAAGTCACGCCGACGACGATGACGAACAAAGCGATAACGACATTTCGTCGCTTCACAGTTATAATAAAAACCCATCAACTCCCGCCTCTGATATAATTGACACCCCGAGCGTGCCATATGACCACAATGTGCGCGAACCCGGCGAGAATGTTATCGAAATAAGAGACAGCCTTTTTACACATAAAGATAATGTGCTTTATTTCGTGACAGGCGACAACCAACCACTGTGCTCCGGCGCAGTTGAAATAGCCGAGCGCGACGGCCTACCTCTTCAGTGTAGCCCGGACCCCGGTTCTGTCAAGACCTTCTTAGTCTCGCGAAAACTTTACATCGCAGTTACGCTCAAAACTGATAGACACTCGCGTGTTGACGAGGACTTACTTATTTTCGCGTTTGAAAATTTAGCCAAAGTCCTCAACGAAAAGAATCCTAAAACAATACGAGCCTCAATTACACATTCGATTGATGATTTCTCGGTTCGCGTGTTCACACATCGATTAAAAGGTGTGCTTTCTCACGTAAGGACAAAAATATTATTGTGTAAAGGATTAGTGAAAACTCCTGAAAACGAGGAGGAAAGAAAAAGAATCATTTCCCAAAACCACTCACATCCAGTAAACGGTCACAAAGGTGTAAACAAAACCTATCACCGTATTCGCCAAGAGTACTACTGGCCTACGTTAAAGAAGGACATCCAACTACACATAGGCCGCTGTGAAGTTTGTCAACGCAGTAAATTGGTAAGGAGAAAAATACATCAACCAATGATCCTCACGGATACTCCGGGCCAGGCTTTTGAGAAAATCTCTATGGATATTGTTGGTTCTTTGCCTTTAACGAAAAATAAGAATTCCCATATATTGACAATGCAGTGCCTATTAACAAAATACGTCATTGCAGTACCTCTAAAAAAGACAGACTCGATTCAAATCGCGACAGCATTTTTGAATAAATTCGTTTGCGTATACGGATCGCCGCGAATTCTGTTAACTGATCAGGGTGCAAACTTCACTTCCAGCTTAATGAAAAACATAGCAAAATTATGTAGAACCACGAAATGTACAACTACTGCTTACCGCCCCCAGAGTAACGGATCAATCGAGAGAATGCATCATGTCTTGAAGGAATACTTTAAATGCCACGTTAAGAATGAGCAATTATGGGATGAATGGTTAAATTGCGCGACTTTTGCGTATAATACAAGCGTACACGAGGGCACTCGATTAACTCCATACGAATGCGTGTTCGGAAACATAGCCCGCACCCCTATAGATAGACCATTGCCGCCCGAGAGCAACGAATCTTACTTCGAATATTTATTAGAATTAAAACAGCGAATTAATAAAACGCAATTTTTGGCACATGAAAATTTAAAAAAGGCCAAAGCCAAATCTAAGGAATGTTACGACAAACGAAACAACCCTTGTAAGTTCGAAGTCGGAGACAAGGTTCTCCTTTTGAAAGAACCCAAAAAGGGACCATTCGATTCAGAGTATACCGGTCCTCACACGATCATAAAAATCTTCGACGACAATTGTAACGTAGAAATAACTTATAAAAATAAAACTCGTGTCGTACACACGAATAAATTGCGACCAAAAAGTCTCGATATGCAAGAGGCGAGTATTGATTAAGAACACGCCTTTTCCAGGAAACCACAATGAGGACGACACGCCCAACAACCAAAGATCTTCGGAATCTTCTGCTGATCTTCGCAACACTCTTATCATCGGTCCACTCGCTAACCGGATATGACTGCAGCTCATCAAACGCACCAAACGTCACGACCATCTCGCTGAGAAGAGTGGGTGAGTGCGATTTCGAGACGATTAGGGTAAAACGCGAAGACACTTTTATTCAAATCATCCAAAAATTAGAGCACTCGGAAGTCCCTATAAAAGAATGTAAAATAAAATCGACCCGCAGGGCTCGTTATTGCGGTATGCATTCTCATGTATCCCTTTCTCCTATCCCAGACGAGACACGGTACCTCCAACTAACGCGAGAGATGTGTGACTCTCTAATAACCACGAATCGAATAAAAATCGGTGATACAATAATCGAAGATCTTGTCTCGGAACAGACAAATTTTAGAACAATTAAAATAATCGGGATCATAGAACACAATTCTTACTGCAAAGGAGGAATCTATCGGGATAAAGAAAATATGGTAGTAACCGCGGAACTCGAAATTTATTACACGAAAGGTGAAGCCACTTTGAAATTACCCGCAAACATTCTCTTACTTCCTTCCGGAGTAAATTGCGATTACGAAAAGGAAACTTGTCGCGACACAACGGAAGCGTTTATATTTACGAGGGACATGCAGTTAAAACTCGAGACGAAGAACTCGATACCGCGACAGTTTATTTTTCAAATGCTACCGACGGAAAGAAATTTGCTTTTGCGGATCACGGTAGTAAAACGCTATGTGGAATAACTTTAAAAACGACCGAACAAAAACAGATTTTTATTTAGGAGACCACGGCTAACAACCCATTCCCTACGAAAAATTACAAAGTAGGCGCGAAAGACGTTATGCTCACAGCATACTTCAACACAAAAATAATGTATATCGCGAATCACTTCAAAAATGAGACAACATCGCTATACAAAGACATCATAACGCATCGCTGTATTTTGGAGCAACAAGTAATTAAAAATTCTCTGTCTCAATCATCGGTCAATCCCAATGAATTTTCATTTACTATCATGAAAGAACCGGGCTATATGGCTGTGTTCGCCGGCGACGTAGCACACCTAGTTAAATGCTCGGTCGTTAACGTAAAACTGAGAAACACGAACAACTCTTGTTTCGTGGAGTTGCCCGTCTCATATAACAATCAATCGTACTTTCTGACAACAAAGTCACGCGTTCTCACGACTCACGGTACGGAACGCGATTGCAGCCGAATACTTCCAACAGTGTTCGAAATAGATAACAAATGGTATCAATTAAACCCACATCCGTCAAAAACCGATGCTCCTCAAATACTACAGCCATTAAACAAACCTACATGGCAATACCAGGAGCCAGGCGAGTTAGTCGAGAGCGGTATATATTCAGAAGCCGATCTCGAAGGCTACCGGAATGCTATGATGTTCCCCGCGGATAAGCCAGCGGTGCTCAATCAAATAGCGCGCGGAGCAACAGGACACGCGGTAGCCGATCCTAGCCTAGATCTACTCGGGTTTTTGAGTGAGGATAGCCTTAACAAATTCACTGAAAGAGCCGCCACCAAAATATGGTATTATTTTATCACTTTCGGTTCGGCAAGCGCAGCCATTATGGCAATAATATTTATTTTCAACTCATGCAAATACGTAATAAATACGATAATACACGGATATACGCTTTACTCAATTTACGGAGCAAGCATTAAACTGTTAGGAGCCTTTTGGGGAACAATAGCAAATATACTCGTGCATTTAAGTCAGGGGCCTCTACCAAAACGCTCGCGGAAATCAGAAAACATACCCGCGGATATAGAAGTCGAGGAGAACCGCGAAAAAGAACCCGTAGCCGAATGCAAACCATCACCTGGATTCTCACCATCACCTCCTCCACTCCCACAGAACCCACCTGCTACCGCACCTCCACACATCCCGCCAAGGACTTCCAACCTACCACCCCAGCGTATTTATCCTGAATTAACGGAAAATAGATCCGCGTTCAATTACTCAGCTGATTCAAGTCGAAATCGTTCAGCTCCCGACTTCAATCTTAACCAGGGGGGTGTAACGTCTGAACGCGAGTATGCACTCCGATCTTTTTCATTTCAAGATAAAGAGCAGAAGATCTAATTAATTCTCTTACCTCGAGCCGGCACCTTACCAGCCACCGGCTCTACAACCCTTTTACCTCAAACTGGCACATTACCAGTTGCCAGCCTCTCAACCCTTTCAAGCATTTACCTTCACTCGTAATCCTCTCTACTTACCTCAAGCCGATTACTTACCACCCGTCGGTAACTTGCCCGCCTACAGCTTACCATATGCATTCACACAGTCTCGAGAGCGCACTCTCTCACTCACCTATATATATATATATCTACACTCATTGTACACGTGCACATATGCTCCTATATCTATACGCATATGCACACGTCATATTATTAATCAATCTTAGTTAACTAACATTTAATTATCTTAAGGAAAAGAATGCGTAATTCATTAACTTATAATAAATTGGATTATCTGCCATGCCTTCCAAGAATGCATGTGCAGAGCAACACGTTTTATCTTATGTACACATATTCTTTTCTCGCCGTATGTAAAGTCGATCCGCCGACAAAAAAAATAATCTCAATACATTAGGCACGTCCGCCCTTCAGACGCACTGCCGAATTATTATCCGTGTGACGATAGCCATTTCTTAGAATCCTCGTGCAAAGCATTGAACTCGCAATCTTATAAACACATTCTTTTCTCGCCACATCGAGGCACCATTCAGATAAGAACGGGCACGTCCGCTCCTCAAGCGAACTGCCGCATAAGTAAAATAGAGTAATTAATCATCAGATATACAGTACAAAGGCACGTCCGCTCTTCGAGCACCGCCAACATACCTAATCTATAAGCTAAACACCTTCTGTAAGCATTACATGCTCCAAGGCACCTTTCTGCGAAAGAATGCCCATTAAGATAAATCAAAAGCATCGAATGCCAGAACTCTAGATATAAGCGTCATTGTGAAAGCATGCTCTTTCCAAGTAATCAGTGTGATTACGATGTGTCCCAACTGATTATCGAATGAGAATGCTTAGGCAGATAAAAATATCGGGAGTAAGCCGAATCTCAAAGCAAGCCGACATGATGGCGTCACCAACCCATGCCAAGCAACGGCGTCCCCACGCCAAGCTGAATGGCATCATCACGTGACACGGGGTCCCCACGCCAAGCAACGGCGTCCCCAAGCCAAGCCTAGAGCGGGAGAACCAACCAGCGTAAACCACGCCCACCGCTCGACCAATAGGAAGGACGCCCCACTACAGCCGGAGCGCTCCCACCACTCGGTTTCTCTTCAGCAGCCAGAGCCAGCCAGGCAGAGCAGAGCGGAGCAGCCAGCAGTTAGTCAACCTCCACCATCCAACTAGGGCAGTCTACTCGTGAGACGAGCTCTCGATATATATATTCACTCTGTAATTTTTATCCATTAAGATCGTTTATACTTTTATATTTTTCTCAATATACGTGGAGCGTCTCCACATTTTAACATAAAATCAATCGTCTTTTGTCTTATTATTTATCCACGGAATACCTACAAAAACGTATCGCAGTCTTCCTAAAAGCATAAAGAGTCAAAAGAAAATTCTTCAAAGTAAAGAAATATATTTCGTCCGCGCCGCGACCGAAGGAATCTCCACCACGGGCCGACGCTGGACCAGAGAGGCAGCTAGCCGAGCAAACGAGGGTCTTCCTGCCCGCCGATCACAGGGAGTGGTGACAGCAGCCCACGAGACGAAGGACGCACGTCTCCGTCGAGACGATCCTCGCACAGCCAGCCCGCGCGTAACGCCATCATCGGGGCCTACCCTAAGGGCCGCCGCCTCGACCGCAAGCCAGCCACGCAGCTCAACTACCTTGCTTAGCTAAGTAGAACTTTCGTTAAAAGTGCGCGATCGTGTAAAATCATACCTTTAAAATCTATACACGAATCGGGACGTAACAATACCATGGAGGTGCCAGATTTCAATTTACTATTTAATGTAATAAAGTTTAAATATAATAAATTCATTGTAAGAACATTAGTTTGTGGAGAGTTGTTAATATTCACTAAGTAATATGTAAGGAAAAACTTTATATTTTAAATAAAAAACAAAATATTCATACATATAAATTTATTTGTCTTTCATTCATTTACAATATTTTTTATCAATCCATGAAATATGAGTATTGTCAAATCCTAGCCATTTTACATAAACTTGTTTACTGCGTTTTCTAAGCACTTTTTCCACAAGATATACATCCGGATACATCACTTTTTGTAGTTCTTGCTCGTAAAAACCTCCAGCGATGGGGTTGTGCTTATAGTCCAGTAGATGATACGTCACAGACTTTGTCTTCGAGACACGTTGAAGAGTAAAAATTTCCGTAGACCAATTAGGTGTGTAGCCTTTTTCAAAAACGTGTTTAGATTTGCTCACTCGTACTTTATTGCCAACTCTGAATTTCAGATTCTTGAATAATCGACGACCGAAAGAGAATCGTCCCAATACTTCGAGTTCATTTTCCACATTGACATCCTTGGGCTTCATGTTTATAGTTTGATGTTTTGTATTATTATAAGATTCTATTAAATTAGGAAGAATATTGATCCAATTGTAATTTCCTTGTAGACTAAATTTTTTCCACATATTATTTTTTAGAGTTCGATTGAAACGTTCGCAAATAGATGCCTTGAGATTGCTATACGTTGAATATAGATTTATTTTATATCTAGCCATCAAATCTTGAAAATTTGTATTATAAAATTCTTTGCCTCGGTCTACTTGAAGATTTTTAGGAACGCGTCCTTTTTTCAGTACAGATTCCATTGCACTAGCGACATCTACACCAGTTTTTTGTTTTACTGGAACTGCCCAGCTATACTTTGAAAATGTGTCTATAATAGTTAAAAGATAACGAAAGCCTCTATTCTCTCTCGAATAGCCTTGCATCTCTACAAGATCAGCTTGCCACGTCTCATCTCTTCCACGTATATCTACTTTACGACGTGGATAGTTGCGGCGTGCTGGCTTGTGTAGCTCGTCTACTACTCTTTGATGTTCCATTTTTAATATACTGTCTTAGCTCTTATAATTTTTCAATTTTAAAATCTCTCCTTTTTGTTTTTTCAATTCAACTTGTATGTAATCGATACTCGTTTGAAGGCTAGATATTATACTTATAAGTGCTTTAACATCAGCTTCAGAGGTTTTACGTAGCGTTCGTAAGTTTACTACATCATTCTCCTGCTGGGGATCGGCTAGATTACAAATTCGTTTATTATCTACGTCATAATGTCCGTCTTTGGTGATTTCGTAGCCAATGCCAGGGGAGCCCTTCTTTACTCTATCCAATTTACGACCAAACACGTCAACGCTCATTATGATACTGATGATAAGTAGACTTATTCTTCTTTTATATATTTTAAAAATTCATTATGCTGATTCTTCATATCAAACTCCAAATCTTTAATATTTTTTTGCACTCGAGTTATTTCACTCTTGATAGTATTTATTTCAGCTTCAATTAATTGAGATAGAAAATCTAAATTTACTGCGTCATTGGCTTTATGAGGATAAGCAACGTTAGAAATTCTTTTATTGTCTCCATCATACTGACCATCTTCGGTTATTTTATATCCTACTCCAGGAGGACCACGAGAACCCTCCTTTTTGTCAAGTTTACGGCCAAACACATCGACACTCATTTTGAGACTGATATATATGGATGTTGTTTCTAATATATATAGCCAGCCTCACGAAGTTCCTCAATGATTGAATGAATTTCATTAATATGACTAGGATTGTCAGCTGCTTGCTCAGCTATTAGCAGTCTAAGTCGATCGACAAGTTCGTTTGGATCATCCCACCACACGAAATCAAATGTCGTATTTCTTCTAGCTATTTTGTGAGTAGATAAAAGTCCAGACCCTTCAATGGACTTACGCTTTTTATTGATGTTGGGAGACAAATTTGGAGCAATGAAAGTTTTGAATTTTTTCAAATGTTTGTTGCGATATTCTCCATTTGTTTCATTTCGTTTCCTATGTGCGTTAGTGTTTTCAAGAATTTTCAAATAATTTTGTTGATCCAACGAGCTAATCATTTCAGAATCAGGCTCTTTGTGAAAGAGGAGCTCCATCAAACCGAGAGTTGCTGTGTATGTTTCATTATTCACAATCACTTTATTTTTTTCATAATAAATAGGAGAGTCACCAATCACATAATTATTTTCCGTTAGACGAACACCAAAAGTTTTGTCTAATTTACTCTTATTTGAACTAACGACATGCAGTAAACGAATATAGTTTCCTACAATTGAATCATTTAACAACTGATTAGATACACTTGTAGAAGTTTTCTCTATATTTTCAATAGCAGCAGTATCGTTGGTTTCATTGATAGACGTTTCTGGATTATAGTCATCATCATCATTACCAATAGCTAATTCAAATATATCGTCAAATGGTTTTAATGTTGTATCAAACTCATTGGTAGTACTATTGAAATAGCTAGTTTTATCTTTTGAACTACCCGCTTCCTCTGACTTGAATACTTTTTCAAAAGTAATTTTATTCTTTTTTTTCTCAGATTTTATAAAATTAATCTTATCTTCACTAATTTTTTTCTTATCAGCTACCTCTACGAGTTCTTTCAATGGCTCGACTACAGGTTTGAAAGTTTCATTCAAAGTCTTTTCTAAATTGGCTTTTCCTCGTTTTATTAGCTGATGTTTTCGCTTGATTGCCTCGCGAGCCTCAGCTAATTGTCGAAGTATACTCTTCTCTCGTTCAAAATCAGTCATGTTGATGCTTCTATGATCTAAAGCGAAATAATCTATATCTCATCAGTCTATGATATTTATAGCAAAAGAATCGAATCCCTTTCTATATCTTCCATGATTAATTGGTCTGTCTCTATCGATAACTAAAAATCCATGTTTATCATCTCTCCAGCATTTTGAACAAATCTCTTAGAATTTTTCAAAAGGCATATCTGAATTAACATGATCGTTGTAAATGTGTTTTATATTTACATCATCTTGACAAAACAGTACTAGTAAATTTACGTTATCTCTAATAAGATGTTTCGGAATGCGTGCATATGACTGACAAAGATAAAAACTATATACCTTTTTATGTCTTCCCATACAAAAGAATGCTCTTACGTTATCTTGCTTTTCAGTGGCTATATCATCAAAAATCATGATGGAATTCGCACGTGCTTCATCAGGTGAAACGGCTGACTCATACTCACTAAATGCGTAGTATTGCACACCCTCTATCGGACTCAATAAATCTTTCAGAAATTTATACTTAGGTTGATGAAGCGACTTCGAATACACATATATATTTTCAAATCTGAGACAGTTGGGATGAGTGATTAGCGTCAGTAAACAATTAGTTTTTCCACAATTACTTGGACCGCAGAATACCGCACGTATAGTGTCTGGTAGTAGTTCACCATGTCTTTTTTCTCGTTTTTCTGTCTCCACTACTTTATCGAAATTTATGACTTGAAGCTTGAGAGATTGCTCTTTGAAATCCATGTTGGCGTTTCACTCATTCAACGACGAATGAGCCACTAGCTATAAAAGGCTGCTTATATATTTTTAACTCATTAACGTTTTGTATTTCAAAGAGGAATGATCACTCACAATCGTCGAAAAAAGTGCGGTGGCAGTCTAGTTAACAAGATCATAAATAGCTTGCCTTTCGAAGCTCATGTACCTGGTTACCAGTACTGTGGACCGGGAACTAAATTAGAGAAACGATTGGTTCGAGGTGATCGTGGTGTAAATCAACTAGACGCAGCCTGTAGAGAGCACGACATTGCTTATTCTCAAAATCGAGAGGACGTTGCTGCGAGAAACGAAGCAGATAAAATTTTAGCTAAAAAAGCCTGGGAACGAGTGAAAGCTAAAGATAGTAGTTTTGGTGAGAAAGCAACTGCTGTTGCCGTAGCCAACATTATGAAAGTTAAAAGTAAACTTGGTATGGGTATGAAAATGTCTAAGAGACGTGGTGGAAAGAAACGAGGTAAAAGTTTGAAACAACAGCGACGAAAGAAATGTAGAAAAAGTAAAAAACCAAGCATTACTTTCAAAAAACTTATTAAGGCTGCCTCGAGAAGCATCGTACCTAGTAATAGATCTGTTCTAGTTATTCGCTCGGCATTAAAAGGAGCTAAGGAAGCTGTGAAAAAGGCTGGAGGTAGACGTAAAATAAATATGCCTCGTGTTTTACCAATCCCTAGTACAGTTGGTGGAGCTCTTCCATTTTTAATTCCATTATTTGCCGCTTTGAGCGCTACTGGAGCTCTAACTGAAGGAGCTGCTTCAGTAGTGAAAGCAGTGAACAGCGCTAAAGCAGCTCAAAATGAGTTAAAGGAGGCTCATAGACATAATAAAACAATGGAAGCTATTGCTCTAGGTAAAGGCCTTTACTTAAAGCCGCATAATAAAGGTTACGGTCTCTATCTGAAGCCATATGTTGATGGTAAGGGTTTAAAAAAAAAAAAAAAGCTCGAAGTAGCTTTACCCAACCGAGCGCTCACTAATTTAGCTATAGAAAAATATGCTCAAATACTGAAAATCAAGAATTTCCGGGGTGTTTTCATGCGCAACGCTTTACCTGCTAATGGCCCTCGTTATCAAGAGTCAGCTGTAGTAAATTTAGACGATAAAAATGGACCAGGTACTCATTGGGTTGCGTATAAGAAGAAGGGTAGTGAGGTTATGTACTTTGACAGTTTCGGAGATCTTCAGCCGCCTACAGATCTGTTACTCTATTTAAAAGCGAATAAAGTCATGCATAATTATGTTAGATATCAAGATTTTAATACGTTCCAGTTATGAAATGTGGTCACGAAGTAGTATAATTGAAGAAACAATTAAATTTTCTACGTTATGGTCTCTTTTTAAAGTTTTAAAATTAAATCAAAATATTCGTTCGGAAAATAAAGAATTTGCTTCACTATTGTTAGAATTGGGTGAAGGAAAAATTAATCCATTTATTATTCCAAATAAATTGAAAACGAATAATATTTGTAAAGAAATTTATAGTAACATTAATATTAAAACTTCAATAGATCGTGTAATCTTAACCGCTCATAATAAAGATACTAAAATTATTAATAATAAAGTTTTAGAATTATTGAATAAAAAAGTACATACGTATTATAGTTTAGATTACGCAATTCATAAAGGAGTTGATCAAACAGACGAAAATATTCATTTAAATTATCCAATTGAAATGCTTAACAATATTAGAGAAGGTCTTCCACCTCATGAATTAAAATTGTACAAGGAATGTGTAATGGTACACGTCTAAGAATAACTGGATTATATGCTCATAATGTTAAGGCAGAAATAATTACAGGCGAAAGAATTGGTGAAGAGGTTTTTATTCCACGAATAACATTAAATACTGCAGATTCATCTTCATTTCCTTTTATTCTTTACCGTAAACAATTTCCAATTGTATTAGCTTTTGCCATGACAATAAATAAATCTCAAGGACAGAGTTTCGATTCTATTGGAATTTTTATTAGACGACTACTATTTTCACATGGTCAGTTACATGTTGCTTTATCCCGATGTAAACATCCTAACAATATATTTATTGAAAATTGTTCAGAAAATTCTTTAATAATAGATAACATTGTATGGAAAGAAATTTTTGAAATTTAATCTATAATTTACACTATAAGATTTGATGAGTGAAAATTTATGTCGTATTTGTATATGATCTCAATTTCTCCTAAGCTCAAGGAATTTATAACAATAATCATTTTAATTAAAATATTACCCTTTGTGAAAATATAAGACATGTTGTATCTTCTCATAAGTTTAATATCATAAATAATCTGAATATTGTTGTACATTTAATAAATTAATATTTCATAATTATTTAATATATTAATGTGAAATATTTGTTTATTAAATGTAATAAAGATGTGAATTAATTTTCATTACATTTTAAACTTTGCACAATTTTTATTTTAGAGAAATTACAATAATAAGTAATGAAAATTAATTCACATCTTACATGGTGGAGGAAGGAAGGGCTAGGTTAGAGTCAAGGAGGATTACGGAGAGATGACTCCCATGGTTTTTAGGGCTACTGGCGATGAATTCCATGGTTGTGTTTAGGCTCATTATATAAAAAATTATTGTGTAATTCTATATGATTTCGGCATGTCCCAAAATCATATATATAATTATTATTATTTCTTATATATAAAACCTAAGCTCAATAAAATCAAAAATTCAACGCGCCTATAACAGTACCTCAGTGGTGGTGTGGAAAGCTGTTCCAAATGTGCGAAATATGGTAATAGTTGAAAACATAATTGTCTATGTTGGTTCTAATAATAATTAGTATATTTTTGAGTTTTTTTAAATGTTCGAATTCAAAGATTTAGTGACAGTTTTCTCTTTGATGGTTTTTCGATTATAATAAAAAACAATAGTCCGGTAGTAGTCCAGAGGTGGAGGGGACGGTGGAGGGGATGGTGGTGGGGACGGTAGGTGGAGGGCGGTGGAGGGGACGGTGGAGGGCGGTGGACGGGACGGTGGAGGGACTGCGTTCAGATATAGCAGTAACGCCTATATAATATATATATATATCATAATAATTTTATACTTCAATTTATTTTATTAATTAATTCTTCTATGTAACATATCTTAAAAATGTTCTTTTATATACCCATATTTAATTTATATAATAATTTAATTTAATATTACTAGTTTTTTTTTTATAATACACATCACCTAACTAATCGTATTTGAGAATAAAATAAATAGTACATTGTGCAACAAGGGGAGAATATGAGCTATTTCTAGCGAGGGTGAGCTGTTCAGCACGAGTCGGGGACGAGTGCTGAAAACACCTCACCCCAAAAATAATAAAAAATGCAATATTAAAATACACAAAAATAATAGACTATTAAATATAGAATTAAATCTCAATTACACATATTTGTTCGAAAATACATATTAAATAACAAAAACTCGATATTTTCTTTAATAACATAAAATCGAATTACATAAATAATATATTATATTTAATTTAATGATTATTATTAAACTACTTATACCCCCTAAGGAAAGGTAGAAATAGCCATTTCTCACCAGCTTTTCATTTCTCACTAGTTTTTCATTTCTCACCACTTTCACAAAATACGCTCGAAATGCGTAATTTTCTCTCCTACTTTCACACGTGAAAAAGGTCCTATTTCATGCCTGAGTTAAGAAAAATTATTTATCCAAAAGGTGTTGCTTAATCTCTATTACAGTTTTTCCCTTGCTTTGACGTCTGTTAAATTTTAAACCAATTTTTTTTTATACTAACAAGGAGATGATCAGGGGTGCGGGTCCTGAATTTAGCTAAAACTGCAGGAGGTACTTCTTTGTGACAAATAATGAGACACGTGTCTCGGGGTTTTTGTGAATGGGCCTTTATTTCCGAGATTCAAGCTATTTTATGTCTAAAATGAACAATTTTCGATAAAAATGGGGTTTCTTTCTTTAGTAATAGCTTTTTGAATATTTCAGTCATATAAATGGTCTAGAGAGTTTATAAAAGAAGGCAAAAAAGCTTTAATTTAAGCTCTGTTTCATAAAAAATGTCGATTTTTAAAAAATTTATATGCTATTAAAAATAGAGTAAGAAGATCGCTAAAAATTTCTAATTTTTTTGAACCCATTAAAACGGGTGGTATTTTAAGCTATCTTCTTACTCTATTTTTAATAGCCTATAGCTTTTTTAAAAATCGACATTTTTTAATGAAACACAGCTTATATTAAAGCTTTTTTTGCCTTCTTCTATAAACTCTGTAGCCCATTTATATGACTTAAATATCCAAAAAGCTATTACTAAAGAAAGAAACCCCATTTTTATCGAAAATTGTTCATTTTAGAGATAAAATATCTTGAAGTTCGGAAAGAAGGCCCATTCACAAAAACCCGGAGACACGTGTCACATTATTTGTCATAAAGAAGTACCTCCTGCAGTTTGAACCAAATCCAGGACCCGCACCTCTGATCATCTCCTTGTAAGACTATACAATAACAAATCAGGAGTTGAGTAACCGTGAAAAGTATTTGTTAACATGCTAGATACAATGTCTTAACGCGATGAAAGCAAAACTGCTACAAATGTAGTCAGTTTCAACTAAATATCGAAGCAATGTGGAACGCAGCGTAGGTTTATTCTATGTAAACTCTCTGGAGCTCTTGCCGTAAAATTTAATAAATTTACAAATGTGAATTAAAACTATAATTGAGTATATTTTGAGTTTACATTCATGGATAAATGGGGTTTTTCGGAATCAATATCTTTATTTCCGAAAAGTATTAATAATAATTATTTTGTATACTCTCTGATAGTAATCTTTCTGGTATTATTATTCGTAATATTAGTTGTTGATTAAGTTTAACTGGCCTTAGATGTTTCATAGAGTGCACTATATTTATTTTCGATAATGTTTATACGTTTTAGATGCCAAAAAGTGCACGTTTTTTGAAAATTACCCATGTACATAATATTTTATGGATAAGTAATGAAATATAAACCTTAAAAGTATTGAATAACTGATTAATAAATATAAAAAAGAGTGGATAAATCTTATTTTTCATGCGTATCGATAATTTTTAATGAAAATAATTATCGATTTGTAACACTGGCTTACTTTTTTCATAAACATCTTTTCACCAAGAGTAGGTTGCTATAGCAGCATGTAACAACATTCTTTTCGCTCGTATCATACTTTGTTTATATTTATTAAGGTTGCCTTAATATAACTTTATAAACCTAAATATAACCTTAATAAATATAAACAAAGTATGATACGAGCGAAAAGAATATTGTTACATGCTGCTATAGCAACCTACTCTTGGTGAAAATATGTTTATGAAAAAAGTAAGCTAGTGTTCCAAATCGATAATATACCCTACCTATAATACAGAAAGTACAGAAAGTATTTTATCCAGAAATTATAGTGTTTTTCGTATGTAAAGTGATTGCATTTAATCATCTTATGTAATTAGGTAAAACTTATACCTAATTTTTTTTCTGTGAAGCGTATAAGTTTAATGAATACTTTGTTAAAAATTCGATTTTGAGCTACAATAATTGTTGCCTGGTTTTCTTTACATTTCTCGAACATATTCATTTCTATTTACTGAACCACGATCCGGTAAGTGAGAACAATTTTTTCTGTTCATTTATTATTATTATTAGGCTAATTCCATTTAAATTCAGGCAGACTCACAGATCGAATTTTTTTCGTCTAAAAAACTATAATTGAAAGAAAAAAATTATCTCAAAAGGTTGAAAATTGACAAAGTTACAGCAATTTGGAAATTGAGGTACTTTTTAAATTTCGTAATTTCTATTTTTTCTTCTAATATTGATTTGTCTGTGGTGTAAAAAAAGAAATACTTTAAGCGAAATCCTCAGACATGTGTCTTCTTGAATATGATTTAGAATATAATCATAATTTTCTTCTCATAGTTTTTAGGCAAAAAGAATTAGATCTATGACAGCCTGCCTGAATTTGAATGAAATCAGCCATTTGTTTATATCATTATAACTTGATTATCAAAATATATAAAAAATTATATCTGGATTATAATACATTTACACACTTCAAGATCATGTTTTATTTACTCGAATTATTATTCAAATTTTTGTTCTTTTATTAGCTCTAGTATGAAATGAAAACAGTAAATAATAAAAACATTAAAAAAGGCGGTCGTCCCCCAAAAAAAGTAAAATAAGCGTGAATACAGGTAGAAAACGTACTTCAGTTGAAAATGCTTCTACAAGTACAAAATGCAGACGTGCTCATGTATTACTTCAATCGACTGAGTATAATTTAGATGTAATAAAATTAGCAGCTAAAATTGGAGAAAAGAATACTGATGAAGTTGATGTTTCTGAGGAAAAAAATGCACAGTGTCAGAGACATACAGATAAAAGTGCTTTAGCTTTTTATTTAGAAAATAACTTTTCTAAAGAAAGCTATAAAGCATTAGTTAGTGACACCAACAAAAGAGGTTGCTCAATTTATTCTGCATACGAATTTGTCAAAGGGGCTATGGTGGACTGTCTTCCAAAAAACATTGAAGGATCCGAGATTGAAGTTGTTGTTTCTCTTCAAGATATGTTAAATAAAACTGTTGAGCGATTATGTGAAAGTATAGCTCTAGAATGGGAAGAAGAATATTTAACAGACCTTGAATTAATTACAACTTTAGGCTTCGACAGCTCTTCAGGACATAGTAATGCGCATCAGCAATGTAGAGATCCGACTAATGAAGACCCTAATCCTCTTCAATCACTTTTTGTTAGTAGTATAATAATTATAAGCTTGAAGAGTGATAGTTGTAACGATTGTTCATGGATCAATCCAACACCTGAAAGTATCAGATTTTGTCAGCCATTGCGAATAGTATTGGAGAAAGAAGATCATACTGCAACAATCCGTGAACATGAGCGCCTTAACAAGGAAATAAGGACACTAATTCCACACAGGTTCAAAATGTCAAACCATAAATTAATTAAAGTCAAATTTAATGTATATGAGACATTATTTATTTTTTATTTATTTTATTTTATTAACCAGAGTAATACAAAATTACATTACAAAAGTGGTCCAGCAGAGGAAGTCACTTCCTGTATGCTGGTCTGGTATATATAATAAACTTACAATCTAAACTTACAATCTAATACATTTGTTTTAGAGCATATTTGTTTACTCTTCTGTAACTTGGCTACAGGGAGAAACAAATTTTAACTATAAATAAAACTATGTCACTAGCACTTTCACCAATATCTTATTAGCATAGATCTCGCAGTTGTAGGTGTTTCTGTTGTTGCATTCTTGTTTCTTGCATAAATTATCCTTTTATATCTGTTGGGTCGAGCTAGGCAGTAAGCCCAACTACACAAGTGACCCTATAATGAGGGAACATGTCCCTGTGTTGGTTACTCGAATCGCATTTACAGTTTGATGTGAAGACTATTTCATCTATTACTACTATATCCTTGTGTTTTGGTTGTGCATCTAGTGGGTACATTGAATTAGTAAAAGTTTGCTTGCCTCTGATTCCTCTATCAAAATAAAAAAGTGCGTTGTTAGATCCTAGGTAGTTAATATCACCATATGTTATACGGATGTTGTTTGTAGTTGTTTTGTTTCCTGGTTCTGTTGTTACTAATTTTTGTAGTAATTTAATGCTATTTTCATTGGCTATATTGTCAATCGTATCATATATTTCTTCTATTCCATTATGTTCAATTTTGGTGGGTTTTTTTATTTTTTCCTTGATTTTCAGTTGTATCAGTGCTTTTTAAGAAATGGGTATGCTTAATTCCACGTGTTTTAGAATCATGGCAATAAGGATAATTTTTGTTATATGTTATTGTTTGTGGATTACTGTTCGAGTTGGGCCACTTAGTAAATTTCCTTATAAAAGAATATACTTTTTTTGGTTGTTTAATTTTTTCTTCCGTTTCTGTAGTAAATAATTGGATTATGCTGTCTGCGATTATGTTTATATTTTGCAAGTATCTATCATTATTGAATTTTTTTAATTTGGTGAAGTTATAATTTGTCATTCGTTGGTGTGAGTGAAATTGGTGTCGTATGCATTTGGTTATCGAACAGATGTATGTTCTAGTATCTAATAATAATGCGTCAAGCATAGTCTTATCCACATGGACTTCTGATGTTAGACAGTCATACTTGACGGTTGTTTTCCTTCCTTTATATTGTAATATTAGGGCATAGCCCTTTCTAGTGTATTTTACTTCATGTAAGATTGTTCTGATTTTGTTGCAGTCTATTCTAATTTCTTCTGCTGCTGTGTGTTCATAACTTGTTGATCTTAGTCTATTTTTATCCATTCTCTTAGTTTAATTTTTCTGTTGTTTTTGTTTGTTAGTGTTTTGAGATTGTTAGGCAGACTGTTATAACAAGTAATGGCCCTTAAATAACTGATCTTGTTACTTATTCTTTTGTTTTGTTTTGGAACTATGATGCATTTCTTTCTCGTGATGCTATTTGAATTTATAAAGTTTTCTTTTAAATCTTCGTAATGATATAATAGAGATTCGTAAGTGAATTGTTGATCTAAATTTAGTGGCTGTTTTTCATTTAAAAAGTTATTTTTGTTTATTATTTTGAGAATTCTGTACTGTAGAGTTTGAAGAGTTCTAGTTATGTTTATGTATGCTCCTCCCCATGCAATTATGCCATAAGACATGATACTATGAAAAAGAGCGTAATAGAGTATCCTTAGATTTTGTTGCGATAGTATTTTAGTTAGTTTATAAAAAATAAAGATTAAATATTTTGATTTATTGTAAATATTTGTGATGTGGTTTTCCCATCTCATGTTACTATCAATGGTTATTCCTAGGTATTTGGTACTGTCAACTCTTGTTATTTGTTTTCCTTGTATACAAATATTTAAATTTCCCGGAGTGCTGTTTCGTGTACTTCCAAATTCCATGTAAACTGTTTTATCAATGTTTAAGGATAGTTTGTTTAGAGCCAACCAGTTAGATACTTTATTGAGGTATAGGTTCATTTTTATTTCTATTTCCAGCCATGATTTTCCTTTTACAATTGTTGCAGTGTCATCAGCAAAAGCCAATATTGAAAGTTCTGGTATAGTTTGAAACATGTCATTTATGTAGATAATAAATAATAATGGTCCTAATTTTGTTCCTTGGGGGACTCCCATTTGTATTGCATCGAATGTGCTATTTGAATTGTTTACTTTTACTCTTTGTTTTCTGTTATCTAAGTAGCTTTTTAGTAGTTTGTAAACTTTGCCTCTTATTCCATAGTTGTGCAGTTTATTGAGAAGTATCTTATGATCCACATTGGATGGAAAATTCTTAAATACAGTTGTCGGAAATAGTGCTAGTAGTCGATGCCCAATGTGTCTCCGAACTGCACATGAATTTAAAAATTTAGAAGATGATTTTTCTCCTACAAATTCATCACTCAAGTTTGGTTTAGGACTCTTACATTGTGAAATAAAGGTATTCGAGCATTTGCTTCACGTGTCCTATCGAAGTACAATTGTTTCATGGGATGTAAGAAATCATTTAAAAGTAGGTTCATACATAGATGGATCAGAATAGTCTTACATCCAATTTTAAAGTTATGGTAGGTTACATTTATGCAATGAAAATGAATTAAAATATGCATAAAACCAAAGTGCAAAATTATGTAGTATATATCACTGCATTTTTATAACAACTAAAAATTTTTATAATTTAAAAAAGAATTAACATTTTTTTTTAATTTAAAGAAAGCGAGTAAAAATACATTTTCACTATTTTTTTATATATATCTCCAATTGTATGTATGATATCTCAAATGTAAAAGATCAACCTTCGAAGCGACCATTTCTTCAATATTTCTTTGATAATTGATCATCTTTTATACAAACTAAAGTACGCGTGAGAAGGTCGTCTTAACCCATTAACGCGCAAATGCACATTTTTGTGCACACATTTTCAAGTACAGAATTCTATTGGAAAAACAAAGTCATTTTTATCCAAAATCCTATATAGGAGGTTTTCGAGGGTGCTCTTTTAGAATCTGCAACTTATTTTGTAAAAAAAAGTCAGTAAGTGTATTATTTTTGAGTTTTTTTAAAAAAAAGTGAAAAAATTTAATAAAATTTTTTTTTCAAATCAATTTTTGTTACTGTTTCTGTTTTTGGATAATCATATTGCCGCCAGAAATCGCGGTCCGAATGTCTGGCGTTTCCAAAACACTGGTTGTGAATCTTTTTTCACCTTTTAGCTTTTCCAAAATGGCGGATTTTGTGAAACAGCGTAATGTTAAACTTTATGATTTTTTTTCTCGAAATGTATGAACTTAACGAAAAAATGTTATAGAACAAAAAATGCTTAGAATCACACAAAAAATACGTATGAATTTTTTCAGAAGTTTTTGAACCAATTTTGAATTTGTTAATTTTTAACATTTTTGAAAAATAAAAAAATGTCTCAAAAACTTCTGAAAAAAATCATACGTATTCTTTGAATGATTCTTAGCACTTTTTATTCTATAAAATTTTTTCGTAAAGTGTATTTTTTTCAAGAAAAAAAATTTTGAAATTATGCGTTACATAAACACACAAAACGTTGAATGGATTGAAGACTGTATAATCATCACTCTGCCACTATAAATATGTAGTAAAATATAGCGTTGCCCAGTTCTAACCATGGAGAGGTAGACGATGCAAGAGAACCTTCTTCTTTTTTTTATATATATTTTTTACTTTTTATATTTTTTATATTTTTTATATTTTATTCTATTTTTTTGAATGTATAGAGAGAAAACAGTTTTTACAAAAATGTAAACCACACACCTTGCAGAGCTTTCTAGTTCTTAGAGAACATTAATTTGTTAGAACAGTTTCTTTGACTTGCGGATTAAACTGCATTACTGAATTTGGGCTTTACATGTTTTTCTTTTTCCAAATAGCTTTTAGCAATAGCCATACAAACATCTTTAGTACCTATTTTTTTGCTCTTACCTGCTGTTGCAACATTGTACAAGACAGTGGATCACTTGGGTCATTTTTATCAGAGGTATCCAAATAGCAATTACCAACGCCACTGTCTTGTACAATGTTGCAACAGCAGGTAAGAGCAAAAAAATAGGTACTAAAGATGTTTGTATGGCTATTGCTAAAAGCTATTTGGAAAAAAAAACATGTAATGACAAATTCAGTAATGCCGTTTAGTCCTCAAGTCAAAGAAACTGTTCTAACAATGTTCTCTAAGAACTAGAAAGCTCTCCAAGGTGTGTGGTTTACATGTTTGTAAAAACTGTTTTCTCTCTATACATTCAAAAGAATAGAGTAAAATATAAAAAATATAAAAAATATAAAACAAAAAAATATATAAAAAAAAAGAAGAAGGTTCTCTTGCATCGTCTACCTCCCCGTGGTGAGAACTGGGCAACGCTATATTTTACTACATATTTATAGTAGCAGAATGACGATTATACAGCCTTCAATCCATTCAACGTTTGGTGTGTTTATGTAACGCATAATTTCAAAATTTTTGTTCTCGAAAAAAATACACTTTACGAAAAAATTTTATAGAATAAAAAGTGCTAAGAATCATTCAAAGAATACGTATGATTTTTTTCAGAAGTTTTCGAGACATTTTTTGATTTTTCAAAAATGTTAAAAATTAACAAATTCAAAATTGGTTCAAAAACTTCTGAAAAAATTCATACGTATTTTTTGAGTGATTCTAAGCATTTTTTGTTGTTGTAAGTTTAACATTACGCTGTTTCACAAAATCCGCCATTTTGGAAAAGCTAAAAGGGGAAAAAAGATTCACAACCAGTGTTTTGGAAACGCCAGATATTCGGACCGCGATTTCTGGCGGCAATATGATTATCCAAAAACAGAAACAGTAACAAAAATTTATTTGAAAAAAAAAAATTTTATTAAATTTTTTCACTTTTTTTTTTAAAAAACTCAAAAATAATACACTTACTGACTTTTTTTTACAAAATAAGTTGGAGATTCTGAAAGAGCACCCTCGGAAACCCCCTATATAGGATTTTGGATGAAAATGACTTTGTTTTTCCAATAGAATTCTGTACTTGAAAATGTGTGCACAAAAATGTGCATTTGCGCGTTAATGGGTTAAAGAGTGCGCCTCCTGGCATGATTGAGATAATTTCATTTTGGAGCCATATTATCGCTTTATATGTATAAGTACAAATCCGCGTGCAAAGCTTGCCTTCAATAGCTCTCCTCCTTACGCGTTTCAGCTACCTTGATATTGAACACTGATTTCAATTGATAAAAGCAAAAGCTCACGTACGAAGCTCATCTTCGAAAGCGTGACTTCTGGTATGTTTAAGCTACCTTTATTGTGGAAAAGGTTTTCGCTTTATTTCGAGAGCCCGCTTCATTGCACCTTTAAGCTACTTGTAATGTAAGCCATGATTTTCTTTTATAAAAGCAAAAGTACTAGGGTGGAGTTTGCCTTCGACACAGCTTATCTCCCCGCACGCTTAATCTAACTTGATGAAAGAAGATTTTTTTTATAAGCAAAAGTACTCGTGCTGATCTTGTCTTTCATCGAATTAAACGATTTAATTCGGCGTGCTCAGTTCGTATACGAGTTCCCTATTCCTGGCACGTTTAAGCTACCTTTAATTTGAGCCGTGATTTTCTTTTATATATGAATTTTGAAAGCGAGTTTTTTCAAGTTTGACTGAAGCTTGTCAAGTTCAAGATTTTTTTAATAACATTTATATTGCTTTGCAGTTTGAATTGCCATCTTATAGAGCGTGATTTTAAATAAGAATCATATTTTATTGTCCCGAATTGAAATTTTGATGTGTACAGTTTCGAGTTAGAATCACATTGCACGGAATCTTGAGTTGGAATAATTTTGCATAATATTTTAAGTTAGAATTTTGTTGCTCATTTTTCTTAAATGGTTTTATATCGCTCGAAATTTCCGGATAGAATTATGTTGTACTCTTCAGCGATTTAGAATTATATGAACAAAAGGCGTTGATATTTTAAAATATAACCTTTATATTTATATTTTGAAATTATTAGTTTCGTTTAAATTTTTAGAGAAATTTGAAGAACGAAAATTAATTGTGCAAAAAAAGATTTATATGAAATTGGAATAAGGGTTGACCAAATTTTGCAAGGTCACAGAACTACCAATACAGGTAACATTGCACGAAGATGTTTTGACCAGCCAACTATTTTTTCGGAGGCTCTAGATATAGATAAGCTCTATATATAGAATTCTCACAGCTTTCAAATCTAAAATGTCATTAAAACTTGAAATATTGGAGAAATTTTGTTGGCAAACTTATTGTTTATACTATAATTTATTTCCATGAGCTCGAATGAGTCCTACTGTGCATAAGCTGTTGAAACATGGCTGCGAAATTGCTCGACAATTGCCCCTTCCAGTAGCTTACTTTGTAGAAGATGCTAACGAATCATGGCACAAATTATATAGACAGAATATGATTATTCATGCCAGACAAAATAGTAGAAAAAATCGAAAACTAGACGTTTTCCATAGAGCGGTATATTTATCCGATCCTGCAATATCAATTATTTTAATTGAAAAGTGAATGAAGTTGCATGAGAGAAGAAACGCTTCTACTTCTAACATTGATGAATTTCTTGACTATAAGTAAGTAAAATCTATACTTCTATATAGATTTACTATTATATGTAAGTCTATAGATTATGATTTATAAAAAAGTATTAAATTAATTCAAAAACAAAATTTAAATTCAATAAAATCCAATTAAGAATATATATATATATATATATATATATATATATATATATATATATATATATATATATATATATATATATATATATATATATATATATATATATATATATATATATATATATATATATATATATATATATATATATATATATATATATATATATATATATATATATATGGTACGTTTCACTCCATGTTAACAGTAAAAAAATTTAAATTGACCTTAAGGGAGACTTACACATAGTGACTTTTGAGCACAAAACTGACTAAAAAGAAGAAAAATGTAGTTTAAACAATATACAATGTATATCCTATACACTGTTTCTGATATAATAGCCCAAGACATAATCTGCAGATAAATTTTATTCAGAGATATAGCATTATCAATTTATTGTTATTGCCGTTACTTAAAAAAAAACTATAGCATTAATTTTGATGGGAGATGGCCTAAATTACTTGAAATTCATCCAGTTATTGTCCGAAGAGATAATAATATGAGATTTTTAGGAGATAGTTTTCCAGATATTAATGAATTTTATGAATTTTTTTTATCTTTTTTTGTGGTTTTTAGCATTTTAGAAGTATTAGTTTCCAAAAATGTTATATTTTCAACTTTTCGGGTCATAACTACATAAATTTGAACTAAGTTAGGCCCTCTTCCAATAAAATTAATGGAACTTTTATTTTAAATAACGCTAAACTTTAATAAATGACATTTTGAGAAAAAAGCTTGCAAAGAAAAGTATCATAAACTCCAAAATTATCAGCCATTAGGTTTTCCATTTTCTTTCTTCTTGAAACTCAGTTATCTGTATACCTGAGATCTGTTTTCCCATATAAAATGGTTAAAACAGAAGCTCTGGCATCTTGCATGCATACGTTCCATTAAGAGTTAATGCTAAGCTAGCAGCATCCACTCTGTTAAGAGTTATTGCTAACAATCTGTCCTTCTTTTGCACTTTTGATTCATCTACTGTTGGATCACTTTTTAACACATTGTACTGAGTTATATTATTATTTATAATACTAAGATAAATGTAGAATATGCAGCAGGTTTTATGAAATGTGAAATTCCAATCGAAACTGGAGAAGCCATCCACAGTGAAAAGTACATAAATACACAGAAGCCGATAAACCCATTTTTTTGATGATCACGAGATTATACATATTGTATATTAAATATATCTTAAATTTGAGCCTGTGTAAGTGTACTTGTGTAAGCAGACTTGTCGCTTTTATGTGTATAGATACATCATGACACTTATAGTGAGCTAAACTCGATTATCTCACTTTCATCTTTCTTAGAAAAAAAGATGTATTTATTTTTATCGGATAAAAATTGTTACTGCCTCGTCTTCAAAATACGAACTCAACTCAATCTTGACAATTTAAATGTTTTACGTATTAACTGTTGTGCAGCATTCCCATTTTGATCTAAAAGTACTTTCCAAATTGGAACAAAACTGTCACTGTACACTTGCATTATAATTACACTTATACTTTTCAGACTTCAAATATAATACATCAAATTTTAAGTCCGAAATTCACTTATGAATACCTACAAATAAATAAACACCAAGAAAAAATGTTTCTTTATCAGGAAGCTAAAACTCTACAGAACAAACTGTAGAAATTACATGGTTATACATCTCTGCTTATTTTAACTTTTGAGCTATCAGCTGTGCAACTGTGTTAACAAGGGTATATTAGTTTTATATAGGTACAAATATAGATACAAAGGGAGTATTATTATTATAATAAATAGCTATCGAATTTCGGTGACGAAATGATCACTAGAACACAAGTACAAAATTGTCATAAGATGAGACCACTGGATTTCGAATTCCAGAATAAGGTTTATTTTATTTTTATAGTAAATCCTGTAAGTAAATTTCATTATTTTTTTATCTTTATACTAATATCTCTTACATAATGCTTTTAATATTTTAAAACACATTCAAGTGAACGTTTTCCTATCAGAAACCTAGAAACAGCGGTAACAAAATTCCATTTTTTAGTTATCTTAAACATAGTAAGCTTTTTCATCCATATCATTTTTAATTTTTTAAACTTTTGATCCAAACTAGTTTTTCTAGGTTTAGAATAACATAAATAATGGAAAATACAATAACAAAACTTTGATTTTTTCAAAACTTTTAGGTGTAAGATCCTCTTAAAACAACAAAAAATTCAGAAATCATATTATCGAAATATAAAAACCGAATTATTATTTCTAGATTTTTAGCTATGTTAAGCTTAATTGTAATTTTTTCACTGTCCAAGTTGACATGACGTAGCATATATATTTAATGAATTCCATTATTCACACTATTTGAAAATACAATAATAATAAAATATCAAATGTAAATGTTTCAGTGTTACTACTATAGAAAGCGAAGATGTAGACGACTAATTTGAGCTCCAAAAATTTAAATGAAATAAGAATTGTGCTAAAAACCAATTTCTAAGAAATAAGAATATATATTTAAAAGCTGGGAGAGTGCAGAGAATGTTGTTAGCTATTCATTAATTACTTATTACTACGAAGATATATTTTGCTGCATAACAACAAAGAATTCAATGAACTGTTATACTTATATTTTGATGCATTAAACACCACATTTGTTGTTCTAGAATGTGTTGAAATAATGATCATTAAAAATCATATATGATACAGCTATATCCATATTCCTTCTATATATAAATATAAATTGTGTTATCTGGTTTAGCTATCCATAATGTATGAAGAATCACTTTAAAAATTTGCTATGTAGCACTTAATCTATGAGTTTGGGTTATCTTACGTAATATAAGTAGGAATTTGTTATTCAGGTTAAGTATACACGTCTGCTTTATTCCCGTATCCACGCCGAACACGTATCTCCCGCCGACTTGGGGTTAACAATTATTTGAATAATTATTTTGCCATGTTTACACGTCTGATGCATTCTCGTATACGCGTGAAACACGCATCCCTCGCCTACGTGGGGTTAATAATTATTAAAATAATTATTTTGCCATGTCTACACGTCTGACGCGCTCCCATATACGCGTAGAACTCGCATCCAAATTCAGTAAAACATAAAGTGTAAGAGAAATTAAAAAGTAAAATAAATTCACTGTTACTTAGAGTATGGACGGATGTAATTAGAATTCCGACTATTATAACTGACCTAGATTGAGGTTCGAATACACTATGGTTTATTTGATATTTTAGACAGAATTTATTGTCATGGCAATAAATTTTAATACACTTAGTTCTATAAACCATTAACTTATATGAAGAAAATGTACTTATTGATAATTAGACAACCCTAATGATTGAGGTTATGTTTTCTAAGCAATATAAATTGTTTTATATAATTTATCTATCCTTAATGTATGAAGAATCACTTTAAAAATTTGCTATGTAGCACTTAATCTATGAGTTTTGGTTATCTTCCGCAATATAAATAGGGATCTGTTATTCAAGTCATGTTCAGAGCTAACAAAAATCGCATCCAAATTCAGTAAAGCGTAATGTGTAAGTGTTAAATCTTTAACCCTTTTTGACCCTTTTTGACCCTTTTAAATCCTGCATGATAATCTATTTCCATATTGTACCCGGCGTACCATCGCGTTCTGCGTTTGATCACGTGACCACCGCTTCGACATCCGCGCTGCTTGTCGCGAACGAAGGCAGTACGCTCTGCTCAGCCGCGAGATTAGCCATGTGTCGCGAGTCACTTCCAACTTAGGCCTAATTTCACAAATAACCTTAGCCTCAACATTAACTGTACAACAATATAAACACTTTTTCACCTTTCCAATAAAGACACCAGTTTGTTGTGTTAAGTGTGGTGTTGTTTATTTCAACAAACCTCTGTCCCTGTCACTCGGCCGGAAAATTCATGCATTCGCGGAAGACACAGATAAATTGCAGTGTTCGTGTAAACATTGGTCCTTCGAGCCGGATACGAGTGCAGGCAACCGGACAGAGCCATTAAGAACACTATAAGAACTAATCATCTGAAAAAGTTGAGTGAGATTCAGTAAGTGCAACTAAAACGAGCAGAGCTCCGTGCAAGCAGAGTTCCGACTCAGCCGCGAGAAGAAAGTGCACTACGGCACTTAGCAGCTGTGAATCAATACCCCCGAAATCCTAAAGGAGGTATTGAGAACGTGAAGAAGCTACTAGACACATCATTTGCCACAGGGTGTTACGTAACTCACGCGCGCGACCAAAAGTAAGTCCGCCATTACAGCGTCTAATTCGGCCAGAATGCGTTACGTAACATACGAGCGCGACACACGCGAAGTCCGCCATTACAGCGCCCAAGCCGGCAAGAGCACGTTACGTAACCTCCGAGCAATACGAGGTGAATTCAACAACGCAGCCTGCGTGAGCGCCGAAAAATTTCCAACGCCACAGCGCTGCAGGATTCACACACCTGAAAAGGAGTGCAATAATCGTTATTACACTTCCACCAAAATATCAAGCCTCCTCGCGTGCCTATAAGCAAGAAGCAGAAGCATCGTCATAGCTGTCGCGCGCCACGGAAAACGTCGTATAGCGACACCGAACTAGAGGGGACTCGCCGAAACAGTCAACACTGCGCTCAATTCGACGAATCATACCGCTACCCATCACGATCACGAGATGCTTCAAGGCAGTTACGAACGAGGAGGAAAATAAGGGGCACCGCTACCTCTCAAGTCATTAACGTAGGCACTCTTAAGCCGTGCGTAAAGCTGTTAAGTATTGCCTTAACCTAAGCTATTTGTACAACACAAGGTACACATGGCAGCAGATTTACTCGCTGACCAGCTCGCTGCGGCCGAGCTCATAACTGCGTTTGACACGCGCATGCGAAAAACACCGACAGATAGGCATACCGTCGGCTGATTTAAAATAAACCTCGAGACATTCGAGTCATACTGGAAGGAGTTTCGCGAGCGGCATTTACAGCTATCACGAGATACGGAGCTCCGAGAAAATGATTATTTGAAAAGGGATCAATTCGGCTCCGTTCAGCAAGCTTATATGCTTACAAAAACTCTTATGCTTAATGCGATAGTACTTGATCGAAATCAGTCAACAGTCCAAGCGGACGGGGACCACGCTAGCCTCATCGCGACGAACACGACACATCGCTCGCCTCTTCCGCCCATGCAGCTGCCTAAATTCTCCGGAAATCAATTGGAGTGGAAAACGTACAAGGAGATGTTCACAGCGCTTGTACATAACGTGCCAACCATTCCGCCGATTTTAAAACTACAATACCTAATAGGATCGCTGACTGGAGAAGCTGCAAATCGACTCCAACATTCAGGTAACGGCAAACAATTATGACGGAGCCTGGCGCACTTTGGAGCGTCGTTACGACAATAAACGCGTGCTTCTCACGGCGCATATGAATAACATTATTTCTTGTAAGCCTGCGGACAGAAAATCTGTTGATGAAATTAATCGAGTTGTAGATGTAATGGAGGAGTCGCGCCGAGCATTTCGCAACCTCGGCTGCCCGGTCGATCACTGGGATGCGTGGTTCGTTTACCGCGCGGTCTACAAGATTGATCCAGCCACCCGAGAGGAATGGGAAAAATCCTTCGGAGATTCGACGGCCTTGGCTAAGTTTGATGACCTCGTCAAATTCTTGGAAAACCAAACCAGAGCGTTGGAATCAGCTAAGGCAAATGAATTGCCTGTGAAGAAACAGAGTCCCCCCGGAAGCCAAATTCAGCAAAAGTAAAAACGCAAAAACCGTGCACGCTTACGCCGCCACAACTGAGGAGGCATCGAAGAAGAAACGGACGCCATGCGGCGCCTGCCACGGACAACATTTCTGACCACGTGCGACCGCTATAAGTCGATGACTAGCGCTCAGAGGACAGACCTCGTCAAGCGTCTTGATCTGTGCCTTAATTGTCTGAAACGTAATCACAAGACTGAAGAGTGCAGATCAGCCGGGTATTGCTATGTATGCCAGAAAAAGCACCACACGACGCTTCATGCCTTAACGCCAGAGCCAGCCCTCAGTAACAGCGCACAAGGAACCGGCGTGCAAACACAAGTGAACGCGTGCAACACTGTTATAACTGCGTCAAACGTGATATCTACAACTACACAGCCGTGCACCAGGCAAGTACTTCTTGCCACAGCTATTGTACAGCTCCGAAACGAAGAAGGAGTGATCGTCAGTGCAAGACCCTTCTCGATCAAGGCGTTGAAATAAGCTTTATCTCTGAGCCGAAGAAAAGTTCTCGTCAACGTAGTCGGCCTAGGAGAAGCTATGTCAGAGAAGGTTAACGAGTCGGCGACGGTGACCCTCGTATCTTCAAGCTACATGAATTTCAGCACGGTAATGAAAGTGCTCATTATGAAGAAATTAACGCGATCATTGCGGACGGCTCAACGCGAAGTCCGCCGTTGGACACACATCAAGGGGCTATCACTAGCTGACCCGACGTTCGATGTACCAGAACGAATCGACTGTGTAATCGGCGCCGACATCTACGGTAAATACTCATGGGCAACATTCGTCAAGGGTCCGGCAGTGAGCCAACAGCGCAAAAAACAGTATTTGGATGGATATTGTCCGGATCTACCACTGCAAGAACGAAGACTACAATTCCTTCTCGTGTGTTTCGCTACACGTTAACATTCAACCGTATCTAGAAGAACTGATAACAGCATTCTGGTGAACGGAAAAACTTCCGTCTAAGCCAATCGCTTTACCAGAGGACGAGATTTGCGAAAATTTCTTCACAGATACCGCGAGACAAATACCGCGAAGATAAGGGTAGTCTTCAACGCCTCACAACCTACGAGCACAGGAGTTTCCTTGAATGACATCTTACTACCAGGGCCCAAACTACTAGAAGAACTGTGAGTAATATTAACGAGATGGCGTTTATTCCCGGTAGCTTTCATCACGGACGTTCAAAAATGTTCAGACAAAATACTCGTCGATAAAAAGGACTGCGATCTTCAACGAATAATTTGGCGTCCCTTACCCCAAGACGAGCTTCAGGAGTGTCGACTTCGCACCGTCACGTATGGTACTACTCCGGCGCCCTTCTTAGCAAAAACAAGCCTGCTGTATCTGGCCGACCTTTACGAGCCGCAATACGAGCGGGCTGCCCACGCCATACGCAGCAACAAGTACGTGGATGATTTTTTACTTGGAGCTCACTCAGTGACGGACGCTCGACAGTTACAACGGGAGCTAGGTATTAGCCTAGGAAAATGGGCATCCAATTACGCTGAGTTAGTACCTGATGGACGGGCTCCTCTAACACGTCCAAGGTCCTTCAGCCTCGATGAGCGAGTGTCAACGCTTGGGCTCGAGTGGATGCCTGCCACCGATCAACTTCAATTCAAAGTAGTCATGTCCACATCTACTACACTCATTACGAACAGACTCGTACTCTCGGAAATGTTACGCCTCTTTGACCCATTAAGATGGCTCAGCCCCTTCATAATAAGGGCGAAGATATTAATGCAGGATCTATGGATCAGCGGCATTAAGTGGGACGACCCGTTGGACTCGGAATTGCGTCGCCGCTGGTTAGACTTGCGCCAGCAGCTTCCGGTGATTGAGTCGATTAAAATTCCTCGATCGATCGGTGGCACGCCGAACTGCACGTTCAAGCTACATGGCTTCTCCGACGCGTCGGAGAGAGGCTTCGCTGCGTGCATCTACTTAGCTGCTCGTGATCTACCAAACTTCTCGGCGCACTTATTGGTAGAAAAAACTAAGGTATCGCCAATAAAAATATTAAGCATGCCCCGGTTATAATTGTCAGGAGCGCATCTACTTGCCAAGCTGATGAGAGCGTTGTTAGACGCCGCTGATTGGACAACGGCAGCCACCTTCTGCTACACTGACGCCACCATAATGCTCAACTGGCTGTCTGGTCACCCCTCCAGATGGACGAGGTTTGCTGCTACTAGGACCAGCGATATACTGATGCTACTACCTAGCGTCAGCTGGAAGCACGTGAGAACGCACGAGAACCCGGCAGACATTGCGTCTCGAGGAGCTACACCGTCTGATATTCGAGACTCATTACTGTGGTGGAAGGGTTTCAGCTGGCTTGAGCAAGGAGACAGATCAAACTCCCTGCCTCCAGCCATCAACGAAGAGAATCTTCCGGAGAGAAAGGAGAAGATAAAATACTGCTTTGTGACTCAACCGAAACAAGAAGATTTCACAACAAGATTTTCATCATATCAACGACTCATCCGCGTCGTAGCTTTTATGTATAGATTTATCGATAAAACAAGGCGCAGATGTACAAGGGACTATGTGTCGTGGTTGACAGCTGAAGAAATACAGCGAGCCAAAATCCAGCTTGTTCATATCGCTGAGCGAGATGAATTTGGCGCTGAGGTCTCGGCGCTCAGCAAAGGGACGCTGCTACCTCGCAATAGCCCATTGCATCTTCTGCACCCACTTCTAGACCCGACCGGAGTGCTGCGCGTAGGAGGACGGCTCGACAACGCGGGATTCCAGCCGCAGGAAGCTCATCCGATTATTTTACCAAATCTAGCCATCTTACCATTTTGCTAATTCGACACGCCCACGCTCAGACACTGCATGGAGGCCCGCAGTTAACTCGAAGTTACATCGCCAGGAGCTTCTGGATCGTGCGAGGACGTACCCTCGTGAGGAGTGTCATAAACGCATGCATACGGTCTATCCGGTATGCAGCCAAACCAATGCAGCAATTAATCACTGTTATTTAGACTATGGACGGATGTAATTATAATTCCGACTATTATAACTGACCTAGATTGAGGTTTGAATACATTATGGTTTATTTGATATTTTAGACAGAATTTATCGTCATGGCAATACATTTTAGTACACTTAGTTCTATAAACCATTAACTTATATGAAAAAATGTACTTATTGATAATTAGACAATCCTAATGATTGGGAATATGTTTTCTAATCAATATAAATTGTGTTATCTGATTTAGCTATTCATAATCTATGAAAAATCACTTTAATCATTTGCTCTGTAGTGTTTAATCTATGAGTATTGGTTATCTTACGGTATTTAAGTAGGGATCTAGTATTTAGGCTATTTTTATAGCTAACAGAACTTGTTGATCTAAATTCAGTAAAGCGTAATGTATAAGAGAAATTAAAAAGTAAAAAAAAAAAATTCACGTTTATTTAGAGTATGGACGGATGTAATTATAATTCCGACTATCATAACTGACCTAGATTGAGGTTAGAATATACTACGGTTTATTTAATATTTTAGAAAGAATTTATTGGCATGGCAATACTTTTTAGTACACTTAGTTTTATAAACCATTAACTTATATGAAAGAAAATGTACTCATTGATCATTAGAACAACACTAATGATTGAGGTTATGGTTTCTAATCAATATAAATTGTGTTATCTGAATTAGCTATTCATAATGTATGAAGAATCACTTTAAAAATTTGCTATGTAGCACTTAATCTATGAGTTTTGGTTATCTTACGTAATATGAGTAGGTATCTGGTATTAAGGTTATGTTCAGAGCTAACAAAACTAGGTTATATATATTCAGTAATGCGTAATGTGTGAGAGAAATTAAGAAGAAAATAAATTTACTTTTATTAAGAGTATGGTCTGATATAATTATAATTCAGATTAGTATAACTTACCTAGATTGAGGTTAGAATATCCTATGGTTCATTTAATATTTTACGAATCATTTATTGGCATGCCAATACATGTTAGTACACTTAGTCTTTATTAATGATTATAACAACGCTAATGATTGTGGTTATATTTTCTAGTCTATTTAAATTGTGGTATCTGATTTAGCTGTCCATAATCTACAAAAAATGACTTTAAAAATTTGCTATATAGCGTGAAATCGAATACTGCAATCAACTACACCAGCTTTTTGAGAAAATTGACGCTTTGGAACTGTGTTTTCGAGGTTATAATGTTATAATATCACTTTTCCTATAGTTTTTCTATATTCCACTATCCTTAATCTTTAATTTCCAGCAAGAATAATTAGGTTAACATGTTCCTATCGCAAGTTCTACGATTTTGAAAAAGAAAAAGTCAATTTAGCCCCCTGTGCGCCACCACTCGCTCTTGTTCGGGTACTAGACTCTCTCTCACTCTTCCATGACACAAGTGACGGCAGCGTGCAGCCTGTTGTTAACGTGTGCGCATGCCCCGGTGTTCTGCACGACGACGACGGCAAGTGATTTCCAGTGGAAGGTGCTGGTACGACGACAACGGAGAGGTGGTTGGAGCTCTCACCAGGTATTCGAAGCTTCCGACAGCTATTCTCCCCACATCGACAGACATATGGAAAATCACTGAATGGAAGAGGTAAGGTTTTTCTGCTCCACCCAGATAAGAGTACAAGTGCATCTAGGTAGGATCAGTCTCATAACTTCTTGTTCTGTCCCTCATTTTGAATTTTGTTTAGGCCACAAGTAGACGAACAGCGAGGACTGATGTGCAGTAACATTCTCTACAGGCGCAGTTGTTCACTTGAGAGTATGTTTCTGTGGTTCCTTTAAAACAAGAAATAGCGGTGACAATAGTTGTCCAGTAGCCGATATTAGTGGTTGTATTGGGTAACTGTGCGTTGTTGCTGATACAGATTGAACCAGACATTGCACTTGCTTTTCTCCTTCAACTGCTAACGTTCTTCCAGAATTCATTTCTAGCTGGAATCCGCTCTTATCTGAATTATATAAATTTTGTAGTCTAATTCTTGGTATGCATGATTGAATATCAGCGACAAATGTATCTGTTTTAGTTTTAAGTGCTGCACTACTTTCTAGTGTTTTTCTTGTTGTGAACTTATTTATTTTCCTAGATACTATTCTGTGTACTTGCTTAAATTTTAATAACCAACTTCTAGAAGCTTTGAATCTAACATCATCAAAACCAATTTCTTTTTCAGCTTGTAAGGCCCATCGTATTATATCTTGATCATGAATAATTGAACCACTGTCGACAGGCACTTTAAAATTATCCAGGGTATACTGACAAATTTGTGCTATTTTTTCTCTATAAGTGCCACCTTTATTAATTGTATGAGCCCAACGATGTAGCTGACTAATGGAGGATACTTTTTTGAATCTGTTTTGCACTGTTTTGAGATTTAAATTTTCCTTCCTTTTGCCACTTCTCCCAAATTCTACGACTCTTTGTAATCAAAATCTATTTCTTCTGTATCTTCTATATACTGATTTTTTGGTGCTTCGTCCGGATCAGGAAAATGATGTTATGATCTTTATACTTTTCTTGAAAATCTAAAGAGTTTTCAGTAATCATGTCTACATTATTAAAATCATTTGTTGCATCTATTAAAATATATTTTATTTTTTCCACTAATTGTGTTTCACGATAGTTCATCACACCATCTGGTATGTTTAACGTTTGGAAATATGCTAATAATAAGTTTAGAACATTTATCGGACTAATTTTCATCTTTCAATCTGAAATAAAAACAAGCGATAAAATTTATGCAAGAAGCTGCATTTTTGCGTTTAAGACAGAACTGCTGCATTTCTACTAGAATAAAAGCGTGTGAGTGAAAAATTAAATGAAATTATTAATTCATGCATTGAATCTATTGAGAATACAGGCCTGCTAACCTGTGCCCTGTATACTGTCGTCTCCTAATATTACCTCCACTCTTGTGTTCGACAGTACTTTGTTTTAGGGCGGGCTCCACCCCGCGCGCCGGCTTTAGTCAGTGCTCTAACAGAGCGTAAGCGAGCAGCATTGGCTTGTATTTGTATGTGCGAAGTCTCCTAATAAATATCTATGTACTTGTGTGAAGTGTGTGTGCGGGTTTTATTACACCTTCTCGATTCCGAGCGTCTACCATCCACCATATCCTCTACAGGTGATGGGTCCAGCAGGAGTCATGGATATACACAAGGAGGAGAAAGAAGCGACCGAGAGAACTGTGACGGAGAGGGAGATTGCAACCGATAGAGAGGCGACTGATGAAGCTCACCGAGGTAAGTGAGATTTCAAAAGCGATAAATAGAGACAGTGCGCGACCGTTAGAAAAATCAAGCTTGTTAGAAGCGACGAGAGAAAAACGCGTAATACCGGTAAATAGAGTTTGTTCGCGGTGTTTTTCGTGCGGCTGTGCATAGTGATACGGTTAAAAAACGAAAAGTAATTCGTCAAATTCCCCCGAAGTGCGATGGGCGAATGCGTCCCGGTGTCGCGGCGCGCTGACCCGTGCCACAGGCTTAACGCGCACGCGGACCCCCCAACGAGTAAAGATGGCAGCGCGCCGGGAGCCTCTCTGTGTATGCGCGTGAGCGTGAGAGAGAGAGAGAGAGAGAGAGAGAGAGAGAGAGAGAGAGAGAGAAAAAGAGAGAGTGAGAGAGAGAGAGAGAGAGAGAGAGAAAGAGTGAGCGGCATGTTCGCGTGTGCCTGCGTCAGGGAGAGAGAGAGAGAGAGAGAGAGAGAGAGAGAGAGAGAGAGAGAGAGAGAGAGAGAGAGAGAGAGAGAGAGAGAGAGAGAGAGAGAGAGAGAGAGAGAGTCTCGAGCGGGCGAAATGGCAGCGCGCGACATGTTCGCGTGTACCTGCGTGAGAGACAGAGAGAGAGCGCGCGATCCTCGAGCGGAAGTCATAGCAGCGCGCGGTATATTCATGTATATCGGCGCAGGAGCGAGAGAGAGAAAAACGATGCGCGAGCTTGTCAGCGGTCGTGTATCGTGTGCGCGCGCTAGGAGGGAGAGCGGCGTCGGTCGGTCTCCCGCATCAAGGCGCAAGAGAGGAAGCAGCGACAGAGCTCCCGCATGTAAACCGCGAGAGGGGAAGGAAAGAAGAAGGGCTGTTAAGGAAAAGTGAGAGAGGCAGCTATGGAAAAGGCTGTACGACGGGATCGTGCGAGTGAGGCAAGCAAGTGGGAGAGGTAGTGCGTGTATACTATTTCGGGGAAAAGCGCGCAGCGACTTTGCGACTAGATAAATTGATAGTATATCTATACGACGACATGAGACAGAAAGCGAACCGGAAATTTTTGGGAAACGCACAGCTGCCGAATATGCTTCGCGAACTATCTCTAAATAAAAATTAACATATGCATATAAATAACAAAAATTATTGTTATATGAGGCGTTTCACGTCAGCTCTCCAGGCGCGGCGTGCGAGCGCGAAATCATGCTGTTTTCAGCTTGTGTTTGAAGGGCTAAGATGTATCTAAAAAAAATAATCCCCAAGTGATTTCGATGTATTTTTCCTCAGCTTTCCGATGGTGCTATTAGTTTCTCAAAATTTTTCAATTCTAACCTCAAAAAAACATAAAATGTGTTATATCTCAAAAACTATATTTTTAATATTTTTTTTTACCTGCTAGATCGAAAGAGGAGGAAATTTTACATGGATATAGCCTTTTTCTACATAGGAATTTTTTGATTTTTTCGAGATATTATTCAAGAAATACTTAGAATTGAATATATATATGAAACAAATCTCGAGTTATTTCTGCGCACGCAGGAGGAGATTTTTGAGTTCCGGAAATTATATGGGGACGGAAAAATGAGCGTTACCATGGAAGAGAACCAAGTCATGTTTATACATGAGTCCGGCAAAACTCATGAACTTGGTACGTCTGAAGAAAAGTTACTTGCAATTAAAATTGAAAATTATGAATAAGTGTAAAAGCGAATGTGCACTTAATTGTTTTAGAATTTAGTTGTCAATTTGAAACCCTATGTAAACTCGTAATGTTTGTGTTCGGCACAGTTTGTTTATTAATAGATTTTTACAGCTATGGCGTTTGTGACATCGGAGGAGCAACTCATCTTGAAAAATGCTATTGAGAAGACTGAGTTGGAGGGCAGAGAACTTTTGATACCATACTGTAAAGATAAGTCGACCTCCCAAAATAGCGACGGTGTAGCAACAGAGCTGAAAGTGAGACTGAAGCGACCAGGGCGAGTTCGGTACCGAATGAGACGGAAGGCGATGGACAGCGAAAAATTGGAGCGGATGAGAGCGACGGCTGTATACAGCGACACTGTGAAGGCGATGGAGAGATAGCGACAGGAGTAAATGACGAGATTTTAAGAGGTAAACCAAGTATAAAAGACGTACAAAAATTAAATCACAAGATATATGTGAATAAAAATATATCAAAATTTAATAAAGAAAATCTAACTAGTAAAAACATTAATGATAATAATACTGTAGCGATACAGGAGCAGCTCCAAAACATCTCAACACAGATGGTTGAGTTTAACCTTAGGATGAGCGAACTGATGAGCGACAGTAAAGCGAGAGATGAACGACTGAATCGAGTGGAACAACATTTGAAAGCGACTGAAGCTCAGGTAAGAAAATCCGATAATAAATCGACAGATGGAATTGACATTTTTGAAAGAAAGGATTTTCATAATTCTACAGCGATAATTCCTGAATTAAATAAAATTAGCTCGGAGGATATCTTGCGTATAGTACAAAAAGATATTAATAAATTAAATCTAGATACGAGCAAAAACGACAGTATTTCGACTGATGTATCGCGAGTGTTAAGAGATACAATCCGGGCTGAATTTAATACTAAAGACTCAAGCATGCGACGGGAGTATAAATTGACTGATAAAACAAAATACGAGCATTTTGTGGACTTTTTTGAAGTCAGCATTTAGAGCGAAGGATTTGTTGTACGTGATAGATCAGAGTGTATAGGCGACCGTTGATTTGGATAAAACTATCAAAGAGAGACATAAATTCAAAGTTCTGGATGCAATCATAAATCGTATTGATCAAATATATCATGCGAAAGTAATAGATATTCAGAATCCGCTAGAATTGCTCAAACGAATTAAAGAAATAAAGGTAAATGAAACTAATGTAACGTCTATAACATTACGTAGACAGCTTTATAGTTTACAATACAATCCGTCGAAGGAAAAAGCGAGTGTTTTTATTGACAGATTCGAGGATGTAGTTAGATCTTATAATAATCTCACTGAAGTCGATGATTTACCCGAAATTGAGAAAAAGGACGCCTTTTACAGTGCAGTCGTAAGCGCAATGCCGCAAATAATGAATATCGACTTCATGACAAGAAGCATGGCTGGTAAACGATTAACATACGATAGTGTAAAGTTGTATATTATGCAGGTGGAGAGCATCAAGATGCAGATGGCGACGGCAGTAACAGATAGCAAATCTGCACACTTCAGTAACATGAACAGGACCAGATTTTATGAATGCGACGGATTTGGACAGAAATCCAATACTTGCCCCAGACTCGGCACTGGAAAAAAGCAGCGTTTTTAGTGCAAGTAGTTCTGTGATCATATCGCCGCCAATTGCCCACAGCGACTGCAGTGACAGCAGGACCAGCAAAGCGACGGTTCAAGATACGAGAGTGTACGATACCGACCTTATAACCATGGAGGTAGAGGTAGCCGAGGTCGTAATAACGGAGTTAAACGTAAAGGCGACAGTATAGAAAATCAAAGCGATTCAAAAAGACCGAGATAGGTCAGGCAAAGCATGCGGGGAAACTGGAGAGGTCGAGGAAGAGGTGGCGGGAAAACTGAAAGTGTAAAAGCAAAAGACGCGGCGACTGATGGCGATAATAGTAAGTATTCAAATGTAACCCCACAAAATGTAAAAACTCATCTTGCAACAGAGACGCGTGCATTAAATCAGTTTGTAAATAGCAATGTTCTATTATCTCGATTTTTTATAGATACCGGAGCGACACAACATTTAACAAATTCGAGACTGATTTTCAAAAGTTATAGAGGAAAGAAAGACGCAATAAAATGTGCGAATAAAAACGAAAATGCGAACTTAAAAACGGAGGGAGTAGGTGCAGTTGAAGTACATGCGAATGATAATAAATTACTGAAAGTAGACAACGTAATCTATGCTGAAAATTTGTCAGAGAACCTATTGTCACTGCGACAGTTTACCGATTTGGGACTGTGCGTTTATCGTGATGATAAACAAATTGATATTTATGATCCTGTATCCAAAGAATGCTTTCTATCGCGTATTTATGAGAAACCATATTGGATGATAGAATTTGAAATTAATAAAGCGAATATTGACTGTAACTTAAATAAAAACAGGATAATAGTCTATGTAGCTATGAGAAACATGACTAAACGAAAAGCGACTGAAACAGTAGAAGCATGCGAAAAGGAAAATGATAATGAAAATAAAGACGGAAAATCAAATGAAATGATTTGTTCAGACTTTGAAAATACAATACGAGACAGAAAACGAAGTGATATAGATGAAGCGACTGAAAATGAAAAACCAGTGTGCGACGTAGAGTTGGAAGAAAAATTGAACAAATCGCAAGTTAATAATCATGCAATACTCTGGCATGTGCGTATGGGACATGCATCAATTGGATATTTGAAGGAATTGCAAATAAAATTTCCAGAAATCGAAGACTTGAAAAGAACAGTATTTGATGATTCAATTCGAAAATGCGAAGTATGTATGATCTCTAAAATAAATTCCCTACCATTTAAGGGGGTCATAGACCTATAGGCCTTTGAGGTCAAAACCACTTAAAAAAATAAAATAAAACATAATTAGTTACATATATTAATAGTATATTATAAGTAGGTACAATTTCTGATAAAATAGCCCAAGATATAATCCATAGACCAATTTTACTCAGAGATATTGCATTGCCAAGATTTTTCCTTTGGCGTAGTTTTTAAAAATAAGTACTCCACAAATTTTCATGAGACAAGGCCTAAAATACTCTAAATTCATCCAGTTTTCTATCTAAGAGTTGAAAATATCAAATTTCCTGAAACAAAAATTTTTTAATGGAAAAAACTACTTTTAATTCATGAATTTTATGAATTTTTATGTTTTTTTGTGGATTTTAGCATTTCAAAAATATTACTTTCCAAAAATGTTATATTTCCAACTCTTACGTAGAAAACTGGATGAATTTAGAGTATTTTAGAGTATTTTATGTAGAATATTCTACATAAAAAATGTTTCATTTTGTCGAATCCAAAATCTCAATCAAAGCTTATAATAGTACAATATATTTATAAATTAGCGGTAGATCCATTTTCTGAAACCATTACTTCACTATTATGTTTGGCGTATTATACAAAATCTGTAGATATCTGATGGATATTACAATAATGCTTTACTGGTTTAGGAAATATAAACTTAATTTTATCATAGCGAGTTAGAATTAGTGATCTGTTCTAAAATTTTCTGACCAAAGCCGATGTTTTTATTTTCTTTCGCTCACATGTATTTTTCTTTCTTTTAATTAAACTGAATCTTGGTATAAATAAATTGCTATTCATAGAGATTATTGACACTACGGTCTCATTTTCAAGTTACTTTAAAACTTTAACAAAACACTCACTATCCATTTGTATTAAACACTTTCACAAACTAATTATTAGATGTACTTTTAAATACAATATAGTGAATCTTTACTTTCGCATAAACTCAAGAGTGCAAAAATTCAAAATTAATTGAGAAATGCCGTATAAAGAAGTTTAAAATCACAGTGCTTATGTGATGTCAGCTGTGTTTACATTGATTCTAGCAGTTTGTTATGTGTAGGTATTACTTATAGTTTATGGTTATGGAACAAAAAGGAGAGTACATTGCTATCAAAAATTGACTGATCAATTTCGAGTAAAGTGGTCAAAATCTACGGTCAAAAACCAATCCACTATATTTCAAATTAAAACGTAGGTTACTTTAATGTTTAATAGATAATAAAAGAAAATCAAGTTTTTCGTCTTTTTATAGGTGTCTATCTTCTTGAGCTATCACGTACATTAAAATTTTTTTTTTATTTATGAACCACACTTTTTTAGGTTCAGAATAACATATATAATTGAAAAATCAAATAAAAAAAAATTAATTTTTTGACATATTTTAGGTATATGACACCCTTAAGACGGTATGACAGAGAGCGACAGAACCTTTACAGATCATTCATACTGATGTTATGGGTATGATAAGTCCTGCTATGTACCCAAAACCCAAAACGATCCAAATATATTTCTGTCTTCGTAGACGATGTTTCTCGTTTAGCCATGGCTTATCTAATGAAAACAAAAGATGAGACAGGATACTGTTTCGAATCTTGTGTGCGAAGTGCCCGAAATTTGCTAGAAAAAGACGCAAAAGTTTGTTATTTGCGAAGCGATCAGGAAACGGAATTCACGGGTGGATATACAATTGAAGTTTCGATGCGACTGGGTGCTGAATTACAGTTAGCGTGTCCCGATACGCCCCAACATAATGGTGTTTCCGAAAGATTTAACCAAACGGTCCAGAGGAAAGTGCGAGCGCTGATGTATGATTCTGGACTTCCGGAAAATATGTGGGATCTAGCATTAAATGCGGCACTATATGCATATAAAAGAACACCACACGCGTCGAACAATATGGTATCACCTATTCATGTCTTTAAACTAAATCACAGAGTAGATATTGTGCAGTATTGTGCAGCTTAGGCGTTTTGCATGTATTGCATACATGAAAATACAGAGAAAGACTGGTCCAAAATTTAGATTTATTGGATGAAGAGTTGTGTTAGTGGAATACAAAGAGACCGATTACCTACTGTTCAAACCAAAAGAAGGAAAAATGTACGAGAGCCGTGCTGTCAATTTCAATGAAAAACTTGTGTTTGGAAACAAATACAAAAAGACAGAGATAAACGACTGGGAGACTTTAAACTCTGAAATCGATACAAACACCTGGTTTGTTAAGTTTGAAAATGAAACAATCGAAATGGAGGGAGAGACAAATGGAAGTCGTGGTCGTCCGCGAAAGTTAAGAGAATCACACCTAAAGAGACGGAATCAAGTGATGAAACGACTCATGCACTATTGGGCGAAATAAATGGTGATCCTGTAAATTATCAAGAAGCCATGAAAGCGACTCATAGATTGAAATGGACCGAAGCGGTTAAGGAAGAAATTGATTCAATGTACAAAAACAAGGTATGGAAATTAGACGGCCGAAAAACTGTACCAAGCGACGGTAAGCGACAAAACATCATCGATTCGAGATGGGTGTTGAAAAAAAAGATTGAGTTTGATGGCAATCTCAGATATAAAGCTCGCTTGGTCATTCGCGGTTTTAAGGACAAAAATGAGTATGATTTACAGGAGACGTATGCGCTAGTCTCTCGTTTACCTCTGATACGTATGATGCTTACAATAGCAAATAAATACAATATTGAACTCTGTTAGATGGATGTTAAGACAGCATTTTTGAACGGCCACTTGCATGTTCCAGTCCACAAGCTGGAAAAGGCCTTGTATGGTCTGAAAGTGAGCCCAAAATACTGGAATGAGAAATTCACTGAAATTGTAATGAAATTTGGATTGAAATCAGACAATAACGAGCCTTGTCTATTTACCTGGCGTGAAGGTAATACATTTCTGATTCTGATTCTGTATGTCGATGACATACTAGTGGCATGTAACGACAGAGAGAAAATGCGAGTGATGAAACAGAATCTTAGTAGTTTTGAAATGACTGATATAGGAGAACCTAAATCATTTCTTGGATTGGAAATCAAAACAGATAGAGAAGCGGGAGTATTAAAAATCAACCAAGAAAAGTATATCATGGAAATGATAACCAAATTTGGATTTCAGAACATGCACCCACAACGAACACCTATGATTACAAACTAAGTTGCAAATCGAGAACGAAAGGAGCGAGAAGAGACTGAAAATATTGACACTCTGGTAACGATGGAAAGTAACGAGAACATACCCTATCGAGAAGCGATAGATACACTGTTATACCTAGCAAACACATGCAGACCGGATATAGCTTATGCGGTTAACGTATTAAGCAGACATCAAATTAATCCTACGGATAGCGACTGGCAAGGCGTGAAGCGAGTGTTTAGATACCTTAAGAGTACTCAAGCTGTAGGTTTGACTTATTTAGGTAAAGACCACATCTTCGAGGGTTGCTCAGATGCGAGTTTCGGCGACTGTAAGGGTTTTCTGACAACAAGTGGCTATGCCATTAAACTCTTTGCAGATGCCATGCTTGGAGAACATGCGTAAACAGCGATATGTTGCACTATCCACATGTACTGTGGTCATGTGCGACTGTAGCCAAGAATTGATTTCAATTCATAATACTTTGAAAAATGTGCTATCCAGAGAGTTTACGCCAATCACATTGTGGTGCGATAATCATTCAGCTAAGTCGAATGTTAAGGCTGGAAGCAGTAATAAGTTGTGACATATGACCAATATCATATGAAGAAATTAACGCGATCATTGCGGACGGCTCAACGCGAAGTCCGCCGTTGGACACACATCAAGGGGCTATCACTAGCTGACCCGACGTTCGATGTACCAGAACGAATCGACTGTGTAATCGGCGCCGACATCTACGGTAAATACTCATGGGCAACATTCGTCAAGGGTCCGGCAGTGAGCCAACAGCGCAAAAAACAGTATTTGGATGGATATTGTCCGGATCTACCACTGCAAGAACGAAGACTACAATTCCTTCTCGTGTGTTTCGCTACACGTTAACATTCAACCGTATCTAGAAGAACTGATAACAGCATTCTGGTGAACGGAAAAACTTCCGTCTAAGCCAATCGCTTTACCAGAGGACGAGATTTGCGAAAATTTCTTCACAGATACCGCGAGACAAATACCGCGAAGATAAGGGTAGTCTTCAACGCCTCACAACCTACGAGCACAGGAGTTTCCTTGAATGACATCTTACTACCAGGGCCCAAACTACTAGAAGAACTGTGAGTAATATTAACGAGATGGCGTTTATTCCCGGTAGCTTTCATCACGGACGTTCAAAAAATGTTCAGACAAAATACTCGTCGATAAAAAGGACTGCGATCTTCAACGAATAATTTGGCGTCCCTTACCCCAAGACGAGCTTCAGGAGTGTCGACTTCGCACCGTCACGTATGGTACTACTCCGGCGCCCTTCTTAGCAAAAACAAGCCTGCTGTATCTGGCCGACCTTTACGAGCCGCAATACGAGCGGGCTGCCCACGCCATACGCAGCAACAAGTACGTGGATGATTTTTTACTTGGAGCTCACTCAGTGACGGACGCTCGACAGTTACAACGGGAGCTAGGTATTAGCCTAGGAAAATGGGCATCCAATTACGCTGAGTTAGTACCTGATGGACGGGCTCCTCTAACACGTCCAAGGTCCTTCAGCCTCGATGAGCGAGTGTCAACGCTTGGGCTCGAGTGGATGCCTGCCACCGATCAACTTCAATTCAAAGTAGTCATGTCCACATCTACTACACTCATTACGAACAGACTCGTACTCTCGGAAATGTTACGCCTCTTTGACCCATTAAGATGGCTCAGCCCCTTCATAATAAGGGCGAAGATATTAATGCAGGATCTATGGATCAGCGGCATTAAGTGGGACGACCCGTTGGACTCGGAATTGCGTCGCCGCTGGTTAGACTTGCGCCAGCAGCTTCCGGTGATTGAGTCGATTAAAATTCCTCGATCGATCGGTGGCACGCCGAACTGCACGTTCAAGCTACATGGCTTCTCCGACGCGTCGGAGAGAGGCTTCGCTGCGTGCATCTACTTAGCTGCTCGTGATCTACCAAACTTCTCGGCGCACTTATTGGTAGAAAAAACTAAGGTATCGCCAATAAAAATATTAAGCATGCCCCGGTTATAATTGTCAGGAGCGCATCTACTTGCCAAGCTGATGAGAGCGTTGTTAGACGCCGCTGATTGGACAACGGCAGCCACCTTCTGCTACACTGACGCCACCATAATGCTCAACTGGCTGTCTGGTCACCCCTCCAGATGGACGAGGTTTGCTGCTACTAGGACCAGCGATATACTGATGCTACTACCTAGCGTCAGCTGGAAGCACGTGAGAACGCACGAGAACCCGGCAGACATTGCGTCTCGAGGAGCTACACCGTCTGATATTCGAGACTCATTACTGTGGTGGAAGGGTTTCAGCTGGCTTGAGCAAGGAGACAGATCAAACTCCCTGCCTCCAGCCATCAACGAAGAGAATCTTCCGGAGAGAAAGGAGAAGATAAAATACTGCTTTGTGACTCAACCGAAACAAGAAGATTTCACAACAAGATTTTCATCATATCAACGACTCATCCGCGTCGTAGCTTTTATGTATAGATTTATCGATAAAACAAGGCGCAGATGTACAAGGGACTATGTGTCGTGGTTGACAGCTGAAGAAATACAGCGAGCCAAAATCCAGCTTGTTCATATCGCTGAGCGAGATGAATTTGGCGCTGAGGTCTCGGCGCTCAGCAAAGGGACGCTGCTACCTCGCAATAGCCCATTGCATCTTCTGCACCCACTTCTAGACCCGACCGGAGTGCTGCGCGTAGGAGGACGGCTCGACAACGCGGGATTCCAGCCGCAGGAAGCTCATCCGATTATTTTACCAAATCTAGCCATCTTACCATTTTGCTAATTCGACACGCCCACGCTCAGACACTGCATGGAGGCCCGCAGTTAACTCGAAGTTACATCGCCAGGAGCTTCTGGATCGTGCGAGGACGTACCCTCGTGAGGAGTGTCATAAACGCATGCATACGGTCTATCCGGTATGCAGCCAAACCAATGCAGCAATTAATCACTGTTATTTAGACTATGGACGGATGTAATTATAATTCCGACTATTATAACTGACCTAGATTGAGGTTTGAATACATTATGGTTTATTTGATATTTTAGACAGAATTTATCGTCATGGCAATACATTTTAGTACACTTAGTTCTATAAACCATTAACTTATATGAAAAAATGTACTTATTGATAATTAGACAATCCTAATGATTGGGAATATGTTTTCTAATCAATATAAATTGTGTTATCTGATTTAGCTATTCATAATCTATGAAAAATCACTTTAATCATTTGCTCTGTAGTGTTTAATCTATGAGTATTGGTTATCTTACGGTATTTAAGTAGGGATCTAGTATTTAGGCTATTTTTATAGCTAACAGAACTTGTTGATCTAAATTCAGTAAAGCGTAATGTATAAGAGAAATTAAAAAGTAAAAAAAAAAAATTCACGTTTATTTAGAGTATGGACGGATGTAATTATAATTCCGACTATCATAACTGACCTAGATTGAGGTTAGAATATACTACGGTTTATTTAATATTTTAGAAAGAATTTATTGGCATGGCAATACTTTTTAGTACACTTAGTTTTATAAACCATTAACTTATATGAAAGAAAATGTACTCATTGATCATTAGAACAACACTAATGATTGAGGTTATGGTTTCTAATCAATATAAATTGTGTTATCTGAATTAGCTATTCATAATGTATGAAGAATCACTTTAAAAATTTGCTATGTAGCACTTAATCTATGAGTTTTGGTTATCTTACGTAATATGAGTAGGTATCTGGTATTAAGGTTATGTTCAGAGCTAACAAAACTAGGTTATATATATTCAGTAATGCGTAATGTGTGAGAGAAATTAAGAAGAAAATAAATTTACTTTTATTAAGAGTATGGTCTGATATAATTATAATTCAGATTAGTATAACTTACCTAGATTGAGGTTAGAATATCCTATGGTTCATTTAATATTTTACGAATCATTTATTGGCATGCCAATACATGTTAGTACACTTAGTCTTTATTAATGATTATAACAACGCTAATGATTGTGGTTATATTTTCTAGTCTATTTAAATTGTGGTATCTGATTTAGCTGTCCATAATCTACAAAAAATGACTTTAAAAATTTGCTATATAGCGTGAAATCGAATACTGCAATCAACTACACCAGCTTTTTGAGAAAATTGACGCTTTGGAACTGTGTTTTCGAGGTTATAATGTTATAATATCACTTTTCCTATAGTTTTTCTATATTCCACTATCCTTAATCTTTAATTTCCAGCAAGAATAATTAGGTTAACATGTTCCTATCGCAAGTTCTACGATTTTGAAAAAGAAAAAGTCAATTTAGCCCCCTGTGCGCCACCACTCGCTCTTGTTCGGGTACTAGACTCTCTCTCACTCTTCCATGACACAAGTGACGGCAGCGTGCAGCCTGTTGTTAACGTGTGCGCATGCCCCGGTGTTCTGCACGACGACGACGGCAAGTGATTTCCAGTGGAAGGTGCTGGTACGACGACAACGGAGAGGTGGTTGGAGCTCTCACCAGGTATTCGAAGCTTCCGACAGCTATTCTCCCCACATCGACAGACATATGGAAAATCACTGAATGGAAGAGGTAAGGTTTTTCTGCTCCACCCAGATAAGAGTACAAGTGCATCTAGGTAGGATCAGTCTCATAACTTCTTGTTCTGTCCCTCATTTTGAATTTTGTTTAGGCCACAAGTAGACGAACAGCGAGGACTGATGTGCAGTAACATTCTCTACAGGCGCAGTTGTTCACTTGAGAGTATGTTTCTGTGGTTCCTTTAAAACAAGAAATAGCGGTGACAATAGTTGTCCAGTAGCCGATATTAGTGGTTGTATTGGGTAACTGTGCGTTGTTGCTGATACAGATTGAACCAGACATTGCACTTGCTTTTCTCCTTCAACTGCTAACGTTCTTCCAGAATTCATTTCTAGCTGGAATCCGCTCTTATCTGAATTATATAAATTTTGTAGTCTAATTCTTGGTATGCATGATTGAATATCAGCGACAAATGTATCTGTTTTAGTTTTAAGTGCTGCACTACTTTCTAGTGTTTTTCTTGTTGTGAACTTATTTATTTTCCTAGATACTATTCTGTGTACTTGCTTAAATTTTAATAACCAACTTCTAGAAGCTTTGAATCTAACATCATCAAAACCAATTTCTTTTTCAGCTTGTAAGGCCCATCGTATTATATCTTGATCATGAATAATTGAACCACTGTCGACAGGCACTTTAAAATTATCCAGGGTATACTGACAAATTTGTGCTATTTTTTCTCTATAAGTGCCACCTTTATTAATTGTATGAGCCCAACGATGTAGCTGACTAATGGAGGATACTTTTTTGAATCTGTTTTGCACTGTTTTGAGATTTAAATTTTCCTTCCTTTTGCCACTTCTCCCAAATTCTACGACTCTTTGTAATCAAAATCTATTTCTTCTGTATCTTCTATATACTGATTTTTTGGTGCTTCGTCCGGATCAGGAAAATGATGTTATGATCTTTATACTTTTCTTGAAAATCTAAAGAGTTTTCAGTAATCATGTCTACATTATTAAAATCATTTGTTGCATCTATTAAAATATATTTTATTTTTTCCACTAATTGTGTTTCACGATAGTTCATCACACCATCTGGTATGTTTAACGTTTGGAAATATGCTAATAATAAGTTTAGAACATTTATCGGACTAATTTTCATCTTTCAATCTGAAATAAAAACAAGCGATAAAATTTATGCAAGAAGCTGCATTTTTGCGTTTAAGACAGAACTGCTGCATTTCTACTAGAATAAAAGCGTGTGAGTGAAAAATTAAATGAAATTATTAATTCATGCATTGAATCTATTGAGAATACAGGCCTGCTAACCTGTGCCCTGTATACTGTCGTCTCCTAATATTACCTCCACTCTTGTGTTCGACAGTACTTTGTTGTAGGGCGGGCTCCACCCGCCCTCCGGCTTTAGACAGTGCTCTAACAGAGCGTAAGCGAGCAGCATTGGCTTGTATTTGTATGTGCGAAGTCTCCTAATAAATATCTATGTACTTGTGTGAAGTGTGTGTGCGGGTTTTATTACACCTTCTCGATTCCGAGCGTCTACCATCCACCATATCCTCTACAGGTGATGGGTCCAGCAGGAGTCATGGATATACACAAGGAGGAGAAAGAAGCGACCGAGAGAACTGTGACGGAGAGGGAGATTGCAACCGATAGAGAGGCGACTGATGAAGCTCACCGAGGTAAGTGAGATTTCAAAAGCGATAAATAGAGACAGTGCGCGACCGTTAGAAAAATCAAGCTTGTTAGAAGCGACGAGAGAAAAACGCGTAATACCGGTAAATAGAGTTTGTTCGCGGTGTTTTTCGTGCGGCTGTGCATAGTGATACGGTTAAAAAACGAAAAGTAATTCGCCAAATTCGCCGAAGTGCGATGGGCGAATGCGTCCCGGTGTCGCGGCGCGCTGACCCGTGCCACAGGCTTAACGCGCACGCGGACCCCCAACGAGTAAAGATGGCAGCGCGCCGGGAGCCTCTCTGTGTATGCGCGTGAGCGTGAGAGAGAGAGAGAGAGAGAGAGAGAGAGAGAGAGAGAGAGAGAGAGAGAGAGAGAGAGAGAGAGAGAGAGAGAGAGAGAGAGAGAGAGAGAGAGAGAGAGAGAGAGAGAGAGCGGCATGTTCGCGTGTGCCTGCGTCAGGGAGAGAGAGAGAGAGAGAGAGAGAGAGAGAGAGAGAGAGAGAGAGAGAGAGAGAGAGAGAGAGAGAGAGAGAGAGAGAGAGAGAGAGAGTCTCGAGCGGGCGAAATGGCAGCGCGCGACATGTTCGCGTGTACCTGCGTGAGAGACAGAGAGAGAGCGCGCGATCCTCGAGCGGAAGTCATAGCAGCGCGCGGTATATTCATGTATATCGGCGCAGGAGCGAGAGAGAGAAAAACGATGCGCGAGCTTGTCAGCGGTCGTGTATCGTGTGCGCGCGCTAGGAGGGAGAGCGGCGTCGGTCGGTCTCCCGCATCAAGGCGCAAGAGAGGAAGCAGCGACAGAGCTCCCGCATGTAAACCGCGAGAGGGGAAGGAAAGAAGAAGGGCTGTTAAGGAAAAGTGAGAGAGGCAGCTATGGAAAAGGCTGTACGACGGGATCGTGCGAGTGAGGCAAGCAAGTGGGAGAGGTAGTGCGTGTATACTATTTCGGGGAAAAGCGCGCAGCGACTTTGCGACTAGATAAATTGATAGTATATCTATACGACGACATGAGACAGAAAGCGAACCGGAAATTTTTGGGAAACGCACAGCTGCCGAATATGCTTCGCGAACTATCTCTAAATAAAAATTAACATATGCATATAAATAACAAAAATTATTGTTATATGAGGCGTTTCACGTCAGCTCTCCAGGCGCGGCGTGCGAGCGCGAAATCATGCTGTTTTCAGCTTGTGTTTGAAGGGCTAAGATGTATCTAAAAAAAATAATCCCCAAGTGATTTCGATGTATTTTTCCTCAGCTTTCCGATGGTGCTATTAGTTTCTCAAAATTTTTCAATTCTAACCTCAAAAAACATAAAATGTGTTATATCTCAAAAACTATATTTTTAATATTTTTTTTACCTGCTAGATCGAAAGAGGAGGAATTTTTACATGGATATAGCCTTTTTCTACATAGGAATTTTTTGATTTTTTCGAGATATTATTCAAGAAATACTTAGAATTGAATATATATATGAAACAAATCTCGAGTTATTTCTGCGCACGCAGGAGGAGATTTTTGAGTTCCGGAAATTATATGGGGACGGAAAAATGAGCGTTACCATGGAAGAGAACCAAGTCATGTTTATACATGAGTCCGGCAAAACTCATGAACTTGGTACGTCTGAAGAAAAGTTACTTGCAATTAAAATTGAAAATTATGAATAAGTGTAAAAGCGAATGTGCACTTAATTGTTTTAGAATTTAGTTGTCAATTTGAAACCCTATGTAAACTCGTAATGTTTGTGTTCGGCACAGTTTGTTTATTAATAGATTTTTACAGCTATGGCGTTTGTGACATCGGAGGAGCAACTCATCTTGAAAAATGCTATTGAGAAGACTGAGTTGGAGGGCAGAGAACTTTTGATACCATACTGTAAAGATAAGTCGACCTCCCAAAATAGCGACGGTGTAGCAACAGAGCTGAAAGTGAGACTGAAGCGACCAGGGCGAGTTCGGTACCGAATGAGACGGAAGGCGATGGACAGCGAAAAATTGGAGCGGATGAGAGCGACGGCTGTATACAGCGACACTGTGAAGGCGATGGAGAGATAGCGACAGGAGTAAATGACGAGATTTTAAGAGGTAAACCAAGTATAAAAGACGTACAAAAATTAAATCACAAGATATATGTGAATAAAAATATATCAAAATTTAATAAAGAAAATCTAACTAGTAAAAACATTAATGATAATAATACTGTAGCGATACAGGAGCAGCTCCAAAACATCTCAACACAGATGGTTGAGTTTAACCTTAGGATGAGCGAACTGATGAGCGACAGTAAAGCGAGAGATGAACGACTGAATCGAGTGGAACAACATTTGAAAGCGACTGAAGCTCAGGTAAGAAAATCCGATAATAAATCGACAGATGGAATTGACATTTTTGAAAGAAAGGATTTTCATAATTCTACAGCGATAATTCCTGAATTAAATAAAATTAGCTCGGAGGATATCTTGCGTATAGTACAAAAAGATATTAATAAATTAAATCTAGATACGAGCAAAAACGACAGTATTTCGACTGATGTATCGCGAGTGTTAAGAGATACAATCCGGGCTGAATTTAATACTAAAGACTCAAGCATGCGACGGGAGTATAAATTGACTGATAAAACAAAATACGAGCATTTTGTGGACTTTTTGAAGTCAGCATTTAGAGCGAAGGATTTGTTGTACGTGATAGATCAGAGTGTATAGGCGACCGTTGATTTGGATAAAACTATCAAAGAGAGACATAAATTCAAAGTTCTGGATGCAATCATAAATCGTATTGATCAAATATATCATGCGAAAGTAATAGATATTCAGAATCCGCTAGAATTGCTCAAACGAATTAAAGAAATAAAGGTAAATGAAACTAATGTAACGTCTATAACATTACGTAGACAGCTTTATAGTTTACAATACAATCCGTCGAAGGAAAAAGCGAGTGTTTTTATTGACAGATTCGAGGATGTAGTTAGATCTTATAATAATCTCACTGAAGTCGATGATTTACCCGAAATTGAGAAAAAGGACGCCTTTTACAGTGCAGTCGTAAGCGCAATGCCGCAAATAATGAATATCGACTTCATGACAAGAAGCATGGCTGGTAAACGATTAACATACGATAGTGTAAAGTTGTATATTATGCAGGTGGAGAGCATCAAGATGCAGATGGCGACGGCAGTAACAGATAGCAAATCTGCACACTTCAGTAACATGAACAGGACCAGATTTTATGAATGCGACGGATTTGGACAGAAATCCAATACTTGCCCCAGACTCGGCACTGGAAAAAAGCAGCGTTTTTAGTGCAAGTAGTTCTGTGATCATATCGCCGCCAATTGCCCACAGCGACTGCAGTGACAGCAGGACCAGCAAAGCGACGGTTCAAGATACGAGAGTGTACGATACCGACCTTATAACCATGGAGGTAGAGGTAGCCGAGGTCGTAATAACGGAGTTAAACGTAAAGGCGACAGTATAGAAAATCAAAGCGATTCAAAAAGACCGAGATAGGTCAGGCAAAGCATGCGGGGAAACTGGAGAGGTCGAGGAAGAGGTGGCGGGAAAACTGAAAGTGTAAAAGCAAAAGACGCGGCGACTGATGGCGATAATAGTAAGTATTCAAATGTAACCCCACAAAATGTAAAAACTCATCTTGCAACAGAGACGCGTGCATTAAATCAGTTTGTAAATAGCAATGTTCTATTATCTCGATTTTTTATAGATACCGGAGCGACACAACATTTAACAAATTCGAGACTGATTTTCAAAAGTTATAGAGGAAAGAAAGACGCAATAAAATGTGCGAATAAAAACGAAAATGCGAACTTAAAAACGGAGGGAGTAGGTGCAGTTGAAGTACATGCGAATGATAATAAATTACTGAAAGTAGACAACGTAATCTATGCTGAAAATTTGTCAGAGAACCTATTGTCACTGCGACAGTTTACCGATTTGGGACTGTGCGTTTATCGTGATGATAAACAAATTGATATTTATGATCCTGTATCCAAAGAATGCTTTCTATCGCGTATTTATGAGAAACCATATTGGATGATAGAATTTGAAATTAATAAAGCGAATATTGACTGTAACTTAAATAAAAACAGGATAATAGTCTATGTAGCTATGAGAAACATGACTAAACGAAAAGCGACTGAAACAGTAGAAGCATGCGAAAAGGAAAATGATAATGAAAATAAAGACGGAAAATCAAATGAAATGATTTGTTCAGACTTTGAAAATACAATACGAGACAGAAAACGAAGTGATATAGATGAAGCGACTGAAAATGAAAAACCAGTGTGCGACGTAGAGTTGGAAGAAAAATTGAACAAATCGCAAGTTAATAATCATGCAATACTCTGGCATGTGCGTATGGGACATGCATCAATTGGATATTTGAAGGAATTGCAAATAAAATTTCCAGAAATCGAAGACTTGAAAAGAACAGTATTTGATGATTCAATTCGAAAATGCGAAGTATGTATGATCTCTAAAATAAATTCCCTACCATTTAAGGGGGTCATAGACCTATAGGCCTTTGAGGTCAAAACCACTTAAAAAAATAAAATAAAACATAATTAGTTACATATATTAATAGTATATTATAAGTAGGTACAATTTCTGATAAAATAGCCCAAGATATAATCCATAGACCAATTTTACTCAGAGATATTGCATTGCCAAGATTTTTCCTTTGGCGTAGTTTTTAAAAATAAGTACTCCACAAATTTTCATGAGACAAGGCCTAAAATACTCTAAATTCATCCAGTTTTCTATCTAAGAGTTGAAAATATCAAATTTCCTGAAACAAAAATTTTTTAATGGAAAAAACTACTTTTAATTCATGAATTTTATGAATTTTTATGTTTTTTTGTGGATTTTAGCATTTCAAAAATATTACTTTCCAAAAATGTTATATTTCCAACTCTTACGTAGAAAACTGGATGAATTTAGAGTATTTTAGAGTATTTTATGTAGAATATTCTACATAAAAATGTTTCATTTTGTCGAATCCAAAATCTCAATCAAAGCTTATAATAGTACAATATATTTATAAATTAGCGGTAGATCCATTTTCTGAAACCATTACTTCACTATTATGTTTGGCGTATTATACAAAATCTGTAGATATCTGATGGATATTACAATAATGCTTTACTGGTTTAGGAAATATAAACTTAATTTTATCATAGCGAGTTAGAATTAGTGATCTGTTCTAAAATTTTCTGACCAAAGCCGATGTTTTTATTTTCTTTCGCTCACATGTATTTTTCTTTCTTTTAATTAAACTGAATCTTGGTATAAATAAATTGCTATTCATAGAGATTATTGACACTACGGTCTCATTTTCAAGTTACTTTAAAACTTTAACAAAACACTCACTATCCATTTGTATTAAACACTTTCACAAACTAATTATTAGATGTACTTTTAAATACAATATAGTGAATCTTTACTTTCGCATAAACTCAAGAGTGCAAAAATTCAAAATTAATTGAGAAATGCCGTATAAAGAAGTTTAAAATCACAGTGCTTATGTGATGTCAGCTGTGTTTACATTGATTCTAGCAGTTTGTTATGTGTAGGTATTACTTATAGTTTATGGTTATGGAACAAAAAGGAGAGTACATTGCTATCAAAAATTGACTGATCAATTTCGAGTAAAGTGGTCAAAATCTACGGTCAAAAACCAATCCACTATATTTCAAATTAAAACGTAGGTTACTTTAATGTTTAATAGATAATAAAAGAAAATCAAGTTTTTCGTCTTTTTATAGGTGTCTATCTTCTTGAGCTATCACGTACATTAAAATTTTTTTTTTATTTATGAACCACACTTTTTTAGGTTCAGAATAACATATATAATTGAAAAATCAAATAAAAAAAAATTAATTTTTTGACATATTTTAGGTATATGACACCCTTAAGACGGTATGACAGAGAGCGACAGAACCTTTACAGATCATTCATACTGATGTTATGGGTATGATAAGTCCTGCTATGTACCCAAAACCCAAAACGATCCAAATATATTTCTGTCTTCGTAGACGATGTTTCTCGTTTAGCCATGGCTTATCTAATGAAAACAAAAGATGAGACAGGATACTGTTTCGAATCTTGTGTGCGAAGTGCCCGAAATTTGCTAGAAAAAGACGCAAAAGTTTGTTATTTGCGAAGCGATCAGGAAACGGAATTCACGGGTGGATATACAATTGAAGTTTCGATGCGACTGGGTGCTGAATTACAGTTAGCGTGTCCCGATACGCCCCAACATAATGGTGTTTCCGAAAGATTTAACCAAACGGTCCAGAGGAAAGTGCGAGCGCTGATGTATGATTCTGGACTTCCGGAAAATATGTGGGATCTAGCATTAAATGCGGCACTATATGCATATAAAAGAACACCACACGCGTCGAACAATATGGTATCACCTATTCATGTCTTTAAACTAAATCACAGAGTAGATATTGTGCAGTATTGTGCAGCTTAGGCGTTTTGCATGTATTGCATACATGAAAATACAGAGAAAGACTGGTCCAAAATTTAGATTTATTGGATGAAGAGTTGTGTTAGTGGAATACAAAGAGACCGATTACCTACTGTTCAAACCAAAAGAAGGAAAAATGTACGAGAGCCGTGCTGTCAATTTCAATGAAAAACTTGTGTTTGGAAACAAATACAAAAAGACAGAGATAAACGACTGGGAGACTTTAAACTCTGAAATCGATACAAACACCTGGTTTGTTAAGTTTGAAAATGAAACAATCGAAATGGAGGGAGAGACAAATGGAAGTCGTGGTCGTCCGCGAAAGTTAAGAGAATCACACCTAAAGAGACGGAATCAAGTGATGAAACGACTCATGCACTATTGGGCGAAATAAATGGTGATCCTGTAAATTATCAAGAAGCCATGAAAGCGACTCATAGATTGAAATGGACCGAAGCGGTTAAGGAAGAAATTGATTCAATGTACAAAAACAAGGTATGGAAATTAGACGGCCGAAAAACTGTACCAAGCGACGGTAAGCGACAAAACATCATCGATTCGAGATGGGTGTTGAAAAAAAAGATTGAGTTTGATGGCAATCTCAGATATAAAGCTCGCTTGGTCATTCGCGGTTTTAAGGACAAAAATGAGTATGATTTACAGGAGACGTATGCGCTAGTCTCTCGTTTACCTCTGATACGTATGATGCTTACAATAGCAAATAAATACAATATTGAACTCTGTTAGATGGATGTTAAGACAGCATTTTTGAACGGCCACTTGCATGTTCCAGTCCACAAGCTGGAAAAGGCCTTGTATGGTCTGAAAGTGAGCCCAAAATACTGGAATGAGAAATTCACTGAAATTGTAATGAAATTTGGATTGAAATCAGACAATAACGAGCCTTGTCTATTTACCTGGCGTGAAGGTAATACATTTCTGATTCTGATTCTGTATGTCGATGACATACTAGTGGCATGTAACGACAGAGAGAAAATGCGAGTGATGAAACAGAATCTTAGTAGTTTTGAAATGACTGATATAGGAGAACCTAAATCATTTCTTGGATTGGAAATCAAAACAGATAGAGAAGCGGGAGTATTAAAAATCAACCAAGAAAAGTATATCATGGAAATGATAACCAAATTTGGATTTCAGAACATGCACCCACAACGAACACCTATGATTACAAACTAAGTTGCAAATCGAGAACGAAAGGAGCGAGAAGAGACTGAAAATATTGACACTCTGGTAACGATGGAAAGTAACGAGAACATACCCTATCGAGAAGCGATAGATACACTGTTATACCTAGCAAACACATGCAGACCGGATATAGCTTATGCGGTTAACGTATTAAGCAGACATCAAATTAATCCTACGGATAGCGACTGGCAAGGCGTGAAGCGAGTGTTTAGATACCTTAAGAGTACTCAAGCTGTAGGTTTGACTTATTTAGGTAAAGACCACATCTTCGAGGGTTGCTCAGATGCGAGTTTCGGCGACTGTAAGGGTTTTCTGACAACAAGTGGCTATGCCATTAAACTCTTTGCAGATGCCATGCTTGGAGAACATGCGTAAACAGCGATATGTTGCACTATCCACATGTACTGTGGTCATGTGCGACTGTAGCCAAGAATTGATTTCAATTCATAATACTTTGAAAAATGTGCTATCCAGAGAGTTTACGCCAATCACATTGTGGTGCGATAATCATTCAGCTAAGTCGAATGTTAAGGCTGGAAGCAGTAATAAGTTGTGACATATGACCAATATAAAAGAGAATTACGTGAGAACATGCGTTAAGCGACAGCTCGTACAATGGGTCACATCGAAAGAACAAATGGCAGATGTATTGACCAAACCCTCGCCATTTAAATTGCATGAAAAATTAGCTGAACTAATTTTAAATAAGTAATCTTTCTTTTTATTCATACTTTTGAATTTATATTGCATATATCAAGTAGAGAAAAGGAGCGACGACGACGAGAATCCAACCCGAAAGGCGATTTGGAAGGTGACACAGCTTCAGCGGAGGGAGTATTGAGAATACTTGCCTGCTAAGCTGTGCCCTGTATACCGACGTCTCCTAATATTACCTCCACTCTTGTGTTCGATAGTACTTTGTTTTAGGGTGAGCGCCGCCCCGTGCGCCAGCTTTAGTCAGTGCTCCAATAGAGCGTAAGCGAGCAGCATCGGCTTGTATTTGTATGTGCGAAGTCTCCTAATAAATGTGTAAAGTGTGTGTACGGGTTTTATTACACCTCGACTTCGAGCGTCTACCATCCACCATATCCTCAACAGGATCAAATTCCTTCATTTTATTATTTTAAAATATTTTATATCAGTTATACTGTTTTCTTAATATTTTAGAGAGAATTTTTAATACAAACAAGTTGTATCTTTTTGATATCAATAACTTTTGTATTTAACATTTTATCCTAAAATTTATAGTAAAAGAAATGTTATACTTTAAAACCATGCTGATACAAAAATCCAATAAAAACTAATGTAAATATAATGGAAGCAAATTAAAAATACGTGAATTGTAAATGGGCGAAAAATTCGTATTTTACTTCTTAATTTTAGAGCTACTTTTAATAAAGGCGTAAAATTAAGGTGTAAAACACGCATTTTACACTCAGTGTGCTATAAATTTTCGAAAATGTTATCACTTGATATTCAAACACTGCATTGAATTTCAAACATTTGAATTGAATTATTTTTGTACAAAATCTTAAAAGAAAAAAATATTGATTTTCAAAAATTTATTTTACGTATCTTTTGATTGTTTAATTATAAAGATAAAAATATTCAACTGTTACTTGAACTTTTTTTTAATTGATTTGCTGTAAGATTAGAGATTTTGTTTTTTTCGTCATTTGTCTGTTACCTTCTAATTAATGATTTTTATTTTCTATAAATTTTGCTCTGGTGAAAATATAAGTCCTTCTTGTATAGCAGTCGTGCTTAAAAATGAATAAACAATAATTATTACAACACTACTTTTACAGTCCAAACCGCTAAACAAGAGACTGTAATGTAAATATCAAAAAAAATTTTATTTTTGAAGAAATATAGGAAAAATTAATAAATATAGATACAGAATTTTTTCTCAACAAAAAATTCCTAAAAAATAGCCCCTTAACTGCATAACACCCATAAGCGGCTTCGAGTTTATTTTGAAAAAGCGAAACACACAACTTTATGTATTTATATGTACAAATGTAACAGTTAGCAAGAAGATGTTAGAAAAAAAGAAAATACTCACGTACTTAAAAAAAATACTGTTAAAAACTAATTATTTTTTAGCTACTTCTCAAATTGAAAAAAACTTTTATTCACTTTGAAATTAAATCATTTAAAATCCATGTACGATCACCAAAGAAAATTTTTCTCGACTGTGCGATGCCACTGACAAAAACATACTATTAATACTTTCCAGTTTGTAAGTATGGCATCTACAGAGCTTACTTACTTGAGTAAAAATAACGAAGATAGCAATTAAAGGGAACATTTAAATAACATTTAAATGTATACATTTATTCTAAACATAATTGCTGATTCACACATTTTGTCAACAATACAACCTGTTCTCGAATTCACCCACGAACACAACGAAATCGGATAGAGCATAAAATTCTGAACAAAAGGTTTCTCTACAATTTTTTCATAGGATCAATATTTACAGGTGTTGTTATTAACTAAAAATTAACATGTAACAGCCAATGAGCGTCGCCGGCGTGGTGCATGGCGGGAAGTGGGCGGAGCACATGCACCGGGGCTGGAGGGGAAGGAGAGGCCCAGACGCTAGAGGGGGCATGCATGGCTATCCGAATACGTTCAGCAGGCCCAACTCCCCCTCACTCTCTCTCTCTCTCTCTCTCTTGCACTCACTCGCACTTCCTTGCTCCCTCTTCCGTTCTTTACGTACTAACTCACTTTTTCGCTCTCTCTCGTGCTCTCTCTCGCTCTCTCTCGCTCTCTCTCGCCGAATCTTGCACTCACTTGCACTTTGCCACTCCCTCGTCCGTTTTACGTATACTGATAGAAAGTATCATTTCCAATAAAGTCGGTGACTTATCTGTTAATAATAAGCATTTGATAAAAGTTAAAGTAACGTGCATTAACAGCTAAGGAATTAATCCATTGCCACAAGTACTTTATAAAACGCCATTTCTTAACTGTTAAGAAACTTATGGAATGCGTGGTCTAGGGGTTCGGGGTAGCCGACGATGGAGTGTATGTGGTGCGCTACGAAGTTTTTGACCTCTAGGTTTCAGACCGTATCCACTGATTGATCTAGATGTTCGGGGTAGCCAATAATGGAGTCTTGGTGGTGCGCACCATAGTTTTCACCGTTCACCACTATTTCGATGTGTTCCAACATCTAGAGGCAAAAAACTACGGAGCGCAGAACTTAGATATCGTCATCAGCTACCACGAATACCTAGAGCACGAATCTGTTGCATCCTAAGATCTAAACGCAAAAAACTACGGAGCGCACCACCTAGACTCCATACATCGGCCACTCCGAATACCTAGACCACGCATTCGTGAATTTCCAACACCTAGACGCAAAAATCTACAATGCGCACCACCTAGACTCCATTATTGGCCACCCCAAACACCTAGACCACGCGTTCCATACGTTTCCTGGCAGTTAAGAAATGGCATTTTGTAAAGTACTTGTGGCAATGGATTCATTCCTTAATTGTTAATGCACGTGACTTTAACTTTTTTCAAATACGTATTCATTAACAGTTAAGTCACCGACTTTATCGGAAATGATTCTTTCTATCAGTATACGTAAAAAACGGAAGAGGGTGTGACCAAGTGTGAGCGAGTGCAAGATACGGCGAGTGAGCGCAAGAGAGAGCGCAAGAGAGAGCGATGCAGTGGCCGAAAAAGTGAGTGTATACGTAAAGAATGGAAGAGGGAGCGAGGAAGTGCGAGTGAGTGCAAGATACGGTGAGAGAGAACGAGCGAGCGAGAGAGAGAGTGAGAGAGAGAGAGTTGGGCCTGCTGAACGTGTTTTCGGATAGCCGTGTATGCTCCCTCCAGCGGGCGGGCCTCTTCTTCCTCTCCAGCCCCGGTGCATTAGCTCCACCCACTTTCCCGCCACGCGCCGTGCCGTCGACGCTCATTGGATGTTACATGTTAATTTTTAATTAGTAACAACACCTGTAAATATTGATTCTATGAACAAATTGTAGAGGAACTTTTTGTTCAGAATTTTATGCTCTATCCGATTCCATTGTGTTCATGGGTAAATTCGAGAACAGGTTGTATAAGTGAAAAAACTTTTAGCAATGGAATTATCATTTAATTCATGACAACATTCATTAAACTAATAAATATATATAAATTTCAGTTTAAAAAGAATATAAAAATAATAATAATAATAATTTATAATTATTATTATTATTATTTTTTCTTTCCCAGTTACTAGGTGAATCTTCCGGGCTGCCCGTCCTTACTTTGGAGGTGGAGGAAGAAGGGGGGCCCAGTAAGACCATCACGGAGTTGCCGACTCCGTGGTGTGAGGAATGTCTATGCCCTAAGTACCCAAAATCTATCCCTACGGCAGCCTCGACCCGGAACCGCTTTCGCATTACTTCAGGTCGGGCCGCAGCCCTACCGCACCAGGGGCATCATCCGCCCTTCATACGTTCTTTCTTTTTACGGTGCCCTATCTAATCATTTAAGCATCCGTCTCGGGTTTTCGCGTGTAGTATCCCTTCGATGAAGGTATTTATCGCGTCCCATCGCTCTTTCCCTGAAAGCATGCATTCGATCACCACGTCGGGCGAGAATCGCTCTACCATCACCTCCAATCGTTATCTTTCCGCGGCCCACCAATTACACGCGAAAAAGGTGTGATCCGCGTCATCCCTCTCGTGCCCGCAGTATTTACGTTTCGGCGTATTTATTTTACCTAATTTAAATTGGTAATATCGGAAGTATCCATGTCCTGTCAGGAACTGCATAAGGTAAAAGTTAACCTCTCCATACTTCCGTCCCAGCTATCTCGTTATGTATTGAATCAATAGATAGGTATCCACCTCTCATGTCAAGTTTCTAGCGTCTGGGCGGGCTTCGCCCTCCGCTTCCGCCCGTCCTACTTCTGCGCTCCTATCGTAGATCTGCTTCCGTTCCCGTGCGAGCAGGTCGATCGGAACGATACCAGCAATCACCGCCATCACCTCTTCCGACACCATCCGATACGCACACGTAACTCTCAGCGCACCTCGCCGCTGCACCGCCACGATTCTCTTCCTGTACTTGAAAACTTCCATGGCATCAGCCCAAATCTCCGCTCCATAGAGGAGTATAGAGTTGACCGTCGCCATGAGGAGTCTTCTCTTAGATATCCGTAGGCCTCCAACGTTGCGCATTAACCTACTTAACGCCACTATACGTGCTTCTGCCTTTGGCGTACGTTACTTCCCTGATGTGGGACCAAAAGCAATGCTTTGAGTCCAGGGTGACCCCTACATACTTCGCAGTCGGCCTCGTAATTACTAACTCGGATCCTACGTACATCGGTAGTATCGTAGGGATCTCGTTACGTGTCAATAGTATTACCTCGGTTTTCGCCAGCGCGTTAGTCACTCGTTTCATTATCTGGCACAAGATAAGTTGTACCAAGTTCGCGTTCCGTGCTTCTACCACCACCGCGACGTCATCTGCGTATCCTGCGAGAAATGACTCGTTGGGCATGTCCAGGCGCAGCAAATCGTCGTACGACGCGATCCAAAAATCGAGGCCCAACAGTGATCCCTGTGCAACGCCTGCCATAATTTCCTTAATCACCATCCCTTCGCTCGTCTCGCTAATGAGTTCGCGATCCCGGAAGTAGTCTTCTGCTATACGTAGTATGTAGGGTGGGACCCCGAAGCCCCTCAGCGTTGCGAGCAGGTCTGCCCAGCGTGCCGAATTGAACGCGTTTTTAACGTCCAGCGTTGCTACCAACACCAGCGATCGCGCTCCGTGACATCGTTCCCTTGACCGCTCCACCGCCGCGGTAACCGATCATATCGCGCCTATCGTCGATAAACCCTTTCTGAATCCATGCTAGTTTTCCGATAGACCCCCTGACTGTTGTATCGCGATCTTGATTCTGCTCCTTCGTAGCGCGTCCATACCCTTGCCTATCGTGTCTAATAGGCTAAGCGGCCGATATGCGGACGGGGATGTCATGTCCCCCTTCCCCTTGCTGATAAGGACAAGTTTCGCCCTTTTCCAACGACTGCTGAAAACACCTTCCGTGAGGCATACGTTGTAGGTATCCAGTAAGGTTTCCGGGCATCGTGAGGCGATGGCCTTTAAAACCTCCACTGGAATCCCATCGGGGCCTGGCGCTCTGCCGCTCTTAAGAGATCTAATCGCTACCCGTAGCTCGGCCTTAATAAACGAGGGTATATCCTTCTGTCGCACGTCATCATACAGAGTCTCTTCCCTCGACGGATGCTCAGGGAAAAGCCCGTCAACTATCTTACTTATCAACCGCGCTTCCTTTATCTTCGGTGGCTTCATTGCCCCTATTCTACGAGTTACGATTTTGTAGCCTGGTCCCCACGGATCGGAGTTAACTTCGCCGCACACCTCTTTCCAGCATCGTCGCTTACTGGACTTAATCGCGAGCCTTAGCCTTTTCTGTGCCTCTTTAAAGTCAGCGTTGAAAACGGTGGCCTCGTGTCGTTGCCGCGCGCGCTGTGTCCGTCTGCGAAGCCTCAAGCATACTTTACTTAACTTCGCGATCTGCTCCGTCCACTAGTACGCTGGTTGGCGGCGGTTTCCATTTCCGCTTCGCGGCATAGAGGCATCGCATGCTCTACTATAGCTGACGTTGCCCTGGTCACCTGGGCTTCCTCACGCTCCCGGCCTGATAAATCATTTTCGTCGGACCTTTGTGGTACCCTTAGCCATTCTACTAGCCGATCCACGTTTAATCGATGGGCGTTCCTACTCGGTAATGGTCTGCTCGCTTGGAGTATACCTACATTATAGAAAACCGTAAACGTGATGTACTGGTGATCACTGCCTGACTCTTCCTCCAAGACCTGCTCGTTACTAATCCTCGGTACTGAGTTGCTCAGGTGCGAAAGTGACGTCTGGTATGGATTCGCCGACCCTGGGGCGTCGATAGGTAGTTACCGTGCCCACGTTCGCAACCTCCAACCCTAATCTAGCGGCCATCCCGAGTAAATCCCTGCCCCAACTGTTCGTCTCCGGCATATCCCATTCTATCACCCTTGCGTTAAAATCTCCTGCAAACAGTAGGAGGCCAGAGATATTCACGCTCACGTAGGTAACATCCCCGACGCGCGCCCATACTAAACCCTCCCCTTTGCCTCGTCCGGTAATCTTTAACCTATGTCTACCCAGACCACCGCTGTGTCGGTCTCGTCCGCTAACCACGTGGTCGTATTGCGAGCCCGATGCCTATACTGTTCGATAACCAATGACACGTCCGCGAGCCCTTGGATCACTCGAATAATGAGCAGGTCGTCAGCGAGTACGGCGCCATTCGTGTTTATTTGTAGAACCGTCGTCAGTTTTTAGGCCGCTTTAACTTTTCTAGCTCGTCCCTGAAAGCGACGCATGTCCCCGTGGCCGAGAAGTGCGCTAGCTCGGTGGCCGCAACCCCGCGTTTTTTACACAAGAAGCAGGCCTGACCATCTGGTCTCGCATGACAGTCCTTGGCCACGTGATCTGGTTTTCCACATTTCCTACATAATGCACTACGATCCTCGTCCTTACAGTCCTTTTTCAGATGCCCAAAGTCTTGGCATCTGAAACATCGCAGAACCACTATTCGCTTTCTAACTCGGTAGCTGAAATAACCTATTTTAATCCTTCCTATCTTTAGGAGAGTGGGTACTAACGTTACACGTGAGTAGTATTCCCCCCCGCTATGGGCCGTCACAACAAACTTGACCTTAACCGCAGGCGCCAGCTAGGGGGTCAAGGTCAAAATGTCACATACAGACGTGGATATGCGTGTGTGTGTACTTCTTTCAGTCGGTTATTTGATATACATACGTAATCAAATTACATATTGCGTCAGCATATTAAAAATATTTATGAGTATCTAATTTCAACTAATTTTTATTCTTTTAATTAAATAATTTAATAATACTTATTCAAAAAATATTCAAATGTAAGCTAGCTTCATGTCGTGAAATGAAATTTAATTTATATAAATTACAATTTAGAAATGTAAATTAAAAATTAACGTCTTTAAAAATATAATAAGTTTGGATTAAGAGGAAAGCAAGGAAGACAAAAAGAAGTACATAGTAAGTATATTCAAATTTTTCTATTTGTTATCAGATAATGTAGTATTTAATACATCAACAATTCTTGACATGTGTAATGATACAATCTCATACAATACATCAGCAACATCGCACTTAGGTAGGGACGCTTGATCTTTTTCTTTACATTACTTTTCTACACTAGAGGTTATTTCATCTATTACATCATCATCAACTAAATTTACAACGTCTTTTACAATACTAGGTATATACAGTTATATTTGTACTTCATGCATGAGACTACTTTTATTTTTAATAAAATCCATAACGTCGCAGGTAAGATATCCTACACTACTCGCAATAGAATTTAAATATTTAAGATGAGTATCGATACACTTTATAATAAATTCTTGGAGACAATCAAAAGTATTTATCTTTTTTCATTACTAAGCTATGACGAAACCGCTTGATTCGACCAACACCAGGCCTCCTGTCTTCTTCAATTTCGATTGCTTTGTCCTGGTAACTTGTGGTGAATTTTAAAGTCCAACCGTTTCCGTAAATTTTCTGATCCTTTAAACTATTATCAAGTCCACGAAAATATTTATCAATGTCGTCGAAACTTGTTTTGAATTCTGCCCAGTCATTGTATAAAAACGCAACACCTTCAAAGTCATTCGATAATAGTCGAACCACAGGTTTGTAGTACTCGTCGTCGAACTTGTCCACAAGCTCGTCGTATTCCAAACCAACAATTACCTTCTTGGTGAACGATTTATTTAAGGCGTACAATGTACAAAAGACTTGATGTAGGTGTTTTGCATCTCGTGGTAGGGTCGACATGGCGATCCGCGTATCTGAAGCTTAATTAAGGTTAAAAAAGTGCAGACGTTTAAGAAGTAAAGAACGACATGAGCAAGGTTAAACAATGACGCACATGCAGTTGAAACGGTTAAATTGCCATGACACTCGTTGTATCGTCTTACATCAAAACTTCTTTCGCGTGATAATGGAGATGCTGACAATTATAACAAAGACATTTTAGAGCGAGAGTTTTGTAAACATCTGACGAAGCATCCACTGTTGCCAATGAAATTTCCGTCAGCTTTTTTATAGCGCACATAGCGTCTAACCACATTATCATTTTTCTCCAAGTTGACAGAAAAATTATCCAGAAACTTCTTGAAACCTAAACCATTACTCATATAGCTTAAAAACATAATACAATATTGACCACATACATCGGATGCGTCATTTTGAAGGTGTATTGCGTTCCAATGAAATATTTTACAATTTTTTCGCAAACGGCTTATGTGATCAGGTATTAATTAATAGGTGGTAATCCGAAACTATCAAAGTATAGACCGTTAGGAGATCTATCGACGTTGAACCCAACGCAATGCATGCCAGGCTTGGTATGGTCGTCAGTGTTAACGATGAACGCCGTCGGCTTGGTCCACACCCGCGGGATTTGATCGGCTGGGAATACACCTACAGCATGCGACTGGATTGGTGAAAGGATCTTTAATATTTGAAGGCTGTCCATTGTGAAGATCGATTAAATTTTTATTTAGATAACGAAGGTGTGAAGATAAGTAGCCCTTTCAAACGATAAGAGTGATTTAACGCACATCGATATTTATGACCCGAAAATTTGAAAGCGTGATGAATACAATATACATTAGATGATAACTTATCGAACGGAGGACAATCTACGTTATACTCCAAATTGATGATTTCGTTTGCTATAATTTTATGAAGCATCAACCACTTTTCGCTGCCTCTAACGTAAATTTTTCGAGCACTTTTTGATAAATCTTGCAGAGTTTTATGAAACACTTTCAAATCAACTTCACCTTCCAAGCAATTAATGCCGTGAAAATGCTGAGTTAACCAATTATTTTGTCTTCTATTTTCAGCGCTCAAATCATCTACAGAAGCCGTCGGAGCCACTAACCAATGGCCGTGAAAATCACCATTAACAATAAGAGCAACAACAGCGATAAAATAATTCATGCTGCTGTTGCTCGGCAACATAATATAAAACTGATCTTTCATTTTAAAAATTTTTTATATATTCGTCAACTTATTCGCTCTAATCCAGGAATTGAACTTATCGCCGTATCCTTTCCACTTTACAAAATATTCTTTAGACGAACCTTTGCCTCTAGTTTTCAAAATTTCATCAATTTTAAAAACGTCTGTAGTTAAATTTTTACGTACTCTGCACAATTTTTCGGCGTAGAAAAAACCGTCAATTTCCTCACCTGCCAAGTTTTCTAAATAATAAACTGCAGGCGAATGCGTCGTTGAGATTCGTGTAATTTTAAAAATTTCTAGTGTCCAGCCACTCTCATATCCTTTAGCGAAAACGTTCTTTGCACGGCTGACGCGCACCAAGTCACCGACGCAGTATTTAAGGGTTTTGAAAACACGATTACCAAATCGACGTTGTAAATTTTCACGACCTTTGGCTGCATTGTATTGTTACGACTGCTGGCACCATTTTTGTGGCCGAATGTTTGGTATGATTGTACGCCTCTACGATATTCTGCAAAACATCATCATACCTTCGAGTATTTTTATGAGTAAAATACCGCCATGTTCTTTCTTTTATAGTGCTTATTAATCTTTCCACAATGGCAATTTTTACATCTGGACTGCGTACCACTATAAACGCTATACCGTGCTTTGAGAGATCCCTCTGCAGCGCCCCACCGATAAATTCTTTGTCTTTATCAGTTTGAAGACATATTGGTTTGCGTCCGTTACTTCTCGACAAAATATGCACAAAAGTATCCGCGATGTTTCACGAAGTTTTGTCCTTGACAGGTTCAGCCCATGCGTATGCTGAGGACATCGATAACAGTTAAAACGTAGCTGTAGCCATCGTTGTAAGATTTTATAGATCTTATGTCCATCAAATCAGCTTCCCACACGTCGTCGAAATTGCGTACATTATAATTACGTCTAGGAAAACAACGTCGAACAGGTCTATGCAAGTTATAAGCGTCTTGACTTTCAAGCCATTTAATAACACTTTGACGATCGTATTTTTTACGCGCAGCACGCAAACTTTATCAGCACCAGCGTACGCTGAAGGTCGATGCTCTTCGTAATAAAGTTTTTCGAACGTTTTATTCATTGTTCTAGCTTATTATTTTGTCTATTTTCTTTTTATCCTTTGGTTTCTATTCCTTCACCTTCTTGTCCTTTTTTATTTGTCCACGCTTTGATTTTTATCTTTTTTGTATCATTTTCTGATAGCATTCTTGATACGCGAAAAAAATTTTTCAATAGTTATCTTGCTAACCATGCAGCAAGCTGTCATCATCGCGTCTGTTCTTTCGTCAGACGGCGTTCCTTCGGCGAGCATGCGAGAGAAGGCATATCGCGCTTAAACTCGGTCGGCTTGACGACGGTCACTGTTCGAGTCAGCATAAGCTAGATCATGCTGTCGGCAGACCTCATCCAACGGATTGATTCCAACGTCGCCACGTTCGATACGCTCTGCTAGCTTAGTTCCAGGTTCGCAAAATTTGTAATGCGGTACATTCATTTCAAACGGTAATTAATCAACGAGTGTATCTAGAACGCTGTTTTTCTCATGTTCTTCTTCTTGAGAATTTATTAGCGCAGCCCGAATGTCTTGCTCATTCCGCGCCATGATAGTATTTCAGAGTGTGGTGAGACCTTCCTTTTTTTCAGCTGACTTCTTCTTTCTTCTTTTTTCGGGTTGTGTTGAATATGTTTCATCAGCGGCACTGTCGCCGCTACTCTGAACTCTCAAAATAGGAACGGAAGGTGGTGTAGTAAAAGCACATTTTCTGAAGGCTCACTGGTTGATGAGGGTCTGGTAACGTCGTTTCAAACACGCCCGTTACCTATAAACTCTCGAGGTACAGTTGTTTGGAGAAGAGCGACAGCGAGCTGAAGATGACCAGGCGGAGCGCTCATCTCTCATTGCGTCATTCACCAAGTCGACAATGTTGGCTCCGGACACAATCGTGCCATCTATCGTTACAGACCCATTGGCATCCCAAACTACTTTACCATCAGCTCGCAAGCATCGCACGAGTTATTTGGCTTTCGTTTTGTACTTTTTCGAGAGGGTATAGATAACAGTTGTGCCAATGAGCTCATCGGTTTCCCCCGCCTCCTCCTCCTACTCCTTCTACTTCTCCTACTCTTCCTACTCCTCCTCATACTCCTCCTCCTCCTCCTCCTCCTACTCCTCCTACTTCTCCTACTGCTCCTCCTACTCCTCCTACTCCTCCTACTCCTCCTCCTACTCCTCTTACTACTCCTCCTACTCCTCCTACTCCTCCTCCTACTCCTCCTACTCCTCCTACACCTCCTCCTCCTCCTCCTCCTCTTCCTCCTCCTCCTCCTGCTCATTATCGTCTACCGTATTAGATTAACTGACTCAGTCATTCTTTTGTTCTTTTTTATACTTATCTCCTACTTCAGTTCCTTTAAAGTGAAGATATCGCTGTAAAACTTGACGGTAGAGTGTTCACTTTTCACGCTCGCCTTTGTATCGACGAGTTCAATATTTCGTTCATTTCAGCATCGAGTCTACTGTTCACCGATCCCGATGTTTGCACGGACTTTATCTTATCTTTTCGGAGCGTGGTCTACAAACGTTCAACGCTCTCTTGCGGTAAGAGAATCATCTTTCTCGCGTATTCCATCATTATTTATTCACGAGATTAGCAAGCGTGCCAATCAGAGGTGCTAGCAGAGCAGGCAAAAAACCACCACGTTGCACTATAATGTTTTTTCTTCGTTGTAAAGTGATATCCGGTGATGCTAACTTTCGCAGAACTTTTAAGTCCTTACACAGGCGACCCTTGTGATCTTTACTTAACGGAACAGTTGTTTTCGCGGTACATAAACGTACTGGTACTCATCATCGGGGAAAATACACGCTCGAAATCGGCAGTTATCCAATGTGGTTTGCTTCAGATCCAACAAGAGGTAGCCAAAAGCTTGCGATATTGCGTCCCGGTAAGCTTCTTCTAAAAATCGAGGATATTCAGGATATACTTGTCTAGCAAAATGACGTATCTGGGCACGATCTCGCAAATTCCTAAAGATTACAATGTACTGAGCATTCAAAGATATGTCGCGGTAGCCTTTGCCTTGATGGAAGATGTTTTGAGTGATAAAGATCACGGTAAAGTTGTTGTGATGACTGCCTTTCGTAAAGAGATTCACTAAGGCTCCTTCAGAGGATGATTCGCGCATGAGGTCGTCGATGATGATCAGCTTAGGTTTCGGATCGTTAAGCCAATCGGTGTTTTGCGGTAGACCTTCGCAAAATTCAACGTCTTTACCCAGATTTATGTATCCCGATTGCCATTCACTGCAATAAAGAATAATACGCTCGAAGCGAGTCTCGCTCAAGCGGTCAATGTATTTAAGAAATTTTGAACAAATACTGTTTTACCGCAACCGGTGGGCCCACTCAACCTACAAGTCCACGGATGTTTCCAGCGCGTGCCCATAATTCACACTGACTGGGCACTCTGAAACACTTCTCCCGAAGAGCTCGTAATCACGTCCGGTGTCCCCCGCGCGTGGCCGCTCGCGAGTCCGCAAGCCTTATAGTGGGGCTAGCTCCGCGGCAAAGCAGCTCTTTTGTTGAGGCAGCGGTAGCCAATCCCACGACCGCTAAATTAGCTTGTTGGGGCGTACCAGCAGCGAATGAGCTCTCTTCTGGTGCGCCGCCACCGCTTATCACAACGATGGAGACACAGCGGTAGCCAATGAGTTGTTTTTACACTGCGACGCCACCGATCACGAGTGCGCTCCTTGCGTTGCTACACCAGCGCCACTAGATTTCCAGGGTATGGTTCTCTGATGCGTCAGTAGTAGACGGACCGCGAATATAGCCGTATGGATAACTTTTCCTTAACGCGACGAATCCTCTCTTACCGTACACGGTTTTACACGTCCTCGTTTCATTTTGTATTATTATCTCGTGGAATGCTGTTCGCCGAATAGCAAAATTAGATAGCAATATCTCACTACCTGGTAAAGTGATCATCTCGCGAAGAGTGTCAAAATTTATTTGTAGACTATTGGAGTAATTTAGCCTTATGTCTTTTACTTTACACACGTACTCTTCATTTCCGTCCGGTTTTTTAACTTTGTACGCGTAAAATTTTGAATCTCCGGATAAAAACAAGGTTATGTACGTACCGTTTCTGTTACTAGCCAATTCATCCATGAGTTCACCTAGAGCCACACCTGTTGGTTAATCGCACTCGCCACTACCCTCTCTGCTAACATAAAAAACAGAATCCGTATCGTAGTAGAGAGCTCGGGGTCCCAAAGCGTGTAAATACTTGAATAGCTCCAGTCGGGCCTGTGCTGTTTTAAAGGCGGCAATCATAACACTTGTCATTGGAGATGACAGCAGAGCTTCATTTTTGTAACACCAATTGGCGTAGAGTATTTCGTCATTGACTGGTATAATTCCGTTAACGTCTATTTCTGGGTTGGTAAATAACTCTGTCAATCTTTCTGGTTTAGTAATGACTTCTGCCTGTGTCATGTTTTCACGTTGACCAAATTTACCCCATAAAGAGTTTAGGCATAGTTTTGCGACTGATCTTAGACCGCCATTGTACTGTATCGCGTCTTTATTTAAACTAATACCTTCATTGACCTCCAATACTTTTACGTATTCGTCTTTATCTTGGTTGGTCAGACAGCCAGGTGGAAAACCAGACGCCATAGTTTTTTGCGCGAAAAACTCATTGATATATTCGGCAAATATTCCACCTTTGCCTTCTTTTTGATTATATTGCGTCATCTCGTATTGTTAGATATCGTAAACGCGTTTAATTGTATACCCCACTTTGACAGCCTCTTTAACTTCCTCAGACACCTACGTTCCCCATAAAATTCGATCATTTGGGTCTTGATGCAGGCAATCTTCTTGGATCATTTGTTACCATTTGTTTAACGCACTACACGTGTGACATAAGGGAAATATTAGTTTACCATGCATTCTTACCGGTAATAAGGGGTGCTACAGGTTTTGCGGTGGAAGCACATCACCCATTAGTAAACCATTCACTCGAGAGATGTCTTTGTATGTTCCTAAGAACTGACGACAATCTTCTTCGCGGACGTATATATTGGGATGACCAACGGGAAATTTACCTCGTTTACAGATATACGGGAAGAGCGAGCATACACCGACGTACTTTATTTTTTCTTCACCTTTGCATTCGAACATTTTAACGGCGTTACCTGTTCGCCCACCGAAAAAAGTATCTAGCGCATCCAAACGTTTTCGTTTCACGTTATCGACGTTTTCTTGAACAAAGCGCTGAAGCTGATCATCTTGGGAGAGTTCAGTGCTAAACTCGCATTCCCATTTCTCAATTAATTTGTAATTGTGTGGCCTAATCTTATCGTTAGTAGCTACTGTTCTTTCGTATCTAACGTCCATTGAATCACCACTGGTCAAAACTGTATCTCTGTTAATCCTGAAACAGCAAGGGCATCCGTGCCAAAAACAACCGTGAAATTGAAGTACTATGCCTCTGTAATTTTCGTTGGGCCGCGGTTGACTGTAGCCATCTACAATCAGACTTTCGGGTAACTTCTCTCTCTAATGTCCTGCATGTTCGATGAAGCGACAAAGTATGTGCTTTTCCATCCAGTACAGCCAATACACCGCTTTTTGAGACTGATTGTCGGAACATCTATAACCGCGAGGTGGAACGATACCTATTTGATTCTTTTTTAAGAATTTTTTGCGAAACACGCGCATACACGTCGAAGCTATAGTAGTACATTCGGCAAATGGATCCACACCAAATTTCGTAAAAGTTTTTCGAAAGGCTAAACAAGTTAATCTTAAAATTGTCACATCCTGTTTACAATACCTCACAATTTCCTTTTGAAAGTTGAACACACAACCGTTTGTTGATTGCTCATTATACCACTCCAAAAAACGTTCTTTTTCCTTGATGCTCATACTGCTTGGTGAGTACATGTCCAAAGGAGGGGGTGGTTCTTCTTACGATTGATTTTCAGGTGTGTTAAACAAATGTGGAAAACACCTATTTCGATTTCATGTAACCCGTAGGCTTTTGGTAAACTGCTTAATGGCATGTGAGAATAATTTAGACTGTCTATAAATTTTACAGTCGCAATCTCCATTAAGATAATCTTCGACCCATTCATTATGACGGTTGGGTCCACGCGTATACCTCTGTATTGTTCGATAATGTATTTGAATATAAAATGCGCGTCAAAACCTTGTGCGTTGTGAGCGATGTAAACAATTTTTTTAAATTGTTGTCGTGGAGTTAAAGCGAGATAAATCAACTGCTTCACTGGTTCATCTTTAAACACGTATTCACGAACTCCACAATGATTGCATCTAATAGAAACGTCATTGATGTCAAGACAATGAGTACACGTTTGCTGCACAACGCACAAATTTGGAACGTGGATTTTTCTTTCTTCGTCACCTAACACAGGCATCGCCTGTTGAGTCTCAAAATCGTAGAATAAGAATAAAACATCTCTCACTGTTTCGTTCAATTTAATAGGTTGAATGTAAGACAGATGTCCAAGCGGTAATCTTAATTTGGATGTATCACAATACGATACACCATACTCATGTTCTACGCTTCGGCGATTTTTTTCGAAAACAATTTTGAAACACTTTTGACATAATTTTATTTGATCACACACACTATTATTCTTGTTATACGAGCCTCTCTTTAAATGATTTTGAAAACAATCTTCACTGAAAAAGGTCCTACAGCACATGGTACACTTTCTAATATTTCCGAATGCAGTGCACGGCGGTGAAATCAAATATTTGGAACACTTATTTGTGCATCGATAGTCGTCGACATACCAGTAACTTTTATTACACGGTATGCAGTAACCACGGGTTCCGCTAGCACCAACCAAATTCAGAATAGGTTGATAGTGATTGGAATGTTCGTAGTACATAATTCGTAAAGTGTTGGTAATACATCTTCGTGTGTCTATAACAAAGCATGTGCCATCGTAGAGAGGCAGATATCCGCGGACAAAATTTCTAAAAGAGTACACCTCTAAAGCTATGGCGCGTGTAGCAAAACAGATTTGAAAATGGATAATAAGACTCGGGTGGTGATACTATCAACTTATTTATTCACTAAAATAAATAACGACGTTTCGGCCCGTACAGAACGACGTACGTTACAAGGCCCTCATCAGGTTCCAATTTCTAAAAGTTAAGATAAATGTAAATTCAAACAAATGTTAAACAAAAATCACGTATTATTACAAACTTACAGTTATTTCTACAAAAACAACTTTCGGCAACACGCTAGATGGTAGAGCGGTGAATACAAGCTTCACTGTCGCGTTATATTCTTATATATGTTTTGTTACATACGAGTGTGTATGTGAATAAACACAATACTTGTACCTGTCTCACCTTACGTATAAAATTAACGAACTACTATGCTTTCTAAACTTAATAGTCAAAATACTAAACATTATTATTAAGGAAATATTTATAATAAAATTTTAAATTGTTTGTGTCTAACATTCTATTAATATTATTCGCATTAACATGAATATGTAGCATTTCAGAGAACAATCGCTTGAATTTATTATTTTCTGTGTCTAGTATTTTTACCTTATCAAAGTTAAACGAGTGTGTTGTTTCATTAATATGTTCTACTAAAGCTGATTTCTCTCTAAAATGTTTACAGTCGCTTTCATGTTCCTTTACTCTAGTTTTGAGATGCCTGGAAGATTGGCCTATGTAACAAGCTTTGCAGTTATTACAGTTTATTTTATAAACAATGTTACATTTGTCTATGTGACACATTCGATCTTTTCCCAATTGAATAAATCTCGAGAATTTGTCAATGCATTTGAAAATTACATTAATATTATTTTTGTGAAAAATTCTCTTAATAATAGAGTCAAATTTTTGAAAATAAGGTAAAACTATCAATTTTTTATTACTGAAAATCACTTGATTTGAAGCTGCATAATTGTATATTTTTTGTAATCTTTTTTTTATATATTTATTAATAAAATTATGTGGGTAATTATTAGTTAGTAAGAATTTTTTTGATATTTCAAGATTTTCACTGTGGAATTTAACGTCGGACAATTTGATACTGTAATCTACTAATCTACTAATGTGTAGACTAATGCGATGTTTTGAGATAAAGGGTGCTGTGAATTAAAATTTAAGTAACGACCAGAATAAGTAGGTTTCCTATACCAGTTAGTAATTATTGAATTATTATCTTGAATTATGAGCTTCAAATCAAGAAAACTAATTTCATTATTATTTGTGGTTTCCACTGTAAATTGTAGGTTACTGTCAAAGTTATTAAACACTTTCAAAGTTTCATCGCTTAGACAAATGGGAATACATATAGAATGCCATCTACATAGCGAAAGTATAAAGGTACATCAAAACTTAGTTAATTAAAACAATGTTCCTCCAAGCGTCTCATAGCCAAGTCACACAAGACAGGACTTACAGGACTTCCCATCGCAGATCCGAATGTTTATTTATAAAATTTGTCATTAAATTGGAAAAAAGTGGAGTCAAGGACTATGTTAATACCTTCACAAAACTCTTTACAAGAAAGATTTATTTTATTGCGTAAATATTTCCAATTATCTTCTATTGATTTTATAATAATTTCCTTGCTTGTATTAGTGAATAAACTAACCACATCTAAACTAATTAGTGTGTATCCTGGAGGTATAACAAATGAATCTATCCTTTCTTTGAGATGAAAACTATTTTTTACATATGAATTAGTTTTTGGAATGTTATCATTTAAAAATTTTGTCAAGAACTTAGATAAATTATATGTCGGAGAATTAACGGTGGAAACAATAATACGTATAGGATGTCCAGTCTTGTGTACTTTAACTAAACCGTAACATTTTGCAAGATCTGTTTTATTAATTTCCGTTGGTTTTAGATCAAATTCATAATCTTGAAAAATGCCTAAATTGTACCAACGCTTTACAAATGCCGCTGTAGTTCTAATTAATTTATTGAGGCGGTTCTTTGACAATTCTTTGTAATATTTATCATTCTGTAGTTGTTTTTCAACACTGTCAATATATATATTTTTATCTAGAATGACTGTGGCGTTACCCTTATCTACTTTTGTCACTAGTAAATTTTTGTGTTGTTGAAGAAAATAATTCGTATTTTCAATGTCATTTATCATCTTGCTGGCGAAGAAACTTTGTTTTTTGGTAGATTTTAAAAAACTGGCAAAGGATTTTAAAATATTATTTCTTAATTTATCAGTGTTAAATTCTAAAAAATATAATCCAGATTCTAATGATTTAAAAAATTCAAATTTAGATCGGGTGTCAATATTACTAGTGAAATTAAAAGTTTCGCCCAATTTTAAAACGTTAAATACTGATTCTGGAATAGCTGTACTAGTAAGATTATATAACCACTTAGAATTTACATCGGTGTTACTTATATTAGCTACAGTCGATGTTTTTCTATGAGTACGTTGATCTATAACTGTGTCGACAATTTGTGTATTTCTAGTTCTATCATCTTCCAGATTATATTTATATTTCGAATAAAATAAGCTTTTTAATTTTTCATTTAATTTAGAATCAAATTTGCGTAAATCTACTGCTGTTTTGGAAACAGCGAACTCTTCAAAATGAGCAATTATTTCACAGTCGATCAATTTATCAATTAGTAAATTTTTTGTTTTAGATATTATGTTAATTAAAAAACTTTTGTGTGCATTAGCGTCAGCTATTTCATTGTTAAGAATGGTTCTCATAAAACTAGAAATAATTTTATTGTTTTTGTTTCTTGCGAATTTACTTTTGAATTTCAGATTGTTTAAAGATTTTAATCCATTAAAAATGTGTTTAGGAACTATATCATAGTTTCTACATTTGACTAAAATTTTGCACTGTAAACTAGTGGCTCTTAATTTTTTCAGAAATACATACAAATCAAAAAATAATGTACGAATATCACCTCCAAATTGACTTTCTATTCGGTGTAAGATGGAAGAAACGGTGCACTCTCCTCTTTTTTTTTCATAGTCAAGATAAGCCGGGAGACAGTAGTGTTTGCACCACTCATTGTTGATAAGTAAGTAGTGACGGCCATGTGTAGTGAGAAGAAAAAGTTGCAGCAAGAGATGCTGTTGTCCAAGACGTAATTTTTGCCCTGTATTCAGCCATGCTATGTTTCTCTCTCTCTCTCTCTCTCTCTCACTCTCTCTCTCTCTCTCTCTCTCTCTCTCTATATGACCCCATACAGTGCCACACAACCATTCACGTCTATAGCTGGAGCTAAGTACGAATTTGCTCCGACTGCCCTGTTCCCCACCATACTGCCTCTCTCTCCCTCTCTTCCGCTCTCTCTTTTCGCTGCGCATTGTCAGTCTCTCTCGCCACAACATGTTTTCTGATCTCTCTCTCTCGTGCTTCGTCAGTCTCTCTCTCCACAATATGCTTGCTGGTGTATGCGTGTGTGTGTATGTTGGCATGTGCTGATGCAGCGCGTGTGCGTATGTGTGCGCGTGCGCGTGTTGAGCTGCTGCATCGTTATTTCGTACCTCACTATGGCCTTCGGATCGACTTTCTTGGCCTTGACTACAAGCTGAAGCATGTAGTCGACGTTAGGTATGTTGTGACGGCCCATAGCGAGGGGCTACTGCACGTGTCGCTTATCTCCCCCTTATAGCGGCGTTTACCTGTTCTTCGGTGGTCACGCACGTCATTCCGCTTATTTCCAGTGTAAGCCTTGGAACGAGGCCTTTAACCTGGATTATTATTATTATTATCATCGTTGTCGTTGTCGTTGTCGCTGTCGCTGTCGTTGTCGTTGATGTTGTTGTTGTTGTTGTTATTATTGTTATTATTATTAGTGTTATTATTATTATGAGAACAATAATAATCACAAGAGCGATAATAACAATGATAATGAAAAATTAAATAATAACACAGGTACACAAAAAAGTGCCAATGTCCATTGGCACCATTTTTTGTATACCTGTGTAATTAGAACAATATTGATTATTAAATTTAAATTTTGTAGCGCGTACACCTGACGCGATTTAAACCTGCCGCGCGATGGCAGTGAGCGCGCGCGCGCAACTTCGGCGCAGCCGAAATGAGGCCCGCGCACCAGCGCGCTTGCGCTACGCGCGTATCAAATCCGTCTCGGGACGTGTATTATGTCCGTCATCCGTCGCGAAGCTGCGTACTACTTTTTGCGAGTCACGGCAGCCATCTTCGAGTGTGCTACCTTGTAAACCACATCGTGTGACCGCTCTCTCAGAGGTTTTTATTGCCCGCGCCGTAGATATAGTTATATCGTGTGTGAAAAGTATAGGCGCCAACCCGTGTGCATGCGAGTGAGAGAGAGAGAGAGAGCGCACCTACTCGGTGAGCGACAGAGAGCAAGAGAGAGTCGAGTGCACCGACTGCTCCTTCATCGTAAGTCTTCTACTCTCTTCTTATAATTATTGTGAAAGGCTTGCACGGAAATCGTCCCGTGCAAGCTTGCTGTTCCGCGTACGTGCGGGTGTGTGTCAGCCCGCCGTACTTTCACACCGCGCGCGAGAATAGCAGCTTCGCCGCGCGCCGTAACATTCTCGCGTTCGAATTCTAACCGTCGCGCGCGAACTAACTAATTGTTCTAATAGCACGTGCGTCGTGCATGTAAAGCTTAAGTGTTTTTTAATACAGTGTCAAATCTCGTTACTCGTCGCGTTGTTATTTATACAACCCGTCCTTCTCCCTGATACCGCCGGCTCCACGGGAAAACGACTCCGCCGGTCGTTTTCATATCTGAGTCTAGCGGCTGCGCGCTTTATTGTTCTAGCGCGCGCTTTTCACTCAGTGATCCAATTAGTCATTTTAGTCTGACACCCGCGGTACCATGTTCTAGGGCATCGCTGGCCTGTGGTTTTTTGGCATTTTCCCCCAATAGCCATCCCGTTACAATTTTTTGATAATTTTCATAGTATTTAAGGATATCTTATACCTGAAAATTTGACTTTTTTAAATAACTAGAAAAAAATTAAATTAAATTAATAATATACTCATACAATATTTTTATAATATTAGGTGGTGGAATTAATTCGTAGCGTTTTACAAGAAATGGCACAAGTAGTACACTATTTTGTTGTTACCTGCAGTAATGTATACATCGTAAACAGATATCATAGGATGCCATTTGCCGTACATAACCTTTTTTCAAATCATAAATAACAACACTTTATAATTTATTGAATATGTCAAAATTTGTGCCGAATAAAGTGTTTTTGCGAGGAGTTTTGCTTCATTACTTTAATATGAACAAAAGTGCAGTTGAAGCTCATCGTATTTTAGTGGAAGTGTACAGTGAACATACTCTAACTCAGCAAACGTGTCGGAAGTGGTTTGCACGTTTTAAAGCTGGTGATTTCGACTTGGATGACAAGGAGCGTCCTGGTCAGCCAAAAAAATTTGAAGATAATGATTTGGAGGCATTGCTCAATGAAGACTCATGTCAAACACTTAAACAATTGTCTACGTCATTCGGATTTGACTTATCAACAGTGGAAAAACGTCTTAAAAGTTTGGGCATGATCCAGAAGGAAGGATATTGGGTTCCACGTGAATTGAAACCAAGGGATATTGAGAGACATTTTTTCACGTGCGAACTGCTGCTCCAACTGCAGAAAAGAAAAGGTTTTTTGCATCGAATTGTTACCGGTGATGAAAAGTGGATCCATTATAACAATCCGAAGCACAGAAAGTCATGGGTTAAGCCCGGTGAACCATCAACATCAGTGGCAAAGCTCCTGCTCTGTAGTTGGTGGGATCAAAGGGGTGTCATTTACTACGAACTCCTAAAAGCGCATGAAACCGTAACTGGGGATCTCTACAGACTGCAACTGATGCGCTTGAGCCGTGCATTGAAAGAAAAACGATCGGAATACTCCGAAATACTTCCGAAATGACACGAAAAAGTCATTTTATTGCACGATAATGCTCGTCCACACGTTGCAAAAACGGTACAATCATACCTGGAAACACTTAAATGGGAAGTGCTACCTCACCCGCCGTATTCTCCAGATATTGCTCCTAGTGACTACCACTTGTTTCGATCAATGGCTAGTAGCTTGTGTGAGCAGAAGTTCGCATCTTATGAAGATTGTAAAAAATGGGTCGATTCGTGGATTTCATCTAAAGACGAAGAGTTCTTCTGATGCGGTATTCGTTTGCTGCACGAAAGATGGTCGAAAGTAGTAGAAAGCGATGGGCAATACTTTAATTAATGTATTTTTTGATTTTCATATGAAATAAATAATATTTTTTCATTAAAAAAAAACGCTACGAATTAATTCCAACACCCAATAATATATTCATCTTTTGACCAAATAATCTAAACTAGAGCTCTTTAAAACTCTTCGATGCCATAATAATAAGATCTAAAGATTTTTGCTTTAACGTAACGTACAGTTTTTAAAAATTATTGGATTTTCTCTCAGCGGAGCTTAAAATTTTTTAATCTTTAAAGTATTTTTTAATCTTTTTGGACATTCTCATCCGCCATTTTGAATTTTCAAAATTTGATAGCAGACTTATAACGAGCGACCTCGAAAACTCCTATATGCAAACTTTCTACGAAATTTTATGGATTGAACTATATACTTATAGTTATTTTGGATTTACCTCCCTGTAGAAAAAAGTAGTAATTTATTGAATAACACATACATGAAATGGTAATACATTGTAATCTGGTACGTGACAATTGCTGTGAGGGTTCAATTAGCGGCGAAGGAAGGGAAGAACGCTTCGATGACGGCAATGGTCACGTAGGTAGGCTGAATACGGATGATAGCTCACCATCTCGGTGATCTCAGGCTGCGTTCGAGCGTTGAGAGAGCGTGATTGCGACAGCGATGGATGGAGTCTCGGCTTATCCCTTGTTTTGGTGTCAGAGCGGGAGAGACGGACCTCCGATCAGGAGCAAGGCGGCGGTGAGAAGGCTGAGCACGGCGCGGTGGCCGGCTCTCTATGCGAGCGGTGCCCCCCACTCTTTCACGCACAGAGAGGGGATCAGCCTGCGCAGGCGCGAAGTCGATAGTCGAGGGGGAATTTTGTTCATCCCACCCGCCTCATTCCAGGAACGATGAATTGATTAGCTGGAGGATGAATCTTCTGTAGTAGACAACGGCAGACGCACTAGCTTGGAGATTGGGCGAGTATATGTGCCCCCGGCAGTGCGGATCTCGGTGACCCTGACGCGATCATCTGATCCAGGGCAGATACGAAGGACTCGACCGAGGGCCACCTTCCGTTGGCCCGAAGCAGCGAAGGATCGATGATGACGACGAGATTGTCGACGGCGAGGTTGTCTCGAGGTCGTTGCCACTTAGCCCTCTGCTGCAGAGAGTGAAGATATTCGCGAGCCCAGCGCGTCCAGAAATGATCTCGCATCCCTTTCACGAGATCCCAGTGAGAGCAACGATCGAGGACTGCATCTTGCGAACTCGGCTGCGGAAATGAAGCCAGAGAGGAACCCACAAGGAAGTGAGCCGGCGTTAAGGGGTCTAGATCATCCGGGATCATCTGAGAGTGGGCTGAGGGGACGGCTATTTAGGACGGCTTCAATCTCAACCAAGACAGTGGAGAATTCCTCGTACGTGAGTCGTCGAGGCCCCGCAACTCGCCGGAGATGATTCTTCATGGATTTGACACCCTCTTCCCACAATCCTCCGAAATGGGGGGAGGAAGGGGGAATGAATTGCCATTTGATTCCCTCGGATGCCAATGTGCCGGTAACGGTGTCCCAATCGAGTTCCGCTGCAGCGAGCTGTCGACGAAGTTCAAGATCGGCGGAAGTTCGTAGCGTTGTCGCTCCAAATCTCGGCAGGCCTACCTCGACGACCGGCGAGTCGATGGAGAGCTCACAGAAAACTTACGGTGGTGAGGTCCCCAACGAGCTCGAGGTAGGCAGCCTTGGTGCTGAGGGATATGAAGACAGCTACGTATCCTTTGGTTGAGCGAGCGCCTCGGTCTTTGGAACGTAGGACCTGAAATGGACCAGCATAGTCGACGCCACATCGACTGAAGGGTTGCGATGCGATGACCGGCGGAGCGGTAGGGGGGCCATGAGCTGGTTCATGTGACGGGCTGCGGTCCTGACGCAAGTCACGCACTGTCGCAACCGTGACTTGATACGCACTCGACCACCGACGAGCCACGCTCGTTTCATGACGTCAGCGTAGGTGAGGCGGAATCCGCCATGGAGTGCTCTAAGATGTGCCCAATCAATAATCAGCTTGGTGAGGTGGCAGCGGCTATCCAGGATCACCGGGTGCTTCTCTTCGAAGGGCATGAGGTGTTCTCTAGTCGACCGCCTACTCGTAGAACCTGATTGTCGTCGAGGAATGGAGCAAGCGCCCTCAACGGGCTGGAAGTATCGACGGGACCGTGGTGGGCGAGCTGCTCAATCTCCAACGCGTAGTCGCGGCTTTGGCTCAGCTTGACGCAGCTGAGGAAGACCGTCTGCAATTCGTCGGTGGTGACCGGCGAAAGGGGAGCCGGGATTACAGGGTTTTGGCGTTTCAGCAGCAGCCGTTGGCAACGTACGAGTACCTTCAACAGACGGTTCAGAGAAGAGAATCGATTGGAGAACTCCTCGTGGGCAACGTTGGTCAGGAGGCAGGTGAAAGCCGCTGGCGAATTCAGCGTCGATTGAGGCCAAGTAGGAGAGTCGTCAGCCAACCAAGTTGGCCCCTTCCACCAGTGCGCTCGTTGACGGAGCGTCTCGGGATGAGTACCCCTGGTGGCCAAGTCTGCAGGATTCTCACTTGTGTTAATATACCGCCAAACACAGTTAGGCATCAACTCGTAAATACGGCTGACGTAATTATCCACGAAGTCGTTGCCCACAGGGCCAGTCGAGCGAAGCCAGTGAAGAGTGACTTGTGAATCACGCCTAGCGTGGCAGTCCTGGAATGGGATGCCCAAGTCCTTGGCAAGGGAGCGCAACAATCGTGCCGCAAGTAGAGCAGCCCTTAGTTCGAGCCGCGGGATCGTCATCCGGATTGGTGGGTGAGTCGAACTGATTTGACTCTTGATTGATGCCAGCTTAGTTTTGGCTACGATCAAGTGGACCTCCACTATCCCTCTTTCATCGTTTGATCGAAGATAGACGGTTGCAGCGGTGGCACGGCGACTGGCATCAGCGAAGGCGTGCAGCTGGACGCTACTTGATGGAGTCCAATGAACCCAGCGTGGTAGACTCAGCGAGGTGATCTTCTACAAGCTCCTTCGGAAGATCTTCCATTCACGTGAGAGGGGCTGCGGCAGGTCCTCATCCCAATCAAGTTTGTCTCTCCAGAGGTCTTGCATGAACATCTTGGCTCGAACGGCGATGGGAGCGAGCCAACCAGCTGGATCAAAGAGTCGAGCGATCTCCGATAGCACCTGGCGCTTGCAAATTGGGCGGTCTCTTTCGAACCTCGGGGGAGTAAATCTGAAACGATCGGCAAGCGGGTCCCAGGAAACTCCGAGCTCACTGAATAGCCCTCCGGAATCGAGCAGCATCCAGTCCGGGCGGAGGCGGTCCTCAACGGGTAGGTTCTCCAGGAGGAATGGGAAGTTAGACACCCATTTCTTCAGCTCGAAACCGCCGGTGTGGAGAAGCTTGATCAGCTGGTCGTGTCACTGTCGAGCGTGTTCGAGGTCGTGGGTGCCGCAAAGGAAGTCGTCGACGTAGAGTTCCTGATCTATGGCTCGAACCGCTTCGGGCAGGGTGCTGCATTCATCGATGCACAATTGCTTGAGGGTTCGTAAGGCTAGATACGGCGCACATGATTCCCCATAGGTGATCGTGAGAAGAGTGCAGTGGACGGCAGGCTCTTCTGCTGATGGGCTCCAAAGATTGCGCTGGAGATGTATGTCGTCCGGATTAACCTGTATCTGACGAACCATCATCCTGATGTCCGCGCAGAAGGAGATAGGATAACGTCTCCAGCGAGTGATGACCGTAGACAACTTATTCTGCAGCTTGGATCCTGGCAGGAGCGCTTCGTTGAGACTGGAGCCGGTTGAGGTGGGGCAGGATGCATTGAAGACAACACGAAGTCATTTGCCCTCATCCTTCCGCTGCCATATGCCGTGGTGCGGCAAGTAGTGTACGCGTTGTGCCGGCAACTTCAGCTCCTCGGTAGTCAGCGGACGCATGTGGCCCAGACTGGAATATCCTCCATAAAGTTGATGTAGGCTGCCGCAAGATCAGGGCTTCCTTGCATTCTTCGGTGCGTAGCCGATAGAGCTCTACGAGCGTTGATTAAGCTTTCCCCGAGAAGCTCGAGGCGTCCGTGGTGCATAGGCAATGGCACCGAATACCGATCGGACGCGTCGCGAGAGTGCTTGGCGACGAAGGTGTTCTCGCACTCGACATCGGCGGGCGATTGTCGATTAGCTGGAGGGACCTTCTCTACGGCCCAGAACCTCCTCATGAGACCAATGAGTGTTTCGTGCCAAGACTCAGGGACGGAGGGCAAAGTGGTAGCACACGTGACGGTCGCTTACGTGGAATGAGTTATCCTTGATTCGCCAGCGACAATCGATCCGAAAATGGTGTGTTGAGCTGACAAGCCTCCTTGATTATAGACGCCGGGGAGCATAACACGACTATAAGCATTGGCTCCCAATATTAGATCCACTCCTCGGGAGACGGCGAAGTACGGATCTGTTAGGGGTAGTTTCAAGAATGGAAACAGGAGCTGGGAGTGGTGATTCCAAGGCGTTGGAGACCATAGGCCTCGACGTACAGTGGAGCGGTCGTCTCCGGTGGATAAATACGGATCTGGGCACGGAGTAGGGTTGTCCCCATAGCTTCATCGACAACGCCAGCGATACGTATGTTTCTCCGCTCGAGATTCCGTCCGAATCGGCGGGCCAGTCGAAGAGTGATGAGCGTGGATTCAGGGCAAGGGTCGATCAGCGCTCGAACCCGTTCACGGTGCCGCCCGTCGTCCTCGATCGTGACCATTGCTGTGGGTAGCAGTCCGCCCAGTCACGAAGTGGCTGTTGAAGGCGGTTCCTCATCCTCCATGACAGCGGATGCAGCTGAGGGTGGATTCGAAGGAGGACGTCTCATGCCGTCGCGAGGGTTGGTCTTAGCAGGAATACCTGATTCTATTGGGGGCCCCTGTCTCTTCATCAGGCCATCGTGAAGCAGCGTGTGGTGTTGGCCTCGGCAGCTCTGACATGACGACTGCGATGGGCAGTCCCGGTAGACATGGGACGATCTGAGTCAGTTGTAGCAGAGCTGGGCTCGGCTGACGACTGCCTTACGTTCTCTTGTGGGAAGGCGTCTAAACTCCGGGCAATGACCAACGTAGTGAGGACCACCACAAGCAGCGCAGCCCGAATCAGCGGTTGCAGTGGTTGCGTAAACCTTGAGCTGTGCAGATCGGACTCCCTGTTTCATGAGCTACGAGGAAAGCGAGTCCTGGCTCCTCGAGCGAGTTCAAGAGCCTGCAACGTGCGACAGCGACGTTCCAAGAACGCGGAAAAGGTGTCGAAGGTTGCGTGAAGTTCGTGCTGGCCGTCAGTCGCATTGTCGAGGACTTCAAGTTCTTCTTTCCAATCGCGTCGAGTGACTGGATCCATGACATCAGAGGCGAAGGACACTAACCAGTCGTCCCAGTTGTCGACTGGTCGATTGAGAGCGCGAAGCTGCTCTCGATGGCGCTTCAGTTCGTCTTGCGGCGACTGGAGGCCGCTCGCTGATTCCTCTCTGAGTGAACGCAGCCCCTTGATAGCCTTGAGGTGATCTTGGACAAGCAGACGACGATTATCGTAGCGTAGCTCGCGAATCTCCCGTGCGGTGGCGTAATTCGTTGCGGTGATTTGCAAGTTGCTGAAGGCTAGCTTCGCCTCACCCTGCGAGACGAGATAAAAGAGCTTATCGACGTTGATCAGAGCAGGATTACCGTGAATGAGCGATTTAAACATGTCTCGAAATGATTCCCAATCATCTCTGCAGCCGCTGAAGACTGGAACAGTAATCCTCGGCAGGCAAGTGGAGCCGCGAGGCTGTTCGGGTATCGGAGTGCCCGATGCCGGCGGTGCAGGGCGCGGGCGAAGCTTAGCGCGGGCGTCGTACAGGACACTCCGTGCCGCGACGTAGGCTGACTCCGTCTTGGCGTAGTCATGGTCGGTGAAGTATCGATGATCTCGTGGAATTTCGGATCGCAACAGGAGTACATGGTTTGCTTGGAAATTATCCCAGTATCGGTCCAGTAGCTCCAGTCTGCTAAGAAGGAACCCCTCGCTCCAGATCTCGGGGATGGTAGTGTTGACAGTTTGGTTGGAGTCGTTGATGACCGAGCTCAGACCTCCTTGAGCCGCCAAACTGCCGTCCAAGTCGTACGTAAATTTGGTGCCTTAGTGATTGTGCGAACCGACGCTTAACAGCGAGACGGATGATCTGACGCTGTATGGCGAGGCGGCCGAATCGATGCGACGCGAAAGCGGAGAGACATGACGCGGGTGGGACGAGTCACACGATGAGTGGGGGTGCGTGGCCAGCTCGATGTTCAAGCATATGAACCCAGCCTCGAGCCGGCTAGATGCGCGGACGTGAGCCAGACGCTAGACGGCAGGCGCAACACCGAACCGACACTCATGCTCGGGGTGGACCGTGGTGGTCACGCGTGTGCGAGGTCACGATGCCCGAGTCGCAAGATCAGCGGAGGGCATTGCGTAAACCGGCGCCAGACGCCGAGCGAGACACCAACCCAACGTTCGACACAGGTTGTGTCAGCTGCGCGAATGCGAGGTCACGATGTGAAAGGTAATACGGTCACGTATGACGTCCGCGTGTGTCAGAGGGTAGACGGGGAACGCGATGAGCGAGCGAATTGGGTGCTGCTCCGAGAGCCTGAGGGAGAGCGAGAGCACACATGACTGAGAGTGCGAGATCGTGCATGAGAGTGAGCGCGAGTGTACGATGCATGAGAAAGAACACGAGCATTCATGTGTGTGTGTGTGTGTGTGTGTGTGTGTGTGTGTGTGTGTGAGAGAGAGAGAGAGAGATAGATCTCTTTATTCGCCTTTAACCCATTAAAGCCCAAATGTCCTAAATTTTCAACGAATTTTCATGTAGTTATTTTTCATATTATCTGCACCAAAAAAAATTTCCAACCTATCATGTCAGACGTAAAATTTTATGCTCTTTCAGAATATGGCCTCAGAATTTGTCTAAAATCACTGCTAAAAAAGTTATAAACAAATATTTACAAAAAAACGCGATTTTTTCAACTGAAAAAAATTTTTGATTCAAAATTTTTTTAAGAAATCGCTAAGATGCACATTTTTTTGCAGCTAGAGAAGTGTCCTCGAGTCCTAAATTTTAAGACACATAGGGTGCAAAATCGAAAATCCAACATGGCGGTTCTCAAAATGACGTCCGAAGTGAACATTTTTTTGAAAAATTTCAGGATACTATAATTTGAAAACCATGAGCTTTTCTGAAAAAATGCTAAGAATGAAAAGTTCTTAGAATTCGTCAAGAAATACACTGGAATTTTTCCAGATTTGTTTCATGAAATTTTGAAATTTTTTTTTTGGATTTTTGAAAATTTCCAAAAATTCACAAAAAATTCTTAAAAAATTCCGGTGTATTCTCTGATGAATTCTAAGCATTTTTTATACTTTCTAATTTTTTCCAAAAGTTGATAGCTTTCGAGAAAAAAAATCCTAAACATATTATATATATGTATATACATGCATATGTTAATCGGCTTCCGCTGGATCGCCGTCCATGAGCAGAACAGGGAAGCTAAAATACACAAGAAAATCAAGCAAGAGATATATAAAAATATAAAATATAATAAGTCGCAAAATAAATAAACTTCTTTTATAGTTCAACTAATAGTTTTGTCAATGTTATAGTATCACAGTTTATTATATATTCTAGATTTGTATAATGCCACTTGGCAGAGTCATAAATTTAACGGTTTCTTATTTCTAGTAGTTTCTAGAAAGCTCCTTTGCCACCAACAGAGGCTAAGGATCGAGATCAATAAGATGTTGACGCACCGCCCTCCTGAACGATGAAAATGAGGGTAGGTAACGTATGGAGGGAGGGAGGGAGTTCCAAAGACGGACACTTTGGGCCAAAAACGCCTTATCACCCGTTTTGCAGTTTAAGGCCGGAAACTGAAGTTCCGGCTGCACTCCCCTGCTGGTCGGCCTAGGCTTATGCCTCGTGAAAAAAGCAGCTAAATATGATGGCTCACGTATCCTTAATAGTTTGTATAATAGTAGTGCTGCAAAGTAGAGCCTACGTGAGTCCATATGAAGACAGCCCAGGCGTTTCCTATAGGGGGTGATGTGCTCATCCCTCTTAGCTCCGGTGACATATCTCACACAAGAATCAACTTTTGGAAAAAATTAGAAAGAACAAAAAATGCTTAAAGTTCATCAGAGAATACACTGGAATTTTTTCAGAATTTTTGGTGAATTTTTGGAAATTTTCAAAAATCCAAAAAAAAAAAAATCGAAATTTCATGAAAAAAATCTGGAAAAATTTCAGTGTATTTCTTGACGAATTCTAAGAACTTTTCATTCTTAGCATTTTTTCAGAAAAGCTCATGGTTTTCAAATTATAGTATCCAGAAATTTTTCAAAAAAATTTTCACTTCGGACGCCATTTTGAAAACTGTCATGTTGGATTTTCGATTTTCTACCCCATATGTTTTAAAATTTAGGACTCGAGGACACTTCTCTAGCTGCAAAAAAATGTGCATCTTAGCGATTTCTTAAAAAAATTTTGAATCAAAAATTTTTTTCAGTTGAAAAAATTGCGTTTTTTGTCAATATTTATTTATAACTTTTTTAGCAGTTATTTTAGACAAATTCTGAGGCCATATTCTGAAGGAGCATAAAATTTTACGTCGGACATGATAGGTCGGAAATTTTTTTTTGGTGCAGATAATATGAAAAATAACTGCATGAAAATTCGTTGAAAATTTAGGACATTTGGGCTTTAATGTGTTAAGGCAAAACTTGATACATACAAATAACAAATGAAATACGTTTACAATACTAAATCATATAATACAGAGACAATTTAAAAACAATTTTTAAAATACACAATAAAATCCAGAAAGAGATATATAAAAATATAAAATATAATAAGTCGCAAATACATAAATAAACTTTTTTTATAGTTCAACTAATAGTTTTGTCAATGTTATAGTATCACAGTTTATTATATATCCTAGATTTGTATCACAGTATAATGCCACTTGGCAGAGTCATAAATTAGGTTAACATTAAACGGTTTCTTATTTCTAGTAGTTTATAGAAAGCTCCTTTCCCACCAAGAGGGGCTAAGGATCGAGATCAATAAGATGTTGATGCACCGCCCTCCTTAACGATGAAAATGAGGGTAGGTAACGTATGCAGGGAGGGAGGGAGTTCTAGATACGAACACCTTACGCCAAAAACGTCCTATCACCCGTTTTGTAATTTATGGCTCGAAACTCAAGCTCCGGCTGCACTCCCCTACTGGTCGGCCTAGGCTTGTGCCTCGTGAAAAAAGCAGCTAAATATGATGGCTCACGTATCCTTAATAGTTTGTACAATAGTAGTGCTGCAAAGTAGAGCCTACGTGAGTCCATACGAAGCCAGCCCAGGCGTTTCCTATAGGGGGTGATGTGCTCATCCCTCTTAGCTGCGGTGACATATGTCACACAGGAATTGCTTAATCGTTGCACTTTCTCACGCTACTCGTCTAATGCGTCTAAATAGACTACTGTACAGTAATCAAGGTGCGGTTGAACAAGGCACTCAACTAATCTTTTGCGGAGGGTCTCAGTGGTACATGCCCTAATAAACCTCAAACTATAAAGGGCTTTATTAGCCTTCTTTGCAATTTGTTCAATGTGAGGTTTCCATGTTAGTTTGCTATCAAGTGTAACACCGAGACTTGCAACTTCGCTACTAAATGCGATGAGTTCTCCGGATCGCAAACCAATGCCTGGCAAATCCAACGAATTCGTATAATTAACTCCAACTCTGGAGCCAAATACGATCGCTTTTGTTTTGCCAGTATTGAGTTTCAGACCAGAGTTCTCCGCCCATCCAGCCACCATTTGCGCCGCAATGGATAGTCGAGCAATGCCTTCCAAGATTTCGTCCTTGGTAGTGTGCAGGTAAATTTGCAAGTCGTCCGCATAGAAAATATGTTTAATAGTGTCATCGTCAAGTACGTCTCGTAAGTCATTAACGTAAAGACAAAAAAGCAGAGGGTCCAGAACAGAACCCTGTGGAACTCCCATGTTTGTATCTATCCAATCAGAATTGCCACTTTTGTTAGAAATGATCATTTGGGTGCGTCCTTGTAAGTACAATTTGATCCACAGGAGAGCTGATCTAGAGAACCCTAGCCGACAGAGTTTACATAATAGTTTTGTCGGTGAGATAGTATCAAAGGCTTCGCTAAAGTCAAAAAGTAACAGTAGCGTCAGTTTTCTGTTGTCAATGCCTAAACGAATGTCATCAGTCAGCTTGAGAAGTGCAGTCTGAATGCTGTGGTGCTGTCAAAATTCAGCCTGGAGGGGATCTAGTAAATTATAATTCTTAAGATACTCCGTGATTTGGTTATGGACAATTTTCTCGAGCACCTTGGAGAGGAAGCAAAGTAATGATATAGGACGAAAGTCCGAGACGGTAGATGGCGCTTGCTTCTTTTTAAGAGCAATTACCTGTGCTTGCTTCCAAGAGCCCGGAAAAACTCCCTGCGCAAGAAAGGTGTTGAAAATCCTGACTAAAAATTCGCCGATTACAGGTAAAGCTTTCACGATCACACTCTGCGGAACTCTGTCCACCCCCTTTGCCTGCGAGGAGAAGTTTGATATGGCAAGGACTACCTCACTCAAAACAACTGGTTCAAAACAAAAATCCTCCTCAGTCGCGGGCGAAATGACGTCCATTGCTTCGTCAATGTTTTCAAGAGGGGACACGGAGACCCCAGCAAAGTGAGCGTTCAGTTCCCCTTGCGTGAAGCCATGAAGATCATCCTCTCTACGCTTTGGTAGAAAGCCGAGATTACGCATTTCCTTCCGTATGTCCTTGTTATCATCAAGAGCGTCTGTGAGATGTTTATGAAGGAACGAGTTACGCTCTTGCGAGTTGCGTAAGTCGACTTCATTGCTGAGCCTGAGGAACTCATTCAACACAGCTATGCGCCCGGTACGTTTGTAACGTCTATGGACGCATTGCGTTTGTTGATCAGCTGCCTCAGCTCAGAACCAATCCAAGGAGCATGTCCTTTTTTAGGGTTCACAGTTTTTAAAGGAGCTAAGTTATTAATGGCAAGATTCAAATTAGAATTTAAAGAATGTAAAGCTCCCTCCAGATCGGATTCAACCAAACTCATGCTCGCCCAGTCACAGCTTGCCAGCAGTTCATTGAGTGTGTTTGGACAGATATTTTTGTAGTCTCTGTAGGCGAAGGACTCTCTGACAGGCGCTGGAACGAAATAATTGATAGTAGCATCAATAATAGCGTGCTTACCGAAACTGGGCAAGCATTCATTCTTATAGTTAAACCCTTCGTCGTTTTCGTCTGTCAGAATCAAGTCAATCCAAGTATGAGATGTTGGAGATTTGTGATGTATTGGGCCATGCTGAACAATTTGAAGAGACAGCTCTTTAGCTAGATTTTTGATGGCATATGCATCAGCATCGGTCGCCAACGACAAATCAGCATTCAGATCCCCCAAGACGAATTTGTGGCTGTACTCTCCGCAAAGATCTCGCAAGACGTCAAAGAGGTCGGTGTCCTTTTGCATGGCAATGTGGGGGGGGGGGTCTATAAATGACACCGACTAGAATGAGTGCATCGAAGCCCTGTTGTACACTACAAAATAAATACTCAGATATGGAAGGTCTTCCCATTCCCTGAGTATTGGCCGCTGCTAATTTTGTGATTTTGAAATTACTTCGTGCATACAGAGCAACTTCGCCCCTATTCGTATTACGATCCTGCTGCAGTACTGAGTAACCACCAATCTGAATGACGCCGTCATCGACGTCCGGGCCCAACCATTATTCTGCTATGCCAAAAAGGTGGTAAGAGGGATTTTCAGCAAGATACAAACGTAGATTATCAAGACGCGGCCTGATCGAGTTGATGTTGAGAAAGCCCGCCTTGAGGGAACCCCCACTCCCCGGCATACTTGCAGCAGTCGATTCCAGTCATGATGCCTGCTCCGACCCGCCAACCTGTTCTACTTCCTGCCTTACATTAGTCATATTGGTGTTTCTAGTTACATTTACAGAGTTTGATATCTTACTATTGGACAGATGTTGTTTGGAAGTAGACTGGCTCGCCGTTAGAATGGCTTGCAGATCGGTAGCAGTGGTAAAGACTTGCGCTCGCTCACCACATTTTGAAGTTACAATGTGGGCGTAAAATGTAATTTTACAGGCGAGGTACCAAAAGTTCTTATGGCCGGTACTTGACTATAATTAATTGATTTCAGTACTTTCTTGTGTTTAATTTGTATAGAAGAATAAAGAAATTTGAATACATTTCTGAGAACATAGTCATACAGTTTTTCGGAGAATGGGTTTGCATTACTTGACTATCGATAATTGATTTCACAACTTTCGTTTGTTTGATTTGCAGTGAACAATTTGAATGTACTTACATATAATTTGTTCAGCATACATTGACTCAAAGAAGTAAAAGACTTTTTTACTATAGTATTTATTTGACTTCTTTTAAAAAATCATAAATATTATTTTATAGATTATACAGAAAAAACTTCTATACTTGCCTTATTTTATACTTTCGTAGAAAGTTTTATTAACAATATTATTATTTGTATAGTCATGAAATAAATTATTACCATTTGTAGAGAGTGCTTATTGAATAGATGAGATCAGAATAAATAAAAGGACTATAGACAAATTGTGTTATTTAATACGGTTAATTAAAAAATTATAGTGTCGGAATTATTACTCTGAATAAACATGTTTTTATATTTGGCATTTCATTATGTTGATTAAATAATTTATAAAAATTCTAATTGAATGGTTTAAAAAAATTCTTAGTATAGTATTTATATATACGGTGGGCCTAATAATTGTGTTTTTCCAAAAAATTGTTAAGAAATTTTTTAATTAAAAAAAAATTGTAATGTCGATAAGTAGGAATCTGCTTTTTGTCATTTTGATGCAACTTTTCAACGAGTATATCTTATGATAGTACGAATAGAATCGCTCAAAAAATTCTGAGTATAGTATTTATATATAGGAAGGACGTCAAAATTGTGTTTTTCTAAATGAATGTTTGAAAATTAATTTATCAAATAATGAAATTGGGTTGATTTTAAACTCCAGGTAGACCATTCAAGTTGAAGATTTGATAAGCTATAATAAAAAAAATGTTACTTTATATTTTTCATTATATTCCTTTTTCTGCCATTTGGAGTCCAAAATTAACCCTATTTAATTATTTAATAATTTAACTTTCAAACATTCCTTTCGAAGAACACAATTTTCACGTCCTCTCTATACATAAATACTATATTCAGAATTTTCTTAGCAATACTATTAGTCCTATCATGAGATATGGGGATATCTCCAGAACTTCTAATTTTGACGTTACGGCAACTTTTTAGATCTTTTTGATAAGAAATATATACTTTCAGCAAAGTAAATAGGTAAAAATAAATGTTTTTTAAATGTTCCATGTATGAAACAATCGTTCCAGTTACGTACGTATAAAGCGTAAGTAGAAAAACCTAATTTCAGAGATGTGCCTACAGTACATTTGAAATCTAGAATCAAGAAAGTTGTATCAGTCATTTCTCAAAAATAAAAATTTTCATAGTAATTCTGTTCCATACCTTTTAACATAAAGAATTTTCTTAATTTGGCTATCAGATTTCATTCTTTGTTAAAAATACAATCATTTGATTTGTTGCACGTGGGTGTGCCACGCATTGTTTAAAAGTCATGCGTCTTCAAAAAATTACTTCTGAAGCGTTAACTCATTAAGAAAAAAAAAAATAGATTTTTGATAAGCACATGCTGAATTTTGAATTTTATATTCCGAAAGTCATTGTAATCACTAACTTAATATTTTAGAAAAACGTAGTTAAATTGTCAAAATGATATATTTAAAATTTAATACAATTTTGATAGGATTTAGCCAAATAAGTTCGTCATTTATATTATAAAAAAAATTTTTCGATATACTCGTAAAATGGAATTATGTTGCTGTCATTTAAAAAAAAAAATAGATAAGTAAGTGCTCGAACAAAAAAATTATGTTTTTTTTAAACACTGAACATTAAGGGGATGCCTTATACCGGCAGAGTTCTGCCGTACCGACCACAATGTTTTTAATTAAATATTAATTGTTATAAGCTTTTCCTTGAATTCTGAGAGTTGACGTACATATACAAACTTATTATCTACTTCCTGGCCACATTTCAGATAAATCTGTTTGAAAATAAAGACGAAATTTGAGAACTCGCAAGATGTCGTATTTTGGGGTTAATATGATATTATGCAATGTTGCGAGTTCTCAAATTTAGTAGATAATAAGTTTGTCTATGTACGCCAACTCTCAGAATTCAAGGAAAAGCTTATAACAATTAATATTTAATTAAAAACATTGTGGTCGGTATGGCAGAGAACTCGGTCGGTATAAGGTATCCCCTTAAAGATTTTAATAAAAGAATGAAACTTTATAATTTTAGCTTTGATTCCTAATTTTTAAATCTTATAATATTTGAATAGTATGGCCATAACATCTTTAATAATTAAAAAATTATTTTGGAATTTTTTCTTTTTTCTATGCAGCTGTTTTAATTACAAATATAGTGATACTATTCAATGAGTAACTGCCATAATTAAAAATATATATCTTACGACTGTTTCTTCAATCCGACTACCAATTGATACAGGCTCATCAAATTCATCAAAATCGAAAGTATCACCATCTGTGAGCGAATCATCTATTAATTGTTAATCTGATACATGACAGTTAACCACGTCTACTTCTAAAGATGCCATATCCATATCTGTAAAATCATTTTTAACGAATAATAATAAATTAAAATATGAACATGAAGATGTGTACATGAAAAATGTTGATCATAATTATATAAGAAAATATCATTTAAGTAAGAAAATATCATATAAGAAAGTATCATTATGTTAGATAATATGAAAATTTTAAATAAATGGTAACAAATATATTATTATATATTTGAATGAATGACAACAAGTATTCAGAGTAAGATTGACGCATTTTTAATTTTCTACTCCATATTAATTTAATTTGCAAACAGCAAAATTATATTTTGAATAGACTACAAATTCATGAAGCATTAAGTATTGTAGAAAAAATGTATATTTGAAAAACTACATGTTAAAATGTAAAATAAATTGTTATTTTCTGTGGTTTACTATAGTACCAGAATATTTGCTTGTTATCAATTGCAAGTTTGTATACTTACATATTGTAGGATTTATTGTAGCTCTGTTCAGTTGAGAAGAATCTGCAATACTTTCATTTGTAGGCACTTCTACAGGTATTTCTGTATCACTTAATGCAGAAGAAAGATGTTCGTATTTCTGTAATGTAGGTACAGAAATAATATTTTAATAATAGCTACATCATGAAAGAAACTTTTTTTGAATATAGTAGTAATAGGTATTTACCTGGAATTCATCATCAAAACTTTCATCATCACTGCTTTGTATATTTGCATCATATCTAGTACTCTTTGGCAATTTGGAGACGAATCTATAAATAATACTTTTTCATTTTTTTAATAATAAAAATTTTTTCTTTTTTTCAGCTCAAAGGAGACTTGAAATGGGAGAAGATTAAGTTTACTTTTATTTTTAAGAATGTAATTTAAGAATGTACGTATACTCAATTGAAAACATGCTGTTTTCCATGTTACAATACGATCAAAATAACAAATGCTTAGTTTAGTTTAATGCTATTTGACCACAATTTTGATAGTTAACTAAATCGAAAGAAAAAATTTCATTTGGAAAAACATGCTGTTTTCCATGTTACAATAGATCATAATAACAAATTTTTACTTTAGTTTAACGCTATTTGACCACGATTTTGAAAATTGACTAAATCTAGAGAAAAAAATTCATTTATTGTTATACCAAAGTTTTAGATTTTAGTAATTTATTTTCTATGATACGTAGTTAAAAAGTTTTTCTTAAATTAAAGAATAAGATTAAAAATAATTAGTTATTTATTTTGACTTTAGTTTAACGCTATTTGACCACGATTTTGAAAATTGACTAAATCTAGAGAAAAAATTTCATTTATTGTTATACCAAAGTTTTAGATTTTAGTAATATATTTTCTATGATACGTAGTTAAAAAGTTTTTCTTAAATTAAAGCATAAGATTAAAAATAATTTATTATAAGATTAAATAAATTTTATTTTAAATAAAATAAAATAACATTAAATCAATAATAAAAATGTATTTAGTTATTTAATGAAAAACATTACCGAAAATAAATACCGAAAAAGTATATAAAATTCAACTCACAACACTCATGAATCTTTTTTATCAAGAATATTGGACAGATTATGATCGTAATAATTGTGTTATGAATTTAAGGGGCATTTATTTTGCCTTATCTACTTATAATATTATAAAAATAAGTGATTTCCAAAAAATTGTGTTTTTATGTTGTATTTAATTAGTTAAATGCAAGGTTTTTAAAGCTAGATATAAAATCAAATTATTAAAATTAGTACAATTTTTGCAACTTAGAACAAAAATCAATTAGATTAGTCTACGTGCTGCCTCATTATATTGTGTCAAGTTATATAAAACCCTTTTTATATGGGCTGGTATCGACGTATTTTCGTACTGAAGCGCCACAATGACTCAAAACTTGCACAGATTTTTAATGAATATTTTGCTGATAAGGTGGAGATCAGCACAAAATTTGGTTGTATTTTCAGTACTGAATATTTTGTGGATAAGGTGGAGATCAGCACAAAATTTGGTTGTATTTTCAGTACCGAATCGTTGCCGATTTTATTATCAGCAGAGAAATACGATTCAAAGCCAAATCCGTTTACTTTCACTCCAGAATCTGTACGTATATAGAAACCAAACATGTGATGAATCGGTACGGATTTCTGATCGTGAATAAGTGGTGCATTTGGTCGAAATCTGTATATATTCCAAGCAAAGTTTAGTCGAATAAGGCAGATATAATAAAAAAAGTTTTGTACTTTCAGTACTGAATCGTTACTGATATCATTCCAAGCATAACGCGGCATTTTCGAGTCGAATCCTTCCAGATTCCATCAAGAATCTTTACGGATTTCAGTACTGATAGTTACGAGTATGATCCCAATGAAATCTGCGAGGATTTTACGTGGATTATGCGTAGATCTATCGCAGTGATCCGGTCAAGAGTCGGTTATCGGAAATGCATCCGTATCAAATCCGTACGTAATCCATACTGATCTGGAGGAGACTTTCTGCTACGGAATCCATGAGGAATCCCTACTCATTTTGTACTGATCGTCAATACATAGTGCGTTTGGTTGAAATCTGAACAGATTCGGGACGGATTTTATTCAGATTAGGTAGATAATCAGTACGGAGTTCCATTGCATTTTCAGTACAGAATCGGTGCTGATATTTAATTTTTGGCTTAACAAGGTTTTCCGAGTCGAATCCGTCCGAATTCCACACAGAATCTGAACGGATTAATGAATTAGCTCGGATTTTCGATCGCGATGCAAGCACCTTCCATTGGAATCTTTACAGATTAGGGGTGGATTTTAGTCAGATTAGGCAGATAATCAGTATGGATTTTTTGTTGTATTTTCAGTAAGGAATCTGTACAGATTCTAAGCGGACTTACAAATAATCAGTACATAGTTTCTTTGGATTTTCAGTACAGAATCGGTGCTGATATCATTTTGGGCTTAACCAGGCTTTTCCGAGTCGAATCCATCTGGATTCCACGAAGAATCTGTACAGATTTCAGCACTGATAGATGCAAGATTCCCTATGAAATATGCTAGGATTCGGCGTTGATTCTACGTAGATCTATAGGAGTTATCCAAGAGTCGGTTATCGGAATGCTATCCGTATCAAATCCGTACGGAATCCGTACTGAGGTGGACGATATATTTTTCACACCTGATTTTTTTCCCGGAATCCATGAGAAATCATTACTGATTCCGTACGGCGTTTTCGGACTGAAATCAGTGTACGGATTTCAGTACGGATTCCATCCAGATATTTTTGACCGGGCCCTAAAACCACCGCCACTATACAATAAATGACAAAAAAAATTGGTACCACGAGAGTTTATTAATTTAATACAAATTTTATGGCTGATATTTCTTCGAGATGCTGCCCTGGCATTGTAAAAAAATTGGCGATATGAAATTGGAACCGGATCCTTTCGCTTAGTGGGTGTAAAGGGGCTAAAATAGCCGAAAATACACGACAAATAGCGCGAAAAAATCATGTCTCGTAAGTTTATTAATTTAAGACAAATATTATGGCTGATATTTCTTCCAGATACTGTCCTAGCATTGCAAAAAAATTGGCGATATGAAATTCAAACGGGGTTCTTTCGCTTGGGGGGTGCAAAGGGGCTAAAATAGCGTAAAATACACGAAAAATACGGCGAAAAAATCATATCTCGTGAGTTTATTAATTAAAGACAATTTTTATTGCTGATATTTCATGTAGATACTGCTCTCGTATTGAAAAAAAATTGGCGATATGAAATTCGAACCGGATCCTACCGCTTGGGGGGTGTAAAGGGGCTAAAATAGCGGAAAATACACGACAAATAGCGCGAAAAAATCATGTCTCGTATGTTTATTAATTTAAGACAAATATTATGGCTGATATTTCTTCCAGATACTGCCCTAGCATTGCAAAAAAATTGGCGGTATGAAATTCGAACCGGATCCTTTCGCTTGGGGGGTGCCAAGGGGCTAAATTAGCGTAAAATACACGAAAAATACGGTGAAAAAATCATATCTCGTGAGTTTATTAATTAAAGACAATTTTTATTGCTGATATTTCATGTAGATACTGCCCTCGTATTGAAAAAAAATTGGCGATATGAAATTCGAACCGGATCCTATCGCTTGGGGGGTGCAAAGGGGCTAAAATATCGGAAAATACACGAAAAATACGGCGAAAAAACCATATCTCGTGAGTTTATTAATTTAAGAGAAATTGTATTACTAATATTTCTTGGAGATGCTGCCCTAGCATTGTAAAAAAATTCGCGATATGAAATTCGAACCGGATCCTTTCACTTTGGGGTATGCAAAGGTGCTAAAACAGCGTAAAATACACGAAAAATACCGAGAAATAATCATGTCTCGTGAGTTTATTCATTTAAGACAAATTTTATGGCTGATATTTGTTTCAGATACTGCCCTAGCATTGAAAAAATTGGCGATATGAAATTCGAACCGGATCTTTTCGCTGGGGGGTGCAAAGGAGCTAAAATAGCGGAATATACACGAAAAATACGGCGAAAAAATCATGTCTCGTTAGTTTATTAATTTAAGACAAATTTTATGGCTGAAATTACTTCAAGATATTGCGATAGCTTTTTGAAAAAATTGCCTTTACGAAAATCGATCCGGAACCTTTCGCTTTGTGGCTGGCGGCGTGGGGGAGAGGGGGGGGGGTGGAAAGGGGCTAAAATACCGAAAAATAATCCATTACGACTGAAAAAAAATCAGCTCTCGGGAGTTTATTAATTCTAAAATTTTTGTTTTTTTTTCATTATATTTTCTGTAGGGGAGATGAGTGCAAATATATTTGAAATGTACATTTTTTCATAGTTTTTTCAATCTGCAGTTACTCAAGAACGGTTTCATGTGAAACTTTATAATTCATAGGAGATATTGTATATTGCACCTCATTAATTTTTCGATTTTTGTTATTATATTTTTATCTTTTTTTTTTTTTTAATGGTAATATTGCTTCGGTTTTATTAATGTTATAAAAGCCAAATAAGATTTTGAAAATATGGCTTATTGATATAAGGTAAAGTATGCAGATGTGGGACAGTTTCGAGCATATTTTTTTGTAATCTTTTGTAGTACCATATCGAAGCATAATACATGAAAATTCATCACCTCAGCAGATAGCTCGTGTTTGGAGATTTATTTAAAAAAACAAGTTTTTTTCGTTGCTGGTGTTTTGAAATAATCGCATTCAAAGAAATTAACTATTGTCTGATGAGTGGGTCACACTAATTTACTACACTCATATGAGAATTATACTATTCAGGAGTAATTTAGTTCAAATCTGGAGTCAATCCATCCACAGGAAAATTTCAAAGCTTACGGTTAGTGAATAAACTTGTTTCACCGATGACTATGGTTCTGGACCATATAAAAGGCCCATCGGAGAATGTTTTAAGGTAAGGTAAATATACCCACTTTTATATGTAAAAAGTATGAAATAATTAGTTTACATTTATGTATTAAAATGTGACTTCTTATTTCAGAGAAAAAAGGTGTCTAGCCCCCTTAAGTGTTTATTGTAGTTTTTTTATTGCTGTCCTACTACTAGTCCGAAAATTGTCTTTGTCCCAGTACTGCTTCCTTTCTTAGTTAATTTTCAGTTATTACTGAAATCGTTTTTTCTGTAAATAGCATGTATCACAAACATCGACTTTTCGATTTTTAATACATTATTTTTCCATTTTATATACTATTAAAGCTCATATTATTTATGTATTATTAATGAACTTTCTAGTAGTATTATGTTTTTTACTATTTAATAAAAAAACAAAACAATTTTGATAGCTATAATTTGTCCATAGCGATTATTGATTAATAAGTGATTTGCTGTCCATAGTTCATGTTTGAAAAACATAAAGAGATATCTTAATAAAATTAAACTATTTTGAATAGAACAACTCTCTTGGTTAGCATGTTAATCAGATGGAGGCATTTCTAGTTTATAGGTAAGGTAGTACTGTAAGGACTCGTGGGTCAATGCAGCGATCATGAAACAATAAGTATTATTTAAGATTTTAATTAGTCAAAACTTATAAATAAAAATAAAAAAATTTCTTTGAAGGCTCATCTACAGGACAAAGTTTTTCTGAATGTTAAAAAAAATATGTACAAATTCAATTTAATAGTATCATTTTTCGTCGACACTTATAAGTCAATTTTGGATTGATAAGAAGTTTCACTTTTTTTTAAATGACGAAACTCGGAAAAGATATTTAATTTTGAAGACACATCTACAAGACCAAGTTTTCTTGTTCTTTAAGCCTTTCTGAATGTAAAAAAATTATTTACTTTTTAATCTAAAAATTAAGGATAATTTCGTCTTTTTTCTAAACGACGACACTTATAAATACTGGCATCTACCTATTTGATCTTTGCAAGAATAATTATCTACACTGAAATTATTACTTTAAAAGTTACAGTTTTCTAAGGAATAATCGTTATTATAATTATAACTTCCCATAATAATTTGTTACACGTAATAAATATATATAAAATAATTATATATTAAAAAAACATGTGTGAAAAAATTATTTATGAACTTATATGATTTTTTAAGTTAAGGGATAATTTAAGCATAGAGTAGAAAATAAATAATTTCTAATTGCACAAACACGTGGTTCCCGTACTAACGCAAAATAGGTTAGGAAAACATCGATTTTTTATTCTCAACAATAAATAGCGTTTTAAAAAGATCGTCGTAATACATTTTATTGTACTTATAAGAAAGTGCAGAATTTCTTGTTTAATAACATACTTTTTTATTTTTTAAACCCAACTTTTAAAGTAACAAACTTTATTACTTTTCATTACAATTGATATGATTCATATTAACTGTAGTGTAAAAATGACTAATTTCAATAATTTTTATCTCAAAAAATAGGTTGGCTACATATATTTTAAAAAATAAAAAAAAAACTCCCTAGAATTTTGTTACTTTCGAAACCCACTTTTTGATACATTAAAGAACTACCTTAAGATTTAAATTGATGTTTAAATAAAACTATTTAAAATTATGATTATATTTTAAAGCGTCTATAATATAATATTTCCATATTTTCTTTGTTGGCAGTAGCAACACATGTTTTCAATTTAAAATTTGGTCTGTTACAGGGTATACAAATTTATAATTTGACCATAATATTGTACAACGAATGTTCATTGTCTACGTAAATGAAAAAAATGACAAAACGTAAATAACTTGTTTGAAAATTAAACTCTCACATCAAGGAATAGGTAATTACATCCGTAAATATCGATAATGTAATCAGTCTGTTAAAGAAAATAAATAAATAGGAATCACGCACGTCATGTACTTAGCGACGCTCGGCAAATAGAAACTATATAAATGCTATGCAAATAGAACACTTGCCGAGCTGACGTTTCCCCCAGCTTTCACCAGCCAGAGGCAGTGTCACACGTCATACTGATCGCGATCATATAGTACCTATAATGGGAGGCGCATATTTAGCGTAAAATACACTTTGTTCAATTCGCATATAATCGTATGCTAAGTCTCTAAGAAAAAAACGAAAGACATTTATCGATAGATTTTTTCCAGCTATTTCCAATGTTCCTATTGCTTTTACTCTGAAACAATACTTCCTTCTGGTCGAAAATTCAAGTTGTCAGTTCAGAGTCATTTTTCTCAAAGTATATCATGTTTTTGTTTGAAAATGCATTTTACCATTCGAAAGTACAATTCTTAAGCTACAAAACGCTCATTTTTTGAGTTCGAGAAATGAAGGGTTCAACAGTAACAAAGACAGCGACGAGTGGCCGCACGCGCTTTTCACGCTGCGCCCGAGCGAGCTCTATACTAATAAATCTAGTTAACCATTTCGGTTTTTCATACTGAAAAATATCATTAAACAATAATCATTTAGCCTCAAACATCATTTTTATTAGTAGGTCACAAATTTAACTTTCAATACTGTTAATTTCTAATTTTTTTTTATTTTTATTCGAATAGGTATGATACAATTGGGAAGTTCCTGATACTGAAAATCGTTTTAGATCTAACTTTCCAGTACCTGCTAATAATTTGACATAGTGAAACGATGGAGTTTCAGGCACTGTTTTTGCTGAATCTAACCGTTGTTTTAGTTTATGTATAGTTCTTAAATATTCATCTTTTGATGAAAAGAAGCAAACAATATTTTCAAAATATTGTTACCCTCTCGTAAAGATATTGTGGCGTTGGTACACGGAAAAAAATTTAGGATCTCCAGACCTCCGGTATATATGGACTCCGTGCAATACCATCGATCGTCTTAATTTATGACGAATTTGGAATTAAGGCGCATCCAAAGTTGAACCTGTAAGAATCCAATATCTTCGGAGTCTTCACGATTCAAAAACGTATGTTCTGAACTCCAATTCGGTCATCCCCAGACTCCGAGATTTCCGGTATTGTAGCGATTCCACTTTGGACGTCTGAGGCCCCCATCTCTGGTATCGTGGCGCGACAGCGTTGAGAGAAGGGGAACGGTCCGAATTCGCGCGCGTTTTTCTCATATATATATATATATATATATGCGTTTCATCATTATATATCAAAGTATTATTATAGTATAATATGGCACACACGTTTTGAACCGTTTATATATATTATATTATTATATTTATGAAGCGGCGCGCGTGAAATACGTCCGAATGTATAGTCGACCCGCCGAGATACCAAGAATGGGGGCCTGAGGACTCCATCGGGCGGCTCCCGACGGTACCGAAAGTCTCGGAATCCCCGCCATTCCAGCATGGCATACACATAATCCCATTTTGATATCCGTACACAACCCAAATTGTTGGAGTCCACGCCATTCAATTTGGAAGTGACTACATTCAATTTTGGACGCGTACAGATACGGTATTTTTTATATTTCTGTTAATTCCATACCTCCGACATCCCAGGCTTCCAAATTTTTTTCGTGTATATAATTATCGGATACTTCCCGCAAACTTGCCCGCCTAGCATTACTTTTTACGAAAGCACCAATTCTATCACATCCATTTTCTCCGTGAGCAGTCCGATGACAATACCACTTTAACAGAAACATCTTCATAGTGATGAAGAAGATTCTAGAAGTTGTGTATATTTTTAAACATTTACTTCTTTAACGAAATCAAAAGATTTTTTAATGTAATTAATTATTATTTCTTGGATTAAGTAAAGTGCTACGGCATCGTGAATTAAATTGTCTGAACAAATTATCATTCTTTTGTGTTCAATTTTAGAATCCGATCTTTTATGGTGAATGACTATTGTCGTCAAACTACATTGATTATTATTATTATAGTAAAATTATTGCGCCACATATTATCCAATGAAAGCATAGTTTTCTGAAAAACCTAGAGAAATTAAAAATTCTAAAAAAGTGAAATATATAACCTATATTAATAAAAATGATGTTTGAGAGCCCGCTGGGGCGCAGCGCGAAGAGCACCCGCGGCCGCTCGCTTCTTTTTTAATCTTATTACTTTTGAATCCTTCATTTCTCCAAATCGAAAAATTAGGGTCTTGAAGCTTAAGAGTTGTACTTTCCAATGGCAAAATGCATTTTGAAAAAAGAACATGATTTACTGTGAGAAAAATTACTTTGAACTTTCAACTTGAATTTCCGACCAGAAGAAAGCGTTTCGGAGTAACAAACATAGCACCATTGGAAAGAGCAGGAAAAAGTCTATCGATATGTGTCTTTTGTTTTTCTTTTAGAGACTCCGCATGCGATTATAAGCGAGTTAAACAGAGCGTATTTTACGCCCAAAAATGCGCCGCGTGCGCCTGCTGGCCCGCTTCTGCGGCGGATGCTCTCACATGTTCGAGGTTCGAGCGTAGCGGGCTCACGCGAGCCAGCGGCGGCCGTACGGTCGTACCGACTCTCTCCGATTTCCACCGCTCCGCAGCGATTCCAGGAACTGATCACGCGCTGTATACAGTTTATTCGAGCGCCGCCGACTCTCGTGAGCTGCGTCAGCCGAACCACCTTCTACCGCTTCCCCCACTCCGTCTCGACTCAAGTCGCACTGATCATGTGTATATGAATGGATATCTATAGTATGTGTTCGGGCGTAGCGGAGTCGCGCGAGCCAACGCCAGCCGGGCACAGGCCATCTCTTCCCGATTTTCCCACTTCGCTCCAATTTGGCGTACTTATAGCTCGTAATTTAATAGATGAGTAAACCAAAACGCTAAAATCAACTTTTCAATAAAAGAAATTATAATTAGTGGTAAAAATTTGTTTTTTCGTTTAAGAGTAATTTTTCTAATTTTGTTTATTTCTTTTTTTGTACATTAAAACTAATGTTAGTTATACGTTAAATAATTAACGTACTTAAAGCCAAGTGAAATTCTTCATAGTGTGAGAAAAGCGGCGTTAATAGTTATATTCTAGTATAGACTAAAATGTGATGTTATGTAATAGATTAATCTAAAAAATAGAAAGAGATATATGGTATTGAAATATTTTTGATGTATATTATGAAAAGATTTATAATTTTTTAAATACTGTTGATCTTATTTTTTCTCAGAGAGAAAATCCATTTGTAAAAATAGTTGAATTTCTTTTTGTATGGATAGGTGGAGTAAATGAGATACAAATGTAATATCAATTTTGTTAAGTGGGAGAGTTTACACATCTATCGCACAAGTTTGTTCGCTGCAAAGATTGGTTCATAAATCCTAAAGATATTTCAGATGTGAATTGTTCGATTGTTTTTTTCAAATCACAATTTTTCCGTGGTGATATTATATATACGATATACGTGTGTACAATCGCATTAAGATTCGGCAACAATTGAGTTTTCATATTATTTAAAATAAAAGCGACTGTAAAATCATTAGTATGTGATGAGTAGATTTCAGGATTTCAAAGAAATTTGAATCAGACAGAACTTATTGTTTCTGCTGTTGCATACATTATTAAGAATAACACCGTTATATTGTCAAATCTGATTTTCAATTGTAATTTTTCGTTTCTATAATATTGTGTTTTTCGAAAAACCTCCAGTCATTGACACGAAATTCCGATCTTTATGCACGAGCATTTTTTCTTTTTTAGAAAAACTAACAGGAAAATTTTTCGCCGATGTAAATGATTTTCTCTGCTTGAGTAACGTACGCTAAATTCCGTAACGTATGCGAAATGCATCTCGTAGGCCATAAATCTAATGGATGTAATCAGTACATGCATAATCATATTTTTTCGATTCAGCATGCCTAAAATGCGATTTTACATATACATAAACTTTTAAAATCGCTTTTACTTCCCCTGTATAGATATATTGTTCGATACACGTGCGAAAGATTGTTCTACACTCGTGTGCTAGAACCAATACTTTCCCACTTGTATCGAAATATACTATTAAGTATAAGAAGAAACTATATTTTGTAAACTTTAATTAAATGAGAAAAAAAATTACATTAGGCGCCCCTAACAGAATGATTGGTGTTACTTTACATGGTACCATGGTCTTATACTCGTTCGCGTCAAAATAGTTTTTTTTTTACAGTTGCTTGAAACATGCATTTTTTCACGACTAAAACTCGCATAGGAAATAGCGTATTCCGAGCGTTTTTTCAAAGTTTAGCGGGAAAAAAAATTCTTTCCCCGCTAATTTCAACGTAATTTTGTAAAATTGTTCTCTTACAATTTTTGTTTTTCAATTAATTTCTTACAAATAAAGTATTATGGCGATGGAATAAGTTTTGGCATACTAGAGAAAAAATCATTTTTCTCACATACATTTTACATTAGTCTATTATTACGAATATATTCCTCTCTTAAAAGAATGATGGAGGAAATGTGAAGCCGAAATAAAACCATTCCGAATGGTTAAGTCAGTTTAAAAGGAGCGCCCGATTGGTCGACGGTGACTTCAGTTTTTCGCTTACGGTCTTGACTGATTGGGCCGAATAAAACCCGCAAAGTTTGGAATAATGAAATATTTAAATAAAAAATATAAGTATAAATAGTATTAATCATTTGAAATGTGGTTTTGTATGACAAAAAATATTAAAAGTTATCTGTAGTTAACAATGAAGGACTATGAATACTGTTCTGATTCCAGTTAAATTTCTAACCAACCAATTGCTTCCTCCTAGAGCAAGCTTTGTAATAGTACAATATTTATAGCAACATAATGAATTATTTTCACCCACAAAATTTGTGATCAATTACATGATTTTTTCCAAAATCCGGGAATATGCTCTGCTTGATATATAACTCAATTTATTTATTATTTAGCAGTTTAATACTGCTTATAAATGAAGAATAACAGTTTAATGAAACTTTGAACGATAATATATTATCGTGCAAATGTTTCATTAGAATGTCAGTATAATTGTTTGCAAGTATTACATTTTAAAAAATAATCAATTTAATTGAAAATATAGAATTAACTTTATTATTATAACAATTGCAATGTACCGACACAACTGTAAGTAAATAATAGAGACATGTAACATACCTGCAACATTAGAATAATGTTATTGACGGTATTTTGCTTAATGTGGAAAAAGAAGAAACGATGTTCAACGAGCCTCGTGCTCGCGCTCTCGACGCTGACCCGTGATAGCAAATTCACACAAGGTCGGCGCCGAGCGCGCCCACGTGTACTCGATATTAGTAGATACAGCAAGAACAGTCACGATGGCGACGGCGACAGGGCGCGCGAGAAGGCGACGTCTTGGCGATGTTGTCCCCGTTGACAGAACTCAGCTGAAATTTCGCGTCAAGCCTCATATAACAGAACAAAGTCCAATTAAGTATCTTACAAATTTGTGTCCTGACTGGTCTTGGCGAATTCACATATAGTTATAAAACCACTTCACATATGAAAGAGTATTGACATATGGATGGCTTTACTATAGTTTATAAATTTTAATCGATTTTTAAATAAATTGTTTGTACATTCATTATTTTATTTCATATAATTGAGGTTTTTTATCCACCACTCACTGTTATAGTGTAATATACATTTTAAAATATTTTAAATTATATATTTATTCATTTTGTTGAATTGTGGAATAATTATTTTCTTATAGGAATATCTCCTTTGGGATCCACAATTCAGTTGTTCATTGATAGATTTAAGACTTGGGTGGCTTTAGCGTAAGAAATATATTTGGATCCAATGAACTAAATAATATTGTAGATCTCTTATACAAGAGGACCAAAATAAACTTTAATCATGTGCAAACTGTAGCTAAAGAGACAAAGTACCTATAAGCATACAAAATTTTCTAATTACATAGAATATTTTATATACTCATAGGTAGTGCCTTTAGTTACAACTTTTATTAGTCGATAAGTCACTTATGGGCTGGGTGACTTTATCGCAGGAAATATTGGGATCATATGGACAAAATACCTTGATCATATTTGACTATAACAGTTATGACATGTACGTATTACTTTTACAAATAAAATTTTTATTTAACATGACATTTTTACAAAATCATACTTACATTTTCTTTTATTTTAAAATAATGTTTTAATAAAATACTTTACCATTATGGTCACAAAGAATCATATCACATATGATGCCATTAGGTCCATCGGGTTCAAATATATCCAGTGGTAAAGTTACTCATCCTATAATAAGTACTTATAAATGTGGATTTTTATAATCAATTATGGTATTAATTTATTTATATTAGGTAGTTAATTGTCGCAAATGGCAGTCATAGTAGAAAGTTAAGTAAATTAGGAAGCTGATGGTTCTACTGCCTAGGTAGTAATTAAATAAAAACAAAAGTTTTTAAAAAATTTATTCCGACGTTTCGGACGGTTTATTTCCGTCCCTTTTCAAGGTCAAAAAACTATATATACAGATATAAATAAGTGGACACAATAAGAGACCACTAGTCAAAGTGACTTGTGGTCTTTGACTAGTGGTCTCTTATTGTGTCCACTTATTTATATCTGTATATATAGTTTTTTGACCTTGAAAAGGGACGGAAATAAACCGTCCGAAACGTCGGAATAAATTTTTTAAAAACTTTTGTTTTTATTTAATTACTACCTAGGCAGTAGAACCATCAGCTTCCTAATTTACTTATTTATATTAGGACTAGTTCTATGTATAAATGAATAATGTGAAAGAGTTTAAATTATACGATGACTCATATTAAATAGTATTGACATGTGCGTAGCTTGGACTGTACTTTCTTTAATGTTATATTTATACTTATTCGCAAGTATTTTATACATAATACTATATAAGTTATCGTTATAAAATTTACAGCTAAAGAAGAAACCCATGCTTTATTGTTTAATGCTTCTTAAGTGATCATAAATGTGGATTGTTTATAATAAATTATGGTATTAATTTATTTATATTATGACCAGTTCTATGTATAAATGAATAATGTGAAAGAGTTAAAATGATATAATTACTCATATTAAATAGTATTGACATGTGCGTAGCTTGGACTGTACTTTCTTTAATGTTATATTTATGCTTATTCGCAAGTATTTTATATATAACTCTATACAATTTCCAATAAAAGAAGAACCCATACATTATTGCTAAATGATACTTGACCATTAAAATATATTGTTTTACAGCTTGTTTATTAAATGCAGCAATACATTAAAAACAATATTATATTCATAACATATAGCCTTTTGCTAACTGTAAGCTCTATTTTAATGATTAAATAGCATTTAGCAATAATGTATTGGAGACAGGACAGAATCAAAAATAAATGAATGTCTAAGGCCTTACCTAGATATAAACGTGAAGAACATAATAAGCGCGAAGATGACAACTATACTTAACCTATAGGCAACATCTGCAAGAAACTCGGCATGGCCTCAGAAATGACAGCATTGACAGTAGCAGGTCTTTCTTAAAAAAGCCACAATTAACCCTCTTTCACGTCATTAATCGTAACCCATGAACACGAGAGCGCAAATTGCAACACGTTGTTTGATGACTACCGCGCCCGCATGTGTTTATTGAGAGTTTGAGAACTAGAGAGAGAGAGAAAGAGAGAGGAACGCCTATACAGAAGTGCATGTGCGCGACAGCTAGTCATAATGAAACGTAGTGTGTTGCGATCGGTGCTTACGCTTCAAGAGTTATGACGACTAAAGTCCGAACGTGAGAGAGAGGAATCATTCTGGCTTCTTGAAGAAAGACCTGCTGCTGTTCAAGCTGTCATCTCTGAGGCCATGCTGAGTTTCTCGCAGACGTTGCCTCTGGTTGTCTGTAGGTTAAGTCTAGCCATCACCTTCACGCTTATTATGTTATCCAGGTTTATATCTAGGTAAGGCCTTAAACTTTCATGTATTTTTCATTCTGTCCTGTCTCCAGTACATTATTGCTAAATGCTATTTAATCATTAAAATAGAGCTTACAGTTAGGAAAAGGCTATATGTTATGAATATAATATTGTTTTTAATGTATTGCTACATTTAATAAACAAGCTTTAAAACACTATATTTTAATCATCAAGTATCATTTAGCAATAATGAATGGGTTTCTTCTTTTATTGGAAATTGTATAGAGTTATATATAAAATACTTGAGAATAAGCATAAATATAACATTAAAGAAAGTACAGTCCAAGCTACGCACATGTCAATACTATTTAATATGAGTAATTATATCATTTTAACTCTTTCACATTATTCATTTATAAATAGAACTGGTCATAATATAAATAAATTAATACCATAATTTATTATAAAAAATCCACATTTATGAGTACTTAAGAAGCATTAAACAATAAAGCATGGGTTTCTTCTTTAGCTATAAATTTTATAACAATAACTTATATAGTATTATGTATAAAATACTTGCGAATAAGTATAAATATAACATTAAAGAAAGTACAGTCCAAGCTACGCACATATCAATACTATTTGATATGAGTCATCGTATAATTTAAACTCTTTCACAATATTCATTTATTCATAGAACTAGTCCTGATATAAATAAATTAATACCATAATTGATTATAAAAATCCACATTTATAAGTACTTAATATAGGATGAGTGACTTTACCGCTGGATATATTTGAACCCGATGGACCTAATGACATCATACGTGATATGATTCTTTGTGACCATAATGGTGAAGTATTTTATTAAAACATTATTTTAAAATAAAATAAAATGTAAGTATGATTTTGTAAAAATGTCATGTTAAATAAAAATTTTATTTGTAAAAGTAATACGTTCATGTCATAACTGTTATAGTCAAATATGATCAAGGTATTTTATCCATACGATCCCAATATTTCCTGCGATAAAGTCACCCAGCCCATAAGTGACTTATCGACTAATAAAAGTTGTAACTAAAGGCACTACCTATGAGTATATAGAATATTCTATGTAATTAGAAAATGTTGAATGCTAATAGGTACTTGGTCTCTTTAGCTACAGTTTGCACATGATTAAAGTTGATTTTGGTCCTCTTGTATAAGAGATCTACAATTTATTTAGTTCATTGGATCCAAATATATTTCTTACGCTAAAGCCACCCAAGTCTTAAATCTATCAACGAACAACTGAATTGTGGATCTCAAAGAAGATATGCCTATAACAAAATAACAAAATGAATAAATATATAATTTAAAATAATTTAAAATGTATATTACACTATAAAAGTGAGTGATGGACAAAAAACCTCAATTATATGAAATAAAATAATGAATGTACAAACAATTTATTTAAAAATCGATTAAAATTTATAAACTATAGTAAAGCCATCCACATGTCAATACTCTTTCATATGTGAAGTGCTTTTATAACTATATGTGAATCCGCCAAGACGTCGCCTCCTCGCGCGCCCTATCGTCGTCGCCATCGTGACTGTTCTTGTGGTATCTACTAATATCGAGTACACGTGGGCGCGCTCGGCGCCGGCCTCGTGTGAATTTGCTATCACGGGTCGGCGTCGAGAGCGCGAGCACGAGGCTCGTTTAACATCGTTTCTTCTTTTTCCACATTAAGCAAAATATCATCAATAACATTATTCTAATGTTGCAGGTATGTTACATGTCTCTATTATTTACTTACAGTTGTGTCGGTACATTGCAATTGTTATAATAATAAAGTTAATTCTATATTTTCAATTAAATTGATTATTTTTTAATATGTAATACTTGCAAATAATTATACTAACATTCTAATGAAACATTTGCACGATAATATATTATCATTCAAAGTTTCATTAAACTGTTATTCTTCATTTAGAAGCAGTATTAAACTGCTAAATAATAAATAAATTGAGTTATACATCAAGCTGAGCATATTCCCGGATTTTGGACAAAATCATGTAATTGATCACAAGATTATTTTCAATAGGGTATACGCTCTATTTGGCCATATTCAGGGTGGCGAAAATACTATTTGTACCGAAATACATATTTTTATACTTTAAAAAATAAAACATTTAAAAATATACACATCTGTTTTATTTTTTCATTGAGTTTTATTTACATCTCTAATTTCATATTAGAAAATAAATTAAAACGATTAAATTAATTTAAACAATTAATTACAATAAAAAATAGTATTAGTTCATTTAAAATTGTTAGTGGAAACATGAGACTCACATGAGACTTACATGCGAATTTGGCATGAGGCTCACCTGAGAATCACGTGAGATTCAAGTGAGTCTCATATGAATTTTTTCAGCCGGATTGTCTACATCCATGTGGATTAGTTGGAATCCACGTGGATTCCAACAAATCCACGTGGATTTTTCAAATTGGGTTGGTTTCTCAGAATCCACATGGATTTCAAATAATCCACATCGATTTTCATCATGATATCCGCGTGGATGATCCACGCGGATATCCATTTGAATACATGTGGAATCCATGTCAATCCACGTGGATATTTTCAACAGGGATACATAGAGTCACATACTCACACATACATTAAAACTGCAGTTTATACGCACTGGTACATTTAGTCATAATGTTTGACAATTATGCAAGCACGTACACAGTTGTGAAAATAAAACTTATTTTTTAATGTTGAATTTCAGCTAACTCGCGCGATTATCGCACCAGAAAATGGTCGATAAACTGGCACGATCTTCGCGCGATTAGTCCCGCGATTCATCGCACGATAATCGCGCGATATTTTTCAATAGGGACTAGACAGTCCGGAACGTTCACTCGCACGATTTTGTACATCAGTACAGCAATAAAATTTTGCCTCCTCGAATCAGTGCGTAGCCAGCCCAATGAGGTTCTGTGAGGAGTGATGTGATCATCCCTCCTAAGTCTCACTACGTACCTCACACCTGAATTCTGCAGGACCTGCAGTCGGATCCTCAACTCCTAAGAGGCGTTCAACAATACGACAGAACAATAATCCAGTTGAGGGAAAAGCAATGCCTCAACAAGCCCTTTGCGGAGAGTCTCGCTAGTGTACTTTTTGAAAAATCTTAGATGGTACATGATCCTGTCGCATTTTTTAGTTATTTTATCGACATGATTTTTCCAGGTTAACCTGGAATCTAGTACTACACCGAGACTCTCAACAGAATCTGAAAAGGGAACCTTCGTACCACAGCCCATGTCAATGCAGAGCGAGGAATCGCTTTTAACGCTATTGATGTATCGATTGTTACCAAAACCAATCGCATTCGTCTTACCTGCATGGAGTTTGAGTGAGGCACGAGTAGCCCATTCCGATGCTGTCCTTGCAGCCCGCTAAATCAGTGCCGCCTCCTCCTCCAGTCCATCGTGTCTAATCTGGCAATAAACTTGCAGGTCATCTGTATATAATAAACGTTGAACACCCAACGTTCCTAGTTCACCCGCCAGGTCATTGATATAGAGGCAAAACAATAAAGGTCCTAGTACTGACCCCTGTGGGACTCCTAAGTTTATGCTAAGCCATGAAGACTCACCGGAAAATTTAGAGAATACGCGTTGCATCCTGCCTTCAAAGTAGGAGTTGATCCACAAGAGGGCAGCCCTAGAGAACCCCATCAATCTTAACTTCTCGAGAAGTCGGGAAGGTAGGATGGTATCGAATGCCTTACTAAAATCAAACAGCAGAAGAATTGTCATCAGCTTTTTGTCCATGCCTGTTCTTATGTCGTCTGTTAGTTTAAGTAAGGCCGTTTGCGTGGAGTTACATCGTCGAAAGCCAGTTTGTTTTGGGTCGAGTATTTTAAATGTCTCAAGATGCTCCATCAGTTGTGAGTGTGCAATCTTCTCCAGCACCTTTGAGAGAAAGTAAAGCAAGGCGATAGGTCGGAAGTCTGAAGGAGATGAAGGTGCCTTGCTTTTCTTCTGAGGAACAATGTTTGCTCTCTTCCACAGATCTGGGAAGACGTTAGTGGTCAAAGAGGAGTTGAACAGCTTAACCAAGAAGTTGCCGATGACTGGCAGTGCTTTGACAATGACGCTTTGCGGAATGCCATCCGCTCCGCGTGCCTGTGATGAGAAGTGAGATATCGCAATGACTACATCGTTAAAAGTTATGGGTTTAAATGAAAAACCCTCTGAATTTCCCAATGAGATAATTCTGCGATGAATCTCACTGTTATCTCGCGGAAAGGCCGACACGCCGGCAAAGTGACTGTTAAGCTCATCTGGTGAAAATCCGTTCAGATCCTCAGTGTGCTTGGGTAAGAGCCCCAGGCCACGCAACTCTCTCCAAACATTACCATCTGATAGGGCATCTAAAAGTCTGGTTTGGACGTAGGACGTCTTAGCGAGATTAATTTGTTCGTCAAGTTGTTTCCGTAGCGTGATGAATTGATCATATAAAACTTGTTGTCCAGTCCGCTTATAGCGTTTGTAAAGTGTGTCACGTCTACGGAGAAGCTGGCCAAGCTCCGCATCAATCCACGGTAGCCTGCCCTTTTTAGGAACAACAGTTTTCTCTGGCACCAAGGTGTCCATAGCTGTCGTGAGATTGGTACAAAGATAGTCCAGAGCTTGCTCGGTATCAACGACGTCACCAGCGAAGAGTGTCAAATCACAGCTATACAACTGAACCGCGAGATCTTCAGGGGCTATATTTTTATAGTCTCTGTATGTAAAATTGGACTTTTTTAGCACAACCGACTTAAGTTTGATGGTAACATCTATAAAGTTGTGATAGCTGTGAAAGTTAGCTGGAATGTTTCGGCCGTCGATAATTATGTCATTGTCGTCGACGAAGATAACGTCAATCCAGGTGCCATACATACATACATACATACATACATATATACATACATACATACATACATACATACATACATACATACATACATACATACATTTTCTAAAAACCTATAATTCTGACTCAGGGACCTCAAAAACATCGAAATTCATCAAATCTTTGATTCGAAAATTTTCACCGTTACAAAGCTTTCTCTTTGAGAAAGCAAAAAATATACACGCATTTAACTATAGTATAATAGTCGAAAAGGGAAACGATTACCAAGTCAAAACAACGAAGTATAAATTAAAAATTGAATTTATGATAAAAATAAACAAAAACGATGCAGAAGCGCACTTACTTAAATTTTTCAACGAAAATGTAAAACCGAATAAACAGTATGGAATTTATTTTGAAACCGAAGAAGTGGAAATGATTGCTTATAGAATAATGAAAGAACATTTTAACGAAAAATTAAAATTAGTCAAAACAAATACCTACACTACTGTAACCAACCGAACTAATTTCTTAAAGGAGTTAGAAAGATACCATAACAAGACTCACAATGTAATCAGAGAAACGGTAGCGCATTTCAAAAGGAAATTATACACGCCCAATATGGATAGGATGATTCAAAACTACATCAACCAATACGAAACCTGCTTAGAGCACAAATACAAGAGAAGGCCTTATATCACAGAGACGTATGGGCCTATAATAGTGAATAGGCCCCTCCAACACTTACATCTAGATATATTCCACTATAGCAAGAAAAAGTTTCTCACGATCATCGATATATTCTCAAAATACGCTCAAGCTTACAATTTGCCCGACGGCAATGCAATAACGATAATAAGTAAATTAAGACATTTTGTTTCACATCACAACTTCCCAGATAAAATTACTACTTGTCGATTACACAAAATCGAATATCATCAGACCACCATCAACAGTCACACCTGCAACGGACCTATCGGGCGACTTCATTCAACTCTGAAAGAAAAATTAGGCATACTAATCGATCAAAATCCATGAGAGACTACGAAAAACCATATAACTACCGTAATATTAATCTACAATCAAAGCATTCACTCAACAACAAATTATGCGCCATTCACACTTTTATGCGGGTCATACGAAGACCTTCATAAACATGTCATTGACCCAAATGCAGATACGATCGAAAGATATAACAAACTTCCAAAAAATGAAATTTTACCGTTTTACGAGGAATCTATCGAAAACAACGCGAAAATCAAAATTTGCCGGTCGATTCGGATAAAACATTAGAAGATAAAGAAATATTTCTTAAAACTCACCAACAGCAACGTGATAAGACCGCGCCACGATATCAGAAACTCCTTGTAGAAAAACAACAGGTTCTCTCTTTAAATTGCTATATACACGGGCTACCGCGTCGTTATAACCTAAGGGATGCAAAAAGGATAAGAAAAGTTTCTTCGTTTTTACAGGAAAATGAAGAGCGGACTGATCATGATACTCCTGCTCATAGTAGCGAAGAGCGCTAAGATAGACAAGAATAGCACTCACTATGATCGTCGCCATGGAATTGGGAGAATAATTCAAAATTACCACTATGTGAACTTTCACATCAATATCACGACTTTGAAAGATACCTATAATCGTATCCTTGTTATCTATACACACTGTCTTCCAAATTGAAGTTAAAAGTCACGGAGTTATCATCGTCCCAATTGGAATCGAACTTATTAATGCAAGCTGAATTACTTCGTGATGAAGCATACCAAAATTTACAGCAAATATCATCAGTGAACACTAGATTGATAAGAGGGTTAATAAATGAGTTCGGCACGGCGATTAAGTATATTTTTGGAATTCCAGAGGCCAATGATTTTGATAGGACAAATAACTACTTGAATGTACTCAATAACCAACAACAGGAAGATATGATAGTTGTCAATAAATCAGTAACTATTATAAACAAAATTAGTAAAAACATGAATAGCAATACTGAACATATCTGATCTCATATGAGGTTTTGGGCACGAGTACTAATAAGAGAACTCATGTGAGATATCATATGAGATCTCATATGAGTTCTCTTATGAGTACTCGTACCAAAACCTCTTATGAGATAACATAATATCTCATATGAAACTCATATGAGACTTATATGGGATCTCATATGTGATCACATAGGAGTTCTCATAAGAGTTCTCACATGAGATTTTTCAGTAGGGTTATATCTTTGAAATACCAACGTAAGATAAGTATATTATACACTACAATATTTTAAAGATTTTTATGTACGATTCAAAAATCAAATTCATACTAATTAATAATGGTATAACACAATTAATGTATGTTATTGACGGGCCTTGTCAAGCCAAGTGAATTTTCGTTTTCATTTTATGTTTAATATTATTATCGAATAATATCAATAATATATTATTAGTAAAAATTCAGATAAGTATAAAAAAGTAACCCACCTCTAATATTTAAACAATTTCTTAAAATAAATTAGTTCATCTTGAATCCATTCTAATTTTTAAAAATTGATGTTATTGTCTGAAGGTTATGTTAGACAAGTCTTTTTTGAGTTTGTTCGTTGTAGTTTATAGTATTCTATAGCTATTTTTAGAGTCTTTATTCTCTTATGTCTATGATGGTTACAAGTACACCATACAGCCACATAAAAAGGCACATGATAAAAAAAACAAGAATATCATAGGTTAGTATATCTATATATATATATATACCACTTGTTCCGTCTGATTTCGTTGTTCCTCGTATATATAGATATAATAGAAACCCATGTTGTTTTAAGTTTTGCAGCTTATGTACTATTATTCCTAGATACAAATGCAGTAAAAAATATGATTATCACATAAATTCCATGTCCTCCGCTGAGATAAACGTTAAAAAAAAATATAGAAAATCTGGATTTTACATGAAAAACCGTAGGAAATATAGATGAATATATGATTTATTTTTCCATATTCCATATTTTATGATCCCAAACAACATATTTAAGATAGAAATATATAATTTTGATATAAAATAGGCCAATACAAACCTATTTAGGCTAATTTCGTGTCATATACAATGAGTAAAAATACAAAAAAATAGGAGAAAAACAGGTTTCTAATTTTTTTAACGACTGCGCACCAATTTTAAAAATCGGAAATTTTTTTTTTCTAATAATTTGATACAAAATATATAATATATATTTTTTCCAAGACATCGTCTATCGTAATATTTAAAATACAGTAATTTGAATATTTCGAACGCGTAAAAAAATTTGATTTTTGCGCCAAAAAATTTCGAAAAAATTCATACTTGTAGGTTTTAATTTTTTCTTTAATTTTCCGCAAACCCGATTTAAAAAGATAAAAAATTCGCCATGATATCGTAAAAATACTCAAAATGACAAAACGGTGTCTTAAAGAGCCAATTTGGGGGTAGGGGCCTAACACCAATGGAAAAAGGTTTCTTTAATCATGAGAAAAAAGATCCTCTTGGTCTGATAGTTCAAGGCTTGGGGGAATTTTTTACCATCTTACTTTGCTAGGCCCTTTTCAAGTCCAGTCATTGTTTTTCGCAAAAGTTACTTAATAATAAAAAAATGGCATTCTTCAACTTTGACGGCGATTTGTGAATAAACTATTGAAGTTAGAGACTTCGTTAACGTCGACTTTTGTAGGAAATTTAATAATAAACAATTTTCATAGTAAGTATTTTTTCGCTAAAATGCACCAGAACTGACGTAAAGTGAAAAAACCAAAAAAATTATGTCGAAATGGATCCTATTTTGTTAAGTAACAAAAATTGCACACGGTTTTGACACTGCGGATAACAAAGATCTTATTCGGGAGGTCTAAACGAACTAGAATCTAAAATGAAAATGCTTATACGTCGAAATGGCCACTCCAAAGTGTCCACCGCCTGGACTAGTACGGGCCTTTAAGCTTTTACGTTTCCGTAAGCCAGTACCAAGTGTGTACGGGCTTTTAATCGTTTACGTTTCCATAACCCAGTAGCAAGTGTGTATGGGCCTTTAAGCTTTTACGTTTTCGTAAGCAGCATATGGGCGTCGTGATGCCAACAATGGCGGCGCGTGTTAATTGCATCTCTCTCGCACACCTACAGTGGTGGGGATATAGGGGAAATGGTGCCGGCAGAGGAGGAGAGGGCGATGAAGGGAACACTTTCTCCCCCCACCAAACGCCCATTAGAAAGAGAGATCATAACCACAGACCACAGCTATTTCTCTCTCTCTTGTCCCGGCTTCAGCGCTTTACCACAGATGAATAGAGAGATTGCCAGCGCCCCGGAAAAAAGGCAGGCAGACTTCTGCGCGCGGCGCGCTGCTGCCTCTCGCGGCCGCGACATGGTACTGTACACACGCTACTTGATTGGCTGTTAAAACGTGTGTACGGTACAGAGCGGGGGAAGCGGGGGAAGACGGCTCGGCGGCTTGATGCACGTGCACTGAACGTGTGTATGCTAGAGCGGCCCGGCGCGCCGCGCGCTTGCCGTCTCTGTTTACTTTTCCCGCAACAATCCGACAACGTTCGAGCGGCCTGATAATCGCCGCTCGGTCGAACATTTTTATTATACACGCAAATTAACGAATTTTTATCTCAAAACTACCAAACCCAAATTCTAAATCACAATCCAAATCTGGGGGTTGTTCTTAAATGATATACGATAAAATGTTTATCACCGCGTAATACAGGTATGTTTTTAGGACGAATAGTACCATTTAGGACAAAATTTTGATTTGATGTGACATATACTGTGGTAAAACGATTATGTTGCATCGCAACGCATATCGCTATAAGGGTAATTTTATATTACGCCATAGCGATAAGTTTTGGTTGTTTGTACACTTTGAATGTGGAAACGTTGTGCAATAAAAAATTCTTCGCTATGGGGCAATAGACTATTACCCTTATCGATATGGATTACCATGCAACATACTCGTTTCTCCACAGTATACTCTCTAAAGTTGAATTAGTGAAAATGCTCCTCCCATTAAATTAGTAGAAGAAACTACTAATTTATTAGTGAATATTCACTATTTCGTTAGTAGTCTTTTAACCCATTAAATTAGTAGAAAAAACTACTAATTTATTTGTGAATATTCACTATTTCATTAGTAGTTTTTTTAAAGACTACTAATGAAATAGTAAATATTCACTAATAAATTACTATTTTTTTCTACTAATTTAATGGGTGGAGCAATTTTCACTAATTCAACTTTAGAGAATATACTGTGGTAAAACGATTATGTTGCATCGCAACGCATATCACTAAGGGTAATTTTGTATTGCCCTATAGCGAAGAATTTTTTATTGCATAACGTTTCGATATACAAAGTGTAAAAACAAACAAAACTTATCGCTATGTCGTGATATAAAATTACCCTTAGCGATATGCGTTGCAATGCGACATAATCGTTTTACCAGTCACATCATGTCACATCAAATCAAAATTTTGTCCTAAATGGTACTATTCGTCCTAAAAACGTACCTGTATTACGCGGTGATAAACATTTTATCGTATATCATTTAAGAACAAACCCTCCTCCCCCCCCCCCCCCCAAGGGGGGAAGATAAACATAAATGATTTCAGTGTTATGTGTTTATGTTGTAGCGGTAGCCGTAGCGGCTAAGGCGCGCAGCTACTTTTGCCCTAATCTCTTGGATCCAAGTTCGATTCCCGTTCGCATTTCTTTTTTTTTTTTTTTTCTATAACATATGTAAAATTTCTTTCATTATTTTATTATTTCACACACATTTTTTTTTACCTAAATTTTTGTTTTCTAAAAGAATTAAAACTTTACTTGAAATTGAGATATTTTTGTCCCAGATAACATTGCAAGTAAAATTTTCGTTTTTCAAAATTATTTCATTAAATGCGCTAGTTTTATAAGTACTATAATATTTTGGATAATATCTGTTTACCCAGTTAAGCATATTTTGAGTAAATTAATTCACTGAAAATGAATTAATTAATTAAATACATGGTTATATTTATTTTATATTCAAAATAGTCTATGTCCTTTTTATTGACTTTTTTTTAAGGATAAGGAAGGATCAACAATAATTATCGTTGTGCACGCAAGTTCAATTTCCGAAATACATATTCCCATTCACGTTCTAATCCCTAAAACATATGTTATTTGTTATAGACGTGAATTTCTATTAATATTATTGATTAAATGGTAATCAATAAATATCACAATAGTAAGAGCAGAATTACCAAGCATCTCACAATTTATTATAAAATTTGAAAAACATCTTTAATCAAAGAGTAATTAGAATACCGCTTACCTACACTGAGAGAAATGTTGTAGTAAAATTTATTATAAACATAAGAAAAGTTACGATATTTTGTAGGAACGGAGGGACAAATCGAAATTATAACAATTTTTGCTATGCAACATAGTAATTTTTATGAATGACCTTAAATTTCAAACAATTAAATTTTTTCTCGTTCTTTCTGTTTTCAGAACTATTTTCAGACTCTAATCATACAATACTTAATGTGAAAATAAATTAAAATGAGAAATAAAAATATTTTTTTTACGAGCGTTGGGATCGAACCTGCAACCTTCACCGCGGCAATCGGACGCGCTAACCACTCACCCAAATAGGATTCTTGAGTGTAAAATTTTGGAACTTGTACATGTGAAACCATCGATTTCAAGAAAATTTCAGATAATATTAAATAATGAGAATAAATAACTTTGATAACACAAAGAAACTTATCATTAATGTGCATAATATAAAAATAAAATAATTGAAGTAAGGTTTTGAATGTTTTGTAAACTTAAAAGCAAGACAAAGTGAAATTCCCGTAGAAACATAACCTCAATCAGACACGTGGGCGCCTTGATCTGCGCAGAAAGTACTAATGTTGTAGCAATTTTTACTATGTTGGATAGCAAACTTTCTTATGGCCTGTAGCAATTTTTGAATGTAGCACTTTTTACTATGTTTATAGTAATTTTTAATACGCTACAAAATAAAATTTATACGCTACAAAATAAAATTTAAACGCTACAAAATAAAATTGATATTCTATTCTAATAAAAATTAAAAGCATATATTTTAAATTTTATTATACCACAGTTTTTGCTATGTGTATAGCAATTTTCTTTTATTTCGTAATACTTTCTAATCAACAACTGTCATAAAAATTACAAGAAATTTTATAATTATTCATACAATTATAATAAAAATGCAGCATAAAGTGTATTTGTCTCACCCTTCCTATACTTTATAGTAATTTTTATTACAGTTATAATAAAATTTACTACAACATTTTTCTCAGTGTATATATCCGAAAGCACGGTTTGCCACACGAATATATGATTCGGCGATGTACAAAAAATGCGCTTGTGCTTTAAATATTTTATTGAACCCTCAAAGAAACTAACATGAAAATCCCAAGTCAAAATCCAAACGGGTTAACATGATGAGCCTAAAAGATATTACTCTTTGCATTTTTATTATACACATTTTTTATTCTAGTGGAGCAGGCTTACAAATAATTAATTAAACTTTCAATTATAATTATTCAGTTTAATAAGAATAAGAATTTTAATCGTTAATTAAACCCATGTTTAATTAAAAATTAGCTTTTCAATCGTTAATTAAATCAGCGTTTAATTAAGAATTAAAATTGCAATTGTTATTTGAACACGCGTTTAATTCGGAATTAAAATTTCAATTGTTAATTAACATTCTTTAACATATTATAAACGAAAATCATGCCACAGAAGGCGGAGGAGTTTAACAAAAACTCGAGTATACTCTACGCGGCACGATCCTGCTTTTGGAATGAATAGGCGATCGATCGTGCCGCGTAGACCCAAATTCACGTTTCCAGACCCGATTTTCTAGCAGGAAGCTTCAAGGACATTTTATAGACTTTTTAAATACTGTTCTGTAATATAATATAAACGACGAAGCCGCCGCAGAAATCGGGGGAATTTAAGAAAACTCGGGTATAGTCTACACGGCAGGAACGCGCATCCATTGCAAAAGCAGGATCATGTCCCGTAGACTATATACTCGGGATTTCCTAAATTTCCCCGCCTTCGGCGACGCGTTTTCTGTTTCTAACATATTCAAGAATGCTATTTTACCCATGTAATTAACGATTGAAATATTAATTATTAATTAAGTGCGGGTTTAATTAACGCTTAAAATTCGAATTCTTAATTGATGATGGTATAATTAATATTTTCGCAACCCTGTAATGGAGTTGAAATTTTAATAATTTAAAAAACCATATTTTAGTCAATAATAACTCTTCTATCAAATAATCGAAACAACATATTTCTGCGAAATATTATCAATTATAGTCTGTAATATAAAAAAAAATTATCATGTTATAGACATTTATTACTTTGGTGGAGTTGAAATTTAAATAATTTCAAAAACCATATTTTAATTAATAACAACTCTTCTATAAAATATATGGAATTATATACATACTTTTACAGCGACCTAATCATTTTACTCGCTTTCCCATTCTTTAATTTTTTATTCTATTTTAATGTATCAAATGGCCAAGACTTCTGACTTTTGGGACAACTTTTAGAAGTACATAAATATAAAACTTTTTATGAGCTAAGTTTTTATTAAATGGCGTTAATCATATAAGAGAAGGCAAACGATCTAACATTCTTTTGAAAAATCTCTTATATTTACATTTCGTACTTCTTAAAATTGTTGCAAATAATTTAGAAAATTTCTAAAAGTTGTCATAAAAGTCAGAAGTCTAGGCTATTTGATACATTTAAATAGAATAAAAAATTAAAGAATAGGAAAGCGTGTAAAATGATTAGATCGCTGTAAAAGTATGTATTCTATATATTTTATAGGAGAGTTGTTATTAATTAAAACATGGTTTTTGAAATTATTTAAATCTCAACTCCACCAGAGTAATAAATGTCTATAACATAATAATAATATAATAATTATATTATTATGTCTATAACATAATAATATAATATTTTTTTTATATTACAGACTATAATTGATTATATTTCGCAGAAGTATGTTGTTTCGATATTTGATAGAAGAGTTATTATGGACTAAAATATGGTTTTTGAAATTATTAAAATTTCAACTCCACTACAGGGTTGCGAAAATACTAATTATACCATCAACAATTAAGAATTCGAATTTTAATCGTTAATTAAACTTTAAACCCGCACTTAATTAATAATTAATATTTCAATCGTTAATTACATGAGTAAAATAGCATTCTTGAACATGTTATAAACGAAAAACGCGTCGCCGAAGGCGGGGAGATTTAGGAAATCCCAAGTATAGTCTACGGGCGATGATCCTGCTTTTGCAATGGATGCGCGTTCCTGCCGTGTAAACTATACCCGAGTTTTGTTAAATTCCATCGATTTCTGCGGTGGCTTCATCGTTTATATTATATTACAGAAAAGTATTTAAAAAGTCTACAAAATGTCCTTGAAGTCTCCTGCTAGAAAATCGGGTCTGGAAACGTGAATTTGGGTCTACGCGGCACGATCGCGCATTCGCTCTAAAAACAGGATCGTGCCACATAGACCCAATCTCACGTTTCGAGGCTCGAGTTTCTAGCAGAAAGCCTCAAGAATATTTTTTTAGAGCTCTTAAATACTATTCTGCAATATATTATAAATAAAAAACCTGTCGCAGGAGTCGGGAAATTAAAGAAAAGTAAGATATAGTCTCGACGGCACGAATGTGCATTCGCTGCAAAAGCAGGATCGTGCCGCGTAGAGTATACTCGAGTTTTTGTTAAACTCCTCCGCCTTCTGCAGCGCGATTTTCGTTTATAATATGTTAAAGAATGTTAATTAACAATTGAAATTTTAATTCCGAATTAAACTCGTGTTCAACTAACAATTGCAATTTTAATTCTTATTTAAACGCGCATTTAATTAACGATTGAAAAGCTAATTTTTAATTAAACGTGGGTTTAATTAACGATTAAAATTCTAATTCTTTAAAAGTTCTAGAGATATTCTCATATACTCGGCGAAAAATTGCATAAAAATGACAAAATGAAGATTCCTACTTATCGATATTACAGTTCAAGAAATGTTTGTGAAACATTTGTGAAATATTCCGAGAATTGATAAGGCGATGCATTACGGAAATATTGCAGAGACATTTCATTTAATTATAATATTTCACTAATAATGACGTAATATTCAACATTATATTGAAGAACTATTTTTCCATAATTCTATAAATGTTTTTTAATTATTTCGGAAGCATTTCGAGAAATGACAAAAGCGATACATTGCGGAAATTTTAAAGATAAATATTTCATGATATATTTCACTAAAAGCGACGTAAACTTCATCATCAAATCGAAATATTATTTATTAGAAAATCAAGAAACGTTTTTAAAATATTCCAACAATATTACCTGAAACGATAAGGCGATACATTGCAGAAATATTACGAAGAAACCTTTCATAAAATATTATACCTCCAAACTTTAATTGTATATTATAACCTCCAAATTTTTGTATTGTAGCAATAAACAAACAAATACAATCAAAGTTTCAATAAATAATATTGCATAAATTTGCTGTTATTTATTGCATAGGCATTGTTCGTAAAAGAATTAATAAAGTCAAAGAATAGTGGATAAATATTTATTTTTTATTATTAGTCAACGTAATATAGACAGATTGAAATACATCCGAACGTATTGAGCTTCAATCATAGAATGAATCTTTTTTTTTCTTTTTTTGTTATGTTTAAAGTCAAACGGTTGCTATGGTAACACTTTAAAAGAATGTCTCAGCCGACCAGAACGTCTACAAGCGCACCTTTTCGCGCCTATCCCGTGCAACGTTGGCCCCGCGAGGATTCTCCCGGTGAAACGGAATCATTTGATTAACTTCAGAGCGAACCAGAACGGAATCATTTGACTAAGTTCAGAGCGCTGCTCCGGCAGGCCGCGGCGAAGAGAGCAGATACTATAGCAAAGAATCAAGTGTTCTTTTGAGTTTTCATTTTTACAAGTAAATTTGTGGAAATTATGATGTTAACATACAAGAACATATTTTAGCAGCGATGAAGAGAATTCAGATATGTATTATATACTTATTATATTCTAATAATTTTTTAGTTTTTGCCTTAGCGGAAATATTTTTGTTCTATAAAGTTTTAAAAACTGTTGGTAAGAGTTTACTATAAACTGTTAATTACCAATTATTAATTCATTTTAAATATCATTAAAAATTATTTGAAAGTGTTTCAAACTCGTATAAACTATTTGAAATTGCGTTCAAAATCCTATATGTAACATTTATAAACAGTTACAAATAGTTTTAAGTAATTTTTGACAATTATTAACTGTTATTGACATTAATAATTTAGTACAAGGTGAATAAAAATTATTCGAATAGATCTTTGTGAGTTTTATTTTTCATTTCAGAAAAACGTGTACATTACAATGCCAGCCATAGGACTAAATTTTGGAGCTGAGAACTGATTGAAAATGATTAATGGTAATCATATCTGGACTGGTGCGAATAACTTTGATCAAGATAAAAGTTATTATGTTTAATGGAGGTGAATAATTATGTGTTATCGGGTTCATAAACTTTATGGAACTTTATGTAAAAGCTTTTGAATAGAAGAAAATATTGATGAGTGAGCCGTGAGCATAAATAAACAATATAATTTATGATGCTGATTTGACATATTGGTCTGAGCTTTGGTTTGTCATCTTCAATGACATTAGTTGATATCAGTGCTGGGCTATTGTCCACATTTACTGAAGCACCAGTTAAAAGATTGTGTTAAATGAATATTGATATACTGAAAAAAAGAGAAAATGATGTGTTATTGTGAAAAATGTAGTGAATAAAAGTGCTCAGTTAATCTAATTTATGATTTTGTCAAGGTGGGAGACGTCAAAATGTTTCAGAGGAGATCTTTGTAAATATTTTTCTACACAAGATTCAGATAATAATTTCAAGAACTGATATCTATTCAAGTATGTCAAGAAAGCTTTAAAAATTCTCAGTGATTCTTAGTTCCTAAACTGGTTGTGATTCTTAATTTTACTAGATTATGTGTGACAATTATGGGTTATTAATTTAAGTTGATTCAATCAATAATAATTTCATATGTACTCTATAATGTTTGCAACTGAATAATTTTTTCACGAATTGTGGATTTAGAATGATGTTTTACAAATGGCTATAATATCTGGGCTGTTGCGAATAACTTTGATGAAGATAAAAGTTATTATGTTTAAGGGTGGTGAATAATTATGTGTTATGAGGTTCATATACTTTATAATAAGCTTTTGCACACTAGAAAATATTAGTGAGTATAGTGACACGCAAGCATAAATATTATGAGGTACATAAACATTATAATAAGCTTTTGCATAGAAGAAAATATTGGTGAGTGACACGTGAGCATAAATATACAATATAATTTATGACGCTTATTTGAAATATTGGTCTGAGACTTGGTTTAAAAAGAGTTTGTCATCTTCAACAAAATTAGTTGATATCAGTGCGCTGTGCTATTGGACATATTTACTCAAGCACCAGTTAAAAGAATATGTTAAATGAATATTGAAATATTTTAAAAAGCGAAAATGATGTGTTATTTTGAAAATTTTAGTGAATAAAAGTGCTCAGTTGATCTAATTTATAATTTTATCACAGTGGGAGACGTCAAAATGTTTCAGATGAGTTCTTAGTAAATATTTTTCTACATAAGATTTAGATCATAATTTGAAAAAGTTATATCCATTCAAGAATGTCAAGAAAGCTTTAATAATTCTCAGTGATTCTTAGTTCATAAACTGGTTGTGTTTCTTAATTTTACTAGATTATTTGTGACAATTATGGGTTCTTAATTTAAGTTGTTTCAATCCATAATAATTTCAAAAGTTCTCTATAGTGTTCACAACTGAATGATTTTCTCAAGAATTGAGGATTTAAAGTGATGTTTTATGTACATAAATGGCAATCATATCTGGACTCTTGCGAATAACTTTGACCAAGATAAAAGTTATTATGTTTAACGGAGGTGAATAATTATGTGTTATGAGGTTCATATACTTTATAATAAGCTTTTGCACACAAGAAAATATTAGTGAGTATAGTGACACGCAAGCATAAATATTATGAGGTACATAAACTTTATAATAAGCTTTTGCATAGAAGAAAATATTGGTGAGTGACACGTGAGCATAAATATACAATATAATTTATCACGCTGATTTGAAATATTGGTCTGAGGTAAGAGTAAAAGCAAATTTAAAATTTAAAATTAAAATAAAAATAAAATAAAAATAAAATAATAAAAATAAAAATAAAAATAAAAATAAAAATATCACAGTTCATTATATATCCTAGGCTAATATCACAGCATAATGCCACTTGGCAGAGTCATAAGTCAAAATAAAATTACATGGTCTATTTACTAGAAGTTTTTGGAAGGCTCCTTTCCCACCAAGAGAAGAACGCTGAAAATGAGGGTAGGTAACGTATGCAGGGACGGAGGGAGTTCCAGATACGAACACCTTGGGCCAAAAACGCCCTATCACCCAACTCAAGCTCCGGCTGCACTCCCCTACTGGTCGGCCTAGGCTTATGCTTCGTGAAAAACGCAGCTAAATATGATGGCTCACGTATCCTTAATAATTTGTATAGTAATAATGCTGCAAAATAGAGCCTACGTGAGTCCATACGAAGCCAGCCCAGGCGTTTCCTATAGGGGGTGATATGCTCGTCCCTCTTAGCTCCCGTTGCATATCTTACACAAGAATTGCTTAACCGTTGCACTTTCTCACGCTGCTGAGCTGACGCGTCTAGGTAGACTACTGTACAATAATCAAGGTGTGGCTGAACAAGGCACTCGATTAATCTTTTGTGGAGAGTCTCAGTGGTACATGCCCTAATAAACCTCAAACTATAAAGGGCTTTATTAACCTTCTTAGCAATTTGTTCAATATGAGGTTTCCATGTTAATTTGCTATCAAATGTAACACCGAGACTCGCGACTTCGCTACTAAATGGGATGAGTTCCCCAGATAGCAAACCAATGCCCGGTAAATCCAATGATTTCACATGATTAACTCCAACTTTGGAGCCAAACACGATCGCTTTTGTCTTGCCAGCATTGAGATGCAAACCAGAGCTTTCCGCCCATCCAGCCACCATTCGCGCCGCATTGGATAGCCGAGCAATGCCTTCCAAGATTTTATCGTTGGTAGTGTGTAGGTAAATCTGTAGGTCGTCCGCGTAGAAAATATGTTTGATAGTATCACTGTCAAGTACGTCTCGTAAGTCATTGACGTAAAGACAGAAAAGCAAAGGGCCCAGAACAGAACCCTGTGGAACTCCTAGGTTAGTACCTAGTCAATCAGAATTGCCACTTTTATTAGGGATGACCATTTTGGTGCGACCTTGTAAATACGATTTGATCCACAGGAGAGCTGACCTTGAGAACCCTAGCTGACTGAGTTTACGCAATAGTTTTTTCGGTGAAATGGTATCAAAGGCCTTGCTAAAGTCAAATAGTAACAGTAGCGTCAGTTTTCTATTGTCAATAGCTAAACGAATGTCGTCAGTCAGCTTGAGAAGTGCCGTCTGAGTGCTGTGGTGCTGTCGAAATCCGGCTTGGAAGGGGTCTAGTAAATTTTTATTATTAAGATACTCCGTGATTTGGTTATGGGCAACCTTTTCAAGCACTTTGGAAAGAAAGCACAGTAATGCTATAGAACGAAAGTCCGAAATGGTAGATGGCGCTAGCTTCTTTTTAAGAGCAATTACCTGTGCTTGCTTCCAAGAGCCAGGAAAAACTCCCTGCGCAAGAGAAGTATTGAAAATCCTGACTAAAAATTCGCCGATTATAGGTAAAGCTTTCACGATTTCACTCTGGGGAACTCCGTCTACCCCCTCTGCCTGCGATGAGAAATGCGATATTGCAAGGACAACGTCACTCAAGGTAACTGGTTTAAAACAGAAACCTTCCTCTGTCGCAGGCCAAATGATGTCCATTGCTTCGTCGATGTTTTCAAGAGGAGACACGGAGATCCCGGCAAAGTGAGCGTTCAGCTCCCCGGCGTGAAGCCATGGAGATCATCCTCTCTACGCTTTGGTAGAAGGCCGAGTTTACGCATTTCCTTCCATATGTCCTTGTTATCATCAAGAGCGTCAGTGAGATGTTTATGAAGGAAGGAGTTACGCTCTTGCGAGTTGCGTAAATCGACTTCATTGCTGAGCCTGAGGAACTCACCCAATACAGCCGCGCGCCCAGTACATTTGTAACGTCTATGGGCCGCATTGCGTTCGTTAATCAGCTGCCTCAGCTCGGAACCAATCCAAGGAGCATTTACTTTTTTAGGATTCACAGTTTTTAAAGGCGCTAAGTTATTAATGACATAATTCAAATTCGAATTTAAATAATGTAACGCTCCCTCCAAATCGGATTCAACCGAACTCATGCTTGCCCAGTCACAGCTTGCCAGCAATTTATTAAATGTGTTCGGACAGATATTTTTGTAGTCTCTGTAGGAGAAGGAATCTCTTACAGGCGTTGGCACGAAATAATTAATAGTAGCACTAATAATATTGTGCTTACCAAAACTGGACAAACATTCATTCTTAAAGTTAAGCACCTCGTCATTTTCGTCTGTTAGAATCAAGTCGATCCATGTGTGAGATGCTGGAGATTTGTGATGTGTTGGGCGATGCTGAACAATTTGTAGAGACAGCTCTTTTACTAGATTTCTGATGGTATATGCATCAGCATCGGACGACAATGACAAATCAGCATTCAAATCCCCCATGATAAATTTATGACTGTACTCCCCGCAAAGATCCCGCCATACGACGACAAGGTCGGTGTCCTTTTGCATGGCAATGTGGGGGGTCTGTAGATGACACCGACTAGAATTGGTGCGTCGGAGCCCCGCTGTACACTACAAAATAAATACTCAGGTATGGAAGGTCTTCCTAAACCCTGAGTATTAGACAATGCTAATTTTGTGATTTTGAAATCATTTCGTACATACAGAGCAACTCCGCCCCCATTCGTATTGCAATCTTGCCGCAGTACTGAGTAGCCATCAATTTGAATTACGCTGTCATCGACGTCCGGGCCCGACCACGATTCCGCTATGCCAAAGAGGTGATAAGAGGGATTTTCCGCAAGATACAATCGTAGATTATCAAGGCGCGACCTGATCGAGTTGATGTTCAGAAAGCCCGCCTTGAGAGAATCCCCACTCCCCGGCATACTTGTAGCAGTCGATCCCAGTCATGATGCCCGCTCCGATCTGACACCCTGTTCTGCTTCCTGCCCTCCATTTGCTAAGTTACATGATGCATTTCTTGTTACGTTTACTTTACTGTTGGGCAGATGTTGTTTTGAAGCAGATTGGCTCGCCATTTGAATGACTTGTAGATCGGTAGCAGTGGTGAAGACATGCGCTCGCTCACCATCCGCTCGTCTGGCCAGAAATCTGCCGCCCTAGTGCCAAATGTATTTAAAGCCCAGCCCCTGGGCTATGGATCCTAAGCTCTTAAATGTTTCGAATTTGTCATGGGGCAACATCTCATTGATAAAAATTTTATGATTTGGCACACAAGCAGCCGAGACGAAGCCATACGATTCGGGGTCGATATTATTCGTGGTGATGTATTTATTAGCAAGCGAGCGCTTAGCCCTCATTACATCTCTGACCAAGCTCGAACTGCCAAGTCTAATTATGCAAGAGGGCAATGCGCCGGATTCGGATATCAGGCCCCCCTCTGCCTCACCTACCTTCCTCAAGGACTGGTCCCGGGCCTGCACCACGCGTTCCTTTAAGATGTTATCTCTTTTTAGAGAAGGGAGGACTGTTCTGAGCACCGCGAAAGCAACCACATGGGTTAGTTCGGTGTCATCAACATAATCTTTTCTTAAAACTCCATTGAGAATCACCTCGCAGCACTCAGAACCATCACTCCCAAAACCCGGAGATGAAATCCCAGGGCCAGACCGCGAGAAGGGATATAATTGCAGTATGTTGTTGCTGGCAGAGTGGGTGGAGCCATCAGCGTCACATATCTTCCTATTGGTTTTCAATGATTCTAAATCTACAACTAAATCTAAATCTAATTCCGCAGTACCTCTACGAGCACACTGGACACATTCAGAGCTGCTAAGTGCTTTGTCAAGTTTAGATATTAATACAGAATTGTTCTTCAGAAGCAGATCACATTTAGCGTTAACGAAGTTAAGTAAAGTAGTTTGTTTTCTCACTTGCTCCTCGAGAGCGGAGATTTGTGTGAGCAGCTGCGTGTTCTTACTTAAATTTTCATCATTGAATGTGCTAATAGCGTCGCTCGACATGAATCCCCGGTTCTCAGGGAGCTTTAGATCGTCTAGCTGCTTCTGGATCATGTCAAACCTTTGAAAAAACTGATCCAGTGTACTCATAGGGATATAAACATACATAGCACCCACGTTTACAAACCCCTGCGGGGGTAGTGAGTGAGCGGTGACGGAAGATGGCCTGTCAGAGTTATTGTCCGCCGATGGCTCAGTCTTTTCTAACTCTCTATTCAAATGAGTGGATGGTAGGGGCTGAGTTACAGCGATCCGCCTGGCGCTGGTACTTAGTTGTGCATTATGCGCCTGCGAGCAGCTGATCCTCTCGGCGCCTCTCTCCAGTTCACCCGGCCCCCGTACTCCGGCAGCCCGCTCTGTAGACTCAGCTGAGATTGACATAATTTGACATTTATACAATCAGTCGTGACAGTTGAGTTTAAAGGACTGACGTTGTCGTTGAAAAATCCCAGCACAGATCTGTATGGAAAAGAAAAAACTTGAAGATGCTGGCAAGTCACCAGTCCACTGTGGAAGTGAGTAGGTGAATCCGAAGCACAGACACTAGCACAGATGGAAAATCACTATGCGAAAATTTCTAAACAACTACGGTATGAAAGCGATACAACGGAGAGCAACACTCAAGCACAACCGTCTCCTACGAGAGAGGGAGAGAGACAGAGAGAGAGAGAGATAGATAGACAGATAGATATTTTATTATTTGCCTTCGCGGCAAAACAATTTATACAACTATTTATGCAATGCATAAGTTAAAATAAAAATACAATTTAAACATAAAAATAAAAAGAAGATAAAAAATACAATAAAAGAATGCGTCTAAATTTACAAAAAAAAAAAAAATAAAATGGAATATAACAAAAAAGATAAAATCAGAATACAATATTAAATACCTATTTACGCACGGACCTTAATTTTATAAAAAAGAGTAAAAATATGTAAAATATCACAGCTGGTTATACTACACCCTAGAATGGATATCACAGTTAAAATACATTTTGTAAAACTCTAAAATGGATATCACAATTAAGAATACAATTTGTAAAAGAATCACAGTTTAAGAAACATTTTGTAAGATATCACATTTGAAATACCTATTATAGTAATATCACAGTAATAGTTAGTGTAAAAAATCACAGCTGCTTAGTCCACAGGAGAGCCGACCTGGAGAATCCGAGCTGTTGGAGTTTGCGCAGGAGTTTTTTCGGTGAAAGCGTGTCAAAGGCTTTACTGATGTCAAACCGTAACAGTAGCGTCAGTTTCCTGTTATCAATACCCATACGAATGTCATCGGTCAGCTTGAGAAGTGCTGTCTGAGTGCTATGGTGCTTACGGAATCCGGCCTGGAGAGGATCAAGTATACTATTGTCTTTGAGATACTCCATGATTTGGTCATGGGCAATCTTTTCAAGCACCTTGGAAAGGAAGCAGAGTAGCGCAATTGGACGGAAGTCCGATGGTGTAGACGAGGTTGCATTTTTCTTCAGCGCAATTATCTGCGCCCGCTTCCAAGAGCCCGGAAAGACTCCCTGTGCAAAAGAGGTGTTAAAGATTTTAACCAAGTACTCGCCTATGACCGGAAGAGCCTTCACGATGACCTTTTGGGGAACCCCGTCTGCCCCCTTTGCCTGCGAGGAGAAGTGAGATATTGCAATCACTACGTCATTCAGATCAACAGGTTTAAAAGAAAAACCTTCCTCGCTCGCAGATAGTATGCTGTCCATTGCAACTTCGATGTTTTAAAGGGGGGACTTGGATATCCCGGCAAAGTGCGCGTTCAACTCCCCCGGTGCAAGACCGTGAAGATCTTCCTGTTTTCGCCGCGGTAGGAGGCCGAGGTTGCGTATTTCCTTCCAAACATCCTTGTTATCATCAAGAGCGTCTGAGAGATGTTTGTGAAGGAAGGAGTTACGCTCTTGAGCGATGCGCGAGTCGACCTCGTTACTGAGCCGAAGAAACTCATCGAACAGCACCGCCCGCCCAGTATGCTTGTAGCATCTGTGCGTTGCATTGCGTTTGTCAATGAGCTGCCTCAGCTCGGGACCAAGCCATGGAGCATATTTTTTTCTGGGCTTTACAGTTTTTAAAGGTGCTAAGTGATCAACAGCTAGGTTCAAATTCGAAGTTAAATTATCTAACGCCCCCTCCAGATCGGATTCGATAGAATTTGTGCTTACCCAGTCACAGCGTGCGAGCAGTTCATTTAGTGTGACAGGACATATCTTTTTATAATCTCGGTAAGAGAATGACTCTTTTACAGGAGCAGGCACATAGCGTGCGATGGTAGCATCAATGATGGCATGTTTGCCGAAACTGGGTAAGCATTCATTCTCATGCCCTAGCAGTTCGTCATTGTCATCTACAAGGATCAAGTCAATCCACGTGTGAGTTGTTGGAGTTTTATGGTGAGTCAGGCCATGCTGCACAATTTGAAGAGACAACTCTTTGGCCAAGTTCCTAATAGTATATGCATCTGCATCAGTTGCCGACGACAAATGAGCATTCAGATCCCCCATGATGATTTTGTGGCTATACTCGCCGGCAAGATCGCGCAGGACATCAAATAGATGGGTATGTTTCTGCATGGCAATATGTGGGGGTCTATAGATAACACCGACCAAAATGGGGGAGAATCACCCTTCTGTACGCGGCAGAATAAATACTCAGGAATTTCCGGTCTTTCCAATCCCTGAGTATCAGAAGATGCCAATTTTATAACATTAAAATCATCCGGCACAAACAGGGCAACCCCGCCGCCATTGATATTGCGATCCTGCCTGATCACCGAGTAGCCCTCAATCCGAATGAGACCGTCGTCAACAATCGGGCCCAGCCATGACTTCGCTATACCAAAGAGGTGATATGAAGGATCTTCAGCTCAGAGAGAGCGAGAGAGAGAGAGACTCCAAAATTATGAGTCCAGCTAAGTGGAAAGTGACAGCCACACTTTTCGGTTTGTGGGAGCGATCCGCTACCGAAGAAATGTGTGAAAATAGATTGGAAGATGCTCAAACTAGGCCACTTGACCTTTGCGGAAAGTTTTTCTTGGGAACAGCGCGGTGTCTCCAAAGAAAGTCAGGAGACATCTTTATGGCTTTCTTTTTAACCCTAAGCTTCCACGACAGAAATACCATATGTACGGTTATGCGTAGCATAGGAGCTTTTAATAGACAATAGTCGAGAAACTTCTGTGTACGTAAAAATCGGGTATAAAAAGACTGAATAATAAGAGCATAGCGCGCAGTCTATCACAGTAATTTGAAGAGGTCGAATCTCTGCTCGAGACTTCCGACGGAAAAAGAATTTAGAGAAAAACGAACAAGTTGACAGAAACAGACCTTAGAAGAATTCCGGCTAAGTATACTTAAAAGAAAATAGACCACGTCGAACTTCAACAAAAGACTAGGAAGTTATACTTGGACGGAAACGCCTCAACTCGCGCTGCGCCAACGCCAACCATCCGAGCTATCCTCAACACCCATCTCCGCCGGTCTACACAGCTGGAGTCGTCACACCTGCTACAAGAGCAGGGGAGTCAAGAGGGTCGACCATCATTCATTGGGAGAGGAACTGAACCACCAATCTCATTCAACGAAGCTGGGTGCGAGGTCCAAATTTATTTTTAGAAATATGTATAAAAACTGTAAACTCATCGCGTATTCGTAATTTATAATTTTGCAATAAAATTCAATTCACTTTTTGTAAATCAATTTTGTCAATTTTTGGTTATACTCGGATCCCGCATCCTACTTACGCATAGCGTTTTCGAGCGTTGGCGAAAAGAAAGGGATGCGAGTACGCATAGGCTTGCCCAGTCCCTACTCAAGTAATTTAATTATAAGGTGAGTAATGTCGACATAACAGATTACTAATCTCATAAGTTATAAACTGGTGCATCGCGACCGGAAAATAAAATTTTTCCAAGGAATAAACAGAAATATTTTTAAATAAAAAAATAAAAAATAAATGAAAGCAAAATGCAAGATTTTTCAGAATTTTTAAGATTTTTAAACAATTTTTAAAATACAAAAAACAATGACTAAAAGAAGATGCCGAACGAGCACGATAATATAAATGCAAAAAGAAGTCATGATATAAATTTGGTATTTGCAATTTTTTTTACTATCAAAACTTAGAAATAAAGAAGAAAAATTACCTGAAAATAATTTATAGAAAAATCTGAATAGCAAAAATTTAAAGAAAGAAGTTTCTGTGTTAAAGAAAGAGTTGAAGAAACTTTCGCGAGGTTAAATATTGATTATCAGGGAAATTACCGAAAAATTGAAAATAAAACTGATTTCTCAATTCTCGAAGACATTAATGATACTTTTTTTTTTATTCACCTAAAAAATAATCATTTTGATTAGTAAAGATATTATATATATAGGTGTAAGGCTCAAAATGGGTACCTACCCCTTCCATCCCCCATCCACCCCCCACCATTCCCCTCCACTTCCCCGCCACTTCCCCTCCACATTTTACCGTGAAATTCTTTCAAATTTTACGTTATTTTGAAGGGTGTCTGACCCTCCACCGCCCCTCCACCCCCCTCCACGTCCCCTCCACGACCCCTCCACGGATCCCACCACCTAATCCTCCATCTACCCCTCCACCTATCCCTCCATACCTAATCCATTCCTCATATTCTGCTAAAAATTTTATATAGTGTGTTTCCGAATTCGCTGGTAATGATCAGAAATCAGATTTTGAGAATTCAAAATGGCGGATCGATAATGGCGGTCAAATATTGAAATATTACTGGATCTTGCTGAAACTGAAAACTGTATGTACGGGATTTCTGGATTCAATGATTACGAATCTGAACTCAGATTTTCAGAATTCAAAATGGCGGATCGAAGATGGAGGCCAAATATTCAAATATTACTGGATTCTGCTGAAAATTGTATGTTGTGGGATTTGCTGATTAGGAATCTGAACTCACATTTTGAGAATTCAAAATGGCAGATCGATGGTACGGCCAAATATTGAATTATTACTGGATTTTGGTGAAAATTGTATATACGGCATTTCTCGATTCGATGATTACAAATCTGAACTCAGATTTTAAAAAATCCAAAATGGCAGCAAAATATTTAAATAATATTGGATTTTGCTAAAAATTGTGTATAAGGGGTTTCTGGGGTGGATGATTTCAAATCTGAATTCTGATTTTGAAAATTCAAAATGTAAATGAAAATTGTATCTACGGGATTTCTTGATTCGATTATTATGAATCAGAATTAAAATTTAAAAAATTTTAAATATCGACAAAATATTTAAATAATACTGGATTATCAACTGATGAGAATTTTTCCATCGGTCTTACAGTCTTAAAAATTAAATTAAAATAATTAATATTTATGGCAGTCAGATTGCCCTTGTTTATAATCATCCCCGCAGAATCTGAAATAAAAACTTAATTAAAACCTGGAAAAAAAAACTTTATTAGCAAACGACTACCAGTAGATAAGCTGTGCCGGTTCTGCATCAAACAGGTCGAGACTTGTCTGATGCAGAACCGGCATAGCTTTTTTCGGTCCCCCTCCCCCTCCCCCCGCAATTGCACGGGCGCCATTAACCCATGTTATAGGTCAAGACCTATTGATGCAGAACCGGCATAGGGTTTTTGGGTCACCCGTAGTTGCACGGGGAGCCAATAACCCAGACCTGCAGAATCGGTACACCGTCTCTGACACACCCGCGCGCGCCAACGCATTGAGTCAGAATCGGCCTACCTATTCTCGATCAGGTCTTGCTCATTCTAGGCCAGCCGTAAAGTGATACCTTACCCTGGGGGAGCGAGCCGCCGGCAGCGAGCGGCCAGCGACAGCCTGCTGCAAACGGGCAGCGGTAGCAGCCGGCGGGCAGCGGGCGGCCTGCTGCTTGTCAGCCTGCAGCACTCGGCCAGCGGTTCTTATCTACTATAACCATTAAAAACTATTATGCAACCATTTAAAACTTTTTATAACCCTTTTGCTCGGGCAAAGAATACGTATTTGTGGAAATTTTTTCTGAATATTTTTTCCACTGCGACTGTTTTGAATCGTTTTATATGAGTCGCTGTTGCTCGGGAGCAACGGTCGAGCTGCTGGTTTGACCCATTATGAGGGAATGAAAGTCTCTAACGACTGCAACATGCTTATATAAGATCTCGATTGCTTGCGAGCGCCATCTACTGGTCTACTGAATAAAAAAAAATTTTTAAGGGGGATAGGAGCCCCACCTCGCTCCTATCCTGTGAGGTTCTACCTGTTTATCAACCCCTCCATTGCCCTTAAAAATTTATTCATCAATATCTTCCCATTCCATGATGTCTTCCCACTCCATGTTTGAATCGTTGAGGTAAAACTGCTTCATGCGCTTTACGTTGTATCGAGCACAAGTAGTTTTGTACGCTCCATTATGATTAGTACATATAGTCACTGACCTTGGATAATCGAACGCCGGATAGCCCATTACAGTGATATCTGTAACTTTAAAGTTGAAACGCTCTAACCACAACTTTTTTTATCTCACCAATGACAAAAATTCTGTTAGCATCTTTCAATGCATCTTGAAGAATTTTTCCGATTTCAATATAATCCAAATCACCACCATCCCATGACAGGCCATGGTAGCAAAGTTGTAACCACAAATTTTCACTTTTATACTTTTCTGTTAGTCTTCACCAAGGAAATGGTGGCTTGAAGAGGTGAACTACTGGCTCATCGCCATCGTTAAGAGACACAAAAGCCAACTCTTTCAGAATGAAATCATTACCAGGCTTTTTAAAGCCCTGCATATCCACTGCGTAGTCCATTGCAAAATTTCACTTTGAAATTCAAATGACGAATGAGGAGGAGCCGGAGGCTCGCTCACCTTATATACTCCTTAAAGTTTCTGCACGTTGCCGCTTACGGGACTATATTGAACTATGCGATCGTGCAAGATCAAGCAGTAGGCTGAAGTTCCAGCAGGAAAATTTTCCTTTGCTTCAAATTTCAGACGGATGTCTACAGGGGCGCTTTTTAAGGACTCGTTTTGTTTTGAGCAGTCTATTACTATCAGCGGTATGTATGTGAGATATTGCGACTTTCTCAACATAGGTTCTGGATCTTTGCCGTAGTAAGAATTTTGAAAATTAGCGTACATATCGTAGAGCATGGCAAATTGATTACGATTCACATCGAGGTTAAGATTACCATACGGATATGACTGAGAATTGAGAAAGAGTTTTACATTTGTAAGATTGCAGTGATCAAAGCGGCTAGCGTTTACTGCCTTCTGATCTTTTCGACTAGTTTGAAAACCTAAGACGACGAAGCGTGATTTTTCAAGTTGATTTGATGTTTTTACAGTCCACACCTGTCTCGACGTAATCGGAAGTAATGGGTATTCATACAATTCCCATGTGCGAAAACTCATGACAATAGGACGGTCTTTTCCTACAAAATCTAGTAGGCGAATTTTGTTAGAATTAGATGCAACTACGTATGGCATAAGCCATTCGATTCTAGTTAATTCAATGTTAAAGTTCTCATAAACGTCTTGTTCGGCTGCTCGTATAGCTGTTTGTACAACAGCGTTCAAGTCGTTCCTTGATCTCATGAGAACGAGTTCATGCTTTGCGTTTACTACTATTTTACGATAGTCCTCTGCGAAGCCAAAAATTAGGCTCAATGGAATCGATACATTGAAGTAACCGGCATCATCGATTATCTTTTGTGTTTCTTCTTCTACATCGATCCAGGCAGCATTTTCAATGATAAAAGTCTGAGTCGGATTGAGTGACACTCAACCTTTCATGAGAGTAGTTAAACGAACATTTTTACATTTGTCTATCTCAATGGCGTTCAACTCATATCTGATTTCTTCAAACAAATGACAAATGGCATTATTCACAAGTTTTGTATTTTCAACGAAGTATTATTAAATTTTATACGCTCGTAATAATATAGTTCTATAAAATGGCTAAATTAATCTCCACGAGCAAATTCTCTTACAGTTAGTCGTAATACCTTTCCCAAATCGAAATAGTGTGCTACATTTTTATAGCCCGCACTATTTTATAGAAAATTTTAGCACACGGCGACACTGGTAAGAGAAGTATAGAAAATACTTTAATAAAAATTACAAATTTACAAAATACAGGGAACTCATCAGGAAGATCCCGGTAGACTTATCTTCGACGCCGAAAATAAATGTTACTTGGATTTATTTAAGGAAGTTGGAAAGTGATTTTATTTGTGGAAGCCAAGAAGTGGCAGCCACCTGGTGGATAAAGTAACAAAGATACAGATGTAAATAAAATTTAGGCATGTTTGTGATCCAATGCCGTTTAAGTTTCTTAATAAATTTTATACGCTAGTAATAATATAGTTCTATAAAATGGTTAAATTGATCTCCACGAGCAAATTCTCTTACAGTTAGTCGTAATACCTTTCCCAAATCGAAATAGTGAGCTACATTTTTATAGCTACATTTTATAGTAAATTTGTAATTTTTATTAAAGTATTTTCTATACTTCTCTTACCAGTGTCGCCGTGTGCTAAAATTTTCTATCAAATAGTGCGGGCTATAAAAATGTAGCACACTATTTCGATTTGGGAAAGGTATTACGACTAACTGTAAGAGAATTTGCTCGTGGAGATCAATTTAGCCATTTTATAGAACTATATTATTACGAGCGTATAAAATTTATTAAGAAACTTAAACGGCATTGGATCACAAACATGCCTAAATTTTATTTATATCTGTATCTTTGTTACTTTATCCACCAGGTGGCTGCCACTTCTTGGCTTCCACAAATAAAATCACTTTCCAACTTCCATAAATAAATCCAAGTACATTTATTTTCGGCGTCGAAGATAAGTCTACCGGGATCTTCCTGATGAGTCCACTCGGTACGACTAAGGACGAAACGCATTTCAGTTCCCTGTATTTTGTAAATTTGTAATTTTTATTAAAGTATTTTCTATACTTCTCTTACCAGTGTCGCCGTGTGCTAAAATTTTCTATCAAATAGTGCAGGCTATAAAAATATAGCACACTATTTCGATTTGGGAAAGGTATTACGACTAACTGTAAGAGAATTTGCTCGTGGAGATCAATTTAGCCATTTTATGGAAGTATTATTAGTTTTAACCAATCGCCCGCAGATATGTAGCGCACTGCGTGAAGGTAAGAGACATAAATCTTGATGTTGAATAGATATGCGTATTTCATCGCTGTTATTAAATGATGCTGTATACGGTTGGTGAGCATGAACCTCGTAGTGCGCTACGGATTCATCAAAAGTTACAGGCGTTTGTATGCTTAGAATTTCTTCCATTTCGTTGAAAGCAGCAAAAGATGATGCAAGTTATTTTCCACCAAGTACTACTTTTAAGCCTAGACTTTTTAGTTTTTTTATGCTCTAACGTGTTAGCGTCTTCACAGTTGGTTGATGACTGATGCGTGGTGGGCATATTTCTCTGCTTATATAGTTTCTGTTGTAAACGATTCCCATTATGATTGTCGAATATGCAACCTTATAGTTATAACTTCTCCGCGGAAATTTACTAAATCTCCGTCTTGATCGATGATGCATACTTGTAAATGATCTATACGCTTTACGGCAATCGGAAGGTAAATTACGTGTGAGGGAACTTCGATGATTTTATATCCCGGAGGTACTGCAGGAAAAAACTCGTGTATCGTGTGTACTTTTGTACTTTTTGTCGTTTATATATGCTCCCGAAGTGATATTACACTCGACTCTCAAAGCGTTGATTTTGAGAATTGTAACAGGTAAGTCAGAATTATGAGCAACGTTCGGTTCGAGAATACGTCTGGTGAAGCCCAGTAGACGACCGAGTGAATTTTCAGGTCGAAAATCTATAGGCTGACTGCACTTGATTGTACAGCGAAGAGTATTATTATTAGGCTTTAAATTGAAAGTAATGTCATTGTGCGCTAATTTTTTACGAAGGAATTTGTCAATATCCTCAATTTCGTAACTTCCAACTGGAAGAAGGACAACGTTTCCACCTACCTAAAACTTATTATTGTTACTGTCTATATTGGGGATTGAGTTAAATGTTAAAAGTTCAACAAGCCCTAAAACGTAATTTTGATTTGGCGATAACTCGATTGGTGGAAACTACTGTGCTTCTAGTGTAGAAGATGTACCTGAAAGTGTCAGAGTTAATGAACCTTCCATGACAGCTTAAATCAGAATGATGCAATGTTTCCCCCGCCTCTCCTTATATAGCCCCGCACAAGAATTTTAGGCAGAGGTGACCGCAATTGTATGTGCAAAATCTTGATATCTTTCATGACTATATTTAACTTCGTCTACTCCGAGGTATAATATTAAATCTAAAGGCGGTCGAAGATCGCCAAAACTATCGCAATATATAACATTTTTGCCTCTTTTTCTATATGCAACCCAGTGTGTCCCAGGACCGCTAGAATCATCTAGATGAACTATAGCCGATACGTAATATTGTGGGCCAGAAGCAGGCAATGCATTTCTCATAAATACTCCTCGAAAATTAGGTATTTTTAAAAGTTTTGCATATTTTAATATGTCGGCGTCGGTAAGTGCTCGCTGAGGTAATTTCATGAACTTTTCTTTTTTTAAATGGAGACCTAACCCTACTTTGTGTGGTTTAAGAGATAAGCCATTGCCCAACGTTACACTTTCCATAGTTTTATTATGCCTTTTATTTTCTTCCAACTGCTCTTTAGCGGCTTTTGCGTCGTTTACGGCTTTTACTATTCCAGCAGCACCACCAGCTAGAGCGCCAGTTGCACTCAAACCTGCAAATAGAGGTATGAGAAATGGTAACATACCACCTGTTTTCGCAGGGACTGGTAAAATACGTGGAATTTTAATATTCTTTTTACCTCCAGCTTCTTTAACAGCGCCCCGAGCTTTTTTCAAAGCTTATCGTATGACTGTTAGAGCGCAGTTACTTGGCGGTCATTTAAAGGCACCAGCTTTGATAATTTTTTTCAAGGGAACTTGGCTTCTCTTCTTTAAACCCATTCCCAATTTTTTAGCGTTCTTTCGCTTTTTACTTTTCTTCTTCAACCCCATACCGAGTCTAGATTTTAATTTCATAGTATTAGTTATAGCGTATGCAGCTGCTTTTTCGCCAAAATTCGCGTCTTTTGATTTAACGCGATTCCAAGCTTTTTCAACTAAAATTTTATCTGCGACGTTTTTCGCTTGAACGTTTTCACGATTTTTAGAATAAGCTATATCGTGCTCTTTACAAGCAGCGTCAAGAGGATTAATTCCAAGATCTCCTCGAGCTAAACGTTTTGCTAACTTAGTGCCTGGACCACAGTACTGATAACCAGGTATGTGAAGCTCAAATGGAAGTTTATTGATAATTTTATTAACTAAACCACGTCCGCGTTTGTGAATGATCATCACTCTTCGAAAGTCAACGGGCAACTGATGGTGAAAGCTATATAAGACCGCTATTTATACTCATAGCAATCAGTCGTGATTTGGTTTTCATAGAGTAAAGATCATGAACTTCAAAGAGCAGTCGGTAAAGCTACCAATAGAAAATTTTGATGCACTCGTAGAACATGATAAAAGAGAAAAGCGACACGGCGATCTACTTCCTGATAGTATACGAGCAGTCTTCTGCGGCCCGTCAAACTGTGAAAAAACAAATAGTTTACTTGCTCTCATAACGCATCCTAATGGTATTAGATTTGAAAACATATACGTATACTCAAAGTCTCTCAATCAACCAAAATATAAATTTTTAAATGAAATCTTAGAACCTATAGAAGGTGTACAATATTTTCCGTTCAGCGAGCACGATGCAGTTGTCAATCCTGACCACGCGCTTCCGAACTCTATCATGATATTCGACGATATTGCTTGCGAAAAACAAGATAATGTTAGGGCCTTCTTTTGCATGGGCAGACATAAAAAGGTTGATTGTTTTTATCTATGTCAAACTTATGCTCATGTCTCCAAATATCTTGTCAAAGATAATGTAAACTTACTTGCTATTTTTAGACAAGATGAAGTAAATCTAAAGCATATATATGACGATCACGTAAATACCGATATGACTTATATACATTTTAAAGAATTGTGCTCCAAGTGTTGGAGAGATGATAAGCACGGTTTTCTAGTCATCGATAAAGATCGGGGAATAAATGACGGCAGATTTCGTAAGGGCTTTGATAACTTTGTTATAAATATAGCATGCACATCAGCAGTTTCAGACTGAACGTTGGAACGACAACATGACCGACTTTCAACGAGAAAAAAATGTGCTTCGTCAACTCGTTAAGGCACGAGATGCGATTAAACGCAAATATAGAATATTAAAATTTGGGAAAGTCAATGCCGAAAAGATTTTAAATGAAACTTTCAAACCAATAGTTGATCCGCTTCAAAAACTTGTAGCTCAGAAAAATATTGAACAAAGTAGTGTTAAACATAACACAGTCGAACAGAGTAGCGTCAGACAGAATGAACGTTCTGATAGTGAGCTTAATGATACTCTACAGAATGCCCACGAGACATCTTTCGAAACAGCAGGTAGCGATATTGAAGATGACTCTGATTTGTACGTCAAGGCCCTGAAGCTCAATCAACCTCAGTATCTTGACAAAATTTATCGAGTACGAAATGAAAAGGGTAAATTTTTTATTGGTAATTTACCGATTAGTTTTCATCAAGTAAAAATAATATAAGTTCAGATGATTTAAAAAATTATCGCAAAATTTTAAAACTATCGTCTGCTCATAAAAGGCGATATGACAAGAACGAAAAGATTCGTTTTCATAATAGTAATAAATTTAGTAATATTATTGCTCCAATGTTCAATATTACCTCGAAAACAAATACCGGAGAATCAATTAAAGGTGGCTCATTACCTCGTTATAAAATTGCTATGAAACATACTGCTTTAGACTATGTGTACTGGGATGATCCAAACGAGCTCGTTGACAGGCTTCACTTACTAGTAGCTGAAAAATCTGCCGGAAATCCAAGTCACGTAAACGAGATACACTCCATAATCGAGGAATTGCGAGAAGCGGACTATATATATTAAGTGCACACGAATATATGAATCATTCTCAAAATGAGCGTTGGCGTGTTCGGACGTAATCTTGGAAAAACTGAAGGTAGTCGAGGGCCACCTGACGTTGGCTTTAAAGTCACGTCTGACGGCCACTATGACATAGAAAATAAAAAATTATGCAATGTTGCCGAACCTCAACAACCGAGTGATGTTGTAAATTTAGAGACACTACGAAACATTATTCAAATAGAAATTCGAGGAATGATTGATATAATTACAAGACTTAGAACTAGTCTGGATGACTTGAGTATAACAGTTAATAATCACAGAGAGGAGCTTGATGTTCAGATATCTCAAATAAAAGCTGACATTTTGACTATAAAAGAGGCTATGGCACAAATATTCAATCAGTAATTCCACAAACATGGAACATGAAAGACTAGTTGAAGAACTGCACAAACCTGCAAGACGCAACTATACACGTCGTAGTTTTGATGTGCGTGGTTTGGACGAAACTTGGCAAGCAGATCTCGTCGAAATGATTCCATATGCTCGAGATAATAAGGGCTATAGATATTTGCTTACTATAATAGATATTTTCTCCAAATACGCATGGGCAAAGAATTCTATAACGCAGATTTTCAAATCTTATGAGCACACACAAAATAAAGTTGTACTCAACCTTTAGTAATCTAAAAGCATCGATATGTGAACGCTTTAATCGCACGCTAAAAAGTGCTATGTGGAAGAAATTCAGTTTGAGAGGTAGCTACAAGTGGCTAGATATTTTACCTTATTTACTTACCACATACAATAATCATAAACATCGTACTATCGGTGCGAAACCTAAAGATGTAACATCCAGTAACGAAGCAGATATATTAAGGAAATTTGCCCGTAAAATAACTAAGAAGATTAAGCCAAAATTTAAAATTGGTGACAAAGTCCGAGTGAGCAAGACTAAAGCAGTATTTGATAAAGGATATACTCCAAATTGGTCTACAGAGATATTTACATTTGTACGTATAGCAGCTACAAATCCTACAACATACCATCTGAAGGACTATCAAGATCAGCTCGTCTCAGGAGGTTTCTATGAGCAAGAACTCCTCAAAGCCAAGTATCCAGATATTTATCTTGTTGAAAAAGTAATAAAGAAAAAAGGAAGTAAAATTTTTGTAAAATGGCTTGGCTTTGATAATTCACATAATAGTTGGATAGAGAAAAAAGATATGTAATCATCCAAATGGAATTTTTTAAATAAAAACAATTTTTTAAGTTAAACAAAGAGTTTTGTTTATTAATAATCAAAAAATTATGTACATATTTTTCGCAATACTTTACTATATATATTTTTTTCGCAATACTTAAACAATTTTCGCAACTTAATACTAAAAAAATTATATTTTCACAATACTTAATTTTTTTTTCGCAATACTTAAACATTTCGCAATTCTTAAACATTATATATTTTCGCAATACTTAAACATTATTTTTTCGCAAATACTTAACATATATTTCCACAGTACTTAAAATTATTTACCGCTAAACTCAACGCTTGAACCGCCGTTGTATATAATAAAAAGTTCATATTTTTTGGCAGCGTCTTGGAGATTGATAAAGAATTTCTCATCTTGATGAAGAACCTCTGATACTCTCTTCGGCATAAATACGTCGAACTCACTCTCCAGTTCAGCAACGACTTTATCTCCATATTTCACAGCCATCAAACTTGTGATCATGTAGCGCTGGCCCTTGATCAGATCGACCAATCTTTTTGTGGGAAGGAATCCTCCACGCGCAATAGCTTTTAATTTTGAAAAATCCATCTGTAACAGAAAGTTTTGTAAATGATTAGTTTTTTGAATAGAAGAAAAAATAAAACAAAAAAAATTACTTTAAGAAAATACAAACCTTAGATTTCTCTCCTTTTCTTAATAATACCTTCAGTATTTTCCTCACAAGGTCTTTTTAAGATGAGGAGCGAAGCTGCAGGAAGCGGCTGCGAGACAGCAAGAAGCGGCCGTGAGACAGCGAGAAGCGGCTGCGCAACTGAAGTAATCTGCTGCCAAAATGGAGGAAACGGCGTTGAGATCTGCTGGAGCTGTTACTGAAGACTACTGCTGGAAGGCTCGACTGTGCGAATGAGCTCCTGCTCTCGCGCAGCCTCATTATATAGAAGCTCTTCGGTGGCGGCGGTGTTCGGCGGCTCGCGTTCCCCCTCTCCAGCAACTTCTTCGTTCTGATTGGCCTGCTCTTCCCCCACCACTCCTGCTCTGTAGTGGCCCCAGGGCAGCATATCTGTAGTGCCAGGTTGCAGGCAGCGTTTGTCATCATGGGCACTGAGAGCAATTTTTTTCTCTTTCTCAGTGTGGATGTTGTGGTGCGGAGACCTGATATTTCGCTGCTCTCGAGTGATGAGTGCATTTTCATGAAGGCACTTGATGTAATCGTCAAAGCAGATGGTAAGTTTGACTACAGAACTTTTTACTCCTTTGGCCTTCTTTATGGGTTTCTGGTTCTGTACTTTCACGCTGTACATCTTACTCCGCAGCCCGACAAATTCCAGCATGATTTCGCCATTACACTCGTCCTTCATCAAACCAACGATTTTCTTGTTGGCACGAGGCATATTGAAGGGATTAGTTTCAGGATAGTCTGATGTGTCGAATTCGTGGATGTCTTACCGCATCACGCTGTACATGTCAACATCTGTGACTTCATAGACGAGACTATCCGTATCGGTGTATAGCAACTTGCCACTGTCTCCTACACGATCTCGCATATAGTCATAGTGGAACCTCTACACTAACGTTTTCGACAAGTCCAGAACTGACAATCCAATGTAGATTGGCTTTCTTATGCAGATCTCCGTTTGCAACAGCTGCACAGCGACGAGGTCTTCATCAAAAATGTCAGAGCTGTGAAAATTTTGGCCGTGCGATGAGTACCTCAGCTCCATAGCGGCCTTTCCATTTGTTGACTAACTTCACGTCAACGCGTTTCCTCTTGTTCTCCATTGTCTTGCCATACGCAGCGTTGTTGAAAAGTTTGAAAAGCATTTTTTCAAACTCGTTCTTGGCTTCCTTCCTTTTTGCGCTGTTCAAATCGATGTACTTTTTAAGCCAAGGACTCTGCTTGAATCGTATGGCACGATGGACTTTGACAAGAATCAGGCCATGTTTTAAGGCCTGTTTAAGTGCTCGATAGTGTAGCACGTAACGAGTTTTGTCGTGAAGCGTCGTCATAAGTTTATACTGTTTCGAGCCAGGAGGCGCCATGTGTTCGGCACAGAACGGCAGATCTTTATGCGAATCATGGAGTGACTCGGGATACTTCAGGTCCACTTCAACAAAGTATCCAAAGTCGCAGTCATTGGGGATGTCGAAGAAGTTGGGTTCGTTGACATTCTGCACCCACTTGAAGCCGCCATAGGGTAAGGGCTCAGTCATTGCCCAACCGTACAAATTATTCACATCGAAATACATCAAATATTTTTCATCTTCGTTAGCGTTGTAGCCATCTTTCATGTACGGGGTGTGCGCTTTTGCATAGCGATTGCAACATTGACTGATTCCTCCCCGTATGCCGCGCTCGATAAACAGTAACATGTCTACATCGGTGAGAAGTTCAAGTTTGATCTGTAAAAGAAAAAAAAATTTTTTCAAATATGAATTTTAATTAAATTTAAGTGAATCATACCTGTGTATTTTTGAGCATGGCATCCCAAGTCAATCCGGGCGTCGTATAATAATGAGCAGGATCCAACTCATAAGCCTCAAGACAATCACTTCTAAAGTTCTCAAAAACTTCAGCCAATAGTATAACCTCTGTCTTGAGATATAAGTCAGAGTACTGCCCAAGATCTTGAATGCTAAAACGCTGGCACACATTCTGAGCGTGTTCGTAATCGTCGTCGCTGATGTGAGCGTTATACAAGCTGCTAAAGAAGTCATCCTTCGATGGGAGATTTGGCTCGTTTAGCTTTTCAAATGATGAGACATAGTCATATCGGAAAACTCCTTTTCTCTTCAAAAGTGAAATTTGTTCATCGCATAGACCATCTTCTTTAAACAGTCACTCCAAAGTATTCAGTTTCTCCAAGTATGATGCCAACTTGTCTAGCGATGAAGCCATAAACTTGAACGAGTCGATGAAACGCAGGTTTATGTCTGTACCTTCCACAAACTGTAAAAGATATGTATTTTTCCTTTGTTTGTGGAAGTAGCGAAACTCGCCCTGGGAAGCACGTTGCAATTTCTCTAATAAAGAGATGAGAATCGTATCCGCTCAAATTGTGAAAAGCTATGGGGATCGTTCTAGAGTCTTGGAAGCCAAGGTTACATTTGCTATGTGCTGGTCCACGATACCTGTAAAAATAATTTTTTTTTTATGTTGGAGAGAGAGAGAGAGAGAGAGAGAGAGAGAGAGAGAGAGAGAGAGAGAGAGAGAGAGACTAAGAAAAAAATACTCACTTTCCCGTAAAATGGAAATGATCGTGTACTCGCTTGTCATCCTTAGTAAATGGCTTCTCGCAAATGTGGCATAGAGATGCGCTGTCAAACGTAATTTTTTCGAGTGTTGTTAAGTTACTCATAGGCTTTGGATGTTTGTACGAGTCATCCGAAACTCTGAACAAACCATTTAGCTGGGGATTCGGCTTGTTCGTCCTCTTGTCTATAGCTTCTATATTCCGAGAGAGAGTCATTGTAACTACATTTAATGAAGAAGCCTACACTAAATGGCACATGATGTTGGTAAGCTCGTTCATCGTCAATCACAGGCTTCAATATACATTCAAAATCTGCGTATATTACGAACGGCACACGATTTTTAAAACCAAAGTTCGTAAACTCTAAAGTATTGTTTTTCACAGATGGAAGACTGATTTTACATTTATTCATTTTTTCACAGTCAATCACATGTTTCATCAACTTCTCTTCCATCCAGAAATAATGTAGGCAACGGTCACATATGAAAGTTTTGTGATTGCGAGACGATAGCTGTTTACTACACAATCGCGATAAATTTTTTATCCACACGTAGTGGAATTTAAAATCTATATCCTCATCAAGAGCCGAGCCATCTTCATCCTCATCAACATAATTATTTTCGATGAGAAGTAAATTGATGTGCTTTTCTTTTTTGTTAGCTGTCAAGTGTTGCGGTAAAACTTCAAAAGCTTCTCTTTGCTTTTTCTTCAAATAATACACATTTACAGAAACGTCGTTTTGCTTTTCAAACTTACCAACTTTTTTGGGATCAACGGGAAAATCAACGCCCTTAAAGTTGAGGTCGTTCTGATGTGATGCATAAGTCCCCACTCAATTAGAATTTATCCTAGTATAATGTAGAGCCGATAGAATTGCCCACTTGAAACATTCATCGTGTTCATTTTCAACGTTTATACACGCCTTCTTGTTCTTGATGAATGGCGGCAAATAGATGTACGAGCTTCCTCTCATTGAACTTGTAAATGTTCACAACTAAATTTAAGATTAATTTGAGCGTCCAGCCCGATTCGCGCTCTTGAAACTCCTCCATATCAGTGTCGATGGGATTTTGCACGTTCATCACAAACCACTCGTTCAAGTCCGTAGTCGAATATATCGGAGCTGTTTTCGTGTTGAAATATTTTATTTCGATTGTCTCTTCACCATCTTTAACTATCGCGTACTCGGCTGCTAACACCGTGTTCACTTTCAAAGGTTCTTTAAGCATTTCACGCACTTTTTCACTAAATTCTTGCTTAGCGTCTTTCATAAACTTTAATAAATCAAGATGTCTACGGTTTGTAATGACACCCGTCATTATTATATTTTCGAAAGCTGAGTCGACATTATCCCAGCTTACCGAGGGACCATTTTCACTCGCTTGTAGCCCGGCACCCACCACTCGATGTTCACTCAACAAGCATAGAACACTCTTTATGAGCGCGATGGCAGCTTGCAACTTTTGCCTATCAGCCACTGTTAAGTCTGTTAAGGGGGCTAGACACCTTTTTTCTCTGAAATAAGAAGTCACATTTTAATACATAAATGTAAACTAATTATTTCATACTTTTTACATATAAAAGTGGGTATATTTACCTTACCTTAAAACTTTCTCCGATGGGCCTTTTATATGGTCCAGAACCATAGTCATCGATGAAACAAGTTTTTTCACTAACCGTAAGCTTTGAAATTTTCCTGTGGATGGATTGACTCCAGATTTGAACTAAATTAATCCTGAATAGTATAATTCTCATATGAGTGTAGGGATTTAGGATTAAATGTCGGAAAAAATTTTTACATCAGAAAATTTATGAAAAAATATAAAAAATTTTAAAAAATTAAAAAAAAAACTCTTGAAAAACAGCACAATTTTTTTTTTTCTCATTAGATCAAAAATCCCTACACTCATATGAGAATTATACTATTCAGGAGTAATTTAATTCAAATCTGGAGTCAATCCATCCACAGGAAAATTTCAAAGCTTACGGTTAGTGAAAAAACTTGTTTCATCGATGACTATGGTTCTGGACCATATAAAAGGCCCATCGGAGAAAGTTTTAAGGTAAGGTAAATATACCCACTTTTATATGTAAAAAGTATGAAATAATTAGTTTACATTTATGTATTAAAATGTGACTTCTTATTTCAGAGAAAAAAGGTGTCTAGCCCCCTTAACTCGGGCCTGCGTTGAGCCAATTTTTCAGCTTCAACTAGAGCGCCACGGCCAAGCGCAATCCAATTGTTCACATCATTTTGGTCAGCCGCACTACTTAAAGCAAGCCGATACGATTGACATAGCATAAGAGCTGTATTTTTGAAGTATTGAGGCATCTTGAGCCACTGACCGCGCGAGGCAGTCGAATGACTACCCGCCGCACGCACACCTCCTTTTATTTAAAAATTCGCGAAAAGTGATCGGTTCTGATTGGGTGTAGGTGATGTGGTGGGGAGAAAAAAATAATAACGCGATTGGTTAAACAACATAGGAAAGGCGACTATAAAATAAACAGCAAGACGCTGAAAACCTCATTCACTCCTTTGCTCTCGTTCGAGAACAGTTGCAGCAGCAGCATCAAGATGAAGTATATTGTTGATGTCCAAGGTTTCAAAATTACCTTGAATGAATTCGTCTTCAAGGAAGTAGCTATTGTCCCTCTCGAGGAAGACCCTACTCCGTCGGTTTTCCTATTTAAACCGCCTTATGCATGGGACAAATTGTTGGAAAAAAACAAGTCCGAAAATCGCTGGCTTGAACAAAATTTCCATGGATTGATGTGGAGAGCAGGCAATATTCCATACGATGAACTAAAAAACACTCTAAATGGTGTACTCTTCGGAGTAGAGATTTACGTAAAAGGCTGGGAGATAAGTAAATGGTTGAAGAGATTTTTTCCCGATCGGTAAGCTATTTTGTTGGTATAAATCTACTTTCACAATAAAATAGTTTTCTTATATGATTATTAATTTTCAGATTAGTTATCAATATCGAGGAGATGGGATGTTCTTCATTGAAAAGTCTACCCGCAGAAGCAGTTTCATGCACCAACCATACTGCCTGTAACTTTCCAGTATGCGCACTTCGCAACGCGTTTGTTGTGAAAAGATGGATGCTCGAGCAGCAGCAGCAGCAGCATCGCAAAAATATTAATGAATCCTTTCATTTCATGTACATTTGAATTATATTTTTTTGTATATTTATTACAAGTTAATAAATGTTTTTCTTTTTTTCAATTTCAGTTTATATTCTTTTTAAATACATATAAATAATAATATATAATATATAATAAATGAATGTTCCAAATGTTGAAATAATATTGGTGGCCCTGAAAAGGGTCGATTGGTTTTAGTCCTGAAAAGGACTGATTAAACAGTAAAATTGAGATGACGGCGAATTCGTCGACTTGGCTCGTCATCACAGTCATCGTCTCGCGGTCACTTTATGGGCATCTTCACCGGTGATATCGTGCCCGAGAAGACGTCGATAAGATCATCGTGCTTCTCGCCGAATTCTGGAGAAAAGCACGAAGGTCGCAGCTGATACTTCTCCAAAAATCCAGGCGAGAAGCATGACGGCACAGGCGAAAGCGATGACGGTGGCGACAGTGGCGGCAACACCAGCGGTGCACAGTCGGGTAGCCGCTCAACGAATACCGGAGATGGAAAGGGTAGACGTTGAGGTGTGAACACCGGCGACAAAATCCATGGCTTGATGGGCGATGACGTAGCCATCGGGACCATCAGTGCCGATAGAAATTCGCCGCCGCTATCCATCCTTAGATCGATCTCCCAATCTAAGTCGGCCTCGCCCCAAGTCGTTGTCGTCTCAAGTCCTCCAAGAAGATTGCTTGATGAGTCCATCTTAGCAAGTGATAATAAATCGTCAAACTGCGCTGCTTTTATAGCAAGAGCGCGGACCTAGGTGACACTCGCTGCGTGGAAGGGGTAAATTGCTCGAGTAGATATTTGAACTTAAAATAATTTTCAATCGAGAGAGAGAGAGAGAGAGAGAGAGAGAGAGAGAGAGAGAGAGAGTTATATTTCTTAAAGAATTTTATTTGAAATAATTTCAAGGTCATTCGATCTAGAAGAAAGAGATTCCTTTATTTCGCGTAATTAAATTTGAAAAAGATGTAGAAATTTTTTTCTCTTACAAACGTTATTCACATACTCTTAATTTGAACTTAAAATAATTTTCAATCGAGAGAGTTATATTTCTTAAAGAATTTTTTTATTTGAAATAATTTCAAGGTCATTCGATCTAGAGAGATTCTCTTATTTCGCGTAAGTGAATTTGAAAAAGATGTAGAATTTTTTTCTCTTACAAACTTTATTCACACACTTGTGAATACTAATAAACTTGAAATTTTTTTTAATACACTTATAGAGATTTTTATAAGATATATACTCTTTGAAAAAATTCTACATCTTTCTTCAAATTAACTTACGCAAAATAAAAGAATCTCTCTCTCTCTCTCTCTCTCTCTCTCTCTCTTTCTCTCTCTCTCTTCTAGATCGAATGACCTTGAAATTATTTGAAATAAAAAAATTCTTTAAGAAATATAACTCTCGATTGAAAAAAAAGTTTGAGAAACAAAATGACAGTTTTTATTTAAAACAAGAAATAGTGTCTACATTATAATTTATATATATTAGCTCTTAAAAGAGCTGATTATAACATAAATAATAAGAAAAAATAGTTATTTTAGCTCTGAAAAGAGCTGATTACAATATATAAATAGAATGTTCTATGTTTAAAAAAAAATATAGGGCCCTGAAAAGGGCCGATTGGTTTTTTGGCTCTGAAAAGGGCCGATTGGTTTTGGCCTTAAAAAAGGCCGATTGAGTTTGGTCCTGAAAAGAACCGTTTACATGGCGAGGCGACGACGACGACGAGATAGTGATGGCGACCTATCTTCGCGACGACGAGGTCGTTTCCGAGGTCTACACTGTAGATCGCATCCGTCCATCTCATCATCGGCGTCTTCGTCCTCTTCCTTCGACTGCTGTGATGGCGGATCAACTGTACGGAGCTGTACAAGCTCCGCCGGCACCTCGTAATACCGCCATTCATGGAGGTCGTATAATATGAACGGCGGCGGCGAGACCACGAGATCCGGTGAAGGAGGCGAAGGAGGCTGAGGAGTCCATGGTCTCCGCAGTGGGAACGCCAGCGGGGATGGTGCTCGCTGCTGCTGCTCCTCCTCCTCTTCTTCCAACTCAAGACCCATGAGCCATGCGTTGAAAGCAAGAGGAGAGGAGAGCTCCGGGATCTCCTCCGCGTCCATATCGAAGACGGCCACGTCTTCTAAGGCTCTTATCCCTTCGAGAATTGCTTCCCGAAGGGAGTCGTCGTCCTCGCCAAGAAGGTCCCGAAGAAAGTTTTCCTTCGACTCCATTGTGAACAATGATGCCTGGCGGAAAAAAGCGCGCTACTTATATCCCCTTCCGTGGAGCTGCTCCATGCCAATCAGCGGCCGCGAGCGCTTCTAGCAGAGCGGCGAAGGAGAGCACGCCGGCAATCCGCGGCTTTACAGTGATATACGCGAAAAAGTCGTGTAATGCCCTGCACTAGTATCAGCAACCGCTCTCGAGTGCCGTCTGGAGGGAGGAGTGCGCGCGGAGGCGAAAAAGTCATTTCGCGCTCGGCCACGGTGCGAGCAGGAGGCCCCGCGCGCGTGCGGGCAAGATCTCTCCTTCATTGACCACAACGAAGGACGACGAAGACGGCAGCAGCAGTAGCAACAGCAGTAGCAGTAGCAGCAGTAGCAGCAACAGGATCACTGGGAAGCCAGCGGTATGTGTGTGCGTCTCCCTCTCTCTCTTCGACACGGTAACCTCTTACAACGTAGGAACATTTAATGTAGGAACGTTACCGTGTCCCCTCTCTCTCTCTCTCTCTCGCTCTCTCATTTCACTGCAATCTGTCCTTTTAAGGGCAAAAAGACGTAGGGAACTGCAGTGAATTTTCTCTCTTTTTCTCTCTCTCTCTCTCACACACTCATACACACCTATCGACGTGCCAGCATGAGGGGCAACCATCGTTGCCAGGAAGCTATCAAGGTAAATTAGTTTAGAAAGTTTTTCCGTGTTTCGCGAGTGTTTTAAAAGTGTTTCGCGAGTGCATACTATCTCTCTCTTTCTGTCACATGCTTCCTCGACATTTCGCTCATCGACGGCGATGTGAGTTTTCGTCTCTCTCTCTCTCTCTCTCTCTCTCTCTCTCTCTCTCTCTCTCTCTCTCTCTCTCTCTCTCTCTCTCTCTCTCTCTCTCTCTCGCTCGTCGACATGTGCGAGGTTAGTTTTCGTCTCGCGGATGACATTGATCTCGCGCATCTTTTCTCTCTCTCTCTCTCGCTTACCGACGGCGACAGTCGTGAGGTCGGTTTTCGTCTCGCTGACGATGCGGGTCTCGCGCATCTCTCTATTTCTCACTCATCGACGCATGCGAGGTTAGTTTTTATCTCGCGCATCTCTCTCTCTCTCTCTCTCGCATATCGACGCGTGCCAGCTGTTAGTTTTCGTCTCACGGACGATGCAGGTCTCGCGCATCTCTCTCTTTCGCTCACCGACTGCAGCGAGGTTAGTTTTTGTCTCGCGGACGATCAGGATCTCGCGCATCTCTCTCTCTCTCTCTCTCTCTCTCTCTCTCACTCCGTCGCTCACCGGCGGTGACGCGTGTGACATTAGTTCTCTTCTCGCGGACGCTGCGAGTATATCTTTTCTCAATATCCATATGAGCGAGGTTAATGTGTGCCGTATGGATCTGTAACATCTCTCTTTCTTTCCTTCTTTCATGTGTAAACGATATTTAATGCTTTTGTGTGTTTTTCAGATTTAAGAACGTCACCCTCTCGTAGTCAACCTAGGGACGCTTGATCAACACATCCTTTAGTTAAGTATTTTACTATTCGTATTCACATGTATATATTTGTATTACACTGCTCTTCTAAGAGCAAAGGAACATTCATATATATTTTTTAAACTGCTCTTTTCAGAGCAATTGGAACATTGATATACTCGTATTATATTTGTATTAAAACTGCTCTTTTAAGAGTAAATGGAACAATCTATTCATATATTAAATTGCTCTTCTCGTAGGGCATAATATCTGTCTCTTTCTCTCTTTCACTCTCTTTCCAAATATTAATACATTATTTAATTTTTCAGACAACGTGGAAGCTATCGCCGCTGGATCATTAGGATGTCTACACTGTGCGACGACGACGAGGATACCACCTATTAAACTTCGATAGGTTAGTATTTTTTGCACGGGCTTTTTCTCTATATAATCATATGTGTGTGTGTGTGTGTGTGTGTGAGGGGGGGGGGATATCATAATATATATATATATATATTAATTTTATTATATTTTTCAGTTTGCAACGAGGAAGCCATCGCCGCGGGACAAAGCGAGGAAGCCATCGCCTCAGGGGACAACGACGAGGATGAGGACGACTAGTTGGTAAGTTCACGCCGGCTATAGCCGACCGCCGCCCGCCGCCTGCTGCTACCGCTGTCCGTTTGCAGCACGCAGCCGGCTGCTAGCGCTGCTCGTCTTGCGGCTTACAGTCGAGCAGCTCGTCGCTGGGCGTTTGCGGTCCTCTCCCCCGCGCAGGGCAAGGCCTGACTTCGTGCAGAACGGGCAAGACCTGATGGAGAATCGGTAGGCCGGTTCTGACTCAACGCGTTGGCGCGCGCGGGTGAGTCAGAGACGGTATACCGATTCTGCAGGTCTGGGTTATTGGCTCCCCGTACAACTATGGGTGACCCAAAAACCCTATGCCGGTTCTGCATCAACAGGTCTTGACCTGTAACATGGGTTAATGGCGCCCGTGCAATTGCGGGGGGAGGGGAGGGGGACCCAAAAAAGCTATGCCGGTTCTGCGTCAGACAAGTCTCGACTTGTTTGATGCAGAACCGGCACAGCTTATCTACTACTACCTGACTGCCCCCCACCACCAAATTGCCCAATTGCCTAACGTTTCGAGCCCGCTCCGGCTCCTCCTCAAACAAGGGCAATCTGACTGCCATAAATATTAATTATTTTAATTTAATTTTTAAGACTGTAAAACCGATGAAAAAATTCTCATCAGTTGATAGTAAGTTGCAGTCGATATAAGTAATATTTTTAATGATAATACTGGATTATGCTAAAAATGTATATAGGGCGGTTTCTAGATTCGCTGCTTACGAATCTGAACTCAGATTTTCAGAATTTAAAATGGCGGATGGAAGACGAAGGCCAAATATTGAAATATTACTGGATTTTACTGAAAATTATGTTTACGGGATTTCTGGATTCGATTATTACGAATCGGAACTCAGATTTTAAAAATTCAAAATGGCGGCAAATTATTTAATAATACTGGATTTTGCTAAAAATTGTATATAGGGGCTTCTAGATTCGCTGATTACGAATCTGAACCATGATTTTCAGAATTCAAAATGGCCGATCGAAGATGGAGGCCAAATATTCAAACATTGCTGGATTTTGCTGAAAATTGTATGTACGGGATTTCTGGATTAGATGATTACGAATCTGAACTTAGATTTTAAAAATTCAAAATGTCGGCCATATATTAAAATATTACTGGATTTTGCTAAAAATTGTATATACGGGATTTCTGGTTTCGCTGATGACGAATCTGAACATATATTTTGAGAATTCAAACTGATGGACCGAAGATGGCTAACAAAAATTGAAATTTTACTCGATTTTGTTAAAAATTGTATATAGTGGGTTTCCGGGTTCGCTTATTAGGAATGTGAACTCAGATTTTGTAAATATAAAATGGCGGCCAAAAATTGAAATATTACTGGATTTTGCTGAAAAATTAGTTTATAATCAATAAATAACAAATAAAATCAGAGCTGACGTCATGAACTACATATATATTATACATTATTTTGTGAAATATAAATATACCTACTATTTTAAAAATTCATTATTGTTAAGAATAATTTTTTTAAAAAACATTAAAGAAAATTTAAAAGAAACTATAAATGTTTCATGATATTATTTAATAGAAGATTATCATTATTCATTACACAGGCCAACAAAAAAAAAATCTGTCGGTTCTGGGATGGAGACTATACTTTTCTTTTGTATGTTTTCCCGCTGAATCCAAATCCGACGTTAAAAGTAGGGGTTGGCCGCATATTTTGAACATAACCTCAAAAAACTGTCGAAAAGCCGTGATTCTGTGGAAAAACTTGAGAATAAAAAAAAACATTGTTTCCATCACATCAAAAATACTTTTGTTTTTATGTATTTTGGCTTGCTGAATCCAAATTTGTTATGGAAAAAGAGGTTTGACAGCCGAGTTTCAGAGATAACCTCAAAAAACTGTCGAAAAGCCGTGTTTCTGTGGAAAAACTTGAGAAGAAAAAAAAAACATTGTTTCCATCACATCAAAAACACTTTCTTTTTATGTATTTTGGCTTGCTGAATCCGAATTTGTTATGGAAAAAGAGATTTGACCGCCTAATTTCGAAGATAACCTCAAAAAACTACTCAGTCAATTTGCACAAGAACTAAATTGGCTTACGCTTGCGTATACGCTTGTCATCGAACGACCTATGCAAAGGATTTCTATGCCGCTTTTTGTTATTAGATTGTACATCTCTTTTTAGCATCCAGCAATAGTCCGCCATCATTTTCACGCCATATTTTCCTTGCCACCTACGTTCAAATTCCTTCATATCCTGATGAAATCTTTCACCATGCTCTTCACTGTAGTCACCTAGGTCTGGTGGAAATTCATCAATGTGTGAATCGAGAAAGTGGAGTTTTAAATTCATTAAGCAACCTAATTTTTTGAAGTTTTGTACCATAGTTTCTACGATGCTCTTATAGTTCTCATCTTTATTGTTACCAAGAAATTTTGTTGCAACATCTTTGAAGCTCAACCAGGCTGTTTTCTCGGTATCATTCATACTTTTGACGAATTCTTCGTTCCTGAACATTTTGCGAATTTGAGGTCCGTCAAAGATACCTTCCTTCAATTTAACCAGAGTTATATTCGTAAAGATGGTTTCTAAGTATTTGAAGCATCGCCCTTCTTTATCGAGAGATTTAATAAATTGTTTCATCAGCCCTAATTTGATATATAAAGGAGGTAAAAGGATTTTGCTAGGATCGACAAGAGGACGATTGATGATATTGCTGGAACCTGGAGTAAGTGATGGCCTCGCTGGCCATACTTTTGTATTATAGTGTTTTGCTCTATCTCGACTGTCAAACATTCATAAATAGCATGGGTACTTGGTAAAACCTGATTGTTGACCTAGTATCATGGACAATATTTGGGCAGTTTCTAGTGTCGTTCGTCCACAGAAGCAAATAGTCGAAAGTTTGATAGATGAGGCTTCACGAGACAGCTTTATACAAGGAATGGATGGTATGCAAGTTACTTGTGGTACAGAAGAAGAAAATCGTTACCAGCATACAGACGACGATACTGACGAAAATGAACCATTGACGGAAGCAGAAAGTGAATCCGTCGAAAGTGAAGAAGAACTGTCTTCGGACAGTGATGAGGAGTATGTTCCCATTGATAAAGAGAGAAGCCAAAAAAAGATCTCTCAAGCTCAACTTAATGACATGTTTAGGAATGCTGGATTAGCAAAAGACGCAGCTGAATTAATGACTTCACAATTAAAGTCTACAATGTATTAGAAAAGGACGTAAACGTCACATTTTATCGAAACCGAGAAGAAGCGTTTCGAACATACTTCACTGGCGAATCTGATCTAGTGTACTGCACGGATGTACGAGGACATATTAATGAGTTCAAACCAAATTTATACAAGTCAGAAGAATGGATGTTATTCATCGATTCATCCAAGCGAAGCCTGAAGGCAGTTCTTCTTCATAATACGAACGTGTATGCTCCGTTACCATTAGCTCATTCAACTGTACTCAAAGAAGAATACTGTAACATCGAAAAGGTTTTAAATAAAATAAAGTATAGGGAGCACGAATGGTTAATTTGCGGAGACCTGAAAATATTGTCCATGATACTAGGTCAACAATAAGGTTTTACCAAGTACCCATGCTATTTATGCATGTTTGACAGTCGAGATAGAGCAAAACAATATAATACAAAAGTATGGCCAGCGTGGCCATCACTTACTCCAGGTTCCAGCAATGTCAGCAATCGTCCTCTTGTCTATCCTAGCAAAATCCTTTTACCTCCTTTACATATCAAATTAGGGCTGATGAAACAATTTGTTAAATCTCTCGATAAAGAAGGGCGATGCTAAAAATACTTAGAAACCATCTTTACGAATATAACTCTGGTTAAATTGAAGGAAGGTATCTTTGACGGACCTCAAATTCGCAAAATGTTCAGGAACGAAGAATTCGTCAAAAGTATGAATGATAACGAGAAGGCAGCCTGGTTGAGCTTCAAAGATGTTGCAACAAAATTTCTTGGTAACAATAAAGATGAGAACTATAAGAGCATCGTAGAAACTATGGTACAAAACTTCAAAAAATTAGGTTGCTTAATGAATTTAAAACTCCACTTTCTCGATTCGCACATTGATGAATTTCCACCAGTCCTAGGTGACTACAGTAAAAAGCATGATGAAAGATTTCATCAGGATATGAAGGAATTTGAACGTAGGTGGCAAGGAAAATATGGTGTGAACATGATGGCGGACTATTGCTGGATGCTAAAAAGAGATGTACAATCTAATAACAAAAAGCGACGTAGAAATCCTTTGCATAGGTCGTTCGATGACAAGCGTATACGCAAGCGTAAGTCAATTTAGTTCTTGTGCAAATTGACTGAGTAGTTTTTTGAGGTTATCTCCGAAATTAGGGGGTCAAATCTCTTTTTCCATAACAAATTCGGATTCAGCAAGCCAAAATACATAAAAAGAAAGTGTTTTTGATGTGATGGAAACAATGTTTTTTTTTTCTTCTCAAGTTTTTCCACAGAAACACGGCTTTTCGACAGTTTTTTGAGGTTATCTCCGAAACTCGGCTGTCAAACCTCTTTTTCCATAACAAATTTGGATTCAGCAAGCCAAAATACATAAAAATAAAGTTTTGTTGATGTGATGGAAACAATGTTTTTTTTTATTCTCAAGTTTTTCCACAGAAACACGGCTTTTTGACAGTTTTTTGAGGTTATGTTCAAAATATGCGGCCAACCCCCTACTTTTAACGCCGGATTCGGATTCAGCAGGAAAAAATACAAAAGAAAAGTATAGTCTACATCCCAGAACCGACAGTTTTTTTTTGTGGGCCTGTGTTATTATTAATAGTTATCTCTTATAATGAGGGTTGGCGAGCGGAGCGAGCAGGGGCGGAGCCCCTCTAGAATATATATATATATATATATATATATATATATAACTAAATAATTAATAAGCAACTATAAGTGAAATCACATTATATACACACAAGAAGAGCAATTCAAACAAGCGATTATACAACGAGATTATACATGAAATCAAGGATCCATTGTTCATCAGAACTACTGGTAAATAAAACTATTTTATAAATAAACATGTATATGACAATTATTATTTGTCTTTTCCTTAATTCCGTAATTGATGACATACTCTCCTGTTGCTAAGAGTCAAACTTTAAAAATTTTATTTTCTTATTGCTGCAAAAATGGCTTAATTATTGAACAAATGGATGTAGAAACTGCTTTTCCAAACGGGAAAATCAACTCGAAGGTATATGTTAATCAACCAAAAGGCCATGAAGATGGAATAAATATTAATATTTTACAAATACTTATTAATATTTTACAAAAACTTTTTTATAACTTTCGGAGTTTACGTTAAAATACCTTATTTTAAAAATAATTTACTAATAATTGTAAATCTTTTTTAATATGAGTCTACTGAAATTAAAAGTTTACAAATAAAATCTCTAAAATAGATATAAGATACAAGTTTACGAAGACAAGTACACTTTATTTAATTTCACTCACCTGATGTCATTTTGCCAGATGTAGAAGCCATCAAATATACGTTATCTGACTGAAATAAATTTTGTTGTATTATTGGTCCGAATTCATCTTTAGTCTCTTTTAAAACTGTAAATAATGGAGAGAGCAGTTTTCCAGCAGCATTAATTGTAGGTAATATTGTGTAACTATGTGTTGTCGATGAAACATATTGCACAACACATTCGACAGTCTTTGTTCCTTCTTCTGGTAATGTACGTCCAGAATGTAATTCTAATTGAAATCCACTTTGATCAGCGTTGTAGGTATTTTCAATTCCAAATTCTGAAATCAGTGGTTTGATGTCTGCTGAAAATTTACTGGCTTCTTGATTTATTGTTTCCTTGGTAGAGCGGTGAATACCATCTAGCGTGTTGCCGTAAGTTGTTTTTGTGGAAATAACTAAATTGGAACCTGATGAGGGCCTTGTAACGTACGTCGTTCTGTACGGGCCGAAACGTCGTTATTTATTTTAGTGAATAAATAAGTTGATAGTATCACCACCCGAGTCTTATTATCCATATAAATAAAATTATTATTGTGTACTAGGGCATATCCCCGAGAAAGTAATTTCAGATTGAGTCCCGCGGCAACGTGTACTAGGGCAACGATAATAATTGACTTTCAAAATATGAATTTCGTAAAAATTTCATAAAAATATTTCATAAAAATATCGATTCTTAAATATGAAAAAAACTACCTCTCTGTTAAATTTCAAAACGATTCGTTGTATTTTGTTAAGAAGTATAACTTAGTTATTATATTTGTATGATTGTTACAATGATGGATTAACTTTAAACCGCTAAGTCGAGTAGGATAGTAGTTAAATGCCTGTTTCAAAACAAATATTTATTAGATTATTGCCAATACATACTTTTCTTTCTTAAACTAATGTATTTCTTTAAAATTTTTTGTGACAATAATTGATTGTTTGTATAGGATACATAAATGAAAAAATAAAAAAGATATTTTTTATATTCAGTCAAATTGCTTAACAAACAACAAAGATCCATAAAAAAACAGTTTTATTTATTAATAAAGTTTCGTTGTGAAAACTTTACTTTCGTTTTTTAAATTTTAAAAATGGAATCGATAAATTAGTTTGAGGAAGCATCTTGCCAATGAATTGGAAACGGTTTTTATTTTAAGCCCAAAAATGATTTTTATAATAATCAATTACTTGCTAGTTTCGTCATTCAAAGAGAAGAATTTTCCAATTTGTTTCATTTCAAAACATTAATTAGAACTAAAGATATTAAGAAAAAACCGTTTCCGGGGGTAAACTTTAAGAGCGATTTTCACCCCTTTAATATCGGATTGGGCCGATAAAAAAAATACGTTTCTCTTATTTTTCGGTCCTCTACAACATATCAAAAATGCAGGAAAATCAGAGGTGGACACGTCGATCCGTTTCCTTGTAAGTTACCCATTTGATCTAAAGATATTGAGGTTTTTAAAATTTGTATCCTGTTGTACCCTAGAGGCTAAATCATTTGATATTTTTTAATTATATACGGGCCAAAATCTTTGATTTTTATATCTCCTTTGACTGAAGCTATTCGCATCACTTAATTCTTACAATTAATATTTTTAAAGTAAAAAATTTGATTTAAAATCCACTATTTCGAAGGAATTTTTAACTTTAAAAATATTAATTGTAAAAATTAAGGGATGAGAATAGATTCAGTCAAAGGAGATATAAATATCAAAGATTTTGGCCCGCATCCCATTAAAAAATATCAACAAATTCAGCCTATAGGATACAGCAGGATACAAATTTTAAAATCTCAATATCTTTAGATAAAATGGGTTTACAGACCTCTGGTAGGGCCTGTTTCTTCAAAAATAAACTATTTTTGTATAATATATGTATAAAATATCACTACTGATCAAAATTTTTACTTTAGATGAATAAAAAAAAAAAAATTTAACTGTAGTACCCCCTTTAAAGCATTTAGGGGAAAACTAAATATCTTTGCTACAAAACAGGAAAAGGAAAAAGTTAAAAAAACGCCAGGGAAACGTTGACTGAAGATTATAAATCAGCAAATTCTTCTCTTATTACAAAAAACGGCAAAGAAATTTCGAAAAACGATTTAAAATTTAAAAACGAGCATTTTTCAAACACAAAAACCAATATAAAAACCGAACCTTTTTTCCTCCTTCATAAAACTTGTAAACGAGAAAATAAAATCATGCGAATATTACAGCGGTCCACATAAGAGGGCTATCTCTTAAAGGTGCTCTCGATTTAATTTTACGATTTAACGGAAAGAATATTTCTTTGACACAATTTTTAGATGGTTGCCAGGAAGCACTTAGCATCCTTCCAAAGGAATATGAGGCAGAATTAGCGAAATTGTTTCGTATGTGACTTTATGGGGATGCCTTGAATAGTGTTCGGAGACTAGATTTTAAAGTAATTTCGGAAATTTCTGAATTTTTAGAGACAATATACGGGTCTGCAAAAACTTTTCACGATTGGGAAGGCGATCTCGCCTGCATAAAACAAAAAAGTAACGAATCAGTAATCGCATATTTAAATCACTTGAAAGAAATAGAGTCGGAAATTTTTAAAGCCGCCAAACTCGAAAATCGGTATACAGAAGTAGCAGAATATAAAACCAAATTAGAAAGCGATTGCATAAAATTTTTTTTAAAAGGGCTTCGATGGGAAATACGCGCGCGTATGAGGTAACCAGCTAGTTTAAAAGAAGCACGCAAGTTAGCTTTGGAGATAGAAACGGTATAGTGTAATAGACGACGATGCTAAGGATAATAATAAAGCTAAAATTAATAGAGAAAACGAAAGGGTTAATATTGTTAATCAGGATGTCGAACAGATAACATGTGCATATTGCAAACGAGAAGGACATAGAGCGATAAATTTTTAACGTTAGCAAAATATTATGGGCAAAATAGATCAAATCAGAATAATTTTAATAGAGAAAGTTGTCCGACAGGTAGATTCAGCAAATAGAAATAATTTTAGATGAAATTTTTTCGGTTGGAATTCTGAAAATCCAGAAAGAATGAATTTTTTACCGAATGAAAATAATCGAAACAATGGTCATGATTTTAATAACTATCATGCAAATCGAAACACCCGCGTAAAATGTGAAGCTATTGCAAAACATTGCTACTGTATTGGAAATTAATATCGCTGATGTATTGGCAATATAGAAGTACAACAATTGCAAGGCTATTGGCCCTATTTGCCTATTGGGTGCTATTGCCAATGTATTGCCAATATCTTAAGATTTAACTTTCTAAAAGAAATTCTTGGATGGATTCGAACTAGAAATCTTCGGATTACTAGACTTGCTCGCTACCCACCGAGTTAATTCGTTCTTTCTGTCAATGAACGAAATAGAGGTTAAATCTACTTCAAAACAAATGATCACTTGTTTCAACTTTTAACCTCCAATACATCAGCGATATTAATTTCCAATACAGTAGCAATGTTGATGCAATAGCTTTAATTTTTACACGGGCAATTATAACGGCAATAATGGTAATAATAATATTGCTCGAAAGAGACAAGACGTTTAGTCTCCTATAAATCAGCGAATTCCCATTTGTTTTTATTGCGGAAAAAATGATCACTTTAAACGCAACTGTTTTAAATTTCAAAATGATGTAAGAAAAAGTGCGTCTGAGAATCAGGGAAACTCTGGGGATCTCTCTCCCACGGGCGCCAGGCGAAAGACAGAAAACAGACCGCGCCCTATGACACCGAGCAACGGCAATGTTCAGCGGTCAGCTTTGAGACAGTAAGACGTAGCCAAAAAAGTTCAGCGCCAACTACAAAAATTGATATCGGAGAATTTAATAGACCGCTTACTTTTATGTTAGATACAGGAGCTTCTGTCAATCTTGTAAAAAAGACAGAAGTATCTTCTTATGTTAATATTGACACTAATCACATAATTATTTTGAAGGGAATAACGACTCAGCCCATAAAAACATTACAAAGTTGATTTTTGTTTAGTAGCGGACGATTTTCTGATTATTGAAGCGGGTATACTAGGCACTAAATTTTTTAGTGAAAATTTCGCGGAAATATATTATTGAGAGAATTACTTGAAATTTAATGGCCAAATAATTCCATTTCAGAAACTTCTTATAAAAAGAATGGAATGCATCAAGTAGATGAAAAACAAAGTAAAAATGATGTTAAAGAATCTTATGTTGATTGTGGATTTTTACAGACAAATGAGGATTTGATAGAAATAAATAATCATGATTGTGACTTTACTAATAATTATTTTCGAGAAAAGAGCGTTAGGAGAAATAAAGAAAAACCAGAAAACCAATTTAAAGCATTTAATGAAATAAATGATGTGTACGGGAGTTCATAAAGATTTTTTTTTTGGGAATTAATAAGTGGGGTAAAAATGGTGATCATTACAAAAGAGGCAGCAACGTGAAAATATTTAGTGAAATGGAAGATAATGTCATATCTTTTTGTGAAGAAAATTGTGTTGATGATTTAGTTGTGGTAAATTTTATGTCGGCGGTAATAAAAGTAATGGATTATCAAATAAGCCATGCGAAAATGTATCCGAAGAAAAAGATTTGATAAATTTTGATAATGAAATTTTTGACGTATATAATGCTTGGAGTAAAAACGAAGTTTTTCTCGTAAAGAAAATTTGTTGTAATATGAGTAAAAATGATAAAAAAATAATGGAAGTGTTGAATACTGAAGAAGATGAAATAATAAAGGTTTATGATGAGATTGAAAGTTTTGAAATTAAGGAAAATAAGAGTTTATGTCAACATAATGTTCAGTGTAATGAAACAAATAATGGTTTTGAGAATAATGAACATACGAGTTTATGTGAAGTTCGGGGAGAAATAATTGAAAGTTTCGGAAGCAAAGAAAATAAAAAAGAGTTACGGTAGTTCTTACCCAAGGAAACGATCGTTAAAAAAGTATTATATATAATATATTGCTCAAATATTATATTAAAAGTGATAGTAAAATCCAAAAGTAGGTTGCTTTAAGTAACAGAAAAAAACTTTCAAATATAAATTATATATATGAAAGCCTAAAAGTTGCTAAATAAGGAAAAATATCACAAAAATTCATGAATTATTTTTATTTTTTCATTTGATTTTGTTGTTTAAAGCGGCATTTTGAATGTCAAATCTTTCTCGATAAATTCACCGCACAAAATTTGTAACAAATCATTTTACACAAAGTTAGAGCTATTAGTTGCTAAGTTTTTGTAATTTTTTTTAAACAAATTTCTCTAACTTTGTGTGAAATAATTTGTTACAAATATTGTGCAGTAAATTTATCGAGAAACATTTGAGATTCAAAATGGCGCTTTAAACAACAAAATCGAATAAAAAATACAAATAATTCATGACTTTTTGTAATATTTTTTCTTATTTAGCAACTTTTAGGCTTCCATATATATAATTTATATTTGGAATTTTTTTTCTGTTACTTAAAGCAACCTACTTTTGTATTTTACTATCACTTTTAATATAATATTTGAGCAATAGATTATACAGAATACTTTTTTAAGGATCGTTTTCTTGTGTAAGAACTACCTTAAGGGGATTGGACACCTTTAAAATGAAGAAAAATAAATGTTCTTTTTATTATATATTTTACTAAAAAAACAATTGTAGAATATGTCCCAATTAGTTTTAAAGCATTATCTATATTTGTTTTAAGAGTATACACAAAACACTAATAAAGCTTTTCATTTGTTTTTTGTTCAAATTACATTTTTCCTCTTGTATACATATTTATATAATCATATATTATTTCTACTAATTTTTTTTTCATTTCACTGTTCTTAATATATTTAAAACTCTGACTCTACATATCTATACATACTTTAAAAGATCCAAAAATAATATTTTAAACATTAATATAAAGATAAAAAATAAATAATATAATTTATGGACGGTATTTTTGACAATAATACAAATTTGAATTTAAAACTTATATTGTAGTTAAGTTGGCACCATAACAACCTGACTTATCAACAACAGCCTCTAACAGCTCACTTCTTTATTGTAAGCTGATTTCAACCTATGTAAAAGTCCGCAAGCAATGGAAACATCCACAGCTGTCATTTCATATAAACACTGTGATATCAACATCAGTACCTTTTTTATAAAAAGTGTTGTTCTTAATTTTCATTGTTTCCAATGAATTTGGGAGTAAACTTTTAGTTTATTATAATATGTAAAGATATTTTAAATAAGTTTTTAGAAGTGTTTGAATAATGCGAGTGACAGTGAATTAAAGTTTTAGAAATAGCTTTTCGTACTTGAACTTTTATTGGAAACTCTATACTTAAAATAGCAGGGATTGATACTAAAGAAAAATTAAGTCTATACTGCCAATTACAAAAAACATTTAGTGTACAGATTTAAATCAACTTTTAAAGGAAGCGAAAGATATGCTATTGTGCAGAAAAATGTTATGAAACCTTCGCTTCTGCCAGAAAGCTACTATTGTCAGCCATCGCCTGAATCTCACTATGATATAATTGACATTTTATTTTCTGAAGTAAAAACAGTTATGCACTGCAATAAATATGTATCAGTCGTATTCTCTTTATTAAGCAATAATATTATATGTGAAAAAGAATAATGATGAAGGACAAGTAAAGAAGTTCACCCTATCAGACATTAAAAGAAGATCAATATAGGAGTGCTGCTGCTACAAACATTTTTCTTAAGCATTTGGCTATGGCGATACTGGTTTCATAACATGCATGAAGGATTTTGAATTTCTAAACACATTCTTTATTTACCTCAGTATATGTATAAGAATCTAATATATGTGATAAAGATTATTAAAAACATGTGGATTTAAAAGCACCAAAGGATCTACATGTTAAACCACTTAACAAACTTGACTGATGTGGATATGACTGTGATGCGTGCTCATAGCTTACAAGCCTGATGGACCATATACTAAGGTACCAGAATATTTATTCTAAATGTAAAATATTTTGAGCTAAAAACAATACTTTTTTGTATTTCAGGGTAGAGATGGAGTTAAAAAATAAAGAAGAAGAAATAAAGAAGTATTTTAGTAATTTTATCTTTAAAGCTGTTTTCTACATAATGTAAAATTTTGAGCTCTGCCGTCGACTCCAGATTCAGGAACGGCATATATTTTAATGGGAGAGGTCCTAAAATTTTGGTATTTTATATGTCTATTGACGGAAGAGTTGTATGTATTCAATTTTTACTTGATTAAATAATTTTTTACGGTCAAAGATTGCTAAAAAATCTGAATTTCACTTAAATTTAAGATTTTTTGACTGTAAAAAATTATTTAATCAAATAAATTGGATACGTACAACTCTTCAGTCAATAGTCATATAAAATACCAAAATTTTAGGAACTCTCCCATTAAAATATATGCAGTTCCTGAATCTACAGTCGACGGCAGAGAAAAAGTTTTGAAATGGCCATATATTTGATTAAAATCGATCAAAAATTTTATTTTGGATCTCATTTTATCACCAATTTAATATATTTTTAGGATATTACTTCTAAATATTTCTAATTATGAAAATTTATTTTTTTCAGGTCATTTTATGAAGAAAATTTTAAAGGTGTTTAACCCCCTTAAGAGAAAATAAAGTTCAGTGCGTGAACAAAATGAAGGTTCCGTGATTAATGAAAACAATCTATGTAAAAATAATTATAATGATGTAATTGAGAGTAATAAAAATGTCTGTTTCGCGTGAAAATGAAATATGTAATGAAGAGAAAAATGATAAAGATGAAAACGAAATATTTTCTGAGGAATTAAACGAGGAAAAAGTATTTAGTGAATCGGATGAAAATATGGGTTATAAAGAGTTAAGTCACAATTATGTCGAAATTTATGAAAAAACCTATCTTACTCAAATTCATCAATGCATCTTCAATGCAAATGTACAACAAGACCGTGATATTTTTTATAACAAATTTAAAGAGAAAAATGATTTTTCAACACTTGACGCCGAAAATAACTTAAAAATAGAGAAGAATAAAATATTGTAAATTACAAAAGCTGATACCTACGAGTTAAGTCGAACGCAAAAATGAAAATCAGTTTTCAGATGGACATTTAGAAATGGAACAAAGAAACTCTATCGAAAAATGAATTCAGAAATATGCCGATTGTTTTTATTTGAAAGGAAAAAAACTCGGGACAACTTCAGTCATTACGCACAAAATGCCAACAATAAATGATATACGAGTAAATGTATGGCCGTATAGGTTCCCGTATGCGTTAAAGGCAGAATTGGATAAACAGTTGAAAGAAATTAATGCTCGAAAATGACATTATAGAGCTATCTTGTTCCAATTATTCTTCGCCGGTATTCTTAGTGACAAAAACGCCAGATAGCACAGGTAATAAGAGATTAGTCATTGATTTTTGTCAGTTAAATGATCGGACTGTAAAAGATAGATATCCTTTACCGAATATATTAGATATCATAGATCAAGTGGAAGGGGCAAAATATTTTTTTGTTTTTGATTTAGCACAGGGATTTTTCCAAATTCCCATAGATAAAGCTGACCGCCATAAAACAGCTTTTGCCTCTTCATTTGGCTTATTTCAATTTAAAACAATGCCTATGGGTTTATTGCCCTGCTACTTTTCAACGTTGCGTTGATTTAGTTTTTGATGGCATGCAACAAAGAGAAATATTTTTATTTATGGTGAAACAATTGCAGAACATAACTAAAAGTTTGAAAGATTCTTACAGAAATTACGAAAAGCCAACCATAAACTATAACCCGATAAATGTGAATTTTTAAAAACAGTAGTAGTCTATTTAGGCCATATTTTGAGCGAAGAGGGAATAAAACCCAACCCCCACATAAATTAGAGGCAGTTCGTGAATTTACACGACTGCAAAATATTAAAAATATAAGACAATTTTTGGGATTAGTAGGTTATTATCGTCGTTTTATTCATAATTTTTCGGGAATAGCAAAGCCATTGAGTAACTTGTTGAAAAACGACACGTCTTTTATGTGTAATGAGGAAATACAGAAAGAATTTGACCTTTTAAAAGATCAACTATGTACTCAGCCTGTTCTTAATATAGCAGATTTCTCATTACCTTTCATATTAACTTGTGATGCCAGCGGGGTAGCAATAGAAGGAACACTTTCACAAGGAGAAATAAATAAAGAAAGAAATAAATATTGTTTATGTATCTCGAGTTTTCTCCGACACCGAAAGAAAATATGATACGAATTCACGGGAAGCTTAGGCAATTATTTATTCTGGTAACCAATTTCGACCTTATTTACATGGGCCTAAATTCACTATCGTTACGGATCACACACCTCTTATATTAGTCCAGTCAAATTAGACTTTTTTCAAAACAAAATTAATATTAGGATGCGACAACATTTTTCTTGTTCAGTGGGCAAATACAGAGCTACTGTAAAAAAAAGAAACTCGCAACTCCTGGCGGAATTGTTTATATCATTGTTTAAAGGGTTAAAATATGGTTTTTTGTATTTTTCGAAAAAGTTAATGCTCGGATGAAGTTCAATGTATAGAAGAAGTTGTAGAAATTAAAAAGACCTACAAAACGAGCTCTTATTTATTAAGATTCGTCAATTATTTACGTCGCAAATTGAATAAAACAATTAAATTAAAGTTTTTCAATTTTTTGCAATAAAAAATGTTCTATTATAGTTATTGATTAAAACTTTGCATATTTGGATAGGTCTTTTCAAGACGAAAAAAATACTGTTTTGACATTCGCGATAACTTAATTATTTATTGCTAAAATCCATTTTGTAACAAAAAACACTTTTTTTTTTAAATTAATTATTACAGAAATGGGAGGTCGCATCGACATGGGATGTAGCTTATTCTCTTCTTAAAGAGTTGTACTTTAATTGCTCTATAAGAAGTATATCGCGTTTTTTAGTTAAAAGCTATGAAAAATGACTTTATAAAAAGAACAGGTAATTGACGCTAATCACTCGACCGCGCGCTGCCTAAAATCTGAATTAGAGACTTCAAAATGACATACGCAGAAAAATTTAGCTTTTCTCAGCAACTAATTAATGGATTTGCATGATTCCTTTTTTAATTTGGGGTAGCACTAAAAATTATGACGACCTATCCTAATCGTTTTTTAATAAAATTGTTTTTTAATCTGCAATTGTTTATTTAACTATTAATTTTGCAAAAAGAACCAAAAATTTATATTCTTCTAAATTTTTTCAATGTAATAATTGAAGTTATTTATTATTTAACATTTCTTTCATTAATGTTTGAATTAAGCGAATTGCAGTCTGTTTCTCAACATTTGTTGAGCAGGTATATTTTCCGAGGGCTTCCCCAGGAGGATTCAGTGAATTTTTGACCTGCACAGCATCTGAATGAGACAAGCATCTCATTAGATGGCTTTGAGGACGCCATCTGAATGAGCTAAGCATCTCATTCGATGGCTTTGAGGACGCCATCTGAATGAGCCAAGCATCTCATTTGATGGCTTTGAGGACGCCATCTGAATGAGACAAGCATCTCATTCGATAGCTTTGAGGACGCCATCTGAATGAGACAAGCATCTCATTCGATGGCTTTGAGAACGCCATCTAGAGAGACGAAGCATTTATAACGGTCAGTAGCAGTGACGCTGTGGATTCACGAGCATCAAAAAATCGCCACTGCAAGAAATGGCAAAGAAAACTGCTATTATTTGACTATTGTTGATGACAATTGCAAAGTTTTTCAATTATTGTTGGTGAATAGTGTCCATAAATTGTCTACTAAAAAACAAGGAAAAATAAAGGTATGTAAATATCTACTACTTTACTCAATAGTACAGTACTGTTTTCAACATATATACTTTCATTTTGTTTAATATTGTTATATATTAACATTTTGCTTTAAGTACTATCAATTCTTTAAAATGTTTCTTAATTAAACATTTATCAAGTTTTTTAACTTCTGTTTACTTCTATAACGTTTATATTATTTACTAAATACAATTACAAATTCAAATATAAACACAAATATTTACAAACACTGTACGTAAATATTATGAAACCACGTTTCATTTAAATGTAATGATTATTTATAACAACCAACTAATTGCAATTTTAAATAGTTAGCAACAATATTGTAAACGATACATAAAAATATAAAATGAGTTTTTGTAAAAAAGTATTCCAGATATTTTAATACAAGAAAATTATGTTTGCATATATTCGAATAATAACCGTTTTGCTAGAATAAATATGTTATTAAACAAATAATTGGTCATAATTATAGTGTAATTATATAGTGTAATGGTATATATGTATTATAAATATTTGAATTTTTTAATTATACTTTTATAAAAAGGTATCTTTACAAAAGGTATCTTTATTTATAAAATCATACAATTTTGTTTTTTGTTACAGATTTTAGTATGGATCCTAATAATATGTGTATTCTTTGCAACAAACCAATGACTGAAGAGGACAGTAAACAGCTTGGACAACGGGCAATCAATACTCTGATTACGTCTAGTGAAAAAAGAAAAGATAAAAAACATATTGAATTACGTAAACATTCGTCGATCACCGTACATAGCCGTTGCTTACCTCAGTATAACAGGGAAAGCGGTATCAAAACTGCTATAAAAATATAAGTGAAAGTATTTCAAAAAGAAGACGATTACTGAAAAATGAACGACAATTCGATTTTTCAAGTAGGTGTTTATTTTGTGGTCTACAAGCTGACGCGAAATCTAAAAAAAAATTTAGTATTGTGCAGTCAGAGGAGACTAAAAAACATATTTTAGACAAATTGATCAAAGATGCACCAAATGATGAATTAAATGAAAGAATTTTTGTACGATTAAAAGACGTTAACAGCTTAGTAGAAGTAAATGCTCGTTATCACGCAGAGTGTTTGAGTGAGTTTTATCGAAATCGGCAATATACCGTTGTAGGACGTCCTCTAGATGATGATGTTTCAGATGTATCTACCACGGTTATAAATTTTATTCTTGAAAATGACTATGAAAGTCAGTTTTCTCTCAAAGAAATGTTAAATATTGGCTCATTTGAAGGAATTCCGAATATAAGTGCTATTAAACGGAGATTAATCAATCATTTTAAAGATGATATTATTTTTTTTCCTAAGAAAAATGATGTACTTATTTGTTTCCGCGATGCTAAAAATAAGGTTATTAGAGATGCTTGGTACAACGATAGATGTAAAGATGAAGAAGAAAAGCGCATAAGAATAGTAGATTTAGTGGGATACATAATTTGTACAAGACATTCGATCTCGTTTATACGATAAGGAAAATTATAAGTTACTAACATCAGATTCTACAGATCTTCTTAATGATTTGCCTCCAACTTTAAAGCACTTGCTAGATATTATTATTAAGACTAATAAAAAAGTAAAAAATACAGAAGCAAAAACTAAATTAGATAGGTGCGTAGCTGCTTTTGGGCACGGATTAATTTCTTGCGTTAGGCCGAGATCATTTCTATCGCCTTTATTGATAGGACTATCCGTAATGATACACAAAAAACATGCGTCAAAAACTTTAATTGATTCGCTTTCCTATTTAGGATTTTGTGCATCATATAGTGAAACTGTATTTTTCAAAGCTTCTGTGGTAAATCACCCGCAAACATACCAGATGAGTAATGAATCTTATGTTCAATTTGTATTTGACAATGCGGACCATAATACCAATACGCTCAATGGTACGAAGACTTTCCATGCTATGGGCGGAATTATGAGCGTCACTCCGGTCTCTTCAGTTACGACTGAAAAAACCATCCCTAGATTATGTAAAATTCCCTCAGCCGAAGAACTGGGAAAATATGGTTTTGTTAGTCAAAAATTTTGAAAAAAAAATTCTCGAGCATTGCAAAGAATTACTATAACTGACTTAAATGTGCAAATTTATTTGTCAAAGGATATGGACATTACATTAATTGATTTATTGTTATTTTACGGAAAACATTCTAATCTGTCAAATACTCCTGGTTGGAATGGCTTAATGGAAAATTTTTACAAATCCATTAGCTTTTCTGTATCTAAAATCATAACTTTGCCATTTGTCGACGCACCACCATCAAATTATGATATAGTTTTGACTGTTCTTATTGAAGCGGCTAAAAGATGCTCCGAAAATAAACAACAGCATTGTTTCGTTACTTTCGACCAACCACAGTATCTGAAAGCTCGAGAAATTATATCTAGTATTGACCTTAATGACGACCCACATAATTTAAAATGAGTTATTGTGCGACTTGGTGGTTTTCACGCCTTAATGTCGTTTCTTGGTTCAATCGGCTTTATTATGGACGGAAGTGGTTTAAAGGAAGCGTTGTCTAAAATTTATGCCGAAGCCTCAACAGATAAAGCTTTACAAGGTTACGCTTTCTCAAGAGCTGTAACAGATCATCAGTTAGTCCAAATAGCACTTGCTAGTATTATTTTTTCTTCAATTGAATTGATTGATCCAGAGCGTGAATTATTAACAGATTTAATAACGAAAATCGAAAGTGAAAATTTCTATAACCTTATTCAGCATGAAATATTCCTTGAAGTTTAGAAAAAATTTGAATTGCATCTCAAAAAATTGGAAGATAATGGACCTACAGCTACTTTGGGTGCAATATTTTAATATGATTACACTCGTAAAAAGATTTATCGAGGCAGAGCGCATTGGCAATTGGGAATTGCATCTAAATACTTCACAACAAATGCTTCCGTATTTCAATACTTCCGGACATTCTCTGTATGCTAAATCCGCTCACTTATATTTGCAGGACATGCATAATCTTAAAAATGTTATGAGTTCGTTTGAATACAATTTATTTGTAAATGAGGGATTTTTCGCTATTAGGCGAACCGAAAAATGTTGATCAGGAATTTGAAGCGACATGACGACTGAACAGGAGTTAATGAAAGCCATGAAAAGTCAAGGTGGACTAACTCACGGGCGCGGAATTTCAGACAGCGTATTATCCAAATGGGTACTATTAATGATTGTTTTAGTAGATGTTTGCATTGAAATGGAAAATATATGTAACGTATCTTATTTAACATCTGAGCAGCACGTTGATACACGAATTTTCCGAATATCGAGAGACAGTGCAGGTGTAGAGAAACTAAAACAATTTTTCGACACGCACGATCCATTTCCTGTTACAGATCAAATAATGTCGATAAGTTCAGGCATTATTTAGGCGATTCAAAGATTAATTGTTTTCAAGCTTTGGAAATTGGTACAGCATCTTTAAACAACATAATAGGCAATAATTTTGCTCAAGTAAAATTTGAGAGGAAAAAAAGGTACTGTCACTTCGAACTGTCAATTCTTCTGTAAAAATGAATAATGAAGTTGAAGCTATAAATCGTTTGTTATTATTTCAAAGAATTTCTTTAAGTATTGAAAATAAAGACGATATGAAGAATTTTTTTAAATACGAACTCGCTCCATTACCACTTTCTCTTTTTGATGAAAATGGGATGAGAAAAACTCAAAAATCAATATTTTACGACAACTTTCAGGCTATTGAAGAAATTCCTCCTTCAGAAAATCAGTTTAATGTTATAGACGGTGGTTTCTTTTTACATAAGATTGTTTGGCATCGAAACGACAGTATCGGAAATTTGAAATATGTATGTGACTTACGCTTTAAGACATTACACAAAGAATGCATGTGTAATTTTTGATGGCTATCCGGATTGTACCTTGTCTTCAAGGACAAAAGCTGTCCAACGTTCTCGACGTAAATTAAAAAATACTGGTCGTGAAATTAATTTTAATAAAAGTACAAAGATTGCATTTTCACAAGAGAAATTTTTATCTAACGACAAAAATAAAGTCAACTTAATAAATATATTAAAAGATTCACTTAGACAAGCTGGTTTTCAAACAAAAATTGCCGAAGAAGACGCAGATGTCTTGATTGTACAAACAACCATAGAAGCAGCTAGTACGCATGAAAAAGTTTTAATTTATGGACAAGATATAGATCTGCTAGTCATTTTGACTCAATTATCAGTAAATAGCGATAATGTTTACTTATTAAAACCATGTAAAAACAATGTGGCCAATGCATTTTACAATGCAAATAGTTTTAAGTACAATGGTTTAAAGAAATTCATTGCGTTTTTACATTGTTTTACGGGCTGTGACACGACTTCGTGTTTTTATGGTCAAGGAAAAAATAAATTTGTAAAATTATTAGTTAAAAAACGTGACCTGCAAGAATTCATTCCCATATTTTATAATGTAAATGCAGATCCGTCTGCAATTGCTGAAAATGGGAAAAAACTGATTACACATTTATATAGTACATAATCAGAGAAAGGAGATCTGCATGAATTGCGATTTACTAATTTCAAGAAATCGACAGTTCGGTTGTCATTCAAGCTAGAGACATTGCCACCGACAGAAAGTGCAGCAGTGCAGCATTGTTTTAGAGTCTACCATCAACTGCAACAGTGGCTTGGAAATAAAAAAGAAGCAACGAAATGGGGCTGGAGAAAAAGAAATGTCGGCCTACAATGCATTCTCAGTGAAGACTTATTGATTCCGCCAGAATTAATTAAGAAAATATCTTATCGCTGTGAAACAGGCTGCAAAAAATCTACGTGCAGTTGCCGCAAGTACGGTTTATACTGTATAAACTTATGCGGTGGATGTCACGGGGAAAGCTGCACTAATGTTGAGCAATTTACAGTGAATGGCGATGACGAAACGTTCGATAATATTGACACATTCAATTTTACAGAAAATAATGATAAGATAGATGACGATAGCCAAAGAGAAGTTGATGAAGAATAATATACAACAAAAAGAGTACAGATTATGTTTCAGAATAATATTTTGTTAATATAATTATAAATAGAATGAAATATAATTATTAAGGTGGCTCATGCGATTTCTTATAAAAAAGAAGATACATCTTAAACTTAACAAATATGTTCTTTAGACATTAAACTTTCGATCTCTACTAAGAAAATTGTAGGTCAACGACCAAATTATCGAAAAAACGGAGTTTATAAATAGGTACGTTAAGCACATAACCTTATGGGAATGAACAGTTTATTGCTTCGTAGTAACTTGTAAAAAAGCAGTTTTTAATGTACAATATATGAAATTAAAGATTTTTTTGTGAAGAATCTAATGATATCATCAGAATTATAGGTTAACGACCAAACAAAAAAGATATTAACAATAAACGTTACAAATGGGCTACTGCGCATGCGCACTGCGACCAGTCATATAAATGTAGAGACAAATTAGCAAAGTTTTTACTTATTTATAAAATCTTTTTTTGTTTGAACATTTAGAAGTTATTTACAATAAATTTACAATAATAAGCCCCTTGCGGAGCCCCGACTTGATACGGCACCAAACGCATGAGCCACCTTAATAAAGAGTATAACTAAAATCGCGATAGGTAGCGCGTGGTGAGCGGACGTGTCTCGACGCGGCTCCGACTGTTTTGCTCATATCTCTTCCATGTTGATCGTCTAATTTAAACTAACTGCATCATCGTGAGTCTGACCTGCGGATGTACAGTGGCACATGTAGAGGGTGACTGTTTGGACCTGCAGAGAGGCATAAAATACATCTGAGTCTTCTGCCGCTGTTCCTGCTGTGAAATAAACGCAACAAGTGAAACTCTGCAATGATATCATCACTCTCTAGCATCCATGGGTGCGTCAATTGACCTCCACGCATCCACCTCTGCTCTTCTGCTCTAGCACCTGTATAATCGGTTCGTTAATTGCAACTTTTATGGTTAGGGCCAAGCGTTGATTGAATCTTCAAGATTAATCATAACCGAAATTTAAACTCTCTCTGTTTCACTCTGTTTAAATTTCAATTATAAACAGAACGAAACCTCACCACTAGCCCGCTACCTATATACATATATTATATATTATGCACCAAGGGAATAAAGTGGGCTGTGTGCTCCCTGCGCGAGAGTTGTCGCCTGAGCGAAGCGAGGGCGACAAACGCGCAGGTTCGCACAACCCACTGTATTCACGAGTGCAATATACGACTTTTTAACACAACTATCATAAAGTTCGTACTCGTTTCCCGCTGAAAAGGGAAAAAATGCTGCATATTGATTCCCTAACCTCACTCTCGTTTCCAGCGCAACGCACTGTTTGTGCCCGAGCCTTCGGCACAAACAGTGCGTTGTGCTGGAGACTAGAGTGGGGGTAGGGAATGAACGTAGCTCTTTTTTCTCACTTCGGCGGGAATAAAGTACGAACTTTATGATGGGGTGTGTTAAAAACACATATATTGACTCCTAACTTGTGGCTGCTGTTTACAGCTAGGCTGTCATAATGCCAACAAAGCTTGACGCAGGCACTCAAGCTAAGTGTGTCGTATGTGATCAATTATGCGTACGACCATTTAATTTTTGCCCAAACTGCAAAAAACCATGCCACTCGAAGAAAACGGGGAAGAAAACCAACTACCCGTGTGACCTATGCCGCAAAAGCAAACAGCTGAATCACTGTGGCAAAATCACCTTAGGTGGCCGTAAAGGCAAAATCTCAAATACGAGTGTTGCGCTCTCGCAATTACAAAACGCCACACCATCTAACATACGCTTATCTGCTCACCGCGGCGTCGCCGAGCCTGTTATGGGCTCCTGCACTACCATCTGCACTACCCAAATTGCACTACAGCAGAAATTTCTCCAACATCTCTGCAACATTGTCGCCCATGAAATCAATTAACGCAGAAAGCCCAACTATAACAGCTGATAATGGAGTGATACAGCAAAGTGCTCGCATGCACAGGTGCTCGAAGAAAACTCTGCAAAGCGGGTTGCCGAACATCAGGAGCCTCTGCGTCAACCAAAGTCGACTAATCAGCCCTCTGGGCCACTCTCCACAACAATGCCACCTGGATGCGGTATAAAAATAGCGGATCACCTCGGGAATTCAACGGTCTCAATCTCTGTCACCATCTTAGATCTTTTATTTCAACATTTTGACATGCTCCAGGAGGAACTTGACGATCTTAAATCTCTCGGGAGCCGGCGTCTCGCGTCAAATCGCTACGCTGCTGCACTGGTAGACACTAATGCTGAGGGCGGGGGAGAGCTGGTTGCACGGATCTTTGCACTCGAGAAAACCGTACAAAGTCAGAATGTAATTTTCACTCAGTTAAATAGTAAATGTCAGTTGCTTCTCGAGGTCAATAATAAAATTAAACAAGTGCTCGATAATAATAATAATGATAACAACCGTAATAATAATAGTTGTTGTAATAACAATACAGAAGAGTCCTGTGCCGCTCAGTTATCACCAAAATTTCACGCCCTTGAAACTTTATGTTCATCTATAGCACAGACTGTGTCCAACTATGACATGAGTTTGCGTTCTCAAGGTTGTGAAAAATGGTCTAACAGGGCCGATACGATAGTCGACTCGCATAAATCTGTTTGTAATTTGAACAAAAGCGCAACCCAGCCTCACCCATCTTCAATTATTGTATGCACACCCAATGTACGATCCAAGCCGATCTCTGATAATGACTGTGAGTTAGTTTTAACTAACATTATTCACGATTGTGATTATGATCATAAAAAGACCGCTCTTGCTATAATTAAATCAATTTTATCATCTATTACAGTCGAGGACATTGTAAGCTGTCGTCTTGCAGCAAGAAAAGATAGGGGCAATCATGTAAATAATAGCGCACGCCCCCTCCTCTTTTTGTTCAATTATGCTCTAAAAAATTAGTTCATGAAATAATTGCAGCCAAAAAGAAAATTAATTTGCTAAACACATGCGACGTTGATCTATCGGTTTTTAATGAAATAGATCCTTCTAAAATTATAAATTCAAATATATATATATATTAGTGAAGCAGTTGATCTAAAACGTTTAATACTTTTCTAAGTCTTAAAAAAGTTGCTAAAGGATTAGGTTTCAAGTACATTTGGCACCGCAAAGATACATTCTTGGTCAAATGGAATAATGGGGAAAGGGCGCATGTGTTTGCATCTGCAGCTGATCTTAGTGCCATTGCTCTCTCTCATAAAACTTTCAGCGCTGCAGCTTCATCTATTCTGAAGATCGGCTAACTAAACAGGGGTGAGGCGGTTTGGGCTGGTGGGTCTGGAAAGGACTTAAGGGCTGGCTTCCTCAATGCGGGTTCTCTAAAGAAACACATTGACGAATTCAGACAGTATCTCCTGAACAATTCGTCTTATGACCTTTTTGGTGTGGCTGAAACGCGTTTTGGTCAACTTCAAGACGAGTGGCTGTTTGCGATTGATGGCTATTCACTGGTAAGGCGAGATAGGAATTCGTGAGGTGGAGGCGTAGCAATCTACATAAAAAATTGCTATAAATTTACGGAACTGGCGAATTCTGATACTACAACAGCTGGAAAGCCTCTAGTACCAGAATATCTTATGGGCACCATCCAGGGTAAAGATTTGGACCCTATATTTATTAGTATTGTTTATAGCCCTCCAGATGTGCCTTTCAAAAAAGCCTCTGCGTCTCTTGTAGATAACTTAAAACTACACGGTGACAATTATAATAATAGCATTATTTTTGGAGATTTTAATGCAAATCTACTCGCTACCTCGAGTGAGGCTACTTTTCTTCTCGACCTTGCTAGTGAATTAGGCCCCAAAGTTGTAGAACATGGCCCTACGCATTTTGCCACGAATCCTGGTACATGGATTGATGTGATTTTTGTAACCGCCAACAACAAAATACTTTCTTCTGACAACGTACCGACGCCTTATCACAACCATCACAATATCATCGACGCAATTTTAGACTTAAGCACTCCTCTTTGTAATAGTGAATCATTTACTTGCAGGCAATTTAACAAAATTAGATCGGAAGAGCTGAATTCCCTCCTAGATGGTTGTGATTGGACGCCTTTTGACTCTACGGCACCAGATCTAGTGACACTACTCCACTGCTTGACAGAGAACTTGACTGTGACTTTAGACGTGCTCGCACCCGAGAAGACAGTGTCATCAAGGAAGCGTCAGCCCCCCTGGGTTGGCACTGACATTATACTGTTACGCAGAAAACGTGATGCTGCCCTACGACGCTTCAAGAGGACACGCAATCCTAATTTTCGGGACGAATTCCTTCGGTTGCGCAAGGAAGTCTCTGAGACCACTGCTCGTGAACGCTCCAGCTATATTACTAATAAGCTGACCGCAACGCTCGACTGTGGTGGTAATTTCTGGGCTAAAATGCGAAACCTGGGACTTCTTCCGAGGGCGGCTGATGGACTCCATGGGTTTTCTCCAGATGAACTCAATAAACACTTTGTGAGGGTGTCATGCTCATCTTCTGAAAATTTACATGATGCCTTAACTGTGTTAGAAAACTCATCAACTGATGGATTTTCTTTCAAACCAGTTAATTTCAATGACGTAGTTCTAGCGGTATCGCATTTTTCTTCACAAGCGCGGGGAGAGGATGATATTCCGCAAAGTGTAATAGCTAAAGCACTTCCGTCAATTGGTTCATTACTGGTAAAAATGTTCAATTCGTTGCTTTTTCTTCCTCTTTTCCGTAGGCTTGGAAGAAAGTTCAACTTATACCGCAAAAAAAGAAATCTGTACCATCATCACCTACTGATTTTCGCCCTATTGCGTTGCTGAGATTTCTTTCCAAGATCCTCGAAAAGCTGGTGTATGATCAGCTCCTGGAGTTCATCACGCGAAAAAGCATTCTTGATCCTCTTCAGGCTGGCTTTCGCAAGCATCACTCTACTTCGACCGCATTGCTCAAGTTAACTGAAGACATTAGATCTGGATTCGACAAACAACTCGCTACAATAGTTTTGCTGTTTGATTTCAGTAAAGCGTTTGATACTATATCGCCGACTACACTCCTACGCAAGCTAAATAGTATGGGACTGTCGCGCTCGGTGCTCTGTTGAATTCACTCGTATATTTGGGGTAGAAAACAGCAAGTAGTGACTAAATCAGAAACTTCCCAGTGGGTCACGACTAATCTGGGTGTTTCACAGGGCTCGGTGCTGGATCCGTTATTGTTCTGCTTATACATTAATGACGTACAAGGACTTTTTAAGACTAACGATGTAAGACACATTCTCTATGCAGACGACCTACAAATATATGTTCAAGTACCACTTAATCAAATTCATGAGGGAATTTCTAAGCTATCTCTAGCTGCTAAAGAGGTTCGTCTCTGGGCGATGGTATCTGGACTCTGTCTCAATCCCAAAAAAACTCAGGCAATTCTTTTTGCCTCCAAATACGCAGTAAGCAAAGTTGATAAAATGGAGCTTTTGGACATTGAGCTTGGGCCGGATGTGATTATCCCATTTTCTGAGACAGTCGAGAGTCTCGGGGTGGTGCTGGACCGTACACTTTCTTGGACATCGCAAATTAATCGAATTACTCTAAGAGTTAATCGTGTACTGTACACACTTCGTGCTATGCGCTCTTGCACCACTCAGTTGCTCCGACAACGTCTTGTTCAGGCGCTAATTTTCCCTCACTTTGATTACTGTTGTACCATCTTACTTGACGCCACCGTTGAACAGAAGACCAGATTACAAACATTGCATAATTCTTGTATCAGATTCATTTTTGGATGGCGGGATGTTCGTATAACGCCCTACCGCGAGCGTTTGAATTGGATGCGCACAGACACTCGAAGAATATACTTCACTGGTATACTTGTTAAGTCTTGAATGTCGAGGAATCTACTCTTATAATTGATTGTTAGTTATATTTTGGCTTATTTACCTTTTTTCCTGTTGGTGTAGGTTCTCGAAATGAATAGATTGATGGTTCAATAATTGCACTATTTATTCGTTTATAAAATTAACAATAAATTGATATAGTGTCACAAAATAATTATATTCGATCTGTTCGATTAATATGTCTAATATATGCGTTGCTTGCGCGGATAATTAATACCGATAGATTATTGATTTTATAGATATAAGTATTTTCTCGTAGTCTGTTATAGGCTCGAATTGGCCTGTATAATAATCGTTTCTCCTCTTGTCGGCTGGAGTGGTACGGAGCTCGCGATCTGTTCACGATTACTGATTTGTGTGTTGAGAGTTGCCGTATTTATTAAACGGTTAAATTAGGTTGAAGATGATTCAGATCATCTTATTTGGCAATGTAATTGTCTCCAATCGTATTAAATTCGGTAGTCGCATTGCGAAATGCTGATTCTAAAGAAAATATAATACGCAAGTTTGATGACCTACTACTACGTCACGATTGCCTCGTATTAAAAAATTTCAACGTTGTAAAGTTCGTTCGCTTCGGCGTGATGCCGCTTGCATTAAAAAGCAACGTTGTCAAAATTCGCATATACGACATTTGTATGTCAGAAAATTACTGGCGATAAATATGTATTGTTAATTTGATTTTAGAGATACGTCACAGACGTAACATACTTCTTTATAAAATCTTCAACTTTCGTAAATCGTCCTATTTGCTTAGTATGTTTATTGCGCGCCAATCTGAGCGTCCGGCTAGGGAGGTTACTGGAGACCTTACAATTCCACAGGTGAACTCCCAGTTTGGTATCTGGTCCTTCCGATCCCGAGGAGTTCATCTGTGGAATTCCCTTCCTAGATCTATCAAATATCTTCCAAGCTTATCGCGTTTTAAAAGCGCTTTTCGAGCTCATTTACTAGCGTTAGACTAAGTAAATGCGATGTCATCTTTGTTAGTTAATTATTTATTTATTTGTTCTAAGAATAACTGTTATTCTTATCTTAATTTATTGTAAATACTTTATGTACACATATGACTGAACTCTGTACGTTTTTTGGAATTACCAAAAATAAATGCAATAATAATAACAATAATAATAATAATAATAAAATTCGCTTAATTAAAATTATTTACATACCTTTCATCTTACATAATTACTCAAAATTTCTCAAAATTACTAAAAATGAAAAGAAATGTTAAATAATAAATAACTTCAATTATTACATTGAAAAAATTTAAAAGAATATAAATTTTTGGTCCTTTTTGCAAAATTAATAGTTAAATAAACAATTACAGATTAAAAAACAATTTTATTAAAAAACGATTACGATAGGTCGTCATAATTTTTAGTGCTACCCCAAATTAAAAAAAGAATCATGCAAATCCATTAATTAGTTGCTGAGAAAAGCTAAATTTTTCAGCGTATGTGATTTTGAAGTCTCTAATTCAGATTTTATGCAGCGCGCGGTCGAGCGATTAGCGTCAATTACCTGCTCTTTTTGTGAAGCCATTTTTCATAGCTTTTAACTAAAAAACGCGATATACTTCTTATGGAGCAATTAAAGTACAACTCATTAAGAAGAGAATAAGCTTCACCCCATGTCGATGCCACCTCCCATTCCTGTAATAATTAATTTTTAAAAAGAAGTGTTTTTTGTTGCAAAATGGATTTTAGCAATAAATAATTGAGTTATCGCAAATGTCAAAATGGTATTTTTTTCGTCTTTAAAAGACCTATCCAAATATGCAAAGTTTTAATTAATAACTATAATAGAAAATTTTTTTTGCAAAAAATCGAAAAACTTAAATTTAATTGTTTTATTCAATTTGCGACGTAAATAATTGACGAATCTTAATAAATAAGAGCTCATTTTGTAGGTCTTTTTAATTCCTACAACTTCTTCCATACATTGAACTTCATCCGAGCACTAGCTTTTTCGAAAAATGCAAAAAACCATATTCTGACCCTTTAAACAATGATATAAACAATTCCGCCAGGAGTTGCGAGTTTCTTTTTTTACAGTAGCTCTGTATTGGCCCACCGAATAAGAAAAATGTTGTCGCATCCTAATATTAATTTTGTTCGAAAATCACCCTTTTTCTACGTAAAAATTCTACGTATCCCACTTCACGAGTCAGTCTGTGGCGAATAAAACTAAATACATATGATATCGATATTGTTTATAAAGCAGGTAAAACAAATTGAAATGCGGATACGTTGTCCTGAAATCCAGTAGATAGTAATAATTTAGTAGGACACGAAGCAGAACAAGGAAAGTAGATATTCCGAAAATTACCGAGATAAACGACCAAAAAAGCCAAATAATACTAAAAATAAGATATCAAAGAATTCTATCAAAGTTTTGTATGAAAACGAAAATAAGTCACGTGAGATCGCTAATAATAATAAAGAAGTAGAAAACTTTTATCAGGATTTAAATTTTGAAAACGAGAATGAAATTTTAGAACAATCCAGTGAGGAATTATTAAACAATAATCAAAATAATTTAATAATAAGCAATGAAATGAATATCGAAATGAATGATTCGTCACTAACAACGGACCAAATCTCTTCAAAGGAAAATATTTTAAGTAGTCCAAGAGTAAACTTTAACTGTGGCAAATTATTTGTCGAATGTGTTACGAGTGAACTCTCGCAACTTTTAATAATAAAAAGTTACGAACCCTGGGATTGGGGAAAACTAAGTTTTATCACGTTATAGATTTAAAGTCGGGATTTCACCAAATTCCTATGAAACCAAGTGATATACATAAAACTGCATTTAGTATCAATCCATTGGGACGTTTTGAATTTCGAGTATTACCTTTCGGATTGAGAAACTCACCGCGTACATTTCAAAGAGTTTTAAATAGAGTCTTAGGCGATTTAATCGGTAAGATATGTTTCGTATTCATCGACGATATAATTATTTTTGGCGAAACTATGACAGAAGCCAACGAAAGATTCAATACAGTTGCACAAAAATTACGAGAAGCGAATTTAACATTAGAACCAGAAAAATGTGAATTTTTTAAAAAAGAAGTATGTTATTTAGGTCACATTATTAATGAACACGGAATAAAACCTGATCCAAAGAAAATAGAAGCTGTAAAGAAATTTCCTACACCGAAAAATGTTAAAAATATTAGAGAGTTTCTAGGGCTTTCAGGTTACTATAGAAGATTTATAAAAAATTACGCAAAAGTAACAAAACCCTTAAATATATTGCTAGAAAAAGACGTGAAGTTTCATTGGGAAAAGACCAACAAAAAGCCTTTGAGAAAATTAAAGAATTATTATGCACAGCACCAATCTTAGAATATCCACGTTTTGATGAACCATTCATTATTACAACAGATGCTTCGAATTCTGCTTTAGGTGCAGTTTTGTCGCAAGGAAAAATTGGCAAAGACCCAGCGATAGCTTACGCATCACGAAGTCTACATAAAGCGGAAACTAAACATCACACCTATGAAAAAGAAGCATTGGCAATAATGTTTGCCATAAAAACGTTTAAAAATTACGTATATGGAAACAAATTCACAATAGTTACTGATCACAAACTGCTGTTATCGTTAAGATCAGCTGATAATAATACAAGAGTCCAAAAATGGAGACTAAAACTATCAGATTATGAATTTGATATCGTATACAAACCAGGAAAATAGAACGTAAATGCAGATGCTCTATCTAGGAATCCAGTAGAGATATTTGTTATTACCAGAGCACAAAATAAGAAAATATTAAATAAAAATAACGAACAACCTAGAATTCTTAGTAACGATGACAAAATCAAAGTAATGAATGAAGATAGACAGAAAATTAAAGGAAAAAGGGGCAGACCTAGGAAAAATGACAAAAAAATGACTACGGGTAGAAAAGAAGAGATAATTGAGGAAAACAAAGAAAATATACCGGAAATTAATAATATCATTTATTCTAAAAATTCTATACAATTTAGAAACGATAACATTGTTCATTTAATAAATTTAAAAGGAAAGTCATTAAATAAAAATACTGAATTATTAATCAAAAGTAAAAACATAAAACCAAAACTATCACTTACAAAAGATAATATAGATATAATAAATATAGAGAATAAAAAACTATTTATGTTATACATAGATACGTCCGTATCATGTAAATTAATAAAAGAAAATTTAGCGAAATTATTTAATCAATTAAAAGAATTATTAATTACTAAGAATATATGTATTTATAGTATTTCTAGGGATATAGAAATTTTAAATATAAATTGGTTAGAAATAGAGGAAGTATTAAAAGAAATATTTAGCAATACAAATATAAAGGTAATAATATGTTTAAATAATATTGAATGTGTAAAAATTGAAGACAGGGATAAAATTTTTAACATGTATCACTCCTCTATGATAGGAGGACATTCATGTGTAAATAGAACATACAATAGACTTAAGGAAAAATATTTTTGGGAAAACTTAAAATCAGACATCCAAAACAGAATAAAAAAATGCGAAGATTGTCAAAGAAATAAATTAAAGCGGAAAAAGACTAACCAACCAATGATTATCACAGATACACCGGGGAAAACATTCGATAAAATCGCAATGGATATTGTAGGACCATTTAACATTACTAAAAATAATAATAAATATATTTTATCTATACAAGATCAATTATCAAACTTTGTGATTTTAGTACGTTTAAAAGATCAAACAGCAGAATCGGTATCAGATGCTAAATCAGAATTATTACCGACCTATAATGGATATTTAGAAAAACTGATTAATAATATGAGAGAAATTGCCTTAATAGCAAAACAAAAATTAATAATGTCAAAAGAAAAATCAAAGATATATTATGACAGATTTATTAACCCAAGAGAATTTAAAATGGGAGATAAAGTATGGTTGATCAAAGAACCTAAACCAGGAAAACTTGAAAAAGATCACTATCAAGGCCCTTTTGAAATTTTAAAAGTAAACGAAAATAATAGCATTGTTATAGATTACAAGGGAAAGGCAAAAACAGTGCATGCAAATAAATTAAGCCTTGTTAATAATAAAAAATAATAACATAACATTTTTGTTTTAGGATATGGATAACATACTCAATATTAACATCTATCATAATCTCTTCTAATTTTTCCAAATTTAAAACAGCAATAGAGAATTATAATTGCAGCTGCCCTGGTAGAACTGTTAAGCATAATATGGCCATAATATGCCATATTTTATGACGGATGACCATTTTATGCCGCATATTATGCTCATAAATCCTGTCACCTGGCGACATAATTATGACCATAATTATGCTGATAATTATGACCACAATTATGCTGAAGGGATAACGAGATTAGAGGGACTATAGTAAATAATTATGACCATAATTATGCTGAAGGAGCAGGGGAGATATATATATCTATAGGGCTGCCCGTAAATGAAAATGTCCGAACGTTAGAAAGAGAGAGAAGATCGCGGGACGTATAGCTATTTCTCTCTCGTCACGCAAGCTGACGCTCACTTTCTGCGCGTACTGCGCACGCGCGAGTATAAGAGAGAGCTACGTCCCGCGATCTTCTCTCTCTAACTCTGCGACGGCCGGAGGCCTGACTTCCCTTATTATACTCTATCTATAATACCTCTGTGACTGTGATACGAATAGCTGTAATATAACGAACTACCAGAGCGGAGACTGTGTGTGTGTGTGTGTATGTGTGTGTGTGTGTATGTGTGTGTGTGTGTGTGTGGGTGTGGGTGTGGGTGTGTGTGTGTCTGTGTGTGTGTGTGTGTGTGTGTGTGTGTGTGTGTGTGTGTGTGTGTGTGTGTGTGTGTGTGTAAGTGTGAGAGAACACTGGGAGAAAAACACAGCCCAGAAAGTTCGTAATTAAGGTTAGAATTGCCGAAGCGCTCAGTATAAACAGCCTGAGCGACGAGCGCGACGGAGGTCACGTGACCTTTGTGTATACGTTTGTCTATCATTCAGCATCTCGTTCACCATAATTATGGTCATAATTATAACGAATTCCCCCGTATTAATTATGATTAATTGTCTAGAGTAGGTAAGCTAGGAGAGTTCTGCCCCACTCTTATACATGGGCAGTATATCTATATATAGTATTTCCCCTAGACACCACTGCGCATGCGCGTACTTTCCCGCGTTGGATTCAAATATCTGCGCACACTGATTTCTGTAATTTGAGACGGTCTTGTTGGGATAGTATATCTATAGTTTTCCCCCCAGATACTACTGCACGTACCCCCTACCCGCGACACTCTCGTGTGACTATCTCGTTCTCTCGTGTAAGATATACATGAGCACTATATATGTGTGTATGTGTGTGTGTGTGTGTGTGTATCCCCTAGACCAACCACAAATTTCCCTAGAACATTTTAGTCCTCGAAATTTCCCTAGGCTAACCCCCATTGGTGTACGCATGGTACTATATACATAATAATTCCCATGAATTTTTGCACGATTTATGTATGCAGGTACTATATCTATATATATAATATTACCTCCTAAAGTATTCGCATAAAGAATAGCATACTACATTGAATTATTTGAGACGGTCTTGTTGGGATAATATATCTATATATAGTTTTCCCCCCAGATACTACTGCACGTACCCCCTACCCGCGACACTCTCGTGTGATTATCTCGTTCTCTCGTGTAAGATATACATGAGCACTATATATGTGTGTATGTGTGTGTGTGTGTGTGTGTATCCCCTAGACCAACCACAAATTTCCCTAGAACATTTTAGTCCTCGAAATTTCCCTAGGCTAACCCCCATTGGTGTACGCATGGTACTATATACATAATAATTCCCATGAATTTTTGCACGATTTATGTATGCAGGTACTATATCTATATATATAATATTACCTCCTAAAGTATTCGCATAAAGAATAGCATACTACATTGAATTATTTGAGACGGTCTTGTTGGGATAATATATCTATATATAGTTTTCCCCCAGATACTGCTGCACGTACCCCCTACCCGCGACACCCTAGTGTGATTCACATTATCTCATTCTCTCGTGTAAGATATACATGAGCACTATGTGTGTGTGTGTGTGTGTGTGTGTGTGTGTGTGTAGTAATATAGAATTTATTTATCAATTGAAGGAAACAGTGATATAGAATATTCATGAAGTTTATTAAACATAATTTTTACAGTTTTTCATATTATATTAGCATTAGATTGAATATAAGTGATATATAAGATAACTTCTTTTATTTATAAACCAACATTTACAATCAATCTTCATTAATTTCAATAGTTTTATAGTGCCCCCAAGGTAAAGTATCTGTTTCCCCAGGTATTAAGTATCGCTTATCATCGTAGGGACTTAAAGCTAACTTTTTTTGTCTTACAGTTTGTACTACATGTGCTTTAGATTGTATTATACACTGTTCTCTGTGTTGTGTTGACAAATTTAATAAACAATCAACATAGTCATCAAAAGTAATGGTTCTATCAACAACTCCAGTTTTAACACCTTTAACTTTTTTAATATGATCTTGGCCATTTACTCGAATACTATACATTTTACTACGTAACCCAACGAACTCTGTCATAATTTGGCCATTACATTCATCTTTCATTAGGCCTACAACTTTCTTATTGACTTGAGGAATTCCAAAAATGTTATCAACTGGGTAGTCAGAAGTATCAAAATTTGAAATGTCACGTTTTATCACTTTATATATATCTTCATCATTTATTTCATATATTAAACTATCAGTATCGGTATACAACAGTTTGCAGCGATCCTCGAATTGCTTCTTCATGTAGTTGTAGTGAAAATCATATACCAAAGTCTTTGATAAATCCAATACACAAAGACCTACATAAATTGGCTTATTCATGTATACTTCTGTCTTCTCTAATTCTATGAGAACAAGGTTTTCATCAATGATTGTACGGCTATGGAATTCTGGTCGTGCAATAAGAGCTTCTGCTCCATATCGACCTTCCCATTTGGTCAGTAATTTAACATTAACTCTTTTTCTTATATTTTCCATAGTCTTTCCGAAAACAGCATTGTTCATTAATTTGTAGAGATTTTTCTCAAAGTCATTTTTAGCTCCTTGTCTCATTTTACTATTTAGATCGATATATTCTTTTAGCCAGGGTCTTTGATTAAATTTCATTACTCTGTGAATTTTTGTTAGTTTTAATCCATTTGTAAGAGCTTGCTTTAAGTTACGATAATGAAGTACATATCGCAATTTTGTTTCAACAGTTGTAAGCAATTTAGCTTGTGAGGAGCCTGGTGGCTTCTTATGCTCTGCACAAAATGGTAAATCTTTGTGTACATCATGTAAATTTTCTGGATATTCCAAATCAACTTCAAGTATATAGCCTATTGGAGCATCATCTGGAATATTGAAATTTATATGCTCTATATCTTCAATCCATTGAAAGCCGCCATATGGTAAAGACTGTTGCATAGCCCAACCATAAAGATTGTTTACATCGAAATACATGAGGTGCTTAGAGTTTTTATCTACATCATAGTCACTACCCATGTATTTGTTATTAGCTCGGGCATAACGATTTGAACACTGACTTATTCCACCTCGTATTCCACGCTCAATAAACATAAGTTGATCAATATCAGTGAGCAACTCAAGCTGTATATTTGTATACTTCAACATGGCATCCCAAGTTAGGCCTGGAGTTGTATAATAGTGTGCTGGATCTAAGCCATAGGCTTTAAGACAGCTGTTGCGAAAATTTTCAAACACCTCTGCCAAGAGTAGTACATCGGTTTTTAAGTACAAGTCTGCATATTCACCTAAATTTGTTATATTAAATGCTATCCAAACATTTTTGGCATGTTCATAATCTTCATCAGATATGTGACTGCTATTTAATTTGCTATAAAAGTCATCTTTCGTTGGCAGTCTTGAAACTTCAAGTTTTTCTTTAGAGTCTAGATAATCATAAGGAAAGACACCCTTTCTTCTCAACAGTTGAAATTTTTCTTCAGTTAATACTTCATCTTTAGAGAACTCTTGCCGCAAAATTCTAAGTTCCTCGAGGTATGATGATAGTTTATCCAGCGATGATGCCATGAATCGGTAGGAGTCAATAAATCTAAAGTTTATGTCACTTCCTTCGATGTGCTTGGTAAATGAGATGAAACGTTCTTTATTTAACGGTAAAAGATTAACCCGACCAGGAAAACCTTGAGCAATAGCCTTGATGAGAAAGTGGGAGTCATAGCCAGTTAAATTGTGGAATATAACCGGAATACTGCATGACTCTTGGTAATTGAGGTTACATTTTTCATGCGCTGCTCCTCGATATCTGAAACATATAACAATAATAAATTAAAGTAATATGTTTAAGTAATGAGGATGCATATTTAACCTTACCTTCCAGTCAGATGACAGTGATCTCGAACACGCTCCTCGCCCAAGGGTTTCTCACAAATATGACAAGTTTTTGTGCATTGGAATGCTTGTTCTTGTTCCAATGTTAACATTTCCATAGGTATTGCACATTCTAAGGCAGTCTCTACATTCTCAGCTAAAACTTGCAATTCCCTTGCAAACCATTCAGCAGGGCTCGGTCCTCTGTAGCTACGGTAATATGATAGAGAGTTATCATAGCTACATTTTAAGTAGTACCCCACACTGAATGCCTCATGCTTTTGATAAGCGTTCCCAACTTGTATAGGTTTCAAGAGACACTCAAAATCTGCATAAATGACAAATGGTACTTTCTCTTTATTATTATAATTTTTAAATTGTAAAATTTGGTCTCTTGGTGTAGGTAAGTTCACTCTACACTTATTGATTTGCGCACAATCTTGTTCATGATATTCTAATTTAGAGATATCTCTAAAGTAATGTAGGCATCAATCACATAAATATTTTTCGGCCATTACGTTTTGAAAGTTGTGAAGATACCAAGCGAGATAAGTCTTTGATCCAAACATAATGAGATATAACTATAGTATCTTCCTCCAGCTCTTCTTCTTCATCCTCATCCTCATAATTATTTTGTATCAGAAGAAGGTTTACATGTGTTTCCTTCTTAAATGTTGTTATATGCAGTGGCGCAACTTTAAATTTTCCACTACACTTTTTTAAAATGTAAATATTCGTCGAGAGATTATTTTGTTTTTCAAACTTTGGAATTTGTTTTGGTCTTACAGGAAATTCTATTCCTGTAAAATTTAATTCGTTCTCATATTGCTTATATTCTTTCACTCGATCTGAATGGTGCACAGAATGCAAGGCCGATAGTATTGCCCATTTGAAACATGCATTGTCTTCATTTTGCACATTAACACATGCTTTTTCCTTTTTATAAAATCTGGTAAGTCAATGTAATAACTTCCATGAATTGGATTAAATTTATTTATATGTACACTCAAGTTAAGAATTGTATGAAGCGACCATCCTGAATCTCGCTCTTCAAATTCTTCCATATCTCTTAATATGGGCTGTTTAACGTTTGTTGTAAACCATTGTTTTAAATCTGTTGTTTGCGAAATCGATTCAGCTTTCGTATTAAAATATTTCATTTCAATTATTTCTTCATCAGCTTTCGTTATCACATATTCAGATGCCAGCACTGTATATACTTTAAGATTATTTTCTTTCTTCAATGCATTTATAATTCGAATTTTAAACAATCTCTCAGCATCTTTCATAAATCCAGTAGCGTCTAAGTTCTTTAAGTTTGTAATAACACCCGATCTGATTCGTTCATTAAATGCACATTTAAGATCTTGCCATTTTACTCTGTCTAGTAATCTTTTGCGTAAACCCTCTCCTCCTTTTAGTAAACTTTTTAGTTTCAATTGATGAGATTTCAATAATCCAATCGTAGATAAGTATTTTTGTTTCTCTGGAACTGTAGCTTCAACTTTTCGCAATAATTTGCTCAAAAATTTGATATTTTGTGTTGTATATTTTATCAATTTTGGAATCTCGCTTTTATCAATTTTACCACTTTGTAGCAGTTGCATAACTTCTCGCGTACGCTCAACGATTTTTTTACACTCGTAAGCAGACATGTTGATTTTTCTAAGAACAGTTGTCAACTATTCGAAAACGCGTTGTGTGCGCTCTTTTATACTTTTTACTAGTGTTAATTTGCCTCTCTTCGCTGCTTCTCGATTTCTGTTGGGTTTCGAGATCGATTCGAGATTTCGAGATACCTCGCAAAACCGAACGAATATCGATCGCTTAAGGAAATTCAATAATAATGATAATAACCCCTGAAAGAGATTCTCTTTTACACTGAAAGAATTGCAGCAGCTACGTCGTATTTATAGGGTCTGTATGACGCAAAAATTGATTGGAATCTCTGATAATCTCGTTCTAGAACCTTACAGAAATAAACTGTTTACAAGACCCCTTTTAATTTGATATCCTTTGCATACATTCAAGAGACACAACCTGCAAAATTCTAAGAAGTGCGTTATACCCTTTGATATACCGCAAACAATGCTTAAATACAGAAGAGTTGTTGACAGGAAACGGCTGTAATTTGATACCTCTTCAATATGCCACACTTATTTATCATATAGAATTCTTCGCAATATTTCTTTTAACTTGATACCCATACACTTGTTATCTACAAGTCAAAGCATTGGAACGTTTACCCTTTGATATACCGCAAAAATTCTTTAAGCAAAGACTTGTTGACAATAAAAGGTTGTAATGTAATACCTCTTCGGTATATTGTTATTGTTCCAAAATTCCAGGAACTATTAATAAAATTAATATAAATTTAGTAATATAATAAGAAGTTTGGATGAGGGGATTATAATTTCGAAGAATTAAGTTTATTATGTATTGTATGAATTTCATTGTAAATTAAAGTATTAAGTAGCTAATAAGAAAGTGCGCCTTCTTACAAATGCACAAATTATTAAATTTCATTTATATATCTCAAAATTGTATGCGAAATCTCAGCAATAAACTCGTGCTCAAATAAAAGAAATCCTATACCTCGCGAACGGCTTGAGATATCGAAAAAATAAGCGAATTTTGATTCTCTCACGAGAAGCGATTATAAGGGCTGTCAATTCATTGGTATTGTCGTATAAAACTTTTATTAATAATTTAAACATTTTTAATTCTGTAAGTAAGCCGAAAGAGTGTGAATAAGGAGAGCGCAATTGAAATACTCCCGAGTTCCAAGAATCACGCCGTGCGAATATCGGAACAAAGAGGAGGTGCGATAGATAACGCATTGCATGCATGTGGACATCAATATACGTTCGTTAGAAGGAGAATTTTTAATAGGCAAAATATTACACCATGTGTGTGTGTGTGCGTGTGTGTGTGTGTGAAAAAGAATGTATCATCATCTTAATACACAATAACTTCTAACGCACACACACACACACACACACATGGTGTAATATTTTGCCTATTAAAAATTCTCCTTCTAACGAACGTATATTGATGTCCACATGCATGCAATGCGTTATCTATCGCACCTCCTCTTTGTTCCGATATTCGCACGGCGTGATTCTTGGAACTCGGGAGTATTTCAATTGCGCTCTCCTTATTCACACTCTTTCGGCTTACTTACAGAATTAAAAATGTTTAAATTATTAATAAAAGTTTTATACGACAATACCAATGAATTGACAGCCCTTATAATCGCTTCTCGTGAGAGAATCAAAATTCGCTTATTTTTTCGATATCTCAAGCCGTTCGCGAGGTATAGGATTTCTTTTATTTGAGCACGAGTTTATTGCTGAGATTTCGCATACAATTTTGAGATATATAAATGAAATTTAATAATTTGTGCATTTGTAAGAAGGCGCACTTTCTTATTAGCTACTTAATACTTTAATTTACAATGAAATTCATACAATACATAATAAACTTAATTCTTCGAAATTATAATCCCCTCATCCAAACTTCTTATTATATTACTAAATTTATATTAATTTTATTAATAGTTCCTGGAATTTTGGAACAATAACAATATACCGAAGAGGTATTACATTACAACCTTTTATTGTCAACAAGTCTTTGCTTAAAGAATTTTTGCGGTATATCAAAGGGTAAACGTTCCAATGCTTTGACTTGTAGATAACAAGTGTATGGGTATCAAGTTAAAAGAAATATTGCGAAGAATTCTATATGATAAATAAGTGTGGCATATTGAAGAGGTATCAAATTACAGCCGTTTCCTGTCAACAACTCTTCTGTATTTAAGCATTGTTTGCGGTATATCAAAGGGTATAACGCACTTCTTAGAATTTTGCAGGTTGTGTCTCTTGAATGTATGCAAAGGATATCAAATTAAAAGGGGTCTTGTAAACAGTTTATTTCTGTAAGGTTCTAGAACGAGATTATCAGAGATTCCAATCAATTTTTGCGTCATACAGACCCTATAAATACGACGTAGCTGCTGCAATTCTTTCAGTGTAAAAGAGAATCTCTTTCAGGGGTTATTATCATTATTATTGAATTTCCTTAAGCGATCGATATTCGTTCGGTTTTGCGAGGTATCTCGAAATCTCGAATCGATCTCGAAACCCAACAGAAATCGAGAAGCAGCGAAGAGAGGCAAATTAACACTAGTAAAAAGTATAAAAGAGCGCACACAACGCGTTTTCGAATAGTTGACAACTGTTCTTAGAAAAATCAACATGTCTGCTTACGAGTGTAAAAAATCGTTGAGCGTACGCGAGAAGTTATGCAACTGCTACAAAGTGGTAAAATTGATAAAAGCGAGATTCCAAAATTGATAAAATATACAACACAAAATATCAAATTTTTGAGCAAATTATTGCGAAAAGTTGAAGCTACAGTTCCAGAGAAACAAAAATACTTATCTACGATTGGATTATTGAAATCTCATCAATTGAAACTAAAAAGTTTACTAAAAGGAGGAGAGGGTTTACGCAAAAGATTACTAGACAGAGTAAAATGGCAAGATCTTAAATGTGCATTTAATGAACGAATCAGATCGGGTGTTATTACAAACTTAAAGAACTTAGACGCTACTGGATTTATGAAAGATGCTGAGAGATTGTTTAAAATTCGAATTATAAATGCATTGAAGAAAGAAAATAATCTTAAAGTATATACAGTGCTGGCATCTGAATATGTGATAACGAAAGCTGATGAAGAAATAATTGAAATGAAATATTTTAATACGAAAGCTGAATCGATTTCGCAAACAACAGATTTAAAACAATGGTTTACAACAAACGTTAAACAGCCCATATTAAGAGATATGGAAGAATTTGAAGAGCGAGATTCAGGATGGTCGCTTCATACAATTCTTAACTTGAGTGTACATATAAATAAATTTAATCCAATTCATGGAAGTTATTACATTGACTTACCAGATTTTATAAAAAGGAAAAAGCATGTGTTAATGTGCAAAATGAAGACAATGCATGTTTCAAATGGGCAATACTATCGGCCTTGCATTCTGTGCACCATTCAGATCGAGTGAAAGAATATAAGCAATATGAGAACGAATTAAATTTTACAGGAATAGAATTTCCTGTAAGACCAAAACAAATTCCAAAGTTTGAAAAACAAAATAATCTCTCGACGAATATTTACATTTTAAAAAAGTGTAGTGGAAAATTTAAAGTTGCGCCACTGCATATAACAACATTTAAGAAGGAAACACATGTAAACCTTCTTCTGATACAAAATAATTATGAGGATGAGGATGAAGAAGAAGAGCTGGAGGAAGATACTATAGTTATATCTCATTATGTTTGGATCAAAGACTTATCTCGCTTGGTATCTTCACAACTTTCAAAACGTAATGGCCGAAAATATTTATGTGATTGATGCCTACATTACTTTAGAGATATCTCTAAATTAGAATATCATGAACAAGATTGTGCGCAAATCAATAAGTGTAGAGTGAACTTACCTACACCAAGAGACCAAATTTTACAATTTAAAAATTATAATAATAAAGAGAAAGTACCATTTGTCATTTATGCAGATTTTGAGTGTCTCTTGAAACCTATACAAGTTGGGAACGCTTATCAAAAGCATGAGGCATTCAGTGTGGGGTACTACTTAAAATGTAGCTATGATAACTCTCTATCATATTACCGTAGCTACAGAGGACCGAGCCCTGCTGAATGGTTTGCAAGGGAATTGCAAGTTTTAGCTGAGAATGTAGAGACTGCCTTAGAATGTGCAATACCTATGGAAATGTTAACATTGGAACAAGAACAAGCATTCCAATGCACAAAAACTTGTCATATTTGTGAGAAACCCTTGGGCGAGGAGCGTGTTCGAGATCACTGTCATCTGACTGGAAGGTAAGGTTAAATATGCATCCTCATTACTTAAACATATTACTTTAATTTATTATTGTTATATGTTTCAGATATCGAGGAGCAGCGCATGAAAAATGTAACCTATTACCAAGAGTCATGCAGTATTCCGGTTATATTCCACAATTTAACTGGCTATGACTCCCACTTTCTCATCAAGGCTATTGCTCAAGGTTTTCCTGGTCGGGTTAATCTTTTACCGTTAAATAAAGAACGTTTCATCTCATTTACCAAGCACATCGAAGGAAGTGACATAAACTTTAGATTTATTGACTCCTACCGATTCATGGCATCATCGCTGGATAAACTATCATCATACCTCGAGGAACTTAGAATTTTGCGGCAAGAGTTCTCTAAAGATGAAGTATTAACTGAAGAAAAATTTCAACTGTTGAGAAGAAAGGGTGTCTTTCCTTATGATTATCTAGACTCTAAAGAAAAACTTGAAGTTTCAAGACTGCCAACGAAAGATGACTTTTATAGCAAATTAAATAGCAGTCACATATCTGATGAAGATTATGAACATGCCAAAAATGTTTGGATAGCATTTAATATAACAAATTTAGGTGAATATGCAGACTTGTACTTAAAAACCGATGTACTACTCTTGGCAGAGGTGTTTGAAAATTTTCGCAACAGCTGTCTTAAAGCCTATGGCTTAGATCCAGCACACTATTATACAACTCCAGGCCTAACTTGGGATGCCATGTTGAAGTATACAAATATACAGCTTGAGTTGCTCACTGATATTGATCAACTTATGTTTATTGAGCGTGGAATACGAGGTGGAATAAGTCAGTGTTCAAATCGTTATGCCCGAGCTAATAACAAATACATGGGTAGTGACTATGATGTAGATAAAAACTCTAAGCACCTCATGTATTTCGATGTAAACAATCTTTATGGTTGGGCTATGCAACAGTCTTTACCATATGGCGGCTTTCAATGGATTGAAGATATAGAGCATATAAATTTCAATATTCCAGATGATGCTCCAATAGGCTATATACTTGAAGTTGATTTGGAATATCCAGAAAATTTACATGATGTACACAAAGATTTACCATTTTGTGCAGAGCATAAGAAGCCACCAGGCTCCTCACAAGCTAAATTGCTTACAACTGTTGAAACAAAATTGCGATATGTACTTCATTATCGTAACTTAAAGCAAGCTCTTACAAATGGATTAAAACTAACAAAAATTCACAGAGTAATGAAATTTAATCAAAGACCCTGGCTAAAAGAATATATCGATCTAAATAGTAAAATGAGACAAGGAGCTAAAAATGACTTTGAGAAAAATCTCTACAAATTAATGAACAATGCTGTTTTCGGAAAGACTATGGAAAATATAAGAAAAAGAGTTAATGTTAAATTACTGACCAAATGGGAAGGTCGATATGGAGCAGAAGCTCTTATTGCACGACCAGAATTCCATAGCCGTACAATCATTGATGAAAACCTTGTTCTCATAGAATTAGAGAAGACAGAAGTATACATGAATAAGCCAATTTATGTAGGTCTTTGTGTATTGGATTTATCAAAGACTTTGGTATATGATTTTCACTACAACTACATGAAGAAGCAATTCGAGGATCGCTGCAAACTGTTGTATACCGATACTGATAGTTTAATATATGAAATAAATGATGAAGATATATATAAAGTGATAAAACGTGACATTTCAAATTTTGATACTTCTGACTACCCAGTTGATAACATTTTTGGAATTCCTCAAGTCAATAAGAAAGTTGTAGGCCTAATGAAAGATGAATGTAATGGCCAAATTATGACAGAGTTCGTTGGGTTACGTAGTAAAATGTATAGTATTCGTGTAAATGGCCAAGATCATATTAAAAAAGTTAAAGGTGTTAAAACTGGAGTTGTTGATAGAACCATTACTTTTGATGACTATGTTGATTGTTTATTAAATTTGTCAACACAACACAGAGAACAGTGTATAATACAATCTAAAGCACATGTAGTACAAACTGTAAGACAAAAAAAGTTAGCTTTAAGTCCCTACGATGATAAGCGATACTTAATATCTGGGGAAACAGATACTTTACCTTGGGGGCACTATAAAACTATTGAAATTAATGAAGATTGATTGTAAATGTTGGTTTATAAATAAAAGAAGTTATCTTATATATCACTTATATTCAATCTAATGCTAATATAATATGAAAAACTGTAAAAATTATGTTTAATAAACTTCATGAATATTCTATATCACTGTTTCCTTCAATTGATAAATAAATTCTATATTACTACACACACACACACACACACACACACACACATAGTGCTCATGTATATCTTACACGAGAGAATGAGATAATGTGAATCACACTAGGGTGTCGCGGGTAGGGGGTACGTGCAGCAGTATCTGGGGGAAAACTATATATAGATATATTATCCCAACAAGACCGTCTCAAATAATTCAATGTAGTATGCTATTCTTTATGCGAATACTTTAGGAGGTAATATTATATATATAGATATAGTACCTGCATACATAAATCGTGCAAAAATTCATGGGAATTATTATGTATATAGTACCATGCGTACACCAATGGGGGTTAGCCTAGGGAAATTTCGAGGACTAAAATGTTCTAGGGAAATTTGTGGTTGGTCTAGGGGATACACACACACACACATACACATACACACATATATAGTGCTCATGTATATCTTACACGAGAGAACGAGATAATCACACGAGAGTGTCGCGGGTAGGGGGTACGTGCAGTAGTATCTGGGGGGAAAACTATATATAGATATATTATCCCAACAAGACCGTCTCAAAGAATTCAATGTAGTATGCTATTCTTTATGCGAATACTTTAGGAGGTAATATTATATATATAGATATAGTACCTGCATACATAAATCGTGCAAAAATTCATGGGAATTATTATGTATATAGTACCATGCGTACACCAATGGGGGTTAGCCTAGGGAAATTTCGAGGACTAAAATGTTCTAGGGAAATTTGTGGTTGGTCTAGGGGATACACACACACACACACACACATACACACATATATAGTGCTCATGTATATCTTACACGAGAGAACGAGATAATCACACGAGAGTGTCGCGGGTAGGGGGTACGTGCAGTAGTATCTGGGGGAAAACTATAGATATACTATCCCAACAAGACCGTCTCAAATTACAGAAATCAGTGTGCGCAGATATTTGAATCCAACGCGGGAAAGTACGCGCATGCGCAGTGGTGTCTAGGGGAAATACTATATATAGATATACTGCCCATGTATAAGAGTGGGGCAGAACTCTCCTAGCTTACCTACTGTCTAGTCAGAATTATGACCATCGGCCATTTCTTACGCTGAATATTCTTGCAGGGTGAACTTTTCCATTTGAAGCAAAACCATCCTACTTCTTGGTGAACTAACCCTAAGGTGATCCAGATTTTACCAAATATACAATTTAAAATTATAACCACTTATCCGTTTCTCTACAATTGTTCGTATCAACTTGTGAGAATTTTGAGAAAAGCAACTATATTTCCTAAGAAAGTTAATAATTTTATAAAAATGCGATCGGAATAATATAAGTTTGAATAATGAAATTCTAAGAATTTTTTTTACGAAGAAAGCAAAAAAATTCATACGTGAAAGATTTTAAAAGTAATGCTGCGACTAACAATAACATCGTTGACAATTAAAAAAAAATATATATTGTTCTTTTCTTTTTTAACAACAACAAAAAAATATTGCGATTACATATTAAAATACCTCAGTGAAACAAGCAAATGTTTTATTTGTAAAACTTATGTGTTATTAAATAATAGAAATATTTAATTAATTATTTAGTCACAAAGTAGAAAACATTTCAGGGATCAATTTAATAACTTATTATTCTATCTATAGCTTTGAATAAGAAATTATAGAACTAATCCAAAGGAAAAAGAAAATAAAACTATTCCTAAACCTTGCAACCCTAACAAACATAGATAAAAATAATTTGACTGTAATTTTATGCAAAATTAAGCTGTATTTGCCTTCAGAAAAATTGTTCGCACTTATAAGAACAAAAGGAAGAAATCAGGTAGCTATACTCACATTGCTAAGATTAAATCGAATATAATGTATTGGAAGTGATCAGTTTCATCATATACTGACATGATCATCCTAGAAGATACACTATTCGGCACTGTATTGAGTAAAACAAATATCTACTCTAACGCACTGTGTACTCTATAATGCAAATATGTGAATAGTACTCATGCCAGGAAAAAATCTTGAGTTCTAAAATGAACATTGAAATGGCTGAAAATTTCCAGGAAAAAAAGGCAATACAATGATGCATAAGAGCAATAACAAGTCAAAATTAACAAAAATCACTCCGTTCTATTAACCTTCCTTTTTATCAAAAATACTTACCAATATAATTAAATTTTTCTTTTGGAAATAATTATAATTTTTCTCAGTATACGGTTGAAAAGTATTTCTTTTATAATGATAATATCAAAAACCCTTTAATGTTATTCTACTTAAACAAAGAGGAAAAAATAATATATCACTTGAATTATTCCCTATATATTTCTCCTCACATTTTATTTTCTACAAAATTATTTAATACGCACATTATTTCTAAACTTAATCAATGATTCTATTTTTTTTTGTCAATACAGCAAAACAACAAAATTATTACACATTAACGATAATAAAATAATTTAATTAATATCAAGATATATGTTCCTATACAAATTCTAATGCATAACGTATGCTATATTTGTTACGTAACGTTTTATTAATTCATGTTATTCTTACACCGAAGGTTTTTGTAATTTATTTATAATTTAATTAAGAAGTTATTGTAAAAGTGTTTTCTTAAAAGTGAATGATATCAAATCATAGATAATAATACATTATGTGCTGAATTATCACATAACGAAGTAAGAATACCCGTTTATTCTATAGTAATCCGCACCGTCATTTGAACGCTAGAAAAAATCGGCATTCAACATGCAATATAAAGTAAAACCGTAGGTTAAGTGTAGTCTAGTGTTAGGAACAAAATATGATTTACTTTATAGTAATGTATAGACGATACGGAATTTTGTTTAAATTTATTGAATTTTTATTATTGTTTTTGTTATTGTTTATATATATAAATTTTTATTATGCATTTAATGATATGAAATTTTATTATTGTTTTTATTATTTGAATTGTTAGTATTATTGAACCTTTTGTAACAAGAAATTACTGATGGTTCAACTATTCCTATAATTATTGAATCTCAACGATATTCAAGTCTAAGGGGGAAGGTGTTACGTCCGTGACGTATCCCTATAAATTACATTTGCTATTCATATTCTCATCAGTAATTTCTTGATCCACAAAATTATGTGATTGCAAATTTATTGACACCCACGTATCAACTAGTATAGAGAAAAAATTGCAACACAAGGAAATTGTAAACATCCTTCTACGAAATGAACCACAATTTAAACGAACCATATTGAAATTATTTAAAAATTTCTCAAAACATTTTATGAAAGACGTTGTTGTAATTTGAAATTATTGTAACAGAAAATTACTGATGGCTAACTATTATTATACTTGTTGAATCTCTACGATATTCAACAATCTAAGGGGGGAAGTGTTACGTCTGTGACGTATCTCTAAATTCAATTTAACAATGCATATTTATCACCAGTAATTTTCTGACATACAAATGTTGTATATGTTGTATATATTTAATGACGTTATTAAATCTCAATATTCATTTTTTTGACCCACAAAACGATGCGAGTGCGAATTTTAACAGTATACAGCAATTTCGGCTACACAACAGCCAGCGTGACGTAGCGAGCCACTGACCTTGTGAAACCAACCGCTCATCGCAACTTTGTTTAGAATCAGCACTTTTAAATGTGAAATCGAAATGATGATATTTAAATGTTTACTAAATTTGTTTAAAAAGATGATTTTGACTCAGCGTCAAAATCATCTTTAGCCCAAATTAACCGCTTAATAAATACGGCGACTCTCAACACACAAATCAGTCATCGTTAAAAGATCGCGAACTCCGTACAACTCCAGTCGACAAAAGGAGTAGCGAATATTTTATACGGGTCAAATTCCCTACATTCAATTACGAAGAGAATTTCTTATATCTATAAAATCAATAATCTATCGGTATTATATATTGTTTAACAAAGTTAATAAGTTGTAAATCGCATAGTCTTATTTATAAAACTTATATCATTCAATAAATAGTGCATCTAACTAATCAGCTGTTTATTATTTACGAGAGCCTACGCCCAGAATAAAGGTAATATAAACCATATATCAATTGAATATAATTCAAATATAATTTGAAGATAAACCATACAAATTTCAATACACATATAAGAGTAGATTCCTCGATACTCAACACGTAACATATGAATCAAGTCATTTTGTCCATACGGCCCAATATTTCCTGCGATAAAGTCACCCAGCCGATAAGTGACTTATCGAGTAATAAAAGTTGTAACTAAAGGTACTACCTATAAGTGTACAAAATATTCTATGTAATTAGAAAATTTTGTATGCTTATAGGTACTTAGTATCTTTAGCTACAATTTACACACAATCAAGGTTAATTTTGGTTCTTTCGTATAAGTTATCTACAATATTATTTAGTTCATTGGGTCCAAATATATTTTCTATGCTAAGGCCACCCAAGTCTTAAATCTATCAACGAGCAACTAAATTGTAGATCTCAAAGGAGATGTGCCTATAATTACAGCCTAAAGACTGTACCTATAAGTATACAATATTTACTAAATAAGAAAATTAATAAATATATTAAAAAAATTTTTTAAATATACCTCACAGTACAACAGTGAGTGGTGGAGAAAAAACTTCAATTATAATAAATAATAATGAATGTACAAACAATTTATTTAAAAATCGTCTACAATTAATAAACTAGTAAAGCCATCCACATTTAAATACTCTTTCACATTTAAAAAAAGTTTATGTGAATTCACCAAGACTAGTGAGGAATCAAATTTTGTAAGATACTTTTTACTTTATTTTTTTATATGAGACTTGGCGTAAAATTTTAGCTGAGTTCTGTCAACGGGAACATCATCGCCAAGACGTCGCCTCCTCGCGCTGTCGCCGTCGCTATCATGACTGTTCTTGATAGCTGCTAATATCGAGTATACGTGAGCGCGCTCGGCGCCGGCCTCGTGTGATTTTGCTATCGCGGGTCGGCATCGAGTAGCGCGAGCACGAGACTCGTTGACCATCGTGTCTCCTTTCTCTACATTGGCAGAGGTGTAAAGTTATGAAATGTCAGTTTTCCTTCATACTAGAGTACAAGTACAAGTTATTGTTATACACTGAGAGAAATGTTGTAGTAAAATTTATTATAAACATAAGAAAAATTACTATATTTTGTAGGAACGGAGGGACAAATCGAAATTATAACAATTTTTGCTATGCAACATAGTAATTTTTATGAATGACCTTAAATTTCAAAAAATTAAATTTTTTCTTATTCTTCCTGTTTTCAGAACTATTTTCAGACTCTAATCATACAATATTTAATGTGAAAATAAATTAAAATGAGAAATAAAAATATTTTTTTTACGAGCGTTGGGATCGAACCTGCAACCTTCACCACGGCAATCGGACGCACTAACCACTTACCCAAATAGGATTCTTGAGTGTAAAATTTTGGAACTTGTACATGTCAAACCATCGATTTCAAGAAAATTTCAGATAATATTAAATAATGACAATAAATAACTTTGATAACACAAAGAAACTTATCATTAATGTGCATAATATAAAAATAAAATAATTGAAGTAAGGTTTTTAATGTTTTGTAAACTTAAAAGCAAGACAAAGTGAAATTCCCGTAGAAACATAACCTCAATCAGACACGTGGGCGCCTTGATCTGCGCAGAAAGTACTAATGTGGTAGCAATTTTTACTATGTTGGATAGCAAACTTTCTTATGGCCTGTAGCAATTTTTGAATGTGGCACTTTTTACTATGTTTATAGTAATTTTTAATACGCTACAAAATAAAATTTATACGCTACAAAATAAAATTTAAACGCTACAAAATAAAATTTATATTCTATTCTAATAAAAATTAAAAGCATATATTTTAAATTTTATTATATCACAGATTTTGCTATGTGTATAGCAATTTTTCTTTTATTTCGTAATACTTTCTAATCAACAACTGTCATAAAAATTACAAGAAATTTTGTAATTATTCATACAATTATAATAAAAATGCAGCATAAAGTGTATTTGTCTCACCCTTCCTATACTTTATAGTAATTTTTGTTACAGTTATAATAAAATTTACTACAACATTTTTCTCAGTGTATAACTTACAGTGAAGGAGGAAACTTAGCAGTAAATTTAAAACAATATAATATTTATTACAGACATGGAGAAAAATATATTATTTTTTATAATAGCGCTGGGACACACTCGACATATGAGATTTTTACTATTTGAAATAGTACTTTTTATGACTGCTAAAAATAATAAAAATTACTATTTCAAATAGTAAAATTTGCTACAAAAATAATAAAAATTATTATTTAAAAAGAAAAACCGCTGCCAATACATTGGCACTTAGCTTCCTCAAAATAATGTATTTATTCATTTTTTTTTCATTTTTTATCACAATAATTAATTGTATCATACCCAATTTTCTTTATGAATATTCGTAATAAATTAATATATATTTTTCGAAAATTCATTCTTGTTACACTTTTTCTCGTGCGTCAACCCGATATTTTTATAAATCAATTTTTTCAAAATATTATCATATGTTCAATTAGTTTTATTTTAAATTCAGTTTGAAGATATAAAAAAAATATATCTCTCCCAAATTTTAGGACTATTGGTTGATTTTCTTAATATTGTTATCGGGTGCACCTTCAACTTTAGGTAATATTTTAAATCCATAATATTTTGAAAACTTAAAAATAAATTCGAACAAATTACCAAACTCTGTATTACATATATTCGTTTATTACACATATGAATGTTTATTATAAAGTTACCAATCAGGTCAATCAGTCAAGAGACTTTCCAAAAAGGTTACAACAAAAATACCGGCATATTCTGCAAGTAAAATGCAAACTTTTTCCCAATCAATGTTCTATATAAAAAATTTCGATATTTTGAGTAAAAAATAAAGATAATCTTTTGAAATTTCAACCAAATATATTCTTCAATGAGTCTAATAAGGTTAAAACTTGATCGCGCTGTAAATTACCCTCAATAAAAAACAAAAGCAAGTGAACAACACGCACGCATAGCACTGTTATTTCCATTTTCTAGTATAGATATATCCAAAAAATTACGAATTGAAAAGAAGGCTAAATCAGTTTTAACCTCGAATATCTCTGAAATTCATAAACGAATTCTTTTACTCTAAAAACGCATATAATAAATAATATACATTCTACATCTCCGCCAAATTAAAAAAAATATTAAAACAAGTTTTCTCTAGTTATCAGGCGACAAATAAAATAACTTTGTAAAATAGGAAAATTTTGAATATCAAAAAGTAATCGTACGATCTTGATGATAATTCACATTCATAATATCTATATCACATACAAAATTGTCTAGAAATCTGTAGCTGATTCATAGAACCGTTCTCGAGAAATTACGATTTAAAAAAAAGTTTAAAAAATTTTAACCTCAAATACCTCTGAAATTTATGGACCAATTATTTTGCCCAAAGAACTCGACCAAGAGCTATCAAAAATCTACCTCCACAAGAAATTTTGAAGAAATTACGACTATTTTCCCTCCGGAATCGTTGGACATATAAAACTCATTTTTTTCATTTTTCATGTTTTACGTTTTTGTTAATAACCAAAAAACCGTGATAACTAGAAACTTTCTTTTTTTTTAGAAAATATAGGTATTTTAATTCTCTTTTAAATGCTAGCTATCCCATTCAGATACATACAGCCGTTCTCGAGAAATTACGATTCGAAAAAGAGGTTACAAAAATTTTAACCTCAAAAATCTCTGAAATTTATGAACCCATCATCTATCCCAAAGAAAGGTGCAGGTGGCAACCAAAAATCTACCTCTACAAGGAATTTTGAAGTGATTAACACAATTTTACTCCCGCAAATTGTCGCCACCTAAAACACGTTTTTTTCATTTTTTAACTTTTTTCTTAAAAACTAACCAATAGAATGGATTCAATTTTATACATATTATAGCTATTCATAATCTCCATTATCATGATTTTTCTCAAAAAAATTGACCATTTAGTTTGAGAGTTATAAGCATTTAAAAAAAAACACGTTTTTGTTAATAACAAAATAACCGTGATAGCTAGAGAAATTTTTTTTTTAAATATAGGTTTTTTTATGTCCTTTCGAACGCTACCCATCGCATTATAAAATTTAAATCCAATCATTAAAAAAAATCAAAAATAAATTTTTCGAAAATGAAAAATTTGACATAAAACAAAAACGAATCAGTTAGTCGTACAAAATTATTTTTTTCCCGAATTCGGAATCAAAAAACAAAAAAAATGAGACCCGTCCGGTTAAAATCGACCGCGTAGATCCGAAAATAAAGCGGTGCACACACACACACACACACACATACACACACACACACACACACACGCACCACAGACACACGCGCACACACACACACACACACACACACACACACCACACACACATCCATACAGACATTTTGCAAAATCATGTGACACAAACTTCTAACACCTTTATTCATGTTTCTAGAGCAATTTAAAGAAAATTAAAATTTTACTATTACAAAGCTTCCTCTATGAGGAAGCAAAAACCGCTGCCAATTCATTGGCACGTAGCTTCCTCAAAATAATTTTTTGATTCCTTTTATTAAATTAAAATTCGAAAAATAAATTTTTCACGAAAAAATTTGAAAAAATTTATGGTAAATGTTAACTTGCAATTTTTTCATGGCTATTCATTGAGGTTCCATTTGTAATTTATTTGTTTGTGATTTTAATTCTTATATGAATGGAAAACAATCTTCTTAAAGTTCTATTCTTCATCAAATTTTTCTTCTTCAAGTCCACTGTCAACGGCTTCTCGTCGTACATTGGTTCGAAATAAAAAAAAATATTCTAAAGTTGTTTTTTGATTGTGTTCACCTCAAATATCTCTGAAATTTATGAACCAATCATTTTGCCAAAAGAACTCATCCGAGAACTATCAATAATATACCTCTACAATGAATTTTGAAGCGAATAAGACAATTTTACTCTTGTAATAGTTGAACATATAAAACTCATTTTTTTTCATTTTTCAATTTTTACGTTTTTGTTAATAACAAAAGAACCGTGATAACTAGAGAATTAATTTTTTTTAGGAAATATAGGTAATTTAATTCTCTTTCGAATGCCACCCATCCCATTTAGATATAATGAATAAATAATGAATAAAAAAAACCTAAAAATTTAGTAAGTTATAGTACTTAATATCCTTTATAACCAAAAAAATATTCATCTTAATATCTTTTTTTAATTTCGAAATATAACCTATTTACAAAAAATTACGTTTTCATCAATAACTTATGACGAAATATAGCTACCGACTTTTTCTTTTTTTTAAATTGTAGATAATTTTATCTTACATACAGAGAATTCATGATATATAAACAATATTTGTTCTAATTATTAAAAAAATCGAAAATAAAAATTTTGAAAATTAAAAAATGACTATAAAAAAAAAATTAAATTTTACAAAAATAGAATATTGACCTCAATTTTGGAAGCAAAATCTAAAAAAATGATCACTCTCTCGTTAAAATCTGTCGAGTAGATCATGAGATATCAGCGTATACGGACATACATACACACACAAACACACACACACATCCATACGGACATTTTCTAAAAATAGTGCATTTCGATTCCAAATTTGCTAAATAACATTTCTAACATATTATCTCATAAACTTTTTTTTTTGCTATCACAAAGCTTCCTCTAGGAGGAAGTAATTTGCTACGAAAATCATAAAAATTACTGTTTCAAACAGTAAAAATCCCACATGTCGAGTGTGTCCCAGCGCTATAAAATAATAAATTTTCTTATAAACCCAGTGATGTTTACAAATAAATTTTTCCCTGTGTGGATTTTTTCATAATTCAATGGTATGTGATAATAATTAAGTATCACTTGTTAATATCACTTGCAAATCATACATATCAAATCATGAAAAGGACAGTTTGAATAATTTCAACTCAGGCGTCGTTCATGTCAACACGCTAGTGTACTTATAGTGTGTATGGGTGATCTAGGGTACGCCAATAGTATTTAAACCATGTAAATTACGGCTCAAATATATATTTGAAGCAGAAAAGTTCTTTTGCTTCCTCCTAGAGGAAGCTTTGTGATAGTAAAAAAAAAGTTTATGAGATAATGTGTTAGAAATATTATTTAGCAAAGTTGGAATCGAAATACACTATTTTTAGAAAATGTCCGTATGGATGTGTGTGTGTGTGTGTGTGTGTGTGTGTGTGTGTGTGTGTGTGTGTGTGTGTGTATGTATGTCCGTATACGCTGATATCTCATGATCTACTCGACCGATTTTAACGGGAGAGTGATCATTTTTTTAGATTTTGCTTCCACAATTGGGGTCGATATTCTATTTTTGTAAAATTTAATTTTTTTTTGAAGCCATTTTTTAATTTTCAAAATTTTTATTTTCGATTTTTTTAATATTTAGAACAAATATTGTTTATATATCATGAATTCTCTGTATGTAGGATAAAATTATCTACAATTTAAAAAAAAAAAAAGTCGGTAGCTATATTTCGTCATAAGTTATTGATGAAAACGTAGTTTTTGTAAATAGGTTATATTTCGAAATTAAAAAAAGATATTAACATGAATATTTTTTTGGTTATAAAGGATATTATGTACTATAACTTACTAAATTTTTAGGTTTTTTTATTCATTATTTTTTGAGAAAAAAAATAATTTATAAAGAAAAGTGATTTTTTTGTCGTTCAATAACTATAGTAAAATTGGCTTAATTACTTTGAAATTCTTTGTAGGGGTAGATTTTGTATACCAATTGAGTGAGTTCTTTGGGCAAAAGGATTGATCCATAAATTTCGGAGATATTTGAGGTTAAAATTTTTTTCAATTTTTCTTTAAATCGTAATTTCTCGAGAACGGCTCTATGCATCTAAATGGGGTGGGTGGCATTCGAAAGAGAATTAAATTACCTATATTTTCTAAAAAAATTAATTCTCTAACTATCACGGTTCTTTTGTTATTAACAAAAACGTAAAAATTGAAAAATGAAAAAAACGAGTTTTATATGTTCAACTATTACAAGAGTAAAATTGTCTTATTCGCTTCAAAATTCATTGTAGAGGTATATTATTGATAGTTCTCGGATGAGTTCTTTTGGCAAAATGATTGGTTCATAAATTTCAGAGATATTTGAGGTTAAAATTTTTCTAGACATTTTTAAAATGTATTTCTTGAGGATGGCTTTGTGTATCTGAATGGGATGTGCAGCATTTGAAAGAGAATTAAAATATTTATATTTGCTAAAAAGAAAATTGTTTAGTTATCTCGGTTTTTTATTATTAACAAAAATGTAAAACTTGAAAATTGAAAAATGAAAAAAAAATCTGTCTTTATCAAATTTTTTAAAATACATCCCCTCACATTATAACAGCCTTTCGACATAACGCATTCAATATAACACATGTAGCTTTTATATATCTTCAGATCGAGTTCGTTGCCCAAAAAAATCGGTCCATTACGAAAAAAGATATTTGAGGTAAGAAATTTTTTAAAAAAAATTTCGAATCGCGTTTTCTCAAAAAATACTTGATTTATCGACTTAAAATATTAACCACTTATTAAATTTATAGAATACTATATTTGGTTAAAATTTTAGGAGATCTTCATTTGTTTTTTAGAAAAAAATTATTTTAGAAAAAATTTGCGTTTTCGTTGTCGCACGATAACAAGAGCAAAAATTACCCAATCGTCCTGAAATTTGGCACAGATGTAGCTTTTATATATCTTCAGATCAAGTTCGTTGCCCAAAAAAATCGGTTCATTACGAAAAAATATATAACGCACAGTTTATGCTGAATCCGGACCCATGACCCTCTCCTAGTTAGTCTAACCGTACAAGATAAAGTATTAAATTTTAAATATTAGAAGTAAAAATTAATTAAAGGGATCAATAAATTAAGTTTGAGAAAGCCAATGAATTGGCTGCGGTTTTTAGTTTTAAATAGTAATATTATGTATATAAATATATCTTTTTCAATATACCTATGTTAAACAGATATGATCTGTAAATTTTGTTATTATTAGCATAAAATGAAATTAACAATCCAATCCATATTAATACATTGATTTACAGCTAAAAAATATGGCCAAATCGAGAATAAAATATAGCTCTATTTGTAGCTAAAAAATATAGCTATATTTTCACCTTTCAATCTACCTATATTTCCATTCAATAATAAATTTATAGGTGTATTTACAAATGAAAAATTAACTAAATTTTTACCTATTAGTAGCTGGAAATTTCCATGCCACTAAATATATAACTGGATTTCCAGTTATTCATAGGTGGATTTTAGCTAAATTTTCATTTTTTAACAGATGGATTTACAGCTAAAAATTTTAGCTAAATTTCCAGTTGTTAATAGGTCGTAATCGTTTACTTAGATTTACAGCTAAAAATTTAACTAAATTTTCAGATAAAAAATATAACTAAATATCCAACGAAATACAGCTGTATTTCAGGTCGATATAGCTATATTTTTTAGCTGTTTTTTTTAGCTATTTTTTTAGCTGATTTTTTTAACAGGGATAGTTTACCCCTATTAAGTAGATTTCCACTAAGTAAAGAACGCCTCAAGCAGTGGTCATTATTTGTAGAATCTTTACACATTTGTTTACAAACAGATATCACATATGATCAATTAAATCATGTTGATGCAATTATTCATAGGTTTATATCTGAAGTTGAATCTCTGTATACTTTGAAAGCCATGAGGTATAACGTTCATCAAATGTTACATATACCCAAAAGTATTGCAACTTGGGGACCACTATTAGGCCAATCAATAGAGGTTTTTTGCGTGCCATAAATCTTATTAGTAAGTGGTAAACGCTATTGTACGCAGAATAATCCACAGTATAAGTGGTATATAAACTCGACTAACAGCTCCGTTCTATATATATTGTTATTAACAATTTAATGCAAAAAAAGCGCTTTTTTATGGTTTTTTGCTTTTATAGCCGAAACTAGTGGACCGATCTTGATAGTCCAATGAGATAAATTGTAGTAAATGAAATTACGAACAAAACTAGATGTTGATCGAATCGATCGGACGATTAGTTACGGAGAAAAACGTGAAAAACCGAAAAAATGAGCGTTTTTTGAAAAATTCATATATCCGCCATTTTTAAAGATGTGGCGGATATCTCTGGCGAATTGATAGTAATTCACATGTACTTTATATGTGCGAAAACCAGGGACTGTGCGATTATTATTTTTTGCGTAATCGCGATTTCAATTTTTGAGTAGGCTATTTTTGAGCGAGGCTGTATGCTCTACAGGTTATCCGATTTCAATTATCAAAAATGATTTTGAAAGTTTAAATGTTGAACTATAAAACATCTATCTTGGATTTTTGATTAAGTACTGTTTTATACCTGAAAACAGCTGTCAAAGTTGACCAAAAACGCCCGAGAGCACGGTAGTGGTGGAGCGGTGGGGGGCGCGCGGCGGCTGAGGGGAGCCGATATATATAGTAATAAAACGCGCTGCGCGCAACGCACAGATCTTTGCTTTTAATTTCCTCAGCAACTAGAGGAGCTATTTTAATCATTTTTTTTTTTATTTTGGAGTAACTCAACCCAACTAAACCGATTCTGCACTTTTATTTGATGAAAAACGAACAGAAAGGCAGTTATTGGACGTTTTAATAGGTTGATAAAATAATAAATATAAACTTTCTATTTTTCTTAATCTACATTATATTTATTAGAAAAATTTACAGTGTTACTTAAAAACTATGTTACATTAATTAGTTTTTTTCCGCTTCGGTGGTAGCAAATCGATTTCATCCTCGCAGTGATACGAGTCGAGTTCGCATTCGTTCTCGTCACTCGAATCATCTTCTAATTCTAATAATGTTTTATTTATGACTAAGTTATAACATGTATCTTCGTGGCAGTGTGCACAAAGATTTGTGCACTTTAAGCCGTGCTTTTTGCAACTGCACGAAGCATCTATACATCCCTTTTTCGAGCAAGTGCATGAAATTTGCGATAATAATTTATGGGGTATCGGCGGATCCGTCGTTCCTACCGGGAGCAAACATTTATTTTTTATTTGCCAACCCCAATCAGTAGGTATTAAAGAGTTATTACCTAACCATAATTGGAGTTGGTAATACACTCTAAATGCATGTTGCTTAGCGGATTCCTGCGTTGGTGGCAAAGTTTCTAAAGCAAATTCGTTTTCGTTTTGGCTTTGCAAAAATGCAAGTATCGCAAATCATGCAGTGAAAAATTACTGCTTTTTTCGATTAATTTCTTTTCTGCTTTGTTGCGGTACAGGTCGATTATTAACTTATAGGCATTGCTAGCTATTTTTTCAGAACTGGCATTTTTTTCATAAAATACTGCAGATAAATCTAATAATTTTTTGTGGTTAACTGTATCTATTAATTTATTTTTGCATATTCTATAAAAACAAGAGGTTGTATCGCAGCCAGAAAATGCATGTAAAAATGTTATTCTATTTCTTAAAAAGGGATATTTCAAACTATTACTATTAAAATACTGATTTGGTGTTGAGCCTTTGTTTTCTTTACAAAAATAAATGTTGTTAATGTTCTCTGCCAGTTCTGAAAAAATAACTAGCAAGTCTATGTCTTCGCCCACAATCACCACAGTTGTTTTATAATCAGCGCGGGCATTATTTATCGCAGTCATTACTATTAACCGATCCGCGTCCTCCGGGGCTATTTTTGTTTGAAATCGTACAGCATTTAGAGTTAAACAAAGCATATTTATTAATCTCGTTTTATTTTTTTCACTGCTCAAAAATTGCTTTTGATTAACAACAATCGTTGTATTGCTATCGAAAGCAATTTCACGACCTATATTCTTCAATTGCCTACGCGAACGCTCTACAGATTTTGTTGATGTTTTATTGTCGTCCGGATATCCATCAAAAATAATATAACTATTTTCGCTGTAATGTCTTGTCGCATACGAAACGTAGGTATTTATTATTTCTGCCATTTTCATGTTACTTTGCCACACGACTCTATGAAAAAATAATCCGCCGTCGACAACATGTGTTATCTTTGATGGTACGTTTATACTCGGTAATGAATCAAAATTGAGGTAGAATACGGATTTAGATGTTTTCCGCATGCCATTTTCATCAAACAATGACAGCGGAATCGGCGATAGTTCATACGAACTACAATACTCTTTCATATCGTGTTGGTTTTGAATATTGAGCGAAATTTTTTGGAAAATTAGCAACGGTGAGATATACACATCCTCATTTACACTATTTTTTATAGTGGAGTTCGCAGCTGCCAAATGGGTAACTTTACTGCTTCTTTTATATTTTACGTCAGTAAACTTTTTATTTGACGCCTCATCCATCAAAATCTTTCCTAATAATTCAAAAGCTTTGTGGCAATTCACGAGCGATAAATCACCAATCACTCCGGAATATATACCAATTAATTTATCGCTTTCTGGGAATGGATCAAATGTATTAAAAAAGTCCTGCAGTTTTTTTAAGTCATCTGCGTCTCTGGAGATACGAGAAACTCGATTATCGACATGCTGTTCAGATGTAGCAAATGTCATGTTGCAAAATAGCTCTATGGCATTGCTGACCTCTAATGCAGCTGCCCTTGACAACACCCATTTTCCAATGACATTTTCCGTGAGTCCACGGCCGTGTGTCAAGCCTCCAGCGCATTTCATTGACCGCATCAAAACCTGCTCGATGGTCATATCAGACCATAATCCGCACCAAAAGCGATTTGAACGTCTTATCGTATGAAAGCCCTGCTTACAGAATTTATCATATTCCACTATATCCATGCTTTCTTTTAAATTAACCATCTGTTGGACGTACAAAAGACACGCCTTAGCGTATAAATGATGACCTGAAGCGAAAAAAGAAGGTATCATTAACGTTACTGTTTCTACATGTTGGTCAAAATTACCAGAACGTTCTGCATCTATGTATCTTTGCAGTAAATAAATTAGTTTAAAATATTGTAGCTACAGTTGACTTGTTGGGCCATTATTTTCTAAATTCGTTATTACCGATGAAAATTTTATTTGTACGCTTTTCCTACTTTTTGTAAATTATCATTTAAAAACGTTTTCTCTTCTTCTGCAAATTCTATTTTTTCTAAAATAATAGTAGCAAGCGCAGCTTGTACTAAAAGGTGACCTCGCACAGACCTCGAAAAAGCATGACCTGTTAAAGCCTTATCCGCTGATAATTCGGCGTATATCGTCGAAAAAGCTTCTTTCAGGCCGCTACCTGCCATTATATTACCAATAGCGCCAAGAAAAGACATCGCAAGATGAAATCCTCCTAATCGTGGGATTACTGAGCGGATATTATGGGGATCGTTATCTGCCTCTATAGAAGCGACGATTTCGCTAGCTTTCATGTATAAAGGCAAATCAAACGTTACAAAGCAGTACTTTTGATTATTTGCATTTGGTCTCCGTCGTGCATCGATTAAAGATGTTAAAATTGTTGTATGGTCGCTCGGTGGCGCTTTAATAAACGGCAAAGCAATAATTCTCGTCATACAAAAATCATTATTCAATAAATGAAATTTATTCATAAATCCGTGCCAATTCGGGGTCTTCCGTGGTGCAGTATGCTTGCCGTAAAAATATAAAAAATCGATCGCTTTGATTTCAATTGTAAAGTCAGCACGATGTATTTCTTTCCAATTACGTATAGTTATATTATCTAATTTGAATGGCTTGTTATTCTTAAAATCGGTCAATGGAAGGAAACCGATCGTGCCATCAGTTCTAGTAAATAATGTTCCTTTTAAATGAGGCACACAATTATTAAAATTAACCGAACTTGATGGAGTCGCACACATAATACCGCCCATACAATGAAACGTATTTTTGCCATCAATGGTGGCTGTATTATGGTCCGCATTATCATATACGAATTGCAAATAGGTATCTCCAATGAAATCGAAATGTTCAGGGTCATTAACGAGGGAGTTTTCGAATCGTACTGTTTCTGCGTAGGACTCACAGAGCCCAATATTGTAGAGACAATCTATTAAACCTCGTGCTGCAAATTTCGTATGATAATATAGGCGATGAGAAGGATCGTGGTCGCATAGATGATATTAAAATATGGGCTGCGGTAACAATTCTGTTTTCCCACTTATCCCAAGATCCATTTTTTCGCTCATGTTTATGAGTTTTTATAAGAATTTCGAGCATTAGTTGCAACGTTTCCGGAATATCTTTAATGTTATTTAAGAAATCCGTTGGCGTATTATAATTCTCTAAGTCAACTTTCATAGCCCTAACATCTTGTAGAATAAAATGACTGGCTAATTCCACTATTCTCAACCTTTCTTCTTTTTCATTTACTTTGCGATTTGAATACCAGCTATCTTGTATACATTTACCTAACGTTTGTTTAAAACAAATAAAACGATCATTTGAGCTAGAATAAATTACTATTTCATCTTCGAAATGATTTTTTAAAAGTATTTCTATGCGACCAAGTCGGGGTAGATCAGTATCTCCGAACTTATTTACATATATTCGTAATATATCTTTTAAAGAAAATTGACACTGATCGCTATTCTACAATAAATAGTTGATAATAAAAGATAATAAGTTACTCATATCTTCGGTTATCGGTCTACCCTTAACATTACAAGGACTATATGAGTAAAATACGCTTAAGCATTTCGAGTGATAATAATCGGTGTTTTCTATATAATAATTATCAGATTCTTTTTTCAAATTAGATAACCGCGACGCTAGAATTTTATTCTCTTCGCTTTTAGGGAGAGCTTGTAACTGCGCCAAAATATTATCGATAGTCTCCTGCTTTAAAACGCGGGTTAAATTTTGCTTACAACTGTGACATTGATTCGAACAAAAAAAACAATGAGTTGAGAAAGCGAACCCTCGTCCTTCTTTACAGCGATTTCGGTCTTTTAACCATGTTAATGCCGATGCTGCTAACGCCCTTTTTATATTAGACTCCCTCGTATAGAGAGTTTGACAAGTTTTATGTACTGTGATTTCTTTTAATTTTTGTAACTTTAAATGCTTCTTATCTTTTCTTTTATGACTGGCTAGAATAAGATTATTAATGGCCCGTTCTTTCAATATGTGCGATTTACATAGTTCATTAGGCTTGTCGCAAAGTAAACAAATTTCATCGTCGTCAAGCCACTCCTGTTCGTCTTCCATAGCTTGTGTATTTTCATCGTGCCTGAATAAAAAATATATTAATGGAATACGTAAAGTTAAAATTCATATATGTGCAAATCTCACGAAAGATGCGACAAAACCTGAAATCACGTTTTGAAAATTTTTTTTCGAGCATACCTTCGAAACCTGGTTTTTCCTATTGTTTGTAGTATATAAAATGAAGATCCGCAGTTGTACAGCGTCCATCAAGTTGCCTATTTTTTCTAGAACAACTTCTTACTTTTTAAGAAAATGGCAAAGAAGCCCTTCTCTTCAAACCTCAGCTATTTAGCCCAGAAACGATCTACTCAAAGTTTTCAAACAGAAATTAAAACTAGCAAAAAAGAGCTTTAATTCCTTTTTTTAAAAATTAAAAAATGTTGATTCCTTCAAAAGTTACAAGGGTTTGAAGTTGAACGTCGAAAAGGCATAAAAATGCTCTTAAAGTCGGCGCGTCCGATTCCTGCGATTTTTTGCATTTTTATGCTTTTTCGACGTTCAACTTCAAATCCTTGTAACTTTTGAAGGAATCAACATTTTTTAACTTTTAAAAAAAGGAATTAAAACTCTTTTTTTCATGTTTTAATTTCTTTTTGTAAACTTTGAGTAGATCGCTTGTGGGCTAAATAACTGAGGTTTGAAGAGAAGGGCTTTTTTTGCCATTTTCTTAAAAAGTAAGAAGTGGTTCTAGAAAAAATAGGCAACTTGATGGATGATGCTCAACCACGAATTTCTCTTATACATACCACAAACAACGAGAAAAACCAGGTTTGGTAGGTGTGCTCCAAAAAAAATTTTCAAATCGTGATTTCGGGTTTTGTCGCATCTTTTGTGAGATTTGCACATATACGTTCGTCGTGGAGAAAATTAGTATATGCACCACGGGAGTAAGTAAAGAATCCATCAGATCGCATATAATTGTCGCTCGAGCCGAAGGTCGAGCGATAATTATATGCGATCTGAGACATTCTTTACTTTTACTCCCTAGGTGCATAATCTACTATTAGTGTGAACACGACCGAGTAAATATTTTTCATTTAATTTTAATAAGACTGTTTAATTTGGGTGGTTTTGCAATAACATTTACCTAACATTCGTAGATGTAGATGCTTCTGCCTCGTCGGTAAGCTACATTACGATGTTTTGTATACTGATCTTGTATACTGATTATCTAGGAATTTTAATAAAATATAATTAATATTTACGACTCTTATATTAAATTTAACTAATGAGAATCAGTATTATATACCACTTGTATAACAACACACATCGAGTGTTTTAAATACTTTCAAAGTTTTATTAACAATCTAAATTATTATTAATTTTTAATTGTTATTTATAATGTAAATTTATAAAGTAATGTTTCTTAAACTCAAATAACAGGCACACATTAATAAAACAATTATTGGAAAGAAATTTTGAAATATATAAATATACATACATATACGCCACACTTACATACTATATACACATAAATTAAAAAAAATAAATAAAAAAAAGAATTAGAAAAAATGGAACCGTGATAGTATCGGGGATCGAACTCCGGCCGCTTGAGTGAGAATCAAGTGTCTCTGCAACTTGGCTATCCTTCACACTGCTATTTGCTCTTTCTACTCGAATGATTAAATAGAATGCCGGCAATACCGATTCCATTTATACTCATACACTTTCAAACTTATTCTGTTCATGAAGCTATGTTACTTATAATAAAATTTAAGTTGATTTAAACCTCAAGTTATATAAAAAAAAACGCTACGAATTAGAAAAAAAAGTTTTTCAATTCAACAAAGATTTTTCAAAAACAAGAATCTAAAGTAACCGGATTTTAACATGCTACTGATAAACTAAAATATTTTACAAGAGACTACTTGATTAAAAATTATCCTGTTTTGATTTCTGATTGTTACAAAGACTTTCACCTATACTACATATACTACAATAAAAATTATACATACTTTTGTGTGCACCTCGTATAATGAATGTACAGTACGGTGTCGACTCCACTCCAAAAACTTGATATTACACAATAAAATCACTGAACTTATTATTAATTTAATACAATTAAAATTAAGAAAAATTAACAATTTTAATATTTTAAAATAATTAAAATATTAGTAATAATTAAGTAGCTATTTATAAAATAAACACATGTATCAAAGATGCTTTGTAAAGGTATAGTAGCTAGAGTCTCGGTGGCAACTGTAGTATAAACAGCTGAAAAGACCGTTGGTAGCGTCGCTTTCTCCTTCTTTGACCGCTTCAGTCCACGATATACAATAGTATGGTATAGTGGAAGAAAGTGGGGACAGAACAGAGTGGAGCGAATAGCATTACTATACTGTATATACAAGCAGATGTTCCGAGCGTAAACGTCCTTGATTATATAATACACGCCTGAGTAGATACGTATATACCTGCTTCAAATCTCAAGCAAAATTAGCGTTTCTGTTCATTTTTCATCAAATAAAAGTGCAGAATCGGTTGAATCTGAATCTGAGGAAATTAAAAGCAAAGATCTGTGCGTTGCGCGCAGCGCGTTATATTATTATATATATCGGCTCCCCTCAGCCGCCGCGCGCCCCCCACCATTCCGCCACTTTCGTGCGCTCGGGCGTTTTTGGTCAACTTTGACAGCTGTTTTCAGGTATAAAACAGTACTTAATCAAAAATCCAAGATAGAAGTTTTATAGTTCAACATTTGAACTTTCAAAATCATTTTTGATAATTGAAATCGGATAACCCGTAGAGCATACAGCCTCGCTCAAAAATAGTCTACTCAAAAATTGAAATCGCGATTACGCAAAAACTAATAATCGCACAGTCCCTGGTTTTCGCACACATAAAGTACATGTGAATTACTATCAATTCGCCAGAGATATCCGCCACATCTTTAAAAATGGCGGATATATGAATTTTTCAAAAAACGCTCATTTTTTCGGTTTTTCACATTTTTCTCCGTAACTAATCGTCCGATCGATTCGATCAACATCTAATTTTGTTCGTAATTTCATTTACTACAATTTATCTCATTGGACCATCAAGATCGGTCCACTAGTTTCGGCTATAAAAGCAAAAAACTATAAAAAAGCGCTTTTTTTGCATTAAATTGTTAATAACAATATATATATATAGAACGGAGCTGCTAGTCGAGTTTATATACCACTTATACTGTGGATTATTCTACGTACAATAGCGTTTACCGCTTACTAATAAGATTTATGGTACGAAAACGCTGATTTTTTTCTCTATTGACTGGCCTACAAGGCGTCATCCCGGCCCTCTAAGGGTTAAATAACATTTAGCAATACTGTATGTGACAGGACAGAAGCAAAAGTACATAAAAGTGTACGGGCTTACCCAGATATAAACCTGGGGAACATAACCTCAGTGACGACAGCATGAGCACGGACAGCAGCAGGTCTTTCTAAACGTAGAAGCCACAATGACCACTCCCTCACGTTCGAACTTTCGTCGTCGTTAGTCGTAACTCCTAATACATGAAGCGCGAAAGCGCCGGTTGCCACACGTTGTTCCTCGTTCTATGACTACCACGCACACGTATAATTAGTCACTAGAGAGGGAGGAAGAGGGAGGGGCGCCTTCGGAAGTGCAGGTGTGCAGCAGTCAGCGAGAGTTCGAACGTAAGTGAGTGGTCATTGTGGCTTCATCGTTAAGAAAGACCTGCTGCTGTCCGTGCTCGTGCTGTCATCCCTGAGGTTATGTTCCCCAGGTTTATATCTAGGTAAGCCCATACACTTTTATTTATGTTTGCTTCTGTCCTGTCTCATACAGTATTGCTTACAGTATAGCTTACAGTTTGTTAAAGGTTATGTTATAAATATAATATAATTGTTCTAAATTTACTGCTGCATTTAGCAAACAAGCTGTAAGCTACATTTTAATGATCAAGTAGCATTTAGAAATAATGCATGTTTCTTCTTTCATTGTAAATTTTTTAACAATAACTTGTATAGTGTTATATATAAAATACTTGCAAAGCATAAATATAACATTAACCTTTAGAGGACGGGATGGCCCCTATACGGGCCATGCCCATGATCGACCCTTTACATGTGTTAGTTTTGAGATGTGAGACATCACAAAAACTCGATTTCTATAGAAAAGTGAGAGAAAACAGTAAACCCAAATCCCCGTCCTCTAAAGGTTAAGAAAATTGCTACGCACATCTCAATCCTTTTTAATATGATTAATCATATAATTTTAACTCTTTCACATTATTAATTTATTAATAGAACTGGTCATAATATACATAAATTAATACCGTAATTTATTATAAAAAATCCACATTTTTATAGGCTGGATGACTTTACCGCTGGACATATTTGAACTCAATGGACCAAATGGCATCATATTTGATATGATTCTTTGTGACCGTAATGGTTAAGTATGTTTTTGAAAACATTGCTTTACATTAAAATAAAATGTATGATTGGTAAAAATATCATGTTAAATATAAATTTTATTTGAAAAAAGCAATACATACAAGCCGTAACTATTATAGTCAAATATGAATCAAGTCATTTTGTCTATACGGCCCAATATTTCCTGCGATAAAGTCATCCAGCCGATAAGTGACTTATCGAGTAATAAAAGTTGTAACTAAAGGTACTACCTATGAGTATACAAAATATTCTATGTAATTAGAAAATTTTGTATGCTTATAGGTACTTAGTATCTTTAGCTACAATTCACACACAATCAAGGTTGATTTTGGTCCTCTCGTATAAGTTATCTACAATATTATTTAGTTCATTGGGTCCAAATATATTTCCTGTGCTAAGGCCACACAAGTCTTGAATCTATCAACGAGCAACTAAATTGTGGATCTCAAAGGAGATGTACCTATAATTATTAAATACAGCATAAAGACTGTACCTAAAAGTATACAATATTTACTAAATAACAAAATTCAAAAATATATTTAAATAAAAAATCCACATTTACATAGGCTAGGTGACTTTACCGCTGGACATATTTGAACTCGATGGACCAAATGGCATCATATTTGATATGATTCTTTGTGGCCGTAATGGTTAAGTATGTTTTTGAAAACATTGCTTTAAATTAAAAGAAAATATATGATTTGGTAAAAATATCATGTTAAATATAAATTTGAAAAAAGCAATACGTACAAACCATAACTATTATAGTCAAATATGAATCAAGTCATTTTGTCCATACGGTCCCAATGTTTCCTGCGATAAAGTCAGCCAAGCCCATAAGTGACTTATCGAGTAATAAAAGTTGTAACTAAAGGTACTACCTTTGAGTATACAAAATATTCTATGTAATTAGAAAATTTTGTATGCTTATCGGTACTTAGTATCTTTAGCTACAATTTACACACAATCAAGGTTGATTTTGGTTCTTTCGTATAAGTTATCTACAATATTATTTAGTTCATTGGGTCCAAATATATTTTCTATGCTAAGGCCACCCAAGTCTTAAATCTATCAACGAGCAACTAAATTGTGGATCTCAAAGGAGATGTGCCTATAATTACAGCCTAAAGACTGTACCTATAAGTATACAATATTTACTAAATAACAAAATTAATAAATATATTAAAAAAATTTTTAAATATACCTCACAGTACAACAGTGAGTGGTGGAGAAAAAACTTCAATTATAATAAATAATAATGAATGTACAAACAATTTATTTAAAAATCGTCTACAATTAATAAACTAGTAAAGCCATCCACATTTAAATACTCTTTCATATGTAAAGTGCTTTTATAAGTATATGTGAATTCACCAAGCTAGTGAGGAATCAAATTTTGTAAGATACTTTTTACTTTATTTTGTTATATGAGACTTGGCGTAAAATTTTAGCTGAGTTCTGTCAACGGGGACATCATCGCCAAGACGTCGCCTCCTGTCGCGCTGTCGCCGTCGCTATCATGACTGTTCTTGATAGCTGCTAATATCGAGTACACGTGGGCGCGCTCGGCGCCGGCCTCGTGTGATTTTGCTATCGCGGGTCGGCATCGAGTAGCGCGAGCACGAGACTCGTTGACCATCGTTTCTCCTTTCTCTACATTGGCAGAGGTGTAAAGTTATGAAATGTCAGTTTTCCTTCATACTAGAGTACAAGTACAAGTTATTGTTATATAACTTACAGTGAAGGAGGAAACTTAGCAGTAAATTTAAAACAATATAATATTTATTACAGACATGGAGAAAAATATATTATTTTTTATAATAGCGCTGGGACAAACTCGACATATGAGATTTTTACTATTTGAAATAGTACTTTTTATGACTGCTAAAAAATAATAAAAATTACTATTTCAAATAGTAACATTTGCTACAAAAATAATAAAAATTATTATTTAAAAAGAAAAATTTGCTACGAAAATCATGAAAATTACTGTTTCAAACAGTAAAAATCCCACATGTCGAGTGTGTCCCAGCGCTATAAAATAATAAATTTTCTTATAAACACAGTGATGTTTACAAATAAATTTTTCTCAGTGTGGATTTTTTCCTAATTCAATGGTATGTGACAATAATTAAGTATCACTTGTTAATATCACTTGCAAACCATACATATCAAATCATGAAAAGGACAATTTGGATAATTTCAACTCAGGCGTCGTTCATGTCAACACGCTAGTGTACTTATAGTGTGTATGGGTGATCTGGGGTACGCCAATAGTATTTAAACCATGTAAATAACGGCTCAAATATATTTATTTATTTATTTTATTTATTTAACCAGAAAAGTTACAATGCAGTTTACAAAGTAAAATCTATTAGAGGTAAACATTGTTACCTGTACAATAGTCTGGTTGCATACAACTAATACTATATCTATAACTTAAAACTAACAGATTACTCATTCGAGTAACATAAACATTTTCAAAAACTTTATTTCATTTAACAATTTATATATTCTATAAATAAAATCCGCCAAAACGTAATATTATAATCTTCATTTTTCCAAAAGTAAACAGTGAAAATGATATGAAGTTGTGCGTAATGTTACAATTAAATGTTATTATCGAAAGAGCTTTTGTTTTAATTTGTACTTAATTGTACTCTTCTTATAATTTAAAATTTTGAGATCATTAGGCAATTCGTTAAATACCCTATATATATATTTGAATATATTTGAAGCAGAAAAGTTCTTTTTTGTTTTAAATAGTAATATTATGTATATAAATATATCTTTTTCAATATATCTATGTTAAACAGATATGATCTGTAAATTTTGTTATTATTAGCATAAAATGAAATTAACAATCCAATCCGTATTAATACATTGATTTACAGCTAAAAAATATGGCTAAATCGAGGATAAAATATAGCTCCATTTTTAGCTAAAAAATATAGCTATATTTTCACCATTCAATCTACCTATATTTCCATTCAATAATAAATTTATAGGTGTTTTTACAAGTGAAAAATTAACTAAATTTTTACCTATTAGTAACTGGAAATTTCCATGCCACTAAATATATAACTGGATTTCCAGTTATTCATAGGTGGATTTTAGCTAAATTTCCAGTTGTTTATAGGTCGTAATCGTTTACTTAGATTTACAGCTAAAAATTTAACTAAATTTTCAGATAAAAAATACAACTAAATATCCAACGAAATACAGCTGTATTTCAGGTCGATATAGCTATATTTTTAGCTGTTTTTAGCTATTTTTTAGCTGATTTTTTTTAACAGGGATAGTTTACCTCTATTAAGTAGAATTCCACTAAGTAAAGAACGCCTCAAGCACTGGTCATTATTTGTAGAATCTTTACAATTTATTTGTTTACAAAAAGACATCACACATGGTCAATTAAATCATGTCGATGCAATTATTCATAGTTTTGTATCTGAAGTTGAATCTCTGTATGCTTTGAAAGCCATGAGGTATAGCGTTCATCAAATGTTACATATACCCAAAAGTATTGCAAATTGGGGACCACGATGGGCACATTCGGCCTTTGTATTCGAATCGGCTAACTGCAAATTATTACAAGCTATTCATGCTGCTAATGGCGTAATTTTACAAGTAGTAAGGCATGTAAATATTTACAGATTTATTCAAAAATTAGAACAAATTGTTTATCCGAATTGCTCAGAAGTTGTAATTGAATACTGTGAAAATTTAGTTTCGAAAAATTGTAAAAATATGGTGAAAACCGCTGCTCGTACATACTTTGGAAATGAGATAATCGTTGAAACACATTATGTCCAAAATTTTAGAATTTCAAGGTCATCAAAAATATTTTTGAAAATGGTGTATGAAAGATGTTTATTTACCTCGGCAAGAAAAATTAATGTACGTTCACGTAATAATTTTGTTCAATAAAAAAATAGACAATTTGTACAAATTATTGATTTTTTAGTGGATCTTGATAATGAAAACGAAATAATCATGTGCAATTTAATTGAAACGCGACAAAATAGATATTTAAATACAGTAAATGACATAATTACTTTATCAAATGAAATTAGTGCGATCCCGCAGCTCAAATTGATAAAGTTTGCGTATATCTAGAAGATAATAACTATGCATGTATCATTCCGATAGTAAATTTATTTTGGTATTAAAGAAACAAATGTGAATATGCTTGATATTTTTTTGTAAAATTTTTATGTTATATTTTGTAACATTTTGTAAATATCTTGTAATTAATAAAAATTCCTTCGAGAAAACTACATTTTTTTCAATATTTATAGTACTTACATAATTTTTCAAATTATATATAAATCGTGATAATATTTAAGTGCAAATTTTATTAGATAAATTAATTATTAAAAAAAATCTAAATATTGATTATTAGTACGTATAATAGTACGTACAATAGTACGTACAACAGTATGTACAAAAATGCATATTTTACTACGTATTAAAAAACTAACTAAAATCGGTTCATTTTAGGATATTTATTTATACATATTTTTATACGTACTATAGTGTCACTTTTGTACATACAATAGTACATACTATTATACGTACAATTGTACGTACTATTATACGTATGATAATGCGTAGTGCTAAAGAAAATGGAAAACTCCCAATTAACTGTACTCGAGGACTAGCTACTTATTTACAGCCAGAAGAGGAAACCCGCATAGCTACATGGATACTCAACAAAGCCAAATTAGGTTTTCCTATGCATCTCAATCAAGTTAAAGATGCTGTGCAAAAAGCTTTAAGCGATTCCAAAAGAGAAAAAGTACTATTCAAGAATAACAGACCTGGTGATAAATGGCTATCATTATTTTTGAAGCGATATCCAGAAATTGGAAAGAAAAATACAGAGATTCTTGAAAGAAGTCGAGGGGCTGTAACAGAGGAGAATCTAAGAGACTGGCATAGAAAATATAAAAGTTATCTGTCAGAAAATGGATTTGACAGTATTTTACTTAAATCTGGAAGTATTTTTAATGCTGGTCAAGTCTGTTCAAAATAATTATGAAGTGAGTGCTGGTGATGATAAAAGTACGCTGACAGTATTATGAGCTTTCTATGCTTCTGGTGCAAAAGTTCCTCCGGTGATTATATGACCCTACAAAAGGTTACCACCACACATTGCAGATTTATAGTACCATCGGAGGTATTAGAAAGTCAGATTCAAGATGGATGACAGCAGCTGCATTTTATGAATATGTACTCGTAGTAAATATTTGTTGCTCATGGTGTATCAAAAGTAATGTGGAATTCGTAATATTATTTTTCCTCGATGGTCATGTTTCTCATATGACCTTAGAATTTGAGTGAATTTTGTGTGAATAAAAAAAATTATCTTGTACGCATTGTATCCTTACTCATCACACATTATACAGCCATGTTATGTTTCTATTTATAAACCATTGAAGGTAAAATGGATACAAGAAGTAACCGAGTATAAATTTGAAATAGATAAACCTATAACTAAATTTACTTTTTCTTTGATATTTGAAAAAGCATTTAATAAAGTAACTGAAGACTCAATCAAAAGTGGATTTAGGAAATGTAGATTGTTTCCATTTAATGATGATGCTATCGACTATACAAAATGCATCTCAGCGCGAAGAAAGACAATTTTTCCAGCATCTGAATTAAATTCTACAAATGAAGTGTAACATATGATGATTTTACTTCTGTAAACAAATTATGTTGATTATTTATTTTTGACTATTAATATTACATGAAAGGATTCAATTTAGTAATTTATATTTATTTAATTTTTTATTTTGCAATTAAATTGTTTAACAAATGTAATTAACATAATAAATAAAAACTGTATTTATTTAATCCGTTAACCTACTTATTTCATCTGTGATTTACCCTGTAATTTAGTAGTTCATCTACTGGAAAGAGACCATTCATCTACTGGAAGAGTCGTTCATCTACTGGTATTTTGGGGTGTTCTCTATTTTATTATTATTATTAATTAAGCTATCTTGTTTTCCGACTTCCAATTTGATTTATGAAAATTTAATGAAAATTAAACCATTAAACTCATTTTTTATACTTAATACAATAAGAGAAATATTATTTAAACGCGATTAAACACACAGTTCAATTTAAGTGTTCATCTACTGGGCGATTCACCCTATTGTAATCGGACGCCTTGTTTATTTCGTTCTTTCATATTCGTACGTGTATCCACATGTAACAAATGTAAAGAATAACTTTTTATGAGAAAGGATAATTACGTATAAAAAAAAAAAAAAAAACAAAAAAAAATCTACAATTCGATAATTACGTATATTTCATAGCGACAGATGGTACGCCGTGTGATAAAGGCGCATTACAATTATCGAAACGAAAAGAACTACCGCATTATTCACATTTAAATCCCGGAGACATTCAAACTACAAACAAAAATCATAAATTACATTTTGCACTTATTATTAGAGAAGAAATGCCTGTAAGTACTACGGAAGTAATGAACAATATGACTACGACTTTGAAAGTTCTGTAGTCAATAATTATTAAGGAAAATTTACGCTCTATTAGCATAGCAAAGAGTGATAGTATTGAAAATATTTTATGCAAAGAAATTATTTTCAAAATGAGAAATATTTTAAAAGGATTACCTTTGAAAATTATTATATATAATGGATTAATAAAATACGTTCGAGAGAAAGATCGCGGGAAAATAATTGAGAAAATGCATGATTCAGCTGTTGGAGGATGCAAAAGGGTAAACAAAACTTATAAGAGAATCAAACAAAAATATTTTTGGTAAAACATAAAAAATGATGTTCAAAATTATATTTGAAAGTGTTTAAATTAAAAAAACTTTTGAGAGTAAAAACTAAGTAACCTGTGATTATTTAGTCTTGATATAGTGGATCCTTTCCCAGTATCAAAAAACGGTCATAATAACATTTTAACTATTCAATGTAATTTCTCTAAATATTGTTTAGCAATCCCTTTAAGGGGCGTAACCGCCGAGTCTGTAGCTGATGCATTTATAAAAAGGTTCATTTGCATTTTTGGTTCTCCAGTAACGATTTTCACAGATCAGGGATCAAATAATATGAGTATTCTAATGAGAAAAGTTGCAAAGAAATTCCGTATTAAACAAATTAAAACCACAGCATATCATCCGCAGATAAATGGATCGCTCGAAAGATCGCATCACTCGCTGACCGAATACATGAAAATGTTTATCGAAAGCAATACTTGGGATGAATGTCTCGAATTAACGACTTTATGTTATAACACAGCAGCGCATGAAGGGCATAAATTTACGCCTTATGAGTTAATATTTGGTAGACTAGCACGATTACCTTCGAGTGAACCACTTGAACCCGAAGAGCAGCCATTAACATATAACGATTATATTACTAAATTAAATAATCAATTACATAACATCAAAAATATTGTGCGAGAAAAACTAATTGAGGCTAAATATAAATCTAAATATTATTATGACAAGAAAACAAATTTTAAAGAATTTAAAGTGGGTAATAGTGTTTGACTATTAAAAGGAGGCAAACCATATAAACTAGCTAACCAATATGAAGGGCCATATACGATTGTTGAAATAATTAATGATAAAGGTAACTTAAAATAAAGATGAATAATAATAAAACAAAAATAGTTCATTTCTTGTGATTAGGGGAATGGACTTCAACGAACGAGTTATTGTTTAAAAATTGATATATTTTAATCCAACGTTTCGAGGGTTATTTTACCCTCCTCTTCAGGGCTACAATTAAAAGAGAAAACTGTCATACAATGGAATGTAAACGACGAGAACATACTCTTAAAATGTAAAAAACAAATACCTTATGCTATCAAATTTTAACGCACAATAACGTCGTTAAAGTCAATCGCTATTGTAGTTGTTATACATGTGTGTAAAAACCGGTTGGACCAAAGTGCTAAAAAATTTTTTTATTGAAAGATCAGTGAAAAACAGAACGTAGTAAAAAAAACAAATAATACTTATAAAGAAACAGAAAACTCACATCCTTCCTTTCGTCTCACTTTCATTGTTGCTACAAGGATACTTGTAATCGATGGCACTTGGAGCAACACTGAAGAAGCGATATCAAATTCGAAAATTAGCCGATATTTAAAAGATGGCAAAGGAAGGGGGAGGCGTTTAAGTGGGAGAGAACCAGCGAGACTCTCACACGGTTAGAATAGGGAAGCATACCTGTAGGAAGTCAGCGGGGCTTCGCTACACTGGCACTAAGGCTAGTATAGACCAGCGTCGCTTATGCCACCTCTCTACATCATACTACCCGGATATGTGCGGACGAATTTTAGTCGTGTGGAAGGAAAGGTGGAGGCAACCGAACAGATATGTGTGAATGTTAGGAAGCGGTACAATATTTTTTTATTAAATCTATTGTTTTTTTGTAGGAAGTCTTAAGGAATTGCGTGTCTTCTATGTGGTTTAGTGTGTTTTCATGGTAGTACATGTTAAGCATCTCTGAAAATGACCGTTTGAAGAAATTAGTTTCATTATCTAAAATTTTTACTTTTTAGAAATCTATAGTGTGACCAGTTTTTTCTGCGTGTACGGCTAAAGCGGCATTACTTGCGCAATTCTTACGGCTCTTACGTGTTCGTAGGTCCGTTTTTTGAGTTTTCTCTTACTCATGCCAATATAAGTCGATAAGCAATCTTTACAATCAATTTTGTAAACAATCCCATAGGTATCTGAATTTTTTAGGCGGTCTTTGCATAATCTTATTACGTTACTAAATTTGTTGGTTGTTTTGTTAATCGGGACCAAGTTGTGCCTCAGTAAGATGTTATTGATTTTGGGTATGAGGTGTTTAATGTACGGAAGAACTACTTTGTCTTTTAGCAGAATGGCGCGTCTGCTAGTTAGGTTTTCATGGCGGAATTTTGGATGTGAGAGTTTAATGGATTTGTCAACTAAATTATAAATTATGGCTATTTTTTTTTGTGATTGGGGGTGGTGAGAGAGGTAACTGATATAACAACTGCAATAGTGATTGACTTTAAGGACGTTATTATGCGTTAAAATTTGATAGCGTAAGGTATTTGTTTTTTACATTTTAAGATTATGTTCTCGTCGTTTACATTCGATTGTATGACAATTTTCTCTTTTAATTGTAGCCCTGAAGAGGAGGGTAAAATAACCCTCGAAACGTTGGATTAAAATATATCAATTTTTAAACAATAACTCGTTCATTGAAGTCCATTCCCCTAATCACAAAATATTACTACGAACGTCTCATTTTCAAAATTACTTGGCATATGGACAAAAATGCCTACAAACACACATAGCTACAATTTAAACGGTGCATTAGATCAACTTGGCACCGCTGCTTCTATTTCGACAATGTCAATCTTTGACAGCTTGGGACCATCCATTTCTGACAAGAACGTGAAGTTTTCGGAAATTCTCAACCTCATAAAACAACACTCTGACTCTGATGCTAAACAAAAATTTGTAAGTTTGACCAAAATGCTAAGAAATTTCGCTCTCCACGAAAGTCAAAAACAGTTTTTAATTAAGTGCAGAAATCATGACGTCTTTTCTCATCATATTCAGAATACTTGTAAGTCTTTGCTCAACATCTCCTTTTTTAGTAACCGAACAAAACGAAAAACCCTCTATTTATCCGAGTATCTAAACAAAAAAATTCTAAACTTTGAAATAACAGACATCCACATACACATCAATTCCCTAAAACAACAGATAGATTCCACTAAGGCTGTTTTGTCTAGTCTCACTTCCGACAAGTTCGTTTTGGCATTTTTAAACAATTACAATCATACACTTAACTTTCTTACGCGAAAACTGACCGTTACACATGACAACAAGTTCAGCCATTTGTTACTTCCAAACAATAACATCTCAAAAAGGGAAACCAAAACACGTAACGTACAACACAACTCTAACATTATAACCAATCAAAATAATAACGATGACTATCAGGATAACATAAGAGACACCAAAGACAAATGGTTAGTCAACCTTTCACATACACAACTACCGACTTTCGCTGTTGACACTCTGTGTCTTGGCGAAAAATTCAATTTCACGGTCCATTTAGACAAACCAATTACTTTCGATTACATCAAAGACATCGAGAGCAGCATCTGCACTAACGAGATTAGTAACAAAGCTAGAGAGGACGTTATCAACACATTTAATACATTCATAAAAAATAATAACAAACGACACATAAGCACCGCAGACAAAACAATAAAACAAAACCTAGAAAAAACCAAACAATTCCTAAAAGCCAACCCAGATATCTTTATCACTAAAGCTGATAAAGGAAACGTTACTGTAGTTTTAAACAAAACTGAATTCGTACAAAAAGTTGAACTTGCTCTATCTGATACCAACTATTACTCTGAAATCAAAAAATCACCATTAAGTAAATTGCAGAAAAATATCAAAGGCTTGATAGATAACTGGAGAAGAAAAGGTGTTTTCGACACCGACGACAGTTTTTCCTGCGTATCATGCGCTGAGATTTAGCAAACCAATCTCGCTAGAGCATACGCTTTAGTTAAAATACATAAAGTAGGCAATCCCATACGTATAATCGTTTCAGCCATTGGCAGCCCCACTTACGCCCTTGACAAAAGTTTAGTCTTACTCTTTAATAGACATTTTCCTCGTCCGAATTCCACAATAAAAAACAGTTTAGATCTCAAAAAAGTCACTGACAACTTAGTTGTTTCCGATGACTTCGAACTCTCTTCCTTCGATGTTGTATCTCTTTTCTCCAATATTCCTTCCAATCTTATCCTCCAAGCTATCACAAAAAAATGGAAGTTCCTTAAAAATAAAATAAACTTGTCAAGAGCGGAGTTCCTAGAAGGTATCAGTTTGTTACTCGATTCAACCTATTTGCAATTTAATAATAGGTTTTACAAGCAAATTATGTGAGCTCCAATGGGTTTCTGCACCAGTCCATGGTTTGCAGATATCACTTTGGAACTTTTAGAATCATCCTGTCTGAGCACACACAAAAATGATATACTACTATTTAAAAGAAACGTTGATGATTGTTTTCTAATCACAAAAAAAGATAAAACAGATGAGATTCTTTCCTCTTTTAATAGCTATAATGAACATTTACAATTCACTATAGAACGAGAAAGCAATAATAGCATAAGTTTTTTAGACGTCAAACTCATCAAAACCGAAAATAATAGCATAATAACAAATTGGTACCGCAAGAACACTTCCTCTGGTCGTTATATCAGTTTCCTCTCTCACCACCCCCAATCACAAAAAATAGCCATAATTTATAATTTAGTTGACAAATCCATTAAACTCTCACATCCAAAATTCCACCAGGAAAACCTAAATATTGTTAAACATTTCCTCCGTTGCAATTCCTATCCTGAACATATCATCAATAATTACATAAAAAAGAGATTAAAAACTTTTGAAAATCCACCAACTAACTTAACTAAGGTGAAACGCCCTATAGCGGGACAGCATTTTTTGTTATCGTGGATTTCGCCATTTTAAATGAAACATAATTATTTTTTAAAAGCTTTAACACAATATTCAAATTATTTAAAGTAATTTTCATTAAAAAAAGAAAAAACATTTTTGAACTGATATTTTAATTGTATTAACAAAAATAAGTCTAACCTATAGTTGGACCACACACACACACACACACACATACACATATTGAATTCAAACTACGCTAATACCTGGACAGAAGTGCAACCTATACCGGGACAAATTAAATTTAAATGCAATTATATTGGCAAATTGAACTTTATTGAATCATTAACTTCAATTATACATCGAAATATAATATTTAACAGTAAATAAACAAAAATTGAAATCCTTTCTTGTTTAATTGGCATTTTTTGTTGCAAAACAAGCATTTAAAGACATGATAGTTTTTTCTCCAGATCGTCTAATTGTGTGCATAATTTTGTTTTCTCTTCTTTGATTTCATCTCAATTTTCTTTAATTGTTTTAGACCTTATTTTTTTTACATTATCGTTAATTTTTAACTTAATGTGTTTAATTTGTTGGCTAATTATCTTTTTTCTTTTCTGTAACTGGTTATTGATTTTTTGTTCTTTTCCTTTTTTTTTCTTTGTTCCTCTCTCTCTTTCCTACTTTTTTGACAAATTTTCTTCTTTTATAACTCTTTTTTCTTACTCTTTTATTCAAAACATTCAATTAAATCTTCTACAACGGAGGCTCCAAGTATATCATTTTTATTATTTTTCGTTCTAGGTATTTTTAAACTAGGAACAGGGAAACTATCTTTCATATGACATATCCCTCTATAAAAAATGCATCCTTGGCATGGTCGACGCCATGTTGCGATGCCATGTTGATTTTTTTCTCGAATATCTCGAATATCTCGAATATGTCGAAATCTCGAATTTTTTGGTGCATGCGCAAATGCCCTATAGAGACTTAGGGAGTCTCTACAACCGTGCAGCGCGCGTGTGTGCGCTCGCCTTGTATAAGGTATACCTATATATAGGAGAGCGCTATATATAGGTATACCTTATACACGGGAGGGCATATGCACGCGCAAAGTTATAGAGACACCCTTAGAGTTATGGTGGAATGGTATAGAGATAGCCAGATAGCGCATCTGTTGTGAGCGGGAAAATATGATATATATTAATTGATAGAAATTGATAATCAATTAATAAATCGATGAAAAATTTTTATTTAAAAAAAAAATATTTATTCATTGCTTGATCAAAAAAGTAATATTGGTAAATTTTGAATTAATTTTCTACGTTATATTTGTACATACATATTTTTTATATAGGGAATGTTTTTTTTAAATGGTTTTAGAGGGACTTTTATAAATAAATAGAGTTATGTTTATATTATTTTTTTTTTATTTTATTGTTTTTTAGCAGACATGTAAATTTATATCTATTTTGATTCCCCTTAGAGGAAGCTTTGCAACAAAAATTGACAAATTTTGTCGGTGACAAAAATTTTCGAGAAAAAAATGTTCAAAAAGATAGTTTAAGGCGATAATGTTGAAATTTGTCGATTTTGAGAAAATTGTGTGTGTGTGTGTGTGTGTGTGTGTGTGTGTGTGTGTGTGTGTGTGTGTGTGTGTGTGTGTGTGTGTGTGTGTGTGTGTGTGTGTGTGTGTGCGCGTGCCTGCGTGCGTCGTGCGTGCATGCGTGTGTGTGTGTGTGTATGTGTGTGTGTGTGGGTGGGTGGGTGGGTGGGTGGGTGTGTGTGTGTAAACACTCGATATCTCGAAAACCATTTCATCTATTTTCGTCGGACAAAGCTTATTCTCTTGGTCCTGAAAAAATACTCGGTTTTAATTTTTTATCGATTTTCTTTTTTTTTATAACCAAAAAATCTTTAAGGGGCTAGACACCTTTTTTCTCTGAAATAAGAAGTCACATTTTAATACATAAATGTAAACTAATTATTTCATACTTTTTACATATAAAAGTGGGTATATTTACCTTACCTTAAAACTTTCTCCGATGGGCCTTTTATATGGTCCAGAAACATAGTAATCGATGAAACAAGTTTTTTCACTAACCGTAAGCTTTGAAATTTTCCTGTGGATGGATTGACTCCAGATTTGAACTAAATTACTCCTGAATAGTATAATTCTCATATGAGTGTAGGGATTTTATATCTAATGAGAAAAAAAAAATTGTGCTGTTTTTCAAGAGTTTTTTTTTTATTATTTTAAATTTTTTATATTTTTTCATTATTTTTCTGATGTAAACATTTTTTCCGACATTTAATTCTAAATTTAAAAAGGCAAAGTGAAATAAAAAGGCAAGGTAAAAAGTAATGATCAAGTAATGAATAATATGTTTAACATTATTAAACACAGAAAACAGATATTTTCATAATTATGTTATTGTTTATCTATCTTAGTGGCAATTTTACTTATTGAACAAAATCACAACATAAAAAAGCTTATTATTTAAATGAAATTGAACTTGATTAATCTTTATCATTGTAGTGACATTCTGATACTATAGAATTGAATGAACCTTTAAATTTGTTAAAGCAGGAAACTATGGAATGGAATGAATCACTAGAACTAAATTCAAAAGATAAAGACAAATCATATATTAAAATAACAAATACTTCTTCATACATACATTTTTTGGTCAATAAAACTATAACATAGCTTGATAAAAAACATCGTAATGTTTAAATGAATTCAAAATAAGTGCATTAAGGTTGTATTGGCCGTAAGGTCTCATTTAAAAATTTAAGACAAATATTTTGGTCGTATAATTTGTCGAAAACACTAATATTCTACAGTACTAAGAGTAAACAAATATGTAAAATGTTTTTTAGAACTATGAAGAAAACTTTACATCGGTTTTAGAACATTGTATTGCTCATTTCTTTCACTTTTTAGTATGACTGTACGCCTTATTACACAGTTTTTATGCTATAACTTTAAGATGATGTGAAACCCTAATTTCAATATTTTTAAATCAAAATTCAAACGTTTATTTGGAAAAAGACGGCTGTCGAGCGGTCCGTACACGTAAAAACTATATTCAGGAATTTTTTTGAGTGATTTTATTAGTATTTTCATTAGTTATGCTCGTTTGAAAAGTAGGTCAAATGCAGATTCCTATACTTACAGACAGTACGGTTTTTATTTAATTAAATAAATTCTCATCATTTTTTTGGACAAACACGTTTGTCAAGCGCTCCGTATATGTAAATACTAAACTCACAATTTTTTTTGGATGATTCTATTGGTATTTTCTAGAGACGTGCTCGTTTGAAAAATAACGTCGGTACATCCCCTGTGAGTGCCAGCCGTTACCGACGATTACAGGGACCCGTTTTTCTCATTCAATTTTGAATTTTAAGAAAATATCGCTCTGGTACGTTGTAGTTGACTATCAAATCTATAACGTGTCAGAGAGATTTTTTGTCAAAATTCAAAATTGAATGAGAAAAACGGATCCCTGCCATCGTCGGTAACTGTGGGGCCTCGCATCGCCTTAGTACTAGCTCGCAAAAGCAATTCATTTCAATTGCAATCGATTATAAAGGTTTTCTTTTACGTATACACAAATTTACAAGAACTAAACACTATTTTTTCAACTTAATTTTTTCAATAACTACGACGAGTCTAGCCACATTCAGAGAATCTCCATAAGAACCCACGTTAATTTTAAACTACAATATCTCGAAAACTAGCACGCAAATCATATTTAAATTTGGCAGAGACGTTTATAATGATATTATTGATCTACTGACGAAACTTTATTGATCTGACATTATTTTTTACATATAGCCCATACAACCTTAAATAATGAATTGAATAATAACATTTCTCTTGTAAATAAAAAAGAAACCGTTCATCAATTATGCAGCTTCTTTTGTAACTTAAAAAAACAATCAATAAACGCGAAGCGCGCGTGTCGAACTTTAGTATGTTTAAAGTTTTGGCATCTAAAACAAAAATATGGATATAAATTTATACTTTTCTAAGTAATGAAATAACTATAAGTATATATAGAAATATAATTACTGTCAGATAGTGGTAACTGTTCTGTTTTACTTGTTATTACGTTCACTTTATAATACATGAAATATCAAACAAAATGATAGATTGACATAGATAAAATTTTAAGATTAGTTCTAGTCAGGTTACAAATACTGTAAAAAAGTTTAAAAAAGTAGAATTCCTTCCAATTCTTCGAAGCGATGAAAAATAAAAGTCTACGGTGAACCACTACTTTTTCTTTAATATAAAATAAAGAAAATGTTGTTGTGCTTTTATAATGCAGCTTAAGGCGGTCTCACACCTAAAGGCCTTTCTAGCCAAAATTACTTAAAAAAATGGTAAGAAATATTATTTTGATAAAATAATGAAAATATATTGTAAATATAACTTATTTTGAATAAAATGACAAAAACTGATTTTTTTGCAATAATTTTTTCCATTTTTTTTTTTAATTTTTAGGGTTTTTAGCATGGAAAAGGTACTTTTACATAAAAACCTTAAAATTGCAACTCTTGGGCCCATAACTACATAAATTAGGAACAATTTGCACTTTGTCCCATGAAAATCCATCATGCGGTCCCAGAGAGAGATTACGACCAGCTGTTTTTCTTGAAAATGCTATAACTGAGGATAAAATGAGTTTAAGGACCTCTGCCTTGGCTCAAAATAAGTTAATTTACAATATATTTTCATTATTTCATTATAATAATATTTCTTACCATTTTTTTAGGTAATTTTGGCCAGAAAGGTCTACAGGTGTAAGACCGACTTAAATTATAAAATTGTCCTCCTTTTTAAATAAATATTTAAATATTTATTTATTAATATTTATTTTTTATTTATTTATTTAGAAAGAGAACAATTTTCTAATTCAAGCTACATTACAAAAGCCCAACGACATTTTCATTAGTTTATATTAAAGAAAAAGTATGTTCACCGTAGACTTTTATTTTTCATCGCTTGGAAGAATTTTAAGGAATTCTAGTTTTTTAACCTTTTGTAGAGTATTTGTAAGCTAACTAGGACTAATCTTAAAATTTTATCTATGTCAATCTATTATTTTTTTTTTATATTTCATGTATTATATTGATGAAGAATTTTAAGTAGGCTATATATTAAATGTTAAAAGTTGAGTTTTGGAGTGAATAGCATCCTTAACATCACAAATTAGATTTTATATAAATAAGTTTATAATCTGAAAAAATACTTTTGTTAAGAGTTATTTTGACATAGATAATTTCCTTGCACTTACAGTTTTAATACAACTTACCTTCTAACTACTTTTGAGGTTATGTTTTTGAAGCTGCTAATTTTCACAGTTGTTACAGCACTAGCCAAGACTATTCAGATACATACTAATTAATAATTTATTTAAGTTATTATTTACGTACAATTACTTCAATAATTGTACTATTTCTGTAGAAAAGCCTAGCTGTCGTGTCCCGGTATGGAACACTCGTATTTCAAAATAGCTCTATAGTTGGACATGGAATATTTTAATACATAATTATAATTTAAGTTCTGTTTACTTCCTAATTTATTTCAAAATATGAATATTTTGATATGTGATCATTATTTTTTGACTTTGGGGTTAAATTATGTCTTTTTTCTTATAAAAGGTCAAGCTATAAAAAATACATGATTTGTATGAAAGTAGACTACTTTAAATGTGATTTGGAGGTAAACTTTTAATTTATTTTATAGTTTAAATTAATATTTAAATCAAACAATATTCACGCCTACTTGTAGCTAAGACCTTGCAATATTTAAAATAATTATCTTACTGCTTAAACATTTATTTTACTATGAGAATTTAACTGTCTAGGTATAGGCATCACTTTTAGCTTGTCCCGACTTAGGGCATTTCACCTTAGCAGACGCGCCATTCTGCTAAAAGACAAAGTAGTTCTTCCGTACATTAAACACCTCATACCCAAAATCAATAACATCTTACTGAGGCACAACTTATAAGATTATGCAAAGACCGCCTAAAAAATTCAGATACCTATGGGATTGTTTACAAAATTGATTGTAAGGATTGTTTATCGACTTATATTGGCATGAGTAAGAGAAAACTCAAAAAACGGACCTACGAACACATAAGAGCCGTAAGAATTGCGCAAGTAATTCCGCTTTAGCCGTACACGCAGAAAAAACTGGTCACACTATAGATTTCTAAAAAGTAAAAATTTTAGATAATGAAACTAATTTCTTCAAACGGTCATTTTCAGAGATGCTTAACATATACTACCATGAAAACATACTACACCACATAGAAGACATGCAATTCCTTAAGACTTCCTACAAAAAAACAATAGATTTAATAAAAAAATATTGTACCGCTTCCTAACATTCACACATATCTGTTCGGTTGCCTCCACCTTTCCTTCCACACGACTAAAATTCGTCCGCACGTATCCGGGTAGTATGATGTAGAGAGGTGGCATAAGCGACGCTGGTCTATTGTCTATACTAGCCTTGGTGCCAGTGTAGCGAAGCCCCGCTGACTTCCTACAGTCATGCTTCCCTATTCTAACCGTGTGAGAGTCTCGCTGGTTCTCTCCCACTTAAACGCCTCCCCCTTCCTTTGCCATCTTTTAAATATCGGCTAATTTTTGAATTTGATATCGCTTCTTCAGTGTTGCTCCAAGTGCCATCGATTACAAGTATCCTTGTAGCAACAATGAAAGTGAGACGAAAGGAAGAATGTGAGTTTTCTGTTTCTTTATAAGTATTATTTGTTTTTTTTACTACGTTCTGTTTTTCACTGATCTTTCAATAAAAAAATTTTTTTGGCACTTTGGTCCAACCGGTTTTTACACACATATATATATTTGTATAACAACTACAATAGCGATTGACTTTAACGACGTTATTATGCGTTAAAATTTGATAGCATAAGGTATTTGTTTTTTACATTTTAAGATTATGTTCTCGTCGTTTACATTCGATTGTATGACAATTTTCCCTTTTAATTGTAGCCCTGAAGATGAGGGTAAAATAACCCTCGAAACGTTGGATTAAAATATATCAATTTTTAAACAATAACTCATTCGTTGAAGTCCATTCCCCTAATCACAAAATATTACTACGAACGTCTCATTTTCAAAAAAAATAGTTCATGTAAATCGTTTAAGAATATAGTTCAGGAAAGGTAATAAAAAAAAGAAAAATAAATAAATAAATAAATCGTAAATAAATCAATATTTAGAAAATAAGTATGCATTAATATTTGTGGTATGTAAGATACTTAGGAAGAATTTTAGAAACGTTAGTTAGTATATGTTCTTTCTTTTGCAGCATCATGAATCTAACACGTCTACTGCTCCTTAGCGGAGTTTCGATATTAACTCTCTCAAAATATATAATAATCAATAAAACTCTCGAAATAGATGTCACGTCGGAACCGGGATTATTATTATTCGAGAAGCGGCAAAATGTTAATTTTATACGCGAGTCTTGGAAAATCTTAATTTGTTTAGACTCAAATAAACTAAAAGACAGATTGAGCAAAATCAAGGAAAAATTTACCTACACCTTTAGAAAAGATTATTTTAAATATATCCAAAAATTTCTTTAAAGGAAATTCAAATACAACTAACTCAAGTACGCTAAGTAGACGTAAGGCTCCATCGGCCGTTATCCGACTTTTCAGTGATCCCGCTGTGAAGCGATGAAGCCAAAAATCTTTTATAATGACATTTAACACCTTCAGTGCTATACGAGTCATGATATATTAGTCGTACTATTTTTTCAAACTTTGATATTTAATCACCCGCACAATTCAGTATCGCGCAACAGATCTCGAACTCCGTATCACTCCAACCGACAAAAGGAGTAGCTATCTCTGTAAGGGCCAATAAGAGCCTATATCAAGTTATAAACCGAATCTCATAGGGTCTTTGCGAGCTACCCTCGCAGGGGGAACGGTGGCTACCCGGTTATCTCTCAAATCATTGCTTAAGTAATTGCTCAAGCAATTACATAAGTTATTACTTAACAATTATCTTCAACATTTGAGTAAAGAGTTAAGCAATTGCTTAAGTTGTTGCTTCAAATATTACTTAAACAGTTGGTTAAGTAATTACTTAAATAACGAGCCAAAAATGTAAGTAATAATTCCAGTAATTGCTGAAGTAATTTCTTAAGTTATTACTTAATTTTTCTTGATAAGTCCATAAGTTATTACTTAAGTAATTTCTCAAGTAATACTTAAGTTTTGAGTTTTACAAACAAAATACGATCTCGAGTTAAGTGGTATGGTACAAAATTTAGCCTTTTATTTACGTATGAACCGATATTTTACTCAAACAAACGTATAAGTTACTTTTGAGGTTTGTTTTATCTTAAAAAGAAGAAAACAGCAAAAATATAAAAAAGGTTAAGAATAAGAAGAAAACTTTTATTGCAATAAATGAGATAAGGATAAACTAAAGAGGACTTTTATTTGTGAACATGTAAGTAATTTTGAAGTATAGGTATTGAGGTTAATTTTTTCAATTTCTTTTCCTACCTCATAAAGCAAACTTTGTAAAAATAAAAATTTTTTGGCCTGTAAAAAAAAATCGTATACGCAACACGGGGATAAAGAGGACTACTCACAGAGCACATGGTTGGCGTCCTTGCCTTCGGCTCGGGTGGCAATTTGCGCGTGCTCTGGACTGGCCAACTCTTTACCTCCCTAGTTGCGTAATATACTACAAGTTAAGTTAAAAACATAAAATAGTACATTGTGCAACAAGGAGAGAAAAGAAGCTATTTCTAACGAGGATGAGGTGTTCTGCATGAGCGAGTGCTGAAAATACCTCACCCGAGTCTGAAATTTCTTCTCGTGTTACACACACGGAAAAAAATTTAGGATCTCCAGACCTCCGGTAATTTATGACGAATTTGGAATTAAGGCGTATCCAAAGTTGAACCTGTAAGAATCCAATATCTTCGGAGTCTTCACGATTCAAAAACGTATGTTCTGAACTCCAATTCGGTCATCCCCAGACTCCGAGATTTTCGGTATTGTAGCGATTCCACTTTGGACGTCTGAGGCCCCCATCTCTGGTATCGTGGCGCGACAGCGTTGAGAGAAGGGGAACGGTCCGCATTTGCGCGCGTTTTTCTCATATATATATATATATATATATATATGCGTTTCATCATTATATATCAAAGTATTATTATAGTATAATATAGCACACACGTTTTGAACCGTTTATATATATTATATTATTATATTTATGAAGCGGCGCGCGTGAAATACGTCCGAATGTATAGTCGACCCGCCGAGATACCAAGAATGGGGGCCGAGGACTCCATCGGGCGGATCCCGACAGTACCGAAAGTCTCGGAGTCCCCGCCATTCCAACATGGCATACACATAATCCCATTTTGAGATCTGTACACAACCGAAATTATTGGAGTCCACGCAATTCAATTTGGAAGTGACTACATTCAATTTTGGACGCGTACACATACGGTATTTTTTGGATTTCTGTTAATTCCATACCTCCGACATCCCAGGCTTCCAAATTTTTTTCCGTGCACCGTATTTTTTTTAACGAAGGCATGACAGTGCCTTCTTTACGTGTGTGAGTCGGAGAGACGATTGGGCATTTCGAGTTGCATGCAACTGAATTTGATATGTATACACAATTAACTATGCCTCCCTAAAGGGAGGTAGAAATATTCATTTCTCACCTGTTTCAGTGAAGAAATGGATATTTCTTACCACTTTCATAAAGTAGGCTCGAAATGCGAAATTCTCTCATATTTTCGCATGTGAAAAAGGCCCTATTTCATGCTTCAGTTGAGAAAAATATGTTATGATGTATATGGAATCATAATACATAGTTTTTGAAAATTTCCTACATATATATGCGAGTGAATTCTGCTAGTGGGGCACGAGTGTTCTACTTTTAATTTTCTGAAAGGTAATGCTTCTATCAGCGTTTTAAGGGGGTTATCGTGATTTTAAAATGGTTTCACTATTTAATTTTTATGTCATAAATTATTAAAATATAATACTGTAAGTACATACGGATATGAAAGGCAAATACTTTCTGAACTGAGAAAAACTATTGTGATAAAAAATTGGTAATCAAACACGTAGATATTGTTCAATAAGTAAAAAGTTACTTTCGCTATTTGCCAACTTTTTATTTTTCATTCGATTTTAATGTTTGACGTCTCATTTTGTTCCTTAAACATTTGTCTACGATCCATCCAGTCTTATATTATGAAATAATTAATATATAAGAAGGAACATGTAATTGTTTACAATTTAAGCACAACAAACTTCAAGTTCATATTGTATTGAACTGTACGCATATAAGTTAGTTACGTAAATGTGAGACAGTGAGAGAAACGATTATTCAAAAAATTCTTATGCCCAAGTAGCCGAGGGACACAGGATCAACGAATATAAAGGAATTACGTAGAGGTTCACGCTTATAAGGGACTTACATAGACATGTCACAATAAGCAAGACGATTATTTAAATAATTTTTAAACTCAAGTTTTCGTCACAAAATGATGGTTCGCTTAGCCAACAGTTAAACCAATCGTTGGCTTAAAAATTCTATAAATGTATGTACTGAGTTAATGAGCCGTTGGCCTACAGATCCTTAGTTTTCGAAATTAATAAAATAATAAATTATTCATTTGGTATACAATAAAAATAATCAAATTAATAATAATAATAATGCTATACCGAAAGTGTGAACAAAAATATTTTTATGGTAAATGAATATTTTATACACTGGGTCACGGAGGTTTCCGTCGACGTCGGACACAACGTGGAAGACGAGAAACCACCCAATCAGCATAAACATGACTAGCTCGCGATGCAATCGTAACATCGCGACGTTAGCTCAGTGGTAGAGCACGGGATTAGAATTCTCAAGATCGCGGGTTCGCGTCCTGCTCGTCGCTTATTTTTTCACTTCACTTTATTTATTTCTCACATACGTAACAACTGTTAAAAAACACTTGAATTTTAATGCACTTTTCAGCGCCATTTGTACATGAATTTTAATGTACTTGTACACGAAAAATTATTTAATGTATATTTGCATGATAATTTAAGTATTTTACCATAAATTTTACCGTAAAACTCAATTAGATACACATTAATTTTCAATTACATGCATAACTATCGTATTAATGTACATAAATACCAAATATTTAATGCACCGGTACATACATTCAATGTGCATTTGGTTTAATTTTAATTCTAAGTTTAATGTAAACTGCATTAAATTTTAAGCATAATAACATGAAATTTCAAGCAAATTCGTTTTTAGCGAATATCATGCAGATACAACATATTCAGTGTAAAATGCATGAAATTTCAAGCACAATAACAGAAAAATTCTAGCAAATTCGTTTCTAGTGAATTTATTGCAGATACAACATTTTCAATGTAAAGTGCATGAAATTTTAAGCACAATAACAAAAAATTTCAAGGAATGCAGAATCAACATTTTTAATGTAAAGTGCATTAAATTTCAAGTACAATAACAGGAAATTTCCAGCAAATTCCTTAAGGCGGTTCCCTGGAGAGCAGAGTTGATTCAACACATACTTGGAATTACACACGTAGGTCAATAAAGACATAACGAATGTCATATCCAAATTTCAGAGCATTTTATCGTTTGGCTTCTGAGTAATTGTAAAGTTACACGGATTACATGGGAGATATATCTATATATATCGAAACTGTCTCGTTATGTATCTGTTTACAATATCTAAGCAACGACATTCAAGTCAAACTTGGAATTTTATGTACACATAGAATATATAATACACTGTTAAAAGGATTTGCATTAAATTTAATGAACATGTAAATGAAGCAAATTTCAAGTAGGTAAATTAAAACCAAATTAATGAAATTACCTGAAAATAAATGTACAAATAACTGAAAATTAATACAAATCTGCATTACAATTAAGGCAAATCTGCATTACAATTAATGCAAGTTTGCATTAAAATTAATGCAGATCTGCATTACAATTAATCCACATCTGCATTACAATTAATGCAAATCAACATTACAATTAATGCAAACCTGCATTACAATGTATGAAAAATTGATGGAAATCTGCATTGTAATTAATGAAAATCCGCATTACAATTAATGCAAGTTTGCATTAAAATTTATGCAAATTTACATTATAATTAATGCAAATCTGCATTACAATTTATGCAAATCTGTAATGTACTGTAAATGTATTGGAAAATTTCATCGCTGCACATTAAAAAAAATCCCGTAAACTGGAATTTCAATTGAATGCATATTTGAAATTTCTAGCAAAAGACGTTATACTAATAAAATTTTACTTGAAAACATTATTTACTTTGTTGAAAAATATTTTTTTTCTTTTTATTCAACAAATTATTTTTTTATTTTGCGAAAATAAAAAATTTTTAGAAAATGTAATAGTGCTACACAGTTTGTAGTGGAAATTATTTATTTTGATTCAAATTTTATTATATATTTTGCTTACCTCACTTTTTTTAATTCCAGCAACAATGTTAATTTATGCATATAACTTTTTAATATTATAAATTTTCGCATTTTCATTAAAGAACTTGTAACTTTTAATTAATCGCATTTTTATTATTGCAGAAAAAAACTTACATAAAATTTTCGACCTAACCGGGAATCGAACCCGCAAACCTTGGGTTACTACGCACGCACGCTATCCGTTACGCTATCGCTCGCTTGAAGAAGTTTGACATTTTCATCTACATAAGGTGCATTATCCATATTAATACAATTGATATTACATTTTGACTAACTAAAATATTAATGGCTTTTAAGAATTATTTATTTAAACAATATTTTAAGTAAACGAGTTCGATTTTATGTAAACTTAATTAAATTGATGTGAAATACCGACATAATATTTGAACGTGTACATCTTATGCAAATACTAATAGAATTACTCAAAAAAATTTAAGAGTATAGTATTTACATGTATGGAGCGCCTGACAATCCTGTTTTAAAAAAAAAAAAAAAAAAAATACTTAGAAATTATTTAATTAAATAAAAACCGCAATGCCGGTAAGTAGGAATCTGCATTTGTATAATTTTGATCTAGTTTTTAAACGAGCATATCTGATGGAAATGCTAATAAAATCACTCAAAAAAATTTCTGAGCATAGTATTTACATATACGGAGCGCTTGACAAAATTGTTTTTCTAGATAAACGTCTGAATATTAATTTCATTATTTAATAAATTAACTTTTCAAACATTGATTTGGCAAAACACAATTTTCACGCCCTCCGAACATACAAATACTATACTCAAAAAATTTTTTCGAGCGATTCTATTAGTACTGTCATGAGATATACTCTTTGAAAAATTGGATCAAAATGACAAAAATGCAGATTCCTACTTATTGACATTACAATTTTTATTTAATTAAAAAATTCCAAAACATTTATTTGGAAAAACACAATTTTCACGCCTTTCGTATATGTAAATACTATACTCAGAATTTTTCTGAAGCGATTCTATTAGTACTGTTATGAGATTTTCTTAAAATAAATTTAAACTAGATGCGATAAAAAATTTCTTTTTGATACTAAAATTTAAGGCATACTTAATTGTAATTCAATGTAAATATTCATTAAAGTTAACACATTTCCTGTAAAAAGTATATAAATTTTATGTAGATGCATTAAATTTGTCTTGCTTTAACAGTAATCTCTTTATGCCCTTGCATAGTAGTATTTATGAAAATGTTTATAAAATTAAAAGAACAATAACTTAAATGTAATTCTCAGTACTGGAATAGACTTTCTTGTTATATGTCATGAAATTTCATGTAAAATTAGTTAAATTTTTAATATCATCACATTAATTTTAATGCACGTGAACTGTATTATTTATCCGGATGCCCTGGTAGAAAATAACCCAACCAAAATGGCTTAACTGCAACTGTTGGCTAATCTTTTTGGCCAACGAATAACAAAAATATTAACGAACGGTTGGCCAGTGGATGGTGAACTATCGATAATTAAAAGCATCGAATGCGTGGACTAGGTCTTTGGGGTGGCCGATGATGGACTCTTACAGGTGGTGCGCTCCGTAGTTTTATGCGCTAAGATGTCAGGGTGAATCTAATACGTGGCCCAGGTGTTCGGGGTAGCCGATGACGATGTATAGGTGGTGCACTCCGTAGTTTTTTGCATCTAGGTGTCGGAATGCATTCTATGTGTGGTCTAAGTAGTCTGTGTAGCCGATGACTGAGTCTAGGTGGTGCGCACCGTAGGTTTGTAGCTCTAGGTGTTGGAACTTATCGAATGCGTCGTCTAGGTGTTCTGGGTGACCGATTACAGAGTCTTGGTAGTGCGCACCGTAGGTTTTTGGCTGTAGGTGTTGGATCTTATCGAATACGTGGCCCAGGTGTTCGGGGTAGCCGAAAACGATGTCTAGGTGGTGCGCTCCGTAGTTTTTTGCATCTAGGTGCTGGAACACATCGAATGCGCGGTCTAGGTCTTTGGGATAGCCGATTACGGAGTCTAGGTGGTGCGCACCGTAGGTTCTTGGCTACAGGTGTTGGATCTTATCGAATACGTGGCCCAGGTGCTCGGGTAGCCGAAAACGATGTCTAGGTGGTGCGCTCCGTAGTTTTTTGCATCTAGGTGTTGGAACACATCGAATGCGTGGTCTAGGTCTTTGGAAGAGCTGATCATGCGTTTAGGTGGTGCGCCCTATAGTTTTTTGGCTCCAGGTGTTGGAACACATCGCAAACGTGGTGGACGAGGAAAACTACGGAGAGCATTACCTAGACACCGTCATCGGCTACCCCGACCACCTAGACCACGCATGAAATGCATTCCGACACGTAGACACAAAAAACTACGGAGTACACCACCTAGACATCGTCATCGGCTACCCCGAACACCAGGGCCACGTATTCGATGAGATCCAACACCTACAGCCAAGAACCTACGGTGCGCACTACCTAGACTCCGTAATCGACTACCCCAAAGACCTAGACCACGTATTCGATGTGTTCCAACATCTAGATGCAAAAAACTACGGAGCGCACCACCTAGACATCGTCATCGGCTACCCCGATCACCTAGACCACGTATGGGATGCATTCCGACACCTAGATGCAGAAAACTACGGAGCGCACCACGTAGACTTCGTAATCGCTCACCCTGACCACCTAGACGACGTATTCGATGAGTTCTAACACCTACAGCCACAAACCTACGGCGCGCACCACCTAGACTCTATCATCGGCCACCATTTTGCGAAGCTAATGAGCCATTTATTTGTATCAAGAAATCAATTTTCTTATTATAACATTTATTGGCCAACCGCAAGGCTTATTCCGTAATGAAATAAGCGGTAATTATTACCGACTATTGGTTAAATGGTTGGCCAAACCTTTGCGATTTGGTGAACGGATGGTGAACGGTTGGTTAGCATTTCTATCAGGGTGGTAAAGAAATTCCATGGATCGCTAGTCAAATGTAGTGCTCAGAACTGGAATATCCTTTTTCATTTTGTCATAAAATTTCATGTAAAGTTTATTAAATTTTTAATATCATCACATTAATTTTAATGCACGTGAACTATATTATTTATGCGAATGTGAATGAAATTCAATGGATCGTTACTCAAATTTAATGCTCAGTACTGGAAAAGCCTTTTTCATTTTATGTCATGAAATTTCATGTGAAGTTTATTAAATTTGTTTCATATTCACATTAATTTTAATGCACGTGAACCGCATGATTTGTGTTTATGTACATGAAGTTTAAAGCATGGTACTTTAAATTTAATGAACATTAGTTGATTTAATTATTCGTATAATGTAATGAAATATTATGAAATGTAATTAAATTTCGTTATCTTCAACATTAATTTTAATGCACGTGAACTGTAATTTTTATCATCATGTTCATTAAACTTTGTGCATAAGACATTAATTTTAATTTACACTCGTAATTTTCATGCAATACAGATATTTCATGTACTCGTACAATAATTTCTATGTACAGGTACAATAATTTTAATGTACTTTCATTAATATTGTATGGATTTACATTAATTTTATGGTAGATGTGCATAAAATTATATTTAAGTTACAAATTCATGAAAATTAATGCACGAGTGTACATTAAAGGTGCATTAAATTTAATGATATTTTTAACAGTGTAAGGAATGCTTTCGCGCATGAATGAAGTAGATTCATCGTTTCATTATTAAAATAGAGCGTCTTAAAAATATCGCTTTCGCAGACTTGAAATGTTTCGAGGGTCAGCATGGTTTACTATAAGCATTTTATCAACGTAGGAGGGATCTAGTGCCAGACAAATAATTTAACAAAAATTGACTTACAAGAAATTGACCGCCTATAGTCTGTGATTTATCAGCAAAGGAGACCATTTTGCGGTACTTATTTTTAGTAATTTTGTTTTTTAAAAAGTAGGGGATATAACTATCGTTATATCAAGCTAGCAGGAAATTACCAAAATGAACGAACGAACAAATAGTATACTTATAATACTTAGAAAATCATCCTCGAGTGGACATTCGGTATAACTTAAAGAATTCTTTGCCCCGGATTTTTGCTTACTGGGAAGCCTCTCACTAGCCATTTCCGCACAAAAAGGTGAAAAAACTTATTCTATTATTTTGTCTATTAAATGGTGAATGTCATCGGAAAAATCGTTTCATGGATGGATAGAAATGGCCAAGAAAAGACATATTTGAAATTCCGAACGTTCATAATGAACGAAATATTAACTTATAGTTTCTCATTTTGGTTAGAATTCATCGGACTGGTTTTAGTGGTGACTGCAAGAGTGAGAAGTGAAGAGATACATTTATTATCATTTTTTAAATATATTAAGTAGCTAACTTCGGCTAAATCTGAAAATGGCAAAAATCTTTCGTTCACTATGAACGTTCGAAATTTCAAGCACTTAAGACCAGTGTCTGGTTTTTGACGATAATTGGTAGAACTAGGTATTTATTAGGCAAATAATAGAAACGATTTCCATCAGGGTAAGCAAGACGATAATTTCCAAAATTCTTAAATCTAAACAGCTGGGGGACGCGAGGTCCCCGCAAATATGGTACTTACGTAGACGGGCAGCATTACGAGGGAAAATTATTGCAAAAATTTTGAAACCCAAATAGCCGGGAGACGCGAGGTACGTAGACGTACGACATTAAGTGGGGCGATTATTTAAAAAAATTCTTACGAGATGCACGCATCTTAGGGAATAATGTAGAACTGCAATAATAAGCAAAACAATGGATTAAATAATTTTTAAACCCAAGTAAGCAAGGTATATGAGGTGCACATATACAAAGGAGTCACGTAGATATGAAACAATAAGCAAAACAGTTATTTAAATAATTTTTAAATCCAAGTAGGCGGAGGATGTGAAGTCTACGAATATTAGGGTATGACGTAGACATGCAACAATAAGCAACACAATTATTTAAACAATTTTTAAACCCAAGTAGGCGGGGGATATGAGGTCCACGTATATTAGGGAATTACGTAGACGTGCAACAATAAGCAAGACAATTACACGCATAGTAGGGAATAATGTAGAAGTGCAACAATAAGCAAAACAATTAAGGTGGCTCATGCGTTTGGTGCCGTATCAAGTCGGGGCCCCGCAAGGGGCTTCTTTATTATTGCCAAATTAAGTTAAAGTATTTTACGTAAATTTATTGTAAATAACTTCTAAATGTTCAAACAAAAAAAAATTTTATAAATAAGTAAAAACTTTACTAATTTATCGCTACATTTATATGACTGGTCGCAGTGCGCATGCGCAGTAGCACATTTGTTACGTTTATTGTTAATATCTTTTTTGTTTGGTCGTTAACCTATAATTCTGATGATATCATTAGATTCTTCACAAAAAAATCTTTAATTTCATACATTGTACATTAAAAACTGCTTTTTTACAAGTTACTACGAAGCAATAAACTGTTCATTCCCATAAGGTTATGTGTTAAACGTACCTATTTATAAACTCAGTTTTTTCGATAATTAGGTCGTTGACCTACAATTTTCTTAGTACAGATCGAAACTTTAATGTCTAAAGAACATATTTCTTAAGTTTAAGATGTATCTGCTTTTTTATAAGAAATCGCATGAGCCACCTTAATTAAATAATCTTTACACCCATGTAACCAGAGCAGACGAGATCCGCTTATATGAGGGATTTCTGAAGACGCGGAATAATCAGCAAAACGATTATTTAAATAATTTTGAAACCTAAGTAGCGGGGGGAGACGAGGTCCATGCATTTTAGGGAATAATGTAGAAGTTCAGTGATAAGCAAAACAATTAATTAAAAAATTTGGCATGGTGTGGTTTGTGCACATAAGAATTATGCACATATTTATTGTGCACACTTTAGCATTGGTGTATATCTATATCTATGTGTATACTCCAATGCTAAAGTGTGCACAATAAATATGTGCATAATTCTTATGTGCACAAACCACACCATGCCAAAAATTTTGAAACCCAAGTAACCGGAGAAGCCATTTAACAATTATTTATAGACTTCATTAACCCAATTTACCGGGGAATGCTAGGTTCTCGCATATAAGGTAGTTACGTAGACGTGCTACAATAAGTAAGCCGATTTCTTGAATAATTCTTCAACCCAATTAGTCAGGGTAAACGAGGTCCACGTATAGTAGGGAATAATGTAGAAGTGCAACAATAAGCAAAACAATTAATGAAATAATTTTTAAATCAAGTACCGGAGGAGACGAGGTCCACGCATATAAGGAAATTACGTAGCCGTGGAACATAAACGATTATTTAAATAACTCTGAAAACCAAGTAGCGGGGGAAACGAGGTGGACGCATATTATGGAATACCGTATAAGTGCAACAATAAGACAAACAATTACTTAAATAATTTTTGAACACAAGTAGCTGGGGGAGATGAGGTCCGCCCATATAAGAGAAATACGTAGACAACCGACAATCAGCAAAACAAGTATTTAAATAATTTTGAAACCCAAGTATGCGGTGGATGCGAGGTCCACCCATATAAGTGATTACGTAGACGTGCAACAATCAGCAAAATAATTATTTAAATAATTTTTGAGCCCAAGTAGCAGGGGGAGACGAGATCCGCGCATATAAGGGAGTCGAGTTATGGAGCTTAAGAATTCTTTAAATAAAATTCTCGCACGTTTACGTAACTCCCTAATATGCATGAACCTCGTACACCTCGGCTACTTGGGTTTGAAAACTATTTAATTAATCGTATTTTATGTCTACGTAAATCTCTTATATGCGTAAATCTCGTATCCCCCGGGTACTTGTGTTTAAAAAGTATTGAATCAATTATTGTGCTTATTCCCTAATATGCGTGGACCTCGTATCCCCCGGCTACTTGGGTTTAAGAGTTATTTAAATAATTGTTTTGCTGATTGTCGTACGTCTACGTAACGTCCTTATATGCATGGACCTCGTATCCTCCGGCTACTTGGGTTTGAAAACTATTTAAATAATCGTATTGCACGTCTACGTAATTCTGTTATATGCGTGGACCTCGTATTCCCCGGCTACTTGGGTTTCAAAATTATTTTATCAATTGTTTTGCTTATTGTTGAACTTCTAGGTTATTTTCTAATATGCGGGGACCTCGTATCCCCCGCCTACTTGGGTTAACAAATTATTTAAATAACTGTTTTGCTTATTGTGGCATTTCTACGTGACTCCCTTATATGCGTAGATCTCGTTTACCCTGTCTAATTGGGTTGAAGAATTATTAAAAAAAACGGCTTATTTATTGTCGCACGTCTACGTAACTACCTTATATGCGCGAACCTAGCGTTCCCCAGTAAATTGGGTTAAAGAAGTCTATAAATAATTGTTAAATGGCTTCTCCGGCTCCTTGGGTTTCAAAATTAGTTAATTAATTGTTTTGCTTATCACTGCACTTCTGCATTATTCTCTAAAATGCGTGGACCTCGTCTCCCCCCCTACTTAGGTTCAAAAATTATTTAAATCATTATTTTGCTGATTGTTGCACGTCTACGTGATTCCATTATATGTGTGGACCTCGTCTTCTCCGGCTACTTGGATTTCAAAATTATTTAAATAATCGTTTTGCTGATTATTCCGCGTCTTCAGAATTCCTTCATATAAGCGGACCTCGTCTGGTCTGGTTACATGGGTGTAAAGATTATTTAATTAATTGTTTTGCTTATTGTTGCACTTCTACATTATTCCCTACTATGCGTGGACCTGGTATATCCCGGCTACTTCGATTTAAAAATTATTCAAAGAATCGTCTTGCTTACTGTCGCATGTCTACGTAACTCCCTTATATGCGAGAACCTAGAGTTCTCTGGCAATTCAGTTTAAAGAATTCTATAAATAATTGTTTAATGACTCCTCCGGCTACTTGGGTTTCAAAATTATTTAAATAATCGTTTTGCTGATTGTTGCACATCTACTTAATTCCTTTACATGCCTGGACCTCGAATCCCGTGGCTACTTGGGTTTTAAAATGATGTTATTAATTGTTTTGGTTATTATTGGTTTATACATTATTCCCTATTATGCGTGGACCTCGTCTTCACCGGCTGCTTGGATTAAAAAATTATTTAAATAATTATTTTGTTGATTTTTGCACGACTACGTAATTCCCTTATATGCGTAGACCTCGTCTCCTCCGGCTACTTGGGTTTCAAAATTATTTAAATAATCGTCTTGCTGGTTATTGCACGTCTACGAAATTACCTTTTATGCGGGGAGCTCGACTGCTCCGGCTAATTGGGTTTAAAAATTATTTAATTAATTTTTTTCTTATTGTTGCTCTTCTACGTGATTCCCTAATATGCGTGGACCTCGTTTCCCCCGCTACTTAGACATCAAAATTATTTGAATAATCGTTTTGCTGATTATTCCGCGTCTTCAGAATTCCTTCATATAAGCGGACCTCGTCTGCTCTGGTTACATGGGTGTAAAGATTATTTAATTAATTGTTTTGCTCATTGTTGCACTTCTATATTATTCCCTACTATGCGTGGACCTGGTTTATCCCGGCTACTTCGATTTAAAAATTATTCAAAGAATCGTCTTTCTTACTGTCGCATGTCTACGTAACTCCCTTATATGCGTGAACCTAGAGTTCCCTGGCAATTTAGTTTAAAGAATTCTATAAGTAATTGTTTAATGACTCCTTCGGCTACTTGGGTTTCAAAATTATTTAAATAATCGTTTTGCTGATTGTTGCACATCTACTTAATTCCTTTACATGCCTGGACCTCGCATCCCCTGGCTACTTGGATTTTAAAATGATGTTATTAATTGTTTTGGTTATTACTGGTTTTTACATTATTCCCTATTATGCGTGGACCTCGTCTCCACTGGCTACTTGGATTAAAAAATTATTTAAATAATCATTTTGTTGATTTTTGCACGACTACGTAATTCCCTTATATGCGTAGACCTCGCCTCCTCCGGCTACTTGGGTTTCAAAATTATTTAAATAATCGTCTTGCTGGTTATTGCACGTCTACGAAATTACCTTATATGCGGGGAGCTCGACTGCTCCGGCTACTTGGGTTTAAAAATTATTTAACTAATTGTTTTGCTTATTGTTGCACTTCTACATTATTCCCTACTATGCGTGGACCTGGTTTATCCCGGCTACTTCGATTTAAAAATTATTCAAAGAATCGTCTTGCTTACTATCGCATGTCTACGTAACTCCCTTATATGCGTGAACCTAGCGTTCCCTGGCAATTTAGTTTAAAGAATTCTATAAATAATTGTTTAATGACTCCTCCGGCTACTTGGGTTTCAAAATTATTTAAATAATCGTTTTGCTGATTGTTGCACATCTACTTAATTCCTTTACATGCCTGGACCTCGCATCCCCTGGTTACTTGGGTTTTAAAATGATGTTATTAATTGTTTTGGTTATTATTGGTTTATACATTATTCCCTATTATGCGTGGACCTCGTCTCCACCGGCTACTTGGATTAAAAAATTATTTAAATAATTATTTTGTTGATTTTTGCACGACTACGTAATTACCTTATATACGGGGAGCTCGACTGCTCCGGCTACTTGGGTTTAAAAATTATTTAATTAATTTTTTTCTTATTCTTGCTCTTCTACGTGATTCCCTAATATGCGTGGACCTCGTTTCCCCCGCTACTTAGACACCAAAATTATTTGAATAATTGGTTTGCTGATTGTTGCACGTCTACGTAACTCCCTCATATGCGTGAACCTAGCGTTTCCCAGCTATTTAGGTTAAAGAATTCTATAAATAATTGTTTAATGGCTCCTCCGGCTACTTGGGTTTCAAAAATTATTTAAATCATTGTTCTGCTAATTGTTGCACGTCTACGTAATTCACTTATAATATGTTTGAACCTCGCGTCCCATGGTTACTTTTGGGTTTGGAAACTATTTAAATAATCGTATGCTATGTCTACGTAATCACTTATATGCGTGGACCTCGTATCCTCCGGCTACTTGGGTTTTAAAATTATTTAAATAATCGTTTTGCTGATTGTTGCACGTCTACGTAATTCTCTCATATGCATGGACCCCGTCTCCTTCGGCTACTTGAGTTAAAAAATTATTGAATTAATTGTTTTACTTATTATTGCACTTCTACATTATTCCCTACTATGCTTGGATCTCGTATCGCTCGCCTACTTGGGTTTGAAAACTATTTAATCGTATGGCACACCTACGTAATTCTCTTATATGCGTGGACCTCCTATCTCCCGGTTACTTGGGTTTAAAAATTATTTAAATTATTTCAGCTGATTGTCGCACGTCTTGGTAACTCCGTTATATGCGTGAATTTCGCATCGCCCGGCTACTTGAGTTTAAAAATTATTTAAATAATCGTTTTGCTTATTGTGACATATCTACGTAAGTTCCTTATAAGCGTGAACCCCGCGTCCCCAGACTATGTTAATGAATTTCCCAAATAATTGTCTTACTTAATATTGCATGTCTACGTAATTCCCTTATATGAGTTGGATCCTGTGTCCCTCTGCTACACGGAAAAAAAGTTTCCATTAAAAATTACTATTTTCTCTACTAATCGGAGGACATACTCAAATTCTCAAGAACAAATAGTTAATTAACTTATTAAGATGTCGAATTTGTTCCATTGTGGAACTACACAAGCTGTAGCATATGTAGACGAGTCGAAACGTCTTTCGTGTAAGTGCACGTTGGCGTAGCTGTAAGATTGCGGCTTCTCGCGCGGCGGGCTCCGGTTCGATCCCAGTTCTCTGCGTTTTTTTTCAAATACAAAAAATTATTTATTTCTTCTACTTAATGTATATTCACAACCTAAAATATAACGTCGGTAATATAGATTGCGAAAAAAAATTTTTTTAATTGTAAATTTCCACTCTAGTTTCCGAAATACTAAAATTTGGTAAAGTGGATTCTAAAATTCAATACATTTCGAGTATGTCCCCAGTTTTCTATACAGTTTACTGAATTTTAATTATTGAAGTAGTAATTTTTACTGGAACCATTTTTTCCGTCTACTTGGGCATAAGAATTTTTTCAATAATTGTTTCTCTCATTTTCTCGCATTTACGTAACTACCTTATATGCGTACAGTACAATAAAGTATAAACTTGAAGTTTGTTGTGCTTAAATTGTAAACAATTACATGTTGCTTCTTATATATTAATTATTTCATAATATAAGCCTGGATGGGTCGTAGACAAATGTTTAACGGGATGCCGGAGTAACAGAACTAGTTTTTCAAAGTTTTCTCTGTAAAGAATTAACCGACATAGCTGAAATTTTGGGAATCACTTCAAAAGTTGTATATCAAGTGCGGACAACTCTTGGATTTTGGAAAATTGTCATATTTTTTTATTTAGAAAATAAAATATACTACAGTACTTTCATATAATAATACATTAATTGCGGCGTCCCCTTAAGGAGCAAAATGAGACGTCAAACATTAAAATCGAATAAAAAATAAAAAGTTGGCAAATAGCGAAAGTAACTTTTTACTTATTGAACAATATTTACGTGTTCGATTAACAATTTTTTGGCACAATAGTTTTTTTCGGTTCAGAAAGTATTTGCCTTTCCTATCCGTATGTTCTTACAGTATTATATTTTAATAATTTATGACATAAAAATTAAATAGTGAAACCATTTTAAACACTCTTGCCCCACTGACAGAATTAACTCGCTTATTCATGTAGGTATAATAATTTTTCAAAAACCATGTATTATGATTCCATATACATCAAAACATGTTTTTCTCAATTGAAGCATGAAATAGGGCCTTTTTCACATGCGAAAATATGAGAGAATTTCGCATTTCGAACGTATTTTATGAAAGCGGTAAGAAATATCCATTTCTACACTAAAACTGGTGAGAAATGAATATTTCTACCTCCCTTTAGGGAGGTATAGTTAATTGTGTATACATATCAAATCCAGTTGCATACAACTCGAAATGCCCAATCCTCTCTCCGACTCACACACATAAAAAAGGCACTGTCATGCCTTCGTTAAAAAAAATACGGTGTGTAACACGAGAAGGAAACCTATTTCAGATTCGGGTAAGGTGTTTTCAGCACTCGACTCATGCAGAACATCTCATTCTCGCTAGAAATAGCTTATTTTCTCCCCTTGTTGCACAATGTACTATTTTATGTTTTTAAGGCGGTCTTACACCTATAAAGTAATAATAAAACAATGAAAATATATTGTAAATATAACTTATTTTGAATAAAAAGCGCTAAGGCAGAGGTCCTTTAACTCATAATAAAGGAAAATTTTTCAAAGTTGACAGAGTTAACCCAAAAATTACTAAGAATTAAAACATCTTCATATAAATTAGATAACGTTTCGCTGATATGGTTCTCAGCCTCTTCAGATCATAAACATAAACTAATAAAAATTAGTCGATCACATAGTGGTCAAATAAATTCAGAGAATAAGATTCTCTCGTCAAAACTTAGCGATCCATACTTAATATATATACATAGTTTTCTACACTTATTTACACTTTCTTTCATTTTTTTACATATTCTTTTACATTCTTCTACACTTTTCTACAGTTCATAAAATTTTTATTAACCATAAAAATCTATAAAAATAAAAAAATGTAGGAAAGTGTAAAAAAAAATGTAAAAGAGTGTAGAAAAGTATTAAAAGCAGTAAAAAAGTGTAAAAAAACATATTAAAATGTAAAAAAAATATAAGCAACTGTAAGAAAGTATAAAAAAACTGCAAAAATGTGTTGAGAAATTGTAAAAACATGTAAGGAAGTGTTAAAAGGGTATAATAAAGTATTAATAAATTTATGAAAGTGTAAAAACACTATAATGAAATGTTAATAAGTATTAAAAAAACTGTAAAAAAATGTTAATAAATGTGAAGAAGTATAAAAAGCTGTAAAAGAATTTTTGAATTAACAAAAATGTAAAAAAGTTTAAAGAAAGTGTAGAAAATGGTAGAAGAATGTAAAAAACGTTCGAAATCCAGTATTTTTTACACTTTTTTTTATATTTTTTTTTACATTTATCTACATTTATTTACATTTTCAAATGTTTGCTAGGGATCATATAAAAGTATTTCTTTCAACTGCTCAAACTTAACAGTATAGTATTTACATATAAGAAAAGTATGACAAACGCATTTTCAAAAAAAAGTATAGAAATTATTTTATTAAATAAAACCCGTAATTTCGATAAGTAGGAATCAGTTACATCTTACGAAAATACGAATAGAACAACTGAATGAAATACAAGAAATAAAGTGTAATGATTCCAATGTAAATAAATAATATGTTATATATTTATAAATATTCACTACATTTTATATTATTGCAAAATAACCTATTAATACAATAATTTTTTTTTTAATTTAGGATGAAGATTATGAAAATCCATTGTATATTCCTGAAAACCGAACGAAATTCCAAATTTACCTACTACACGGACGCTTATTTTAGCTACGACACAAAGTTACTGCGTGCTAATGCATCATCATACACCTAGCTACTACAGGAGTAAACAATACGTGCGCGGAGAGTAACCCTACTGAAAAAAGTCACGTGATAAATAGCACGATTAATAGCACGATTAATAGCATGATTTATAGCATGATTAATAGCATGATTTATAGCGTGACAAATACCATGACATTATCGACCAGATTTGGCATGCTATTTATCACGGTATTAATCATGCTATCAATCATGCTATTAATCACGCTATTAATCATACTATTAATCACACTGTTTCGTATATTATTTATTTCAACTAAATAATAGCAATAACAGTAAATAAACATATTATTTAATTCTATTTAATAATAACAATTAAAATAAAAATTAAACATAATAATAACGTTATGTTACGTTATGTTATGTTATATGGATATCCAGCTGGAATTCCAGGTAAATCTGGGATTCCAGTGGGTCTATTGAAAATATTTAGGTGAATATCTAACTAAATTCCCTTGTAATTATGTAAAGACGCTCCAAAAACGAGGCACACCTCGTAGTTCGACATACCAATGGCATTGGAGAAGTAGTGCGGACGATGCCATTTAACTTCCTTATTTACCCTTGGCGTCACTTACTTAGTAAAGGGAGTTTGCTCTAGCTCGCCGCCTAGCGAGACAGATTGCCAGCGCCCTAACGCAGCGGAGTTTGCTCCAGCTCCCGCTAGGCGGCGAGCTGGAGTAAACTCCCCTTACTAAGTAAGTAACGCCAAGGGTAGATAAGGAAGTCAAATGGCATTGTCCGCACGACTTCTCCAATGTCATTGGTATGTCGAACTGCGAGACGAGTCTCGTTTTTGGAATGTCTTTATACAATTACAAGGCTTGGCTTCTCTCGTTTAGACTTTGGGTAAAGCCTTTCTATTTGAGAAAGTAATAATATAACTTAAATCAATATTAACAGAATTTAGTTAGATATTCACCTAAATATTTTCAATAGACCCACTGGAATCCCAGATTTACCTGGATATCCACATAACATAACGTAACATAATGTTATTATTATGTATATTTTTTATTTTAATTGTTATTATTAAATAGAATTAAATAATATCTTTATTTATTTTTATTGTTATTTTTTAATTGAAATAAATAATATACGAAATAGTGTGATTAATAGTATGATTAATAGCGTGATTAATAGCACGATTGATAGCATGATTAATAGCATGATTAATACCGTGATAAATAGCATGCCAAATCTGATCGATAAAGTCATGGTATTTGTCATGCTATAAATCATGCTATTAATCATGCTATAAATCATGCTATTAATCGTGCTATTAATCATGCTATTAATTATGTTATTAATCATGCTATTAATCGTACTATTAATCGTACTATTTATCACGTGACTTTTTCCAGTAGGGAACACCACCGTACGAGTGTAGCTTGGAAATCGTCGAGCGTCAATAGCAAGAAGTTCATACCACAGTGGTATAAGATTCTTGCAATCGAAGAATTGCGTTTGGCACCGTTGCATGAATTCCATATTCTCGTGGTATAAACTTGCTGCTTTCGGCGCACCGGGGTATCTATCGTATGGTGGTGCAGCTCTACTATGCTAGTCAAGTATAACAAAAACTGATGCTTCTATAGCGCGAGCTTCCGTACCATCATAACTAAATTAAACTCTCCGTGTAGAAAATTAAAAAGAAAACGCAGAAATGAATGACAGCTGTTAGAATCAACTAGGTTTATTATACCTACACCGCCAACCAAAAGAAAGTGTACTAGACAAGTAAAATAATAATGATGTGGTGTAATTTTAATAATGTTTGGGAAAAAATAAAAAGGTACTGCAAAATTTTTGCGAAAAAAGTGTAAAAAATGTGTAAGAAACTACTGGATTTCGGACGTGTTTTACATTCTTTTACCCTTTTCTACACATTCTTTACACTTTTTTACATTTTTGTACATTTTTGCACATCTTTGTACACTATCTTACAGTTTTTTAATATTTTGTAACACTTTCTTTGATACTCATAATTCAAAAATTCTTTTACAGTTTTTTACACTTCTTCACATTTATTAACATTTATTAACATTTTCTTACAGTTTTTGAATACTTATTAACATTTGATTATAGTGTTTTTACACTTTCTTAAAGTTATTAATACTTTATTATACACTTTTTACAATTCCTTACATGTTTTTACAATTTTTCAACACATTTTTGCAGTTTTTTTATACTTTCTTACAGTTGCTTATATTTTTTTTACATTTTAATATGTTCTTTTACACTTTTTTACTGCTTTTAACACTTTTCTACACTTTTTTACATTTTTTTTACACTTTCTTAAATTTTTTTATATTTATAGATTTGTATGGTTAATAAAACCACTTCTTCACATTTATTAACATTTATTAACATTTTCTTATAGTTTTTTTAATAATTATTAACATATGATTATAGTATTTATACACTTTTTTACATTTATTAACACTTTATTATACCTTTTTTACACTTTCTTACATGTCTTTACAGTTTTTCAACACATTCTTGCCGTTTCTTTATACTTTCATACAGTTGCTTATATTCTTTTTACATTTTAATATGTTTTTTTACACTTTTTTACTGTTTTTAACACTTTCTTACATTTTTTTATATTTATAGATTTTTATGGTTAATAAAAATTTTATGAACTGTAGGAAAGTATAGAAGAATGTAAAAGAATATTTAAAAAATAATGCAACAAAGTGTAAATAAGTGTAGAAAACTGTAAATTTTTACGGATTTTTACAAATTTTATGAAATGTAGAAAAGTGTATACAAATGTAAAGAAAGTGTAAATAAGTGTAAAAAGATGTAAAATATGTCAGAAATTCAGTATCAAACTACATTTTTATTACCCTTTCCCTTTTTACACTTTTCTACACTTACTAAATAATTTGCTACATTTTCGATTTTTGCTAGGGATGATCTACCTTTAATTGCACCTTGTTTGTACGTAATAAAAGATGATATTAATTTTATTGCTACGATATATATATATATATATATATATATATATATATATATATATATATATATATATATATATATATATATATATATATATATATATATATATATATATATATATATATATATATATATATATACACATTGTAGAATTAAAATGTAAAACAAAATTTTTGTAATATTATTAGAAAATAAGGCCAAATAAAATATGTATATAAAATAATTTAAGCTGAATAAATTAAAAACACAATCTAAGTATGTGTTTAATGCATTTAATTATTGTGTTATTTCTTCTTTAGAAAATAATTATAGCTGACATATGTATGGGATATTTCAGATGAAGTCAGTAGCTCATAATTTTGAAATCGCTTAGGCTTGTCGAGTATAGTTTTTGGTTAAAAAAACATGTTCCTAGATTTTTAGATCAATATTTTAGTAATTACGAAAGTTATTCTACATGAAAAATTGTTATTTTTAAATTTTTTGTGAAAACTCAACTTTTGTAATTTTTTTACTCAAATTCGGAAACTTTTTTTGTAGCACATTGATTGGAAAAAAGTTTGCATTTTACTTGTAGAATGTGGCCATATTTATTTTATGACCCATTTTGAAAGTCTCTGATCGGCTGCTTCTTAGTATACCTTCATAAAAAAAAACCGCTGCCAATTCATTGGCCTGTGGCTTCCTTAATAGTATATTATGCACCAAGGGAATAAAGTGGGCTGTGTGCTCCCTGCGCGAGAGTTGTCGCCTGACTGAAGCGAGGGCGACAAATGCGCAGGTTCGCACAACCCACTGTATTCACGAGTGCAATATACGACTTTTTAACACAACTATCATAAAGTTCGTACTCGTTTCCCGCTGAAAAGGGAAAAAATGCTGCATTTTGATTCCCTAACCTCACTCTCGTTTCCAGCGCAACGCACTGTTTGTGCCCGAGCCGAAGGCGAGGGCGTGCATGGCGCTGGGGACTAGAGTGGGGGTAGGGAATGAACGTAGCTCTTTTTTCCCACTTCGGCGGGAATAAAGTACGAACTTTATGATGGGGTGTGTTAAAAACTTAATTTGCTTATTCCTTTAATTAAGTTTTAATAACAAAATTTATAATTTTTGTAACACAATTTATGACATAATTATAATTAAATTCATTTATGAAGATTAAAAAGTATTAATTTTTAAATTATGTATAAAATATGAATAAAATAATAGGAATAATTTTTTTTTAATTATGTGTGAAAAATAAATAAAATAATTGATTGTAATATTATCGCCAAAACCTTTTAAAATTCCCAAATGTTCTTTACTTCAAATTATATTTTCTTTGTGAAATTTCACATATAGGGTACTTATCTCTAGTAATATGCCTGTCCGTATTTGTGTGCTCTTTCTGGAATTTCGGATGTAAGAGGAAGGTTCTAACCTTAAAAATAATAAATGGCTATTACAAAACAAAAGCAGGTACACAACACGTGCGCATAGCTCATAGCGCATGCCATTTTCATTTTCTAGTATACATAAATGCGTTCCCGAATAATTACGATTTTAAAAGAGGGCTAAAATAGTTTTAACCTCAAATATATCTGAAATTCATAAACGAATTCTTTTACCCTAAGAACTCTTCTAAAAAATAATATACAAGCTCTACATCTCCACTAAATATCAAAGAAATTAAAACAGTTTTAATGTAGTTATATTGAGCGACAACAAAGAAAGTCATTTGCAAAAATAATAAAATTTTAAATATCAAACATCTCAAAAAATAGCCATATAATCTGAATGAAATTTTACACAGGTATTGCCTATATTGCATACAAAGTAGTCTATAAATTTCTAGCTGATACATGAAATCGTCATTGAGAAATTACGAATTTGAAAAAAACCGTAAAAAAATGTTAACCTTAAATATCTCTAAAAATCATGAGACAATTCTTTTACCTAAAGGACTTATACGATAATATATAAACTCTATATTTCCACAAAATTTCAACATGATTAAACCAATTTTTGTTTTCTCTAGTTATCATGCGACAAAGAAAATGACTTTGTAAAATACGAAAATTTTCAAAATCAAATGTCTAAAAAAATAATCGTACGATCTAAATGAAAACTTGCACACATATTATCTATATCACATACATAATTGTCTATAAATTTGGAGCTGATACATGGAGCCGTTCTCGAGAAATTACGATTTGAAAAAAGGGTTAAAAAAATTTTAACCTCAAATATTTATGAAATTTCTGGACTAATCATTTTTGTTGGGATATTGGTAGGTAGGAGTACGCAATAAAGAGGAACACAATACAATTTAAGTAAACTAGGACTTTATTCAATGCTTCGCACCTCTCTTACACACAACACTTCCTCTGACAACGGACCCAGTCCGACTGATGGCGCGCTCGCCCGGCGCTCGCTTCAGCGCTCCGCGCCCCTTCTCTCTCTACCAGAGTTCGCAGTATACAAGGTGTTACTGCCTAAAACCCAACACTCCCTCTCAGTCACAGCCTTTTATACATTAATAACGTACTCTGGTAACTACAAACATTCTCTAATAAATTTTAAATTAATATCGCGCTTAATACTGAAATTTTGACTATCTTCTGTCTTATGTTTTGGCTGATCTCATCTTCCCCAATTTTATCCACGGTGCTGTGAGACAAGTCACTCTTCGTCGTCCGATTTCTCTTTTTCTCCTGTAAACAGAACACATTATTAAACATCATTCTTATTAAGTATTTTGAATATTAACCTTTAATGAAATTTTCTCGATAAATCCTGTGTTGTCATATTATCCCTAGAAGAAAACACATTCTTAGAATACTCATCTCATTTAATAATAGTTTCATTGAGTAGTGTAATGCCATCGAATTTCGGCAAGTCCCACTCAACGCTACATATTCTGCTTTGTATGAGAACAGCGCAGCACTCGTCTATTGAATCGTTCTCCTTGCTACAGAGTCCGTTTGTCAGGTTCGCATCCGAATGAGTCACCAGTCCTTCCAACTCAGTCTCATATATTAACTCGTAATATTTTGTCCCTGACAAATTCTGCATCACTCGTTCTGCCAAGGGTGCTGCTACTGAGTGAACATTTTTATCTTCTAATTTCTTAAACATGTTTGTTGTATACTTTCCATGACTCAATTTCAACTTTTGACAAATCTAATCTCGTTCTGTCTTAATTCCCAAGAATTCTTTTGGCTGACCCAGATTTTAACTACGAATAACTCACTTAATTTATTTAAGGTCTGTTTGAATTTACACTTATTATGTCCCTTCATCAACACTCATTAATTTACAATAATATAAACATCTAACTAATAGCAATCTAGAGACTGGCGAATATGTTTCTCTCAATTCATAATTGTTTCTATCTTTAAACCCCCTCATGACTAATCTGGCTTTATATTTTGTATTACATGCCTCATCCCCTTTTTTATTTAAAAATCCACCTAGAATTTAGAATATTATTGTTAGCTTTGCCCCTTAACAAGTTTTCTCTTTTGGCAACCTCAAACACTCCTTTATTTTTAATTGAATTTAATTCAGATTCTACAGCCCGCTTCGCATTTTCTCCCTCTGCTGAGTTAATCGCCTGTCGATAAGTTTGAGGATCTTCCGGTATTTTAGCTAGCAATGCATGATACGTTATATCTCTTTCATTCGCACCTGACTCTGTGTCACTGTCCGAATCAGAAACTCCCTCTGATCTCCCTTTTTAATTTTCCTATACACTTTGTTTTCTAAAAATTTCACATGCCTAGTCTCATGTGCCTTATCATTGTTTTGCTACTTTCTATCTCATCTGAATTTTCATCTCTGATCTCTTTAAGTTCTTCAAACTCCCCATCTTTTAATTCGAAATTTACATTATGAACTTTTCTATTATCTCCAGTGGACACTAGATCTAATTCTTTGACAATTTTACTTTTTTTCTCATTTATTTCTAACTTGCTTGGTTGACTGACTTTATTCGAATTTAGTTTAGATTTACATCTAGTACAAACTAAAACGCTTGATTTGTATCTTTTTTTTACCTCATCTTTGTTCTTAATTTCTTTCAATTTTATAATCCAGAACGGATTTCTATAAACTCCTGATAATAATCTTTCTTTAGTAAATGGATCATAGATATTTATCTTTTGATTATCTAAATAGATCTGCAATCCCTGATCAACATATTGTCTCAGAGACAACAAATTTTCGGATAATTCTTTCGAATATACAACATCCTATAATGCAAACTATCCTCCTCTGTCTGTTTTGAATTTAACTGATCCCGAGCCTGGTGTTCTTAAAGAATTATCTTTATTGGTACATCTCACAGTGTGATTGACATTATCGTCTAAATTTTCAAAAATCAGTTCTGACCTACTCAAATGCTCTGTCGCTCCAAAGTCAGCTATAAATTTCACTTGCTATAATAAACACATTGCTTTTATCTTTCTTAACTAAACATAAATCTAATGAGTTACCTTCGTCCTCATCTTCTCCTCCTTACTCGTCTCTCGCGTCTTTCATAGTCCTGTTGTGCGAGGCACGGCTGCCTCGACCACTGCCTCCACGACTTCTGCTTCCAGAGCCTCGTGTGCTGGCTCTGCCACGTGCTGTAGAATTGGATGCACCTGTAGTGCGATTTTCTCCTTCGATTTCAATGTCCGACCGTCTTTAGTTTCGTCTTGTTCGTTTTTCAGAGACTTCTTCACATCGCTCTCCCTCTCTCTTTCGGTTCGTACAGTTTATGACCTCGTGGCCGGGTTTATGACAGACATAGCAGACCCGCTGCCCGGGTGTGGGACAGCTCCGAATCAAGTGACCAACAAGGCCACAGGAGTAGCATCTCGTCTCTGATGCACTGGTTTGGTTACGGTCAGCTCCCCTCATATCTCCATGGCCTCGACCGCCGTCTCTGTGATGACCTCGCCTCGCAAACATGTCTGCCTTTGGTGCTTCTCTAGGCCTGATTGTATTTTCAACCTGTAACAAATAATCTTTTAGTTGCAAATAGGACACATCTTGCCCAGTTGTTTGTCTGTTAAGACTGTTGAAAATTTCAATGCCTGGCACTGCATCAACAATGGCATGCTTGAAAATATCTCTCTTTTCTTTTTCTGATATTTTACCAGCATCTTGAACATTCTCATATATTCTAACTTTCCTCGATTTTGTCCCAGAACTTGGCAGCCATTTCTCTCTTAGGATTAAATCTCCTCTCATACAACTCTTTTCTAGCAGGCATACTTGTAACTCTTGTCTCTAGTCTTTTATATTCTTTTAATTTAATTAGAATCTCTCTAGGCTCTTTTATATCAAGAATCTTTGCTTAATATTTCTCATCAATGCGCTTTCCACATAGCATGAAAGCTTCCTGGAAGTTTTATGAAAGCTTCCAAGAAAGATTCGGAATCTTACAGGAAGCTTACATGGAAGATTCCTGAAAGCTCAAAATGTCCGCCCTTTTTTCTCACAAAAAGCTTTCAGGAAAGATTCTATTAATCTTCCCAGAAAGCTTTCCGGGATCTTTCATCAAACTTTTAAAAGAGTAACTGGAAGCTTTGTGAAAGATTTGTCAATCTTTCTGGAAGCTTTCTTGAAAGAATACGGTAAGTTTGCAGAGAATCTTTCAGGAAGACTTTAGTAAGGTAGCTGTAAAGACCCTTGTAAGGTTTTTGATAGATTTATTGAAATCTTTCAGAAAGCTTACATGAAAGATTCCTGTAAGCTTAAAATTCCGCCCAATTCTTTCTCGAAAGAATACGGTAAGTTTACAGGAAATCTTCCAATAAGACTTTAGTAAGGTAGCTGTAAAGATCCTTGTAAGGTTTTTGATAGATTTATTGAAATCTTTTAGAAAGCTTACATAAAAGATTCCTGTAAGCTTAAAATTCTGCCCAATTTACTGGCAAAAGCTTTAAAAAAAAATCTATTAATATTTCCGGAAAACTTTCCAGGACCTTTCATCAAGTTTTTAAAAGAGTAACTGGAAGCTTTGTGAAAGATTTGTCAATTTTTCAGAAAGATTCTACGAAACATTCTAGTAATCTTTCAAGAAACCTTTCACGAACCTTTTTTCAAGTTCTTGAAAGATTACTTTGGAACATAAAGCCATACATATTACATACAATACTCTAAAGTATAACTATTACAATTCTCGCATATTATTTAGAATTTATTACTATATTAATCGCAATTTTTTCATCGCAGAAAAAATTTTACATAAAATTTTTTGACCTAACCGGGAATCGAACCTACAACCCTTGGGTTACTACGCACGCATGCTATCCGTTACGCTATCGCTCGCTTGAAGGAGTTGGAACATTTTCATTCAAATAAGGTGCACTATCTACGATTATTTAATTGTTATTAAATAATATCATACATACATACCTAACATACATGTTATTATTTCGATTATTCATCTAAAATATTAATGGCTTTAAAATGGCCATGTAAAATACCGAAACGATACCTACCTTACCGGCACCTAAGTTTTATTTTTTTTATCGTATTTAAACAAACATTTCAGAGAAAAGCGCTCTTTTACGGAAATCCAACGCTTTTTCCTAAAGGTTGTGTTTAGATGTAATAAAAAAATAAAATTTTGGTGCCGATAAGCTAGGGATCTACGTTTGAGTTGAACATGGCCTCAAAGTTAAAACGGTATTATAAAATCAAGTTTCAATTAAAACATTATAAAATCAATTATAAATGTATTAAAATATTATCAAATTTACTTTATTTATATTTGCTTATATTCTATATATGTTTAATATAAATGGATAAAGAAATTTTTCAATTCATTAAAAAAGCATAATTTTGTTCTAAGTGGATGAAATCTTCAAATCTATATTTTCAACTCAAAAATAACTTCAAAATAGTCTCAAAAGAGATGAAAAGAGAGGGGATTAAACATATTGCAAGAATATGTGTTTATATTAGATGCATCTTTAAGATGAAATGGCGAAAAAGTTATTTACAATGCATATAACTATTATGTATTTAGAAAAAGTTGTTACTTTTTCAAATCACATTTTTAAGACCAAAATAACTCGTGAGTAGTTATAAATACATAATTTATAATGAAATTAACTGTACTTTAAGAATATCGGTATCCATTTTCTATACCTGAAGAACGAATTAAAAAGAAAATTATTTCTGAAACAAAAAATTTTGGCAAAATTGTTATTTTATCAAAATAAGACCTTATTGTCATTCATTTGACTCCAAAATTGAATCAGTTCTGAGTTAAGACATACGTAAGATGCATGCAAAAGTTCAGCTCATTACGTCTATCCGTTCAAGAGTTATGCCGGGGACAAAATTTCGTTTCATAAATTCATACATACATACATTTTTTTTAAACCTATTATTCTGACTCAGAACCTCAAAAACATCGAAATTCATCAAAATCTCTGTTTTGAAAATTTTCACTATTACAACTCTTTCTCTTTGAGAAATAAATATAGTGTCAATAGGGAGAAATAAAATTCGTATACTGAATATATTTTAACACTCCGTGCGCAAAGCTCGACTTCGCACACGCTCAAATAAAAAAGCATATGCTAAATCAAGCTTTGTACACGTCGTATACAAAAATACGGTTCGATACGCGAGCGAGAAGGTGATTTTAACCTTGTGTGACCTTTTCACCCTAGCTTCGCTCAGGTGCAAATGTCCACACTAGGATAAAATCACTTTGACGCACTAGCATCGAAATTTATCTGTATTATTTTGACTCTCCGTGCGCAAAGCGCGATTTCGCGCACGCTTGTTTTTTGAATGAAAAAGCATACGCTAAATCAAGCTTTGTACACATCGTGTCGAAAGATACTGTTCGATACACAAGCGAAAAGGTGCACGCGTTAGTATCAAACTGTACTATTTCTAAACAAAGAAAATATTAACTTTAATTATTAATTTTAAACATTCATTTGGAAAAACACGTCTTCCTTTTATGCAAATACAATACTCAGAATTCATTTGGCAATTCTTATGAGAGTACTATTATGAGAGATAATTGTTGAAAAATTGGATCAAAATGACAAAAATGCAGATTCTTACTTATCAACATTAAAATTATTTTTAATTAAAAAGTTTTTAAACAGTTTTTTGGAAAACCACAATTTTAACGCCCTCCTTATATTTAAATACTATACACAGAATTATTTTATAGCCATTCTATTATAATTTTGATAAAGTATACTCGTTGGAAGATGATGTCGGTATCCAACATCTCCTTAAAGCATTCATTTTTGGAATATTTTATTAAGGGTTCCCGAAATCTTTCTAAAGCTTTCATGAAATGTTGCTCAGTTGCATAGGTGGAATTTTTTGTTATTCCATTAAACTTACGGCAAGCTTTCGTGGAACCTTACCAGAATATGCTACGGTTCCAGTAATCTTTGACTTATTGTCACTGCAATCTTTTATGAAAGGTTCTATTTATGTTGAGTAGAATCTTCCCTGGGGGTATTCATAAATCTTTTTTAAAAGTTTTTCGGAAGATTTGCAATGAATGTTATAGTTCGATCTTTCACTAAGCTTACTGTAACCCTTCTGGTTACCTTTCATGATAGATTCCAGTATTCATGAATCTTTCTCAAAAATTTTTCAGAAGATTTGCAATTTATGTTCCAGTTTATCTTTCAGTAAACTTACTGTTACCTTTCTAGTTATCTTCCATGAAAAATTCAATTATCTATTATTAGAATATTCCATGGAAGATTCTGGAAACCTTTCAAAAGCTTTCATGGAATGTTACTGAATCGCACATTTGGAATTTTTTTGGCTGGTTCCACAAAACTTACGGGAAGCTTTCATGAACATTGCAAGGGAACGCGACTGGGGAGTTTCGCCGGAACCTTCCATTAGGCTTTTCCATTATTTTTCGGTAATCATGCTAACTGCAATCTTTCATGCAAGATTTTATTGATGTTTAGTAGAATCTTCCCTGAAAGTATTCAGTAATCTCTTTCAAAAGGCTTTTGGAAGATTTTCAATCAATTCCAGTATCAATTCTGAGAATGTTTCATGTAAGGTTCCGGAACCCTTTCAAAAGCTTTCATTGTATATGGTCGAGTCTTATAGTTCGAATCTTTTTTAATGATTCCGTTAAACTTACGCGAAGCTTCCGTGTAACATTGCAAGGTAACGGTACTGGAAAGTTTCGCCGGAACCTTCCATTAAGCATATCGCATTATTTTTCGCTAATCTTTTATCCATGCTTACTGCAATCTTTCATAAAAGTTTCCATTTATGATCAGTGCAATCTTCCCTGCAACGATTTTGGAATCTGTTTTGCAATCTTACCGTAAGCGTTCAACAAAGATAAAAATGTAATCATCTCAAAAGCTTACTGTAATATTGTTATTTTCTTTCGTAAAAAATTCCTGTAATCTTTTGTTCATGCTTCCTGTAATCTTTCATGAAAGGTTCTGTTTAGGTTTAGTGGAATCTTTCCTGCAAGGATTTTGTAATCTGTTTTGCAAGCTTAGCGTAAGCTTTCAACAAAGATAACAATGTAATCTTTCCAAAAGCTTACTGTAATATTGTTATTTCCTTTTGTGAAAGATTCGTGTATTGATTCATGGAATATTTCATGTAAAATCCCGTAAGCTTACCAGAAGCTTACATGTAATATTTGTCGATTGGTCATTTGCAATCTTGATTGGAATATTGCTTTAACCTTTCTGAAAGCATACAAGAAACCTTATAATGTAATCTTTCTGATTGTTTCAGTTAACTTTTTAAAAGATTAAGAAAAGCTTCAGCTGGAATATTTCTTGAACCTTTCTTTGGGAAGCTTTCATGCTATGTGGGTAGGAATGTTACGGATTCGCATAGTTGGAATTTTTTCGGTTGGTTCTCTAAAACTTACGGGAAGCTTTCGTGGAACATTGCAAGGTAACGCTACTGAAAAGTTCCGTGGGAACCTTCCATTAAGCTTTACACATTATTTTTCGATAATCTTTTATTCATGCTCACTGCAATCTTTCATGGCAGATTTCATTTAGGTATAATGGAATCTTCGCTGAAAGTATTTAGAAATCTTTTTCAAAAGGTTTTTGGAAAATTTGAAATCAATGTTCCAGTTTAATCTTTCAGAAAGGTTACTGTAACCTTTATAGTTCTCTTTCATGAAAGATTCCAGTATCAATTATTAGAATGTTTCATGAAAGATTCTGTCAGCTTTTCAAAAGCTTTCGTGTAATGTTACTCTGGTGAATAGTTAGAATCATTTGGTTGTTTTTGCGAATCTTACGGGAAGCTTTCGTGGAACATTGCAACGTAACGCTACTGGCTTTACGCATTATTTTTCGGTAATATTTTGTTCATACTTACTGAAATCTTCCATGAAAGGTTCCACTTATGTATAGTGGAATCTTCCCCGAAAGTATTAATGAATCTTTTTCGAAAGTTTTTCGGAAGATTTGCAAGAAATGTTCCATTCTAGTCTTTCAGTAAGCTTACTGTAACCTTTCTCATTACTTTTCATGAAAGAGTCCGTATCGATTCTGAGAAGGTTACATGTAAGGATCCGGGAACCTTTCAAAACCTTTCATGGAATGTTACGCGAGTCTTATAGTTGGAATCTTTTTTGTTGATTCCGTCAAACTTACGGAAAGCTTTCGTGAAACATTTCCAGGTATTGCTAGTGAGAGCTTCAGCTGGAGCCTTCCATTAATCTTTTCGCATTATTTTTCGGTAATCTTTTGTTCATGCTTACTGCAATCTTTCATGAGAAGTTCCATTTTTGTTTAGTCGAATGTTCCCGGAACGCATTCATTAATCTTTCTCAAAAGTTTTTCGGAAGATTTGCAAGAAATGTTCCTGTTCAGTCTTTCAGTAAGCTTACTGTAATCTTTCTAGTTATCTTTCATGGAAGACTCCAGTATCGATTCTTAGAATGTTTCATGGTGGATATCGGTAACCTTTCAAAAACTTTCATGGAATGTTACGGAATCGCATAGCTGGAATATTTTTGGTTGGTTTCCGAAAACTTACGGGAAACTTTCGTGGAGCATTGCAAGGTAATGCTACTGGTAAGTTTTTCCGGAACCTTCCTTTAAGCTCTTTGCATTATTTTTCGGTAATCTTTCATTCATGCTTACTGACACCTTTCATGAAAGGTTCTATTTATGTTCAGTGGAATCTTTACTGCAAGGATTTGGGAATCTCCTTTGCAATCTTAGCGTAAGCTTTCAACAAAGATAACGGTGTAATCTTCCCAAAAGCTTGCCGTAGTATTTTTGTTTCCTTTCGTGAAGGATTCCTGGAATGATCACTGCAAGGTCTTGGGAATCTCTTTTGCAATCTTAGAGTAAGCTTTCAACAAAGATAACAGTGTAATCTTTCTAAAAACTTACTGTAATATTGCTGTTTCCTTTTGTGAAAGATTCCTGAATTGATTCCTGAAATATTTCACGTAAGATTCCCGTAGGCTTTCCAGAAGCTTACGTGTAATATTCGTCGAAAGGACATTTGGCAATCTTAATTGTAATATTACTTTAACCTTCCGGAAAGCTTACAAGAAAGCTTACAATGAAATCTATCTGAAAGTTTCAGTTATCTTTTAGAAAGGTTGAGGAAAGCTTTCATTGGAATATTTCTTGAATCTTTCACTGGGAAGCTTTCGTACTATGTGCGGAAAGATTTCAGTATTGATTCTTAGAATTTTTCATGGTGGGTGTCAGCAAGCTTTCATAAACATTAATGGAATGTTACGGGATCTCATAGTTGGAATTTTTTGGTTGGTTTCCGAAGATGTACGAGAAGCTTTCGTGGAACATTGCAAGGTAATGCTACTGGAATGTTTCGCGGGAACCTTCCATTAAGTTTTTCGTATTATTTTTCGGTAATGTTGCATTCATGCTTATTGCAATCTTTCATGAAAGGTTCCATTTATGTTTAGTGTAATCTTTTCTGAAAGTATTCATCAATCTTTTTAAAAAGTTTTTCGGAAGATTTGCAAGAAATGTACCAGTTCTATCTTTCAGTAAGCTTACTTTAACCTTTCTAGGTATCTTTCATGAAAAATTCCAGTATCGATTCTTAGAATGGTTCATGGTCGATGTTGGCAACCTTTCAAAAACTTTCATGGAATGCTACGGAATCGCATAGTTGGAATTTTTTCGGTTGGTTCGCTTAAACTTACGGGAAGCTTTTGTGGAACATTGGAAGTTAACGATACTGGAATGTTTCGCGGGAACCTTCCATTAAGTTTTTCGCATTATTTTTCGATAATATTGCATTCATGCTTATTGCAATCTTTCATGAAAGTTCTATTTATGTTTAGTGGAATTTTTCCTGCAAGTATTTGGGAATCTCTTTCGTAATCTTAGTTTAATCTTTCAAGAAAGATAACAGTGTAATCTTCCCGAAAGCTTACCGTAATATTGTTGTTTCCTTTTGTGAACGATTCCTGTATTAATACCTGCAAGGATTTGCGAATCTCTTTTACAATCTTACAGTAAGCTTTCAACAAAGGTAACAGTCTAATCTTCCCAAAAGCTTACTGTAATATTGTAGTTTCATTTCGTGAAAGATTCTTGTATCAATCCCTGCAAGGATTTGGTAATCTTTTCTGCAATCTTAGCGTAAGCTTTCAACAAAGATAACAGTATAATCTTCCCAAAAGCTTACTGTAATATTGCTGTTTCCTTTTTTGAAAGATTCCTGTATTGATCCCTGCAAGGATTTGGGAAGCTCTTTTTCAATCTTAGCGTTAACTTTCAACAAAGATAAAAGTGTAATATTCCCAAAAGCTTACTGTAATATTGCATTTTCCTTTCGTGAAAGATTCCTGTATTGATCCCTGCAAGGATTTGGGAATCTCTTTGGTAATCTTAGCGTAAGCTTTCAAAAAAGATAACAGTGTAATCTTTCTAAAAGCTTACTGTAATATTGCTGTTTCCTTTCGTGAATGATTCCTGTATTGATTCTTAGAATATTTCACGTAAGATTTCCGTAAGCTTTCTAGAAGCTTTCATGTAATATTCGTCGAAAGGACATTTGGCAATCTTGATTGTAATATTGCTTTAACCTTCCGGGAAGCTTACAAGAAACCTTAAAATGGAATCTATCTGAATGTTTCAGTTATCTTTTAAAAAGGTTGATGAAAGCTTCCATTGGAATATTTCTTGAATCTTTCACTGGGAAGCTTTCATACTATGTGGGTAACTATGTTTCTCACCTTGTGTTTGTCGTCAACTAACTTAATTTCAGGTACATTATAAATTTGATTTATACCTGAGAATTTTTCAAACACATTTTTCTACTTGTATTTGTCTGTCAAATTTACTCCTGAATTTGTGCTCTTGTTTACTTTACTCTGTTCTTTTAACAAACTATTTACTCTCTCCGAAACTTTCTGATCTATCAACGCTTTTACATTAGTTTTTCTTGTCTCGTTTGTCTCACCTTTATTTTCATATTAGTTTTAATAAACAGATTTGTTTTACTCACCATTGGTCTGGTTTTCACCCGTCTCTTCAGTTTATCATGTTCCGTGTCCCAGTCCTTCACACTATTTTGAATGCTAGACAGTTTCATACTTCCACCTGTATTTGATGCCTGCAGCTGTTTATTCATCTCTCTCTGTTCTGCAATAATTTCGAAGTGGAATCGGTTGAGATCTTCCTGTATCTCCTGTTTAATCTCCTGCTTTTGTTTCTGAAGCATTTTCTGAACGGCCTCCATTATAACCACATCTCCTCTCATCTCAGTTTCTTGTCCGTTCCCTGTTTCCTTCAACTGGGGAATTACAAACGATACAACTTTTGTCTCTGTTGGCCAGATTGACTCTACATAGAAATGTAGGTCATCGCTCATTTTGTGATCTATTCTCACGATTTTTGATCAGAGAACATGAAATGTAATGTTCTTTTGTTCCCTTTAGCAACAAAAACTTTCTGATTTCGATACTTCGTGTGCAGCTGCTCCTGCACCCACACCTCACCGAACACCCGTTGAACCTCGTCAATCGAACCTGTAAAATACACACATTTACTTTAGTTTATAATCATCATATTTTACTTAACTTTAGCTTTCTAACTTTAATTAATTCTTATCTCTCTCTTTCTCTTTCACACTTTTCAATTTGCATATACAAGTTCTACTTAATTAATTGCATATATGTATATATACGTCTATATATACATATTTATATGCCTCCTTTATTTCTCCTCAGTCTCCTTTTGCGCGCGACTTTCACTAACTAAATTCTCATCTTTTCCTCATCTCTTATTTTTCATATAGCTATATTCGCATCTCTTTCTCATCTCTATCGATTCGAATCGTGACGTCTCTGACCTCTACGTCTGCGCCTTCACCAACGACACGGTTTTTAGCTGTTAAATATTTCGTCTCAATATTCAGCTTAACTCATCTCTACTCCTTTAAGGCGACTTATATTGTCTCCTCGAACTAGTTTTGACGTCCTGACCTTTATTTGCGCGACTTAATTACTCATCTTGGCGTGTGCATAATACAATAAAGTTATTGTATTTCGCATAAGACTAGCATAATGTGACGCATAATATTTAAGTCCTGAAGAAGGAAGTAATAAAACTTCCGAAACGTTGGCAATTTTTTAAATAAATGCTGTTACAAAAGTTCGTCTGGTGTCCGTAAATTTCATTAAATTATAAACGATTTAAGGCGGTCTTACACCTAGTGGCTTCTGAGGTCAAAATGAGCTATAAAAAAAAGAAAAATGTAGTTTAAACAAATACAATATATATACTATAAATATACACTATTTCTGATAATATGGTCCAAGACTTAGTAGACCAATTTTATTCAGAGATATAGCATTTTCAATTTTTTTCAATTGGCGTAACTTTAAAAAAAAACTATTCCATTGATTTTCCATGGGAGAGGAACTAAATTACTTGAAATTCATGCATTTATGGCAGGAAGAGTTGGAAAAATAAAATTTCTGAAAATTAATATGTTTTCATGGAAAAAACTGCTTTAAATTCATGAATTTTATGAATTTTTATGTTCTTTGTGGATTTTACCATTTTAAAATTATTTAACAAATATTTTTCATATTTCCAACTCTTTCTGCCATAGATGAATAACTTTCAAGTAATTCAGGCCTTCTCCCATCAAAATCAATGGAATAGTTTTTTTTTAAAGTAACACCTTAAAAAATGACATTTTGAGAAATAAGCCTACAAAGAAAAATACCATAAAACTTCAAAAATAACCAGCCATTCCTGTACACCTAAGATATGTTCTTCTATATAAATATGTTGAAACAGAAGCTCTGGCACCTTGCATGCATCCGTTCCTTTAAAAGTTATTGCTAATCTAACAGCATGCGTTCCATTCAAAGTTATTGCTAACAATCTGTCCTTCGCTTTTGTACTTTTGATTCATCCACTGTTGAGTCACTTTTTAACACATTGTACTGAGTTATATTATTATTTATTATACTAATTGTAAGATTAATGTAGAATATGCAGCAGGTCTTATGAAATATGAAATCCTAATCGCAACTTAAGAAGCCATCACTGTTATGGCCAAAAGTACATAAATACATAAAAGCCGATAAGCCCATTTTGTCAATGATCACTTGATTACGCATATTGTATATTAAATATATCTTGAATTCAAGCCTGTATTATATATTTCTAGTGTGCTAAGCAGACTTGTCGCTTTTCTGCGTAGATACATCTTGACACTTATTGTAATTCTCAACTCTTCTGAATTGAATTATATCCTGTAGTAAGCTAAATTCAATTATTTCACTTTCATCTTTTTTAGAAGAAAGATGTAATTATTTTTATCCGTAAAGAATTATTACAGCTTCTTCCTTTGAATATTTAACTAAATCCACTTGTTTTTCTGTATTAACTTTCATACAGCAATCTCATGCATCTTGAACTGAAGCTATAATTTCCAAATTTAAACAAAACTGTCACTGCACGCTTGTATTATAATCACAATTATAAATACTTCTACATATATATCTTCACATATAATTCATTAAATTTTCAGTCCTAAATTCACTTACGAATACAAATAATGAAATATTATGAAAAAAATCTTTCTATTTGATGAAGCCAAAACTCTGCAAAACAAACTGTTGAAATCACATAGTTATGTATCTCTGCTCATTTGAGCTTTTGAGCTGTCAGCTGTGCGGTTGTGCCACTGTGTTTACACTGGCATTAGTTATATATATAGGTATAGGTACGAAAGGCAGTATTAATATAGTGAATTGCTGTCGATTTTCGGTCACGGGATGGTCACTTTACTAGAAGCAGAAGTGGGAAATGGTCACAAGACGATTCCACTGGATTTCGAATTCCACAATATGGTTTATTTAATTTTTATAATAAATATTGTATGTGAATTTAATTATTTTTTTTATCCTTATATAAGGATTTATATAAGTATATACTTATATAAATAATGTTTTTTGATATTTTATAACACGTTTTTTTTTAAAAAAGGCAAAAAACAAGAAAATCAATTTTCTCGTCATTTTAAAGATAGTAAGCTCTTTCAGCGGTTTATTTAAAATTTTTTTAATTATTGATCCAAACTATAGTTTTTTAGGTTCGAAATAACATATATAATCAAAAAATTGAATAAAAAAAAATTTGATTTTTTCAAAATTTTTGGTGTAAGACCGCCTTAAGTGTTACATATCGATGTCGTAGCGGTATCCGTGGCGGCTAAGGCGCGCAGCTACTTTTGCCTTAATCTTTTGGATCCATGTTCGATCCACGCTCGCATTTTTTTTTCTTTAACATGTGTAAAATTTTGCTTCCTCCTAGAGGAAGTTTTGTGATAGTAAAAAAAAAGTTTATAAGATAATGTGTTAGAAACGTTATTTAGCAAATTTGGAATCGAAATGCACTATTTTTAGAAAATGTCCGTATGGATGTGTGTGTGTGTGTGTGTGTGTGTGTGTGTGTGTGTGTGTGTGTGTGTGTGTGTATACGCTGATATCTCATGATCTGCTCGACCGATTTTCATGGGAGAGTGATCATTTTTTTAGATTTTGCTTCCACAATTGGGGTTAATATTCTATTTTTGTAAAATTTAATTTTTTTTTTATAGCCATTTTTTAATTTTCAAATTTTTTTTTCGATTTTTTAAATATTTAGAACAAATATTGTTTATATATTATGAATTCTCTGTATGTAGGATAAAATTATCTACAATTTAAAAAAAAAAAAAAAAAGTCGGTAGCTATATGTCGTCATAAGTTATTGATGAAAACGTAATTTTTTGTAAATAGGTTATATTTCGAAATTAAAAAAAGATATTAACATGAATATTTTTTTGGTTATAAAGGATATTAAGTACTATAACTTACTAAATTTTTAGGTTTTTTTATTCATTATTTTTTGAGAAAAAAAATAATTTATAAAGAAAAGTGATTTTTTTTGTCATTAAAAATATTACTTATGTCGACTGCAATTTAATATCAACTGATAAGAATTTTTCCATCGGTCTTACAGTCTTACAAATTAAATTAAAATAATTAATATTTATGGCAGTCAGATTGCCCTTGTTTATAATCACCCCCGCAGAATCTGAAATAAAAACTTAATTAAAATCTGGAAAAAACTTTGTTAGCAAAGGACGATCTGACTGCCCACCACCACCACATTGTCCGACGTTTCGAGCCTGCTCCGGCTCCTCCTCAGGGACTGAAATAAAACCCGCGATACACCTCCTTATATACCATGCACCCATACCCCCTTCTTTTCTCTTACCCCACCACCCTCCACATTCACCTCTCCAACTTGCCATTCTCACTTAAATTAATAAAGAATGATAAATGTTATCTAATTTACTTGACTCTATCATTAAATTTACATTATTCCGATTTCTTAGAATGTGAATACTTTCAAGGCTTTCCCTCTTATATTTATTCTTAATCCCCTGTTCCAAAATATCCACACTCCCAAAATCGAAAGAATGCAAACTATTTAAACAATGTTCTTTCAAACCCGATGTACAACTTGAGCTGCGTAAACTATATTGATGTTCATATATTCTCTTTTTCAAATATCTACCCGTTTGACCAATATAACAACCATTACAATCCCTACAATTAATTTTATAAACAACTCCCGATTTCAAACATTTATCATCCTTGTCTTTACAATTACTAAATAACCTTTCTAAATTATTATCATTTCTAAAGAAAACTTGAATATTATGTTTACTAAAAACCCTTCTAATCCTTTCCGACAAACCTCTAACATATGGTAAACTAAAATATGCATTCTTTCCATTTCTATTCCTTGTTTGATTATCTACCCGCTGCTTCAATCCACCATTATAAATTTCCCACACTCTCTCATCAATCATTTTATCAATAAATTTTACGGGATAACTATTTTTAATAAATGTTTCTCTAACTAAATTTAAATTCTTTTTCCTAAAATCTTTATGTGACAATTTAATCGCTCTGTCAATGACACCTTTGATCGCACCTGTCTTGTTTCCGAATTGGTGGTGAGAATCAAAATTTAAAAATCTACCTGACCATGTAGGTTTTCTATACCAATCTAATTTCACTCTATTATTATTACCTCTAATGACTCTAATATCTAAAAAACTCAATTGATAATCTTTCTCAACTTCTTTTGTGAATTTAATTCTATCATGGATAGAATTAAATACATCCACCATTTCATCCACAAAACATTCTGGTACAACTGCAAAAATGTCATCAACATATCTTTTAAAAATAATTGGCTGAAAAACCAACTTAGACAAAGCAATACTTTCCAATTTTTCCATTACTAAATTGGCTATAACAGGTGACAAAGGTGATCCCATTGGACAACCATATCTTTGTTCATATAGACTATTATTAAAAGAAAAAATTGTGTTTTTAAAAACCAAATTAAGTGCCTTTATAAATTCATCTTTTGTTAAACTAGTATGTACTTTAATTTCAGACCATTTATCTTGTATAATATCATTCAACAACTCTAAAGGTATATTTGTAAACAAAGATACTACATCCAATGAAACCATCCTATGATCATTCGGAATAATAATATCTTTCATTATACCATAAAAACTCCAACTATCTTTAATATATGAATTTGTTTTACCCACTATCTTGAACAATATATTAGACAAAAATCTAGCAAGTCTATACGTCGGAAAATTTATCGATGATATTATTATTCTATATGTCAACTGTTCTTTGTGAATCTTAGGAAGCCCATAACATTTAGCTACAGTGCCATTTTCACATTTTAAATATTTAAACATACTATCTTTAATATAAGCTTTTGTTTTCCAATGCATCAATAATTCTTTCAATTTATCTTGTAGTCTATTGATATGTGGATTCCTAATTTTCACATAAGTGGTATCATCCTCCAACATAAGTTGAATTTTATTAATATAATCCCTTTTATCCGAAACTACAGTTACATTTCCTTTATCTGCTTTTTGGAAGATCATATTCGGATTCTCTCTCAAGAATTTCTTCGTTATTTTTAATTCATGGAATAAATTACTATTCAAATAATTATCAAATCTATGTTCTCTTTTAAAATTATCAACAACTTTAACTAAAGAACGCCTACATTCTTTTTTAAACTCCAGATTAAAACTACTCATACTACTTTCTACCTCAGCGATGATATTCTTGATCGGAAGAGATTTACTTGAATATGATATTCCAAATTTAGCACCCTTTGACATGATATTTACCACTTCTTCTGGTATTACTTTGTCAGTTAAATTTCTAAACCAATCCTTATTAACATTGTTAGTTTGATTGACCTGAGAGTGTTTTCTATGCTTTAAATATTCAAATTTTCTTTTTAATTTACTCCTATGGTTATATTTTACTTTTTCAAAGTGCCTCTTTTGACCACGAAAAAATTCTTGCAAATCATTCTGTTCTATTTTATTATATAAATATCTTTCAAGCTCTAATAAATATTTATTCAAACGATTAATTTCAAAATTCAAATCTCTAATTTCTAAGTTAAGTAATTTATTTTTGAAAAAGAAAATATTTTTCCGTAGATCATAAGAAACTCTTTTATTGTAATCCCGATAAAAACCCTTATCATCAAATGTTTTTCCAATATGTTTAGGAAAAATATTTGATTTTTTTACACCTTAGAAGAAAAGTGAGTTGCTCCTTTAAAATTACAATCCTTAAAACCATTTTTACCCATTTTGAGCAATAATCTTTTACCACCTTCCCATAAATCCCATATATATCTCTAAAAAACATTTTACCCCACCTTTAATAGACCTTAGTTTTATCATTAAAAATATTACTTATGTCGACTGCAATTTAATATCAACTGATAAGAATTTTTCCATCGGTCTTACAGTCTTACAAATTAAATTAAAATAATTAATATTTATGGCAGTCAGATTGCCCTTGTTTATAATCACCCCCGCAGAATCTGAAATAAAAACTTAATTAAAATCTGGAAAAAACTTTGTTAGCAAAGGACGATCTGACTGCCCACCACCACCACATTGTCCGACGTTTCGAGCCTGCTCCGGCTCCTCCTCAGGGACTGAAATAAAACCCGCGATACACCTCCTTATATACCATGCACCCATACCCCTTCTTTTCTCTTACCCCACCACCCTCCACATTCACCTCTCCAACTTGCCATTCTCACTTAAATTAATAAAGAATGATAAATGTTATCTAATTTACTTGACTCTATCATTAAATTTACATTATTCCGATTTCTTAGAATGTGAATACTTTCAAGGCTTTCCCTCTTATATTTATTCTTAATCCCCTGTTCCAAAATATCCACACTCCCAAAATCGAAAGAATGCAAACTATTTAAACAATGTTCTTTCAAACCCGATGTACAACTTGAGCTGCGTAAACTATATTGATGTTCATATATTCTCTTTTTCAAATATCTACCCGTTTGACCAATATAACAACCATTACAATCCCTACAATTAATTTTATAAACAACTCCCGATTTCAAACATTTATCATCCTTGTCTTTACAATTACTAAATAACCTTTCTAAATTATTATCATTTCTAAAGAAAACTTGAATATTATGTTTACTAAAAACCCTTCTAATCCTTTCCGACAAACCTCTAACATATGGTAAACTAAAATATGCATTCTTTCCATTTCTATTCCTTGTTTGATTATCTACCCGCTGCTTCAATCCACCATTATAAATTTCCCACACTCTCTCATCAATCATTTTATCAATAAATTTTACGGGATAACTATTTTTAATAAATGTTTCTCTAACTAAATTTAAATTCTTTTTCCTAAAAAATCTTTATGTGACAATTTAATCGCTCTGTCAATGACACCTTTGATCGCACCTGTCTTGTTTCCGAATTGGTGGTGAGAATCAAAATTTAAAAATCTACCTGACCATGTAGGTTTTCTATACCAATCTAATTTCACTCTATTATTATTACCTCTAATGACTCTAATATCTAAAAACTCAATTGATAATCTTTCTCAACTTCTTTTGTGAATTTAATTCTATCATGGATAGAATTAAATACATCCACCATTTCATCCACAAAACATTCTGGTACAACTGCAAAAATGTCATCAACATATCTTTTAAAAATAATTGGCTGAAAAACCAACTTAGACAAAGCAATACTTTCCAATTTTTCCATTACTAAATTGGCTATAACAGGTGACAAAGGTGATCCCATTGGACAACCATATCTTTGTTCATATAGACTATTATTAAAAGAAAAAATTGTGTTTTTAAAAACCAAATTAAGTGCCTTTATAAATTCATCTTTTGTTAAACTAGTATGTACTTTAATTTCAGACCATTTATCTTGTATAATATCATTCAACAACTCTAAAGGTATATTTGTAAACAAAGATACTACATCCAATGAAACCATCCTATGATCATTCGGAATAATAATATCTTTCATTATACCATAAAAACTCCAACTATCTTTAATATATGAATTTGTTTTACCCACTATCTTGAACAATATATTAGACAAAAATCTAGCAAGTCTATACGTCGGAAAATTTATCGATGATATTATTATTCTATATGTCAACTGTTCTTTGTGAATCTTAGGAAGCCCATAACATTTAGCTACAGTGCCATTTTCACATTTTAAATATTTAAACATACTATCTTTAATATAAGCTTTTGTTTTCCAATGCATCAATAATTCTTTCAATTTATCTTGTAGTCTATTGATATGTGGATTCCTAATTTTCACATAAGTGGTATCATCCTCCAACATAAGTTGAATTTTATTAATATAATCCCTTTTATCCGAAACTACAGTTACATTTCCTTTATCTGCTTTTTGGAAGATCATATTCGGATTCTCTCTCAAGAATTTCTTCGTTATTTTTAATTCATGGAATAAATTACTATTCAAATAATTATCAAATCTATGTTCTCTTTTAAAATTATCAACAACTTTAACTAAAGAACGCCTACATTCTTTTTTAAACTCCAGATTAAAACTACTCATACTACTTTCTACCTCAGCGATGATATTCTTGATCGGAAGAGATTTACTTGAATATGATATTCCAAATTTAGCACCCTTTGACATGATATTTACCACTTCTTCTGGTATTACTTTGTCAGTTAAATTTCTAAACCAATCCTTATTAACATTGTTAGTTTGATTGACCTGAGAGTGTTTTCTATGCTTTAAATATTCAAATTTTCTTTTTAATTTACTCCTATGGTTATATTTTACTTTTTCAAAGTGCCTCTTTTGACCACGAAAAAATTCTTGCAAATCATTCTGTTCTATTTTATTATATAAATATCTTTCAAGCTCTAATAAATATTTATTCAAACGATTAATTTCAAAATTCAAATCTCTAATTTCTAAGTTAAGTAATTTATTTTTGAAAAAGAAAATATTTTTCCGTAGATCATAAGAAACTCTTTTATTGTAATCCCGATAAAAACCCTTATCATCAAATGTTTTTCCAATATGTTTAGGAAAAATATTTGATTTTTACACCTTAGAAGAAAAGTGAGTTGCTCCTTTAAAATTACAATCCTTAAAACCATTTTTACCCATTTTGAGCAATAATCTTTTACCACCTTCCCATAAATCCCATATATATCTCTAAAAAACATTTTACCCCACCTTTAATAGACCTTAGTTTTATCATTAAAAATATTACTTATGTCGACTGCAATTTAATATCAACTGATAAGAATTTTTCCATCGGTCTTACAGTCTTACAAATTAAATTAAAATAATTAATATTTATGGCAGTCAGATTGCCCTTGTTTATAATCACCCCCGCAGAATCTGAAATAAAAACTTAATTAAAATCTGGAAAAAACTTTGTTAGCAAAGGACGATCTGACTGCCCACCACCACCACATTGTCCGACGTTTCGAGCCTGCTCCGGCTCCTCCTCAGGGACTGAAATAAAACCCGCGATACACCTCCTTATATACCATGCACCCATACCCCCTTCTTTTCTCTTACCCCACCACCCTCCACATTCACCTCTCCAACTTGCCATTCTCACTTAAATTAATAAAGAATGATAAATGTTATCTAATTTACTTGACTCTATCATTAAATTTACATTATTCCGATTTCTTAGAATGTGAATACTTTCAAGGCTTTCCTCTTATATTTATTCTTAATCCCCTGTTCCAAAATATCCACACTCCCAAAATCGAAAGAATGCAAACTATTTAAACAATGTTCTTTCAAACCCGATGTACAACTTGAGCTGCGTAAACTATATTGATGTTCATATATTCTCTTTTTCAAATATCTACCCGTTTGACCAATATAACAACCATTACAATCCCTACAATTAATTTTATAAACAACTCCCGATTTCAAACATTTATCATCCTTGTCTTTACAATTACTAAATAACCTTTCTAAATTATTATCATTTCTAAAGAAAACTTGAATATTATGTTTACTAAAAACCCTTCTAATCCTTTCCGACAAACCTCTAACATATGGTAAACTAAAATATGCATTCTTTCCATTTCTATTCCTTGTTTGATTATCTACCCGCTGCTTCAATCCACCATTATAAATTTCCCACACTCTCTCATCAATCATTTTATCAATAAATTTTACGGGATAACTATTTTTAATAAATGTTTCTCTAACTAAATTTAAATTCTTTTTCCTAAAATCTTTATGTGACAATTTAATCGCTCTGTCAATGACACCTTTGATCGCACCTGTCTTGTTTCCGAATTGGTGGTGAGAATCAAAATTTAAAAATCTACCTGACCATGTAGGTTTTCTATACCAATCTAATTTCACTCTATTATTATTACCTCTAATGACTCTAATATCTAAAAAACTCAATTGATAATCTTTCTCAACTTCTTTTGTGAATTTAATTCTATCATGGATAGAATTAAATACATCCACCATTTCATCCACAAAACATTCTGGTACAACTGCAAAAATGTCATCAACATATCTTTTAAAAATAATTGGCTGAAAAACCAACTTAGACAAAGCAATACTTTCCAATTTTTCCATTACTAAATTGGCTATAACAGGTGACAAAGGTGATCCCATTGGACAACCATATCTTTGTTCATATAGACTATTATTAAAAGAAAAAATTGTGTTTTTAAAAACCAAATTAAGTGCCTTTATAAATTCATCTTTTGTTAAACTAGTATGTACTTTAATTTCAGACCATTTATCTTGTATAATATCATTCAACAACTCTAAAGGTATATTTGTAAACAAAGATACTACATCCAATGAAACCATCCTATGATCATTCGGAATAATAATATCTTTCATTATACCATAAAAACTCCAACTATCTTTAATATATGAATTTGTTTTACCCACTATCTTGAACAATATATTAGACAAAAATCTAGCAAGTCTATACGTCGGAAAATTTATCGATGATATTATTATTCTATATGTCAACTGTTCTTTGTGAATCTTAGGAAGCCCATAACATTTAGCTACAGTGCCATTTTCACATTTTAAATATTTAAACATACTATCTTTAATATAAGCTTTTGTTTTCCAATGCATCAATAATTCTTTCAATTTATCTTGTAGTCTATTGATATGTGGATTCCTAATTTTCACATAAGTGGTATCATCCTCCAACATAAGTTGAATTTTATTAATATAATCCCTTTTATCCGAAACTACAGTTACATTTCCTTTATCTGCTTTTTGGAAGATCATATTCGGATTCTCTCTCAAGAATTTCTTCGTTATTTTTAATTCATGGAATAAATTACTATTCAAATAATTATCAAATCTATGTTCTCTTTTAAAATTATCAACAACTTTAACTAAAGAACGCCTACATTCTTTTTTAAACTCCAGATTAAAACTACTCATACTACTTTCTACCTCAGCGATGATATTCTTGATCGGAAGAGATTTACTTGAATATGATATTCCAAATTTAGCACCCTTTGACATGATATTTACCACTTCTTCTGGTATTACTTTGTCAGTTAAATTTCTAAACCAATCCTTATTAACATTGTTAGTTTGATTGACCTGAGAGTGTTTTCTATGCTTTAAATATTCAAATTTTCTTTTTAATTTACTCCTATGGTTATATTTTACTTTTTCAAAGTGCCTCTTTTGACCACGAAAAAATTCTTGCAAATCATTCTGTTCTATTTTATTATATAAATATCTTTCAAGCTCTAATAAATATTTATTCAAACGATTAATTTCAAAATTCAAATCTCTAATTTCTAAGTTAAGTAATTTATTTTTGAAAAAGAAAATATTTTTCCGTAGATCATAAGAAACTCTTTTATTGTAATCCCGATAAAAACCCTTATCATCAAATGTTTTTCCAATATGTTTAGGAAAAATATTTGATTTTTTACACCTTAGAAGAAAAGTGAGTTGCTCCTTTAAAATTACAATCCTTAAAACCATTTTTACCCATTTTGAGCAATAATCTTTTACCACCTTCCCATAAATCCCATATATATCTCTAAAAAACATTTTACCCCACCTTTAATAGACCTTAGTTTTATCATTAAAAATATTACTTATGTCGACTGCAATTTAATATCAACTGATAAGAATTTTTCCATCGGTCTTACAGTCTTACAAATTAAATTAAAATAATTAATATTTATGGCAGTCAGATTGCCCTTGTTTATAATCACCCCCGCAGAATCTGAAATAAAAACTTAATTAAAATCTGGAAAAAAACTTTGTTAGCAAAGGACGATCTGACTGCCCACCACCACCACATTGTCCGACGTTTCGAGCCTGCTCCGGCTCCTCCTCAGGGACTGAAATAAAACCCGCGATACACCTCCTTATATACCATGCACCCATACCCCCTTCTTTTCTCTTACCCCACCACCCTCCACATTCACCTCTCCAACTTGCCATTCTCACTTAAATTAATAAAGAATGATAAATGTTATCTAATTTACTTGACTCTATCATTAAATTTACATTATTCCGATTTCTTAGAATGTGAATACTTTCAAGGCTTTCCCTCTTATATTTATTCTTAATCCCCTGTTCCAAAATATCCACACTCCCAAAATCGAAAGAATGCAAACTATTTAAACAATGTTCTTTCAAACCCGATGTACAACTTGAGCTGCGTAAACTATATTGATGTTCATATATTCTCTTTTTCAAATATCTACCCGTTTGACCAATATAACAACCATTACAATCCCTACAATTAATTTTATAAACAACTCCCGATTTCAAACATTTATCATCCTTGTCTTTACAATTACTAAATAACCTTTCTAAATTATTATCATTTCTAAAGAAAACTTGAATATTATATTTACTAAAAACCCTTCTAATCCTTTCCGACAAACCTCTAACATATGGTAAACTAAAATATGCATTCTTTCCATTTCTATTCCTTGTTTGATTATCTACCCGCTGCTTCAATCCACCATTATAAATTTCCCACACTCTCTCATCAATCATTTTATCAATAAATTTTACGGGATAACTATTTTTAATAAATGTTTCTCTAACTAAATTTAAATTCTTTTTCCTAAAATCTTTATGTGACAATTTAATCGCTCTGTCAATGACACCTTTGATCGCACCTGTCTTGTTTCCGAATTGGTGGTGAGAATCAAAATTTAAAAATCTACCTGACCATGTAGGTTTTCTATACCAATCTAATTTCACTCTATTATTATTACCTCTAATGACTCTAATATCTAAAAAACTCAATTGATAATCTTTCTCAACTTCTTTTGTGAATTTAATTCTATCATGGATAGAATTAAATACATCCACCATTTCATCCACAAAACATTCTGGTACAACTGCAAAAATGTCATCAACATATCTTTTAAAAATAATTGGCTGAAAAACCAACTTAGACAAAGCAATACTTTCCAATTTTTCCATTACTAAATTGGCTATAACAGGTGACAAAGGTGATCCCATTGGACAACCATATCTTTGTTCATATAGACTATTATTAAAAGAAAAAATTGTGTTTTTAAAAACCAAATTAAGTGCCTTTATAAATTCATCTTTTGTTAAACTAGTATGTACTTTAATTTCAGACCATTTATCTTGTATAATATCATTCAACAACTCTAAAGGTATATTTGTAAACAAAGATACTACATCCAATGAAACCATCCTATGATCATTCGGAATAATAATATCTTTCCTTATACCATAAAAACTCCAACTATCTTTAATATATGAATTTGTTTTACCCACTATCTTGAACAATATATTAGACAAAAATCTAGCAAGTCTATACGTCGGAAAATTTATCGATGATATTATTATTCTATATGTCAACTGTTCTTTGTGAATCTTAGGAAGCCCATAACATTTAGCTACAGTGCCATTTTCACATTTTAAATATTTAAACATACTATCTTTAATATAAGCTTTTGTTTTCCAATGCATCAATAATTCTTTCAATTTATCTTGTAGTCTATTGATATGTGGATTCCTAATTTTCACATAAGTGGTATCATCCTCCAACATAAGTTGAATTTTATTAATATAATCCCTTTTATCCGAAACTACAGTTACATTTCCTTTATCTGCTTTTGGAAGATCATATTCGGATTCTCTCTCAAGAATTTCTTCGTTATTTTTAATTCATGGAATAAATTACTATTCAAATAATTATCAAATCTATGTTCTCTTTTAAAATTATCAACAACTTTAACTAAAGAACGCCTACATTCTTTTTTAAACTCCAGATTAAAACTACTCATACTACTTTCTACCTCAGCGATGATATTCTTGATCGGAAGAGATTTACTTGAATATGATATTCCAAATTTAGCACCCTTTGACATGATATTTACCACTTCTTCTGGTATTACTTTGTCAGTTAAATTTCTAAACCAATCCTTATTAACATTGTTAGTTTGATTGACCTGAGAGTGTTTTCTATGCTTTAAATATTCAAATTTTCTTTTAATTTACTCCTATGGTTATATTTTACTTTTTCAAAGTGCCTCTTTTGACCACGAAAAAATTCTTGCAAATCATTCTGTTCTATTTTATTATATAAATATCTTTCAAGCTCTAATAAATATTTATTCAAACGATTAATTTCAAAATTCAAATCTCTAATTTCTAAGTTAAGTAATTTATTTTTGAAAAAGAAAATATTTTTCCGTAGATCATAAGAAACTCTTTTATTGTAATCCCGATAAAAACCCTTATCATCAAATGTTTTTCCAATATGTTTAGGAAAAATATTTGATTTTTTACACCTTAGAAGAAAAGTGAGTTGCTCCTTTAAAATTACAATCCTTAAAACCATTTTTACCCATTTTGAGCAATAATCTTTTACCACCTTCCCATAAATCCCATATATATCTCTAAAAAACATTTTACCCCACCTTTAATAGACCTTAGTTTTATCATTAAAAATATTACTTATGTCGACTGCAATTTAATATCAACTGATAAGAATTTTTCCATCGGTCTTACAGTCTTACAAATTAAATTAAAATAATTAATATTTATGGCAGTCAGATTGCCCTTGTTTATAATCACCCCCGCAGAATCTGAAATAAAACTTAATTAAAATCTGGAAAAAACTTTGTTAGCAAAGGACGATCTGACTGCCCACCACCACCACATTGTCCGACGTTTCGAGCCTGCTCCGGCTCCTCCTCAGGGACTGAAATAAAACCCGCGATACACCTCCTTATATACCATGCACCCATACCCCCTTCTTTTCTCTTACCCCACCACCCTCCACATTCACCTCTCCAACTTGCCATTCTCACTTAAATTAATAAAGAATGATAAATGTTATCTAATTTACTTGACTCTATCAAATTTACATTATTCCGATTTCTTAGAATGTGAATACTTTCAAGGCTTTCCCTCTTATATTTATTCTTAATCCCCTGTTCCAAAATATCCACACTCCCAAAATCGAAAGAATGCAAACTATTTAAACAATGTTCTTTCAAACCCGATGTACAACTTGAGCTGCGTAAACTATATTGATGTTCATATATTCTCTTTTTCAAATATCTACCCGTTTGACCAATATAACAACCATTACAATCCCTACAATTAATTTTATAAACAACTCCCGATTTCAAACATTTATCATCCTTGTCTTTACAATTACTAAATAACCTTTCTAAATTATTATCATTTCTAAAGAAAACTTGAATATTATGTTTACTAAAAACCCTTCTAATCCTTTCCGACAAACCTCTAACATATGGTAAACTAAAATATGCATTCTTTCCATTTCTATTCCTTGTTTGATTATCTACCCGCTGCTTCAATCCACCATTATAAATTTCCCACACTCTCTCATCAATCATTTTATCAATAAATTTTACGGGATAACTATTTTTAATAAATGTTTCTCTAACTAAATTTAAATTCTTTTTCCTAAAATCTTTATGTGACAATTTAATCGCTCTGTCAATGACACCTTTGATCGCACCTGTCTTGTTTCCGAATTGGTGGTGAGAATCAAAATTTAAAAATCTACCTGACCATGTAGGTTTTCTATACCAATCTAATTTCACTCTATTATTATTACCTCTAATGACTCTAATATCTAAAAACTCAATTGATAATCTTTCTCAACTTCTTTTGTGAATTTAATTCTATCATGGATAGAATTAAATACATCCACCATTTCATCCACAAAACATTCTGGTACAACTGCAAAAATGTCATCAACATATCTTTTAAAAATAATTGGCTGAAAAACCAACTTAGACAAAGCAATACTTTCCAATTTTTCCATTACTAAATTGGCTATAACAGGTGACAAAGGTGATCCCATTGGACAACCATATCTTTGTTCATATAGACTATTATTAAAAGAAAAAATTGTGTTTTTAAAAACCAAATTAAGTGCCTTTATAAATTCATCTTTTGTTAAACTAGTATGTACTTTAATTTCAGACCATTTATCTTGTATAATATCATTCAACAACTCTAAAGGTATATTTGTAAACAAAGATACTACATCCAATGAAACCATCCTATGATCATTCGGAATAATAATATCTTTCATTATACCATAAAAACTCCAACTATCTTTAATATATGAATTTGTTTTACCCACTATCTTGAACAATATATTAGACAAAAATCTAGCAAGTCTATACGTCGGAAAATTTATCGATGATATTATTATTCTATATGTCAACTGTTCTTTGTGAATCTTAGGAAGCCCATAACATTTAGCTACAGTGCCATTTTCACATTTTAAATATTTAAACATACTATCTTTAATATAAGCTTTTGTTTTCCAATGCATCAATAATTCTTTCAATTTATCTTGTAGTCTATTGATATGTGGATTCCTAATTTTCACATAAGTGGTATCATCCTCCAACATAAGTTGAATTTTATTAATATAATCCCTTTTATCCGAAACTACAGTTACATTTCCTTTATCTGCTTTTTGGAAGATCATATTCGGATTCTCTCTCAAGAATTTCTTCGTTATTTTTAATTCATGGAATAAATTACTATTCAAATAATTATCAAATCTATGTTCTCTTTTAAAATTATCAACAACTTTAACTAAAGAACGCCTACATTCTTTTTTAAACTCCAGATTAAAACTACTCATACTACTTTCTACCTCAGCGATGATATTCTTGATCGGAAGAGATTTACTTGAATATGATATTCCAAATTTAGCACCCTTTGACATGATATTTACCACTTCTTCTGGTATTACTTTGTCAGTTAAATTTCTAAACCAATCCTTATTAACATTGTTAGTTTGATTGACCTGAGAGTGTTTTCTATGCTTTAAATATTCAAATTTTCTTTTTAATTTACTCCTATGGTTATATTTTACTTTTTCAAAGTGCCTCTTTTGACCACGAAAAAATTCTTGCAAATCATTCTGTTCTATTTTATTATATAAATATCTTTCAAGCTCTAATAAATATTTATTCAAACGATTAATTTCAAAATTCAAATCTCTAATTTCTAAGTTAAGTAATTTATTTTTGAAAAAGAAAATATTTTTCCGTAGATCATAAGAAACTCTTTTATTGTAATCCCGATAAAAACCCTTATCATCAAATGTTTTTCCAATATGTTTAGGAAAAATATTTGATTTTTTACACCTTAGAAGAAAAGTGAGTTGCTCCTTTAAAATTACAATCCTTAAAACCATTTTTACCCATTTTGAGCAATAATCTTTTACCACCTTCCCATAAATCCCATATATATCTCTAAAAAACATTTTACCCCACCTTTAATAGACCTTAGTTTTATCATTAAAAATATTACTTATGTCGACTGCAATTTAATATCAACTGATAAGAATTTTTCCATCGGTCTTACAGTCTTACAAATTAAATTAAAATAATTAATATTTATGGCAGTCAGATTGCCCTTGTTTATAATCACCCCCGCAGAATCTGAAATAAAAACTTAATTAAAATCTGGAAAAAACTTTGTTAGCAAAGGACGATCTGACTGCCCACCACCACCACATTGTCCGACGTTTCGAGCCTGCTCCGGCTCCTCCTCAGGGACTGAAATAAAACCCGCGATACACCTCCTTATATACCATGCACCCATACCCCTTCTTTTCTCTTACCCCACCACCCTCCACATTCACCTCTCCAACTTGCCATTCTCACTTAAATTAATAAAGAATGATAAATGTTATCTAATTTACTTGACTCTATCATTAAATTTACATTATTCCGATTTCTTAGAATGTGAATACTTTCAAGGCTTTCCCTCTTATATTTATTCTTAATCCCCTGTTCCAAAATATCCACACTCCCAAAATCGAAAGAATGCAAACTATTTAAACAATGTTCTTTCAAACCCGATGTACAACTTGAGCTGCGTAAACTATATTGATGTTCATATATTCTCTTTTTCAAATATCTACCCGTTTGACCAATATAACAACCATTACAATCCCTACAATTAATTTTATAAACAACTCCCGATTTCAAACATTTATCATCCTTGTCTTTACAATTACTAAATAACCTTTCTAAATTATTATCATTTCTAAAGAAAACTTGAATATTATGTTTACTAAAAACCCTTCTAATCCTTTACTACAAACCTCTAACATCTGGTAAACTAAAATATGCATTCTTTCCATTTCTATTCCTTGTTTGACTATCTACCCGCTACTTCACTCCAACATTATAAATTTCCCACACTCTCACATCAATCATTTTATCAATAAATTTTACGGGATAACTATTTTTAATAAATGTTTCTCTAACTAAATTTAAATTCTTTTTCCTAAAATCTTTATGTGACAATTTAATCGCTCTGTCAATGACACCTTTGATCGCACCTGTCTTGTTTCCGAATTGGTGGTGAGAATCAAAATTTAAAAATCTACCTGACCATGTAGGTTTTCTATACCAATCTAATTTCACTCTATTATTATTACCTCTAATGACTCTAATATCTAAAAACTCAATTGATAATCTTTCTCAACTTCTTTTGTGAATTTAATTCTATCATGGATAGAATTAAATACATCCACCATTTCATCCACAAAACATTCTGGTACAACTGCAAAAATGTCATCAACATATCTTTTAAAAATAATTGGCTGAAAAACCAACTTAGACAAAGCAATACTTTCCAATTTTTCCATTACTAAATTGGCTATAACAGGTGACAAAGGTGATCCCATTGGACAACCATATCTTTGTTCATATAGACTATTATTAAAAGAAAAAATTGTGTTTTTAAAAACCAAATTAAGTGCCTTTATAAATTCATCTTTTGTTAAACTAGTATGTACTTTAATTTCAGACCATTTATCTTGTATAATATCATTCAACAACTCTAAAGGTATATTTGTAAACAAAGATACTACATCCAATGAAACCATCCTATGATCATTCGGAATAATAATATCTTTCATTATACCATAAAAACTCCAACTATCTTTAATATATGAATTTGTTTTACCCACTATCTTGAACAATATATTAGACAAAAATCTAGCAAGTCTATACGTCGGAAAATTTATCGATGATATTATTATTCTATATGTCAACTGTTCTTTGTGAATCTTAGGAAGCCCATAACATTTAGCTACAGTGCCATTTTCACATTTTAAATATTTAAACATACTATCTTTAATATAAGCTTTTGTTTTCCAATGCATCAATAATTCTTTCAATTTATCTTGTAGTCTATTGATATGTGGATTCCTAATTTTCACATAAGTGGTATCATCCTCCAACATAAGTTGAATTTTATTAATATAATCCCTTTTATCCGAAACTACAGTTACATTTCCTTTATCTGCTTTTTGGAAGATCATATTCGGATTCTCTCTCAAGAATTTCTTCGTTATTTTTAATTCATGGAATAAATTACTATTCAAATAATTATCAAATCTATGTTCTCTTTTAAAATTATCAACAACTTTAACTAAAGAACGCCTACATTCTTTTTAAACTCCAGATTAAAACTACTCATACTACTTTCTACCTCAGCGATGATATTCTTGATCGGAAGAGATTTACTTGAATATGATATTCCAAATTTAGCACCCTTTGACATGATATTTACCACTTCTTCTGGTATTACTTTGTCAGTTAAATTTCTAAACCAATCCTTATTAACATTGTTAGTTTGATTGACCTGAGAGTGTTTTCTATGCTTTAAATATTCAAATTTTCTTTTTAATTTACTCCTATGGTTATATTTTACTTTTTCAAAGTGCCTCTTTTGACCACGAAAAAATTCTTGCAAATCATTCTGTTCTATTTTATTATATAAATATCTTTCAAGCTCTAATAAATATTTATTCAAACGATTAATTTCAAAATTCAAATCTCTAATTTCTAAGTTAAGTAATTTATTTTTGAAAAAGAAAATATTTTTCCGTAGATCATAAGAAACTCTTTTATTGTAATCCCGATAAAAACCCTTATCATCAAATGTTTTTCCAATATGTTTAGGAAAAATATTTGATTTTTTACACCTTAGAAGAAAAGTGAGTTGCTCCTTTAAAATTACAATCCTTAAAACCATTTTTACCCATTTTGAGCAATAATCTTTTACCACCTTCCCATAAATCCCATATATATCTCTAAAAAACATTTTACCCCACCTTTAATAGACCTTAGTTTTATCATTAAAAATATTACTTATGTCGACTGCAATTTAATATCAACTGATAAGAATTTTTCCATCGGTCTTACAGTCTTACAAATTAAATTAAAATAATTAATATTTATGGCAGTCAGATTGCCCTTGTTTATAATCACCCCGCAGAATCTGAAATAAAAACTTAATTAAAATCTGGAAAAAACTTTGTTAGCAAAGGACGATCTGACTGCCCACCACACCACCACATTGTCCGACGTTTCGAGCCTGCTCCGGCTCCTCCTCAGGGACTGAAATAAAACCCGCGATACACCTCCTTATATACCATGCACCCATACCCCTTCTTTTCTCTTACCCCACCACCCTCCACATTCACCTCTCCAACTTGCCATTCTCACTTAAATTAATAAAGAATGATAAATGTTATCTAATTTACTTGACTCTATCATTAAATTTACATTATTCCGATTTCTTAGAATGTGAATACTTTCAAGGCTTTCCCTCTTATATTTATTCTTAATCCCCTGTTCCAAAATATCCACACTCCCAAAATCGAAAGAATGCAAACTATTTAAACAATGTTCTTTCAAACCCGATGTACAACTTGAGCTGCGTAAACTATATTGATGTTCATATATTCTCTTTTTCAAATATCTACCCGTTTGACCAATATAACAACCATTACAATCCCTACAATTAATTTTATAAACAACTCCCGATTTCAAACATTTATCATCCTTGTCTTTACAATTACTAAATAACCTTTCTAAATTATTATCATTTCTAAAGAAAACTTGAATATTATGTTTACTAAAAACCCTTCTAATCCTTTCCGACAAACCTCTAACATATGGTAAACTAAAATATGCATTCTTTCCATTTCTATTCCTTGTTTGATTATCTACCCGCTGCTTCAATCCACCATTATAAATTTCCCACACTCTCTCATCAATCATTTTATCAATAAATTTTACGGGATAACTATTTTTAATAAATGTTTCTCTAACTAAATTTAAATTCTTTTTCCTAAAATCTTTATGTGACAATTTAATCGCTCTGTCAATGACACCTTTGATCGCACCTGTCTTATTTCCGAATTGGTGGTGAGAATCAAAATTTAAAAATCTACCTGACCATGTAGCTTTTCTATACCAATCTAATTTCACTCTATTATTATTACCTCTAATGACTCTAATATCTAAAAACTCAATTGATAATCTTTCTCAACTTCTTTTGTGAATTTAATTCTATCATGGATAGAATTAAATACATCCACCATTTCATCCACAAAACATTCTGGTACAACTGCAAAAATGTCATCAACATATCTTTTAAAAATAATTGGCTGAAAAACCAACTTAGACAAAGCAATACTTTCCAATTTTTCCATTACTAAATTGGCTATAACAGGTGACAAAGGTGATCCCATTGGACAACCATATCTTTGTTCATATAGACTATTATTAAAAGAAAAAATTGTGTTTTTAAAAACCAAATTAAGTGCCTTTATAAATTCATCTTTTGTTAAACTAGTATGTACTTTAATTTCAGACCATTTATCTTGTATAATATCATTCAACAACTCTAAAGGTATATTTGTAAACAAAGATACTACATCCAATGAAACCATCCTATGATCATTCGGAATAATAATATCTTTCATTATACCATAAAAACTCCAACTATCTTTAATATATGAATTTGTTTTACCCACTATCTTGAACAATATATTAGACAAAAATCTAGCAAGTCTATACGTCGGAAAATTTATCGATGATATTATTATTCTATATGTCAACTGTTCTTTGTGAATCTTAGGAAGCCCATAACATTTAGCTACAGTGCCATTTTCACATTTTAAATATTTAAACATACTATCTTTAATATAAGCTTTTGTTTTCCAATGCATCAATAATTCTTTCAATTTATCTTGTAGTCTATTGATATGTGGATTCCTAATTTTCACATAAGTGGTATCATCCTCCAACATAAGTTGAATTTTATTAATATAATCCCTTTTATCCGAAACTACAGTTACATTTCCTTTATCTGCTTTTTGGAAGATCATATTCGGATTCTCTCTCAAGAATTTCTTCGTTATTTTTAATTCATGGAATAAATTACTATTCAAATAATTATCAAATCTATGTTCTCTTTTAAAATTATCAACAACTTTAACTAAAGAACGCCTACATTCTTTTTTAAACTCCAGATTAAAACTACTCATACTACTTTCTACCTCAGCGATGATATTCTTGATCGGAAGAGATTTACTTGAATATGATATTCCAAATTTAGCACCCTTTGACATGATATTTACCACTTCTTCTGGTATTACTTTGTCAGTTAAATTTCTAAACCAATCCTTATTAACATTGTTAGTTTGATTGACCTGAGAGTGTTTTCTATGCTTTAAATATTCAAATTTTCTTTTTAATTTACTCCTATGGTTATATTTTACTTTTTCAAAGTGCCTCTTTTGACCACGAAAAAATTCTTGCAAATCATTCTGTTCTATTTTATTATATAAATATCTTTCAAGCTCTAATAAATATTTATTCAAACGATTAATTTCAAAATTCAAATCTCTAATTTCTAAGTTAAGTAATTTATTTTTGAAAAAGAAAATATTTTTCCGTAGATCATAAGAAACTCTTTTATTGTAATCCCGATAAAAACCCTTATCATCAAATGTTTTTCCAATATGTTTAGGAAAAATATTTGATTTTTACACCTTAGAAGAAAAGTGAGTTGCTCCTTTAAAATTACAATCCTTAAAACCATTTTTACCCATTTTGAGCAATAATCTTTTACCACCTTCCCATAAATCCCATATATATCTCTAAAAAACATTTTACCCCACCTTTAATAGACCTTAGTTTTATCATTAAAAATATTACTTATGTCGACTGCAATTTAATATCAACTGATAAGAATTTTTCCATCGGTCTTACAGTCTTACAAATTAAATTAAAATAATTAATATTTATGGCAGTCAGATTGCCCTTGTTTATAATCACCCCCGCAGAATCTGAAATAAAAACTTAATTAAAATCTGGAAAAAACTTTGTTAGCAAAGGACGATCTGACTGCCCACCACCACCACATTGTCCGACGTTTCGAGCCTGCTCCGGCTCCTCCTCAAAATTTATTATTGTTAATAATAAATTTATTATTAACAAATTCTTTCGATTTTGGGAGTGTGGATATTTTGGAACAGGGGATTAAGAATAAATATAAGAGGGAAAGCCTTGAAAGTATTCACATTCTAAGAAATCGGAATAATGTAAATTTAATGATAGAGTCAAGTAAATTAGATAACATTTATCATTCTTTATTAATTTAAGTGAGAATGGCAAGTTGGAGAGGTGAATGTGGAGGGTGGTGGGGTAAGAGAAAAGAAGGGGGTATGGGTGCATGGTATATAAGGAGGTGTATCGCGGGTTTTATTTCAGTCCCTGAGGAGGAGCCGGAGCAGGCTCGAAACGTCGGACAATGTGGTGGTGGTGGGCAGTCAGATCGTCCTTTGCTAACAAAGTTTTTTCCAGATTTTAATTAAGTTTTTATTTCAGATTCTGCGGGGGTGATTATAAACAAGGGCAATCTGACTGCCATAAATATTAATTATTTTAATTTAATTTGTAAGACTGTAAGACCGATGGAAAAATTCTTATCAGTTGATTTTTTTTGTCGTTCAATAACTATAGTAAAATTGGCTTAATCATTTTGAAATTCTTTGTAGGGGTAGCTTTTGTATACTAATCGAGTGAGTTCTTTGGGAAAAAGGATTGATCCAGAAATTTCGGAGATATTTGAGGTTAAAATTTTTTTCAATTTTTTTTTAAATCGTAATTTCTCGAGCACGACTCTATGTATCTAAATGGGGTCGGTGGCATTTCAAAGAGAATTAAATTACCTATATTTTCTAAAAAAAGTTAATTCTTTAGCTATCACGGTTCTTTTGTTATTAACAAAAACGTAAAAATTGAAAAATGAAAAAAATGAGTTTTATATGTTCAACTATTACAAGAGTAAAATTGTCTTATTCGCTTCAAAATTCATTGTAGAGGTATATTATTGATAGTTCTCGGATGAGTTCTTTTGGCAAAATGATTGGTTCATAAATTTCAGAGATATTTGAGGTTAAAATTTTTCTAGACATTTTTAAAATGTATTTCTTGAGGATGGCTCTGTGTATCTGAATGGGATGGGTAGCATTTGAAAGAGAATTAAAATATTTATATTTGCTAAAAAGAAAAATTTTTTAGTGATCACGGTTTTTTATTATTAACAAAAATGTAAAACTTGAAAAATTGAAAAATGAAAAAAAAAAATCTGTCTTTATCAAATTATTTAAAATACATCCCCTCACATTATAACAGCCTTTCCACATAACGCATTCAATATAACACATGTAGCTTTTATATATCTTCAGATCGAGTTCGTTGCCCAAAAAAATCGGTCCATTACGAAAAAAGATATTTGGGGTAAAAATTTTTTTTAAAAAATTTTCAAATCGCGTTTTCTCAAAAAATACTTGATTTATCGACTTAAAATTTTAACCACTTATAAATTTATAGAAGACTATATTTGGTTAAAATTTCAGGAGATCTTCATTTGCTTTTTAGAAAAAAATTATTTTAGAAAAAATTTGCGTTTTCGTTGTCGCACGATAACAAGAGTAAAAATTACCCAATCGTCCTGAAATTTGGCACAGATGTAGCTTTTATATATCTTCAGATCAAGTTCGTTGCCCAAAAAAATCGGTTCATTACGCAAAAAGATATAACGGACAGTTTAAGCTGAATCCGGACCCATGACCCTCTCCTAGTTAGTCTAACCGTACAAGATAAAGTATTAAATTTTAAATATTAGAAGTAAAAATTAATTAAAGGGATCAATAAATTAAGTTTGAGGAAGCTACGTGCCAATGAATTGGCAGCGGTTTTTAAATGATTATAGTTACTTCACATAGTCATTTATATTAAAATACTTAACTAATTTAAAAAAATCCCGATGATGTAGTGTAACGGCAGGCGCGTCTGTGTGTGTGTATGTGCGCGAACACGGGGCTCGGATCGAGCCGATCTCCGACGTACGGTATACACACAGGTAGTTGTCCGAAAACATAAACATACCGCGGTCTTGGAGAAGGCAAGGCCGACAATTGCGGCATGAGGATTCGCAAGTAGAGTCGGGCTTGTCCTCGTATGACTCCGGGGCTTGCGTTTGTGTGTCTAGTTGCTCGCACGTGTAAAGTACCGAGCGCAACTACGACACACAATGAGCCCCGAAATGAAAACTCGCGACAACCTTGCGCGAGGGGGAACGAGAGCGAGAGACAGAGCCCGGCAGTATCGCTTCTGCCGTAGCTAAGGCAGCTGCTCGTCCCGCGTGCGCGAAGACTTGGAGAGTCAGAGTGTAGTGCACGAGAGTGAGAGAGAGAGAGACGCCGCAATGAGCGGTGCAATAGTGCAGCGAAGGAGAGAGAGACGCAGCACGGCGTCGAGAGCCGCGTTCCCTCGTGGTTGAGAGAGAGGGAGAGAGAGCCACGCTCAACCGCGGCCGAGAGCGCAAGTGAGAGAGGAAGGGAGCATGGCGGCTGAAGCCAGCTACGGCCGAGCCGACTCGCCGGAGCGAGAGAGAGAGCGAGAGCCCCGCGGCAGAGAGAAGAGGGGAGAGAGAGAGACGCCGCAGCACACGGCAGCCGACACCGCCGAGAGGGTCCGATCAAGCCCTGACTATAGGCGACGGAGGTAAGTCCTGGCCAGGCGATCGCGTTCCTCCCCCCGAGGAGACGAGCGTTCGGGGAGCGAGACCCGCGCGAGTGAGTGAGGCCGCCGACGCGAGCGCGGCGATCGGCCTACGTCGGCGCGAGCCGCTTTTGCGCAGGCGCACCACCCGAATCGGCGCGTACCCAGAGTACGCGCCGCGCGTGTAAATAGTGAACAGCCTCCAGAGGCAATAAAGATAATTCGTTGGTTTTACTTGTTCGCGTATTATTTCACGCATCCTACTTTCAATTCCCTATTCGGTGGCACGGTGAAGAATACCGCCGGCTTCCGCGGTCGCGAGTACGTAGTACTCGCGTGATAACTGAGCAGCTGGGGCAGCACGCTCGAGAGAGAGCGCGACGATGAAGTCGCGCGTTGCAACGGGTCGAAAAGGCGCGGCTGCTGCTGAAAGCAGCCGACGGCAAGCAACAGCACGGAGCTGACGAGCCGCTAATCGTCGAGGGTTGGCACGAGTAAGTGCTCGTGCCTGTCAATTGCTGCGCCGTTCATCGGCAAGCCCGCGTTGAGATATAGCGCACCGAGGACAGTTTTTAGCCCGTTACAACTGGCGCCCATAACGTGTGGAAACACGGACACCTGCCACCGACGAGCGTGCGGGGAAATTGTTTTTTTTTCCTAAGGATTGAAGGAATGCAGGTGGTGCTGATAACTGCGACGCGTCGCGTACCAAATTTCGTGAGCGCGCGGTAACTTGCATGTGTAAGCGTGTGTGTGTGGATTCTGTCGGTACGGAGACCGGCAGTGAGAAATACATTTTTTTTCTCGACCGGAAAATTACGATTTAAAATTTTGGGAAACGGTTTCGCGGAAATTTTTGCTTTACTTTTCGAGATAAAAGTAGCGGTTTAGCGTCGCCCAGCTGAAGGTATAAAATTGTAAGACCTCAACTGGGAGTCGAACCGAAACACACACACACACACGCACTCAAAGGGAGTGTACCTGGTTAGGCGAGAAAATTAAATTGTATTTATTTTTTACTTTTTGTAATTTTGGTGCGCCAACCAGATACGTGCGTGCGATCGATTAGCCGCGCACAGGTACACTCCGAGAGAGATTAGAACTTGTTGAGAGCGAGTTTCGTGCGGCTAATAACCCGTAAACGAGTTGCGCTGAATAGATTTTGACAGCGAGTAGTCAAATCAGCGATGGCGGGTTCGGTAAGAAAAGCCGTCGAGGATTGGTGTAAGTGCCTCAGCGATGAAGAGCTACAGCAATACATGCAAGTCCTCGGTTTAAGAATGGATGGCAGACTGTTCACGAGATTGATCCGCCTCAGCCGGTGGCTATCCGGTGACTACGATCCCAGGGATTTTGCGGGGTTAGTCGCCGATTATGAGGATTCGACACTGTTGGAGCGCATGAACGCACGTGAAGCGTTCGCGGATCACGTGATCTCCACCAGTGACAAGCCACATCCACTCGAGATACTGAAGTCGGACGCGACAGAAGCACAGTGCCTCGAGCGAAGCACTGTACGGGTAGCGGATGCCCCAGGTGCACAAGTTGAGGGCGACTCGACCGAGGCTGAGGAGAGTAGCGGACGTCAATTGGAAAATTGCACAACGCACACAATTACGATGGCGGACGGTACGACGGTTCAAGTCCCGAACGAGTGGGCAGCATATGTCGAGGGAATGGAAGCCAGATTGCGGAGGATAGAAGAGACCCTCCGGACATAGACTGGCAAGCCAACAACCCGTCCGACGAGTGACACGACAGAGCTCGTCGGGACAGGTGGAAATGCCAATCACGACGATTCGGCAAACTCGACGCCCACTTGTGTGCCACAGGAAGAAGAAACCGCAGCGAGGATCTCCGGACAAGATGGAAGAACGATAAGAAGAGTCAGGATACAGCAACCATCCCCCGGTGATAGAATATCACCGTCGCCACCCATCCCGTTCCCGCGCCGAATGAGCCTCGGCGATGCCTGGAGAGGGGGGGGGGGAGCTCAGAATCGAGTGCGAAACACTTCCGATTCTGAGCAACGGCGCGATTCGCGGGATGCGACGTTGCTGACGGCGAAACACAACGTCAAGGATACGACCGGCGGAACACCAAGGGATGTCGGTCAAATAGTTCGACGTTGGGGAATGAGGTTCGCCGGAGATCAAGAGGAAAATATCGACTTGTTCCTCGATAGAGTCGAAGAGAGATGGGCCTTGGCGAAGCTCCCGGAAGACGAGAAATTAAGTGCTTTGCCCGAACTCTTCGTCGGGGTGGCCGGGGTGTGGGTCCGTTCCCATAGACAGGGTTGGTCCACGTGGAATGAATTTCGCCGGAAAATTCATCGATGGGTCGGCGTGAAAGATCGGTTCCACCAGCGCTTAGCCCACGAGGCGGCGATGCGCACCCAAGGACCCGACGATTCGGTGCGTGACTTCATCTCCTGCCCCGAGGCAATGATGAGTAAGATGGAGCCACCACCGCCCCTCGAAACCCAGCTGGGAACGTTTCGTCGAAATACGAAGCCACGGCTGCAGCAGCGGGTTAGACGAGGGGAAATCGCCGATGTCGATAGGCTATCCGACACAGCGGGGGAGGCCGAGTTAGCGGGGCACGCCGAAAAGCGTTATAAGCCCCCGCCTCCACCAGATGCTCGTGTTTACCCTGAGTTAGCGCACAGGGCACCCAAAGCGGTACCATTAAGGGGGAAGAGAGCGGCGGTTGAGGACAAGGAGCCGCCGCCGGTACCGTCTCCCCAGAGCAATGAAACGCTGGACGAGGTGCTGGAGCGCTTCTCCCAAATGATTTTGGAAGGAATGAAGCAGATCAGCTTCGGATACGCGCTGTCAGCCTCTTCATCAGAGACGTTTGCGTCTCGGACAGAATCGTCAGAGAGCCAGAAAAAGAAGAAGAACAGAAAATTTCGGCGATATCGGAAGGAGAGCTCGGATAGCAGTGGCCCGTTCAGCTCGAGTAGCGGGACGAACACCGACGACCGAGCAGGCACAGGCTCCGACGGAACAGTCGGCAAGAGGGCGGCAGCGTACGGGCCGTGGAAATGCTGGGACTGCCGGGTGCCGGGTCACATTCGCCGAGAGTGCCCGAATTGAACGAGAGGCCCTCGTTAAACGAGTTCGTCTGCTGACGACAGGCAGTGAACTTGTGAACACTGACGCGTCGGGTACGGAGCGAGGGAGACGAATCCTTCCATCGTACGAACCAGCAGAAGGGGGGATTTCCCCCTGAAACAACGAGACATCCCCTCCAAGAGAGGAACGAGCCGTTCAAGGATGAGAGATCGCGACCGTCGAGGGATCGACCGGTGAAGAGCGACCCAGCGAAAGCCGGCGGAGCGCCGCCGAGCAGCGAGCGTCATGCGATCGGGTGAAAGCGTCTCCGGGGACGCCCGCGCGGATCGGTTCACGTCGCGATACGGACGGCAGGAGGAGGAATCCGAGAAACCCCCGAAAGCCCTATAGAACGCGGAAGTTCCGAGGGCAACGACGAAAAGGAGAGGGAGGTAAATCGGTTCGAGGCAGGAACGGATGGAAGTTCGAGTCCTGCGATATCTCTCCGGGGAGGTAGCCGACGTGCCCCCGTGTAAGGGATTCAAGGATGCAGAGCAGACTATCCAGGGTATAGTCCGCGTCTGGACGGGGGGTGTAACGGCAGGCGCGTCTGTGTGTGTGTGTATGTGCGCGAACACGGGGCTCGGATCGACCCGATCTCCGACGCACGGTATACACACAGGTAGTTGACCGAAAACATAAACATACCGCGGCCTTGGAGAAGTCAAGGCCGACAATTGCGGCATGAGGATTCGCAAGTAGAGTCGGGCTTCTCCTCGTATGACTCCGGGGGCTTGCGTGTGTGTATCTAGTTGCTCGCACGTGTAAAGTACCGAGCGCAACTACGACACACAATGAGCCCCGAAATGAAAACTCGCGACAACCTTGCGCGAGGGGGAAGGAGAGCGAGAGACAGAGTCCGGCAGTATCGCTTCTGCCGTAGCTAAGGCAACTGCTCGTCCCCCGTGCGCGAAGACTTGGAGAGTCAGAGTGTAGTGCACGAGAGGGAGAGAGACAGACGCCGCAACGAGCGGTGAAATAGTGCAGCGAAGGAGAGAGAGACGCAGCACGGCGCCGAGAGCCGCGTTCCCTCGTGGTTGAGGGAGAGGGAGAGAGAGCCACGCTCAACCGCGGCCGAGAGCGCAAGTGAGAGAGGAAAGGAGCATCGCGGCTGAAGCCAGCTACGGCCGAGCCGACTCGCGGGAGCGAGAGAGAGAGCGAGAGCCCCGCGGCCGAGAGAAGAGGGAAGAGAGAGAGAGAGAGACGCCGCAGCACCCGGCAGCCGACACCGCCGAGAGGGTCCGATCAAGCCCTGACTATAGGCGACGGAGGTAAGTTCTAGCCAGGCGATCGCGTGCCTCCCCCCGAGGACGACGAGCGTCCGGGGAGCGAGACCCGCGCGAGTGAGTGAGGCCGCCGACGTGCGCGCGAGAGTCGATCGCGCGCGGCGATCGGCCTACATCGGCGCGAGCCGCTTTTGTGCGTACGTGTGTACACACGTACTTCGCGTGCGCGGGCGCACCACCCGAATCGGCGCGTACCTAGAGTACGCGCCGCGCGTGTAAATAGTGAACAGCCTCCAGAGGCAATAAAGATAATTCGTTGGTTTTACTTGTTCGCGTATTATTTCACGCATCCTACTTTCAATTCCCTATTCGGTGGCACGGTGAAGAATACCGACGGCCTCCGCGGTCGCGAGTACGTAGTACTCGCGTGATAACTGAGCAGCTGGGGCAGCACGCTCGAGAGAGAGCGCGACGACGAAGTCGCGCGTTGCAACGGGTCGACAAGGCGCGGCTGCTGCTGAAAGCAGCCGACGGCGAGCAACAGCACGGAGCTGACGGGCCGCTAATCGTCGAGGGTTGGCACAAGTAAGTGCTCGCGCCTTTCAATTGCTGCGCCGTTCATCGGCAAGTCCGCGTTGAGATATAACGCACCGAGGACAGCTTTTAGCCCGTTACAGTAGATAGATAAAAATTCTTCTCGTCAGTTGAATTTCTGACATTTTTAGTATAAATTATTTCTATAGTATATAAATATAAATTACTACATCTACAAAAACTGACATGTTATTATATTACTAAGGCATGTTAAGTCAAACGAGAAACATTTCTCTTTCGCTTGTGTGTGTGTGTGTGTGTGTGTGTGCGTGCGTGCGTGCGTGTGTGTGTGTGCGTGCGTGCGTGTGTGTGTAGGTGTGTGTGCGTGCGTGCGTGTATGTGTAGGTGTGGGTGCATGCGTGCGTGTGTGTGTACGTGCGTGTGTGTAGGTGTCAGGGTCAAAATGGGTACCTACCACCTCCACCCCCTACACCCCTTCCACTTCCCATTCACTTTTTGCAGTTAAATTCTTTCAAATTTTACGTTATTTTGAACGGTGTCTGCCCCTCCACCACTTCCACCCCCTCCACGACCCCTCCACGACTCTTCCACCTACCCATCTACATACCCCTCCATCTATCCCTCTACACCTAATCCATCATTCATATTAAGATAAAAATTTTATATAGTGTCTTCTAGGATTCGCTGGTAATGAATCAGAAATCAGATTTTGAAAATTCAAAATAGCGGACCCGAGATGGCTACCAAAAATTGAAATTTTACTCGATTTTGCTAAAAATTGTCAATAGGGGGTTTGCGAATTTGCTGATTAGGAATCTGAACTCAGATTTTGAGAATTCAAAATGACAGATCTAAGATAAGATATTACTAAGATAAGATATTACTTCATAAGTATACTAATTATCATGTGATATAATATCATATGTACACGTGTACCAAAAATATGAACTATTTATCACCCACGAACGGAATAGAATGTGATAGAGCATAAAATTCTCAATCGAAACTTCCTATACACCTTTTTGTAGCATCAATATTTACAGTGTCATTTTTAATTGCAAATTAAATAAACCAGCCAGTGAACGTCGTCAACGCATCACACGACAGGAAAGTAGAAAAAGTGATTTTGCCTGCGCTGCAGTGAAACGGGTCCATCCAAGGGTAGGAGCTTGCGGCAGTCCCTATACACATACGAGGGTCATTTGACAAGTACCTAGCCTCACCGCCAGATGGTGCCACTATCGCACCAGAAATACCCTACAGTGCAGTATCTTCCTGTAAACGGTTACAGACGAAATTTCAGCCGGATCGGAGTTGTAGTTTATTTTTGAGAGCGTGTGAAAGCAAATGTGTCCGTTGATTTTTGAAAAAATGGAGAAAGAACAATATCGAAAGGGAAATCGCGCAGTGAAATTAAAGAACGCTTGGATGCAGTGTATGGGGATGCTTCTCCTTCGATGGCGACCGTTAAATTTTGGTATAACGAGTTTCAACGTGGTCGTACGTCGGTTTTTGATGATCCACGCCCAGGTGCTCCGAAAACAGCCACTACGGAGGAGAACGTGACAAAAATACACGATATCGTTTTGTCAGACCGCCGATTAAAGGTGCACGAGATAGCTGCGATAGTAGGCATCTCAGAAGAACGCGTGTTGCATATCCTACATGAGATTTTAGGCATGAGGAAGCTGTCAGCAAGGTGGGTGCCGCGTTTGCTGACTGCAGACAACAAGCGCATCCGTGTGACCAGTTCAGAGCAGTGTTTGGAGCTGTTTAATCGCAATCCAAAAGAGTTTTTGCATCGTTACGTGACCGTCGACGAAACATGGATTCACTACTACACTGCAGAGACCAAGAAGCAGCAAAACAGTGGACCTTACCCGGTGAACCTGCTCCGAAGAAGGCGAAGACGGTCCCGTCGGCCGGAAAGGTGATGGCCACTGTTTTCTGGGAAATTCAAGGTGTAATTTTTATTGACTATCTGGAGAAGGGCAAAACGGTCACAGGACAGTATTACGCCGAACTATTGAGCTGATTTGACGCCGTGTTAGAAGAAAAACGGCCCCATTTGTCTAAAATGAAAATGCTTTTCCACCACGATAATGCACCGGCTCACACTTCTGCACTCGCCACGGCTAAATTGGTCGAATTACGCTACGAACTGCTGCCCCATCCACCGTATTCTCCAGATTTGGCTCCGTGCGACTTTTTTTTGTTTCCGAACCTAAAAAATTCGCTCGCCGGGAAGAGATTCCACTCCAATAACGAAATAATCGCCGCCACGGAGGCCTATTTTGCAAACCAAGAGAAAACATTTTTTTCAACAGGGTTAAAAAATTGGAACACCGCTGGACCAAGTGTATTCAACTAAAAGGAGACTACATTGAGAAATAAATTTTATTTTTTGTAAAATTTTGGTGTTTTCATTTGTAGGCTAGGTACTTATCAAATGACCCTCGTACATCAACTCCAGCTCTCTCTCTTTCGCTCTCCCCTCACTCTCCCTCACTCTCGCTATTTCGCTCTCTTTCATTGTCGCTGGTCCACGCACTCTTTTGCTCCTTTTCACTTTCACCCGCTATCCCTCACTTTGTTTTGTCTCCTTCTGTTCTCTCGCTCTCTCTCACTCCCTCTATCTCTTTCTCGATCTCTCGCTCCCTCTTGCGACCCACGCTCTCTCCCTCTCTGCCACATCCTCTCTCGCTCCATTTCGGTCTCTCTCCCTCTCTCTCTCTTACTCTCTCTCTTGCTATCCCTTGCTCTTTCACGCTCCTATTTGGTTCCTCCTGCTCCTTCTCACTATTTCTCGATTTTCCTCGCTTTCTCATGTCTCTCTTGTTCTCACTAGCTCTGTCTAGCCCCCTTGCTCTCTCTTGATTACCCCGCACTCCCCTACGCTTTCATACGCTCTCTCTATCCCCTGCTATCTCTAGCTCTTTCTCGCTGCTCTCTCTCTCTTGATTTCTTTCGCTTTATATTTTTCTCTCTTCTCCCACTCTCACTCGCTCCCATTCCTTTTTCTCTTTCGTTCTCTCTCTCTCTCTCTCTCTCTCTCGGTCGACTCACTCTCTTTCGCCCGCCAGGCTTTCTCTCTTGCTCTTGTGCTCTCTATTGCTCACTCTTGTTCGCTCTTGCTCCCCTTCGTATATTCAATCACTTTCGCTCCCTTTCGCTATCACAAGGAGAGGCAGGTTGGTGTAAATTACCAATTACCATGAAACTTTGCTGGTGTATAGAGTATCAAAAAATACTCGACAAGTGTTTTTTATTTTTTCCAACTAGCGGATTTAGGGGGTTAAAACAACTCCTGAATTGATAAAAAAAAGAAAGAGAAACAAAAAATATTAGACACACGTTTCTGATTTTTTTTCCTTCGAGTCTATATAACGAGTAAAAACCGCCCTTACAAATACAAATATTCAGTGCCCAATTTTAATTTATTAACGCTATTCTCTCGTTAGAATCACATTTAAAAAAACTTTTTTAATAATTAGACAAGGTCATCAAGTGGTGCCCCCCGCTTTGACCTTTGGGTCCAAGTTGAAGGTCATTTCAAGGTTAACTTCGATTTTCTTAATAGGAACCAATATCAAGGAGCGCGGGAGCGCTTCGAAGGCAAGTTTAGAAGAAGCCTAAAGGAGCGACCCGTGCTACATATACATTGAAATAGGTGTACGAAAAATTCAATGCACTTTTGCGTATATTGCGTTAGTTTTTACTATATAACAAATCCCTCTTAATCGAAAGCCATTTCATTACTCTACTCAAATCAAAAGATTTTATTTAAAAATATTACCTCGTTCAAAAGATATAGAGAGCTGAATTTTTTTATGTGCTGTTTCCTTTCCGAACTTTTCTTCTCCTTGTTCAGATATCCGGTTTGCAGCTCTTACGACACTTCCGGTTGTCGTCTATTTTACGCTTGTATATCTATATATATTTATATATATAATACATATGCACACCCGTATCTGGTCGACGCCTAACCTTACATATATAACATGTCAGTATTTTTATATACAAATGTTATCATTTAGTAGGTTAGTTAACAATAATATATTTCAAAGATCTCAAGAAATCAACTAATTATGAGAAGAATTATGTGTATCAATCAACGGGGAAAATAACTTTTATTAGTTAGATAAGTACTTATTATATATATACATACAGATACATATACAGATTATTTCATTTTGGATGAATTGGAATGGATTTGATTGGAAAAATATAACCTATATAGGCAGCTGTGAATATCAATGGGGATTGCAATATGTTATAATCAGATAAGTAGCAAACTTTTATTATAAAGTTATAAATCAATAAAGTTTATAATAAGTATTGTTACTTTGTGAAATCTTGTTTTTATTTTTACAGAGTATATCAGGAAATGTAAGGATTATTACCAAGTAAATCGATCACTGTTAAAAAATAGTTTTTAACAAAGGAGAGTTCATTAATTATAATTAATTATTCAAGTACATCGAAAAAGTAGGGTAGGCTAACCGAATCTTCTGTATGTCCATGAGTCTCAAGAAATTTTTAAATCTTCAAGTGGATTGGAAAATAACCTATGTAAGCAGCTGTGAATATCAATGGGCAATAGCAATATATTATAATCAGATAAGTAGCAAACTTTTATTATCAAGTAATAAATCAATAAAGTTTATAATAAGTATTGTTACTTTGTGAAATCTTGTTTTATTTTTACAGAGTATATCAGAAAATATAAGGATATTACCAAGTAAATAGATAACTGTTAAAAAATATTTTTTAACAAGGAAGAATTAATTAATTATTATCTTACAGATATTATACCAGAAGATTTTTTTCGAGTCATTTTGGAAATATGGAGATATATGTAATATAGCCAATAATGTTGAGTTCTAATTGTGTACTGTCTGAAAAATCTAATTTTGAATTAACAAAAATGAACGAGTGCCCTCATGACCCTGGTGGTTATTTTATTATTAATGGACAAGAAAAAGTTATTTTAATACAAGAACAGACGCTTAAGAATAGAATAATTTATATTAAAGAAGATAGTAAGAATATAGTACTACTGAAGAAAGAAAAACCAAACCAAAATTATTATGGAAGAGCAGGCAAATACTATTTACGACACAATATTTTGCAAGATGTATCTACATATTCTTAACATGAAAATTTTTCATATGAGATATAATTTTAGAAGAATGTTAAAAATTTGTCTTCATATTTGACAGGGCAAATAGAGTACGTGGATGTCAATGAAGGAAATGACAGTTTCATTGCTTTCAATGAATCACACATTAAACAAACAACAACTAAGATGTTTATTTAGACAGTATTGGACTCAGAGTACGAAAGAAGTATTATGTTTTGAAGTAAGTTTTTCAAAATAAGAAAAGAAAATTGTGATTTTCATAGATCGTCTATCTAGTTGAAAATTATATTGATAATAAAACCGTTGTGATTATTAGAAAATGACATCTAATCAGTGTTTTGTGTAATGAATAAATAAAATACCAATATGATGTGTTGCATGAAGTGCATATACAGTGCGTTCCAAAACTATAGAAACACCTAGTTGCAACACGATAAACGTAGCGTAGACCTTGCAAATGATATAATAATCGGGCCAATCTTTCTTTAACATATTTTAAACATGAAATTGGAACGAAATCATTTGTTTCAAGGGATTAAAAGACATCAAAATATTTTTTTTATTCACTTTATTTAAAAAATAAACAAATTATCATTAATTTTGCCGTCCCATAACTATAGAAACACTATAAAAATTCGCTATTAAACTGAGTAATACTTCTATTCATTTTCATTAATTATTTATAAAATATTAGTTTACATTCATTTTAAACAAAATAATACAAATTTGAATAATTTAATACATAAAATAAATAAATTTTAATACTTTGTTGGCCCACCTTTGTTCTTTATTAATTCAAAAATACGGCTCTGCATACTGGCGACCAATTTATTTATGGTATTTGCATCAATCGCTCGCCATGCTTGCAGGACAAATTAGTCTTTTTTTTGCCTGTTTTGAAACCTAATTGTAAGCCGACCTTATCAAGCGGGCTATGATTGGGGAGGTCATCAGGAACAATAACCCGGTGAATGAGTATAAAAATTTACATGGGAAATGTTTTTAATTAACAATTGAATGCTCGGAAAAACAGTTTTTCGACTGCTACAAAAAAACTAGTGATTTTACAGAAAAAAGTTCAAAGTAAACTTTGTAGATAGTAAAAAGATCTATCAAACGCAATTTACAGATTTAAATTTAGTTAATTTTTTTATCTGCAAATCGCAAAAAACCGCTTAAAAAGGCCATTTTTACGATTGTTTATTACTCTGTTAGAAATGTCGCTAGGTGCTTGATAACTCGTTTAAGTATAGCTCTTATAGCACTTAATAAGCAGTTAAAATTTTAGCTAAAATTATTTAATAGTTTTTGCATAATTTCATTTATTTATTAGATTTTGGTCATTTTTGCGTGGTTTTTTCCAAGCCGTGGGACGTCGTACGAGGATGCAGTAAATGGATTTTGAAAGTTTAACATCTCTACTTTCACGAACAATAAATAGCTAAGCGATTTTTTCAAATTTAATTGTTTAAAATTGCAAAATAAAAAGAAGTCATTTTTTTTTGTTATAAATAAAAGCAATTGCGGCTCGATTATTGGTCGTAGATAATCGACAGTAGGTTCGTTGGAAAGCTGACATTTTTTCACAAATTTTAAGGGGTCTACGAACTCTCTAAGTGCTCTGGGAGCCGAGATAATTTTTTTGTTTTATAAAAATCGCTGTGTCTTCAATTATTAATATTAAGAAACGAGACAGGGACGAAAAATCGAATTAATAGTTGTACTAACAGAAAAAAAATATTTCGTCACATTTATTGCAAAATTACATTCTTATAAATAATCACAAAGGCGCGGGTCTAAATTGGAGAAGGCTACAAGTGTCACGCGCAAAAACTGAGCGTAGGAACTTCAAATCCGACGCGCTCGAAATTTTTTTTATATCTCAGTATATAATTGACGTAAACCCTTCATTTTTTTTTAATTTGGGGTAGCTCGCCAAAATATTAACATACAGCCTACTCGTATTATGTTGAGTGGCACTCTCCATGTTTAATAATTTAAATGTTGTGAGGATCCTCGTGAGGGCCAATTCCCAGAAATAAATTTGAAAACAATCTTGAATACTAGATTGCAACGTTTCGTCAGGAAGTTCCCTGACCTCTTCAGGCTTTATTAAAAATATACAGAGTTAAAACACATATAAAAATAAAAATAAAAAACTAGTCAAATAAATTAAACATAATCTATGCAAAAACCTTTACCTATAAATAGCTACGTTGATACTGGTAAGATACCAGTAGAGTCGAGATGGTATGCAGAACATAATGCACGCTTCGCTGGGGTTTATATATAATCACGCTTGTTTACCTTTTCAAATGTAACGTTCTTAACAGCTTTTTGTATATATTATTCAAATTTTGTGTATCTTCTATTCTATTGATAGTGTTATGATTTAAATTAATATGTAACATTTCGGAAATAATTCGTTTCGTGTAATTGTTTTCCCTATCTAAAATTTGGATGTTTTTCCAGTCAACGATGTGTTTCATAGTTCTTTGGTGTGTTGCTATCACTGATTTGTTATTCTTATCTCTTTCATGTTCTTTAATCCTATTTTTTAACATTCGCTTAGTTTCGCCAATATAAGTCGATGTACAAGACATACAATTTATCTTATATACTACGCCACATGTTTCTGATTTTACTATTTTATCCTTTCCTAATTTAATTATATTGTTCAATTTTTTGTTGATCAAAGGTACTGTGCGGATGTTATATTTGTTTAAAATATACGAACATTTTCTATAAAAGGTATTATTACATGGAATGGAAATTGTAGTTAGTGGACGAAACATACACATATGAAATAGACTTCGAAAACTCAAATATCACAATAAAAAGACTAATAATGAGAACCGTCCACTAACTACAATTTCCATTCCATATAATAATACCTTTTATAAAAAATGTTCGTATATTTTAAACAAATATAACATCCGCACAGTACCTTTGATCAACAAAAAATTGAACAATATAATTAAATTAGGAAAGGACAAAATAGAAAAATCAGAAACATGTGGCGTAGTATATAAGATAAATTGTATGTCTTGTACATCGACTTATATTGGCGAAACTAAGCGAATGTTAAAAAATAGGATTAAAGAACATGAAAGAGATAAGAATAACAAATCATTGATAGCAACACACCAAAGAACTATGAAACACATCGTTGACTGGAAAAACATCCAAATTTTAGATAGGGAAAACAATTACACGAAACGAATTATTTCCGAAATGTTACATATTAATTTAAATCATAACACTATCAATAGAATAGAAGATACACAAAATTTGAATAATATATACAAAAAGCTGTTAAGAACGTTACATTTAAAAAGGTAAACAAGCGTGATTATATATAAACCCCAGCGAAGCGTGCATTATGTTCTGCATACCATCTCGACTCTACTGGTATCTTACCAGTATCGACGTAGCTATTTATAGGTAAAGGGTTTTGCATAGATTGTGTTTAATTTATTTGACTAGTTTTTTATTTTTATTTTTGTATGTGTTTTAACTCTGTATATTTTTAATAAAGCCTGAAGAGGTCAGGGAACTTCCTGACGAAACGTTACAATCTAGTATTCAAGATTGTTTTCAAATTTATTTCTGGGAATTGGCCCTCACGAGGATCCTCACAACATTTAAATTATACAGCCTACTCATTTCCCCGAAAAAGTTTATTTAGCAATACTTAATTAACAACAATTATTTTTATTAACTTTTTTCTGTTTTTTTTTCATAAATAAAGATGAATTAGTTATGGATAAATGCTGGGGTGTCTACTACTAGTTAATGAAATAATAAAAAATAATGTATTTGTTTTGAAAAAATCATTTATTGCAGATTTAACACTTAAATGGTTATTTTACATTTTTTTGCCTTTGTTGGGCGTGATACTGACTCATTCAGTTCTTGATTATGTTCTTCTATTTCTTCTTCTTCATCTTCATCTTCATCTTCATCTTCATCTTCTTCTTCTTCTTCTTCATCTTCTTGATCTTCTTCATCATTTGTTTCTTGTGTACTTGGCGGGACTTCGCATTCGGTTTCGAATTGCTCATCATATTCTGCATCATCATGCATGATATCTGCCATATCAATAACCATTTCTTCCACATTTGTGCAGGTTTCACCATGGTATGATGAGCATATATTTGAGCATTGCAAGCCATGCTTTCGGCAGCTGCATGTCTTTTTCTTGCACCCCGTTTCACATCTACAGCTAATTTTCCGCAGTACTTCGTCTGGGATGAGCGGCTCTAGTGTGGGAACGGGGTGTAAAACATCAAGTCGCTCTTGCCAACTCCAATCCGTCGGATTTTTTGTGAAACCTTCCCACTGCTGTACTTGAAGATATGTGGGAAAAGCATGCTGCATTGTGGCACCTTCAGTAGGCGGCAAATTTTCAAGTTTTGCGGAACCTTTTAATGCAGACTTTTGGAAGTTTAGATATCGCTGCTCATGTAAACTTTTTTTATCTTTTTTGGTTCCATATAATCGGCTAACAATTTCATATGCACTCGCAGCTAAAGCTTCAGGCGTCGCATTGGGATCATAAAAGCGTTGAGCCTGTTGTTGGAGAGCGTTGTCGTTTAATAAAATATTGATAATTTTATTTTTGCCTTGCTTAAAAAAGCAAGACGTAGTATCACATCCTGTGAACGCGTGAAGGAACGTGAGCAAATACTGTAATTTTTCATGTTTAAAACTATTGCTGTCGTAAATACTGTCCTGTATATTTCCTTTGCCGGGTTTTAAAAAGTAGATGGTGTTATACGGTTTGTGTTTGTTTAATATTACCAGTAAATCTATGTCTTCTCCAACGATCCACGTTCTCCACGTAAGGCTACATTTTTCCGCCGTGGTGACTATAAGAAAATTTGCATCCTCCTCGGCGACTAAAGTGGTGCAATTTTCTTTTTTGAACTGTTCGCACAATAATGTTATTAAATTTTTTTTATTTTTGTTTTGACTTAAAAATTTGTTCTGTGAAATTGAAATAACAGTTTGTCTATTAAATTCAATTTCACGGCCCAAATTTTTATTTTCTCTCCGTGACCTCTCAGCGGCCTTTGTACTTTTTGTGCTAAGTCCGTCGGGATAACCATCGAAAACTATAGTACAGTTTCTACTATAATTATTCATAGCGTAATTAACGTAGTGCTGTACTATAAATTCGATGGAATTATTCGTATCCCAACGAACTTTATGCAGAAGAAAGCCGCCATCGATTACATAGTAATCCTGCTCATTTCGTGGAAGCTCTGTTATTTTACTAAAATTGTCGTAGAAAGAAGACTTGCGTCCTTTCCGCATACCACCCTCGTCAAAAAGTGGGAGCGGATAAGGAGCAAGCTCATATTGTAAGAATTTTCGCATGTCTGATTTGCTTTCAATATTTAGCGATATTCTTTGAAATAACAATGTAGGATCGATCGCTACTACTTCATTGTCTATCTTTATCGATGAAGTGACTGTCTTCAAAGATAATACCTTGCCTTTTTTTTCAATTTGATCGATCCAAAGTTCCCGCCGACAATTTTCTTAATACATTCTAAACCTACCTCGTATGCTTTGTGGCAGTTTATTTTATCACCACCTACTATTCCACTACTAATCGATATTATATTGTGCGTTACAGGAAATGGATTGTGGTTCTGAAAAAATTCTGTTAACTTGTTAAAGTCTTTCAAATCTCTCTTAATACGAGAATTACTTGCGTCGACATGTTGATCAGACGTTGCGTAAGTAATATTACAGAATTTCTCCACAGTATCTGTAACTTGGATTAAAACGATCGTTGATAAAACCCACTTACATAATGTACTGTCAGTTATGCCGCGTCCATATGTTAAGCCGCCACTCACTTTCATTGGCCGCATCAACATTTGTTCAATGATCATATCAGACCACGTTCCGGATCGATATTTGTCCACTCGCCTAATAGTAAAGTAGCCTAAACGACTGAATGTATCAAACTCTATTACGTCCATTATATTTTCAAGATTGTACATATCTTGTAAATATAAGTGGGCACTTTTGGCGTACAAATTATGACCGCTAGCGTGGAAATAAGGCAGCATTTTCTGTACACACTCGAGGTGCATGTTCCAGTCACCACTTCTTTCTGCTTGAATAAATTGTTTTGCAAGATCTATCATTTTAAAATACTGAATCCACAATTCGGCTGTTGGTCCGTTCTCTTTAATCAAATTTAATTTATCTACAAATTTTTTTCTTATTTCTTCAATATCATTTTGTTCAAGCAACGTGTGAAATTCCGATTTTCCTACATACTCGAGCAAATTCTTTAGAACAAATACTTCTGATTCCGATAGATTCATAGTAAAAAAAATGATATGTGATAAAACATTTTGGATTAAAATGTGTCCTCTGATTGCTCTGGAATACGCGTGGCCACTTAATGCTTTTTCAGCTGAAACTTCAGCGTACAACTGGCAAAAAGCATCTTTTAATCCACTGCCGTCCATCACATATCCGACTGCGCCAAGATATGACATGAGCATATGAAATCCTCCAAGCCTCACAACGATTTTATTAATTTTTATTTCATTTGGAGTTCCCTTACAGCATTCTACAATTTCACGAGCTTTTTGATAAAGCGGTTGATCAAAGGTTACAAAAACATATTTTTGATTTTGGGCTATACACTTTTCGTTAGCTTCGATTAAAACTGTAAAAATTGGGTCATAACTACTGGGCGGAGCGTTTACGAACGGGACCGGAATTATTTTCGATATGTTGAAAGGTTTTACCTGCGTACATTGCTCCATAAAACTGTTCCAACCGCTCAAGTTTTCTCGCCGTATGTAATTCCCATAAAACCATAATAAATCTGTCGGCTCTACATGATTTTGCGTTATTGGATTGTTTATAGTTACATCTTCAATCACAATATTTTTAAGCCCCGCGTGCACTCCTCTTTGAAAGTTTTGAAGAGGGACGAAACCAAAAGCGCCTACGTTATTAGCCGAAGGAATACGAGCTAAGCGTTCTATTTTAGTATTTGTTGATATTTCGGAGGCAGGAATTGCACAGATAATACCACCCATCGCATGGAAAGTATTCCGACCATCTATTGTGCACGTGTTGTGGTCGGCATTATCGTATACAAACTGAAAATAAGCTGCACCGGAGTCATAAGTTTCGGGCTGACAAACTATAGAAGATTCAAAAGTGCGTTTTATAATAGGAAGCACATAATCCAAGATAAGCCAATGAATCTATGAGATTTTTCGATGCATGCTTTTTATACATCATAGTTGACAAACCCAATAAAATCGGGGATAAAAATGACCGAGGTCTTACGGAGGATATAATAATATGACAAAGTGTCATGACTCTCTTATCCCACATTTCATTTTTTCTTTTGTTACTTCTTATCAAAATATTGAAAAACGATTGTAACGTCGGTGGTATGTCATCTTTGATGTTATCAAAAAAATGATCAGGTGCAGGATAATTAACTGTATCATAATACTTCGATGTTATATCTTCAAGAAGCAATTCCGCTGCTGTATCAATAATCCGTTTGCGTTCGGCTTTAACATCTGAGTTTTTATTGTTGTACCATTCCGCAGAAAGAATCTTATTTCTTACAAACGCGAAACAAACAACTAAATCTTTTTTTCTTTATAAACGGAAATTGCGTCACCAAAATATTCTACTAGTTTATTGCGAATTGTGTCAAGTTTGCAAGGAAGTTCTTCTTCTTCTTCTTCTTTGTATTCGCTTAAAATACTTGCAATGGAAAATTGACACTCCTCATCACTAAACTCTCATAAATAAGAGATAATATAATCCACAACGTCAGATGTATCTTTACGCATAGGTCGACCGGTTTTATGAGACGGTCTAAAAATTGAAAATTTTCGTATGCAAAAATCATGGTAACGGGCGCCCCGTTCTACCAAATCTACGTTTTCAATAAGTTTTTTTAAAACTGTATATTCTTCTCGAAGGTTATCTAGTAAAGTTTCATCGTTCTGGCGTGAAGTAATTTTTTCTAGATTATTGCCCTTTAAAGTGTCGCTACTAACAATTTTGACTTTCGAAAGATTCGCGTTAGGATATTTTTCCCTTTTAGCATTGTACTCGTGCGACGCTTCTTCCCCGCAAAAAATACAATATTTGCTAAAATCAAACTGCTGTAGAGCAATAGTATTTTGTCTCGCAGTTACTTTTAAAATACTTGCTTGTTTTTGGGCAGCTTTTATACTTGACTGTTTAACATAATTACTATGACAATTGGTATGAATTGTTAATGCTTGACACTTTTGGAGTTTTTTATGTTTGTTGTCCTTCCTCTTTAAACTTGCATCAATTAAGGTTGCTATAGCCTTCTCTTTGAGAACTCGAGCCTGCTCGGGGTTGACTAGTTTGTCACACAGCAAACAGATGTTCGCGCCGTCAGTTTCCATTTTCAAGAAAACTTCAACCTGCACAAAAATAATGTATTGTATCAATAAATTTTGTAATTATTGAAACTTAATTAACTATAACATATAATTAACAAAAAAAATATATCAATAAATCTGATTTTAAAAATGTATTCATAATTAAACTGTATTTGACTATAAATATTAAAAAAAAAAAAATTATAATTTAGACATCCGTTTACACTATGCCAAAATATTTTTCAAAAAAATTTTCATAAAAATTATTTTAAACTAATAATATTATTTTTGCTAAAATTACGAGTCGGCTATAGCAACTTTTAGGAATAAAAAATTGACGGACCCTGGAATCGAACCGGAGCCGCCGACGCACAAGTCAGAAAGGCTGCCATCAAGCCACCGTACCAATCGGACTTCTATTAATCGAACGGCTGGCTTATTTCGCTCTTTTATATTCGTACGTATATCTGCACGTAACACTAATTTCAAATAAATTATTTACCGATTTCGTAATAACACTATGAATAACAATTACAACATTTATGTACTTACCAACGGTGCGATAACACTAGTTCATAAAGTCTTTCTCTTATAGCTGTGGTACTATATCCCAAACAACCCGGATTTTCGTTTAAAAACAGCAAATGCAACTGTAATATATAACTTATAAATATATTTGATAATTACAATATAAATCAGAATACTGTATATATTCACTTACGAGGATTCAATAAATGTCACTTATAAACTGTTTATTAAACTGTAATATACACTGTATGTTATACTAAAATTGTATTCGATACTGCTTATGCTTCTATACTCGGTGGCTGGCGTCACTGACACAACGGTCAAAAGAGAAAGTATAGTAACGCTCCCCTTGGCGGAGACATGCGCACAAGTGTCGAAGCGTCTAACGAAAGGTTTCACCCCGATGCCTTTCGGAACATGCGTTTCCGAACACATGAAAGAAACGCGGGAAAATTCAAATCTACTCACACACACATAAACTCACATACACAGAGTAATATAAAAGTATGTTTAATTAATTAATAATATGTACCATTGCATAAAATTATATGTATTTAATTATTTATTTATGAAAAAAACAGAAAGAAATTAATAAAAATAATTGTTGTTAATTAAGTATTGTTAAATAAACTTTTTCGGGGAAATGAGTAGGTTATATGTTAATATTTTGGCGAGCTACCCCAAATTAAAAAAAAAATGAAGGTTTACGTCAATTATATACCGATATATGAAAAAAATTTCGAGCGCGTCGGATTTGAAGTTCCTACGCTCAGTTTTTGCGCGTGACACTTGTAGCCTTCTCCAATTTAGACCCGCGCCTTCGTGATTATTTATAACAATGTAATTTTGCAATAAATGTGACGAAATATTTTTTTTCTATTAGTACAACTATTAATTCGATTTTTCGTCCCTGTCTCGTTTCTTAATATTAATAATTGAAGACACAGCGATTTTTACAAAAAAAAAAATTATCTCGGCTCCCAGAGCACTTAGAGAGTTCGTAAACCCCTTAAAATTTGTGAAAAAATGCCAGCTTTCCAACGAACCTACTGTCAATTATCTACGACCAATAATCGAGCCGCAATTGCTTTTATTTATAACAAAAAAAATGACTTCTTTTTATTTTGCGATTTTAAACAATTAAATTTGAAAAAATCGCTTAGCTATTCATTGTTCGTGAAAGTAGAGATGTTAAACTTTCAAAATCCGTTTACTGCATCCTCGTACGACATCCCACGGTTTGGGAAAAATCACGCAAAAATGACCAAAATCTAATAAATAAATGGAATTATGCAAATACTATTAAATATTTTTAGCTAAAATTTTAACTGCTTATTAAGTGCTATAAGAGCTATACTTAAACGAGTTATCAAGCACCTAGCGACATTTTTAACAGAGTAATAAACAATCGTAGAAATGGCCTTTTTAAGCGATTTTTGGCGATTTGCAAATAAACAAATTAACTAAATTTAAATCTGTAAATTGCGTTTGATAGATCTTTTTAATATCTACAAAGTTTACTTTGAACTTTTTTCTGTAAAGTCAGTAGTTTTTTTGTAGCAGTCGAAAAACTGTTTTTCCGAGCATTCAATTGTTAATTAAAAACATTTCCCATGTAAATTTTTATACTCATTCACCGGGTTATTGTTCCTGATGACCTCCCCAATCATAACCCGCTTGATAAGGTCGGCTTACAATTAGGTTTCATGAAAAAACTAATTTGACTGGCCTATGCATTTTTTAACTCTCGAACAGAATTGTATTGTTTATTATCGGCATACACTTCACGAACAAGAATACCCCAAAGATTTTCTATTGGGTTCATGTCCGGAGAACACGCAGGCCATTTTAAAACTAAAATGTCATTATCAGTTAACCATTGTTTTGTTTCGCGAATTCCATGTATTGCCGCATTGTCTTGCTGAAAAATTAGATTTAAATGTTCATTGCTGTCCAAAAAAGGTAATAAATTAGTTTCCAACACACGAATGTACTCTGCTGAATTCATTTTGCAAGATGGAAATGCCAACGGTAAGATTCCATGAAAACTAAATACTTCCCATACCATTAAGCTGCCACCACCAAAATTTCTACGGGAAAAGTATTGGGGATTTTTTCGTAAATCTCTCCAATAAGAGTGCACTCCATCTGGTCCGTCAAGGTTAAATTTTTTTTCATCTGAGAATACCACCTTAAAAATTAAAAATCATCACAGTTTTTCGTTAATCTAAAACGTTAATAATTATTTACCATTTTAAAGTTTGTATTCATATTCAAGTTAGCAAACTCGAGTCTAGCATCTTTATGTCTTGGCAGTAATCTCGGAGCTTTCTGCATTTTTTGTCTAGTGATAAGAGTAGATTGTTGCAATACTCGATGTACCGATGATTTAGAAATGGTTACTGGTAATCGTCTTTTGATATTATTCAAACTAATCATAGAATTACTAGCTAAGTTAACAATTTGCCGTTGCAATCGAGGCGTAATCTTACTTTTTCGGCCACCTGTTTTTTTTGTACCATACAGTGAAGGATCTTTTAAAAAACTATGAATAACTTTCAAAGATCTACCAAGCTTCTGTGATATCTTTCTAAGACTTAACCCAGTTTCACGGTATGCTTGAATTCGTCCTTTTTCAAGATCAGTTAAATATTTACCTCTCGGCATTGTAAGTTCGTTACAATAAATAACTCTATACAATAGAAAATATATTTAATTATAACTCAAATCTTAATGTCAACAAGTGGTGAACAAGTGAAATACGTATATGCGTACTACTTAAACAATCAAATGAACTGCAAAAAGCTTTCGTCGTTACGCCGATTTTTACTGCAGGTTAAAAAGAAATCTGCATTACCGACAGTGGGTCAGTAAAACACATATAAACTGGGCTGGGAGTAACAGATAGCGAAATTATAAACATAAACATACATAAAAAATTAATTTTATAAGCCAAAATAAGATTAAAATATTTGTTATATAAACTATTGTGTAAAAACGCAGTTGAAAATTAAATTATTTAATAAGTTATTAAGAAAAAGTCGACTATCTTCTGAAAATAAATATATTCTATATATAAAAATAGTCAAATTTATATTATTTGATAACAATTTAATAAAAACTATAAATAAAAATAGAAGTATTACTCAGTTTAATAGCGAATTTTTATAGTGTTTCTATAGTTATGGGACGGCGAAATTAACGATAATTTGTTTATTTTTTAAATAAAGTGAATAAAAAAATATTTTGATGTCTTTTAATCCCTTGAAACAAATGATTTCGTTCAAATTTCATGTTTAAAATATGTTAAAGAAAGATTGGCCCGGTTATTATATCATTTGCAAGGTCTACGCTACGTTTATCGTGTTACAACTAGGTGTTTCTATAGTTTTGGAACGCACTGTATAATCAAATTTTATTGATAACAAATAACATAGTGATTAAAAAATGGCATGTAATCAGTGTTTTGTGTTAAATAAAATAGAATACCGGTATGATGTGTTGCATGAAGTGCACATATAATCAAATGTTATAGATAACAAATAACATAGTGATTAAAAAGTGGCATCTAATCAGTGTTTTGCGTAATATAAAAAAATAAAATACCGGCAAAATGTGTTGCATGAAGTGTTATATCAAATTTTAAAACTTCTACTTAAAATCAGTTTGAAATGTTTTGAAAATAGCTCAAGTATGTATTAATAAGTAATTACGTGTTATGAGGTTCATAAACTTCATAATACGCTTTTGAATAGAAGAAAATATTGCTGAGTGATACACGAGGTTATAAATATACAATATAATTTTCAGTGTTTTGTGTAATAATAAATAAAATATAGTATGCCGTGTTACATGAAGTGTTTATAATCAAATTTTAAAACTTCTATTAAAAATCAGTTTCAAATGTTTTGAGAATAGAACCAGTGTTTATTGAATAATTATGTGTTATGGCTCATAATTTTCATAACAAGTTTTTGCATAGAAGAAAATATTGCTGAGTGACATGTGAGGTTATAAATATACAATATAATTTATTATGCCTATTTGAAATATTGGTCTGAGCCTTGGTTTAAAAAGCATCTGTCATCTTCAAAAAACTTAGTCGATATCAGTGCTGTGCTGTTGTACATATTTATTCAAGTGCCAATAAAAAGATTATACCTAATATAATATGAATAATATAATGAACATGGGAATACTAAAATATAATATAATATGAATAATATAATGAACATGGGAATACTGAAAAAAGTAAAAATGATATGTTATTGTGAAAATTTCAACCAATAAAAGTGCTCAGTTAATCTAATATATGATTTCTCACCATGGGAGACGTCAAAATGTTTCAGAGTTCTTAGTAAATATTTTTCTAGCCAAGATTCAGATAATAATTTCAAAAAGTTTTATCTATACAAGAATGTCAAGAAAGCTTTTATTCTCAGTGATTCTTAGTTCATAAACTGGTTGCATTTTTAATTTTACAAGATTATGTGTGGCAATGATGGGTTATTAATTTAAGTAGTTTCAATAATAATTTCAAGAACTTATATCTCTACTATAAAAGAATATCGAGAAAGCTTTTCTTCTCACATTTTACAAGTCGTGTAGCAATGATGGGTTATTAATGCAAGTGGTTGAATCTAATCTACTGAAATCTGTGTAAATTCACCCGGATCCAGCTGGATTTCCCATGTGACATAGATCCAACTGGGTTTCCTAGCTGGATATTTTTGACCGGGTTCTAGTGACAATTTCAACAAATCCAAGTGTTGAGAATAATATAATTAATTATTGGCTCATGGTGCCAATAATTAATTGCGAAGCTACAAAAATAATTAAAGATATTATCATATAGCAGTCTTATAGTAGAACTAATTTAAGGCTTTAATAATCAATTTCTAGTACCAAAAAATGAAAATACTTATAATATGCTCTGAAAAAAAATTATAAAAATATGAACTAAAAGCTTCTTTTTAAGATCTAATTTGTTCAAAAAAGTATCGATTGCTTTAGTATTTATGTAAATTGTCTTCTTAATAATAATCTTTGTAAGTATAAAATAAGGTATGTATATAAGTTTTTCCTGCAAACTGAAAACATAAAAAGAATGATATTTTCATATGACTTTATAATAATTAATAGTATTGTTAAATTATCATCATACCTAAGAATATGCGCGTTTGATTATATTATTTCAAAAAATTTTACTAATGTAATCATTTTTCGAGCTCCATGAAGAAACATTCAAATTTAAAACTTTTGTGAATAACAATACTATCATTTACTAATGATATTAAAAATATATTATACTATAATAAACCCTCATAATGTTATCACACTGTGTAATTATTATTTTTTCTTAAAAAGTTGTGAAATATATCTAAAAAACATTTTACAAAAGTTTAAACTAAGACAAGTATTAGTCTCTCCCGCCCTCCCTCCCTTTATCGCTCTCTCTCTCTTTCTCTCTCTTTCTCTCTCTCTCTTCCACTCCCCTGTCTCTCCCTCTCTCTCTCAACTTCCTCCAGTACCAAAAACTTTAATGAGAGCTTAAATATTTTTTAAAACAATCAACACGTTTTTTAGAAGTTATTTTTTAAGTACGTTAAATTCTAACAACACAATTTGTCTAGTCCTTTTATTTCTTTTAGTCTCATCTATTCAATAAGGACTCTCTACAAATGGTAATAATTTTTTTCATGACTGTATAAACTCTCCCCCTCCTTTTCTTTCCCACCCCACTCTCTCTCCCTCCCTCCCTCTCTCTCAACATCCGTCAACCTGAGTACCAAAAACTTTAATAATAGCTTAAATATATTTTTTAACACAATCAACACGTTTTTTAAAAGCTAATTTTTTAAGTACATTCTATAACAACATAATTTGTCTAGTCCTTTTAATTCTTGTACTCTCTTCTATTCAATAAGCACTCTTTACAAATGGTAATAATTTTTTTCATGACTGTACAAATAATCTATAAAATAATAATATTTATAATTTTGTAAAAGAAATCAAATAAATACGAATGAAAAAGTCTTTTAATTCTTTGAGTCATTGTATGCTGAACAAATTATATGTAAGTAAGTACATTCAAATTGTTCACTGCAAATCAAACAAACGAAAGTTGTGAAATCAATTATCGATAGTCAAGTAATGCAAACAACTCTCGGAAACTACTGTATGACTGTTCTCAGAAATATATTCAAATTTGTTCATCGTTCTGAGCTATACAAATTAAACACAAGAAAGTACTGAAATCGATTTATTGTAGTCAAGTACCGGCCATAAGTTAACTTGACTGACATAAGAGAACTTTTCGTATCTAGCGTGTAAAATTACATTTTGCGCCCACGTTGTAACTTCAAAATTCATAAGAATTTTTTTAGATATTTACGAAAAGTCAAAGCCTATATAAAAAAATTACATAGTTACCAACACATCACTATTTTTCATGATTCTTTCTCAATTTTGAACTTTCTATAATATTACGCACCTTGGGAGGAAAAGAGAAGTCTAGAGCTGCTCTAGCGGGGGTGGACCTCCGATCTCCCATACATACTTGGCGGGCCCGACGATTTGCAGTTCAAGGTGTAAGACATGGTCATTTCATATAAATATTCATATGTTTAAAGATCAGATAAAATGTATAAATGGGTTGCTTCTACATATTAACTACTGATCCGTGAATCTATCACTCTGTTTTTAAATAGAAAGTGCAAACCCGCCTGAAAGTATCATATGAGATCTCATATGTAATCCCATAATATATAAAATTTCAGATGAAATCGCATATCGAGATCTGATAGGAGATATGCGATGCATGAAATTCTCATATGAGATCTTATATGATATTTACACGCGGGATAAGGATACACAATAGGTTGCTTATAAAACGGTTAGTAAAATGTAAAGCACTTTAGAAGTAGACTATAAATTTATATGAATTTTTTATTTTATACTCGTTTAAGAAGGACGGACACAAAGAAAAATATTGAGGGTAATAAAAGTAAATCATGATTCTGCACATATAGAGATGTTGTACTTAACGGTACCAATTAAAAATTAAAGCCAATGGAATTATTTATAGTAGACTTATAGGTATAAATATTGTTAATGAATTTATGCAAAAATTTTGTATTCTATATTTAAATAGCCCACTGGTAAACTGCAAATCGTCGGGCCCGCCAAGTATGTATGAGAGATCGGAGGACAACCCCTGCTAGAGCAGCTCTAGACTTCTCTTTTCCTCCCAAGGTGCGTAATATTATAGAAAGTTTAAAATTGAGAAAGAATCATGAAAAATAGTGATGTGTTGGTAACTGTGTAATTTTTTTATATAGGCTTTGACTTTTCGTAAATATATAAAAAAACTCTTATGAATTTTAGAAATAAAGAGAAGGCATTATAGTTATATAATTAAATTTTCGCCCACACGGGCATAAAGTGCGTAGGTTCTATAAAGTTTTGTAAGAGTATGTGAGCTATTGGGCCTCTTGGGCGCTAAGTAGTATTTTATGTCCGCTGGCTGAGTAATTTCGAAGTTACAACGTGGGCGAAAAATGTAATTTTACACGCTAGATACAAAAAGTTCTATTATGTCAGTCAAGTTAACTTATGGCCGGTACTTGACTACAATAAATTGATTTCAGTACTTTCTTGTGTTTAATTTGTATAGCTCAGAAAGATGAACAAATTTGAATATATTTCTGAGAACAGTCATACAGTAGTTTCCGAGAGTTGTTTGCATTACTTGACTATCGATAATTGATTTCACAACTTTCGTTTGTTTTATTTGCAGTGAACAATTTGAATGTACTTACTTACATATAATTTGTTCAGCATACGAGGGTCATTTAACAAGTACCTAGCCTCACCGCCAGATGGTGCCACTATCGCACCAGAAATACACTACAGTGCAGTATCTTCCTGTAAACGGTTACAGACGAAATTTCAGCCGGATCGGAGTTGTAGTTTATTTTTGAGAGCGTGTGAAAGCAAATGTGTCCGTTGATTTTTGAAAAAATGGAGAAAGAACAATATCGAAAGGGAAATCGAGCAGTGAAATTAAAGAACGCTTGGATGCAGTGTATGGGGATGCTTCTCCTTCGATTGCGACCGTTAAATTTTGGTATAACGAGTTTCAACGTGGTCGTACGTCGGTTTTTGATGATCCACGCCCAGGTGCTCCGAAAACAGCCACTACGGAGGAGAACGTGACAAAAATACACGATATCGTTTTGTCAGACCGCCGATTAAAGGTGCACGAGATAGCTGCGATAGTAGGCATCTCAGAAGAACGCGTGTGGCATATCCTACATGAGATTTTAGGCATGAGGAAGCTGTCAGCAAGGTGGGCGCCGCGTTTGCTGACTGCAGACAACAAGCGCATCCGTGTGACCAGTTCAGAGCAGTGTTTGGAGCTGTTTAATCGCAATCCAAAAGAGTTTTTGCGTCGTTACGTGACCGTCGACGAAACATGGATTCACTACTACACTCCAGAGACCAAGGAGCAGTCAAAACAGTGGACCTTACCCGGTGAACCTGCTCCGAAGAAGGCGAAGACGGTCCCGTCGGCCGGAAAGGTGATGGCCACTGTTTTCTGGGATTTTCAAGGTGTGATTTTTATTGACTATCTGGAGAAGGGCAAAACGGTCACAGGACAGTACTACGCCGAACTATTGAGCTGATTTGACGCCGTGTTAGAAGAAAAACGGCCCCATTTGTCTAAAAAGAAAGTGCTTTCCACCACGATAATGCACCGGCTCACACTTCTGCACTCGCCACGGCTAAATTGGTCGAATTACGCTACGAACTGCTGCCCCATCCACCGTATTCTCCAGATTTGGCTCCGTGCGACTTTTTTTTGTTTCCGAACCTAAAAAATTCGCTCGCCGGGAAGAGATTCCACTCCAATAACGAAATAATCGCCGCCACGGAGGCCTATTTTGCAAACCAAGAGAAAACATTTTTTTCAACGGGGTTAAAAAAATTGGAACACCGCTGGACCAAGTGTATTCAACTAAAAGGAGACTACATTGAAAAATAAATTTTATTTTTTGTAAAATTTTGCTGTTTCCATTTGTAGGCTAGGTACTTATCAAATGACCCTCGTACAATGAGTCAAAGAATTAAAAGACTTTTTCATTCGTATTTATTTGATTTCTTTTACAAAATCATAAATATTATTATTTTATAGATTATTTGTACAGTCATGAAAAAAATTATTACCATTTGTCGAGAGTGCTTATTGAATAGATGGGATTCAAAGAAATAAAAGGACTAGACAAATTGTGTGGTTTTTTTATAGATTATCCAGAAAAAACGTCTATACTTGCCTTATTTTATACTTTCGTAGAAAGTTTTATATTAGCAATATTATTATTTGTACAGTCATGAAAAAAATTATTGCCATTTGTAATGAGTGCTTATTGAATAGAAGAGAGTGCAAGAATTAAAAGGACTAGACAAATTATGTTGTTATAGAATGTACTTAAAAAATTAGCTTTTAAAAAACGTGTTGATTGTGTTAAAAAAAATATTTAAGCTCTCATTAAAGTTTTTGATACTCAGGTTGACGGATGTTGAGAGAGAGGGAGGGAGGGAGAGAGAGAGAGTGAGGTGGGAAAGAGAAGGAGGGAGAGAGTTTATACAATCATGAAAAAAATTATTACCATTTGTAGAGAGTCCTTATTGAATAGATGAGACTAAAAGAAATAAAAGGACTAGACAAATTGTGTTGTTAGAATTTAACGTACTTAAAAAATAGCTTTTAAAAAACGTATTGATTGTTGTAAAAAAATATTTAAGCTCTCTTTAAAGTTTTTGGTACTGGAGGAAGTTGAGAGAGAGAGAGGGAGAGAGAGGGGAGTGGAAGAGAGAGAGAGAGAGAGAAACAGAGAGAGTGATAAAGGGAGGGAGGGCGGGAGAGATTAATACTTGTCTTAGTTTAAACTTTTATAAAATGTTTTTTAGATATATTTCACAACTTTTTAAGAGAAAATAATAATTACGCAGTGTGATAACATTATGAGGGTTTATTATAGTATAGTATATTTTTAATATCATTAGTAAATGATAGTATTGTTATTCACCAAAGTTTTAAATTTGAATGTTTCTTCAAGGAGCTCGAAAAATGATTACATTAGTAAAATTTTTTAAAATAATATAATCAAACGCGTATATTCTTAGGTATGATGATAATTTAACAATACTATTAATTATTATAAAGTCATATGAAAATATCATTCTTTTTATGTTTTCAGTTTGCAGGAAAAGCTTATATACATATGTTATTTTATACTTACAAAGATCATTATTAAGGAGACAAATTACATAAATACTAAAGGGATCGATATTTTTTTGAACAAATTAGATCTTAAAACGAGGCTTTTAGTTCATATTTTTATAATTTTTTTTCAGAGCATATATTATAAGTATTTTCATTTTTTAGTTTTTATTTACCTGACATAGAGACTGAAATTTTCTACGTTTAATTTTTTTTCTTCTTTCTATCGCCATATTGAATCCGCCCTTCTGAATTTCGAAAGTGTGATAGCAAAATCGTGATCAGCGATCTCTAAAACCCATGCAGACAAACTTTAAGCAAAATCGAAGCTTCCTTCGAACTTTTGACAGGCTATTTGATCCGCCATTTTGAATTTCTACAATTCATATTCAATTAGATATACAATATAATATTATGAGGAGGGGCAGGAGGAGGGGCAGGAGGAGGGGGGAGGACTGGGAGGAGGGATTTTGAGGAGCGATATATATATACTAGGGTACCCCCCTGCTCGTTCCGCTCGCCAACCCCCATTCATAAGTTGGTGAACTATTTATTTATTATTAGTTATTATTCTAAGATTAAAAGAAATAGTTTAGAGTATTACATAACAAATTTTCAACAAAATCTAAGCTTTTTTCGAACTTTTAACGGTCGTATTGGATCCGCAATTTTAAATTTCTAAAGTCTTATAGTAAGATTGTGATTAGCGACCTCGGACACTCCTGTATACAAATTTTAAAAAAAATCTAAACTTCCTCCGATCTTTCAATCGCCAATTGCATCTACCATTTCGAATTTTGAAAGTCTGATAGTAGGATCGTGATCAGTGTCGTGAAAACCTTAGTATACAAATTTTAAGCAAAATTTAAGATTCTTCCGAAATTGTCACCACCATATTGAATTTCGAAAGTCTAACAGCAAGAACGTGAACCGCGACCTCGGAAATCCATGTGTTACAATTTCGAGCTAAATGTAAGCTTTCTCCGAACTTTTGACAGCCTTATTGTATCCGCCATTTAGATGTCGAAAGTCTAATGGCAAAATCGTGATCAGCGACTTCGAAACCACCGAATTCCAATTTTAAGAAAAACCTAAGCTATTATCGAATTTTTAAACACCATATTGGATCTGCCATTTTGAAATTCGAAAGTCTGATAGCAAAATCGTAATCAGCGACCTCGAAAACCCTTGTACACAAACTTTAAGCAAAATCTAAGCTTCCTTCGAACTTTTGACAGCCTTATTGGATTCGCCATTTTGAATTTCGAAAGTCCAATAGCAAAATTTTGATCAGCAACCACGAAAACCCATGTATACAAATTTTAAACAAAATCTAAGCTTCCTTCAAACTTTTGCAGCTATATTGGATTCGCCATTTTGAATTTCGAAAGTCTGATAGCAAAATCGTGATCAACGACCGCGAAAATCCTGTATACAAACTTTAAGCAAAATCTAAGCTTCCTTCGAACTATTGACAGCCTTATTGGATCCGCCATTTTGAATTTCAAAAGTCCAATAGAAATATTTTGATCTGTGTATACCAATTTTGATCAGTGTATACCAATTTTGATCAGTGTGTACCAATTTTGACCACTGTACACCAATTTTCAGCCAACTCTATGCACTATTCCAACTTTCAATTGCCATATTCGATCCGCCATTCTGAATTTCGAAAGTCTAATAGAGAAACTCGATCAGCGACCTCGAAAACCCCTGTATACCAATTTTAAACAAAATCTAATCTTTCTTCGAATTTTTTACCGTCATTTTGAATTTCGAAAGTCTGATAGCAAAATCGCGATCAGCGACATCGGAAACCCATCAATTGTAATTTTAAGCAAAATCTAAGCTTTTTTTGAACTTTCAACTGCCATATTGGATCAGAAATTTTGAAATTGGAAAGTCTGATAGCAAAATCGTGATCAGCGACCTCGAAAACTCCTGTACACAAACTTTAAGCAAAATCTAAGCTTCCTTCGAACTTTTGACAGCCTTATTGGATCCGCCATTTTGAATTTCGAAAGTCCAATAACAAAATTTTGATTAGCAACCATGAAATCCCCCATATACAAATTTTCAACAAAATATAAGCTTCCTTCAAACTTTTGCAGCTATATTGGATCCGCCATTTTGAATTTTAAAAGTCTAATAGCGAAATCTTGATCAACGGCCTTGAAAATACCTGTATTCCAATTTTCAGCAAAATTTAAGCTTCCTTCGAACTTTTTACCGTCATTTTGAATTTCGAAGACTGATAATAAGAACGTGAACAGCGATCCCAAAAACTCATTTGTTACAATTTTGAACAAAATCTAAACTTTTTACGAACTTTCAACCGCCTTATTGGATCAGCCATTTTGAATTTCGAAAGTCTGATAGCAAAATCGTGATCAGAGACTTCTAAACCTCATTATTCCAATTTTGAGGAAAATCTAAGGTTTCTTCGAATTTCTAATCACCATATTGGATCCGCCATTTAGAATTATGAAAGTCTGATAGTAAAATCGTGATCAGCGACCTCGAAAACCCCTGTATACAAATTTTAAACAAAATCTAAGCTTCCTTCGAAATTTTGACAACCATATTTGATCCACCATTTTGAGTATCTACAATTCATCTTTAATTAGATATGAAATGTAATAATATGAGAAGGGACAGGAGGAGGGTAGGAGGAGGGTAGGAGGAGGCGGAGTAGGGGGGTGGACGCGGGGTGGAAGAGTTTTGAGGAGCAAATGTAATGCTAAAAACACTTATTTCTAATTATATTTTAATCTTATTTTGGGGAGGGGCTGAGGAGGAGCTGTGAGAAAGGGGAAGGAGGGGTTGAGTCACATATTTATGTATATATATCATATATATATATACATTTCGGAAACCGGTACTTTTGAGGATCTATAGTTTTTTCTCCAGAGTTCGTATATGCTTGACTAAAGAAATAACTCCCTCTCTGCGTTGAAGGCATTAATATAAATCCTCAAAAGTACCGTTTCATACCGAAGGAATTTTGAGGATGTCCTCAAAAGTCTGAAAAATCCTCAATGTATCGAATCCGTGCTGACATAGATCCTCAAAAGCTGCATTTGATATATATATATATATATATATATATATATATATATATATATATATATATATATATATATATGTATGTGGGTGTGTGTGCGTGCGTGCGTGCGTGCGTGTGTGTGTGTGTGTGTCTGTGTGTGTGTCTCTGTGTTTATATAGCAGGACAATATCCGCTCCCGTCTATACGTCATCCACACGGAGAAGGAGGAGAAAATTGAGTTCAGATGCTGCGATGACAAGGGCCATCTGTTGCGGACACTTCTTTATCTGCAAATTTCAGATGACGCTGCGCAGAGGTGAAAAGTTAGAACATACTGAGGAGATGGGTGAAGGGTCGAGGAGGAGGAGGAGGGAGGAAGAGGGGATGTGTCTCATGCAAGCCTCATATATATATTTATATATAAGACCGCCTTAAGTGTTACATATCGATGTCGTAGCGGTAGCCGTGGCGGCTAAGGCGCGCAGCTACTTTTGCCTTAATCTTTTGGATCCATGTTCGATCCACGCTCGCATTTTTTTTTCTTTAACATGTGTAAAATTTTTTTTATTATATTATTATTCTACACACATTTTTTACCTCAATTTTCGTTTTCTTGTATAGAATTCAAATTTTACTCGTATTTGAGATATTTTTTTTCCAGAAAACATGGCAAGTAAAATTTTCGTTTTTAAAAATTATTTCATTAAATGCTCTAATTTTATAAGTACTGCAATATTTTGGATAACATTTGGTTAGTTAAGAATATTTTGAGTAAATTAATTCACTGAAAATTAATTAATTAAATACATGGTTATATTTCTTTTATAGTCAAAATAATCGATATTCAATTAAAATGTATAATTTAAATCAATCATAGTCAAGATTGATTTTTCTTAAGAATGAGGAAGGATCAACAATAATTACACAGGCCCACAAAAAAATCTGTCGGTCCTGGGATGGAGACTATACTTTTCTTTTGTATTTTTTTCCGCTGAATCCGAATCCGGCGTTAGAAGTAGGGGGTTGGCCGCATATTTTGAACATAACCTCAAAACACTGTCGAAAAGCAGTGTTTCTGTGGAAAAACTTGAGAATAAGAAAAAAAACATTGTTTCCATCACATCAAAAATACTTTATTTTTATGTATTTTGACTTGCTGAATCCAAATTTGTTATGGAAAAAGAGGTTTGACAGCCGAGTTTCGGAGATAACCTCAAAAAACGATTGAAAAGCCGCGTTTCTGTGGAAAAACTTGAGAAGAAAAAAAACATTGTTTCCATCACATCAAAAACACTTTATTTTTATGTATTTTGGTTTGCTGAATCCGAATTTGTTATGGAAAAAGAGATTTGACCGCCTAATTTCGGAGATAACCTCAAAAAACTACTCAGCCCTCGCGGAAGTAAAAACTGCACATATCTGCACATCTCTGCACATCTCTTCACATTTTTGCACATTTTTACACATTTTTGCACATTTTGTCCACTTATTAGACTTTTGTAAAGAAATGTGTAAAAATGTGCAGAAATGTGTAGAAGTGTGCGGTTATGTGCGGGAATGTACAGAAATGTACAGAAATGTACTCTAATATGTACAAATGAATGTTTATTTATCATACTAAACGAAACAAGAATTTAATTTTCTTCAATTCAAAAAACATTTTCTTAAAGTAAGAAAATATTTACAGAACGAAAATTTGAAAAATATAAACTTCTTTTTTGATAGCGCTCTAGAATAAAACTAATACCAAAGAAGAAAATTTAGAGAATATATTTTCAGTACTGGTCTGATTTCTACTTTACCGGCACTAAATTTTTTAAGTAAATCGAATTTAATTAATTAATGTCTTATCATTAAGTTTTTCATTTTCTTAAAATATTGTGTAATTATAAAAAATTATTAAAAATCATTAATATATTAAATGAATAATCAAAGTGTAATATCAATTAAATGTGTGTGTGTGTGTGTGTGTGTGTGTGCGTGTGTGTGTGTGTGTGTGTGTGTGTGTGTGTGTGTGTGTGTGTGCGTGCGTGCGTGCGTGTGTGTGTGTGTGTGTGTGTGTGTGTGTGTGTGTGTGTGAGTGTGTGTGTGTGTGTGTGTGTGTGTGTGTGTGTGTGTGTGTGTTCTGAAACAATTTCCAGTAAATACGTATACAACAATCATTTTAATTTTTTTGTTAACAAATTCAGTTATCTAACTGTTTTTATAAATGATTAGCGTAAAAAGCATTTTATACATACTTACCTATTTCTTAATTAATTCCACATTCTTTCTATTGCTTAAGGTGGCTCACGTGGGCTAGTAGACCTAAAGATGTGAAAAATTTTTACGAAGATTCATTTACAAATTCCAATCTGAAAACTGATATGACAGGAAAAAGTGTTCTTAACATAACGGAAAAAATTTTTGTTAGAAAATTACCAATGTTGCAAAAGTAGATTTTGTCCACTAAAAAGAAATTCAATAAATATTTATAATATTTTGTTTTTTATTCAATTTTAATTTGCAAGGTCTCATTTTTTTTATAAAACTCAGTGACAAATCTACAAACAATTGCCTATAACTTTGCAGGTTCTGAAAATTTTCCAATTTTTATATCGGTACCTCCCCCTGAAATTGAACAAGGAAGAAAATGAGACCTTGCAAATTAAAATTGAATCAAAAACAAAAAAGATTATAAATACTTATTGAATTTCTTTTTAGTGGACAAAATCTACTTTTGCAACATTGGAAATTTTCTAACAAAAATTTTTTCTTTTATGTTAAGAACCCTTTTTCTGTCATATCAGTTTTCAGATTGGAATATGTAAATGAATCTTCGTAAAAGATTTTCACAGCTTTAGGTCTACTCGTCCGTATGGGCAATCTTAATTTCGATTTTGAGTACATTGCTTTTTAAAGTGATAATAAATTTCGATAGTTTTTAGAAAGATTTAATTAATAAAATAATAATTATTGTTCGGGATAAGTGTCAAAGTTATTGGTAAAATAACATTATCCACAAATATTTAGAAATAAAAAATACTCCTCTTTGTTAATAATTAAAATATAATTTTCTTAAAATTTTCAGTAGTAAATTTTCTCTACGTCATTTTATTTTTTACTAATCGACTTATTATCATATAGCTTATTTATAAAATTATTTTTGTCAATGTTCAAAAAAAGTACAAAAATTAAATGTATACAAATATATTAACACCAACTTACAATTAGTGTGCTAGATAAGATTCTGTTACCTGCTGTCACTGTATTATCATGTTATCAAGATGATAAGATTTCAACCTCTTTTCATAATAAAACTGAGTAGTTACATGTATAGTATGCCAAGTTGTATTTTATGTAAGTGAGTTTATTAGTTTGTAGATTGGAAAAAATATAAAAACTTCAAATAAAACTCAACGCAACAGCAGTATTACATGGTAAGTTTAGTTTATGATCATTGAAAATAATATTAAATACAAACAATTTTTCATAATTAAAGAACATATAATTTCCATTTTTATTTGGTAGTATAAATGAATAAAATAGGCTAAAATTTCTTGATTCTGCATCAACCATTATTATTAGATTCATACATTATGATTACGAAAATAAGAATAAAATTCATATATTATTTCCGAAAAAACGACTAAAGTCTATATTTTATACATCAATCACTTTATTATATTGTTAATTAACTTAATATTGTGTATTCAGTGAAAAGATATATTATTTTACAAAACAAGCTTCGGTTTGCCAAAGAAACCTTCATTGAGATGATTTGAATATTTATTTAATTACATTGCACGTAATATTTTGTATGATATCGCAAATATTTAAAGATGCAAAAATGACCTTTTCCTATTATAGTAGATGAATCGGCTTATGCACAAAAGGTCCTTAGATATACGGGAATTCCATACACTTAAGGTGGCTCATGCGATTTCTTATAAAAAAGCAGATACATCTTAAACTTAAGAAATATGTTCTTTAAACATTAAACTTTCGATCTCTACTAAGAAAATTGTAGGTCAACGACCAAATTATCGAAAAAACTGAGAATAGGTATGTTTAAAACATAACCTTATGGGAATGGACAGTTTATTGCTTCGTAGTAACTTGTAAAAAAGCAGTTTTTAATGTACAATATATGAAATTAAAGATTTTGTTGTGAAGAATCTAATGATATCATCAGAATTATAGGTTAACGATCAAACAAAAAAGATATTAACAATAAACTTTACAAATGTGCTACTGCGCATGCGCACTGCGACCAGTCATATAAATGTAGCGACAAATTAGCAAAGTTTTTACTTATTTATAAAATCTTTTTTTGTTTGAAAATTTAGAAGTTATTTATAATAAATTTACCTAAAATACGTTAACTTAATTTGGCAATAATAAAGAAGCCCCTTGCGGGGCCCCGACTTGATACGGCACCAAACGCATGACCCACCTTAAGGTCCTTTTTTGAATGCGCCGATTTAAATATAGTATTGTAAAAAATAGATTGTGGGAGGCTACCCGGTTAAAAAGGTCTTATAAAAACTAATAAGAATTTGCAGATTCGGGTGCAAAAACCGCATAGGTTATTAGGATTCTGCACCCTTTTTATCTGGTTTATCAGACCTTTTCAACCCGGTACCCTACTGAAAAATCTCAGGTAAGATCTTAAGGATGTTATGGCTATATCGTCCCTGTCAAAAGTTAGTTTTTATCGTTAGAACTGCGATAAAAAATTATATGGAATAGTTAACGATTTTTCCGTATAGTACGTCTATACGGAAATTAAATACGAATATTATAAGCTTTAAAAATCAGGAATCGAAGCAAAATTGACAAAGTTTCATTATTTTTTATTATTATGCAAAAAATCATAGGACACAATATTTAAAAAATTTTGATAAAGTAATGAAACTTTGTCAATCTTGTTTCGATTCCTGGTTTTTAGAGCTTATAATATTCTTATTTGATTTCCGTATAGACGTACTGGATGGAAAAATCGTTAACTATTCCATATAATTTTTTATCGCAGTTCTAACGATAAAAACTAACTTTTGGCAGGGACTTGTAGCCATAACATCCTTAAGTGAATTCTCAGGTGAGATCTCGGGTAAAATCACACCCAAAAATCTCACCTGAGATGCTGCTTCAGATGCTGCAGACAACTTACGTAAATTAAAAATCAGCTTCTTCAGTATTGGAAATTGCCTATTAGGCTTTACCTCCCAAATGAGCTCAAAAATGTTATCTCATGTTTAGAAGCATTTTACACAATTTTTCCATTTTTAAAAATTGTATAAAATGCTTCCAAATATATTTTTTGAGCTCGTCTCAGGGATAAACATCCTAACAGATGATTTCCAATACTAAAGAAGCTGATTTTTCATTTAGGTAAGTTTTCTGCAGCAAAATCTTAGGTCAGATTTTGGCGTGAGATTTTATCTGAGATCTCACCTGAGATTTTTCAGTAGGATAATGACAAGGATCGAAGACTAGAAATGAAGCTCCAAATTGCTACGAGTAATGGCAAATAAAGCCGTTATTAATATAAACATTAGTTCAATGTTCGGTACAAATAAAACTTCACTTTTATGGTCAACTCTTTTATTCACTTTGTCTCTCAGTTACACGAATTCATATCGCCCACGTTCTTTCGTCTGCGCTCGCATAAGTTATATCGCGGCTGTGCGTCGTCGGTTCCCCCCTCTCCTAGGCCCCTAGATGCCGGACGTATAACATCCGCAACGCGAGCCTGAGCTTTCTGAGGAGAAGCTGGCTTAGGACTTTTACATTAATAAGCCTTGCGAATGCTCTGCTAAGGATAAAGATTTGTAATCGTGCATTAAATCAATATTAATTAATTATTATTAATTTATTTTAGCTCTTTAAAAATCTAAAAGTTTTATTAACAAATATGCTATGAATTTCCAGTATTCGAAAACGCAATCATTGTTCTTAAATGACATGTTGATTTGACGCGCTGCTGCGAACCCAAACCACGTAAAGAACGTTAGGGAATCCTCGTACAACTCAAATAACCCTCTTGGCCCAGGTGAGAAGGCCTTCATCGCCCTTCTGAAAAATCTCATGTGAGAACTCATATGAGAAGTCATATGTGATCACATATGAGATCTCATATGAGTCTCATATGAGTCTCACATGAGTACTCATTTGAGAATCTCATATGAGATATCATATGTGATCACATACGGAAAAAGTTTTGGTTAGGCAGCAGCACTAATCGTGATAATTACTATTATATCTATCCTCCATAATAATTTCAATGATAAGAAACGATGGCGAGGATCAACCCAGGTATAAAAAAAAAAACACTTTAACTTTCCATTTTCAAAAAAGCCACGACGTTTTGCTAGTTAGTTTTCTAGCCTCGTGGGTATTTTGAAGAGCCAGAAGCTCTACGTCCTATTACAAAAGCTACATCGCCAACCGACCAATAAAATATAAACCGACAAATAAATGATTACCTGATGAGGCTAGAAAATTAACTAGCGAAACGTTGTGGCTTTTTTTCAAATAAATTTGAAAAATTTATTTCAAATTCGCGATATATGCTTCTCAATTTTTCCAGAAACTAAATATTTTCAATATAAAAACAAATCATACTTAATATGGTGATATAAATTAACCAACATTCATTGAGTTACTCTGATACTTGATTGGTGCTACCGCGTCTCGCTGTTGAGCACGAATCGCTCTCAACTCCGGAAGCGCTCATGCCGCCGGTTCATGGAAATATCGCGTGCGTGTTTTGAGTATTGCTAGTGCCCGTGGTGGAGTGGTTGTGGTTTTTTACTTTTTTTAATATTAAAAATCTATATAGTTAAAGCCATATATATAATATATCTATTAACAGTATATTAATACAATATATTATAATATATGCATATTTTGATTTCGACTACTTCTCATATAATTGACATAATGCTAAGCACATGGGGGTATTAAGCATTATTTTTGAATATCTATATAATGTTGTATGGGTTCGATTCTCGGTCAGGGAGAAAATTTTATGTAAGTTTTTTTCTGCGATAATTAAAATGCAATTTAATTGATAATAAATAATTTCTAATGAACATGCGAAATATTTATACTAATGATTAACAACATTTTTATACATTTATGAAGCTCATTAATTTTTCATCTGATAATTACGAGGGGTGTTCAAAAAGTAAGTTTCCCTGCTCCGGGAAAAAAGCAAAACACAATTTTTAGGTTAAAGTAACATATGTATTTATTGTTTGACTTATAAACTATTTTTCTACATAGTCCCCTTGGACTTGAATACATTTTTTATATCTGTTCTCAAGCTTTGACAAACCTTGTTTATAAAAATCCGTGCCCTGTTTTTAAAGAATAATTTAACGATGTCTTTCACTTCATCATTTGAATTAAAGTGATGGCCACCCAAATTTTCCTTTAATTTAGGAAAAAGAAAAAAGTCACTTGGTGCGAGATCTGGAGAGTAGGGTGGGTGATCAAAAATTTCCCATTTGAATTTTTCCAGTAACGTTTGTGCTTTTTTTGCTGAATGAGGCCGTGCATTGTCGTGAAAAAGCAACACTTTTCTCGATAATTTTCCAGGACGCTTTCGTTTAACGGCACTTTTAAGTTTATTTAGCACTTCACAGTAACGATCTGCATTTATCGTGGTACCGGATATGCACTAATTCAGTGTGAATTTCGTTGCCATTAAGCCCTTTTGCAGTTAAAAAGCGAATAACTGCACGCAACTCACAGGTGAACACGTTTTTCACAGGTAACTCCATGGTTTCCGAGCCGGTACTGATGAAAAAAATTTTTTCGGCAGCTAAGACCGGTTCCGCTCTTATCGGTATATCCTAAACTAAAACTATGTTCGGTACCAGCTCGCTAGATGGCGCTGGGGCAAAACGGCAGACTAGGGAAACTTACTTTTTGAACACCCCTCGTATATTGAATTGTACCTACATCTTTGTATATTTTTGCACATTTCTGCACATTTTCGTACATTTCTGCACATTTCTGCATATTTTTGCACATTTTTGTACAAAAGTCTAATAAGTGGACAAAATGTGCAAAAATGTGCAGAAATGTGCAGAAATGTGCATAAATGTGCAGAAATGTACAGAAATTTACAAAAATGTGCAGAAATCTACATAATTGTACATATATGTCCAAATATGTGCAGATATGTGCAGTTTTTACTTCCGCCAGGAATGATAAATACTAAAATACCGAGCCAATACATTGGTTCGTAGCTTCTTCAAACTAACGTAGTGATATCTTGTTTCAATTTCGTATGCCAATAATTCATTGTATCATACCAAAGTTATGCAGATCTCTAGATTATTGTACCTTTTTAATGTATCACTTAAAAACATATATATTTAGATTGATTAAAAGCTATTTTAATTATACTACGCAAATCAAAAAAGTTTCATTCGAAAAGAATATCTCAATGTAAAGATATTGGACATAGAAAAATTTTTACGATTATTTCCGATCCCAATTTTTTTCTTCGCTGTTTTCTTCAGTATTGTATTAGTATATCTGCACTGAGAAAAATGATAAGTTAAAACTGCTTAAGGCCATGTGATACTCAAGTGTAAATCCCTGCGTTACCGATATTTCGGTAACATACTACATATTGAGTAATAATTAAATTATTAATAATTTTTCGGACAAAAACGCTCTGTCAGGCGCTCGGGAATTCTTTGAAGATGATTATGCCAAAGTTTCAGAATTGAAATGATAATTGTCATCGAATTATCAACTTTCTAGTGAAATTTTTTATCTAAAAAGTGGATATAAGCTCGAATATACATCAAATCTGCCTGAAATTTTACACATATACTCCCTGTACCGTTTGCGAGCGCCTGAACTTCGTTTTTCGAAAATCGATAAAAAGTATTATTTTATTTTTTCCATAAATAAACTTTCGACAATGAGTTGTGACGTTGGCAAAACTACTCACCACTAACGTAAAATGGTTGTGTATGGTGCAAAGTAAGTCGTACCAACCTCTTTTGAAGCATTATATTTGTTTACTTTGTATAGTTCTCATAAATGACTATAGATGGCGCAATGACTCCGCGGCCGCGGGACTGCCGGGCGGCCGGGCCGCCGCCGTCGCTATTCTCGTCGACCACCGCGTCGCGTCCGTTATGTTGTGACCTAGTGACCTAGTAACTCGTGACTAGTCAGACTAGTGTAGTGTAAATAAGTCAGTATTTAGTGCTGGCGAGATCGACATCGCTGCACCCTCTTCGTTGTTTTTTTAGTGTGCCGTGTGCGTGTATGCCCAAGCGCATGCGCTGCAGCTCGTTAGTCATCGTGCTCACTCCCCTCCTCCGGCTTGTTCTTTCCGAACATGTGCCCGCAGCATCCTTCGGCGCCGGCGCGCCGCATGGCCCGCATCGACCAAAGCTCTAGTGCGCACGCGCTTCCAGACTTAAGTACGACGACGGGAAACGATTTCTTCGGTGTTGAGGTTGCTCCTCTGCTGTTCCAAAAGACCTTCTGCTGCTGTCCAAGAGATTGGCTTCGGTGGCGATGTTGGACTTCTCCTGCGCTGTTAGCATACGACGGCTGCCACTCTTAGAGGTTATGTTGTTCTCTGTGTTTACAGGTGAGATCAGTGCGACTATTATACTTTCTCTGTCTCTGCTGTTTTCTTATATCCTATTCTTCGTAGATCTGCTACGAGAGAGAGAGCTGCCATGTGGAAGTTGTGTATCTTTATTCTTCAGGTCACTGGTGCTCCTTCCTCCAGTTCTCAGCTGCTGCGCTGCTGATGTTTTTTGAGGCAGGAACAGCTCCCACTTTAGTTAAGTATAATACTGTCTGATTGAGGAGACAGAAATTGCATACACAATCCCTCTGTACGTATTGCATTGTGTCTGGACATTCTGGTAAACTTTGAGCGAGGGTCAGAACGTCTTAGTTGGAAATGCACATGCGCTTTTTCGACTTTTCATTCCAAAGAACACTTTCCATTCTCAACAAATATCTTAAACTTTTCACACACTATGTTATACATGCTGAGATATTATATATCTAATTTCAGATCTAAATAATCAGCCAGTGTGGAGGTACAGCATTTTCTGTGTTTTTCAAGAAATTATAAAAAAAAAAAGTTATTTCCTCCATACTGTTTGATTGAGAAGATCAGAAATTGAATACACAATCCCTCTGTATGTATTGCATTGTGTCTGGACATTCTGGTAAACTTTGAGAAAGGGTGAGGAGGTTTTAGTCGAAAATGCACATGCGGCATTTCGACTTTTCGTTCCCAAGATCCCTTTCCATTTCCTACTAGTATCTTAAACTTTCCATACATAATGGAATACATGCTAAGGGATAGTTTATGAAGTTTCAGACCTACATAATTAGCAAGTCTGGAGATATTGCAATTTTTGTGCTTTTTCAGGAAATTTTCTAGAAAGAAAAGTAATTTCCTCCAAACTGGCTGATTTAGTAGATCTGAAAATCAATATACAATGCCTCAGCATACATTGCATTGTTTGTGAACATTCTGGTAAACTTTGAGAAAGGGTGAGGAGGTTTTAGTCGAAAATGCACATGCGGCATTTCGACTTTTCGTTTCAAAGATCCCTTTCCATTTCCTACTAGTATCTTAAACTTTACACACACTATGTGATGCATGCTGAGGGATTATATATCAAATTTCAGATCTAAATAATCAGCCAGTGCGGGGATACAGCATTTTCTGTGTTTTTCAAGAAATTTTCAAGAAAAAAAGTTATTTCCTCCATACCGTATGATTGAGGAGATCTGAAATTGCATACGCAATTCCTCTGTATGTATTGCATTGTGTCTGGACATTCTGGTAAACTTTGAGCAATAGTGAGGAGGTCTCAGTTGGAAATGCACATACGCTTTTTCGACTTTTCATTCCAAAGATCCCTTTCCATTTCCTACTAGTATCTTAAACTTTCCATATATAATGGCATTCATGCTAAGGGATAGTTTATGAAGTTTCAGACCTACATAATTAGCAAGTCAGGAGATATTGCAATTTTTATGCTTTTTCAGGAAATTTTCAAAAAAGAAAAGTAATTTCCACCAAACTGGCTGATTTAGTAGATCTGAAAATCAATATACAATGCCTCAACATGCATTGCATTGTGTGTGAACATTCTGGTAAACTTTGAGCAATTGTGAGGAGTTCTTAGTTGGAAATGCACATGCGCTTTTTCGACTATTCATTCCAAAGATCCCTTTCCATTTCCTACTAGTATCTTAAACTTTCCATACATAATGGAATTCATGCTAAGGGATAGTTTATGAAGTTTTAGACCTACATTATTAGCAAGTCTGGAGATATTGCAATTTTTGTGTTTTTTCAGGAAATTTTCAAGAAAGAAAAGTAATTTCCTCCAAACTGGCTGATTTAGTAGATCTGAAAATCAATATACAATGCCTCAGCATACATTGCATTGTTTGTGAACATTCTGGTAAACTTTGAGAAAGGGTGAGGAGGTTTTAGTCGAAAATGCACATGCGGCATTTCGACTTTTCGTTTCAAAGATCCCTTTCCATTTCCTACTAGTATCTTAAACTTTACACACACTATGTGATGCATGCTGAGGGATTATATATCAAATTTCAGATCTAAATAATCAGCCAGTGCGGGGATACAGCATTTTCTGTGTTTTTCAAGAAATTTTCAAGAAAAAAAGTTATTTCCTCCATACCGTATGATTGAGGAGATCTGAAATTGCATACGCAATTCCTCTGTATGTATTGCATTGTGTCTGGACATTCTGGTAAACTTTGAGCAATAGTGAGGAGGTCTCAGTTGGAAATGCACATACGCTTTTTCGACTTTTCATTCCAAAGATCCCTTTCCATTTCCTACTAGTATCTTAAACTTTCCATATATAATGGCATTCATGCTAAGGGATAGTTTATGAAGTTTCAGACCTACATTATTAGCAAGTCTGGAGATATTGCAATTTTTGTGTTTTTTCAGGAATTTTTCAAGAAAGAAAAGTAATTTCCACCAAACTGGCTGATTTAGTAGATCTGAAAATCAATATACAATGCCTCAACATGCATTGCATTGTGTGTGAACATTCTGGTAAACTTTGAGCAATTGTGAGGAGTTCTTAGTTGGAAATGCACATGCGCTTTTTCGACTATTCATTCCAAAGATCCCTTTCCATTTCCTACTAGTATCTTAAACTTTCCATACATAATGGAATTCATGCTAAGGGATAGTTTATGAAGTTTTAGACCTACATTATTAGCAAGTCTGGAGATATTGCAATTTTTGTGTTTTTTCAGGAAATTTTCAAGAAAGAAAAGTAATTTCCTCCAAACTGGCTGATTTAGTAGATCTGAAAATCAATATACAATGCCTCAGCATACATTGCATTGTTTGTGAACATTCTGGTAAACTTTGAGAAAGGGTGAGGAGGTTTTAGTCGAAAATGCACATGCGGCATTTCGACTTTTCGTTTCAAAGATCCCTTTCCATTTCCTACTAGTATCTTAAACTTTACACACACTATGTGATACATGCTGAGGGATTATATATCAAGTTTCAGATCTAAATAATCAGCCAGTGTGGGGATACAGCATTTTCTGTGTTTTTCAAGAAATTTTCAAGAAAAAAAGTTATTTCCTCCATACCGTATGATTGAGGAGATCTGAAATTGCATACGCAATCCCTCTGTATGTATTGCATTGTGTCTGGACATTCTGGTAAACTTCGAGCAATGGTGAGGAGGTCTTAGTTGGAAATGCACATACGCTTTTTCGACTTTTCATTCCAAAGATCCCTTTCCATTCTCAACAAATATCTTAAACTTTACAGCTCACTATGTTATACATGCTGTGGGATTATATATCAAGTTTCAGATCTAAATAATCAGCCAGTATGGAGATACAGCATTTTCTGTGTTTTGGCAAAAGTACCACTTTTGCTCCCGGCGCCCGATCGCGAAGGTTGTATTTTCGGCCTCGCCAGGCAAAAAAATCGTATACGCACCACGGGAGCAAATAAAGAATGCCTCAGAGCGCATGTTTGTCACCCGCGCCGAAGGCGCGGGTGACAAACATACGATCTGGGACATTCTTTACTTTTGCTCCCTAGGGGCGTAATATACTATTCCTCCATACCGCCTGATTGAGGAGATCTGAAATTGCATACACAATTTCTCTGTATGTATTGCATTGTGTCTGGACATTCTGGTAAACTTTGAGCAAGGGTGAGGAGGTCTTAGTTGGAAATTCACATGCGCTTTCCCGACTTTTCATTCCAAAGATCCCTTTCCATTCTCAGCAAATATCTTAAATCTTACACACACTATGTTATACATGCTGAGGGATTATATATCAAGTTTCAGATCTAAGTAATCAGCCAGTGTGGATACAGCATTTTCTGTGTCTTTCAAGAAATTTTCAAGAAAAAAAATTATTTCCTCCATACCGTCTGATTGAGGAGATTTGAAATTGCATACCCAATCCCTCTGTATGTATTGCATTGTGTCTGGACAGTCTGGTAAACTTTGAGCAAGGGTGAGGAGGTCTTAGATTGAAATGCACATGCGCTTTTTCCCCCTCAATCCCTCTGTATGTATTGCATTGTGTGTGGACATTTCAATAGTATAGCCAAACCTAGCCTCCAACTTCTTTTTAATAGTATAGCCAAATCTAGTCTCCAACTTTTTATCGGTCTACTCACTTGTTCCTGGCAGTTCGATACTGCTCCCCCCGTCCCCCCGTCCCCACTGCCTAATACATTATTAATATATTTTGCTTTGCCCTAGGCGATGAGCTCCTGCAGAAGACAACACGTCATCATATAATTGTACTCTCCTCCAGGGGAGCCAACGCAACTACCACTTCTCAAGGACATTATGTAGGCGAAGATATTGTGGAAGTGACGGCGGAGGTCTAATTGAATGTAGTCTGCGCTCTCGACAGACTCGAGTAAGTACTTCACTTCGGATTTGGACTTTATCCTGTAGTATAGCCGAACCTAGCCTCCAACTTTCCATCTGTCTATTCCTGGCAGTTCGATACTGCTCTCCTCATCCCCACTGCTTAACGCATTATTAATATTTTTTGTTTTGCCAAAGGCGAAGGGCTCCTGCGGATGACAACACGCCTTCAAATAATTATATTACCTTCGACGGCAGCTGAAGGAATAGGAGTGACCAGTTTGTTTTATCCATCACAGAAGGAGTTGCAGCAGTGATTGTGATGGTGTTGTCTTAATTGTATTTAGATTAGTTCAGCTCCAGATCAGTAAGTTACACTTATTATTTTGGATTCAACTAATTAATATTAGTTGTAGCATGTATTAATTATGACCCTGAGTAAACCTTTTATTAATAATTTTCATTTATTATTAATCAATCTTTTACGTAATTAGAATGAAAATCAAAATGGAAAACATTTTGAGTTTTAACTTATTATCTGCTTTTATAATTCTTTTTTTTTTAAATAATGGGGCATACCTGCAGCTTTGCGCTAACCTGTGAAAATTCTGGTCAGAACATCGCGTGCTGGCGACAGTTTCTGGTCAGAATTTTTGGTCAAATAAAATCATTATATTTTAGGTTATGTATATGTCCTGTATATATAATGATGCTCACTGCTATACATTCATCTGAATGCAACACGAATAATGAATATGCCTTTTTTTAGTAAATAGATTTTTTCAGATTGTACTCCATTTTATCAGAGCAGAGCAGCATCTATATATAGTTTTGTAACACTACAATGATTTTCAATATATCATAAAGTTTTCATTGTGAAAATGAAAATATAATTAGAATTATTTTCAAGTAATGTATCATAAAGACACCTCTGACAATGTGAGCTAAGTTAAAAATTCCTAAACGCATTTTATGCATCGGTAAAGCCAGGGGCGGATCCAGTCCTGGGGCATAGGGGGGGGCGATTGCGAAGGAGTATATTCGATGACCTTTTTTTAAGGAAGTTATGTAAAAAAAAGACCAACAATTTTTAAACCCAAGTAGGCGGGGGATATGAGGTCCACGCATGTAAAGGAAATTACGTAGACGTGCAACAATAAGCAAGATAATCATATAAACAATTTTTAAACCCAAGTAGGCGGAGGATATATGAGGTCCACGCATATAAAGGAGTCGTGTAGACATGAACAAATAAGCCAAACGATTATTTAAATAGGTTTAAACCCAAGTAGCCGGGGGATATGAGGTCGCATATAAGGCAGTCGTGTAGACAAGAAAAAATAAGCAAAACGATTATTTAAATAATTTTTAAACCCAAGTAGCCGGATGATATGAGATCCACGCATATAAGGGAGTCATGTAGACATGAAGAAATAAGCAAAACGATTATTTAAATAAGTTTTAAACCCAAGTAGCCGAGGGATATGAGGTGCACGCATATAAGGAAGTCATGTAGACAAGAAAAAATAAGCAAAACGATTATTTAAATATTTTTTAAACCCAAGTAGCCGGGGGATGCGAGGTTCACTCATATTAGGGTATTACGTAGACGTGCAACCATAAGTAACACAATTATTTAAACAATTTTTAAACCCAAGTATAAGCCGGGGAATATGAGGTCCACGCATATAAGGGAGCCATGTAGACATGAAAAAATAAGAAAAACGATTATTTAAATAATTTTTAACCCCAAGTAGCCGGGGGACGCGAGTTCTACGCATATTGGGGAATTACGTAGACGTGTAACAATAAGCAAGATAATTATTTAAACAATTTTTAAACCCAAGTAGGCTGGGGATATGAGGTCCACGCATATAAGAGAGTCATGAGGACATGAAACAAAAAGCAAACGATTATTTAAATAATTTTTAAACCCAAGTAGGCGGGGGATATGAGGTCCACGTATATAAGGGAGTCATATTATAGGCACCAAAAAACAAGCATAACGATTATTTAAATAATTTTTAAACACAAGTAGCCGGGGGACACGAGGTCCATGCATATTAGGAAATTACGTAGACTAGCAACAATAAGCAAGATAATTATTTAAATAATTTTTCAACGCAAGTAAGCGGGGGATATGAGATCCACGCATATGAACATATCCACCGAATTTTTAATTTTCGTGTTACTGAGCTAGATCTTTCATATAAATGAACCTAGTTAACGTTCAAATACATAGAACTATTAAACAAAATTTTCTTGAAATCGCACTTCATTTTTATCAAGATCAATAGTGGCGATCATGATTAAAACATATCTTGAATGGTCAGAATTAGGGGAGTCTCACGTGTACTTTACCAAGTTTTTTCCACTAAATAGTCTATAAAAAAATAGCTATCCTCCAAACAGTACCAAAATTTTTTTAGACCATCCTGACCTTATATTTTTTCAGAAAAAACAACCCCCAAAGGTGTGCCTGTTTTCAAAACTGAAATAAAAATAATTGAAACATCTTACTACAATTTATAAATTTCAAAAAAAATTTTTATTTGTACCGTTTAAAAAAATAGCAATTTTTTTTTGTAAATATAAAAAGCGTAAAATATCTTCTTGGACTAACGAACAAAATGACGTCTTGCAAATATGTGTGCCTTATTTCTAAAATAATCTACAGCATTTGAAAGAAGACTACATCGAAGCGTAACTTGTTTAAAAAAAGTGTATTATTGGGTGGCATATCCACAGAAAGCATAATATCATCCTTAGCATAGATGTGAACTATAGATTTGATCATTTATAAAGATATTATCCATATGTTAAAATGTCATTCAACTTTACAGTGCCGAAATTATAAGGTCACGCGAGAACATTTCTCTGAATTTTACGAACATATAGAAAATCGTACGTAAACAAAAAGCGTGTAAAACCTATTATAAAAAATAACTATTATAAAAAATGAGTAACTCTTTTATTTTCATGTTCTTTTGACCTATATAGAATGAAGAAAAGTGCTTCAAATGGTGTGCCTTAAAAAAATTTAGAAACTTTTTCATGCCCAAAATTGAAAATTCGGTGGATGTGCTCATATAAGGGAGTCATGTACATAACTCCGTTATATGCGTGGACTTCATATCCCCCGGCTACTTGAATTTAAAAATTATTTAAATAATCGTTTGATTTATTTTTTCATGTCTACATGACTCCCTTACATGTGTGGACCTCATATCCCCCAGCTACTTGGGTTTAAAAATTATTTAAATAATAGTTTGGCTTATCTTTTCATGTCTACATGACTCCCTTATACGCGTGGATCTCATATCTCCCACTACTTAGGGTTAAAAATTATTTAAATAATTGTTTGGCTTATTTTTTCATGTCTACATGATTCCCTTATATACGTGGACCTCATACCCCCCAGCTACTTGGGTTTAAAAATTATTTAAATAATCGTTTGGCTTATTTTTTCATGTCTACATGACTCCCTTATATGCGTGGACCTCATATCCCCCGGTTACTTGGGTTTAAAAATTATTTAAATAATCGTTTGGCTTATTTTTTCATGTCTACATGACTCCCTTATATGCGTGGACCTCATATCCCCCGGCTACTTTGGTTTAAAAATTATTTAAATAATCGTTAGGCTTATTTTGTTATGTCTACATGACTCCCTTATATGCGTGGACTTCATATCCCCCACATACTTGGGTTTAAAAATGGTTTAATTAATTGTCTTGCTTATTGTTGCACATCTACGTAATTCCCTAATATGCGTGGACCTCACATCCTCCAGCTATTTGGGTTTATTTCATAATCAACTTGCTTCTTCCCGATCGTCTGCGTGCGGTCTTGGGGGGGGGGGGGGCCCTTGGATCCGCCACTGGGTAAAGCATTTTCAATATTTTGCCTTTGGTAAATAACTAATCGGGTGATGGATTTTCATGAGATAAAGCTTATAGCCTTGATATTTTGGTCATATTTATGATTTAAAAAGTTGCAAATATGAAAATTTCCTTATTTCAAGGTTTCTTACATTTTTTGTGATTTTGACCATTTAACTGTCAACTGATAAGAATTTTTCCATCGGTCTTACAGTCTTAGAAATTAAATTAAAATAATTTATGGCAAGTCAGATTGCCCTTGTTTATAATCACGCCCGCAGAATCTGAAATAATAATTTCAATAATTAAGTAAATTTTAATAATTTTACCATTTAAAAATGATTTATTGAAGTAAATATCTTTTCCCAGCAACCGGGTAATAGTTTTTTTACGAGTCAAAGCTTACATTCCTTGTATTTTAATTACAGTTCTAGTTCGAAGAGTTGTACTTGAATAAATTACTTCAATAAGTCACTTTTAAATGGTAAAAATCACAAAAGATATAAGAAAACTTAAAATTAGGAAATTTTCATATTTGAAACTTTTCAAATCATAAATATGAACAAAATACGAAGGATATAAGCTTTATCTCATGAAAATCCTTTACCCGGTTGGTTATATACCAAAGTCAAAATATTGAAAATGCTTTATTGATGTATAAAATGGGTTTCGGAACTTCTAGCTTAGCTTACATAATTTAGAGAGGTAATGTCTTTATGATAAATTACTTGAAAATAATTCTAATTATATTTTCTTCATTCATGCAGGAGACGTTAGATGTAAAATCCTAAGTTGTTATATTCTTTTATCTTGTTTGTATTACTGAGTGGATTATTTGTAAATGCAAGTAATGAAGTGATAGCAGTGACAATTTCGGAATGAAAATTTTACAAAATATCAATGCTTTTTCATAATGACACTCATGTCATAGATACTTGTTACTCAGGTGATAGAATGAAGGAGCATTGGTACATTCTAACATTTAAAATCTGAATCTGCTATTGTTGCGTCTTTATTAGTTTTATTAATGTTACACAAATAATCTACTAGTCAGTGCCCATAAATTTTAATCTAATAGTTGCACAGATGCCGAGGATCTTTTGTACTTAAGTATGTATTGGCTATACAATCAGTGTCAAAAGTTATTTTTTATTTAAAATATTAATAATTTGTTATATGGGGTTGCTTTTTCTTTTTTATTTAAAAACTATGTAGGAGGGCATAAGGCCAATAGTTAAAGCTCCCAAAATAAGAAATGAGACGAAAATTTTTGAAGTATTTCTACTTTTAAAAATCATATATTCTAAAACATTTTTAATTTAATTCATTACTTTATTAAAACATCTTTTTTTCTACCGAAGGCGAAGAGCTCCAGCAAAAGACAACACGGCGTCATTTGATTCTCCCCTCGAGGGTGGCCGATACAGCTAGCTACTACTTCTCCAGAGGTATCACCGTGGTGAACAAAATGGGGAAACGACGGCGATGGTCGAGTTGAATGAAGCGCACCTTCTTGCGACGGACTTGTGTAAGTACTTCGCTTCCGACTGGGACTTTATTATGTACGTAGCGTAGATGAATCTAACCTCTTAATTTTCATCTACCTGCTCCCTTATTCCTGGCAGTTTAATACTGCTCTCCTCATACCTAATCTTTGACACTTTATTAATACATTTTTTTTCTGCCGAAGGCGAAGAGCTCCCGCAAAAGACAGCACGGCGTCGTTTGATTTTACTCCTTTGGAGGCTGGCCGACGTAGTTACCCTTCCCAAGGCATCACCTAGTTGAATACTGAATTGATGACGACGTTCATACTAAATGAAAATATGATGGAGAAGTGTTGACGCTATAACGAGGTGGCACTTAGAGGTTCTCCAAGTAAAATGTAAGTTGCGTGTGCACCTGCAATTGCCGTTTGTACAACTGATACACAACAGTGGTCCAGACACTGCTGCAGAGGCTGTAATAGTTGGCAATCTGACAGCTAATGACTGCCTGTTACATCCTTTACAGTGCAGATCTTGTATTAATTAGTACTGCTAGTAGTCATAAGTTATTGGATGTGTTTGAAATTCCGAACGTTCGCAGTGAACGAAAAAACTAAAATTTGCGATTTACATTATAACCGGTTTAAAACCGTAAAACAGGGTAGGAATGGACCAAAAATAGTGTAAAAACCAATTTAGCACTTCGCCACCCCCATAAACCACCTCCAAAACCACCCTCACAGACAAGTCAATTTTCCCATAGCCACACACACGAAAACTAAAATTCCCAGAGTCGCAATAACTTCGTTAGGAAAAATTTAGCGACTGGTACTTGAAGGAAAGGTCCCACACGGTCTAAAAAAAAATTATGAAGGAAATCGCTTTTCTGGAAAACCCTTGCACGGCGATATACAGTGTCGGAAAAGCGAAAAGAAAAATTCCCACAGCCGCAATTACGTCGTTCGAAAAAATGTTTCGACGGTTTCTTGTAGATAAAGTTCCCAAATGCTTAGAAAAAAATTATGAACGAAATCGCTTTTCCGGAAAAGCCCCTCCAAATCGATATACTGTGCCGTAAACGGGAAAAAAATTCCCAGAGACGCAATTACGTTGTTCGGAAAAAGGTTGAGATTGTTTCTCATAGATAAAGACGTCAAATGGTTAGAAAAAAATTATGAACGGAATCGCTTTTCCGGAAAAGCCCCCACCCCCTCCCCGGGCGATATACTGTGTCGTAAACGGGAGAAAAATTTCCAGAGCCGCAATTACGTCGCTCGGAAAAATGTTTCTACGGTTTCTTGTAGATAAAGTCCCCAAATGCTTAGAAAAAAATTATGAACGAAATCGCTTTTCCGGAAAAGCTCCCCGACGGCGATATACTATGTCTTAAACACGAAAAAAAATTCCCAGAGCCGCAATTATGTCGCTCGGAAAAATGTTTCGACGGTTTCTTGTAAAGTTCTCAAATGCTTAGAAAAAAATTATGAACGAAATCGCTTTACCAGGGAAGCCCCTTTGGGCCGATATACCATGCCGTAAACTCGAAAAAATATTTCCAGATTCGCAATAATGTCGTTAAGAAAATTTTTTCGACTTTTACTTGTAGAAAATGTCCCCCAAAGCTTACAAAAAAATTATGAACGAAGTCACTTTTCCGAAAAAGCCCCTTTAGACCGGTATACCATGTCGAAAACTAGATAAAAAATTCCCAAAGTCGCCATAACGTCGTTAGGAAAAATGATTCGACTGGTAGGTACTTGTAGAAACGGTCCCGCAAAGTTTAAAAAAAGATTATGCACGAAATCGCTTTTCCGGAGAAGCCCCTTCAGGCCGATATACCATGCCGTAAACTGGAAAGAAAATTCCCAAAGTCGCAATAACGTCGTTAGGAAAAATGTTTCGACTGGTACTTGTAGATAAGGTCCTCCAATGCTTACAAAAAACTTATGAATTAAATCGCTTTTCCGGAAAAGCTCTTTCGGGCCGATATACCATGTCGAAGACACGAAAAAAAATTCCCAGAGTCGCAATTACTTCGTTAGGAAAAATGTTTTGACTCGTACTTGTAGAAAAGGTCCTTAAAAGCTTAAGAAAAAATTATGAACGAAATCGCTTTTACGGAACTACTCCTTTAGACCAAGGGTGCAGGTCAAAAACATGAAAACAATTGTCACAGTTGCAAAAATTACGTTAGGAATAAGTTTGCAATTTTTCAGATTTAACTAAGACACTGCTTGTGTATTTTTTTGAACTGTCAGACTGAAAAATTACATATTTTAATTTTTTTATTAAATTATATCTACTTTCTGATTGATAAAGTCAACTTAAAAATACATGAGATATCTGAGATGCATTACTAAAGTGGATATCTATTATTCTTATATTCTTTTAGATTAAGTACGGTCACATCTCCTCAAAGTAAATATCGATAACTTTGAATAGCAAATACACCCGCCAAATCTGATAAGGCTTTTATATTGTTGGAACAAGATGAATTTACTTTTTGAGTTTTAAATTTTGGCCCATTTAATAAAGTAAAGTGTTGTGAGTGTTATCGAAAGATTTATAAATTTATGTGCTGTTCTCGACGTCATCTTCGACGGTGGTGTCACACTTCTCGCTAAGGCTGCTCGCATAGGACTGTCACTCACGGAGGTTATGTTGCTTTGTTGTGGTTGTAGGTGAGGTCTGTGTGTGGTCATACTTATGCACACAATATGCATGTGTCTGATAATTAGTGCTTTTTTCAGTGATGCCAGACAATTGCTGTAGATGTAGGCGATCTAGCGGGTTGCTCCAGCTGCTGTAGTTGCTGCCTCAAAATGCTTGCTCCATGAGCAAGTCAACAGGTGTTCGATATACATAACTCTCCACTTCAAGTTATTGCAGTGTCTTTCAGCAGGTTAGTATCATTTCAATGTTTGTGTGGTCTTACTGCTATTTAAATTAGTGTTCTTCTTACAGGTGAGAGGTTCCATCCAGTATGGTGATCTCCTGCTCGAGCGACACCATCTCCATATGCGTTTGAAGGGTGATTATAAAAGCAGTGGCTATCGTTCCAAGGACTTAGACAAAGTCGTATTCGAAAAACTATACAGTGAGTAATTTATATCCTACAGTAATTGTTTTTGATGTGTGTTTCAGGTACGATATAATCCAAATGTGAGAGAGAGATACTATCAGCATGGTGTAGAGAGGCGAAAGGCGAATCATTGGAAGGCTACGACAGCTAAGCCTCCTACAAGATACATGTTGTTGCTGTTGTTCAAGGTCTTCTTCGTTTATCGATGTAGATAGTTCGCATACTCTCTTGTATATGTGTAGGGAAAATACATGTAAGTACTGTGTTTAAACGGGTATTTATAGGCTACCTAGAGCCTACTCTTCGATCAAGGTTTTTCTTTGGTTATAGGCTTATCTGTTCGACTACAGTATGCTGGTCATAGGTAGAATCTCTACTTTTACTATTGTAACATCAAAGTTGATTTTACAGTATTGTTTTATTTATGAATCTGCAATGAAATGCATGTGTTACCATATTGCGTGATTTTATTTAATACAACAATAATTGATGATTTCTTCATGAATTAATAATTATCATAATTTTAAATATTATTTAATCCGCAGAAAATTCAGTAATAGATCATTCCTTTATTGATTTGCAATAAAAAATTTGTATAACTTAATGTGCATGTTATTTTATATGTAAATATTCTTTCTAAATCTGCAATCAAATGCAGTAATTAAAATTTTGCATGATTTAATTTAATACTACAGGAATGGATTTCCTTTTATCGATCTGTAATCAAATATTATGTTTATGATATTGCATATTATCGTAAACTACTGCAGTAATTGATAATTTCTGTATCAATTAATAATTATCATAATTCTCTATTATATTATTAAAACTGCAACAATACATCATTTCTTTATTGATTTACAATAAAAAAAATTTATAACTAAATGTGCATGTTATTTTATACGTAAATATTTTTTAAATCTGTAATCAAATGCGGTAGTTATAATTTTGCATGATTTAATTTTATACTGCAGGAATCGATTACCTTTTATCGATCTGTTATCAAATATTATGTTTATGATATTGCATGTTATCGTAAACTACTGCAGTAATTGATAATTTTTTTTTAAATTTATTATCAAAGATCGTTTTGCATGTGTTATAATATTGCATGATTTTATTCAAAACAACAGTAATTGATGATTTTATCAATTAACAATTATCATAATTTTGTATGATATCATCACAGCCAATTCAGCAATAGATCATTTCTTTATTGATTTGCAATAACAAAATTTTTGTATGACTAAATATGCATGTTATTCTATATGTAAATATTTTTTTAAATCTGCAATCAAATGCTGTCATTATAATTTTGCATGATTTAATTTAATACTGCAGGAATCGATTTCCTTTTATCGATCTGTAGTCAAATATTATGTGTATGATATTGCACGTTATCGTAAACTACTACAGTAATTGATAATTTCTTTATCAATTAATAATTACCATAATTTTCTATGATATTATTAAATCTGCAGCAATAGATCATTTCTTTATTGATTTGCAATAAAAAAAAATTTATAACTAAATGTACATGTTATTTTAAATATTTTTTTAAATCTGCAATCAAATGCGGTAGTTATAATTTTGCATGATTTTATTATGAAATATGTATGAACTGCAGGAATCGATTTCCTTTTATCGATCTGCAATAAAATATTATGTTTATGATATTGCATGTTATCGTAAACTACTGCAGTAATTGAGAATTTCTTTATGAATTTATAATCAAAGTTCGTTTTGCATGTGTTACATTGTTGCATGATTTTATTAAATACAACAGTAATTGATGATTTCTTCATCAATTAATAATTATCAAAATTTTGTTTATTATTTAATCTGCAGCAATAGATCACTTCTTTATTGATTAGCAATAAAATATTTTTTATAAGTAAATGTGCATGTTATTTTAAATGTAAATTTTGTTATTAATCTGCAATCAAATGCTGTAGTTATAATTTTGCATGGTTTTATTTAATACCGCAGGAATCGATTTCCATATCGATTAGCAATCAAATATTATGCTTATGATATTGAATGTTATCGTAAAATGCTGCAGTAATTGATAATTTCTTTATGAATTTATTATCAAAGACCGTTTTGCATGTGTTATATAATTTTGCATAATACTAATAAATGTGCCATTATCGCTTTATTCAGTACTATTCTGTACTACGAAATTACTATCAGTAAGTGAATTACATTACATGATAAATAACGTATGAAACAAAAATAAGAAATTATTAGTGTGTGATTTTTATTTATAAGAAATAAGTAAATTAATAATAACGCATGATATATTAGAAATAAGAAATTTCAGAATGCATTTTGTAAAAAAGTTGTATCTAATGATACTAATACATGTGCCATTATCGCTTTACTCAGTACTATTCTGAACTACGAAATTACAATAATTAAGCGAATTACTTTACATGATAAATAATGTATGACACAAAAATAAGAAATAAGAAAATTAATAATGCATGATATATTAGAAATAAGAAATTTCAGAATGCATGTTGTAAAAAACTTGTATCTAATGATACTTATAAATGTGCCATTATCGCTTTATTCAGTACTATTCTGTACTAAGAAAATACTATCAATAAGCGATTTACAATACATAATAAATAATGTATGAAACAAAAATAATAAATTAATAGTGCATGATTTTGATTTATACGAAATAAGAAAATTAATAACGCATCATATATTGGAAATAAGAAATTTCAAAATGTATGTTGGAAAAAAGTTGTATTTAATGATACTAATAAATGTCCCATTATCGCTTTATACAGTACTATTATGTACTACGAAATTACTATCAGTAAGCGAATTACATTACATGATAAGATGTATACTTTGATTCGTAAACCGATTTTCAGCTTTGGAAATGGTTTTTGAAAAATATTAATTTTACAAAAAAAGAATCTTGTACGAGAAGCTAAATTACAACTTTCTAAACATAACCTTAAAATCTATGTTTATTTATTTATTTATTTATTTAGCCAGAGTACTACATGTTGTTATACATGTTATTATTTACTTCAAGACATAGTTATATGTCTGAAGCAGCTAACATCCTATACAGGGTAGACATAGCTACCTGGGGTGTGATTCTGTAACGGTAAAAAAAGTGATACATTGTTTATCACAAGTTCTTATGACGATAAATGAAATTTATAAAAAAAAAGACGGGCCCCTGTACATAGGTCCGAAAACTTTTTAAAGATCCATTTAAAATCTCATTTATTCTCGCATAATTTGAAAAAAATTTATAAACTTGATACGGATATTTTCATAATTTTTTATGAGAAAAATTATTTCCTATATTATGCACTGAGAGAAGAATACTTATGTTCTGTTTGAATTCGAAAGTGCAATATTGTAACTGTTACAATATCTTATATTCGAATAGGGGAGATTTTAGACGGCAAATCTCATATTGCACCTATTACAATATCAATATTTATAGCAACATATTGAAATTGTTTAGAAGAACATGGTGACTTAACTGTTACAATGCGTATATTTGGAAATATTTAAATATATAGGCATGTTAATAGTTATGAATCTTAGGATCCCATGTTGACATTAAACACTTCTCTCAGTGCACGCCATCTGTGCGAGTATTTTGGAACTAAAAGTTTTACGCATATAGATTAGGCATATCTTCAGCGCCATCTACTGTTTAATATACAGTAGTTGGCTCTCCCTACATTATCGATTGAACCCAACACGATTTTTGTTGAGTATCACATGGCCTTAAAAAAAGTTCCTTTTACTCGTAAATAAATGCAGCTTTTACTTTTAGAAAAAAAGGAGATACAGCTTAAAAAAAAAAGAGAATCTCCTTTTTTTAAGTAGTTTAATCGTATTTCTAAATAAGTCAATACAGCGTAGAAAAAGGAGATTCTACTTTTTTTTAAGCTGTATCTCCTTTTTTTAAAACGTTATACTGCAGCATATACAATTTCTGTAATATACATAGAAAAAATTAAGGTTATGATAAATTTGTTGGTATAATCTAATCAATTTGATTGAATTAAATGAGATTGTACTATTTCAACTCATGTTTAGATCATAAAATTTTATTTTAGGTTATCTTTTGAAAATCAAGAAATACGTTTTTGGAAAAAATAAAATAAACATTATATTCTATAATACTTTTGAATAGTTTTATTTAATAAAATACACTAAACGGCATATTTGGTAATAATGAATGTACTCCTTGACTTTTTAATTAAAAGGTAGGGAGAAAAATTTGGAAGATTTTTATAATCTAATGTTATATTTTGATTTTCGCCTAATTTGACAATATATGCACAAAACACGGCAACATATGATGATTATTTTCAAACAGTTTTAAAGGGATCGCGTCTGTTTACTGTTGTTACGACCCAAGTCGGGGTCTGAGGTTGGAAGGCACTTCTACAATGGTCGCTAAGTTGACCAATCAGAATGTTGGAACGTTTGCTCAATTAAGCGCTAAAGCGCATGGAGTTGCGGAATATTGAAATAAGTACTTTCGAGAACATTAAAGTTAATTTGGAATTTATTGAATTAAAGTAACTTGAATTAATGACTTTAATAATTATTCGGTTAATATGTTCGTGACTCTATATAAACTCAGTCTTACAATAAGATAGAGCCAGATTACGCGCACTGATACAATACTGTTACGAAGATTTTAGAGTACTTAGTAACTTTTGACTAAAGCTCAACGGCGCAACATACACGATGACAAGCACCAGTGTAGCAGAGTACCAAACTAGTTGGCAACGATCGATTATAGAGCTTTTGGGCGAACATGCACAAGTGCAGCAGAGTACCAAGCTAGTTGGTAACGACCCAGGTCTGGAGCTACGAAGCGTCTCGTGTGCTCAGTAGCGATTGACTCTGGCGGCCCGGGACTTCTCTTTATACCCTTGACGCGAACCCTGAACCATTGGCGAGAGGGTATGGGAGGAACCAGTCTCTCTGGTGGCGAAAAGCTGAATCCTCCTGAAGTCGGTTCCGAGGCCTATAGGTGCCTAGAAGGGCTGAGAGCTTCCCTCTCTTCTCTCAATCACGGACGAGCTTCGTGGTGGGAGAACACCTGTGGATGCTCAGCTCCTGGTCGAAAATCCCCTCTTGACTTGCGGCGCTTGTGCCTGCCTCCTGATTGGTTCTCCTCTGAAGGACCGATTGCCACGTAGCCTCTTGAGTTGGTTGCGTCATGGACCCACGAGCTGATGCAACGTCGCCCAACAAATTCCTAGAGTTGTTTACTCCTGGTGACTCATAGCTTGTTCCTCGCTGTGCTCAACCGTCTTGCATTCCAGAGGCCGTTTGCTAATGGCCCTTCTCGGAGTTGTTGACCTCGAGGAGTTTATTTATGGTCACGCCGCCTTCTTAACCGTCACTGCATTCCTTCTCGTCGGGTAATCGTTATCGATTGCCATCCATGATGAAATCCGTACGGGGTCCTGAAAACAGAGCTTTACCCTACCTGAGCGAGCTTTTTCCTAATTATTATTTTTACGGTCTGTCTCGAGTATTGATGACGTAATTATGTGCAATTCCGACTAATTAATTGGTTTTTAATATGTTTAACGTTATTATGAGTCACGATCGATATCTGCAGGAATTATTCGCTAGCGCTGTTAGTTAATAGCTAATTAGTTACGGTTCATTGTAATTATTGTTCATTATCGGAATAGTTATTAACCACAAATCATTAAATTATTCGGGTTTGCATTGTTAATAAATTAAAGCATTCGTCTCGTTATTGGCGCAATTATTATTTATTTTTATGACAATTGTTTAATCCATTATCCTTATTTGAGTTATTTTATAACTTAGTTAATTAACTAATTAATATATATAGATTATACTGTTGGAATTTAGATCGCGATTGTTATGGAAACGCATTCAATTATTATTATTTAATATATTATTTTATTTAACTTTTATCAGAAATCAATATTCAAGGTTCCAATGTAGAATTGCCTTTATATGCTGCACGACTCATCTACGTAAATGCAGTTCATAACACTGTTATGACAACAGCGCCACTTTGGCGTATACGCGGAGTATATATATATATATATATATATATATATATATATATATATATATATATATATATATATATATACTAGGGGGGCTCCGCCCCTGCTCGCTCCGCTCGCCAACCCCAATTTTTATAGTAAAATTTAATACAACTGGAAACTAAATTTTGTTCTTTAAATCTAGAAATACTACGATGCTTTTTTCTATTTAGAAAAAATTCTTTTCTAAATTTGCGTGCCTATATTGTAGATCGATTCTCTGAGCATTTTAAATGCCGGTTCTTCACCATGACCTCGTATACATATGTGTGCAGTACATATTCATTTACTGTTTTACTTATGTGTGCAAAAAATTTATAAAAACGGTGACGCTGTTTATTACGTCTAATAGTGTAAGGTCATGCTCATATTATTATATGTGTTTTAATGTGTAGTCAGTTTTTTAGCGTGTTATTTACTAAAGTTAACAGTTTTTCACACCACCACTGAGGTACTATTATAGGCACGTTGAATTTTTGATTTTATTGTGCTTAGGTGTTTTATATAACAAATATGTAGTCAGTTTTTTAGCGTGTTATATACTAAAGTTAACAGTTTTTCACACCACCACTGAGGTACTGTTATAGGCGCGTTGAATTTTTGATTTTATTGTGCTTAGGTGTTTTATATAACAAATATTAATAAATTTTATCAATTTTAATTAATTTTAAATAATTTGTATTAATAATTTTTAATTAATGTAATGAAAATTGATTCCCATCTTTATTACATTTAATAAAAAAATATTTCATGTAAATATATTTATATTGAAATTTTTTTTATTATATGTAACGCATTGAATTTTTCGTACACCCATTGCAATGTATATGTGAAGTCCGGAAATAAGTGGAAACAAATAGTAATTGGTTTTATGTATGTTTATTATATAAAATACAATAATTTATCTACCAATACAATCTGCTGGCTTCTGGTAGATCGATACGTTGTAATTTTACTTACAATTCTTTTTCTATAATTGTTCTTTACGCGTAGAATTTACACTTGCTTTTATAAATTTACTATAAATAACTTATAAGATCTGCTTACTAGACGAGTAAGGCTTACGATTACAATTTCAATAATTTATAAGATCTGCTTACTAGACGAGTAAGGCTTACGATTACAATTTCAATAATTTATAAGATCTGTTTGCTGGATGAGTAAGGCTTACGATTTCAACTTCCTCGATGTCGTAGAGTTACACGGAGCTTGCCAGGTTTCTTGTACGCTGTGACTGACGTGCGTGATGCATTTCGCAGTTTTATTATGCGGTTTAATTGGGTTATAGATGATAAATTAAGATCATCTTTATTAAGAAATTTTCGGTTGCGGCTTATACGCGTAGCATTTAAGTTGTAGCATTGTGAAATGCTGATTTGTTAAAAAATTGCACACCACTGTCTTCTGGAAGTCGATGGCTCTTTACGTCACACGGTCTACGGTACGATGCCTGAGCGAAATGCTGCGTTGCATTCTCGCGTTTATATGTCAGGAAATATCTGTTGTGAATAAACTTTCAGAATGAAATTCTAAATCTCTATAATACGTCTCCGGATGTAACACCTCCCCTCTTAGACTGTTGAATGTCATAGAGATTCAACAATGTATTATGCATCAGAGATTTCCCGTTACAAAAATTTATTGATAAGTAAATGATAAAATATAATAATACGAGTTATGAATGATAATAATTATAGTAAAAATAATAAAAATAATAATAATAATGATGATAATAATAATAATAATAATAATGATAATAATAATAATAACAATAATAATAATACTCGTCAGATTCACTTTGAATTAGTGGTTATCAGGTTTAAGTTTCAAATGACCCTTTCAGCATTTTTGAGGTTGTCTGGTCGGACGTTGATTTGACCTATTAATTTTTCTTCCTGATCCTCCAATCTCGGTTCTTATGGGGATTTTGGTGTCGGGATGCAAGTTCTCGATTTTAGCCCTTCCCTATCTGCTGGCATTGGTACTAGTGTTTTCGGGCTTAGTCGTCATTTAACTTGATTATACGAGGTCGGTGACTCGATTTCGCACGAACGAAGTGCTGTGTATACATTATTCTGTGTCTTGAAAAATCACTGATTTACGTTTTATTTAATGAATGTTTAAATGATACGTCTCCGGACGTAACACCTCCCCCCTTAGACTGTTGAATGTCGTAGAAATTCAACAAGTGAAGTAATTGAATGATCAATTTGTGTTATCAGTGATTTTTTTTGTTACAAAAGATTTAATAATAATAATAATAATAATAATAATATAAAATTAATAATTTTAAATAAATTTTTGAATCGTCTATATATTACAAAATAAATTAATTATTTTCTTCCTAATACTAGTTTTGCACATAACCTACAGATTTACTTTGTACCGATTTTTCTAACGTTCAAATTTCAAAGAATTCCTATAGAGATAGATATAGATTTCGATAATTTAATTATTTCGTTATCGGTAATATGTAATAATTTTTTTGTTTTGCTGTATTTACATAAAATAGTCGTTAATTAAGTTTAGAAATAATGTGCTTATTAAATAATTTTTTTAGTAAATAAACGATGAGAAATATATAGGGAATGATTCAAGTGATCATTCACTTCCCTCCCTGCTGAGATATTTGGCAAGAGATATGTTTTTTCTTTCCTCTCTTTGTTTAAGTAGAATAACATTAAAGCGCTTTTGATGTTATCATAACAAAATTATTTTAACAATCGTATTATAATTATTTCCAAAAGAAAAATACAATTATATATGGTGTAGGTTTTTTTCGTAAAAAGGAAGTGAATAATTGAAATGATATTGATAAATTTTGACTTGTTATTGCTTTTATGCATCATTGTATTTTACCTTTGTTTGAAAAGTTTCAGCCATTTCAAAAGTTCATTTTAGAACTTGAACTTTTGTTTCGGCATAGGTAGCATTCACATATTTGCTTTAAAGAATAGGCAATCTGTTAGAGTAGAAACATGTTTTACATACTCAATACAGTGCAGAATAGTGTACCTTATATAGGATGATCATGTTAGTATATGACAGAACTGATCATTCCAAACACATAGATTCTATTTAATCTTAGCAATGTGAACGTAGCTACCTGAATAATTTTTTTTTGTTCTGAAACTCTTTAATAAATTTTGATGAGTATGAACCTTTTTTTTCCTTTTTTTCCTGTTTTTTTTAGGTAAATACAGTTTAATTTTGCATAAAATTAGTCAAATTATTATTATCTTTTTTTATCGTACGTTAAAAGGTTTAGGAATGGGTTCTATTTCTTTTCCTTTTGGATTAGTTCTATACTTTGTTATTCAAAGATAAAATCATAAGCTATTAAATTGATCATAAGTTAATTCGTCCCTGTAATGTTTTCTACTTTGTGATTAAATAATTTCTTTATATATTTTTGTTAGTTAATAACACATCATTTTCACATGTCAAATTTTTTGATTGTTTGATTGTTATAAGACCAAAGTTACTTTGTATTAATATCTAATCGCAATATTTATGTATTATTTCTATATTTTCATTATTCAAATATATCTTATTTCAATCGCATTTTTCTAAAATTATTAGCTTTCTTAGGGAATATAGTTGCTTTTCATAAAATACTGACAAGTTATTACGAACAATTGTAGACAAACGAATAAATGGTTATAATTTTAAATTGTATATTTGGTAAAATCTGGATCACCTTAGGGTTATATTCTAGTTTACCAAGAAGTAGGATGGTTTTACTTCAAATGGAAAAGTTCAGCTGCAATTATAATTCTCTATTGCTGTATTAAATTTGGAAAAATAAGAAGAGATTATGATAGATGTTAATATTGAGTATGTTGTCCATATCCTAAAACAAAAATGTTATGTTCTTATTTGTTATAATATTGTCTTCGCTTATTTTTCATAATTAGTTAAGATATTATTTTGTTCATTTTAATAGCGTTGAAAATTTTTATTATGCTGATCCTTTTGAAATTTATTCATATTTGGTTCTTTAATAGGCCAGTGCATGTTCAATGTGGGAAGAGCAACACGTATCCACCGACTGGAGCCAATGGAAGGGTTGAACCAGGTCAGGGGGGCGCAGATGTGAAGGATTACATGGTCAATATTTCCTTATACCCGAAGCTGCGTAGGGCAACTCGCACACCGTCTAGCCTGAGGTTTGGGTCAGGTGTTGGGACGGACCCAACATCGCCCACTCGGTAGGGGTGACGTTAAACCTTTTGCTTCATTATGGCGCGGGCCTATCCCGTAACCTTTTTCTGCAGAGTCACTAGGTGCCGATAGGTGTGACCGTCCGACAAACCGCCTCTCGGCTTCGGCACCCATAAATAGGGTTTCTTACAGGCGGGGATAGTAACCACACCGAGGTGTGGCTCCCATAATGGGCGAACCGTCTTAAAACACAGATTGTATGCATGATGACTCACCTCAAAATCAAAGATATAGATGTAGAAATCCAAGGAAGGGAAGGCGGAGCGAACACGCCGACTGACCGCACAGCCCGAACGATCCTGGATGTGGCGAGTGATAGTAGATCCGATGGAACTAGCACATTCGCCCAGGAGATGACGCGGCTGGTAAGTGAGAGTAGAGATCAGTGGGACCAATCGAAGAGAATGAGAGAAATCCTGGACGTCATGAAGCGCCTACTGAGATGCATGCGGGACATGACTTCTAAGCAGAAGAACATCGCAATGCCGGTAAAAGATGGGATAATAGTTCTGACCGCGGCGGCCGAAGCTCTAGAGGAAGTTCGCTCAGCCGGGGTACAACCAGCACGTGGAACGGCAGCAGATGAGAGAAATGGGGAAGCACCGGTAATTAGAGAGCGAGCAGCGGGGAAGGCGATTCCGAGCAAAAAGCGTCGATTAAGGGACAGTCCGGTGCAGGATTCCCCATCCAAGAGATGGAGGACGGAGCAGAACGGATTCACCACAGTCACCAGGAAAAAGAAGCCGACGCGGCCAGATAGTGGGAAGATCATGGGTCCTCAACAGCAGCAGCAGGATAGGAAGGAGAAGAAGGTAAATCCTCGGCCTCGACGATGTGCAATACACATAACGTCAACCGGTAAGAAGAGCTATGCAGAGATACTTAACGACCTCACTTCTAAGGTTAAATCTGAGGAAGCGAAGGCGGTCGTGAGAAACACCCGACTGACTAAAAACGGTGGGGTTCTCTTAGAACTGGAGAAGCGATCGGAAGACAAGGAGGCCTTCCAGAGAGTTATTCAGGAAAATCTGGGAAATGAATACCAGGTTAAAGGCCTCACTCCAAGGCTTACACTGGAAATAGGCGGAATGACGTGCGTGACCACCGAAGAACAGATAAACGCCGCGATTAGGGAGGACGTAAGCGACATGTGTAACCTTAGCACCCACGTATTTGACGTAGGGGGAGGAGAGCGGAGGATTGCCATAGTCGAAATGGACGAGACTGCGGTCATGACTCTCCTAAGGATAGGGAGGATTAAAATAGGGTATTTCAGCTACCGAGTTAGAAAGCGAAAGTGGTTCCGCGATGTTTCAGATGCCAAGGCTTTGGGCATCTGAAAAAGGACTGTAAGGACGAGGATCGTAGTACATTATGCAGGAAATGTGGAAAACCAGATCACGTGGCCAGGGACTGTCGCGCGAGACCGGATGGTCAGGCCTGCTTCTTGTCTAAAAAAGGCGGGGTTGCGACCACTGAGCTAGCGCATTTCCCGGGCACGGGGACATGCGTCGCTTTCAGGGACGAGCTAGAAAAGTTAAAGCGGCCTAAAAAATGACGACGGTTCTACAAATAAACACGAACGGCGCCGTACTCGCTGACGACCTGCTCACTAATCGAGTGAGCCAGGGGCTCGCGGATGTGTCATTAGTTAGCGAACAGTATAGGCATCGGGCCCGCAATACGACCACATGGTTCGCGGACGAGACCGACACAGCGGCCGTCTGGATAGCAGGTAGACATAGGTCAAAGATGTATATATCCCCCAACTTACGAAGAAACGAATTTCTTAGGTAGGTTGAACGCATGGAAGACGTATTGCGGAATATCTCTGGCCTCCTACTGGTTGCAGGAGATTTTAACGCAAGGGCGATATAATGGGGTATGCCAGAGACGAACAGTAGGGGCAGGGATTTACTCGAGATGGCCGCTAGATTAGGAATGGAGGTTGCGAACGAGGGCACGGTCACTACTTATCGACGCCCCGGGGTCGGCGAATCCATACCAGACGTCACTTTTTCATCTGAGCAACTAGTACTGAGGATTAGTAACTGGCAGGTCTTAGAGGAAGAGTCAGGCAGTGATCACCAGTACATCACGTTTACGGTTTTAGATAGGGTAGGTGTACCCCAAGCGAGTAGACCATTACTGCGGTGGAACGCCCATCGATTAAACGTGGATCGGCTAGTAGAAGTGCTAAGTGTACCACAAAGGTCCGACGAAAATGATTTATCAGGCCCGGAGCGTGCGGAAGCCCAGGTGACCAGGGCAACGTCAGCTATAGTAAGAGCATGCGATGCCTCTATGCCGCGGAGCAGAAATGGAAACCGTCGCCAACCAGCGTACTGGTGGACAGAGGAGATCGCGGAGTTACGTAGGGTATGCTTGAGGTTTCGTAGACGGGCACAGCGCGCACGGGAACGACGCGGGGCCACTGTTTTCAACGCTGAATTTAAACGGGCACAAAAAAGGCTAAGGCTCGCGATTAAATGCAGTAAGCGACGATGCTGGAAAGAGGTGTGCGACGAAGTTAACTCCGACCCGTGGGGACTAGGCTACAAAATCGTAACTCGTAGAATAGGGGCAATGAAGCCACCGGAGATAAAGGAAGCGCGGTTGATAAGTGACATAGTTGACGGGCTTTTCCCTGAGCATCCACCGAGGGAAGAGACTCTGTATGAGGACGTGCGACAGGAGGATATACCCTTTTTTACCAATCATGAGCTACGGGTAGCGATTAGATCTCTTAAGAGCGGCAAGGCGCCAGGCCCCGATGGGATTCCAGTTGAGGTTTTAAAAGCCATCGCCTCGCGATGCCCGGAAACCTTACTGGATACCTACAACTTATGTCTCAGGGAAGGTGTTTTCAGCAGTCGTTGGAAAAGGGCGAATCTTGTCCTTATCAGCAAAGGGAAGAGAGACATGACATCCCCGTCCGCGTATCGGCCGCTTAGCCTATTAGACTCGATCGGCAAGGGTATGGATGCGCTATTAAGGAGCAGAATCCAGATCGCGATACAACAGTCAGGGGGTTTATCGGAAAACCAGCATGGATTTCGAAAGGGTTTTTCGACGATAGGCGCGATATGATCGGTCACCGCGGCGGTGGGGCGATCAAGGCAACGATGTCACGGAGCGCGATCACTGGTGTTGGTAGCAACGCTGGACGTTAAAAACGCTTTCAATTCGACACGCTGAGCAGACTTACTCGCAGCGCTGAGGGGCTTCGGGGTCCCACCCTACATACTACGCGTAGCAGAGGACTACTTCCGGGATCGCGAACTCATTATCGAGACGAGCGAAGGGACGGTGGTTAGGGAAATTACGGCAGGCGTTGCACAGGGATCACTGGTGGGCCCCGATTTTTGGATCGCGTCGTACGACGGATTGCTGCGCCTGAACATGCCCAACGGGGCATTTCTCGTAGGATATGCGGACGACGTCGTGGGGGTGGTAGAAGCACGGAACGCGGACTTGGCACAACTTATCTTGTGCCAGGTAATGAAACGAGTAACTAGGTGGATGACGGAGCACGGGCTCAGTCTCGCGCTGGCGAAAACCGAGGTAGTACTATTGACGCGTAAAGAGATCCCTACGATACTACCGGTGTACGTAGGATCCGAGTTAGTAACTACGAGGCCGACTGCGAAATATCTAGGTGTCACCCTGGACTCAAAGCTTTGCTTTTGGCCCCACATCAGGGATGTAACGGCAAAGGCATAAGCACGTATAGCGGCGCTAAGTAGGTTAATGCGCAACGTTGGAGGCCCGCGGACATCCAAGAGAAGACTTCTCATGGCGACGACCAACTCTATACTCCTCTATGAAGCGGAGATTTGGGCTGATGCCATGGAAGTTATCAAGTACAGGAAGAGAATGGTGGCGGTGCAGCGGCGAGGTGCGCTGAGAGTTGCATGCGCGTATCGGACGGTGTCGGTAGAGGCTGTGGCGGTGATAGCTGGTATGATTCCGATCGACCTGCTCGCACGGGAACGGAAGCAGATCTACGATAGAAGCGCAGAAGTAGGACGGGCAGACGCGGAGGGCGAATTCCGCCAGACGCTACAAACTTGGCATGAGAGGTGGAGGGCGGGGACGAAGGGTAGATGGCCCTACCTATTGATTCAAGACATAACGAGGTGGCTGGGACGGAAGTACGGAGAGGTTAACTTTTACCTTACGCAGTTCCTGACAGGACATGGATACTTTCGATATTACCTATTTAAATTAGTTAAAATAAATACGCCGAAATGTAAATACTGCGGGCACGAGAGGGATGACGCGGAACACACCTTATTCGCATGTAATAGGTGGGCCGCGGAAAGACAACGTTTGGAGGTGATGGTAGGGCGACTCTCGCCCGACGTGGTGATCGAATGCATGCTTTCAGGGAAAGACCGATGGGACGCGATAAATACCTTCATCGAAGGGGTACTGCGCGCGAAAAAACGAGACGGATGCTTAATAGATTAGATAGGGCATCGTAGAAAGAAAGAACGTAGGAAGGACGGATGACGCCCTCGAGGGCGGTAGGGCTGCGGCCCGACCTGAAGTAATGCGAAAGCGGTTCCGGGTCAAGGCTACCGTAGGTATAGGTTTTGAGTGTTTAGGGGGTAGAAATCCCTCACACCACGGAATCCGCTATTCCGTGATGGTCTTAGTGGGCCTCCCTTCTTGCTCCACCTCCAAAGCAAGGACGGGCGCCTCGGAAGATTCACCTAGTACCTCGGAAAAACAAAAAAAAAATAATAATAATAATACTAGTCAGTTTCACTTTGAATTAGTGGTTATCAGGTTTAAGTTTCAAATGACCCTTTCAGCATTTTTGAGGTTGTCTGGCCAAACGTTGATTTGACCTATTAATTTTTCTTCCTGATCCTCCTATCTCGGTTCTTATGGGGATTTTGATGTCGGGATGCAAGTTCTCGATTTTAGCCCTTCCCTATCTGCTGGCATTGGTACTAGTGTTTTCGGGCTTAGTCGTCATTTAACTTGATTATACGAGGTCGGTGACTCGATGTCGCACGAACTAAGTGCTGCGTATACATTATTCTGTGTCTTGAAAAATCACTGATCTACGTTTTATTAAATGAATGTTTAAATGATACGTCTCCGGACATAACACCTCCCCCTTAGACTGTTGAATGTCGTAGAAATTCAACAAGTGAAGTAATTGAATGATCAATTTGAGTTATCAGTGATTTTTTCGTTACAAAAGATTTAATAATAATAATAATAATAATAATAATAATAATAATAATAATAATAATAATATAAAATTAATAATTTTAAATAAATGTTTGAATCGTGTATATATTTTAAAATAAATTAATTATTTTCTTCCTAATACTAGTTTTGCACTTAACCTACTGATTTACTTTGTACCGATTTTTCTAACGTTCAAATTTCAAAGAATTCCTATAGAGATATATATAGATTTCGATAATTTAATTATTTCGTTATCGGTAATATGTTATAATTTTTTTGTTTTGCTGTATTTACATAAAATAGTCATTAATTAAGTTTAGAAATAATGTGCTTATTAAATAATTTTTTTAGTAAATAAACGATGAGAGATATATAGGGAATGATTCAAGTGATCATTCACTTCCCTCCCTGCTGAGATATTTGGCAAGAGATATGTTTTTTCTTTCCTCTCTTTGTTTAAGTAGAATAACATTAAAGGGCTTTTGATGTTATCATAACAAAATTATTTTAACAATCGTATTATAATTATTTCCAAAAGAAAAATACAATTATATGTATATGATGTAGGTTTTTTTCGTAAAAAGGAAGTGAATAATTGAAATGACATTGATAAATTTTGACTTGTTATTGCTTTTATGCATCATTGTATTTTACCTTTGTTTGGAAACTTTCAGCCATTTCAAAAGTTCATTTTAGAACTTGAACTTTTGTTTCGGCATAGGTAGCATTCACATATTTGCTTTAAAGAATACGCAATCTGTTAGAGTAGAAAAATGTTTTACATACTCAATACAGTGCAGAATAGTGTATCTTATATAGGATGATCATGTTAGTATATGACAGAACTGATCATTCCAAACACATATATTCTATTTAATCTTAGCAATGTGAACGTAACTGCCTGAATAATTTTTTTTTTATTCTGATACTCTTTAATAAATTTTGATGAGTATGAACATTTTTTTTCCTTTTTTTCCTGTTTTTTTTAGGTAAATTCAGTTTAATTTTGCATAAAATTAGTCAAATTATTATTATCTTTTTTATCATACGTTAAAAGGTTTAGGAATGGATTCTATTTCTTTTCCTTTTGGATTAGTTCTATACTTTGTTATTCAAAGATAAAATCATAAGCTATTAAATTGATCATAAGTTAATTCGTCCCTGTAATGTTTTCTACTTTGTGATTAAATAATTACTTTATATATTTTTGTTATTTAATAACACATCATTTTCACATGTCAAATTTTTTGATTGTTTGATTGTTATAAGACCAAAGTTACTTTGTATTAATATCTAATCGCAATATTTATGTATTATTTCTATATTTTCATTATTCAAATATATCTTATTTCAATCGCATTTTTCTAAAATTATTAGCTTTCTTAGGGAATATAGTTGCTTTTCATAAAATACTGACAAGTTCCCTGGTAGAAAATAAACCAACTCGGATGGCTTATCTACTAACTGTTGGCCAATAATTTAGGCCAACGAATAAGAAAAATATTGACCAACGGTTAACCAACGGTTGGTGGACTATCAATCTATAATAAAACATTGAGTAACTCATAAAACAATAATAGAAATTAATAAGAAATATAGATATGTAAAAAGATTTTGATACATAAACAATAATAAAAATTATTGTAATGCATTAAAAAAATATTTGAAGAAGTTTGGAGTAAATTTATTTGAAGGTTAAGTAGACAGCGTAGCACGTGGGATATGCTCCGAAAATACTGTCCGCATCCCGTTTTCCGCAAGACAAGCACACATGCACATAAATACACACATATTACATACACATGAATGCGATCGCAGGTTCATGTGTTATGTATAGGTAAAAGTATTTAACTGCGCAGACTCATACGAGTCACGTGACGGGATTTCCGGGATCGCGTGGTTTTGCTTCACTGTAAAGGTCAGATGGTAACGGAGCACCGTGTAGAAAACGGGGCAATACGAGTACCAAGAATTTATGTAGGATACTTTCAATTTTAAATGTAGAATACCTTTTATCTAGGATTCTTTCAATTTTTAAATATAGGATACTTTTAAATTTAAAAAATGTAAGTATCCACCTGTACATGTCCTGACTTACGTCAAAAAGTCACGCACACTACACATTAACATGCCCTAACCTCAATTTGAACCAACAAAACTATACCCGTTACCGATTTATAGTATATTACGACAAAAGGCTAGAAAGTTGGATTTCCTGGCCGGCGCCGTTTGACGCGCGCCGGCCAGGGAATCCAACATTCCGGCCAAGTGTCGTATACTATTTTTCTTCATCCCCAGCCGAAAGTACGTCCATATAGTTAATATTAATTAATAAAATAGCGTTGTTAGCTGCTAACTACGGCTCGGCCATATGTATAAGAGGCCTGCTTCAGCGCCACTTTACATATCGCGGAACATAAGGCTCGACTTCTGCTTTTTTTGATGTCCGCCCGACTTTTGCAAAACCTCGGCTGCGCCTCGGTTTTGCTGGTCGGGGCGGGCATCAAAAACACTAACAAAAGATGCTTGAAAAACATGATGGACCAAAAATATGTACATACTTAATCGCAGATGCTGATTTTAACTACCACCCAACCTCTTAATGGTTCCTCTGTTTGTCCTTTCTATCCCATACATTATAGAATGAAAGTCAAAAAGCTGTCACGTATAAGTATATAGCTACACCATGTTTTGAAACTTAAAATTTAAACATCATGTCTATATATATGTATATATGTATAGAAGCTTTCTGACAGTGTGTATGTAATATAAGAACATAATTGATTATGAGAGTTATAAATATATTGTTCAATATATTAATAATAACATAAAATTAATTTAATACACCTATATCTTTTCAATTTTCCGATTTTCTTGTCATCACATTTGGAAGGGTTAGCATAGTTTTGGTTACAACACGTGCGCTGTCGTGGACGTTACCATGCAACGATCGACAAAGAGCGGCCACAAAAGTCGCTCTTCCCGGCGCGAAATCGAGCTGGGAAGACCGTACTTTCGGCTAGGGGATGAAGAAAACCATATTTATCTGAAGAAAAATACTATTAATATGTGGGTTTTGATTATTCTATGAATAATACAAATTTTGAGAGTTTTATTTAAATAATAAGTTGTGTAAATGATTTTTATTTAAGATTTTTAATATTAAGCATCCATTGACCAAGCGCAAGGGTGATTCCGTGACGAAATAAGCGGTATTTATCGCTAACTGTTGGTTAAACGGTTGGCCAAATCCTTGCGATTTGGCGAACGGATGGCGTACGGTTGGTTACAATTTCTACCAGGGTTAATACGAACAATTGTAGACAAGCGAATAAATGGTTATAATTTTAAATTGTATATTTGGTAAAATCTGGATCACCTTAGGGCTATATTCTAGTTGACCAAGAAGTAGGATGATTTTGCTTCAAATGGGAAAGTTCATCTGCAATTATAATTCTCTATTGCTGTATTAAATTTGGAAAAATAAGAAGAGATTATGATAGATGTTAATATTGAGTATGTTGTCCATATTCTAAAACAAAAATGTTATGTTATTATTTGTTATAATATTGTCTTTGCTTATTTTTCATAATTAGTTAAGATATTATTTTGTTCATTTTAATAGCGTTGAAAATTCTTATTATGCTGATCCTTTTGAAATTTATTCATATTTGGTTCTTTAATAGGCCATCTTTTGTCTCCCTTTTTAAACTTTCTTCTGATAATAAATTTATTGTAGTAACCTTTAGATTTTAATTTTAATCTTGTATTTTTTACAAATTCTTTACGAAGTGCTGCGTATACATTATTCTGTGTCTTGAAAAATCGCTGATTTACGTTTTATTTAATGAATGTTTAAATGATACGTCTCCGGACGTAACACCTCCCCCCTTAGACTGTTGAATGTCGTAGAAATTCAACAAGTGAAGTAATTGAATGATCAATTTGTGTTATCAGTGATTTTTTTGTTACAAAAGATTTAATAATAATAATAATAATAATAATAATAATAATAATAATAATAATAATAATAATAATAATAATAATAATATAAAATTAATAATTTTAAATAAATTTTTGAATCGTCTATATATTTCAAAATAAATTAATTATTTTCTTCCTAATACTAGTTTTGCACTTAACCTACTGATTTACTTTGTACCGATTTTTCTAACGTTCAGATTTCAAAGAATTCCTATAGAGATATATATAGATTTCGATAATTTAATTATTTCGTTATCGGTAATATGTAATAACTTTTTTGTTTTGCTGTATTTACATAAAATAGTCATTAATTAAGCTTAGAAATAATGTGCTTATTAAATAATTTTTTTAGTAAATAAACGATGAGAAATATAGAGGGAATGATTCAAGTGATCATTCACTTCCCTCCCTGCTGAGATATTTGGCAAGAGATATGTTTTTTCTTTCCTCTCTTTGTTTAAGTAGAATAACATTAAAGGGCTTTTGAGGTTATCATAACAAAATTATTTTAACAATCGTATTATAATTATTTCCAAATGAAAAATACAATTATATATGATGTAGGTTTTTTTCGTAAAAAGGAAGTGAATAATTGAAATGATATTGATAAATTTTGACTTGTTATTACTTTTATGCATCATTGTATTTTACCTTTGTTTGAAAACTTTCAGCCATTTCAAAAGTTCATTTTAGAACTTGAACTTTTGTTTCGGCATAGGTAGCATTCTAGTGCTTTTATATCTTATTATTTAAAATATACTATTTATTTATACACGGATTATTTAATTAACAATTTTTTTTTAAATTATTATTCATTTTCCTTTCTTACGTTTAACCTTTTATTCTATTCTTTATTTTTCCCGTATATATTTCCAACTTATTTAGCAATTATTCTTAATCTTTTTCCTATAATCTTTGTTTGTTCTTTTAATATTCTTGTTTATATATTGTAATGTTTCTCTTTTGTTTTATTATTTTTCCTTTTAAATATTTTATTATTGATTTTTTTTCTCACTTGTCTTATTTTCTTTGACTGCTATTTTTTCCGTATAATATCTTTTGATTTCAATATGTATTTTTAATTTGTTTCAATTTATTTATTTATTTGCCAATTTTATATCTCTATTCTTAAGGGGGCTAGACACCTTTTTTCTCTGAAATAAGAAGTCACATTTTAATACATAAATGTAAACTAATTATTTCATACTTTTTACATATAAAAGTGGGTATATTTACCTTACCTTAAAACTTTCTCCGATGGGCCTTTTATATGGTCCAGAATCATAGCCATCGATGACACAAGTTTTTTCACTAACCGTAAGCTTTGAAATTTTCCTGTGGATGGATTGACTCCAGATTTGAACTAAATTACTCCTGAATAGTATAATTCTCATATGAGTGTAGGGATTTTTGATCTAATGAGAAAAAAAAATTGTGCTGTTTTTCAAGAGTTTTTTTTTTAATTTTTTTAAATTTTTTATATTTTTTCATAATTTTTCTGATGTAAAAATTTTTTCCGACATTTAATCCTAAATCCCTACACTCATATGAGAATTATACTATTCAGGAGTAATTTAGTTCAAATCTGGAGTCAATCCATCCACAGGAAAATTTCAAAGCTTACGGTTAGTGAAAAAACTTGTTTCATCGATGACTATGGTTCTGGACCATATAAAAGGCCCATCGGAGAAAGTTTTAAGGTAAGGTAAATATACCCACTTTTATATGTAAAAAGTATGAAATAATTAGTTTACATTTATGTATTAAAATGTGACTTCTTATTTCAGAGAAAAAAGGTGTCTAGCCCCCTTAATGTTTTTCGTGTAATTTGATTTCTGATATTCTTATTTCTTGTTTATGTAAAATATAATATTTATCCATTCAATGTTTATTATTTTTTTTATTATTTCATTTTTCTCATTCGTGTTGGATTTGTTTTATTTATTTAAATTACTTTTTATTTATTTATTCATTTGTTTATTTTTTTCATTAATATTTTAGTTATTTGTTTTTACTGATATTATTTACTTATTTGTTTCTTAATGTTTCCCTATATCAATTTTTCACTTTATTTTTCTTATTTGTCAAATATATTTTCGTGATGCTATTTACTTATATATTTTGATTTATTTTTATTTTATCTTTATGTGAAATCTTTTTTTATATTCGTTTATGTTTGATTATTTGTATTTGGGTTATCCTTTCTTCTTTCCCTATTTCTATAACATCGTCTATTTTCTTCTTCTATTTATCTGTTAATATGTTAGTATTCTCTGGACGAGCCGTACACGTTCATCTTCAGAAGTTTAAATGATCGTGCTACAATGATCCTCTCAACTTCTTACTGTAAAACGAGAAGCTCGGAAGCAGTTAGTAGTGATATTTTTTAGTAATTTTCAAATACTATTCGTTTCCTCTCATTCCAGTCTTATTTTTCGTGTAAATCTAGTGAACTTACGTTCGATTTGTACCGGAACCAATGTGAAGTCCGGAAATAATTAGTTTTATTCTTTTATTTTAAACAGTCTAGTGAACTAATGTTCGATTCGTACCGGAACCAATGTGAAGTCCGGAAATAAGTGGAAATAAATAGTAATTGGTTTTATGTATGTTTATTATATAAAATATAATAATTTATTTATCAATACAATCTGCTGGCTTCTGGTAGATCGATGCGTTGTAATTTTACTTACAATTCTTTTTCTATAATTGTTCTTTACGTTTAGAATTTACACTTGCTTTTATAAATTTACTATAAATAACTTATAAGATCTGCTTACTAGACGAGTAAGGCTTACGATTACAACTTCAATAATTTATAAGATCTGCTTACTAGACGAGTAAGGCTTACGATTACAATTTCAATAATTTATAAGATCTGCTTGCTGGATGAGTAAGGCTTACGATTTCAATTTCCTCGATGTCGTAGAGTTACACGGAGCTCGCCAGGTTTCTTGTACGCTGTGACTGACGTGCGTGATGCATTTCGCAGTTTTATTATGCGGTTTAATTGGATTATAGATGATAAATGGAGATCATCTTTATTAAGAAATTTTCGGTTGCGGCTTATACGCGTAGCGTTTAAGTGGTAGCATTGTGAAATGCTGATTTGTTAAAAAATTGCACGCCACTGTCTTCTGGAGGTCGATGGCTTTCTACGTCACATGGTCTACGGTACGATGCCTGAGCGAAATGCTGCGTTGCATTCTCGCGTTTATATGTCAGGAAATATCTGATGTGAATAAACTTTCAGAATGAAATTCTAAATCTCTATAATACGTCTCCGCACGTAACATATATGTAACACGGGTCGCTTTTTTAGGCTTCTTCTATCCTTTATAGGCTTCTTCTATACTTGCCTTCGGAGTGCTCCCGCGCTCCTTGATAAAATAATCAGATTATTTATACGATATTAGGCTCACAAGAAATTACAACTTATACTTTCGTAAAAGAATAATATTATAAATAAAATGATTATTGATATAAATTTAGTTGGGTTTATTTTGATCTATATAAGTTTACCCTGTTGAAAATATGGAGTCGATTCCACCTCGATTTCGAGGTCGATTTAGAATCAACGTCGATTTACGAGTAGAATAAAGGTCGATTGCGCTGTGGAGACATCGATTTCTTGTACTATGGTAGGTCAATTTTAACATAATGAACGTCGATTTCCTGGCGAAGACGTAGATTTTGCACGCGATTCGAGGAAGATTGTGCCATAATCTACGTCGAATGAGCTGCGTAAACGTCGATTTGGAACATATATTAAGGTCGATTTTACTAGAAAGAATGTCAATTGCCATGCGTAGAGGTCGATTTTGCCCAAAAGGACCTAGATTCTTATTATAAACATGGATTTTACATATATTACGAGGTCGATTTAGTCAAAATGGACCTCGATTGCTATCATAGACGACGATTTTGCATGTATAGCGAGGTCGATTTTCTCGAAATAAACCTTGATTACGATCCTAGACGCCGATTCAGTCCGCATTTCGCGGTCGATTTGGCCAAAACGGACCTCGATTCCTACCATAAACGTCGATTTTATATATATTTCGAGGTCGATTTCGCAACAATAGACCCTCGATTCCTACCAAAAACGTAGATTTTGTATATATGTTCGAGGTCGATTTAGCTAATATGGACATCGACTGCTATCATAAACATCGATTTTGCATATATTTCAAGGTCGATTTAGCTCAAATGGACCTCGAATACTATCAAAAACGCCGATTTTGCCCATATATCGAGGTCGATTTTGCCAAAACGGACCTCGATTCTTACCATAAACATCGTATTTATGTATATTTCGACGTCGATTTTATGAAAATAAACTTTGATTGCGATCCTAAACGTCGATTTTGCCCGGATTACGATGTCGATTTAGCTCAAATCGACCTCGCATGCTATCAAAAACGTCGCTTTTGTATATATGTGGGAGTCGATTTAGGCAAAATGGACCTCGATTACTAACATAGACATCGATTCAGCCCGTATTTCAAGGTTGATTTAGCCTAAATGGACCACAATTTCTACCAAAAACGTCGATTTTGTATTTTTTTTAGGTCGATTTTGGTAAAATAGATCTCGGTGGCTATCATAGACGTCGATTTTTCATATTTCGAAGTCAATTTTCGTAAACCAACATTGATTGCGATCCTAGACGTCTACACAGTCCAGATTACTAGATCGATTTAGGCAAATGGACCTTAATTGCTATCAAAAACGTAGATTTTGCACATATTTGGAGGTCGATTTTCTGAAAATATACCTTGATTGCGATCCTTGACGTCTATTTTGCCCACATAACAATATCGATTTGGCTAAAATGGACCTACTTTTTTACTATAGTTGTCGATTTTCCCAAAATAAACCATAATTACGATCCTCGACGTCGATTTTGCCCGTATATTGAGGTCAATTTTGCCAAAACGGACCTCGATTCTAACCATAAACATCGATTTTATATATATTTCGAGGTTGATTTTCTGAAAATAAACCTTGATTGAGATCCTTCACGTCGATTTTGCCCGGATTTCGATGTCGATTTAGCTCAAATCGACCTCCAATGCTATCAAAAATGACGATTTTGTATATATTTTGAGGTAGATTTATCGAAAATGGACCGCGATTCCTACCATAAACGTCGATTTTGTACATATTTCGAAGTCGATTAAGGCAAAATGGACCTCAATTACTAACATAGACGTGGATTTGCACATACTACGAGGTCGATTTAGCCCAATGGACCTTGATTGCTACCATAAACGTAGATTATGCATATATTTCGAGGACGATATTCTGAAAATAAACCTTCACTACGGACCTAGACGTCGATGCAGCCCGCATTTCGAGGTTACTTTAGCCTAAATGGACCTCAATTTCTAGCATAAACGTCGATTTTGTATAGTTTTTGAGGTCGATTTTGGGAAAATGGACCTCGATTGCTATCACAGACGACGATTTTGCATATATTACGAGGTCAATTTTCATATAACAAAATTTGATGGCGATCCTAGACGTCGATACAGCCTACATTACGAGATCGATTTGCCAAATTGACCTTGATTGATACCATAAACGTCGATTTTGCATATATTTGGAAGTCGATTTGCTGAAAATAAACCTTGATTGCGGACCTAGGCGTTGATTCAGTCGGCATTACGAGGTCGATTTGGCCAAAACGGACCTCGATTCGTACCATAAATGTCGATGTTATATAATATCGAGGTTGATTTTGGCAAAATGGAGCTCGATTGCTATCAAGGACGTGGATTTTGCATATATTATGAAGTCGATTTTCTGAAAATGGACATCGATTCCTACCATAAACATCGATTTTGCATATACTTCGAGGTCGATTTTCTGAAAATAAACTTTGATTGCGATCCTAAACGTCGATTTTTCCCGCACTACGAGGTTGATTTTGGCAAAATGGACCTCGCTTCTTACCGTAAACATCGATTTTATATATATATTACGAGGGCGATTTAGGCAAAATGGACTTCGATTGCTATTATAGACGACGATTTCACATATCTAGCGAGGTCGATTTTCCCGAAATAAACGTTGATGGCGATTCTAGACGTCGATTCAATTCGCATTTAGAGGTCGATTTAGCCAAAACGGAACTCGATTCCTAGCATAAACGACAATTTTGTATTTATGTCGAAGTCGATTTTTGGAAGATGGACCTTGATTGCTATCCAGGACGTCGATTTTGCATATGTTACAAGGTCGATTTTCCCAAAAATTGATTGTTATCCTAGACGTCGATTTTGCCCGCATTTCGAGGTCAATTCAGCTAAAAGGGACCTCGATTCCAACTTAAACGTCGATTTTGTATACATGTCGAGGTCGATTTTGACGAAAAGGACCTCGATTGCTATCACAGTCGATTTTGCATATATTTCAAGGTCGATTTTCATAAAACAAATCTTGATTGCGATCATAGACGTCGATTCAGGCTACATTACGAGGTCGATTTAGCCAAATGGACTTCGTAATGGATGATTGCTACCATAAACGTCAATTTAGCTTACATTTCGATGTCGATTTTCTGAAAATAAATCTTGATTGCGATCCTAGACGTAGATTTGCCCGCATTTTGAGGTTAATTTCGCAACAATAGACCTCCATTCCTACTATAACCGTCGATTTTGTATATATTTCGTAGTCGAATTTCCTAAAATCAATGTAGATTAACCCTACACGTCGAGTTTGCCCGCATATTGAGGTTGGATTAACCGAATTGGACCTCGAGTGCTATCCCGGTCAAAAATATCCAGCTAGAAAACCCAGCTGGATTTCCTAGCTGGGAAATCCAGCTGGATCCAAGTGGATTCGACATAGATTTCAGTAGAAGCTAGATTCCTACTTCGATCCATGTCGCCATCCAGTTTATTTTCAAATAGATTTTAAGTGTATTCCTACCTACTTTTGGATGGATTTAAGATAATAACTGAATTTTTAGCAAGATATCCATCTGGATTTATGTGGAGTTACAAGTAGATTCCTATCCATAATATGTATTATTACGTAGATTTTTACCAAAACACCGTGGGGACTCCGCTTGGATTCCTACCCATTATTAAGTGGATGTTGTGCATTACCTAGATTTTTAAGTAGATACCGACCTATAATTGAGTAGGATTATGAATAGATTTTGGATTTTTACGAGGATTTGTATCAACATACAGTGGAAACTCCGCCTTGGATTCCTACGCATTACTAAATAGATTTTTTACCTATTATCTCGATTGTTAACTAGATATCCTCCTAAAATTAAGTAGGAGCACGGGTCGATTTTTTATGATTACGTGGATTTTTACGTAGATTTTCGTCAAGGTCTAGTGGGATCTTAGCTTCGATTCCTACCCTTTATTAAGTGGATTTTGCCTATTACTTGAATTGTTAACTAGATACCCACCTATTATTAAGTAGAATTATGAGTAGATTTTGGATTTTTAGGTAGATTATTATCAAAATACAGTGAGGACTTCGCCTGAATTCCTATCCATTATCAAGTGGATTTTATGCATTACCTGGGTTTTTAACTAGATACCCACCTATAATTAAGTAGATTATGAATAGATTTTTGATTTTTACGTTGATTTTCATCAAGGTCTAGTGGGATCTTCGCTTTGATTCGTATCCATTGTTAGGTGGATTTTGCCTATTACCTGGATTTTTAACTAGATATCCAGCTATAATTAAATAGGACTATAGTCGATTTTTTATGATTAAAAGTTTCATAGATTTTTATCAAGCTCGCGTGGGATCTTCGGTTGGATTTCTACCCATTACTGAATGGATTTTGCGCATTACCTGGATCTTTTTGGATATCCACCTACAATTAAGTAGGATAACAAGAAGATTTTTTTCTATTACGTAGTTTTGTACGAGGATTTTCATTAAGGTCTAGTGAGGTGTTTGCGTTGACTCGTACACATTATTAAATGGATTTAGCGTATTACCTGGATTTTTTTGGATATCCACCTATAATTGACCCATTTCGTCCCAAATGTCCAAGATTTTGTTTGAATTTTCAGAGTTCTAACTTTTTATGTAAACGGCCCAAAAAAAATGTAAAATTACCATTTCGGATAGTTTAAAGCCTTCTCTTTCGAATTCCGTAGCCAGAATTGGGCTACGACTTCACTAAAAAAAGTTATAACAATTTATTGCAAAAAAAATCCGAAATTTTCAACATTTTTTTTTCAGAAATGTGAATTTTCAACATGATAAAGTTGTACCAGATCATCGCATTTATTATAAATAGTGGAGTTTTTATGTTCTCTTTAAAATCCCGTTAAATTTTTTTTTTGTGAAATTCGAGATGGCGGCGTCAAGATGGCACCCGTTGAAAAGATCGAGGTGGATTTCGAGGCTTGATTTCGAGGTCGATTTAGACCTCGATCGGCCTCGATTGGCCTCGATTCGACCTCGACTCAGCTCAATATCGATGTCGATTTGGAGGTTGCCGCAGGTCGATACGAACTTATCAAGGTGGATTTCGGAGAGGCTTTCGACGTTGACGAAATCTGATCCACGTCGACCCAACGTGAGGCAAGGTTGATTTTAGCAAACATTCGAGGTCGATGGCGATTAGTCCACCTCGACCAGCAGCAAACCAAGATCGATTTATGCAGGCTTTCGAGATCGATGGCGGCTAGTCAACCTCGACCAGCCGCAAACCAAGGTCAATTTTTGCAGGCTTCCGAGATCGATGGCGGCTAGTCCACCTCGACCAGTCGCAAAACAAGGTTGATTTTAGCAGGCTTTCGAGGTAGATGGCAGCTAATCTATCTCGACCAGCCGCAAGCCAAGGTCAATTTTTGCAGGCCTTTGAGGTAGATTATGCTAAATCCACCTCGACTAGACGCAAGGAGGTCGATTTTTGCAGGCTTTCGAGGTCGATAGCAGCTAATCCACCTCGACCAGCCGCAAAGCCATGTCGATTTTTGCAGGCTTTCGAGGTTGATCATGCTAAATCCACCTCGACTAGACGCAAAGATGTCGATTTTGGCATGCTTTCGAGGTCGATGGCGGCTAATCCACCTCGACCAGCCGCAAAACAAGGTCGATTTTTGCAGGCTTTCGAGGTCGATTATGCTAAATCCACCTCGACTAGACGAAAGGTGGTCGATTTTTGTAGGATTTCAAGGTCGATAATGGCCAATCCACCTCGAACAGCCGAAAAACAAGGTCAATTTTTGCAGGCTTTCGAGGTCGATGGTGGCTAGTCAACCTGTACTAGATACAAAACGAGGTTGATTCTTTTAGGATCCCAGGATCGATGATGGCTAATCTGCCTCAATCAGCCGCAAAAGGGGATCAATTTTGGCATGCTTTTGAGGTCCATGAGGGTTAATTCAAGTCGACGGACGCGAAACAAGGTCACTTTTTCCTAGGCATTCGAGGTCGATTATCTATCTCGACTACATCCGAAACTGGTTGATTTCTGGAAGTTGTTTGTAGGCCATTTTGGTAGAATTTCAAGGTCAGAGATAGCATACTTACCTGGACCACTGAGCGAGTTCAATTTATGGTAGGTCTTGAGGCCAGCAGTAAAACGAGGTCGACATTTGATGTTATGGTAATATTAATATTATGCGTGCGTGCGTGCGCGCGCGCGCGCGCGCGCGTGTGTGTGTGTGTGTGTGTGTGTGTGTGTGTGTGTGTGTGTGTGTGTGTGTGTGTGTGTGTGTGTGTGTGTGTGTGTGTGTGTTGAACCAATGTTCGTAGGATAGTTTTGCAAAAAGAACTGGAAAGCTTGAAGTAATAACTTGAATTTTCATTTTTTGCAGTTTTCTAACGCTGTTTTTTAACGATTCAACGACGCTTTTTTAATGAAAACTATAGGTACTTCTAAAAATAAATTTAAACGGAGAAATAATGACTTTCCGACCAAATTTCGCTAGAAAAGTATGTAGTTGGGCGCCTACATTACGTATAAATTTCTCAGATTTAAAAAATTTCTAACAAAAGTTTTGCGAAAAATCATTATTTCTCCATTTAAATTCATTTTTTAAAAGTAGCTAGTTTTCATTAAAGAAGCGTCGTGGAATCATTGAAAAAGAGCGTTAAAAATTTTTGCAAAAAATGAAAATTGAAACTTTTACTACAAGCTTTCTAGTTCTTTTTGCAAAACTATCCTACGATCATTGGTTCAAAAACTACGTTGATTTAAAGTTGAGAACAAAATTGTAGATTTCTATTTTTTTTAATTCTTTAATGGCACATACAAAAATTCGAAAAAGGATTTATCCTTAGGTGGGTCTTAAAGCTATTGGTTCAGCCGACGCCGAGGGATAGCTTCAACAGCAACAGCTCCAACAGCAACAACTGCAGCAGCAGCAAATACAGCAACAGCAGTTGGAGCAGCAGCGACGGCAGCAACAGCAACAACAGGAGGAGCAGCAGCAGCGGCAGCAAGTGCTCCTGGAAGAGCAGCGCAGGCAACGACAATGCCAGCGCAACTACGAAGAGGAGTCGTTAGCACGAAATGGGCAGCGCAGGTTCTGGCAGCAATCGCGAAACTCGCCGCAGTCGCAAAACCTAGAGTGGCCGCGCCAGCGTGAGTCGCGAACCGCCGGGATAGCAGTCGGGATAATATATTATCGGAGCAGCTACTGGCGGTAATCAAAACACTCGTCGAAGAGGTTAAAGAGCTTAAAGAGAATGTAAGAATACTTCAAGGAGCTCGACATCCAACCTCAAGTACGCACTTGGAGGGAGTTCAATCCCCAAGCACGGGCCGTAGACAAGGATCACCGTATGTGAACTTCCAAGATACGTTCACGTATGCGGAGTTTAACAGCAGCAGTCCGAGTCTCCAGCCCCCTACAGAGGCTGGGAGGAATAATACTAGAAATTCTTCCCAGCGCCAGACTAGGAATGGTGCGACCCAGGACCCGTCTGGGAGGCATACGTATTTGCCTCAGCAGTCAAACCGTGATGTGGGCCAGATAGTCCGAAAATGGCACATCAGGTTCTCAGGTTCCTCAAAGGAGCAGAGCGTCGAGTTATTCCTCACAAGAATAGAGGAATGCAGAACTCTAGATAATCTGACACACGACGAGGTGCTTTCGTCGTTGTCAGAGCTCCTAATTGGGGTAGCAGCCACCTGTTACCGGAGTAACCGCCACACATGGCGATCGTGGCCAGATTTCACAGAGGCCATAACGCACATGTATGGCGGGGACAGGGGACATCAGCAGCGCGTCATGGCGGAAATAATGCGAGGGCTCAAGGCAGAAATGAACTTACGCGTGATTACGTAGTAAATCTACAGGCCCTGATCCTAAAGTAGGTTCCGGTGCCTAGCATTGCTCAACAGTTAGACATGTTGCACCGGAACATGCGGCCAGAACTGCAAAAGATGGTAATGCGAAATCAAATTACGGATTACCGAGGGCTCCTGGACCTGGCCCGGGAAGCCGAATTAGCGCTCGTGGCAGATAAGATGTATCACTCGCCAGCACCGCCCGAGCGCACGTACATGCCAGAATTTGCCTACGTGCCGACTGAGCCGCCCACGGATCAGCGGAAAAAGCAGAATCCAAGCGTGGCGGCTATGGGGCACCAACAGCACGAGCCTCGAGAGAGCCTCGAGGCGATGTTCCGTCGGGTCATAGCCGAATGCATATCGGCCTTGACAAAGAAAGGCAGCGACGAGAACAAGGGGCAAAAGCCTAGCCCGCCGCCAACTAGAAAACCTAAGAAGAAGGGTAACTGGGAAAATAGGCGGCGGGAGGTCAGGCAAGTTGCAAACCAGCCTAGTGGGGGTAGTAGCTCGACCCACCAGGCTAGGCCGCAAAGTCCAAGAAATAACGGACCTCCACAAAGGCAAGAGTATGGAAGGGAACCCGGATATGAGCAAAAGGGAGGCAACAAGCCCAATGCTGCCGGAAACCAACAGAGAAACGGCCAGGGGGGCAGGTAAACACGACCACATACCAGCCCCCAGCTCTCTCACCAGAGACCGGGGGTAACTCGCTCCAATCGTCTGGAGTGGAGAGCGAAGAAGTGCCCGTGATTCAACCGAATGAAGTCAATCAAGAAACTTGCTCGCGATGGTGGCTTCAAGTAGGTGTAGCCGGTTAGATGCTACGAGCACTCTTCGATACAGGAGCTTCCTGGACTGGGATGAATTCCATAGGCCTACAGCTTGCTACGGCCTGTGAAAAAGAGTTAATCCCAACCAGCGGCCTAACGGCACGGGTGGCAAACGGGCAAAGCATAGCAGTGGTTGGCTATGTGTATTTGCCCATGGTCGTGGCTGGCGTGTGCAACGAAGTTCGCGTCGCAATAATGCCAGATCTAGATACGGAGTTCCACTTGGGGGTCAACTTCATTAAGAAGTTTAGCGCTGTCTTAGACCCCACAGATAACACGCTGCATCTCAAGGATGACGATGCAAGCGTAAATTTAGAAGTAGCAGCCATAATCGCAAACAACACCGTGTCCGTATCAGCTATAGGGTTGGCGGACCCTACGGAAGAACAGCGCAAAGAGGCAGAAGCTTTAGTAGCTCAGCTGATCGGTAGCAGCCTGGCACCACTAGGGTGTACTTCGTGGATCGAGCATGCAATAGACGTCGGATCTACAAGACCCATTAAACAGAAGTACTACCCTGTATCTCAGAAACTCGAGGAAGAGATGCACAAACAGGTGGAGGAAATGCTAGTCGCGGGAATAATAGAACCCTCGACAAGTGGCTGGTCAAGTCCAGTGGTAATGGTACGCAAGTCCAACGGGAAGTTCCGTTTCTGCGTGGACTTCGGAAAAGTGAACGCAGCGTCAAGGCCAGTCGCGTACCCGTTACCATTCATGGAAAGTATCTTGCGCCAACTGCAGGAAGCGCGATACATGTCCACGTTGGATTTAAGCAGTGCGTACCACGAGATACCACTTAGTCCGGAGTCCAAAGAGACTACGGCCTTCACCGTGCCAGGCAAAGGGCTTTTCCAATTTACGAGAATGCCCTACGGTCTTTCGTATGCCGGACCGTCCTTCCAGAGGCTGATTGACGAAGTCATCGGCCCCGAACTCGAACCTTTTGCTTACTCGTATCTCGACGATATAATAACAGTCACAAAGACATTCGAGGAGCATAAAGAGGTTCTAAAAAGAGTTCTGTACAGGATACAGGACGCGGGCCTCACAATAAATCGCGAGAAGAGCGTCTTCTGCCGCGATGAGGTCCAATATCTCGGGGTAATAGTAAATAGAGATGGTTTTAAGCCAGACCCCGGAAAATAAAGCCCATTTTGGAATATCCGGTACCGAAAAACCTCCGTCAGCTGAGACGCTTCTTAGGAATGGCCTCATGGTATAGAACGTTTTTATCGAACTTCGCCACAATTGCTTAACCACTGACCGAATTAACGAAAAAGGATCAGAAATATGAGTGGTCAACGGCACAAGCAGAGGCCTTCCAAAAGCTAAAAGCGCTAGTAGCTTCTGCACCGATTCTACACAGACCGGTATCTAACGCGCAGTTCGTGGCGCAAACTGACGCGAGCGATACAGTCTGGGAGCGGTGCTATACCAAATAATTGACGGCGACGAAAGAGTCCTAGAGTTCGCGAGTCGAACTCTGAGCGCAGCCGAGAGGAATTATAGCGTGACGGAACGAGAATGCCTAGCAATTCTCTGGGCAATTAAAAAGTTCCGTCCGTATATAGAGGCCTACGACTTCAAGGTTATCACGGACCATAGCAGCTTGAAGTGGCTCCGTGACCTCCAAAACCCGACCGGCAGATTAGCTAGGTGGGCTTTGGAGCTCCAGAACCACAGTTTCACGGTCGAACATCGAAAGGGCTCGTTGAATAATGTCCCAGATGCCCTTTCACGGATGTTCGAGGAAGAAGAGCCAGCGGTCACCGCGTTAGAGCTGGAGCGCAATACAAACGACCACTGGTACCTCAAGATCGTGAAAGAGGTTCAACAGCAGCCGCGAGACTTCCCCACGTTCAAGCTGGCGGGGGGGAAACTGTACAAGTACAACCCTAATGAAGTCATAGATGAATCTCTCGGCGACGACGATGCATGGAAGTTAGCAGTCCCTCACAAAAAGCGACGCGAAGTACTGAGAGAATGCCATGACTTTCCAACTGCTGAGCACTTGGGCCGCGAAAAAAGTCTAGAGAGAGTAAGGCGGAAGTATTATTGGCCACACATGTCTCGAGATGTGGCTAGATATGTGAACCTGTGCCAAATTTGCCAGCAGTGCAAAATCGAATAGCGCGCTCCAGCAGGATTCATGGGACGTCGTATTACAGAACGTCCATGGCAAATCGTGGCCAGCGACATTATGGGACCCCTCCCTAAAACCAAGCACGGCCACGAATACATTATCATCTTCCAGGTCCTGTTCACACGCTGGATTGAAGTAATTCCGATAAAAAGGGCAGATGGCAAATCGGTGATAAAAGGGCTCAACGAACGAGTATGTCTGCGGTTCGGAGTCCCCGAGGTGTTTCTCTCCGATAATGGGACTAAATTTAAGAATGCACCCTTAGAGGCATTCTTAAAGGAGAGAAACGTGCATCACACGTTTAAACCACCATATTACTCTCAAGCCAATCCCGTCGAGTGTGTGAATCGAACGGTGAAGACCATGATCATGTCTTACGCTGAGGAGAATCACCGGTCCTGGGATGAACATCTGAACGAGCTGGCGTTGGCGTATAATACGGCAGAACACAGCTCTACCAAGATAAGTCCTGCCATGCTCATTTACGGCCGACAGCCTGACTTACCGAAGACACTAATGCGGGAGGAAGACAGGTTAGCCGAAGAGCAAGGGCAGCAAGAGGCGATAAATAATTGGGTGGCGCGCATGGACAAGCTCCGCGAATTGCACGTTCGGGCGGGGGACGACACGCAAGCAGAGCAGGCGAGACAAGCCAAATATTATAACGCTCATCGTCGACCTCCAGAATTCTGTCTAGGCGATCGTGTATGGAGAGAGAATAAGGTACTATCCTCAGCAGCTGAGGGGATATCTGCCAAATTAGCCCCGAAGTACGCGGGGCCCTGCACGATTGTGAATATTCTAGGCGAAAACACCTATGAGATCCAAGGTGAGGATGGTCGAACGATACGTCCCGTCCATGCGCAGCAACTCAAGCGATACGTATCCGCAGAAGAGCCCAAGAACTACTTGGATAAAAGTAATCAAGAAGTAGCACAGTCGCTACCACCGTGGGACTCTTCAGCCGAACGTAATGTGCCAGCGGGCAACAGAATTAGCTAGGAGAATGTACAGCCTCGGGAGACGGCTAAGAGGCGCGGTCCACCTCGTAAGACCGCGCTATTAGTTAGGCCAGGAAAGCGTGCGAGCGGCGGCCGACCTACGCGTGTGGTCGGTCCAATAGAGTCCAAGCGAGGCCCAGAGAGGCCAAAGGGCTCGAAGAAGAAGCCTGCACCTACTGCTGTCGGGCCAATTAGCCCCCATCGAACCCGAGCGTCCAAAAACCGCTAACTGTGCCGTCTAAGAATTGTGCCATCCGTACTAACCCGTGTTCGTCCTTGTTTTCCGATCCTCAGTCTCACCAATCTCCGGGGTCAATTTGCCTATTGCAGGATATGCAGGGGCTGACTCCAGAAATAGCAGAGACTGCGAAGAAGGTGATTGCTGGATTAATCCAGTGCAACCCTGACCCCGCCGTCATTGACTTCCTGGAGCAGGTAGTGGAGGGCATAGACGCGGTGACACTGGCATCACCGCCAGTGGAAGAGCCGTCCACACTTGTAATAGAGGAGTTAGGGGTGCCGGAACCAAGAAGGGGACCTTCGGGACCAGCTGACGCAGGCGTTGGTCCATCCCCGCTCCGGCGACCTCATCCTCCGAAGGAGCAGCGGGCGAAGAGCGGGTCTCGGCCAGAAGAAAAAGCACCAGTCGAGCCGATTGGTGCTGGCCGAGTTCCTGAAGAGGAGGCGGCTCGAGCCCATCATTGTGCGCCTGAAGTTGACGCCGGCGCGGCTCGGGCCTCACAAGGAAAAGAAGGAGATGCTCCGACCCAGGCCCCAAAAGGAGCACCGACCGATGGAGTCGGTGCGGCCTGGGTCCCGGTGGAGCAGGCCCTTGAGGAGGCGCGGCGCCTCAGCAAGTCCTCGCGCGCTGCGGAGGACGCTGCCCTGGCCGCACTGGAGGATTTTCTCCAGTGCCACGGTGAGGCCGGCGAGCGGCAAGCCGGCAAATGGGTCGGAATGGCCCAAGGCCGGCGAAAAGAGCTCGCGGCCGCCGCAGAGGCCAGGGCCTCCAGCCTGCGCCGCGCCGCCTTACAGAAGGAGGAGGAGGCTCGTCTGGCACGTGCGCAGGAGCGCATGGAAGAGGCGAGCCAGGGAAAAGGCGGAGGAGACGGCGCGTCGGGCCAAAGAAGAGGCCCAGCGTCGTCTCCTACGCGAAGAGGAGCGCCTCCAAGTAGTTAGGTAATTCGAGATTCGAATTACCCGCGCCGAGCAGGCATGCTCACCGGGGGCGCGAGCGCGCGAGCATCCTGACCGGATTAGAACGGTCTCGCGAAGCGTAATATGCCCGTTGCGTACCCGCGAAGCTGCTACGGCTTTATTCGAGTCACGGCAGCCATCTTCGTGTCTGCCGCCGTGCCGTGAACTTCTCTCCAGCGTGTCTCTCGTAAGTTACCTCGTTTTCGCCGTCCAATCTTTTTAGAGTTACCGCGAGTCTAGTGGAGATAGCGTACACTAGTGAAAGAGAGACAGAGAGAGAGAGCGATCCCGAGCCGCGTGAGCCACACGAGACAGCGAGCGAGGAGCCGGCAGCCAGCCCACCTGCCGATCCGACACAGCGAGTAAGAGAGAGAGAGAGAGAGACATAGCGCGCATCTACTGGCGCGAGAGAGAGAGTCGAGTGCACAGGCTAAAAAATCCAGGTAATACGCCAAATCCATTTAATAATGTGTACGAGTCGACGCAAACCCCCCACTACACTTAATGAAAATCCTCGTACAAAACAACGTAATAGAAAAAAATCTTCCTGTTATCCTACTTAATTGTAGGTGGATATCCAAAAACATCCAGGTAATGCACAAAATCCATTCAGTAATGAGTAGAAATCCAACCGAAGATCCCACTCGAGCTTGATAAAAATCTATGAAAATTTTAATCATAAAAAATCGACTATAGTCCTATTTAATTATAGCGCGCATCTACAGGCGCGAGAGAGAGTCGAGTGCACCGGCTGCTCTTTCCTAACGTAAGTTTTCTACTCTCATCTCGCGGGTTTATTGTAAATGCTCGCACAGAAATCGCCCCGTGCAAGCTTTCTGTGCCATGTACGTGCGGGTGTGTGTCAGCCCGCCGTATTTTAACACCGCGCGCAAGAATAGCAGCTTCGCCGCGCGCCGTATCATTCGCGCGTTTGAATCTTAAAGGTCGCGCGCGAACTAACTCATTTGTTCTAATCAGCACGTGCGCTGTGCTTGTAGTTATTAGTGACTTTAATATACTGTGATATCTAGTTACCCGTCGCGTTGTTTATTAGAACCTGTCCTTCTCCCGGATACCGCCGCCTCCGCGGGAAAACGACTCCGCCGGTCGCTTTCATATCTGAGTATAGCGGCCGCGCGCTTTACTCTTCGAGCGTGCGCTTTTCACTCAGCGATCCAATTAGTTGGAAAGCGAAGTTCGTGTGCGATCTTCGCGTTGTTTTCGGGATTCCAGGAGCAGATCCCCGAACAAGTCATTTTAGTCTGACACTCGCGGCACCGTGTTCTAGGGCATCGCTGGCCTGTGGCTTGTTGGCATTTTCCCCCACTAGCCATCCCGTTACAATATTAAATTACCGATACTGCGATTTGAAAATTGATCGATATGTTTTGCATTGGCTTTCCTTTGTGCAATTTTCTTCTTTTTGACGTTAATTTTGCATTCATTTCGAAAATCTATTGCCAGTAAAAGTATAATTTAATAAAAAATTAGTTTATAACGTTTATTATTATTTTTCTATAACGTGGTGAAAGATTTTTGGACGCAAACACGTAGTTTGAACAACCACATATGAGCGACGTATAACCTAACAAAGGTTATGTTTACGGTCTATAGGTACATAAAAATATCTACAAATCCTGATTTTGTGCTGTATTAGTGGACAAAGTCATTTGAAATATGACAAATATCTTTAAATCTTTTTATAAATGTGTATTGTGTAAGTTAAAGTTGTTTTATAATATGATGAGCCCTTTTTATTTTTCAAATTATTATTATACATTATTTTTTTCTTACAATAAAGATTGTCGTTTCTTATCACCTTCGAGTAAGAAAAAGTAATGAATCTTTCCAAATTACTTGTCGTACTTTTTAAAGTATTATTGCAGTCTTATTACTGACTAAAAATGTTTGACACATAAATCGTGTAAAAACTACATAGTCTAATATTTGGAAAAAAATTATTTCAATGCTATTTTCGTATCTGCTTATTTGTATATCGTGTTTACATAATGGCACACAAATAGGGACGGGCACACAAATCGGGACAAGTACCCTATAGTGGCTTCCGATCCTCTAAAGGTTAAAACTTAGCGTAAGCAAGCAGAAGTGAGCTACGCTCCCGGTCATTTGCGTTTGTGCACCCAGACGACATTTTAGGTGATCAAAAAAGTTTCACCTCTTCGCTCTCTATTGGGCTACGAAAACCATCGGGGTCTCATTGGAAAGCTTGAACCAATAGCTTTAAGACCCACCTAAGGATAAATCTTCTTTTCGAATTTTTTATGTGCCATTAAATAATTAAAAAAAATATAAATCTACAATTTTGTTCTCAACTTTAAATCAACGTAGTTTTTGAACCAATGATCGCAGGATAGTTTTGCAAAAAGAACTAGAAAGCTTGTAGTAAATGTTTCAATTTTCATTTTTTGCAAACTTTTTGAACGCTCTTTTTCAACGATTCGACGACGCTTCTTTAATGAAAACTAGCTACTTTTAAAAATGAATTTAAATGGAGAAATAATGATTTTTCGCAAAACTTTTGTTAGAAATTTTTTAAATCTGAAAAAATTTATACGTAATGTAGGCGCCCAACTACATATTTTTTCTAGCGAAATTTTGTCGGAAAGTCATTATTTCTCCGTTTAAATTTATTTTTAGAAGTACCTATAGTTTTCATTAAAAAAGCGTCGTTGAATCGTTAAAAAACAGCGTTAGAAAACTGCAAAAAATGAAAATTGAAGTTTTTACTTCAAGCTTTCCAGTTCTTTTTGCAAAACTATCCTACGATCATTGGTTCAACACAAACACACACACACACACACACACACACACCATACACACATACACACACACACACACACATACACACACACATACACACATACACACACACTCTCACACATACACACACACACACACTCACACACATACACACATACACACACACACAAATGCACGTACGCACCCACGCACACACACGCACACACACAAACGCACGTACGTACGCACGCACGCACACACGCACGCACGCACACACACACGCACGCACACACACGCACACATAATATTAATATTACCAAAACATCAAATGTCGACCTCGTTTTACTGCTGGCCTCAAGACCTACCATAAATTGAACTCTCTCAGTGGTCCAGGTAAGTATGTTATCTCCGACCTTGAAATTCTACCAAAATGGCCCACAAACAACTTCCAGAAATCTACCAGTTTCGGATCTAGTCGAGATAGATAATCGACCTCGAATGCCTAGGAAAAAATGACCTTGTTTCGCGTCCGTTGACTTGAATTAACCCTCATCGACCTCACAAGCATGCCAAAATTGATCCCCTTTTGCGGCTGATTGAGGTAGATTAGCCATCATCGATCCTGGGACCCTAAAAGAATCAACCTCGTTTTGTAGCTAGTAGAGGTTGACTAGTCACCATCGACCTCGAAAGCCTGCAAAAATTGACCTTGTTTTGCGGCTGTTCGAGGGGGATTGGCCATTATCGACCTTGAAATCCTACAAAAATCGACCTCCTTTCGTCTAGTCGAGGTGGATTTAGCATAATCGACTTCGAAATCCTGCAAAAATCGACCTTGTTTTGCGGCTGGTCGAAGTGGATTAGCCGCCATTGACCTCGAAAGTCTGCCAAAATCGACCTCTTTGCGTCTAGTCGAGGTGGATTTAGCATAATCAACCTCGAAAGCCTGCAAAAATCGACATTGTTTTGCGGCTGGACGAGGTGGACTAGCCGCCATCGACCTCGAAAGCCTGCTGAAATCGACCTTCTTTTGCGGCTGGTCGAGGTGGATTTGTCATAATCGACTTCGAAACGATTACGAAAATCGACCTTGTTTTGCGACTTGTCGAGGTGGATTGGGCATTATCGGCCTCGGCAGCCTGCGAAAATCGACGTTATTTTTCGACTGGTCGAGGCGGATTTCGGATTATCGACCTTGAAAGCCTGCAAAAATCGATCCCGTTTCGTCTAGTCGAGGTGGATTTAGCATAATCGACATCCAAAGCCTGCAAAAGTCGACCTTGTTTTGCGGCTGATCGAGGTGGACTAGCCGCCATCAACCTCCATAGCCTGTAAAAATCGACCTTGTTTTGCGGCTGCTCGAGGTGGACTAGCCGCCATCGATCTCGGAAGCCTGCAAAAATTGACCTTGATTTGTGGCTGGTTGAGGTTGACTAGCCGCCATCGATCTCGAAAGTCTGCATAAATCGATCTTGGTTTGCGGCTGGTCGACGTGGACTAATCGCCATCGACCTCGAATGTTTTCTAAAATCAACCTTGCCTCACGTTGGGTCGACGTGGATCAGATTTCGTCAACGTCGAAAGCCTCTCCGAAATCCACCTTTATAAGTTCGTATCTACTTGCGGCAACCTCCAAATCGACATCGATATCGAGCTGAGTCGAGGTCGAATCGAGGCCAATCGAAGCCGATCGAGGTCGAAATCGACCTCGAAATCAAGCCTCGAAATCCACCTCGATCTTTTCAACGGGTGCCATCTTGACGCCGCCATCTCGAATTTCACAAAAAAAAAATCTAATGGGATTTTAAAGAGAACATAAAAACTCCACTACTTATAATAAATGCCATGATCTGGTACAACTTTATCATGTTGAAAATTCACATTTCTGAAAAAAAAAATGTTGAAAATTTTGGATTTTTTTTGTAATAAATTGTTATAACTTTTTTTAGTGAAGTCGTAGCCCAATTCTGGCTACGGAATTCGAAAGAGAAGGCTTTAAACTATCCGAAATGGTGTTATTACATTTTTTTTTTTTTCCGTTTACATAAAAAGTTAGAACGCTGAAAATTCAAACAAAATCTCGGACATTTGGGACGAAATGGGTTAATTATAGGTAGATATCCAAAAAAATCCAGGTAATACGCCAAATCCATTTAATAATGTGTACGAGTCGGCGCAAACACCCCACTACACCTTAATGAAAATCCTCGTACAAAACTACGTAATAGAAAAAAATCTTCCTGTTATCCTACTAAATTGGAGGTGGATATCCAAAAAGATCCAGGTAATGCGTAAAATTCATTCAGTAATGGGTAGAAATCCAACCGAAGATCCCACGCGAGCTTGATAAAAATCTATGAAATTTTTATTAAAAAAAAAATCAATTATAGTCCTATTTAATTATAGCTGGATATCTAGTTAAAAATCCAGGTAATAGGCAAAATCCACCTAACAATGGATACGAATCAAAGCGAAGATCCCACTAGACCTTGATGAAAATCAACGTAAAAATCAAAAATCTATTCATAATCTACTTAATTATAGGTGGGTATCTAGTTAAAAATCCAGGTAATGCATAAAATCCACTTGATAATGGATAGGAATTCAGGCGAAGTCCTCACTGTATATTGATAATAATCTATGTAAAAATCCAAAATCTACTCATAATTCTACTTAATAATAGGTGGGTATCTAGTTAACAATTCAAGTAATAGGCAAAATCCACTTAATAATGGGTAGGAATCGAAGCTAAGATCCCACTAGACCTTGACGAAAATCTACGTAAACATCCACGTAATCATAAAAAATCGCCTGTACTCCTACTTAATTTTAGGTGGATATCTAGTTAACAATCGAGATAATAGGTAAAAAATCTATTTAGTAATGCGTAGGAATCCAAGGCGGAGTTTCCACTGTATGTTGATACAAATCCACGTAAAAATCCAAAATCTATTCATAATCCTACTCAATTATAGGTGGGTATCTACTTAAAAATCTAGGTAATGCACAACATCCACTTAATAATGGGTAGGAATCCAAGCGGAGTCCCCACTGTGTTTTGGTAAAAATCTACGTAATAATCCATATTATGGATAGAATTCTACTTGTAACTCCACATAAATCCAGATGGATATCTTGCTAAAAATTCAGTTATTATCTTAAATCCATCCAAAAGTAGGTAGGAATCCACTTAAAATCTATTTGAAAATAAACTGGATGGCGACATGGATCGAAGTAGGAATCTAGCTTCTACTGAAATCTATGTCGAATCCACTTGGATCCAGCTGGATTTCCCAGCTAGGAAATCCAGCTGGGTTTTCTAGCTGGATATTTTTGACCGGGATAGCACTCGAGGTCCAATTCGGTTAATCCAACCTCAATATGCGGGCAAACTCGACGTGTAGGGTTAATCTACATTGATTTTAGGAAATTCGACTACGAAATATATACAAAATCGACGGTTATAGTAGGAATTGAGGTCTATTGTTGCGAAATTAACCTCAAAATGCGGGCAAATCTACGTCTAGGATCGCAATCAAGATTTATTTTCAGAAAATCGACATCGAAATGTAAGCTAAATTGACGTTTATGGTAGCAATCATCCATTATGAAGTCCATTTGGCTAAATCGACCTCGTAATGTAGCCTGAATCGACGTCTATGATCGCAATCAAGATTTGTTTTATGAAAATCGACCTTGAAATATATGCAAAATCGACTGTGATAGCAATCGAGATCCTTTCCGTCAAAATCGACCTCGACATATATACAAAATCGACGTTTAAGTTGGAATCGAGGTCCCTTTTAGCTGAATCGACCTCGAAATGCGGGCAAAATCGACGTCTAGGATAACAATCAATTTTTGGGAAAATCGACCTTGTAATATATGCAAAATTGACGTCTGGGATAGCAATCGAGGTCCATGTTCCCAAAATCGACCTCGACATAAATACAAAAGTGACGTTTATGCTAGGAATCGAGTACCGTTTTGGCTAAATCGACCTCTAAATGCGGATTGATTCGACGTCTAGAATCGCCATCAACGTCTATTTCGGGAAAATCGACCTCGCTAGATATGTGAAATCGTCGTCTATAATAGCAATCAAAGTCCATTTTGCCTAAATCGCCCTCGTAATATATATATATATATATATATATATATATATATATATATATATATAAAATCGATGTTTATGGTAAGAAGCGAGGTCCATTTTGGGAAAATCAACCTCGTAGTGCGGGAAAAATCGACGTGTAGGATCGCAATCAAAGTTTATTTTCAGGAAATCGACCTCGAAGTATATGCAAAATCGATGTTTATGATAGGAATCGATGTCCATTTTCAGAAAATCGACTTCATAATATATGCAAAATCCACGTCCTTGATAGCAATCGAACTTCATTTTGCCAAAATCAACCTCGATATATATATAACATCGACATTTATAGTAGGAATCGAGGTCCGTTTTGGTCAAATCGACCTCGTAATGCCGTCTGAATCGACGCGTAGGTCCGCAATCAAGGTTTATTTTCAGCAAATCGACTTCCAAATATATGCAAAATCGACGTTTATGGTATCAATCAAGGTCAATTTGGCAAATCGATCTCGTAATGTAGGCTGTATCGACGTCTAGGATCGCCATCAAGGTTTGTTATATGAAAATTGACCTCGTAATATATGCAAAATCGTCGTCTGTGATAGCAATCGAGGTCCATTTTCCCAAAATCGACCTCAAAAACTATACAAAATCGACGTTTATGCTAGAAATTGAGGTCCATTTAGGCTAAAGTAACCTCGAAATGCGGACTGAATCGACGTGTAGGTCCGTAGTGAAGGTTTATTTTCAGAATATCGTCCTCGAAATATATGCATAATCTACGTTTATCGTAGCAATCAAGGTCCATTGGGCTAAATCGACCTCGTAGTATGTGCAAATCCACGTCTATGTTAGTAATTGAGGTCCATTTTGCCTAAATCGACTCCCACATATGAGGCGTTTCACGTCAGCTCTCCAGGCGCTGCGCGCGAGCGCGAAATCATGCTGTTTTCATTTTGTGTTTGAAGGACTCAGATGTATCTAAAAAAAATAATCCCCAAGTGATTTCGATGTATTTTTTCCTCAGCTTTCCAATGGTGCTATTAGTTTCTCAAAATTTTTCAATTCTAAGTATTTCTTGAATAATATCTCGAAAAAATAAAAAAACCGTATGTAGAAAAAGGCTATATCCATGTAAAATTTCCTCCTCTTTCGATCTAGCAGGTAAAAAAAAATATTAAAAATATAGTTTTTGAGATGTAACACGTTTTATGTTTTTTTGAGGTTAGAATTGAAAAATTTTGAGAAACTAATAGCACCATCGGAAAGCTGAGGAAAAAATACATCGAAATCACTTGGGAATTATTTTTTTTAGATACATCTTAGCCCTTCAAACACAAGCTGAAAACAGCATGATTTCGCGCTCGCGTGCCGCACCTGGAGAGCTGGCGTGAAACGCCTCATATATACAAAAGCGACGTTTTTGATAGCATTCGAGGTCGATTTGAGATACATCGACATCGAAATCCGGGCAAAATCGACGTTGAGGATCGCAATCAAGGTTTATTTTCATAAAATCGACGTCGAAATATACATAAATACGATGTTTATGGTAAGAATCGAGGTCCGTTTTGGCATAATCGACCTCGATATATGGGCAAAATCGACGTGTTTGATAGTATTCGAGGTCCATTTGAGCTAAATCAACCTTGAAATATATGCAAAATCGATATTTATGATAGCAGTCGATGTCCATATTAGCTAAATCGACCTCGAACATATATACAAAATCGACGTTTTTGGTAGGAATCGAGGTCTATTGTTGCGAAATCGGCCTCGAAATATATATAAAATCGACATTTATGGTAGGAATCGAGGTCCGTTTTGGCCAAATCGACCGCGAAATGCGGACTGAATCGGCATCTAGGATCGTAATCAAGGTTTATTTCGAGAAAATCGACCTCGCTATACATGTGAAATCGTCGTCTATGATAGCAATCGAGGTCCATTTTGCCTAAATCGACCTCGTAATATATGTAAAATCCATGTTTATAATAAGAATCTAGGTCCTTTTGGGCAAAATCGACCTCTACGCATGGCAATTGACGTTCTTTCTAGTAAAATCGACCTTAATATATGTGCCAAACCGACGTTTACGCAGCTCATTCGACGTAGATTATGGCACAATCTTCCTCGAATCGCGTGCAAAATCTACGTCTTCGCCAGGAAATCGACGTTCATTATATTAAAATCGACCTTCCATAGTACAAGAAATCGATGTCTCCACAGCGCAATCGACCTTTATTCTACTCGTAAATCTACGTTGATAAGTTCCTAACGACCTTTCCGTTACCTCGATATCGACCTTGATATCGAGGTAAATCGACATCGAATCGAGGTAAATCAACGTTGAATCGAGGTTGAATCGACCTCGAAATCGACCTCTAAATCGACCTCGAAATCGAGGTGGAATCGACCTCCATATTTTCAACAGATAAAAATATATAGAAAAAAAAAATAATAATTTTTGAAAAAGTTTATTAGAAAGTGTAGATTAAATGTCAAAAATTTCTTTCCAAACAATGTATTAATTATTGATGAATTTTCTAAAAGATTTTCAATAAATATATTGTTAGGATTTTTACATCGGGATAAAGCAACATATAATTGGCCATATGAAAATAAAGGTCGTCTAATGTAAATACCTAGAGAATTAAAACTTTGACCTTGAGATTTATTTATTGTTATAGCAAAAGCTAATACAACTGGAAATTGTTTTCTAAAAAGTGTAAACGGAAATGAAGAAAAATCTCTAGCATTTAATGTTATTCGTGGTATAAAAACTTCTTCACCAATTCTTTCCCTCGTAATTATTTCAGCTTTAATATTGTGATTAAATAAACCTGTAATTTACAAGCGTGTACCATTACACATTCCTTCTGATATACTTATATTTCTAATTAACATTACAATTGCATTTATTTTTAATTTTAATTCATGTGGTGGTAGACCTTCCCTAATATTATTAAGCATTTCTATTGGGTAATTTAAGTGAATATTTTCATCTGTTTGATCAACTCCTTTATGCGTTGCGTAATCTAAACTATAAATGTATGCGTTTACCATATAATAAGTTCAAAACTTTATTATTTATAAGTTTAGTATCGTCATTATGTGGAGCTAATATTATACGATCTACGGAATTTTCGAGATTAATATCATCATAAATTTTATTACATACATTTTCGGTCTTCCATTTATTTAGAACTATAAATGGATTAATTTTACCTTCACCTAACTCTAATAAAAATGAAGCAAATTGTTTATTTTTTGAGCGAATATTTTCAGTTAATTTTAAAACTTTAAAGAGAGGCCATAAATGAGAAAATTTGATTGTGTCCTGTACTATACTGTCTCGGTAACCATGTTTTAGGACTGGCAGAATTTGTCTAAAATCGACTCCTAAAACTATCAATTTACCACGAAATGGAACATCACTGTAACATATATCTTTGAGTGTTTGATCAAGAATTTCCAAAGCTTTTTTTGGGATCATTGATGCTTCATCCCAAACTATAGTACCTACTTCCTGTAATTTTTTTTATCTGATTCTAATTTTAGAAAAGCACTTTCTATACTGTTTAAATCTAAAGGAAGTCTAAAAGTACGATGACTTGTCATTCCTCTAGGTAATAAAATAGATGCGATTCCTGTCCAAGCCATAGATAAAACTTTTTATTCAAAGATAAAAAGTGATATATTAAAGTCTTGTACATGAAAGTTTTTCCTGAACCTCCAGGTCCATCAATAAAATAAATTTTATTTTTGTTAGTTATAATTTTATTAAAAATTAATCTTTGATTAGTAGTTAATTGATTAAACAAAATTTCAAAAAGATTTTTACTGTTTGCTAAATTTTCAGGACTTTCTTCGATATTATTTATTATTGGTTCAGGTAAACTATAATCTTTACAACTCTTATCTTCAGTTTGTAATATATTTTGAATGTGTGACAAAGCATTCTTTTCTTTATTTTCTTTAGAATCTTCAGTAAAAAATGTTTCGAATTTATTCCAAATTAAATTACCTTGAATATTTTCAGCTAAGATAAACCGTGCAAAGAATTTACGTAATTGAAAAGGAAGCATGATATTACTTGCTTCATCAAAAATAATATAAATTTGGGAATCATCTTCTATTAAACCCATAGCAAATGCTGCTTCTTTATATGTTTCATATGAGACGTTATTAAATGTTCGTAAATCTTTAAAAGAACTAACACCTTTTATGCGGTTCAACAGTAATTTAAGAAAAAATCTTTCATTATTTTTATGTGAAACAATATTTAATCGCCCAATCGCATCAAATTGTTTATTGCATTCTCTACGTTTCCATACTTTAGATTTGGTAAATCCATAATATCACAATCATATGAGGGTGTGTTCTATTTTGTGTCCTACATTATGTGTCACGTTATTAAAGGCATACCCTAATGTGACTAAGGTTTACATTAAGACTACACGTAAAAAGGAAAGGCGAACTTATACAAATTTTTTAAACATGACCTTAGGAAGAGTGTACATAAGCGCTGTGCTGTGCTGTGCGGTGCGTTTCCGATGCCGGTGCTGTTGGTGCATTGGCTACTTGTAGAACTACGCCGCTGATTGGTTGATGTTTAAATACGGACCAATCAGAAAAGTAGTTCCGTAAGTAGCCAACGCAGCAATAACACGGGCATCACGCAGCATCGCACAGCACAGTACCGCACAGCGCTCACGTACACCATCCAATACATTTGATAACATTTAAGGAAAGGCGAACTTATATAAATTTTTTAAACGTGACCTTAGGAAGAGTGTACATAAGCGCTGTACTGTGCTGTGCGGTGCGTTTCCGAGTCCGGTGCTGTTGGTGCATTGGCTACTTATAGAACTACGCTGCTGATTGGTTGATGTTTAAATACCGACCAATCAGAAAAGTAGTTCCGTAAGTAGTCAACGCACCAATAACACGGGCATCACGGAGCATCGCACAGCACAGTACCGCACAGCACTTACGTACACCCTCCAATACATTTGATAGCATTTAAGGTAGTTATAATTGTTTATAAAATCACGAATGAGGTTATAAAAATAATTATCTTCAATTGGCTATAACTTTCTGGGTCTTGAATAATTTTTAATTTTTCCTTGGGCAAGTCCCTGTGAAAGAATAAAATGAGACCTAGATAATTAAAATTTGTTAAGAAACAAAAAAGATAGGGATTTATTATCAATAATTGTTTGTGCTGTTTCTAAAATATCGACATTTTGTTAAAAAAAATTAATTTAGTCATGTTAAATACACTATATTTATAGTATTATTGTATTATTATTAGATTAATCTATAATCATTAGTAACTTTATTAAAGCCATACCCTGATGTGATTAAGGCTTCTTACATGCAAAAGGGAACGGGGAACTTATACAAATTTTTTAAACTTGACCTTATAATTGATAACATTTGATATTATAATTATTTAATAATATAGAAACAACATCAATAATATTAACAATATCAAATCATTCATAATATATATAAAATGTATAACAAAATGAGAAAAACAATACAATATTAAGAGGAGGGGCAGGAGGAGGGGGGAGGAGTGATTTTGAGGTGGGAGATGAGGGGGGAGGGGGGGTTAAGGAGCAAATGTAATACTAAAAACTCCTATTTCTAATCTCATTTTTCCGTTATTTTGTGGAGGGGTTGAGAAGGGGCTGTAAGGAGGTGGGAGGAGGGGGTAGGAGGGTTTGGGTACCCTACAAGCCTCTTAAACTATATACTATAGGATGATATATATATATATATATATATATATATAATATATCAACTTATCGGGGTTTATGTAGCCTAAGATTGTATATTAGTACCTACAGCTCAGAGTTCCCTATGGCAAGTGACTAAAGAAATAATGGACCCTGGGGTTATAGACTCTAGGTCGGGCCGCATAAGCCCCTATATTTAGAAATATTATGAAGCCCGGGCTGCATAATCAAAATCGGGCTCATTAAACTCCTATATATAAAAAAACGGGCTTTATAAACCCCTTTCGAGAAATGTATAATATATATATATATATATATATATGGGACGTTCACGTCACTTTTACCATGGCGGATCCAATATTGCTCAGAAATAATGTCGACAATAAAAAAATCTTACGCCATTTTACATAAATTTATAAACGGAAACTATTCTTGATGATTTTTTTATTTATCGCGTTATTTTCGAATAAGAAATTCTCTAGTATTTAAATCCAAAAAAATCCAAGATGGAGGATAGTGGGCTGCCACCGGAGGCAGTCCCTCCCGATATATACTATCGATGTCACAATACGCAAGCGGTTAAAACGGTAGTATGTATATGGTGTTGCAATGTTTTTCATAAAAGTGACTTTAATAGAAAAAAAAATGTAAGATACATAAACAGTGTGTTAGTTGTTTGTGATGAACACAATTTGAGCATAACCTCAAATCAAGATCCCACACGTGTTGTGTTACTAAAACTACAAGAAGATCTGCAAACCAAAACTAAAGCGATTGAGAATCTTAGTAAAAACTATAGGAAAATAGAATCAGAGTACAGTAAACTTAAAATCAACTATGAAGGCCTCCTTCAAGAAAACAGAATGCAAGTTGATGAGCTGGATGAGACTACATGCGAAGACAAGGACAGTGATAAAGTAAGTGCACTAATAACAGAAAACCAGCTGCTTAGAGAACTAAATACTGAATTGAAACATAAAAATCTGCTTTTAAACGAAATTCTAACGAAAGAAAAAGAACGACCGAGTAAATACAAGGAAATATATGCAGATATAATGTCAAAAAAGATACACATACCACAATCCAAAAAAGTGCCGAAAATTGTAGTGACAAGAAAAGACAAAGAAGAGAAATCTGTGATAAAGGAAAAAGTATTCCACTATCTACTTAAAGAAAAATCAATCCAAACGAAAAAAATTGATATGAAAAGTAAAGATGTAATTTCAATAACATGCATGAACGAGGAAAGTGCCAAGACAGCAAAAAGATTACTAGACGCCAAGCTCAACCACCTCTACAAGGTCGAAGAAGAACAGCTTAGTAAGCCTGTCATAAGAATAACTGGCATCGAAAATGAATTCAAGTCTGATATAAAAGCAATCGAAAATGACATAAACCAAAGAAATTTTTCAAATTTAGATACAAAGGGTAACGTATTACACGTAGCTGGCAATGACAAAAACAGTAAAGTAACGGTCATCATGCAAATAACGGGTGAAATGCACAAACATATTAAAGAAAATAAAGACAGATTATTCGTTGGTTATCAGAATTGCAAAGTTTACGATATAATAAATGTGAAACCATGTTATAAGTGTGGTAGATTGGGTCATAATGGCCAAAGGTGTAAGAACAGCCCAACCTGTTTAAAATGTGCGGGAACGCATCTAACAGAAAAGTGCACATCAGAGAAACAGTGCTGCGTCAACTGTAGCTTCTCAAATAAGACATTTGGAAACGACTATAATACTGATCATGTTACCACTGACAGACAAGAATGCAAAATTTTGAATGCTAAGGTAAACAAGGCTATGAACACTACTGAATATATAATAAAACCTGACTTACCGAGATACCTCGGTAAGGTAGATAACTTCAAGAAACGGACGCAAGAGTTAACTAAATCACCAACTACATTACAAACTCAGGTGGGCGGAACTGAATTAATACTGGCAAAACCCAGGCTTGGAAGTTCGTCTTCACTTACATCGATAACAACAAGATCTAGATTCTACTCACAACAAGACCTCAGCCTGAGTTCGCCTATCAAAAATACGCAAGAGGGATCAACAAACTTTTAATTTAAGTGATACAAACTTTGGCAGTGAGATTGAAAATTTTAAAAAAGCTCTATTGTAAAAGTGTTAATAGGAAACATGAACTAAAAAATAAACTAAAAAATATATATAATAAACAAATGTATACATATTGTTTTACTTGCGTTAAGTTTTGAGAATTCTATTGACAATATTAAATGTTTAAGGTTTAAATATTTAATACTTAGTATATAAGCTTTAGTGTATAAGTATAGTCTTAAGTATTCATGTACCAGCCCTCGTACAGGTAGTTAATATCTATCTCTGAGGACTTTACTCTATGTAATTTTGTTCTGGTTTAATAAATAAATAAATAAATAAATAAATAAATAAATAAATAAATAAATTCACAAGTTCACACGAGGCAAAGTGTGTCGAAGTTTATTTCTTCCTTATTCGTGGATTAAGTAATCGATAAAGCATCATTGATACTCACGAAAATATATTCATAAACGTTCTTGCTTCGCTTGCTAGGAATAGTTATTGTATTATATTAGTCGTTTTCATGACTACCTGTCAGAAAAGTGATTTCCGACATTCGAGTCGTTTTCACGACTACTCTTTGCTGGAAATAGTTTTCGTATTTAAATCAGTCGTTTTCACGACTACTCTTACTGGAAATAGTTTTCGTATTTAAATCAGTCGTTTTAACGATTACTCTTGCTGGAAATAGTTTTCGTATTTAAATTAGTCGTTTTCATGACTACTCTTGCTGGAAATAGTTCTCGTATATTTAAATCAGTTGTTTTCACGTCTATTATTTGGAGAAAACGGTGACTATCGGTGAATATCATGGAATCTCAAGAAACCGGGATTCATGGGGATAGATGTATTAATCCATTCAATATCTCTTCTCATAAGGGTAAGAATCTCCGACCAGTTTCGATAAACTTGCAGAATCTCGCGATCAGCAACTCAAGAAAACCAAGTATACCAAATTTTGTATGGATCCGTTAATTTTTGAAATTTTTGCCCGCCATATTGGATCCGCCATCTTGAATTTTATAAATTTAACTCCGGATTCCTAATCAGCAACTTGAAAAACCTCCGTATACCAAATTTTGTATGGATCCGTTGATTTTTGAAATTTCGTTCGCCATATTGGATCCGCCATCTTGAATTTTGAAAGTTTGATCATGGAATATGAACCAGTAGCCATACAAGCTACTGCATGAATTTTTTCAGAATTTTTTATCGCTATTCTGAATTTTTACACACATGCCTAATGCACTTTCTATCGTTATGGCCGCCATATTAGTCGGTCATCTTGAATCATGGCTTCTGCCGCTTCGCATTCGAAAGCCTATATTTCAAGGAAAATTCTGAGTGGTCGTACGTTTTCGTACGTCCTCTCAATTTATGGGCAGGGCGGGGGGGTAAAAGTGACGTGAAACGTCCCATATATATATATATCGATTATATAAAATTTTTTTCATCGGGCATAATTCGTCATTCATAATTCATCATTCTCGTATATGAAGACAGACTGTAAAACTTTTCAATTTGGTTGTCATGCGCACACGGTTTCTATCACACACACACACACACATACACCCACACCCACGCACGCACGCACGCACGCACGCGCACACACACGCATTAACTATATGGTCAAAAAATATATTTGAAAATATTAATATATTTATTACATTTGTATATAATAAACAGCAAATGAAAAAGTTACTTTCTTTAAACCGTAGAAATTACTTTTTTAAAAAACGTATTACCACTTTCCAAAAAACACAAGTTTCTAGTTGAAAAAAAGGGGAATCTCCTTTTTTTTAAAGCAGTTTCACCTTGCTTGTGAAGGTGTTATATCTCCTCGCGAAAAAATGGAGTGCTAACATATATTTTTTTCAATATATATATATATATATATATGGGAGCGTCCAGCAGAAACGGGCCACCGAGCGCGCGCGGTGCCTTTTTTCGCGTAAAAGGCGCTCTGTTTAACTCGCTCATAATCGTATGCTGCGTCTTTGAAAAAAAAACCAAGGACCTATAACGATAGATTTTTTTCTGATCTTTCCAATTGCGCCATTGTTTTTATTGCGAAACGCGTTCTTCCGGACGAAAACTCGAGTTGAATATTGAAAGCCATTTTTCTCAAAGTATATCATGTTTTTTTTTCAAAATAAACTACACCATTGGAAAGTACAACTCTTAAGCTTCAAAACCCTATCTCGGAGAAGTTGGAGAAATAAAGGGTTTAAAGTAACAACATGAAAAAGACAGCGCCGAGGGTCCGCGCGAGCCCCTCGCGCCCGTGCGTACGACACGTTTAAGTGCACGCTCTATTCAATTCGCTAATAATCGTGTACCAAGTCTCTGAAAAAAGAACTAAGGACATATATCGATAGATTTTTTCCTGCTCTTTCCAATGGTGCTATTATTTTTATTCCGAAATGCTTCCTTCTAGTTGAAAATTCCATTTGAATGTTTAAACTCTATTTTTTTCAATAAAATATCAGTCTTTTCTTCAAAATGAATTATATTCTTCAAAAGTACAAGTCTTAAACTATAAAATATTATATTTTTAAGTTGAAACATGAAAAGTTCAAAAATAGTAAGATCAAAAAGACAGCGGCTGCCCGAACTTTTTACGCTATGCTCAAGGGCGGATTAATACACGCGATGTGCTATTTCGCCCTTTCTTTTTTGTAAATATAAAATGTTTTGTAACTTACAATGCCAATGCGTAGACATAATTTTGTGGATCTAGTTGTAACAGTTAGTATAATATTACAATGAACTTTGTTCATTTATATAACAAAATTTGAAAAACATAATATATTAAACATAAAAATATCCATGAACGCACTGAAAGCAGTGAAACAGAAATTTAAAATAACCTTATAGATTGTTTAATCTGGCATAACAATATTACCTTTTCCTTTAAATTCTAATTTTTTTAGATTTTTTTCATTTTAGAAGAATTGTCCTTTTTGCGACATCCGCTTCTTTCTTTGTTTGAGTTTTAAGTACTTTTTCTTTTTTGATCGGTGGATATAATTGAGAATCTTCTAACGCTAAAAATCTTTTAAGTTCTAACTGCGGGCACTTCGGGTACTAATCCCGAACAGAAGCATTTCGGAATAAAAATAATAGCACCATTGAAAAGAGCAGGAAAAATCTATGTCCTTAGTTCTTTTTTCAGAGACTTGGTACACGATTATTAGCGAATTGAATAGAGCGTGCACTTAAACGTGCCGTACGCACGTTTTGTTACTTTTAAACCCTTTATTTCTCCAACTTCTCCAAGATAGGGTTTTGAAGCTTAAGAGTTGTACTTTCCAATGGTGTAGTTTATTTTGAAAAAAAACATGATATACTTTGAGAAAAATGGCTTTCAATATTCAACTCGAGTTTTCGTCCGGAAGAAAGCGTTTCGCAATAAAAACAATGGCGCCATTGGAAAGAGCAGGAAAAAATCTATCGATATAGGTCCTCGGTTTTTTTTTTTCAAAGACGCAGCATACGATTATGAACGAGTTAAACAGAGCGCCTTTTACGCGAAAAAAGGCACCGCGCGCGCTCGGTGGCCCGTTTCTGCTGGACGCTCCTATACAGGGTGTGTCAAAAGTTCCGGGACAGCCAGTTATCTCAGCGGGAATGCATTTTCGGAAAAAATGTTTCATACAAAAGATGTAGGATTTTTCCCTGGCTATCTGATGGTGACCTTGAATTTGACCTTGGGCTTGACCTTCAAGGTCATTTGAAGGTCAAGTCGAATTTTTTAAATGGGAAGCCCCCTTTTTTATTGCGGAAACCGAAAGAGGGAAAAATTCTCTTTCCACCGATATAAGATACATACGGGGTCAAATGTGATCTAGAGGTCGTTTCAAGGTCAGTCGGTAAAATGAGGTCAAATTGATCTTTGGTAGTCCATAGCATGGAAACTAAGGGCGTTGGGAAAAAACTTTCCATACGAAAGTTTCCGCAAATCGAATGGAGCATCTGATGGTGACCTTGAATTTGACCTTGGGCTTGACCTTCAAGGTCATTTGAATGTCAAGTCGAATTTTTTGAATGGGAACCCTCTTTTTGTTGCAGAAATGCGGGCCACGGACCCATGGGTTTTCGGGGTCGCTGAACCCGTATCTGGAGTCGGTTTGCCCCGCTGGATCGACCCAAGGTCGTTCCAAGGTCAAACTAGAAGGAATTGCAGATGGTGCTTAAAACCACGGACCCATGGGTTTTCGGGGTCGCTGAACCCGTATCTGGGGTCGGTTTGCCCCGTTGGGTCGACCCAAGGTCGTTCCAAGGTCAAACCAGAAGGAATTGCAGAAGGTGCTTGAAACCACGGACCCATGGGTTTTCGGGGTCGCTGAACCCGTATCTGGGGTCGGTTTGCCTCGTTGGGTCGACCCAAGGTCGTTCCAAGGTCAGCGGTGATTAGCCAGGTCCCAGGTCTGGGTTTTGATCCAGAAACGTTTGCACAAAAATGTTTTTTAACGCCCTGATACACGAAATTCGATGGGGTGTCCAGATGATCGGAGTATAAGAACGTTGACCTTCAAATGACCTTCGGCTCACTTTTAACCCCGTATGTATCTTACACCCCTGGAAAGGTAAGTTTTCCCGCATTTCTGCAACAAAAAGAGGGTTCCCATTCAAAAAATTCGACTTGACCTTTAAATGACCTTGAAAGTCAAGCCCAAGGTCAAATTCATGGTCACCATCAGATGCTCCATTCGATTTGCGGAAACTTTCGTATGGAAAGTTTTTTCCCAACGCCCTTAGTTTCCATGCTTTGGACTGCCCAAGATCAATTTGACCTCATTTTACCGACTTGACCTTGAAACGACCTCTAGATCACATTTGACCGCGTATGTGTCTTATATCGTTGGAAAGAGAATTTTTCCCTCTTTCGGTTTGCGCAATAAAAAAGGAGGGTTCCTATTTAAAAAATTCGACTTGACCTTCAAATGACCTTGAAGGTCAAGCCCAAGGTCAAATTCAAGGTCACCGTCAGATAGCCAGGGAAAAATCCTACATCTTTTGTATGAAACATTTTTTCCGAAAATGCATTCCCGCTGAGATAACTGGCCGTCCCGGAACTTTTGACACACCCTGTATATAAGTATGTGGGTGAACCGGTTTTGGAGAGGTATAGTTCTTTTTCTCAGAGTTGCCTATGTTAACGTGACTAAACAAGTATGGACCCTGGGGTTATAGACTCTAGAAAATGGCCGAAAACTCTCCAAAACCGGTCATATATATCTTTGCCGGTGTGAAGAGGCTCTTCAAAACCGGAGAAACTCTTCAAAACCGGTATATAATATCTAGAAAAACTCTCCAAAACCGATAAACGACATAAATATATATATATATATATATATCCTATTCTGAGTTTTCTAGTTTCCAGCAGCTTTTCTGTCATTGCTACAGGTAGCAGGACGCTGGCTGCTTGAGTGCCACTGTAAGGCGCCTGGAGTCTAACATCCCCAGTGGTCATCATTTCGAGGCCGATAATTGAAGTGATTGCCTGTGTTACCTCTTCTGCTGTTGTTGTCTCGTCCACATCTTTGATTTCGATTGTCTCCTTATGGACAACGTTTGTACTATCGCTGACCCTGTAAGGGTGGACGAGACCAGTGTCTGCAGCGCCTGATGCGCGTGACCCTTTCTTGCAGTGCCTTCAACTCAGGTGCCCCTTTGAGAGTGCCTAGGATGTCGGCGTAGGTGGTCTCACCGCATTTTCTTATTTTGAAGGCGTCAGATCGAGCAGGCCTCCGCCTAACCGTGGTATGTGCCTGCACTACTTTCTCCTTGCCGTCAGTCTTGAGTCTCTCATATTTTCTGCGTGTTCCTTTACTTACGACGGTTGTCCAGTCGGTCTGTCCTATCTGAGCTTCCGGTTTTTTTGCAGGCATCTGTGAGGAAGCCCGGATCTTCGCCTTCTTTTCATTTGGCTCTGGTGGCGGCGAGGGGCGGTTACGTTCGGTGTGTACTACCGACGCCTTCCCTTTCCGAAAGCGCGGTGATGTTTGGCTTGTTCCGTCCTTGGTAAGTCTTGTAGCTTGTTCAGGCTCATGACTTTTTCGACTTTTGTCGAATTATTTTAAGGCTCTTTGGGTAGTCTTCGCCATTGACTTGAGCTCATTGTGAATGTTCTTTTTATCTAGAATAAACTCCACCAGAGCCTCTACCTTTGTTTTCAGAGTTCGGAAGGCAGCTGCGTCTGCGCTATCCTGGCTCACTTCGTCTTCTTCTTCCATCTCATTGCTGGTATAGTGTATGTGGCTCCCCCCAAAATCCGTGGAGCCTGCACCGACCACCGGGGCTTTCACCCGATCGGAATCGATGGTGGGCTTAACCCCTCCATTGAGGGCACCCACTTGGTGTAATGCATATCTCATTCACTACGTCCATGGTTGGTTTGTTATTTGGGGTGCCTTCCCCTAGCTAGTTTTGGTCCACCCCGGGTATTTTATTTCCCTGGTGCCCTTCATATCTGACGAGCTTTCCCCTATCCGCCACCTGGGGAGGCGCCTGATGCAAGACTAGCAACTCGACACGGGTGTGTGTGTGTGTGTGCGCGTGTGCGTGTGCGTGTGCGTGTGCGTATGCATAACGCAATATCCTGGGATTTCTTAGGGTTTGTCTGCAATAGAAGTTGTGCCGCAGTATAGGGAGGTAAGGGCGACGCTACGCGCCGCCATTGTCTACAATAAAAACATCCCTCAGCGTATTGACTAACACCACGACGCCTGCGGCGCCCATTTTTAGTACCGAAATTGCGGAAAAAGTGACTAAAGAAATAATCTCCCTATATCAAAACCGACCTGAATGGTCCCAGAACATTGCGTTACATATATGTTTTGGCCAAAAATTTTCTGGGACGTCCTGAAAACTAACAGAAATCCCAGAAGCTTGCATTACGTATATGAATACATCCCAGAACCTTGCATTACGTATATGAATACATCCCAGAACCTTGCGTTACAGATAAATATGTGTATATATATATGGGTAATTTTTAGAAAACGTACACTTTTCGATTTTCGAATCTTCTAAAATTGAAATTGTTTGAAAAATTCTATAAAAATTCAAAAACGAACTTTTGGACATCTACAACGTATAAACATTAACGAAAATAAATAAATGCACTCTATAAAAAATTTAAGACCAGTTAGTTTTTTTTTTAAGGTCAGAGAGTTTACATACATAACAGAGAGTTTACCTAAATTTAATAATTAAGCATTTTTTCTACATTAACTTCGAGAAACTTTCAAGAAACAAAAAATCATATAAATTAATGAATCATTTTTTACACCCCATTCAACAAAATTTTAGCAGTAAACTGTATTTATTGAAATATATTATATATTATAGGTTATAAGTCAATAAGCATGAAACAGTTATACATATTAATGATGAATAAATTTATTAAAGATATACTTGAACAATATTTTAGAAAATATAAAAAAAATTTAATGAATGAGGAAATTGTATGTACATATTTGTTTAAGGGTTCTTTTTTTTGTTCCTCAACAATTTTTTCTTATTTAGATTCTTCGATGTATTTTTACCACTTTTTTTCAGATTATTTTTTTTTTGCAGCTTCTTGTTTAGATTTGTATTTTGTAACTGGAGAAATCGATCCTAAATGAAAATGTCGACACGAATCTTGAAATTTTACATTTATAACAACTTCACCTGTTGAAGTTTATTTTTAAATGATCACATTTATTCCATATCCATTGATGTACCTGCGTCGTACCCTTGAAAGCTTTCTCATCTTTTTTTATTTCCTTATCAAAATGTTCAATATCTTGCGTTGTTATTGAATCATACCAAATGTTAACTTTACTTCTTTTAAGAACTTCTTTTAGTTTTTGAAAATCATTTACATCTTCTCCATTAGCAACAATATTATCTGCTGTTCTTTTTGTTAATGTACCAACTCCATCAGCTACACCTTTGCCATGTCCACTTTCTGAGAAGTTATAAATAATTGTCGAAATATTCTTATGACTTTTAAATATATAATCAGTTAAACGATATTAATAAGTTGGACCATCGCTAAGTATATGAAAATTTGAACTTTGCTTATTTAGAGAAAAAATCCTCTCTAGTATCGGCTTCAGATATGCTAGAATTGCAGGTGGATCATGTCGTAAATACGGCGGGAGTGTACAAAATGCTTGATAATTACCTTTTGTATACCACACTCCAGTATGAAGCGATACCTGTTCTCGCGAAGTACCGAAATGAACTGCTTGAGGCTCTGTGGCGAATTTATATTCATAATTTTGACTGAAGTCGATGTTAATAAACAAATTAGTCTTTTAAAGATTTCCTTACATCTTGCATTACTTTATGTTGGTGTTCAATGCGATAAACGTGATCTAAAAATGGTTGCCAAAGTTTTAAGAACACGTTTTTTAATTCGCCAACTGTAGTACATATTTGTTTCTTAATAGTTCTCTTAACTTTAATTTCTTTTTTAGTTTTCTCAGAAATTCTTTTTTCTTCGACATTTTCCCAATTATAATAATTAACCCCCTTTTATCATCGTTGATATCACTAAAATTTATCACATTTTTGACACATAAATTACATTTACGTTGAAAGCAACTCTCAGTTTTATGTTCACATAATAAACAAGAAATAAGTTGTTGCGGAGTGCTCGTCTCTATTATTCGTTCTCGATGCAATGCTTGTATAACCAGCGACATGTTTTCATGTTTGATACATAAGCAACTATCTCGTTCGGACACTTTAGCTTTCACCGTCCAAAATGGTCGAAGTCGAGTGAATGAGGTGTAACTTATTTTCAAATTACGGTGTGAATTTAGAGACTTTTTATGCAAATCAGTCATATTATCATTAAGGTACCGTTTTTGTTTTTTAATCTTATTTCGAGTTATGACATCTTTTTCCCCTGGACACATTCGGCTATTTTCTTCAAAAAAACTTTTAAGTTCTCGTTCAATAAATAATTTTCCTTGACTTTTAAAAATACTTTTCTTTGGCAGCAATCTATTATTACCTATCGAATTTTGACTTCTTAATGGTGCTATCTTTTTTCTGCAAGATTTAATCATTTTATATTTTTTGATAACAGAACCACTCAAAAATCGCTTCAATATAGTTTTACTTGCACGGTCCTTATATTTTTGTGATAACTTTTTAATTTGTTCAGTCAGAACTAATCCGAAAAAAAAATTTTCTTTATCGCTATTTTTTAAATGTTTCCCTTCAATGTTTTTTTCGAGATATACTCTAACTGTTAATACTTAATGGAATTTGGCTTATTAACAATATCATCCTATTTTTAATAATTTTAGTTTCATGCCTTAGCTGATAAGTCACAGGGCTTTGGCTCAAATATTCCTTTCTATCAGTGTAGAGTTTGTAATATAATTTTGCAATATATTTAGTAGAAATATGCTATAAATTAATTTAATAATTTTAAAAAATTCATGGAATAAAATCAAATTTCACAAATATTTATGAAAAATATTAAATTTTATTTGATTGTTAAGTCTTGAAAGTTCGAGAATATTTACTCTTATATTTATTGAATTTATTATGGTTATATATATATATATATATATATATATATATATATATATATATATATATATATATATATATATATATATATATATATTCAATTGATATTTGGTTTATATTACCTTTATTCTGGGCGTAGGCTCTCGGAAATAATAAACAGCTGATCAGTTAGATGCACTATTTATTGAATGATATAAGTTTTATAAATAAGACTTTGCGATTTACAACTTATTAACTTTGTTAAACAATATATAATACCGATAACGTATCAAATTGATATAATTGCTTTACTGTTATTAGCTCGTATTTGCCTGTACAAAAATAATCGTTTCTCCTATTGTCGATTGGAGGGTACGGAGCTCGCGATCTTTACGCGAATAACTGACGTATGTGGCGAAAGTCACCGTTTTTATTAAGGGTTACTCTTAAAATAATACAATAATTTAATCTTAATTAACGCTTATAAAATAAATACATAATTATTACTTGTTTAATATAAAAAGTTGCAACAATCGCAATATTTGTATTCTGTTATTTTGAAACTAATGTTCATATCGTACAATTTTATTTCGTAAAAATATTAATTTTATAATTTTTTAGTAATATTTGACTATTTGTTCTAAAAGTGAATTTTCTTGTTCATAATTTTCAATTATTATAGTGCGTATTTCTTGTGCGATTATTATAGTACGCATCTAAGAAAACGTTTTTATAATGAATCTGTAATTAAATTATAAATTACAAAACTTTCGATGTAAAAATAACTTGAAATATCATTAATTAATATGGTTTGCATTTATACATTAGAATTTTGCATAGAGATATATATCTTGACTGTATATAGAATTTTGCACAATTAAAGGCAAAGGATATTTTGTTTTGGAGTATTTATATAAATTACAATTGATTGACTAATTTTTTAAATAATGTGTATATTAAATAATTCTGTAGAAAATAAAATGTGAGGAGTAATATATAGGGAATGATTCAAGTGATCATTCACTTCCATCCCTGCGGAGATATTTGGCACAAGATATATTTGTTGTTTTTCTCTTTGTTTGGGCAGGATTACATTGAAGGGCTTTCGGTACTATTATTATAAAAATATTTTAACAACCGTATACTGAGAAAAATTATAATTATTTCCAAAAGAAAAATTTAATTATATTGGTAAGTATTTTTGATAAAAGGAAGGTTAATAGGACGGAGTGATTTTTGTTAATTTTGACTTGTTATTACTCTTATGCATCATTGTATTTTACCTTTGTTTGAAAATTGCCAGCCATTTCAAAAGTTCGATTTAGAACTCAGGACTGTGTTCTGGCACGAGTAACATTCACATATTTGCATTAGAAGTTATGTAGTGCGTTAGAGTATAAAAATGAATTAAGTACTCAATACAGTGCAGAATAGTGTATCTTATAGGATGATCATGTTAGTATATGACTGAACTGATCAATTCCAATACGTATATTCCATTTAAATCTTAGCAATGTGAACATAGCTACCTGAATTATTTCTTTTATTTGTTCTTCATAAAATTTCTTTTATAAATGTGAACAATTTTTCTGTACAGCTTGATTTTGCATAAAATTATAGCCAAATTATTTTTGTTAGGATTGAATGGTTTAGGAATGATTTTATTTTTTTTTCTTTTGGATTAGTTCTATAATTTCTTATTCAAAGATAGATAGAGTAATAAGTTATTAAATTGATCCCTGCAATGTTTCCTATTTTGTGACTAAATAATTATATTAAATAATTTTATTATTTAATAACACATCATTTTTACATATCAAATTTTTGCTTGTCTGATCGTTGCGAAATAAAAAAATTAAGGTATCTTAATATATAATCACAATATTTCTGCTTGTTCTTGGAAAAGAAAAATATATTTTAAATTATTATCGATTTCATTTTTGGTTGTAGTATTGTTTCTAACATCTCATCGAGGTTGATTTGTAGCCATTAAATTCTGTCACGCTGTAATCAAAATCTTTTTATTTTATTTAAGGTATATATTGTTAAAGTTGTTATAAGGGATAGTCCATTACCTGTAAAAGAAAATCATGTTATTATTTTGTATTAACAAGATTTAATTTATTCGTATGCACTGTTTTTGCCTTTCCCTTATAGTCTATGATAACATTATTATTTTTATTGACTTTAATAATGTCAAAAGGACCTTGATAATGATTTTTTTCAAGTTTCCCTGGTTTTGGTTCTTTGATTAACCATACTTTATCTCCCAGTTTAAATTTTATTGGATTAATAAATTCATCATAATATAATTTTGATTTTTCTTTTGACATTATTAATTTTTGTCTTGATATTGAGGCAATTTCTCTCATACTATTAATCAGTTTTTCTAAATACCCATTATAAGTTGGTAATAATTCAGATTTTTTGACTGGTTCGCTAGATGGAATTCTAGCAGGGCAGGCAAAAACTAGTTCATATAGTGTGAATTGATGGCTACTATGTACATTAGTATTATAATGAAATTGTGCAAAATCTAATAGTTCATCCCATTCATATTTTTTTTGTAGAAAAGTTCTTTAAATATTCACACAGCGGGTGGTGTGCTCTTTCTAATGAACCATTAGATTGCGGAGAGAAAGCTGTAGTTTCAATTTTATCAAATTTACATCTTTTAGCTATCTGTTTCATTATTTTACTCGTGAAATTTGCCCCTCTATCGGTTAGTACTATCTTTGGACATCCAAATATACATATAAATCTTTTTATAAAAGTATCTGAAACCGATTCTGTTGTTTGATCTTTTAAACACACTAAGATTACAAATTTTGATAATTGATCCTGTATAAATAAAATATATTTATTATTATTTTTAGTAATGTTAAATGGTCCTACAATATCCATCGCGATTTTATCGAATGTTTTCCCCGGTGTGTCTGTAATAATCATTGGTTGTTTAGTCTTTTTCCGTTTTAATTTATTTCTTTGACAATCTTCACACTTTTTAATTCTATTTTGAATGTCTGATTTTAAGTTTTCCAAAAAATATTTTTCCTTAAGTCTATTGTACGTTCTATTTACACCTGAATGCCCTCCTATCGTAGAGGAGTGACACATGTCGAAAATTCTATCCCTGTCTTCAATTTTTACGTATTCAATATTATTTAAACATACTATTACTTTTATATTTGTATTACTAAATTTTTCTCTTAATATTTCCTCTATTTCTAACCAACTTATATTTAAAATTTCTATATCCTTAGAAATACTATAAATACATGTATTCTTAGTAACTAATAATTCTTTTAATTGATTAAATAATTTCGCTACATTTTCTTTTATTAATTGACATAATACGGACGTATCTATGTATAACATGAATAGTTTTTTATTCTGTATATTTATTATATCTATATTATCTTTTGTAAGTGATAGTTTTGGCTTTATGTTTTTACTTTTGATTAATAATTCAGTATTTTTATCTAATGATTTTCCTTTTAAATTTATTAAATGGACAATGTTATCGTTTCTAAATTGTATAGAATTTTTAGAATAAATGATATTATTAATTTCCGGCGTATTTTCTTTGTTTTCCTCAATTTTCCGTTCTTTTTTACCCGTAGTCATTTTTTTGTCATTATTTTTCCTAGGTCTGCCCCTTTTTCCCTTAATTTTCTGTCTATCTTCATTCATTACTTTGATTTTATCATCATTACTAAGAATTCTCGGTTATTCGTTATTTTTATTTAATATTTTCTTATTTGTGGTAATAACGAATATCTCTACTGGATTTCTAGATAGAGCATCTGCATTTGCGTTCTGTTTTCCTGGTTTGTATACAATGTCAAATTCATAATCTGACAGTTTTAGTCTCCATTTTTGGACTCTTGTATTATTATCAGCTGATTTTAACCATAATAGAGGTTTTTGGTCCGTAACTATTGTAAACTTATTACCATAAACATAATTTTTAAATGTTTTTATTGCAAACATTATGGCTAACGCTTCTTTTTCATATGTATGATATTTAGTTTCGGCCTTATGCAAACTTCGTGATGCGTAAGCTACCGCTGGGTCTTTGCCGATTTCGCCTTGCGATAAAACTGCACCTAAAGCAAAATTTGAAAGTAGCCGTTGTAATGATGAATGGCTCGTCAAAACGTGGATATTCTAAAATTGGTGCTGTACATATAATAATTCTTTAATTTCCTCAAAAGCTTTTTGTTGGTCTTTTTCCCAATGAAACTTCACGTCCTTTTCTAGTAATATATTTAAGGGTTTTGTTACTTTTGCGTAATGTTTTATAAATCTTCTATAGTAACCTGAAAGTCCTAGAAATTCTCTAATGTTTTTAACATTTTTAGGCGTAGGGAATTTTTTTACTGCTTCTACTTTCTTTGGATCAGGTTTTATTCCGTATTCACTTATAATATGACCTAAATAACATACTTCTTTTTTAGGAATTCACATTTTTCCGGTTCTAATGTTAAGTTTGCTTCCCGTAATTTTTGTGCTACTGTATTAAATCTTTCGTTTGCCTCTGTCATAGTTTCGCCAAAAATGATTATATCGTCGATGAATACAAAGCATATTTTACCGATTAAATCGCCTAAAACTGTATTTAGAACTCTTTGAAATGTACGCAGAAATTTCTTAATCCGAAATGCAATACGCGAAATTCAAAGCGTCTCAAAGAATTTATGCTAAATGCAGTTTTATGTATATCGCTTGGTTTCATAGGAATTTGGTGAAACCCCGATTTTAAATCAATAACATTATAGAATTTAGTTTTTCCTAATTGATCGAATATTTCTGTAATATTTGGGAGTAAATATGGATCTGGAACTGTTTTTTTGTTAAGTTTTCTATAACCTATTACTAAACGCCACCGGTTTTTTCCGTCTGCTGTTTTTTGCTACAATCCATGCTGGAGCATTAAAAGCACTTTTGTGAGTTTCTAACTAGGTCATTTGTTATTAATTTTTGAGTTTCTTCTATCGCGATTTCTTTTAATTTATGGGGTAAAGGAAATTGCTTTACGTATACGGGTTTATCATCTGTTAAATTTATTTCATGTTGTTCTACATTACATGATCCTAAACTATCTCCCTCTAGCCAAAATATATCCTTATTTTTCAATACTAGATCTTTAATCATTGTTTTACTATTTTCAGGAAAGTTTTCGTAACATATTTTTTCTAATAATCTTTCTTCTCTATTATATTCTTTTAAATCTTGCATTGAATCATTTTTTCTTATAAAATGTATTGATCCCAAATTTAAAATTTCATTTTCGTCTATATTAAAGTCTTTTGTTATTTGAAAACCTTCAGGTAAATGGTCTATTCAGGTAAATTGCCTATTCATAATATAAAGTTATATTCTTTTCTCATTTCCATAGAGTTTATTATATTCTTCTAAATATACTTCAATCTTTTTATTCATTATTGTCAAAAATTGTTTATAATCTGTTGATCCGATTTCCTCAAAATCGATTGTTTGGTCATTATTTTCAAAAGCAATATTAATATTATTTATTAATGACTTAATATTATTTTCGTTATTTTCCAAAGTTTTCTCATAATGTAAATCATTTATATTTTCTTGTAGAATTTCATTTAACATTTTTGTTTGTAAATCCTTTCCTTCTGCCTCTAATATTGGAATCGTATTTAAAATTTTTGTAACGTCACCATAAAATGTTATTTCTGAATTTATATTTACTTCATTTGTATTGATTAACTCAGGTTCATAAGATATTAAACAAGATGATTTCTCCATTTCATCCTCAATTTGAAAATTTTCAGTTTTTTCGTTTATCTGTACTATTTGTTCACAATTCCTATGAATTACGGGTGTTGAATTTCGTTTTTCATTCGTATCTTCCAACATTTTCTTTAAAAATTCCTTTTGTTCTATCGTTACTCTTGATATAATTTCTTTATCCGTTTTTTGTAGTTTTTCAGTTACTATATTAAGATTATGATTTAGTTTATGGGCTGGTTTTAGCTTGATTTTATTATTATTTATTTGTAAATAACCCTCGTCTAGTCTTAATTTTTGTTCAGTAAGAATTTTAATTCCTAAAATTCCGTCGTAGGGTAGACAAAAATTTTCTGGTGCAACATGAAAATCAATATTTAGTCCATTGATTTTCATTTTTATTACTCCTAATGTCTCAATAGTTTTATCTGTGATACCGGATAAACGAATTTTTCTATTTTCTAAAATTATGTTAGAAGGTATCTGATTTCCTTTGATAATATTTAATATTTTATTTGTATAATGATTCTCTATTTCGATATACTGAAGTGTGAGTTTTCCAACTTCAGAAAATACATTTCATCACTCCGTGCGAAAAGTTCGACTTTCGGAGGCTTAGCTCCGTGCGGAAAGTTCAACTTTCGGAGGCTTACCTCCGTGCGGAAAGTAAGTTGAACTTTTCGCACGGAGCTAAGCCTCCGAAAGTCGAACTTACCGCACGGAGTGATGAAAAATAGTATACGTAACTCGTACAGAGAGTAGGCGTCCCTTCACTCATGCTTTTATCGCGCTCGCCTTCGGCTCGCGCGACAAACAGCACTCGTGGTGGGAACGCCTACTTTCCGCACTCGTTACGTAATGCACTATTGTAATCTTGGACGCCGTTATTCTTTCTTGTATTTTTTCCTTTTCAACACTATTTATTTCGTGTTCGTTAAAATCAATTGAGTTCATTTTGTTAACATTTTTACCTTCCGATTTGTTAGCTGCCTGATTTTCCTTCATATTTTCATTAATATCGCTTAAGTTCTTTAAAATTAATAAATCAATGTCCGTATCTTTCCCTTCGTTGCGATTTATATTTGCAATATTATCGCCATTAAATGCACTTACTTTAATAGCTGCGTTATTTTCGAGTGGTTTTTTGTTAATCCTTCTAGTCCACTCATTTCCAGAAGAATTTGTTAGTTTCTCGATTTTTGTTGATTAAATACTGATCGCGAAGTACATTCCTCAGTTGTGTGATTCGTGTTCTTACAAATCTTACAAAATTTATCTAATTTATTTTATAGCGATTTTATTTCATGGCAATTGTCTATTTGATGTCCGTCTTTCTTGCAATAAGAGCATTTACTTTCAACGTATACCTGGTGAATTTACAATATTCGCATTTTATACTTTGTGTATTAAAGTTTCCTCGATAATTACTATTTGAGTTATTTGAGAACTGATGACTATTTTGATGATTTGTTCGTAAAAATCGGTTTCTATTTCTATCTCGATGTTCATAGGCTTTATTTGAAGGGTTGTAGTTGTTATTCTGGAACGTATTTTGTTGATTATTACTCATTTTCCCACAAGTTTTCGCTGAATGTCTTGGCGTGTTGCAAAATTGACAAATTTCTCTATTATGAAAGTTTTGTTGTCTGTTTTGCATCATTAAAACTTTTACGTTCTCGCAATCCGCGGTTTCGTCATCTTCATCCGCACATATCGCACACCATATCGTTCTTTTGTTTATCGTGCAGTATTTCATTAAATGCCTGAGGTTGTTGCACCTCTTATACAATGATGACAGGAAATTTTTAGCCGTGTGTGACGCGCTGCCACAGACGTCGTATGCTTCCGTAATTCTTACCGAATTATTGCACGGAAGCGGATCGTGTCCTCTTTCCTTACATTTCCAACACAGTTCGTATTCTGTAATAGTAGGACATTGTGTAACCTCGTGCCCCATTTTTTGGCAGTATTGACAATGATTACTCGACATCTTATTTAACTTACACGCCTCTATTGAATGGCCTTCCGTACTACAGAATTTGCAAATTAATTTTATTACATGCTTAGCTGTTCTGTAATGATATGTTACATGCTCCTTACTTTTACAATAGACACATGAAGCTTTCATGCAAAATAATGTTTCGTGATTTATTTTCCTACATAATTGGCAAAAAACTTGTTTAATTTTGTTTGGAATTGGAGTTTCGAGATTAAACAATATGCTCGTAGTATCATTCCTTGAGCTATTTTGCTTTTTTAAGTTTGATTCTATTTTAATTGCTTTTTGTATTGCATTATCCATGTCTTGGTGTTCTCCGAGTTCGATTCTAATTTCTTGTTTTAATCCTTTTTTAAAACTACTGAGTATGTCGATTTTTAATCCAGTTTTATATTCTGTTAATATTTCTCCTGTTACATTTGGTTCTAATTTTTTTAGTTCTATTATTTGTGTACCCAATACTCGTAATTTGTTTGCAAAACATAATACATCTTCATCTGATTTTTGAATTTGTTGTGTTAGTTTTCCGTATAATGAATGTATATTATCCGTTGATGGATATATTTTACGTATTGTTTGAATAAAAGTTTCAATACTTTCAATTTCTACATTTGCTAATGCTTTATAAATTTCTCCTTTGAGCTTTATTTTGAGGATCTGTACTGGTTGGATTTGTCATTATTCGATATTATTCTTTTTGCTTGTTTTAATTTTTCTATATATTCCTCGAGTTGGATATTTTTCCCGTCAAAATCCGGTACCAATTTTGCAACTTCTTTAAGTGGTAATTTTAATGTTTGGTTTGCCATTTCTGGTTCGAGATTTATTAAATCTTCGTTTATTTGAATTTCTGGCTGTCCGTTATTACTTGTATTATTATTTCTAGCTAAAATCAAACTGTTCATTAAAAAATCCTTCTATATCTGTGTAGACGTGTTGCCTTCCATTTTCTACATATTTTGATTCTTCAAAAAATGCTGGGCTCTGGCTTGGTGTATTCGGTGTATGAAAATTTGTTGGTAATAATATATCCTGTTTTATTTCCGGAATTAAAAGATTATTTATATTTTTTCCAGGTATATCTTGTTCTTGTGTGGGATTCTGATTTTTGTTTAAATTAATTGAAGTTTGTGCATTTATTTCGTTAGGGTCTATTTTTGAAGTTGATGGAATTGAAACTATTTCCGTATTTTCCTTTGTTTTTGAGTCCAGTGGTATGTTAACGTAGATATCTGATGAAGTTTTATTTAATTGTGTATTTGAAGGTGATCTTGGTACTTTTGGTCTTCTTTCAAAAATGTTCGTTTGTTTATTTATATCGTCTACTTGCTTTTTTAGTTCTGGTTTGCGTTGTGTCGTCTGTTTGGTTGTAATCCCTTTGTTTCCCTTATTTCCTATGTCTTTCTGATATGACATGACATATTACTCTCTTGCTTATGATATACTTAATATTTCTTTTAAAATACGATTTTATTATTAGTTCAACTATTTTTTCTGTATATATTTTGTAATTATTTATTTCACGATATAATTTATTTATTTATTTATCACTTTTATAAATCTTTTCCGTTTGCTTAGTTTTTTTAGTGTATGTTTTATCTTTTATTGTTTAAAATGTGATGTTTATTTATGCAATTATTATTTAATTAATCAATTTGTTTAATATTATTATTCGCTTTCTTGAGCTGCGTTGATCGTTATTTTATGTTTATTTTTCGCGTGATGTATTTTCGATTTATGTGATCATTATTCTTAATTTTTGTAATTATAATTTTTTATTATGATATTTTGTTTCTATATTGTAGTATTTTCTTTTGGTTTTACTTTTATATCTTTTTATTATGGATTTTTTTTTTCAATTTCTTATTTGTATTAGACTGCTATTATTTTTCGCGTAATATATCTTGATTTCACTATGTAAATTTCTTTTCACTTGCTGTTTCAGCTATAATTTGTTATATAATTTGTTGTTAATAACTCGACGAGCCGTACATGCTTATCTTCCGAAGTTTGGGCGATTCATGCTGCAATGGTCCCCCCAACTTCTTACTGCAAAACAAGAAGCTCGGACTTATTCTATGTTAGTTGTATTTACATAAGAATATTTTCCTCGTCTTTCAAGAGTTTATTTGAAAACGTTTATATTTTGATTAAACTGATTTCGCTCGATTTGTACCAGAACGACTGTTACGTTTCGGAAAATAGTTATTTTATTCTTTTATTTCAAATAATCTAGTGAACTATAAAATGTTCGATTTGTACCGGAACCACTGTTACGTTCCGAAAAACAGTTATTTTTATTCTTTTATTTTAAACAGTCTAGTGAACTAATGTTCGATTCATACCGGAACCAATGTTAAGTCTTGAAAGTTCGAGAATATTTACTCTTATATTTATTGAATTTACTATGGTTATATTTGAATGATATATATATATATATATATATATATATATATATATATATATTTATATATTTATATATATATATATATATATATATATATATATATATATATATATATATATATATATATATATATATATATATACAGCGTGTCCAAAAAGTCTGGAAACACCCAAATAATTTCTCAGCTGAATTACTATTGGAAAATGTTAAGGTCGCCTTTGTAGTAATTTTTTACGAGGAATCCAATGGTGACCTTGGATTCGACCTCGGACCTCATTTTTGAGGTTATTTCAAGGTCAACCTCATTTTTTTAAATGGTAACCCCTATTTTTTATAGCGGAATCTGAAAGAGCGGAAAATTTTACGTCCGGATATGTATTAAGGTATGAGGTTGAGGTTACCTCCAGAGGTCAAATTGAGGTCAAAGTATGATTTCTTAAAAATTTCGCGAGTTCAGTGGTAAAACAAAACAAACAAAGGTAAGGTTTGGTAAGTTCGAACGAAGACTTGAAGGTGACCTCTGATTCGACCTTGAACCTCATTTTGAGCCTCATTTTTGAGGTTATTTCGAGGTCAACCTCATTTTTTTAAATGGTAACCCCTATTTTTTAGCGGAATCGGAAAGAGTGTGAAACTTTACGTCCAAACATGTACTCAGAACATAGTTCAAGAAGGACCTTGACGTTCATTTGAAGGTCATTTAAACTTAATGACGGTCTGATCTTGTGTAAACTTTTTATCACACTGAGCGAGGTTAATTCTTTAGTAGTTTTCAACGAGAAATCTAATGGTGACCTTGACATTGTCCTTAAAAATCATGTCAAGTTCAATTTTTTTACATTTAGCGTTACCCAGGAACAACGACGTGGACGTAGTAAAATCTGTTCCCTTTGGGGTGCTTGATTTACGTGAGTCCCCTTGCCTCTCACGATGGGGTGCTTGATTTACGTGAGTCCCCTTGCCTCTCACGATGGGGCGCTTGATTTACGTGAGTCCCCTTGCCTCTCACGATGGGGTGCTTGATTTACGTGAGTCCCCTTGCTTCTCACGATGGGGCGCTTGATTTACGTGAGTCCCCTTGCCTCTCACATTTGATTTTCTTAAACAGTATAACATCTTATTTCAAGTGCTCGAACTGTTCTCCATTCATTTCTTGACAGTAACCTAATCGATGATAGAAAGCACCAACAGCATTTTCAATCATTTCAGTAGGAATGAGAGCTGATTCATCAATGATCCTTTCACGTAATTCATCTAAGTTTAAGGGTTTTGTTTTGAATACACGATCCTTCAGATAACCCCAATAGAAATAATCTAGAGGCGTTAAATCGGGGGACCTAGCTGGCCATTCAATTGCACCTCTTCGTCCTATCCATCGATTAATGAATACTGTATCTAAGTATGTGCGAACGTTTCGTGCATAATGAGCTGCTGCACCGTCCTGTTGATACCATGTGTTATTAAAGTCCTCTCCAGCTATTTCTCTTATAGCAGGAACAATTTGATTCCGCAACATAGTTTCATACTTTTCTGCATTTAAATTGCCATCAATAAAAAATGGTCCTATAATCCTATTATTTAATATTCCAGCCCAGACATTTAATTTTTGTGGATATTGTGACTTGGCTTCTCTTGCCCAATGAGGGTTTTCAACTGCCCAATATCTACAGTTATGCCTATTTACGCTTGAGTCAAGTTGAAATGTAGCTTCATCTGAGAAGACTATATTTGATGGAAAATTTGGATTTTGTACGATGCGTGCCATCATATCATCACAGAATTCAACGCGACGATCGAAATCATCTTCATTTAACTTGTGTATTAGCGTTACTTTAAATGGATGGAACTTCTCTCTCTTTAGTATGTTATGAATAGATGATTTACTTATTTCGTGCACTTGAGCAGCTCTACGAACGGAAGTATGCGGATCTTCGGTGAATGTTAACACAACATCTAAAGATTTCTCTTCGTTACCTGCTGACATTGGTCTGCCTGATCGAGGTAAATCGCTGATAGTGCCGGTATTTTCAAACCTTCTAACAGTTTTTGAACTGTTGAAAATGATAGTGGAGTTCCACCAACCCTAAATGAAGCATTAAAAATATCTCTTACGGCCCTATAAGATCGCTGCATATGTCCCCAACCTCTCATCATGAGAATCGTTATTCTTTCTCTATCAGTGAGTTTGTTCATTTTTATTACTCTTCGTAGTAGACCTTATCCAAAAATACTTTTTGAGTTGAAAATAAAAAGAACTTTTAATTTTCAAAAAATATGTTTGAAAGATGACCAACCCTTTTCTGTGGTGGTTATGGAATGAATAATAGTTTATTGTCACTCTAACCATACGAAAAATAACAAGTAACAATGTTCAATATTTAAACGCTTCAAAAATTTTACAATGAATCAGCTCTCATTCCTACTGAAATGATCAAAAATACTGTTGGTGTTTTCGATCATCGATTAGGTTACTATCAAAAAGTGGATGGAAAATAATTCGAGCACTTGAAATAAGATGTTAGACTGTTTAAAAAAATTAAAAAGTTTACACAAGATCAGACCGTCATTAAGTTTAAATGACCTTCAAATGAACGTCAAGGTCCTTCTTGAACTATGTTCTGAGTACATGTTTGGACGTAAAGTTTCACACTCTTTCCGATTCCGCTAAAAAATAGGGGTTACCATTTAAAAAATGAGGTTGACCTCGAAATAACCTCAAAAATGAGGCTCAAAATGAGGTTCAAGGTCGAATCAGAGGTCACCTTCAAGTCTTCGTTCGAACTTACCAAACCTTACCTTTGTTTGTTTTGTTTTACCACTGAACTCGCGAAATTTTTAAGAAATCATACTTTGACCTCAATTTGACCTCTGGAGGTAACCTCAACCTCATACCTTAATACATATCCGGACGTAAAATTTTCCGCTCTTTCAGATTCCGCTATAAAAAATAGGGGTTACCATTTAAAAAAATGAGGTTGACCTTGAAATAACCTCAAAAATGAGGTCGAAGGTCGAATCCAAGGTCACCATTGGATTCCACGTAAAAAATTACTACAAAGGCGACCTTAACATTTTCCAATAGTAATTCAGCTGAGAAATTATTTGGGTGTTTCCAGACTTTTTGGACACGCTGTGTATATATATATATATATATATATATATATATATATATATTCAATTAATATTTAGTTTATATTACCTTTATTCTGGGCGTAGGCTCTCGTAAGTAATAAACAGCTGATTAGTTAGATGCACTATTTATTGAGTGATATAAGTTTTATAAATAAGACTATGCGATTTACAACTTATTAATTTTGTTAAACAATATATAATACCGATAACGTATCAAATTGATATAATTGCTTTACTATTATTAGCTCGTATTGGCCTGTACAAAAATAATCGTTTCTCCTATTGTCAATTGGAAGGTACGGAGCTCGCGATCTTTGCGCGAATAACTGACGTGTGTGGTGAAAGTCGCCGTTTTTATTAAGCGAGTAAATTAGGTTAAAGATGATTTTGACGCTGGATCAAAATCATCTTTTTAAACAAATTTAGTAAACATTTTGGCGTTCAATTTCAAAGTTGAGAAATGCTGAGTGCACAAAATTACGACACGCGTATGCCTTCGCGAAGTTGGTGGCTCGCTACGTCACGCGGTTGCGTTGTCGAAATGCTGTATCGTTTAAATTCGTAAATACATCATTTTATATGTCAGGAAATTACTGATGAGAATATGAATATAGATTTTAATTTTAGAGATACGTCACAGACGTAACAAGATAATTCATTATATACTATTATAAAAATTACAAACCATTACCTCTATTGAAATATTCATCAAAGTTTTCTTCATTCCTAATTTCATTGTAAAGTCAAGCAAAACATCTTGATGATTTTTCAACAACAAAGCAATTGTATCTGGACTAAGATCTAGAAATTGCTCATTCGTATAACCCATTGCTGCAAAAATGTTTTTAATCTCTTAAGGAAAAGCCTTACCTAACTGCAGATTTCTGAACTTGATTTTTCAAATTTCTCAACCAATTTTCATATTATCAAAATTATTAAAGCACACGCACAATCTATATAATTCAAAAAATGTGCGTCAACTTCAGTATAAGCAAAAATATGTAAATTGAGATAGATATTTGAAAAATCAATAAATGTCGGTAATCATGTGCAGACTATACAAGTAAGGCATCCCCTTATGCGGTTCTAATTATTTCAAGCTATAGCATGAAAACGGGTAGAGTAATATATATATTATAACGTTGCGTATTTTCCACCCCCTCAACAACATTATTGCTCGCCCTGAGGGCTTTTAATTCGCGATAGAATTTCACGAACCGCTCCCAACTCCCACAAAAACCCTAACTCTCGGTACGGTAACGTGCGAGCGCGGTCAAAATTTAGTTTTGGGTGGGGCGCCAGACCACGGCGACGACGCGTTACCTCCGTCTCCTCTGCCTGGCTATAAACTCTTCCTCCTCTCTGGGCATGGGCGGCGTTGCGACGGTCTGGGGCGGCCGATACCCTCGGTGACTACGGAAAAAATACGCGAACGGGACAGCAGCGCGTGTAATTATTTGTGCCACGAATAGTTACTCACGTACGCACAGGACACACAGAAAAGATGAACACCACAAATACAATAAAGGAAAACTCCAACCGCAATTAGTAATAATTCATTTAATGGTCTTATAAACTCGTCTCTCATTCGGCACGCTCACATTCGGCGCACAGTGCTAATTACCGTGTGCGTCGTTTGCGACCGCGCGAACAGGTGGCTCGGCGTTCATCACGCCTCGTCTCGACCCGTCTCTCTCTCTCAGTTGCTGCTCTTCGCCGTCGGTGCTGACTCCAGGGCGGTGCGAGTGCTGTATGTTGTTGTCTTCTGCTCGCGCCTCGTGAGTGTGTTGGTGTACCTCGACAAAGTGAAAACCCCGAGATTAGCTATGTGTACAACCGTGTACACATAGCTCAGTGTCGAGGTATCGCGTGTCACCCTCCGCCACATTTCGCGTTCAATCAGCTAATCGCGTTTTTACTTTCCCCACGGAGGTGCAGAAAACGCACATCGTTACAATATAAACCATACCATGTTTGCGAATATTATTAGAATACTATATAAATTCATGTTAAAATACGAAATCAAAATTCTATAAATATTACTCAACTGTTTCTAGACGTCTTTACCAGTTAGCTAATAAGTCCAGAACCCGTGCAGAATTTTTTATGTATTTAAATTTATTATATTTAACTTTAAAAATAATATGAAAGTTATTTAAATATACTTGCCTTGAAAAATCGGCAACAGTTGCGAAAAATCTCCTTTCAAAAACTCCTCCATGGCAGTTTTCAAATCACAGTCACAAAAGTATAAAATACAAGCGAAAGCGCGGGGTATCAGTTACGCACTGGAAGGAGCACTGGTTTCCCGCCTTACCGTGGAGAGCCCATGCGCCGCGCTGGTGCTTATGTTGCGCGAAAGCAGGCAGCATATGTTCCAAACCGAGCGGGTAGCAGCTGTCCTTCGAATGGAGCGGCTGGTGTCCGCTAGTGGATAGCCGGTGCGCTATCCTTTTTCAGTGTAAGCTGCGTGGCTCTCTCTATGCTCTCGACAGGAAGCGGCGATCACTATACGAGGGCTGCTAGCACATGCTGCGGTCCACAACGGAGTGGCCGAGCATCGCACGCCGACGAACGATCGAGCCCCTTAAGTCTGTTACGACCCGAGTTGGTCTTTTAGAGTAGAAAGGCACTTCTACAACGGGCGCCAGGTTGACCTAAATTGTGATGTGGGATCGTTTGTTTGTAAAGCGCTGAAGCGCAAGAAGACGCGGGAAATTCGAAATAAAATACTAGCCAGCAATAAAGTTAACTTCACTGTTTATTTATTTATTTACTGGACAAAGTTCTTTTGGCTCGAACAATTTATCGACGACGCGTGACTCTAAGACTCTGTTCAATCTGAGCGGGAGATGGAGCCCTTGGGCGCAACATACACAAGTGCAGCAGAGAACCAAAATGGCAGCGACCCAAGGTTCCGGAGCTACGAAGCGTCTCATGTGCTTGGTAGCGACTGACTCCATGCCGGCGTTGTGGCCCATTTTATATCCTGGGTCGTGGGTGGAGCTTCGGGATGGTAGCGGGAGGCAGCATGGTGTAGAGGCTGTAGGGCGCCAGGTTGCCCCAGGAGCCTCCCCCACTCCCAAGCAGGAAGGGTGACGGTGGAGGGGTCTCAGACCCAAAAAATAGGGTCGGGAGTGATGAGCGGCAGGTGACGAATTGCCCCTGCTAGTGATGTGGGATGCTGCTAATCTGTGATTGTCTGCTGATGCCGGCTCAGGCCGTTAGGCCATTGCGCTGCCCTGCGCACTTGTTCTGAGAATTATTATTGTCCTCCCAGCCGGTAAACAATTCTTGGAAGTATTTACCGGTCTCAATCCGTTGACCTGACCTTGTTGTCGTCTGCCGCTCGCCCCCGCGACGGCCCAGGCCGTAGAGCCGTTGCGCTTCATTACGCAATTATTCGAGGAACTGTTGACCCCTCTCGTCGGTTGATGGCCCTTGAGATGACTCTCGCTGTTGACGGTTAATTGTCCTTGGGTGGGTGACTCACAAGTTAACAGTTCGCGGAAGTGTTTACGCGCCCGTCCGTTGGAATGACCTTATTGTCGTCTGTCGCTCGCCTCGAGGTCATCCTTGTTGTTGCCTGCCGCTTGCCTTAAAGGTCACTCGTGTTGTCCCCTCTCGATTGCCCTTGAGGTGACTTCATGCAACAGAGCTTTATCCTACCCGAGCGAGCTTTTCTAATTAATTATTATTACGGGCGCCGTTATTGAATTGTTAATTATTATTCCTCACGTAATTGTCGGATCATTAATTAGTCGCTAATCATTAAATTATCGTGATAGTTTAACGCGCCTGCTTCGTCATTAATAGTTAAATTACCATAGCGCAATTATAATAGCAATAATTTCGTTATTGCTTGTTTTATTAATAATTCCTATTCGGGTCATTATTTATTATTCGGTTAATTAACTAATGTCTGATTCTATTGTTTAAAATCCTTGTTCGAGATTATTGTTTTATCGGAATACGTTTATTATTTAGTTCGTTTTAATATTTGAATTCCGAATTATTACTGTAGAATGACCCTAAATATCGTGCTATTCATTCACGCGAACGCAGTTCATCACAAGTCCTTGCACACGGGCGCCACCACGCATTCTTGTTCGTATACTATGCTCTCTCTCTCTATCTCTCTCGCTCGCCCGTGACAATATGGTGTTATGAACTGCGTTTGCGTAGACGAGTCGTGCGACATGTAAAGGCAATTCTACAATGGAACCTTGATATCTGATAAAATTTAAATAAAATAATATATTAAATAATAATAATTGAATGCGTTCCCATAACAATCTTGGTCTAAAACTCTAATGGTAAAATCTATAAATTAATTAATTTAACCTAGTTGTAAACAATAATTCGAATAAGAATCAATGATAAACACGCGATAATAAATTTATTAACTAATTACCATTAACGATTAATAATTGCGACCGTATAATTTAATTTAAACAATAGCAAGGTTAACGCGTTAATGAACAATTGAGATTGACAATAAAACCAAATAACAGTAGCAATCTGCGATTAAGTTAATAACTATTGCGATAATGAATAATAATTACGTCGTCAATACTCAAGATGAACCGTAATAATAATAATAGTTAGGGAAAAGCTCGCTCAGGTAGGGTAAAGCTCTATTTATAGGAGGACAGCCAGCACGACGACAATCAACGGTCAATTAGTTCTGGAAATCCATTAGCAAGCGCAACGACAATCTATGGTCAACCAGTTCCCGAAATCCATTAGCCAACGGCCAGCAGAGCACAAACAATTCTGAGAAGTGCCTACCCGACGAGAAGGAATGCAGGAGCGAAAACAAGTCCGAGAACAGTACAGCAGTCAGCAGGGCGACAAACAATTCCCGGAACTACTACGACACGGAACGCAACGGTCGGCATCGGAACAACCAATCACGAACCAGCGGCGCCCCACACCACTGGAGGGGGCCGGCCCGTCACTCACTACTCAGCGCTCTCGACCCTACTTTCGGGTCTGACGCCCTTCCACCGCCACTTTCTCCGCTCTCTCTCTCTCTCTCCTTCAGAGTGGGGGGGAGGCCTCCGAGGCAACTTGGCGTCCTACAGTCTCTACACCATACTATCCCCACTACCAACCTCGGGCTACTGCGTCACAGAGCGCAACGGTCTACAGAGGAGAACCAATCGGGATTTTCGGCCAGGATCTGGGCATCTACATGTGTTCCCCCACCACGAAGCTCGCTCGTGATTGAGAGAAGAGAGGGAAGCACTTGGCCCTTCTAGGCACCTATGGGCCTCGGAACCGACTTCAGCTTTCCGCCACCAAAGGAACTGGCTCCTCCCATACCCTCTCGTCAATGGTTCGAGGTCCGCGTCAGGGATATAAAAAAAGAGCCCCAGGCCGCCAGAGTCAGTCGCTACCGAGCACATGAGACGCTTTGTAGCTGAGACCTGGGTTATCGCTAACTAATCTGGTCCTTGTCACCGTGTACGTTGCGATCCAAGCCAATTAATCTGGTCTTTGTTACCGTGTACGTTGCGCCCAAAAGCTCTAAATCGGTTGCCAACTAGTCTGGTCTTTGTTACCGTGTACGTTGCACCGTTGAGCTTTTAGTCGGAAGTTATCAAGCGCTCTAAGCTTTGTAACAATATCGCATCAGTGCGCGTAATCCGGCTCTATTTTATTGCCAGATTGAGTTTATATAGAATCACGAACACGTTAACGAACTATTGTGAATTGTTAAAGTCATTAATTCAAGTTATAATTTATTTCAATAAATTACATCATTAACTTTAATATTCTCGTGAGTATTTATTTCAAACTACCCGCAACTCTATGCGCTTAATTGAGTAACGTTCCCAAATTCTAATTGGTCAACCCGGCGACCATTGCAGAAGCGCCTTTCTGCTCTGAGACCCCGACTCGGGTCATAACAATGGAGTGGCTGCGCGCAAACCGTTGTTTACTTGTGCGCCAGCTCCCGGTGTCTCTCCACCAGATAAGTGTAGGACGATTTCCGAAGATTGAAGATTTCTGAAGATCTAACGACGAAGGAGAGGCGGCAGAAGTCTTCCTGAGGTAAACGGAATCCCCGACAGATGGTCTGCCCCCTTCCACTAGCGAGCTCGGAAGGCTAATAAGAGAGGTTAGGTTACTCTTATCTTCACCTGCAAGAGTGCACTCATATTCAGGTGAGATCAGTGGCCTTGTCTTGCTTTTTGATGCTCTGTCACTTACAGCTGCCCTTTTGTTGTTACAAGACTCAAGTAGACGGACAGGAGATGGTACATGGACAGCAGTAATATCCATCCACAGGCGTTGCTGTCCACAGGCAACCAAGTCTCTGTATTGCCACTTCGATTTCGCTTCTCTATCTGGTGTATAATGCTGCCATAGAAAGTAAAAACACCTATAAGTCCATTCATTTTAGTTTAAAGAAAATGAACAAAACGTGTCGTGTTCCGAAACAGCAAGAATGGACTTATAGGTGTTTTTACTTTGTACGACAGTAGCTGTACTATACTGCCGTACAAAGCAAAAACACCTATAAGTCGATTCTTTTTTTTTTTTTTTTTGGAGACAATGAACAAAACGTGTCATGTTCCGAAACAGCAAGAATGGACTTATAGGTGTTTTTGCTTTGTACAGCAGACTGTAGGTGCTAAATTTCCTTGCCTTATTTGCAGGTGTGTGCGACAAGGAGTCTGAGGTTGCGGCGACGACTAGGCCCACTATGTATCTGGATTGCTCGTAGATGGCCTCCACCTCTTCTCACACTAAGTTTCTCATTCCTCGGTTCAGCACCGCTCATCTTTGTTCTCCTTTCTACCTTTCTACTAATTAAGTGTTTATTCTTGCAGATTGCTGTAACTTCCAGGCTGGCGCCTCCATACATCAAGGAGAGATTAAGAAGAGAGTGTGCCTAGCACATGCCAATCTGCAGGGCGATAGTATGTTCCAGGGCTGGCAAGAGCTACGTCTTCTTCCTCTGGATTAGGGTACGAGTGCAGCACGAAGAGCTCGCAATGCTCTTTTACAAATGTGTTGTCTTTGTTTTGAAGTTAATATAAAGGTAAAGGGTTAGAATACGGTTTTGAATGGGTCGCTTGGATCTCTCTTCTATTAAGTATTTCTCTGTCAAACTTCTTTAAGTTTTTCTATTCTGAATATTTAGCCAGAAGAAAGTCCTTAGCAGTCGATGCTGCGGTTTTTCTCTAGTAACTAGTTATTTAATTGTACAACAATGCTCAAAAGTGAGTGTTACAACCCATGTCAGTATATAAAATTCAAAGGAAATCATAATATTATTTTAGTTATATAAATATTCGGATAAGTAACAAACTTTTATTGTAAGATAAATAATGTTATTAGTATAATAATATATAAGTATTGTTACTTTGTGAAATCTTTTTTTTATTTTTACAGAGTATCAGAACGTAAGGATTATTGACATAGATCTTGATTAAATAGTTTGTAGCATAGGAGAGTCCATTAACAAATACATAAATTGCATAATATATTATTGCACAAGTCTGCAATAAATTAAAACACGGAAATAGTAAGATGCAAGATCAAAAGTATTTGTATTTTTGAAATGAAAAAATGCAGATTTTTAGTGTAATAACAGTGTAGATATCAAAGTTTGCAATAATAATTTTTGGTGGAACTTTTTTAAAACATTGTACTTCCTGGTTCAGAAATATTTCTGCTGCTGGAAGAAGACTTTAACTATTATAAGAATGTAAAAAAATTTATGTGGAGTATTTCTGATAGCTGATTATGACAATTACAATAACGATATCCAATTATTAAAACCCGGAAATAGTAAGATGTAAGATTTTTTCAGATTATGAGAAGTGCATGATGCTCATGTATTTTATATATACAAAAAAAGTATATTAATATTTTGAATTACGTTTCTTCTTTCAGACTCAGGCTTCAGTCTGTCTTGCTTTCTCATAGACGAAGCTTTGTGACACTGAAAAAAAAAGTTTTCAAGATAACGTGTTAGAAAGATGTTTTGGGTTATTTGGAGCCAAATATGGCCGAATCCATCTCAAATTAGGTGATTCGCATATACCTATGTCACATATTATTTTGAAATTGAAATATTTATGTTCTCCAAAAATTATTTGACACGTATTTTTTAATTTCTTTGTTTCATCAAAATTTCATGCGTTCAACGATGCCGAAAAATTCCGAGAAAATTCTTAATAAGAAAAAAATTTTTTTCAATGTAATTTTCAAACTTCTACTGATTCACTAGTTTTTTAAGCTTTTAAGGGGGTACTACAGTTGACATTTTTTTGTGATTCACCTAAAAAATATAAATTTTGATCGGTAATAATTTTTTTTTTTATACATTATACTAATATAGTTAATTTTTTATGAAATAGGCCCTACCAGAGGTCTGTAAACACCGCTTTGATCCAAAGATATTGAGATTTCGAAATTTGTATCCTGCATAACATACAGGCTGAACCATTTGATATTTTTTAATGGGATATGGGCCAAAATCTTTGATTTTTATATCCTTTGACTGAAGCTATTCGCATCCCTTCATTTTTCCAGTTAATATTTTTAAAGTCAAAAATTTGATTTAAAATTCACGATTTGAAAGGAATTATTAAAAAAAAACCGCTGCCAATTATTGGCAAGATGCTTCCTCAAATTAATTTATCGATTCCATTTTTTAAATTTAAAATACAAAAGTAAATTTTTCACAAAAAAACTTTATTAATAAATAAAACTGTTTTCTTTGTTGTTCTTTGTTGTCTGTTAAACAATTTGACTTAATAAAAAAATATCTTTTTTGTTTTTTCATTTACGTATCTGCCAAATTTTAAAATGATTCTTCTTGCGTTTGATAATCAGAATTTTGTTTCTACTTACGTTTAGAAAATATTTTGGCGCTTCTGTCGCTTCATTAGGTAATATTTAAAAACGTGTCTCTTAACTTACGTTGTAACTCGTGCTATGCATAACTTACGTTGTTTAGTAAATTATTTAAAGTTCTTCGTAAGTTGTTATAATTTAATAACTACAATCTATTCAATATAATTTTTACAACTTGATTACATTTTTGCAATGAATATCATCCAAAAATCTTAAATTTTTTTTTCTTTTATTTTATTTCACCAAAATTAAATTTACATAGGTAAATCCTATAAAAGTATACGAGATACTTGTACATATGTTGGCACAATACTTACAAAACTAAATACTTAAAACTAAAAAATAAATATAATAATCTTTAATTTCGCAGTAACAAATTTCTAATTCATATAAAATGTGTACTCGCACATAACAAATTCATAAAAATTTTAATAATTTGTAACATCGTAATTAGATCTCATGAATTTTTTTAATTTAATTTTAATACTATTCTTATTACTAGATAGAGTTTTTATACTCATTTGGAAGATCATTGAAAGCGTGTATGGCTGCCACATAGCTTCTCTTATCGCTGACAGCTTTGTTCATTGTCGGTAATTGAATTGTTTTGTACCTAGTGTTTCTCGCTGTTTTTATAAATATTTCCTTCAGAGTTTCGTAATGATATAATAAACAAGTATACTTATAGACTTGGTTAATACTTAAAGGATTGTTATCGCCTAGAAAATTTCTATTTATTAATTTAATAATTCTATCCTGTATTCTTTGTACTAGGCGTATAAGGGTTTTACCTGCTGCACCCCAAGCAATTATCCCATAGTTTATGAGACTATGGTAGAAAGCATAGTAAACCATTAGAAGGGTTTTGGTATTCATTTTATTTCTAATTTTAGCAAAAATAAATATGAGATATTTGGTTTTTTTTATGATATGTTGAACATGTACGAGGGTCATTTGATAAGTACCTAGCCTACAAATGAAAACACCAAAATTTTACAAAAAATAAAATTTATTTTTCAATGTAGTCTCCTTTTAGTTGAATACACTTGGTCCAGCGGTGTTCCAATTTTTTTAACCCCGTTGAAAAAAATGTTTTCTCTTGGTTTGCAAAATAGGCCTCCGTGGCGGCGATTATTTCGTTATTTGAGTGGAATCTCTTCCCGGCGAGCGAATTTTTTAGGTTCGCACGGAACCAAATCTGGAGAATACGGTGGATGGGGCAGCAGTTCGTAGCGTAATTCGACCAATTTAGCCGTGGCGAGTGCAGAAGTGTGAGCCGGTGCATTATCGTGGTGGAAAAGCACTTTCTTTTTAGACAAATGGGGCCGTTTTTCTTCTAACACGGCGTCAAATCGGCTCAATAGTTCGGCGTAGTACTGTCCTGTGACCGTTTTGCCCTTCTCCAGATAGTCAATAAAAATCACACCTTGAGAATCCCAGAAAAGAGTGGCCATCACCTTTCCGGCCGACGGGACCGTCTTCGCCTTCTTCGGAGCAGGTTCACCGGGTAAGGTCCACTGTTTTGTCTGCTCCTTGGTCTCTGGAGTGTAGTAGTAAATCCATGTTTCGTCGACGGTCACGTAACGACGCAAAAACTCTTTTGGATTGCGATTAAACAGCTCCAAACACTGCTCTGAACTGGTCACACGGATGCGCTTGTTGTTTGCAGTCAGCAAACGCGGCACCCACCTTGCTGACAGCTTCCTCATGCCTAAAATCTCATGTAGGATATGCCACACGCGTTCTTCTGAGATGCCTACTATCGCAGCTATCTCGTGCACCTTTAATCGGCAGTCTGACAAAACGATATCGTGTATTTTTGTCACGTTCTCCTCCGTAGTGGCTGTTTTCGGAGCACCTGGGCGTGGATCATCAAAAACCGACGTACGACCACGTTGAAACTCGTTATACCAAAATTTAACGGTCGCCATCGAAGGAGAAGCATCCCCATACACTGCATCCAAGCGTTCTTTAATTTCACTGCGCGATTTCCCTTCCAAAAACAAGAATCGAATCACTGACCGATATTGTTCTTTCTCCATTTTTTCAAAAATCAACGGACACATTTGCTTTCACACGCTCTCAAAAATAAACTACAACTCCGATCCGGCTGAAATTTCGTCTGTAACCGTTTACAGGAAGATACTGCACTCTAGTGTATTTCTGGTGCGATAGTGGCACCATCTGGCGGTGAGGCTAGGTACTTGTCAAATGACCCTCGTATATCCCATTTCATATTATAATCAAAATATACACCTAAATATTTAACGCACTCGTCTCGTTTAATTGGTTGATTTTTTGTCTTAATAGATAGATCTTTGGGCACACTGTTACAGTAGAGACCAAAGGTCATATATACAGTTTTATTTACATTCAGTGATAATTTATTACAAGCGAGCCAATCAGCAACATATTCAAGATATTTGTTCATTTCGTCTTGTGCTGACATCCACGTGCTGTCACTTGATATGACAACAGTGTCATCAGCATATGACATTATGGTCTCTTTTGGCATATCTTCCAGTAGATCATTTACATATAGTATAAATAGTAAAGGACCGAAGATAGTTCCTTGCGGAATACCAGTTGTAATTAATTTATAAGGGCTTATGTATTCATTAATTTTAACATTTTGCAATCTATCTGAAAGATAGCTAGTTAATAGCTTTAGAACATTACCTCTTATTTCATATCTATCAAGTTTTTCTAATAAGATTTTATGGTTCACCGTATCAAAAGCCTGTGCCAAATCCAAAAAGGCCGCGATTATTGGTATACTCTTGTCTAGATTAGAATAGATTATGTTTGTGAGATAGCTTAAAGCATCAGTAGTTCCCCTGTTTTTAACAAAACCATATTGCTTATCAGAAATTATGTTACATGCCCTTAAGAAGGCATATAATCGATTATATATAATTTTTTCAAAGATCTTAGCAATGTTTGAAATAAGCGAAATAGGTCTGTAGTTGGAGGCACATAACCTGTCCCCAGCTTTAAATATGGGAACCACTTCTGCAGTTTTTAATACCCGAGGCTATTTGGAATTAACAATGCATAAATTGAAAATATATTTTAAAGGTAGCGATATATAAGTGGAGATCGTTTTTAAGGTCTTACTATTAATGCCATCTACCCCTCCTGTTTTGTCTTTCATTTCACTGATTATTTTATTAACTTCGAGCTGATTTGTAAGATTGATAAAGATTGTTTTTGGATTTGTTCGAGGTAATTTGATATTTGCATTAGTAAGACGTTTAATTTTGTTACTTAAATTTAAACCTACATCACAGAAATATATGTTCATGTAATGAGCTATATCACATTTGTTATCTAATTTTTCATTATTTATTGTGAGGCTATTTATACTATTTACCTCTTTTTTTTTCTTAGATAAGCTAGAGTTTATAAATTTCCATAATTTTTTAGGATTGTCACTACAAGATTCCACTTGATCTTTTTTATGTTTAATTTTAGCATCTTTTATGACCTTATCTAACAATATGACATAGGCCTTGTAGTCACTTTTTAATGTTACATTATCAGTATTGCTTCTCCATAAAGTATACAATGTTTCTTTTGTTTGACAGGATTTCATTATTGCGCTTGTGATCCATTTTTTTCTTGACACTAGACTTTTATTGTACCGTTTTTTGTTATTGAATGTTGAGCTTTATCTGTGTATTCCTGTATTAGTTCAATCAATTTTTCTACAGCAAGTTCAGGATCTTGTATAGACAATATCTCATTCCAGTTAGTACTATTTGCAATATGTATTAGTTTTCTGTAATTTATAGGTTTCAAATTATGAAAGGTATCAGTTAATAATGTAATATTATCTATATTTACGAGTAGTGTGTAATGATCTGTAATAGGTTAATTAATAAATGAAGCTAATGGCTATTACGGGCAATCGATAAAGGATAAGGAAGGTACCTAACTTATCAATCATCGATTTTATTCTTTTTACATGTGTATACTTACACATCTGTAATTATTCTAAGCTATTAGAGTAAAGCAGTCAAGGATATTAATGCACAATTATTTTAATAATTTTAAAGTGCAGTCAAGAATTTTTTAAAGGATGAGGAAAGAAAAGATAAACGTATAGGATGAAAAAATGACAACGAAAAAAATATAACGGCCCAGGTCGGGTTCGAACCGACAACCTTCGATCCCGACCTGGGCCGTTATATTTTTTTCGTTCTCATTTTTTCATCCTATACGTTTACCTTTCCTTTCCTCATCCTTTAAAAAATTCTTGACTGCACTTTAAAATTATTAAAATAATTGTGCATTAATATCCTTGACTGCTTTACTCTAATAGCTTAGAATAATTAGAGATGTGTAAGTATACACATGTAAAAAGAATAAAATCGATGATTGATAAGTTAGGCACCTTCCTTATCCTTTATCGATTGCCCGTAATAGCCATTAGCTTCATTTATTAATGAACATAAAAATATTCGGGCATTCGCTTCAATTGATAAATTAACATTGTCTGCTTTGGCTTAATAACGCAGACGGGGGGGTTTTGGGCAAATAAAAAATTGAGAACGATTAAGAACCGGCTAGGGTCATGATAGAATCGTCATCCCAGTGGCGCAAATGGTAGCGTAGCTGCCCGGTATGCAGAAGGTTGTCGGTTCGATCCCGACCTGGGCCGTTATATTTTTTTCGTTCTCATTTTTTCATCCTATACGTTTATCTTTCCTTTCCTCATCCTTTAAAAAATTCTTGACTGCACTTTAAAATTATTAAAATAATTGTGCATGAATATCTTTGACTGCTTTACTCTAATAGCTTAGAATAATTAGAGATGTGCAAGTATACACATGTAAAAAGAATAAAATCGATGATTGATAAGTTAGGTACCTTCCTTATCCTTTATCGATTGCCCGCAATACCCATTAACTTCATTTATTAATTAACATAAAAATATTCGGGCATTAGCTTCAATTGATAAATTAGATCTGTAATAGGGTTTGTTAGTTTGTAAGATGTAGTCTCAAAAGTGTTAGATTTAATGAATATATTATCAATGCAAGATCCTCTGTTATTATCTCCAGGTCTAGTAATGCCTGTGAAGCATGGAAAATATTCATTTTCTAATAAGTTATTGAGAAATTCTTGATTATTTGTATTATCAGTCGCTTCATTATTCTTAATATTACTATGCAAAATATCTATATTGAAATCACCAGCAAGAATATGATTTTTTGTATTTTTAATCCTATTAATTTTTAGATATTTCTCAAGATTGTAATTAAATTCGGTTTTTGTCATATTATGTCATCTGTACATTGCAGATATTCTTACAAATAAGTTGCTTTCGAGTTTTATTTCAGCGCTTAATATACTTAGCTTACCAATAATTACTATTTCAGTAGCTACAATTAGATTATTTTTTACATACATTACAACGCCATCGTTTTGGTTTATTTTACTTTCATTATAATAAATGTTATATCCTGGTATTTGGTAGTATTGATAATACTCCAAGTTCCAGGTTTCAAAACATATTATGGCACTTGGTTTTGTAATAAGATTTTCAATAAGCATTTCATGTTTAGAAAAGTTTGCATTTAAGCTTCTAATATTTACAGATAATATATGATTGCGGCTATTTTTAATTTTCTTATTAAGACTCTGTGTATCACTTACGCTTATTTCTTTCAAAATAATATTTTCATTATCAAATAGTTCTTGATTTCCGTGATTTGTATCTTTGAAATGAGTTTCTTCATCCATTGTGGTGTGTTGGTGTCGTTTGTCCAGTCTGCTTAGCTACGATGTTCTCGTTTATTAACCTTAGCTTTGACGGTGATAAATTGGACGTCCCCTTTACCGGTGATAAGTTGGAGATCTTCGTTACAATATGTTGGTACTGGTAGTTATCTACTTTACCCATGTGTCTTGGAATAGTGGGTTTGATGATGTAGTCAGTGGCGTCGACTAACTTTTGTATCTTACCTAGCAAAATTTTGCATGCGTGACTATCCGTTGCTATATGTTTCGTATCATAATGTGTTCTATATTTTCTATTTGTATAGTTACAATTTATGCACTTGTTTTCTTTTTCACCATTACACTTACTTGTTTCATGTTTATCTGCGCACTTAAGACACACATGCTCATTTCTGCATTTTGATGTATTATGCCCACATCTTGCACATTTTCTACAAGGAGCAACGTTTAATACGTCATACACTTTACAATTTTGATACCCCACAAAAATTCTATTGTTATTTTCTTTAATAAATTTGTGATGTCACCTGTAACTTCCAAAACGATTGATTGCAATTTACTTTTGTTATTTGTATATGAATGTAGTATGTGGCACTTTTTATCAAAGTTTTTGAAATTTCTCAAATTGATATCTTCTTCGAGTGCTGAGTCATCCAATTCTAGGATGTTATCTATGCCAGTCACTCTCACTTTAGGGTTTAAAACTTGTTCCTTTTGTACTTCACAGATTACACCTAATTCTCGATTTTTTAATAGATTGAGCGCTGTATTAACATTTTCTTCTTCTAGACAGGATATAATTAGTTCATCATTGTTTTTCTTATATATTTTTTTAGCCTGTATTGAATTTTCTTGAATTAGACAGCGAGTAACGGCACTCTCCAAATTTTCCATTTTTTCTTCTTTTTTAGTTTTTTTTATAACAATTTTTGGCACACGTTTTGGTTTTGGTTTGGTATTTGTAAGTATTTGTGCATAAGTACTATTAGATATCTGTAGATTATTACCTTTGTAATTTAATTTTTGTATCAACAGGTTGATTTTGTCTGTTCATTCTTCGTTAAGCTGCTTGAGAATGACATTTTTGTCGATCAATTCAGCGTTTAGTTGTTTCAGCAAGGTTGTTTCTATTAATAAATTTTGTTCCATGCCATCGTTTTCATCGGCAATAGTTTCGTTGAGTGCTTTCTGGGTCTCTTCGTGTATTTCTTCTAATAAGTCTTGTCTTACCAAGTTTTTTGCTTCCAGTTTTATTTGTGCAATCATAGTTCTAACCTCTGCTGCCACGAGCACATGGTCAAATTTAGAGGTTAGATCCAATTTTGTGTGCTGATCACAAATTATGAACGCATCACTAATCCTTTTAGCTCCATTTATAGGTTTAAAATGTCTCACATGATACGGCGTCTCATATATTATACAAATTAGAGTTTTTGCTTTAGTTTTACTACAGCACTTATAAGTTTTGTTAGAGCTCCCATCGGGAGGCTCCGTTCCGTCCAACGGAGCCATCTTGAAGTTAATGAAATTAACAATCCAAACATAAACTTTTGGAGTCCAACATGGCGTCGGGAGGCAAGGAGTCGCCCGATACCATTCTTACTAAATTCTAAAAGTGCCACCCTACAGCCAAAGTAGGAGCGGTATTGTGTTCACTGTGTGAGAATTTTTTTCACTCTAACGAAATAGTGACCAAATATAACGCAGGATGTCCACTGAAACTCATTAATAACTCACTAATGATATGCCAGAACCATCCCAACGTGACCTTAACCTCAAACTTACCATATGGCGCGCTGAGCAGCGAAGCCAAGCAATTAATAGCACAAATTAAACTAACAACAAAGGAGCAAGTCAAACAAAAAATTATCAACAACACAAATCTAGAAAAACACAACAACAAAGAAAAGGATCTCAACGATACAGTATACGAACACTATGGTGAAATCGAAACTCTCAAAATCGAAAACCAAGTTCTAAAACAACTAAACAACGAACTGCAAGACGAGAACAAAATTTTAGATGAACTACTGACTAAAGAAAAACGGCAAAAACAATAATATCAAGACGTTCGCAGAAATAACATCTAACCCAAAACCAAAAAGCAAAACAGTGCCAAAATTAATAATTAAAAAAATAGACAACAAAGACAACACAGACCTAGAAAAGACAGTCTTACAACATTTAACTCAAGATAAAACTATTCAAACAAAAAGTGTAGCATGCAAGAACAAAGACACAGTGATAATAAATTGCATGAACGAGGAAAATATTAATTCAATTGTGAATACACTAGGAGAAAATTTATCAAACAAATTTAAAATAGAAAAAGAGCAAATAAACAAGCTTAAACTATTGAACTAGAGATTAATCAAAGAAACTTCAGTAACATTGAAAACAAATGCAAGTTACTACACGTATACACGAACGAAAGAACAAATAGAAGATGTGCAATTATTGAGGTAACATCTAACATCTATAAACATATCAAAGAAAACAAGAGCAGATTATTTATCGGGTACCGAACTTGTAGAGTTTTCGACATATTAAACACAACTCCATGCAATAAATGTTCGAGATTTGGGCATAGCAGCATAAAGTGTGAAAATAGTGCTACGTGTAATAAGTGTGCAGAAGCCCATTTAACCTCAAAGTGCACAAGTACAACAAATAAATGTGCAAACTGTGTCGACAGTAATGCAAAGTTCAATACCAAATATAATATTAACCACAGTGCAATTGATAATGAACTTTGTGAAATCGTAAAAACAAAAAACAAAAAATACATTGAAATGACTGATTACCCGTCACATCCTACCTACCCGAGACTCTTTGGTAAGGTAGGAAGTCTACATTACCAGTAGAAGGCATCGATAAGGAGAGCGAGATTTGCAAGTACTGATTCGACCGCTTCGCAAATTTCCCGTAACATGGAGAAAACGACACCATTACGAAACGCGGGGACGATAACGCCCAAAATGGATAGCAGTATTAATATGATAAAATGGATAGCAGTATTAATATGATCGATGATTTACAAAATAATATAATTAATAGAGAGTGTAATTGCGATGATATTGGTGAACTAAACAGGTGTATGGCTTTAGAAAAGGAAGTAATTTTGAATGAAATATAAGAGGACTAAATGCTAATTTTAGTAAAATTACTGGTTTTCATAAAAACCCTTGTGATAAAGCCATACATAATTGTTTGCAGTGAAACCCGAAAACTTGTACACTCTGATTCCTTTAACATAAGAGGGTACAAAATGTACTATAATAACGGTAATATCAATCAAAATGATGGTCTGGTAGTTTACATCAGTGACTACATTACTGAAACGACGGAAATTATAGATATAATTAAACAACTTCAAAATAATTAATATTAAAATTACAATAGAAAACAATAGAGAAACAATAGAGAGTCCTATATAGATCCCATGATATAAGTAAGACTGAATTCATTTTAAATATCAAATAACTAGTTGTAACGGAGTCACATGTAGCTACCTGCACGTCATCCGCGGGGTGTGAGCACATGCCTGCTGCGCGCCGCCATATTGTCGAGTATACGACGAAGATGCCGAGCAGGCGGCGCACGTACTCACGCACTCTTACACACTAACGCGCTCCGGGTCCAGCAGCCAGGAGAACGCGAGCAGTAGCCACGAGGGCGGGGGGTACGGGCGGGGAAGCGCAAGAGAAGTTCGAGCGACGCGGAGAGCGGCGTCGAGAGCCGACGCGGAGATGGAGAGAGGGAGCGCGAGGTAAACGAGAGCGCTACCGGTGGGAACTGAGCGCCGTGCACCGGCGAGCGCGTGAAGAGAGTGGGAGCGCGAAGCGGCGAGGTAGGGATCGCGACGATACTACGGCGCGCGCGCGCATGGGAGAGAGAGTGGAAGCAGCGGTCCCGGGCGGGAGGGAGGAGAGACTCAAAGAGTGATTGCGTTCGGAACGTGTTAGCTACCGCGTCAGGAATCGTCAGGGGTCATACACGCGCAATAACACTTAGCAGGCGGAACAGTAGGGACTTCGTCAGAATTCGAGTCATCGCGTGACGGAATGGGGTCAAGGGGTCGAGGTTTAGAGTGCGCGCGCACCAAACAGCCCAATTAGGTATCTCGAATACCAATGGTGGGTCATGGGTGGAGGGTGGAGTTAAGGAAAATGGCTGCGCATGCACTTCTAGAGTCCTATCACGGCTCTAATTACATGCGAGTCATCGAAAAGCCCCGCGATAGAAGAGAATTGTAACTGGCCGTCGGGTAGGTCGTGCCAAGGTATAGAAGTAGAACCCTAATAGAACGCATCAAATTAATAGTAAGTCGAAGAACGTTTGAGTGGTGATCGGATTAAGTAGAATAGTGTCGTGTCGTAGTCAGTGGGTCGAGTCATTCCTTATTTCAGGTTGTGTGGAATTAATCACCCCCGGAGTCTCGACGACACCAGATGCTGCAACCACCAGATTACTATTCCAGTTATCTTTGAGAAGTAGTTATACGAGCGTCCATTTTGTGTTGTTTCAGGCAGGCGACCATCCCACGGGTCGAGAAGGCGGAATAGCCGTTGGTGCTCTCTTTTAAGAATAAATAAACTCAGTTCTTATTATTTGTCATATTCTCAATAGCGAGTGTAAAATCTCTGTGTGCGTGTCCGTTCTCACCTGCTCCCTACACATTTTCAGGGCGATAATATAGTGGCTGTAAGTCCTCGTGGATTATCGTGTCGGAGTTCAGCGTGGTCGTGCAGTTCGTTCGAATCACCCAAGAGAGTTGAGACTCAGCAGTCGGCGAAGAGTAAGTGATAGTGGCGTAAGTGATTGGTAAGGGGCTCAGGACAATACTCATCCTCAGGAGTAGAGTAATCGAACACTACGTTACAAATGGCGCCCATCTAAACACAAAATAATTGTTTGCAGTGAAACTCGTAAACTTGCGCACCCTGAATTCTTTAATATAACTGGGTACAAAATGTACTATAATAACAGTAATATTAATCAAAATGATGGCCTGGTAATTTACATAAGTGACTACATTACCGAAACGACGGAAGTTATTGATATTAATAACCTTAACTGATGAGAATTTTTCCATCGGTCTTACAGTCTTATAAATTAAATTAAAATAATTAATATTTATGGCAGTCATGATCAGGTAGATTTTTAAATTTTCATTCTCACCACCAATTCGGAAACAAGACAGGTGCAATCAAAGATGCCATTGACAGAGCGATTAAATTGTCACATAAAGATTTTAGGAAAAAGAATTTAAATTAGTTAGAGAAACATTTATTAAGAATAGTTATCCGGTAAAATTTATTGATAAAATGATTGATGAGAGAGTATGGGAAATTTATAATGGTGGATTGAAGAAGCGGGCAGATAATCAAACAAGAAATGGAAATGGAAAGAACGCATATTTTAGTTTACCATATGTTAGAGGTTTGTCGGAAAGGATTAGAAGGGTTTTTAGTAAACATAATATTCAAGTTTTCTTTAGAAACGATAATAATTTAGAAAGGTTATTTAGTAATTGTAAAGACAAGGATGATAAAGGTTTAAAATCGGGAGTAGTTTATAAAATTCATTGTAGGGATTGTAATGGATGTTATATTGGTCAAACGGGTAGATATTTGAAGAAGAGAATATATGAACATCAATATAGTTTACGTAGTACAAATTTTATATCGGGTTTAAAAGAGCATTGTTTAAATAGTTTGCATTCTTTCGATTTCGGTAGTGTGGATATTTTGGAACAAGGGATTAAGAATAAATATAAGAGGGAATGCCTTGAAAGTATTCACATTCTAAGGAATCGGAATAATGTAAATTTAATGGTAGAGTCAAGTAAATTAGATAACATGTATCATTATTTATTAATTTAAGTGAGATGGAAAGTTGGAGAGGGGAAGGTGGATGGTGGTGGGGGTAAGAGGAAATAAGAGGGTATGGGTATATAAGGTGTATCGTGGGTTTCATTTCAGCCCCTGAGGAGGAGCCAGAGCGGGCTCGAAACGTTGGGCAATTGGGCAATTTGGTGGTGGGGGGCAATCAGATAGTTCTTTGCTAATAAAGTTTTTTTTTTTCAAGTTTTAATTAAGTTTTTATTTCAGATTCTGCCGGGGTGATTATAAACAAGGGCAATCTGACTGCCATAAATATTAATTATTTTAATTTAATTTATAAGACTGTAAGACCGATGGAAAAAGTCTCATCAGTTGATAGTAAGTTGCATTCAGCATAAGCAATATTTTTAATGATTAATAACCTTAAAATAAAAAATTCCAAAATTGCAATAGAAAACAATAAAGAAATAATACTATCTGCACTATATAGATCCCACGATATAAGTAAGACGGAATTCCTTTTAAACCTCAAAAAATTAATATTGCATAACAAAAAATATAAAAATTATCTAATTATGGGAGATTTCAATTTCGATATCTCAAACCAAGACTCGCTCAATTAAGAATTTTTGCATATACTCTTAGAGCATGGTTATTGTCCAGGCTTTTGTAATATTACCAGACCATCAATATTTTTATTAAATTAGATAAATAGCATATAAAACTTTTACACTTCGTATACCACTTACAGACCATTTTCCACTATTCATGTCAATAAATAAAATAAGAACAATTAAAAATACTATAAATCGTATAAATTACGATAAGCTCGAGACAGCTACAGATTCAACAAATTGGAGTGAATTATCACTAATAAATGATCCGATTATTTCTTTAAATATCATGGATAAAATAAAAATATGTCAAAGCAAAACTAATTATATCAAAAAAACAAACAAAGCTAATAGTATGATACCAAGGTCAAATTGGATAACTAAGGCAATTATAAAATCCTGTAGTACCAAAGAAAAACTATATAAATTATGGAAAAAAGATCCTAATAACAATAGAAAAAGAGAAGAATACAAGAAATTTACAAATATTCTGAAGAATATTATGTGACGCTGTATTTAGTTATACCTTCGATCGAATCGCTCGAGATTATTAGTGATTCGAACTAAACCAACTGCCACTATTTCCACTATCTATCTTACCAATAGCGGTCCTCGACCTCGGCTGAAACTCCGCTCTCGACAAGGGGGGTCAAAACCCCAGCAAGGACCACACCAGGAAATACCTACGATGAGATAGCCAGTTGCGGATTTCCCTGCGATGATAATAGTTTCTTAATAACGAGACCTGAAAGAAAACTCGATGGACAACACATGGGAACACAACACTCGCTAATAAGAACACTCTTACAATTGATAGTTATTTCTAAATTTATTCTGGCAAGCAATATGGCCGCAACAGCGGTTATTCTGATCGTTGTCTTGGCATCTTCAGAATGGCGGCTGTCATCGACTGGAAATAACCCCAAACTATGATCGAGATATTGTTCGGTTTGCAGAAGCTGCTAGTGTTGAGAGCAACTCTGGATAGCCCTGACTTCTCGATAGCCACTTTAATGGGCTCAATCTACTCCCCTAACTCGATTCCTACTACAACACCATACGACACTACTACACGATGACTTACGATCCTCTTCCACCTTTCCGACGTGAATACGAGGGTCATTTGACAAGTACCTAGCCTCACCGCCAGATGGTGTCACTATCGCACCAGAAATACACTACAGTGTAGTATCTTCCTGTAAACGGTTACAGACGAAATTTCAGCCGGATCGGAGTTGTAGTTTATTTTTGAGAGCGTGTGAAAGCAAATGTGTCCGTTGATTTTTAAAAAAATGGAGAAAGAACAATATCGGTCGGTGATTCGATTCTTGTTTTTGGAAGGGAAATCGCGCAGTGAAATTAAAGAACGCTTGGATGCAGTGTATGGGGATGCTTCTCCTTCGATGGCGACCGTTAAATTTTGGTATAATGAGTTTCAACGTGGCCGTAAGTCGGTTTTTGATGATCCACGCCCAGGTACTCCGAAAACAGCCACTACGGAGGAGAACGTGACAAAAATACACGATATCGTTTTGTCAGACCGCCGATTAAAGGTGCACGAGGTAGCTGCGATAGTAGGCATCTCAGAAGAACGCGTGTGGCATATCCTACATGAGATTTTAGGCATGAGGAAGCTGTCAGCAAGGTGGGTGCCGCGTTTGCTGACTGCAGACAACAAGCGCATCCGTGTGACCAGTTCAGAGCAGTGTTTGGAGCTGTTTAATCGCAATCCAAAAGAGTTTTTGCGCCGTTACGTGACCGTCAACGAAACATGGATTCACTACTACACTTCAGAGACCAAGGAGCAGTCAAAACAGTGGACCTTACCCGGTGAACCTGCTCCGAAGAAGGCGAATACGGTCCCGTCGGCCGGAAAGGTGATGGCCACTGTTTTCTGGGATTCTCAAGGTGTGATTTTTATTGACTATCTGGAGAAGGGCAAAACGGCCACAGGACAGTACTACGCCGAACTATTGAGCCGATTTGACGCCGTGTTAGAAGAAAAACGGCCCCATTTGTCTAAAAAGAAAGTGCTTTTCCACCACGATAATGCACCGGCTCACACTTCTGCACTCGCCACGGCTACATTGGTCGAATTACGCTACGTACTGCTGCCCCATCCACCGTATTCTCCAGATTTGGCTCCGTGCGACTTTTTTTTGTTTCCGAACCTAAAAAATTCGCTCGCCGGGAAGAGATTCCACTCCAATAACGAAATAATCGCCGCCACGGAGGCCTATTTTGCAAACCAAGAGAAAACATTTTTTTCAACGGGGTTAAAAAAATTGGAACACCGCTGGGCCAAGTGTATTCAACTAAAAGGAGACTACATTGAAAAATAAATTTTATTTTTTGTAAAATTTTGGTGTTTTCATTTGTAGGCTAGGTACTTATCAAATGACCCTCATATTACTTACGTAAGGCGACGGCAGCTATCAAGAGTACCCTTCAACTAGTCCACGACGTCTTCGCACAATCTACACTCTACAACTCTACAAAATTTCGACTAACGAAACAAAAAAACTTCCTATTCTCACACGAGAAAATCACAACCGCTCGCGGTGGACTCCGTTGACGAAGAGAACCCGGTTTCCGGCTTCTCGAAACTCAAACCCTGTAACTACTTTCCCCCCCCCCCCGGCCGCGATTCACTGTTCATTGGTGCTTAGCTACGTGTTTTGTCCTATTTCTGTTAACGTCCATGACTTGCCCTATTTTTGAGTCATGATAGGCTAAACTAGTAGCATGCGCGCTATCTATTCTGCCCGCGCCACCCACTGGCCTGCTCCCGCGCCGCGTATTCTATCTATTGCTACACTGCCTCTATGCCCGTGCTCTACTCTATCTACTCCCTCTCCGGTTCTCTCTATCCCCCTGCGCGCCTGTCTCTCTCCCATGTTCCCTCTCCCGACCGCATATCGCCATGGCTGCGCGCCCGTCTCGGCCGGCACTCTCTCTCCTCCCGCTTACTCCCGCTCCCACCATCTCGTGTGCGCGAGCGAACTGTGCGGCACTCAGTCGGTGGCCACTCCGCTATCGTTCGCTTCGCGCTCTCCCGCGGTCGGCTCTCGCTACCGCTCCCCACGTGGCTCGGTTCTCTCACGTACCTGGCCCCTCTCTCCGCCGGTGCCTCGCGTTCCTCTTTTGCGCATCCTCGTCCCCGCTCGACCCGGCCGTGATAGTGGTGTGTGTAAGTGTGTGTGTGCGCTCTGCTGCTTGGCGCGGCCGTAGGCGCTGTGTGTGAATCCCAAACCCTCAGAGGCAAAGCATATACACTTCATAAAAGGAACTACGACCACAGAAGAAAATAGGAAACCCAACAGACCAAATTATCTACCCATTGAGACGGTTTTCTCTAAGATCGACAAAATGGCAGAAGAAAATATTGAGTTAGCAAAATTAAAGAGAGTAGGGAATGCACCTGGGAAGCTTATACTATAAACGAACAGCTATCGCATACCCTACGGTGATTTAAACTACCTAGGATCTAAGAAGGCTATTTTTTACTTTGACAGAGGGATAAGAGGCAAACAAATATTCACCAATTCCATGTACCCTCTTGAAAGACATCCTAAATTTAAGGACCTTGTAGTTATTAACGATATAGTATTTACATCATCCTGTAAATGCGATTCGGCCAATCAACACAAGGAGATGTTTCCTCACTACAGAGTGACATGCGCGGTTGGACTAACCTATCCAGCCAGGCTGAACAATATCGAGAAAATAATATACGCAAGGGACAGGAATGCCTTCTCAGAGAACTACACGTCGGCTAGATCTATGTTAATCAGATTTTGGTGAAGTCCACAGACACATAGATTATAAACGAACATAATTATTAATATACAATGAGAGAAAATTTATTATATACAAATTGTTAAATAATGAATATTAATTATCAAATATTGTTAAATTTTTAATTTTATACCCCTACCAAAAAGAAGGATTGTGCTTAGCTAAGTATTTATAAGAATACTTAAGCAGTAGCAATTCCTATAGCTTCTATAAAATTGTTATACATTAAATTAATTCTAGTCTTAAGTTAGTATTAAGTAGGCCAGACCAGCGAACAGGAAAATATTTTCCTCTGCTGGGTTACTATTGTAATGTAAACGATGTATAATGGTTATGTAATTTGTAATTTATTGTACTTTACTCTGGTTAAATAAATAGAAAAAATAAAAAAAAACAAACTACAAGCCATAGACGCTGAAGGCTCGAGGAAAAAGTGTATGTGTGGAGAGGTGGTGGTGGTCGAGTATATGTATTAAATCCAAATTATCCTTGGTGAAAGAGTAACGAGAATCGAGGAAATTAGACGCACAGAAATGGACACGGGAGACTGGGTCGACTTTGAATTTTCATTTTCAGATTAACCGTTATTGCCAAACCGTAGAGGGGATAAATTGGAGAAAGGGAAATATTCTTCCTTTGGGTTATTAGCATTCTACAATAGGTAGGCACTACGTTAAAAACAAGTCTACGAAGTGGTTAAGCCGTGGGTCGAGATTTTATTTTTTTCAGATTGACCTTCAGAGTGCGAATTGTGCTACGAATTTGTGGGTCGAGATTTTATTCTTTTCAGGTGGACTTTCAGAGTGTGAATTGCGTTATAAGATCGTGAATCGAGTTATCGCTTGAATTTACAGGTTCGAGAATTTTTTTCCCTTTTGGGGTCATGAGGTCAGAACCTGACATCAGGTATCTATAAACTAGGGTCGAGTATTATGCCGTTATTCATTTTTTTCTGTTTTTCTCTGATCGAGCCCACGAAAGAGGTCGAGGTCAACCTACAAGAATTGAGCCTCAATTATCATGGTAGCCACCGAGCAGAAAGCAGAAAGATTATTTCGAGCTTGCTTCCGCCGCCAGCGGGAGTGGGGATATATCAGGTCTAAGTGTGGGGAGGGACGCTATTCCGGAGAATAGCGTAAGACTAAAGGAGTTGGTGGGTGTCGAGGATGTGGTGGAGGCATCAGCACTAGAGAACAGAAACTTTATTCGAGTCATGTTCGGAGGTGAACCGTATCTTGCGCTATTAGATCCTGGTGCTACGATATTTCTAGTGGGCTCACGATTCTTAAATAAATATCGAGATCGCCTACGAGAGTCGAGTGGCCAGGTGAAAGGGGTATCAGAAATCCCAATGAAGGTGCAGGGTAACTTACGCATCTCAATCGACGTCGATGGCCACCTAGGAATACTGGAGTTTCGGGCATTCGAGGAGATCAATCACGACATCATCTTAGGTATGGAGTTTGGGGTCGAGTGGGACTTATCGTTACGTTTTCGAGCCAAACAATGGAAGTGCGAAGAGCAAGAGGGATGGCACCCCTTTGCGGACAATGTCGAGGACTCCAGCCCGGCGATTATGGCCAAATGTGCAGGCTTAACGGAAATGACACCGAGTGAAGTAGATCGAATGAAAGAAATCGTCGCTCGATTGGTTCATAAACCGACCACAGACTACTTGCCAATCCTACACCTGACAGAACATTATATCGTGCTGAGAGACTACACACCGATCCGCCACGTTCCCAGACGACGATCACCAGCGATGTGGGTGGTAGCCCAAAAGGCTGTCCAAGAGATGCATCAAGCGGGGATCATCGAGAGATCTGCAAGCGCATGGTACCACGTCCCTGTAATTCAGAAGACATCAGATGGAAAATTTCGATTTTGCATTTATTTCGGAGACCTTTACGCCAGGAGTAAAAGAGATGTATATCCAATACCAAACATGGATGGTATACTGGATAAGCTGCGAAGAGTGAAATACATCTCGAAAGTGGACCTAAAAAATGTATATTTCCAGGTCTCCGTAGATGAGGAGAGTAGGCAGTATACTGCCTTCGCGGTACCAGTGTCAGGACTTTGGCAATTTAAGAGAATGCCATTGGAGCTAACAAATGCGCCAGCGACGTTTCAAAGGATGATTGGTGCATTATTCGGCCCTGAAATGGAGCCGAACGAATTCGGATACCTAGATGACATCATTATCGCGACCGATACGTTCGAAGAGCACCAGAAATGGCTGGAGATCGTGCTGACGAAAATTCGAGGCGCACAACTCACTGTGAATTGGAAACAGTGCGAGTTCGGGTGTTTGAGGGTGAGAAACCTGGGGTACTTATTGGATTGAGATGGGTTGAGACCAGATGCGGAAAACGTTGATCCTATCTTACAATATCCAGTCCTCAAAACCAAAAGACAGTTGAGACGATTCCTGGGGATGGTCGGATGGTACTCGAGATTTATCGAGAAAGAGAATAAGATCCAACTGCTCCTTCGGAAATTGATCAAGAAAACGCAAGCGTGGCATTGGAGTTCCGAGCAACAACAACCGTTCGAACAATTAAAATTCGCGCTCACGAAAGCTCCGGTACTGGCCAGGCCCGATTTCACCGTTCACGGTGCAGTGCGACGCCAGTAATGATGCCATCGGGGCGGTATTATCTCAAGACTTCGAGGACGGAGACCATTCGATAGTATACATCTATCGTGTCCTGTCTAGTGCTGAGAGAAATTACTCAACCACGGACAAGGAGTGCCTTGCACTGGTTTGAGCGATCAAGAAGATCCGTCCCTACCTGGAAGTGTATAAGTTCACGGCTGTTACTGACCACAGCGCTCTGAAATGGCTAGAAAAGCTAAAAGATCCAACAGACCGCCTAGCCTGCTGGGCCCTAGAGTTATAACAATGGGATGTCCGGATCGAGCACCGGAAGGGAACCCTGCATCATGTATCTGACGCGTTATCGAGATTGCAGAAGAACTCTGCGTTTCAAGAGGTGGCAGACTCATGGTCCATAAAATGAATGGAGAAAATTCGAGAGAATCCGATAAAGTACAAATTCTGGAGTATGGAGGAGGAGTTCATGTATAAATAGAGACGCGTCCCGATATTAGCACCAGTGACGGGTGAATAGGACACGTGGAAGCTGGTAGAGCCAGAAGAATATCGAGTTCGAGTCCTTGAAAATGCTCATCGGGAGGTAAAAGCTGGCCATTTGGGAGTGGAGAAAACGTATGAGAGGATCGCACAAGAGTACTACTGGCCTGGTGTCTGGCGTGATGTCTACCGTGCAGGAATATGATGCGCCGAAAGGATTAATGGGGGGTCGAGTTATCGAGCACCCATGGGCTATGGTGGCTTCTGATTTGATGGAGTTTTCTCAAGGAAAAGGTCAGTATGATTACGCTGTCGCCTTCCAGGACTTATTCACTCGCTGGGTCAGGATTCGGCCGCTGCGAACCGTTAGTGGCAAAAATGTGGCAAAAGCTTTCGAGGAGTTAGTACTATTTCGATGGTGAACTCCGGATTACCCTCTCACGGACAACGGAGAAGAGTTCGATAACAAGGATCTTGGGCGAGTCCTTGAGGTATATGGAGTGACTCGTGTAACTACGCCTCCATACCATCCCCAAGCCAACTTAGTGGAACGCAGCAATCGGACCTTAAAAACGATGATCGGTACGTTCGTCAAAAATGACCATCGAGGCTGGGTCCAACACCTCCACGAGTTGCAACACGCTAGGAACACAGCGGTTCAATCGAGCACTCGAGTTTCGCCAGCATTCCTAAATTACAGCAGGCAACCTACCCCGGTGAAGAGTCTGAGGAGAGAGGTAGAGGTTAAGGATCCGAAGGTGCACATCTCATCCGAAGTCTGGGCAGATCAAATGAGAAGGCTGGACGCGTTGCGCGACTTCGTAACCAAGAACATAGATCGAGCACATCAGAGGCAGGCCGAATACTATAATAAGGGCCGCCAGGATGTCCGGTTTCAGGTTGGAGATATGGTCATGCGTAAGACCCATGTCTTGTCGAGTGGTGCACAGAAATTCTCCGCTAAGCTCGCCCCAGATTGGAAGGGGCCCTAAGCGATTCTCGAGGTCAAACCCTCGAATGTTTATATGTTGGACATAGGGGTAGGACGTAGCAACCCAAAGTGCATGTGAGGGAATTGAAGAAGTATCAAGAGGGTCGGGGGAAAAAGAGAAGGACTAACAGGTAGGGAGTACTTGGCGTAGTGGTGCGAGTAAGTGTTAATTATATTCGAGTCGTACCGTACTGGGTTCTGGTTGTTATCATCTAGGAATCATTTACTAACAAAACACTAATTTCAGAAAATATCGACAATGATCGGTAGCTGATCCTTATCGCCCATTGCCAGGGCATTGAGCCCGGCTCTGAGGCTACCTTCGCTCTACTCTCCCATTGTGTCCGGTAGCCAGACCGAATGGCTGTAAGCGACGCTTCTGGAGGAGATGGAGCCGGACGATAAATTGAAGATGGCAGTGGATCACGCTCCCAGGATTCCGAGGAAGAATCTGGTACCGGCCATCGCATCTCCAGTCCTAGAACTAGACACCGAGCCGATCGACGCGGAGGACCTAACTCCTCCGTCCCCACCATCCTGAGGTTAAGGGGTTAAGCGGTCGGTAGCAGGTGAGACGAAGGCCATGATCGACCACATACTGATTGATCTCGATGTTTCGAGCGGCGGCAGAGACGTTGGGGAGGGGTGGGGCGAGACGCATTGCCATCAGGCGGTAGAGGAGTTGCACCGGCGGTTGTTGCAGAGCAACGACTTCCCGGTCGCTCCTCTCCCGTCATATGACAGAGGCAGTCGAGCTCAACCCCTACTCCCGCCCCTAATCAAACCAGGGGTCGAGGTAGAGCCAGGTCTCATGGTGGGGTGGCCGCAACACGTACGAGATGAGCAGGAATGCGAGAAATGATTCACGAGGATTCCCTTTCTAGCCATCGAGCCCTTCGGGGAAGGAGGTATACAGTTGCACGAGGGTGGATTCTCCCCGGGTCCGCTACAGCGAGTAGAAGTCTGGCTACGGGAAAGGGGCCGCCAGCGGTTCAATCCCCGCCGGCAGAAAAGCTCGGATGAGGAGCCATCCCCGCCCCGGATCGAGAAGTCCAGCGAGGAGCCGAGGAGGGAATCATTCGGGGAGGAAACACCCAAACCTCCCACTACCATCGGGAGGGTGGAGGAGCCATCTCCCCCCGAGAAAAGCACACCCCGCACCGATAATACCACCGCCTCGTACTTCCCGGAACGTTTCGCCAATTTCCGTCCCTGTCCGACGTGCTTTAATTGCAGACAGGCTCGGCACACGCGATTTAACTGTCGCGAGCCTCCCAGTCTGTTCTGTTATAACTGCGGCCGGTGGGGGACGACTCTGCGAGCGTGTCCACGGTGCAGAGAGGCGCATCTAATGTACCTCCGTGGACAGGGAGGAACGGCGGGCCACGACGACGGAGGGAAACCGGCCGCCCAGTCGACAGCTGGAGGGACGCCCTGCCTGGACTCGGTCAGACTAGCAACCACCGAAACCGGCGAGACAGCGCCAGAGTCGCTGGGAGGCGGCGGAGGCCGCCGCCAGACACTTGCTCGGAGGGAACGAGCGTAGGAGCCCGCCGGACGTCAGCCGACGTCGCCAGAGTAGCCAGAGGAGCCCAGTAGGGAGACGCCGCCCAGCTAGTCACAGCACGGCTGACGCTCTGCAGTACTTTTCCTCAGTCCAACATCTTCCGGGGGACCTCCAGGAGACCTCACTCAGAGAATTTCTGGCTCAATAAGCCGCTGCGAGTATAACCATTCAAAACATTCATGACGCGGGGGTGATCATGGGTTGAGTAAGCCGATAGTTATAGGGTAATTAACACCTTGGTTGGTGGGTATTGTGACGGAGTCACATGTAGCTGCCTGCACGGCATTATCATTCCCTGCAAATTCTTTAATTTATTAATAAGAATCAAAAGTTCATACAAAACCTACATGTTTAAAAAATAAATTATTGTTATTATCTCTCTTAATAACTGTAAAGTTTATTTTCGAAAAATATTAATTACAAAACCTATTTTGATGAAAATTTAAATATTTTTTAAAAATAATCAAAATATCCTTCAAACATATAACTAAAAGAGATCTCTTTTTTCTTTTCTCTCTTTCTCACAACAACTGTTAAGGCGGTACTAAAGTTAAATTTTTTTTTTTGGATTCACCTAAAAAATAAAAATTTTGATCGGTAATGATAATTTATAACTTTTCACTGCACAATAATAAATTTTTTTTCTACGTGGTGGAAATTTTTTAGCCTAACGTTATACCTTTATTAATCTAGAAATTAAGTTTGTACTAACTACTAATTATAACCGTTAACCGGGTGTTGTAACCGCTAAACTCAAACGACGCATCAACGTCTAGCTTAGAGTAGTTCGACCCATCGGTAGCAGACGGCGTCACTCAAAAATCAAATCCCAATAGTCATCCACAAAAAGATATAGAAGAAAGATCCGCTTCGTGGGCTCCGAAGTCAGTGGTCGCATGTCCTCTTCATCTTCCTTCAGGTCTTTTTCTACTCTTAATTTTCTCCTACACGGTTTGAAACTCACGAACCGGATCCCAACAATGAGTTTTGTTTGAAGAATTTTGAATTTATTATTATAAAGTTTTTTTTTATTGTGTTTTTTCGAAATGATATATTTAGTTCAGTATATTTAATTAGTGCCGGATATTTAATTGGTAGTGAAATACTAGGAATTTCTAGAAATTCCTTCCAAATGGTGGATTTTAAATCAAATTTTTGACTTTAAAAATATTAATTGCCAAAATTAAGGGATGTGAATAGCTTCAATCAAAGGAGATATAAAACTCAAAGGTTTTGGCCCGTATCCCATTAAAAAATATCAAATGGTTCAGCCTGTAGGTTACGGCTGGATACAAATTTTAGAATCTGAACATCTTTGCATCAAATGGGTTTACAGACCTCTGGTAGGGCCTATTTCCTGAAAAATAAACTATATTTATATATATACTTATCGGGGTTTATGTAGCCCAAAACTATATATTAGTACCTACAGCCCAGAGTTCCCTGGTAAGTGACTAAAGAAATAATGGACCCTGGGGTTATAGACTCTAGGTCGGGCCGCATAAACCTCTATATTTAGAAATACTATGAAGCCCTGGCTGCATAATCAAAATCGGGCTCGATAAACCCCTATATATAAAAAAACGGGTTATATATATATATATATATATATATATATATATATATATATATATATATATGACAATAAAACCGGCGTTTTGAATGCGCGACGCCATTTTAGCGTGAAGCTATAGCAAAATCCCATGTGTAAAACGAAGACAGACGATCGCGTGACTAAAGAAATAATATCCCTATATATATTGACTTCTTGAATGCCGCATTCAAAACGTCAGTTGATTGCATTTTTAACATGGGAACATATAGAATTTATATATATATATATATATATTTTACCATAGGTTTACTCCAATAGTTCGCGATTTCGCCATCGTATTCTGGGTCCCTTAAGGTGGTTCTTTCATGAATCCCTAGTCAAAGCAGTGCTAAATGAAGAGGGTACCTAAAATTTAAAAAATCATAGTTGAAATATAATTTATTTATTTAAAATGATAGAAATAGTCAATGTATTGTAAATAAAGTGTATTTTACATGATTAAGATAGCGTTTTTAACAAAATGTCGATATTTTAGAAACAGCACTATACACAATTATTGATAAAACATCTTAATCTTTTTTGTTTCTTAACCAATTTTAATTTTCAAGATCTCATTTTGTTCCTTAAGTAATTTCATGGGGACTTGCTAAAGGAAAAATTTTAAATTATTCAAAACCAAGAAAGTTATAACCAATTAAAAAGAAATATTTTTTTCACCCCGTGCATGAATTTATAAACAATTGGCTATATCTTTCTTGATTTTGAATAATTTTAAATTTTTCCGTGGGCAAGTCGAAATGAAATTACTTAAGGAACAAAATGAGACCTTGAAAATTTAAATCGGTTAAGAAACAAAAAAGATCAAGATGTTTTATCAATAATTGTTTGTGCTGTTTCTAAAATATCGGCATTTTATTAAAAAACCTATCTTAGTCATGTAAAATACACTTTATTTACAATACATTGACTATTTCTATCATTTCAAATAAATAAATCACATTTCAACTATAGTTTTTTAAATTTTAGGTACCGTTTTCATTTAACACTGCTTTGACTAGGACTGCATGAAAGAACCACAGTAAGTCGCCTTGCACGTGCTCCTGCCTGCAACCTGCCGACTTTGTTAGTGTGCATGTACATAAGCGCTGTGCTGTGCGGTGCCGTGCGATGCCGAGCGATGCCGTGCGATGTCAGTGCTGTTTGTGCGTTAGCTACTTATAGAACTACACCGCTGATTGGCTTATATTTAAACACCGACGAATCAAAAACGTTGTTCTATACGTATAAACTAACGCACCAACAACACTGGCATCGCACGGCATCGCTTGGCATCGAACGGCACCGCACACACAGCACAGCGCTTATGTACATGCTCCCTTAGAGAGAATGTACATGAACGCTGCGCCGGGTTGCGACGCGCAGTGATGTGCCGCGCCGAATAGCTGCACTCTCGCCGTTCCGTTGCTATATTCTCTTTCTATTGGAGTCTTAGGCCCATTATACAGAAAAAGGAATAGTACATAGATATAGGGTGCGTTCGATTTATAGGATTTATTACGTCGTCGTCCGTTTCGTAGGCCATGTAGTATATCTATATATATTGATGTATATAGATATACTACATGGGCTGCGAAACAAACTACGGCGTAACAAATCCTATAAATTGAACGCACCCATAAGCCCTTCAGCCCTCCACATGAGTAGCTGAGATATAGCGGTTCGATCTCAGGTAGCGGTTCGAGCTCACGTAGCGGTTCGAACTCACGTAGCGGTTCGAGCTCATTTGAGGAAAAATAAAAACAAATAATTTTAATCATACGTTTGAAATATTTTGGTCGCCCTGAAAAGGGCGGATTGATATAAACAACAAACAAAAAACTAAAAAAGTTGGCGTGCAACTTTAGTGGCCTGGGGCCTGTAGTAGCCCACGCACACTACCTCAGGCGATGAGTCAAGCGATTCCAGCGTAATCATCTATGGTGAACGCTGATGTTGCTGTTGCTGAGGCTGCTGCTGGGGCTGCTGCTGGGGCAGTGCGACCCGAGACTCCTCAATATACCGCGGGGACTCCACGTCATACACCAACATATGGTCCGGAGAATCCGGACTGTGTTGGTGTATGATGTGGGGCCTGTAGTGGTAATCGAGGAGGCTCTCGCTCCACCATTTCCGTTAGCGCAGTTGCAGCAACTGTGCAAAGCACGTCGAGGGATGTCACCTCAACGTGTGTGCCGAACTCTCGAAAGCACCCAGTTTTATAGCCAAAGCGCGGACCTGCTCGACGCTGCACGAGAGCCGCCGCAGCTCGAGCAACGCTGTGATTGGTCCGGAGCAGTTCTTCGCCGCCGTCGCCGCCGCCGCTCGGCATTGGCGCGGGAGCAGATGCGGTCGCGCGCCGCCGCCACCGCTCATTGACTCGCGGCGGAGCAGCTTCGACGATCCCTATAAATGAGACATGTGCGGCTGCAACAACACTTCTCTCGCGCGAGTGCCCGAGTGCGGGTCGATGCGCGGTCCCTCGCTTACTCGCGTTCGCGTATAGACTCGGTAGTTTTCAAATAACAGTTAGGTGTATTAACCGGCTGCGCATTTTGAGAACACGAGGTTCTTTTCGCGCGCGTCTTTTACTCGCGTAACCTCTCGCCATAAGTAATTTCAAATAGCAGTTAGGTATTTTAACCGGCTGCGAACGGGAAACTCTTTTCGCGCGCTTCTTTATATCTTTCTTTCTCAGCGCATGTTATTTCAATGTTTTCAAATAACAGTTAGGTGTTTTAACCGGCTGAAAATTTGAGACATGAGACTATTTTTGCGCGCGTCTTTACATCTTTCTTTCTCCACGCATGCTATTTCAATGTTTTTAAATAACTGTCAGGTGTTTAACCGGCTGAGAACGCGAGACTCTTTTTACACGCGTCTTTATATCTTTCTTTCACAGTGCATGTTATTACGACGTTTTCGGGTAGCAGTGAGCTGTTTCAATCGGCTGCGAACGGGAAACTCTTTTCGCGCGCGTCTTTTACTCTCGGTGTGCACTTTTTTTTCGCACGCGTTTTTGATTACAGTTAGGTGTTATAACCGGCTGTATATTTCGAATCGCATGTTTTAAAACGCCGAGAGAATCTATTATCTCTCAATATTTTTTTTTGCTCACTTTTCTGAGAGCAATTGGTCCTTGTCAGGACCCATACATTTTTTTTTTAAAACAAATAAACTATTATTATATGTAGCTAATGAGATAAAGAGCCTTATTATAGAAGGCCGAGAGAATAAAACTCTTTCTCGCTCGTAACCTTATCAATCGCTCCGTTCAAGGCCCAACAAACTTTCAATATTTATTTATAAATACAAGTGACTATGGTAGGTAATATTTGTTTCAATGTTTTGAAGTAGCAGTTAGGTGTCCTAACCGGCTGCATATTTGTAAACACGAGACTCTTTTCGCGCGCGTTTGTTACTCTATATGTACGTTTTCAGCATGCGTTATCGATTTGCAGTTAGGTGTTCTAACCGGCTGTATATTTTGACATAGCAAAACGCCGAGAGAATCCTTTAATCACTCTATCAATTTTTTTACTCATACTTTTTAGAGCAATCGGTCCTTGTCAGGACCTATAAATTTTTCAAAACAAACAACTATTATTATATCTAGCTATTGAGATTTATTATAGAAGAGAATAAATAGTACATTACGATACAAGTGACGAAAGTTGAAGTTCGAGGCGAAGCCGAGGGCGCCATATCACGCAGTGGCGGGCCTTGAAGTTTCGTCTCGTGTATCGTATACTATTTTTCCTGATGTCCGGTGGAAAGTACGTTTGCCCCTGACAATGATAACGCACCCGACGGGCTCGAGAGCATTGAGTTCGATGCTCGCCCTCGACATTTGCGGCACGAGCGCAGCGAGTGCTGCTGGTCGGAGGGGTGGGCATCGAAAACATCACGTGCATAATTTTAATAAGTGAATTTTACTGAAGATCATGTAAAATATTTTTATTTTACGTGCAATTGTTACAATTGTTACACGTACAATTATTAAACATGCGGTACTTTTGCTCCATTTGCAGCAACAAAGCCAACTACTTTATTTGTATCTGAAAAAATAAATGATCACTCAAGAAGAAATTCTCACAAAAAGTGTGACATTATTAACGAACAATCTTTTATCCATTTCACAAATTAAAGCAATATAAATCACTTGTATATCCGATGGGCCGCATTGATTCTGACAATGCATACTCCGTTAGTGACTGTCACACATAATATTTAAATCGTTAACATACCTCGAAAATGATATGAACATTCAAAAGGTTACGTCTGAGTGCCACTAACGGGACATGCATTGCTAGAATCAATGTCCATCGGGTGTACCTTGATGATCAGAAGTGATAGTTTTTGTTGTAAATATAGGTTAATGACTTTGAATATGTTGACAAAACCTCTAAAACAATCTATTAATAAAGTCTACAGTTGCCTAGTTACCAACTCAGAATCAATGGTTAAATGTCCTTCTTTCGCCATCGAAAACAATGGCGAAACCACGTACTTTCCACCAGGGCATCAAGAAAACTCTCTTTCTCGTTTTTACTTGCACGTAACCTTGCCAATCGGTCCTTTTCAGAGCCTATATATTTCAACAACAAACTTTCACTATTTATAGGTACATGCTTCGTGACTACGGTAGGTCATATTTGTTTTGATGACGAAGTCATTCAAAACACGAGCCCATCGAGCCAATGTTTATAAACAGCGGTTTTCTTTCTCTCGCGCTCAACAGCTGTGTAGATTCCTCCCCACTACTCGCGACGCTTCCCGCATGGAGCGCTGCGCGCGCTCGAGACTATAACAAGGCTCGCGCCCGTGTCTCTCTATCAGTCAGCCTTCCTCAAACGCAATGGACGGTTCAAAGCGCAAGAGACATCGCTCTGAGAATAGTCGCATTCGACGCAATAGGCGCCGCAACGATTGACCGCGAATCTCCGGCCTTAATCAGCGTGAGATGCGCCATATGATGGCTGAATCAGGGCGAACTCCTCCTCCTCCTCCTCCTCCTCCTCCGCCTCCTCCTCCGCCTCTTCCTCCGCCTCTTCCTCCGCCTCTTCCTCCGCCTCTTCCTCCTTCGCCTCATGTATCGACACCTGCATTTAACGCAATAGAAATATCTCCTCTTATCACACCTCTCTCTCCCCCAAGACAGCCTCTTCCAGCATCTCAGTAGCTCTTACGCTTCTCCACACCTCCACCTACATTTCCTGCAATACCACCTCTGCTATCACCCATCTCCCCCCTATCATCGCCTCAGCCCATCATCCATCCACCGATTTCCCTCTGTCGCCGTATGGACTGCATTCTGAGAAGGACGCTTAATCCTTCTTTGGAAGCGGTACGTACGGAGATGGAGGACAACGCGTGGAAAAACTTAATCATTTCCACATACTCGAGTAATAAGAAACTCAAGGAGTGTCAGAGAATTCTGGAAACGTTTACAGGCGAGGAACAGTTGTTGCGTTTGGCTGATATTCAAGCGATGAGGATTTCCTTCCGTTTGAGGAAAGGCGGACGGCGCATCAAATGGAAAATTAAATAATTTGGCGGCGAGTAATCGTCGCCAAATTTAATCAGCCCTTTTCAGGGCTACCTTAAACAATCCAGCTCTTTCTTTCTCTATCTCTTTGTCTTTCTTTGTTTACGCGGCCAAGTTTTTTCGATCACTTTCGTTGTGCGGTCGCCCTCCCCCCCCCCCCTCCTTTGTCGCTCGCGTGCACTCCTCTCTCACCGCTGGCGTGCGGCCCTTTCGGGCGCTCTCGCCGATGACGCGCATGCCCCCCTCCTAGCGCGAGTATGTACACCTCTCGCTGCTGGTGTACGTGACCCTCGTCGTGCACGCATAGGTCTCTCACCGGGGGTGTGCGTACCCCCCCCCCCCCCCACGTCACTCGCGTATACGATTCTCACCGATGACGCGCATGCACCACTCCTCGCTCGCGTACACACACCTCGCCCTCCTCGCGTACCTCTCGCAGTTTGCAGCACTTCAGATACAAAGTTGAGTTCCGTCTATTTAACAAAACGGACTCATATTTTTATTGAGTTGTGTTTTATGCTTATACAAACTGTCTCTTATAAGCAATATTTCTCGAATTTAATAATGATTCTAAACAAAGGGAAGATAGTTCAAATTAATATGAGGAATAATGAGTTTATAATCCAAGAAATCTATTATTCCACATTAAATAAATTATTAAAAAGCTATGATATAATTTTAAATTGATAGTACGTGACTATATTGAGTTTATATATCTAATCATATTCTAAGAAAATTTGTTTTCACTAGTATAAATAATAATGCATGTATCAAAGTAATCGAAAGGAATCTAGCATTAAATAAAATTTTTATAAAAAGTTATTGAAGAAACAATTTTTAAATTTATATGACTTTCATAGCCATATTAAGTTCATGCATCAGGTTTATTTTAATTAAACTATTAACACTCACAGAAATGATAAAAAATATATATCAACTTAATCGTTTTTAGCAGTGTAAATATAGTTTAATACGAAGATTCTGTTATTTCATTCATATTTTGGAATGTTCTAACATCAACCTTTTTCTTACTATTACATTTCGAAGTGCTCACCAGCCGAAAAGACGGCTCACCCTTTTCTTTCACATTGTTTTTCACCACGTTTTTCAACCGCCGCGGAGAATTGTTTACCTCGCTGCACACATCAAGCATGTATTGAAAAAAACAAGGTATAGAGCACGAGAATGTGCGTACACCGCTACGTGGAGGGGCACCGCTGTTTTATACATATATATATATATATATATACACCTATAGGTGAATGTTACTATCTATTAGAGCGGAGACTTCTTTATGTAATATATCACGAGCGCTTACGTGTTTGCGTATGTTAATATATGAATCTCCATTTGCTTACATGCCTATGAGGATATCTCTAGAACTTTTAATATTGATATTATTACAACTTTGTAGATCTTTTAATATGAAATATATACTTTGAGCAATGTAAATAAGTAAATGTTTTAAATCTTCCATATATCAAACAATCATCCCTCTTATATACAAGCGATAAGATCAAGGAATTGTGATAAATTATCTCATTTCATTACCGTGATTGGTGAAATTTTTTTCAGTATTTACTCTATAAACTGCAACGCGATTTTTTGGAGAGCTGATTGATCATAGAAAATATAGGCTCGAATTTATAGTCAATGCTCAGTGCGCAAATGTTCAATGTATATATAAATATACAGCATTTCTATCATATTAGAAGTATGACAACTCCATAGAAGCAGTGACTCTAGAACCGATACAAACGGTCAACAGCAAGCGTCTCCCAGTGAGCGGTTCGTTGATGTTGAAAAAATTTTTTTTTCTTAGTGAAAGCATAAGTTAAAAGTTAATAATATGTTTTTACCCTCTGAAAAAGGCCGATTGATCATCAGACCGTATTATTATTAATTTTAACTCATAATTTTTCAGAAGAAAGAACAACTAATACTTCAACAAAATATTGAAAATATTTAAGTTTTTGATTTAGAATAAATTATCAGTATAAGCGCGGAAAAAAAATATATAATTAAAATATAAATAATTATTCAAACGTTTGAAATATTTGGGGCCCTGAAAAAGGCCGATTGTTATTAATCATAAGAAATCAGAAAAGGTGCCTTCTGACACCATCCAAGTGACGCCTTGATGGTATCTCTGATGAATCTACGATCACCACGTCCGGTGAATTCAATATTGCAACTTCCGGTGAATCCAGAACCACATCGACCGCATCCAATACCTCCACCTCACCAACATTCATTGTAAAATAATATTTTATCCGGAGAGGCTGGAGGCGTCGGTGACGATGACCGATAAAGCGGTGAAGATTGTGGCTACGGAGGTCGGAGGTTCCACTAATGTCGACGAGCAGCTGCCGTCGTCGAAACATGCCAACCACTCATCGTAAGTCATCGGTGCTGGTGGCGCAGGGATTGGTGACATCGGTAATGCAATCAAAGATGTTGGAGACTGCATGTCACCTCCTAGCCAAGGCGATGGTGGTCTTGGAAGCAGCTTCGGTGTTGGTGTCATCGGCCCCGGAGAGTACGATGGCGACCAATCCGGGAGATTGTCCTGCGGATCGACATCGTACCCCTCTTCCAAATGCCGAACAATCATCCTGAGATGCTCTTCGTTGTTGAACGTTGCTTCAAAATTCTTCTTCATGATGAAAGTATTCGTTAGCGAATGTGTCGAACTCGCGCTCGCTCTGCACTTTTATACAATCTCTTCGCGTGCCGGCGCCGCCGCGTGCGCTCTGATTGGTCGAAAATTCGTGGAGGGGGCTGAGCGACTGAAGTTATAAATATAACGAACGTGCACTAGCTTTTATCATTTCATGAGACCACCTTCCCGCGACTACTCTTTTACACATCACGTTATCGCTGATCACGACGAAAATCTCTCGCTTCTCTTTTTCGACAGTTAAATAAACATATATGTGTAATTGAGGCTTCATTCACCTTTTTTATACACAGCTAAGTCATCCCCACCATGCTGCACACGACCAATCACGATTGATTTCCCCTATAAAAAAATATAAAAGGAGATGCATTCTATAGAAAAAGTCAGTTCACTGCTCCGAGCAGTCGAAGCAACACCGTAAGTTGCAGTAAATAAGTGGTTTATCTCACCAAATTAATAGTCGATGAGTGACACTGATCATAAATAAAGAAGCTGTACTAAAAAAAAATAGTCTACTGCTCATTTCTTGAAATGATCCGAAGCAGTTGAAAAATGGCTCAGCACTTAAGAGAAATTGCTAATAAGCTATGGAAATTATATCAAGCATCTATGACTAGTGATGTCAATGAAAACGACATTGATACTTGGTTGGAGTATTGCTATAATGCTATACAATCAACTCAATATTCATTACATACTCTAAATAATTTAAAAATATCCGACAAGCAAAAACTTCAAGCCGCTATTGCTCTCATTAATACTGTTCGACACTTTCTACGTGAACGTCGAGTAAGCAGTGAGCTCCAAGAAGAAAATGTTATGTGGGATGATCTTCAGTCAGTTTTTGAAAATATAATAAGGACAGGTGCGATAACCAACCTAAGGCATCTTGATTTATTAACTTTCATGCTAGATGCGAAAAAACTGTTTATTCTTAAAGTAAATGAAGCTCTAGAGAAACATTCTGCTTTAAAAATTAACGCAGTTTTAGCCGCCGAATATGGATTGGTGAAAAATGATGAAGAAACTACGACACCATGTACTTTAATAGAAAGACAACGCAGATATATTTATCAACAGACGTAAATGAGTGGTTCAACGTGAATGTACAGCACCCTATCGACAGATAAATGGAAGAATTCCAAGAGCGAGAGTCCGGATGGTCACTTAAATCTATTTTAAATTTAGTTATAAACATTTGTAAGTTTAATCCGATGAGGGGAAGCACATATATAGATTTGCCTCCATTTATCAAGAAAAAAGAGGCTTGCATTAACGTTAAAAACGATGATGAATATTTTAAATGGGCTGTTCTATCAACATTACATCCCGTTAGTAAAAATGCAGATCGTATGTCGTGTTATGTTTCATACAAAGATGAGCTCAACTTCAATGGGATTGAATTTCCAGTAGATCCTAAACAAATTAACAAATTTGAAAAACAGAATGATGTTTCGGTAAATGTCTATTATTTAAAAAAAAGGGAAACATTTTTGACGTCTTACCGCGGCACTTGACATCTTGTAAGAAAGAAAAGCACGTTAATTTACTTCTTGTGGAAAGTCATTATCTACACGAGGAGGAAGATGACGAGCCTCTTGCTGACACTAACATAGTATTTAAAAATCACTATGTATGGATAAAAAATTTATCAAGACTCGTACGAAGTCAGGTGTCTACTTATGGTGACAAAAGTTACATCTGTGACAGATGTTTGCATTTTTTCTGGTCAAACGAAAAGCTATTAAAGCATGCTATTGACTGTTCAGAAATGAATGAATGTAAAATTTTACTTCCTACAAAAAAGGATAATATATTACAGTTTAAGAACTTTTGCAATAAGAATCAAGTACCAATGATTATTTATGCAGATTTTGAGTGTTTGCTGAAGGAAGCCCATGATCACGAACGTGCTTATCAATACCATGAGCCGTTTATTGCGGGCTTCTTTGTAAAATGTAGCTATGATGACAGCTTGTCAGAATATAAATGCTATAGGCGAGAAAAAGAAGAAGACGAATCTTCGGCTAAGTGGTTCGTGATGAGCCTTCACTCTCTGGCTCTAAAATTAGAAGAAATATATAAGAATCCAAAGCCTATGAAAGATATGACGCTTGAGGAGAAAATCCAGTTTAGTACTGCTCAACTATGTCATATTTGTCAGAAGTCATTTTCTGAAACGGACCAGAAAGTTTGTGATCACTGCCACTTCACGGGCAAGTAAGTATTTAATTATTTTTACTAAAATATTATAAATAAATATTGATAAATTATATGATTTACAGATACCGAGGTCCCGCACATAGCTCCTGCAATATTAGCTATCAAGATTCAAGAACTATTCCCATAGTTTTCCACAATTTAAGTGGTTATGACTCACATCTCTTTATGAAAGAGGTTGCAACCTGTTTTTCTGGACGAGTTTATTTGTTACCGCAAACTAAAGTAAGATATATATCTTTTACTAAGTTTGTGGAAGGTACAGACATAAACCTGCGGTTCATCGATTCATTCAAGTGTATGGCTTCTTCCTTGGATAAGTTAGCGTCATACTTAGAGAATCTTCCTATTCTCGAAAAATCTTTTCAACAAGATGACGGATTCTCTATTGAACAGATTATGCTACTGAAGAGGAAAGGAGTTTTCCTATATGATTACGTTTCATCATTCGAAAAACTTAAAGAAATCAATCTTCCTTCGAAAGATAATTTTTTCAGTAGCTTATATCAAAGTCATGTCAGCCATGATGATTATGAACATGCCGAAAAAGTATGGCAGATGTTCAACATTCAAAATCTTGGACAATATTCGGACTTATATATGAAGACCGATTTAATACTGTTGGCTGAAGATTTCGAAAATTTCAGAAAGAACTGTCTTCAGGCTTATGGTTTGGATCCTGCTCATTACTATACGACACCTGGATTAACGTGGGACGCAATGCTAAAGTATACTGAGGTATAGATTTTTACATATATATATATGTTTACTCATATGTTTTTTCTTTTTTTATTTATATATATATATATTTATATATTTTAACAGATACAACTAGAGCTTCTCACAGATATTGATATGCTGATGTTCATCGAACGTGGTATACGGAGAGGAAATCGTCAATGCTATAATCGCTACGCCAAAGCGACTTCACTATAGAGCACTGAAGCAAGCGCTGAAGCATGGTTTAGATAGATTTAAACAGTGCTAAAAGAAAAGAAGCCAAGAATGAGTTTGAAAAAATGTTATTCAAACTTTTTAACAATGCCGTTTACGGGAAAACTATGGAAAACGAGAGAAAACGAGTTGACGTGAAGTTAGTAAACAAATGGGAAGGTCGCTATGGAGCTGAAGCATACATCGCAAAACCTGATTTTCATAGCTGCGACGTGTTTGACAAGAACCTTGTGGCTGTACAACTTCTACGCACTCAAATATCTATCAGAAAACCTATTTATGTAGGACTCAGTGTTTTGGATTTATCAAAAACACTTGTGTATAGATTTCATTATGAATACATGAAAACCCGTATGAGTGACAACTGTAAAATTCTATACACCGATACAGACAGCTTAATCTATGAAATCACGAACGTCAACATTTACGAGATCATGCACCAGGACATCCACGAATATGATACATCAGATTATCCAGAGGACAATCCCTTCAATATGCCTCGTGTAAACAAAAAGATTGTAGGTTTAATGAAGGATGAATGTAATGGTGAAATAATGTTGGAATTTGTAGGTTTAAGAAGTAAAATGTATAGTGTTCGGATTCAAGATCAGAAATCAATTAAAAAAGCTAAAGGTGTTAAAAGTTCTATGGTAAAGGCTACCATTAGCTTCGAAGACTACATGCAATGCTTGTGGGAAAATATAATAATAACTCGAGAGCAGAGAAACATTAAATCACGACATCATGTGTTGCACACTGAAAAGGAAATGAAGATCGCTCTCAGTGCCCGTGATGACAAGCGCCATCTGCTGCCTGGCCAAACAGACACTCTCCCATGGGGTCATTACAAAGTGGCAGCTGATGAAGTAGTTGAGCTTCCGCATATTGCAGCATCATCTTTACATGAAGAGGATAAGTTCGACGTTAAGCCTGAAGAAAATAACCAACTGACGGCTGCAGCAGTCAAACAGTCTACAACACAGAAGTATATCAGTGATATACAACAACAGCTGCTTACTCTTATACAGCTGTTCGAAGATGATGAATCGCTTAAAAGAACTTCCGAAACAAACATTAATTCACCCAACAAGAAATTTAAAAGCTCCTAGAGTACGAATGAAAATTACTACTTTGCGGATCTCTTCCTATCGCATGATTTCGAGGATTGTGACAAGTACCTACAGTCAACTATAGTTAACGAATATTTTGAGTATACAGCTTTAAGGAAGGCTTTTATATGTATTATTTATATAAGTTAAAGTTTTAGAGATTAGTAAAGTGCAACTATTATATAGTTAATGTATAATGAAAATTGAATATCTCAATCATATTGTGATGTAATACTAATGAAATGCGCATCAAGAACAAATGTATATAGAAATAAGTGGAGTATTTGAACTTATATTTAGTTACGGACACATCATTTGGATACAGCTATATGTATTATTTGTTAAGAACTATTAAGAAATTAGTAAAAGTATAAGTTATTATATTCTAATGTATATATAATGAATAAATAAAGACTAAAGTTAATAACTTAAACATGTCTTACGTATTACTTTACGGACCACATATTGAGAAATAATGTATAGAACTAATAAGTGAGGTGTTATAATTAATAGCAGTTAATGAATGTTTAAATCTATTAACATAACTTTGTATTGCTTTAAGAAATATATAAATAAGTATAGGCTATTACTTGTGAAATATGTGCTAAGGATTAATAGAAAATAGTCTAAGTATTCTAATGCATTGTATAGTGAGGTTAAAAATTAATATTTCATAAATGAGTAAAAGTATAGACTTTCGAATTCAATATAGTTAATGTATGATATGATAACCTTTTTATCTGTAAAATTATTAAAATAATATAAAAGAAGGTGATGCTCTATGACATAAAAAAGGTGTGACTCTATAAAAAGGTGCCACTTTAAGACATAAAAAAGATGTTACTCTATAAAAAGGTGTTACTCTATGACATAAAAAAGGTATTACTCTATAAAAAGGTGTCACACTATGACATAAAAAAGGTGTTACTCTATAAAAAGGTGTCACTCTATGACATAAAAAAGGTGTTACTCTATTAAAAGGTGTCACTCTATGACATAAAAAGGTGTTACTCTATAAAAAGTTGTTACTCTATGACATGAAAAAGGTGCTATACTATGACAAAAAGTTGAAAAACGTGTTACTCTACTAAATAAAAGTTGCAACTCTATAACATAAAAAAAAAACATGTCACTCTTAGACATAAAAGGTGTTACTCTATGACATAAAAAAGGTGTTACTCTATAACATAAAAAAGGTGCTACTCTATAACATAAAAAAAGTGTGGCTCTATACAGTGACTGGTACAGTTATATCTCCAGAATCCATAAGCAACAATAAAACCGGGATAAAAACGAAAAGCAACGAAAATAGAATTTTTTTTCCACTTCCACCTCTATATAATCGACTATTTCGGGGTGTTCCGGGGATTCAATTTGGTCGCAAATTTTTTTCTGGTACAGTTTTATCGCCAGAATCCATAAGCAACAATAAAATGGGGGAAAAAATCAAAAGCAACGAAAATAGAATTTTTTTTTATCTTCCACCACTACATAATCGACTATTTGGGGGTGTTCCGGGGATTCAATTGGGACGCCAATTACTTTATGGTACAGTTTTATCGTCAGAATCCATACGCAACAATAAAAGCGGGAAAAAGCCAAAAGCAACGAAAATAGAATTGTTTTTCCTCTTCTACCCCTATATCATCGACTATTTGGGGGTGTTCCGGGGATTCAATTTCGTCGCCAATTTTTTCCTGGTACAGTTTTATCTCCAGAATTCATAAGCAACAATAAACCCGGGGAAAAAACCAAAAGGAACGAAAATAGAATTTTTTTTCCACTTCCACCCCTACATAGTCGACTATTTGGGGGTGTTCCGGGGATTCAATTTGGACGCCAATTTTTTTCTGGTACAGTTTTATCGCTAGAATCCATACGCAACAATAAAATCGGGAAAAAGCCAAAAGCAACGAAAATAGAATTTTTTTTCCACTTCCACCCCTACATAGTCGACTATTTGGGGGTGTTCCGGGGATTCAATTTGGAAGCCAATTTTTTTCTGGTACAGTTTTATCGCCAGAATCCATACGCAACAATAAAATCGGGAAAAAGCCAAAAGCAACGGAAATAGAATTGTTTTTCCTCTTCTACCCCTATATAATCGACTATTGGGGGTGTTCCGGGGATTCAATTTCGTCGCCAATTCTCTCCTGGTACAGTTTTATCTCCAGAATTCATAAGCAACAATAAACCCGGGGAAAAAACCAAAAGGAACGAAAATAGAATTTTTTTTCCACTTCCACTCCTATATAATCGAATATTTGGGTGTTCCGGGGATTCAATTCGGTCGCCAATTTTTTTCTGGTAATATGTTATCGCCAGAATGCATAAGCAATAATAAAATTGGGAAAAAACCAAAAGCAACGAAAATAGAATTTTTTTTCCACTTCCACCTCTATATAATCGAATATTTGGGAGCGTTCCGGGAATTCAATTCGGTAGCTAATTTTTTTCTGGTAATATTTTATCGCCAGAATTCATAGGCAACAATAAAATCGGGAAAAAAACCAAAATCAACGAAAATAGAATTTTTTTTCCATTTCCAACCCTATATAATCGACTATTTGGGAGTGTTCCGTGGATTCAATTTCGTCGCCAATTTTTATCTGGTACAGTTTTATCTCCAGAATTCATAAGCAACAATAAACCCGGGGAAAAAACCAAAAGCAACGAAAATAGAATTTTTTTTCCACTTCCACTCCTATATAATCGACTATTTGGGGGTGTCTGGGGATACAATTTGGTCGCCAATTTTTTTCTGGTATAATTTTATCGGTAGAATCCATAAGCAACAATAAAATCGGGGAAAAAATCAAAAGCACCGAAAATAGAATTTTTTTTCTACTTCCACCCCTACATAATCGACTATTTGGGGGTGTTCCGGCGATTCAATTTGGACGCCAATTTTTTTCTGGTACAGTTTTATCGCGAGAGTCCATACGCAACAATAAAATCGGGGAAAAAACCAAAAGCAACGAAAATAGAATTTTTTTTCCACTTCCACTCCTATATAGTTGACTATTTGTAGGTGTTCCAGGAATTCAATTTGGTCCCCAATTTTTTTCTGGTACAGTTTTATCTCCAGAATCTATAAGCAACAATAAAACCGGGGAAAAACCAAAGGCAACGAAAATAGTTTTTTTTTCCACTTCTACCCCTATATAATCGACTATTTGGGGGTGTTCCGGGGATTCAATTCGGTCGCCAATTTTTTTCTGGTAATATGTTATCGACAGAATTCATAAGCAATAATAAAATTGGGATAAAACCAAAAGCAACAATAATAGAATTTTTTTTCCACTTCCACCTCTATACAATCGACTATTTCGGGGTGTTCCGGGGATTCAATTCGGTCGCCAATTTCATTCTGGTAATATGTTATCGCCAGAATTCATAAGCAATAATAAAATCGGTGAAACACCAAAAGCAACGAAAATAGATTTTTTTTTCCACTTCCAACCCTATATAATTGATTATTTGGGGGTGTTCCGGGGATTCAATTTGGTCGCCAATTTTTTTCTGGTAACATGTTATCGACAGAATTCATAAGCAATAATAAAATTGGGAAAAAACCAAAAGCAACAAAAATAGAATTGTTTTTCCACTTCCACCTCTATATAATCGAATATTTGGGGGCGTTCCGGGGATTCAATTCGGTCGCCAATTTTTTTCTGGTAACATGTTATCGACAGAATTCATAAGCAATAATAAAATTGGGATAAAACCAAAAGCAACGACAATAGAATTTTTTTTCCACTTCCACCTCTATACAATCGACTATTTCGGGGTGTTCCGGTGATTCAATTCGGTCGCGAATTTCATTCTGGTAATATGTTATCGCCAGAATTTATAAGCAATAATAAAATCGGTGAAAAAACCAAAAGCAACGAAAATAGAATTTTTTTTCCACTTCCAACCCTATAAATTGATTATTTGGGGGTGTTCCGGGGATTCAATTTGGTCGCCAATTTTTTCCTGGTACAGTTTTAACTCCAGTATCCATAAGCAATAATAAAACCGGGGAAAAAACCAAAAGCAACGAAAATAGAATTTTTTTCCACTGCCAACCCTATATAATCGACTATTTGGGGGTGTTCCGGGGATTCAATTCGGTCGTCAATTTTTTTCTGGTAATATGTTATCGACAGAATTCATAAGCAATAATAAAATTGGGAAACAACCAAAAGCAACAAAAATAGAATTGTTTTTCCAGTTCAACTCCTATATAATCGACTATTTGGGGGGTCCGGGGATTCAATTTGGTCGCCAATTTTTTTCTGGTACAGTTTTATCGCCTGAATCCATACGCAACAATAAAATCGGAGAAAAAACCAAAAGCAACGAAAATAGAATTTTTTTCCACTTCCACTCCTATATAATCGACTATTTGGGGGTGTCCGGGGAATCAATTTGGTCTCCAATTTTTTTCTGGTACAGTTTTATCGCCAGAATCCATATGCAACAATAAAATCGGGGAAAAAACCAAAAGCAACGAAAATAGAATTTTTTTTCAACTTCCACGCCTATATAATCGACTATTTGGGGGTATTCCGGGGATTCAATTCGGTCGCCAATTTCTTTCTGGTAATATTTTATCGCCAGAATTCATAAGCAATAATAAAATCGGGGAAAAAATCAAAAGCAACGAAAATAGAATTTTTTTTCTACTTCCACCCCTACATAATCGACTATTTGGGAGTGTTCCGGCGATACAATTTGGACGCCAATTTTTTTCTGGTACAGTTTTATCGCGAGAATCCATACGCAACAATAAAATCAGGGAAAAAACCAAAAGCAACGAAAATAGAATTTTTTTTCCACTTCCACTCCTATATAGTTGACTATTTGTAGGTGTTCCAGGAATTCAATTTGGTCCCCAATTTTTTTTTGGTACAGTTTCATCTCCAGAATCCATAAGCAACAATAAAACCGGGGAAAAACCAAAGGCAACCAAAATAGAATTTTTTTTCCACTTCCACCCCTATATAATCGACTATTTGGGGGTGTTCCGGGGATTCAATTCGGTCGCCAATTTTTTTCTGGTAATATGTTATCGCCAGAATTCATAAGCAATAATAAAATCGGTGAAAAAACCAAAAGCAACGAAAATAGAATTTTTTTTCCACTTCCACCTCGATACAATCGACTATTTCGGGGTGTTCCGGGGATTCAATTCGGTCGCCAATTTCTTTCTGGTAATATGTTATCGCCAGAATTCATAAGCAATAATAAAATCGGTGAAAAAAACCAAAAGCAACGAAAATAGAATTTTTTTCCACTGCCAACCCTATATACTCGACTATTTAGGGGTGTTCCGGGGATTCAATTTGGTCCGCAATTATTTTCTGGTACAGTTTTATCTCTAGAATCCATAAGCAACAATAAAACCGGGGAAAAAACCAATGGAAACGAAAATAGAATTTTCTTTCCACATCCACCGCTATATAATCGATTATTTGGGGGTGTTCCGGGGATTCAATTCGGTCGCCAATTTTTCTCTGGTAATGTTATCGACGGAATTCATAAGCAATAATAAAATTGGAAAAAAACCAAAAGAAACGAAAATAGAATTTTTTCCCACTTCCACCTCTATATAATCGAATATTTGGGGGCGTTCCGGGGATCAAATCGGTCGCCAATTTTTTTCTGGTAACATGTTATCGACAGAATTCATAAGCAATAATAAAATTGGGAAAAAACCAAAAGCAACAAAAATAGAATTGTTTTTCCACTTCCACCTCTATATAATCGACTATTTGGGGGGTCCGGGGATTCAATTTGGTCGCCAATTTTTTTCTGGTACAATTTTATTGCTAGAATCCATCAGCAATAATAAAATCGGGGTAAAAATCAAAAGCAACGAAAATAGAATTTTTTTTCTACTTCCACCCCTACATAATCGTCTATTTGGGGGTGTTCCGAGGATTCAATTTGGACGCCAATTTTTTTCTGGTACAGTTTTATCGCCAGAATCCATACGCAACAATAAAATCGGGGAAAAACCCAAAAGCAACGAAAATAGAATTTTTTTTCCACTTCCACCCCTGTATAATCGACTATTTGGGGGTGCCGGGGATTCAATTTGGTCGCCAATTTTTTTCTGGTAATATGTTATCGACAGAATTCATAAGCAGTAATAAAATTGGGATAAAACCAAAAGCAACGATAATAGAATTTTTTTTCCACTTCCACCTCTATACAATCGACTATTTCGGGGTGTTCCGGGGATTGAATTCGGTCGCCAATTTCATTCTGGTAATATGTTATCGCCAGAATTCATAAGCAATAATAAAATCGGTGAAAAAACCAAAAGCAACGAAAATAGAATTTTTTTCCACTTCCAACCCTATATAATTGATTATTTGGGGGTGTTCCGGGGATTCAATTTGGTCGCCAATTTTTTCCTGGTACAGTTTTATCTCCAGTATCCATAAGCAATAATAAAACCGGGGAAAAAACCAAAAGCAACGCAAATAGAATTTTTTTCCACTGCCAACCCTATATAATCGACTATTTGGGGGTGTTCCGGGGATTCACTTCGGTCGCCAATTTTTTTCTGGTAATTTGTTATCGCCAGAATTCATAAGCAATAATAAAATTGGGAAAAAACCAAAAGCAACGAAAATAGAATTTTTTTTCCACTTCCAACCCCCAAATAGTCGATTATATAGTGGTGGAAGTGGAAAAAAAATTCTATTTTCGTTGCTTTTGGTTGTTTCCGATTTTATTATTGCTTATGAATTCTGGCGATAACATATTACCAGAAAGAAATTGGCGCAGAATTGAATCCCCGGAACACCCCCAAATAGTCGATCATATACGGGAGGTAGTGGAAAAAAAATTCTATTTTCGTTGCTTTTGGTTTTTTCCCCAGTTTTATTGTTGCTTATGGATTCCAGAGATAAAACTGTATCAGAAAAAAATTGCGGACCAAATTGAATGCCCGGAACACCCCCAAATAGTCAATTATATAGGGTTGGATGTGGAAAAAATATTCTATTTTCGTTGCTTTTGGTTTTTTCCCCGGGTTTATTGTTGCTCACGAATTCTGGCGATAAGATATTACCAGAAAAAAATTGGCGACCGAATTGAATCCCCGGAACACCCCCAAATAATCGATTATATAGGAGTGGAAGTGGAAAAAAAATTCTATTTTCGTTGCTTTTGGTTTTTTCCCAATTTTATTATTGCTTATGAATTCTGTCGATAACATATTAACAGAAAAAAATTGGCGACCGAATTGAATCCTCGGAACACCGCCAAATAGTCGACTATATAGGAGTGGAAGTGGAAAAAAAATTCTATTTTCGTTGCTTTTGGATTTTCCCCGGTTTTATTGTTGCTTATGGATTCGGGAGATAAAACTGTACCAGAAAAAAATTGGCGACCGAATTGAATCCCCGGAACACAGCCAAATAGTCGATTATATAGGGATGAGTGTGGAAAAAAAATTCTACTTTCGTTGTTTTTGATTTTTTCCCAATTTTATTGTTGCTTATGTATTCTGGCGATAAAACTGTACCAGAAAAAAATGGGCGACCAAATTGAATCCCCGGACACCACCAAATAGTCGATTATATAGGGGTGGAGGTGGAAAAAAATCTATTTCCGTTGCTTTAGGTTTTTTCCCCGGTTTTATTGTTTCTTATGGATTCTGGAGATAAAACTGTACCAGAAAAAAATTGGCGACCGAATTGAATCCCCGGAACACCCCCTAATAGTCGATTATATAGGGCGGAAGTGGAAAAAAAATTCTATTTTCGTTGCTTATGGTTTTTTCCCCTGGTTTATTGTTGCTTATGAATTCTTGCGATAAAAATGTACCAGAAAAAAATTGGCAACTAAATTAAATCCCCGGAACACCCCCAAATAGTCGATTATATAGGGTTGGAAGTGGAAAAAAAATTCTATGTTCGTTGCTTTTGGTTTCTTTTCCGATTCTATTGTTGCTTATGAATTCTGGTGATAAAATATTACCAGACAAAAATTGGCTACCGAATTGAATTCCCGGAACGCCACCAAATATTCAATTATATAGAGGTGGAAGTTGAAAAAAAATTCTATTTTCGTTGCTTTTGGTTTTTTCCAAATTTTATTATTGCTTATGAATTCTGGCGATAACATATTAACAGAAAAAAATTGGCGACCGCACTGAATCCTCGGAACGCCGCCAAATAGTCGATTGTATAGGAGTGGAAGTGGGAAAATAATTCTATTTTCGTTGCTTTTGGCTTTTTCCCCGATTTTATTGTTGCTTATGGATTCTGGAGATAAAACCGTACCAGGAAAAAATTGGCGACCGAATTGAATCCCCGGAACGCCCCCAAATAGTCGATTATATAGGAGTGAGTGTGGAAAAAAAATTCTATTTTCGTTACTTTTGGTTTTTTCCCCGGTTTTATTATTGCTTATGGATTCTGGAGATAAAAATGTACCAGATAAAAATTGGGAACCTAATTGAATCCCCGGAACACCGGCAAATAGTCAATTATATAGGATTGGAAGTAGAAAAAAAATTCTATTTTCGTTGCTTTTGGTTTTTTGTCCCGGTTTATTGTTGCTTATGAATTCTCGGGATAAAACTGTACCAGAAAAAAATTGGCGACCAAATTGAATCCCCGGAACACCCCCAAATAGTCGATTATATAGGGTTCGAAGCGGAAAAAAAATTCTATTTTCGTTGCTTTTAGTTTATTCCGATTTTATTGTTGCTTATGAATTCTGACGAGAAAACTGTACCAGAAATAAATTGGCGGCCAAATTGAATCCACGGAACACCCCCAAATAATCGATTATATAGGGTCGGAAGTGGAAAAAAAATTCTATTTTCGTTGGTTTTGGTTTTTTTACCGATTTTATTGTTGCTTATGAATTCTGGCGATAAAATATTACCAGAAAAAAATTGGCGACCGAATTGAATCCCCGAAACACCCCAAAATAGTCGATTATATAGGTTTGGAAGTGGGAAAAAAATTCTATTTTCGTTGCTATTGGGTTTTTTGCCGATTTTATTGTTGCTTATGGATTCTGGAGATGAAACTGTACCAGAAAAAAATTGGCGACCGAATTGAATCCCCGGAACACCCCCAAATAGTCGATTATATAGGGGTGGAAGTGGAAAAAAAATTCTATTTTCGCTGTTTTTGGTTTTTTCCCAGGTTTTATTGTTGCTTATGGATTCTGGAGATGAAACTGTACCAGAAAAAAATTGGCGACCGAATTGAATCCCCGGAACACCCCCAAATAGTCGATTATATAGGGGTGGAAGTGGAAAAAAAATTCTATTTTCGTTGCTTTGGTTTTTTCCACGGTTTTATTATTGCTTATGGATTCTGGGGATAAAACTGTACCAGAAAAGAATTGGCGACCGAATTGAATCCTCGGAACACCCCCAAATAGTCGATTATGTAGGGGTGGAAGTAGAAACAAAATTCTATTTTCGTTGCTTTTGATTTTTTCCCCGATATTATTGTTGCTGATGGATTCTAGCGATAAAACTGTACCAGGAAAAAATTGGCGACCAAATTGAATCCCCGGACCCCCCAAATAGTCGATTATATAGGGGTGGAATAGGAAAAAAAATTCTATTTTCGTTGCTTTTGGTTTTTTCCCAATTTCATTATTGCTTATGAATTCTGTCGATAACATATTACCAGAAAAAAATTGGCGATCGAATTGAGTCCCCGGAACGCCGCCAAATATACAATTATATAGAGATGGAAGTGGAAAAAAAATTCTATTTTCGTTGCTATTGGTTTTTTCCCAATTTTATGATTGCTTATGAATTCTGTCGATAACATATTAACAGAAAAAAATTGGCGACCGAATTGAATCCTCGGAACACCGCCAAATAGTCGACTATATAGGAGTGGAAGTGGAAAAAAAATTCTATTTTCGTTGCGTTTGGCTTTTTCCCCGGTTTTATTTTACGTATGGATTCTTGCGATAAAACTGTACCAGAAAAAAATTGGCGACCGAATTGAATCCTCGGAACACGCCCAAATAGTCGATTATATACGAGTGGAAGTGGAAAAAAAATTCTATTTTCGCTGTTTTTGGTTTTTTCCCCGGTTTTATTGTTGCTTATGGATTCTGGAGATAAAACTGTACCAGAAAAAAATTGGCGACCGAATTGAATCCCCGGAACACCCCCAAATAGTCGATTATATAGGGTGTTCCGGGGATTCAATTCGGTCGCCAATTTTTTTCTGGTAATATGTTATCGCCTGAATTCCTAAGCAATAATAAAATCGGGGAAAAAACCAAAAGCAACAGAATTCTTTTTCCACTTCCAACCCTATATAATCGATTATTTGGGGGTGTTCCGGGTATTCAATTTGGTCGCCAATTTTTTTCTGGTACAGTTTTATGGCATGAATCCATAAGCAACAATAAAATCGGGGAAAAAACCAAAAGCAACGAAAATAGAATTTTTTTTCCACTTCCGCGCCTATATAATCGACTATTTGTGGGTGTTCCGGGGATTCAATTCGGTCCTGAATTTTTTTCCGGTAATAATTGATCGCCAGAATTCATAAGCAACAATAAAATCGGGAAAAAAACCAAAAGCAACGTAAATAGAATTTTTTTTCCACTTCCAACCCTATATAATCGACTATTTGGGGGTGCTCCGGGGATTCAATTTGGTCCGCCATTTTTTTCTGGTACAGTTTTATCTCTAGAATCCATAAGCAACAATAAAACCGGGGAAAAAACCAAAAGCAACGAAAATAGAATTTTTTTCCACTTCCACCCGTATATAATCGACTATTTGGGGGGGTGTTCCGGGGATTCAATTCGGTCGCCCATTTTTTTCTGGTAATATTTTATCGTTAGAATTCATAAGCAACAATAAAATCGGCAAAATAACCAATAGCAACGAAAATAGAATTTTTTTTCCACTTCCAGCCCTATATACTCGACTATTTGGCGGTGTTCCGGGGATTCAATTTAGTTGCCAATTTTTTTCTGGTAATATTTTATGGCCAGAATTCATAAGCAACAATAAAATCGGTAAAAAAACCAAAAGCAACGACAATAGAATTTTTCTTCCACTTCCAACCCTATATAATCGACTATTTGGGGGTGTTCCGGGGATTCAATTTAGTCTCTAATTTTTTTCTGGTACAGTTTTATCTCCAGAATCCATAAGCAACAATAAAACCGGGGAAAAAACCAAAAGCCACGAAAATAGAATTTTTTTTCCAGTTGCACGCCTATATAATCGACTATTTGGGGGTGTTGCGGGGATTCAATTCGCACGCCAATTTTTTTCTGGTAATATTTTATCTCCAGAATTCATAGGCAACAATAAAATCGGGAAAAAAGCAAAAGCAACGAAAATAGAATTTTTTTCCCACTTCCACCCCTATATAATCGACTATTTCGTGGTGTTCCGGTAATGCAATTCGGTCGCCAATTTTTTTCTGGTAATATTTTATCGTCAGAATTCATAAGCAACAATAAAATCGGCATAAAAAACCAAAAGCAACGAAAATAGAATTTTTTTTCCACTTCCAACCCTATATAATCGACTATTTGGGGGTGTTCCGCGGATTCAATTTGGTCGCCAATTTTTTTCTGGTACAGTTTTATCGCCAGAATTCATAAGCAACAATAAAATCGGAATATACTAAAAGCAACGAAAGTAGATTATTTTTTCCACTTCCACCCGTATACAATCGACTATTTGGAGTGTTCTGGGGATTCAATTCGGTCGCCAATTTTTTTCTGGTAATATGTTATGGCCAGAATTCATAAGCAATAATAAAATAGAGGAAAAAACCAAAAGCAACGAAATAGAATTTGTTTTGCACTTCCACCTCTATATAATCGACTATTTGGTGGTGTTCCTGGGATTCAATTCGGTCGCCAATTTTTTCCTGGTAATATTTTATCGTCAGAATTCATAAGCAACAATAAAATCGGCAAAAAACCTATAGCAACGAAAATAGAATTTTTTTTCCACTTCCAACCCTATATAATCGACTATTTGGGGGTGTTCCGGGGATTCAATTCGGTCGCCAATTTTTTTCTGGTAATATTTTATCGCCAGAATTCATAAGCAACAATAAAATCGGCAAAAAAAACCAAAAGCAACGAAAATAGAATTTTTTTTCCACTTCCAACCCTATATAATCGACTATTTGGGGGTGATCCGCGGATTCAATTTGGTCGCCAATTTTTTTCTGGTACAGTTTTATCGCCAGAATTCATAAGCAACAATAAAATCGGAATATACTAAAAGCAACGAAAGTAGATTATTTTTTCCACTTCCACCCGTATATAATCGACTATTTGGAGTGTTCTGGGGATTCAATTCGGTCGCCAGTTTTTTTCTGATAATATGTTATCGTCTGTATCCCTAAGCAATAATAAAATCGGGGAAAAAACCAAAAGCAACGAATATAGAATTTTTTTTCCACTTCCAACCCTATATAATCGACTATTTGGGGGTGTTCCGGGGATTCAATTCGGTCGCCAATTTTTCTCTGGTACAGTTTTATCGCCAGAATTCATAAGCAATAATAAAATTGGTAAAAACCAAAAGCAACGAAAATAGAATTTTTTTCCTCCTCCACCCGTATATAATCGGCTATTTGGGGGTGTTCCGGGGATTCAATTCGGTCGCTAATTTTTTTCCGGTAATATGTTATCGCCAGAATTCATAAGCAATAATAAAATCGGGGAAAAAACCAAAAGCAACGAAAATAGAATTTTTTTTCCACTTCCACCCCTATATAATCGACTATTTGGTGGTGTGCCGTTTATGCAATTCGGTCGCCAATTTTTTTCTGGTAATATTTTATCCTCAGAATTCATAAGCAACAATAAAATCGGCAAAAAAACCAAAAGCAACGAAAATAGAATTTTTTTTCCACTTCCAACCCTATATAATCGACTATTTGGGGCTGTTCCGGGGATTCAATTTGGTCGCCAATTTTTTTCTCCTTCCGTCTTATCGCCAGAATCCATAAGCAACAATAAAATCGGGGAAAAAGCCAAAAGAAACGAAAAAAGAATTTTTTTTCCACTTCCACCCCTATATAATCGACTATTTGGGGGTGTTCCGGGGATTCAATTTGGTAGCGAATTTTTTTCTGGTACAGTTTTATCGCTAGAATCCATAAGCAACAATGAAACCGGGGAGAAAACCAAAAGCAACGAAGTCGTTTTTTTTCTATGCACTAATCGACGTAAAGGGTGCTTAGAGGGGGTGGGGGTGGCTTGTTTTTGATCTGTTTTTTGTTTTTTACATATACTTAATCTTTTTGGGTGATAATAAGCTTCGTCCAGTGGGAAAAAACCTAATTTTCAAAAATCGATTTTTCGTTGGATACCAACGTTTCTAACTTCAAGAACATGATCTTCTAATGGTCCTTGGGGGGCGTTCATCATGGTTAACTACGTGTTGGTCTTGCACTTTTAAACTTTACCTCGTGGTACTTGAGGTTACAGATACAGATACTCCACAAATCTTTGCATAATTCTTCAATTGTAATTTTTTTACTTTGCTGCAGATAAACAACAACTGCACTAACTCTGATAGATTGCAGGAGTTACGGATCCATAACTTATTTTCAAGTTACTTACATGTTGGAGTAAGAGCGAGCCCCCAGCAATTCACTGCTTTGTCTTAGTACATCTATCTTCTGAATTAATTTGTGTGCAAGAATTAAAGTACTTATACATTCATCCGTTTTGATCAGTTGCATATCGAATTTGGAGGCTGAGCATCAAACAGCAGTAAACTGCTGCAGAAAATGTAGTCGAAACAATTTTTTGATAGTAAACAATGGCTATAAAACTGATTTCTTGTTACTGTTGTCCTTGTCACTGTTTCACAAGCAACTTTGCCATCTGGATTTTGTTTGCAGTTAGCTTACAATATATCATCACTAATCTGGTTGCACATTTTGTCTGGATGTCCTCGCCGACGGACTCAGAGGTGAAGAGGAAGCTCATTTCTTAAAACAGTTCACTGTAACTTGACCAGTAAGACCAGCATTTCTCTTTGGATCACCAATGATGAAAAAACCACATGGGTTAGGATATACAGCGCAGTCCGCGACGCGGTGTAACTCGACGACACGTTGACACAGCTGTGCCGCAGCCTACAGCGCATGCGCCCAAGGGCGTATACACGCATACGCGCAAGCAAGACTTGCCCGGTCGGTAGGCACCCGGGGCGGCGGCGCCGCGGGCCGCGGCGGACTCACAACCGCTGACGGTATGCTTGTGGCGCCATCTTCCTATAAATACCCAAAACATGCGGGATGCGCTTGGGCATACACGCAAGTGTACACGCACGACACATCTATTTTATTTTTAATGTTTATGACTCTGTAGCAATGCTGCACATTACCCGTATGGTACAATAATCTATTTTTTTTTTGTTGCGAATTATGTGAAATGATGAGAACTCTCTTCTAAGTTTCAGCATATTATACATTTGTGCAAAATTTCGAATGAAAATATTCATTAGTTTTTGTGCAAACTTTGAACGAAATTCCGAGATGATGCCGAGCTCAAATCTCATATTTCGTTCAAAGTTTTTGCAAAAACTAAAGCATATTTTCACTTGAAACTTTGCCAGAATGAAAGAGAATAAAAAAATACAGAAGAGAGTTCTCATTATTTTGCATAATTCGGTCTATTTTTATTATTATTAAGTAAAAACCAACCATATTGCCTCGGTCGGTAACAATCGAGTAAGGCATCCCTTTAAAGCCCCTGGTATATCTCGCCGCGGTGACAAACTCTGCCGGTACTTGTTTCGAGCTGGACGCGCTCTCTCGAAATATCACATCCGGTATTAAACACAACGAGCTTGTTCTGTTCAGAGTTGTCGTGTCACTAATTCTTATTTAACGAACCAGACTTGTATCAAAAGTGCTTTTTCAGTCGTTAATTTTTTTCCGTGCAGAATCAAAAACTATACAGTTAGTATATTTATTTTACCTTATCCCCTCCCTCCTCCTCCTCATTCCGCTTCATACGAGCATGGCTGTACAAGCTATCCCCTCCTCCTCTCTCTCTCTCCACTGCATGTAATGGCCGATGGCCGGCCATATAACAACTCTTCTGTAAAATAAATAATTATTTACATGTTTTTACAGCGACTTCGTCATTTTACTTGTTTTTCCATGCTCTTATATTTTTTAATCTATTTAAAATATAACTAATCGACAAAACTTCGGACTTTTTCATAAATTTTTAAATGTACGTAAATGTAAAATGTTTTTATTAAATGGCATTAATTATATAAGAGAAGGCAAACTTTTTAACATTCTTTCGAAAAATCTCTTATATTGACATTTTCGTACTTCTCAAAATGGTTGCAAACAATTTAGAAAGTCCCGATAATCTCTTAAATAATACAGTGCAAACCATTCAATATTTTTTAAGCTACGTTTGTTATTTTCAAAGCAATATTTTAATAGAGAAGTAATTAATCCAGCTTCATTGAAAGGTAGACTCGATCGGCTATTGCGATAAAAACCAACTTGGCATTCGAATAATTAGTTAAAATTTGAATTAATTACTCAATATAATTAATAATTAAAATTTCAATCGTTAATTAAACCCGCGTTTAATTAAGAATGTACATTTCAATCGTTAATTAAACCAGCATTTAATTAATAACTACAATTTCAATCGTTAATTAAACCCAAGTATAATTAAGAATTTTATAATCGTTAATTAAACCCGCGTTCAATTAAGAATAAAAATTTCAATCATTAATTAAACGAGCCTTTAATTAAGAATTAAAATTTGAATCGTTTATTAAATCAGCGTTTAATTAAGAATTAAAGTTCCAATCGATAATTAATGGATTTTGGGATTGAATGCGATAAAGCGTAGATCTAAATTCAAGTATTTCAGATACGAAAACGGCAAAACAAATTTCTAAAAGTAGACAGTAAAAGCTAAAATTTAAGCCTTGATTCGTTAAAAAATATTGATTTTTCAGGAAGTTACAATCAATCAAACATAACGTAAGAAAATGTTTAAAAATTTGTGTTCATTTTTAGTGATTAAATGGATCGTATTTTTAACCATTTTCTTACGCGACGATCGTGCCACATAGACGTAAATTCACGTTCTCGGCCATGATTCTTTAAATGACTTTATAAGTACTGCACGAGGATATCACATTCGACTCCAAAATCCATTAATTATCGATTGAAACTTTAATTCTTAGTTAAACGTTGGTTTAATTAACGGTTAAAACAATAATTCTTACAAGGAAAGGATGCTTGGTGTCCGCCTCTGATTTTCATGAAACTTCGCATATGAGTAGTGTGTCAAAAAATATTCGACACGTATTTTTTTTTATCTGCGGAAAAACATATCTAAGGGGTGAAAACCGCCTTAAAGTTCACCCCCAAAAACCGTTTTTTTTTCATATCTCAAGATGGAATCGAAATTTTTTAATGAAACCAATACCTATTTGTTTCATATACGTAGGGGTTGCATCCCCTATTTTTTATAAAGTTAAATATGATATTTTCCCTTGTATTTTTGATATAAAAATGTTTTAATGAGCTAAATTTGATTGAAAATTGCCATGCTATAAAGAAAATTGAAAATTATAGTTGACCTGTTTCGAGATTTAAAAATAAAAACATGTTGACAGGGTAAATTACCCCTAATTTAATTAATCACCTTTTTATTAGTATCTGCCTCCGATTTTCATGAAACTTTGCAATTGGTTAGAGTATCGAAAAATATTTGACACGTATTTTTTTTTTATCTGCGGAGAAAGACATCTGGGGGTGAAAACTGCATAACTGCATAATTATGTAAAATTGCATAATTTCATTTTTTTTATTAAATTTTACTTATTTATAGAAAGATAAAGACAGCTTAAAGATACATGAAATGCCAGAGATGTGCACCTGAACAGCTTTCCATAATAGTAGTATACATCCTACTATTCGCTCCGTGCATAACTAGTATGGTCATCTGGTGGTTGAAAATCGTGTACTTAGAGGGGACGTTTCGGCTACAATTTATATACGATAGAAGAACTAAAAAGCTATTAAAGCGTATTAATGAGAAAAATACATGTCTTACCTACAAATTAAAATTTATTATACTGTTATAAGTGATATAGCTACTTCAAAATGTAAGTATTGTGTTAATATTATAATTATTTTTATGATAGAAGTACAAATTTTTAGGTTAAACGTATGATCGCGAACAAGTAATTTTTTTTCGGTAAAAAAGCAAAATAGTTTTATATTATTTATCAAAAGCCATATGAAATTAATAATGAGAATAATAAAAAACTAAAAATGAAAAAATTTCAATAATAAGAAACTAAAAATTAGAAAATTTAAATAATAAAAATTTTGACAATATTTTAATATTAATTTTATTAATGTTTCAGAATGTAACTAAGTTCTAGATATGGCTTTTATTATCAGAACTGATTTTGTAAAAGTCGATACAAGCAAAATTTCATTCCAGCCCCAGACAGAAGTAAAAGGCAAACAATTGGCAAATGCGAATCATGTTTGTCAAGTTCAAGAGTACAGAAAAAACAGCATCAGTTATCAAATTGATGCTCAAGTAATCAGACAAACATCAGTCACTTTGACTCCGTACAATACAACCTTACACGTAAGTCTTTATTGGAAATGAATATTTTCTTTACTAGATAAAATATATGATAAGTAATATTTCATATCAAATTGTGTAGATTGATAGATGGTGATCGCAAAATCACAAGTGCTTTATGCACTTGTGTTTATAATAAAAGCAACAAATGTAAGCACATAGCTGCATTAATATACTTTGTCAACAATGAAGATAGTTTGACCAAGACAGATTTTGAACAGAGATGGGGAAAACCTACAACACGTCAAATAGCTCAAGAAAAATATGCTAAAGGTAATTATTTTTGTGACATGTTTCCAAAGTCGAAAAAGAGTGTAGATAAATGTCTTCCAGTGGACTTCTCTAAATTAAAACAACCTTCAGCATTAAAAGTAATATTAGATGAATCAGCAAAAGATGCAGAAAGTTTATTAAAACTTTCTGAAAGTTTTCCAGTGTACTTAACTAGTCAAGTTTTAAGTAAAGAATTGGAAGATTTTTACAAGAAAAATATTGTGATGTCTGTCGAAGAAATTCAACAGTTATGCTGTGTTACTGTAAAACAATCTTTATGTGATAATTGGTTTAAAGCTAGGCGTCTACGTGTATCAGCAAGTAAAAATGCACATTACATAAAAAGTAGAGTAAGGAGATCAGCTGACTCATTAGTTGTAGAAATGCTTTCTCCAAAGAACATCAACACTCCTACAATGAAATATGGATGTGACAATGAAGAGAATGCTCGAAGAGAATATGAAATATTATTCAATGTATCTGTGATCAAAATTGGTGTTATAGTAAGTAAATATCAACATTGGCTCTGCGCTAGTCCAGATGGAATAGTTTTAAATATTGATAACATGTCTAAGATTCTTGAAATTAAATGTCCTATAACTTGCAAAAATATAGCAATAGTTAATTTGGAATTGGGAAAATGTAATGTTAGTTACTTACAGTTACAACATGGAAGAGTTGAACTGAAGAAAAGTCATATTTATTATACCCAGTGCCAAATTCAAATGTACGTAGCTGGAGTAAAGCAATGTGATATTTTTGTATATTCTCCGGTTGAAAATAGGAGTTGTTGTGTTCAAGTTATGCGTGATGAAAAGTTTTTGGAGACAGTTGTCAAAAAATGTGATACCTTTTATTTTCAAGAGTATCTACCAATATTACAAGAAACTGTAACTAAAGAAAATACGAAGAAAAGTGATAATCAAAATAAAGACTTTAATGGAAAAGATATTAGTAATATAATTTAGAAAAATGATCTATCATCTATTTATTAACATAATTTAAGTGTTTATAATTTCTTGTAATAATTTATTTTCTTTTTGATACCTTATTGTATTTTTGTTCTGTTCATTGACAGTTATAAAATGATATTGAATAAATAACTTCTTTATCAGTATACAATTATTTATTATACAGTCCATACTTGTAAAATTACAGAATTACAAAATTGTCCACAATTACACATATAATTATTTGTACATATAATTTTTTTCATTTTGCATCTGAAATTATTGATGGTTGCAAATTCACCAATGTACAACACATTTGTACAATATTGTCTATACAATCATATTTTCTGGTATTTTATCCAAAATACGGTAAATTCTAAGACGCTGCATAATTCTTTCAACGTGTATGCGAACTTTTGCAATAGCATAGGTTTTTTCAGTTTCTTCCTTTGTAAACTCTTTCTTTTTTTGCAAAAATGGTGGCATTACAATTGATACTTTTTTTTCTGTACTATCTATAGTTGTTTGAATTTGTGGGAAGCCTTTGTCGGCTAAAACAATGTCTCCATCCTCTAGTTTATCAAGTAAGCCTGATTCAATTGTAATGTGAGAGTAATGTGAGAGTGCTTTGGATTTAAAGCAGATGAAACCTGATGGTGTTACTCCCACAAGAAGTTTTGCAGTGAAACCTTTTTTATAATTTGAGTAAGTATACACTCGATTATCCAATTTCGATGGAATTTCCATTTTAAATTATGTACAGTCGATGATGACCCGGGTATTACTGTACGTAGGATGAAAACACTGAGGTGTTGTTGCTCGTACAACATCCTTGTCTGGCCAAAAAACTAAATCTTTTGTGTTGCATACTAAATCTGCTAAAACTGAAAAAAATATTCTTGAAATAGTAGTTCTATGTACACAAAATACAGCAGCAATCGCAGAAAATGTCAATCCAGTCTTCATCTTCATTAAGAATATAAGAAGTCTATTTTTCTGTGACATTTTACAACTTACTGACGTATTACTGCTTATCAATGTTAGCAAGAATTCAGAATTATCAAGCGTTACACCAGTAAGATCTAACATCTGCTCATTATTTCTTATAGACTCAACACCACTAAACGTTTTTGTCACTATGCACATATCAATTTCAAAGTTGCAACTAACACCTTCATCAACAACGTCTTCTGCTCTGTATTGCATCCTTTCTCACTGTACTTTCTAATATTAGGAATGATGATCCTTGTACTTTTTATTATATCTGTCTGAATTTCTACATCACTGAATTTGTCATTATAAATATACCTATTGCAAATCAACATGTTTGATATGATAGGATTTGTTAACTCGGTGTCTACTTGGCATTCTTGATCAGTACATCTTGTCACAAAGTTTGCTTGAATACTTTTACATTCGCTTGTTATGTACGTATCTTCTGACGTGGATTCTTCAGATAATTTAGTTTTTATAGCAGTTTCTTCCTTCCTCTGCCTTCTTGCCATGAAACGTTCATGTCCATGAAAAAATATCAATAACTTAATTTCATAAGAATAATAATATAAGTATATTTTTTAATAAAAATATAAAATGGTTAAGTACCTTTTCATAGCAGCTGTTTCATTTATTACTTTAGCTTTGTAAACTGAAGGGAATATAGTAGGAATGTAATTACAACTGTTTTGCACGTTTCCTTTTTTATTTCCAATAAAATGTTTAGAGCAAATTTTATCTGATATCCTTGGGTTCCATTGAGTATCATCACAACTATAAATGACAACAATTAGCATATGACAATTGATAACAACAGTTGTGCATAGTGTATATTTATTTTGGAGTAAAAGCATGAGTAAAAGTCCAAAGAAATAGGTTATGTCACTTACTTGATTCTTCTTACTGCATTAATCCATTGTCTCCTTTGATCTAATTTATGTTTGGCTACAGGAAAATAGTAAAATTTACAGTCGCTATTTCTGCCTGTATTTTTGCAATTAACTACACAGCAAGTACCATGACCCATTTTTAATGCAATTTCCTATACAAATATATCCCCTCCAACGGGACGCACGGAGCGAATAGCGAGGCGACGACGCATGAGTCACTGGCCCGTCCCGGGACGCGGCACCTTTGTTTTGATAAACATGGTAATTAACCCATGTTTAATTACATTTTAATGGTTTGTTTATATAAACAAACATAAATAAACGTGATTGTTTATGTTTATTTACATAAACAATTAATTAAACACACATTAACTACATATTATGTTTATGAAAAACATAAATAACGCGTGTAATAAATCAGTGTTTTATTGCTTGTTATGATTGTTTATATAAACAAACCATTAAAAAGCACTTAAACATGCATTAATTACCGCGTTCATCAAAACAAAGGTGCCGCGTCCCGGGACGGGGCGGTGACTCATACGGTACAAGTCTGCGACAGATATCCCGGTATAGCGTAATACATTTGAGACTGTATCAGCATGGTACAGTGGGGCACGATTGAACTCGTGCTCTGTATAGCGCGTTCTTTTCGAAGAGTATATGAGCATGCTATAGTGGGCGGCAGCTGAGCGAGCTCGACCCCCCTGTCGCAGCAGCTGAAAACCAGCGTCTGCAAATCCTTACTTTGCGGAGAGCTTGGTGACGTCACGATTTTTATCGAGTATAGCTGCGATAATTGTGCACGTATGATAGCCTGCCACAGCGCGCGCGCGTGTGTGTGTGTGTGTGTTTTATCCTACTCCCCGGTGTCGTGGAGCCTACTCTAAATTTCGGCTCCGGGATTAAGTGTAAAGTGTGTGTGTGTGTGTGTGTTTTATCCTACTACACGGTATCGCAGAGCCTACTCTAAATTTTGGCTCCGGGATTAAGTGTTAGTATATATAATAGGTAGAGTGAAAAAATTAGAAATATTATTAGAAATATTATTATTTTTATTACAAAAAAATTAATTTCGTGGAAAATGAATAAAAGAAAAGTCAATCAAAGTAAATAAATGAGTCTATACAAGCAAATTTACGATTTTTATAGTAAAAAAGGTTTGGTAGGTAGAGTTGAGAGTAAAATGAATAAAACAAAATTGATTTTTTAATTAAAGATTAAATTTATATTTGTTAAAACATGACAAAAGATAATAGCTTTTTATTTAAATTCACAATATATTGTAGAGCATACCAATAATAAAACATTATTCTTTAATCTATTTGACACTCAAGTCCATGGGGGAGTCTTGCTCGAGGTGCTGGCACGAACAGACAGACTTATATGCGCGATCACATACACCGCATCGCCATCGTTGACACATTGCGCACATTTTCCATGCGCAGTTCTTGTATATTTTTCTGAGTTTTTTAGAGCACATAAAACACTCGCAAGGCAGTAGCATTTGTTGTTCTTTTGCGCCAGACTGTTCCTGATCCTGGTCTGTCACTTCTGATGAGAGCGGAGAATTCATGTCACCGTGGCAGGGGCACCCACGCAGCAGACAGTCCGTGCATTTAACTTTTTGGCACAAGCGGCATTCGGTGGAACTGCGTGTCCTGCTTCTCTTTTTTGGAACAAATCCCCCTCAACGACAGCATGCTTCTTCTATTTTCTTCGTACCTCTTGCGGTGTGTCTCGTTTCGGATAAATTACGTTGAAAGTTATCGATTTCATGTTGAACGAGCTCTAATTGTTGCACTTCGTTTTCAATTGATTTTTTAATCTCGTTTATTTTTGCCGTTTTAATATTACAGAACTTTTTAACTTGCTTGCTTGCTTCTCCAATTTTTCGATAGTAGATTGGAGCGCAAACGACTTCTTTAACCAACTCATCTTGACGAGATTTCGTTGACGACTGACGAATGACTCTTTCTATACCTCTCATACCCCTGTATGAACTTATCTTGCTTGTTGGGGTAGGGGATTCTGTTTATCCGAAAGGTCATGATTAAAAATCTAGAATTTCAGACGCAACGGCATCTCGAGCTCAACCAATAAGGCCCGTGTATTTTTTTCGATGACATTCGAGAACCCTTACACGAATATATCCTAATCTTGTTTTCTCGAAAGTAATAAAGATTTCACCGTTCTGTAAACCGATCTAATTACAGTAACAAGAACTCATTGGAGGATTAAAGAGGAATGTATATGCAACGATATTAGTCGCACGTGTATTCCTCGTTATGCTCGTGGAAGCTTAACGTACTTTTTTCTTCTCGGAAGCAAGTTATTTGGATTTCGTGATAAGATGCTATGGAAGACCAATGATATTTTCGCAGCAGTATTGTCACAGTTTCTGCAACCCCCAACAGGCCTTATAAAACTACTGTCTCGTACGACGGTCAGCTCAGTAAGCATGCGAATCATGGCATGGGTTAACATGCCTTTTTTACCACGAGCGCAAGTTGAGGAGCACAGTGATTTGCATGAAGTAATCGCGCGCATCGTATCCAGCTTACGTTTCCATAGGCACTCTGTATGGCGAAGATGCGATGCGACATGGCGACGCCGACTCCGTACAATGAATTTCTTTATTTTAAGACGCGAATTGCGATTTCTGCTGTCGCAAAGTGGGTTTCGAAGAATAAGACAATTTTACGCTAGAATATTTCGCAATATTCGCTCGGCTGTTTTAATAGCTGGTGAATATGTATAGAAATAGGAATGGATAATGCTGCCATTTTACGAGATATGATGATAGGCTTCCAGGAACAACGAGGTAAGCAAAATTTAAATTTTGCAAAAAATCATTTTCAATTAATTAAATAAAAAAAATTGCAGCATTGGATTCGTTGCTAGCCGATGACAGCGACACATCTACCATATTTATGGGGTACAACGGGCGTCAAAACCCCGTGGCCCGCACACTAAATTTCGCAAGTGAAGCCGATTCTTCGAGTAGCGGAGAGGAGATAGAAGACGAGGCACCGCATATGGCACACGAGCAGGGGAGTGTAGCGGAGGGTACAAGCCAGAGCGAAGAGGATATCTCAGGTAGCGATGACGAACAGCCACGTGTAATATACATTCCGATTCAACAACAACAACAACAACAATAACAACAACAACAACAAGAGCAGCAAGAAAACGAAGAAGCGTCGGACGCTGCTGCGCTTTCTGAAGATGAAGAGAGCGAAAGCATGATTCGAGTAGTTTCTTCCTCGGACGAAGAAGACGAAAATACAAGGATGCCACATCGGTTACTTGTAACGCTAAACTACTATACAGAACCTCGTCATGCTGTGGAGGCGGCCATTATGAGCAACGACCCCCAGCCGAGTCGAAACACCGAACGGCCACGTGCTGGCACTCTGCACAATTTTTACACCTCCAGGGCGAGACGTTCAGAAAGATCATTTCATAATTTGGAGGACGGAAATCATTTGGTATGGAATAGTTTCGACGAGACTAATCCCCTGGATCGCCGTGTTAATGAATGTAAGTTTTTTATTCCTAAATATTTTTTTGCACTCATTAAAATTTATATATATATATATATATACGGTTTTTAAGTTATACGAAGAAGAGTAAATAGCGGTGACGGTCTGGCGACACCAGGCTACGACATACCACATTTATTGGTTTACGCAAGAAGAATTTTTCACGTACGACGTGCACAAGAATTGCGCTGGTTCCATGACCAGGCCATAGATGAAAGTTCTCCTTTGTATACAACGGGTGATTTAGAAGATTTATTAGATCGCGTGCGCGAAAGTTTTAACGGGAAGCCGGAAGACTAATTGTTTTAATAAAAAAATATTGTATTTTTTTTAAATTTAATTTTTAATATACAAATTACAGTGCGAGAAGGTGACTTTTTATTTTATTCACCATCACCCTCTCCTTCATCGGATATACCTTTGTCACCTACAGCATCATCTACAAGCTCGATATGGCCATCGCTCCCACCGTCTCCCGCATCAGAGATTGCCGTAAATTCAACAGTGAGCGAGAGTAGAGAACCACTGCAATTGGGCGAAGGGAGTAGCATGTATAGGAGCAGTACCGAAGAAGACGGCAGCGGAGGTAACTTAGAGAACGAGACTCTTGAGATAAGCCCATCGGGGGTAAGATTTACTATTCTACAAGAAAGCGAGAATTTCGTACGTAGATTTCAAATTGTCGGTCGTTCCATTGTACTGCGCGTCAATAATCCGCCCGATGAATGCGATAACCCCATGTTTTGGATCGAATTGACTAAGCGGGATATTCACGCGTATGTTATTTTGATGGTGCCGGATGACGACACTGTATTAGTCGGAGTTGTGATAAGGAATGAACACTTTTTGCATGGCACGGCTGGTCTGTCTTTTCGTCCACCTGAAAATTTTTTTTACGATGATTTATGGAATTTATTTTCCAGTATAACTCAAAGTAACCAACATTTTCAAGTAGATGATAGCTTTATTTTACAAATCACATTTATAAGCGTTCCTGTGGACTCGGGTGCAGCCAGATCGAAAAAATTATCCATCGACAGCGTGTCTCAGCGTTCAATAGTATCAATCATCAACGATGATAATTTATGTCTGCCGCGTGCGTTAGTAGTTGGGGAAGCTCATATAAAATTACGCGCGAATGACTTGGTGGGCGTTCGTGAAGAATAGAATATAATACTCGACGGGCGGCGCAAGTTACAAAAGCAACGCGCGGAACGCTTGATACAAGCTGCAAACGTACGTATTCCACGCGTCGGTTGTGGCTTCTACGAAATAGAAAGATTTCAGAATTTTTATCTGCAAAGTAATATTGCTATAGTGGTTTACGAGAAACCAACATTCGGCAACGGCGATCCTCCTTTTTTCGACGGACGCGCTCAAATAGAAACTCAGGGAGAATTAAAAGGGATTATTAATCTATGCTACGACCCACGTGCGAAGCATTTCGATACTATTTTAAACGTAATAGATTTAGCGAGGACAACATTTTTTTGCAGTTATTGCAATAAATGCTTTCATTTCATTGATCAACACAAATGTAGAAAAACTTGCTCGAAATGTTTCGTTTCTCCACCCCGCTTATCAGATGGCATCGATTTAATAAAATGCGCGAAATGCAATAGAGATTTTTTCGGCACTTTACGTAGGCCCTATGCCCGATCCAACTTTTTTCGCACCAAATTCCATGTCCACCAACGAGAGAGCGACTTTTTTCCAGTACAATGAAAACGCGCCGGATTATGTTTTTAACTTTAAAAATGAAATCGTCGAGTATTGCCGTATGGACGTGGAAATATTGCGTCGGGCATGCATTGCTTTTCGAAAAATTTTTCTCGATATCGGTAACACAGACCCCTTTGTTTCGGCGACCACGATCACGTCGGCGTGTTCTTATTTATTTAGCAAAATTTTTCTCAAGGCTAATACCATAGGAATTTTGCCACCTGCTGGTTACAGGCGCGCTGACAAACACTCTCAAAAAGCTGTCAAGTGGCTATTGCAGTGCGAGCGTGAAATCGGGCAAGAGAATATTCACGCCGGGCGTGCACGTGAATATCGGTTACCAGAAGGATTTTTAGTTGATGGATATTTGCCTCCTCCGGCGACAGAGGCTAGTGTCTCGACCACGGCATCGTCATCATCATCATCGTCAGTTTTTACATCGGGTAACGGCGTTGTGTTCGAGTATCAAGGCTGCTATACACATGGCTGCCCGCGCTGTTTTGAAAATAAACGCGATACGCTGACTGCTTTCAATCGCACACTAATGAAGCCCACGAAAATACGCGCCGTAAGATAGATAAAATAAAGTCGCACGGGTACGAGGTGCGTGAAATTTGGGAATGCGAATTCAACCGCCGCATAATCGAAAATCCTCAAATCGCGAATTATGTAAATAATCATCCGCTTATTAGCAAAATGATTTTAAACCCGCGAGATGCATTCTTCGAAGGGCGCACAGAAAATATTAGATCGTATTACAATGTTAGCGAGGGTGAAACAATTAGATATACGGATATTTGCTCGTTATATCCGTATATATGTAAAAGAGGTCGCTTCCCGCTTAGACACCCAGATATATTTGTCGGTAGTCAGTGCGATACGTTGACGGGAGGAAACAATGATAATCTCTCGCGAGTAGAATGATTGATCAAATGCAAAGTGCTACCGCCTCGCAAATTGTACACGCGCCAGGTGCGCGGTGCATATCAGCTGATGGAGCACCGCGCCGCGCCGCCGCGGGGCACGCGCGCGCCAGGGGTCACTGGTGAGACAGTTGGTTTTTTTTCATGCGAAAAAAATGATAAAAGCACGAGCAAATTGGGTTTAGTTGTCAGTCTCGAAAATGGATACGCGCTGGAAACATCCATTTACGTGTTGCGTGTGCGGACCTACCAGATGCGACAAAACGCAGTTCGTCAAAAAATTTCTCGCAAATTTACCGACAATCTGTAACGTACGCTTCGATCGCATACTGTTTTATTACGCCAAGTGGCAAGAAGCCTACCGGACAGAGCTGAGACCCGGTGGTGGTGGTGGTGACGCACCGCGTATCAAATTTCGGGAAGGTCTGCCTCAAGCGAGCGATTACTCTAACGATAGCGATAAAAAGAAATTACTTATACTCGATGATTTGATGCGTGAATCTTCATGCGATGTGATATTAGATTTGTTCACGAAGGCAGTCATCACAAAAATATTAGCGTTATATTCATAACGCAAAATATTTTTCATAAAGGAAAGTCACAGCGTGTTATAAGTCTGAACACAAAATACATCGTACTGTATAAAAATCCGCGTGATCGCGCTCAAATACAGCACTTGGAGCGTAAAGTGTATCCGGAAGATCCAAAATTTCTGCAAGAGGCCTATCTTGACGCCACGCGAACCCCACATACGTATCTTTTTCTCGATTTATCGCAAGACTGTGTCGACGAATTTAGATTTCGCTCTTGCATATTTCCCGATGACAAAAGGCACTACGCTTATGTGCCAAAAAATTCAAAATTTCGATTGTTTAATTATATTTTAAGGTGAAGGAGAGGGGGGTGAAGCAAAAAAAAAAGAAATAGACACGTCAGACGCGCGAGGACTCGACACAGTTGAGACATAACGATGGCAGGAGCAACACGGATGAATTCTAGACGCTGTTTGCCTTGTACTAAACGTTTTCCCAAAAAACAGTTGGCACCTTTGGGTGCTCTATCACACTGCGACGGCAAACAGCGTTCGGCCATCCTTCGCACGGCTGGTAAGTCGCTCGTTAAGTGCATATGCGAGTGCGCATTAAACGTTTTACACGGTGTAGTGAAATTGAGAGATTGCGAGAAGAAACAGCTGAATAAGCACAAGCTCGTATTGCGCAGATTAATCAATCATAAGTCATCAAGTTGGAAAACTAAAAAACGCGCAATAGTGCAGAACGGAGGATCTTTTTTCCCAGCTCTTCTAGCGCCCATCGTAGGCGCACTCATATCTAAACTGTTTGGAGGAGGAGGAGGAGGAGGAGGAGGAAAGCAGCGAAAAAATTAATCAGAGAAAGCGGTATGGAACGAACTCATAAAATGGTAATCGTGCCCGAAGACGCAATCGAACGCGTGCAAGCCGTCGAAGCAACGAAAAATATTGCCCCGAGTCAAGTCTCCGGCGTAAATTCCGTGCAAACTCCCGGTGAAAATTTGACCAGATTAGACGCCGAAATGTTCGATATTCTTCACTCGAAGAAAGGGGTTAAGGACGTTTACGAAAAATGTCAAAATTACTTAAGTTTTGCGACGTTATATTTTTTCCGTGAAAGCGAGCACAACAGCAGCAGCGGTGCTCAGCGAAAAATCAACGAAATTGACGAGACACTAGCACCACTCACCGAAGAAGTCATTATCGATGGTGTACCCAAGGCATATCAGCGCAAGGTTCGGCTTTTGTTGCGTCATTGGAAAACAGTAGCACCCGAACGTCTCAAGTAGAGCAATGCCGGAACAGTGAGTATAGATGGCCGCACGGTAGAGCGTTAAAATATTATAGAATTACTGAACGATGTGGTTAGAAGGGGAAAAAATAACGACGAAGAAGCACCAGTTGAACGCATGGAGTTTTCTAAATTTATTAAAACTTCCGATACTCCGACGAATTTAATAGGCAACAGCGAAGTTTTAAAAATTGGCAGAGTACTCACAGCGCCTTTGAATACGGCCAAACGACGACTGAATAAGGAAGACGCGAAAGCAGAGCCCTCTCCCGTGCTTACGAGAAGAGAAAAGGCTGAACAAAGTAAAAAAAAGTGGTTACGATTCCAAATATAAAAACCGCACACCCGCACACACACGCACACACACGCACACATACACACACACACACGCACACACACACACGCACGCGCACACGCAAACGCACGACGATGTACGAGAAACAGTATTACGATCTCTCGCACGAGGCAGGATACGCGGGTGCAAAAAATCTCGTACGCGTAAATAAAAAGAGAGGTAAATCCAATGAGAAGGCTAAAATATACGCATGGCTTAGTAACCAAGACGCTTACATGCTTCATCATCCTATAAAACGAAAATTTCCGAGACTGCGCTACAACGTCACGAACGTGGACGACCTGTGGGAATGTGATTTACTACAGTTAATCTCGATAAAAGACTATAACGACGGCTTCTGCTATATTCTCGTTGTTGCGGATGTGCTTAGCAAGTATGCGTGGATCGAACCATTGCGCGACAAAACAGTGCGCAACGTTGCCGGCATGTTCGAAAAAATTCTAGACAGAGCGAGCCCGCGAATACCGGTGTGTTTACAATCCAATCGTGGCAAAGAATTTGTCGGCTCAGTTTTTCAAAGCCTTCTAAAAAAATATGACATACAATTTAGAGTAGCGCGAAATCCGGATATCAAAGCGGCTGTAGTCGAGAGACTCAACAGAACAATAAGAGAGCGTATGTGGCGCTATTTCTCGCACAAAAATACAAAAAGGTATGTCGACGTAGTACAAAAAATTATATACGCTTACAACCACACATTGCATAGTGGAACAAAAATGAAAGCATCTAAGGTAAATCTGACATTTTTCTTATGGAATTTTATGCATTTGGCTTATCCAACTTGGCTCATGATATGTACGATTATATGTTCGCAAATTAATTTGTAATATTATTCGAATGCTTAAACAATATATATTCAATATTTAATTAAAAACCAACAATCTTTTTATTTTTTACCTTCTATCCTATCCACCAAAACTTTCTTATAAAATTCATATATCATAGATATACACTGCATACTCTATTTTGGCGCCACCAGTTCCTACGCAAGGTCTCTACACCAATTGATGCAAAGTATAGTATATTCATTTATAATGCGATGAGCGAAACGAGAGGTACCATTTTCATATTAAACGCCAAACAAGCAAGAAGTATGGGGCCACCGCAAAGCAAGAACGCTACGAAAAATTACACCGGCGATAAAGAGAAGCAGCCGCTTATACAGCCATCATCATCATCATCATCATCATCATCATCATCATCACCAAAATCGTCATCGTACAATAGCTTCTCCAAGAACACCTTCTCGTTTCCAGAGAAACAAACGTACAAACGATTTTAATAATCGTTTACTGTTGATTTTTTATCAAAACGGTCCTTTTCAGATATAACCACAATATAATATCACGTAAAGACATACTATTCGATATCTTCTTACACACACACACGCGCGCGCGCCCGCTGTGGGAGGCTATCATACATGCACAATTATCGCAGCTATTCTTGATAAAAATCGTGATGTCACCAAGTTCTCCGCAAGGTAACGATTTGCAGACGCTGGCTTTCGGCTGCTGTGACAGGGGGGTCGAGCTCGCTCAGCTGCCGTCCACTATTGCATGCTCATATACTCTTCGAAAAGAACGCGCTATACAGAGCACGAATTCAATCGTGTCCCACTGTACCATGCTGATACAGTCTCAAATGTATTACGCTATACCGGGATAGCTGTTGCAGACTTGTACCGCATGAGTCACCGCCCCGTCCCGGGACGCGGCACCTTTGTTTTGATGAACACGGTAATTAATGTATGTATGTTTAAGTGCTTTTTAATGGTTTGTTTATATAAACAATCATAACAAGCAATAAAACACTGATTTATTACACGCGTTATTTATGTTTTTCATAAACATAATATGTAGTTAATGTGTGTTTAATTAATTGTTTATGTAAATAATCATAAACAAACACGTTTATTTATGTTAGTCTATATAAACAAACCATTAAAAAGCAATTAAACATGGGTTAATTACCATGTTTATCAAAACAAAGGTGCCGCATCCCGGGACGGGCCAGTGACTCATGCGTCGTCGCCTCGCTATAGTAGGATGTATAATACTACTCATAATTCTTATACTCATTAAATACTCAAAGAAAATATTAACCTCAAAGTAAATATTCACCACAATCGAATGCAAATACGTCTCCTAAATCTGACAGGTGGCTTTTATAATCATGGCTTTTACAATATGAATTTTTTATTAAAGCAATGCTGATACGCTCTGATTTTTTTCCAAATCAGCAGCAGGAGCAACATTACCAGTAGGAACATGGGCTCAGATGAATGGATCAAGTATGTGGATGGCACTTTGTTGAATATGACACAGTGGGTAATCTGATTTACACAACAGACAGCTTTCCCAAAGAATATTTGCGCATGGAGTAAGTTCACTTTCTGTTAGGCCTTGATTGTTAAAACATTTTTTAAGGACAATGGATATTCTGTGTTGTTTCAACTCTTAATTTAATTGAATTCTTTTATTTTAATTAATTTTTTTAATTTTAATTTTAACAGAGTAACACATCCACTAAAAGGAAATTTTGTATGAATAGTACAAAAGTGTATTTAGATTTTAGAAGATTAGGATTGTAAGAATAATATATGTAAGATATCTAATGATAACTCTGTTTCTAGGTTTGATAACTACCCGGCACCACATCTAAATAGCACAGCCCATCACCAGCTCTCTGATCTGAATATGGCTATCGGTTTGTTGAACGTGCAATGACCACTTCAAGCATATTTCCTCATACTGCTCGACTGAACAACTTAAGCCTTCAAATAAAGGTACAAGTATGCCAAACCACATCTGTATAAGACATAGAAATGCTTGAGGTGAGTAAAGTTGATAAATAGACCTAAACTGGTATTGGTAAGGTTGTATTATTCAATTTTATAATCATACATAATGATAACAAATCAATTTTTTTAAAATCATACATAATGATAAATCAATTTTTTTTAAATCATATATTTTAAGATATTAATAAATTAAATAGTGGCATATTTTGAAATTTTGTCCATTTCTTTACTTTAAGTTTTATACAGAAAGAGAAAATAAATAATAGTTTAAAATGATAATTATTTTTTTCAAAGAAGAACTAATTCAGAAGATATTAAATAGTGCAATACTTTGTGTTGCTCTATGTTTAGAAATGTTTTATTTTTAAGAAATAGTTTAACAATAAAAGAATTTCTTCAGTGTTGAACATTGCTTGTCAAAGCATCTTGATATGCGTTACAATACTGCAGTTGTGATTCTCATTAAATACTTTCTATTTCAGATTTAAGTGCAGCACAAACACAACTTGTAGGAGCGATGCACCATGTTTTAGATTAAATTAGATTCAAATTGTTGTACTCTGCGAGATGGCAACATCTTCTACACATCTGTATGTAAGCGGGCAGAACCTGAATCATCTTACGGACCTTGTAATTGCATGATTGCATTTAAGAGTTCGACTGAGCTTTCTGCGTAAGTAGCTAACCATCTTAATGGTTCACAAGATTGGTTGGTTTCGAAGGTATCAAATACGTTTTTTTCTAGAACCAATTAATAATATTTAGTCTTATCACGTTGCTTATTTTAAATGTTCTTTCGGAGCTCACGCTGCTTTCTTTCTGTCGCGCCTAGACGTTAGCGCCATGTCTCTGCGGGACCACGCGGAGTACTACCACCGTATATGGGTCTGTCTCCACGCCACCACACATCACTACAATACACCCCACCACACGCATAGCCCGGATGTTCCACTCCGTTCCCCCTAGTATACCAAGTTACCGATTGAGTACAGAAGAATAACCAACGCGACTGCCTCTCTTTTCTATTACGCTATCAACGCTGTATTCTTTATTGCAAATCCCCTAAGAAAGGTGTATAAGTATAAAAAGGTGCATGTAAATTTATTGTAGTGGAGAAGATGAATCAAAATATAATCATCATTTATTGTGCACTGTAATCATATCAGGAGCTATGAAAATTTAATTATTCCTTATGTCAATTGCATACAAACGCGACTGCCTCTTTTCTACTAGGCCTTCCCACAGCCTAGTATTGCAAATCTCCGAAGAAAGGTGTAATCATGTCAGGAGGTGGATCAACGCAATTGGACATTGAAAATTTAATTATTAATTCGGTCCGAAACATACCTTTCTTGTGCGACGAAAACTATGTTAAAAGTTACAGGGACAGAAAAAGCCAATTCCACATAATATCTCAAATTATTTATCAATGTTTTGAAGAACATTGGTCAGGTAAATTGACATAATTTGATATTTTTAAATCTATTTTGTGTTTTACTCTAAATATCAGTTAAACTCTATTTGCAGAACAAGTAGAAAAAACATGGAATGCATTAATGCGAAAATTTAAAGATGAATATAAACTTGTTCATTCCTATCAACCATCAGATTCTGGTACAAATCGATCTAAAGATTCCAAATGGTTGCACTTCAATGAAATGATATTTATTATACCGCACATACAACATCATCCTCAATTATCTTCAATTGATCAAGATGGCATTGACGAAGTAACTGAAACTACAACAAAATCAGGCTATAACAAAGTGTTTTATAATGACAAATTTAAAAAAGTCACTAAGAGAGATAACGATATTGATATTCATACGTCTATTCAGAAAATACTGAAACAAGGCAATGGAACAGTACAAAAAATTTATTCAAAGAATAACACTGTAACAAAATACATGATGTTGATTAAAAAAGGATTTAAAAACATTCCCGAAAATAAGAAGTTTAAGTGTAGTAGACTAATTATTGCATTTATTAAAAAGTTCTTGGATGATAATTGTTCATGATTGTAAAATTTATCAAATTCTAAATTGATAATTTGCTTTATATTGTATATGTTTATCGATAAGTATCTACATGATTATAAAAATGTACAAAACTTTCAATAAAAGTTAATAAACGTTAAATTTAATTAAAATTCATGAGTTCATTGTATAAATTATTTACAAAAATTTACCACGAACAAAAGGGATCACATATATAAATGATATAATCATTTATAAGGAATACTTATTATATATAAATGATGTAATCCTTTTATTGAAAGTATGATTAATTATAATACTTAAAAAAAAAAGATTGTGATATAGATATTAATTTCTTGAACAAAAGGGAATAGTTATATATAAATGACAGATAAATGATTTAATCCTTTTATTAAAAGTATGATTAAATTATAAAACATTATAAAAAAAAAGATTATAATATAGGTGTTAAATGCATGTTTAATAGCGTGTAAAACAAAAGTTATGCCATATAGGTATAATAAATCGTTCACAAAACTGATGTGATTCCTGAAACAAAACAAAAATTTATCTTTTAAACTTTTTTTAATTATATTAAATATTCCTAATGAAGAGTACCGTACTTACCATTATTCTTTTTCAGTTACTTCATTTATTATTTCTTCATCTAATATTATTGATGGAAAAACAATTGTAGGAATAATGTAGAAATTCAACCATAAATCTATCATTCTCATTTTTGTTAGCTGTTTAGTGTACGAGAGTTCTGCTGCACAATACTTTTTAAATAATGTTATTACATTATTGATAATATTGATATTACAGTTATTTTCTACTAAGTTAAAAAACACATGGCTCGGCTTATGCATTTTTTTGTAGAAATAGAGCATCGATTCCATATCTGACTTTTCAATAGTTATTAAAATATATTTAATATTTTTATCATCATCAGATATTAGTTCTTCATTTTGCCATATTAGTTTACGACAGCTGTGGTACATCTCGTAACCAATATCACAGAACATTTTCTCATATAAACTAATATAATTTATTTCATTGGTATTATCTATGAGAATCATTTCCCCAATCAAAGTGTTTGACCATCACTGTCTTTTATATTAATGAACTTCAGATAAAGTTTTAAAATAATTGAAAATCGGTTATTTGTAACAGTTTTTTTGGGACAACATCACTTGTCATATTGTAGAATACAATGCTGTTATTAATAAAACCCAATTCACGGGATATCAAAACGTTTATTATATTTTTTTTTATTTTAACTAATTCGATTAATATAGAATAAATAAAAAAATTATGAGTATTTAAAATCTCTCGTTATTTACAAATGGCAGAATAGAACAAAACTATAAGATATTAGGCGGTTAATAAAGTATACACAAATATATTTGCGATCTTCTTTTTTTCATAGCGATCGTTTTCGTCTGTTCTGTCATACTAACAAGGAAAGTACCCGAACTGTCAAATTCAAAAAAATTCCAAACCCATATTAAAAAGTAGACCTCCATGCGAGATTCACGAAACCATTTTTTTATCGGCTGAGAAACGCTTTATAAGGGTTAAAATCACCCCTAAAGTTTACCCCCAAGAAACGTTTTTTTGATATATCTCGGCTTCTACTTAACTTTTTTTAACGAAACAAAATGGAAAGAGTTTCTTATTAAGAAGTCAAGAAATCCGTGGTAGTATGAACATTAAGGGTTGCATCCCTTATTTTTTAGAGGGTGAAATTGTGTTTTTTTAAGAATAATTTTTGTTGTGAGAATTCATAAAATAATTAAAAATAGGTCAAAACATTATTTTTACCAACTACAATAAATAACAGTTGGTGTGTTTGGGCATTCTTCGCGAAACAACCCCTTAAGAGGTGGTAAACCACCCCTAACACAAATGAATTAGGTATATTTTTTTGGCAATTATTTTTTTCCTTAAAATGGGTTCTTGAAGTCATTAATCGGAATCCACAGTTAGATCCACAATAAAAATTTGAAAATAGTGAATTCAATATGGCCCAAAATTTTTAGAAATATTTTAAATTCCACGAAAAATAGTATGTAGACCCCCTAGAGGAAATTATATTATGTAAATAAGTGTATAATAATGTAACAATGTTTTGTTATGTTATTCTATTATTTATTATTTTTTTATCATACACTTGTTTATCGTACGATTTTTTTTTAATTCACTATTTTCAAATTTTTATTGTGGATCTAACTGTGGATTCCGATTAACGACTTCAAGAACCCATTTTAAGGAAAAAAATAATTGCCAAAAATATGTATATATTCAGTCCCTGAGGAGGAGCCGGAGCGGGCTCGAAACGTTGGACAAGGTGGTGGTGGTGGGGGGTAGTCAGATCGTCCTTTGCTAACAAAGTTTTTTCCAGGTTTTAATTAAGTTTTTATTTCAGATTCTGCGGGGGTGATTATAAACAAGGGCAATCTGACTGTCATAAATATTAATTATTTTAAATTAATTTGTAAGACTGTAAGACCGATGGAAAAATTCTTATCAGTTGATAGTAAATTGCAGTCGACATAAGTAATATTTTTAATGATCAAAAAAATATACCTAATTCATTTGTGTTAGGGGTGGTTTACCACCTCTTAAGGGGTTATTTCGTGAAGAATGCTCAAAAACACCAACTGTTATTTATTGTAGTTGGTAAAAATAATGTTTTGACCTATTTTTAATTATTTTATGAATTCTCACAACAAAAATTATTCTTAAAAAAACACAATTTCACCCTCTAAAAAATAAGGGATGCAACGCTTAATGTTTATACTACCACGAATTTCTTGGCTTTTTAATAAGAAACACTTTCCATTTTGTTTCGTTAAAAAAAGTTAAGTAGAAGCCGAGATATATCAAAAAAACGTTTCTTGGGGGTAAACTTTAGGGGTGATTTTAACCCTTATAAAGCGCTTCTCAGCCGATAAAAAAAATGGTTTCGTGAATCTCGCATGGAGGTCTACTTTTTAATATGGGTTTGGAATTTTTTTGAATTCGACAGTTCGGGTACTTTCCTTGTAAGTATATCGACGGCTGAAAGGAAGAAGAACGTATTTCGGCGCGCGGGTGAAGAACGACGTATCTCGGCGCACGGATGAAGAACGACGTATTTCGGCGCGCGGATGAAGAACGACGTATCTCGGCGCGAGGGTGAAGAAAGACATATCTCGGCACTCGGTTGAAGAACGACGTATCTCGCCGCTATACTGGCCGTGCATTGGCCGTAAGAGATCATCCGCGCGTCGGATACGCCGTTCTTCAACCGAGCGCCGAGATACGTCGTTCTTCATTTTCGCGGCGAGATACGTCGTTCTTCATCCGCACGCCGAGATACGTCGTTCTTCACCCGAGCGCCGAGATACGTCGTTCTTCATCCGCGCGTCGAGATACGTTCTTCTTCCTCTCAGCCGTCGATATACAGTTGGAAAAATTGAAAGTTATCAAAATCTGAATAAAAAGAAGTTGAAAATATTCATACTTATGGTGTACTATTTGTATGCAAGTGGCACAAGCAAGGGTAGTTCATAATTAAATTTTCACAGCTCCTGATATGATTACAGTGCACAATAAACGATGATATTTTTATTCATCTTCGCCAAAACAAAAATAAGTACACCTTTCTTCGGTGATTTGCAATAAAGAATACAGCGTTGACAGCGTAATAGAAAAGAGAGGCAGTAGCGTTTGTTATTCTTCTGTACTCAATCGGTAACTTGGTATACGAGGGGGAACGGAGTGGAACATCCAGACTCTGCGTGTGGTGGGCAGTGATGGCCCCCGATCCTTCAGAACGTGGGAAATAACTAGATTCCTACAGTGGGTCGTGGGAAATGACTAGATCTACTATTTTCCCAGCGGCGGAGACATCGCGTCTCAGAGCCAACTTCGCGTTCGTTCGGCTAATTTGAAATTGAAACGGAGCATTCAAAGCAGACGAAGCAGAAGCTTATGTAGGTTATGATTTTTGTACTCCAATTGAATAAAATCGCACAATGAAATAAATTAAAGTCAACAATAAGCAGAAACGCATTTTAACAACGAGGGAGAGAAAATTAGATAAGTATTACTTATGGTTTGAATAATTTTGTGTATTTGAATTTTTAATAATTCTGAAAGAAATAAAATATTATTTAAAAATTTAAATACTCAAAATATTTTATGACAAATATCCATTATTTCTTGATCAGATACTTTGTGTGCGTATTTCTTTCTATTCCAGAAGATTGTTCATTCGTGCAACATGGATGAAATAAGTATGAGTAAAGCTTATAAATTCAAACAGACAATCAGACATAAACAAGAAACTTAGAGTGGTCAAGTTTACAGTCAGTACATAAAAGAAATTAATTATCAAGTGCAGTTGCAACGTCTACTACAAGTGAAAAGAGGGTTTATACTCTATGCTGTGTTTCAGCAAAATAAAACGATCAGTGATGTAGCAGGCTCGTCTACATGTTCAGGCTTAGACTCAGTTATCATATGTAAGAGTATGTATTGCATATTACAACAAGATATCAACGATGTGAAAGAAGTCAGTCATCAAGTACAGTTGGGATACCTAATCAAGTGTAAAGTAAAAGTCGAAAGAATTTTATACTCTATGTTACAGCAAGATCTATAAATGAAATTGAAAAGCTCGTAAGTGGTATAGTAGGTTCGTCAACATGTTCAGGCTTGGACTCAGTTCTCATATGTAAGTTGTTTATATGAATATAAAAGAGTATGTATTGTATATTATAACAAGATATAGACTATATCAAAGGAGTCAATCATCAAGTGCATTTGCGATACATAATAAAAGTGTTAAAAGTGAAAAGAATTTTATACTCTGCACAGTGTTATACCGAAATCTATAAATGAAATTCAGAAGCTCATAAGTGATGTAGCAGGCTCATCTACATGTTCAGGCTTAGACTCAGCTCTCATATGTAAGAGTTTGCATTGCATATTTCAACAAGATATATACCATATGAAACAAATTAATCATCAAGCGCAGTTGCTATACATAATAAAAGTATAGAGTAAAAGTGAAAAGAATTTTATACTCTGTGCAGTGTTACAGCAAAAGGAATAAACAATATTCAAAAGCCCACAAGTGATGTAGCAGGCTCGTCGACAAGATCAGGTTTGGACTAAACTTTAACGTCCAAGTGTGTTTCTTTCCATTTTGTTTTTTATAAATGAAAATTAATATAGTAAAATCATTATGCACATATTTCTGAGTATAATACGTACTGTTGTGCACTTTACATTATAATCTTAGCATTAATATTCTTTATACCACTCTAACCTCAAAATCACAACTTTGATATGATTTTTCGGCGCTCGTGGTATAAAATACCGTTCGAAACTAGTGCGTAAGTCGATTATTTAGGTGGTGTGACGAGCGAAGCGAGTGTGAAAAAGTCACACCACCTAAATAATCGACTTCCCCACCCGTGTCGAAATGTACTATTTAGTGACAATTTTATAGTTCACAGTACGTTAATACATAAAACAATACACTAAATAGAATAGCTTGTTTGCATTACGGTAATAGGATAAAAATGTGCAATAAATATAAATTCATGATGTCTAAACAAATAATGAATTTCCTGTATCCTATTACTAAATAGTTCATTATTTATTTTGAACTCTAACATTAAAAAAATATTATTTTTTATTACTCCTATTGTACAAGATATATATATACAGTCTATAAGCTACAACTGTCAAAGCAATTCTCTTGAATTACTTAATAATAATAAATAATTTGCTGTAAATAATACTTTTTATTCATTCGAGTCCAAATGACCTACATAGTTCATGAATCTGTGATTTAGCGAAACAGAAATATTTATTTCCCATGTCACATTCGATATTTCTATTCCGACCAAAATAAATTAACTCGAATAAAATTACAAACATTAGCTGCAAAAGCGATTTATTTTTATTTATTTTTATTATTTTTTATTTATTTTTATTTGTATCAATTTTTGACTGTAAAAAATAATTTACTCAAATAAATTTGATACATGAGTAAAGCCCAGAAACTTTTCAAATTTTATGTAACTCAAATTTTATATTTAAAAGGCTATAATTCAAGTTCTTTACGAAGCACATGACTGAACACCAAAAAAATGTTCATTTTTCAATAGAGTAATAAAAAAAGAATTTTAGAGCTTTTTCTTTATAACAAAAGCTTTAATTTAAGACCTGGTAGACCGATGTGCCTTGAAAAATAGCCCAGATACAAGAGATTTTATGTTAGGATGACTACACCAGTATTGGAACAGTCACCAGTGAATGAACATTTTTATATAATATTTAAAATTTTAATATTTGTACATTTTTGGTATCAAATATAATCATGATTTTGAAATCTTTTCGAAATTTCCTTTCGTTTTATATATTATACATGCTATATGAAATGAATTGCCTTGGATGAAAAACATTATTAATATTATGCAATACCGTGGTGAGAATTAAATATACGCCATTCGCTATAAGGGTGACGCAGATGCACTGTAGGCATATGCTGAAGTTTCTTCAAAATCTAAAGTTTTTGTGTTTAAATCTTACGTCTAAATGAAGTTTTATACTTATTCGTTGACGATTCGACATTATTTTTAAGAAAAAAGTTAATTATTTAAATATAATTTACGTGTTTCAACTTTGGTTCGGCACCCCAGTGAACGAACGTTTTTCGCACCTCATGCTGTACTATATGAAAAATCAATAATATTTAATATTTAATGTTTATAAGTTTTAATACATAAAGTGTATCATTATCATTCTGGTGTCAACTTTCAACATTCAGATTCTAAAATTACTGTTACTAAACTTACATAAGTACCCTAGTGGTAATGAAAAATGTATATAAATTGAAATAAGTGTATATTACTGTAAAAAACGTATATAAATGTAAATAAGTGTATATAAATGTTGTAATTGGAACACGCATTTACGTTTATTTCCATTTATATACGTTTTTTTACATAAATTTATACTTATTTACGAAACTATATTTTTTTTTACACATTAAACATCACAATTTTTAAATGTATATATATTTTTTTACATTTATATACATTTATATACACTTCCATTAAACTTTTAAAAAAAATTTTATATAGCAAAAATTAAAAAAAAAAATCATATAAATGTATATAAATGTATACAAATGTATGAATCTGTAAGTAACCGTAAATAAGTGTATTTACAGAAATAAAAATTTTCAATACAACGTACTATACAAAATGTAAGAAAAAAATATATAAATGTAAATAAGTGTAAATATCTGTAAAAAAACGTATATAAATGTATATAAACGTATATAAATGTAAAAAATGTTTCAATTACAATTTTTACATACACTTATTTACATTTATATACAGTTTTTTACATTTACATACATTTTCCATTTCCATCGGGGTACATACAAAGTAAGTGTTTATTCACTGGTTTCAAAGTGTTCAGTCACTAGCACCACGTATTCATTTACTGGATTTTAGGAGATAAATGTACGTATATAAAAGTATATAAGTAGTAAGGGGACCGGTATAGCGAGACGGCCCCCCGCGGTGCGGTGTGTAGGGGCCATGTGGCACCCCGCTGTGCGGTATGTATGGGTTCCCAAGTGTAACAAGGTCATTAACTCAAGTGTTTACAGTAGCAAGTGTGGCCACAAGCTAATTAGTGTAAACAATGGGGGGTGATTTATTATCCCATAAATAATGGCCCACTTATGGCGCCCGCCATGACGTCATGCCGCTATACATACCCCACGTGTGTTGCCGTATATGCCTTGACTCCAGGTGGTGGGGGGCGAGCGCTTTGGCTGTCCGCGCTACACCATAAAGACCCATAGGGTGCGAGGCCTCTCGCTGTATAGACCGTGTGCTGTGTGTATGGGCCCCAAGTGTGAACACAAGCTAATTAGGGTAAACAATGCAGTGAATTATTACCCATAAATAATGTCCCACTTATCGCCCGCGCCATGACGCTATGCCGCTGTACCTGCCTGGCGCGTACCGTCGTATATGTGCCGACTCGTGGTGGTGGGGGGAGAGCCCTTTGGCAATACGCGCTACGCCATAAAGATGTCTCGTTGTATAGACCGTGTGCTGTGTGTATGTGTCTCAAGTGTGACAAGGTCATTAATTTAAGTGTTTACAGTAGCACGTGTGTATGAACACAAGCTAATTAGGATAAACAATGCCCCACTTATCGCCCCCCTACATGACGCCATGCAGCTATATCTGCTCCGCGCATGCCCCCGTATATGCCCCTGACTCGTGGTGGCGGTGGGGGGCCGAGACCTTTAGCTATACGTGCTACGCCATAAAGACCCTGCTGGAGCGATGCCTCTCGCCATATAGACCGAGCGTGTGTGTGTGTGCGTGTGTGTGTTCGCAATGATAAGTTGTGGGGGAGAGGGAATAGGGAGTTGGTGTAAAGGAGGGGTCTGCAAATAAAGAAAGCATGTTGAGGAAAAATAAATTTTTATTTATTTAAACGGGGTGAAACCCCCTATTTTATGAACAGTTTTTTCTCATTAACATAAATGTTGTCCTTAAAGGGACCGTTTATTATTCGTTATATTTTGAATAACCATCTTTTTTTGGGAAGGAGAAGGAATTGGTGGAAAAAGAATGGTGTGGTGGAGAATATTTTTTGTTTGCCCAAGTCTTTCTTGTCTGCCTTGTTGATGAGAGGTTCTTTGCTGTCTGGTTTAGTCTGGTGCTTGCTGAACGAGGGCCCCATGATTTTGCGTTGTCGGTTGTCTTTCGACGAATGACTTATGTATAATGCTGCATATATAAATATATGCGTGCTAGCGCAAATGAGAAGTTGGAGGCGTGAATAGGAGTAGATATAAAGTAGGGGTCCTTAAATAAAAAAGTGTGATAAGGTAAAATACATTTTATTATATAAAATAAAAAAAATTATTTTTGTACATTTTTAAACTTTTAACGCACTAACAACATTTTTTTCTAGAATTGTTAAATACTCCGCATATACTTCCAAAAACATTATTTCGAGAGAACTCTCGCTAAAATTTGCAAACATTAATTGATTTAGCGCGAGTTCTTTCATTTTGTCTTCTAGTTCATTAAATGCAACGCCGATGAATGTATGGTCTAGTAAATGCACGTCGTTTTTGCTAATTGCTTCCGTTTTAATAACATCGATCATTATACCGAAAACCTTGTTCACCAAACCCGACATTTCTTCTAACTTTTTAATTTATAGTCTATACACTGTTGGAACTGTTTCAATCCGTTGAAAGTTGTATACTGCATCATAATCTTCGGTGGCTTTTCAGACTTCTTTTTTTGTAGCAGGTTCGTCACTGATAGTGGAGGCGGCTGCCTCCTGATTGGCGTTATCATCTTCAAAGTCGAACTGTTGAGTCTCGTGTTCGCACTGTAGGGTGAACGATGGCGGCGTTACTTGTGGCTTATCGGTGATTGATACGGTTCTATGACCGTAGGCTGTGGTCAATTCGACGTCGTGGTGCGGTAAATATATTTTTGCATATTTGCCATGCTTAAGAAAATCGCCTGATGCCCATAGATACTCTCCGAAGGTCTTGAAATGGTTTTTTAATTGTTCCCAACTGTCGATATCCAGAGTTATATATTTATGCGGTGATGTATGCCCACCGAACCTGATGACGGGTCGGAAATAGCCACCTGCGTAATCCAAGCCGACGTAAACGAATTTGGAGTACGAATTGTTGAGAGCGTAAGTCGAATTGTACAGTAAATTCGGCACTAGCTTTGTTTGAGAAATTTCTAAAAAATACTGACTTAACGTTGGTAAAAATGTCACGACTTCGTCGAGGTAGAGCGACTGACTGAGGGTGGCGCGGCTAGGCCCGTACTTATTCTCTCTCCAGCGCGAATCCCCCTCCTTTCTACCACGAGCTACGATTGGCTGCTCGAATGTTACGTAAAATCCGAACGCCCAATCATGAACGTTTACGCATATGTATTGGAGAGTGGGGAGAAGCGCTGGGAAACTCGCGGAGCCCTTGAGAAACAGAACCATAAATTTTCCCGTTAAGGGTTTTGAGCCTCAAAGAGGAAAACGGCTCATGTGTTTTCCACCACTTGAAAAAAGGGAACGTCTAATGCGTTTTTCACCGCTTGAAAAGCCGTTACGCATATGCTTTTCGCTGACTCGCGCTGCTTATGTTTCAAAGCCTCAAAGAAGAAAGCGCCTCCTGTGTTTTTCACCACTTGTAAAAAGGAAACAGCTAAGGTGTTTTTCACCACTTGAAAAAACCGTTACGCATATGCTTTTCGGTTTTCTTCATGGAATAGTATATATTCGTTTCAAGATAAAAAAGGTAAGGAATTAAATTTAGCGGACAAGGTCGTTAAATGAATACGATGTTTGTTTAACTTTTTTTTTATTGTTCGATCAAATTAAAAAAAATACATTTTAAACTTACAAATATATGAATAATATAAAATTACAAGCTAAAAAAAAGGCCGAGACAAACGTAGTATACAAAACCTTATAAACTAAGAAAGACGGATACACGCGCACATCAGCTTTTACAATTCTAAAACTTACAATGTACATAAAGTGTAAATATAAACTAAAAATTGAATGTGTTTCTGGATAAAAAAAGAAATATTACAAACTAAAAATTGAATGTGACGCAGGATTAAATAGAAGTATTATAATAAAAATTAAGTCACGCACACACACACACGCACAAACACACACACACACACACACACGTACATTTTATATAAATGCTTTACATGTTTGAACGAACGAGCCAGCGCCCTTGGAAATAATGCTGAGGAAATTGTGCGCACGTCGGAGTCTTTTTCGGTGATTTTTTCTTTTTACATTTTCATAAAATTTTGAGGCCAGTGCGTTGTTTACATGTGAATCACGTGAAAAGACGTTACAAAACGCCCGTAAAGTGCGACCGCTACCCATATAGCAAAGAAACATAATACAATAATCGCCGCAAACTTTAGAATTAATACTCTGCAGTTTCTTCTCGTTCCACTTGAAGCTTGCGCAATTTCTCCGAAGTCGATCGATATGATGTCGTGACACAGGGGTGACTCCATAGCTATCGAAATATGTTCCTTTTGCATTTTTGTCTATGTAGAATGCCACCCATTGGGATCCAGGCTTATCTGAGGTATCGACATTGGTTACAACAGCGGCTGGAAGACTTAAGCTTCTGGGGATGTGATCGGCTGCGTATGCACCTATCGAGTTTGCTCTGAGGCCACTAATGGCCCTAGTGATTTGTTTCGTATTCATTTTGCGTTTTCGCTAAATGTGAAATATGTGCTGCTGTCGCAGCCACTTGCTATTTCTGTGGCCACATCCGTCTCGTCGCGGCCGTCGTCGTTCTGCTCCTCCTCCTCCTCCTCCTCAGTGGACTGCTCGGTGCCCGGGTGAAAACGGAGTAATTTTTTGCGCTGCTTCTGCTGATACTGATGAAGTGCAGTGTAGAACATTTGACTTTGTACTTGGTCTTTGTTATCATCTTCCACTCTTCGGGTAGTATAGAGCGCATCCACTTTTTTATTTGGTGCGCCTTGTAGAGTGCGCAAAAATCTTGTTTATTTTTAAACCTCTGAGTCGCGTGCGTAAAACATACCAGCACGTCAGAAAACATGTTGTTGAGTTTTCCGAACGTCGGCGAGTCATATTTTTCTAAATTACATATGTTTCGGCCGAGTAAAGATTCCAGCTACCAGGCCTTCTCCTCGCCGCGAACGTAAATCCGTCTTGCTGCTCTTGCGATATTGAAGAGATAACGATATGGCTGTCTGAGTGATACTTCGCCCTCGAACCACTTAATGCCGTGAATATCGACGGCGCAGTAGGAATTTGTATTTTTTATGTCTTCGGGCAGCTCGATGAAATTGCACGGTGCTTGTACAATCCAGTCGTCGACAATGGGTTTCTGTAGGTAAATGATCGCCACCTCCTTTGGTAAAAACTTCCTTTCAGTGTCTCGAAACCCTTGTATATCTACGACTTAATCCATTATACGTGTGTGCGTAGTGAGCGCCGAGAGAAAAGTGAGGCTTGAGGGCGCCGCCCGCTTCCTCTCGAGTCCTCGTCCCCCCACCTTTTTAACGACTAGGCACTAAAATCGGATAATATTTGGCGGGTGAAGTCTATTTCGAGAACGTTATCGTACTCGGCATTAACAACGCAATTTATTGTGCTCGTTGGAGCCGTCTCAAATCCCACCTCTATGCGTAAGCTACTCGAGCCGCAGTGAGCCGATAAATCGGGTGTGAGATCGAAAGCCGTGAGAAAGTAGCCCAGTGAATAGTTGAAACGGTTTATGCCAAGGCCCTCGTTGAGGAAATGTATACCTGTGCCCGAGTAGAGGGTTTGAAATGCATCTATAAACAAACTATCGTTAACACTAAAACGCGGCTGTAACGGTTTACTCGGAATTTGAGATCCATCGACGTAGAGGGATAGGAGATTTATTGAAAAGTGTTGAAAATTAAACGGGTTAAATGTTCGATTGCCATTGAATGCCTTATTATCGACAAATCCTATTATTATTCTTTTAGGCAGTTGCCAAAGAATGGCATTATCGATGGTATCGCCATGTATACCTGCGTGAAGCGTAAAAGTTTTGACTTCTACTCTCGTGATGGGATACTTGGCCGTTGTTTTAGCGAGAGCATTGGCATGAGCAATTAAAATTCCCGGATTTATCTTCACGCGTTGACCGATGAGCGTGGCTTCCTTTATTTTCAAGCTGAATTTACCATCTTCGGAGGCGTCCATTAGGCAAAAGACATCTTTGCTTCGTACTAGTCGTACTCTCATTTCTACACCATTTATGAGCATTCTGTCTTGATTAAAGACGTCCCAGTGCAGATGGCCAATCATGGCGAAGGTTTTTCGAGGTTTGAGTGTGAAATGCTGACGATGGCGAGCACCCTTGTTAGATATTTCACCTTGAATGTGCGGCAGGGCTTCGAATAAACCGGGCGTATCATCGTACCACAATCCGGCCGTTAAGTGTGATTCTTTTGCGATTGGCGAGTAGTTGAGCAGTGACTCTATGTATGCTCTGTAAGGATATGCATTATTGGGTGGAGAAACGAGTTTTTGATTTAGAAAAACGTCGATTTGATTAAACATTGAATGCAGTAAATTATTTACTGGGGCAACTTTTAAGTTTTCAGCAGGGGTTTCGGCATTCGGTTGTATTCTAGCTTTGACATAGAGCTATGGGCGCGTCTCCTTTGTCGCTGAGCGAGGACACAGGTTTATAGTGTAAAAAACTACTACTCTCAATCGACTTTTGAGTCACCGGAAGAGTGAAAATGTGGAGCTCGCTCGACATGCACTCGTTAGAGTGCGAGTGCAAGAAGGCCATTTTTTACTTTGGACCAAAAATATCGTTTATGTTGCGAAGGGCTTTCCTCTTCTTCTTATTCTTCTTCTTCTTGCTCGTTCTCACAGCGGGCTTTCTTTTGCCGGTTTTTTTCTTACCGCCTGCCGTGCGCGTCCGAGTGCGTTTCTTTCTCGACTGGCGCCGCCGCTTGCCATTCACGCCTGTTTTATATCCCGAACCTTTCATTATTTCCGATATTTTGTCAGCAGCTTTTCTTTTGAGGTTGCGTCCAGATTCTTTGGCCCGTGATTTTACAGCCTCCTTGAAATTGACACCGCTGTTGGCAACGTCGTCAACAACCTTTATACCTGCGCGTAGTGTCTCTTTACCTACAGCCTTGGCCCCGCTCGTGATGTATGGCAGGATGCGACGAAAAAGGCCTCCTAACCAGGCTCGTACCCCACGACCTCTCTGAAAAGTCGAACCAGCAAAAACATTTCTCACGCCACCCCCACCTAGCTGCTCGTCGTATTAGCGCGCGTAATGATTCATCTTAACGTTTGCGCTTAAAGTGTAGCGTGACCGTCAACGTGCCATACTCGAATGGTATACGGCGCCCATGTTGATCTCTTATATCGATAACGATGCTACGAAAATTGTGATAGAGAAGAGGTATATAGTGAATGGGTGCAAAACGCTGTACAGTACTGCGTCCGTACTTAAAGCTGGAGTTGTCTATATAAACTATGCGTAGTAGGGCAGCTTGGGTGTCACCTACTGTATAAGGTTCACATATATCGCTATAGACGTACATCTGATCGGGCAAGGCTCGAGAAAGCGAGGCAGGTCTGCTGGCTGGAATGTCCCGGTAACCCTCATTAAGCGTTGTAAACGAACCTTTTTGACCTGCTTCGTCGAAGCCGAATGCACGGCTGATTTTTTCGCTGAAATCCGTAATGTGTATTTGCGGGCAGTCATACTTGCGTCTTATGATGTAAGACCCCTTACGAGTTTTAAGTGGCTCGAGCATTTGATGCCTATAAGTGTCATTCGCTGCGTTTATAGCGTCTACTAGTTGTTCGAGGGAATCGTAAATACCTACTGGTATACGACACAGTTTTTGGTCTATGAGACTCCCATTGTTCTCAGCCGTGTAAAAAGTGTAACTCGCTTCGTCATCTTGAAAATGTACGATACTGTGTGGTATGTGAATTTCACGAGGCCCTCGTGCTACTCGCCGTGTAATTTGATCTCGCGTTGCAGCTGGGTCGTAAAACAGCATGTTGTGTTTTCGGGAAAATACGTCATGCCATATAAAAATCGTCGCTCGTTTCCATTTCTTTTCAGATGTTTTCAAACTCGCTTGCTTTTACCCACGAGTTAAATTCAGCAGGGTAACCGAGCCACTTAACGAGTGCTCTCTTTTTAGCGCCCCGGCCTTTTGTGCGTATGACGCGCTCGACTTTGAAACGCTTATCGGGCGCGAGGCGTTCGTGACCGACTAACACGAGCTCCTCGGGATAAAAGAAACCGTCGATAATTTCTTCGTTCAAATCTTCGAGCACGTATGTATAGAGATTTTGACGCGTCGAAACGCGGATTATCTTGAACACTTCTTCGCTAAAATTTTTTTCGTATCCTCTCTCAAAGGTGTTCTTGGTTCGGCTGATGCGCGCGAGGTTGCCCACCTTGAATTTAGGCAGCGCCGGTGCTCGCCGTCGATAATTATAGCTCGCGCGTTTGGCTAAATTTTCGATCGCTGTCGGCGCGTTGTACAATGTGACATCGATAAGTCTAATGCACGTACCACTGTGTAGCGTGCGATTGTAAGCGTGTACAATATTTTGCACGACATCGATGTATCTCTTTGTGTTACTATGAGAAAAGTATCGCCAGATACGCTCGCGTAACGTTCTGTTGAGTCTTTCGACCACCGCTGCTTTAATGTCGGGGTTGCGAGCGACTCTGAATGTTATCTCTTTTCGGCGGAGGAGCGCCTGAAATGCTGAACCGGTAAACTCTTTGCCTCGATCGGTTTGCACGCATACAGGCAGTCGGGGATGTGCTCGGTCGATAATTCGTGCGAAGGCGGCGGCAACGTTGCGCGCGGTCTTATCTTTTATCGGTTCCACGCATGCGTACTTACCGAGTACGTCAATCACCACTAGAATGCAGTTGTAACCGTCGTTGTAATTTTTTATCGTCGTGAGCTGTAGCAAATCGGCCTCCCAAACATCGTCAATGTTCGTTACGTTGTAGCGTAATCGTGGAAATCGCCTTCGTATCGGGTGATGGAGCGTGTAGGCATCTTGATTGCTCAGCCACGAGTAAATTTTTTTCTTTTCCTTTTTAGCGTTCAAGCGCACAAGATTGCGCGCCCCGGCGTAGCCAGCTTCATGCTCAAGGTCGTAGTATTGTATTTCGTACGTCATTTTTTTTTTTATTTTACAAATCAAGCGTGAGCCACTTTTTTTTCGCTTGTTTTTTACTGCGAGTCTGTATAGACGGCAGGGGTGATTCGTGCTGTATAGGTGTGGATAGGCGACGTTTGGCCGAGCGCTGAGGATCCGGCAATATTTGACCAATTTTTAAAACTGTTGGATCATTAATTAAATTTCCCGGTATTTCGGAAGTTTTGAGAAATTTTGCAAATTCAATGCGGCCAACGGGCGCCTCCTCGTCCTTACTGTTCTTTTTCAATGCGTCGATGATTAACTCTGTTATATTGGACCGAGCAATTACACGACCATCTATAGTGATGGTGCCCGAGTTATCCCACTTGAGACGCTCGGGTACAGTGACTTTCCAATGGCGAAGCAAGAGGCGTGCTTTGCGCGCGTGTACTTTCGGTACGCCCACGAGTATATCGCCCTCGAACAGCGGTGCAAGCGCTTCTTCGACCTCGTCTATTTCAGGGTGCTCCTCACGCGCAGCGCTACGCTCGTTATCACGGAAGAAAAGATAGCGACGTAAAATCTGTAGATATTTTACGCACTACTCGTAATCGTCTCTAGCTGCTTTTGAGCGTAAAACATCGTACATTTCACCATCCAGACGAGAAAAATGATCACCTGGTGTTTGCAGAGTTTTTTCATTCGTATTCCTCGCCCCCTCCTCCTCCTCCATGACTTTAGTTTGCGATGTCTCCGATGGCGGCTCCGGCACAAGGATCATCTTACGAGCTCGCTCCATGTTTCGAGCCAAATATTTTTGAGATAAGCGCTCCTACGATCGGAGCGAGTAAGAGTGGTAAAAATGACCCGCCGTTTTGTATAATGACACGTTTCTTCGATTTCCAAGTACCCCTGCCTCTATCACCAGTACAGATCAGCTTACGCAGCGTTTGCTTATGTTTACGAAATCGGCCCATTTCGGAATCGCTTAGTTTTACGACGCCCTGCAAAACGTTTAACACACACTCGCATATGCATCTGACGAGCGGTTTATCAGCTGTGCGCGCTATAGCAACGCGGTGTCTTTTGTCCCCATGACAAAGAGCGTTCAAGAGAGAAAGGTTTCTTTTCGAGAAATATTTACCGCAGGCTACCGCTTTACGATCTATCGGCGTCATAGTTTTTTCCCGACTGATTAACGCACGCCTCATTCACCTCGATTTAAAGTACTTGGGCACGTAGGCAACGTGCGTCCCGGCATTGGTAAATATGTTTGCTCGAAATCTAAACTCGTCTAAGCAGGCTTGAGAGAGATCGATAAAAAGATAGGAGTGAGGTTCACGCGTGGCGTCTAGATAGGCCTCGCGAAAAAAGCCGAATCTTCTGGAAAAATTTGTCTCGCGAGGTGCTGTGTTTGTGCTCTGTCGCGAGGATTTTTGAACAATACCAGATACTTGGTATTGAAACTAATGACGCGCTGTGCCTTACCTTTGTGAAATACGTTTTGCGTAACGAATATTACGCTAATATTTTTGTGATGACTACCCTTTGTAAATAAATCTAAAATAACATCGCTCGAGGATTCACGCATGAGGTCGTCGAGAATGAGTAACTTTTCTTCTCATTGTCACTCGAGTAATCCGCCATCTGTGGACGGCCCTCTCGTAACTCGATGGGTGGCCCGTTGGGATTAAAATCTCGTCTGTAGGCGTCTTGCCATTCTGCGTAATAAAATAGGACGCGGTCGAAACTTGCGTCGCAGACCTCTGGCAGGTAGGCGAGAAAGCTTTTAACGAATAAAGTTTTACTGCAACCTGTGGGGCCGCACACGCAGCAAGTAAAAGGATGCTTCCATCGCGTGTCCATGTTTACGACTCGAATAAAGAAAATTACACGCGTGCACCCTTTTTTAAACCCTTAACTCGCTCACGCGCTCAGCTGACGATGAAGTACGTGGAAAACATCGCCGCATAAAGCAATGTTACGATATTTACGATCCCCACGGCGGCGGCGGCGGCAGCGGGCGCGGAGATCACCATATCACCGCGGTAGTGACTTCCGCCGTGGTGACTTCCGCAGTCATTAGCATACTCCGGCCCGCATGCGCGGATAAGTATATTTACCGCAGGTGACTTTCGCGGATATAAGCAACCATCGCTGCGTGTTTAACGCATTGTTCCGTTGATCTCCGAGGCACGCGCACGCGGGTTAGCTGATCACCGCTATGAATAGGTACATGGGATGAGGGGATATGGGTGGAAAATAATTAACACGTAAAAAAAAGTTTACATATCTACAATACATTTTTTATTATTATGAAAAAATATACAAAAGTTACAACATTCATCGCATTAAAATATACAATTATTCAATTGCGCTTATAACCGAAAGGAAGCGAAACATCGTGTTGGAAATATCTTCGCTTTCTCAGAACTATAGAACAGGATTTTTTTTCGCCGCGCGTAACGACCTCGTGCGTGCGAGTGCGTCTGATCGCATTGTATTTCAAAACGATAGACGAGCTCTCATCGTCGTTATCGAAATACTCTGCGATCAAGCGCTCGATACTAGCGAAATTGATCTTGCTCGTATTGGCGCTATTAAGAGCAATTCCCTTTACTTTACAGCACTCGTGAGTGATGCCGGTCGATGGGACGAGCGCACGAAAGGCATAAAATTTCGGACCCCCGGAGAGAAAGCTGGTAATATAAGCTCCCTCTCCGTAGCCCTTGAGCTCGTCCGTCATGCTGCCGAGAAGAGTGCCTAAAGGAGGTCTATACTCTGAAGGGTCTTTTTCGCTGCACTTGAATATACACGAATCGGTATCCAGGTAGAGAACGCGGTTGGCCGAAAGCTTTTCTATATACGAGTAAATCTCGAGACGCGCCTACTCGGTGGTGTAGGCTGCTAGTACCACATTTGTGTTCGGCGACGACTCTACAGCGTCCTCTTTATAGCGCCAATTTGCGTACAAAAGATCCTCGCTAACCGGTAGCACGTCGAAAACTTCCTTTTCAGACGTCGTGAGCAGTTTCAGCAGCCCCTCGCGCGTTTTGACCACTTCCGTTTGTTTTAAATTCAACCGTTGCCCAAACTTTCCCCAAAATGAATTTAAGCAGAGTTTTGCGACCGAACGTGAACCCGAATTTTTTTCAATCTTTTCCCAGTCTAACCTTATTCTTCTTCGCGCTCGTACACGTCAATATAACGCTCCGTGGTAGTATCGTTGATGCTGTCGATAAACTTGGTTCGTCCGTACTTCAACATTGTAATATTTTGACCGTTCAAAATGACGCTGGGGGCTGTGCGCTCAGAGTTTTCGGCCAATTCTTTTAAAATGAATTCAGCATCAAAAGCCTTGGCATTGTGCGCGATGCATACAATTTCGGAAAATTCAGTGCTTTCCCGAATGCACAAGCTCAAGAGCTATTTTACCGGATCGTCTGTGAAAATGAACTCGCGCACGCCACATTTGCTATAATGATTTTAAGGTCGTCCACGTCTATGTAATCCGTGCAAACCTGATGCGCGACACAGAGATTCGGCACGTGAATTCGGGCGTTTCTCCATACGGCGTATCCTGACGGGTCTCAAAATCGTAAAAAATGTATAAAAATTTTTTTTCCGCTTTCAAGTTCCCACCGCCACCACCACCACCAATTGGTTGCATGAAACATGCATGATTGAACGGCTACCGCTTCGAACATTGTTTATAATAACTAATACCACACTCGTGTTGACTGTGCTGCGTATTTACTATTTTTAAACAATTTTCGCATAGCCGCACGACGTCGCAAACTTTGCGATTATTTTTTTTTGTACGAACCCGCGCGCTTGTGATTAACGAAGCAGCCATGCCCGAAAAATTTACGTCCGCACTCTGCGCACTCTATCATTTCTACACCGTCACTCCTACATGGAGGTGTAACAAAGCAAGATTCACAAGTTCGTTTACACTTGTGTTGCCCAATACGGCGAAACCCTTGTTACAATAAGAGCAAAAAAATTTTGACGCGGACGCAGCAAATAAATTAGTGATCACGTTAAAGTGTCTAGACTGCTCCTCAAAGATTAAATAAATGACACCGTGAAGCGGTGCATTTAAATCTTGAATCTTCTTTCGAACGTCAAATAACGGAGGTTCGCCGCTACCCAAGTTACACTTTTCAAATATAACCATAGCAATACCCTCCGCAGCAAAAAAATCTTGAAACGCCGTCAACTCGTGGAATCTACACCCCTCTAGCGGTAAAATTACTCCTGCATCGTGCACGAGTTTCTCTGCGCGCTCTTTCTATAATTTTCGCCGACCGTCGCGGATTACGCGTCACTCGTCGCGCGTCGCATCGCATTCGGATGTTTTAAGAGCTAAGTGTGCTGTCGCTACTACGAGCGAGCGCGGCAAACATAAATTGTCCTCGTTTTTTATTGTTACGATCGAGCGTTTACGAAGACTACCTATGCTTAGCGCTTGTTTTGGTCATGCTCCCCCTGCGCCAACAGGCATTTCAACGTAATATATTTGTAAGGCTAGTGTGTCATCGATACTTAAAACAGTGTTACTTTGACTTATAGAATTTATCAAATTCCATAAATCTAAGTGACTGAAATTTTCGATAGGCCTGAACGATAACCCTCCGGGCCCCCGCGCAAACCGATCACTACGAATACTCACGTCGATTAATGTGCTAGATGGAACGTTAGATGTAATATATTCGTAAATGTCTCTAATGCTTTCCTCGAGCCATAATACGGGATTTTCCACGGTAGGCGGGTCACGTGTATTAAAACTAATCGTGCGGCCGTGAACAGCAAACCTACGCATGTACTGTTCTCCCTCGGCAGTTATAATAAACCGCTCGGGCCCAGCGTCAGCCCCGTCGTCGCGCGTGATGCTGCTACTGCTGGTGTGTCTGCTGTTGCTTCTGCTACGACCTTCACCAGCGCCTACCTGAAGAGGGGATTGACGGGCCTCTAAATGAATAAAATGAATTGTCGTCAGCTTTTAATATTATTTAAACATTTCTCTTTTTTAGTCATTTTCTATTCTTCCGGTGGCCCACGAAAACTCTCGCTTACACGTACTAATAGATCCGCAAGATCTATTTCCGTATACAACGGCGAAAATATATTTTCCGCCTGGTCATGGAACCAACGCAACATCTGTGCGCGTGGTGCATGGAGTATATTCAAAAACCGCTCGTAAACCCCAGGTATATCGGGAATGTCATAGGGATAGTGGTACGATATACTATCCCAATGCCTTATGACTAAAAAGAAAAATCTTTTTTTAACTTAAATTATTTTTCAACAACATGCTCTTTTTTTTACATTACAAAAAAGAAAAATTAATTTAACTTACGCTCATTTATACGCAGATGAACTTCGTCCCACGGGTTAAAGTTATTATCGTATGTTCCGGGATCTCCAAGGTAAAAATTGCTCAAGATGTTGTAGCGATTTTCCGCGGCATTCGCGATGCCTACATTTGCCGACGCCTGAGGAGGATCGCTTAAAAACGCCCGGTGAACGACTTCCCCCGGCTCCACGTATGGCGATTACGCCTCTAGTATATACTCGCGCTCATTTTCTGCCGCATCCATTTCTAGGTTCACCCTTTCATGGTCCTCCGCATTAATATGGTTCGGGCTTACGGGGAGCTCCTCTTCGCTGTCAGACACCGCTTCTGTAGGCTGATTATCGATGGAAAGAGGTGCGTTGTGTACTTCGGCAACCCAGATTTGCTGCTGCTGCTGCGGGCTACTGTCATCAGCCTCGTCGCTATCAGTGTCAAACGGCAGCCTGCAAGCTACAGGATTTTGTCGTCCATCAGTGCGGGCCGAACCGCTTGCCACCCCAGACGGCTTGCCACCCCTGGTTGGGGCGGTGACTGTTTGCACCAATTACAATGGAGCATATTAAATATAAAGCTGCGTGTGCAGTTCACAAGCTGATGAAAAATGTTTAGTTCAAATACATACATATGGATTATAAATAAACTCTATTAATAAATGATGGAGAGGTAATGAATGTACCTCACAGGTGATGGTTAGGGCTCTCAACATTAAAAAAAAATTTACCGTTCGATGCTCCACGAATTCCCGCCGGAATGACGAAAATTTTGTCCAGCCTCTTAAATTTCCCGCCCTTTCAAATTACCCGCCATTTTTAAGTTTCCTACAATTTTGTATTTCCGACCCACTCTGTCGCTAAAATAGATTCCTACCGTATCAATCGTTGGTAATGACATCATGGTGGGGGTAGAGCGATCGGGGTAGAGTGCTAGTATGTATAGCATACATAGTGTATGTAGTACACATAGTGTATGTAGTACACATAGTATATTTAGTACACATAGTATATGCATTATACATAGTATATGTAGTACACATATTATATAATGCATTCATTGTATGTGATCTTAAAAGTTAATGTATTACAATTACCGATGGAGGTAATCAGCTCTGTCAATAAGGTAGAAATGCCGTATGGTTCGTATGTAATATAGTGGGCTTAGACGTGAAGAAACTTGTCTAAATTTCGAAGAATTTCGGTCCTCACCTCTATAGTGATGGCGACGCTCTACCAATCAGAGAGCTCCATACCATTTTTCCAAGAATTATATGCAAGATTGAACTTGCATCAACTAGCTCCGTCTCAACCTCTCCAAAACGTTTTTCCAACATTTCTGTGAAGGTTTGAAGATGCGAACCCCATTGAGCGGTGGTGGGATATAGTATGCAAAGGGAAAAATCGAACGGCGAAACGGACAAAATTTTATGAGTTATGGTATGACTTTATTAGAAAAAAAATGAAAAAAAGGAACAAAAGGAAAAAAATGAAAAAAATAAAAAAATGAGAGAGTGAGATATTCCATTAAACCTTGGAGTAACCTTCCTAGCAAGAATTTGGAAAGCATTCTAAAACGATTTTTGATGTATGACAGAATTCCTTTACGAATGTCATAACGAAAGTTTGTTGGAGAATTCCAAATCAATGTTTTAAGAAAGCTCCCTGACAGATTTGCGAAAGAATAGAAAAAAAGATTTGAATTACTCGAATGTGAAAAATAATATGAAACCTTTAGGAAGATTGTAGGAATCTCATGAGTAATATCAAAATAATCATCGTATACATTGTAAAATTGAGTTTTTCCAAAACACTGTTCAGAAATTTTTTAATTAATAAATCGTTGTAATATTGATAAGTAGGAATCTGCATTTTTGTCATTTTGATTCAATTTTTCAACGAGTATATTTCATGATAGTACTAATAGAATCGTTAAAAAAGATTCTGAATACTTATTGTATATACATATAGCTAGGACGCGTGTTTTTCAAAATAAATGTTTAAAAGTTAATTTATTTATTTATTTATTTATTTCCAGAAAATATTTACATTACATTATTATATACGAAATATACATAGTAAGTAAATCCTACTGAGGCAAATATTATTGCCTGTGTGTAGATCTGGTACATAGAAAACTTACAAACTAAAAAAAAAAAATATTACAAACTACAAAATTCTTAAAAACTATATAATGGTATGTGCGTAGTGTTTGTTAACATCGATAAAATCCATTGTAGTACATAAATAACTGTTAAATAATTTGTTAGATATATTGGTTAAGATTTAATTATTATTTTGAAATTATATGGCACCTTTTACTATAAACATTTTTAATTTTTTCTTCATTAATTGTCTACTTAAATTCATAACTTTGAGATCCTTAGATAGCCCATTAAAGACCCTTATAGCTTCATTGTAGCTATTTTTATCACTAATTCTTTTATCACATTTAGGTAGTTGAATTGTTTTATTTCTGGTCTTGCTCGCACTGTTTATATATTTATTTCTTAATGTAGAATAATGTAAGGATATTGACTCTGACTGGAATAATTTTTTTATTTCAAGTGGTGGATTAGTTTGAGAGAATTTATTTTTATTTATGATTTTCAATATTTTGTTTTGTGTTGATTGTATTAGTTTCATATTATTATCGTACGCACCACCCCAGGTAATTACCCCATAATTGATTAGACTATGAAAGAAAGCATAATATATTATCATTAATGTTTTTGTATCCATCATATTTTTTATTTTGGCAAAGACAAAAATTAGGTATTTGGTTTTTTTAATGCTATATCTTATGTGCTTATCCCATTTCATATTGTAGTCGAAATACAGCCCTAAGTATTTATGACTTTCAACTCTTTTTATTAATTGCGTTCCTATTTTGATGTTTAGTGTGCCAGGCACACTATCACAGTAGTTTCCGAGAGTTATATAGACCATTTTATCTATATTTAGCGACAGTTTATTTTGTGCAAGCCATTTGGCCACATGATTAAGGTAAGTACACATTTTTTCCTGAGCTGAGGACCACATGTTGTCACTTGATATGATAACCGAGTCATCAGCATAGGACATGATTGTATCATTTTGCATACTTCCTAGTAAATCATTGACATAAAGTATAAAAAGTAATGGTCCTAATATAGTTCCTTGGGGAACACCCGTAGTAAATTTTTTATATTCACTTTTAGAGTCTTGAATTTTTACTCTTTGCCGCCTATCTGTGAGATAGCTAGTCATCAGTTTTAAGGCACTACCCCTTACTCCGTATCGTTCAAGCTTATCTAAAAGAACTCTATGATTAACAGTGTCAAATGCTTTGGCTAAGTCTAGAAAAGCAACAATTATTGGTTTACTTTTATCTAAGTTTTCGTATATGAGGCGTTTCACGTCAACTGTCCCAGCGCGCGCCGCTGGAGCCCCACATCGTGCTATTTCTAACTCACGTTTATGATACTAAAATATACTTAAAAAAATTGTTTGATAAGCGTTTTCGACGTATTTTTTCCTCAGCTTTCCAATGGCGTAAGCAGTTTTTCCGAAATTTTCAATTTTCACCTTCAAAAAGTACAAAACATGTTATATCTCAAAAAGTGTATTTTTAATATTTTTTTTGACTCTCTAGATCGAAAGCTGAGCATTTTTTACGTAGGAAAGGATCTTTTTCAAAGAGTGCCCGTGATGTTTTTTGCGAGAAATAGAATGCAAAAGAGTTTTTGAAGATGAAAATGGAAAATTTTGAAAAAACGACCAACATCATTGGAAAGCTGAGGAAAAAATACGTCGAAAACGCATATCAAACAATTTTTGAAGTACTTTTTAGTATCATAAACATGAGTTAGAAATAGCAGGTTTTGGGGCTCGCGTGCCGCGCGCTGGGACAGTTGACGTGAAACGCCTCATATGATATTTGATATATAATTTAATGCGTCAGTAGTTCCCCTATTTTTAACGAAACCGTATTGTTTTTCTGATATTATGTTATGTTTTTCAAAAAAGTGGTATAATCTATTATAAATTATTTTTTCAAAAATTTTTGCAATGTTCGATATTAAAGAGATTGGTCTGTAATTACTGATATTAGATTTTTCACCAGCCTTGTAAATAGGGACTACCTCAGTATTTTTGAGCGCGTCAGACCAGATAGATTTCACAATACATAAATTGAAGATATATTCTAAGGGCACACATATATATTCAGAGAGAATTTTCAATGATTTAGCGTTAATATTGTCTACACCTCCAGATTTATTTTTCAATGTATTGATTATTTTATATATCTCAGCAAAATCTGTCGGACGAAAGAAAATGGATTCAGGATTCCTATCTGGAAGTTTCAGGTTATTATTATTTATATTAGCAAATTCAGCACTCAAAGTTGGTCCTATTTTGCAAAAATAGGTGTTCATAGCATTTCCTATATCAGTTTTATTTTCGATTTTTTTATTGTTTTCGTACATATATTTTATTGGATTATCATGCACACTATTTTTCCCTAATTTAGTTTTAATTATGTTCCATAATTCCCTAGAGTTTCCGCTATTTCGTTTTACTATTTCCTTTTCATATTTAATTTTTGGTTCTTTAATAACTTTGTTCAATATCTTAGTGTAATTTGTATACTCTTTTTTTAGGGCTTCAGAAGTGGGATTGTTTTTCGATAAGATATACAGTGTCTCTTTAGTAGTACACGAGACTATAATAGTACTAGTAATCCAATTTTTTCTCGGAAGTTTATTTTTAAATTGTTTTTTGGTAGTGGATGGATCAATACAATTATTTATCATGTCAATTAATGCGTTAACTGCAAGATTAGGATCCTGCATAGACAATATTGAGTACCAGTTTGAATTATTTGCAATATGTTTTAACTTGTTGTAATTAATTGATTTCATATTGAATTTGTTCGGCTGATTTATTTCTAATTTATCTATAGTTATAAATAATGGGTAGTGATCATTAAATGGATTCGTTATTTTAAATGAATTAATATTTATATTTTTAGTTTTTATATAGAAATTGTTGATGCAGGTACCTCTTTTATTATCAGATGAAGGCCTTGTTATTCCAGTAAAGCATGGCGTAAATTTATGTTCCAAGAGATCATTTAAAAATTCTTGTGTTATAAGGTTATCTGTTGAGTCAATCTTACTGAAATTTTCGTCTAATATATCAATGTTAAAATCCCCGATTATACAATGGTTCTTAGTATTTAATTGGTCTCTTAGGATTTTTTTCAGGCTATGAACACATTCATACTTTTCTATATTGTGTGATCTATAGATCGCTGACATTCTTACAGTTTCGGTGCCAATTAGTTTTATAACCGAGTTTAAGATACATATGTTGTCGACCACTATAATTTCTGTGTGTTCAGATAGTTCATCCTTTATATACATCATAACTCCATCTGCTTTATTCATTTTACTCTCACTATAGTAACTTTTGTAACCTGATATGTTGTACAATGGAGTATATTGCACATTCCAAGATTCAGTACATATAATGACACTTAGTCTTACGGCTAAACATTCAATAAAAGTTTCAAGTTTTTCAAAGTTTTGTTTTATACTTCTAATATTTACACATAAAATCAAATTTTTACCTTTATCGATACTTTTATTGAGTGTTTGTACATTACCAAAAGCTTGTTCTTTTTGTGAAATAACTTCAAAATTTAAAATTTCAAAATTTAGTTGTTGTTGATCCATGTTCAAAATTCAGAAGTTCAGAAGTTGCTGAGTCTGTTGGGTAATAAATTTGTGATATGGTTCTGTTTAAATTTATTGGTGAGGTTGTGGCCGATAAATTACCAGCTGATGTTGCCGGACTGATAAAAATTCTACTTTGTCTTCTTGGAGTCGTTACGACCGGGGATTTACCGGTAGCTGTATCAGTGTTTTGTAACTGTGATTGAAAATTTACTTTACCTACATATTTTGGAATGTGCGGTCTCACTGGATAATCTGTTTCAGCAATTAACTTCTTTATCTTGTGAAACATAACCTCGCATTTTTCGGTATCATTTACCACGTGTTTAGTATTATAATTTGTTTTATATTGATGATTACTGTACATACAATTAACACAATTGTGTTCGTTTGGGGTAGTACAGTTGATCGTGTTATGTTTTCCAGCACAACGTAGGCAGATTTTCGTATTCTTACACTTTTTACCACTATGGCCAAATCTACCACAGTTAAAACACGGGGTTAGATTCAAGTCATCGATTGCTCTGCAATTTTGATAACCAATATGAACTCTATATTTATTACTCACAATTTGATTATATACTTCCGCTGGTGTTTCAATTAATATAGTGTTAATTTTTGTTTTAATGTTTTCAAATATATGTAACACTTTGCATTTGCTGTTTAGGTGTTCGAAGTTCCTTTTGTTAATATCTTGCTCTATTTCTTTAATCTCCATGTCTTCAAAATTGTCGAAGCCTGTTATTTTCATCTTGGGATTTTTAATAGATTCTCTTGTTATTTTGTAGTAGGCAGAATACTTTTGTTTTAGTATATTCTCAGTTTGTATCAAACTCTCCTCATTTATAAAGCTTATTATTGCTTCATCTTTGTTCTTGATTTTTATACTTTTTGCTTGAATAGATGAATTTTTATTTATATAGTGAGCTATATATGGTTTTATATCTGGCACATTTGTTCATTTATTATCACTCTGTATTCTTTTCACTATTAGTTTTTGTATTTTCTTTTCTAATTGTTTATCACTTACTACCCCTTCTGCAAATGTTTTTTTTGTTTTTGGTATAGTTTTCTTTGTCTAAAATTTAGTTTAGCATGAGATTATTGTTGTGTACTTCTGTACTTATTTGTTTTAATAGATTTTTTTCTTCTTCAGGAAAACTTGTCAATTCTTGATTTCCTTTAATTTCCTTAGCTTTTATTAGTAGCAATTCTTCTTCAGCTTGTTTTAATTTTTGTTCTGTCTGTGCATTGGTTTTTATTAGTATTTCGTTCCTTGTCATTATCAGATCATTTTGGTTTCTCAGATTTTCTAGTTCCTTCCGTAGTAGCACTGCTGCAACACGTGGGTCTTTAGAGGTTATGTCATCTATATTATGTTCTTCACATATTATTTCTATGGCAGATAAGTAGTTTTGTGTTCTTTTCATGTTATAATCACTTTTATGGTAGACATTATTACACACTACACATATCACAACTCCCACTGGCGTCCCGGGATGACATAATTTATTAAATAATAAAATTGGGTGGACTTTGGACTAGAGAAGGTCAACCTTGCAAGTCGAAGACTTGATAAATTAAAAAAAAAATTATACTTTATATTTCTTATAAAATTACTTTTTGTAATCAACATAATGAAATGCCAAGTTTAAAAAAATGTTTATTCGAAGTAATAATAATTAAAGTTAATATTTTCTTTATTTCGTAAAATATATTCAATACATTGCTTTTATTTCTACCTTACCGACATTATTTTTTTTTAATTTATGGAATTATATAAATAATTTTTAAATACCATTAATATATAAGATACAGTAATCAAAATAATAACATTTGAATTATCGTGGAAACTGCACCTTATTTACATGAAAATGTCTGAACTCCTTTAAGCGAGCGATAGCGTAACGGATAGCATGCGTTCGCAGTAACTCAAAGGTCGTGGGTTCGATTCCCGGTCAAGTCGAAAAATTTTATATACAATTTTTTCTGCGATAATAAAATTGCGATCATTATAGAAATAAGTTAAAAATAATATGCGAGAATTGTAATACTTCTAGAGAATTGTTAATATTGTTTATAGCTTTATGTTACTCTTTCAAGATATTGAGAAAAGATTTCTAGAAAGATTACTAGAATCTTTCATGGAAGCTTTCTGCCAATGAGTTACCCCAGAAATTTCGATCTTCCAGGAATCTTTTATGAAAGCTTTCTGAAAGATTTTAATGAATCTTTCTGAAAAGTTTCAAAAATTCGTTCACCTACGTTACGGAAGTCTTGCTGAAACAGTTTCTGAAAGCTTATGGTTCTCATTTGTGAAAGCTTCTCGTAATATTCCCACGGCATTTATGAATCTTTCAACAACTTTTTCAAAAACTTGAAAAAAGGTCCTTGAAAGGTTTCCTAAAAGAGTATTAGAATCTTTCATGTAAGCTTTCTGAAAAATTACGAATCTTTCTTGTAAGCTTTAAGAAAGCTTCTAATTATCTTTCTACAAACCTTAAAGATACCTTCCCGAAAGGTTTCCTGACAGGTGACTGCAATCATTCAAGGTATCTTTATGTGAATCATTTGTCCCAGACATTTTGAACTTCCGCGAATATTCCGTGAAAGCTTCCTAAAAGATTCTTAAAGGTTCCCTGGTAGAAAATAAACCAACTCGGATGGCTTATCTACTAACTGTTGGCCAATAATTTATGCCAACGAATAAGAAAAATATTGATCAACGGTTAACCAACAGTTGGTGGACTATCAATCAATAATAAAACATTGAGTAACTTATAAAACAATAATAGAAATTAATAAGAAATATAGATATGTAAAAAGATTTTGATACATGAACAATAATAAAAATTATTGTAATGCATTAAAAAAATTCTCATTAAAAATATTACTTATGTCGACTGCAATTTAATATCAACTGATAAGAATTTTTCCATCGGTCTTACAGTCTTACAAATTAAATTAAAATAATTAATATTTATGGCAGTCAGATTGCCCTTGTTTATAATCACCCCCGCAGAATCTAAAATAAAAACTTAATTAAAACCTGGAAAAAACTTTGTTAGCAAAGGACGATCTGACTCCCCACCACCACCACATTGTCCGACGTTTCGAGCCTGCTCCGGCTCCTCCTCAGGGACTCAGATCGTCCTTTGCTAACAAAGTTTTTTCCAGGTTTTAATTAAGTTTTTATTTTAGATTCTGCGGGGGTGATTATAAACAAGGGCAATCTGACTGCCATAAATATTAATTATTTTAATTTAATTTGTAAGACATTAAAAAAATATTTGAATGAAGTTGGGAGTAAATTTATTTGAAGTTTAAGTAGACAGCGTAGCGCGTGGGCTATGCTCCGAAATTACTGTCCGCATCCCGCTTTCCGCAAGACAAGCACACATGCACATAAATACATACATATTACATACACACGAGTGCGATCGAAGGTTCATGTGTTATGTATAGGTAAAAGTATTTAACTGCGCAGACTCATACGAGTCACGTGACGGGATTGCCGGGATCGCGTGGTTTTGCTTCACTGTAAAGGTCAGATGGTAACGGAGCACCGTGTAGAAAACGAAGCAATACGAGTACGAAGAATTTATGTAGGATACTTTCAAATTTTAAATATAGGATACTTTTAAATGTTAAAAAATGTAAGTATCCACCTGTACATGTCCTGACTTACGTCAAAAAGTCACGCACACTACACATTAACACGCCCTAACCTCAATTTGAACAAACAAAACTATACCCGTTACCGATTTAACCATATTTATCTGAAGAAAAATACGTGAGATGATGACTCGTACGTTCCAAAGTGTAAATTTTGAAGGAGGTTGCAATAAATCGATCAACGAGGAACCAAGAAGAATTCATTTAAAACTTCGTTTATTGGCCGAAGTTTTAAATGAATTTTTCTTGGTTCCTCGTTGATCGTTTTATTGCAACCTCCTGAAGAAAAATACTATTAATATGTGGGTTTTGATTATTTTATGAATAATACAAATTTTGAGAATTTTATTTAAATAATAAGTTGTGTAAATGATTTTTATTTAAGATTTTTAACATTAAGCATTCATTGACCAAGTGCAAGGGTGATTCCGTGACGAATAAGCGGTATTTATCGCTAACTGTTGGTTAAACGGTTGGCCAAATCCTTGTGATTTGGCGAACGGATGGCGTACGGTTGGGTACAATTTCTACCAAGGTTGCTGCATTGTTTTACGGAAGCTTGCTGAAAGATTTCCTCTTCCTTCAGAAAGCTTTCAGTTACCTTTTCAAAAACTTTAAAGAAACCTTCCTGAAAGGTTTTCTGAAAGGTTGCTGCAATCTTTAAAGCAATCTTACTGCCAATTATTTGTCCCAGACATTCTGAACTTTCGCGGAGATTTCATGAAAGCTTTCTGAAAGACTGCGAAACTTTTTTGCAAGCTTGCAGAACGCTTCTAATTATCTTTCTAGAAACTTTAAAGAAACCTTCCAGAAAGGTTTCCTGACAGGTGACTGCAATCTTTCAAGGATCTTTATGTGAGTAATTTGTCCCAGACATTTTGAACTTCCACATAGATTCTGTGAAAGCTTCCTAAAAGATTCTTGAAGGTTGCATGTAAGCTTGCTGAAAGATTTCCTCTTCCTCCAGAAAGCTTTCAGTTACCTTTTCAAAAACTTTAAAGAAACCTTCCTGAAAGGTTTTCTGAAAGGTTGCTGCAATTTTTAAAGGAATCTTACTGCCATTGATTTGTCCCAGACATTCTGAACTTCCACATAGATTCCGTGAAAGCTTCCTGAAAGACTGCGAAACTTTCTTGCAAGCATGCAGAAAGCTTTCAGCAATCTTTCATGCAATGTGGGAATTACTATCATTGTAAAATTTTTAGAGCTCTTTCTTTTTAACAAAAGCTTTAATTTAAGACCTGGTAGATCGATTTGCCTTGAAAAATATTCCAGATATAAGAGTTTTTATTTTCCAATATTCAAGAAGTAATAAGGTGACTTCACCAGTGAATGAAGAAATAAGGAAATAGTAATTTTTGTTATTCAATTAACAGTCTTAAAAATGGATTAAAAGTAAAAATCTTTTTCAATTAGTATTTTAAAATCTTCAAACTTTACGACAATGACAAAATTGTAGATAAAGAATAAAAGTAGAAATTTTGTTAATAATAAATCTGTAAATATCTCCTAAAAACCAGTAAATGAATACGTGGTGCTAGTTACTGAACACTTGAAAACAGTGAATGAACACTTACTTTGTATGCACCCTAGTGGAAATGTATTCGAGCCAAAAAATGTGCCAAAAGTGTTCCATGATATATAGAAAGTGTTCCCATGGTGTTTTTAAAAGACAGATTTCGGACATTTCGAACACTATTGGAACAATTTGGAACACTTATTACCACGATATGATACACTTAATAACCACTTCGAAACATTTCTTAGAAAATAGACTGATTTAATTTTTCATATTTTAGTAGAATACTTTTTATATGGCCAGGCCCACTTTTAGAATAGTTTGGAACATTTTTTAAAATTTTCATTTAGAGGGCCCATTTTTAGTCAAGTAAAACAAAATGTTTCTTGATACACAAAATATGTTCCAAACTATAGATACATTTTTCACCTAAATTTGTAGTTATTATGTCTTTTTGGAACACTTTTAAACATCATTGGAACATTTTTCAAACACCATTGATCATTCTTAGAACATTTTTCGAAAATTTATTAAATTTGTTTAAACCATTTTTATTAACATTTCTTAAATATTTTAAAAACATTATTAAATTTAGATTTCTTTATGTTCCTAAATATCCCAGAAGTATTCAGAAAGTGTTCCTAAATATTCCAAAAGCACGGACAACTTTTTCTTTTAATCCATTATAGATAAAAAATGTTCCAAATAGTTCCAAAATGTGTTCGAAATTGTTTTAAAAAATACGAAAAATTTTTATATTTGTTACAGAAGAGAATTAAAAAGAGTTCCAATTTATTCAAAAAGTATGCGAATTATTCTCAAAAGTATCCTAAAAGTGTTCCGCTTACTACCAAAAGTATTCCGAGTAAAAATAATATATAATCGATTTCACCCTATTAGAAATTTTTGAGTCTAAAACAGTCATAAATATTCCAGACTGTGTCCTTAAGTGTGCCAAAAGGGTTCCAAATGTCCAAAATCTGTCATTTATGTACAGCTTAGATACAGATTTCAAACAGTTTAGAACACTTTTAGAATAGAAAGGTACATGTTTGGCATAGTTTAAAACACCGGATTTTTCCAGTAGGGTACCCCGATGGAAATGGAAAATACATATAAATGTAAAAAACTGTATATAAATGTAAATAAGTGTATGTAAAGGTTGTAATTGGAACATTTTTTCATTTATATACGTCTATATACTTTTATATACGTACATTTATCTCCTAAAATCCAGTAAATGAATACGTGGTGCTAGTGACTGAACACTTTGAAACCAGTGAATGAACACTTACTTTGTATGTACCCCGATGGAAATGGAAAATGTATGTAAATGTAAAAAACATCATCTTTTAAAGTAAGAGGCCTTGAGAAATGAAATAAATACTGGCTGATTCTATATAAGAAGAGAACAAAAACATCTAAGAATGATTTTTTGAATTCCAAAAAGTTCATGAATGAAAAGGTCAATTTTATTTTATTTTTTTTCATAAAAACTATTAGGTTTAGAGAAAAAATCATTCTTAGATGTTTTTGTTCTCTTCTTATATAGAATCAGCCAGTATTTATTTCATTTCTCAAGGCCTCTTACTTTAAAAGATGATATTTTGAGGGGAACGACAAAGTGAAAAGAATCGAAAAATCTCTTTTCTCATTACCGTTCTCCTCTAAAATTGCACTTTACAAGTAAGATGCATATAGAAGTGAAAAAGAAATACTGGCAGATTTTATACAAAAAGAGAACAAAAAAGCAATGAATGACTTTTTCTGTCAAATTAATAGTTTTTAAATTCCAAAAAGTTTATGAATGGAAAGGTCAATTTTATTTTATTTTTTTCCATAAAAACTATTAGGTTTAGAGAAAAATCATTCTTAGATGTTTTTGTTCCCTTTTTGTATAGAATCAGCCAGTATTTATTTCATTTCTCAAGGCCTCTTACTTTAAAAGATGATATTTTGAGGGGAACGACAAAGTGAAAAGAATCGAAAAATCTCTTTTCTCATTACCGTTCTCCTCTAAAATTGCACTTTACAAGTAAGATGCATATAGAAATGAAAAAGAAATACTGGCAGATTTTATACAAAAAGAGAACAAAAAAGCAATGAATGACTTTTTCTGTCAAACTAATAGTTTTTTAATTCTAAAAAGTTTATGAATGAAAAGGTCAATTTTATTTTTTTTTTTTTTCATAAATGCTATTAGGTTTAGTGTTAGGAAATGAGGGACACAGGGTTTCTTCAAATAAACCACACTGTCTAACGTGAACAATAACGATCTTTAATATCTCCAGACTTCTCTTATGTACAGCTCTCTCTCTATACAACTGCTCCATGCAGAGGACGACGGGCGAGGGGCGACGGACGAGGGACGACGGGCGAGTGAGCTCCCGCTCGGGCGCTCGCTCTGGCTACACTCTTCGTACTATACTCACGTGATGGCGCTGCGTATACATTTTCTCTCTCGCGCCGACATAAATGTACCTTATATTCTAACACGCCTCCTTACATTTATGTTTCTCGCAATTACAATATTCTTTACATTAAATTCAATAAGCTTCTCAATTTTTCAAACCTTACTCGCCCAAGAGCCTTTCCCTACTGAAAATAATCACATGCCAAACTACATGCAAAATCACATGCTCAATCATATGCCAGATTATGTGCTACGTTGCGGGCTGAAACACTAATATATATATATATATATATATATATATATATATATATATATATATATATATATATATATATATATATAAACTAAATATGCTAAAACACTTGAAGAACCACATGAAGAAGCACATACCGAAATATATGCCGAAACACATGCCGTAACACATGCCTAATCATATGATGAAACACATGCTATTATCGAAGATTTTGGCACATGATCTGGCATGTGATTCGGCATGTACCCCGTCATATGACTTAGCAAAGTAATATTGTTGGGATTCCGGCACGTGATCCAGCACATGCTTGCGCACATGATATCATACATGCCGTGACATATGATTCAGCATATGTCACCGCATGCGGTCCGGCATGCGATTCGGCATATGATTTGGCACACGATCGTACGGGATACAGTGAGCAGGGTTTCGGCACGTGCCAAAGCACATGACGTCGCATGTAACCAAGTACATAACTTTGCATGTGATGCGGCAGGTGCTCCATCATATGATTAAACAAAGTAATATTATTGAGACTCCGGCACGTGATCCAGCACGTGCTTGAGCACATGATACCGCACATGTTGTTACATATGAGTGAGCAGATGTCACACAGCATGCGGTGAGGCATGTGATTCGGCATGTAATTTGGCACGCGATCGAGCGACATAAAGTGAGCATGAATTCGACCTGTAATGTGGCAGGTGTCAAAGCACACGATCCGGAATGCGATTCGGCATGTGGTCCGACCCGTGGTTATTAGCATGCGATTCTAATTAAATTGTTTATGACATATTTATAAATCTCTTAGGCAAAGTGAATTTTTTTAAATAAAAATTGTCAAGACATATTTGTAACTAAAAAAGTTCAGAAGAATTTAAATAAAGTATGGAAAGGGTCATTATAAAAGGCAGGCTTAGTTCATTATAATAATATTTATTCTTTTTTATTTTTTTTCATTTCGTATTCTAATAAAAATATAAATTCGGTACAGTAATTATATAATTTTTGTTTTCAGTTTCGACATAAACATTTATCTTATCAATATCAAATGTGGAACAATACTTATTTCATTAGATATTTGCAATACTTCATTTACTTCAGTACAATATTGATTAGGTCTTGTTTTTATAATCTGACACAAAGTTATTTCGCTTTTCCTTGTTATATCTAATATAAAATATTTCATTTTTATGAACTGTTTATTACGAAGTTGTGCAAAATAATTACAAGATCTTTTGTTAATTTTTGTTGAAGATCCAAAGGGACACTCTTTCATAACCATCCTTGAATATACTTTATAATTGTCAGATATATTAAATTTCCTTAACAACGATAAATCAGTATCCCGACTTCTGCCTAAATATGTTACATTTGATGTCTTTGTAACTCTTTGAATTTTAGTCGAATCGATTGTTTGACAGAATCTTTTTACTATTGCAGAGGACTGAGGATATACTACTTCTTCTAAAACATTTTCAATTCGTTTTAAGTTAATGTGTCTAACAATCTGTAGAATAACGCCTTTCGCAGATTTAATAGCAGAGAGTACATCACGATTTGCAGTTTCAAATGCAAATGCGGAATGGGCCCAAAGTGGACCCCAGTCATAAATGCTTTTAGCGTTATGCAGCATTTGATGTACATTATACGTCATTGCTACCATCGAATAAAGTGTTTCTGCTTCAAATACGAATTCATTGAATAATTCATTAACAACATTTAATTCTGCGTACGTTATATCCGCTTTCAAACAAATGTGTAAGGCTCTGACAAATAATGACCAATGATGCACAATTTTTTTATTTTTAACTACTAGAGTCATGAGAGGTATAATATAACACCCAGTTTTCCCACTCACGAGCTTTCCAGTCTTTCGATCTTTTAGGGCCCTAGTTAAACGAATTACCTGGTGAGGTGCTTTAATTCGTGATATTAAATATTCTAAATTCTCTATTTCCTCATTCGAAAGTGAATTTAAAATATATTCAGTAAACTGCTCAGCAACTCCAGCTAATAGACAGTGCATATAATCGGGCACAAAACCGGATATAATGTCAAATCCGCGAAGGTTAAGTAGTGGGGATGCACTTTTGACACCGTACACAGTTGTTGAATTTTCAATAGCTTGTTCTGCATATGCGATGGTCGATTTTTCATTTCTATTTACTGGTCGTGGAAGATGAAATGGGTACCTCATAGATCTACCAAAATAATTTCCTGGATGTTCGCACCAGTCACAGCTGAAATGTCCGTTGAATTGAATTCATGGGAGCACGAGCTATCGTGTCTACACATGAAACTAAAGCATACAATTTAATGCACTGCTGTTCTCCATTTATTAAACATATAATACCCTCTGTTGACAAAATATTCATAGAATCTGTGAACATCTTTAAAAATATGCTCATGTCTGGTTTATCTCTACCAAACCACAATCCTGTAATAACTAAATTCCGAAATCTTGCTTCAACTGGTATTTCGTTAAGCATCAAATAGATTGGCCAAATTGAGTATTTCGAGCATTTAAATACGGGTGCACTATCCGTATGAAATATTGCGGTAGCATATGTATAACGATCAGAGTCGGATAAGTTTTTCACAAATGTTCGGTATAATTTACCGTCATATATATCTTTTATATAATTAATTTCGTGTAACCTTTCTCTCAAAACATAATTGTAATGCTTTTCATAAGTTTGCAAATAATTATTCGTAATTACGAACCCCTTCAGTAGGATCAATTATTGTAAAAAAACATGGGTCAGATGGATTATTAATTTCAATATCTATACCACAATTGTCACAGGCAGTATAATTATTTAAACTGTCAAAGGTACCTAAGTATTGCTGACATATTACGCAAACACCATGTAATGTTACTGTAATGTTACCTGAGTTGAATAACTTATCTATCGTATATCGCGTATCAGCTAATACTTGTTTGCAACATATTCGGTTGACAAATTGCAATAATTGCGATAATGCTGTAAACGTTAAATTATGAGTGAGAGATAATTTTAGAGCAATTAAAAGTAATTCGGCTGGACTTCTCTCAACAGTCGTTGAAATGGATTTGAAAAATTCTTCGCTATTTAATAAATCTCCAATGCGATTATTTTTACTAGCCTCTCGTCTTAAAAATTGAAGCAATTCTTCATCATCACTACTATATAACTCCTCTTCCAAATCGATTTCGATATTTTCATTTTCTTGATTCTAAAAGTAAAAGTGAAAAATAAACTTCACATATTTGAAATAATTGTAAGATACTAATTCTAACGAAAAATAAAATAAAAATAAATTTATTTTTTTTCTTCCATTTTAAGAAGGTTTTATTGATAATCTCAATACGCCAATTCCAAGCACAATATTGCTTCGTCAAGTTTGCGACTCACGTTATTAAATTCTTTTCAAAGAAATGTTTGTTATTTAACTTTATTAAAAACCGTTTTGCCAATGAGGTAGAAACAAATTCACGTAAAACTTTTAGCATATTGAGAATTAAACATATTATTTCTCTTAATAGATCAATCACGTAATTTAGTCCAGGAAAACTAGCTCGAAAAGGGGCAAAATCTTACCATGATTGTGAGCAGTTAGGATATATTATTGATAGGCTATGTTCTTTAATAGGATATCTACGTATATTTATATCTATGTGATCAATGACTTATCGACTTACATATTCTGATTCATTTACTGAAAATCTTAACTCATAATCTTCTCCGAAGTCGTCATCATTATTTTGTATTGAAACATTTTGTATTGACAGATTGATTTCATCGATACTCATATTTAATTCGGATGATACCTGAAACGAAATTATCCGTTAGATGAGAACATTGAAATAAGAATTATACTCTGGTAGAAGTATATTATTCAGACCATTATACAGTTTAGCAAAATTCAATATGATAACTACTGAATTATAAATTTCTGTGTTGACATTTACAATATACCAAATTAATTTATATTCTAAAAAAATACTTGACGAATTGAAAATAAAATAAAAATAGTGAAAATAGAAGATTAGCTCGCACTTATGTACAGATTAATTCGTTGGAATTAAACTATATCGATGATATAATTACAAATAACCTGTGGAACGTTGCGCAGTATATACGTATTTACTTATATATTTTTGGTCAAAGCATAATATACGGTACATTACTTTATTTAGAATATACATATGATTTGAAATTTATTTTGCTTATATCGGTCCCTAGATAAGCTTTCTACCAGAGTAGTGTTCTTTTATCACAGGCGTGCATTACATTAGCAGATCCGCATTGAGAAGAAAAACTTTTATATACTTCATCAGATGACATAGACATTTTACAAGTTGATGTTGCAGGATTTGGTAGATATAAATCTCCTTGGGCTCCGCCAGATGTATCATCTTCAATACGCTCTTCTCTATTTAAGTCATTTTGGTTTCCAATAGATGAATCATCTTCAATATGCTTTTCTCTGTTTAAGTCTTTTTTTTCTCCGTTAGATGTATCCTTTTCAATGCGCTCTTCTGACTGACAAGCTGCCAAATTTTGTCCAGATAACTGAATAAAATGAAGTTTGATTTATTCATTCTAAACATTTACATGGAATACTGAAATTGAATGCGCAGGAAGTTCAGTAAAGAGACGGTTAAAGTTCAAGCTTTAAGTTTTGTAATATCCTAAAAAATGTATATGGAGCCACGATTATTTTGGGGATAATCATATCTTCCGTTTTGATTGTTTTGGACACGTCTATGATTTTCAACGTACTCTGAAAATGCAAAATAATGGAAAATCGACTATCTAAGAGTTAAAAGTCGGGCACTTCGAAATAGTGAATATGCTGTCCGAAATAGTGCGCATCTATTATTTTAGTAGTGTCAATTAACTTTTTTTAAATAGTTAAATCTCGCTATTTCGAACGTGGATAACTTTTAACTACAGAGGTAGTAATTTTTCATTATTTTAGATTTAGAGAATAGATTTTGTTGATAATATATTCGTCATTTGATATTTGTTGACACGTGCGATTTCTGATGTACTTGTGCTCAACATTTTTTTTTAAGGCCATGTGAAACCGTGAATTTCAATATTTTTTAGATCAACATTCAAGCGTTTATTCGGAAAACAAATTTTGCCAAGCGCTCCGTACACATAAACACTATATTCAGGAATTTTTTTGAGTGATTCTATTAGCATTTTCGTTAGATATGATCGTTTGAAAAGTAGGTCAATTGCAGATTCCTACTTACCGGCAGTACGGTTTTCATTTAATTAAATAAATTCTTATATTTTTTTTGGAAAAACACGTTTGTCAAACGCTCCGTATATGTTAATACTATACTCAGATTTTTTTTTGATGATTCTATTGGTATTTTTATGAGATGTACTTGTTTGAAAATTATGTCAGTATTTAACATCACCTTAATACAAAGACAGATACTGATATAGAATAGTGAATATGTATACTACTTTTGCCGGCGTACTCTCTAAGTGTAAAATGGTGAAAAAGTCATTATTTCATAGTCATAGTTGTTCCACTGCCGAAATAGTGTATAACGTTGTTCCTGAATAAAAAGGGGTCAATTCAGCGACCGCTTGGAAAAGGGGTCAACTAAGCAGCCGCTCGAAAAGAGGTCAACCCAGCTCCCGGATCGAAAAGGGGTCAACTCGTTCGTTGATTTTTTTTTATCTAGCGAAAAAAAATCAACAACGAGTTGACTCCTTATTCAAGCGGCCACTGAGTTGATCCCTTTTTATTCGGGAACGACGATATGCACTCCGGAATAAATATAAATATATAGATAAATATAGTAATATATATTTGTTGAATATTGTGAATATTTCGCCTTCTGTATATGAGCGTAGCTATGAGACATAAACAGCGCGACACACGTATACACACATGTAAGTCTCCCCTCCCTAGTGTGTCTGCGACTATGAAGGTGCGTCGAGCGACAGCGAGCGACGCGATATACTCTCTCTAGTCTCGGACGCCCAGCATGTAGCATCTCGCGCATGGCGTAGGCAAGCGCCTCTTTATATTCACACTACCTAATAAACTAGTTCTTTAAGTATAACCCAGAGTATTTTTACTACACCTATCCACCAACTCCAACATGGTAGCAGAAGTCCGTGGTTGGTAAGTAAAAAGAAAAAGACTGACTCAATACAAGCTTCGGCAAGTATTGTGGCAGAATCAAGCACATGGCTCGCGGAAAATTGACAGTGAAAAATATTGAAGGAAAAGTGCAAAAGTAAGAAAAATACAAGTGTGAATAAAGAATAAAACATATCTTCAAGTGATAAAAGAAAGAATTTTTGGAAAATTACGAAAATTCAAGCCGATGCGAGCAGATTAAATTTCTTGTGTGAAGCACGCTGCACGGTGCAAGAATAGAGCACGTGGCAGAATTTGAGGTTATACACGTGAGAAATGGACACTAAAGGACAAGTGAAAACCAAAGAAGAAGAAGTAAAAGTGAATGAAGATATTAAATTATAAGAAGTCGAGATGGCTAAGCAAGCAAAATTCGAAGATATAGTAATTCCCATTTTTGATGGTGCAAACTATACAAGTTGGAAATTTCGCTTAATGACTCTATTAGAGTAGAAAGAGTGCAAAGAGCAAACTGAAAGAGAACGGGCTGAGACAGATAAACCAGATGAATGGAAGAAAAAGGATTTAAAAGCAAGAAATATATTAATAAGCACTATTTCAGACAAGCAATTAGAATATGTTTGTGAATGCGATACAGCTTACAAAATGATGGAAAAATTCAAGAGCATGTACTCTACTAAATCTACAGCGCTGCAAATAGTATGCAGAGGTCAACTAGAAGACATTAAACTCAAAAATTATGAGAAAGTTGAAGAATTTTTTGTAGATTTCGAACAAGCCTGCAACAAATTTAAAGCAGCTGGAGGCACATTACCAGAAAAGGAAAAAATGAGGTATTTAATTAGAGCACTACCAGTAAGCTACAGCTTTATTGGGAGTTTCATTGATCTCGTCCCAGAAGCTCAACAAACAGTAGACTATGTTAAGTCCAAAATTCAAGAAAAAATAATGACAGTGCCTGACAACGAAAAAAGGAAAAATGTAAGTACATTGAACGTCAAGACTAAGGGACAGTGTTATAACTGTGGCCGGGAAGGTCATTTCAAGAAGGACTGTTGGAGACCACTACAGACCAGCCAGAATAGAGGAGCATTCCAAAGCAGAGGAGCATCCCAGAGCAGAGGTCGAGGTCAACGAGGATCCCAGCGAGGATATCAACGAGGCAGTTCCAGAGGACGTGGTCGTGGCAGAGGAACAGCCCAGCAGAGGCAAGAAGACTCCAGTCAACCCAGCGAAGACCCAGGAGCTGAGACCTGGATGATCGAGGTCAAACGTCGAGGTCAAACGAGGTCGACGAAGTGAAAAGTGAAATTGTGAGTGATGTGTTCTATAGTGAAGTAGAATCTAAGCATTATCATTATCACAATCCAAGCTTCGGCGAAGATTGTGGTAATAAAAATAGAATAACGAATGTTTATAATTATAGTTGGGAAAAGAATGGTAAATTCAAAGAAATCAGTTGGTTATTAGATAGCGGATGCACTGATCATGTTGTGAATGATGAGAGAATGTATGAAAAATTTATTGTATTAAAAAATCCAATTGAAGTAAAGCTACCAGATGGTAAAAATTTAAAGGCCACAAAAGTAGGCAATATAAAAACATATTTCAAAAATTATTATAATGAAAAATTAATAGACTTAAAAAATGTTTATTTTGTAAAAGGAATTAATAAAAATCTATTAAGCGTTTCAAAAATTACAAGAAACAGTACTATTGTTTATAAAAATGAAAATGCAAAGATATATAACAATAACAGAGAATTAGTTGCGGTAGCAAACAAAATAAATGATTTGTATGTCATGAAAAGTAACATATATAAGGATTTTGAAAATGATTTATACGTAAACTCTGTCAAATTAACTGAAAAAGAAAAGTGGCATAGAGCATTAGGCCATGTCAACTTTCAATATTTAAACAAATTAGTAAAAGATAAATTGGTAGATGGTTTACCAGATAAATTAGAAAATAATGAAATGAAATGCGCAAATTGTATTCAAAGTAAAATGGCTAATGTACCGTTTAAAAATGAGAGAAGTAAAACTTCAGAAATTTTAGAGTTAATTCACACTGATCTAAATGGTCCACACAGAACAACAGGTTCTGGTGGAGAAAAGTTTTTTTTAAGTTTCATTGATGATTACAGTAAATGTAGTAAAGTTTATTGTATTAAAAGCAAATCAGAGACTGCAATTTGTTTTAAAGAATATGTAAATTTAGTTGAAAACAAATTTAATAAAAGAGTTAAAAAATTAAATTGTGATAATGGCAAAGAGTACTTGAATAAGGAAATTTATCAGTTTATAAATGAGAAAAGAATAGAATTATTACCTTGCCCACCCTACGTCCATCAATTAAATGGAGTAGCGGAAAGATTCAACAGATCAGCTATGGATATAGGAAGATGTCTGTTAAGAGAGGCCAAAATACCATTAAAATATTGGCCAGAAATTGATAAAACAGTCTCTTATTTGAAAAACCGTACAATAGCTAACTCAAACGAAAATAAAACCCCTTTTGAAATACTTTTTGGAAATAAACCTAATGTACAAAACTTAAAAATTTACGGAAGTAAAGTCTTCGTTAGAAAACCAGAAGTTTTGAGAAAAGGAAAATGGGATGATAAAGCTGAATTAGGTATATTAGTAGGATATACGCACAATGGTTATAGAGTCTTGTTGAATAACAAAGTAATAAGTGCCAGACATGTACACATTGTCGAAGACGGTACCGAAATAATCTGTTTGGAAAAGGTTAACGATGAAAATATTATTGAATTCAATATAGACGAATCAAACGATTCAAGTAGTGATACAAGCAGTATTATTGAAAATAATTATGACAATGAAAATTTAATTAATAATAACGATGAAATTGAAAATATTGAAAATGAGAATGAGAACATCGATAATGTTTTCAATCGTTCAAATGAAAATTTAAAAGTTAAAAGAACATCAAACAGAAAGAAAAGTCCGGTACAAAGATACGGAAACCCTGTAACACATTATATTTATATACATTATGTAAACGCAAATGTACCGAATACATTTGAGGAGGCGTTAAACTCCAGTGAATTCAAAGAATGGCAAAAAGCTATGAATTCAGAAACTGAATGTCTAAAGAAAAATAATACATGGGTTGTAGTTGATAAACCTCAAAATAAAAAGATTATTGATGTAAAGTGGGTCTATAAAAGAAAAAGCGATGACTCTCTGAAGGCTAGGTTAGTTGTTAGAGGTTTCCAACAAAGAGAATGTCAGGAAAATGTTTATTCGCCAGTAGGGAAAATGGAAACGTTAAAAATTTTGTTAAGTTATTGTTGCGTAAATAAACTGTTCATAGAACAAATGGATGTAGAAACAGCATTTCTTAATGGAAAAGTAAAATCAGAAGTTTATATTCATGAACCACAAGGTTATGAAACCGGCAAAAATAAAGTTTGCAAATTATTAAAAGCACTATACGGATTGAGAGAAAGCCCAAAGGCTTGGTATGAGACATTTGATAAATGCGTGAGTGAACTTGGGTTCATAAGAAGCAATTACGATTACTGTTTATATGTAAACAACACAGACGATGATACTATATACATGTTAGTATTCGTAGACGATCTCTTAATATGCTGTAAAAATAAAGATAGAATCAATGAAGTTAAATCTGCTTTAATGAAAAGATTTGTAATGAAAGATCTAGGAAAAATTAAATCATATATAGGAATCGACATTGATTATAATAACGAGAAAGGTATAATGACCTTAAGTCAACAAAGATATATAGAATCATTGGCTGTGAAGTACAACTTAGAAAATGCGAAACTTTATGATACTCCGATGGAGACAAATTTAAAACTCGAACAGGCTAATAAAGCAGATGAAATAATAAAATATTGAAATTTAATAGGTGAATTATTATATATCAGCACAGGTACAAGACCTGACATAACTTACAGCGTGAACTACTTAAGTAGATTTCAGAGTTGCTACGATTCAACACATTTTAAATACGCGATGCGAATATTAAAATATCTATACATGTTCGCGATTGAGCATTCAAATGTCCCGCGCGCCAGCTCTAGTACCGACTTACTCGCCGCGCGGCAGCACCTCGCGGCCGCTCGGCTCTCGCGCGCGCGTACTCGCGCAGCGTGGAGTCCCTCGACGCCATCTTCTCTCTCTCTGCTCCGGACGCTTGCCAACGCACCATCGCCGAAGCACTGCTCCTCGCCAGAAAGCATCTCCACCGACGGCTCACCACTGACGGCTCGTTTCGGCGACTCATCATCACCATCAATAAGCAGCAGATCACTCCGCCAAGGTCCAGCATCTCCATCGGCAAGCCTCATCATCGGCCCAGCGTGTGCCGGCTTGCCTCGCCACGTGGCAGTTTTTGAGGTTATCTCTCGAACCTTCAACGCAGGTACTCAACTAAGCGCGCAAGTGTACTCATGTGGAAGCACTTCAATAATATAAATAAAGTGCTAAATATAGTTGAATTGTGTCTCTTCCATTCTTATACCCGCCCAGTGAAATTGCCTTTCCCAGTTTCCGCTCATCACAAATTGCGATTTCTCAAACATTGGTCCTTCGAGCCGGATCGGCAATTTGCACTGGGTATGTGAGTAAATCTTCGCGAGTGCTCAGAGCCACAACTCATTATGCCTTGCTACGCAGGTTGATTTTGGAATCGCGAGAGGCCAACGGCATCGCTCTTGTTCGCTGCATCGGCGACGCTCTTGCTCGCTGCACCTGGCGCGCACTCAAGCGCCAGCTCACTAGGCCTGCTCCTATCATCGCTCTTGTTCGCTGCATCGGCGACGTTCCTGCTCGCTGCATCGGCGACGCTCTTGCTCGCTGCACCTGGCGCGCACTCAAGCGCCAGCTCACCACGCCTGCTCCCAGCACCGCTCTTGTTCGCTGCATCGGCGACGTTCTTGCTCGCTGCACCGGCGGCGCGCTCTTGACCCCTGCTCAGCGCTCTTGTTCGCTGCACCCAGCGGGTGCGCGCTAGCGCGGACAGCTCACCATCTCGCGGCCTATCGTCATGGCCGACGGCGGTCTTGAGAAGTACGACCTGCCAAAGGAGAATGACAAGCCTTCTGACTCTGGCGCAACTCCCAAGACCACGCTCAACGTCAACGACGCGCCGATCGATGGAGCATCAAACCTGAAGAAGGTTCCTTCCAAGTCGAACTCTCGCTCAACGTCTCCGCACACTCGCTCACAGGGAGCGCCCAAGGCGCCTGGCCATGCGGACATCGCAGTCATGTGCGATGCACAGGCCTCCAGGTTGGTCCTGTTGGAGGACATTGAGCCGCTCATCGAGACCATGACATCCTGGTCAGTGTCCTTGGTCGATGCCTTTCAGGCTCAAATAGAGAATTTATTGAGAGAGCTCACAACAGAGGGAGCCACCCTGGATCTCCTGTGGACTTCTCAAGTGACGAATCTACCTTACATCAAGGAGAAGCTGCTGTTGAAGGCTCAGCGACTAGGCTTTAAGTTAAAGCTCACTCTCGCTCAGAAAAGGGATTTGGTGCCGACAGCACCCACGCAAGCTCCTGCTCAATCAGCCACTGCTCAAGACTCTAAGCTCCCGGACATCAGTCTGCCGCGCTTTGACGGGAAGTATGCGGAATGGCCTTACTTCAGGGACATGTACGAGAGCCTCATCTACACCAATCCTGGATTGAGGCCTGTGCAGAAGCTGCATTATCTGCGCACGTGTTTGTCCGGCGAGCCTATGAGGATCGTCACAGTTTATGATTTGTCAGACCGCTCACTGGAGCCTGCATTGAAGGATTTGAAGACCAGGGCTCAACAATGTTGCTGGTACGCTCAACGAAGTCAAGGGAGGTTTGGAGTCGCTCAACGCCACCAATAATCTTGGTGACATGCTCTTGGTGCATCTCGCAACGAGGGTCCTGGACCGCTCTACTAAGGAGTCCTGGGAGACGTCACTTGGGTCCTCACAAGACTTCCCTACGTCTGCTCAACTGGGGCAATTTCTCAACGCCAAGGCTCGAGCGCTCGAGCGCGTGGATCGGCCTGTCACTACACCCAAGCCGACTGCCTCCACTCAACCCACCAGCAACAAGGGAGTTATTTCCAAGAGGTCAGCTCACCAAGCCTCACAGTCCGCTCAGACTCAAGCTCCAGCGTCAACTACTCCTTCCACTCAATCCAACAGGACAACTGCCTTCACACAGGGACCAACAGCTCACTCCTGTGATTATTGTAATGAAGGCCACTTCATAGTAGCTTGTCCTCATTTTAGAGGACTTCCCATCCAGATGCGAATGGACATTGTGGAGGTCAAGAAGTTGTGTTACAACTGCCTTGGCCGTCACAGCTCACGCTCCTGCAAGAGTGCTCACAGGTGCAAGGTCTGTGACCAGCACCATCACACGATGCTTCATCGTCAGCAGGAGCGATCACAGCAACGCTCAACTCAACAACGCTCAACTACCACTCCGTCAACAAGCACGGGCAGTACCCAGACGAGTACCGCTCAATCAAGTTCAACTCACGACTCTCATTAAGGAGTCGGTGCAGTCGTCTGCTCATCGTCCAGCTCACCGCATGCCAACTCTCACAATGATGCAACGCTCTTAGGAACAGCTCTTGCTCATATCAAGACTCATTTGACCACTCAAGTAGTACGCCTGCTCATCGATTCTGGATCGGAGCTCTGCTTCGTCACAGAACAATTAGTGCATCAGCTCAACCTCCCACATCAATCATCCTCATTGGTAATTAATGGCATTGGAGGCAAGTCAACTCAAACGTTGGGATTGGTCTAGCTCACGCTCCGCTCACGACACACACAGGACATCGTGACAATTGAGGCTCATATTCTCCGAGCGGTCACCTCAATTGTGCCGTCCAGCAAGGTAACAATTCTAAATTGGCCGCACTTACGAAATCTCACGCTTGCGGATGACGAGTCATCAGCCGCGTCCTGTGGACATCATAGTTGGCGCCGATTACTACGGCCCCATCATCACACCTGGACTCATCAAGGCTCACCCAGGATCACCGGTCGCTCAGTCATCCATATTCGGCTGGCTGATCTTGGGACAAACGAATGCAACTCTCATGAAGTCAGCATCTGCTCACCATGGAGTCATTCAAAGAGATGAGGACATCTATGACCTGCTCAGCAAATTCTGGGTGCAAGAAGAGCTTCCCTCTGACTCAAGCTCAACTTTGAGCCCTAAGGAAGAAGAGTGTGAGGCTCACTTTCGCACAACTCACTCCAGAGATGCAGATGGACGATACATTGTAAGGATTCCCCTCAAGGAATCTCCATCAGTGCTTGGCAGCTCACAAGCAACAGCTTCACGATGCTTGCAACGAATCTCTCGTCGAATAGCTCGAGATTCGGAGTTTGGCCAGCTCTACCGACAATTCATGGCAGAGTATACGACCTTGGGGCACATGTCGCAAGTAGATCCAGCCAATGAGCGCTCACTAGACTACTCACCATTCTACTTGCCTCATCATGGAGTTCTCAAGCCTGACAGCTCATCGACCAAACTCAGAGTCGTGTTCAATGGCTCATGTCCAACATCATCGGGCAAATCAGTTAACAGCATCATGCACACTGGAGCCAATCTACTGCTCAATATCGTCCACGTGCTCTTATGGATTCGCCTCTTCCGACAGCTCTTTGCTACGGACATCGTAAAGATGTACAGGCAAGTGCTCGTTCACCCAGATGATTGGAATCTTCAACGCATCTTGTGGCTGGACAATCACCAAGAGGAGGTAAAGATGCAGCTCACCACCGTCACCTATGGGACGACGGCTGCTCCCTTCCTTGCCACCAGAGCTCTTCTACAGCTCGTGGAGGACGAAGGTCACAAGTTTCCGCTCGCTGTGCCCTCACTCCACCAGGGAAGATACGTTGACGACATCTTTGGTGGAGCGGACACTGTAAATCAGCTCATCGAAGTGGCTCACCAAGTGGAAGGGCTCTGCAACGCGGGCGGTTTCCCGCTATCAAAATGGCATGCAACTCACAAGGATCTACTGACAGCTGTGTCAACTGATACCAGCTCACTATCACTCTCACTAGACGACTGCGAAACCAAGTTACTCGGATTACTCTGGCATCCTCAAGAAGATGTCTTCACTTTCAAATCAAGCTTCAAGGCTCAATCTGGACATATCACAAAACGCTCAATCCTCTCAGAAGTGGCGCAGATTTTTGATCCGCTCGGATTTGTGTCACCGGTTGTAATCAACGCCAAGATCTTGTTGCAAGACCTTTGGCTGCTCAAGCTGGGCTGGGATGATCCACTTCCAGACTCAGTCTGCTCAAAGTGGCTCAGAATCAGAGAAGATCTCACCTCGCTGGCCAGCATCTCAATTCCACGATGGTTCGGCACTTGGAGCTTCTCCACTGTCGAATTGCACGGCTTCTCTGATGCCTCTCAAGACGCTATGGCAGCTGTTATTTATCTAGTTGTCAACTCACCATCCACAGGCTCAACGACGTCATTCATCTGCTCAAAAACGAAGGTAGCTCCACTCAAAAAACTAACTATCCCCAGGTTAGAACTCACAGCAGCATTACTGCTTGCTAAACTCACTTCTCAAGTGAAAGAATCGCTCCAATTCAAAATTGGGGCAACTCATCTGTGGACGGATTCTCAAGTAACACTCATGTGGATCAACTCACCTGCGAACCGTTGGAAGGACTACGTCAGAAACAGAGTCACTCAGATACAAGAAATGTGCACAAACAACACCATTTGGCGACATGTTCCAGGTATAGAAAATCCTGCGGATTGCGGCTCAAGGGGGATCACCACGGATCAACTGAAAACCCACACACTCTGGTGGACGGGACCTCAGTGGATTCGGCACTCATCAGCTCAGTGGCCTCCTCAACCTTCTGCACCACCTCCACACGATGATGTAGAAGCGCGACCTGGCGTCACGCTAATTGCATTGGCTCAACAGCCCACGTATCACTGGGACCTAATACACAGGTACTCGTCGCTCAGCAAATTGTTAATTATCACTGCATTGCTTTTTAGAGTGCGCGACGTGCTCAAACGTAAAGTCAACTCAACTCCAGCGTCTCAGTACACTGCACGAGATCTCGCTCACGCTCAATCATTCTGGATAAAGGCCACTCAGACAGTATACTTCTCACACGAAATTCAAACGCTCACACGAGGCTCAAGTCTTCCATCTGGACATGCCTTCACTCGACTCACTGCCTTCATCGATGCTGACGGCATCGTCAGAGTTGGAGGACGACTCAACGAATCGACGCTCAACTTCCAAGAGAAGCACCCAGCTATTTTAACACGCTATTCTCAACTCACCACGCTGCTTATCGACACTGCTCATCGCGCCACTCTCCATGGAGGTACGCAGCTCACTCTTGCCAAACTTCGACAGACGTGTTGGATCATTGGTGGAAGAGCATCAGTTAAGGCTCACATACTTAGATGTGTTCCTTGCGCTCGACAGCGTGGTGTCAGAGCTCAGCAACTCATGGGACAACTTCCAGTTTACCGACTCACTCCATCACGAGCGTTCCTGCGTACAGATGTGGACTACGCCGGACCTGTGACGCTCAAAACCTGGAAGGGACGAGGTTGTAAGACCGACAAGGGATGGATCTGTGTGTTCATCTGCCTAGTCACCTCAGCTGCTCACCTTGAAGTCGTTTCTGATTATTCAGCAGACGGCTTCCTCGCCGCATACCGACGTCTCGTCTCACGACGAGGCATTGTCCAAGAAATGCATTCCGACTGTGGTACAACATTTCAAGGAGGTGCTTCGGAGCTCAAGCGGCTTTTCACTCAAGCATCACAGGAACATCAAAACCTCACTTCCACGTTGGCAACTTGTGGCACAACATGGACCTTCATTCCTCCAGCCACTCCTCACATGGGTGGAAAATGGGAAGCTCTGGTGAAATCTATCAAGTTTCACTTGCGCCGCACCATTGGAGAGACACTGCTCACGTTTGAGGAACTTACAACTCTTCTTACGCAAATTGAAGCTGTGCTCAATTCTCGGCCGCTCGAACAGCTCAGTGATGATCCTGAAGATGTTTCAGCGCTCACTCCTGGACACTTTCTCATTGGTTCTGCTCTCAATAGTGTTCCAGAACCTTCATTGCTTGATATCTCAATTCCTCGACTTTCCAGATGGCAGCTCATACAGCATAGGCTCCAGACCTTCTGGAGTCAATGGTCGGCGCATTATCTTCAACGTCAACAGGCTATCTCCAAATGGCATCACCCATCTCACGTGCTGCAAGTCGGTAGTCTCGTCTTGCTCACTGATGAACGGACTCCACCAACAAGATGGCCGCTCGCACGAGTTCTGCAACTCCATCCAGGCAGAGACGGACTCACCCGAGTGGTCACGCACAGGACAGCCACTACCACTCTGACCAGACCGCTCACGAAGTTGGCTCCACTGCCAGTCTCCATTGACTCGGCAGTAAATCAGCAGCCTGGATTTACGCCCCAGACTGCAGCTCACTAGCTCTCCGTAGTCTGGATTTACGCCCCAGACTACATCTCACTAACTCACAACACAGCTGGCTTTACGATCCAGCTGACACGACTCTCAAGAGCCAGGTAGGACTTACGCCCCATCTTGGCTCAACCGCTCGCCAAATCAATCACCAAGGGCGTTGGTGATGCGGGCGGAATGTTCGCGATTGAGCATTCAAATGTCCCGCGCGCCAGCTCTAGTACTGACTCACTCGCCGCGCGGCAGCACCTCGCGGCCGCTCGGCTCTCGCGCGCGCGTACTCGCGCAGCGTGGAGTCCCTCGACGCCATCTTCTCTCTCTCTGCTCCGGACGCTTGCCAACGCACCATCGCCGAAGCACTGCTCCTCGCCAGAAAGCATCTCCACCGACGGCTCACCACTGACGGCTCGTTGCGGCGACTCATCATCACCATCAATAAGCAGCAGATCACTCCGCCAAGGTCCAGCATCTCCATCGGCAAGCCTCATCATCGGCCCAGCGTGTGCCGGCTTGCCTCGCCACGTGGCAGTTTTTGAGGTTATCTCTCGAACCTTCAACGCAGGTACTCAACTAAGCGCGCAAGTGTACTTATGTGGAAGCACTTCAATAATATAAATAAAGTGCTAAATATAGTTGAATTGTGTCTCTTCCATTCTTATACCCGCCCAGTGAAATTGCCTTTCCCAGTTTCCGCTCATCACAAATTGCGATTTCTCAAACAATACAAAACAAAAAATTTAAAATTAACTTATGGTTGTAACTTAAATAAGGATAAACTCGATTGTATGGTCGATTCAGACTTTGCAGGTGATAACATTGATAGAAAATCAACCACCGGATTTGTTATAAGAATGTATGGAAATATAATATATGGGAAAGCACAGAAACAAAAAACTGTGACTAAAAATTCAACATTTGCTGAATACATTGCATTGTCTGAAGCGACAACAGAAATATTATTTATAATTAATCTCTTGAAAGACGCCTTCAATACGACATTTACAAGTCCTGTCAAAATATACGAGGATAACTCAGGCGCAGTAGCAATAGGTAAATTCGGTAACTTAACAAAAAATTCTAAGCACATTGAAGTACAATGTCATTATGTAAATGAGAATTACGAAAAAGGTGTTATTGATATTGTAAAGATAGAAAGTGAAAAAAATATAGCGGACATATTCACTAAGAGTCTATGTAAGGATAAATTTATTAAAAATAGAAACGCGCTGAAATTATTATAGAAGATTATAAATAAAAGTCGAAAATTCAAGGAGGCGTGTTGAATATTGTGAATATTTCGCCTTCTGTATATGAGCGTAGCTATGAGACATAAACAGCGCGACACACGTATACACACATGTAAGTCTCCCCTCCCTAGTGTGTCTGCGACTATGAAGGTGCGTCGAGCGACAGCGAGCGACGCGATATACTCTCTCTAGTCTCGGACGCCCAGCATGTAGCATCTCGCGCATGGCGTAGGCAAGCGCCTCTTTATATTCACACTACCTAATAAACTAGTCATTTCTTTAAGTATAACCCAGAGTATTTTTACTACACCTATCCACCAACTCCAACAATATTACTTTTTTTTTAATAGTTTTGAATTTTTAATCGGACTTCAACGAGCAAATCTCTTATGCGTTAGTCGAATGTCTATTCTCAAATCTTGTATAATCGTAGTTCCAACTTTTTAACACTAGATGGCAACCAATTTTTCAAATCCACATATAAAATTACAACTTACACACTATAAGAATTCACAGTAATTTCATTATTTTGGAGTCGAAGATATGTCTACTTGGGTCTTCCTGACGAGTCCACCAAGTACGACAAGGACGAAACTCCCCGATATTATATTTTATTCCGAAATTAATAGTTATTCATTTAAAAAAAAAAAATTTTCTCTTATGTGTGTCGCCGTTTGTCAAAAAATTCTTATCGAGAGAGGAGGAAGCTTAAACAAAGGCTACCTTTCTCGATTTGAGAATAGACATTCGACTAACGCATAAGAGATATGCTCTTTGAAGTCCGATTAAAAATTCGAAACTATTAAGATAGCACCACGAGCGCTTACAACATATTTAGAATAAATATTACTATTTATTTATTTATAAATATTACTATATTGCTATATTTATTTTACCTATTTTACTGTATTTATTTACAAATATATAAATAAATATAGCATAAATGTCAGTTATTCACTGAAAAAAATTGATAAACAAAATAACAAGTATATTCAGCATACTTCGAATTTGACGTAAAAGAAGTAACTTTATAACAAAAAGTATGGTTAAAGTTATATGAAAATGTTATAAAAACATATTGAATATTTTTAATTACCTTCTTAACTTTTTTCATTATGTTCAGCTTAGCATATAGTGAGGGGTACAAATGTTATCTAATTTACTTGACTCTATCATTAAATTTACATTATTCTGATTTCTTAGAATGTGAATACTTTCAAGGCTTTCCCTCTTATATTTATTCTTAATCCCTTGTTCCAAATATCCACACTCCCAAAATCGAAAGAATGCAAACTATTTAAACAATGTTCTTTCAAACCCGATGTACAACTTGAGCTGCGTAAACTATATTGATGTTCATATAATCTCTTTTTCAAATATCTACCCGTTTGACCAATATAACAACCATCACAATCCCTACAATTAACTTTATAAACTACTCCCGATTTTAAACATTTATCATCCTTGTCTTTACAATTACTAAATAATCTTTCTAAATTATTATCGTTTCTAAAGAAAACTTGAATATTATGTTTACTAAAAACCCTTCTAATCGTTTTCGACAAACCTCTAACATATGGTAAACTACAGGGGCATCAGAGAGCGTGTCAATCAGGTCTGGATGGAACAATATACCGGGTGTCCCATTTTAAAACCACCAGGCAAATATCTCGAAAACTAAGGGAGATGGAAAAAAACTTTTAATACAAAAGTTGTAGGGTTCAGAGGGGCCCAACCGATCGTGACCTTGGTTATGACCTTGAGGTCAATGATCAAGGTCATTTGAAGGTTAAATAGATTTTTTCAAATGGGAACCCCCACTTTTGACCTCGTAAATGGAAAGAGCGGAAAATTTTACGTTCAGATATGTCCTTGAGTCAAGGTAATGGTCATGGTCATGGTTATGTTTAAAATCAAAATCAATCAACGCATCAAAACATTCCCATAATTACGCATACGAGTGTTAAATACAGAAGTTGTAGGGTTTGGAGCGGCCCAACTGATCGTGACCTTGGTTATGACCTTGAGGTCAATGATCAAGGTCATTTGAAGGTCAAATCGATTTTTTCAAATGGGATCCCCTATTTTTGACCTCGTAAATGGAAAGAGCGGAAAATTTTACTATTTTTACTATTATCAATATTTACCAGGGTTAACCACTTATATCAAATAATAACAAAAGTGAATAAGTGTTGACCACCTGTATCCAATAGTGACCGGTAGTATTCAGCATAGATCGGTAATAGTCAATAATTATTACTGTTTACATCAAATTGTTTTCAAATTGAGTACACATATATTGGCACAGAAAATTAAACTTTTTCGTTTTAAAATATTGTATAGTATAATAACATATTATTTCTTTTGTGGTGTGTTTTGATAAATAATTGCATTTACAACTAAAAAAGAATGCCTGACTATTCTGCTAATGAAATAGTTGACATTCTTCTTATTTTAGGAGAATGTCGACGAAACTATCGAGAGGCAAGCAGATTGTATCGTGCTCGGTTCCCTCAACGACAACATCCTGATCATACGGTAATAGATGACATTGAACTGCGCGGTCGACAAGGAAACTTCGTTCAAAGAAGGAGAACACTGAATGAACACGATTATGAAAATAATCCTCGCTCTCTTGCTGTTCTAGCCATAGTACATTTAAATGTTCATGTCAGTTTACGCGAAATCGAGTTAACAATGGGTATTCCAAGATCTACGGCCAGTAGATATTTACGATATGCGCGTTACCATCCTTACCACATTACTCTAAATCAAGCTTTAACTGTGGAAGATTATCGACGGAGAATAACATTTTGCCAATGGGCAACACAACAAATTACTGATGATGAAAATTTCTTTAACAATGTTCTTTTTAGCGACGAGGCTACATTTCAGAGTACTGGTATGTTGAATCGCCATAATTGCCACTACTGGTCTCCTGTTAATCCTCATTGGATGCGAGAAGTTGATCATCAGCATCGCTGGAATGTAACGGTATGGTGTGGTATTATTAACGGATGTCTGATTGGACCTTATTTTTTTGAAGGTCACGTAACTCAACATACTTATTTACAGTTGCTGAGAGACGAGCTGCCACTCTTTCTAGAAAACGTTGATCTCCATACAAGGGCCAGAATGTGGCAACAACAAAATGGTGCTCCTCCACATTATGCCAGAATTGTCAGAGATTTTTTTAATGATAGGTTTAACGGTCGATGGATTGGTAGAGGAGGTCCCGTAGCATGGCCACCAAGATCTCCAGATCTGACATCTCCAGATTTTTATTTATGGGCCTTCCTAAAAAATACAGTCTACCGCAACAGGCCAACTACAAGAGATGACATGATTCAAAGGATTACACAAATCTGCTTAAGTATTCCACGTCAAGTATTATTAAATACTGTTAGAAACTTTAAAAGGAGAATAGAATGTTGTCAACAAGTAAATGGTGCACCTTTTGAGCATCTTCTTCAGTAAATGGTGACCGAAACACTTGGATCCTATGACTAAATACAAATGAACGTGGAATTTTCCAATGAATTTTTAGCTGGCCGGGTCATCTCCGACCTTGCCTTAACTGGCCGGGTCATCTCCGACCTTGCCTTAACTGGCCGGGTCATCTCCGACCTTGCCTTAACTGGCTGGGTAATCTCCGACCTTGCCTTAGGTGACCGGGTCATCTCCGACTTTGCTCTTAACTGCACGGAAACTGACCATAACTTTGACCATGACCTTGACCCAAGGTCATATCAGAATTTTTCGATTTTTCTATTTACGAGGTCAAAAGTGAGGGTTGCCGTTAAACAAAATTAATTTAACCTTCAAACGACATCATCCTTGACCTCAAGTTCATGGTCAAGGTCACGATCAGTTGGGCTCCTCCAAACACTACAACTTCTGTATTTAACGCTCGTATGCGTAATTATGGGAATGTTTGGATGCGTTGATTGATTTTGATTTTAAACATGACCATGACCATGACCATGGCCTTGACTCAAGGACATATCTAAACGTAAAATTTTCCGCTCTTTCCATTTACGAGGTCAAAAGCGGGGGTTCCCATTTGAAAAAATCGATTTGACCTTCAAATGACCTTGATCATTGACCTCAAGGTCATAACCAAGGTTACGATCAGTTGGGCCCCTCTGAACCCTACAACTTTTGTATTTAACAATTTGTCTCGTATACCTAATTATGGGAATGTTTTGATGCGTTTATTGATTTTGATTTTATACATGACCATGACCATGACCATGACCATGACCTTGACTCAAGGACACATCTGAACGTAAAATTCTCCGTTCTTTCCATTTACGAGGTCAAAAGTGGGGGTTCCCATTTGAAAAAATCGATTTGACCTTCAAATGAACTTGATCGTTGACCTCAAGGTCATAACCAAGGTCACGATCAGTTGGGCCGCTCTGAACCCTACAACTTTTGTATTAAAAGTTTTTTTGCATCTCCCTTAGTTTTCGAGATATTTGCTTGGTGGTTTTAAAATGGGACACCCGGTATTATCTGAGGAGCAAAAAAAGAAAAAGGTTATCAAATTGAAATAATTGTTAAACCCAAATAGGTGGGGGATACGAGGTCCACGCATCTAAGGAAATTACGTAGACGTGCAAAAATAAGCAAGACAATTATTTAAACAATTTTTAAACCCAAGTAGGCGGGGGATACGAGGTCGACGCTATTAGGGAATTACTTAGACGTGCAACCATAAGCAAGACGATTATTTTGTCACGGCCTGCCGTGCCGACGTCGCGTATAAGCCGTAGTGGAAGTACCACGTGCGCGCGAATGCGAGATGGCGCGTCGATGCAGAATCTGAGCTGCATCGACGTGATGACTAGGAGAACTCGGCGAGCTGGCCGGCCATCTTATAGTTCGCTACGGTATTCTGCAACCGCTTTTCTTTTCGCTCCACTTTGTTTCGCCCTTTATTAAAAGAAGACTCCTTCGTTTTTTTGAAGAGAAGTACCGTGTAAGAGCGCGAATCACGAAAGTCTTGCTCGTGATTTTCGGAAATTGTGTATCGAAGTACTTCGGCGGTTTTCGCGCGTTAAAGTGTAAAGTGCAAGTGCGACAGGCTAGCATCACCTGCCGCACTCAAACTACTTAGTTGTTTTGAGGAAGTAGCATCACCTCTCGTGTTCAATACACAGCAGCATCGAGATTTATATATTCTCCAGAAAGGAAGACACGACACGTCCTAGACCAACCACCTTGCTGAGGCATTACTAAATCGTATAAAAGGTAAGCGTGCACGCATTCTTCCGCGCCGCGTATTAGCTCCGCGTACCCACTTGTCCAGGCTCGTCGTACCTGGACATCGGCTTCGAGTAGGCGTTCTCGTGCGGTGAGAGCAAGTGCGAGGAGAGAGTGTAGGCATCGGGCTCGCACTTCATCAAAGTTAAACGCGAGGTCAAACCACCGGCTTTTTGAAAGCCGGTGAGTGCGCACAACAGGTGCGCCACGTGTAAACCCGCCGTCTACCCTCTCTCTCACACTTATACGTGTGCGTCGCGCGGTGATCGCGACTGCTCTCACACTTCGTCGCTTTACTCGGTGAGCGCGCGCGTAGAGTACCGCACACGTGAGGCGTATTATACCTCACGTGCGCGGCGTAAATGACCGCGAGCGTGACGTCAGTCTCCGAGGCAGCTGACGTCAGAGGTAACGTGCTGGCGCACCGTTTAGATAGGGAATACGCGAATCGAAATTCAATCCTTTTATATTTCTGATCTATTATCAAACCACAACTTCTCTTATTGAATATATCATAGCCCTTTATTATTAACTTTAACTGCTCGAGTTGTTATTTCGCTACCTAGTCATTCCCCGTTCCCCGCCGCCTCCGCGGTCGTTAGGTAAGGGAATACGTATCGTTTCATCTGAGCAGCCGGCACACGAACCAGTGAACGAGAGGAGAGTTCGAGTCACTGGTGAGAAACAAAGCGTGTTGCACGGTAAGTCACCAGGTTAGGTTAACATTGCACGACGTTGTAGCATCTGTCACCTAATCTGGCTATTACATCTCCGGGAGTTGAACCGAGAGATACGGAATTGAACCGCTAAGGTTCAAGGAAGAAAATCCACCCCGTGACAACTGGCGCCCTAAACATGTGTGTGCTTGGGAATATCGCGAAATTTTGACTTCGAAGGAGCAAAATTCGAATCCCAAAAATTTCTTTTTGCGTTTTTCCGATTTTTTTTAGATTTTTAGTAAGGAAGTGACTAAAGTACAACAACCAACCTACAGCAAACCCTCTGGGGGTAGAAGTTCGAAGATTTTTGAGAAAGATCAATATAAATTGCTGTAGGCTACAAAGTTGCTATTTTTTTTATAGAACATCGTGACAAATAGTTAGATACGGTGCGCCTAGGCGGAATAGAAGTGCGAGCTTAATCTTTATTTGTTTAAACAACAATAATAATTTGTTTAAACAATAATAAATATTTCTAAGAAGAAGCATTAGGGGATTGAACACTCGACTAAATTTGTGACGAGCGTTCAATCGATACCAGTTGCTAGCCTAGTGAAGGCTAGTATAGACAATACCCTCAGGGGATTCGAACCAGAGACAAAGAATCGAACTGAGGGGTAGATTCGAACTCGCGGTGACCAGGCTGGCATTTAATTTTTTTTACAGAGTAAAAATTGTAAAACAACTGAAAAACAGTGACAAACCAGTAATTCGTGCTAAATCGGGATCGAAGCACCTATTACTGGCAAATTAAAAAGAAAACCAGCCAGGGCGTTTTGAAACCGAGCGACTGGTATCTAGCCCTCTGCAACTCGAAGTGAAATTCAGAGTGTGGAGGTTAGGTAGAACTATAGTATATTATAAATTATTTATATATATTTATTTATTGATTTGTAAATTAAGAGGTGCGCCTTAGGGAACGATCCCTTAAATAGAAACCGTACACACAACCACACTCTGAAATACACATTCAAGCGCGTGTAAAGAAGACTACAAGCGAAACAAGAATTCAAAATGGCGCAGAATATATAGGAAGCCATCGGAAATTGGTGCCAATATTTGACGGCAAAAGAAGTAGACGATCATCTACAGACACTGAATTTAAAAACCAGCGGCTCCAAATTTATAAAGATGAACAGGACGTCGCAGTGGCTACTTGGAATATACGAACCGGAGGATTTTCAAATGGAAGAAGGGCAGGATGAATATTCCCTGCTCATAAAGAGAGAAAACCTCCGGACCAGGTTCATTCAAGAACACAGCACGGAAGACCTTCCACCAGCATGGGAGAACATAACGGGTGAATCCATGGACGAACCACACCCGTTAACCATGCTGGCAGAGGACAATACGACAAGAGCCAACCTTGAGGCAACAAGGTTGGCAATAAAAGAAACCGCGCCGCCACAGCCGACAGAAAAAGAAATAACAGGCGATAAAACCACAGAAAATCCGAGCCAACAGGACTCTGGAAATTTAGTAAACCAGAGTTCTGTGGTAGACGACACGACGCTGGCACAGTTTTCCGAGCCGATGGCAGCGATGACATCCGCATCCGGCATGAAGTTTCTGGTGCCAGAAGCATTTTTCGAGTTCTGCGGTAAAATGATGTAGGAAAACAAAACATTGCGTGCAACCTGCGCAACACAAGGAGCAGCATCTAGCACCAGGATGGAAGACGACCGGACCAGACAACGAAATGAACACGTGCGCCTACAAGGCACATACACGTGTCAGTACCCCGTCGATCCGCATCGGGACGGAGCATCGACCCTCTAGGCGCATTTAGGCGACAGGACCCAGCCACTGTTGGGCAACCGTGGCAGAACATGGGGGGAGGGGGGAGGATTCTCGAGGAACGAAACCTCCGAGAACCTCGGCGCCAGTGGAGTCGAAGATTCATCGTTGAGAAGGTGAACCTTCCCCATTGTTGACGTCGGACTCACTGTCCGGAAATGGAATGTGTCCTTCTCTGGTGAAAAAGGCCAGAGTATAGGGGTTTTCCTCGAAAAAGTGGAAGCGTGTCGTGGATCTACCAGTCTGACGGAAGCTGAGATATTCCAAGCCCTGCCTGAGCTCTTGAAAGGAGAAACACAGATGGAACACATGGTCAGACTTTCGTTCAGCAGCTCGTCGTTGGTATGGAACCGGAAGAGGTTATCAACAGCGGTTATTGGCCGAAGCGACAGCCAGGACGCAAGGAGAAGATGAGTTATCGAGAGACTTCATAACTTGCCTCCTGGTTATAATTAGAAAAATGGAGCCGATCCCGAACCAAGAAATGCAGCTCGACATGCTGCACAGGAATTTAAGGCCGGATATACAGAAACTGGTAAGGAGAGCTGACTTCCGGGACATCGACGAGTTACAAGAGCTCTCTTGGGAAGCAGAGATGATCCTTGTAACGGAAAGGCTTTTCCGACCTCCACCGCTTCCGGATTTAACTATGTTACCAGAGGCGGCGTACAAAGCCAAAGCTTCAAAACCTGCGAAGCCAAAGCTCTCCGGTGTTGGAGCCGGAGGGTATGATGGTTCCACATGCCAAGAAACACCCCCAGATCAGTCGATTCTGGCGGCGATTTCGAGGTTAGAAGCCGGATTGCATGAGATGAGAAATAAGCAGAACTCTCGTCAATCCGGCAACAACCCTAGGAGAAAAGGTGATTATCGCCAAGATAAGGGCAAACCGCCACCGGCAAAGGCTAAAGAAAGGAAAGATGAAGGAAAAAGACCCCCAACCCGTGGCGGTAAGAAAAGTGAAGGTGGCGGAGAGACAAACCCAGCGGACCTACCGAGCCGATTAAGTGCTGGGGCTGCGGTAGGTTACGATATCGTCGCTCGTTTTGCCCCGAGTGTTCGGGAAACGAGAACCGGCGAGATTAAATGGGTCCGAATCCGCCGAGACCATGAAAGATGCCCCGAAATTGTTAAACAAGGAGATAGAGCGACCAACTGACCTGGTAGTGACCGCTAGCCAGGTCAAAGCCGAGCAATGCTCAGACGAAGGGAAAGTCGAGCAAAGGAACACTTCCGTGAAGGAGCTCGAACCCAGCTCCAATCAGATCCCAGTACGACCCGACGATTTGCGTTGGTGGGTACAAGTGGGAAGCGGAGGGTTCCGCATTCGCGCGATGTATGATACCGGAGCATCGAGAACAGTGATGGGATCGCTCGGGTTACAGTTAGCAACAGAATGCGGACGTACGTTCCGACCAGCCTCTGGCGCAGGAGCCAGAGGTGCTGGTAATAATTTGCTCCGCGTAACGGGACACGTAGACCTTCCGTTCGAGTTGGGCGGGATCAAAAAGGACGTTCTGGTATCCATAAAACCAGATTTGGAGGTTAACTGCTATGTCGGCTCCAATTTCGTCCGTGCGTTCGAGACAATGCATGATCCCGTGGAGAACAGGTTGATAGTGGGAAAATCCGGAAAGAGTGTCGGACTAGAACTAGCCTGTATCTCCACGTCAGATCCAAAAGATCCGACAAAGATCAGGATCACCTCCATCGACACAATGACAGCTTCTTCTGCGGGTCTCGCTGATATCACGCTGGAAGAACACCAGCGCTTACAAGCTCTTTTAACAAGAGTACTACCAGCAGTGGACGCTCCACTCGGCTGCACTAATTATGCTGAGCACGAGATAGACGTTGGCAAAACTCGACCAATGCGGCAGAAACAATACCCGATTTCCAGAAAATTGGAAGAGGAAAAAATGCATCGACAAGTTCGAGAGATGCTTACAGCCGGATTGATCGAGCCTTCATCGAGCCCCTGGGCCAGTCCTGCTTTCATGGTGCCGAAAGCTGGCAATAAACATCGTATTGTGATCGACATGAGAAAGGTGAATGCCACCGCAAAGGGAGATGCGTATCCGCTGCCAAATATGGATCAGATCCTGCGGAAGCTCCAAGCTACCCGATATATATCAACCTTAGATCTGAGCAGCGCATACCATCAAATCCCTTTGAAAGAATAATCGCGGGAGATTACAGCATTCTCAATACCCGGTCTGGGATTATTTCAATTTAAAAGAATGCCATACGGGTTGTCAAACGCAGGAGCCACCTTTCAGCGCATGATTGACAGAGTCATAGGGCCCGAACTAGAGCCATACGAGTTCTCTTATTTAGATGACATCATCATCGTAACAGAGACTTTTGAAGAGCATCTAGCGACGTTAGAACGCGTATTGGCAAGAATCAATGAGGCAGGCCTCACGATCAACCGAGAGAAGAGCGTATTCGGTAGATCTGAGGTAAAATATCTGGGTGTTCTCGTCAACCGAGATGGGTTTAGACCAGACCCAGATAAGATAGCTCCGGTTATGCAATACCCTGCGCCTAAGAACCTAAAAAAGTTAAGGCGATTCCTCGGTATGGCATCGTGGTATCGGAAATTTCTTCCCGATTTCGCCACGATTGCCGACCCTCTCACACGCCTAACGAAGAAAAACTTCAGGTACGTGTGGGAAGAGGAACAACAACAAGCCTTCGACCATATCAAGGCACTCATAGCCTCAGCTCCGGTCCTACACCGTCCGGATTTCGCTTCGCGCTTTGTCATACAAACTGACGCAAGTGACTCTGGTTTGGAGGCAGTATTATTCCAGGTGATAGACGGCCAGGAGCGAGTCTTGGAGTTTGCGAGTCGCTCGCTCTCTAAAGCTGAGCTAAATTACTCAGTAACAGAAAGAGTGTGTCTTGCTGTGTTATGGGCTATCGAGAAGTTTCGGGCATACGTAGAGGGATATAATTTCCTCGTAGTGACCGACCATAGCAGCCTGCGTTGGATTCGGTCACTGCGTAGCCCGACAGATAGACTAGCAAGATGGTCGCTTAGGCTGCAGATGCACAAGTTTGAAGTTGAGCATCGCAAAGGGAATATCAACTGCGTGCCGGATGCATTATCTAGAATGTATGAAGGAGGTGAGGACGAAAAACAACCAGTCGTAGGCGCCGTCTCGTGGGCAGTAACCACGAATGACGAGTGGTACCTCGGCTGGCAGAAAAAGGTATTGCAAGAACCTAATACTTATCCTAGGTGGACAGTATTAGGCGGCCAGCTCTACATGTATCGTCCAAATCAAGATATCGAGGAGGATTTAGGCGTAGATGACGATGCATGGAAACTGGTAGTTCCTGAGGAGGAAAGGAAGGAAGTTCTCTTGGAATGTCACGACGACCCTACTGCTGGACATCTCGGAAGGGAGAAGACCTTCGCGAGAGTATCCCGATATTATTACTAGCCGAGATACTACAAGTCAGTAAAGGAACATCTCAGAACATGTTCGATATGCCAGCAGTGCAAGGTAGAACAAAGGCCACCCCTCGGTTTGATGGGGCGGCGAGTTATTCATAAGCCTTGGAAAGTCGTCGCGGCGGATATAACGGGTCCTTTCATCAGAAGCAAAGCCGGATTTGAGTATATCTTGGTCTTCCTGGATTTATTTACTCGATGGGTAGAGTATATTCCCATCCGGAAAGCCAACGGTAAGACTATTCGAAAAGAGTTAAAGAATAGGATAGTATTACGATATGGCGCACCCGAGGTCTTCCTTTCCGATAACGGAACCGAATTTAAAAATAGGATAATAGACGAATATCTAGACGAGATAGGGGTTCACCACTCTCATACTCCACCTTACCACCCTCAAGCGAATCCGGTGGAAAGAGTTAATAGAACCCTTAAGACCAGTATTATGGCATTTGTAGAGGGAAACCATAATACTTGGGATGAGAAGCTACCTGAACTAGTGTTCGCGCTAAATAATGCAACCCACAGCACCACTGGTAAGTCGCCAGCCATGTTACATTATGGCAGAGAGCCAGTGCCTCCCGGGACTAAGAGGAGGGAGCAAGATCACATAGTAGAAGAGACTGCTGTTCAAGAGGACGAAGACGCCTGATTAGAAAGGATAAAAAATCTCAGCAATATGCTAGATGATGCTGGTCACCGTTCAAGAGAAGAACAAGAGAGGCATGCTGAGATATATGACGCCAGGCGGAGAGAACCGAAGTTCGAGATCGGAGATTGCGTGTGGAAGAAGAATCGCGTGTTATCCTCGGCAGCTCAAGGAGTGATGACGAAGTTGGCACCGAAATACGTTGGCCCTTACGAGATTTTGGAGAAGAAAGGGCCCAACACGTACAAACCGGTGGATCAGGAAGGAGATGTTGAAGACCTGGTCCATGCAGATCACTTGAAGCCATACTTCGCTGGAAAAGAGCCCGAGAATAACGAGGTAACACACGAGCGCGATATAACTGAAGGAGAGGATGATGTCGCCCAACCACCGGGGGAAGAAAAAGAAATGGCGAAGAGCGACCCGCCACTTGCGAGAATGCAGCCACCAGCGGGCGCTGGGCAAAATCAGGACGAGGTTGGCGTGACAACGCAAGCTCGCGGGAGTGGTAGGCCGAGAAAGACTGCGATAGTCACGAGAAGGCCAGGCGAAACTTCTCCTGCACCAACCAACCCCGTTCCTGTTGCGAGCCAGCCCCCAAAACGACCTCGTGGCCGACCGCAAGGTTCGCGGAATCGCGTACTAACCTGCGACCCCATCTCGACGCCCCCCCGGAGAACACGCGCGAATCCGAACTACGGTTCCCGAGGATAAACGCTATCTTCTCATCTGTCCACAGGATGAGTCTTGGACAACTGAACCAGCAGCAGCTCCTCGAGCTGGTAGGCCAGCTGCTGGCACAGGTGCAGCTGATGCCTCCGACCCCTGGCCGGATAATACGAGGTGCCGGTATACCTGCCATTTTAGGAGGAGTCGCGGGGGGATCCTCCTTAAGTATTGAGGAACTACCGGTAGGGGACTCTGGTACTTAGCCACAGTAGCGAGATTGAAGAGGAGTCGCCGGCTCCACAGGTAGTGGAGCCTGTGGAGTCGGAAAAACAGAAGAGTTGGGACAGTGAGGAGAGCCTCGCCCACGATACTCCGCAGGTAGAGGAGCCTGCGGAGAATAGTGAGTCGTGTGAGTTGTCAGGTCGCTCCCCCATGTCGGTCGCTTGTATGAAACTCGAAGCCAACTTGGTAGCATCTCGAGAGCTATCCCAGTTGGCTAGAGAAAAGGAAGAGGCCGTCATGAAGGAGTGGGATAACTTCCACGATTATGAAGGGGCGAGGGTCCACTTCGAAAAGTGGTTTAACCTGGTCCTGGGCCGCAAAGAAGAGCTCGTGGCCGCAGTCGAGTTTCGCCGACAGCGAAGCGAGAGTAAAGCTCGCGAGGCTCGCGAAGCTCGCGAAGCCTTGGAGAAAGCTCGACGCCCCCGCGAGGCCAAGGGAAAAGAGATGGCGCGGGTCCAGGCCGAACTCGCAAGGGCCAGGGCAGAAGAAGAGGAGGTAGCCAGGGGTAGGAGGAGGCCTGCCCCCGGTAGGGTAATAACACCCGTAAAGGAGTCCTGTCCGAGCAGACCGAAGAGCCGCCAGAGGAGTAAGTCAAGGAGAAGGCCCTCGAGGGGTCGCCCTCAAGAACAGGTACCCACTCCTGCGGTATATACCGGGCCCCCGAGGTCCCTTTCTTCTGGCCGGCGTCTGCCGGGAGAACCACGACAACCGACACGGTGCTTCTTTTGCGGGCACCTCAACGTCCGCAACCCAGCTACCTGCCCTGGAGCCGAGAATCACGAGCCACTCAACCCGTTTTATTATCGGCAGAAACATCAGCAAAATTTTGGGTGATGAAGCGACGCCGATTGTTTTTTTTTTGTTATTGTTTTTTTTTTGTTATTGTTTTCTTCAATAAAATCTTTTTATTTTTTCTATAAAAGTCGTGTTCGCTCGAGTGCTTCCAAATCCTCAAACCCTTTGCAGGTATTAGCGACGCCGGATTGAATTACAGAGTCCCATATCAGGAGATAAGCGACATCTGGGTGGGGGGTGTCACGGCCTGCCGTGCCGACGTCGCGTATAAGCCGTAGTTAAGAACCTCATGCGCGCGAACGCAAGATGGCGCGTCGATGCAGAATCTGAGCTGCATCGACGTGATGACTAGGAGAACTCGGCGACGGCCATCTTATAGTTCGCTACGGTATTCTGCAACCGCTTTTCTTTTCGCTCCACTTTGTTTCGCCCTTTATTAAAAGAAGACTCGTTCGTTTTTCTGAAGAGAAGTACCGTGTAAGAGCGCGAATCACGAGAGTCTTGCTCGTGATTTTCGGAAATCATGTATCGAAGTACTTCGGCGGTTTTCGCGCGTTAAAGTGTAAAGTGCAAGTCCGGCAGGCTAGCATCATCTGCCGCACTCAAACTACTTAGTTGTTTTGAGGAAGTAGCATCACTTCTCGTGTCCAATCTACAGCAGCATCGAGATTTATATATTCTCCAGGAAGGAAGACATGACACGTCCTAGACCGATCACCTTGCTGAGGCATTACTAAATCGTATAAAAGGTAAGTGTGCACGCATTCTTCCGCGCCGCGTATAAGCTCCGCGTAACCGCTTGTCCAGGCTCGTTGTACCTGGACATCGGCTTCGAGTAGGCGTTCTCGTGCGGTGAGAGCAAGTGCGAGGAGAGAGTGTAGGCATCGGGCTCGCACTTCATCAAGGTTAAACGCGAGGTCAAACCACCGGCTTTGAAAAGCCGGTGAGTGCGCACAACAGGTGCGCACACGTGTAAACCCGCCGTCTACCCTCTCTCTCACACTTATACGTGTGTGCGTCGCGCGGCGATTGCGACTGCTCTCACACTTCGTCGCTTTACTTGGTGAGCGCGCGCGTAGAGTACCGCACACGTGTGGCGAGCGTGACGTCAGTCTCCGAGGCAGCTGACGTCAGAGGTAACGTGCTGGCCCACCGTTTAGATAGGGAATACGCGAATCGAAATTCAATCCTTTTATATTTCTGATCTATTACACAGGCATACAAAAAAAAGCGGTCTGTTACTGAGACTTAACATACCCCCTCTTATGCAATATCATGCGCTGAATCCGAATCCGAAGCCAGAATTGCGCCATCACCTCTCAGTTTTTTTTAAATCGTGTAAAACCACACCTAAATCGAAAAATCCGGGATATTCCGCTTTTAACGTTGGGAAAATTTTTATAAACTGCCTGAAAATTGCTGCAGATCTAAAGCTATACACATTTTGAGGCGCTGAATCCGAATCCAAAGGCAGATTCGTGCCATTACCCCTCAGTTATTTTTAAATCGTGGAAAACCACCCCTAAATCGAAAAATCCAGAAATTCCGCTTTTAACATTAGGAAAATTTGAATAAACTGCCTAAAAATGACTGCAGATCTGGAGCTATATACATTTTGAGGCGCTAAATACGAATCCAAAGGCAGATTTGTGCCATCACCCCTCAGCTCTTTTTAAATCATGGAAAACCACCCCTAAATTGAAAAATCCGGAATATTCCGCTTTTAACGTTGGGCAAATTGGTATAAACTGCCTAAAAATGACTGCAGGCTGGAGCTATACACATTTTGAGGCGCTAAATCCGAATCCAAAGGCAGATTTGTGCCATCACCCCTCAGCTCTTTTTAAATCGTGGAAAACCACCCCTAAATTGAAAAAGCCGGAATATTCCGCTTTTAACATTGGGCAAATTAGTATAAACTGCCTAAAAATGACTGCAAATCTACTGCTATACATATTTTGAGGCACTGAATCTGAATTGGAAACGAGATTTACGACATTCCCTCTCTTTTTTTCAATCACGGAAAAACACCCCTAACATAGAAGAATTCGAAAAATTCAGCTTTTGACCCTTTCTCAAACCCGGAACCCTTGAACTTATAACCCTTAAACCCTAAACCTTGAAACCTTCAACGCTTAAACTGAACCCTTAAATCCTGAACCCATAAATCCTGAATCCCTTAAACCTGAACCATTAAATCCTGAACTCCTTAACCCTGAATCCTTTAATTCCAAACCCTAAAATTCTTAAACATTAAACCCACAACCCTTTAACCCTCGACCGTTTAAACCCTTAACCGTTGAACCCTGAACTCTTGAACCCTTAAAATCATAGATCCTGAACCCTTAAACCTTCAACCCATGAACGATGAACCACTAAACTCCGAATCCTTATATGGTCAACAAGAAATGCGCTCAAAGCTATCCGAATCCAAAGACAGATTTATGCCATCACCCCTTAGTTCTTTTTAAATCATGGAAAACCACCCCTTAATCGAAATATCTGGAATATTCCGCTTTTAACATTAGGCAAATTTGTATAAACTGCCTAAAAATGACTGCAGATCTAATGCTATACATATTTTGAGGCACTGAATCTGAATTCCAAACGAGATTTACGACATTCCCTCTCCTTTTTTTCAATCACGGAAAACCACTCCCAACATCGAAAAATTCGAAAAATTCAGCTTTTACCCTTTTAACCTTTAAACCCTGAACCCTTAAACTTATAACCTTTAAACCCGAAACCTTAAAACCCTTAACGCTTTAACCTGGAACCTTTAAACCCATACCCCATAAATCCTGAACCCCTTAAACCTGAACTTTTAAATCCTGAACCCTTTAACCCTGAATCCTTTAATCCCCAACCCTAAAATCCTTAAAAATTGAACCCAGAACCCTTTAACCCTTAACCGTTGAACCCTGAACTCTTAAACCCTTAAACCCTTAGAACCTGAACCCTTAAGCCCTCAACCCTTATACGATGAACCACTAAACTCTGAACCCTTAAAACATCAACCTTGAAACCTAATGGTTTGACTGTCCCTCAAAACCCTTAAGAAGTGAAAACTGAAACCCTCAGCTCTTAAACCCTCAACCATTAAACCTTGCGTCTTTAAAAAACTAATTCAATTCTCTCTTTTTCGCTTATAGCGGATTCTCTTATCCTCAAATGACCTGTGTAAAGGATTTCTGGACCTTTTTTTTATCACTTTGATTAGTTTCTCTTTTCAACATCCAGTAGTAGTCAGCCATCATATTAACACCCCAAGTGCCTTGATATCTCCTCTCCATTTCTTTTAAGTCTTGGTGAAACCGCTCACCTTGCTCTTCGCTGTAGTCACCTAAGTTCTCAGGAAAATATTGCAAATGTGAGTGCAAAAAATGTAATTTCACACTCATTAAACAACCTAAACGTTTGTAGTTATCGAATAAATCTGAAACAATTTGTTCATATTCCTGACTTTTCTGATTACCTAAAAAATTTTCAGGATTACTTTGAAAACTGGGCCATGCTAACTTTTCTGTTTCGTTCATTGTGTTGATGAAATTAGGATCTCGAAACATTCTTCGAATTTGAGGGCCGTCAAAAATTCCTGCTTTGATTTTAGCGTTACTGAGACCTGGAAAATGATCTGACATGTATTGGAAACATGCCCCTTCTTTATTTAATGCTTTAGTAAACTGCTTCATTAAACCAAGTTTAATGTGCAGTGGAGGAAGAAGGATTTTTAATGGATCGAGCAATGGTTCTTGAAGCACGTTGTAAGTACCTGGATTAAGCGCATTTCTTTTTGGCCATTCTCTCTTCCTGTAAAGATTTATGCGATCTCTGCTGTCCCATAAACATAGAAAGCATGGAAACTTAGTGAAACCTGACTGTTACCCTAATATGATGGATATGATTTTCAAGTCTCCACAAACTTGCCACTTGTGTTCTTCATATTTTATTTTCTCTAGGACATACTTCATATTTTCATAACTTTCTTTTAGTTTCGTGGAATGAGCTATTGGGATGCTTGCGTATTTATTTCCATTATGCAGCAAAACTGCCTTTAGACTTTGCTTTGAAGAGTCTATGAAGAGTCGCCATTCACTGGACTTGTAAATATTTGGTTTTAATTCATTAATCAGACTCTTTACATCTGTGCAATAAAGTAATGTTTTATCCTCATCTACAGTGAAATATTTTGTAAACTCTTGTTCCCGTTTTCTATAAACAGAAGATTTAGTTCCAGGTTCTACTAATTCCCCCCTCTTAAATTCCGCTGCCATGAATTCTGCAAACATCGTTAGAGACGCCAGTATTTCGAATAAAATCGTTTAAATCTTTTTGGTTAAATGGTTTAGGATTCCATGGATTAACAGAATGTGGAACATACTCGTCTTCACTTTCATCCATTTCACTTTCACTAATTCCAATTGATTCGCTCTCACTGTCATCTTCATTTTTTCTTATGTCGTCTTCTTCAATATCTTTTTCCATAAAATCTTCTTCTACATTCATAAGTTCACCAGCATCACAAATGGTTTCCTCTCTTTCAAATTCATTGGATGTATGAATATCTGATTCCATGATGGGTTTTATCATTGAAGAGACATTAGCATATTTTATTTTAGATTTATTTTTTGCGTTGAAGCCACTTGTAATAGTTTTGCAAAAATAGCAGTCATCGCATGACTGTGGTTTCTGCCATATAGTTGGCGTGGTAAATTGTAACACTTTCTTCCCTTTGCTTTTCTTCCATCGATTCAACATCGTTAGACAAGTACAGCACATCACTTGAGGAACCCACCATGTATTTTCAACAGGTATCTGCATTTTGATGCAGTCAAGAAATGCCTACTTGGGTTTAAGAATATTTTAAATTACCGACTCGCTATTTTAGAATGTAATTGTGGTATGGCGAAAATCTTATCCAGCATCAGTTTCCCCAGGTCTGGAAATGCATACCTACTAATGTGTCAGGTCTGGATGTTTCCAGACCATCCAGAGGTAAGATGACGCCCCTGGTAAACTAAAATATGCGTTCTTTCCATTTCTATTCCTTGTTTGATTATCTACCCGCTGCTTCAATCGACCATTATAAATTTCCCACACTCTCTCATCAATCATTTTATCAATAAATTTTACCGGATAACTATTCTTAATAAATGTTTCTCTAACTAAATTCGGAAACAAAACAGGTGTGATCAAGAGTGTCATTGACAGAGCGATTAAATTATCACATAAAGATTTTAGGAAAAAGAATTTAAATTTAGTTAGAGAAACATTTCTTAAGAATAGTTATCCGGTAATAGTACATTACGTAACGAGTGCGGAAAGTAGGCGTTCCCGCCACGAGTGATGTTTGTCGCGCGAGCCGAAGGCGAGGGCGATAAAAGCACGAGTGAATGGACGCCTACTCTCTGTACGAGTTACGTATACTATTTTTCATCACTCCGTGCGGGAAGTTCGACTTTCGGAGGCTTAGCTCCGTACGGAAAGTTCAATTTTCGGACTCATACATAGACTTACTTTCCGCACGGAGCTAAGCCTCCGAAAGTTGAACTTGCCGCACGGAGCTAAGCCTCCGAAAGTTGAACTTTCCGCACGGAGCTAAGCCTCCGAAAGTCGAACTTTCCGCACGGAGTGATGAAAAATTTATTGATAAAATGATTGATGATTGAGTGTGGGAAATTTATAAGGGTGGATTGAAGAAGCGGGCAGATAATCAAACAATGAATAGAAATGTAAAAAACGCATATTTTAGTTTACCATATATTAGAGGTTTGTCGAAAAGGATTAGAAGGGTTTTTAGTTAACATAATATTCAAGTTTTCTTTAGAAACGATAATAATTTAGAACGGTTATTTAGTAATTGTAAAGACAAGGATGAAAAAGGTTTAAAATTGGGAGTAGTTTATAAAATTAATTGTAGGGATTGTAATGGTTGTTATATTGGTCAAACGGGTAGATATTTGAAAAAGAGAATATATAAACATGAATATAGTTTACGCAGCTCAAGTTGTACATCGGATTTGAAAGAACATTGTTTAAATAGTTTGCATTCTTTCGATTTTGGGAGTGTGGATATTTTGGAACAGGGGATTAAGAATAAATATAAGAGGGAAAGCCTTGAAAGTATACACATTCTAAGAAATCGGAATAATGTAAATTTAATGATAGAGTCAAGTAAATTAGATAACATTTATCATTCTTTATTAATTTAAGAGAGAATGGAAAGTTGGAGAGGGGAAAGTGGATGGTGGTGGGGGTAAGAGAAAAGAAGGGGGTATGGGGATATATAAGGAGGTGTATCGCGGTTTTCATTTCAGTCCCTGAACTTGCTCTTTTCGCCCCTCTTTTCAAATTTGCGCCTATACCATCGCACGCACCTTTACCGTGCGCTGTTGCATGAAAATGCCATTCAGCAGGAACTCCAAAATCTTTTTGATGAAACAGAAGATTTTGGAAGGTAGACTTGTTCTTAAAATGCTGACCTGCTCCATCAGTTAAGTAATAAATTTTCTTGACTATGAAATTACTTTTTAAATACGATATTATAATTTTTTGATATTCATAAACAGCAACAGTATCGTGATTTAGATTATCAGAAATTATAGCAATGCTTATATGTTTAAGATCTTGATTTTCGTTATAATATACCACTGTTGTAAAAACTGTTGCTTGATTATTGTTCCAGTGGAACGATTGTGTTGAATTTTGCACTATAAACGCATAGTTTTCTGCAAAATCACAACAAACAAGGAATTCTCCTTTTTGAAGGTTTTTTTTCAAATCGTTTAAGAAAAGATATTGTTCTCTCGCAAAGAAGTCATGAGTTTTAAATTTTATTAATTTTTCTCTCAGTATGTTCATGAATTCATAAACATTTACAGTTGTAGATACTATTGTGCAACGATCTGTCTGAAGCCATGACTCATACTGTATTTGAAAAATATCATTTCTCTCAAAACATTCAAGCAAATGTTTCCGTAATACAGGCATATTGGAGCAATCTAAACAATCTCCCAAGTAACATTTCGAACTAGCATTACTACATACGATTGCTTGGATGCAATCGTGGTAGTTTTTAAGAAATAGTCGAGTACCTTCAGTTAAATTCTGTAAATTAATAGCATTTAACATCAGCTGGATATTTTCGTGGTGTACACATACGCATACATTATGCGTACCACTGCTTCCCGCTAGAACACAATGCGGCGGCCTCAATTGAGTAAATTTAGTGAAGCCAATATTAACAGATTCATGCTCTTTTTTAAATAAACAATAAATTTTGCGTAAATTACCAAGTAGTAACCTTTTCTGTACATGTTCTCTTTTACCATTATCCTGCTTAACAGATATACAATCTTTTAACCCGGGCATTACACGACTAATATCGTCCCTCTCATAAAAACGTTTAACTGAATCTACACTTTCAACTGGAAATATTTTGCCCCTTTTCTTTTCAGGTTTTGTAAAAATTCCACTTTCAGTTACTAACTTTTTCGCTTCTCGAGCTTCCCACTCAGTACAACCGAACTCTCTGATTAAGTCTCTGCGAGACCAAAAATCAGGAGCAAGCGTGAGTAGCTGAATTTTATCTTCCTTACCCGGTGATTCTAAAAATTTTTTTTTTAATTGGTTGAGAACTGCCACGCCTGCTTTATGATATTCATTAGTACATTCAATTTTAGCTTTTTTGGCATCGCATGAAGGTAAATCTAACTTATGTTTATAAAGTTGACGTTGACAGTTGGAACAAATTTTCGCGTTTTCTGGTACGAGGGGATACGCACTCCTAAATATTGAAGGAAAATTCGACAAATTTTTACGCACAGAGTGATTAATTTTATTAAAAGGATTTATGCATTTCAGCTTCAAAGCTGGATCCATTTCAGTAGCGAGAAAATAAATGCAATAAATAAACCAAAAATAAATTATGATTTAATCAGCAAACACACGAAGAACACAAATATAACGGAAACAGCGTTAAAATTCTTAAACAATTTCAAGGATAACAAAGATCGAAAATTCATCAGACTTATATAATTGGATACAACAAATTACTCTCGGGCAAAAATTTTCTATACGCAAGCCACCTATCAGGTAAAAAGTAAGTAAGAAGCGTTGCGTCTGCTATTTCAAATTGATTGTAATGTTTTTGCTTCCTCAAAGAGGAAGCTTTGTAACGGTGAAAAAAATTTTCGAAAAAAAAGTCTTCAAAAAGATGATTTATGGTGGTATATGTGTATATTATTTGATTTTGATGATTTTTGATTTCGTGGATGTATGTATGTGTGTGTGTGCGTGTGTGTGTGTGTGTATATTTTAACTCTTAATATCTCCGAAACTAATCAACCGATTTTCGTCGGGTAAAGCTTATTCGCTTCGTCTTGCGGCAAAAGGAAAGTACCCTGATGGATTTGGGATTTTATTGATTTTCTTTTGTTTTATAACCAAAAAACGATTTTGAATTTTTAGTTTTTTTGATTTTTTCGTATCTTATAGTAATTATTACATAAAATAATATACTTCTCTTAAAAGGTATTCAAATTACCTACATTTTCTTTTTTTTAAATTTAAAATTTTAAATATCTTCACTCTGTCATTTGTTATTAATGAAAACTTTTTTATATTTAAAAAATTAATATCTCAAAAAATAATTTATTTATCGACTTGAAATTTTAACTGTTACTTATTACACTTGTTGGTGGCAATATTGTGTTGCAATTTTAAGTGATTATCTATATGAATATATATTATACATTTATTTTCGAGAACTATCATTTTAATATTTTTATATAATGTAGTAAATTAAAATATCAAAACGTATTAATAGTGCCATTTTTAGCCCCTTCTTTTATCTCTTTTTAATCTCAATTTTTTTTAAACTTGGTGGTCTGTCAAAGCTTTTTTTAAAATAGGTACGTAATATACTATTTTGCAAGAAACTGGTATAAGGCGCATCGGTTCAAAGTATTATTGAAATTCTTTAGCATTCCTTTTTATGAAAAATGTATTTTCAGAATTTCAATTTTTAATTAGGAAACGATGAATTTGTTTGAGGATGCTAAGTGCCAAAGAATTGGCAGCGGTTTTTTTTTTGCGAAATAACCTATGAAAATGTCAATCGTGCATATAAGTGAAATTCGAAGTGCAAAAAGATATTCCATAAAGAATTAAAAATGATAAATAAAAATAATAAGGTTACTAGAGAGCGAAATACATCTAGTCCACGCGCTGTACAGCGCGCCGCATACCGCGCACGAAGGAGACGCTGCGTCTGCTCTTTCGCGTTCTGTTTCTCTAAGAAAAACATTCGAGCAAATTTTGCAAAAAATCCTTTCCGACGTAAAAAATGCTCAGCTTTCGATCTAGATGATCAAAAAAAATATTAAAAATATACTTTCCGAGATATAGTATGTTTTATACTTTTTGCGGGTGAAAATGGAAAATTTCGGAAAAACCACTTACACCATTGGAAAGCTGAGGAAAAAATACGTCGGAAACGCTTATCACATAATTTTTTGAAATTCATATTGATATCGTAAACACGACTTGAAAATAGCATGATTTGACGCTCGCGCGCCGCGCTGGGAGAGTTGAGGCGAAACGCCTCATATTTAGAATTATTTTCAAGTAATTTGTCACAAAGACATTATCTCTCATAATGTAAGTTAAGCGAAAAGGTCCAAAACCAATTTCATTCATCGTAAAGGATCTTCAATGTTTTATTTATGCAACATGACCAGTCGGGTGAAGATTTTTCTTGAGACAAAGTTTATATTCTTCATATAATGGTTTATAGTTATGATTTGAAAAGTGAGAAAATATAAAAATTTATTGTGAAATGGCATTGTGAAATAACTTGTTTTTTTAAATAATTAAAATTAGAAAATTTTTATGTTTGATATTTTTCAAATCATAACTATAAACCATTTATACAAAGAGTATAAACTTTGTCTCAAGAAAAGCCTTCACCTGACTGGTCATGTTGCAAAGATAAAACATTGAAAAATCCTTTACGATGAATGAAATAGGTTTTGGAGCTTCTCGCTTAGCCTACATTATGAGAGATAATGTCTTTGTGACAAATTACTTGAAAATTATACTTATCTAAACTCCTGTATTGTAGTAGCCGTATAGTTGGGATAGACTCAATTTCTAAGATCTGATCTGACAGTACTTAAAAAAATAAAAACAGAACTACATCTTGATCACTCATCCTTTTACCCAACATTCAAAATGCAAAGATAAAATTGCGTACTGGACTCTTGCCATTATTTTCAACGATTACGAGTTTGTTTGGTGATCTTCGTTATATATTTGTGAATGCAATTAAATCAATGGTTCTGTCGACGTTCTTGAACAAAAATAACATAAATAAAAATATTTTTGGTTGACAGACAACATAACCCGCTCTTTCTCCGCAATCACACACTGACACAGACTCTCTCTCTCTCTCTCTCTCTCTCTCTCTCTCTCTCTCTCTCTCTCTCTCTCTCTCTCTCTCTCTCTCTCTCTCTCTCTCTCTCTCTCTCTCTCTCTCTCTCTCTCTCTCTCTCTCTCTCTCTCTCTCTCTCTCTCTCTCTCTCTCTCTCTCTCTCTCTCTCTCTCTCTCTCTCTCTCTCTCTCTCTCTCTCTCTCTCTCTCTCTCTCTCTCTCTCTCTCTCTCTCTCTCTCTCTCTCTCTCTCTCTCTCTCTCTCTCTCTCTCTCTCTCTCTCTCTCTCTCTCTCTCTTCTCTCTCTCTCTCTCTCTCTCTCTCTCTCTCTCTCTCTCTCTCTCTCTCCCCCCTCTCCATCTCCCCATGATCAAGAATCAAGCGCAGTAGCGCCGTGCTTCGTACGCCGTTAGTACTGAAATATAAGTATATATTCTGATACGATTTGACATCAACTACAGCCTGGCTGTCTTTCCCCCAGGCTGCGAAAAATTTTCACTAGAGGCTGAAGGAAAAAAATATTTTGATTTCGCGGCGACGAAAACTTTATAGCTTGATAGCTTCAATACGAAAGCATCTTTCACGAAGAAACTTTACAGGTAGAATGTAAATGAAAAATGCTTTCTAATTGAGTACCTCAGGCCCGGTATCTCCGTATATAAAAAATAATAAGGTAAATATGACAAAAAAAAGTAGGGTTAGAACATCACACCAAAGAATAAAGGGTGCGCCGACGCCCCGCTTGCTCGTCTGTCACTTCGTTCCTTATACTCGCCAAGCAGGGCGCTGCCGCGCCCTTTGATGAAAATATAAGGGGAACTGCAACGTATTCCTTACGAATTTTACACGTACTTTAAAAACGTTAGATTTTTTAGAAAGATATAGATAGTCGGTAGTGCAGTGTGGCGAACTTCAGTAAACATTAGCGTATACTACATAAGCGCACTGGCGCAGCGTTTTATTTAAAATGCATAAATTTTAATATTTTCTGAGTAAATAATACACGAGCGGTCATGACCATTGAATCTATAGATTCAACAGGAAAAAACTTAAAATTGCAAATTTTTTGTGATATCACCTTATTGAACTAATGTAAATGCATGTTAAATGTGATATTTATATGGTGAAAGGTTACTACGATACATATCGATGTAAAAAATCAAAATTATTACGAGGCAAAACATAAACATAATAATATTTACTAACTAATAAAAAATGTAAAAAAATCTTATATTTAAACAAAAAATGAGATATTGGTATTGTTATAGTATCGTCTATACTAATAAAAAAGCAGTTTAAAAAAACTATGGGTGAAATTTTATTTACATTTATATGTATAATACATGTATTGGAGAAAAAATTGCATTTTAGACAATATATAAAAATGAATTTTGGCCAGCGTTTTTGAAAATAGACCACTGTGGGGCGGTGCTAATTTTTTTCTAGTAGCCTGCATGCTACAAATTGTATTCCAACAATAAAATTTTTGGCAATATCAAAAACGGCGGAATTAGAATTCTTAGCGATTTTTCGAGAGCAAAAGAGGTTGTTTGGGGGTGAGTTTATGTTGTACTTAATTTTTTGTGCTTTTATCTGTTGTTCACATCATTTTTATTGCTTTACAATTTTTTACGTGCTAAAATAATAATTTTTTGGGAGTTTGGATTTTCGTTAAAGTCATTTAGTTGCAAACTTCAAGCATATGCTAACCTGCATGTTAGATTTTATATTCCAGTAATAAAATTGTTGGTGATCTGAAAAACGTCGGAATTATAATTTTTTTCTTTTTTTGCCACGATAAAATGGGGTGTTAGAGTGTGAGTTTTTACTGATATAGTCGCAGGTAAACCCACTGCGTTATCGGCAAAGCTACCAATAGTACATAATGTAACTAGTCCGGTAAAGTTACCAATGGTGCACGGGGACAGGGCGTGTTGGTGGGCGCACGAGCGTAGAGAGTACGACATGTCACCCTTAGGCCAGTAAACGAAGGTCTGAAATCGACTTTCTCTGGTGAATGGCTGCATTTTGGATATTTGATAAAACACATCGTCTAAAAACGATGGTCAAAAATGCAGCTTCCAAAAATGCCGGCGTCACCCCTAATTTGCCGAAAAACTACCCCCAAAAACGGTTTTTTGCTTATAACTCGCGAACGATAAGAGATATCGAAAAAGTCCCAAACAAAAGTTGTAGAGCGTGAAATTTTACATAAGAATCACCTATCACTTTTCTGCATTTGATAAAATTAAGCCTAAGAAAACCACGCAGAACTAACAAACAGCAAGCGGCCGGAGGGGAAGGGAGGTGGGGCCTGCGGCAGTGGCGGCGCGCCTCGGCGACAATGTTGACATGTGAGCTCGCGCGTGGACTGCGTGTCTCCGCGCCGCTCGAGTCGTTTTTCACTTTTTAACGATTCTAGCTGGCCCAGGCGCCGGAAAATTTTTCGCTTCTGTCTCCCCCTGTACACCTGCTGACGCAATTGCATAAAGTAACCATAGCTTTTTATAGATTTTGATTCGTAGAATCTAAATTTCGAGGTTACAATTTAACAAAATTGCAAGAACATTGATTTAAATGCATTTGTTTGAACAAAAACGCTATTTAAACAAATAAAAACAATCTTTTGCAATCAGAATAATTTTTTCTTGAAAATTCCGGCAATTTTAAGATTAAAATGTTTCATTCAACATCTACGAGAAACCAATATTCAAAGAGTTATAAATTTTCAAAATATTAATTCTTAGCATTCAAGAGATTTTCAATAATAGTCACAAAATTAAACATCAAGTAAAAATTGTTACAGTTACTAATCGTTTACCATCTAAAAAGAGATGGGCATAGTTAATATTACTTTGTATTATAAGTAATACACATTAATATAGGTACGAGTAAATCTCAGGAACTCTTAACTTTTTTGGGAACTCCAAAGTTTAAGCAGACAAATGAATCAACGCTCAAAATGTTTGCCTTGCAATAAAAAAAAAAATAAAATCTATTATAAATAATGGTAACGAATCAGCTGCGTTCATAAATGAAAAAATTGTTGTTAATATGCTTTTTCTATCGATATATTTATCTATATAGGAACAGGAACACACTTACGATCGTTGTACAATTTGTTTAGCTTTTTTGTTCGTCAAAATCTTGAACTCGAGTCCTGGTATCCGATGTGCTATAAAAATTAGCCGAAATACAAAATTTTTTCACCATACTGTCTGGTTGAAAGTACCACTTTCGCCGTTCGCTCCCGGTTCAAACCGTGAATGTGGTACTTTCGATAAGGGTATGGTAGAATAGTAAAATAGAATAGTATATACGCTATTTCCAAAATTATTTCCCTCTAACGTCTCGAAAAAAATTATAATTTTTTTTAAGGCACCCTAGTAGATAAGCTATAGCGGTTCTGGCCCATAGCGGTTCTGGCCCAGGGGGGAGGGGGATTCTAGCCCATGGGGATTCTGGCCCATGAGAGTTCTGGAGTCAGTATGCTTTCTGGAGTCAAGCCTGACTGCGGTCAGCTGTTTGATTGTAGAAAGTATACTGACTCGGCGGCGACTTCAGAAGCGACGCGAGAGGCCAGCGACTTTGCGGCACACGGCGTGCGGTTCGCAGCGGGCGGTCAGCGGTTTGATAGATTATCTACTTATAAATATTTAGAACTTTTTATAACCCTGTTGTTGGGGCAAAGAACAGGTGTTTGTTGAAATTTTTCCCGAATATTTTTTCCACTGCGACTTTTGATTCTTCTCGTTCTTGTCGTTGAATAGTGGTTGTTGCTCAGGAGCAACGGTCGAGCTGCTTTGACCCATTATTAAGGAATGAAAGCCTTTAACGGCCTCATCACGCCTATATATCCCGACTGACTGCTTGTGAGAGCATCGTAGCCACCTAGTGGTCAGCTATGAAACTATTAAAAAAATTTGAAGGGAGATAGGAGCCCCACCTCGCTCCTATCCTGTGAGGTTCTACCTGTCTATCAACCCCTCCATTACCTCTCAAATTTTATTCTCCTATGTCTTCCCACTCCATAACGTCTTCCCACTCCATGTTCGGATCGTTGCGGTAAAATTTTTTCATGCGCTTTACATTGTACAGGGCACAAGTAGTTTTGCACGCTCCATTGTGGTTAGTACATATAGTCACTGATCTTGGATAGTCGAAAGATGGATAGTTCATTTCGTTGATATCAGTAACATTAAAATTAAAACGTTCTAACCACAACTTTTTTATTTCACCAATCACGAAAATTCTTTTAGCATCTTTGAATGCATCTCGAAGAATTTTTCCAATTTCAGTATAGTCATAATCACCGTCATTCCACGATAGTCCATGATAACAAAGTTCTAACCACAAATTTTCACTTTTATACTTTTCTGTTAGTCTTTGCCAAGGAAATGGCGGTTTGAAGAGGTGCACTACTGGCTCATCGTCGTCGTTGAGAGACACGAAAGTCAACTCTTTTAAAACAAAATCATTTCCAGGCATTTTAAAGCCCTGCATATCCACTGCGTAGTCCATGGCAAAATTTCACTTTGAATTCCAAATGACGAATGACAAGGAGCCGGAGGCTCACTCACCTTATATACTACTTAATGTTCCTGCACGTCACCGCTTACGGGGTTGTATTGAACTATGCGATCGTGCAAGATCAAGCAGTAGGCTGAAGTTCCAGCAGGAAAATTTTCCTTTGCTTCAAATTCCAGACGAATGTCTACAGGGGCGCTCTTTAAGGACTCGTTTTGTTTTGAGCAGTCTATCACTATTAGGGGCATGTAAGTGAGATATTGCGACTTTTTCAACATAGGTTCTGGATCTTTGCCGTAGTAAGAATTTTGAAAATTAGCGTACATATCGTAGAGCATGGCAAATTGATTACGATTCACATCGAGGTTAAGATTACCATACGGATATGACTGAGAATTGAGAAAGAGTTTTACATTTCTAAGATTGCAGTGATCAAACTGGCTAGCATTTGTAGCTCTTCGATCTTTTCGATTAGTTTGAAAACCTAAGACGATGAAGCGTGGTTTTCAAGTTGATTTGATGTTTTTACTGTCCATACTTGTCTCGATATAATCGGAAGTAGTGGATACTCGTACAATTCCCACGTGAGAAAACTCATGGCAATGGGGCAATCTTTCTCCACGAAATCGAGTAAGCGAGTTTTGTTAGAGTTCGATGCAACTACGTATGGCATTAGCCATTCGATTCTAGATAATTCAATAGTAAAGTCCTCGTAACGCTCTGCATTGTCTACTCTTATAGTTGTTTGTTTAACGGCGTTTAAGTAATTTCTCGACCTCATGAAAACGAGTTCATGCTTTGCGTTTACTACAATTTTACGATAGTCCTCTGCGAAGCCAAAAATTAGGCTCAATGGAATCGATACATTAAAGTAACCAGCATTATCAACAATATTCTGTGTTTCTTCTACATTGATCCAGCCCGCATTTTCAATGATAAAAGTCTGAGTCGGATTGAGTGACACCCAGCCTTTCATGAGAGTAGTTAAACCAACATTTTTACATTTGTCTATCTCAATGGCGTTCAACTCATATCTGATTTCTTCAAACAAATGACAAATGGCATTATTCACAAGTTTTGTATTTGTAGTGGGAGTATTATTAGTTTTAACCAATCGCCCGCAGATATGTAGTGCACTGCGAGAAGGTAAGAGCCATAAATCTTGATGTTGAATAGATATACGTATTTCATCGATGTTGTTGAATGATGCTGTATATGGTTGGTGAGTATGAATCTCATAGTGGGCTACGGATTCATCGAAAGTTACAGGTATTTGTATGCTTAGAATTTTTTCCATTTCGTTGAAAGCAGCAAAAGATGATACAAGTTATTTTCCACCAAGTACTACTTTTAAACCTAGACTTTTTAGTTTTTGTATGCTCTGACGTGTTAGCGCCTTCACAGTTCGTTGATGACTGATGCGTGGCGGGCACGTATCTCTACTTATATAGTTTCTGTTATAAATAATTCCCGTTATGATTGGCGGATATGCAATCTTATAGTTATAACTTCTCCGCGGAAATTTACTAAATCTCCGTCTTGATCAACGATGCGTACTTGCAAATGATCTATACGCTTTACGGCAATCGGTAGGTAAATGACGTGTAAGGCAACTTCGATGATTTTATACCCCGGAGGTACTGCAGGGAAAAACTCGTGTATCGTGTGTACTTTTTTGTCGTTTATGTATGCTCCCCAAGTGATATTACACTCGACTCTCAAAGCGTTGATTTTGAGAATTGTAACAGGTAAGTCAGAATTATGGACAACGTTCGGTTCGAGACTACGTCTGGTGAAGCCCAGTAGACGACCGAGTGAATTTTCAGGTCGAAAATCTATAGGCTGACTACACTTGATTGTACACCGAACAGTATTATTATTAGGCTTTAAATTGAAAGTAATGTCGTTGTGAGCTAATTTTTTACGAAGGAATTTGTCAATATCCTCAATTTCGTTACTTCCCACCGTAAGAAGGACAACGTTTCCACCTACATAAAACTTATTATTGTTACTATCTATATTGGGGATTAAATTAAATGTTAAAAGTTCAACAAGTCCTAAAACGTATTTTTTATTTGGCAATAACTCGATTGGTGGAAAATACTGTGCTTCTAGTGTAGAAGATGTACCTGAAAGTGTCAGAGTTAATGAACCTTCCATGACAGCTTAAATCAGAATGATCCAATGTTTCCCCCGCCTCTCCTTATATAGCCCCACACAAGAATTTTAGACAGAGGTGACCGCAATTGTATGTGTCAAAATCTTGATATCTTCATGATTATATTTAACTTCGTCTACTCCGAGGGATAATATTAAATCTAAAGGCGGTCGGAGATCGCCAAAACTACCGAAATATACAACATTTTTGCCTCTTTTTCTATATGCAGCCCAGTGTGTGCCAGGGCCGCTAGCATCATCTAGATTAACTATAGCCGATTCGTAATAGTGTGGGCCAGAAGCTGGCAATGCATTTCTCATAAATACTCCTCGAAAATTAGGTATTTTTAAAAGTTTTGCATATTTTAATATGTCGGCGTCGGTAAGTGCTCGCTGAGGTAATTTCATGAACTTTTTTTTTTTAAATGAAGACCTAACCCTACTTTGTGTGGCTTAAGATATAAGCCATTGCCCAACGCTACACTTTCCATAGTTTTATTATGCCTTTTATTTTCTTCCAACTGCTCCTTAGCGGCTTTTGCGTCGTTTACGGCTTTTACTATTCCAGCAGCACCACCAGCTAGAGCGCCAGTTGCACTCAAACCTGCAAATAGAGGTATGAGAAATGGCAATACCCCTCCTGTTTTCGCAGGGACTGGTAAAATACGTGGAATTTTCATATTCTTTTTACCTCCAGCTTCTTTAACCGCGCTCCGAGCTTTTTTCAAAGCTGATCGTATGACTGTTAGAGCACAGTTACTTGGCGCTGATTTAAAGGCACCTGCTTTAATAATTTTTTTCAAGGAAACTTGCTTTCTCTTCTTAGCTTTTAAACCGATTCCCAATTTTCTAGCGTTCTTTCGCTTTTTATTTTTCTTCTTCAACCCCATACCGAGTCTAGATTTTAATTTCATAGTATTAGTTATAGCGTATGCAGCCACTTTTTCACCAAAATTAGCGTCTTGTGATTTAACGCGATTCCAAGCTTTTTCAGCTAAAATTTTATCTGCGACGTTTCTCGCTTGGACGTTTTCAAGATTTTTAGAATAAGCGATATCGTGCTCTTTACAAGCAGCGTCAAGAGGATTAATTCCAAGATCTCCTCGAGCTAAACGTTTTGCCAACTTAGTGCCTGGACCACAGTACTGATAACCAGGTATATGAAGCTCAAATGGAAGTTTATTGATAATTTTATTAACTAAACCGCGTTTGTGAATGATCATCACTCTTCGAAAATCAACGGGCAACTGATGGTGAAAGCTATACAAGACCGCTATTTATACTCATAGCAATCAGTCGTGATTTGGTTTTCACAGAGTAAAGATCATGAACTTCAAGGAGCAGTCAGTAAAGCTACCAATAGAAAATTTTGATGCACTTGGAGAGCATGATAAAAGAGAAAAGCGACACGGTGATCTACTTCCTGATAGTATACGAGCTGTCTTCTGCGGTCCGTCAAACTGCGGGAAAACAAATAGTTTACTTGCTCTCATAACGTATCCTAATGGTGTTAGATTTGAAAACGTATACGTTTACTCAAAATCTCTCAATCAACCAAAATATAAATTTTTAAATGAAGTCTTAGAACCTATAGAAGGTGTACAATATTTTCCATTCAGCGAGCACGATGCAGTTGTCGATCCTGACCACGCACTTCCGAACTCTATCATGATATTCGACGATATTGCTTGCGAAAAACAAGATAATGTTAGGGCCTTCTTCTGCATGGGCAGACATAAAAAAGTTGATTGTTTTTATCTATGCCAAACTTATTCTCACGTTCCAAAACATCTTGTCAGAGATAATGTAAACTTACTTGCCATTTTTAGACAAGATGAAGTAAATCTAAAGCATATATATCACGATCACGTAAATACCTATATGACTTATATACATTTTAAAGAATTGTGCTCTAAGTGTTAGAGAGATGATAAGCATGGTTTTCTAGTCATCGATAAAGATCAAGGAATAAATGATGGCAAATTTCGCAAGGGCTTTGACAATTTTGCTATAAATATAGCATACACATAGGTAACAATCAGCAGTTTCAGACTGAACGTTGAAACGACAACATGGCTGACTTTCAACGAGAAAGAAACGTGCTTCGTCAACTCGTTAAGGCACGAGATGCGATTAAACGCAAATATAGAATATTAAAATTTGGGAAAGACAATGTCGAAAAGATTTTAAGTGAAACTTTTAAACCAATAGTTGATCCGCTTCAAAAACTTGTAGCTCAGAAAAATATTTAACAAAGTAGTGTTAAACATAACACAGTCGAACAGAGTAGCGTCAAACAGAATGAAAGTTCTGACAGTGAGTTCAATGATACTTTACAGAATGCTCACGAGACATCTTTTGAAACAGCAGGTAGCGATATCGAAGATGACTCTGATTTGTACGTCAAGGCCCTGAAGCTCAATCAACCTCAGTATCTTGATAAAATTTATGGAGTACGAAATGGAAACGGTAAATTTTTTATTGGTAATTTACCGATTAGTTTTCGTAATCATAAAATTAAAATTAACGGAGTAGCATACCCGAGAACTACAGGATTACTCGAGTTACTCATAGCGAAACAACCAAGTAAAAATAATATAAGTTCAGATGATTTAAAAAATTATCGCAAAATTTTAAAACTATTTTCCGCTCATAAAAGGCGATATGACAAGAACGAAAAGATTCGTTTTCATAATAGTAATAAATTTAATAATATTATTGCTCCAATGTTCAATATTACCTCGAAAAAAATTACCGGAGAATCGATTAAAGGTGGCTCATTACCTCGTTATAAAATTGCTAAAAAACATACTGCTTTAGACTATGTGTACTGGGACGATCCAAACAAGCTCGTTGACCGGCTTCACTTATTAGTAGCAGAAAGATCTGCCGGAAATCTAAGTCACGTAAACGAGATACACTCTATAATCGAAGAATTGCGCGAAGCAGGCTATATATATTGAGCGCACACGAATATATGAATCATTCTTAAAATGAGCGTTGACGTGTTTGGACGTAACCTTGAAAACCTCGTAACCTTGACACTACGACATAGAAAATAAAAAATTATGCAATGTGCTGATCCTCAACAACCGAGCGATGTTGTAAATTTAGAGACTTTACGAAACATTATTCAAATAGCAATTCGAGGAATAACTGACATAACTACAAAACTTGGAGCTAGTCTGGATGATTTAGATGTAATAGTTGTCAATCATAGAAACGAAGTTGATGCACAGATATCTCAAATAAAAGCTGACATTTTGGCTATAAAAGAAGCTATGGCACAAATATTCAATCAGTAATTCCACAAACATGGAACACAAAAGACTAGTTGAAGAACTGCACATACCTGCAAGACGTAACTATACACGTCGTAACTTTGACTTGCGTGGTTTGGACGAAACTTGGCAAGCAGATCTCGTCGAAATGATTCCATATGCTCGCGACAATAAGGGCTATAGATATTTGCTCACTATAATCGACATTTTCTCCAAATATGCATGGGCTGTTCCTGTAAAGAGAAAAACAGGCAAAGATGTCTCGGAAGCTATGAAATCTGTGCTTGTTAAAGGCAGAGTACCAAAAAATCTCCACAGCAACAGAGGCAAAGAATTTTATAACACAGATTTTCAAAAACTTATGAAAACACACAAAATAAAGTTATACTCAACCTATAACAATCTAAAAGCATCGATATGTGAACGCTTCAATCACACGCTAAAAAGTGCAATGTGGAAAAAATTCAGTTTGAGAGGTAACTACAAGTGGCTAGATATTTTACCTGATTTACTTACCGCATATAATAATCGTAAACATCGTACTATCGGCGTCAAACCTAAAGATGTAACATCCAGCAACGAAGTAGATATACTAGAGAAATTTGACCGCAAAATAACTAAGAAGATTAAGCCAAAATTTAAAATTGGTGATAAAGTCCGAGTGAGCAAGGCTAAAGCAGTATTTGATAAAGGATATACTCACAATTGGTCTACAGAGATATTTACAATTGTACGTATAGCAGCTACAAATCCCACGACTTACCATCTGAAGGACTATCAAGATCAGCCCGTCTCAGGAGGTTTCTACGAGCAAGAACTACTCAAAGCCAAGTATCCAGATATTTATCTTGTAGAAAAAGTAATAAAGAAAAAAGGAAGTAAACTTTTTGTAAAATGGGTTGGCTTTGATAATTCACATAATAGTTGGTTTGAGAAAAAAAGATATGTAGATGGAATGTTTAATAAAAACAATTTTTTAAAAGTGAAATCAAGAACAATGTTTTATTCATTAACTTATATGTCTTTAACTTATTTTTTAACATATGTTTTTACAAGAACTAATTTTTAACGCTTATTTACAATGCTTATTTACATCACTTATTAAACGCGTCGAGACAAAAGTTTTTACTTATTTGCAACATCTAGTTTTTTAAATCATGAACAATGTTTTTTTATTCTATATCTCATTGTTAACTTATTTACAGGAACTAAATATTCACAACACTTATTTTCCACTAAAGTCAATATTAGACGCGCCGAGACAAGTTAAAAAGAGTTCATACTTGTTTGCTGTATCAGCTAAGTCAAAGAAGAACTTCTCGTCTTCTACTAAGGGGTCCGATAGTCGCTTGGGCAAGAATATCTCAAACTTGCTATCCAGCTCCGCCACGATCTTAGTTCCATATTTTGTTGTCACGAACTTCAGTTGTGTTACCATCAATTTGACTGCTTGAGGTAGAGCAGACAGTTTTTTTGTAGGGAGAAATCCTCGTTTAAAACGTTCTCTGAATCTGATACTATAAATTCCGAACAGGAGCTATTCAGAACACACGAGGGATTTCTTTCGAAAAAAATATCAGAAAACTTTGCATCTATAAAAACTGAAAACAGATTGTATAAAATTATAAAGATACGTTTTACTAGTAAAATAAAACTCCGAAAAATGTGACTCCTAAAAACATTATTTCCTTGTATATTTTCCTTATATAGATTCCTATACGATTTTTAGGGGGGAGGTATTTTATCAGAATAGTAAAATGTTAGATGGGTATTTTCTCAGAAAGGTAAAGAAAAATAGAATATCTTATGATAGAAGGGTAACTTTTCCTAAGGTTTAAAAATGTATAATACATAAAAATTCGAAAAAATTTGGCAAGAACGCCATGATATTTTTATTAAATTATTTTTATATGATATGTAACATCAAGTTTCCGAATGCCATTTCTACCTAATGATTAAATTATAGAAAATGCAGTGATTTAGAAAAGCTATAATGTCGGCAAATGAGCTAAAAATCGTATAGGAATGGACGATTCAGATTTTTCAGAATTTTATTTTTCTAGTAAAAAGTATCTTTATAATTTTATGCAATCTGTTTTTCTGAGAAAATACCCATCTAACATTTTGCCATTCTGATAAAATTCCTCCTATCTCACTCTTACTCGCACGTGCATAAACATGCAGTAAGGAAAATATATGTTTAAAAATGAAAAGCTCGCCGTTCTATTTGTTATTTGTGGTACCTAGAACAGAAAGAAAACGTTTAGTGAATGTGCCTCAACATTAACTTTTGAAATTTCTTTTAAGCTAAAAGTTAAAAATACCAGAGAAATGCTCATTTACTCATTGCCGTAGCAACGAATTTATTACTGACTATTTTATAAGTAACAAAACTAGCCCACTGTTTTTTATCTATCTTGACAGAAAATAGAAGAAGTATGGACACACTATACACATAGGTATCTTGTATAACACACTTTCTATTTATATGTTATATGATTGTGTTTGTAAGAGTATATTATGTACCAAGGGAATAAAGTGGGCTGTGTGTCCCCTGCGCGGGAATTGTCGCGCGAGCGAAGCGGGGGCGACAAATGCGCAGGTTCGCACAACCCACTTTATTCACGAGTGCAATACGTATACGATTTTTTAACACAACTATCGTAAAATTCGTACTCGCTCCCCGCTGAAAAGGGAAAAAGTGCTGCATATTTATTCACCTTCCCTCACCTTCGGCTCGGGCACAAATAGTGCGTTGCGCTGGCAACAAGAGTGAGGGTAGGGAATGAATGTAGCACTTTTTTCCCACTTCGGCGGAGATAAAGTACGAACTTTACGATGGGGTGTGTTAAAAAGAAATAAATAGAAGCTTTGTTAAAATATTAGTTATTGCAGTTGAACATTTCGACGCTCCCTACGATAACTAGCACCTTTTTTGACCTCCTCACGAAGACTAGCACATTTCAGAAAACTGCAACGAAAAGTAGCACAACTCACGACTATGCCGCGAATACTAGTACAATTTGCGAGGTTGCCGCGAAAACTAGCATCATTCACGAGTTTGCGCCGAATAATAGTACAATTCGTAAGATTGCGACGAAAAGTAGCACGACTCGCGAGTTTGCGACGAAAAGTAACACGATTCGCAAGCTTACCGCGAAAACTAACACTTCACGTCACCGTGTTAATTTACATAAGAGGCAGTGGAATGTGCTAGTCTTCGCCGCAATCAAGCGGATCGGGCTAGTCTTCAACGTAAATCAATGGGGCGTGCTAGTCTTCGCGGCCAACGCTGAAATGGACTAGTCTTCGTGGCAATCTGAATCGTGCTAGTTTTCATAGGGAGCGTCGATTTATACTAATCACCAGTAAAAGAATTTTTTAATGATCATTGAGAAAAATTTTCATTTAGTCAAAAACAGTCCATTTGACCCAAGAGGGTATTCTTCTTGAATAAGATAGGTATTAGAATTATTAATTCTATACTTGACTCTAGACAAAAATCTTTTTAAATCGAAATCCATTTGTGTAAAGAGTAAATTTCTCCCTCCTCGAAGCACTATAGTAACATTTTCTCTTAAAAAGTTTTAATAAAAAAATGTTTTACTTATTGCGGTTTATTGTTATGATGAATTTTTACACTTATAACAAAAAAATTGGAAAAAAAGTTATTCGGAGATAGATCCAGAGGTGCAGTTATGGGTAATCAAACCATAGACTTTATTTACAGTATTTCAACATGATAGCCCTGGTGGAAATTTGTCTATCGAAATGGCCAATAATCTCAATAAATAGGCAGAAAAAATGGCTAGTTAATAGGCCCCGGTGAAACGCTTTTTCTCCCATTATTCGCACATTTAATAGATTGGACATAACCTCCAAATTTTCGTTTTAAGTTTACTTAAAGAATTGACGTTAAATTGGGCGGTATTCAGCTGTAACTGATAGCTTACTAAAATATAAACAATATGAGCAGACAGAAAAACCATTTACAGTAGCCCTTTTGAAGATATTACGTAGAATGTATTTATTGCCATTAGATTCTGTCTCTCTCACTCCTTGTCATAACAACAGGCCTTCTACTAGCCATTTCCGGACTAAAAAAACTGATCAGCTTTAATACCTTTAAAATACTCAAGAACAAGCTTGTGTTCGTCTTCGCAAAACTCATTCTATTTTTCAATCTATTAAATGTTTGAATAATAGGGAAAAAAGCGTTTCACCGGGAGCTAGAAACTGGAAAAGGGAAATTCCCATTTTATAGTAAGTTTCTAATATAAATGGCCAGTTAATAGTTAGAAAATGTTTTGGATTTCCACCAGGGAACTAGCTGAAAATAAGAGCTTCTAACCTCCTGAGCATGGATTTTATTAAAACTTGATGATGTCATTTTTAAGCTACAAAATTACACTCTGAAATTGTATCCACATCCACAATCCAGACGTGAGAAACTTCCCTCGAGAGTTTCTGACCGATACTTGCTAAAATAGAAATATATGAATAAAAATAACTTTTACATGTCTCTATAATTTGTCATTGTTAAAATTTATTTTTTTTAAATAAGATACAACCTGTAGGTTAAATGTAAATTAAAATGTAGATATATAATGTAAATACAAACAGTAAATTGCATTGTAGTTAATATCGTAATTAATTACTTGTATTGCATACTCATATTTTCTGCTGCAAAAGGACTCCGTCATAAATACTCATAATATGATCTATTCTCCAAAGAAATATTTTTTTTATTATCTTATATTAATTACGAATATTAAGAAGAAAATCCTGCGCGAAGAAAAATAATTACTTTTCAGATAGTGGGAATGGAGTCTTCATAAAAAGAAAAATTGTTTTTGAATCTACAGACAGAGATTTCGACTGAAAAGGTAATTTCTCTTGTCAAAGTATAATTTGGCTTTAAATAGAAAATTATTTTATTTAAATAATAATAATGCATGTTTGTAAGAAACTATTGCATCTTGTAGAAAAAATGTTCATTATATCAAATAAAGACAATAAGAAAATTAGTATCTTGCCTCTCTATAAAGCAGTTGACAGATAAAAAATTAAGGATCAGGTACGAATTGGCACTACTAATTTTTTTAATAGAAAACTTGTGGAGCTTCGCTGCTCACTCATACTTATAAAATATTTTGTCTTTTAACAAATACTAATATTTAGGGAATATCTTTACAAAACATATAGATATAGATAAGGCTATTAGTCTTCCCCTTGATAATTTAATCAATACGTATTATCAAATCTTAATAACTTTTTATCCGTAAAATTCCTTTAAAAATTTAGAAAATTAATAATCTTGTATTTCGGCTAATTTTTATAGCACATGGACCTACCAGGACTCGAGTTCAAGATTTTGACGCACAAAAAAGCTAAACAAATTGTACAACGATCGTAAGTGTGTTCCTTTTCCTATATAGATAAATATATCGATAGAAAAAGCATATTAACAACAATTTTTTCATTTATGAACGCAGCTGATTCGTTACCATTATTTATAATAGATTTTATTATTTTTTTTTTATTGCAAGGCAAACATTGTGAGCGTTGATTCATTTGTCTGCTTAAACTTTGGAGTTCCTAAAAAAGTTAAGAGTTTCTGAGATTTACTCGTACCTATATTAATGTGAATTACTTATAATACAAAGTAATATTAACTATGCACATCTCTTTTTAGATGGTAAACGATTAGTAACTGTAACAATTTTTACTTGATGTTTAATTTTGTGACTATTATTAAAAATCTTTTGAATGCTAAGAATTAATATTTTGAAAATTTATAACTCTTTGAATATTGGTTTCTCGTAGATGTTGAATGAAACATTTTAATCTTAAAATTGCCGGAATTTTCAAGAAAAAATTATTCTGATTGCAAAAGATTGTTTTTATTTGTTTAAATAGCGTTTTTGTTCAAACAAATGCATTTAAATCAAAGTTCTTGCAATTTTATTAAATTGTAACCTCGAAATTTAGATTCTACGAATCAAAATCTATAAAAAGCGATGGTTACTTTATGCAATTGCGTCAGTAGGTGTACAGGGGGAGACAGAAGCGAAAAATTTTGGGCCAGCTAGAATCGTTAAAAAGTGAAAAACGACTCGAGCGGCGCAGAGACACGCAGTCCACGCGCGCGCTCACATGTCAACATTGCCGCCGAGGCGCGGCGCCGCTACCGCAGCCGCGCGGCCGCGAGCCCCACCTCCCTTCTCCTCCGGCCGCTTGCTGTTTGTTACTTCTGCATGCTTTTCTCAGGCTTAATTTTATCAAATGCAAAAAAGTGATAGGTGATCCTTATGTAAAATTTCACGCTCTACAACTTTTGTTTGGGACTTTTTTTTTATGTCTCTTATCGTTCGCGAGTTATAAGCGAAAAACCGTTTTCGGGGGTGGTTTTTCGCCAAATTAGGGGTGACGTCGGCGTTTTTGGAAGCTGAATTTTTGACCATCGTTTTTAGACGATGTGTTTTACCAAATATCCAAAATGCAGCCATTCACCAGAGAAAGTCGATTTCAGACCTTCGTTTACTGGCCTACCTGTGCGCTACTGGCAACTATGTCGCACCAGTTTCATACAATATTTTTTATCATAAGTGCGTGGAAAATATAAGTGAGGATGTTTCTTTTCACCTTTTAGAGGTTAGATACTGAGAGGGCGCTGTGTATGTACTACATCGTGCTGTCATTTTTCATAACAATGCTTTTGCGTAACGTTATTTTTAATAGTGCAACGCATTTGCGTCACGTTATTGTTCATTGCGTAACCCTTACAGAATATTCCGCACTTATTATAGAATTTGTCATTTAGCGTAGCCCTGGCAGAAATATGTTCTATAAGAACACTTTGAAAAATCTATATAAAATTTCATGGTTTAAACCATGAAAATCTATGAAAGTCTATGAAATTCTAACAGAATCTCCGGAAATCTATGAAAAACGTATAATAAAACTATCGAAATTGGAACGGTTGCATAGTTTTTTCATAGTGTTTCTTAGTTTTTTTAATAGTTTTCATTATTGAGGAGCCGGAAAGAGAAAGGGGACATAACGTGTGTTAATTGAATGGGCTATGTTCCCTTTCTCTTTTCGGGCCTTCAATGTTTTATAGATTTTCATAGTTATTCATTATTTTTCATAAATTTTCATCGTTTTTCATATTTTTTTTCATATTATTTCATTTCTGTTACAAGTGCACGTAACAATTGTTATAAACTATATTTTAAAACCTTTTTTTAATTTCATAGAAAAATAAAATTTATAAAAAAATTATGAAAATCCATTAAAATCTTTGGAAAATAATGAATAACTATGAAAGTCTATTTAAAATTATGAAAAACTATAAAAAAAAATAGGAAAAATTATGAAAAAACTATGCAAGCGTCCCAATTTCAAATATTTTAAAGGTTTATCATAGATTTTCATAGTTTTTTTATAGAACATATTTCTGCCAAGGACACAAACCGTTCACGAAATGTGACATTTTCCAAGCACGTGTGATAAAATGTTTTTGAAACTCCGTGCGAGAAGTTCGATTTCTCGCATGCTGCGTTAAACGATGCGTGCAAAAATCTCACTTCTCGCACATCGTGTCAAAAAATACGGTTCGACACTTGTGTGAGAAGTTGATTTTCTCCTCGTGTGACCTTTTCACCCTCGCTTCGCTGGGGTGCAAACAGTCACACGAGGGGAAAATCAAATCCTCGCACTAGTATCGAAATGTACTATTTTGAAACTCCGTGCGAGAAGTTCGATTTCTCGCACGCTGCGTTAAACGATGCGTGCAAAAATCTCACTTCTCGCACGTGGTGTCAAAAAATACGGTTCGACACTTGTGTGAGAAGTTGATTTTCTCCTCGTGTGACCTTTTCACCCTCGCTTCGCTCGGGTGCAAACAGTCACACAAGGGGAAAATCAAATCCTCGCATTAGTCTCGAAATGTACTATTTTATGTTCCTCAATTACAGCATATATGTTAATTTTTTCGGAAAAATTTTATTTGTGCAATTTTTACAAGTCAAATAATGCTGATGGCCTAGTTTTTGGAAATTCTATGTGTTGCAATTTGTATAATTCAAATAATGGTGATGGCCTAGTTTTTGGAAATCTGTGTTGCAATTTGTATAATTCAAATAATGGTGATGGCCTATTTTTTGGACTAAACAATCTTTTAGTGCAAAATTAATTTTTGTAGATGTCGCGGAAACAGTTTGATGAATTATCTAAGCGGCAACAGTATAGACGGCTTGCTAAAGAATTTGAAGATGATGGAGAGGAATTAGAACAAAAATTTCAGAAACTAGATGATCGCAAAATTGATTTAGAATCTAGTAAAGTAGATGCAAATGAACCCGACGATATAGCACTACGTTTTGCAAATGCTCAGTTTATCGGAAATATTAATCAGCAATTTTCAAATGATGAAGAAAATCGTTTACAATGGGATTTTAATATATCAGAACCAAGCATTATCGAGCAAGATGACAATGTAGGTGTCGTTGAGAATTTCAGTAGTGAATTTGCTAAATTTTTGTCAACTTTAAGCATTGATGATTCACCAAATAATGAAACGGAAAGCCTACCGGGTAGTTCGAATTCTAATGACACATCTCTATACGATGATAATATCGTTGATGGCGATGATGACATTGATATGAGTATGGAAGAAGAGAATGTGAATCTAAAAGAAGCATTACGTGAATGGTATAGAGAGTATGGATCTGTTAAACTTGATCATATGTCTAAACTTTTGCTTGTATTAAGAGATTTTGGTCATACGGATCTTCCAAAGAATGCTCGTACACTTTTAAATACTCCGCACAAAACTGTAGTAACTCCTTGTTTACCAGGAGAATATTTCCATTATGGTTTAAAAAAGGCTTTGGAAGATATTTTAGTTTACGAAGAGATTGATAAAGATATTCTTATTCATATCAATATTGATGGTTTGCCCATTACTAAATCAACAAACAGAACTTTGTGGCCAATACAGGGGAAATTAGTGAAAAATCCTTTTATTCCTCCATTTGCGAAAAATCGCATTCGATAACTGAATATTTAACACCATTTATTCAAGATTATAAAAAGATAAATAGTGAAGGGTTTACGTTCAGAAATAAGCAATATACAGTCACTTTAAAATGTATAATATGCGATAGTCCGGCAAGAAGTTTTTGTACTGCGACCAAACAGCACAACGGATATTTTGGTTGCGGAAAATGTTTTGAAGAAGGAACATTCACGAGAAAAAGAATGGTATACTTAAATGAAAATGCCCCGCTGAGAACAAATGAAAATTTTAGAAATAGAATTCAAAGTGATCATCATCGTGGACGTTCTCCATTTGAGGAGTTATCAGTAGACATGGTCCAACAATTTCCGCTGGATTATATGCACTTAGTGTGCCTGGGCGTTACAAAATTAATAATTACGATATGGTTAAAACATACGCCAAAACTTTCAGCAATGGAATCGGAAAATCTATCAAAAGCTCTTACCGATTTAAACAGTTGTGTTCCATCAGAATTTAACCGTAAAACTGAACCTATTATAGAGTTGAAAAGATGGAAAGCAGTTACCTTTCGTCTCTTTTTGCTATATGCTGGACCAATTATAATTGATTGCGCAGTTGAAGAAAAGTTTGTTCTACACTTTAATACGTTGAATCGTGCAATTCGGATTTTATGCGATGAAAATGATTGCAAAACAAACAGTTCATATGCACGTAAATTGTTAATTTATTTTGTTCAAGAGTTTAAAACGTTATATGAAAAGCAGTATATAACATCAAATGTTCACAACCTCATTCATTTACCTTGCAAGAATATTCAGCATAAGAAATGGCCGATGGTCATAATTCTGACTAGACAATTAATCATAATTAATACGGGGGAATTCGTCATAATTATGACCATAATTATGGTGAACGAGATGCTGAACGATCGACAAACGTATACAAAGGTCACGTGACCTCCGTCGCGCTCGTCGCTCAGGCTGTTTATACCGAACACTTCGGCAATTCTAACCTTAATTTCGAACCTTCTGGGCTGTGTTTTTCTCCCAGTGTTCTCTCACATTTTTATATATATATATTTATGTTTTATGTTAGTTTCCAGGACATTCCAGATGTTTAACGTTGGTTTCGGGGACATTTGTTAGTTTTGGCGACAGTCCCTGAATCTACATATGTTTAACGTCAGTTTTGAGGTCATCGGCCCCCATAAGAGACATTATTTCTTTAGTCACGTATAGGTATACAGTAACATGGGGTCCTGGGAACTAACGTTATACAAGTTTACACACACACACACACACACACACACACACACACACACACACACACACACAGTCTCCGCTCTGGTAGTTCGTTATATTATAGCTATTCGTATCACAGTCACAGAGGTATTATAGATAGAGTATAATAAGGGAAGTCAGGCCTTCGGCCGTCGCAGAGATAGAGAGAGAAGATCGCGGGACGTAGCTCTCTCTTATACTCGCGCGTGCGCAGTACGCGCAGAAAGTGAGCGTCAGCTTGCGTGACGAGAGAGATAGCTATACGTCCCGCGATCTTCTCTCTCTTTCTAACGTTCGGACATTTTCATTTATGGGCAGCCCTATATCTCCTCTGCTCCTTCAGCATAATTATGCCCATAATTATGGTCATAATTATTTACTATAGTCTCTCTAATCTCGTTATCCCTTTAGCATAATTATGGTTATAATTATGTCGCCAGGTGATAGGATTTATGAGCATAATATGCGGCATAAAATGGTCATACATCATAAAATACGGCATATTATGGCCATATTATGCTTAACAGTTCTACCAGGGTAGCCCAAGATGTAGAAAATAATGGACCACTTCACAGTTTCAGCGCAGTCGATTTCGAAAACTATATGAAGTTCATAAAAAAACTATTAAGAAAAAATGAAAAACCGCTGCAACAAATACATCGTAGGTTGGCAGAGCGACTTCGACCTACTTGCAAACGTAATAAACCATTAAAATTTTGGCCTGTGTTATCCTCACGAATAAATGTAACGTTGCCTTTCAATTGTACAAACAGTCATGGGAAATTGGAATTCCAAAATTTTGTTCTAACAACACGCCCGCCCAATAATTGTTGTATGTTACAAGACGAAACAATCATGCTCATAGAATATATTGGAATCCAAAATAAAGGAATCGTAGTAATTGGACGAAAGTTTCTGATAAAAAGAGGAATAAAGAACTACCCTATTGACTCAACATGGATAGGGATTTGTCGAGTCAAATTACTCTCTCTGTTGGAAGTGATTCCAGCCATTAACATTCTAAAAAAATGTTGTTTATTTATTCAAAAAGAAATAAATTATGTCATTCCTTTATTACATCAGTAAAAATTTTAGAAATATGAACACCTTATGTTTTACTTTTGCCATATCTAAACGTCAACTTCCTTATACATATATTTATAGTATATAAAAATTAAATATTTTACATTTTAAATATATAAATAATCCAAAATAAATTAATCTGCATTCTCATTAATTTTCCCAAAATTTTTAACTACGCGGAGAGTGCACACCCTCTCGGAAAAAAATTGCAACGGGTTTTTGAAAGTCGACTATGGTATCTGAGAATAAAGCTTGGTGCTCACAATTCCGCCAAATAAACCCTTTTTCTTGAGATATAGACAATGTAACCTCAAATATGCTCCATTTCGTTTAAAAATGCTGTCTCTTTTATTGACTGTCAATTCGGGATTATTTACAGCACGAAAACGAGCAAAAAATTATAATTATTAATTTTTCAGAAAATTACAAGCAATCAAAAATAGCGTAAAAAAGATAACCAGGAATCGACGTTCAAACCCCTGTTAAAATCTTGTTCTATGATGATTTTTTTTTTTTATATTTTCTGAATATTTTCGGATGTAACAATTAATACGCTATGTAAGTATCTTGAGCAGGAAACGCTAACGACACCTATATTAGCATCTGCGATCTAAGAAAAATACGCTTGTTAATTATTAATACGAAAAGTTAATAAGTTAGGAATGATTATTTATTAATGATAATTTATTTTTATTAAAGTTGTTTATAATAAAAATGGCAAATAGGAAAACAATACTGATAGTGGACGACACTTTTTACTAATATTGAATAGATGTATAAGCTACAGTTTGCACATGATTAAAGTTGATTTTGGTCCTCTTGTATAAGAGATCTACAATATTATTTAGTTCATTGGGTCCAAATATATTTCTTACGCTAAAGCCACCCAAGTCTTAAATCTATCAATGAACAACTGAATTGTGGATCTCAAAGGAGATATGCCTATAACAAAATAACAAAATGAATAAATATATAATTTAAAATATTTTAAAATTGATATCTATAACAGTGAGTGGTGGACAAAAAACCTCAATTATATGAAATAAAATAATGAATGTACAAACAATTTATTTAAAAATCGATTAAAATTTATAAACTATAGTAAAGCCATCCACATGTCAATACTCTTTCATATGTGAAATGGTTTTATAACTATATGTGAATTCGCCAAGACCAGTCAGGACACAAATTTGTAAGATACTTAATTGGACTTTGTTCTGTTATATGTGGCTTGACGCGAAATTTCAGCTGAGTTCTGTCAACGGGGACAACATCGCCAAGACGTCGCCTTCTCGCGCGCCCTGTCGCCGTCGCCATCGTGACTGTTCTTGCGGTATCTACTAATATCCTCGCTATCGCTCGGGCGATACGGTACAAAAATGGACTGCTAATGGCACGAATAGGCGTGACATGGCGGATTTATGCAGTCAGTGCTATAAAATAATGTACGATACTCGTGTCATAAGTCGTTCTTTACGGCACGGCGTTAAGCGAACTCGCTACGCTCGGGCGTTTATACACGCCGTGCCGTAAAGTGCGACTTATATGCCACTATAGTATCGTAATGTACTATTTGTACCGAAATACATAATTTTATACTTTTATAAAATAAAACATTTAAAAATATATACATCTGTTTTATTTTTTCATTGAGTTTTATTTACATCTCTAATTTCATATTAGAAAATAAATTAAAACGACTAAATTAATTTAAACAATTAATTACAATAAAAAATAGTATTAATTCATTTAAAATTGTTAGTGGAAACATGAGACTCACATGAGACTTACATGAGAATTTGGCATGAGATTCACCTGAGAATCACGTGAGATTCAAGTGGGTCTCATATGAATTTTTTCAGCCGGATTGTCTACATCCATGTGGATTAGTTGGAATCCACGTGGATTCCAACAAATCCACGTGGATTTTTCAAATCGGGTTGGTTTCTCAGAATCCACATGGATTTCAAATAATCCACATAGATTTTCATTATGATATCCGCGTGGATGATCCACGCGGATATCCATTTGAATCCATGTGGAATCCATGTCAATCCACGTGGATATCCACGTGGATATCTACATGGATTATCCACATGGAAATCTTTGTGGATATTTTCAACAATATAAATACAGTCACATACTCACACGTACATTAAAATTGCAGTTACGCAGTGATAGATTTACAGTCATAATGTTTGTCAATTATGCAAGCACGTACACAGTTGTCAAAATAAAACTTATTTTTGATGTTGATTTTCGGCTAACTCGCGCGATTATCGCGCCAGAAAATGGTCGATAAACTGGCACGATCTTCGCGCGATTAGTCACGCGATTAATCGCGCGATATTTTTCAATAGGGTGAGCAGGAAAGAGAATTCGTAGTCAGTGTCAGTGTCCGATTCTTTGTGTTCAAAATTTTAACCTATATATACATTTACAGTCATAGGTACTCAATCTAAGTATTACACCGTATTGAAAGTTTAATTATTGAGCACTCCAAGTTCTGATTATAAATTCAAGCCTTATAAGTAAACACACAGATATTTATATTAAATACTTTATAGCCACAATCATTACATTTTTTTCTAGAAGAATAAAGGCATTTTATGGTTATTTATACTTAGGCAAGAAAATTCGCATTATATGTATAGGTAAGACTAATTTTAGTTATTTTTTCATATTGTTTTTTCTTGAAAAAAATAAATAAACTGTCGCCATGTTTTAGTAAGAAATAAAATTTGAATGATGAGTCAAGTCGATTTATTAATCTAAATGTATTTTTCGATGATCTAAATGTTTGAGTTTATATAGAAATTTTAGTTTTTTTAAAAAAAGTCACTGGAAATTTTGGTTTGATGAAAGTACAATAATGGTAACTATATAATTAGAGAATAGAAAAATAAATAATATGATGCAATCAAATGACTTTACATATGTAAACGATAAATAAATATAAACAAAATATATGTATATAAATTTTGGTATTTAGGATATTATAATTTTAAGTAAGATGGTACATATAGTAAATGATGTTATGGAAGCTTAAATGATAAAATTACAAAAATTAAATTAAATTGATGCTTTCATAACTTAAGGTGGATTTCTGATAAAATAATAAACTTTTTATAAGTAAATATTATATAGCATTTCAATATTAAAGCAATTTTCATTACACATGATTACTATGAGTAATCCTAGAAAAAATTCTTGTAACATTAAGGGAGCAATTAGCCTGAGTTGTGTTGGAAAAGTAAGATTTTCGAGAATCTATTGAAAAACATTAGAAAATTAATTTTTATATAATAACTTTCCAAGCTACTTTTTTAATTTTAACCCCTATATAATTGCATTTCTCAATTTATATTTTAAAACATTTGAAATTATATAGTATTACTTTCACTTTAAATAAATCTGATAGGAAGTTGTGATTTTAATAAGAAATTTAGTATTTAATTTCTGTTTAATTCAACTAAATAAAAATTTATATTTCTTTTTGTCAATTGGTTTAGCATTATAATGGGATACAAATTTATCAATAAATTTCATTTTCACCTAATCTAACTATAAATGTTGTATCTAACTATAAATGCCCCATCTGTGTTTAAAATAATTATAGATCCTGCACTTCCTTACGTCAAACCTCAATGTCACTTTTTTATATGACCATAAGGTAGAAGAAGAAATCATTAAACATTATACAACAAAAAATTTCTATCAGCTGAATTTCTTCGTTTTTAAAATTCTATTCTTCTTCATGCAACCTCTAGCAAACTTTGAAAGTAAACAGTCGATGCCAGTAGTCTTGTGTTTGGAGCATGCTGACTTGAGCATATTTCTATCCGATGAGAAACTTCTGGGTCCACTTATTAGTGGTACATCTGTTTTCCAGTTGTTGAATATCGCTTAAATATGTTTATGTGTATTCGATACTTTTTCATCTGCATGTTATCAAATCAGTGGCGCTTTGACCAAATGCTTAATAAAAATATTTATAGCAGCAACTTTCATTGCAACACTCCTATGGATCTTCAAAGCTTCTATTAAGGCGGTCTTATACCTAGTAGCTGTTGAAGCCCAAATCACCTAAAAAGGTAAATTAAAATAAAATTACTATAAAACAAAGTATATTTATTATTAATATAACTCATTTTTAATACAAATGTTATTTTTAAGAAAAAACCTTCTGTGTCACTTTTCTTGGCAGCTGGTCGATGGATTTTCATGAGAGAAGTAGCAAATTACTTGTACTACATCAAACTTTAGCACGAAGCTCTGGAATTAAAAAGCTTCATATCTAACAAGGGGAGTACCAGGGATGCGGGTCCTGGATTTGACTAAAACTGTAGGAGGTACTTCTTTATGACAAATAAAAAGACACGTGTCTCGGGGTTTTTCTGAATGGACCTTTTGTTCCGAGACCCAAGCTATGTTATGTCTAAAATGACCAATTTTTGATAAAAATTTGGTCTCTTTCTTTGGTTATAGTTTTTTGAATATTTCTGTCATGTAAATGGGCCAGAAAGTTTATAAAAAAAGGCAAAAGAATCTTTAATTTAAGCTGTGTTTCATTAAAAAATGTCGATTTTTATAAAAGTTATAGGCTATTAAAAATAGAGTAAGAAGATAGCTTAAAATACCACCCGTTAAATGCTTCAAAAAAATGAGAAAATTTTAGTGATTTTCTTACTCTATTTTTAATAGCATATAACTTTTTTAAAAATCGACATTTTTTAATGAGACACAGCTTAAATTAAAGCTTTTTTTACCTTCTTTTATAAACTCTCTAGCCCATTTATATGACAGAAATATTCAGAAAGCTATAGCCAAAGAAAGAAACCACATTTTTATCAAAAATTGTTCATTTTAGACATAAAATAGCTTGGATCTCGGAACGAAAGGCCCATTCAGAAAAACCCCGTGACACGTGTCTCATTATTTGTGGTAAAGAAGTACCTCCTGCAGTTTTAGCCAAATCCAGGACCCACATCCCTGGTGCTCCCCTTGTAAGTATTTTTTCGATGGAAGAAACTACCTTTTTTCTTAATTTTATCAATTTTTATGAATTTTTATAGTTTTTCCATCGAGAAAATACTTAGACATCAAACTTTTTAATTTCAGAGCTTTGTACTAAAGTTGATGTATTACAAGTAATTTGTTACCTCTCCCATCGAAATCCATCGACCAGCTGCCAAGGAAAGTAACGCTAAAGTCCGAAATATTATATTTTGAGAAATAAGCTTCTAAAGAACAATAAATGAAATGAGTAAATTAAACTTAAAAAATTATCATCCATCCGATTTCCCATTTCTTCTCTTTCTTGAAACTCCGTTTCCTGTATCTGGAATCAATTCTCTCACATGAAAGGGTTTAAATATAAGGTTCGACATCTTGCATGTGTTCATCTATAATGTTATTCCAGCAGCATCAGGTCCAGTGAAATTTATTTCTAACAATCTGTCCTTCCGTCCCTGTCCGATGAAAATTAGGTGAAATTTTTAGGTGAAGACCATTTTAAAACGAGAAAAACTTTTTTATTTTTCCTTCGCATTATTCTTTTTTACACACAACATAATAACTCAATCGAAAAAATACAACTGATATATCCTGATGGAAATCCGTCTAATATTTGCATTTTAATTAGGTAAAAGATAAACAGTAATTGCACAATTAGATCCGAAAAAAATATTTCTAGCTATCATGTCTAAAAAATAGCTATTTCTGAATTTTTTAAGGGGGTGTCAAACTCAATTCTGCGATTTGACCGACCCATAGGTCGGTAAGGTAGGAAGTACATACTATTGATGAAATATGACACAAGCGCCATCTCTGGAAAATCGTAATAGATTTTAACATAGATGGCGCTACATATTTCAAAAATATTAAAGATACGCGTTTTTTTATTACAAACAATTGTACATATTTCGCGTATACGTATTTCTTTTTATAATTAATTATGCGTATTTTGCGTATACGCATTTTTATTGTTAATAATAGTGCGTATTTCACATATATACGCATATTTATTACAAATAATTCTGCGCATTTCGCTTATACGCATTTTATAATAAATAATTTGGTGTATTTCGCCTATACACATATTTTATTCTAAATAATTATGCGTATTTCGCTTATACGCACTTTTCAGTGTTATCAATTGTGAGCATTTCGCCTATACGCATTTTATAATAAATAATTTGGTGTATTTCGCCTATACACATGTTTTATTATAAATAATTATGCGTATTTCGCTTATACGCACTTCTCAGTGTTATTAATCGTGTGCATTTTGCCTACACGCATTTTATAATAAATAATTTTGTGTATTTCGACTATACACATGTTCTATTATAAATAAATGTGCGCATTTCGCCTATACAAATTTCTTATAATAATGAGATGCAGATTCGTCACTTTATTATATAGTCTCAGTTATTATTGACGTTTCAAAATTCAGGACGTCGCCTCGCATGATTGCAACTGTTTTCTTAAAAATGGTAGTGCGTTTCGTAGGTTTTTGTGTCCCGGTGAAGGGACAGATCGGATGCGAGGTCTAGGTGTTTAGATGGCCGATGATGGAGTCCGGGTTATGCGCTCCATAGGTTTTTGTACTCAGGTGTCGAGACAGCTCGATTACGAGGTCTAGCTGTTCCAGGTGGCCGGTGATAGAGTGTAAGTGATGCGCTCCGAAGATTTTTGTGTCCAGATGTCGGGACAGATCGTATGCGAGGTCTGAGCGTTCCAGGTGGACGATGATGGAGTTTACGTGATACGCTCCGTAGGTTTTTGTGTCCAGAGACCAAGACAAATCGAATGCGAGGTCTAGGTGTTACAGATGGCCGATGATGGAGTCCGGGTAGTGCGCTTCGTAGGTTTTTGAGTCTTGGTGTCGGGACAGCTCGAATACGAGGTCTAGCTGTTCCAGGCGGCTGATGATACGCTTCGTAGACTTCGGTCTCCAGGTGTTTTGACAGATCGGATGCGAGGTCTAGGTGTTCCAGGCGGCCGATGATGGAGTTCGGGTAGTACGCTCCATAGGTTTTTGTGTCCAGGTGAAGGGACAGGTCGGATGCGAGGTCTAGGTGTTGCAGATGGCCGATGATGTAATCCGGGTGATGCGCTCTGAAGATTTTTGTGTCCAGGTGTCGGGACAGATCGGATGCGAGGTTTAGGCGTTCCAGGTAGCCGATGATGGAGTTTACGTGACGCGCTCCGTAGGTTTTTGTGTCCAGAGGCCAGGACAAATCGAATGCGAGGTCTAGGTGTTCCAGATGGTCGATGAGTCCGGGTAGTGCGCTCCGTAGGTTTTTGTGTCCAGGTGAAGGGACAGGTCGGATGCGAGGTCTAGGTGTTTAGATGGCCGATGATGGAGTCCAATTTAATATTATGATTTTCAAAATATTACCTGTATCTGAAATTTTGTGGCACTGTACTGCACTTTTTGTACATATTCTGGATGTAGTTTACAAAATTTCTACCAAGAGATAGTTTAGATTTGGTTTTTATTTTTTTGGTTGAGGGTTTAATTGTTCATTGAAATTTAAACAAATTTCAATGTTTTTATTTTTTTATTCAATCTAACCATAAAAAAAATGTCAATATGAAATCAAGTTATCTTTTGGTAGATTTTAAGTATTTGCTGCTAAAAATATATTGGATATTTCAGGTGAAGTCAGCAGCTCAAAATTTTAAAATCGCTCAAAACTCGTTTTCTTTTAGTTTTTTATGAACAAAAAATGTTTCTCAAATTTTAAATCGATATTTGCAAAAATAAAAAAACTATGCAACATTGAAAATTCAATTTTTTTGCAATTTTTGGTTAAAATCCAAGTTTATTCATTTTTTAACTCAAAATCTTGAAACTTTTTGTATAGTATCTTGATTGGCAAAAGGTTTGCATTTTTTCTGTAGAATGTGCTAGTATTTATTTTATGACTCTTTTTGAAAGTCTCTGATTGGCTGCTTCTTAGTATACCTTCATCAAAGGATATTGAGGCTGCGGCCAAATATTCTTTATTCGACAAATTTTTTTTGTATTCTTCTTCGAAAACCCTTCAAAATGCTTTTTTTGATCAATACTGGCCGAGCAAAGGGAAAAAAGTGGATTTTTTGAAATATCAAGAAAAATCCATAATTTCAATTATTGATAACATGATTAATGAAACTGAACATTATTCATACATCTTATGGCATGGACCGTACCACTGAATTTTGTTAGAACATCAAGTAGAACATTATAAATATCTATTTTCAATAATATTAGGCTTACACAATAACCAATACCTAATTATGAATTAATAATAAATTAAGCTATAGAGGTTAATTACTATAAAGCTGTCAAAATGAAATCAGGCAACAGACTGATAATTTCATTCATAATTAGGTATCGCTTATTGTGTAAGCCTAATATTATTGAAAATAGATATTTCTAATGTTCTATTTGATGCTCTAACAAAATTCAGTGGTACGGTCCATGCCATAAGGTGTATGAATAATATTCAGTTTCATTAATCATGTTATCAAAAATTGAAATTATGGATTTTTCTTGATATTTAAAAAAATTGTAACTTTTTTCCCTATGCTCGGCCAGTATTGATAAAAAAGCATTTTGAAGGGTTTTCGAAGAAGAATACAAAAAAAATTTGTCGAATAAAGAATATTTGGCCGCAGCCTCAATATCCTTTGATGAAGGTATACTAAGAAGCAGCCAATCAGAGACTTTCAAAAAGGGTCATAAAATAAATACTGGCACATTCGACAGAAAAATTCAAACCTTTTGCCAATCAATGTACTATACAAAAGTTTCAAGATTTTCAGTTAAAAAATGAATAAACTTGATTTTAACAAAAAATTGCAAAAAATTGAATTTTCAATATTGCATAGCTTTTTTTATTTTTGCAAATATCGACCTAAAATTTGAGGAACATTTTTTGTTCATAAAAACTAAAAGAAAACGAGTTTTGAGGGATTTTAAAATTTTGATGCTGCTGACTTCACGTGAAATATCCCATATACGTGAAACAACAGGAGGGTGTAACAAAATTTGAGACCAAGGGTTGAACTTCAAATGAACCTGAGTATGGTATATAAGTTGATCCGCATTTTAAAATATACACCTTCCATCATATAAACGCATAACTGCAAATTGAACATTTTAACAAAATTTGTATTATTAGAAGTATTGTCATTAATAATTACTTTGCATTATACTTGTCATGCTACTGAATGATTGGCAAAAGTAGAGCTACTATAATTTCATTGAGCTAGGCTCATAAGTTTCTTTAGCTTCTTTTCAAATTTTATGAGTTTTGTTGAAAAAAACGGAAAAGAATTAATTTTATGTCAAGACATCTAGTTTCTTATAAATAGATAACTAAATAAACTCATGTAATTGTAATTCTTTTCTGTTATAATTAAATATGTTCGCCCATACACCTTTCCTTATAACTAATAATTGTGCGTATTTCGTCTATACGCATTTTTGCATTATAAACAACTGTGCGTATTTCGTTTATACATATTTTTGATATTATAAATAATTGTGCGTATTTCGCTTGTACGAATTTTTTATTATAAATAATTGTGCGTATTTCGCCTATACGCATTTTTGTATGATAAATAATTGTGCGCATTTCGCATATACGCATTATTTATTATGAATAATTGTGCGTATTTCGCCTATACGCATTTTAATATTTACTATTTTTTTATTACAAACACATGTCAATTTGAACGTAATTACGTTCGAATAAGTATTTATTTATAATCACGATTTTTACTTATAGTATAAAATTACGTGATTAGTAATACTTTAAGTTTTGACATGTCCAACACCTATTAGCCAAAAACTACGGAGCGCACCACCTAAATATCGTCACCGGCTTCCCCGAAGACCTGGACCACGTATTAGATACGCCCTGATATCCAAACGCAAAAGACTACAAAGCGCACCACCTAGACCTCGTCATCGGCTACCCTGAACACCTGCGTATTAGATGCGCCCTGATATTTTAATGCAAAAACCTAGACTCCATCATCGGCTACCACAAAGACCTAAACCACGCATTTGATACGTTCCAACATCTAGAGACAAAAAACTACGGAGCGCACGACCTAGACATCATCATCGGCTACCCCGAACACTTTGACTACGTATTAGATGCGTCCTGGGATCTAAACGCAAAAAACTTCGGAGCGCATCACCTCGACTCCATCATTGACCACCTCAAAGACCTAGACGACGCATTCGATGCTTTCAATTATCGATAAGTAACACTTCCTTATAATAGTTGTCATTTCCGTATTAGCAGGTAGCAACCGTTACCGCTATAGTATTTCTCCCTTACAATTGAAGGTGGAAGCAATGTATACTAAAATCGTGTAACGCTGTTACGTCGGTATATGCCGCTGATCCAACGATCGTATAATTGTGTAATTGTTGTAGTATGAAAAGCAACATACCGTAAAAGTATGGGTCCCTTACTAAGATTGCTAAAACCACCTTACTTATATAGTAAAGGAACTCCTATACTCCACGAGTAAGCCGTTTTAACTGTAGCAGTAAGAGTTTTCTTTCCGTGTGCACCCGCAGAAAACTGTTACTTTTTGGGGAGATATAATTCGTACCTAAAAATCAGGTGTGCCCTAAATACTGACATTAGTCTAGGCACCAGGGGGTTTCCGTGGCCGATGGATGTCCACGCCTCCACCAAAGCTTTTCTTACGTATTTTTGTCTGCTGATTCTGAATTTCGAAGGTGGACAGTCGCCAGAATGTTAGTTTTTTGTTATTAACAATTTAATTGTTTAAACTGCGGCCAAATCAATATGATTAATTATAACTGAATCCTAACTGTCTAAAACTGTAGTAAATTGATCTAGAATTATGCACGTTTGCGCTCGAATTCGCGACTTATTGCACTAAATTTGCAATAATTCGGGTTCTAATCAAAATTTTTCAATTCTGAAAAAACGAGCATATTCTAGATCAATTTACTACAGTTTTAGGCAGTTAGGATTCAGTTATAATTAATCATATTGATTTGGCAGCAATTTAAACAATTAAATTGTTAATAACAAAAAACTAACAGTCTGGCGACGTTCCACCTTCGAAATTCAGAATCAGCAGTCAAAAATACGTAAGAAAAGCTTTGGTGGAAGTGTGGACATCCATCGGCCACGGAAACCCCCCTGGCGCCTAGACTACATCTCGAGTCTGTCGCGGGAGCGCAGATATTCAAGTATACCTTCGTCGTCCCTTCTCCGTCGTGTCCGCCTAGGTGATGTCCTCGGGAAGTGGTAGTTGCGTTGGCAGCCCTCGAGGAGAGTAGAATGATATGAAGACCTGTTGTCTTCTGCAGGAGCTCTTCGCCTAGAGCAAAACAAAATATATTAATAATGTTTTAGGCAGTAGGGATGAGGAGAGCAGTATCAAACTGCCAGGAACAGAGGAGTAGACAGATGGAAAGTTGGAGGCTAGGTTCGGCTATACTACAGGATAAAGTCCAAATCCGAAGTGAAGTACTTACTCGAGTGTCACGGAAGCGCGAACTACATTCAACTACACCTTCGCCCTCCCTTCTCCGTTGTGTTCGCCTAGGTGATGTCCTCGGGAAGTGGTAGTTGCGTTGGCTGTCCTCGAGAAGAGTAGAATTATATGAAGACTTGCTGTCTTCTACAGGAGCTCTTCACCTAGGACAATACGAAATATATTAATAATGTATTAAGGAGTAGGGATGAGGATAGCAGTATCGAACTGCCAGGAACAGAGGAGTAGACCGATGGAAAGTTGGAGACTAGGTTCGGCTGTACTACAAGATAAAGTCCAAATCCGAAGTGAAATACTTACTCGAGTCTGGCATAGGAGATCAAACTATATTTATATACACCTTCGCTCTCACTTCTACGATATGTTTGTCTAGCTGATGTCTTCAGGACGTGGTAGTTGTGTTGGCTGCCCTGGAGGAGAGTAGAATTATATGAAGACGTGTTGTCTTCTGCAGGAGCTCTTCGCCTAGGGCAAAACAGAATATATTAATAAAGTGTTAAGCAGTATAGGAATGAGGATAGCAGTATCGACCTGCCAGAAACAGAGGGAGTAGATAGATGGAAAGTTAAGATATCTGTAGAAAATGGAAAGGGATTTTTGGACAGAAAAGTCGAAAAAGCGCAAGTGCATTTCCAACTAAGACCTCCTGACCATTGCTTAAAGCTTACCAGAATGTTAACACGCAATCCAATACATGTTATGGCATTGTATATTAAATTTTAGATCTTTTCAATCAGCCAGTGTACGGGAAATAACTTTTTTTCTTGAACATTTCTTAAAAAGAGCATACAAATTGCAATATCTCCACACTTGCTAATTATTTAGATCTGAAAGTTGATAAACAATACCTCAGCATGTGTTACATAGTGTGTGTAAAGTTTGAAATATTTGTAGAGAATGGAAAGGGATCTTTGAAATGAAAAGTCGAAAAAGCGCGTGTGCATTTCCAATGTAGACCTCCTCACCCTCGCTTAAAGTGTGTGAGAATGTTTACACACAATCCAGTACATACTGAGGCATTGTATATTAGGTTTCAGATCTATTCAATCAGCCAGTTTGGAGGAAAATACTTTTCTTTCTTAAAAATTTCCTGAAAAAGCACAAAAATTGCAATATCTCCAGACTTGCTAACTATGTAGATCTGAAACTTGATAAACCGTCCCTCAGCATGTATGCCATTATGTATGGAAAGTTTAAGATACTTGTAGGGAATGGAACGGGATCTTTGGAACGAATTGTCGAAAAGCCGCATGTGCATTTGCGACAAAAACCTCCTCACAGTTTCTCATAGTTTACCAGAATGTTCTCACACAATGCAATGCATGCTGAGGCATTGCATATTGAGTTTCAGATATACTCCATCAGCCAGTTTGGAGGAAATGACTTTTCTTTCTTAAAAATTTCCTGAAAAAGCACAAAAATTGCAATATCTCCAGATTTGCTATTTATGTAGATCTGAAACTTGATAAACTGTCCCTCAGCATATATTGCACGGTGTGTGTAAAGTTTAAGATATGTTGAGAGAATGGAAAGGGATTTTTGGACTGAAAAGTCGAAAAAGCGCAAGTGCATTTCCAACTAAGACCTCCTGACCATTGCTTAAAGCTTACCAGAATGTTAACACGCAATCCAATACATGTTAAGGCATTGTATATTAAATTTTAGATCTTTTCAATCAGCCAGTGTACGGGAAATAACTTTTTTCTTGAACATTTCTTAAAAAGAGCATACAAATTGCAATATCTCCACACTTGCTAATTATTTAGATCTGAAAGTTGATAAACAATACCTCAGCATGTGTTACATAGTGTGTGTAAAGTTTGAAATATTTGTAGAGAATGGAAAGGGATCTTTGAAATGAAAAGTCGAAAAAGCGCGTGTGCATTTCCAATGTAGACCTCCTCACCCTCGCTTAAAGTGTGTGAGAATGTTTACACAATCCAGTACATACTGAGGCATTGTATATTAGGTTTCAGATCTATTCAATCAGCCAGTTTGGAGGAAAATACTTTTCTTTCTTAAAAATTTCCTGAAAAAGCACAAAAATTGCAATATCTCCAGACTTGCTAACTATGTAGATCTGAAACTTGATAAACCGTCCCTCAGCATGTATGCCATTATGTATGGAAAGTTTAAGATACTTGTAGGGAATGGAACGGGATCTTTGGAACGAATTGTCGAAAAGCCGCATGTGCATTTGCGACAAAAACCTCCTCACAGTTTCTCATAGTTTACCAGAATGTTCTCACACAATGCAATGCATGCTGAGGCATTGCATATTGAGTTTCAGATATACTCCATCAGCCAGTTTGGAGGAAATGACTTTTCTTTCTTAAAAATTTCCTGAAAAAGCACAAAAATTGCAATATCTCCAGATTTGCTATTTATGTAGATCTGAAACTTGATAAACTGTCCCTCAGCATATATTGCACGGTGTGTGTAAAGTTTAAGATATGTTGAGAGAATGGAAAGGGATTTTTGGACTGAAAAGTCGAAAAAGCGCAAGTGCATTTCCAACTAAGACCTCCTGACCATTGCTTAAAGCTTACCAGAATGTTAACACGCAATCCAATACATGTTAAGGCATTGTATATTAAATTTTAGATCTTTTCAATCAGCCAGTGTACGGGAAATAACTTTTTTTCTTGAACATTTCTTAAAAAGAGCATACAAATTGCAATATCTCCACACTTGCTAATTATTTAGATCTGAAAGTTGATAAACAATACCTCAGCATGTGTTACATAGTGTGTGTAAAGTTTGAAATATTTGTAGAGAATGGAAAGGGATCTTTGAAATGAAAAGTCGAAAAAGCGCGTGTGCATTTCCAATGTAGACCTCCTCACCCTCGCTTAAAGTGTGTGAGAATGTTTACACACAATCCAGTACATACTGAGGCATTGTATATTAGGTTTCAGATCTATTCAATCAGCCAGTTTGGAGGAAATTACTTTTCTTTCTTAAAAATTTCCTGAAAAAGCACAAAAATTGCAATATCTCCAGACTTGCTAACTATGTAGATCTGAAACTTGATAAACCGTCCCTCAGCATGTATGCCATTATGTATGGAAAGTTTAAGATACTTGTAGGGAATGGAACGGGATCTTTGGAACGAATTGTCGAAAAGCCGCATGTGCATTTGCGACAAAAACCTCCTCACAGTTTCTCATAGTTTACCAGAATGTTCTCACACAATGCAATGCATGCTGAGGCACTGCATATTGAGTTTCAGATATACTCCATCAGCCAGTTTGGAGGAAATGACTTTTCTTTCTTAAAAATTTCCTGAAAAAGCACAAAAATTGCAATATCTCCAGATTTGCTATTTATGTAGATCTGAAACTTGATAAACTGTCCCTCAGCATATATTGCACGGTGTGTGTAAAGTTTAAGATATGTTGAGAGAATGGAAAGGGATCTTTGGACTGAAAAGTCGAAAAAGCGCAAGTGCATTTCCAACTAAGACCTCCTGACCATTGCTTAAAGCTTACCAGAATGTTAACACGCAATCCAATACATGTTAAGGCATTGTATATTAAATTTTAGATCTTTTCAATCAGCCAGTGTACGGGAAATAACTTTTTTTCTTGAACATTTCTTAAAAAGAGCATACAAATTGCAATATCTCCACACTTGCTAATTATTTAGATCTGAAAGTTGATAAACAATACCTCAGCATGTGTTACATAGTGTGTGTAAAGTTTGAAATATTTGTAGAGAATGGAAAGGGATCTTTGAAATGAAAAGTCGAAAAAGCGCGTGTGCATTTCCAATGTAGACCTCCTCACCCTCGCTTAAAGTGTGTGAGAATGTTTACACACAATCCAGTACATACTGAGGCATTGTATATTAGGTTTCAGATCTATTCAATCAGCCAGTTTGGAGGAAATTACTTTTCTTTCTTAAAAATTTCCTGAAAAAGCACAAAAATTGCAATATCTCCAGACTTGCTAACTATGTAGATCTGAAACTTGATAAACCGTCCCTCAGCATGTATGCCATTATGTATGGAAAGTTTAAGATACTTGTAGGGAATGGAACGGGATCTTTGGAACGAATTGTCGAAAAGCCGCATGTGCATTTGCGACAAAAATCTCCTCACTCTTTCTCATAGTTTACCAGAATGTTCTCACACAATGCAATGCATGCTGAGGCACTGTATATTAAATTTAGATCTTTTCAATCAGCCAGTGTAGGGGAAATAACTTTTTTACTTGAACATTTCTTAAAAAGAGCATACAAATTGCAATATCTCCTCACTTGCTAATTATTTAGATCTTAAACTTGATAAACAGTCCCTCAGCATGTATTACATAGTGTGTGTAAAGTTTGAAATATTTGTAGAGAATGGAAAGGGATCTTTGAAATGAAAAGTCGAAAAAGCGCGTGTGCATTTCCAAGGTAGACCTCCTCATCCTCGCTTAAAGTTTATGAGAATGTTTACATACAATCCAGTACATGGTGAGGCATTGTATATTAGATTTCAGATCTACTCAATCAGCCAGTTTGGAGGAAATGACTTTTCTTGAAAATATTTTGAAAAATACACAGAAAATGCAGTATTTCCACACTTGCTGATTATTTAGATCTGTAATCTTTGGAATGAAAAGTCGAAAAAGCGCATCAAATCTATAGTTGGCCGTTGTTATTTATACGCCAGATTGCTAGATAGGTATACCTATATATACGTAAAACCTAACCTTCAATTTTCTTTAGCCGAAGAATTGACGCTTGATTAAAGAAAAAAATAGGCAAGGATTGACGCTTGACTAAAGAAATAATAGTCCCTTCCATCTCAGACTTTCAAAACAGTGATTTTTACACGTTTCTAAGTGGGTTATAGGTTATTTGTACGACAGATCTGTCGTACAAATAACAACGCCGTAAAATAAATAAATTCTTGAATGACTTACTTTTCTGTCTTACGGCGGGGCCAAGTCCAAGCGGCACGGTCCGTTGGGTGTGCACGCACACGGTGCGGTACGGACGCTACGGTCTGCGAGGTGGGCGGCTGATGCGGCGCTCCAGGCTGCGCCGTCTGCGAGCGGTCCAGGCGGCAGGCACACCGATGACACGTCGATTAGCAATGGATAGAGGAGGGCACAGGTGGCGAATGTGGCGGCGGAGGTGGTGGCGGCAACACGGGACCGCCTCCCGGAGGGCCTAGGCCCAGGCATCGGCGATGGACTGATGGCTCAGCTGTGCTGTAGCCAGCAGCGCATGCGCGTACACACACACGGGCAAGGCCGCGCCGCTGGCCGCTGCCGTCGCTGCCGTCGCTGCCGTCGCCGACTCGCGAATCTCGCGATGCTACATATTACCCATATGGTACAATAATCTATTTTTTTTTTTTTAATATTATGCATAATCATGAGTGCATTGCCCTCCGTAATGACATTATGAATCATTCTGCAAAGTTTCACGTCGATATTTTAAGGCATCTGAGAATGGCATTTGAACGAAATTTTCGTTCAAATGCCATTCTTAGACGCTTTTGAATATTGACTTGGCATTTTGCAGAATGATTAATAATGTAATTACGGAGGGCAATGCACTCATTATTTTTCATATATCGTTATATTTTTTTTTTCTATTAAAAACAATATATTTTTTGCTCGGTCGGTAAAAATTGAGTTTGACACCCCCTTAAGGAGGTCAGGTAACTTTAAAATTTTCTAGATAAAATGAACTGAAAAAATAAATTTCAATAATTAGAAATATTTAGAAGTAAACAGGCCCATGAACTGCATATATTTTGATGGTTCAGTTCTTAAAATCTTGGTATTTTATACCACTATTGACTGAAGAGTTGTATGAATTCAATTTATTTGAGTAAATAATTTTTTATAGTCTAAATTGCTAAAAAATCGTAAATGTAATTCGCGCGTTTCCGCCCTCGGCTTTCCCTCGGACGGCAACCTACACGTGAATGTAATATCCTACTTCCCGACCTAGGTACATAATATACTATTAAAAAATGATTTTGAAAGACATATTCATGAGATGATGTAACATCAATTTAAACAATTGTTAAACTGATATTTTCAGATGGACTAATACATTAATAGTATATTACGCACCTAGGGAGCAAAAAACTTTGGTAATATTGTCGCCTTCGGCTCGGGTGGCAACTTACACAAGATATGGACTGCCCAATTTTTCCCGTGGAGCGTTTACTATTTTTCACCATACCCGGGCCGAAAATACCACATTCGCGTTTCTGAGCCGGGAGCGAAAGTGGCACTTTCGGCCAGGGTATGGTGAAAAAATATAAAAAAACTCACCCTCATGAAATTATAATTTATTATTAAAAATATTACGCAATTTACTATCAATTGATAAGAATTTTTCCATCGATCTTACAGTCTTACAAATTAAATTAAAATAATTAATATTTATGGCAGTCAGATTGCGCTTGTTTATAATCACCCCCGCAGAATCTGAAATAAAAACTTAATTCAAACCTGGAAAAAAACTTTGTTAGCAAAGGACGATCTGACTGCCCCCCACCACCAAATTACCCAACGTTTCGAGCCGGCTCCGGCTCATCTTCAACTCTCTTCGAGTAATCATATTTTAACACCAGAAGACCTTTACAACTGGGCTTTACGTAATTGCAAAGAAACTAAAGTTTTTTAAAGCAGTAAAGAGACCTATGAAAAAGCCGTTTTGAAACTAAAATCAAGGTTATGTAGAATTAAATCTATACCGGGAACTTTACAGTACCATGCCGTTATTCCAATGAATAAAACAACATTAATACTAAAAAAAACGTCAATGAGTTCAGAATATCAAATCTTCCCTAAAAAACCCGTAAAACAAAACAAAATAAAATTATCTACTTTAAAAAAAAAGAATTATTAATATAAATACTAGTTTATTGTTGCTATTATTAAGGAAATCAAAATTTTAAGTGGTTGTTAGAGAGCGAAATGCATCTAGTCCACGCGGTGTACAGCGCGCCGATAACCTCGCGCGAAGGAGACGCTGCGTCTGCTCTTTCGCGTTCTGTTTCTCTAAGAAAACATTCGAGCAAATTCTGAAAAAAATCCTTTCCGACGTAAAAAATGCTCAGCTTTCGATCTAGGGGGTCAAAAAAATATTAAAAATATACTTTTCGAGATATAGTATGTTTTATACTTGTTGGGGGGGAAAATGGAAAATTTCGGAAAAACCACCTACGCCATTGGAAAGCTGAGGAAAAAATACGTCGGAAACGCTTATCACATAATTTTTTGAAATGCATATTGATATCGTAAACACGACTTGAAAATAGCATGATTTGACGCTAGCGCGCCGCGCTGGGAGAGTTGAGGCGAAACGTCTCATATTTTCTTCTTTTATAAATGGGTTTTTTGATGTAAAATCAAAAACTGTTATATTCCTCTAACTTGTTAGCCTTACTGTTTGAGGTAAATATATATAATACACTATTCAAGAATGGAAGCAAAGTCGTTTACTAAACTCATCTTACAGTCTCCTTATATTTAATTTATAGTTCTGGTTCAGAAAGTTGTACTTGAATAAAATATTTCAAGTAAGTCATTTGTTAAATGGTAAAAGCTTTACCAGATATGAGAAAAAGTAAAATTAACAAATTTTACTTCTGGTACTTTTCAAATCAGAACTATAAACCATTTATACAATGAATATAAACTTTGTCTCAAGAAAAGCCTTCACCCGACTGGTCATGTTGCAAACATAAAACATCGAAAATCCTTTATGATGAATGAAATAGGTTTTGGAGCTTCTCGCTTAACTTATATTATGGAAGATAATGTCTTTAATAACAAATGTAAAATTTGTTAATTTTACTTTTTCTCATATCTGGTAAAGCTTTTACCATTTAACAAATGACTTAGTTGAAATAATTTATTCAAGTACAACTGTCTGAACCAGAACTATAAATTAAATGCAAGGGGACTGCAAGCTGAGTTTAGTAAAGGTCATTATTTCCATTCTTGAATAGTGTATTATATATATTTACCAAACAGTAATGCTAACAAGTTAGAGGATTATAACAGTTTTTGATTTTACATCAAATAACCCCTTTATAAAAGAAGAAAATATTTACAATTATTTTACAGTAATTTGTGACAAAGACATTATCTCTCATAATATAAGCTAAGCGAGAAGCTCTAAAATCTATTTCATTCATCGTAAAGGATTTTCAATTTTTTATGTTTGCAACGTGACCAGTCGGGTGATTCTTGAGACAAAGTTTATATTCTTTGTATAAATGATTTATTAGTCATGATTTGTAAAGTATCAAACACAAAAATTTTCTAATTTTAATTATTTTAAAAAACAAGTTATTTCACAATGCCATTTCACAATAAATTTTTATATTTTCTATCTTTTCATATCATAACTATAAACCATTTATACAAAGAATATAAACTTTGTCTCAAGAAAAGCCTTATCACCCGATTGGTCATATTGCAAACATAAAACATTGAAAATCCTTTACGATCAATGAAATAGGTTTTGGAGCTTCTCACTTAGCTTACATTATGAGAGATAATGTCAAATGTGACAAATTACTTGCAATTAATTCTAACTATATATTTTCTTCATTCTTGAAGGGGATATCTGATGTAAAATCCAAAGCTGTTAATATAACAGCTATAGATGTTAATTCTTAAAACCATATAATGTATCCGTAAGGTATTTTCAATATATTATGCTTAATGTTTATTTCTCTGTACTAATTTTTATTGTTTATTTCACACACACCCACATATAACAAACTCGTGTTCCAAGGTTCACTCACATAAAACCTTGGATCCATAGATCACCAACATAATAAACATATTTTTAAATGCACTTTTTAAATTCACTTATTTATCCACTTCTATTGTAAAATAAAAAATAATAATATATTGAACACATCACATCAACCTAACTTTTAACCACAATAATTAAAGTTGCTATGAAAATAAGATAGTCTAAACAGTTTACTAATATGTTTGCGCGTTGTTTTTTCAAATTACTGACACTATTAAAAAATACTAGGTACTCCATTCTTTAACGCATTGATATGTAATAAACTTTATCAATTTGTAGTATTTGTTTTTATTTATGTTAATATCTTCTTCAAGGAGTGAAATCTGAGTCTGAAAGTATAAAATACTTGAGCTTGATGCACTTCCAATAATCTGGGAAAATCTTACATCTCACTATTTCCGGGTTTTAGTATCACAATAACATAACTTTTAACCACAATAATTAAAGTTATCTATGTAAATAAGATCAGCTGCCAATGCTGCTTTTACTAGGTAGTAGTTCACTCTTTAGAATTTACATTCAAATCTATGTATTAACTGATGATCCTCTAGTTTTTACAAAACTTGAAGCTCAAAGTTGACTACAATTTCCATAAGAGCAGCTTATACATTTTTCACAAAATACTCATTCCCACTCACTTACTCTTGTATCTTGCCAAATTTGAAAAGTTCTTAATACTTATAGGTATGTTGTCGGATTAAGTCCCATCTGTAAAGTATTTACAAGCAAGCATTGTTACTTGATTTTTTCGTGGTTGAATATACTTATACGATTATAAAATCACACTTTTTGCCAATAAGATAATCTACAGATATTATTCCACTTACAGAAAAGTCCACAAATATTATTTCACTTGGAGGCATCATAGTCAAAAACGAGTCATATCACAAATGGTAATCCTTGAAACTGTGCTATTTAAAGCTTTCTTGACATTCTTTTATATTATCTTAATTATTTGAATCATATCCGAGTTTGTTCATACAAGTTTTCGCTTCTATTCTTCTGGAACTTGAGAAAATATGGTTACTAATTATTACATCGTTCTTCTGCATTCTACACAGATACAATAACACTGACATTCAATAATTATAAATTATTATAACCAGGTTCTGGTTTAGTATTACATTGTAATATTCTAAGATTCTTGCACTTCTAGATCCGACGGAGGGAGGGAGAGAGGGAGGGAGGGAGGGAGGGAGGGAGGGAGGAGAGAGAGAGAGAGAGAGAGAGAGAGAGAGAGAGAGAGAGAGAGAGAGAGAGAGAGAGAGAGAGAGAGAGAGAGAGAGAGAGAGAGAGAGAGAGAGAGAGAGAGAGAGAGAGAGAGAGAGAGAGAGAGAGAGAGAGAGAGAGAGAGAGAGAGAGAGAGAGAGAGAGAGAGAGAGAGAGAGAGAGAGAGAGAGAGAGAGAGAGAGAGAGAGAGAGAGAGAGAGAGAGAGAGAGAGAGAGAGAGAGAGAGAGAGAGAGAGAGAGAGAGAGAGAGAGAGAGAGAGAGAGAGAGAGAGAGAGAGAGAGAGAGAGAGAGAGAGAGAGAGAGAGGTGGCGGGTAGAGAGAGTAAAAACAACGTTTATATATTTATTTATTAATATTTATTGACGCGCGCGCGCACACACACACACACACACACACACACACACACACACACATACACGTGCGCATACATTTACGTGTGTACGCAGACGCTGCGATTGTCACACACACACACACACACACACGTGCGCATACATTTATGTGCGTACGCAGACGCTGCGATTGTCACACGCACACACACGCACACACATACACACACACACACACGAATATGCACACATACATTTACGCGTGTTCGCAGACGCCATGGCCGTTACAGACACACACACGCACATGCGCACACACACACACACACACACACACACACACACACACACTCACTCGCGTACATTTTCGTGTGTTCGTAGACACCGTATTTCACTTGTCATGGTGTGTACATTCATGTGCGTCCACTTCCCACACGCGCACATTGTTTTTACACTGGTGCTGCTGCTGCTGCTGGTGCTGGTGCGTCCTTTGATGGTGTATCCGCTGCTTGCCTTCACCGATACTTCAATCTATCCGATTCGACGCTAGGCGATCCCGGTGTGTCTATTCCTATAAGGCACTTACACGTGCTTTCGCGGCAGGCACCGCATCTAAAGTTTTTGCAGTGCCAGCACTGCTCCCATGACCGGTCCTCCGGGTCACTCTTGAGAATGCGGAACATAATTCCGTACACGTTGCACTTGACGCTGGCGATATTGGATGGTGGTGGTGGTGGTCTTGGAGTCCGTTGTTGCTGATCGAGGCGCTTTATTTTCGACTCTAAGCGTCGAATCATCTCCTTCGTCTGAACCGCGCCGGCGCGATAACGTTCCAGCTTTTTATGATATCTTGCGAGCCTTGCTCGCAGACTCGCTACTTCTTGGTCCACTGCTCGGTGAATACTGGTGCTGTCAGATTCTGTTAAACACTGAGTAGAGTCGCGACTTGGCCGCGTTGGTGGGGAGGCCTCTGTGGTGGGGTGCGACTGTGGAGTGCTAGCGCCTGCTAGCTGGGCTTTCCGAAGCGCTGATCCTTGCGCACAGGCCCACGCTTCTACCCCCGCTCTGCGCTCCTTAAGCCACACGCTCAAAAGTAAAGTAATGTCTTCGTGACATTTAGCCAAACGTTTGCTACGAATGCAAATATATTTGCATATCTTATTTAATAACCGTCGGTCAGCAGGTCCGTCAAAGTCGCGCTGTATGCGGTTTTCTATGTTGGCCGCGTCGCTCTCAGCCCTTGCTATCTGTTTGGTCTCTCGTTGTGCGTAATAGCAGAGTTAGATTCCATGGTGAAGACTGAACCGGCGTGCGTGCGTGGTCAACCTCATCCCCTCGGTCACGTGGAAGAAGCGGTGATGGCAGGGATGCACGAGTGGTGGACGTTTTGTGCGGTACAGTCGTCGAATTTTTATGAATCAACCGTTCCGGCCAATATTATTGCCGGGAATTCCACATCAACGGGTTAGGAAGAAAGTGGCCTGCGTCCGTGCTGGAAATATTTTCACCCAAGGGTAACCCGAGAGAAATTTTTTATATACCCGGCTAGCGGGTGTTTGTCAGGTCATTTTTCAGTGGCATTTATAACACTGCGCTCCTGCACTCTTCAATTTTTTATCATAGCTCCTTCCATTTTGGCATCACTGCATTTAACGTCAGCTACGACGCGGCACAGGGGTTTGACCCGTGCTGTCGAAAGTAATAAACTATGTTTTTTTAGAACAATATTTCATGACCATTAGCTGTGCGTTGTAAATTTTTATCTCGCATGCATGTGTTCTTTTTCCACAGATTCGTGACAAATGTTTTGGTTTCGAGAGCCATGAAACTCTATCCCTTTTCAGTGTCGATGCTCGAGATTTTTTATCAAACAGTCGTCACGGGCACCGTTATTGTTTTTCGTGCGCGCAGAGAGGCATTTTTATACTACGGGCATCTCGAGTCTTAGGAAAATGCGACTGGACGCTCCGAGGAAAAATAAGTTTGACGAACGTCACGTGACGAGATGCTGATTTTTTTTATCGCTCATGCTTTTGACTGCGCTTGTATAAGAGCTCTAAGCGACGCTGCAGCGGCATCAATCTGTTCGAAACTCCGAGATGGATACGTTCGTAAAAATTTCGCTGCGAAAAACCATACTGCGGCTCTTTGGTAGAGAGAGGTATAGTAGAGGTAGTGCGTGGTTGCAGCGCTTACGCGGGGTGACTCGCGACGAGTTGATCTGTCAATTACAGAGGATCCTTAGGACGACGGGGTATCGCGCAATCGCGCGCTTATATCGGGGCTCTAGACGTTCCGGCGAGGTTTTACGGATAATCGAAGAGTTTGTTTTTAATCATGGATTAAGTGGTCTGCCAGTTTTTAGTGACATAATCGAAGGAAGGTCGGAGCGGCTTGGTAAGTTTAAAATATTTCAAAATATTTATAAAATTTATAGTCATTGACATGCTATTTTTCAGCTCTGGAGAGTCTACTAAATGACGATGATTCGAGCGATGCTACATATTTTTCCCACGCGGAAGACAGCACGCCTACACACTCGCGGCGCGCCGCGGGGACGTTTAATCCAGTCGCACGCACTCTGAGTTTTGATACCAGTGATGATGATGATGATGATGATGATGATGATGAAGACGCTGAGCTTGCTGTTATTATAGCCGATGTGCATGCTGGCGCCGAGGAGAGTGAAGAGCCTCCACGAGAGGTAGAAAGCCCTGCACTAATTGTAGGGGATATCCCTAATCGCATGGAGGAGGAGGAGGAGTTGGAGGAGGAGGAGGCTATAAGAGAAGCGCGAGAAGTAGCGAACGAGATCGAGCTTCAAGAAGAAGCCATAGGCGAGTATCTTGCTGCGTACGATCGTCTACCTCTCATCGATGATGACTTTCGGCTTCTGGAAAGTCAACCACCTGGTGTAGAGGCTGACGACCATTCCACCACTGCTGAGAGTGCGCGCAGAGAAAGACGCCACATACTGGGTGTGCTGTGTGCCACCGCCAACCAATCGGCCCCAGGGTACAACACACGCGAGCGCCTCGACCGTGTGGTCAACGAATGTAAGTAAATATTTATTTTTATATTTTAAAATATGTGCCCTTTTTAAAAATATTTTTCCGTGCGTAGTTGTGCGAAGTCGCGATCGGTCTTTAATGCAGATTGTCGCATCGCTCCCCGAGCTTGCTCGTTTGCGGGAGGTATATGAGCGGGTATCAGACAATCGCCAAGCACGGCTCCAGCGATGGTTTCGCGACCAAGCCGAAGACGAATCCTCGCCTTTGTATACAGAAAGCAATCTGCGGGATTTGGTGAATAGAGTATTAGAAAGCTTTGCGGGTATCGCAGAACCTTAAAGTAAATCCCTCACCGTAAAACCATTAATCTATTTTAATATATTTTAATAAAAGGCATCATTTGTTTTGTTACAGCTGAGGTTCGCTCACCCATGCAGGTAGGCGGTGGTGGCAGTGAGGACGTTTATGATACCGAAGACTACGACAGCATATGGCCCCCGGCGTGCGCTTCACTGCTGTGATTGAGGGACAGCAGTACCTGCGACGCTTCGGAGTGCAGGGCCATAGAGTAAGATTTTCAATTATAGAGCCACGCGCAGATATAAATCCCGTATTATGGGTAGAGGCCGCGATTAGGGACATGCACGATTATATAACGACACGCGTTCCAGGACATACATTAATCGGGATTACAATTTGTAATGAGCGATTTTCACGTGGTACGGGCGGGCTGTCGTTCAGGCCTGTTGCGAACTTTAATTACGCTGATTTATGGAATTTAATAAGTTCAATAAGTCAGAGTAACGAAATTTTGGGTATCGGAGAGGGACACGAGTTACAGGTGTGCTATGTAGTAATGCCCGTAGGTGGGGTGGTTGCTTAAAGTTGAGCGATTTGCGAAAGCGCTCAATCGTTGTTATTAACAATGCCGATAATTTATGTTTACCTCGTGCGCTTGCGGTCGGAAGGGTATACATGGCTCTCAAGTCGCAGCCTTGCGATGAGGTGCGCACAGAATGGCATGAGATTCGCGACGGGCGTCGAAAATTGCAAAAAGAGCGCGCGGAAAGTCTCGTGGACGCCGCTGGGGTAAATATTCCGGGTGATGGCTGTGGTTTTGAAGAGCTCGTGAGCTTTCAAAATTTTTTTCTCGCCAGTGGCGTAGCACTCGTTGTTTTCGAGAAACAAAATTTTGGAAGCGGCGAACCCCCGCTCCTTGATGGACGAAACACTCTCCGGGAATTAAATGCCCCACCAGCCGGTATTATTTATTTGATGTTTGAAGAGCGTGCACGACATTTTAATTTAATTACTAATTTATTCGGAGTGGTGGAATCGCGTTTTCTCTGTTCTTATTGTAAAAAGGCATTCCGCTGCGTAAATCAGCACAAATGTACGCGAACATGCGCGTGCTGTTACGTTTCACCGCCATGCAGAAGCGATCAAGTTGAAATAATATGGTGCGTGGATTGTGGGCGACAATTTTTCGGTCACGAGTGTTTCGCGAATCACAAGCGTGCAGGCTCTTACAAAAAAAATAATAAAAAAGTGTGCGACGTTGTGCGGTTGTGTGAGAATTGCATGCACATTGTAAACGTGTATCAGCGGAAACACGAGTGTGGTATTAGTTTTTGCAGGCACTGTCAAAAGCAGCATGCCTTTAACGACTTGTGCTTCATGCAGCCAATCAGCGTTGTCGTCCCGGGTAAAAAAAAATATCTTTATATTTTTTATGATTTCGAGACAACACAAGACACTCCGTATGGCGAAAATGCGCGCGTTCACGTACCTAATTTGTCCGTTGCGCATCAAGTATGCTCGGATTGCATCGGCGTGGAAGACATACAAATAGAATGCCCCACTTGCGGGGTGCGCGAATTCATTTTCACTCGCGATCCCATTAAACAACTCTTGGAGCTATGTGTGCGAGAAAAGACAGATTTTGCCGAAATTATGTGTATAGCGCACAATGCTCGGGCATTCGACTCTCAATTTATATTGAAAGAGTTGGCGGAAAGTTCCAAGTGTGGCACGCCGCGTGTAATATTAAATGGCCACAATATTACGCAGCTAAAGTACGGGAGCACAAAGTTTATTGATAGTATCAATTACTTTCAATTGAAACTGAGTGCTTTGCCTGCGACATTTGGACTGCCCGAGAGCGCTAAGAAAGGTTATTTCCCCCACCTTTTCAATACCAGTGAGAATGAGCACTACAGGAGCCCTCTACCCGCACCCGAGTTTTATTGCCCAGGTACTATGTCTGTGGCTGAACGTGTCGCTTTTCTCGTGTGGTATGAGAATACAGCCCCAAACTACGTATTCGACTTTCAAAAAGAGATTGTCGAATACTGTAAAATGGACGTGGAAATATTGAGACGCGCGTGCATACGGTTTCGCGAAATTTTCATAGAAGTCGCTCAAACAGACCCGTTCGTCTCCGCGTGTACAATTGCGTCCACATGTATGTATGTTTTTAAAAAAAAATTTTTGCAGCCAAAAACTATTGGCCTGATTCCGCCAAACGGATATAGGCGCGGGGATAAGCACTCGCAGCAATCTATAGAGTGGCTGCTATACTGCGAGCGCGAGTTCGGGAGTGAAATTATACACGCGGGGCGATCGCGCGAGTTTCGTTTACGCGAGGGGTTTCTCGTAGACGGGTATCTACCGCCAATCGGGGGAGGAGAGCCTGCCTCAACAGCCAAAGGAATTGTTTTTGAATATCAAGGCTGTTACGTGCATGGCTGTCCGCGCTGTTTCAGCGATAATCGTACTGTGAGAAAAAATAAATATGGCCAAACATACGCACAGGCGTACGAGGGCATGGTGGCAAAAGTCGCAGCAATGAGGCGGTTCGGATACGACGTGCGTGAGATGTGGGAATGCGATTTCGCGCGCGTGAAAAGTCAGCAGCTGGAAATTACGCAATATTTAGCGACTCATCCGGTCATGAGCAAAATATCCTTAAACCCGCGTGACGCTTTTTTCGGTGGTCGCATGGAAAATATCGTCACTTCTCGCAGTACCGCGCCGGCCGAAGAGATCAAATATACCGATATTTGCTCTCTTTACCCATATATCTGCAAGAGGGGACGTTATCCCATTGGGCACCCGCGCATTTACATCGGCGGAGAATGCACGGAGTTGACTGGCAGACGAAACAATGATCTCTCGCGCGTGGAAGGGCTGATAAAGTGCAAGGTTTTACCACCTCGTAGTTTGATGCTGCCTGTGCTACCCATAAAAATGCACTCTCGGCTGATTTTCGGACTCTGTCGCTCGTGCTGTGAGGAATTGCGAGAGGGCAACTGTATTCACGACCAAGCCGCTGAGCGTAAATTTACAGGCACATGGGTTGTCTGCGAGTTACAGAAGGCGATCGAACTTGGCTACTGCGTCACAGAAATATTTGTTATTTGGCAGTATGAGACCACGCAGTTCGATCCTGTCACGGGTGCGGGTGGGCTGTTTGCCCCGTATGTCAATACCTTTCTCCGATTGAAGCAGCAGGCAAGCGGTTGGCCTGCTTGGTGTACAGACGAAGAGAGTAGAAAACGGTATGTCGACGAGTACGAGCGTGACGAGGGGATAAGGTTAGACTCGGAAAAAATAGAAAAAAATCCGGGGCTGTGTTCTGTCGCGAAATTGTGTTTGAATTCGCTGTGGGGAAAATTCGGCCAACGCTCAAATATGAAACAAACGACTATTATAAAAACGCGTAAGGGACTATTAAAACTTCTTACAGCGGCGGAAAAAGAAGTATTCGATGTTCTTATGGTCAACGAGAACCTTTTATACACGAATTGGCGCTTTCGCGAAGATGCCGTCGATGTTTTGGGTAATACAATTGTGGCAATAGCTGCGTATACAACCGCGCAGGCGCGTCTCGAGTTGTATTCTTATATTGAAAAACTCACCGCAGCGCGTGTTCTATACATGGACACAGACTCGTGTATTTTCACATGTAAGAAAAACGACCCTACTGAGTATACTCCGTCTCTGGGTGCTTTACTCGGCAACATGACAGACGAGCTAAAGGCCTACGGCGAGGGTATCTATATTACAAAGTTTCTCTCAGCGGGTCCAAAATTTTATGGCTTCCAAGCTGTCGTATCCCCTACCGGGGAAACTGTCGAGTGCTGTAAGATTAAGGGTATTAGTCTCAATAGCGCCAATTCGTGTATAATAAATTTTGAGAGCATCGCGCGTTTGATCGCAGCGTATTTTGAAAACGAATGAGAACCCATCGTTTTGAAATATAAACCGATCGGGCGCATTCGCACGCACGAAGTCATCACTCGCGACGAAAAAAAGTCGTGTTCCGTAGTACTTAAGAAGCGTAGATACTTTCGCGATGCAGTATCACTACCTTTTGGTTATAAGAGCGACGCATAGTATGTATATTTTATAAAAAACTTGTAACTGCGTGTATTTATGTAAAATAAAAATTGTCCTTTTTAATAAAAATTATTTACCTGTCAAAATTATTTCTACCTATATCCATCACTTTCCTCGCATTAGTATGCTGAAAAAAAAAGCATGCTGTGATAATAGGCCGTTATATTTTCTTAACAAAGTAATATACAGAATGTTTTATAGCGTTTTCATGTTAAATATACTAAGAAGGTATTGTAGTTACAAAGTCGCGTCATGTTTCATAGTTAACTATATCGCCGGCTTGTGCATGCTAGTCGTCGCGGTAGTCCTGCTCATTCTTGCGGCGGGGGACAGCCTAGTCAACGCGCGCGCGCGCGTGAATCAGCTAGTCACCGCGGATCAGCCCATCGCCCCGCACGATCAGCTTGTCGCCACGTCAGCTCATCACCGCGGTAAAGATGCTAGTTCCCGCGCGCGCGCCGCCGCCGCCGCCGCCGCCGCCGCTCCGTCCGCACGTCATGCACACGATAATGTTTCGCGCGAATGGGAAAAAAGGTATAAAATGATTGGGAAAGCGTGGGACAGTCTCATTCGGTGGCTAGAGGTCGTAAAAAAAATAGATACACGCTTGAAACATCAGTTTATCTGCTGTGTGTGTGGACCCACAGGCTGTGGAAAAACACGCTTTATTCAGCGCTTTCTCGCCCATTTACCGGTCATGTGTACCGCATGCTTCGACGGTTTACTGTTTTATTACGCTGAATGGCAAGGGGCTTACAGAACAGCTTTTAAGTCCAATGGACCTATCATTGAGTTTCGAGAGGGACTCCCGCAGGTAAGCGACTATTCCTCGGACAACGAGAAGAAAAAATTACTCATTCTCGATGATCTTATGCGAGAATCCTCGAGCGACGTTATTTTAGACTTGTTTACGAAAGGTAGTCATCACAAAAATATCAGCGTGATATTCATAACGCAAAATGTTTTCCACAAGGGAAAGGCGCAGCGTGACATAAGTTTAAATACAAAGTACCTAGTGCTGTTCAAAAATCCGCGCGACAAGGCACAAATACAGTATCTCGCGCGCCAAATCCATCCCGAAGACTCGGGTTTTCTCCGCGAAGCCTACATAGACGCTACGCGAGCGCCATACTCTTATCTCTTTATAGATCTCTCGCAAGACTGTCTCGATGAGTTTAGATTTCGCGCAAACATATTTCCCGGTGACAGTGCGCATTACGCATACGTGCCCAAATACTTTAAATCACGCTGATTTGCCCGCCGAACGTCAGTCGGGAAATAACTATGACCCCGTACGGACGAACTACCTCTTGTCGCAGCACGTTACCGCGCGGTAAACATTTTTCCAAGAAAAATCTCGCGCTACTCGGCGTGCTCTGCTACGGCGATAAGAAACATCGCACAACCATAGCCCGAGCGGCTGACAAACCCCTTGTCAAGTGCATATGCGAGTGCGTGTTGAACGTTTTACACGGGGTCGTAAAATTATCGGATAGCGAGAAGAGACGATTGAGCAAGCATAAACACACGTTGCGCAAGTTATCGCACCCGAGTGGTAACACCGATTGGCGCACAAAGAAACGAGCAATTATTCAGAACGGGGGATCATTCCTGCCTATCTTATTAGCTCCAATCGTGAGTACTCTCATTTCGAAAATATTTGGCTCGCGTGATACGCAATAAGATGGAACACGCGCGTAAAATGATTCTCGTGCCAGAAGGTTCGATGGCCGCGAGCCCGACCGCGGATGTCGAGGAAAAAACTTTACAAACGCATGGCGATAATTTTTCTCGCTTGGACACCGAAATGTACGACGTTTTACGCTCGAAGGCAGCGCGCGATGATTACGAAAAATGTCTGAATTATTTGCAGATTTTACGTCGCTATCTTTTTTTCCGCGACAACGAGTGTATCGCCGAGCGGCGCGAGATGAATCACGAGGTAGACGAAATCGAAGAGAGTCTCGCGCCGCTCAGCGAGGAGACCATTCTCCGAGGTATACCCAAAGTACTCGCGCCAAAAGCGCGACTCTTGCTTCGGCACTGGAGGACAACGGTTCCCGAGCGTCTAAAGTGGGACAATGCAGGCACTGTGAGCATCGATAGCCGACATGTGGCGCGCTCGAGCATAATCGAGTTACTTCTCGACACACTGCAAAAGAGCCCGCGTGTGGAGGAGGAACAACCGCCTGTCGGGCGCTTTGAGTTTGCAAAATTTCTCAAAACTAGCGAGACGCCTGTTAATCTCATCGAAAATCCCAAAGTTTTGAAAATTGGGCGGATTTTGACTGCAACAGCGAATACGGCCAAACGACGTTTGCCGCGGCAACAGACTATAGAGGCCGGAGAAAATAATGCACCCTCGCCCATGCTAACTCGCAGTAAAAAGCAGACCAAGAAAAAATGGATGCACTTTGATATCGTCGCTTCCCAGTTAAAAGGCGTTATTTAAAAATCGGCCTGGAAAAGGCGTTATTTGGAAATCGACCTGAAGAAGGCGTTATCTTGTAATCAACCTAAAAAAGGCGTTATCTAGAAATCGTCCTGAAAAAGACGTTATCTAGAAATCGGCCTGAAAAAGGCGTTATCTCGGAATGAACCTGAAAAAGGCGTTATCTCGCGCGTAAATTTTTTTTACTCTAATTTAAGTTGGCAACACTGTCAACATTTTCTTTATTTAATTTCAGAAATATGTTATATGATAATAGTGTACAATATTTTAAGTTAACTATACAAATGCGGGGCGATAGTAAAATTAATATTTGTTTTTTTTTTATTAACGATTTTTTTATACAATACTATATTGATTTTATAATAAATATATAATAAATATTTGTAATAACCAATATTATATAATTTTTTTTTTAAACACACCTCCCAAACAGATTTTTTCTACTACTTCTTTATACCATAAAGGAACGGAAAGTACTCGTGTACAATCCAAAACGACATCCCTTTTCTCGACATTGGGAATAAGAAAAGGTTTTTTCTTAATTCCAGAAACAAATGCTAAAAAATTGCCCTTTTTCAAATGCTAACCATTTCCCTTAAAAGTTACGTGAGTTTGAAGGTATGTTTAAGATACACCAAAAATGTTAAAAAGTGGTAAAAGCAATATCTCCAAACTCATGTAACTTTTAAGCACATGTAAATTACCGTACGAGCCGAAGGCGAGGCTGGCAAACATGTGCTTTGGATGGCCCCCTTTATCCCTGTGTTGCGTATATTATTTTTCACCATACCCGGGCCAATCGAGCGCCAATCTTCGCGCATGTATAATTTCCTTCTTTATGCACGCGTAGCGTACACACTATTTTTCCTCACAAGTTACGGAATTACATTACGCAACGAGTGCGCAAAATAGGTCATTCCCGCACGAGTCGAGTTTGTCGCGCGAGCACAGCACGGGCGATATATAAAAGAGACGAGTGCGGGTGATCTATTGCGCACGTGTGACGTATACTATTTCTCCTAACGAACTGTGCAGAGTTCGATTTTGCACACTTATAGTTCTGAAAAAATTATTTTCGATACAAGTGCGAAAAAGTGATTTTATCCTCGTGTGGACGTTTGCGCCCTAGCGAAGCGGGGGGGAAAAGGCCATACAAGGACAAAATTACTTTCTCACTCATGTATTGAACACTATTTTTTGACACAACAAGTGAGAAGCTTGATTTAGGGCATGCTTTTTTATTAGAGCGTGTACGAAATGGAGCGTTACGCACGGATTGTTAAAAAGTTCGTTTCCGAACGGCAACGCGTTCGGAATAGTATATTACACAACAAGGGAGGTAAAGAGTTGGCCAGTCCAGAGCAGGTTTAAATTGCCAGGCGAGCCGAAGGCGAGGGTGGCAAACACGTGCTCTGGGGTGGCCCTCTTTACCCCCATGTTGTGTATACGATTTTTCATCATACCCGAGCCGAAAATACCACATTCGCGTTTCGGAGCCGGGAGCGAAAGTGGTACTTTCAGCCAGGGTATGGTGAAAAAACGAACTTTCTGCACGCCGTGGGGTATATATTTCTTTACACTTTGTTTATTGGAATAATTATATTAATAAAATTGGGAATAAGAAAACGTTTTTTTCTTAATTCCAGAAGCAAATGCTAAAAATTACCCTTTTTCAAATGCTAGCCAATTCGGCAGGAAAAATAATAAAAAAAATAAAAAAAAGAGATTTAAACTCGAATTAAACTAGAAAGCGAGATCTTTAATTTGCTTTTTATTATTCCTTTAAAAGTTATGTGAGTTTGAAGATTTGTTTAAGATACACCAAAAATGTTAAAAAGCGGTAAAAGCGATATCTCCAAACTCATATAACTTTACAAGAAATTAACATTTTTTATTTTTACAAAAAAGTAAATGAAAGCTCTCGCTATCTAGTTTAATTATCTTTTTTGCCTTAAAAACAAGAGCTACTTTTTTGTAGATTTACTCATATATATATATATATACATGGGTGTGTGTGTGTGTGCGTGCGTGCGTCCGTGCGTGCGTGCGTGCGTGCGTGTGTGTATGTGTGTGTGTGTGTGTGTGTGTGTGTGTGTGTGTGTGTGTGTGTGTGTGTGTGTGTGTGTGTGTGTGTTATAAAATCAATATAGTATTGTATAAAAAAATCGTTAATAAAAAAAAACAAATATTAATTTTACTATCGCCCCGCATTTGTATAGTTAACTTAAAAAATTGTACACTATTATCATATAACATATTTCTGAAATTAAATAAAGAAAATGTTGACAGTATTGCCAATTTAAATTAGAGTAAAAACAATTTACGCGCGAGATAACGCCTTCTTCAGGTTCATTCCGAGATAACGCCTTTTTCAGGCTGATTTCTAGATAACGTCTTTTTCAGGACGATTTCTAGATAACGCCTTTTTCAGATTGATTACAAGATAACGCCTTCTTCAGGTCGATTGACAAATAACGCCTTTTTCAGGCCGATTTTTAAATAACGCCTTTTAACCGGGAAGCGACGATATATAAGCGATAAGATGCCATACGGAAAACAATACTACGATCTCCAGCATGAGGCGGGTTACGCGGGTGCACGAAACCTTCTTCGCGTAAATGCCAAGAAGGAGAAGAAAAAAATTTACGCGTGGCTGAGCAATCAAGATGCCTACACGATTCATCACCCGATAAAAAGAAGATTCCCGAGCCTGTCGTACAATGTAACGAATGTCGATGACGTGTGGGAGTGCGATCTACTTCAGCTGACATCGGTAAAGGATTACAACGACGGGTACTGCTATATTCTCGTGGTCATCGATGTACTCGGTAAGTTTGCCTGGGTTGAACTACTGAAGGATAAAACTGCGCGCAACGTTGCCGACGCTTTTGAGCGAATTACCGACAGAGCGAAGCCGCGTTTGCCCATGTGCGTGCAGTCCGATCGTGGCAAAGAATTTCTTGGCGCCGCTTTTCAAAATCTTCTCAAGCGCATGGAGATCGGCTTTTGTGTCGCTAGAAATCCAGATGTCAAGGCAGCGGTGGTCGAGCGGCTCAACAAAACGCTGCGCGAGCGCATATGGAGATATTTCTCACATCGAAACACCAAGCGATACATCGATGTTCTGTAAAAAATTGTGTACGCGTACAATCATTCTCGGTACAGCGGTACGCGAATGCGTCCAGCAGAGGTCAACCTTTACAACGCTGCGCGAGCGCGCGAAAATCTGGCCAAGCGCGCGCGCTCCAATTATCGCTGCCCCACCGTGCCCTACCGTAAATTTGCTGTGAGTGACCTCGTCCGTGTCAGTAGAACAAAGAACACCTTCGAGCGCGGATACGAAAAAAATTTCAGTGAGGAGATTTTCAAGATTATACGCGTATCTCCGCGGCAAGGGCTGTACACATATGTATTGGCGGACTTAAACGGAGAAATAATTGACGGATTCTTTTACAACGAAGAGCTCGTTTTGGTCGGGCACGATCGACTGACTGACGATAAGAGCTTCAAAATCGAGCGTATTGTGCGCACGAAAGGTCGTGGCGCCAACAAACAAGTGCTCGTCAAGTGGCTAGGCTATCCCGATAAATTTAATTCTTGGATGAAAGCGAGTCAACTCGAGAGCATTTCGTAGAAAACCACGAGCAGACATGGACGCGAACGAAGATTTTTACATGGTACTGCCTAGCAACAGCAGTATGACTTACTTTCCCGATAACACAACCAGCTGTTACACCACCCACTTGCCACGCGAGATCAAATTATACGGAGAGTGGCACGTCGGACTGGTGGAAATTCACTTACCATGTAGCACCGTGCATTTTCAAGACAATGTTGCCTTTTACACTTTTAGTTTGTTCGCCATGAACGACGACGATCAGAGTGAGAAAACATTCTGCCATTTTCCAGTCGGCATTTACGACTCTCTTCAACAGCTGGCAGACGCCATAAATAACTCGAATGACACTTATAAGCATCACATGCTTGAACCCGTAAAGGAGAGCAATGGCTAGAGCCACATGCGACTCATTTCAACGAAAAAATTCTACGCATTTTTGGGTTCAATGACGAGCCCGGGAAAAAAATTCTGTTTACGACCTTTAACCATGGCGCGCTGCGGGAAATTGTAGCCGAGAGACCAGCCTCGCTCTCTCGTGCCATTCCCGACCAACTGTACGTTTATACAGATATTTGTGAACCCTACACAGTGGGGGACACACAGGCCTCGCTCTTGCGCATCGTTTCCTTGGATAACTCAAAATTCAGATACGGCTGCAGTGCTGTGCAGCGTTTCACGCTCGCCCACTACATACCGCTTCTCTATCACAATTTTCACAATATTATCATCGATATAAGAGGCCAGCTCGGACAGCGCATTCCATTCGAGTACGGTACGCTGACCGTGACACTCCATTTCAGACGAAGTCACTGAGATGTCTCATTATACTAGATACTACGATGAGCAGAGAGGTGGCGGGAGTGAGGTAGGAAGCGTTTTCGCTGGCTCGGCCTTTCAGAGAGGGCGCGGTGTTGGCTCTTGGTTGGAGGGCCTCTTTCGCCGCATTCTGCCATACGTCAGGAGTGGCGCTAAGGCCGTCGGGAAAGAGACCTTGCGCGCAGGTATGAAAATCGTAGACGATATCACAAACAATGGTGTCAATTTCAAGGAGGCCATAAAATCGAGAGCCGGAGAATCGGGACGCCATCTCAAAAGAAAAGCGGCAGAGAAAATTAGCGAAATCATGAAGGGGTCAGGGTATAAAACTACCAGGCGCGTCAAACGGCAACGGCAGTCGACAAAGGCACGTGCAAGCGCCGGTACATCGTGGACCAAGCATAAGAAAAAATTGACAGCCGCACCGCGCAAGACTCGTAAAGCGAGCAGGAGAACGCGGAAAACCCCCGCTTTTCGGGACATTAACGATATTTTCGGTCCAAAATAAATCTTGAAAATGTCTTTCTTGCACTCTCACTCGTCAGAGTGTATGTCGAGCAAACTCGATCTTTTCTCCCTCCCATCTACTCAAACCTCCATCGAGGGCAGCAGTTTTTTGAACTATAAGCCCATCTCTTCGATCAGCGACGAGGGCGATGCACCCATCGAATTCGTCGTACCTAGTGCCAGCGAGCATTACATCGATCTCGCACACACCATGCTCTTTGTCAAGGCACAAATACTTCCCAATGACGATGTCGACACAAATCTAAAAGTTGGCCCTGTAAACAATCTTCTTCATTCAATGTTCAATCAAATCGATATTTTTCTCAATCAAAAGCTCGACTCACCGCCCAACAACTACGTACGCGTAAATAGCTTACATAGAGTCACTGCTGAGCTATTCCTCCGCTGCCAAAGAATCTCATCTCACCGCGAGCCTCTGGTACGATGATACACCCGGCTGTATGGAGGGCGTGGCGGAAAATCAAGCAATCGGTTCCAACAAAGGCCTCGTTCAGAGGCAATATTTTACGAAAGAGGGTCCTGCATTCGATCTGATTGGACATCTGCACTGCGACTTGTTTAATCAGGATAAAATGCTCATCAATGGCATCGAAATGAGAGTGCGTCTGGTGCGTAATAAGGATGCATTTTGCTTGATGGATTTCACAAACGACGGCCGATTCGGAATAAAAATAAGAGAAGCTACCCTCATTGTTCGTCGTGTCAAGATAAATCCTGATATTTTGATCGCACACGCCAATACACTGGCCAAAGCAACAGCTAAATACCCCATTACGCGTGTCGAGGTGAAAACATTTACGCTTCATACTGGTATACTAGGCGATAGCATTGATAATGCGATTCTTGGTCAATTGCCGAAACGTATAATCATCGGTTTCGTCGATAACAAAGCGTTCAATGGAAATCGAGCGCTAAACCAATTCAACTTTCAACACTTTGACATAAATTATCTCTCGCTATATATCGATGGGGTTCAAATACCAAGCAAACCGTTACAACCGCACTTTACAGGCAACGGCGCAACGTTTATCGAGGCATTCCAAACACTCTACTCAGGCACAGGGATACATTTTCTCAATGAGGGCCTAGGCATAAACCATTACAACTATTCAATGGGGTATTTTCTTACGGCATTCTATCTCACACCCGATTTATCAGCGCATTGCCACTCTCATTGGAATCTCGTACGCTCGGGCAGTGTGCGTATCGAAGTGGGCTTCGCGACGGCGCCGACTGTTACAATAAACTGTATTGTCTACGCAGATTACGATAACGTTCTCGAAATCGACTCCACTCGACAAATTTTAACGGATTCCAGCGCCTAAGCGCAAGAGTAGAAAACGACGGGCCTGCAGAGGCGCCACGTGTCACATTGCCACAGTCATAAAAAGTGGAGGGGGAAGCGTGGCGCTCACATGCGGTGCTCTCTCGCGTCACTTCGCTTTTTCTCTTACACGCGAACACGCGCCTCTACACAAAATGGACTACGTAATCGATATTCAAGGTTTTCGTGATTCGGAAAAAAAGTTTCTGCCCAAGGAAGTAGCTATCACGTGCCTGCAAAAGAAAATTAGTGATCATTGGATAGTGCAAGCGCCGCATAGTTTTGTCGACTTGCCGGACGATGTCAAAGAGACAAACACCTATCTAGCCGTCGAAATTCACGGTGTTCATTGGTTTGACGCCGAAGTAACGCTTCGTCAACTACATCGGCATCATTACAACATTGCCAGAGTATCGCGAACAATTTTTGTGCGCGGCGAGGAGAAGGCCCGATACATCGAAGCGCTTTTCGGACGCAGCGTCATCAACTTGGAAAAATTTAATTCACCTTCGTTTAAAAAGCTCAACAAAATGTTCCCAGACAATACACTGTGCGCCACGCATTCAACAAAAATCTTTTTGGCCAAAAAAGAGTTTTGTGCTCTTTACAAAGTTCATCAGCTAAAAAAGTGGCTGTGCTCGATACTTCCTGCGAAATGGAAAGCGCTTCCTAAAGAAAAAGTGGAAAGTGAAATGTTCCTTGCAGCAGTTTACGAGCAAAGAGATACAAATAGTGACAGCAGTGATAATAATGACATATACTACTCAGCCATCGAGGGCGACACATCCTCTCACTGAAAAAGAAAAATGAACACGAATGAAATAACGCGAGCCATCTGCGGCCTCTCTGCTAATTCGCTCGGAGTTTATGCAGCCAATCACATACCAAGCCGGTTGAGTCGTCCATCGGCGGTCATTGCAAATCTCGATACAGCGGACAAGCCCGGCTCTCATTGGGTAGCTTTCTACATAGACAGTCATGCAAGAGGTACCTATTTTGATAGCTATGGACTACCACCATCTTCGCGACATCATCTCGATCGACTCAGAAGAAATTGCAAGTGGCTCAGGTGGAACAAGAAGAAGTTGCAAAGTTTCGATTCTAAAGTGTGCGGTGAATATTGCGTCATGTTTTTGCATTTTATGTGTAGTGGGTTTACTTTACGAAAATTTTGTAACATCTTTACGATGGATGATCGCGCCAACGACAAAATAGCTGCTAAATTTTATAACATTATAAAGAACAAAAAATTAAAAAAAGAAGGACATGCGTACAATTTTCCGCGTGCTACTTCACAAGGGTGCGGCTCGTGCACTCAGGCATGTAGGCCAATGACTCATTATTAATCTCTCTAATTTTAAGATATATTTTGCATTGTTGGGCCTAGATTTGTAAGCTAATATATGTATGCGTGATTGTTCATTACTTGTAATATCTTAATACTGAAATTAATCAGCCCTGGTTCAAATACGATTTTATGTATTCGTAGTTAATTTTAGGCATCGCTTGTGTCTGTCTCGGTTAAACCATATGTATTCGTAGTTTGTAAGTTTTTGTCTCTTTTCAAAATTTATATATTCATAGTTTGTAAGTTTATGTAATCATAGTATGTAAGTTTATGTATTCATAGTTTGTAAGTTTGATCGAATAAAAAAAAAATATATAAATCATGTTTTCATTTACAGACCTTCCATTTTCCCACTCCTGAAAAAAAAAATCAGTTAAATTCATTTTCCTCCCGCGAGAGAGTATTATAAACGTTTTCTTTTATTACGAAATACTTACGCGTGAAAAATTTTATCATCATATACACATTTTCTTCACGCGTAACTTAAAAACCGTTGAACAAAGATCGCATTTATGGCGAGGGTGAAGTGTTCTTAGAACCACTTAACGCAGTTATCGGGTACAACCATAAATAGTTACATGTCGCGGCACATATTTCCTTCTCGCAAAACAAAGAATGGATTCATGTGAAAAATTTATCATGTATACGCTTTGACTCGTAATCAGTTAAACACACACACACACACACATATCGTAAAATTGAGAGCACACTCTTGAAACTGTCCGTTAAATTCGTTGAATAATTGACGCATTCATGGCCAGGGTGAACTGTGCTTAGAACCACTTAACGCTGTTATCGGGTACGTGCCACAGCACTCATTTCCTTCTCACGAAAATCTTTGTCGAGAGTACGTGATTGAAAACGCTAAACAATGGACGCATTCATAACGACAATTATTGGAAATGCTTTCCACGGTCATTGGGTACAACCATAAACCTAATATTTTTCTCGCCACCTTTCCCCACCACCGGATACGTTGCGTCATACACGTGCTCTCATTGGCTGCGCCGCCATCCCCCACTGTCGGCGTCCCCTACCACCTCTCGAGGCGCACACTCAAACGAATAGCGCGACCGACGACGTTACGTCAGTCTAGTAGAATACGCAGCACCAGCAGTCAAATCAGCTGTAGAAAGCACGCCTCAGTATTTCTTTACACACACACACACAGACACACACAAAGTGCACTCGTACAACGACATTGCTTCAGCCACGAGCATTAGTATTTCTTTTTAAAACAAGTTTGTGACAGCTATTTTAAAATGAATCAAGACGATCTTCCGCAAAACTTGCTTTTTAACACAAGTTACGCGCTCAATAAGTCTCACTCGAAATTTGCATACCTTGGATTGCAATATTACGGTGGGCATTTCCGTGCAGTGATTCAATTCGGTGGCGATACTTCGCCACGCAAATACATAACAATGGGAATCATCGCGTGGGAGGAATTCACCGCGCATTTCCCTGCAGTAATGTATCATCTGTACGGGCACAAGCAAGAGTTTACAAAAATCGACCTAACTGAGCACGAGATTAATTTGACTACCGCTTATAACTCGAGAGTACTGGGAATCAATCAGAAAAAGAAAACAGTGGAGCCTGTGTCATTACGGAGCCGGTATCAGCATGAGGCGCAAGATTGGGATACCAACGACGGATTGCGCATCGATACAGAGTCAATCATCACGGCCGTCGACGCAGATGACAACGACGACGACGACGAGAGTGCACCGGCGCGAAAGAAGAGAAAAGTTGAGAGTCTTCCAAGTGTAGCGATCATGCGACGTACTTTTCTAATATTGAAAAGCATGCGCGAGTGTATAGAGTTTCGTCTTCGCGAGTTAGAGGATATGTCCACGTATGTTAGTGTCATGTATGATGTAATGATAGACAGTTTGAAAATGCACGAGAACAGTCGCGAACTTGATAAATGTTTCGACGGGTCCACATTTCTTAAACGTATCAACGACCACAAAGACGAATTAATATCTAATGTAAAAAACCGGATGATTTATTCAAACTTTGGTAATTCGAATGTGGATAGACTATTTGTAGAAATAAAATGTCTTTATTTACCGACACTAGAAAAAGATGTATACGAGGCTGTTAATAATTAATCAATAAATACAAATTTTAATTGAATTCCCTTCTCCTTCATTATTTCATAGCCCCTTCTCTTCCGCTCTATCCCCATCCACCATCAATCACTTGGCCTTACATATAAGCTAATAGTAGCATCGGCGCGAGAGCAGAAGGACTGCAACCTTCACAGAGCACACATCATGGGTCCGCCATTTAGCAAGCAGACACCAGAGGATAAACAGCCTCTCATCGATAAAGAAAAGAAAGATTGTTCGTCGACGGATAAAGATTCATCGCGATATAAATCTTTTTCCACCAATACCAATTCCTTTCCCAAAAAACAAGGTTATTCACGATGTAATTAAAACTTAACACAAAAACGGCCCTTTTCAGGGCCATAAACTCATTATTACGTATACAAAACTATTTCTTATACTTTGACCACTTGGGACTCCCGCTGCGCAGTTCGACGGACCAACGATGGAGTAGGGATGCTGACGCATACCTGCACCACACAAAGGAACTCTCTCTCTCTCTATCTCTCTCTCTCTCTCTCTCTCTCTCTCTCTCTCTTGGTGTGTGGGTGGCTTGATGCGGGTGTGTGGAGTGGGTGGGTGGGTGCGAGCGCCATCTCTCTCTCTGTGGGTGGGTGGGTGGATGTGGGTGTGCGGGTGGGTGTGGGTGGATGGGGCGTGTGGGCGTGCGTGGGTGGATGTGTGCGTGCATACTCTCTCTCTCTCTCTCTCTAGTACATGGACTGGTATAGCGCGTATTACACGGAGGTGTCAAGAGGGTATAACTGTTATGTAAACAGTAGCTAATTACCCATTGTTAATAGGTGGCTTGTTTACAAAACAGTAGAGGTTTTGAAAACAATAGTCCCATTGACATGGGCCCTTGACATGGGTCATTAGCTACCGTGCAGCTACTGTTTACATAACACTTAACTTAATGACCCCACCCGCGGCGCCGCCACGGGGCGCCCCCCTCCCCCCTTGTAATATGATATGTCTCGCTATACCAGTCCATATACTACTCCTCTTCTACAGGAGGTTGCGTGCTTTGATAGACTTGAACGTAATCTTTTGATGGCTGTAATTCATAATTATTTGATAACACCCTCCAACAAGAAAAATTTACACATGTATTCACATATATGCATATTATTATACTCTTAGTATATATGTGAAATATCAAACTCACTATTTCCGGGTTTTAATAAGTGAATATCCTCCTTATTTTCAATGTCGTCAGCTGTCACAAATGCTTCACCAATTTTTTTAGAAGATGATGATTTTTACTTCCGGAAACATTTTTAAACCAAGAACTTGTAAATGCTAATTGTAGTGCTAATACTTTGTAATATAAAAAAAGATTTCACAAAGTAACAAGAACTTTTAGATTTTATATTAAAAAGATTATTTCTAATAAAAGTTTGCTACTTATCTGAATCCCTTCCAATTTGTTGAGATATATTCTAGCTACAACCTACTCAAACAAAATGAAAATGATTCTCTCTATATATCTGCTTAAAACTTTAACAAAAACTAGATAGATAGAGTAGAGGTTATGTTGTAATAAAAACATATACTGTAACATATCTCTCTCTCTCTCTATCTATCTCTCTCTCTCTATCTCTCTTTCTCTCTTTCGTATCTTTTTCTACTCTTATATATTATCATCGTCACACGTGCGTGCGCGCGTGCGCGCGTATACTTTCTCTCACAGACCTGTGGACTGTGGAGAAGTATAGCTATACCTCATCAAATTTTAATGACTCCGAAAAAATTTTCTTGACTACTTATCTGTAAATAAAAATTTTCACAAAGTATCAATTCTTTAAAAAAATTACTATTCAACATTTAGTCATTTTAATACTTATCTAAAAAATGTTGTTGCCTCATTGATGCTCGTAAATAAATCTTTTATTCTTTTCGTCAGTCGACTTCCTCAGATCTTTGATTATTGAAATGAATATATATATATATATATATATATATATATATATATATATATATATATATATATATACCTATACTATAAACAATCATCCGTGATATTGTGTGTATGTATATATGTTATATGTTGAGAGATGTGTAAGGTTACGTCGTTATGTATGGGCGTGCGTTCGTGTGTGCGTGTGTGTGTGTGTGTGTGTGTGTGTGTGTGTGTGTGTGTGTGTGTGTGTGTGTGTGTGTGTGTGTGTGTGTGTGTGTGTGTGTAAATATATATATATATATATCTTACTATACTATGTATAGTTGTAAGCTGAATTGAGTCGTTAACCCTCCGCGTCCCTCCACGTCCCTCCGCGTCTCTCCGCAAAGTGCCCTCCACAAAATAACGTAAAATTCACTATTTTTTGCGTTATTTAGGGTCTGCATTGTCCCTCCACATGTCCCTCCGCGTCCCTCCGCAAAAAGGGTCGCGTCCCTCCGCGTCCCTCCGCATTGTCCCTCCGCATTGTCCCTCCGCATTGTCCCTCTAATGACAACAATCTGTGATGCAGAAGACAGTTCTGTCGACATCTTTTGCATCGCTCCGTAATCAGTTCTTCACCTCGATACACAAATAACAGGCTGCTTTCTGAAAACAAACTATGCCACCCTCCTACCATCAGCGCAAGAAGCGCGTTCGCGCATTTATTATAATGCGCGCCTTTTCTCCGCAATTAACGAGACCAATTAATTACAGAGCAACTTTTTGAAAGGAAACCTCTTAATTATTCAAATCAAGGATAACGCCAAACTCACGCGAGCGCAGCGCGGCGTATGCGCATTCATTTGACAGTTCAATTACAAGTCGAACGCTGTCCGTATTTTTTCTTCTCAAAAAAAGTCCAGCAACTGCAAACAGAGCATGAGAAAACGGCGACAGACGGATTGAGTGCATTCGCTAGTTCTTTCTCTCCCCCTCTCTCTATCTCTCTCTTCTTCTCTCTCTTTCTCTTATATATATATATATATATAAACTTGTATAACGTTAGTTCCCAGGACCCCATGTTACTGTATACCTATACGTGACTAAAGAAATAATGTCTCTTATGGGGGCCGATGTCCTCAAAACTGACGTTAAACATATGTAGATTCAGGGACTGTCCCCAAAACTAACAAATGTCCCCGAAACCAACGTTAAACATCTGGAATGTCCTGGAAACTAACATAAAACATAAATATAAATATATATATATATATATATATATATATATATATATATATATATATATATATATATATATATATATATATATATATATATGGTGTAGGAGAGGCGTTGCCGAGCTCATCCTCGAACATCTCGCGTCATCAATCTTTTCTACGTTATAAGTAAATAAACGGAAATGTAGTAAAAATAAAAATTTAGAGTATAAATCATATTTTGGTAATATGAGATATGTTTGTAAATTTTGTTCGGCAGTATATTGGAAAGAAGAAAATAATAAATCAATTTGTTGTAGTAAGGGTAAAATAATTTTGTCTCCGCTAAGTATATATAATAAAACACTAAAGAATCTATTATTATATGATAACAATTTTCGAACTTTAATCAGATATTATAATAACTTATTTTGCTTTGCTATATTTAGTGCAAACGTAAAATACGAGAAGAAAAGCTATTTATAATTTAAAAATTCAAAGACAAGTTTGTCATATAACGCCAAATACTTTAGTACCAAAAAAATGCAGAACCTTCGTGTGGTCAATTATATATATATATGATGACAATACTGCAATTGAAATGAAAATAGTCATAAAGATTTAACTCAAGAACATTTAAAATTATTGACTGAAGTTTTAAATAGTAATCCTTATGCTAAACAGTATAAATATTTACACGAAATAACTAATACAGAGAAACTTTCAAATTATAAATTATATTTTGTTCGTAAAAATAATAATCAAAAACATAATTATACTAAACCACTAACGTCGGAATGTGTAGCTATAATTATTTCCAAATCAGGAATCCCTCATAATTATGATTTATGCATTTATCCGAAAAATAGTTCTAATGAAAAAGAATACACATATTTATGTAAATTATCATATCATGTTGATCCAATGGTATTTCCATTATTTTTTCCTTCAGGAGATTTAGGCTGGAGTATTGGTTATACTAAAAAACCATATGATTCAAAAGAAAACCTTCTAACAATATTACAGCACTATTCTTATAGATTAGCTTACAGACGAAATTCAGAAAATTTCAACCCACTTTCATTTGGAGGGATATTAACCCAACAATTCTTTTTACATACCTATATTATGATAGAAAACAACAGAATGAATTATTTTAGGCAGAAACAAAAATAATTACGGACTGAATGTTATCAAGGTTTGAGGGATCATGTTATAAATAGTGCATTAAATATATCAGAAAATTTTGAAAAAAAAGAAAGACTAGGAAATATTTTTGTACTGTTTAATGTTGAATGTGGATCGTGGACTGGAGAGGTTCAAAAAGAGTAGGCGTTTCGTGTGGAGATAAAATTGGCTTTATTGAAAGCGCGTCCGTCGTGCCTCGTGGCGTACAATTGTTGCTGTTCTCTCTCTCTGGCCGTCGCGCGTGAACTGTCGCCGGCCGGCGCCTCATGATGAGACGGCGGCGTGCTTTTAGATGGAGGGGCGGCGAGAGAGGACCGCGTGGAGGGCGCTCATTGGCTGCGCACCGTATATTGCCTTTTAAGGCTTGGTGACGTCAGCGTCTCGCGGGTCGAGGCGCTGGATCGCCAACATTCCGCCCACCTTCGTCAGAATGGCGAACGGTCCTTACTCCTTGGGAAGGAGTCGAATAACCTTGGCGATGGGTCGGCGAAGATTTGTGGTGGCCGTGTGCAGGTCGACCACGCGAGTGATTCCATCACTCCCTGGATGGACGGCGGTAACTCTGGCGAGGGGCCACTTGGCTGGAGGCGTGAGCTCGCTTCGAACGAGCACGAGTTCGCCTACAGTGACTGGTGGTTGAGGTTGTTTCCACTTCCTGCGAGCTTGAAGTGACGTTAGGTACTCGTTGGACCACCTGGCCCAGAAGTGTTGTGTCAGCTGGCTGATCAGGAGCCAACGCTTTCCTGCAGGGACTTTGACCTTGGTGACATCTTCCTCTGGCACTAGAAATGATGAGCGTTGTATGAGAAAGTGTGAGGGTGACAGGAAATCAAGGTCAGTAGGATCGTCGGTGAGAGCAGTCAATGGTCTGGAGTTAAGGCAAGCTTCAATCCGGCACATTAGTGTAGCAAGTTCAGAAAAAGTAAGAACTTGCTCTCCAATGACTCGACGCAAATGGTGTTTCGCTGACTTAACTGCAGCTTCCCAAATACCCCCAAAATGAGGTGCACTGGGAGGATTGAAGATCCAAGACGTACCTTCTTGAGCGAGAGACTTAACAATTGTCGATGAAAAGGAAGAAGAAGCGACGATCATCTGCTTTAATTGAGCATCGGCACCGACAAAGTTGGTTCCTTGGTCCGAATATAATTTCTTACAATGACCTCTACGAGCAGTGAACCGATGAAAAGCAGCGATGAACGCTTCACTAGAATAATCCTCGACAACCTCGATATGAACAGCTCTAGTGGCCATACAAATGAAGATGGCTATATAACCCTTCATCGTGCCCTTTCCTCTAGTTTTAGTGAGGCGAAGATGAATAGGACCGGCATAATCGACACCTGAGCATTCAAAGGGTAAAGAGTGTCGGACGCGAGACTTGGGTAAATCGCCCATTAATTGGGAAGGTACTCGAGCAGCATAGCGTGAGCATGTGAGGCAAGCTCTGATGACTTTCTTAACCGCAGATCGACCTTTCATTATCCAATACTGTTGTCTTAGCGTGGCAAGTGTTAATTGAACACCACCATGAAGAGTGCGATGATGAGCATCTCTTATTAATAAAGTTGTAAAGTGACAATCAGCTGGAAGGATAAGGGGGTGCTTAGCATCTTCTCCGAGAAGTGAGTGAGAAAGACGACCGCCCACCCTGAGTAAATGATTTTGAATCATGGGGTTTAGTGATAACAAAGGGCTTTTAGTCGAAAGTTTACCTGTTCTACATAATTGTTGAAATTCTGACTTAAAATATGCAGTTTGGACTAAATATATCAGACAAAGTCTGGTGTTCTCAATCTCACTAGCAATAACCTGAATGGAAGAAAAATGACTATCTCTAATCCACTCGAGAGTGAGAATAGAAGATAGGTACAAGTTTCTTCGGCTTAGACATTACGATGTCGTGCGCTCTATTTTCGAGCTGACTCGATTAATGAATCTGAAGCAGTACGACGCCATCCTTAACAACTTATCTGACAATGAGTATATGAGTATAAAGATGATCTTATACCTACGCCAGGCACAGATCAAAGCGGCGGGATCTTGACGAAGATTGGGTCCAACGTGCAGAAGATCGTTGACCGAAACACCTGATTTGGCCTTACTTGAGCCATTAAACACAGTACGTAACTTGGTCGTCGTACTGGTTTCCTTCCACACACCGTGATGTGGTAAGAAGGCTTGAGAGTATTTTGATAATGGATCAAACTTTGTGGAGAATGACATATGACCAAGGTCAATGTACTCTTTCATGAAATCACTATAAGCTAATTTGAGTTTATCGTCCTTAGCGAAGTTTGCTTCGAGACGGTTGAGTGCGCGTAATGCGGCAGAATGAGAATTTTCGAGATGAGCTGAACTCAACTGGTCACGATTTTTCCAGGGTAGACTTACTATATATTGCCCTGTTTCATCTTGACGAGTTGTTTTCTGATAGAAATCCTCGCAGGCTTGTTCGTCTGGCGAGTAAGATTTTTTATCGACAGGTATTTCCTCCGCCCTCCAAAAATCTTGTACGAGCTCCAAAAGTTTGGCTTCATGCTCGCAGCTGTTCGAACAATGAAGAGATATTGATTCTAGCCCTATTTCCGAAGTTGAAGAAGGTAAATTACCTGTCAAGAGCCAGCCGAGCTTAGAACTAAGAGCTATTGGTTGAAGGTTTTGACCCTTAACTATCTGGCTTTCAATGATTTGCGCATAAGCGCTTGCACCGAGAAGAATATCGATGCGTGAAGGTTCGAGATACCTGGAGTCTGCCAGTTGCAGCCCTCTTAAGTATTCGAAATTTGTATTACCTCTTACAACGGGAGGCTTATACGACGAGAGTTTTGGCAAAACAATGCCATCAACTTCCAATGAGAAAGTCGAATTGAAATGTGGTTGTATAGTAAGACGAGCTACTTTAGAGGAGACAGCAGCTGTCTTTTCACCTATACCTTGGATGTGCGTGTGACTGGTTCTACAATTTAGAGATAGCAAGTTACACATAGCTTGTGTAACAAGCGAGATTTGAGATCCGGGGTCAATGAGCGCACGAACTAGAATTTTGGTTCCGTTAGGACCAAGGGCGTTAACCCTAGCGGTAGCTAAAAGTACTCCTGTACATTTAGTACTTTCTCCACTATTGAGGGAGACTGCTTGAGAAGCAGGTTTGTCATCAACTTTTGTGATGACGAAATTACCACAGTTGGGGCTAGAGGTGCTGGTCGCTGAGTCAATCTGATCAGTCTGCACGAACTGATTGCTTGATTGATGTCAGAGTGCACCATGGTGTGATGCTTAGCTTTACAAAGAAAGCATCGAAAGTTGGAAGTGCAATTTTTAACGTTGTGCTTCCCTAAACAGTTGTAACAAAGATTAGAAGATTTGATCAATTCCTTTCGCTCAGGAACCGTTTTATTGATAAATCGTTCACATCGATTTGTAAAATGAGATTGATTGCAAATCGAACATTTCTTTTTTGATGGATTTGTCGGAGAAGTCTGATGAGAATAAACCGACTGAGCATTGTCATGCTCTGGTTTTCGAGATTTGGAATTAGATGACTGAGGTTTTGAATTATTTGTTGAGGACGATCTAGTACCAGCTTCGATGGCTTCTAGAGTGAGGGTTTGACTTCGAAGAAATGCTTGTAATTGCGCCAATGTGGGTGGATCGACACTATCACCTAGGTGTCTTTCCCACTCTTTCCGTGTATTTAAATCGAGTTGTTTAATCGAAAAATGTACCATTAGGTCATTTCCTAAAGATGCCTCTCTATTAAGTGAAGTTAGACTAGCTATAGGGTTAAAAAGTTCCCTGTATATTCGTTTAATTTCTGACGAATTGTCTGACTTCATGGGTTTGACTGAGAAGATTTCCGAAATGTAAGAACTAACAATGCGACGTTGATTTTCGTAATACTCGGTTAGAGTTGTCCATGCACGTTCATAATTGTCACGAGAAATGGGAAGAGATTTGATTTTCTCAAGTGCCTCACCTGTAAGGTGAGTGCGAAGATAATGCAACTTCAACACAGGAGTTAAGTCTTCGCGACGATGTATGACCGAACGAAAGACGTCTCTAAAATTCTCCCAATCTGAGAATTTCCCCGAAAACTTTGGTAAATCTATTTTTGGCAATGATTGAAACGACGTATTAGTAGGTTGAGTGGGTCTTGGAAGCACTGTCTCATTAGTCGAGTTAGAAGAGTCCTGCGCTGGGCTCTGTACTTCTAAGCTTTCCAAAAAGTTAAGAAAATCACCTTTCCGATCATAGAAATTGTCCTCAACTAAGTCAAAAAGATTGGTTTTGAAATAATCATGCTGCATATCAAGAGTTTTAAGGTTCAAGATTTTCTCGTGATGTTGTTTAAAAGTAGCATAATTTTCCTCAAGACCTGCTAAGCGAGCCTTGGCTCTACCCTTATTCATGTTATCTTTACCTTTAGATTTGAAGTTTTGAAAGGAACTATTAATTCTAGCTTGGAGCAACAACTGTCTAGTATGTAGTCCCTCCATTTTGAGATCAAGTTAATTAGACTAGTAACGAATTTGACTATTCGAGCTTAGGTTTAAGTAAACTACTCTTACCCACTCGAGAGTAAAGTAAGAAGTAGTGAGAGTAATTACATCTAAGTCTTAACCTAGGTTATAATACTTATGCTACAGTGAAAGTTGAGATGCGCTTGACGACGCGACGTTGACTGCGTCTGCTTTCGTTCCCACGATGAATCAGCTGATTATCCGTAACGTTGATGTGAAGAACTTGAAGTGAAGTTACTGCAGTCGTTGTGATCGCAGCTAGCTCCGCAACGTAGTCAGCTGTTGAAGATGCGTCCAGGTGCGGGTCAACAGTCGAAGTTGCAGTCCAAATTTGAATCAACAGGCAGCAGTATAACTGCAAGGTCCAAATTATAAGTATTTGCTAGGTCGAAATTGCATTCAATTTCTCAAGACTAGTTAGATATTACAATAAATTTTATAAACTCAAACTCAATCAAATTGTATTAATCTCAAATTAAATTTAAATTTTCATTAAATGAAAAAAAGCACTAATTTGACTAGACAATAGTTGAAAAGTATTTTTAAATAAACAAATTGGAACGATACGTGTGTCCAAGTATTAGGACGAAGTATCCAAGCGCAATCGGATCGACGATAGATGCGAATAAGATGGACTCGTCCGAGCACCGCTTCGCTCTGTGGAAACGCCCCCTGTGGCGAATGATGGACTCGTCCGCCTCCTAATCCTCTTGGTGAAGACGTATGCGATTTCCCGGACGTAGCGCGTCCTGATTGTCGTCTTCTTGTAGACGACCCTCCTTCCCTCGTGGAAAGTTCACTATATATACGGCGAGTACGAGCTCGATGCAGTGAAAGCGAGCCAGCTCCACGTGGGTAGTCCTTGTTTCGATGTGTGTGAGCCCCGTAGCGTGTACGCTGCACGCGGGTACTCCTTGGCTTGGCTTGTGTGAGCCCCGTAGCGCGCCGACACGTGGGTGACTTCTGGCTTGACTTGCGTGAGCCCCGTAGCGTGTAGGCTCCACGCGGGTACTCCTTTGCTTGAGTGATGTGGACCCCGTGCGTGTACAATGCACGCTGGTTGTCCTTTTTAGAAATGCTGTGGACCCCGAGCGTGTACAATGCACGCTGGTTGTCCAGGTCTTGATATGTGCCGGTCACCGTACGAACGCGGTGGCTCGAGAGCTGGCTTTACAGCGCACGCTCTTGGCTACAAGACAAGATGGCTGCCGGTCAACGTACGAACGCGATGACTCTAGAGCTGGCTTTACAGCGCACGCTCTTGGCAACGTCTTGGAGTCGATAGCGATGCACTCCAAGGCGTTTTTAGAAATGGGGAAAATAGCAATTGAATGTGCTATTTCCCCTAGGAAGCCTTAGAAGGTGGCTTCCGAGTACACACGACGGCGAATTAACGAAAGAGAGAGAGACAGCAACGTACGCGCGAAGTCGGCATGCTAGAGCACGCGACTGCTACGGCACTCACGACCACGAACACTTTTGATGCGTACCTGTATGGGAGAAAAATGACTATCTCTAAACCACTCGAGAGTGAGGATAGAAGATAGGAGCAAGTTTCTTCGGCGTGGCCATGTCGATGTCGTTCTCCCCACGATCCGGCTCGAAGGACCAAATGTTTAATGTTGAATGTGGATCGTGGACTGGAGAGGTTCAAAAAGAGTAGGCGTTTCGTGTGGAGATAAAATTGGCTTTATTGAAAGTGCGTCCGTCGTGCCTCGTGGCGTACAATTGTTGCTGTTCTCTCTCTCTGGCCGTCGCGCGTGAACTGTCGCCGGCCGGCGCCTCATAATGAGACGGCGGCGTGCTTTTAGATGGAGGGGCGGCGAGAGAGGACCGCGTGGAGGGCGCTCATTGGCTGCGCACCGTATATTGCCTTTTAAGGCTTGGTGACGTCAGCGTCTCGCGGGTCGAGGCGCTGGATCGCCAACATGTACTACCAGTAACTTATATAGGTAGTCCTAGATATATGCAGCAACATTATCAAGATGCAATGGCAATAGTAAGAAATATTGGTCTACCTGATTTATTTATAACTATGACGTGTAATCCTAAGTGGAAAGAATTAAAAAATGTATTAACGACATTTCCTATCGGAACTACGCCCAATAATATACCAAATTTTACAGTTAGATTATTTTATACAAAATTTAAGTGTTTACTTAATGATATAGAAAACCATCAAATTTTTGGAAATGCTTTAGCTTATGTGTATACTATTTAATTTCAGAGAAGAGGATTACCGTATGCACATCTTGTAGTAGCATTAGATCATACAAATAAAATAATGACACCAGAAGCTATTAATAAACACATTTCTGCTGAGATACCTTCTAATAATGATAAAAAATTACAAAAATTAGTTATAAAACATATGTTACATGGACCACATAGTGAAAATTCTCCGTGTTACGATAAATGTAAAGACGTTTGTAAAAAAAATTTCCTAAACCTTTTCAATCGTCAACAACATTTAAAAAAAATGGTTATCCTCAATATAAACGAACAAATAATTCTTCTGATAATTACACATATCGACTTAAAAGAAGTAAAAAAATTATTCCAGTAGATAATTCAATGGTAGTTCCTTACAAGAAATTTTTATTAGAAAAATATAAATGTCATATTAATGTTGAATATTGTGCTTCAATTCAAAGCATCAAATATATTTTTGATTATATACATAAAGGTAGTGATAGAGCTTTTTATACATTAAAAAAAATGATGACAAAAGAAATGGAATATATGATGAAATTACTGAATATATTGATGGCCGGTACTTTAGCCCAATGGAAACAGCATGGCGGTTACAAAAATTTCCCTTATGTGGAAGGAGTCATACTGTTATCCGTTTAGCAGTTCATACAGAAAATCAACAAAAAATTGTTTTTGAAGAAAATTATGAAATAGATGCTCTTGATAATTGGAAAACAACTTAAACAGCGTGGTTTGACTTGAATAAAAATGATAAATTTGCAAATAATATAAAATATGTTAATATACCGCATTATTATATATTTATCGCAAAAAAAGTTTGGGTAAAACGTGAATGTGAACAAAAACATTATGCTATTGGACGTTTAAATATAGTATCACCAAAAGATTCTGAAAGATTCGCTTTAAAATTAATATTAAGTCGTATAAAAGGCGCTACTCCCTTTAAAGATTTACGTACATATAAAAATGTAGCGTATAATACTCATAAAGAAGCTGCGACTGCAATGGATTTAATAGAAAACGATTTACAAATTAAAAAAATTTTTGAAGAAGCATGGCGTAGCATGTATCATGTTACCTTTTCAATTACGTAAATTTTTTACTTCGTTTCTACTAACAGAAATATTCAAGCCAATATTATTTGGGAAAATTTAAAAAAATACTTTAGTAAAGATTTTCATGAAAATAAAGATAACTTAGCTTTAGATCATATAAATAAATTATTATTGTTGAAAGATTTATCTTGTACAGATTTTGGATTACCTGAACCTGATCCCATCATAAATGATATAAAATACGATAGTAAAATAATTTCAATTAGTAAGGAAATATTCGAAGATATGTTTACAAAATTAAATGAAGATCAAAAATTTATTTTCAAGCAACTTATAAAAAATATAAATAAAATAAATTTTATAGACGGTCCTGGAGGTTCGGATAAAACATTTTTATATAAAACTTTAATTTATTATTTTCTATCAAAAGGAAAAAATATTATATCAATGGCTTGGACTGGTATAGCGTCTATTCTATTACCCAAAGGAATGTCTACTCATAGAACCTTTAGATTACCATTAGATTTAAATAGTATTGAAAATTCTTTTTTAAAATTAGAATCAGATAAAAAGAAATTAAGAGAAACAGAAGTCATAATCTGGGATGAAGCATCTATGATATCCAAAAAAGCTTTAGAAATTATTGACAGAACTTTAAGAGATTTATGTACAAACGATTTACCTTTTGGGGGAAAATTAATAATTTTAGGAGGTGATTTTCGAGAAATACTCCCAGTAATGAAAAACGGACTTAGAAGTGCTATAATTGAAGACACTATTAATTATTCTGAACTTTGGCATTTATTTAAAATTTTCAAATTAAAACACAATATTTGTTCTCAGAATAATAAATTCTCAAAATTATTATTACAAATTGAAGACGGTAATATAAATCCTTTTATAATACCTAATAATTGAAGAACTAACGATTTTTGCTTACAAATTTATAAAAATATTAATAAAATAAATTATTATGATCGTGTTATTTTAGCACCTCATAATGAAGACATTAAATTTTTGAATAAAAAAATTTTAATGTTATTAAATGGTGATAAGAAGACTTATTATAGTACAGATTATGCGACTCATAAAGGTGTTGATCAAAGTGATGACAACATTCATCTACTTCTTCCAATAGAAACATTAAACAATGTTTATGAAGGTTTGCCACCTCATAAATTAGATTTAAAAGTTAATGCTATTGTTATGTTAATTAGAAATTTGAGTATACACGAAGGTTTGTGTAACGGTACTAGACTTAAAATAACCAAATCTCCCTCCCTCTCTCTCCCGCCCACCCTCTCTTTCTCCCCCTGTCTCTTTCGCTCTCTCTCTCTCCCTTCCTCTCTGTTCCTCCCTTCTTTCTCCCTCTCTCTCAACATCCGTCAAACGGAGTACCAAAAACTTTAATGGGAGCTTAAATATTTTTTTAAATAATCAACATGTTTATTAAAAGCTAATTTTTAGTACGTTCTAACAACACAATTTCTCTAGTCCTTTTAATTCTTCTAGTCTCATCTATTCAATAAGCACTCTCTACAAATGGTAATAATTTTTTTCATGACTGTACCAATAATAATATTGTTAATGTAAAACTTTCTACGAAAGTATAAAATAAGGCAAGTATAGAAATTTTTTCTTTATAATCTACTTTCCCTCCCTCTCTTGCCCCGCTCACTCTCTCCCTCTGTTTCTCCCCCCTCTCTCTCTTCCTCTCTCCCTCTCTCTCTCAATATCCGTCAAACTCTGTACCAAAAACTTTAATGAGAGCTTAAATATTTTTTTAATACAATCAACACGTTTTAAAAAAAAAATAATTTATGTACGTTTTAACAACACAATTTTTGCCTAGACCTTTTATTTATTCGAATCTCATCTATTCAATAAGCACTCTGCAAATGGTAATAATTTTTTTCATGACTGTACCAATAATAATATTGTTAATATAAAACTTTCTACGAAAGTATAAAATAAGGCAAGTATAGACTTTTTTCTGTATAATCTATAAAATAATAATATTTATGATTTTTTAAAAGAAATCAAATAAATACCAGTGAAAAAGTCTTTTACTTCTTTGAGTCATTGTATGCTGAACAAATTATATGTAAGTAAATACATTCAAATTGTTCATTGCAAATCAAACAAATGAAAGTTGTGAAATCAATTATCGATAGTCAAGTAATGCAAATAACTCTCGGAACCAACTGTATGACTATTCTCAGAAATGTATTAAAATTTGTTCATCCTTCTATACAAATTAAACACAAGAAAGTACTTAAATCAATTTATTGTAGTCAAGTACCCATAAGTTAATTTGACTGAATAATACAACTTTTCGTAACTACTTAAAAATATTCAGTCAGCGGGCATAAAGTACTACTTAACGCCTAACAGGCGTAATAGCTCCCATACTCCTACCAAACTTTATAGAACCTACGCACTTTACGCCCGTGTGGGCGAAAATTATTTTAATTATACAACTACTATGCCTTCTTTTTATTTCTAAAATTCATAAGAATTTTATCAGATATTTACGAAAAGTCAAAGCCTATATAAAAAAATTACATAGTTACCACCGCATCTCCATTTTTCATTGATCTTTCTCAATTTTGAAATTTCTATAATATTACGCATCTTGGGAGGACAATAGAAGTCTATAGAGCTGCTCTAGCAGGGGTGGTCCTCCAATCTCCCATACATACTTGGCGATCCTTAAAGTTTTTGGTACTCCGTTTGACGGATGTTGAGAGAGAGGGAGAGAGAAGGGAGAGAGAGGGTGAAAGAGACAGGGGGAGAAAGAGAGGGAGGCCGGGAGAGAGAGGGAGGGAGAGAGAGAGACTAATACTTGCCTTAGTTTAAACTTTTGTAACATGTTTTTTTAGATGGATTTTACAACTTTTTAAGAGAAAATAATAATTACAGAGTGTGATAACGTTATGAGAGTTTATTATAGTATATTTTTAATATTATTATTAAATGGTAGTATTGTTATTCACAAAAGTTTTAAATTTGAATGTTTCTTCAAGGAACTCGATAAAATCATTACATCCCTAGCGGAAATCGTTTCTGTAAAAAACTGTAAAAAACTGTAAATAACTGTAAATAACTGTAAATAAATGTTTGAATTGAGACAGTAATAACAGTTATTTACAGTTATTTACAGTTATTTACAGATATTTACAGTTATTTACAGTTTTTTACAGTTATTTACAGTTTTTTAAAAATAATTCTGTAGAAATGAAGGTACTGATAAAAGTTATTAACAGTTATTAACAATTTTTTACAGATATTTACAGTTATTTACAGTTATTTACAGATATTTACAGTTATATACAGTAAATTTTTTTCGCTATAATAACAACTTTATTTTTATCAACGATGAAGACTGTGCGGCAGGTTGATCCTGCCTGTCGCACGAATACTTGAAATCTCCTCGTCTAGCGGCACAAGTGTTCCTCGGCGAAAGATAAAAGCTTGCGGAAAGCTTCTGCGTACACGACACTATCACTCGAAACTTTTTGAGTGGTGAAACTAATACTTTCTTCTTAATCAAGAAATAAGAGCGGAGCGTACTCGGGTGCGTGTTCTTTCTCTTTCCCGTCAACTATATGATGGCCGTCGCCGGCTCGCCGCGTCTGCTAGTCATCATGTCGATGCAGCTCAGATTCTGCATCGACGCGCCATCTCGCATTCGCGCGCATGAGTTACTTCAACTACGGGTTATCCGCGACGTCGGTACGACAAGCCGTGACACCCCCCACCCAGATGTCACGTATCTCCTGATAAAGGACTCTGCAACTCAATCCGGCGTCGCTAATACCTGAAAAGGGCTAAGGTTCTAGGAATACTCAAGCGAACGCGATTGTTATAGGAAAATAAAAAAAACTTTATTAAAACAATAATAATAATAATAAAAAATCTAACACCCCTTCATCGGCCAAAATTTGTTTGGCATTTTTGCCGATAATAGAAAGCGTTGAGCTGGTCGTGATTGGCGGCTCCAGAGCAGGTAGCTGGGTTGCGGACGTTGAGGTACCCGCAAAAGAAGCAACGTCTTGGTTGTCTCGCCTCTCCGGGCAGACGCCGACGAGAGGAAAGAGCCCTTGGAGGCCCAGTTGAGTCCGTTGGAGTGGACGCCCGATCTTGTTGGGGACCCCTCGATGGTCGTCTCCTGGAGCTACTCCTCTGGCGGCTTTTCGCTCTACTCGGACGGGGTTCTTTTACGGGTGTTATTACCCTACCAGGGGCAGGCCTCCTCCTACCCCTGGCTGTCTCCTCTTCTTCTGCCCTGAGTCATCCCACTCCCTCATGACGGCCTCTTCCTTTTCTCTAGCCAACTGGGATAGCTCTCGAGATGCTACCAAGTTGGCTTCGAGTTTCATCCAAGTGACAAGCGACCGACATGGGGGAGCGACCTTACAACTCACACGATTCGCTATTCTCCGCAGGCTCCTCTACCTGCGGAGTATCATGTGCGAGGCTCTCCTCACTGGCCCAACTCTTCCGTTTTTCTGACTCCACAGGCTCCACTACCTGTGGAGTCGACGACTCCTCTTTGACTTCGCTACTCTGGCTAACTACCAAAGTAGTGACGTCTATCGCGGTCTTCGGTCGTCTTAGTATCGACCGCGTTGATGAAGGAACTACTGGCTCCCCTACCGGTAGTTCCTCTATAGTTACGGAGGATCCCTCCGTGACTCCTGCTAAAATGTCAGGTATTCCGGCACCTGGTATCATCCGGCCAGGTGTCGGAGGCAGCAGCTGCACCTGCGTCAGCAGCTGCACCTGCGTCAGCAGCTGCACCTGCGTCAGCAGCTGGCCTACCAGCTCGAGGAGCTGTTGCTGGTTCAGCTGTCCAAGACTCATCCTGCGGATAGAGGAGAAGATGACGTTTATCCTCGGGAACCGTAGTTCGGATTCGCACGTGTTCTCCGGGGGGACGTCGAGACGGGGTCCGCGAACCTTTCGGTCGGACACGAGGTCGTTTTAGGGGCTCGCTCGCAACAGGAACGTGGTTGGTTGGTGCAGGAGAAGTTTCGCCTGGCCTTCACGTGACTATCGCTATCTTTCTCGGTCTATCTCCCCTCGAGCTTGCGTTGTCACGCCAACCTCGTCCTGATCTTGCCCAGCGCGGCTGGGTTCTTGCAAGTGACGGGTCGCTCCTCGCCGTTTCTTCTTCTTCCCCCGGTGGTCGGGCGACGTCATTTTATCCTTCAGTTATATCGCGCTCGTGTTTCCTCGTTATCCTCGGGCTCTTCTCCAGCGAAGTATGGCCTCAAGTGTTCTGCATGGACCAAGTCTTCAACATCTCCTTCCTGATCCACCAGTTTGTACATGTTGGGCCCTTTCTTCTCCAAAATCTCGTAAGCACCAACGCATTTCGGTGCCAACTTCGCCATCACTCCTTGAGCTGCCGAGGATAACACGCGATTCTTCTTCCACACGCGATCTCCGACCTCGAACTTCGGTTCTCTCCGCCTGGCATCATATATCTCAGCATGCCTCTCTTGTTCTTCTATTGAATGGTGATCAGCATCATCTAGCATATTGCTGAGATTTCTCATCCTTTCTAACCAGGCGTCTATCCATCGAGTAAATAAATCCTGGAAGACCAATATACACTCGAATCCGGCTTTGCTTCTGATTAAAGGACCCATTATATCCGCCGCGACGACTTTCCAAGGCCTATGTATAACTCGCCGTCCCATCAGACCGAGGGGTGGCCTTTGTTCTACCTTGCACTGCTGGCATATCAAACATGTTCTGACATGTTCCTTTACTGACTTGTAGTATCTCGGCCAGTAATAATATCGGGATACTCTCGCGAAGGTCTTCTCCCTTCTGAGATGTCCAGCGGTAGGGTCGTCGTGACATTCCAAGAGAACTTTCTTCCTTTCCTCCTCAGGAACTACCAGTTTCCATGCATCGTCATCTACCCCTAAATCCTCCTCGATATCTTGATTTGGACGATACATGTAGAGCTGGCCGCCTAATACTTTCCACCTAGGATAAGTATTAGGTTCTTCCAATACCTTTTCCTGCCAGCCGAGGTACCACTCGTCATTCGTGGTTACTGCCTACGAGACGGCGCCTACGACTGGTTGTTCTTCATCCCCGCCTTCCTCGTACATACGGGACAAAGCATCCGGTACGCAGTTAAGGCTCCCTTTGCGATGCTCAACATCGAAGTTGTGCATCTGCAACCTAAGTGGCCATCTTGCTAGTCTACCTGTCGGACTACGCAATGATCGAATCCAACGCAAGCTGCTATGGTTGGTCACTACTAGGAAATTATATCCCTCTACGTATGCCTGAAACTTCTCGATAGCCTATAACACAGCAAGAAACTCTCTTTCAGTTACTGAGTTATTTCGCTCAGCTTTGGAGAGCGAGCGACTCGCAAAATCCAAGACTCGCTCCTGGCCGTCTAGCACCTGGAACAATGCTGCTTCCAACCCAGAGTCTCTTGCGTCAGTTTGTATTACAAAGCGCGAAGCAAAATCCGGACGGTGTAGGACCGGGGCTGAGGCTATAAGTGCTTTGATGTGGTCGAAGGCTTGTTGTTGTTCCTCTTCCCACACGTACCTGAAGTTTTTCTTCGTTAGGCGTGTGAAAGGGTCGGCAATCGTGGCGAAATCGGGAAGAAATTTCCGATACCACGATGCCATACCGAGGAATCGCCTTAACTGTTTTAGGTTCTTAGGCGCAGGGTATTGCATAACCGGAGCTATCTTATCTGGGTCTGGTCTAAACCCATCTCGGTTGACGAGAACACCCAGATATTTTACCTCAGACCTACCGAATACACTCTTCTGTCGGTTGATCGTGAGGCCTGCCTCATAGATTCTTGTCAATACGCGTTCTAATATCGCCAGATGCTCTTCGAAAGTCTCTGTGACGATGATAATGTCAACTAAATAGGAGAACGCGTATGGCTCTAGTTCGGGCCCTATGACTCTGTCAATCAAGCGCTGAAAGGTGGCTCCTGCGTTTAACAATCCGTATGGTATTCTTATAAATTGAAATAACCCTAGACCGGGTATTGAGAATGCCGTAATCTCCCGCGATTCTTCTTTCAGAGGGATTTGGTGGTATGCGCTGCTCAGATCCAGGGTGGATATATAGCGAGCAACTTGGAGCTTTCGCAAGATCTGATCCATATTTGGCAGCGGATACGCATCTCCCTTCGCGGCGGCATTCACTTTGCTCATATCAAACACCATACGATGTTTATTGCCAGCTTTCGGCACCATGAATGCAGGACTCGTCCATGGGCTTGACGAAGGTTCGATCAATCCGGCTGCTAGAATCTCTCGCACTTGTCGATGCATTTCTTCTTCCAATTTTCGAGAAATAGGAAATTGTTTCTGCTGGATTGGTCGAGTATTGCCAACGTCTATCTCATGCTCGGCCAAGTTTGTACATCCGAGTGGAGCGTCAGCTGGTGGTAACGCTCTGTTTAGAAGAGCTTGTAAACGCTGGTGTTCTTCTAGCGTTATATCAGCTAAACCAGCTGACGAGGCTAAACAGTCAACCTCCAAATCTGGTATAATCGACACCAGAATGTCTCGTTTGACCCCGCCCAACTCAAACGGGAGATCTACATGTCCCGTCACGCGGAGCAAATGATTACCAGCTCCTCTGGCTCCCGCGCCAGAGGCTGGCCGGAACGTTCTCCCACATTCGGTAGCTAACTGTAGTCCGATTGATCCTATCACTGTTCGGGATGCACCGGTATCGTACAGCGCTCGAATGCGAAATCCTCGGATTCCCACTTGTACCCACCAACGCAACTCGTCGGGTTGTACTGGAATCTGGTTGGAGCTTGGTTCGAGCTCCTTCACCGATTTGTTCCCCTGCTCGACTTTTCCTTCGTCAGAGCATTGCTCGGCTTTGACCTGGCTAGCGGTCACTGCCAGGTCAGGTGGTCGACTAACCTCTTCATCTGTCACTTTCGGGGCCTCTATACTGGTCTCGGCGGATTTGGACCCATTTAATCTCGCCGGTTCTCGTTTCCCGAACACTCGGGGCAAAACGAGCGGCGATATCCTAACCTACCGCAGCCCCAGCACTTAATCGGCTCGGCAGGTTCGCTGGGTTTGTGGCTCGTCTCTCCGCCACCTTCACATTTCTTGCCGCCACTTCCTTCATCTTTCCTCTCTTTAGCCTTTGTCGGTGGCGGTTTGCCCTTATCTTGACGATAATTCCCTTTTCTCCTTGAACTCTTACCGGATTGACGAGAGCTCTGCTTATTTCTCATCTCGTTCAAACCGGCTTCCAACCTCGAAATCGCCGCCATTATCGACTGATCTGGGGACGTTTCTTGGCCTGCGGAACCATCATGCGCTCCGGCACCCACACCAGAGAGCTTTGGTTTGGCAGGTTTTGATGCTTTAGCTTTGTACGCCACCTCCGGTAACATGGTTAAATCCGGAGGTGGTGGAGGTCGGAAAAGCCTTTCCGTTTCGAGGATCATCTCTGCTTCCCGAGACAGCGCTTGTAACTCATCGATGTCCCGGACGTCAGCTCTCCTTACCATTTTCTGGATATCCGGCCTTAAATTCCTGTGCAGCATGTCGAACTGCATTTCTTGGTTCGGGATCGGCTCCATTTTTCTAATTATTACTAGGAGGCAAGTTATGAAGTCTCTCGATAACTCATCTTCTCCTTGCGTCCTGGCTGTCGCTTCGGCCAATAACCGCTGTTGATAACCTCTTCCGGTTCCATACCAACGACGAGCTGCTGAACGAAAGTCTGACCATGTGTTCCATCTGTGTTTCTCTACTTGAAACCACATGGCTGCTACTCCTTTCAAGAGTTCAGGCAGGGCTTGGAATATCTCAGCTTCCGTCAGACTGGTAGATCCACGACACGCTTCCACTTTTTCGAGGAAAACCTCTATACTCTGGCCTTTTTCACCAGAGAAGGACACGTTCCATTTCCGGACAGTGAGTCCGACGTCAACAATGGGAAAGGTTCGCCTTCTGAACGATGAATCTTCGACTCCACTGGCGCCGAGGTTCTCGGAGGTTTCGTTCCTCGAGAATCCTCCCCCCTCCCCCCTGGTTCTGCCACGGTTGCCTAACAGTGGCTGGGTCCTGTCACCTAAATGCGCCTGGGGGGTCGATGCTTCGTCCCGATTCGGATCGATGGGGTACTGCCACGTGTATGTGTCTTGTAAGCGCACGTGTTCCTTCCATAGTCTGGTCCGGTCGTCTTCCAACCTGGTGCTAGAAGCTGCTCCTTGCGTTACGCCGTTTGCACGCAAGGTTTTGTTTTCCTGCATCATGTTACCGCAGAACTCTAAAAATGCTTCTGGCACCAGGAACTTCATGCCGGATGCGGATGTCATCGCCGCCATCGGCTCGGAAAACTGTGCCAGCGTCGTGACGTCTACCTCAGAACTCTGGTTTATTAAGTTGCCAGAGTCCTGTTGGCTCGGTTTTTCTGTGGATTTTCCGCCTGTTAGTTCTTTTTCTGTCCTCTGTGGCGGCGCGGTTTCTTTTATTGCCAACCTTGTTGCCTCAAGGTTGGCTTTTGTCGCATCGTCCTCTGCCAGCATGGTTAACGGGTGTGGTTCATCCGTGGTTTCACCCGTTATGTTCTCCCATGCTGGTTGAAGGTCTTCTGTGCTGTGTTCTTGAATGAACCTGGTCCGGAGGTTTTCTCTCTTTATGAGCAGGGAATATTCATCCTGCCCTTCTTCCATCTGAAAATCCTCCTGCTGGTATATTCCAAGTAGCCACTGCGACATCCTGTTCATCTTTATAAATTTGGAGCCGCTGGTTTTCAAATTCAATGTCTGTAGATGATCGTCTACATCTTTTGCCGTTAAACATTGGCACCAATTCCCGATGGCTTCCTCTATATTCTGCGCCATTTTTAATTTTGTTTCGCTTGTAGCCTTCTTTACGCGCGCTTGAATGTGTGTTTCAGAGTGTGGTTGTGTGTGCGGTTTCTATTTAAGGGATCGTTCCCTAAGGCGCACCTCTTAATTTACAAATAAATAAATAAATATATATAAATAATTTATAATATATTATAGTTCTACCTAACCTCCACACTCTGAATTTCACTTCGAGTTGCAGAGGGTTAGATACCAGTCGCTCGGTTTCAAAACGCCCTGGCTGGTTTTCTTATTAATTTGCCAGTAATTGGTGCTTCAATCCCGATTTAGCACGAATTACTGGTTTGTCTCTGCTTTTCAGCTGTTTTAAAATTTTTACCCTGTAAAAAAAATAAATGCCAGCCAGGTCACCGCGGGTTCGAATCTACCCCTCAGTTCGATTCTTTGTCTCTGGTTCGAATCCCCTGAGGGTATTGTCTATACTAGCCTCCACTAGGCTAGCAACAGGTATCGATTGAACGCTCGTCACAAATTTAGTCGAGTGTTCAATCCCCTGATGCTTCTCTTCACAAATTTTTATTATTATTTAAACAAACTATTATTATTGTTTAAACAAATAAGAGTCTCGCTCGCAATTTTGTTCCGCCTAGGCGCACCGTTCCTAACTAGTAAAAAGGCTTGTAAAAAATTTTAGAACTTACCAACAGCGATTTTCTCGATTTTCTGCAAAAATCTTCAAATTTCCACCGCTAGAGGGTTTGCTGTTGGTTAATTAATGCTCTGTAGTCGCTTCCTAACTAAAAATTAAAAAAAGAATCGGAAAAACGCAAAAAGAAATTTTTGGGATTCGAACTTTGCTCCTTCGAAGTCAAAATTTCGCGATATTCCCAAGCACACACACGTATAGGGCACCAGTTGTCACGGGGTGGATTTTCTGCCTAAGGTACGTTTCACCTGTGTACCTTAGCGGTTCAGATCCATATCTCTCGGTTCAACTCCCGGAGATATAATAGCCAGATTAGGCAACAGACGCTACAACGTCGTGCAATGTTAACCTAATCTAGTTACTTACCGTGCAACACGCAAGTCGAAGACTTGCGCTTTGTTTCTCACCAGTGACTCGAACTCTCCTATCGTTCACTGGTTCGTGTGCCGGCTGCTCAGATGAAACGATACGTTTTCTCTTACGTAACGACCGCGGAGGCGGCGGGGAGCGGGGAATGACTAAGGTCGCGAAATAATAACTCGAGCAGTTAAAGTTAATAATAAAAGACTATTGTTTATTAAATAAAAGATGATGAAGTTAAATGAATAATTAATAATTTAGACAGTGGAAGTGTCGCATTGAAATAGGTTAATTTCCCTACCTAACGGTGCGCCAGCACGTTATCTCAGACTTCAGCTGTCTCGAGGGGTGACGTCACGCTCGCGGTAATTACGCTGTGTACGCGCGGTAACATAAGCCTCGCGTCTACTGTAATATACGCAGCGTACTCATCGGCTACGTTAGTGAGAGAGCGGTCGCGCTCGCGTGTCGCGACACACACACACTTAACCTAGCCTGAGAGAGAACAGGCTACTAACGCATGTCGTCTGCGCACTTGTTATGCGCAGTTGCCGCTTACAAACTGCCGGCAAGCTAAATCATTGTCGCTGACCTTCTAAGGTTGATGACCCGAGCCTGTGTTCTCTCTACGCTCGCTCTCTCCGCACAAGAACGCCTATTTGGGGCCACTGTCCAGGTGACGACGAGTCTGGACAAACTGTTACGCGTACTTACTCGCGACGCGGTTCATACGTGCACGCTTACCGCTATTGTAGGTTAGATTCATACGGTGTGGTCTAGGTTTCTCGCCAGCATCCTCGTTGCTAGGCTGACTTCATTGTATCGCCTCTCGCGATACTCTCTGCTGCTTTCGTGCCAGGCGAACATGCTTACTGCACTAGGATGTTGCTGGTTCGGCAGTACGACAGGTAGTTCTAGCCTGTCGTACTATCTCTGAGCTCTCCTCGTGTTTCCGTCGAAAGTACGGTATAACACATTTCGCGGATCACAATAGTGGCCTCAGGGTGTATCACGTATGCACTCCTGAGGTTACAACTATCAAAAACTTCACAATTATCGCGGAAAACGCGATATCACCGCGAACTCACTATCGCACGCGTCTCTGTCCGAACGATAACAACAACAATATTGATGCCGGTCACGTCTCCCCCGGCACCTTCGTTATGCTCTCAATACAGCTCCAATACTGCATCGAGGCGCCATCTAACGTTCGTTACCACGAACTTATTTATTGCCGATTTATTACCGACGTCGGTACGGCAGGCCGTGACAACCCCCACCCAGACGTCGCTTATCTCCAGATGGGCGACTCTGTACAACAATCCGACGTCGATTGTTCCTGACAACGCTAGAACAACTCTGTTGCTGACGTTTATATTCAGCAAGAACTTTTTCCTACAGTGTCTGGAGATTTAGCTTTAGCAAAAGCTTTCTCTTTCTCTAGCTCTACAGGCTGATCTACCTGTAAAACTAGCGGTATGTGATTCGCTATGCTGTCTTGGTTGTCTACGAAGAAAGTAACGTTCCTCTCTTCGGGTTGGTGGCTTCTCGTTGGCCACTACTTCATGTACAAACAGCTAATCGGCACCTGGTTCGTTCTAGCTAGGCGACAATGTTGATTGCTGTGTCGTCTTCGCTAATTTTTGTTATAATGACCAGGAAGCAGGTGATGTTGTCTCTCCCTAGTTCGTCTTCACCTTGCATCCTGGTTATTACTCTCGACCTTATCGGGCCCAGCGCCCCCTGGTGGCTGGGTTCTCGCAACGGCGGATCGCTCATCGCCGGATCTTCTAACTCCCTCGGTGGTCGGGCGTTGTCATAATTCCCTTCTTCTTCTTCCTTTTTTCTTCTTCTCTTCTTAAGATCAGTTCCTACCCTCAGAGATTCTTCGGATTCTCGAAACTCGGAATCGAACTTCCGTAGCCATAGTGCTGGACAGGCGAAACGACCTATCGAGCTATCCATTGCGTTTATCACGCCCGGCTGGTGTGAGTCAGCGCATTGCAGGGTGGCCTTCCCCTAGGGTATGCTAGACTTAGCTAGGTCGCTTCTAAGGTCATCGCTTAAGTTACCTAGAGTTAAACACACTCCAAACTAGGCATCGTTACCGTCGATTCGACAAACAAATCGGGAACGGGATGCCTGGCGGCACAAAGCGGATGCGGAGCTAAGCTTCGACGCATTTACGGCACTTGGCGAAACTTCTGGTCACTTTTATCAGTCACTGGTGTGACCGGCCGGGAAATGACCTGTCATCGCGGCTTAATTTTGGGCAAAATTAGTTGGCCAACGATGCCACGTGAGAGGATCGCCTGAGCTGGCCCAGAGGCATTCGGCTTCCGGTCGAGGGGTCCTATCCCTCCGAGGATATTCTTCTCTCTTCTTTTCATCTGAAAGTTGACGGTTTGGTGGATTTTCCCGTGTCTTTTTCCACCATCCATCGAACTTTAACAGCGCTACGATGTTTCGTCACCGAAGTTTCTTATCTGCCGTCGCTGGAATTTACCGTTGACCTGTCCCGCTCGTCACTGGAAGTGAGGCTCTTTGGTCAAACGGTATGTCTCAACGTCTATTCTTCAGCGACGACAGGCTGTGGCTCTCTCGGCTTCTCAGTAGCCTATCTCGCCACAGCCATAGCAGCGAATGAGATCTGAGGGTTGTCCTTTGACCTTGTCGACGGTCTTCCTTGCTCTTCAAGGTCCTCCAATGAGTCCTTAGGGCTATCCTTGACCTTTCTCCTCGGTCGTCCTTGCTCTTTAAGGTACTCGACCTGAGAGCTGTCCTTGACCTTGTCGACGGTCTTCCTTGCCCTCGTAATGAGGTCTTCGTTTCTCCTTCCAACAATTCTTTGGAGCTTTTGTTTCGACTGCTATGGTAATACGAACTGTCATTGGTCATGCCAATTCCTCTTCTCTGACGTAGCAGCCTTGTTCGTATTCTTCGTCACTGAAAACAATCGTCGCTCTCTTCTTCGTCGTCACTGCTGTGTTCTATTCATCACTCATTCTTCTCTTAGCAGTAATTTTCCATCATCTGGTGTCATCTTCTTTCTTCGTCGTCCTCTTCATCGATTATTGCGACATATTCTCTCCCTTTCTTGTGCCGCACATCACCAAGGTTTCGACTTGCCTTGGTGAGTTCCCCCCCTCCCAGGCTCTGCCGTGGCTTTTAGGCAGCGGTTGAGTCCTGCTTACCAGCGGCACCTGAGAAGGGAACTGTACCTTTCATAAAGGTTGCTACCAAATCTTCTTTTTTTCTCCATATAAAGGGCTTGTTCTTCTCCTGTCATCTTCGGATCTTGTTTTCTCTTGTCGCTGTCTTTACATGCACTTGAGTGTGTTCCCCCCCTCCCAGGCTCTGCCACGTCTGCTAGTCATCACGTCGATGCAGCTCAGATTCTGCATCGACGCGCCATCTCGCGTTCGCGCGCATGAGTTACTTCAACTACGGCTTATCCGCGACGTCGGTACGGCAGGCCGTGACAATCTTAACATCCGGATATTCATTTTTAAATAAAATATAAATTTCATTCAAATTACCTAGAAGTAATCTTTTTTGAACGTGTAAGCGTTCACCAGTAATTTGTTTTATTGAAATAAAATCTTTCATTCCAGGCAATAATTTACTGATATCTTCACGATCATAAAAGTTTTTTACCGTATTTTTGGTTTCATTAGAACGCTCTTTTCCTTTATTTTTCAACGGTACCGTCAAAATATTTCCATCAGTAGCTTCAGTTAGTATTGTTCTTGCTTCCCATTCCGTACAACCTAATCTTTCTATTAAATTTTTACGAGACCAAAATCTAGGTGCAAGGGAAAGTAATAACATTCTTTCATCTTTTGACTTTGTCTCAGAAAGTTTACTTCTTAAATTTCCATATATTGCCATGGCAGATTTGTGGTCATCATCATCACAATCCGATTTAATTCTTTTTGGTATCGGAGAAGATTCACTCGATTTGCGTTTATTATAAATAAAAAATTTGCACGTAAGACAAACTTTCGCTCCTTTGGTATTGATGGAAATGATTGTGCTAATGATTTTGGGAAATTTGTTAACTCATTAGAGTGTTCATTCCTTCCTAAAGGATTCGCACATTTTAATGAATAAGTCATGTTTGTTTAAAAAAAAAGATAAATCAATTGAAGGGGGATAGCAGTAAGTTTGTCATGAAAGACAGATAAATCGCAGTATAGCACAATACAGTATAGATATTGAACGGTTTTCCAAAAAACCAATACTTCAACGCTACACATCACTCGTTTATAAACCCTACGTGCTGCATAATTACTTACGGGTATCGAAATGCAATTACTAGCCCTCTAGCGGTGGTTAAATAATTAATAAATGAATGAATAAATGCCGCCGCGCGCCGATGCTGCAGTGACGCACGCCGCGCGCGGCGGCTGGCCGAGCGCCTTGCATTTCTTGTATAATATCTCGAAAAAATAAAAAAAACCCTATGTAGAAAAAGGCTATATCCATGTAAAATTTCCTCCTCTTTCGATCTAGCAGGTCAAAAACTATTAAAAATATAGTTTTTGAGATATAACACGTTTTATGTTTTTTTGAGGTTAGAATTGAAAAATTTTGAGAAACTAATAGCACCATCGGAAAGCTGAGGAAAAAATACATCGAAATCACTTGGGGATTATTTTTTTTAGATACATCTTAGCCCTCCAAACACAAGCTGAAAACAGCATGATTTTGCGTTCGCATGCCGCGCCTGGAGAGCTGACGTGAAATGCCTCATATACACTAATACCGCGAAAAGGAGAAAAACAGAAGGAGAAAGCTCAATACTGATCTGGCTTAGTCCTGCGACCTGCGTGCATGAGTACTATTGCAGCAGTCGTAACGGCTACCTCGGCTAGGCTACGTTCGCACACTAAGTACCTACAGCGGAAAAACACACGCGACTCGCGCGACCGCGAGTGCTTCCTGTGTATAAGATATATCGATAGGATAAAATATGGACCTCGGGCGCTTTCTGCTACTCTATAGCGAGTAGTGCTAGTGCGGCATGCCGTTAAGCGCATGTGTCCATGGTGTATTGCTATGTGTGATGTCAACAATCGCATCCCTAGTGAATCTCATCCCTTTCATCGTGTCCGCCGATTAACGATGATTCGGAGATGGGAAGGTAGTGTTTCAACGTCGAGAGCAGATTTAGTAGTAACCCTTTCACGTTCCTAACCTGTCTGATGGGTGAGCTGATAGTACTTTCTCTTGTTGAAGGTATCTGTGGCAGGGAGAGTAGTGTAAACGACGGGCACTGCTGCAGACTGTTTCTTGGGTGTGGAAATGTTGTCTGGGTCATCTATTTGTTAATTAATGTGTGGTTTTTAGGTGCTCAACTTTCCTTGTTTGGCTCTGATACTAATGACTATGTGTACAGTTAATCTGTTGCGTGTATCTTCAGCGACTCTAAGGGAGGAGCTGTTTCCAACCCTACTGAAAAAACCACACGGGATCCCACATAGGATCCCGTGTGGAATCCCACACGTGATCCCATGTGTGAATTTGATATGGGATTCCATGTGACATCCCACGTTTGAACTCGCAGCATGAATTCTCACAAAAGATCCCACATGGGATCTCATGTGGGATATCATACGTTTAACTTGAGTACGGGATCTCATGCAGATATGGCGTAAAACTTAGTGTCCCCCATTGTAAGTAACGGGATTATAAAAAACAAGGCAAGCCTTGTAATTAAGACGATTCGTAAAGAGTCATTTGAACCGTTGACTTACACGGCTTTATACTCTTGGCTATCCAACGTATCCACAGACAGCACTACCGAAGCGCCGCATAGCGGATAAATAGCCCCAGCTTACTTATGGAGAGCCGCCCATCACAAATTCTCCTTTGTCACCGCTATGCGGCGCTCCGATAGCGCTTTCTGTAGATATACTGGATGACCGAGAGTATATAAGCCGTGTAAGTGAGCCGTTCAAATGACTCTTTACGAAGAGTCCTAATTACAAGGCTTGCCTTGTTTTTTGATATGCCCATTACTCACAATGGGGGACTCAAAGTTTTACGCCATATCTGCATGAGATCCCGTACTCAAGTTAAACGCATGATATCCCACATGAGATCCCATGTGGGATCTTTTGTGGGATCTCATGTGGGAATTCATGCTTCGAGTTCAAACGTGGTATGCCATATGGGATCCCATATCCAATTGACACGTGGGATCTCGTGTGGGATTCCATGTGGGATCCTATATAGGATCGCATGTGTTTTTTTTCAGTAGGGATGGCTTTTGGTATATAACTAATTGGGTGAGGGATGTAAAATCCAAACTGTTAATATACTACCCAATAAATTCCCCATTTACCAGTATGACGCAATATCAATTTGCTTTAGCAAAAGCAGTCAAATTTTGATATATCAAATTTTAATTTTAAGTTGTGTGGTGTTAATGTGAAATACTGTAGAAAAACCTGAAAGTATGTTACGTAGTTTTTTTTTTCATACAGTATGTTACATAGGTTTTTACGCGTAGAAAACTTATGTTTTTGACAGTCAGTTTTAAAATACCTATCCCCTCTATACAGTAAACAATCGAGCAGACAAAAGTTCATATATCTGTTTATTGTGCTTTGGTGTATGGTTATTACTGTTTGAAGAGTCAAAAATGCATTAATAGACGTTGGCGTTTAGAAAGAGGACGACTAATCAAGAGAAAGGCTCATCTGAGGGGCAATGTACATAAGTCCCGTTCTGCTCTTCTCCGCTCTGCTCCGCTCTGCTCCGCTCTGCTCCGCTCCGCTCTGCTCTGTTCTGCTCTGTTCTGCTCCGTTCCAAAATTCTAGGTCAACAAAATGATGGTTAATTTCCTTTCTATATACATTGTATATTTAAGAAAACATGAATAACTTAAATAAAATGTTATTAAAAGAAGATTTGATTAATTTAATAAATTTACATATTTTATATAAAATTTTGAAGAAGAAAAGAAAATAAAAGGAGATGGTGTGTTAAACCTCATTTAAATGTGACAATGCGAGATAAATATGGTGCTTTGTCCACTATATTTAAATATTTTGTTATTAATGACCATGAAGAATTTTATAAGTTTCTTAAAATGAATGTTGAACAATTTATGCAGCTGGACATGTTATTGGAAAATAGGTTAATAAAAAGAAGTCGAAGATCTTCATTACCACCATCTTTACGGATTGTAGCAGTTATATGGTATATTATTTATAAACAATAAATTATATGAATATGTAACTATAGACTGGTAAAACTTATAAATACATATTTTTTTAGTTTAATGGCTCATGGCAGCGACACAGCTTGTATATCATGGTTGTTTCGCATATCTAAAGAAATTTTATACCGCATGATATTGGAAGTATGCACAGTTATAGGTGAAATTTTAATGCCAATTTATGTGAAATTTCCTTGTAAACAAAGGTGGCAAGATATTGGAAAAGATTATTGGACACAATGGCAATTCCCAAACTGTGTTGGAGCTTTGGACGGGAAACATATTTCTATACAATTACCACCAAATGGTGGAAGTCTATTTTATAACTATAAAAAATTCCATAGTTTTGTATTACTAGCATTGTGTGAATCAAATTATCTGTTTACCTGGTTTAATTTGGGAGACTATGGTAATTATAATTTCTTGAATAGTTTTAAATAATTTAATATTTTTTTGTATTGATCTAAATGTTTATTACTTTTTAGGTTCAAATAGTGATGAAAGTATATTTATCAACACAGACTTACATTACAAAATGATGAATAATGAATTAAACGTCCCTTCATCACAACCATTACCTCACACTGACATTAGCTTACCATATGCTTTTATTGGAGATGAAATATTCCCATTACATAATCATTTATTAAAACCATATAGTAGGAGGCAGCTGAGCATTGAAGAAAGAGTATTCAATTATCGATTAAAACGTGCAAGATTAACAATAGAATGTGCTTTTGGTATCCGGACTTCTAAATGGGCAATTATTCAGAAAAGACTGAAATTTGATTTATTACTTTCAAAAAGAATCACAGCAGCATGCATATGCTTGCATAATTTTCTAATTTTTTGGAAGTTAGGAAAAAATCCAAATGATCAATATCAAAATAATGAACATCACATAAATCATGAGAATATTGCCAATGAAAGAATAGATCCAATAATGCAGAGAAATCTTTTAACGCAATATTTTTCAGCTCCAGTAGGTGCTGTACCATGGCAATTAAGCTCTATCTAAGTTGCAATTGTTTAAAAGTTTGTTTATTAAAAAAAATGTTAATTTGTTACAATACTAAAAAATGGACAATTGAAATTATAAAATCAATCTTCTAAATCTTTATATTTATACAAAATTTCTATAATTCCAGGTATACAATCAATGACTTTTTAGCTCGGTAGTGTTTTCAAACTTGCTCTTATCGATAATTCGAAGCAGTCATCATCGTTTTCTATATCTCTTTTTTTCACAGATTTGACCAATGTATCTGCTGCTTCAATTAATTTTTTTTCAACAAAATCAATTTCAGTTTCCTTTTTCTTAGCAAATTTGTCAACAGGAGGAGTTCGAGGTGTGTTTTGTTCTGTGTTAGATACTGAGAACTTATTAAAATTGTTCGCTGGATTTACATTTATTATTTTTAAATTATTCTCAGTATTCTGTTTTGTAGAATTTTTGTGTGAAGAAAACAGCTTTGCAAATGAACATTCTGATTCATCTTTATTTGTTGATTCAACATCATTAGTGTTATCTGATTGATAATAGTTTTCTAAAAATCTCATAGATTCGTGTAAATAAAATTCTTTCTTTTTAGTGCAAGCTCTTTTGAAAGATTTTCTAATAGAAGTCCAACGGTTCTTAACATCTTCCGCTGAAAATAAAATGAATACTCAAAATCATTGTAATTTCATTTATATAAACTGAATATTTTTTTTATACTTACATGATAATTCCAAAGAATAATTGTCATTTAAAACAAAAACAATATGATTATAAAGCTTGTCTTTCATCTCCGATTTCCAAAAATCAGGATTCTTCCTATCATATAAACTTGGATATTTTTCTACTAAGGAAATCAACAGCTTATCTTCTGTTGAATCCATAATAATTATAAAAAGATTTTTAGAGTAGCGTAGATAAATTTTCAAATTCTTATTTGACGCGTTGATTGTGCATATAGATCGCTATTCCATATACGAATAAAAACAAATGACAGCCACCGCTCTGGAAAAAACAAATGAACATCACCACATTACGTATATGTATATATGTATAAACGCGTCGGTATTGCACGACACAGTTTGTATAGTGAAGTTTGTCCCGTTGAAATAAAATTAGATTAGATTTATATCTAATTATTTAGATCAGTATACATTAATTGATAAATATGGAGGATGAAATTATAGAATTAATAATAAGCATGGTTAATCAAGAACCGATAATTTTCGATAAATGCAATCCAGATTATGTGCGAAATGATTTGAAAAATGAAGTATATGATCAAATTTCTCAAGCAATATTCATGGTATTTGAAAAGAATTTCACAGGTGTAGTATTTTTATATATTTAATAGCTTGATAAAAATAAAAATAAAAAAACAGCTATTCTTTTTATCAAGTGACTATATTCTTTTTTAATTGTCAGTTTTTAGTTAATATATAGCTAAAAACCCTGGTAGAAATGTTAATCATACGTTAGACATTTTTCAGTTAACTTTATGACTCAAAAGGCAGATTGCTTGTATTTCATAATTATGTACCAATTCAAAATAAATTATAGGATTTATTCTTCATAAAACATGTATTTTAAGTACTTGTAGTACTTTTTGATGAATTATATTACTTTTGCATTATGATTTTTGCTAAAAATGCTTCCATTTCATTAAGACATTAGCTATAAAATATAGTTCATTTTCTACCAGGGAATTGGCTACTTTATTTTTTATTTCTACTATATCTATTTTTTATTAGCATACCACAAATACAATGCAACTCTTTTCTACTACAGCAAAAGAAATAAAATGTAAAATGGACAGTCTAAAAACAAGGTTTGCAGAAGAATACAGGAAAATAAATGGTTACGTACAATCAGGATCAAGGGCAACAACATCAACGAAATGGAGATTTTACGATTCGTTGCTGTTTTTGGAACCGTACATACAACATTCGAACATGATGACATCTATGCAGTCGAATGCTACGCTAGCAATTAAATGCAATAACTCTCTTGATGCAGGAGCTCACAGGATGATAGAAAGTTTAAAAAGAGAAGACCAAATGGTGATAATCATTTACAAGATCTTCTAAAAATGAGAAACGAACTGTATGTGTCATCACAAAAATTTAAAGATACATGCATAAAAGAAGAAAATGATATTCACACAAGTAACAATTATATGCCATTGATAAAAGATGCATTGAAACATGTAAGTTATAATAACAAATTTCAATGCACCAGTGAAATAATTAATTTTATAGTAGCTTACAAAAACAAAAATTGCATATAACTGTTACTCTTTGTCATTCACATAGTTATTTAATTATTATTAGTATTTATTCATTTTTATAGAAATTACAATAGCAAAAAGATTATTAACATTGTACTCAAACTAAAAGACAGGGAAACCAATTCAAGAAATCACAGTAATTTTCATTCTATTAGCTGTAAATACCCATTCCAGTCTTACAATTTAAATATGCAAATGGTATTTGCCATGAGTTACTTAGTTTTTACGGAAAGATATTTAACAATCCATTTCAAGCCAATTCGTCTTTTCAAAAACATATGCTGGTGGATATTTTACATTAATGGGAATGTTATAATAGTTGATGCATATGAAGATTTAAATTGTGAAAAGTATACCCTGTACATGGACTATGCATTTATTTTAATTAGAGAGAGATACTCAAAGTCAGCGTATCCAGTAGTTATCTTGATTCAAGACAATGATGAGGAGTACAACAATGCTATTGTCAACAACTATATAAAAAATGGAGAGAGTAACGGCATATACAAAATCTTATGCGATCCAACTTACAACATTATAAATTTCTTAAAGAATGAAATTGAAAAAGAGCTATATGACTTAAGTAGTTCTAATGGGAAATGTGATGTGCCATTAGAAAAGGTTCATGACGTCATTATCAATCCAGAAAAGAAGCATTTTCTCAACTATGAAAAATATATGAAGTATTTTATAGATTATATTAAAAAATTACCTTAAAAATTTATAACTTAATAACATTCATGAAATTTTTTACTTTTATTATTTATCACTAAGTTCTCGAACTTCAATAATATCTGAAGGTGTCATTATTAACTGTCCATCGTATGTTTATCTTCTGAAGAGCAATTATTTGTATTAATATTATTAGCCATAGAATACTTTTTTATTTAAAATAAAGTTTTATAAGGAAGATTAAGTATTTTATTTAGAAATATTTTTACCTTGCTGAAGTCCAATATGATCCTTTGCAGAAAGTCTTTGGCATAGTCGTGAAAATATGATAACATTTTTTCCTTTGTCGACATTCAATAAAATAATTATTTGAAGTTCCAAAAACTAGACAATGTAAATCTCATAACTATGTTAAATTACAAACATCTTCTATGTATATACCCATGTAATACTTTCTGAAAATTCCATTTCATTCTCTGTTTAGAATATTACAACCACTTAAAATTGAATTTTCCAGTTCTTCCTGTTTCAACGATATGTTGGTGGTTTCTATTGTATATTAATAAATTTAATTATTGAACTTAACATAAAAGTCAAGAAAATTGTAAAATCTACATAAAATAGGAGAAACTATGAATTATACTGAAAACTGTCTACCTATATTTAAAAATTTATCATTAATTTTATTATTATTCAAACTAGCACAATTTGTTTTAATAATAAAAAGTAATACTTATTTTAATCTTACTTACTTATTTAAATCATAAACTTTTTCAGGTTATTATTGTAAAAAACAACTTTGTAAAAATACTACATTCAGAGGAGGTAATTAAAGTAACCTGTGACGTCCAGTCAAGGCCGTCAATACTATTAACCACTTTGCCCTTTGTAGCCTGGAGTAAACCAAGAGCTAAGGATGGCCAAGTCTTCCAAACGTTTTATTTGAACTTATCATTGAAGGAGGGAGGCACAAAAAAGGTTCATATGTTTGAGGAGACAAGCGATTCCAGCGAAGAAATGAAATTCGAAGACAATTTTTTCACTTACACTTAGGTTTATTCAGAGTTTCCCTCCCTGGGTTACAAGTGGTGTGCTGGTGGCTGGTCGAGTCCTATGGTGGCGAGGAACTAACTGATGGCGGAGGGACGAGGGAAAAGCTTAGTTCGGTTTCCTCCCTCTTCCCTCCCTCGCCAAGTACGGTTTGGGGGTACTCTCCGTGGGGGAGTTTACAAAGATTTTTGGGGACAGTTGACTGGTCGCACAAGTATGGGTGGAAAAATAAGGGTGGGCCTAAGGCCCTTTGACGCGGCTACTTGGCTGCGTGGGGGAAAAGAGCATCCCCCAGCTTTCGGCTGTAGTTTCGACCGTTTCTCAGAGATGACGTTACATGTGGTGTTCTTGCGCCTATTTTCATTAATGTTAAATACATCGTTTACATAAAAATTCGGTCAACTATTTATTATATAGTGTTAATTATTGTATAAGAACTTAACAAATGACTTATTTTCTAATTAAATCTAATTTTGTTGTACAAATTTGCACACACTTAATATTTTAATATTTCCAAAATACGTGGTTTAAAATCTAATTAACTATTGAGTAGAAAATACATATTATTTGTACATTTATAAGCTTAAAACTAACTTAAAAATTAATAATAGTATCAAAAATATAACGAAGTGACAATTTTTATTCATTCCTTTATATAGGAAAAGATTTTATAAGTTAAACTAAATTATTCTGGCGAGACGCTTGCATAAGAATTGTTATTTATAACTAAATTTTATGTATCGTTGCAATATATTACTGTAAATGATTACACTTTACGAGTTACACAACCTATTATTTATTTTTGTTGTCAGTTATCCTCGATGTATAGTAAAAGAAAGTAAAGAACCTGCTTCATTTTTGCAATACTCTATGTGTTTATATATATGTAAGAGATGCAGTTAATACATATGTATCAGAATAAATTCGCGAATACATCTTGCATTACAATATATATATATATATATATATAAACGAAGTCAAGATGGCGGGGCAGTATACAGCCCCCGCCGGTAAGCCGCCTGATAAATATTATAAGTGTCATTCTAGTGCCAGATTTGGTGCGATAGTTTGTTTTTTTTGTGAGGATCCTTACCACTTTAGTTGTTTTGATAGATTGAAAAACACAAAAAGAATTGGTGAAATCTTGGCAGTATGCCCGAAGCATGCGCATCTGAAACTAACCTCAAATTTCAACGTGGATACCTTGAGTGACGATGTAAAATTGATAATAGCGGAAATAAAAGCTACACGAAAAGAGGTAATACAAAAAGAAATACTAGATGAAATTGCAGCTGCCAATAGTACTAACGTTGAAGACCCTCATAATGAAACAATCTTTGATAATAACACTGAACTGGAAAATTTAAAAATTGAAACAACTCTATTAAGAGAACTTAACAAGGAGCTACAAGAGAAAAATTATTTACTCAGGGAACTTCTAAATGCTGAAAAAGAAAAAGTAAACTCAGAAGTAACAACTAACAAGAAAACGTTTGCTGAAGCTACAATTAACAGTAAACCCTTAAAAAAATGCATACCGAAAATAATTATTCAAATGAAAAATGAGGACGACGACATAAACAAAATTAAAAAAAGGGTTACCCACTATTTAACGAAAGAAAAAACAATCAAGACGAAAAGTTTACAGGTAAAAAATAACAAGGAAATCAACATTAACTGCCTTAACGAAGATAGTACCAATAAAGCAGCCAAAATTTTAAGTAGTAAAATGTCGGATAAGTGTAAAATAGGAACAGAAAGCATCTCTAAACCGAAAATAAAGGTGGTGGGTATAGACAATTTTGAAAATATGAATGATGAAGAATTAGAAAGTGACATCAACACAAGAAATTTTAAAGACTGTGATGGAAAATGTGTAGTGTTAAGTACTTATAAAAATACCAAAAATAATACAATAACAGCTATTATTGAAGTTCCTTCGGAGATATACAAGATAATAAGAGAATGTTATAATAATAAAATCTACGTAGGATATCAAAACTGTAAAATATATGACTTAATAAATATCAAGCCATGTTACAAGTGTGGACGTTTTGGACATAATTTAAATAAGTGCTCTAATGATTTAACATGCTTAAAATGTGCAGGATCTCATATATCAGCACAATGCCAAATAAAAGATAATTTCACATGTGTAAATTGTTTCTACAGCAATACTAAATATAAAACGAATTTTGAGGTTAACCACATGGCGAATGACAGTGAGAAATGCAAAATCTTAAAAGGTAAAATCAACCGAGATATAGATATGACAGATTACCCAGTGAGGCCTTATGTACCCAGACTCATCGGTAAAGTAGAAAACATCAAAATTACAACTAATCAAACACAGCCACATACTGTTACTGCAATGTCAATGAGTCAATCTGTTTTATCCATTGCCCCCTTGGGCTTGCAGTCTTCGAGAGAATCGCTAAATGATAATGGATCAAGTCCAGCAAGACATTGAAAACTTCTTACAACGTGAATGTAGCTGCGCTAACATGCAGATTCTCAAGAATAATCTAACAGGCCAAAATAATCTAATTATGTATGTAAATATAAGAAGCATAAATGCTAATCTAAAAAATCTAGAAATTATTATTGAGAGTCTGTATGTTAAACCATGTGTAATTGTTTGTACAGAGACTAGAAAACTGGAAAACTATAAACAATATCAATTACCTAATTACAAAATTTTTTATAATAATAGTAGAATTAACCAAAACGACGGGGTTCTTGTATATATAAATAGTAAAATATTTGAAGACACAGAAACAATAGTAATTGATAGAGTTAGTTTTCTATGTTCCAGAATTAGACTAAAAAATAAAGATGAGATAATAATCTCGGCTGTCTACAGATGCCATGACATCTCGAAAACAGAATTTATTTTGAGTGTAAAAAATACATTATGAATTATATAAACAGTAAAAATCATTGGTTAATCGGAGACTTCAATATTAATATAATGAGCAAATCTCTTGATAGTGCATATGACATGACTTTAAGCCAAGATTTTTTGAATCATCTTTTAGAACATGAGTATACCCCATGTTTCCTTGGAGTCACACGACCAGACCCAGAAAATATCTTCGGGGGTTCATGTATCGATAATATGTATCTAAAAAGTAAAAATCTAACAACAAAAGCCTACAAAATAACTACTCCATTTACTGATCACTACCCTTTGTTTTTAACTTTCGATCATATAATACATAGCGACTCAAGAAAGCAGAACAATAAAACCATAAATTATAAAAAACTAATTAACGTAGCTAGAAGCATAGACTGGAATTCGATTTTGACTATACAAAATCCTAACTCTGCCTCAGAGTTATTAGTTGAACTAGTGAATGGATGTGTTGAGAAGGCAACTTTTTCACAAAAACAATAAACAAAAAAATATGATTCCTAGAAAGATATGGATCACAAACGCAATTATAATATCATGTAAAACTAAAGAAACTTTATATAATATTTTTAAAAGAAACCCAACTAGTGAATCCGCAAAAAAAGAATACAGGGACTATTGTAAAATATTAGATAAGATTATTAAAGATGCCAAACACAAATTTGACTTCGAAACGTTTAAAAAATGTGACAACAATCCTAGACAACTGTGGAACTTAATAAATAAGAAATTAGGAAAAAACAAAGTGCAATCAAATAATATAACTAATATTTACGATCAAGACAATAAAAAAATAGAAGATCAAAGGGAAATTGCTAATGTTATGAATAAGTATTTTTGTGAAGTAGGATCTGAAGTAAGTAAAAAAATTATACAACCTACAAATAAAAGATTGAATATGCCTAAACCAAATAACAAATCAATGTTTTTAGAACCCGCTGATGCACTTGAAATAAATACAATTATACGTAACATGAAAAACAAAGCTGGAGGTGTAGATAATATAAATACAAAAATTTTAAAGACGTTAGCAAACTACATAATTATTCCTTTAGAACATATATACAACTTGAGTATTGAAAAGTCTATCTGGCCAGATAATCTCAAAAGTGCCGAAGTTGTCCCTATCCACAAAGCTGGAAGCAAATCATGCATTTCTAACTACAGACCAATATCTCTAATATCCAATGTTGCCAAAATTTTTGAAAAAATACTTTATAACAGACTTTATACTTTTTTGGAAAAACATCAAATACTTTCTGAACACCAATATGGCTTTGTTAAAAACAAAGGTACGGCGGATGCACTTAACTACATAACACATAAAATCTATCAAAATCTAGATAAAAGCAAACGTATTATTGCTACTTTTTTAGATCTGGCAAAAGCGTTCGATACTGTTAACCATGACATATTACTTAGCAAATTAGAACGTTATGGAATAAGAGGAAAGGTCTTACTTTTGTTCAAAAGCTATCTCTCCGATAGACAACAAAAAGTTCGAATACAAAACCAAATAAGTGAATACAAATATGTATCTTGTGGGGTGCCACAGGGAACAATATTAGGACCGATACTTTTTATATTATATGTAAACGATCTATTGAGAGATATGCCGGAAGGGTCTATTCTGCCCTACGCTGATGACACTGTCATCATTTCTAGTGAAGACACGTGGTCAATGGCGCAGGATAGAATAAACAAACTACTAGATCAAGCGGCGGAATGGCTTGCTTTAAATAAGCTATCCCTAAATATACAAAAAACTAAGTTTATAACTTTCGGTAACTATCGTGATAGTGTCCCAATTAATGTAAATATAAATATACAAAATCAGCAAATAACTAGAACAGAATGTTACAAGTACTTGGGATTAATTTTCGACTTTAATATGAAATGGGATAGTCACATTAAATATTTAATTAACAGAACAAAATATTTAATATTTATACTCGCAAAGCTAAGAAAAATTATGGATACAAACACATTGATGATTATTTATTACTCCTTCTTTCATAATGTTATAAACTATGGCATCATTGCTTGGGGGGGTGCTTGTAGAACAGAAATTAAAATAATACAACAAATCCAAAATAAATTGCTCAAAATCATTGCCAAAAATAAATTCCAGGTGCACAACACTCCGCTAAAAATAGAAGAAATGTTCACTCTAGAATCCTTATGCTATCATTATAATAATCTAAACGATGCTTTTCTTACAATAAAACGCAATACTAGAAAAAAATCACTACAACTACCTAAAATGACCAAAGCTATTAGTGATAAAGATAGTCTGGTAGAAGCTATGAGGGTATTTAACGAATTGCCTAATGATCTCAAAATTTTAAATTATAAGAAGAGTACAATTAAGTACAAATTAAAACAAAAGCTCTTTCGATAATAACATTTAATTGTAACATTACGCACAACTTCATATCATTTTCACTGTTTACTTTTGGAAAAATGAAGATTATAATATTACGTTTTGGCGGATTTTATTTATAGAATATATAAATTGTTAAATGAAATAAAGTTTTTGAAAATGTTTATGTTACTCGAATGAGTAATCTGTTAGTTTTAAGTTATAGATATAGTATTAGTTGTATGCAACCAGACTATTGTACAGGTAACAATGTTTACCTCTAATAGATTTTACTTTGTAAACTGCATTGTAACTTTTCTGGTTAAATAAATAAAAATAAATAAAAAAAAGAAAAAAAAAAATATATATATATATATATATATATATATATATATATATATATATATATGTGTATGCCTATACTTTAGTAAACTTTTATAAATAGTATATGTAAAAGAGTGTGTAACATGGTTTTACAAGATTTTAATTAAAGTACACAAATAATATTATATTCTTATTTTTCATTTTTATTTATGAGTTTGTTTATTATTTAATACTAAAATGAAGTTGTTGTGAGGTGTTTTATTTAATTATCTTTACTTCTACCAGGCCTATTTTCGTAAAATTTAGATCAGCGTAATCAGAATAATTTAAATTAACATAAGTTAATAACTACAAGTTAAAATGTAAAAATAAAATTAGCTATATGCAAAGTCGAAGGAAGTTGTAACGGTCGAAATTTTATGGCTTATCGGCGACGCGTAGGCGCGCATGTGCACAGCTCGGGTGGCCTGCCTTTCGGGGTAAGGTCGTAAAATCTTTCCCTTTTCTTTCACATAGGAGGAAATGCTTTCGCTCTTGATGAAAGTTTCCACTTGCATGGTGTTCTGTTTTTTTTTTTTTATCTTATTTCGTGGGAAAGGATCGGAATGCAGTGTCTTGCATCTGCATGACATAAAATCTGACCGTTACTTTGTGCGGACCAATGTTTTGAATACGAGAATTCTTTTCGACTGTTTGGAAGAAAGAATATTTTCCCTTTTTTTTTTTTTAAACAGATGTTAAGAGGATTCAACGTAAGGTGGTCGAGAAGACCATCAGACCTTACACCCCCACCCTAAAAGGATTACTAGGAGTTGTAAAAAGCAACTCTAGTAATCTACCCTCTCGACTTGCTCTCCGAGTCCTGATCAATACTGCAGTAAATTTAAAATGCGAATCGGACAGGTTCTCTGTTGTTTTGTATCCCCACAGCATGTGAATTTTCATTAACCACCACGTAAGTAGCTTTGGGTACTACTTTAGGATGTGGTGCACTGGGATTATGCGATGGTCTAACTGGAAAGGATGGTGTTGGAGCATGGACGTATCTCTCTTCCTGATATGTTGGAGGCACCTCTTCGTCGTGGTTGTTTGCTTGTGTCTGTTGATACCTGTCTTGTCCGAGAGATATGAACAATGTAGCGAGGGATCCCCAGAGGGCAGACAACAGATGGGCTGACCATCCATAAATGCGGTGAAGTGCATATCCCTTTAGGAAAACTCCTTAATTCCTTGGATGGCTATTATGACGGTGAAGATTCCAGCGCTTATGGATCCGAAAGTTGTGAATTTCGTGAACAGGCTGTTCCACGTGTTTGAGATTATCTTCTCCATTGTGTTCTCGTTAATTAATCTAGAGATAACTCCTTTATTGTCAGTGATGACATGTCCATGTATTTCTCGAGCCACATCGTTGAGCAAGGCTGGCTGATCCATAGGGAACATTATTCGATCCCTAAGTTCATCTAAATCTTTTTCTGTATAAATCTCACTAGTTGCTAGAGATGCTGGGTCATTGTACTTCCAGAGCTTGGGTGATGGGGCGTAAAACTGTTGGGTTCTTTGCTTCCGTCAATTTGGGCAAAACTTTATACCAGTTCTCATTTATTTGATAATAGGTTGATAATAGTCCATTGCATTCTATCTGGATTCCTCTTGATTTTAGGATATGGGTTTTCGGAGTGAGGAACATAGTTTTATTATTCCACGTAACTGCTAATTCTTCATAACATTTTTCTCCGTGGGCTACTTTCACTTCCACGGGGAGACACTTGATTACATGCACTACTTCCCCAGCAGGGTTTGCCATATAGCCTGGTCCTTTCATTGAATTATATGCAAATTGATCAGGTGACTGAGATGCAATTGCTAGAGCGTTCTCTAGGATACGGCGTTCCTCTTTGCATCTTTGGGTCAAAATGTCTTCATACAGACGTTTAATTTCAGTTTTTATATGTTTTTCTACAAATACGAACTTCGAATTTACATACGCGAATATGTCTAGCTTTTCGACTGATACCTTACTTTTTCTGACGAAGGATATCCCTTTCCCTGTTTCAGAAACTAATAATTTTGGGTGTTCTGTTTTTGTTAATTCATAACCGCAAACATTAATTTTCCCTTTTGCTATTAATGAAAAGGTTACATCCTCGGTGGATAACGAATATACGGTTTGTTCGGAATTTGGGGTTGAATCGAAAATTTTGTTGGCTAGACCTTCATATAAGATACCGTATTTGTAGAGTTCGCATCTATCCGCGGGGATTACATCCCAAAAGGTATATCCTCCTTCATTATCCATGCAGGATGAATCAGTCAATGTGCAACGAGCGCCGGAACGTAATAAAATTTTGTTATGATCCATATCTACTGAGCCTGTATGCTCTTTAAGAGTAACCTTTAGGGTACTCTGTACTACTACATTATCCCATGTACCGTAGGGATCAGAGAAGCTACCTCCGCTGCACTTGCCATTAGGCTTAATTGATCCTGCATAGGTGATTGAATGCGTTGAGGTATGGTTTATTATCGAATCGCAAGATGCCGGTTTCGTGGGCTTGTTTACATTTTTCCTTACTTATTTCATAGATGTATTCGCTTTCGTCATTTTCCACGATAGAATTATGTGAAAACATGCCGCATTCATAAATGGTTCGATGTATCTCTTGTTTGCATTGGAAAACCTTTGTGCTGATAAATTCGTTAATTTGTACAAGTTGGATATAACGCTTCGTAATGTTCAGCTGTTTTGTGATGGTTGGACATTCTTCTACTCCTAAAGTTGAAATGGTGGTTATATTGAGTGATCTCGCGCCACAGTCAAATCCTACCAAACCCCATACCATTGCGGGGAATAGTGATGAAAGTGCGATTATTGGATGCATTATGTAATTTTCCTGTAATCAGAAAAGGAAATTAATTTTCTATGAACCATTAAATTTATCTAATTAATTTCATCGCCATCTTTTTTATTAGGTTTTATTTTTGTGTTTATTTTAACTTCTTTATTTATATGCGAAATCCTTAATCTGTTAGTATGAACAATTTTAGATCCTGTTTTGATTTGAATTCTTACATTATTTTTATTCAATATTTCTAATATTTTATGTGGACCAGTATAGTGATCTCCAAATTTGCCTGGTTTTGGCCCAGATAAAAGAAAACATAGTCTCCGAGTTTAAAATTTTTGGGATTAATTGATTTATCGTAATATTTTTTTGATTTAATTTTAGATGCGACTAGGTTATCGTAAGCTAACTTTTGAATTTCGTTTAATCTAACTACTAGATTTTGGATATATCCTTTATAGGTTGGTATCATATCTGCTTCTCTAAGTGGCTCATTAGAGGGAAGTCTTGCTAGCCGTCCAAACATGACCTCATTAGGAGTATGTTTAGTGCTTTCTTGGACGCAAGTGTTGTAGTTTAACATTGCTAATTCTAGCCAAACGTCCCATTCGTTGTCTTTATCTGTATATTGCTTCAAATATTCTCCCAGTGCGTGATGTGATCTTTCCAAAGATCCGCTTGATTGTGGGTGGAAAGCAGTGGTTCTAATTTTCTTGATTTTAAATCGTTTAGCTACTCTAGCCATAAGATTACTGAGGAAGTTTTTTCCTTGATCCGTTAATACTATCCTTGGAGCGCCAAAAATACAAATGCATCTTTTGATAAAAGCGTCCGCTATGGTGGATGATAAAGTATTCACTAGAGGGATGGCCGTGCAAAATTTTGATAGTTGGTCTTGGATTGTCAAAATATATTCAAATTTATTTTGAGTTATTGGCAGAGGGCCTACGATGTCCATTGCAACTTTATCAAACGCAGTTCCAGGTGTGTCAGTTATTATCATGGGTTGTTTAGTTTTTAATCTAGTTAACTTTTTTAATTGACAGTTTAAACATTGTTGAATTCTTCGCTGTATATCTTCTTTGAGATTTTCCCAATGAAATTGCTGCCTAATTCTGTTATAGGTCTTAGATACACCTCTGTGTCCTCCTATGGGAGATTTATGCATTTCGTAAAAAATCTCATCTCTTTTTCCATAGGGTATGTATTTCAAGGTTCCCGTGCAAATTATTACATCGATCCCAGAGTTTTGAAATGTTCTTTTAATTATTTCCTCGACTTCGATCCAATTTAATTTTTCTATTTCTTCACTTTTAGCAATGCTAATTTCTTTCTGTTTACCCTTTTTTAATAAATGTTTTAAAACTAAGAGTGTTGTCGTGACATTCTGTTTTATAGTAGTTAACGATTCAGGGTTTTCTCCTCGAATACAAAGTGAATAGTAGTGTTTATTTTTTAATTTTCTTTTTATTTGGTGGACTTCATTAATTTCTAATTTCTGTTCAGTAGGAATTTTATTGAATTCTATTAATTTCTTGGAACCGTTATCGCAAGGCTCCCCAAAGCTATTAACAAAATAAGCAATGTTTCCATTCCTACATTGTATCAATTCTCTGGATTCTATGTATTTGCTTGGCGTGCGATCAAGTTCATCGGTACTTTCGCAACTGGATGATTCGGATAAAATTAACTGCTCATCATCGTTATTTCTTATAATTTTTGGAAGACCTGGTGGTTTTACAGGATCAGCTTCTGTTTCACTATCTGAAATATCACTTTCACAATATTCTGGTTTATTTATTTGTCTTTTAGGATAGCGTCTTTTTCGCTTGACTATTTTCGCTATCTTTACCCTTGTTCTGGTCAATTTTTATTTTTGATTTTGGTTTTGATCCTTGGGGTTTAGTTCCAGTCAGTTCTAAATTGTTTGGTGTTTCGTCAGGTTTTCCTTTTACCTTTTCGTCTAGTTGTTTAGCCTTTGCTTTGGTTACTGTGTTTACTTCCACATTCTCCACAGGGTTCCTGAAGAATCTGCGTTGGAGTTTAGTTTACCCGGTTTATAAATGATAGTGTAGTCATACTCTGATAACTTAAATCTCCATTTTTGCACGCGGGTGTTTAAATCGGCAGTCTTAAACCATACCAGAGGTTGGTGATCTGTAATTATTGTAATCTTTCTTCCGTACACATAACTTCTAAACATTTGTACTGAATAAATTACTGCCAGAGCTTCCTTTTCATAGACCTCGTAATTCAGCTCTGTATCTCTTAGGGTACGTGATACATACGCAATTGGACGGTCTTTTCCAATTTCTCCTTGTGATAATACTCCTCCAATCGCAAAACCTGATGCGTCCGTTGTGATGTTGTAAGGCTTATTTAAATCAGGGAATTGTAATAGCGGCACGTTACACAACAATTCTTTTAGTGTCTCAAACGACTCCTGAGCCTCACTGCTCCAGTGAAATCCCTTATTCTTCTGTAGTAGGGTAGTTAAAGGCTTTGCGATTTTTGCAAAATCTTTGATGAAGCGTCTATAGTAGCCAGCTAATCCTAGAAATTGTCGAACGTTTTTTACGTTTTTGAGGACGGGAAAATGTTTCACCACTTCAACTTTCTTAGGATCCGGACTCAGACCTTCTTTACTTAGTATATGGCCTAAATAAGATACCTTGCGTCTGAGGAAATCACATTTGTCAATTTGTAATTTTAAGTTTGCTCGTCGCAGGCGGTCTGCTAGTAACTTAAATTTACGATCGTGTTCTTCAATACTATTTGCATAAATCACAATATCATCCAGGTACACAAATAGTTCGCTTCCTTGTAATCCGTGTAGTAAGTTATCCATTAATCTTTGGAAGGTTGCTGGTGCGTTTTTTAGACCGAATGGCATTCTTGCGAATTCATAATGGCCATAAGGTGTGCTGAACGCTATTTTATGTGCATCACGAGGGTCCATTTTGATCTGATGGAATTCCGATGCTAGGTCGAGTACTGTATAATACTTGGCACTACCGACTTGATCGAATATTTCTGTAATATTCGGAAGAGGGTAAGAATCGCTAATGGTTTTGTTATTCAACTCCCTAAAATCTAAAACCATACGCCATCTTGGATTTCCATGCGAATCAGCCCTTTTAGGAACTATCCAAACTGGTGTATTATACGGTGACTCTGATGGTTTAATTATTCCAGCGTCTAATAATTCTTTAACTTGTTTATTGACTTCTTCCTTTAATGAATGTGGATATTTGTATAGTTTTGCATTAATAGGGTTGTCATCAACGGTCGATATTCTGTGTTTCACTTGCTCTGTGCCTTTGAAGGTGTCTCCAGGTAGAAAGAACACATCTCTTGCCTCTTCGGCGATTGTTTTTACGTATTCCGCTTGGTCTCGATCTAGGTGATCTAATCTTAATAGATCAATTATTGTTTTATTCTGAGATTCGGTGTTTTCCGGTTTAATATTGTCAAGATCCAAAAAGGAAGAGGTGTTATTTTCATTTTCACTGAGGCCTAAATCCGATAAAGTTTCAGTAAATGTTATTTTATACAAATATTTTAATCCCGTTCCGGTATTACTAGTAAAATTTTCTGGAATCTCAGTGACATACTTGTCGGCATCGCTTAACTGTAGCATATTTGTTTCTGCAGTGGTTCCGAATTCCATTGGCTTGTTAACCCCTCCGGCGGTTAAAATTTTGTTGCCAAAATCTATTATTGCTTTTGCTGCAGTGAGGTAATTAGCTCCCAAAATACCTACCTCCGGCATTGCATATTTTGCAGAGATCACATGGAAGGTCGTTGGTACCCCCAGAATAGTTATTTCAGTTGTACCTTCAGTAATAAAAAATTCTTTACTGATTCCTCTTAGGCTACCTCTTTCACGTTTATTTATTACACTGCTTGAAGGTAATAAATAATTTGCAGTGAGGTTGACCTCAGAGCCTGAGTCGACTAAGAATGTTTCTACAGTGCCAGTGGGTGGATTTATAACCCGTAGGGTTGGTAACTCCCTGGTATCATCTAGATTTACATTAGAGATGAAATTTTCCTTAACCTTTTCCGCATTACCTTGGTGCATTTTGATTTTGTAATTTTGCACTCTCAAGAATTTTCCTTGGAAGTTTATTTCGGCTTCACTTTGTAGAAAAAATTCGGTGCCTAATATTCTTGCATGTACTATGGAAAAGTCATGCGGCACTACTACAAACTCGCTCACATAATTCGCTATTTTCATTTTTATTACACCAAGTGAATAGATAGAGTCAGATCCTACTCCTTGTATGTTGTATATGATCTTATCATTGATTTTACATTCGGGAGGAACGTATCCCAACCGAATTATATTCACTTCCGAACCACTGTCAAGCATCAAGTCGAGTGGCCTATTGCTTTTACCCATCCTTATTGATATATAAGGGACATATTTTCTTTGTTGCTTTATTCCGATGGCAGCAACTCGCAGATTAGCTCGTTCAACTCTGTCATGTTTAATGAGCGCACCGGGGTTTGTGAAATCTCCTGACCTGCGCTCGACGTTCGGAGATTTCGCCCGTTTTCCGACGACCTTCGTGAGCTAATCATTTTATAGCGGCATTTCGCCTCTTTATGTCCCCTTTTTTGACAGTAATTGCAGGACACCACTTTGGCGGAAGGGTTCGCTTTATTTTCCGCCTTCCTGCAGCTAACGGCTGTATGTCCTGGGTTGTTGCAGATTTGACAAATTACATTTACCTGTTGCGATTTCTTACCCCTACATTTTGTTGCTGTGTGTCCAATCTTACCGCACAATTGGCAAATAGCATTTCTAAAACAGCTTCTTGAATCATGGCCTGGCTTGTGGCAGGTTTGACACGTTCCACTCTTGTTGTCTCTTTCTTTTTGGAAACAATTTCCTTCCACGTGGCCAGGTTTTTTGCAATATCTGCAAAATTTCTGAGAACGTGGGCAGTTCTCGCTATTATGGCCCTCCATTTGGCAAGTATCGCATGTCAAAACGGACCTACGGCGATTTTCGCTTCTCACCATTGAGGCGAGTAATGGGCTCTCGCATTTAATTGCTTTTCAATCTCTACTGCCTTTTTCATAACAGCATCGACAGCGAGATCGGAAGGAAGACGTGTCTCGACTTCAGTCTTCAGTCCTCGCCTGAAGCAGGACACTATTGCCTCTTTCACTTCCCTTTTGTCGTTCTCGGAAACAATGCCGTCATCCTTCTTTTTTGCTTCGAAAATGCGGCTGCCGATTTCACGTAATCTATTAGCAAAGGGTATTACATCTTCGTTATCCCTCTGGATTTCATATCCCAGTTTTCCAAATAACTGTTGGATGGTTTCTCCAGTATCATATAAGTCTTTGAAATGCTGCGTTAGGCTAGCAACATTGTTGAAGGGTTTATTTAAAATTGTTCGTCGCGCTTCGCCGGTAATTCGTGTGCGGATCAATTTTACTAACGCACCCTCTGAGGCAACATCTATCATATTGTTTGCTTCATTACATGCCTCGATGAACTCGTTGATGGGTATATTGTGCCCATCAAACTTAGGCACAAATTCCAAAGCATCTCTAATTTGTATGCCTTGCTGCCCTGCTACTGGAGCCATTTCTTCTTGAGGAGGTTCAACCGTTTGGATAGTAACGTTGCTTGCCAGGCTCAAATCAATAGTATTATCGCCGCTTTCGGCCTTAACTGTGATATCCCCAGTATTATCAGAAGATTGAGCGCTTTCAAACGAAGTATCGGACTCGCCACCGTTATTACCTGCGACGCTTGTATCTAAGGTTTCTAAAGACACCTCTGGGATATAATTAGGGTCCCGCGGGTTTCTAGATCGATTTGCATAACGATTAAAGAAATCTAATTCATTCCGCGAATCTTGATCTATACTTGTTTTTGATCGCGTAATCCTTCTTGGAGTATCCCCATTCATAGGGCCTCTTACACCAAACCGTAAATTTCATTTCACGTTAATTTATTTAATTCTAAATAAAATGCGATTTTGTTTTTAAATAAACGCTGCATTTGATATAAAAATTTTTCTTCTTTTTCTTTTTTTTTAATAAAAATAATGTTTAGGAAATTTTATTTGCTTAATTAACATTGTCTTTTTTTTGTATAAGATTCAAAATATTTGTTTAGTTTATCGCCGTGACCTAATTTTCCTAATTAGGTTACTGCATCTACCGTTAATTGTGATACAGTATTCGTAGATGATGAAGTCGGTTCTTGGTTCTCGAAGGACTGAATGATAGACCTTGCAATTTTAATTTTTTTGTTTAAGGTTAAATCAATGAAGTTTTCTACTTCTCTTTGATTCTTTTGCTTAATAAATTCTTCTCGTAAAAGCCAGGCTTCACCTTCGAGAGTCTTTCCCCGTTTGTAATTCTTCAGAGCCGTCCTTCGCGCTCTCATGGGTCTTTTCTTCTTTACCGGGACTGTTTTATAATCTTCCCAATCTGGATTCATTTATAATAAGTAAATTACGCATTTATTAGAAATACTTCGATTATATATCACTATTTATTTATTATAATTAAATGTATTAATCATTTATTATTATTATTTATTTACTATTTACCTAATTAATTATTTATTTGTTAATTATTACTAATTATTTATTAATAATCTCTCATTTATTTATTTAAATATTGTTTATTATTTACTATTTTATTTGTTAAATTGCTCAAGGCTCTTTCTAGTTTAGGAATTTCAGCATCCTCAACAAAGCGTTGCTTATTTATCTTGCTGAAAACTAAGTTTGCAGCATCCGTTGTTTTTTGGTTTTTAGATTTAATATATCTGTATAGAAGTTTAATAAACTTCTCTTCTCAAATTTTATAGAGAATTCAAAAGTTTTGATTTAGTAAAAATAGAAGTGTAAAAAACTTCTCTTCCCTAACTTTGTAGAGGATTCATAAATTTTGGTTTAATAAAAATAGAAGTATAATAATGCTTCTCTTCCCTAACTTTGTAGAGGATTCATAAATTTTGAATTAATAAAAATAGAAGTATAAAAAAAAACTTCTCTTCCCTAACTTTGTAGAGGATTCATAAATTTTGAATTAATAAATTTTAGTTACAACTTTTAGTTTCTTTTGTTAGTTTTAGATTAGTCGAGAGGCCGTTGCGCGTGGTCATCATTTTGTGACACAGAGGCTTTGAGGCGTAGACTTAAACTTTGAAAAATTAATTAATTTTTTTTTTTTTTTGAAATACAATTATTCGCGCACTCACTGTTTCATATCACGTTTCTCTTCTTTTTTTTCCTTTAAAATAGATATGTTATAAAAAGAAATAGAGAAAGAGAGATAAAGTTTTATAAAACGTTTGTTGTGGTGACATATAATCCCGGACGAGCACCCAAAAATTAAGTATGTGACGTCCAGTCAAGGCCGTCAATACTGTTAACCACTTTGCCCTTTTTAGCCTGGAGTAAACCAAGAGCTAAGGATGGCCAAGTCTTCCAAACGTTTTATTTGAACTTATCATTGAAGGAGGGAGGCACAAAAAAAGGTTAATATGTTTGAGGAGACAAGCGATTCCAGCTCTGCCCATTCGGCACAGAACGATCTGAACGCTCCTCGGAAGTGGGTATATATGAAGGAGTAAGTTCAGAAAAGATTGGAGAGAAGAAATGAAATTCGAAGACAATTTTTTCACTTACACTTAGGTTTATTCAGAGTTTCCCTCCCTGAGTTACAAGTGGTGTGCTGGTGGCTGGTCGAGTCCGATGGTGGCGAGGAACTGACTGACGGCGGAGGGACGAGGGAAAAGCTTAGTTCGGTTTTCTCCCTCTTCCCTCCCTCGCCAAGTACGGTTTGGGGGTACTCTCCGTGGGGGAGTTTACAAAGATTTTTGGGGACAGTTGACTGGTCGCACAAGTATGGGTGGAAAAATAAGGGTGGGCCTAAGGCCCTTTGACGCGGCTAATTGGCTGCGTGGGGGAAAGGAGCATCCCCAGCTTTCGGCTGTAGTTTCGACCGTTTCTCAGAGATGACGTTACATGTGGTGTTCTTGCGCCTATTTTCATTAATGTTAAATACATCGTTTACATAAAAATTCGGTCAACTATTTATTATATAGTGTTAATTATTGTATAAGAACTTAATAAATGACTTATTTTCTAATTAAATCTAATTTTGTTGTACAAATTTGCACACACTTAATATTTTAATATTTCCAAAATACGTGGTTTAAAATCTAATTAACTATTGAGTAGAAAATACATATTATTTGTAGATTTGTAAGCTTAAAACTAACGTAAAAATTAATAATAGTGTCAAAAATATAACGAAGTGACAATTTTTATTCATTCCTTTATATAGGAAAAGATTTTATAAGTTAAACTAAATTATTCTGGCGAGACGCTTGCATAAGAATTGTTATTTATAACTAAATTTGTATGTATCGTTGCAATATATTACTGTAAATGATTACACTTTACGAGTTACACAACCTATTATTTATTTTTGTTGTCAGTTATCCTCGATGTATAGTAAAAGAAAGTAAAGAACCTGCTTCATTTTTGCAATACTCTATGTGTTTATATATATGTATATATATATATATATATATATATTGTAATGCAAGATGTATTCGCGAATTTATTCTGATACATATGTATTAACTGCATCTCTTACATATATATAAACACATAGAGTATTGCAAAAATGAAGCAGGTTCTTTACTTTCTTTTACTATACATCGAGGATAACTGACAACAAAAATAAATAATAGGTTGTGTAACTCGTAAAGTGTAATCATTTACAGTAATATATTGCAACGATACATACAAATTTAGTTATAAATAACAATTCTTATGCAAGCGTCTCGCCAGAATAATTTAGTTATATATATATATATATATATATATATATATATATATATATATATATATATATATATATATATATATATATATACACATATGCCTATACTTTAGTAAACTTTTATAAATAGTATATGTAAAAGAGTGTGTAACCTGGTTTTACAAGATTTTAATTAAAGTACACAAATAATATTATATTCTTATTTTTCATTTTTATTTATGAGTTTGTTTATTATTTAATACTAAAATGAAGTTGTTGTGAGGTGTTTTATTTAATTATCTTTACTTCTACCAGGCTTATTTTCGTAAAATTTAGATCAGCGTAATCAGAAAAATTTAAATTAACATAAGTTAATAACTACAAGTTAAAATGTAAAAATAAAATTAGCTACATAAAGTCGAAGCTATGTAAAGTCGAAGGAAGTTGTAACGGTCGAAATTTTATGGCTTTTCGGCGACGCGTAGGCGCGCATGTGCACAGCTCGGGTGGCCTGCCTTTCAGGGTAAGGTCGTAAAATCTTTCCCTTTTTTTTCACATAGGAGGAAATGCTTTCGCTCTTGATGAAAGTTTCCACTTGCATGGTGTTCTGTTTTTTTTTTAATCTTATTTCGTGGGAAAGGATCGGAATGCAGTGTCTTGCATCTGCATAACATAAAATCTGACCGTTACCTTGTGCGGGCCAATGTTTTGAATAAGAGAATTCTTTTGGACTGTTTGGAAGAAAGATATATTTTCCCTTTTTCTTTTTTTAAACAGATGTTAAGAGGATTCAACGTAAGGTGGTCGAGAAGACCATCAGACGTTACACTACAGTAAAATATCTTAATGCAGTAATGTAAAATCACTACGTTGCATTAAGATATTTTTACTGCTCTCAAAGGTTAATTGAATTACCTCCTCTGAATTTTTTACAGTAGTTGTCTTTTCTACCTAATTCTAAGTCTACGAATGTGTGAACACCACGATATGATACTTCATTCCTATGCGAAAATGTGATTTAGGAACGGAATTGAACTGTAATTGGACCGGACTGGAGTAGAGCAGAGCAGAGCGGAGCAGAGCGGAGCAGAGCAGAACGGGGCTTATGTACATTGCCCCTGAGTTTCAGGAAAAAGACCGAAATAAAAGTGGAGCACTCTACCCTGCCAAGTAAATAATAGCCACCTGTTGATTACAAAACAATAAAATTTCTGTTTGAGCATGAATCAGTGTGGTAAAAACTTTTTGAAAATATTAAGTGCTGTGAGTGAGGAGGGCAAGAGCTTAGTACAGAAATTTCTGATGCGATTAGGCACTCTTAAAAAATAACAATGAAGTATATATCTTGAGGTTGGGTGGCTGGAGAAAGTGATTCAAGCCCTCGTACAGAAGCCAAGCCTCTTATTTAGTGAATCATAGAATTGTGAATAGTGTTAATATTCTATTCATTTTGGTCTTGCGGCTCTAGAGAGACTTTAGGTTATCTTGAACATGCTTGTCCAAGAATGCGTTTCAATTGCAGTTAAAAGCATAACATAAAGAAGGCAGTGCCCTCAAGGATATTGTACCTAGAGCTGCTCATCAGCAAGTTCAGAAGGATAGAGACGGCTGTTATCAATGCAGTATCTGAGTACAACAATGGTAAAGATCATTGAGGCGAGGACTTCAAGAAGAAAAACACGATTACAGCTGACAGATGATAACTTGGATGCAAGTGGTGCACACTAACTTCAGTAAGCTTTTGAAATAAATTAATTTAGGTCAAACATTATTACTAAATCACAATTCAAATCACTGTCATTTGCTTTAGATTTTCATTTCATATGATATCAAAACACACTTTGAGGTTATTTCACTGAGGCTCACTTTTTTACTTTTATTTGATAAAAAAAGGAAGTATTTTATGTATATTTGCACTGCATAACGAGTAAATGCTAAATTTATTAATAGTGATATTATTTCTTTCATTTTTTAGCTGTAACTTCTCTAAAAACATTGTTATGGTGTGACGCAACACAACACTTGAAATTGTCAACTAGTCAAATACTTCTCAATTGCCGGTTATAATAAATATGTAGACCCGGTCAAAAATATCCAGTTGGGAAATCCAACTGGATTTTCCAAGAGGGAAATCCAGCTGGGGAAGAGTGGATTCCAGCTGGATTTTGGTGGATTTCCCGTCGGATTCCCAGTTGATGATACCAAATATTCCCACCCATTTTTAACTGGATATTTAAGTGGATTTCCACCTAGATATAACAGGATTCCTATGCATTATTAACTGGATTTCCATTGAATAGAAAAGCGAAAGTTAGATGGATTCCCATCTATATTAAACTGGATTTTTACATGGATTTTCGCCGTCACGCTGGGATTCCCATTTATTATTAAGTAGAATTTTGAGTGGATTCCCATTTAATAGAAATGCGAAAGTTAGGTGGATTCCCACAAACATTTAACTGGATTTTTACATGGATTTCCGCCTTCGCCCAGGAATTCCCATTTATTATAAGTGGATTTCCATTTAATCCAGTTAAAAATGGGTGGGAATATTTGATATCATCAACTGGGAATCCGACTGGAAATCCACCAAAATCCAGCTGGAATCCACTCTTCCCCAGCTGGATTTCCCTCTTGGAAAATCCAGTTGGATTTCCCAACTGGATATTTTTGACCGGGGATGCTGTCAGGAACTAATAATAGACACACTAGAGGAGATAAGTATACAGAAACTGTTTTGCAAACTTTAATGTCAATTCTCTCAGAATTAATATTTTAATAATTTTCAGGCAGAGCACGTAGCACTGCTCTGGAACGCATTTGACCAAATGAATGAGAGTTTGAGGGAGATCTTGTTCATATATATATACACTAAATAAGAATTGGAGAAATATTGGTGAGTGCAGATTTTGTTATAAAAAATAATTTAGTTTATAAAATCAGTAAAAATGAAATTTAAAAAAATGAATAGAACTAGAAAATTGATAAATATTTTTATTTGTGTAACAAAGCATAGCTAACTAAATTTTTTTAAATATTATTAGAAAAATTATTACTAAATATCAGATAGTACTTGAAATAATATTTTTTTTTAATAAAATTAATTTTATAGCTATGGATATAAATAGATTTTAGAATGAAATGTATGTTAAAACTTTAAACTCCTTTTTCACATATATTTAATTTTTGTGATTTCTAGAGCACTTGCCACAGGTTTAGTTTTTTTTGGTCCGTAGTATCAATTCCCAGTTGAGCATGGAGCTTCCTTCAACTTTCCTCTAGAGACAATATGGATTGGATTATCCATAAAAATGCATAAAGATAAGTTAACGTGAATGTTACGTAGGTAACATTCACTATAATCTGTAAAAAATACTAATATTATCAACTTTAATGTTATTAATAATTAAAATTTTTTTTTCAGAAAAATAGTCCGTATTGTCTGTAGTATTCACAAAAATAATACAGTTTGAACTCTCGAAGACTCTCAATAATAATCTGTTGCTGATAAAACCTGGGGCAAAGGCATAAACAGACTATAATTTAAGTTTTTCAAGAATTAACTGTAACAAAGGAGTTTTTCAGTAAAATGGACCAGATCAATGTGGCAAAATGTACTATAATACATGCTACTTTATGTATAAAAAGTGAAATTTAATAAAAATGAATTTATCTATTTTTACTAACAATAATTAATTTATGGTTTTTTTACAGCTTTTAACTCAGGCTGGCCCCCTTAAGGCACATTCGGCATAAGATGTAGAGTTTTCTTTGAGGCGTGGTTATGAGCAGAAGACGCACCGACTCCGAGGCGTCGTGGGCGTTACGTTTAAATTAGTGCATTTTAACGATTTCAAAATAATAGTCCCTAGTTAACAATTTTGCTTTGATTTTTTATTTTTACTACATTGATCGCAACAGCTAAAAATTGATCAATTGCTTTACATAATTATTTATCGCAGTTTTAACGCGAAAAACAAACTTTTGGCAGGAACCTTGCGGCCAATACGACCGTAAGGAATAAAATGAGACTTTTAGAACTAAACTCGGTGGAAAAACAAAAGGATTACATTAATTTGTCAATAATCGTTTGTAGTAACAATATCTCGTTTTTAGAATATTGTCAGTTGGAGAAAAAAGTTTTTTTGGTCATGTTAAATACACTTTATTTGTAATAAGTTTCCTATATCTCTATTATTTTTAATAAATAAATCACATTACAACTATGATTTTTTATTTTAAAATAACAATTATGGATTTGCTGTGATATCAATTTATTTGTGACTTGATTCGTGAGAGTAGTGGGTTGCTAGGTTACAAAAACTAAAGTAGCGCGAAGATTTGCTAAAATTACAGTGCGTAAAGCTCGCTTAGAGATAACTTTTAATTTTTAGGTAACTTCTTCATTTAGCAGTTTCACTCGGGAGTAACGTTTGTACCACCGTAAACACGAACGGGTATCCATAACAAAACTTCACATAATATGTCCCCAACATTATTGTTCTTATATTTGAGAGTTAAACCTTTTTTTCAGGCGACAATGGCTATTAGTAAAAAGAAGTGCACTCATTTTGTTATTGGGGATTCTTCATCAATTTAAAGAGTAATTATTTACTTTATATAAATGCATGGTTCAATAATTTATATGACATTTTTACTCTAATAATCAAGCAATCTTCGTTCCTCAGCTTTATTTTAATTTATGAAACCAAGAAAACGGATGTAAATTTGAATTAAAAATATTAAAACGTAACTTCAAAAGTCTAACATGATTGATTTTGATTCTTCCGTATAAGAAATTTCAAACCTAGTTGTTGGATAACTTATTTATGGGCTGGAAGACTTCATTGTAGGAAATAATTGGGCTTGGTGGACTACATAATTTAATACTTAATATGATTTTTTAATTTACTAGAATGTTGGGCGCGCTACACACGCCTTTAATGTAATTGCATTCTCTTGAATCATAAGGTAAATCATAACGTAAATGGATTTGTTAATCTATTCTGCTACTTCATTTTGTTAACGTGTTGTTAATTCCATGTTCTTATATATATAAATATATATATTGTAACGCTCACTTTTTGAGCATTACAATTAGTAATATAAAAATAAGAAAAACCGCAACTGTGGTTGTAGGGGCTCCTCTCTGGCTAAGCGTTCAGAACAGAAAATCCTAACTCAAAGGAAAGCATGCTTGGCAGAAGAGGGCCCAAGCAATCCATACGATACCCTAACTACCACTGTTACCTGTCAGATCACTAGAAAAGCGAAGACAGCACTCTTACGGAGGAGCATTGCGAGCTCCTCGTGCTGCGTCCATGCCCTGTTCCTGTTGAAGATGACGTTGCTCCTGCCATCCCTCATTCTAGTGATAGTGCTGCGATGCGAGGGAGCTGAGCTCACTCTCCTCTGTGGTCACCATGACATGTGGAGGCGGCAGCTTAGAGGAACCTGTAATAAGGAAAATATAATTGGTTGTCATGAAGAAATGCCATTGAACGCTGCTACTTGAAGAAAAGGCGGAACTGCACAGGAGTAGCTGACTTCTAAAGGTGAACAGCTGCACCTGGAGAGATAGCTGCTCTGTGTTAGGCCCGCTGCTCATCTACTTGTGACCTGCAAAAACACAAGACTAAAGATTAGTAGAAAATCAGAAAGTAATATGGATAAATCACTGATCCTACCTAGATGCACTTATACTCTGGATCTGAGGGAGCAGGCGAACCTAACCTCCTCCGGTATTGTGTTGTATACCTGCTGCCATGGAGAGTACAGCCGCTGGAGGCTCCGTACACCTTGTGAGGGTTTCATCCGTCTCGCCATCCTTGACGCACGCTGCTGCAATACCAAGTCATCGTCGTCGTCGCCGTCGTGCAGAACACCGGGGCAGGCGCGCAAGTAAACACTATGCCGTCCCATGCGTCATGTGTGAGCGAGAGAGAAAGAGAGAGAGCCTAGTACCCGAACAAGAACGAGTGGGGCGCTCGCTCGCGGGGACTTGAGGGCTCGTTCGTCCGTCGGCGTGCGATGCTCGGCCACTCCATTGTGGACCGTAGCACGCGCTACTAGTCTGTCGTTATTCCGCCGTATCGCCTATCGCCTAACTCTTTGAAGCGTGCGTGTATGAGGAGGAACGCCGAAACACCGTCGACGACGGCACGCCTCACCACCGAAGACAGCGTGTCCTCCAAGCCTCTCGCCTAGTCAACGCGCTCGCCTCTCGGTGTCCAACGATGAGGAGGACGTCTCCAGGAGTCGCTTGGCTCAACACTCGGTAGCTACCCGTCGACGCACCACTTCACTGCGTTCTCGTTCCAGCGCGAGCTGGTAAGTTTGGCTCGACCACGGCCACCATTTGTATATCGTCTTTCTCTCGTGCCGCGCACTGTCGTCTCGTACCGAAACGTCTCGAAACACTCGCTCGCGAGTCATGCTTGAATTCGCGTCCCGCATCGAGCTCTACCGAAACTTCGTCGTTGTCGCGTTGTATGGAATTGTAACGATTTAGAATATTAGCTAGAACGCTGGGGAGTGTCCCAGCTGGCGCTCAACTTGTAACTTTATATACTTTAGAATACATCTTCTCTCTTTAAATAAATGTTAAAGTCTTGATCATTCAAAATACCTAGTCGTTTCCTGTGTCTTTTGCGATCACCCACACTTTGAAAATACATATCTTGGCATGCCATAATATCCTACATGACGCTGGACTTTTAGAGAAATAGTAAGTACAATGTTATAATATATATATATATATATATATATATATATATATATATATATATATATATTATAACATTGTACTTACTATTTCTCTAAAAGTCCAGCGTCATGTAGGATATTATGGCATGCCAAGATATGTATTTTCAAAGTGTGGGTGATCGCAAAAGACACAGGAAACGACTAGGTATTATATATATATATATATATATATATTATACACAGGGAGCGTTCGCGGCCACGCGGGTCGCATGCGTGTTTCTGCTGTACTTATGTGCTTGAACGCAGCCTAGCCGAGGTAACCGTTACGGCTGCTGCAAATGCAGTAGTACTCATGCTCGCAGCGCAATGCCGATTCCGTGTAATGCATTGCATGGTGTAATGGGGGTATGTATGAGGTTGCACTGCGCTCGCCGTATATACGCGCTAATCGAAAGACGCATGCGCTTCCGAACGCTCCCGAGGCATCTGACTCTTCGCAGTCTCTTTTATTCCCTCCGTTCTTTCATCCATATTCTTTTACCGCGCGGCTATTTGTACGACAGATTGTATTCGTGGTATATCTATATATACATAGATACGACAGAAACGCGTATCATTTGAGTGCGGAAATTTTGATAGAGCAGGTAAGAAAATAGTTACCACACAATAAGGGATATTATTTTTTTAGTCATCTATCAAAGTTTGTCTAATTTTCAAAATTTTCTAGTGTACTCCTTTCGTCTATTGATATATTTTGAGGTTAGGAAATCTGTCGTACAAATAGCATCAGCCATTCTTTTATCTTGCTTTTCACGTGTCTCTTTCTTTGTTTTCTATTCTCACTGTGTTGTGCAGTGCCTCTTATTCTTACTTATTCACTACCTCATACGTTTCATGATAAATAAAGAATAGCAAACATTCGTCTCTAATTACTATTTACTAAAGTTATAGTAAATTTAAACGGCATCTAATGAAATATGTGTTGCATCAATGTGCATTGCTTTTTTCTTCTGTTTTTTCCTCCTTTCTACGGTATTAGTGTATGTGTGCATGTGTCGCGAGTATTTTTTCGTAATTGATATTGTATAGATATATGTAATATAACGGTGTACTTACGTTCGACTAGGTACAGCGCTATTGAAGTTCTCTCCAACAAATATTATTCTCCAATCAAGATGAAATTAAGCATGCAAATACATAGATGTTTTCCAATTATGGGTAATCGTAAAGATGGAACGTCTAGGATCTTGAAATGATCACTCACGACAATTAACAGTGACACTTTGACATTTATTGAAATAAAGAAGAGAAAAGATATATTTACACGAATAATCTAATGTGTTGAGCGCCAGCTGGGACGTTCCCCAGATATCTAACTTATCCTAAGTTTCGGTAAATAACTAAACAACGCTATGCAATGACTAAGCTGTTTCGGTAGAATACAAAACGGGACTCAGAATCAAGCGCGACGCTCGCAAGTAAGCATTTCGATAAGGTCGCGGTGCATTTCGATACGGTACGCGAACGACACAAGGAAGCTACGATTTTCCCCGGCTCTAGGTGACGGCTAGAGTCGGGCGCACGATGCGAGAGAGAGCCGCTAGTATGCAGTGGCCACTGCTGATAACGACTTACCAGCTCGAAGCTGGGGCAAGTGCCAGGCTGCAGTAAGTCGACGGTGGTGGTGACGATATCGGGCAGAGCAGCAGGTGCGACGGCGGCCAGGCGCAGCGCAGACGGCACGTGTCGGCAGGCGGCTGCTGGGCCACGCGCTGTGGGTGGTGTTGACAGCGTCGCGTTCGGTACAGGCGGCTCGTCTCTTCCGCTACGGCTCTCGGGGTCAGCTGGAGAAACCAGTTGGTGGAGCGAACGACGGTGGGAAGCAGCTCTATTACTTTTGCGACTGACGGCACACTGTGCGCGTACACGGTACAGTGAAAACGGCGTGGCTTAGGTAAGACTATATTGCGCGTGCTGCGGTCCACAATGGAGTGACTGAGTCCAGCATGCCGCCGACCGAACGAGCCCTCAAGTCCCCACGACAAAGCGCCAACACATGTTCTTTTTCGCGCACTACGCTCTCTCTGTCTCTCTCGCTCTCTCATGACATTCTGAGGCGACGGCGTCCACGCTGGTGTTAATGTGCGCGCCTGCGCCTGGTACCTCACCACAAGACAGTTTTTCCCGCGAAAGTTCGAACCCAACAACGAGGGAGATGGAGCGGAAATACTCCAGCCGTATCTTCAGAAGCTTGTTTCTACACGTCTGAGAACGAACTTGGCAGGGAAACTGGAGAGGACAGGTTCAGTTGGAGGCTGGCGTCTCAACATATCAGAGAGAGAGGGAGCAACCATGAGGGAGGCAGTTACGGCACCCTCGGATATACAGTGCTGTCAGTATTTGCCAGGATGGCGTCTTCTTCATCTGGATCGGGGTATGGGTGCAGCACTAGGAGCTCGCAATGCTCCTTTACAAGAGGGCTGTCTTTGTTTGAGATGTAGTGTTATATTACCTAACTATAAGGCTTAAGGAGCTGCCATACTCGATTTTAAAGAACAAAACTACTTTATCATAGGAGTATGGCGATAATGTACAAAAATTTGCCGTTAGGTGGCGCGCGCGCACATATTCCGTTATGGCATGTTTCCGACCGGAGTTGACACAGTAACCAAGCGTTTTTTACGTATTTTGAGGTGCAGAATTCAAATTTGGTGGTTTCCAGGCTAAAAAAATGGTGAATTTGTTTGTCATCAACAATTTTATTTAAAAAATTGCTCTTCTTATAAGATGTAAATTTAGAATAAAACTAACATTTCATTTTAAGAAAAAAAAAATACTTTGAAATAATGTATCATGCTTTGGTAAACACAAAAATAGTGAATTGCCATATAATTGTTAATAACAAATAAACAGACCATTTATTCTGATTGGTTTACTGAGACATTATCTCAACGTATTTTTTTTTTCCTTAAAGTAGAATAACGTTTCTTTTTTATTCTGAATTTAAATTTTATATAAAAAAAGCAAATTTTTTGGACAAAATTATTAGTACCAAAATAAATAACTATTTTTAAGCTTAAAGACAAATCCAAATTCTGCGCCTAAAAATACGTAGAAGAACGTTTGGTTACCGAGGTAATTCCAGATGCTTAGACAGAGCTCCCTCAGCACTGAGACTAATTGTCTACTAATGTGAGAAGCCGGGCTGAGAATTAATTCCTGTTATTCTTGAAATTTTTTGTACATGATCTCTTGATTAAAATAATCATCTTGGTTTATATACTTGTCTCAATTAAAAGATTATGAAAAAATCCTCTTGATTAATAAAATCCTCTTGATTGAAAATGTTTTCTTGATTAAAAAGTCCTTTTGATTAAGCATATCCTCTTGATCGAAAAAATCCTTTTGATTGATAAAATCCTCTTAATCGAAAAAATCCTCTTGATTGGCAAAGTCCTCTAGATTTACAATACTCTTGATTGATAAAACCGTCTTGATTGGCAAAGTCCTCTTGATTGATAAAATCCTCTTGATTAGCAAAGTCCTCTTGATTTACAATCCTCTTGATTGGCAGTCCTCTTGATTGACAGTCCTCTTACTTACAGTCCTCTTGATTGACAGTTCTCTTGATAACACTAAGTACACTTGAATATGCAAGCAAAGTGGTCTCATCTTTTGTGTACAGTTTTCGCGTTACCAAAGTCCTCGAGCACGGGTCCGGCGCTGAGAATCGTTGCTTGACCTCGCGAGCGGGCGAGCCCTTCTGGCTCAGGGTGGTGAGATGATGGAGCAGAAAATTCGTTGACTCGGTCATACCGGAACCGCTTTCTCCACTTATCACAATGCACTGATTCTTCTTCTCCTTGAGCACGCAGTGATATGCCGCGTCGGCTATCGCGAATATATGCGGCGATATGTCCGGACCGAGACTTCGAGTCTGATAAAGATTCACATACTTCGGATAATAAATCGAGTAGAATTTGAAGGAGTTCCGGGCGATCAGTATGCTGCCAACGTAGGTGTAAATATTGCCGGTGATCCAGATACTCCTTATCGCGCGGTTGATGCTCAAAGCGATTGAAGTAGATTGAGGAACTGCGGATCCGTGGAAAATCTGCTGTTTGACCACAGGTCATCAGACGTAAAACCTAAAAGTTTTGCATTTTATTAGCTATGAATTTACTCACACAATTATTTGCACAAAATTTTAATTGCTTCTTTAAATTAACTGGGCCACAAAAAAAATATTTTTTTTTTGTATTAACGTGGTTCGCCTTGGACTCTCTAGTCAAAACAGTGCTAAATATAGAAGTTACCTAAGATTTAAAAAAAAACATAGTTTTAATGTGGTTTATTTATTTAAAATGATGGAGATAGTCAATGTATTATAAATAAAGTGTATTTAACATGACTAAAATAACTTTTTTTTGTAAAATGGCGATATTTTAGAAACTAGATATCGTCATTACAAACATTTTTTATTATTTTTGGAGTAATGTATAGAGACTCATGAAGAGTTTCCATCATAAATAATATATTTAAATCTAAAATCAGTAAAGAAACAAAAAAGATTACGGCCCTAGCGGAAATCGAAAATGTTAAAAAAGTATAATAAACTGTAAAAAAACGTAAGAAATCATAAGAAAATGTAAGTAATCGTATATTTATATTGGATTTCGCACGTTTTTTACACTTTCTTACATTTTCTTACATATTTTTACAGTTTCTTACATTTTCTTACCGTCTTTTACTTTTTTAAAACTTTGCATTTTTTCATTTATTTTAACGTAACGTAAAAAAGTGTAAAAAAATGTAAAAAAGGAATGAAAAGATATAATAAAATGTAAGAAAGTGTAACACTTTACAGTTTCTTACAAAAACTTATATTTTTTTTCATAATTTTACAGTTCTATACAATTTATTACATTTTTTCACATTTTATTACATATTATATTTTTTATTTCGTTACAACAAAAATATGAAAAAGTGTAAAAAAAATGTCAAAAAAGAACAAAAAATGTAATAAAATGTAACAAAGTGTAACACTTTACAGTTTTTTTACAGAAACTTACATTTGTTTACTTAATTTTACATTTCTATACAATTTATTACATTTTTTCACATTTTATTACATATTTTATTTTTTATTTCGTTAGAACCAAAATATGAAAAACTGTACATAAGTCTCAAAAGAGAACGAAAAAATGTAATCAAACGTGAGAAAGTGTAACAACACTTTATAGTTTTGTACAGGAACTTACATTTTTTTACATAATTTTACATTTCTACACAATTTATTACATTTTTTCCGCCTTTTATTATATATTATATTTTATATCACCTTGGAACCAAAACATAAAAAAACGTGAAAAAAAATAATACAAGAAAATTTAAGAACGTGGATCACTTCATAGTTTGTTACAGAAACTTACATTTTTTTACATCATTTTACATTTCTATACAAATTATTACATTTTTTGCCTTTTATTATATATTTAATTTTTTACTTCATTAGAACTAACATATCTAACTAGGGGAGCTGCGCCCCCCTATATAGATACATACAATCTCAATTAAAAAAAAATATTCGCGGCACATATACACTAATACCGCGAAAAGGAGAAAAACAGAAGGAGAAAGCTCAATACTGATCTGGCTTAGCCCTGCGACCTGCGTGCATAAGTACTATTGCAGCAGTCGTAACGGCTACCTCGGCTAGGCTGTGTTCGCACACTAAGTACCTACAGCGGAAAAACACATGCGACTCGCGCGACAGCGAGTGCTCCCTTGTGTATTAGATATATCTATAGGATAAGATATGGACCCCGCGCGCTTTCTGCCATTCTATAGCGAGTAGTGCTAGTGCGACATGCCGTTGAGCGCATGTGTCCATGGTGTATTGCTATGTGTGATGTCAACAACTGCATCCGTGATGAATGTCCTTTCATCGTGCCCGCCGTTTAACGATGATTCGTCAGAGATGGGAAGGCAGTGTTCCAACGTCGAGAGCAGATTTAGTAAGCCCTTTCTCGTTCCTAACCTCTCTGATGGGTGAGCTGATGGTACTTTCTCTTGTTGCAGGTATCTGTGGCAGGGAGAGTAGTGTAAACGACGGGCACTGCTGCAGACTATTTCTTGGGTGTGGAAATGTTGTCTGGGTCATCTATTTCTTAATTAATGTGTGGTGTCTAGGTGCTCAACTTTCCTTGTTTGGCTCTGATACTAGTGACTATGTGTACCGTTAATCTGTTGCTTGTGTCTTCAGCGACTCTCAGGGAGGAGCTGTTTCCAGCAGTGAAACAACGGTTGGAGGTCTCCACCAGTCCTTCCCCTTTAGTGGTTACAGGTAGCTGGTACAGCGAATGAACAACATCCATTGCTGAAGACTTTTCATTTGCATGGTATGTTTTTTGTGTCCTGTATTTATTAGTCATATGTGATTTTTAGGAGCTCAACTCTCCTCGGTTGTCCTTCAGAATAGGGCTGATCTGCTGCTCATGTGTTTTGTTGATCCCTAGGCTGTGGCAGTCCCTGATATTGATACACAATTGACGGTCTCTGTCAGTATCTTCCTCCCAGGTGGCGTGGTTACTGACGTACAGCAGATTGGCATCCATGGAATAGTGCCAGCCCAGACCGTCCAGCCCTATTTTGCTGCTTCTGTAGCTCTAAGTGATCTTTGAGTGTTAGTTCTTTAGAGTGTGAGGGGATAGGTAATAGGAACTGGGGGATATAAAAGTGCTGTGTGTAGGGTTCAATGCAATATGGGTAGCTAGTTCTCCCTGGTAATATTGGCTCGTCTAGTTAATTTCTAGGTTTAGTCAGGGTGTAAGAACTCGTTTCAGGATATCTGTTGTATTAAAATACATCACTATGTATTTCTCAGACTTCTACCCAGTGAGACTTACCTATTTAATAGTTTCCTACACGGTATAGACTAACAGAGTCAGCTAGAACATTGCATATTTTATGCATTGAAATTTACCATATTACAAAATTTATATAGCACATACATTACACAGAAGTTTTTTTTGTAATTATGATTGTAAAATTTATAATAAAAATGCAATAGATAAAAATAGCATGTTTAAAAATATAAAAATGTAAGAAAACATAAAAAATAGTTTTGAATAAGAAAATCGTTCGTGAAGATTGATTAAGGTAGTAAATAAACGGACTCTAACGAACTAATGTGTTTTCGACCTTTATTTCGCCGACGTTTCGGGAGTTTTATTTATTACTCCCCTCTTCAGGGCTACAAAGTAATTTAAGAAATCATTAAATAATGGACAAATTGTGAAAACTTTTTACAAAAATTTATAAATAATAGAATACCATTAATTAAGGTTTCGTCTCATAGGAGTTCGTCAAAGTATTGAAAGAAATGAACAACGTGGAAGTGGAAAAAAGAAGGCCAATCTGTGAAAAAATGTACGGGTATTGAATTTAGTTAAAATCTATTGAAACTAGAAAAAGATTTTTTTAATATATGTGCAATTTGTACTTACGCCAGACTCTGTCTTTTCCGTTCATCATTGTTCCGCTACTTATATCTGAATTAATCAGCGTGCAGAACAATACTGAAGGGAAATCGCAAAAGTCTGACGAGATAAAGGAATTATTGACAGAACGGAAGGTGGGGGGAGAGAAGAGAGTAGAGAGAGAAAGTAAGAAGGAAACTATGAAAGCGAATCTCATCGAATAAAATTTGAAATTGAATAAACGGAAAATTATAAGCAATTAGTTAGCCATTGCAAAATTGTTTTATAATATCTATTGTTTTTTTATATGAGTTTTTTAGGAAATTTAGATCTTGAATGCAGTTGAGAGTATTATCGTGGTAGTAAATGTTAAGCATTTCTGAAAACGAGCGTTTATAAAAATTCTTTTCTGTATCTAAGATGTTCACTTTTTCAAAGTCGATTTTGTGACCCGTATTTTCCACATGTGTCGCTAAAGCAGATTTTTCCGAGCATTGTTTTACGGCTCTGATATGCTCATTAGTCCGAGTCTTTAGTTTACGTTTGCTCATACCTATGTATGAGGAAGTACAGTCCTGACATTTGATATGGTAAACAATGCCACTAGTGTGCATTTTATCTAAACGGTATTTGCCTAAAGTTATTAGATTATTAAATTTGTTTACGGATTGGAGTATGGGGATTATGTTATGTTTGTGTAAGATGTGGTTAATTTTTGGAGTGAGGTGTTTAATGAAGGGAAGGACTATTTTGTTTTTTAGAAATACGGAACGTGGAGTTTTTTCTTTAGTATGCATGCTGTTAGTGATAGTTGCGGTACGTTTCGAAATATATCTATTGATAATGTTAGGTGGATAGTTATTGCAAAGTAAGTAGTGTTTGACAGTTTTTAGGTTTTCTTTGTGGAACTGTGGATCTGAGAGTTTTAATGTAAAAAATTGTAAATAAATGAAAAAATACGTAATAGAACGTAAAAAATGTAAATAAACAAAAAATACGCAATAAAATATAAAAGAAAGTAACAATACGTGAAAAAGTGTAATAAAATATAATAAAGCGTAGGAATATGTAAAATAATGTAAAAAGAGGTGAAAAAGTGTAATAAAATATAATAAAGCGTAGGAATATGTAAAAAAATGTAAAAAGACGTGAAAAAGTAACAAAATATAAAAAAAACGTAAAAATGTATAAAAAAGTATAATAAAGTGTAGGAATATGTAATAAAAAGTAAAAAATGTAAAAAAATGTAAAAAGACGTCAAAAAGTATAAAAAAGTATAATTATGTGTAGGAATATGTAATAAAAAATAAAAAAATATAAAACGACATGAAAAAATTGTAACAAAATATAATAATGTATAAGAATTTGTAAAAAGTTGTAAAAAACTGTAAAGTAATTTTATAATTAAGGATAAAAATGGAAAAGTAATAAAATGTAAATAAATGTAAGGAAACGTAAGATAATAAAAAAAAAGTTAAAAATTGTAATAAAATGTAATAAAGTGTACGAAAACGTAAAAAGTATCCGAAATCCAACAAAAAAGTACGTGTACTTACCTTTGTTTACATTTTCTTACATTTTCTTACACTAATTTACATTTTCTTACTTTTTCTTACATTTACTTACGGTTTTTTACATTTTATAATTTCCGCCAGGGGGTGATTTATCAATAGTTTTTTGTAGTGACAACATCTAGTTTCTACAATATCGATATTTTGTGAAAAAAGTTATTTTAGTCATGTTAAATACACTTTATAATAAATAAATCACATTACAACTATGGATTTTTTTTTAATTTTAGGTAACTTCATCATTTAGCCCTTGTTTTGACTAAGGAGTCGAGCAGAACCACCTTAAGGGGTAACGCCATTCTAGAAGTCGAAAAAAACGCGATTTTCGGAAATTTGAAAAAAGATTAACTTGCAAACTATTATCGCAGCATTCATTATGTCAGTTACAAACTGTGCGTAGGTATCCTATTGTGTTGGCAGGCAGTAACTTAGTTTCCTCACTGGAAACAAAAATCTATAATTTGAGTATTTTGCCATGTTTATTGCAGAATTTTACTGATGTTGTTAGACAATATTCTAGATTTTAACTAAAAAAGAAGAAATTATTTCTTATTCCAAATTAGAAACTGATAACATTTAATTAAATATAACATCTTTGCTCAAATTCACAAATTAATAAAAACAGAATCTTACAATCATTATAAAAGATTATAAAACCCAAAGTTCGTGAGTTCGATTCTCGGTTGGGTCGGAAATTTTATGTATCGTTTTTTTCTGCGATAATGTATTTGTTATCCATTAAGGAAACCAGTTTCATTAACGAATAAGCGTTATATACTATTTTTTTTTGCATTGTCACGTGATTTTTCACGTGATTAATCACGTGAGAAATCGCGCCAAATCGTCACGTGAGAAATCACGTGGAAAATCACGTGAGAAATCCAGTGAGAAATCAAGTGATAAATCATATGATTAATCACGTGATTTTTTCGCCAGGGACACACACACACACACACACACACACACACACATAACGACCTAACCTTACGCATCTCTCAACTATAACGTGTGTATATATATATATATATATATATATACACATACAGACAATATCACCCCAAGCGGAAATAAAACTTTACAAATAATTATTAATAACAATAATATATAACTTTTTATTAAAACAGTATTTCAGAAATAATTATTAATAACAATAATATATAACTTTGTATTAAAACAGTATTTCAGAAATAAAATTGCTTGTTACAAATATGTGGATAAAAATTAAGAATTTAAATCTAAAATTTTCGGAGTAAAGCCAGATCCTATTTTCATCGATGTAAAAATTGAGTATGGCACCCCCTTAAAAGGCAATGAATCAAACTGACTTTTACAGATTACTATAAATTTTTCATAATTTTTACATGCTCTCAAATTTGTGGCTCAACCATGTCCCCTTAAATTAAATATTCTATGCCTTCCATCTTGTCAACACAGCTGTTACATCAGGCCTATAGATCTATAGATCTTACGGACAGACTCACACTACACTACACAAAAAGGGCCAAAATTCAAAACTTGACAAGAAAATTCATCCGGCTCCTACAATATGAAAGCCATGTGTCAGATGTAGTAGTTGGATTGGCCATTCAATGTTATCAAGGAGCGCGGGAGCGCTCCGAAGGCAAGTATAGAAGAGCCTTAGGAGTCACCGCGCGATGATATACATTGAAATGGATGTACGAGAAAAATCAATGCACTTATATACCTATTGCGTTAGTTTCAACTATATAACATAACGCAATATACGTAAAAGGGTATTGAATTTTTCGTACAGCCATTTCAATGTATATGTAGCACGGGTCGCTCCTTTAGGCTTCTTCTATACTTGCCTTCGGAGCGCACCCGCGCTCCTTGATATCCCTCTTAATCGAAAGCCATTTCGTTACTCTACACAAATCAAAAGATTTTATTTAAAAAGATTATCTCGTTTAAAAGATATAGAGAGCTGAATTTTTTTATGTCCACTTTCCGATTCTAAATTTTCTCCATAGTTTCAGACTCTCATCCGGTGTTGCGACTTCCTGTCACGTGACACACCCACACACACACACACACACACACACACACACACACACACACACACACACACACACACACACACACACACACACACACACACACCCTGGCGAAAAAAATCACGTGATTAATCATACTGTACGCCTTATTACACAGTTTTTATGCTATAACTTTAAGGCGATGTGAGTGCCAGCCGTTACCGACGATTGCAGGGACCCGTTTTTCTCATTCAATTTGGAATTTTAAGAAAATATCGCTCTGGTACGTTATAGCTGACTATCAAATCTATAACGTGTCAGAGAGATCTTTTGTCAAAATTCAAAATTGAATAAGAAAAACGGATCCCTGCAATCGTCGGTAACTGTGGGCCTCGCATCGCAAAAGCAATTCATTTCAATTGCAATCGATTACAAAGGTTTTCTTTTACGTATACACAAATTTACAAGAACTAAACACTATTTTTTCAACTTAATTTTTTCAATAACTACGACGAGTCTAGCCATATTCAGAGAATCTCCATAAGAACCCACGTTAATTTTAAACTACAATATCTCGAAAACTAGCCCGCAAACCATAATATTCAAATTTGGCAGAGACGTTTATAATAATATTATTGATCTACTGACGAAACTTTATTGATCTGACATTATTTTTTACATATAGCCCATACAACCTTAAATAATGAATTGAATAATAACATTTCTCTTGTAAATAAAAAAGAAACCGTTCATTAATTATGCAGCTTCTTTTGTAACTTAAAAAAAAAAAAAAATCAGCGCGTGAAGCGCGCGTGTCGAACTCTAGTCATTTTAAAAAAATTGATACTTTGTGTGAATTTTTTTTATATTTACAAATTATACAAGATTTGTTTACAGTCATTGAAATTCGATTTTGAATTAACTTGGATGGTTGTACAACGTAGACAAATGCTGAAAGCCTTATTTTCATTCTATTTTGAATATGTAATATAGCCAATAATGTTGAGGAGTTCTAATTGTGTACTGTCGAAAAATATAATTTTGAATCAGCAAAAATGAACGAGTACCCTTATGACCCTGCTGGTTATTTTATTATTAATGGACAAGAAAAAGTTATTTTAATACAAGAACAGACGCTTAGGAATAGACTTATATTAAAGAAGATAGTAAGAATATAGTACTACTCAAGAAAGAAAAACAAAACCAATATTAGCCTATGGAAGAGCATGCAAATACTATTTACAATACAATATTTTTCAAGGTGTATCTATATATTCTCAGCATGAAAATTTTTCATGAGATATAATTTTAGAAGAATATTAACAATTTGTCTTCGTATTTGACAGGACGAATAGAGGACTTGGATGTCCATGAAGAAAATGACATTTTTATTGCTTTCAATGAATAACACATAAAACAAACAACAACTAAGATGTTTATTTAGATAGTATTGGATTCAATGTACGAAAAAAGTATTGTTTTGAAGTAAGTTTTTAAAAATAGGAACAAAAATTGTGATTTTCATAGTTTTTCTATCACTTGATTTCTCACTGGATTTCTCGCGTGATTTTTCACATGATTTCTCTCGTTATTAATCACGTGAAAAATCATGTGACAATATAAATATAAAAAAATAATATATAACGCTTATTCGTTAGTGAAACTTGTTTCCTCAATGGATAGCAAATACATTATCGCAGAAAAAAAGATACATAAAATTTCCGACCCAACCGAGAATCGAACTCACGAACTTTGGATTCCTGCGTAGGTACGTTATCCATTACGCTATCACTCGCCTGAAAGATTGCGGTCATTTTCAGCTACATGAGCTGCATTCTCCATATTTATTGCTATTTCAATTTGATTATTTATGTAAAATAGCAATGGTTGGTAAAAATTATTTATTTATACACTATTTTAATAAAATGCGTAACTTATATTAAAACATTAATTAATTTAATACGAATAACTTAAGAATGTAGGGCCGGTAAAGTAGAAATCAGGTAAGTACAAAATTAATTTTTTTTTTTTAAACAAAATAGCGAGTTATTTTTATAAAATGTTATGTATATAAAATTGTAAATAATGATCATTACATTTTTAAAAATTTGTATTACTTTTGAAAAAGTTATTCGAATTTAATTATTTAATATCTCAATATAAATTACTTATTTTCAAAATGATCAAAATTAAATAGCAAATTAAATAATCAAAATTAAACAGCAATTAAATAAATATTAAGGACGATCATTTATCTAAAATATAAAAAATTTCTAATTATTATTTATTAATACACTATTTAAAGAAAACGAGTAACTTACATAAAAATATTAATTAATTAAATTCGAATAACTTTTTCAAAAGTAATACAAATTTTTAAAAACGTAATGTTCATTATTTACAATTTTACATTCATAACATTTTACAAAAATAATTCGGTATTTTGTTTAAAAAACAAAATTAGTTCTGTAGATACCTGATTTCTACTTTACCGGCACTACATTTTTAAGTTATTCGAATTTAATTAATTAATTTTTTAATGTAAGTTACGCGGCTGTCATAGTCTGTAAAGGGGTAACCCGATACAGGTAAATCCTCAACCTCCACGTCCACGTTCGTGACAGCTGGAAACGTCTTCTGTCGCGTCAATGCTTCCAACAGCAACGCTACAACAGAAACGGCTGACGGAGGCTCTGGGTCACGGGTTACACCCTTCCCGTGTGGGGCGCGGAGCCTAAAAAAGGGAACCTCCGAGCTTCATTAAGCGAGAAGGGAAAAAGAGTCAAGAATAGTGGTACCTGACTCTGCTACAGCCACTCATCACAAAGAAAGAAACACACAACACCTCTAACACGCAGTACACTGACAGACGAACACGCACGACACTTGCACAGCAGAACTTTTGGACGTCGGACTACGAGCTTCGCTGTGCTGGCTTGCGGTCCCGCAACCCCGGCCCGCAGAGGGTACACCGGATAAAACCAGTCCGGCCGCCATCGGATAGTGGCCGGAGCGCTCCTGGGCCGCCGGTAGTGAGGGGCCCGAACCCTGCATTAACCAGCAGGGAGGCTGCCCTGCATAACGGTGTATAATCCCTCTCCCGTATCAGTGCCGGGTGGTTCCCGGGTGGGACGCTGCTGCGGTTGGTGTGGGGCTCGGACGGGGCCACTGCGGCCTACCGGGGTGGCGGAACTTCCCGGGAGTACGCCGGCGGATGCCCCTGATCCTAGGCCGAAGGTACTCTGACCAACACAACACAACCCACACGAAGTTAGTTTTCAGGAGAGTAAAAAACAAAATGCAAGACAAAAGTACAGAAAACGCAGTTAGAGCGCAAACTGCATCGGGTGTCCCGCCCAACACCGAGTACCTGACACCAGGCAACACTCAGGAGATCAGACATAGAACAGCCAGCACGTCAAGCTTTTATAGCGCCATCAGCGACGCTAGCACCTCTGGCACGTCGCCTGACGACGTCACAGGGCCCTCCAACTTGGAGCACGAGGTAGACAAAACCGTAAGCAGCATGCTGGCTGAGATTAAAATAATGGAGAGAGCAACGGAGAAGCAGAAGAACATCTCCAAAGATGTTAAAGAGGGGCTGAAGACGCTCAGGGCTCTGCTGGCGGTACTCCAAACCGCACGCGAAGAAGCCAAGAGGAAGGCCCGTACAATCAGGCTTCCCAAACGGCGTAGAGGTGCAGGGGACAGTCCAGAATCACAGCCTGAGACCCAAAAAACCAAGAAGAAGAAGACTGCCAGCAACATCCAACGCCCCCAAATCCAGGTATCAGACGACAGAGGGGACCTGGTTGAAACCCAAGTAGGCACAGGTGAAAATCCCCAAGAAGGCGAAAACTATGGAGAACAAAAAGAAGAAAAAGAAGAAAAAAGCAATGGGGGCCCCAGACCGCCACTACGTCCAAACTGCAAGGCCTCTAAACAACGGGGCGGCGTAGTGCTAATCGTGCCCAAAGACGGCAAGACCTTCGTGGACGTGGTGCAGACGCTACGTACGGTTGACACCTCTGATAACAACCTCCAAATCAGAGGAGTCACAAAGACGAAGGGCGGCGCCGCACTAGTACGCACCAAAGGAGATGGAAGCACTCACGGAAACCTGAGTGGATGTCTCCTGGAGATGCTAGGCGAACAGGGGACAATCAAGGACATGACCCGAAAAGTGACCCTGGAGATACTGGACCTGGATTGCCTTACAGATACTGACGAAGTACGAATCGCACTAGACGGAGTACTGAACCCGGGCGCGGATAGACGGGTCTCGGTCCTCGGGCCAAACAGCCGAGGACAGAAGATGGCTATCTGCGAGCTCGGAGACCGAGACGCGACACGGCTACTCGAGATGGGACGTATAAAGATAGGGTTTGTCAGCTGCCGAGTGAGGACCCGACTGATGGTGCCGAGATGCTACAAGTGTCTCGGCTACGGCCATTACCGTACAAACTGTAAAGGACCGGACAGACGCGACTGCTGTTGGAAGTGTGGAAAAAATGGACACAGGGCTGGGGCCTGCACGGGTGCTCCCCTCTGTTTCTTGTGCCCATCACAGGAAGGCGGAGGGGCAGCGCACGTTCCGGGCACGGCGCTCTGCACCGCATTCAAAACAGTGCTGACGGAGGCAAGAGCGAGACAGAGGACCGTTCGCACTTAACAAGACGACGACAGTGCTCCAAGGCAACTTGAACGGCAGTAGCCTGGCTCATGCCTTACTGCCCCAGCTTGCCGAGGAGATGAACGCGGACGTTATAATGATAAGCGAGCCGTACAGAGACAGAGACAGCCCGACTTGGTTCGTTAATACCTCCCGTTCTGCGGCGCTGTGGTTCCGGGGCGGGCCAGGTCGCGTATCACAAGCCAAGGGAGGGGCGAGGACTACGTCTGGGCGCGGGTGTCTGATGTGACGTATGTCAGCGTGTATCTTACTCCGAACTGTAGCGCCGCGGAGTTCGAACGAAAGGTGGCGGGCCTCGAGGACGCGCTTAGGGGCATCCGCGGCCCCGTTATCTTCGCGGGGACGTTAACGCCAGAGCCATTGAGTGGGGCATGACGACGACGAACAAACGTGGACGGCTGCTGTTGGAATTGGCCGCGAGGCTAGACCTAACAGTAGCAAACGTGGGACAGGCGACGACATACAGGAGACCCGGCTATGGCGCATCCATCCCAGACGTGACCTTTGTGACGACTGGACTTCTCCGAAATGTCGAGGGGTGGCGGGTGTTCGAGGGCTACACGGCCAGCGACCACCAGTACATCATCTTCGGAGTGACCGACAAAGCACAGAACAGAACAGGGACCGCCCAAACTCCCGCGGGATGGAACATGAAAAAACTAGACGTTGACAAACTGACGGCACAGCTGGACAGTGAACCGGACCCGACAACGGTGATCCCTCGCGGCATCGGTGGTAGGAAAAAGGCTGAAAAGCTAACAGAGGAAACGTCGGGGCTCTTGAGACGGCTCTGTGACGCCTCTATGCCAAGAAAACGGACGAGACGTGACAAAGAACCGGTGTACTGGTGGACCGAAGATATCGCGCGCCTCCGACGCGAATGCCTACGGCTCCGACGGAGGGCCCAGCGCGCCCGCAACAAAGCGGACGCGATGGCCCACTCGGAGGAGTACCGGGTAGCGCGCAAAGAACTGAGGCGCGCTATCAATGACAGTAAAAAGGAAAGTTGGACCAAACTGATTAACGAGGTGGACTCAGACCCTTGGGGAGCGGGTTACAAGATCGTCACCCGCAACCTGAGAGGCAACAATCCACCGGTAGTCAGGGACGAAGAAACGATGGACAGAATCATTGACGGACTCTTCCCTACACACTTTGAACAAGGGTGGGGGGGCGACGATACTAGCGGCGACGAGGTGCATGAGTTCACCCGGGGTGAGCTCAGCTTGGCTGTTGCGCAGCTCCCGGCGGGGAAGGCACCAGGTCCGGACGGTATTCCAGCGGAAATCCTCGGGATTGTTGCAAAACGACGCCCGGGGATACTCCTGAACCTATATAATACATGCCTGGCGGAGGGCGTGTTCAGCAAAGATTGGAAGACGGCGCGACTGATCCTCATTGACAAAGGAAAGGGTGGGGACCCGGACTCGCCGTCATCCTACAGACCGCTGAGCTTGCTGAATACACTTGGCAAGCTCTTCGAAATGCTCCTGAGACCGCGAATCCAACAGGCGGTTCGGGACGCTGGCGGCCTGAACGACAGACAGTACGGGTTCAGACAAGGACGATCGACGATAGGAGCGATCCAAAAAGTGATCGACTCCTTTGACAGAGCACAGACTAGACCCCACAAGAACAGGCCAATAGTGCTCATGGCAACACTCAACGTACGAAACGCTTTCAATTCGGTGAGGTGGACGGACATCGTGCGGGCATTCTCCGACGCTTTCTCGCTACCCCCATACCTTCTCCGAATCCTCAAGGACTATCTACGAGACCGTTACATTACGTACGGGACGCGGACTGGGGTTAAGAAAAGAAAAATGACGGCGGGAGTAGCGCAGGGCTCGATCCTTGGCCCCGATATTTGGAACGTAGGTTACGATGAGGTGTTGGATCTTCCGATGCCGCCAGGGGTCTATCTGATCGGCTACGCAGACGATCTGGTCATCGTCATCACGACCAAGGATACACAACTGGCTCAGATGAGGCTGACCCAAGCCATGAGACGGGTGGACGAATGGATGCAAAGCCGGGGACTACAGCTGGCCATGCAAAAGACGGAGTTACTATACCTAACTAGGAAACGGATAGACACGACGATACCCATGACGGTGGGGACGTCCGTTGTGCATCCTGGACGGTCCGCCAAATACCTGGGGTGACCCTGGATACGAGGATGACCTTCTGGCCGCACATACGTGGCGTCGCTGAGAGAGCGGCATTAAAGACCGCCGCCCTCGCCCGCCTCATGGCAAATACGAAGGGACCGAGACCGAGCGTACGACGACTGCTTATGACAGTGACCAACTCGATGCTCCTTTATGGGGCCGAGATATGGGCGGACGCGACGCGAATAGAGAAGTACCGCAAAAAGATCGCGGCGGTACAAAGACTGGGAGCGCTGCGAATCGCGTGCGCGTACCGCACCGTCGCAGAGGTGGCGGTACTAGTGATCGCAGGGGTTGTCCCAGTAGACCTTCTCGCTCTCGAGCGGAAGAGGATCTACGAGTACAGCGAAGAAAGGGGAAGAGCGAGGGCCTCCATAGACGCACGGACGACGACGCTGACATCCTAGCAAACGCGATGGACAGACAGCGACAAAGCCAAGTGGACGAGACGCCTCATAATGGACGTGCGACTCTGGCATAAGAGAGGAGCTGGGGAGGTGAATTTTTACCTGACCCAGTTCCTATCCGGACACGGATACTTCCGCCAGTATCTGCATCGGATGGGGAAGGTAACGACCCCGTCCTGCAGGTACTGCGGACATAATAGAGACGACGCGGAGCACACATTTTTCGTGTGCCCCCGCTGGATAGTCGCGAGACACAGACTACAGACGAAGACAGGTGACATCACACCGGAGAACGTCGTGACACTGATGCTGTCAAGCAAACAAAACTGGGACGACATAGCACGCTACGTGACTCACGTACTACAAGGCAAAAAGACTGACGGTTGCCTTGAAAACTGATACAGAAGACGAAAAACAGACAGACGAGACAAGATATATAAGATTGCCGTAGGGCATAGAAACGCCGACCGGTCCGAAGTAATGTGTATAACAGTTCCGGACCGGATTCCGGTGAACGCCGCGGGAAAGGTTTTGGGTGTTTAGGGGGTAGAAATCCCTCACACCACGGAGCCCGGCGCTTCCTGATGGTCTTAGTGGGCCCCCCTCCATGCTGTAAGCAAGGACGGGGGCCTCGGAAGATTCACCTAGTACCTCGGAAAAACAAAAAAAAAAAAAAAAAAAAAAAAATGTAAGTTACGCATTTTATTAAGATAGTATATAAATAAATAATTTTTACAAACCATTGATATTTTACATAAATAATCAAATTGAAATAGCAATAAATATGGAGAATGCACCTTATGTACGTGAAAATGACCACAATCTTTCAGGCGAGTGATAGCGTAATGGATAGCGTACCTGCTCAGAAACCCAAAGTTTGTGAGTTCGATTCTCGGTTGGGTCGGAAATTTTATGTATCGTTTTTTTCTGCGATAATGTATTTGCTATCCATTAAGGAAACCAGTTTCATTAACGAATAAGCGTTATATACTATTTTTTTTTGCATTGTCACGTGATTTTTCACGTGATTAATCACGTGAGAAATCGCGCCAAATCGTCACGTGAGAAATCACGTGGAAAATCACGTGAGAAATCCAGTGAGAAATCAAGTGATAAATCATATGATTAATCACGTGATTTTTTCGCCAGGGACACACACACACACACACACACACACACACACACACACACACACATACACACACATACACACACACACACACACACACACACACACACACACACACATAACGACCTAACCTTACGCATCTCTCAACTATAACGTGTATATATATATATATATATATATATATATATATATATATATATATATATATATATATATATATATATATATATATATATATATATATATATATATATATACACACACACATACAGACAATATCACCCCAAGCGGAAATAAAACTTTACAAATAATTATTAATAACAATAATATATAACTTTTTATAATTTAAAAAAAAAGTTTATAACTGTTCATAACTGTTTATAAAGATAGGATTTGAGACTATAGTAACAGTTTATAAAAGTTATCAACAGTTTTTTTCTGTTATGAACAGCTAAATAAGTTTATAACACTTATAAACTTGTATTTACTTTTTTGGGCTGCAGTGGATAAGCATAAAATCAATCTGTAAAAAGTTATTATCAGTTATAAACTTTTTTTATGTGATAATAATAGTTATTAATAGTTTTAAATAGTTTTGAATGAATTTAAACTTTAAAATCATTCTAAAATTCTTATTATATGAAATCATTATTAATTATAAGTTAAAAATAATTATTTTCAATTATTAAAAATTGATAATAGTTATTAATAGTTATTTACTTTTTTTTACTGATCAAATATTCACATTTTTCGGCAATCCAAAAAACTTAAAAAAGTAAATAACTATTTATAACTATTTATAATAGTTTTAGACTTTTATAAAAGTCTCAAATCCTGACTTTATAATCTGCTAATATCAGTTATAAACTTTTTTTAACTTTTATTATAGAAGATCATTTCCGCCTGGGACGGATGATTGTTTATAGTATAGGTATATATATATTCGTTTCAATAATCAAAGATCTGATGAAGTCGACTGACGAAAAGAATAAAAGAATTTATTTACGAGCATCAATGAGGCAACAACATTTTTTAGATAAGTATTAAAACGACTAAATGTTAAATAGTACACGGATAGAATTTTCCTGTAAAAACTACCGCGAAATTCACGGTAAAAATTACCGTGAGCATTGTAACTGCGGAGCACCTGAACCTTCCGGAACTTTTTATCATGCACACAAGAAAATTTGCCATGATGTCACGGTAAAAATTTCGGTTTTTAAGAAATTAGTACTAAACTATTTAATTGCATTGTTTTATGCTTTTTAATTCAATTGTCTCCCAATATTATTTATAATTTTAGTTTTAAACAATATTGTAGTTTGTATTTGTCAAAAAACATATAATAATGAATCTTTAGCGTTTGCTTAATTGTTGTGTCAGTGGGGAAATAACAAGGCGAGGCGTATAAAACGATTGAGGCTTTATTACAAAAACTAGATTTTAAGTACGAGTACAAGTGAATGGAGCGGAGACAAACTGGTGTGCTCCGCGTGGCTCGCACGGCTAGACTAGACTGAGCCGGGCGGATGTCTTGTCCGAATCAACGCGCAGTGGCGCTGTTGCAGGACCTGCTTCCGACGCCGCGGAGCATGCGCGGTGAGCCCTGCAGGGGTCGCCACAGGTACTCCCCCCTTAGTGACCTTCGTGAGATGCGAAGGGAACGAAACCTTTTTCCTCAGGAGGTTAGGCAGGGTTGGACGGACGGTGGGCTGAGGCGGTGGCTCTGGCGAAGGCTCTGGCGAAGGCTCTGGCGAAGGCGGTGGTTCTGGCGGTGGCTCTGGCGGTGGTTCTGGCGATGGCGGTGGTTCTGGCGATGGCGGTTGCTCTGCTGCTGGGCCTCCCTGTGAGGGCAGAGAGATCTGTGGTGGTTTGAAGGTTGGCTGTGAGGTTCTCGAGGGTTCGTCGGTTGGCTGCGGCGGCCTGGGGAGCTCGTCAGCTGCGTCCAGGTAGGCCGGCTTGAGCCCGTCCGTGGAGACGGTTTTTTCCGTCCCATTTACCCTGATGACGAAGACCTTGTCGTTGACCCTTCTGACCACCTCGTGGGGACCCGTGTACGGCGGCTGTAGCGGCTTGCGCACCGCGTCACTGCGCAGGAAGACGTGGCTGCAGGAGTCGAGGTGATCGTGCTTGAAAGCCCGATATTTGGAGTGGGCTGAGGCTGGCACTGCTCGTACGTCCTTGAATAGAGCCCTGAGTCTCGTGACGAAGGCAGCTGGGTCTGCTGGGATGCTACGCGAGACAAAAAACTCTCCTGGGAGCCTTAGCGTTGTGCCATACAGCATCTCGGCTGGAGAGGCCTGCAAGTCCTCCTTCCAGCAGCATCGGAGGCCCAAGAGGGTGATTGGCAGACGCTCTGGCCACAGCGTGTGCGGCTCGCACATGAGCGCTGCCTTGAGCGTGCGGTGGAACCTTTCCACGATCCCATTCGCCTGTGGATGGTAGGGGGTGGTGTGTATATGCCTTGCGCCTGCCAGGAGCGCCAGCTCCTTGAACAACGCAGACTCAAATTGAGTGCCCTGGTCCGAGGTGATGGTCAACGGACAGCCGAACTGCGCGATCCAGTGCGCCATGAGCGCTGCTGCTACTGTCTCGGCCCTGATGTTCGTGAGAGGGACGGCCACGGGCCACCTGGTGAACCTGTCGATGATGGTGAGGCAGTAGCGGAAGCCGTCCACGGGCGGCAAAATGATGAGATCGAGGTGCAGGTGCTCGAAGCGGTTGTCCGGGACGTCAAAGGAGCTGAGCACGGCGCGATTGTGCCTACCAACCTTCGCACGCTGGCAGGACTCACAGCAGCGAGCCCAGCGGAAGGTGTCCTCTTTGATTCCTGGCCAGGTGAACTTCTGTGTCAGCAACTTCGTGGTGGCTCGTGGACTCGGATGCGCCGATGAGTGGAGAGCGTCGAAGGCCTGTCGACGCAAGGCGTCAGGCAGGTACGGCTTGACGATCCCTTCACTCGTGCTGTAGGCGATCTGCGCGCCATCGACAGCGAGCATCTGCAGGCCCAGGAGTTCCTTCTCCATGAGGTGCGGCAGCTCCTTGTCCAGTTGCTGAGCTATCTGGATGTCGGCGGCGAGCAGGCCAGAGGGCATGCTAATGGCGCATGATCTGGACAGCGCGTCCGCCACGACGTTCTCCTCCCCCTTGATGTAGTCGAAGTCGACGTTGAACTGCAGTAGGAAGTCCAGCTGCCTCTGCTGCCGAGGCGAAGCCTTGTGCGAAGGTTGCTGGCCAGCGAAGGTGAGCGGCTTGTGGTTCGTTTGCAGTGTGAAGGTGCGTCCTTCCAGGAAGCGCCTGAAGAACTTGACGGCTGAGAAGGCGGCGAGTAGCTCGCGGTCATAGGTGCTGTACTTGCGTTCTGTGGAGGTGAGCTCGCGAGAGAAGAAGGAGATGGGACTCCAGATACCTTCCTGGAGCTGCTTCAGCGCCGCGCCAATGTCCGTGCTCGAGGCATCGGACTCCACCCTGAGCGGAGCGGTGGGCGACAGGAACGTGTTGGTTGCTGCGTCCCTGATCGCCTGCTTGCTGGCCTGGAAGGCTGCCTCAACCTCTGGTGGCCATTGTATGTCGAAGCGCCTTCTCCTTCCCTTGCCTGCGAGGAGTTGGTTGAGCGGCGCTTGCAGGTGAGCTGCTCTGGGGATGTTGCGCCGGTAGTGGTTCAGCATGCCGAGGAATCGGCGTAGTTGAGAGCTGTTGGTGGGTCTCGGGTACCTGGAGATGGCTTCCACTTTGCGCTCTGGCGGCCGGAACCCTCTGCTGGAGATTGTGTGGCCGAGGAAGTCGATCTCCGATCGACCGAAGGCACATTTGCTCAGTTTGATGGATAGACCTGCACGCTGCAAAACCTGAAACAACTTGCGGAGGTGCAATAGATGCTCCTCATGGCTGTGAGATGTCACGATGATGTCGTCCAGATAGCAATGTGCGAAGGGCAGCTCCTTCAGTAGTGAGTCCATAAATCGCTGGAACGTCTGTGTTGCGTTGCGCAGGCCGAGGGGCATGCGCAGGAATTCGAACATTCCAAAGGGTGTTGTGATGGCCGTTTTGCAGATGTCTTCTTCTGCCATGGGCACCTGGTAGAATGCCCTCTCCAGGTCGATGGTGGAGAAGACGGAGGAGCCGTGGCATTCGTGGAGCAGGTCCTCGATGACAGGGATCGGGTAGCGATCCGGCAGTGTTCTGTCGTTGAGGCGACGGTAGTCGCCGGTCGCTCGATGTCCTCCTTCCTTACGTTCCACCATGTGCAGCGGAGAGGCCCACTGGCTGGAAGAGGGTCGCACGATACCTCTGTCCTGCAGGTCCCTGAAGAAGTCCTGCGCGGCCTTGAGTCGCTCACCGTAGAGCCGACGGGGGCGCTCGAAGACTGGCGGTCCCGAGGTGTGAATCGTGTGCTGTACGGTCACTCCATCGAGCGTGGCGTGAAGGAACCTGGGCCTGGTGATGTCTTCGAACTCGGCCAGGAGCCTGTCGTATGCCTTCCGGGTCTCTGCCTCCTGCGGAGATAGTCCTTGGGTCGTGATGCTGTAGACTGAAGCTGGTTGGATCTGGGCCAGCACACTGAGCGTAGTGTGCGTGTCGACCAGACGCTGCTTCTGCAAGTCTATGAGCAGTCCTGAGTGGGCCAAGAAGTCTGCTCCGAGGATGGCGTCGCGCACGTCGGCGACGATGAACGGCCATGTGAAGGCTCGCCTGAGCCCCAGGTCGAGCTTGACCATGCGTTGTCCGTAGGTGCGGATTGGTAGCTGGTTGGCGGCCATCAGCTGCAGCGGTTGAGGTTTGAGACGCTGCCCGAGCGACGCGCGGGGCAGGAGAGACACGACCGAGCCCGAGTCCACTAGAAACTTCGTGCGGGACTGCTTGTCGGTGACGTGGAGGCGATTCTCTTTGATGAGCTGGCTGCCGGGATCCGCCTGCATCGCTGGCAGCTCTGCTAGTTTCCCGCCCCAGCGGGAGGTGCCTCGAAGTCGCACGGCAAGAGGCAATTGCGCGCGAGGACTCCGAACTTGCGATGAAAGCGGCAGGTGCGGCTGCCTGCCGAAGAGCTTCGTTGCTGTGAGCGAGACTGGCTGCGCCCGCGACGTTCGCTACGCTGTGCAGGCTCGGAGAGTCGATCGAGCATCAGCCTGTTAATTGAGAGCAGCTGTGCCATGCTGCCTCGTAGTGCTGCCATGTCTGCTGCCATGGAGTCGAGTGCGCCGTTTGCGCTCGCCGAAAATGGCGGCGGCGTGTGCGCCATGCTGCCTGGCCCGCGCCGTGCGGGGGACATGCCGCGAGAGGCGCTGTGAGGTGAAGGCGAGCGAGGGGTGCTGCCACCTGGGCCGGCCGCGAGCACTGTGGGAATGGCGTCCATGAATTTGTCTGCCGCCTCCGCCAGCTTGTCGAGCGATGCTGTGTCCAGCATCGAGAGCACGCCGCGCGCGTTGCTGGGCAGCAGATTGAGCCACTTGACCTTGAGGAGGTCGTCCGATGCTCTGTCTCCTGCAAGCCTCCTGATGTGGCGCAGCAGGTGCGAGGGCTTGCGTCCCTCCGTGCCGGCCGTGGCGAGGAGCTGGTTCAGGCGCTCCTCGAGCGTCTCGCCAAAACGCTTCATGACATGCTCTTTCAGGTACTCGAATTTGCCTGCCGCAGGCACTGCGCGGAGCACGTCGAGCAGTTCATGCACCGTCTCGCCGTCGAGCTTGGCGAGCGCGAGATTATAGCGAGTGCTGTCGTTTCGGATTTGGTTACCTGCGAGGGCTGCTTCCACCTGCGTGAACCATGCCTCCGGCGACGCTTTCCAAAAGGGCGGCAGCCTGCAGGAGTGTACGCTCTCAATCGGCGTTGGGAGCGCAAGATCGTCCTGGAGCGGGGGCTGCTCTCTTCTTTGCTGCGGTTGCTGCTGACGCTCCGCTTCCTGTTGCTGTAGTGCCGCCTGCTGCTGCTCCTGTTGCTGCAGCGGTAGCTCGTCTCGCTCGTTAAGCGGCATGTCGTCGAGATACTGGCCGAAGAGCGTTCGCAGGTCCGCAGGAACGATGGCAGTGTGTCGCGCACGTGGCGGTCGCGGGGGCTGAGCCGACAATGGCGTCGAGAACGCGTCCTCGTGGTGTGCCACGTTGTTGCCTCGCGGTCCACTGGATCACGTCGGGGTCACCACTTTAGCGTTTGCTTAATTGTTGTGTCAGTGGGGAAATAACAAGGCGAGGCGTATAAAACGATTGAGGCTTTATTACAAAAACTAGATTCTAAGTACGAGTACAAGTGAATGGAGCGGAGACAAACTGGTGTGGTCCGCGTGGCTCGCACGGCTAGACTAGACTGAGCCGGGCGGATGTCTTGTCCGAATCAACGCGCAGTGGCGCTGTTGCAGGACCTGCTTCCGACGCCGCGGAGCATGCGCGGTGAGCCCTGCAGGGGTCGCCACAAATCTATTTTAAATTCAATGATCTAAATATTTATAGGTTATGTGTGTAGCACGTGCCAGTCGACGGCGGCGCGAGCAGCGCCACCGACGTGTGAGTTTTGATATTCCCTTCATGTCAGGGTAAAATTTGTACAGAAGGGCAGTAAAAATTACCGTGACAGTCCGGCAAAAAATTCCATAAATCCCTATAACTTTTATAATACTTACGATGGAAAATTTATTAAACGCAAAATTTACCGAGTGTCCGGTAAAATTTAATGTACGGATATTAAATTTTTCTAAGACTGCAGCAATAATTATAGAAAATACGCGTAATAATTTCCAGAAAAATCGGTTGTACCTCGATTGACACGAATTTCACGGTAATTTTTCCAGAAAAATTCTATTCGTGTAATTCTTTTAAAGAATTGATACTTGTGAAAATTTTTATTTACAGATAAGTAGTCAAGATTAATATATATTCAGAGATCTCAAGTAGTCAACTGGTTATCGAAGAATTCATCTATTCATGTATCAATCAACGGGCGAATAATATATATACCCTTGTCTTATATATATATATGTATTCCCGTGTCTGGGCGATGACGACCTAACCTTACACATCTTTACACACACAGATGTTACAAATGTTATCATATCGTCGTGAGTTAGTTTAAAATTAAAATTAGTTAATTAATTATTCAAAGATCTCAAGTAGGCAACTGGTGATAGAAGAATTCATCTATTCATATATCAATCAACGGGGGTTTTATTAGATAAGTATTGAACAGCAAAATGTTAAATGGCTACAATCCCTCTATAAAAAATGCATCCTTGGCATGGTTGACGCCATGTTGCGACGCCATGTTGATTTTTTCTCGAATATCTCGAATATCTCGAATATCTCGAAATCTCGAATTTTTTGGCGCATGCGCAAATGCCCTATAGGGACTTAGGGAGTCTCTACAACCGTGCAGCGCGCGTGTGTGCGCTCGCTGTGTATAAGGTATACCTATATATAGGAGAGCGCTATATATAGGTATACCTTATAGGAGAGCACTATATATAGGTATACCTTATACGCGGGAGGGCATATGCACGCGCAAAGTTATAGAGACACCCTTAGAGTTATGGTGGAATGGTATAGAGATAGCGCATGTGTTGTGAGCGGGAAAATATGATATATATATATATATATATATATATATATATATATATATATATATATATATATATATATATATATATTAATTGATAGAAATTGATAATCGATTGATAAATCGATGAAAAATTTTTATTTAAAAAAAAATATTTCGTTATTATTTGATCAAAAAAGTAATATTGGTCAATTTTGAATTAATTTTCTACGTTATATTTGTACATATACATTTTTTATATAGAGAATGTTTTTTTTTTAAATGGTTTTAGAGGAACTTTCATAGATAAATAGAGTTATGTTTATATTAACTTTTATTTATTGGTTTTAGTAGAAATGTAAATTAATATCTTTTTTGATTCCCCTTAGAGGAAGCTTTGCAACAAAAATTGACAAATTTTGTCGGTGACAAAAATTTTCGAGAAAAAAATGTTCAAAAAGATAGTTTAAGGCGATAATGTTGAAATTTGTCAATTTTGAGAAAATTTTGTGTGTGTGTGTGTGTGTGCGTGCGTGCCTGTGTGTGTGTGTGTGTGTGTGCGCGCGCGCGCGTGTGTGTGTGTAAACACTCGATATCTCGAAAACCATTTCACCTATTTTCGTCGGACAAAGCTTATTCTCATGGTCCCGAAAAAATACTCGGTTTTAATTTAAAATGTAAAAAAAAATATAACAATTTTATAAATAAACATTTTTATAAACATTAAAATTACCATATGGAAATCCATGTGGAAATCTATATGGATCATGTCATTTTTACCTGGATTTCCCCATGAAAATCTACATGGAAATCCACACGGATTTTGTTTTACAAATGTTTGTAGAAAAATTCATAAGGAAATCTATATGGAATTCCATGTGGAAGTCCACAGGACGATTTGGGACTGATTTTCACATGGAATCGACATGGAATCCATATGGAATCCGTATAGATTCCATATGGATTCCATATGGATTCCATGTGGAAATCAGTGTAAAATCCACATGGCTATTTTCAACAGGGATGTTAGATATAAGTTCTTCAATTGAAAGTATGTAAATTAATAATGCCTCATTATCTACACATAATCTTGTAAGAAAACACAACCAATTTATGAACTGGGAATCACTGAGAATCAAAGATTTCTTGATGATATTCTTGTATAGATTAAACTTTTAACGACTCCCACCCTGGGAAAATCATGCATGAGAATAACTGAGCACTTTTGTTTGTTGACATTTTCACAATAATAACACATCCTTTTTCCTTTTTTCGTTTGACATAATCTTTGATAAGATATAAGTTAGATATAAGTTCTTGAATTGAAAATATGTAAATTAATAACACCTCATTATCTACACATAATCTTGTAAGAAAACAACCAGTTTATGAACTGGGAATCACTGAGAATCAAAGGTTTCTTGATGATATTCTTGTATAGATTAAACTTTTAACGTCTCCCACACTGGGAAAATCATATGAGAATAACTGAGCACTTTTATTTGTTGACATTTTCACAATAACACGTCTTTTTCGTTTTTTTCATATGACATAGTCTTTTCTAAGATATACATAAAACTCCTTAACATTATTGGCTATATCTTGAAAATAACTCCAAACAATCTTCTTATGTAATATCTGTAAAAATTAGATATCCAAAAAATTATTGGCTATATCTCCAAAATGCCTTCATAACTCTTCTTGTGTACTATTTGTATCTGTAAAAGTAGAAAATCACACAAAGTATCAATTTTTAAAAGATGATTTTAGCAATTTAACATTTAGCCAGTAAGTACTTATCTAATAAAAGGTATTCCTCCGTTCATTGAAACATGAATGGATGAATTCTTATTATCACCAGTTGACTGCTTGAGATCTATGAAATTTATATTAATTAACTAATAATTTAAAACTAACTCACGATATTTATTTTCTAATAAAAGTTTGCTACTTATATTATGTTATAAATAAAAACAAGATTTCACAAAGTAACAATACTTATAAACATTATTGAGATTTATAACTTTATAATAAAAGTTTACTATATCTGATTATAATATTGCTATTGCCCATTGATTGTCACAGCTGCTTATATAGGTTTTATTTTTCCAAATTAACTCCAAAATTCAAAATGAAATAATAATTTATACACCAACTATCATCATGATCTACTTGTCAATGATAAAAAATTTTCATCTTATGACGATGTATATATATGTATATAATATATATAGAGTAGCAGACAGTTCGTCCAACAGGCATGCGCATACCCTAAAAAAAAAAATATATATATATATATATATATATATATATAATATATATATATATATATATATATATATATATTGATATATAGATATATAGATATAAATATATATATATATAAATATATATGTATATATCCATATATAACGTCACAGGAAGTCGGGAAAACCGGATGTGAGGCTGAATACCATGGAGAAAGTTAAGAATCTGAAAGTCGACATAAGAAAATGCAGTTCTTTATACCGGGTGTCCCATTTTAAAACCACCAGGCAAATATCTCGAAAACTAAGGGAGATGGAAAAAAACTTTTAATACAAAAGTTGTAGGGTTCAGAGGGGCCCAACTGATCGTGACCTTGGTTATGACCTTGAGGTTAATGATCAAGGTCATTTGAAGGTCAAATCGATTTTTTCAAATGGGAACCCTCACTTTTGACCTCGTAAATGGAAAGAGCGGAAAATTTTACGTTTAGATATGTCCTTGAGTCAAGGCCATGGTCATGGTCATGATCATGTTTAAAAAGAAAATCAATCAATGCATCCAAACATTCCCATAATTACGCATACGAGTGTTAAATACAGAAGTTGTAGTGTTTGGAGGGGCCCAACTGATCGTCACCTTGTCCATGAACTTGAGGTCAAGGATGATGTCGTTTGAAGGTTAAATCAATTTTGTTTAATGGCAACCCTCACTTTTGACCTCGTAATTAGAAAAAACCGAAAAATTCTGATATGACCTTGGGTCAAGGTCATGGTCAAAGTTATGGTCAGTTTACGTGCAGTTAAGAGCAAAGTCGGAGATGACCCGGTCACCTAAGGCAAGGTCGGAGATTACCCGGCCAGTTAAGGCGAGGTCGGAGATGACCCGGCCAGTTAAGGCAAGGTCGGAGATGACCCGGCCAGTTAAGGCAAGGTCGGAGATCACCCGGTCAGTTAAGGCAAGGTCGGAGATGACCCGGCCAGTTAAGGCAAGGTCGGGGATGATCAGGCCAGCTAAAAATTCATTGGAAAATTCCACGTTCATGTGTATTTAGTCATAGGATCCAAGTGTTTCGGTCACCATTTACTGAAGAAGATGCTCAAAAGTTGCACCATTTACTTGTTGACAACATTCTATTCTCCTTTTAAAGTTTCTAACAGTATTTAATAATACTTGACGTGGAATACTTAAGTAGATTTGTGTAATCCTTTGAATCATGTCATCTCTTGTAGTTGGCCTATTGCGGTAGACTGTATTTTTTAGGAAGCCCCATAAATAAAAATCTGGAGATGTCAGATCTGGAGATCTTGGTGGCCATGCTACGGGATCTCCTCTACCAATCCATCGACCGTTAAACCTTTCATTAAGAAAATCTCTGACAATTCTGGCATAATGTGGAGGAGCACCATCTTGTTGTAGCCACATTCTGGCCCTTGTATGGAGATCAACGTTTTCTAGAAAGAGTGGCAGCTCGTCTCTCAGCAACTGTAAATAAGTATGTTGAGTTACGTGACCTTCAAAAAAATAAGGTCCAGTCAGACATCCGTTAATAATACCACACCATACCGTTACATTCCAGCGATGCTGATGATCAACTTCTCGCATCCAATGAGGATTAACAGGAGACCAGTAGTGGCAATTATGGCGATTCAACATACCAGTACTCTGAAATGTAGCCTCGTCGCTAAAAAGAACATTGTTAAAGAAATTTCCATCATCAGTAATTTGTTGTGTTGCCCATTGGCAAAATGTTATTCTCCGTCGATAATCTTCCACAGTTAAAGCTTGATTTAGAGTAATGTGGTAAGGATGGTAACGCGCATATCGTAAATATCTACTGGCCGTAGATCTTGGAATACCCATTGTTAACTCGATTTCGCGTAAACTGACTTGAACATTTAAATGTACCATGGCTAGAACAGCAAGAAAGCGAGGATTATTTTTATAATCGTGTTCATTCAGTGTCCTCCTTCTTCGAACGAAGTTTCCTTGTCGACCGCGCAGTTCAATGTCACGTATTACCGTATGATCAGGATGTTGTCGTTGAGGGAACCGAGCACGATACAATCTGCTTGCCTCTCGATAGTTTCGTCGACATTCTCCTAAAATAAGAAGAATGTCAACTATTTCATTAGCAGAATAGTCAGGCATTCTTTTTTAGTTGTAAATGCAATTATTTATCAAAACACACCACAAAAGAAATAATATGTTATTATACTATACAATATTTTTAAACGAAAAAGTTTAATTTTCTGTGCCAATATAAGTGTGCTAAATTTGAAAACAATTTGATGTAAACAGTAATAATTATTGACTATTACCGATCAATGCTGAATACTACCGGTCACTATTGGATACAGGAGGTCAACACTTATTAACTTTTGTTATTATTTGATATAAGTGGTTAACCTTGGTAAATATTGATAATAGTAAAAATAGTAAAATTTTCCGCTCTTTCCATTTACGAGGTCAAAAATAGGGGTTCCCATTTGAAAAAATCGATTTGACCTTCAAATGACCTTGATCATTGACCTCAAGTTCATAACCAAGGTCACGATCAGTTGCGCCGCTCCAAACCGTACAACTTCTGTATTTAACACTCCTATGCGTAATTATGGGAATGTTTGGATGCGTTCATTGATTTTGATTTTAAACATGACCATGACCATGACCATGGCCTTGACTCAAGGACATATCTGAACGTAAAATTTTCCGCTCTTTCCATTTACGAGGTCAAAAATGGGGGTTTCCATTTGGAAAAATCGATTTGACCTTCAAATGACCTTGATCATTGACCACAAGGTCATAACCAAGGTTACGATCAGTTGGGCCCCTCTGAACCCTACAACTTTTGTATTTAACAATTTGTCTCGTATGCCTAATTATGGGAATGTTTTGATGCGTTGATTGATTTTGATTTTAAACATGACCATTGCCATGACCATGACCTTGACTGAAGGACATATCTGAACGTAAAATTTTCCGCTCTTTCCATTTACGAGGTCAAAAGTGGGGGTTCCCATTTGAAAAAATCGATTTGACCTTCAAATGACCTTGACCATTGACCTCAAGGTCATAACCAAGGTTACGATCAGTTGGACCCCTCTGAACCCTACAACTTTTGTATTAAAAGTTTTTTTCCGTCTCCCTTATTTTTCGAGATATTGGCCTGGTGGTTTTAAAATGGGATACCCGGTATATCTTTTGAACGAGATAAACTTTTTAAATAAAATCTTCTGTTTTAAGTAGAACAATAAAATGGCTTTCGATTCAGAGTAATGTTAAGTGTGCTCTCTATCCCGATTGGAACACCACCTACTGTCAAAAGTGTTTTTTGTTAATTAAAAAAATTTGGGGCAATATTAACGTAAAAATAAAGTTTTCCCACGTGTAATTAGTATAAAGACACGATTACAAGAGTTTTCCCAAATAAATTCCATTAATAAATCTGTATTTTGTAGAGAAAAATTTGGAGTCATTTTCAGAAATGTCCACTGAACGTTTGAATTTTCTCTACAAAATACAAGTTCATTTATTCATTTAAATTCATGAAACTTGTTTAAAAGTAATCCTTATTAACTTTTACACGTGGGAAAACTGAGTTATGATTAATTTAAAATTTCTAAGTACACTTAAATTAATGAAAATACGTAAATGAAGTCATGGGGGCGCTGCGATCTATTCCGGAGTTGGTGTTTAGGTAGAGAGCACTCTTAAAAAAACTAAAGCAACACGTATATATATATATAAACTTGTATAACGTTAGTTCCCAGGACCCCATGTTACTGTATACCTATACGTGACTAAAGAAATAATGTCTCTTATGGGGGCCGATGTCCTCAAAACTGACGTTAAACATATGTAGATTCAGGGACTGTCCCCAAAACTAACAAATGTCCCCAAAACCAACGTTAAACATCTGGAATGTTCTGGAAACTAACATAAAACATAAATATACATATATAGGCGCATTGATTTCGTGCACACCCATTTCAATGTATGAGTAGCACGTGTCGCTCTTTTAGGCTTCTTCTATACTTTATACTTGCCTTCGGAGCGCTCCCGCGCTCCTTGATACAAGTGCATGCGCTTTACCTCTTATTCCATAATTATATAATTTGACTAAAAGAATAGTATGGTTGACAGTATCAAAAGCTTTTGCTAGATCTAAAAATTCAATAGCTATTGGTTTACTTTTGTCTAATTTCTTATAGATTATGTTCATTAAGTAACTAAGAGCATCTTTGGTACCTTTCTTTTTTATAAATCCAAATTGATTCTGCGCTAACAAATTATTACTGTCCAAAAATGATTGTAAACGAACATATACAATTTTTTCAAATATCTTTGCTACGTTAGAAATTAGAGATATCGGTCTATAGTTTGATGTATCCATTTTACTACCAGATTTAAAAATAGGAACTATCTCAGCTGTTTTAAGGGGGTCACCCTGGCAGAAAATAGTTCTATTTTTTTCTGTTTTTTTCTGTTTTTCTCTGTTTATTCTTATTTGTTTCGATTTTTTAAAATTTTTTTCTGTTTTATTCTGTCGTCTTCTATACGAATTGGAACATTGGACATAGAAAATAAACAGAAAAAAACAAAAAAAAAAAATAAAAATGAACAGAAAAAACAATAATATATAAAGAAAAACGAAAAGAAATAGATAAAGACAACGATAAAATTACCAAACTCTATTTTATTAAATAATTAAATTAAACAGTAAAAAAACAGAAAAAAACAATAACATATAAAGAAAAACAAAAATAAATACATAAAGACAATGGGGAAATTTTTTTAAAATCATATGTTTTAAGATATTAAATTGTGGCATATTTTTAATTTTGTTCGTTTCTTATTTTCTTTAAGGAGTGTCTACATAATGTGCCTTGCGCCAAGGCACACGATTCAGTAGTTCGGTTTGTGAAATTCCTACTGAACAGGAACATAATATTGTCTGTCACTTTATGATTTATTAGTAGTTGCGCCACACAAGACCGTATACTCTTTCCATATCTATATAAATTGCTATAGAAGAGATTGGTTGGTTTCGAAAGCATTGCGTATATTTGTTTAAGTGTTCTTTCGGAGCTCGCGCTGCTTTCTTTCCGCCGCGCCTGGACGTTAGCGCCGCGTATCTGCGCGGCCGTGTGGAGGACTAACGCCGTAGTATCAACGCTCGGAGTTTCCGTTAGTGCGTGCCGTATACATAAACACATGTGTCGTCCGATTCCCGGTGTTGACTGCGTTGTATGCCCTTCTCGGCGATGACAGTTTCGATTAAAGTAAATATGGTATTCCAGCAGGTGTATTTCTCCTCCTCGTGTCCGTTGGTTAGTGGCGATTCGGTGGGGACAGCACAACGACGAGAGCAGACCTGGTAAGCACCTCTGACGTTCCTAACCTCTGATAGGTATGCTGATGGTACTGATGTTCTCTTGCAGGTTGCTGGGGCAGCGAGAGGAGCGATCGACCACCACAGCTGTCAGCTGTACTCTCCAGTTGGCAATGTTGTTAGTGTCGATTATTTATTACCTATATGAGGCATTTCACGTCAGCTCCCCAGGCGTGGCGCGCGAGCACGAAATCATGCTGTTTTCAGCTTGTGTTTGAAGGGCTAAGATGTATCTAAAAAAATAATCCCCAAGTGATTTCGATGTATTTTTTCCTCAGCTTTCCGATGGTGCTATTAGTTTCTCAAAATTTTTCAATTCTAAGTATTTCTTGAATAATATCTCGAAAAAATGAAAAAACCCCTATGTAGAAAAAGGCTATATCCATATAAAATTTCCTCCTCTTTCGATCTAGCAGGTAAAAAAAAATATTAAAAATATAGTTTTTGAGATATAACACGTTTTATGTTTTTTTGAGGTTAGAATGGAAACATTTTGAGAAACTAATAGCACCATCGGAAAGCTGAGGAAAAAATACATCGAAATCACTTGGGGATTATTTTTTTTAGATACATCTTAGCCCTTCAAACACAAGCTGAAAACAGCATGATTTCGCGCTCGCGTGCCGCACCTGGAGAGCTGACGTGAAACGCCTCATATGTGGTTTTTAGGTACTCTATTCTCTCTGCATGGCTCCCAGATGATCAGCTGCTCTGCGGTTTGGGCTATGTCAACTTTCCTGCTGTGGCTGTCCCAGAGAATGATGTGACTTGAAGATCTTTGTCCGTCTTTTCTCCTAGTTGATGTAGCTGATCGTTTAACGGAGGGCTGCTAGCAGATTGATCATCGTAATGCAGCCTGGTGTCCATGAGGTAGAGCCAGCCTAGACCATCCGACCCCACTGGGCTACTTCTGCAGCTTCCTCAATGATCTTCGAGTGTCAGTGCTTTAGAATGTGAGGGGGTAGGTAGAGAAAGCAGGGGGAAACTTAAAAGGTGTAGGGTATGTGTTTGGAGGTGATGCGGATAGGTAGATTCAACCCATCGCTTAGTTCGTTTTAGTAATTTCTAGTTTTCACCAGGGTATGGGAAGTCGCCTCAGGGGATCTGTTGAATAATAATACATTATTGTGTATTCCGCAGACTTCCCAGCGAGACTTGCCTAGCTAAGGTTTTTCTCCCACGCTGTAAGTCTGACAAAGTCAGCTGGCATTTATTTTCTTTGGAACATGGCCATTTGCCATGTTATAAACCTTTGATTGATTTGATACCAATCTATAGTAATTGGTAACTTCATCAATTTGCAATAGAATGATGTAGTTGTAAATTTGCTTATTTTATTTAATACGGTATTGGCATCATTTTATTTAATACTGTATTTGCATGATTTTATTTAATATTGATAATTACTTTATCAATTTGCTATCGTAGATTGTATTCATAATTTTGCATGACATTATTTAATCTGCAGCAATTGATGAATTCTTTACTGATCTGCAATATAATATTATTTATGTATTATATCGCATTATTTATATAAGTATTTTTGTATTCATCGACTTGCAATCAAATGCCATTATTATAATTTTGCATGTTATTATTTATCACCATAGTAATATGGATTCCTTTATGAATCTGCAATGGAAATAATGTTTTTATGATTTTACATGTTTTAAAAGGTTGCAGTATATGTATACTGCAGCATTACTATCAGTATGTGTATTGCATTACATTATAGAATGTTTCTATACAGTTTGAAATGTAAAGTTTTGTTCGTAACCAAATTTCCAGTTTTGGGAATTTTAAAAAATATTAATTTTATAAAAATCAATTATTTTGTATATACTCATTATTCAAAAGAGACTAAGTAGATTTTTCTGCAAGATTCCTGTCTCTGAATAAGTTAGTAATCTCCTAATAAATCTAATTTCGATTCAATGGTCTCCGCTAACGTGATCAATTGCTTACCACTATTAGCAAAGCATGATATTAAAGATTAATAATGTTTGATTTATAGGAAATAACAAAATTAATAGTGCATGATTTATAGGAAATAAGAAAATTAATAGTGCATGATTTATAAGAAATAAGAAAATTCAGAATGCATGATATTAGAAATAAGAAAATTCAGAATGCATGATATATTATAAATAAGAAAATTCATAATGCATGTTGTAAAACAGTTGTGTCTAATAATACTAGTGCATGTATTGTTGCCTTATTTAGTACTATTATGTATCAAAGAATTACTATTAGTATGCAATTGCAGTACATGATAGAATGTTTCTATACAGTTTGAAATGTATAATGTTGTTTGTAAACAAATTTCCAGTTTGAAAATGGATTTTAAAAAATATCAAGTTTACAAGAAAAGAATCTTGTACAAAAAACTAAATTACAACATTTCTTATATTATGCATGCCGTCTGTGACTATTTTTTGGAACTAAAAGTTCCATCTACTGTTCCATATACAATAGTTGGCTCCACCTACATTGTCGTCTAAACCCAACATGATTTTTGTGGAATATCACATGGCCTTAAATACCATTTATTAATGTATTTAAACGTATTCAAGTAACTTTAATAGTTCAAGAATAATTTAATAATTTTAAAAAATTACTATGATTGATTAAATACTACTGATTAATGTATTTAAACATATTAAACGACTTTGTAAATGTTATTATGAAAACGTTATAAGAATAAAATACTTAGTTTATTTAAAAAATGATTTATTTATTTCTAAAAAATCCTTAAATATAAAAATATAATTTATTTATTCGAAGTAAAACTAACTAACAAAAATTTGTTTCATAAATTATGTGTTATATTTTCCTGTTAGTTTCTATTTTTTATTATTAATTCTCGTTTATTTCTATATATTAAAATTTTTTTCTGTGTATTTTAATTTTTTTCTGTTTATTTTCGTTTTTTTCTATTCCTATTGTTCCAATTCGTACTAAAAAAAGAAAAAAAAAACACAACTTAGAATAAAAATAAATAGAGAAGAACAACGGTAAACAGAAAGAAACAGAAAAAAGCAGAAAAAAACAGAAAAAAACAAAAAAAAAAATTATAAAAAATAGAAAAAAACAAAGAAAAGCAGAACTATTTTCCGCCAGAGCAGCCTGGGTTAAAATGATGAAAAAATCGATTTTTTTTTTTTATTGCATATTTAGTTTCAAAATTTCTTTGAAAATATGCTCCCGCAACCTCATTTTCGAAATTCGATTTCGAATTTTATTGTGAATAAAAAATGTAAAACGGAAAAAATCGAATTTTCGTGAAAATTTCGTTTTTATATCCAAAAGTAGTCGAACTCTTTTCAATGTGGAAAATAATCATTATCATTCTGATAAATTTTTAATTTAAGGGTAGAGTACCTTTGAAAAAGATTAAAATCTAATTTTAAGAAAAAACCATGTCCATACATAAATTTAATAATAAAGAATTTTCTTTAATATTTTTCGAAAATTTATTTATTAATTTTTTTGTCCATAGCTTACACAATTTTTTGCATGAATTCAAAATCAAAGACGTTTTACCGGTAATTTTTTGAAACCGTTTTATATTTTTACGAGTAATACTTTATAAAGTATACTACCCAATAAATTCCCCATTTACCAGTACGACGCAATATCAATTTGTTTTAGCAAAAGCAGTCAAATTTTGGTATATCAAATTTTAATTTTAAGTTGTGTGGTGTTAATGTGAAATACTGTAGAAAAAGCCTGTAAAAGCCTTAAAGTTTGTTACATAGTTTTTTTTTCATACAGTACTAGAGTTCGACACGCGCGCTTCGCGCGCTGATTTTTTTTTTTAAGTTACAAAAGAAGCTGTATAATTAATGAACGGTTTCTTTTTTATTTACAAGAGAAACGTTAAGGTTGTATGGGCTATATGTAAAAAATAATGACAAATCAATAAGGTTTCGTCAGTAGATCAATAATATCATTATAAACGTCTCTGCCAAATTTGAATATGATTTGCGAGATAGTTTTAGAGATATTGTAGTTTAAAATTAACGTGGGTTCTTATAGAGATTCGTTGAATATGGCTAGACTCGTCGTAGTTATTGAAAAAATTAAATTGAAAAAATAGTGTTTAGTTCTTGTAAATTTGTGTATACGTAAAAGAAAACCTTTGTAATCGATTGCAATTGAAATGAATTGCTTTTGCGAGCTAGGTAATAAGGCGTACAGTCATACTAAAAAGTGAAAGAAATGAGCAATACAATGTTCTAAAACCGATGTAAAGTTATCTTCATAGTTCTAAAAAACATGTTACATATTTGTTTACTCTTAGTACTGTAGAATATTAGTGTTTTCGATGAATTATATGACCAAAATATTTGTTTCAAATTTTTAAATGAGACCTTACGGCCAATACAACCTTAGTGCACTTATTTTGAATTCATTTAAACATTATGATGTTTTTCATCAAGCTATGTTATAGTTTTATTGACTAAAAAATGTATGTATGAAGAAGTATTTGTTATTTTAATATATGATTTGTCTTTATCTTTTGAATTTAGTTCTAGCGATTCATTCCATTCCATAGTTTCATGCTTTAACAAATTTAAAGGTTCAGTCAATTCTATATTATCAGAATGTCACTACAATGATAAAGAATAATCAAGTTCAATTTCTTTTAAATAAGCTTTTTTCATGTTGTGATTTTGTTCTATAAGTAAAATTTCCACTAAGATAGATAAACAATAACATAATTATGAAAATATCTGTTTTCTGTGTTTAATAATGTTAAACATATAAAAAGGCAAAGTGAAAGTATAAAATTCAAGATGAATATTTTTATATTCAGAAAACCATGTTTTTAATTTTAACTAAATAAAAAGATCATTACACTAATCCGACCATCATCACTAATAAAAAACCGCTCCCAATATACATTGGCACTTAGCTTCCTCAAACTAATGTATTTATCCCTCTTTTTAATTTTTTATATGACAATAATTAATTGTATTATACAAAAGTTTATCTATCTATCAAATATTGTCTGAAAAACGCTATTCGAAAATATTTTTGAAAAATTTTCAACCTCAAATATCTTAGGTCGTGACAGTTCGATTTTTTTGCGCAATGAACAGTTTGAAGATGTAAAAAATCTATATCCTCTATACCAAATTTCAGGACGATTAATTGGTTTTTATTCTTGTCATCGTGTGTCAGTGGAAACGCATTTTTTATTTTAAATAATTTTTTTCTCAAAAACAAATGAAGATAATCTCTTGAAATTTATACCAAATATTATCTTCAATAAGCGTAATAAGTAAATAAAATTTTGAGTCGATAATCAAATATTTTTTGAAAAATTAATTTATGAATTATAAGAACATTATCCATGACATACTAGAGATAATTTGAAAATTAAAAACATAAAACGTAGATAGTTTAAAGATTTTTGGGTTATAAAAAGAAAAGAAAATCGATAAAAAATTAAAACCGAGTATTTTTTCGGGACCAAGAGAATAAGCTTTGTCCGACGAAAATAGGTGAAATGGTTTTCGAGATATCGAGTGTTTACACACACATACACACACACACACACACACACACACACACACACACACACACACACACACACACACACACACACACACACACACACACACACGCATGCACGCACGCACGCACACGCACGCAGGCACGCACGCGCGCGCGCGCACACACACACACACACACACACACAAAATTATCTCAAAATTGACAAATTTCAACATTATCGCCTTAAACTATTTTTTTGAACATTTTTTTCTCGAAAATTTTTGTCACCGACAAAATTTGTCATTTTTTGTTGCAAAGCTTCCTCTAAGGGGAATCAAAATAGATATAAATTTACATTTCTACTAAAAACAATAAAATAAATGTTAATATAAACATAATTCTATTTATCTATAAAAGTTCCTCTAAAACCATTTAAAGAAAAAAAACATTCCCTATATAAAAAATATATATGTACAAATATAACGTAGAAAATTGATTCAAAATTTACCAATATTACTTTTTTGATCAAGTAATGAATAAATATTTTTTTTTAAATAAAAATTTTTTCATCGATTTATCAATTGATTATCAATTTCTGTCAATTAATATATATCATATTTTCCCGCTCACAACACATGCGCTATCTCTATACCATTCCACCATAACTCTAAGGGTGTCTATAACCTTGCGCGTGCATATGCCCTCCCGTGTATAAGGTATACCTATATATAGTGCTCTCCTATAAGGTATACCTATGTATAGTGCTCTCCTATATGGTATATCTATATATAGCCCTCTCCTATATATAGGTATACCTTATATACGGCGAGCGCACACACGCGCGCTGCACGGTTGTAGAGACTCCCTAAGTCCCTATTATCCTTGTTAAGACCAGCGTCAGCGCCCCTCGCGGCCAAAATTCGAACTGCTTATTAAAGGATAAACACTGCTGATTAGCATGAGCGGTATATGAACCAAAGATTATTTAATTAAAAAATAAAATAAGTAGTGATCCGATGAACGTCTTAAAATCATTTATTGATTTGTCTGATATTATCAGATATATTAGCAATGGCACGAAGGCCTTATGTGGAAGGTGAGAGAGAGTTTATAAGGCAAATCACATAATATTTTATAGGTTAGCCAAAGAACTGTGTTGCACAGTGCTACTAACTCTGCTGAGCAATCAGTATTTTCTTTGGCTAACCTACAAAATATTATGCGATTTGCCTTATAAACTCTCTCACCTTTCACATAACGCCTTGTGTGATTGCCAATATATCTTACAATATCGGATAAATCAGTAAAAACTTTTCAACGATCATGCCATCCCTATTTATTTTATTTCTTAATTAAATAAACTTTTCTTCATATACCGCTTATGCTAAATAGCTGTGTTTATCCTTCAATAAGCAGTTCGGATTTTGTCGTGAGGGGCGCTGACGCTGGTCTTAACAAGGCGAATAGGGCATTTGCGCATGCGCCAAAAAATTCGAGATTTCGAGATTTCGAGATATTCGAGATATTCGAGATATTCGAGAAAAAATCAGCATGGCGTCGCAACATGGCGTCGACCATGCCAAGGATGCATTTTTTATAGAGGGACTAGGAATTTGAGGCGCGCTACGCGCGCCAGATGTCCGTACTTTGACCAATCAGCGAACTCTCTGAAGTTGGCTCTATATGTTTCAACCAATAATATTTTTTGCTCAGCAATATGGCTGCCCCGTAAAAGCATATGGCTGCCTTCTCATACCCATCTCCCTTTTAATATAGGATGTTACATAGTTTTTTACGTTTAGAAAACTTATGTTTTTGACAATCAGTTTTAAAATACCTATCCCTGCTATACAGTAAACAATCGAGCAGACAAAAGTCCATATATCTGTTTATTGTGCTTTGGTGTATGGTTATTACTGTTTGAAGAGTCAAAAATGCATTAATAGACGTTGGCGTTTAGAAAGAGGACGACTAATCAAGAGAAAGGCTCATCTGAGTTTCAGGAAAAAGACCAAAATGAAAGTGGAGCACTCTACCCTGCCAAGTAAAGAATAGCCACCTGTTGATTACAAAACAAGAAAATTTCTGCTTGAGCATGCATCAGTGTGGTAAAAACTTTTTGAAAATATTAAGTGCTGTGAGTGAGGAGGGCAAGAGCTTAGTACAGAAATTTCTGATGCGATTAGGCACTCTTAAAAAATAACAATGAAGTATATATCTTGAGGTTGGGTGGCTGGAGATAGTGATTCAAGCCCTCATACAGAAGCCAAGCCTCTTATTTAGTGAATCAAAGAATTGTGAATAGTGTTAATATTCTATTCATTTTGGTCTTGCGGCTCTAGAGAGACTTTAGGTTATCTTGAACATACTTGTCCAAGAATGCGTTTCAATTGCAGTTGAAAGCATAACATAAAGAAGACAGTGCCCTCAAGGATATTGTACCTAGAACTGCTCATCAGCAAGTTCAGAAGGATAGAGACAGCTGTTACCTATGCAGTATCTGAGTACAACAATGATAAAGATCATTGAGGTAAGAACTTCAAGAAGAAAAACACGATTACAGCTGACAGATGATAACTTGGATGCAAGTAGTGCACACTAACTTCAGTAAGCTTTTGAAATAAATTAATTTAGGTCAAACATTATTACTAAATCACAATTCAAATCATTGTCATTTGCTTTAGATTTTCATTTCATATGAGATCAAAACACACTTTGAGGTTATTTCACTGAGGCTCACTTTTTTACTTTAATTTGATGAAAAAAAAAGAAGTATTTTATGTATATTTGCACTGCATAAGGAGTAAATGCTAAATTTATTAATAGTGATATTATTTCTTTCATTTTTTAGCTGTAACTTCTCTAAAAACATTGTTATGGTGTGACGCAACACAACACTATTGAAATTGTCAACTAGTCAAACACTTCTCAATTGCCGGTTATAATAAATATATAGATGCTGTCAGGAACTAATAATAGACACACTAGAGGAGATAAGTATACAGAAACTGTTTTGCAAACTTTAATGTCAATTCTCTCAGAATTAATATTTTAATAATTTTCAGGCAGAGCACGTAACACTGCTCTGAAACGCATTTGACCAAATTAATGAGAGTTTGGGGGAGATCTTGTTCATATATATATACACAAAATAATAATTGGAGAAATATTGGTGAGTGCAGATTTTGTTATAAAAAATAATTTAGTTTATAAAATCAGTGAAAATGAAATTTAAAAAGATGAATAGAACTAGAAAATTGATAAATATTTTTATTTGTGTAACAAAGCATAGCTAACTAAATTTTTAAAAATATTATTAGAAAAATTATTACTAAATATCAGATAGTACTTGAAATAATATTTTTTTTTAATAAAATTCATTTTAGCTATGGATATAAATAGATTTTAGAATGTAATGTATGTTAAAACTTTAAACTCATTTTTCACATATATTTAATTTTTGTGATTACTAGAGCACTTGCCGCAGGTTTACTTTTTTTGGACCGTAGTATCAATTCCCAGTTGGGCATGGAGCTTCCTTCAACTTTCCTCTAGAGACAATACGGATTGGATTATCCATAAAAATGCATAAAGATAAGTTAACGTGAATGTTACGTAGGTAACATTCACTATAATCTGTAAAAAATACTAATATTATCAACTTTAATGTTATTAATAATTAAAATTTTTTTTTCAGAAAAATAGTCCGTATTGTCTGTAGTATTCACAAAAATAATACAGTTTGAACTCTCGAAGACTCTCAATAATAATCTGTTGCTGATAAAACCTGGGGCAAAGGCATAAACAGACTATAATTTAAGTTTTTCAAGAATTAACTGTAACAAAGGAGTTTTTCAGTAAAATGGACCAGATCAATGTGGCAAAATGTACTATAATACATGCTGCTTTATGTATAAAAAGTGAAATTTAATAAAAATGAATTTATCTATTTTTACTAACAATAATTAATTTATTGTTTTTTTACAGCTTTTAACTCAGGCTGGCCCCCTTAAGCGCTTGAGGCCATGTTGATTTTTCAATGCAAAGATTAAAGATATGTGTTAGTGCATTAACAATTTGATATGATAGTATTTTTAGTGTTTTGGTAGTAATGTTATCTACCCCACCATTTTTTATTTTCATGTTATCAATTATTTGAAGAATTTCCTCGTTATTAGTCGGTTTAATGTAAATTGTATTCATGTTCATTGCTCGTAATTGTAATTGTTTACCCTGGGGTTTTACAATGGTGTTAGTTAGATCTTTTCCAATTCTACAAAAGTACGAATTCATATGATTGGCAATTTGCGTCTGATCCTCTATTGTGCTATTGTTATTTAAAATGATCTTATTTATTGTGTTATTCTTTTTCAAGTTAATTCCCATTTTTTTGTTTATGTATTTCCAAAGTTGCTTGGCATTAGTGATATTGTTCTTAATTAAATTTTTTTCATGTTTTATTTTTGCCTCATTAATAACTTTGTCTAGCCTCTTTGTGTAATTCTTATATCCTAATTTTATTAGATTATTATTTGGTTCATTGCGCAATTTAATATATAGTTGTTCTTTCTTTTCACACGAGATCATTATTCCTTTAGATATCCAATCCTTCCTTGGATATCTCTTGTTACTTTTTGTTTTATGCGCTTCTTTAGACTTTTCTAAGCAGTCTTGTATTTCAGTTATCAAGAATGCGGTAGCTTCTTCGGGATCATGCATTGCCTCTATAACATTCCAATTTTTTGTAATAGCTATACTTGAAAGTTTATAGTAATTATAGTGATACTGGATATTTTCTTGTTTTAATTTTGGTGGCTTATTCAGTTTCAAGAAAAGTGGGTAATGATCAGTAAAAGGAATCGAGAGTTTAACAGTTTTAGTGTCTATAGATGTAGCTTTTATGTACATGTTGTCAATGCATGTACCGCTTCCTCCACTATCATTTGGTCTAGTTGTATCTATAAAACCCGGGAAGAAACTCTTTTCCATCATATTGTCTAATAATTCTAAGCTATATTCATCTTCTTTCATAATATCGCCGTTAATATCACCAATAATCAGGTGGTTTTTTATATTTCTTTTGCTATTGATAAATGATTTTACATTCAAAATAAATTCAAGGCGCGCTAAGTCATGACATCGATATAATGCGGAAATTTCAAGATTACTGTTGTTATTTAGACTTATTCGTGAGTTTAATACTTTGAGTCTACCAATTTCGATTATTTCAGTAATTTCTGATACACAATCTTTTATATATACAAAGACACAATCATTTTGATTTAAGTTACCGTTATTGTAATACAATTTATATCCCTGTATTGCAAAAAAGCAAGGATTGGGTAAATTCCATGTTTCTGTACATACAATTATATATGGTTTGATCTTCAAGCTCTTAATAATAATATTCAATTTCCTATAATTGTGATTTAGACTTCTAATATTGACCTGTAGTATCAAACTATCTTTTTTATTTATATTTTTATTGAGAGTTTTAAGATCAAGAAATTACGTTTCTTCTTTTATTACTTCTTTTTGCAATTCTTTAATGAGATCGACGTGTTGCTCCATTATGTAGTTTGCTGTTTCCTTTGTGTCGTATGTGTTAGGGATGCGGTGCTGGCTCTAAACGATGAAGTCATCATAGTTGCGCTAGTCCAGTTGGCTCTAGACGGCGAAGTCAGCATAGTTGCACTAGTCAAGCTGGTCATCGTAGTGGCTTGATTGCTGTTTCCTACTTTACCTAAGTATCTTGGTATAGTATGTCTTATCGGATAATCAGTCATATCTATTGAACTTATTTTTATATGTTATACATTTCTCTGTGTCATTGGCCATATGTTTAACATCGAAATTTGTGTTATATTTCGAGTTGCTGTAAAAACAGTTGACACATGTAATGTTGGATGAGTTATTTTCACATTGCAAAGTCTTATGCGAACCTGCACATTTTAAGCATCATAGAGTGTTTTTGCATTTCAATATGTTATGTCCAAATCTTCCACAGTTTAAGCAGGGCTTGATGTTTATTAAATCCCATACCTTGCAGCTTTGGTATCCAATGAAGATTCTATTTTGATTGTCACTCAAATATATATGTTTATATAGGTCTCTCGGAACTTCAATTATTATGGTTGTCTTGCTTGTAATCTTATTTTTGTCTATATTTAGTCTCTTACACTTATCTTGATATCCAATAAAATTTCTTTTATTTAAGTCCTCTTCTAGCTCTTCTATATTCATATTAGTATAGTTGTCTACACCAAATATTTTCATCTTCGGGAATTCAATTTTTTCAATAAATGTTTTATAATTGTTAGAAAGTTTTTTTTAGAGTAATTCAATTGTTACTTTAGCACTTTTTTCATTCATACTTTTAATCTCAATTTCATTGTCGTTAACTACTTTTAGTTGTTTCATCTGTATATCTCTTTCTTTTATTAAAACGTCACATACCTTTTTCTTAAAGTCATGTGGATTTTTAATGTCCATTTTAAGATTTTTCACAATTATTTTCGATATTCTTTAGTTTTTAATTGCTAGTTTGTTAGTTGCTACTTCTGCATATGTTTTTTGGTTATGTTGCTTTATTTCCATCTCCTGGTTATTTTTATCCTTTTTTATTAATTGCTTCAATATATCGTTTTTTTCCATTAGTTCCTGATTTAATTGTCATAGTAGTTGAATTTCAATATGTTGATTTTCCAGTTCAGCATTTTCAGTTAGCATCGTAACGTTTAGAAGTTTTTCATTATCTACTGATTTATGTACACTATTAGAGATAATAGATATTTCATTTATTATTTTATGTTTTATTTGTTCCTTCTTTTCACTTTTAAGTTGCGCAATTAATATTTGAGCTGCTTCACAGAGTTTAGTTTCTTGATTTTTTAAGGTTATATTAAGCTCCACGTGGTCTGGACATATCACTAACAGATTACTTATATATTTTTTGTTTTTACACTTTTCATAATCACTTCTATGGTACACGTTTTCACACACTATGCAAACTACAAGTGACACTTTCCTTTTTGAGTGGCATTTATACACTAATTCTAGATTTTTATCAGGAGGCTCTTCGGAAGGTAGCCTGCCTTCCGACGCCATCTTGATTCATATATTTTTAACAGTTAAAATTTTTTTTATCACAATAAAATTTTTTTTTAGCTACAAAAATTTTTTTTCTTTTTTTTTTCTCTCGTTTTTCCAATACGAATTACTTTTTTTTGGACGGAAAATAAAACTTTTTTTTTTTTCTTACGCGTGCAGTTCGTGGGAAATCGAGAGAAAGACGGCAAGCACTTTCGCAGCAAAAAGTTGACTGTGCGCCCGAGTAAAAACTCGAGCGCAAAAATCCCCTCGAACTTTAAAATAGTTTTTATTTTTTTTTTTTTTAGATGAAAATTATATTTATTTTTGTGTTTTTTTGTAATATTGTCCGTTTTGACACGTATATATATTTTTTCACATCTATTTATTTTAAAATTACAAGTGCGAGTAGTTGAGCGTAATTAATTACAAATAGTAATTAATTACAGAAATAGCTTTTATTTTTTTAGAGCCGCATACGGGAAACCCTCGTGCGTTATCGACGTTAAGAGCAACCGCCGTAGCTCTTAGAAAATAACCCGTGTTCGCGTTGAAAAAGCTAGCTCACGAGTTGAAAAGGCAAACTCTCTGTGCCATCAATCCGGATACTACTCGCGCTAGTAAAATAAGTTCGTGGGGAAGCGCACAGCCAATTGACACCATGGCCTGATCATCGCAGTTAGCGGAATCTGCGATACTCAACTGGGCGTATACACAGCGCAAAGAGGAGATTAACGAGGTCATGCAAGCCCTTGGTCTACAGCAGTCGGATCTGCAGTCAGTAAATATGCTGACAACGATCAAGTGGCTTCTGGGCGATTATAGTGCCACCGATTTCATGCCAGAGCCGGAGCTGTCGGAGCAGCAAGCGTTTGCCAAACGCAAGCAGTTCCGAAGGGCGTTCATCGACTTAACGTTGATGAGCAAGTCTGGGTCGACTATTGTGGATCCTAATACAGACCTAGACTACCCGCATCCGTTCACCACGCTCCTTGATGACCCGATAGTGAGGCAGAAACTCTCGGTGTCTCGGAGGATGAACGCGCCACCACAAGCACATAATGTAGTGATGGAGCCAGCGGAAGAGGCAAACGGCCAGGAGGGTTCCGGGACAGAGCTATTGAGCTCCACAGCACCCACCGGGACATCTCCAGCCTAAGTCGAGGGACAGCTTCAACAGCAACAGCTCCAACAGGAACAGCTCCAACAGCAATAACTGCAACAGCAACAACTGCAGCAGCAGCAAATGCAGAAACAGCAGCTGGAGCAGCAACAGCAGCTGGAGCAAGAACAGCAACAAAGGCTGGAGCAGCAGCGACGGCAGCAGGAGCAGCAGCAGCGGCAGCAAGCGCTCGTGGAAGAGCAGCGCAGGGAACGACAATACCAGCGCAACCAAGAAGAAGAGTCGTTGTTGGCACGAAATGGGCAGCACGGATTCTGGCAGCAATCGCGAAACCCGCCACAGATTCAAAACCTGGAGTGGCTGCAACAGCATGAGTCACGAATCACTGGGATAGCAGTCGGAGACACCATATTATCGGAAAAGCTACTGGCGGTGATCATAACACTCCTCGAGGAGGTTGAAGAGCTTAAAGAGAGTGTACGAATACTGCAAGGAGCTCGACATCCAACCTCAAGTACGCACTTGGAGGGAGTTCAACCCCCAAGCACGGGCCGTAGACGAGGATTACCGCACGTGAATTTCCAAGACACGTTCACGTATACAGAGTTTAACAGCAGCAGCCCGACTCTCTAGTCCCCAACAGAGGCTGGGAGGAATAATGCTAGAAATTCTTCCCAGGAAATTCGCGCCAGACAAGGAATGGCGCGACCCAGGACCCGTCTGAGAGGCATACGTATTTGCCTCAGCAGATGAACCGTGGTATGGGCTAGATAGTCCGAAAATGGCACATCAAGTTTTCAGGGTCTTCAAAGGAGCAAAGCGTCGAGTTATTCCTCACGAGAGTAGAGGAATGCAGAACTCTAGCTAATCTGACACACGACGAGATACTTTCATCGTTGTCAGAGCTCCTAACGGGGGTAGCAGCCACCTGGCTTATCGGTCTTGACAAAGAAAGGCACCGACTGGAACAGAGAGCAAAAGCCTAGCCTGCCGCCAACCAGAAAAGCTGAGAAGAAGGGTAACTGGGATAATAGGCGGCGGGAGGACGGGCAAGTTACAAGCTAGCCTAGTGGGGATAATAGTTCGACCCACCAGGATAGGTCGCAAAGTCTGAGAAATAACGGACCTCCACAAAGGCCAGAGTACCGAAGGGAACCTGTATATGAGCAAAAGGGAGGCAATCCCAAGCCCAATGCTGTCGGAAACCAACAGGGAAACGGCCAAGGGGCAGGTAAACACGACCACATGCCCGCCCCTAGCTCTCTCATAAGACTCCGAGGGTAACTCGGTCCAATCGTCTGAAGTTGAGAGCGAGGAAGTGCCCGTGATTCAACCGAATGAAGTCAACCAAGAAACTTGCTCTCGATGGTGACTTCAAGTAGGTGTAGCCGGTTACAGCCTACGAGCACTCTTCGATACAGGAGCTTCCTCGACTGGGATGAATTCCATCGGCTTACAGCTTGCTACGGCCTGTGGAAAAGAGTTAATCCCAGCCAGCGGCCTAACAGCACGGGTGGCAAACGGGTAGAGCATAGCAGTGGATGGCTATGTGTATCTGCCCATGGTCGTGACTGGCGTGTGCAAAGACGTGCGCGTCGCAATAATGTCAGATCTAGACACGGAGTGCTACTTGGGGATAAACTTCATTAAGAAGTTTAGCGCCGTCTTAGACCCCACAGACAACACGCTGCATCTCAAGGATGACGATGCGAGCGTAAAGTTCGAAGTAGCCTCCCATAACTGCAAATAACACCGTGTCCGTATCAGCTGTAGGGTTGGGTTGGCGAACCTAATAGAGGAACAGCGCAAAGAGGTAGAAGCTTTAGTAGCTCAGCTGATTGGAAACAGTCTGGCATTACTAGGGTGTACTTCATGGATCGAGCATGTAATAGACGTTGGATCTACAAGACCCATTAAACAGAAGTACTACCCTGTATCCCAGAAACTCGAGGAAGAGATGCACAAACAGGTCGAGGAAATGCTAGTGTGAGAATAATAGAACCCTCGACAAGCGGCTGGTCAAGCCCAGTGGTAATGGTATGCAAGTCCAACGGGAAGTTCCATTTCTGTGTGGACTTCAAACAAGTGCACGCAGCGTCAAGGCCAGACGCGTACCCGTTACTATACATGGAAAGTATCTTGCATAAACTGCAGAAAGCGTGATACATCTACACGTTGGATTTAAATAGTGCGTACTACCAGATACCACTTAGCCCGGAGTCCAAAGAGACTACGGCCTTCACCGTGCCAGGCAAAGGACTTTTCCAATTTACGAGAATGCCCTACGGTCCTTCGTATGCGGGAACGTCCTTCCAGAGGCTGATTGACAAAGTCATCGGCCCCGAACTCGAACCTTTTGCTTACTCGTATCTCGACGATATAATAATAGTCACAGAGACATTCGAGGAGCATGAAGAGGTTCTAAAAAGAGTTGTGGCCAGAATACAGGACGCGGACCTCACAATAAATCGCGAGAAGAGCGTCTTCTGTCGTGATGAGGTCCAATATCTCCGGGTCATAGTAAATAGAGATGGTTTCAAGCCAGACCCCGCGAAAATAAAGCCCATCATGGAGTATCCGGTACCGAAAAACCTCCGTCAGCTGAGACGCTTCCTAGGAATGGCCTAGTGGTATAGAAAGTTTTTATCAAACTTCTCCACAATTGCTGAACCACTGACCGATCTAACGAAAAAGGATCGGAAATACGAGTGGTCAACAGCACACGAAGAGGCCTTCCAAAAGCTAAACGCGCTAGTAGCTTCTGCACCGATTCTACACAGACCGGTATCTAATGCGCAGTTCGTGGTGCAAACTGACGCGAGCGATACAGGTCTGGGAGCGGTGCTATACCAAATAATTGACGGCGATGAAAGAGTTCTAGTGTTCGCGAGTCGAACTCTGAGTGCAGTCGAGAGAAACGAATAGCGTGACGGAACGAGAATGTCTAGCAATTCTCTGGGCAATTAAAAAGTTCCGTCCGTATATAGGCCTACGACTTCAAGGTTATCACGGACCATAGCAGCTTGAAGTGGCTCCGTGACTTCCAAAACCCGACCGGCAGGTTAGCTAGGTGGGCTTTGGAGCTATAGAACCACAGTTTCACGGTCGAACATAGAAATGGCTCGTTGAACAATGTCCCAGATGCTCTTTCAAGAATTTTCGAGGAAGAAGAGCCAGCGGTCGCCGCGTTAGAGCTCGAACGCGATACAGACGACCACTGGTACCTCAGGATCATGAAAGAGGCTCAACTGCGGCCGCAAGACTTCCCCACGTTCAAGCTGGCGGGGGGAAGACTGTACAAGTATGAACCTAATGAAGTCATAGATGAATCTCTCGGCGATGACGATACATGGAAGTTAGCAGTCCCTCACGAAAAGCGACGCGAAGTACTGAGAGAATGCCATGACCTTCCAACTGCTGGGCACTTGGGCCGCGAGAAAACTCGACAGAGAGAGTAAGACGGAATTATTATTGGCCACACATGTCTTGAGATGTGGCCAGATACGTGAACCAGTGCCAAATTTGGCAGCAGTGCAAAGTCGAACAGCGCTCTCCAGCAGGATTCATGGGACTTCTCATTACAGAGCGTCTATGGCAAATCGTGGCTAGCGATATTATGGGACCCGTCCCTAAAATCAAGCACCGCCACGAATACATTCTCATCTTCCAGGACCTGTTCACACGGTGGATTGAAGTAATTCCGATAAAAAGGGCAGATGGTAAATCGGTAATTAAGGGACTCAACGAACGAATATATCTGCGATTCGGAGTCCCGGAGGTGTTTCTCTCCGATATCGGGACTGAATTTAAGACTGCGCCCTTGGAGGCATTCTTAATGGAGAGAAGCATGCATCACACGTTAACACCCCCATACCACCCTGAGGCCAATCCTGTCGAGCGTGTAAACCGAACGGTGAAGACAATGATCATTTCTTACGCAGAGAAAAATCACCGGTCCTGGGATGACAAACTGAATGAGCTGGTGTTCGCGTACAATACGGCCGAACAAAGCTCCACTAAGATAAGTCCTGCCATGCTCATTTACGGCCGACAGCCTGACCCGCCGAAGACACTAAGGCGGGAGAAAGACAGGCTAGCCGAAGAGCAAAGGCAGCAAGAGGCAATAAATAATTGAGTGGCGCGCATGGATAAGCTCCGCGAATTGCACGTTCGGGCGGCGGCCGACGCGTAAGCGGGGTAGGTGAGACAAGCCAAATACTATAACGCTAATCGTCGAACTCCAGAATTCTGTCTAGGCGATCGTGTATGGAGAGAGAGTAAGGTACTATCCTCTGCAGCAGAGGGGATTTCTGCCAAATTAGCCCCGAAGTACGCGGGGCCATACACGATTGTGAATATTCTAGGCGAAAACACCTACGAAATCCAAGGTGAGGATGGTCGGATGATACGTCCAGTCCATGCGCAACAGCTCAAACGAGGGACTCTTTAACCAAGCGTAACGAGCCAGCGGGCAATGTAGTTAGCCAGCAGGATGTACAGCCTCGGGCGACGGCTAAGCGGCGCGGTCCACCTCGTAAGACCACGCTATTAGTTAGACCAGGAAAGCGTGCGGGCAACGGCTCGCCTACGCATGTGGTCGGTCCAGCAGAGCCCAAGCGAGGCCCAGGGAGGTCAAAGGGCTCGAAGAAGAAGCCTGCACCTTCTGATGCCGGGCCAATTAGCCCCCGTCGAACCGGAGCGTCCAAAAAGCGCTAACTGTGCCGTTCAAGAATTGTGTCGTCCGTACTAAGCCGTGTTCGTCCTTGTATTCCGATCCTAATACTCACCTCTTTCCGGGATCAATTTGCCTGTTGCAGAACATGCCAGGCCTGGCTCCAGAGATAGCGGAGACGGCGAAGCGGGTGATCGCTGGACTAATCCAGTGTCAACCTGTCCCAGCCGTCATCGACTTCCTGGAGCAGGTGGTGGAGGGCATTGATGCGGGACACTGGCACCTCCGCCAGTGGAAGAGCCCTCCACCCTCGTGATTGAGGAGATAGAGGAGCCGGAGCCAAGAATGGAACCCTCGGGGCCGGCCGACGCAGGCGCCGCGCCGCACAGTGCTGCCGATCGATGCAAAAGTGATGAAAATTCGTGCTTTAGTACAATAAGGCTCAAAAAATTTTTATAAAATACGTTTTGGATTCGTGAAGTAAGTTCCTACGATAAATCGTTTCCCTCATGGCTGTAGCATTGCTCTTTTTTTAGTAAGGAATAAGTTAAATGCCGTTTTTTTGGAGTTCATTTATTTATTTTTTTTGTTTTTAAGTAGGATTAATTTTTTTTGTTTTATAATAAGCGCCCATTTTTTATAAATATAAAATTTTTTTCAAACAACTGCATAAGTCCTAGAATTTTGAAAAAAATTATATTTATAGAAAATGGGCGCTTATTATAAAACAAAAAAAATTAATCCTACTTAAAAACAAAAAGAAAAAAAATAAACTCCAAAAAACGGCATTTAACGTATTTATTACTAAAAAAATGAGCAATGCTACAGCCATGAGGGAAACGATTTATCGTAGGAAATTACTTCAGGAGTCCCAAACGTATTTTATAAAAATTTTTTGAGCCTTATTGTGCTAAAGCACGAATTTTCATCACTTTTGAGTAGATAGGCATCACTGTGCGCCGGTCCGTCCCCGCTCCGGCGACCTCATCCCCCGGAGGAGTAGCGGGAGGAGAGCGGGACCCGGCATCAAGAAGTGGAACCAGCCGAGCCGACTGGTGCAGACTGACTCCCCGAAGAGGAGGCGGCCCGAGGAAAGGGAAGAGATGCTCCGACCCAGGCCCCAAAAAGAGCACCGACCGATGTAGTCGGTGCGGCCTGGGTTCCGGTGGAGCAGGCCCTTGAAGAGGTGCGGCGCCTCACCACGCTGCCCTGGCCACACTGGAGGTTTTTCTCCAGTGCCACGATAAGGCCGGCGAGCGGCAAGCCGGCAAATGGGTAGGAATGGCCTAAGGCCGGCGCAGAGGCCAGGGCTGCCGGGCTGTCCCACTCTGCCTTGCGGAATGAGGAGCAGGCTCGTTTGGCTCATGCGCAAGAGCGCATGGAAGAGGCCAGGCGAGCCAGAGAAAAGGCGGAGGGGACGGCGCGCAGGGCTAGGGAAGAAGCCCAGCGCCGTCTCCAACAAGAGAAGGAGTGCCTCCGGAGGGCACTCGAAGAGGAGTAGGCGGCCCGAGAGGCATTAGACGCGCAGGCGCTCCCCCGGTGCTTCATGTGCGGTGAGCTTGGGGTAAAGAAATCAAAACACTGCCTCAACCAAGCTCGCGACTAGGAGCGCCGGGCTTACTCCCAGGCCAGCTGAAGAGGGCGGGGCCCCAAAGAGATTTTTATGTTTTTTTTTAATAAAAAAACCGGTAACTCCAATTCTTTCTGATTCCCTTTTCGAATCTCCTTCTCCTAAACCTTACCACCATACATATAGGTACGACGACGGCCATGGATGGTAGAACTGCTCACAGGTCCCCTAAGCAGCGTCTGGCGGGGGCATGTAACGCGTACGCGAGTTAGGTAATTCGGGATTCGAATTACCCGCACCGAGCAGGCACGCTCACTGGGGGGCGCGAGCGCGCGAGCATCCCGACCGGATTAAAATGGTTTCACGACGCGTAATATGACCGCCGCATACCCGCGAAGCTGCTACGGCTTTATACGTGTCACGGCAGCCATCTTCGTGTGTGCTATTGAGCGAGCCACATCATGTCACCTCTCTCTCAAGTTGTATCGCGTCCACGCCGTGAATATATATATATATATATATATATATATATATATATATATATATATATATATATATATATATATATATATATATATATATATATATCACTTATCGGGATTTATGTAGCCCAAGACTGTATATTAGTACCTACAGCCCAGAGTTCCATATGGCAAGTGACTAAAGAAATAATGGACCCTGGCGTTATAGACTCTAGGTCGGGCCGCATAAACCCCTATATTTAGAAATATTATGAAGCCCGGGCTGCATAATCAAAATCGGGCTCGATAAACCCCTATATATAAAAAAACGGGCTTTATAAACCCCTTTCGAGAAATGTATATATATATATCTTCCTATATTATATAGACGTTGCAAAAAAGAGTCAGTCGCAGCGCCCCTCGCCCCCCCCGTCGCGCCCCCTGACTCCCCCTCACGCCACCACGCTCCCCCTCAGCCCCCCCCCCCCCCGCCACCCCGCCACCCCTCAAAATAATGTCATTACTTAAATAGTTTTCATCTAATATTTCAAGTAGTATCCTTTGTCGATTTCAACCTATTTTCTAATATATTTAAAAGGATATTCTTTTCCAAATTTAAATATTTTAGAAAATGGTTGTAATTTTTTAGAAAATAGGTTGAAACCGACAAAGGATGAAATAAAATAAATTACTTGAAATAAAATAAATTATATCCTTAAAGGATATAAATAAAATGTGATTAAAAGAATTCCAAGGTAAAACTTATGATAATAGTCAAGAACCTTCAAACATTAACAAAAAGGAAACACAAAAAGGTGGAAGAACACTAAGCAAAGCTAGATTACTGTACAGTAAGGTTTATGTTAATAGCCAAGGTTTCTTAACGCAGCTTATTATATATATTTAGTGTTATTGATGTTATGTGTATTACTATCGTATATATATATATAAATATATATATATATATATATATATATATATACATATATACACGGTTACCCATTTTAATCGCCGCACCCGGATTTCTCGGAACCTAAGCCAGATAGAGAAAAATGGTTCAGACAAAAGTTATAGGGGACAAAGGGGGCCACATAATGGCGCTAACGTCTTTGACCTTGAACTTGACCTTTGAGGTTATTTCAAGGTCAAAGTGGTTTTTTCATATGGAAACACCTAGTTTTGACCCCGGATTCGGAAAGAGCGGGAAATTTTACGTTCAAAATCTTATTGAGAAATTTTTTTCAAGGTTATTTCAAGGTTAAATCTAGGGAAACTCAGAAAAGTCCGTTTAAAATCGTTTTTTTTCATGAACCACAGGCTAAGCTGGTTCAAATTGATCGTAGGCTTAATAGAGGAACCCACACACCCAAAACTTACACATCCTAGTAAACAAAACTCAAACTCGCACATCCTAAGCCCATACACTTCATGCCGTCACATGCTGAACTGTTACACCCCGGTCCCACAACCATACCCCACACCCCCCAGTCCCACACATCCCTACCCCACGCATGCTAATCCCACATATCCTGAACCCTGAAAAATTTTTCTCAAGGGCAAAATGATTTTTTAACTGAAACTTTAAGTTCGTTGAAGCTTCTGTTATAAATGTATTAACCTTACTTTTTGCGCTACCCAGAAACAACGACGTGGACGTAGTAAGGATTGTTTCCTTTGGGGTGCTTAATTAAAGTGAGTCCCCTTGCCTCTCACTGTTCGGGGTGCTTGATTAAAGTGAGTCCCTTTGCCTCTCACTGTTCGGGGTGCTTGATTATAGTGAGTCCCCTTGCCTCTCACTGTTCGGGGTGTTTGATTATAGTGAGTCCCCTCGCCTCTCATTAATGTAAATAAATTTTTATTTAACCTCGAAGCAAGTGTTCGAAATTACGACCATTTGCTTCAAGGCACATAGTCAAACGCCTTTGAAAATGGCGAACTGTCTTCTGCAAAGTTTGTCTCGGAATGGCAGCGCATGCTCGACGAATCCTATCTTGCATATCTGCTCTTGCAGTGGGTTGTTGCTCAAAAATAGCATTTTTCAAATACCCCCATAAACAAAAATCTGATGGTGAAGTATGGGATGAAGAAGCAAGCCATTTCACCGGACCTCCTCAACCAATCCATCTAATACTAAAGTGTTTATTAAAAAATGCTGTTATTATGAGCGTGAAATGTGGTGCTCCACTATCCTGCTAGAATCTGAAAAATAAATTTAAAAGAACCATTGACGGAACCCATTTTCTTCGTAGATGTGTTTTTAATGATTACATTATCAAAATTAGTATTTCTGAAATTCGAACTCTACTAATTCACATTATTTACATAAAACAAAAAAATAATAGGAAGTTTTAGTTTCATTTGCAATTAAAATAAGAAATAATGCTTTATTGAATTGAATACCTTTAATGTTAATTTTCCAACATTTTTCCTTTTTAGGCGCGACCGTATACGGGCGAGACTTATAATTATTAATATTTTTGATACCATTTTACTATTTAAATTTAATAGTAATTAATAGCTGGCCCTGAAATGGCTGACTATCCGCCCAACGAGACCGTTGATATGATTTTGGTTTTAGGAGCAAGCCAAAATAATTATCGTGGTGCGGCAAGACTTTATGCTGAACGCTATCCTGATAGACGACATCCTGACTATAGAGCTATCAGATAGAGCTATCAGACGTATAACTCAAAGAGCTCGTGGTGGACACATGGTTCGCCAACGTAGGCGCCTTGAGTATGATGAAAATGATAATCGAGTTGTAACTATCCTTGCAATAATTCATCTTGACCCACACATTAGCGCTCGTCAAGTCGGAAGGGAAATTGTTATTCCAAGAAATACTTTTTTAAGAATTAAGAAGGTGCTTCAACATCACGCGTATCATATTGCTTTGGTTCAAGAGCTACAGTTTCAGCATTTCCAACAGCGTATTGTGTTTTGCCAATGGGCTTTACAAATGATGGAAAATGATCCAGACTTTTTTAACTTTGTTCTTTTAACTGATGAGGCACAATTTCAAAGTGATGGGGAACTGAATTGACATAATTGCCATTATTGGTCTGTTGTGAATCCTCATTGGGTTAGAACTGTATACCATCAAAGACGTTGGAGTATTATGGTATGGTGCGGGGTTATCAATGGATATTTCATTGGCCCTTATTTTTTAGACGCAAATGTAAATCAACATACCTATTTGATGCTAATAAGAGATGAACTACCTGGATTGATGGAAGATGTTGATATAGAAACGCGACGAAGAATGTGGCTCCAGCAGGACGGCGCAGCACCACATTTCGCTCGAATTGTAAGGGCTTTTTTGAATGAGCACTATGGTAAGAGATGGATTGGTCGAGGTGGTCCGATTAACTGGCCTGCTTGCTCACCCGATCTTACATCATCAGATTTCTATTTATGGGGGTATTTAAAAACTGCTAATTTTGAGCAAGAACCCACTACAAGAGCAGATATGCAGGATAGGATTCGTCGAGCATGCGCTGCCATTCCGAGATAAACTTTGCAGAACACAGTTCGCCATTTTCAAAGGCGTTTGACTATGTGCCTTGAACCAAATGGTCGTAATTACGAACACTTGCTTCGAGGTTAAATAAAAATTTATTTACATTAGTAAGAGGCGAGGGGATTCAGTATAATCAAGCACCCCGAACAGTGAGAGACAAGGGGACTCACTATAATCAAGCACCCCGAACAGTGAGAGGCAAGGGGACTCACTTTAATTAAGCACCCTAAAGGAAACAATCCTTACTACGTCCACGTCGTTGTTCTGGGTAGCGCAAAAAGTAAGGTTAATACATTTATAACAGAAGCTTCAACTATCTTAAAGTTTCCGTTAAAAAATCATTTTGCCCTTGAGAAAAATTTTTCAGGGTTCAGGATGTGTGGGTTTGAGGTATATGGGATTAGCATGCGTGGGGTAGGGATGTGTGGGATTGGGGGGTATGGGGTATGGTTGTGGGACCGGGGTGTAACAGTTGAGCATGTGAGGGCATGAAGTGTATGGGGTTAGGATTTACGAGTTTGAGTTTTGTTTACTAGGATGTGTAAGTTTTGGGTGTGTGGGTTTGGGGTGTGTGGATTTTGGGTGCGTGGGTTCCTCTATTAAGCCTACGATCAATTTGAACCAGCTTAGCCTGTGGTTCATGGAAAAAAACGATTTTAAATGGACTTTTCTGAGTTTGACCTAGATTTGACCTTGAAATGAAGTAGATGAGCTATGGGGATTCGAGCTCACGTGGGGATTCGAGCTCACGTGGGGATTCGGGCTCACGTGGGGATTCGAGCTCATGGGGATTCAGGCTCACGTGGGGATTCGAGCTCACGTGGGGATTCGGGCTCACGTGGGGATTCGAGCTCATGGGGATTCGGGCTCACGTGGGGATTCGAGCTCATAGGAATTCGATCTCAGTGGGAATGCAGGATCGTGGACTCCTGGGAACCTAGGAAACATTAACAAAAAAAAAATATATAAGGAACAAATAGTTCCAACGTTTTGAAATATTTGGTCGCCATGAAAAGGGCGGATTGGTATATATATAATTAGAAGTGGCGGCGCGCAGCAGTTGAACCTCGTCCGGACCGATTTTCGCACAAAACCAGCACTTCGGGGGACGATTCTGTGGAACTAATAGTCACCACCTCTGGAGACTTGTGCTGCTGTTGCCGTTGGTGCTGCTGTTGCGGCCGATGCTGCTGCCGACTGCGCGGCGGCTCCTGTTGCTGCCAATGCTGCTGCGGACTGCACGGCGGCTCCTGTTGCTGCTGGGGCTGTGTAGTACGAGGCTCCTCAATGTACTATCTTAACTCCACGTCATACACCATACGTGGTGCGGAGAATCCGGTCCGCATGTTGGTGTACAACGCGGGGCTCGTAACGGCGATTGAGAAGTCTCACACGCAGCCATTTTTCGAAGCACAACAGTTGCAACCTCGCAAAGAACTTCCAGCTTCGAACTCATCGTAGCCGGTCTGCCAAACTCGTGAAAGTGTCCCAGTTTTATACACGAAGCGCGGACCTGTACGCCGCTGCGCGAGAGCCGCCACCACCGCCGCCACCACCGCCACCGCTCGAGCAAACGCTGTGATTGGTGCGGAGCAGCTCTTCGCCGCCGCCGCTCGGCATTGGCGCGGAGAGGATATGCGGTCGCGCGCCGATTGATGCGGAATAGCTCTACGCCGCGACCGCCGCCGCCGCTCATTGATTCGCGGCGGAGCAGCTTCGACGATCCTTATAAATGAGACGCGCCCGGCTGCAACAACACTTCTCTCGCGCGAGTGCCCGAGTGCGAGTCGCTGCGCGAGCCCTCGCTACTCTTCAAATAGCAGTTAGGTGTTTTAACCGACTGCATATTTGGGAATGCGAGGGAAAACGAGGCTCTTCTCGCGCGCGTCTTTTACTCGCGTAAATCCTCTCCGCATGCTATTTCAACGTTTACAAACAGCATTTAGGTGTTCTAGCCGACTGCATATTTGTGAACGCAAAACTCTTTTCACGCGCGTCTTTACAACCTTTGCGTACATGTAGTTTCGACGTTTTCAAATCGCAGTTAGGTGTATTAACCGACTGCATATTTGAGAATGTGATAGAAAGCGAGACTTTTTGCGCGCGTCTTCGTAACCTTCGCGTGTATGCTATTTTAATGTTTACAAATAGCAGTTAGGTGTTCTAACCGACTGCATATTTGTCAACGCGAGATTCTTTTCGCGCGCGTCTTTACAACCTTTGCGTACATGTAGTTTCGACGTTTTCAAATCGCAGTTAGGTGTAGTAACCGACTGCATGTTTTGAGAATGCGAGACTCTTTCGCGCGCGTTTTCGTAACCTTCGCGTACATGTAATTTCGACGTTTTCAAATAACAGTTTGGTGTATTAACCGACTGCATATTTGAGAATTGCATGCGTCAAAACGCTGGAAAGCTCAAACTTTTTCATGAATCTTTACAATCTTTCTCGTTTTTACTCACAAATGTTTAGACCTTTCTCAGGACCAACTCAATCGGTTCTTCTCAGGACCTACAAATCTCAACAAACAAACTTATTCATTATTTCAAGGACCCTGTTATTTTCGACAAAATTTATTATATGAAATGGTTTTATGTATATCGGTCCTTTTCAGGACCTGCAAATTTCAACAACAAACTTATTTATTATTTCAAGCGTAAAGAGCCTTACGATTTTCGACAAATTTATTATATGAAATCGTTTATATAGAAAGAAATAATGATGAAAGTCTTATTATGAAACGCTATTTTTTTACACTTTCCCATAACACGCTTTCCTATTATGAAACATTTTTTCTTTATTAGCGGTAATTTCAGTATAAATTTAGTTAAAAACTATGAAAAAAATCTGAAACGGATATGAATTCTTTCATAAGTACTTACAACATGCGTGGTTGTAATGTGCGACGATTGCGTCTAACTATTTTAATTCAAAAACATCATGAATAAACCTATTTTATATTTATCTCTATGCAAATATAGCCGTTTAATCTATATTAGTAGCTCTGATGTACAGTATTGGTAGGTTTAGACACGATTTACAGGTTTATGTAAAAATGATGTAAAGTTTAAAAGCACAAATAATTTAAATATTTATATATTTAAACTGTATTGTAAATGAGATTCGAAATAAAATCTCTTTTATACTGTTTCGTAATAGAGACCTGCAGTTCGTTGCATACATATAGTGAAACAGCTAATAAAAATCAGTGAATTAGTATATAATATTAGATGTATATAAACATTTGAAAAAATGACTATAAATGCAAACAGAAACAGTTTCGGTTCAAAGGGTAATCGATTTGTATGTCAATAGGTTTCTGGCCCGTGGTGGACCCAGTTGGTGGTCAGCTGGGAAGTGTCTTCACTATAATTAAAAATAGTTTGCTCAGCGTATTTATATTTGCTCGCCCTGAAAAGGGCGGATTGTTACTCTAAATATATATTATCTGGTGGAAACGCGACAGCGCACCACGTTTAGGCTCTTCGAAGGTTCTTCATCATCAATAATCAGCACATTGATTTTATCACTTTTCATCTCAGCGATCGGTATCTCATAATAAAGTTCTTCTTCCGGATTGTAGAACATCACATAGCCTGGTGAAACTGGCGGCGGCTGAGTTGATGATGTAGGAGGCTCAACACTACTCTCACGCTCTGGAGGTGAACATACCGGTGGTAAGAGTAGTGGAGGTTGTGGCGGCGGAGAAGACTCGTGAGCCAACTCCTGCAATGGTGAGGGCGGCGGTGACTCCGAAAATAATGAAGAAGTTTCATCAGCCTCTTCCACATTTGCGAGATTAGCTACGAATTCTTTGTAGAGTTGCTTCCAACGCTCCTCGCACATCTTGACGAGTGTGCCGATGTCGTGAAAGCACGTTTCTTTTATACTCTTTCAAGCCGCTCTACCCCTTCCAGTGCTGTTCGCTGATTGGTCCGGATTAATGCATGAAAACGTATAAAATAACTGGTATACATTTGAAAAGCATCACCTTCCAACTGCACGATGAAGGGGAAGGAGCCATAACTTTTAAGGGAATGCCAAGTTATACTCCAGTGAGAACCTTCGAACAAGCAATTTTAGCAAAAACATTATCTCAACTCTTCTAAAGCGATAGTTGTAACTAACGCAAATTAGCACTTTTCAGAGCTACCACATGAGTTGAACGTAGAACAAAAATTATTCAAATTTCATCAAACATTAAATATAAAAGTAATATAATAGTTATAGTATATTGTAATGTACTGCATAGTTATTTAAGTTATAAACATAAATATATTAGCTATAAAGTAAAATTTGGAAATAAAACAATAGGATAATATTTAATTAACTGGAGTAAAAAACTTATTCAGCATGCTTTGTCAAAGCGACACATTAAAAATAACTTAACTTATTTTAATATAAACCTTTGAAATGTAAAGTTTAAATGTGACCGTTCATTTAAACAGACTAATTATTTACTAGAATATTTCTAAGATTTTCTTCGATATTATTGTTTAATTATAATCATTCAATGGGCATCGAAAATTTGAAATAATTTTATTTTTAAACAAACAGGACTGATGGCAATTATACTTATGATTACTATTAATAATAAACATGTGCATATATATTCATTTAGGTAAAAAAACTTTACACATTTATTCTGTGTTGGTTAAATGTTGAGTATTGATGTTTACATAGTCGGTTTACAGCCCTCCAATGAATACACCAATAAATTTTAGTTCGAATATGCATTTACACTCTCTTCTCTCTTTTATCTACAAAAAAAAAAGAAACATATACGAGAAAAAAACTATTAGAAAGTAAGCTTTCTCTTGAGAAAATAGTTTTTAATACGCTTAAAAATATGATCGCCCTGAAAAGGGCGGATTAATAAAAGACCGAAAAACTAAAATATATGACGACGACGACGAGTTTCATTCAAATTCTCACAGTGGCGACGCCGTTGATACCTTCTGCATGGAGTTATTTCAGCATCCTCTGAGCTTGAAGACGAATGCCTCTGTGGAGATAAACGCGGAAGCGATGGCGACGGTTGAGACAGCGGATGCAACGGCGGAACTGAAGGCGGCGGTGAGTGCAACTCAGGAGCCGAGGCTAACGATGATGCCGGTTGAATTGGAGACTCTCGACCTGAAGATGTCTGCGGAGGTAGTGAGAGCGGTGGCTCTGGTGATGATGGTTGTGATTCAAAGTCGTCACTCGCTAGCCACTCATGATATGAGCGTAATGAAGGGGGTGCTGGTGGCGAAATATCATCGAAGGCGCGTAGCCGTCTCATCATATCATCACGCATTTTCGCCAACTTCCCAGTCAAATCATCATCGCTATCTGACGAGGAAAGTTGCTCCGACTCAATGCCCATGTCCTCTTCCAAGGCCTGCAGATAGCGGTTAGTCTCATCGTGAACTTGCTCATCGTTCCACATCTTGACGAGTATGCCAAACTCACGAAAGCGCCCCAGTTTATACACAAAGCGCGGATCTGCTCGCCGCTGCGCGAGTGCCACCGCTTGAGCAATCGTGCTGATTGGAGCGGAGCAGCTCTTTGCCGCCGTCACCGCTCATGTAACGCGTTGATTGGAGCGGAGCAGATGCGATCACATTCTGATTGGAGCAGATATTCACGGCCCACTGCCACTCCACCGCTTACGCAGCATATAAATATAACGTCGTGTCGTAATTTTAACACATTCAGCAGAATAATGAAGTCGATGTCTCATCACTCAATTCTCGAAATTATTGAGAGAGAGGCTTCTAATCTGCACCAGCTAGTACTCAATTGTATCATGGAGCTGGAAAAGAGGGCCAGCGTCTCACCTACGATGGCTTTTTCCGAGGAAATGGAGCTGCCTCAGTTGACGCCCGATTTACCACCATACCTAACGCCACCTTTCGGAGCCTATTCACCATCATCATCAACACCGACGCTTCTACAGATGGAACAATCGTTGTCGCTTGAGCCGTCCTACACATCACCATCAATGACAACGTCGACTCCATCAACAACTATAAATAAAGTTAATAATGTTGCGGAGAAACGACACATACAGATATCGAAGAGGACCCTCTCACCTCCAGAGTACATCACAGTGTATGATGTAGCGGATAAAAAGTATTATAAAATACTAAAATTTGCTGCTGAAGAGGAGACACCTCGAAAGAGAATATGTCTCGATAGCGCGCGCCATCGTTTATTTTAATTTTAAGTTGATTATGATTTGAATTTTTATACTTTATAATTTTCAATATTTTGTATTTTATGTATTGTATTTTTATAGTTAAATATTAATCGGCTCTTTTAAGGGCCAAAAAAAAATATATATTTAAACGTTGAAACCAATTTTACATTATATTAAACCGTCCTTTTAAGGATGAATAATATTTGATCGAGGAATAAACATTGTTTTAATAATTTTTACAGAATGAAAACGGAGCATATGCACATTAGCGTATACTTATATTTATAGCGCATGTTGTATTTATATAGATATATTTTTTATACGAGCATATCAGTGCATGTTTTGGAAGTATATATTCTTTTTTTTTGCACGTGCACACTGGTTATATTATTTTTTTATTTTTTAACTTTTTAAACATTTATCAGACATCTTTTTATGTCATAGAGTGACACCTTTTATAAAGTGACCTGTTCTTTTTTTATGTCATAGAGTGACAGGTTTTTTATGTCATAGAGTGTCGTATTTTTTATGTCATAGAGTAACACCTTTTTTTTTGTCATAGAGTGATGTGTTTTTTATGTCATAGAGTGACACCTTTTATAGAGTGACCTGTTTTTTATGTCATAGAGTGACAGGTTTTTTATGTCATAGAGTGACGTGTTTTTTTTATGTCATAGAGTGACGTGTTTTTATGTCATAGAGTAACACCTTTTTTATGTCATAGAGTGACACCTTTTTATAGAGTAACACCTTTTTTATGTCATAGAGTAACACCTTTTTTATGTCATAGAGTGACACCTTTTTATAGAGTAACACCTTTTTTATGTCATAGAGTGACACCTTTTTATAGAGTAACACCTTTTTATGTCATAGAGTGACACCTTTTTATAGAGTAACGCCTTTTTTTATGTTATAGAGTGACACCTTTTTATAGAGTAACACCTTTTTTATATTATTTTAATAATTTTACAGATAAAAAGGTTATCATATCATACATCAACTATATTGAATTAGAAAGTCTACACTTTTACTCATTTGTGAAATATTAATTTTTAACCTCACTATACAATGCATTAGAATACTTAGACTATTTTCTATTAATCCTTAGCACACATTTCACAAGTAATAGCCTATACCTATTTATATATTTCTTAAAGTAATACAAAGTTATGTTAATAGATTTAAACATTCATTAACTACCATTAATTAGAATAGCTCACTTATTAGTTCTATACATTATTTCTTAATATGTGGTCCGTAAAGTAATACGTAAGACATGTTTAAGTTATTAACTTTAGTCTTTATTTATTCATTATATATACATTGGAATATAATAACTTATACTTTTACTAATTTCTTAATAGTTCTTAACAAATAATACATATAGCTATATCCAAATGATGCATTCGTAACTAAATATAAGTTCAAATACTCCACTTATTTTTATATACATTTGTTCTTGATGCGCATTTCATTAGCATTACATGATAATATGATTGAGATATTCAATTTTCATTATACATTAACTATATAATAGTTGCACTTTACTAATCTCTAAAATTTTAACTTATATAAATAATACATATACCTCCCTTAAAGCTGTATACTTAAAATATTCGTTAACTATAGTTGAATGTAGATGCTTGTCCCAATCCTCGAAATCATGCGATAGGAAGAGATCCGCAAGTAGTAATTTTCATTCGTACTCTAGGAGCTTTTAAATTTCTTGTTGGGTGAATTGCTGTTTGTTTCGGAAGTTCTTTTAAGCGATTCATCATCTTCGAACAGCTGTATAAGAGTAAGCAGCTGTTGTTGCATATCACTGATATACTTCTGTGTTGTAGGCTGTTTGACTGCTGTAGCCGTCAGTTGGTTATTTTCTTCAGGCTTAACGTCGAACTTATCCTCTTCATGTAAAGATGATGCTGCAATATGCGGAAGCTCAACTACTTCATCAGCTGCCACTTTGTAATGACCCCATCGGAGAGTGTCTGTTTGGTCAGGCAGCAGATGGCGCTTGTCATCACGGGCACTGAGAGCGATCTTCCTTTCCTTTTCAGTGTGCAACACATGATGTCGTGATCTAATGTTTCGCTGCTCTCGAGTTATTATTATATTTTCCCACAAGCATTGCATGTAGTCTTCAAAGTTAATCGTAGCCTTTACCACCGAACTTTTAACACCTTTAGCTTTTTTAATGGGTTTTTGACCTTGAATCCGAACACTATACATTTTACTTCTTAGACCTACAAATTCCAACATTATTTCACCATTGCATTCATCCTTCATTAGACCTACAATCTTTTTGTTTACACGAGGCATATTGAAGGGATTGGTCTCTGGATAATCAGATGTATCAAATTCGTGAATGTCCTGGTGCATGATCTCATAAATGTTGACGTTCGTGATTTCATAGATCAAGCTGTCTGTATCAGTGTATAGAATTTTACAGTTGTCACCCGCACGGGTTTTCATGTATTCATAATGGAATCTATACACAAGTGTTTTTGATAAATCCAAAACACTGAGTCCTACATAAATAGGTTTTCTGATAGATATTTCAGTGCGTAGAAGTTGTATAGCCACAAGGTTCTTGTCAAACACGTCGCAGCTATGAAAATTAGGTTTTGCGATATATGCTTCAGCTCCATAGCGACCTTCCCATTTGTTTACTAACTTCACGTCAACTCGTTTTCTCTCGTTTTCCATAGTTTTTCCGCCAACGGCATTGTTAAAAAGTTTGAATAAGATTTTTCAAACGCATTCTTTGCTTCTTTTCTTTTAGCACTGTTTAAATCTATATACTTTTTAAGCGATGGACGTTGATTAAACTTTATGGCCCGATGAACTTTAGTCAATATTAAACCATGCTTCAACGCCTGCTTCAGTGCTCTATAGTTAAGTACATAACGTTCCTTGTCGTGAAGCGTCGTCATAAGTTTCTTCTGCTTAGAACCAGGAGGCGCCATGTGCTCAGCACAGAATGGCAGGTCTTTGTGAGCATCATGGAGTGTTTCGGGGTACTTCAAGTCCACTTCAATAAAGTATCCAAAGTCACAGTCGTCGGGGATGTCAAAGAAGTTTGGCTCATTTACATTCTTGATCCATTCAAAGTCTCCATAGGGTAAGGATTCAGTCATTGCCCATCCATATAAATTGTTGACATCATAATACATGAGATATTTTTCTTCCTCCTCAACATTATAACCTTCGCTCATGTATGGATTATTCGCTTTGGCATAGCGATTACAGCATTGACTAATTCCTCCCCGTATACCACGTTCGATGAACATCAGCATGTCAATATCTGTGAGAAGCTCTAGTTGTACCTATTAAAATATACAAATATATAAATAAATACAACATATGAGTATACATATATATGCAATCCATACCTCAGTGTACTTTAGCATTGCGTCCCACGTTAATCCAGGTGTCGTATAGTAATGAGCGGGATCCAAACCATAAGCCTGAAGACAGTTCTTTCTGAAATTTTCATAAACTTCAGCCAATAGTATTACATCGGTCTTCATATATAAGTCAGAATATTGTCCAAGATCTTCAATGTTCAATACTTTTTCGGCATGTTTATAATCACCGTCGCTGACATGACTTTGATACAAGCTACTGAAAAAATCGTCTTTTGAAGGGAGATTGGTTTCTTTGAGTTTTTCGAATGATGAAACGTAATCATATGGGAAAACTCCTTTCCTTTTCAGTAGCATAATCTGTTTAATAGAGAATCCGTCATCTTGTTGAAATGATTTTTCAAGAATAGGAAGATTTTCTAAGTATGACGCTAACTTGTCCAAGGACGAAGCCATAAACCTGAATGAATCGATGAACCGCAGGTTTATGTCAGTACCTTCCACAAACTTAGTAAAAGATATATATCTTTCTTTAGTTTGCGGTAACAAATAAACTCGACCAGCAAAACAGGTTGCGACCTCTTTAATAAAGAGATGTGAGTCATAACCACTTAAATTGTGGAAAACTATGGGAATAGTTCTTGAATCTTGATAGCTAATATTGCATGAGCTATGTGCAGGACCTCGGTCTCTGTAAATCATATAATTTATCAATATTTATTTATAACATTTTAGTAAAAAAATTAAATACTCACTTTCCCGTGAAGTGGCAGTGATCACGAACTTTCTGGTCCGTTTCAGAAAATGATTTCTGACAAATATGACATAGTTGAGCAGTACTAAACTGGATTTTCTCCTCAAGCGTCATATCTTTCATAGGCTTTGGATACTTGTACATTTCTTCTAATTTTAGAGCTAGAGAGTGAAGGCTCATCACGAACCACTTAACCGGAGATTCGTCTTCTTCTTTTTCTCGCCTGTAGCATTTATATTCCGACAAGCTGTCATCATAGCTACATTTTACAAAGAAGCCTACACTAAACGGCTCATGGTGCTGATAAGCACATTCGTGATCATGGGCTTCCTTCAGCAAACACTCAAAATCTGCGTAAATAATCATCGGTACTTGATTTTTATTGGAAAAGTTCTTAAACTATAATATATTATCCTTTTGTGTTGGAAGTAAAATGTTACATTCATTTATTTCTGAACAGTCAATAGCATGCTTTGTTAGCTTTTCGTTTGACCAGAAAAAATGCAAGCATCGGTCACAGATATAGGCTTTACTTTTATGAGAAGATATCTGACTTCGTACGAGTCTTGATAAATCTTTTATCCATACATAATGATTTTTAAATACTATGTCAGTGTCGTCAAGAGGCTCGTCATCTTCCTCCTCGTCTACATAATGACTTTCCACAAGAAGTAAATTAACATGCTTTTTCTTCTTACAAAATGACAGGTGCCGCGGTAAGACGTGAAAAATTTTTCCCTTTTTCTTCAAATAATAGACATTTACCGAAACATCATTCTGTTTTTCAAACTTGTTAATTTGTTTAGGATCTACTGGAAATTCAATCCCATCAAAGTTGAGCTCATCTTCGTATGAACCGTAACATGACACACGATCTGCATTTTTACTAACGGGATGTAGTGCTGATAGAATAGCCCATTTAAAACACTCGTCATCATCGTTTTTAACGTTAATACAAGCCTCTTTTTCTTGATAAATGGGGGCAAATCTATATAAGTGCTTCCCCTCATTGGATTAAACTTACAAATATTTATCGTTAAGTTTAAAATAGATTTAAGTGACCAGCCTGATTCTCGCTCTTGGAATTCTTCCATGTGTGCGTCGATAGGGTGCTGCAAATTCACAACAAACCACTTATTTAAGTCTGTTGATAAATATATCGGCGTTGTCTTTGTATTAAAGTACATGATATCGGTAGTTTCTTCATCATTTTTTACCAATCCATATTCAGCTGCCAAAACTGTGTTAACTTTCAGAGCCGAATGTTTCTCAAGAGCTTTATTTACTTTAAGAATAACCAGTTGTTTTGCTTCCAGCATGAAAGTTAATAAGTCAAGATGTCTTAAGTTGGTTATCACACCTATTCTTATTCTATTTTCAAAAACTGACTGAATATCATTCCACACAACATTATTTTCTTGTAACTCGTGGTCTACTCGACGTTCACATAACAAGTGCCGAACAGTGATAATGAGAGCAATAGCGGCTTGAAGTTTTTGCTTATCAGATATTTTTAAATTACTTAATGAATATTGAGTTGATTGTATAGCATTATAACAGTACTCCAACCAAGTGTCAATGTCGTTTTCATCGACGTCACCAGTCAAAGATGCTTGATATAACTTCCATAGCTTATTAGCAGCCTCTCTTAAGTGCTCAGCCATTTTCAACTGCTTCGGATCACTCCAAGACACGAAATGAGTTTTGCAAGTCTCAGTACCTCCTTTTAAAGAGAAGATATCGATGTTGGCGAGAGGTGGCATCACACGATATGTTTTTGAACTAGAATATTCGACTGCTGTGAGCAGTAAACTAATTCTTTTTTCTTTCAAGTACAACTTCTTTATTTGTGAGTAGTAACGTGACGGCTGGTAATATGGTGAAAAAAACTACTCATGTAAACTTTACGATGTTGCTTCGACTGCTCGGAGCACCAAACTGACTTTTCTTCTCAAATGCATCTCCTTTTATATTAAAATTATGGGGGGGGAGGAGAAATCAATCGTGATTGGTTGTGAGCAGCATGGCGGGGATGACTTAACTGAATATAAAAAGGTGAACGAAACTCTAAGCCTCCTTCGCTTCTCCGCTCTCGTTTGAGAACCATCACAGCAGTTGCATCAGTTGCAGCAGTTGCAGCGGTCGCAGCGGTCGCAGCAGCAATCTTTGAACCTCAAAGGCTTAACAAATCATCGTTGAAAGACGCAGCGCAGAATGGTTTTATGCAAAATATTTTTAATTGAGCACAAATACGGAGTTACATAACGCGTGAAAACCTTAACATAGATAGTATAGAAAGCGCTCATAATCAACCAACGGGAAAGATTTGCTGAGAAAGTAAACATATACAAACAGTTAAATGTATGTAACATTGCTCAGAAATTCTTTTATTCATGCTTACATATAGACATATGAGAATAAAATATTTTGAGGCAATTAAACAATAAATTAAAAATAACATAAACATATATTACACGCAAATAGCTTCTCTCATCAAATAATTTATCTGCCTATGAATTTAACACAAGTTATACAATTTATTAGTATATTGAGAAAATAGTAATGGTTACTGAGCTGACTGAATATTATGAATTACTATAAACTTCAATGATTAACAAATCAATATAGAAAACTTTATATGTTAGTAAGCGAAATATTGTTTAGACGTGTGCGGAAGCATAATACATATGCGCTCCAAAGCATAATACATTTTTATGTATTCAAGCATATTACATGTATATGCATATTTTAACTGCTCCGAAAGAGAGAGAGAGAGAGCGAGAGAGAGAGAGAGAGATAGAGAGAGAGAGAGAGAGAGAGAGATTTTCTTTACTGACAGCGATGACGTGGTGCGAGTGATAACGGGGAGGCACTCTCGTGAAATGACGAAGGCTAGCGCACGCTCGTTATATTTATATAACTTCAATCGCTCCCCCCCCCCCTTCCTCCCCCGCGAATTTTCGTCCAATCAGAGCGCGAGCGGCGACGCCTGCACGCGAACAGATCGTATAAAAGTACGGAGCGTCCGCGACTTCAGCACAGTCTGCAAAGACAATTACTCCAGTATGGAAAAGACTTTCATAAGCAACGAGGAGCTAATCCAACGTCATTTGGCGGCGTTGGAGGATTGGGATGTTGCGGAGGAGATTTACCTTAGTGGTTGGTCTCCTTCCTATTCCTCAGGACCAACACCACCAACACCGGAGCTTGTACCGGCTCGACCATCGGCATGGTTGGGTGCCGGGACGTTGTCACCGGAGCCATCGCAAACACCATCGAGCTCCCCGCTCAAATTTGATGCGTGGCTTATGGGTTTGGAATCGCCTAACAGCGTGACATCAACGTTCGCCCGCTCATCACCGCAGCCGTCGCTAACACCATCACCTCTTTCTTCGCCCAAGGCATCGCCACCTCCACCACCAGCCTCACCTGACTTTATACTGATCTACGACCCTGTAGAGCAGTTTTATTATGAAGTACCGGCGATAGATCTTCGGTTGGTTGATGGCGTAGTACCAGTGGACATCAATGTTGGCGAAATCGAGGTGATGGACGCTGAGGCTATTGTGCTAGAGTCATCGCCTGACATATAAATGGAGACGTCTATTTAAAAAAAAACAATCGGCCCTTTTCAGGGCCACAAATATTTCAAACGTTCGAATAATTATTTTCTTTGATTGATGTTAGTTTCATCAACATAAACCTAATACATGAACTTGATATAGTTAAATGAAAGAAATATAAATTTTAAAAAATTGTTTCTTTAATAGCGTTTGAAATAATTTTATTTAATACTATACCTGAAACAGATTTCTTTCGATTACTTTGATGATTGCGCATTTTAGTTAACTAGTGAGAGCATATTTGTTTTTTAGAATATGATTAAAGGATGCACTCGTTTATAGTTAATAAAATACAAGTACTATATACTATATTTAATGTGACAAAACGCGAAATTAGTAAAAAAAAAGATTTCATCGATTATGAACTCGCTATTTTTTCGTATTAATTTAAACTAATATCTCTTTGATTCTAAAGTAAAATCCCAGAAATATCGTTCAGTATTTTGCAATGTATAAAATAATTTTTGGACAATTGCGATTGCTGGTCAACAAAGCGAGTTCGTTTTGTCAAGTAGATGTAAGAACTCGACTTCGTATCTGAAAACAATCAAGCGCCGTCAACAATGAGAGAGACGTGCGCACCATTAGTATGAGCCTCATGTAAACACGCGCGGTGAGAGAGGCACGCGCCAGCGAGGAGAGAGGGATACGCGCACCAGCGGCGAGGGAAGGGCACGCGTGCCAGCAGTGAGAGGCGCATGTATACGAGCGACTAGAGAGGGGCGCAGGCGTCCGCGGCGGGAGGGGAGGGGGTATTCGCCAGCAACGAGAGGGGCGCGCGCGAAAAACGCGACGTATAAAAGAAATAGAGAGAGAGAGAGAGAGAGAGAGAATTTGATTGTTTATGTTAGCCCTGAAAAGGGCTGATTTGACGGTAGCTTACTACCTTTCGCGGGACCTCTCCGCTCGCCACTCGCGAAGCCGTTCCTTCACCTTCATCTCCACCACCTGCCTCAGCGCCATCCGGGCCATGCGTACCCGCTCCTCTGGCCTTATAGGGGCGAGGAAGGCCCGAAGCTCAGCGCTTAGTCGTGATGGTGGCTGAGGTGGTGGAGAAGGTTGAGGTGGAGGTGAAGCAGGAAGAGGAGGTGAGGGAGGAAGAGGTGAAAGAAGAGGAGGTACTGAAGGAAATGTAGGTGGAGGGGTGGAGAAGCGTAAGGGTTGCGGTGGAGGTGCAAGAGGCGGTTGAGGAAGAGTAGGCTGAGGATTAGCAGGAGGAGAAGGAGGTCGGCCCGCCTCAGACATCATGTGGCGCATCTCGCGCTGACTGATGCCTGGGATTCGCGGCCAAGTCTTTCGACGACGATTGCGGCGAAGGCGACTCGTCTTCGACATTCGGTTACGTTTTTTCGGGTCCATTCTGCTAAAGAGAATGATCGCGAGTCGAGAGCGTGAGCGTTTCTATAACCTAAAGCGCGCACGCAGCGCCACATGCATGCAGCGCCGCAGCTCGTACCACGAGTAGGAAGGCGGGGGAGGGGGGGGTCTACACAGCGCTCTAGAGCGAGAGAAAGAATAAGTAAACAGTGGCTCGATGGGATCATGTTTTGAATGGATACGTCGTGTCGACAAAATATGACCTAATACAACCACTGAATGCGTATAAAAAAAAAAACATGTGTATTATATACGTGTTTATTATGTACCGCGTACTGGCGTGGAATTTTCAGACTAAGCTATAAAGACATAAATGATTTGAAACGTTTAAACTTTAAATAAGAAAAAAATATATTTACATTCATGTGCTACTTTTCTTTACATATGCATTAATAAATAAATAATTTTTTTGTGTATAAAATGCTAAAAAATTTTGTTTTGTCTCGCCGTTTCGAAGCTCTTATAATACATCGATTGCCCTTTGAACCGAAACTGTTTCTGTTTGCATTTATAGTCATTTTTTCAAATGTTTATATACATCTAATATTATATACTAATTCACTGATTTTTATTAGCTGTTTCACTATATGTATGCAACGAACTGCAGGTCTCTATTACGGAACAGTATAAAAGAGACTTTATTTCGAATCTCATTTACAATACAGTTTAAATATATAAATATTTAAATTATTTGTGCTTTTAAACTTTACATCATTTGTACATAAACCTGTAAATCGTGTCTAAACCTACCAATACTGTACATCAGAGCTACTAATATAGATTAAACGGCTATATTTGCATAGAAATAAATATAAAATAGGTTTATTCATGATGTTTTTGAATTAAAATAGTTAGACGCAATCGACGCACATTACAACCACGCATGTTGTAAGTACTTATGAAAGAATTCATATCCGTTTCAGATTTTCTTCATAGTTTTTAACTAAATTTATACTGAAATTACAGCTAATAAAGAAAAAATGTTTCATAATAGGAAAGCGTGTTATGGGAAAGTGTAAGAAAATAGCGTTTCATAATAAGACTTTCATCATTATTTCTTTCTATATAAACGATTTCATATAATAAATTTGTCGAAAATCGTAAGGCTCTTTACGCTTGAAATAATAAATAAGTTTGTTGTTGAAATTTGCAGGTCCTGAAAAGGACCGATATACATAAAACCATTTCATATAATAAATTATATCGAAAATAACAAGGTCCTTGAAATAATAAATAAGTTTGTTTGTTGAGATTTGTAGGTCCTGAGAAGAACCGATTGAGTTGGTCCTGAGAAAGGTATAAACATTTGTGAGTAAAAACGAGAGAGATTGTAAAGATTCATGAAAAAGTTTGAGCCTTCCAGCGTTTTGACGCATGCAATTCTCAAATATGCAGTTGGTTAATACACCAAACTGTTATTTGAAAACGTCGAAATTACATGTACGCGAAGGTTACGAAAACGCGCGCGAAAGAGTCTCGCATTCTCAAAACATGCAGTCGGTTACTACACCTAACTGCGATTTGAAAACGTCGAAACTACATGTACGCAAAGGTTGTAAAGACGCGCGCGAAAAGAATCTCGCGTTGACAAATATGCAGTCGGTTAGAATACCTAACTACTATTTGTAAACATTAAAATAGCATACACGCGAAGGTTACGAAGACGCGCGCAAAAAGTCTCGCTTTCTATCATATTCTCAAATATGCAGTCGGTTAATACACCTAACTGCGATTTGAAAACGCGTGTGAGAAAACGTCTTAATAACATGCACGCGAAGGTTATGAAGACGCGCGCGAGAAGAGTTTTGCGTTCACAAATATGCAGTCGGTTAGAACACCTAACTGCTGTTTGAAAACGTTGAAATAGCATGCGGAGAGGATTTACGCGAGTAAAAGACGCGCGCGAGAAGAGCCTCGTTTTCCCTCGCATTCCCAAATATGCAGTCGGTTAAAACACCTAACTGCTATTTGAAGAGTAGCGAGGGCTCGCGTAGCGACCCGCACTCGCGCGAGAGAAGTGTTGTTGCAGCCGGGCGCGTCTCATTTATAAGGATCGTCGAAGCTGCTCCGCCGCGAATCAATGAGCAGCGGCGGCGGCGACGGCGGTCGCGGCGAAGAGCTATTCCGCATCAATCGGCGCGCGACCGCATATCCTCTCCGCGCCAATGCCGTGCAGCGGCGGCGAAGAGCTGCTCCGTACCAATCACAGCGTTTGCTCGAGCGGCGGTGGCGGCGAAGAGCTGCTCCGCACCAATCACAGCGTTTGTTCAAGCGGTGGCGGTGGTGGCGGCGGTGGTGGCGGCTCTCGCGCAGCGGCGTACAGGTCCGCACTTCGTGTATAAAACTGGGACACTTTCGCGAGTTTGGCAGACCGGCTACGATGAGTTCGAAGCTGGAAGTTCTTTGCGAGGTTGCAACTGTTGTGCTTCGAGAAATGGCTGCGTGTGAGACTTCTCAATCGCCGTTACGAGCCCCGCGTTGTACACCAACATGCGGACCGGATTCTCCGGAGCACGTGTTGGTGTATGACGTGGAGTTAAGACAGTACATTGAGGAGTCTCGGACCACACAGCCCCAGTAGCAGCAGGAGTCGCCGCGCAGTCCGCAGCAGCATCGGCAGCAACAGCAGCACCAACGGCAACAGCAGCTCAAGTCTCGAGAGGTGGTGACTATTAGTTCCACAGAATCGTCCCCCGAAGTGCTGGTTTTGTGCGAAAATCGGCCCGGACGAGGTTCAACTGCTGCGCGCCGCCTCTTCTAATTATATATATACCAATCCGCCCTTTTCAGGGCGACCAAATATTTCAAAACGTTGGAACTATTTGTTCCTTATATATTTTTTTTTTGTTAATGTTTCCTAGGTCCCCAGGAGTTCACGATCCTGCATTCCCACTGAGATGGAATCCCCATGAGCTCGAATCCCCACGTGAGCCCGAATCCCCACATGAGCTCGAATCCCCACGTGAGCTCGAATCCCCATAGCTCATCTACTAAATGACCTTGGAAAAAATTTCTCAATATGATTTCGAACGTAAAATCTCCCGCTCTTTCCGAATCCGGGGTCAAAACTAGGTGTTTCCATATGAAAAAATCACTTTGACCTTGATAGAACCTCAAAGGCCAAGTTCAAGGTCAAAGGCGTTAGCGCCATTATGTGGCCCCCTTTGTCCCCTATAACTTTTGTCTGAACCATTTTTCTCTATCTGGCTTAGATTCCGAGAAATCCGGGTGCGGCGATTAAAATGGGTCACCGTGTGTATATATATATATATATATATATATATTTATATACATTTCTCGAAAGGGGTTTATAAAGCCTGTTTTTTTATATATAGGTGTTTATCGAGCCCGATTTTGACTATGCATCCCGGGTTTCATAATATTTCTAAATATAGGGGTTTATGCAGCCCGACCTAGAGCCTATAATCCCAGGGTCCATTATTTCTTTAGTCACTTGCCATAGGGATCTCTCGGCTGTAGGTACTAATATACAGGGTTATATATATATATATACACTTATCGGGATTTACGTAGCCCAAGACTGTAGATTAGTACCTACAGCCCAGAATTCGCTATGGCAAGTGCCTAAAGAAATAATGGACCCTGGGGTTATAGACTCTAGGTCGGGCCGCATAAACCCCTATATTTAAAAATATTATGAAGCCCGGGCTGCATAATCAAAATCGAGTTCGATAAACCCCTATATATAAAAAAACGGGCTTTGTAAACCCCTTTCGAGAAATGTATATATACTATAATGTTGTGTATATTTAACAGTTTTTCACGCTACCCTAGAGGTACTGTTAATAGGCGCGTTGGATTTTTTTTAAGTGGTATCCTTCGCTAATAGCCCTACCTAACCACTATATCTCTCTTACTTATAATTGATCATTTATAATTGAGTTACCATGATTGCCTGAAAAAAAATAATAATTGATCAAATATAATATAAAATAAATTATATGATATATAGAATATATATATATATATATATATATATATATGTTTAATTAAATATTTATTCAAATGTTTATTCAAATGATATGAAAGGAAATGGAATATATTGTTTTAATTTTTATAAATCTTTATATAAATCTTTATAGAAATCTTGTAATCATTTTTCTGTTTGATAATGTGTACATTTGAAAAATTTAGAAGGATTTTTTATTTATATATCCTTTTTTATTTATTTTTCCGTTCCACTTTTAAACATTATGATTTTAAAGAATATCATAAAGATTATTTCATAAAGTTTTGTATATTTTATAAATTTTCTAAAAATTATATTTCCTTTTTATCATTTTTTATTATGAAATAGATAATAATATCATTATCATTTTCGAAATATTAAAATTTTTTATAGCACGGCGTTACCTCCGCACTTAAGTCACGCCTATCCGTATCATAAGCAGTTGGAGAAGGATACCACTTAAAAAAAAGTCTAACGCGCCTCTAACAGTACTTCTAGGGTAGCATGGAAAACTGTTAAATATATACAACATATGTTTATTGTTACATAATATTAACAAAACTAATTTTAATTTGATGTCTATTATATTAACACTATTTGTATCTATTATCATCACAGCAATAATTTTATACACGTATTGCCTCTGAAACGACCCCGCGTTCTTTATAATTAAATATTTTTGATCAATTATAATTTAAAATAAAAAATGGTTACGAAATGACTGTACAGGTCATGACTGTTAAGTTACTATGTAATTTTCATAATTGTTTAAAGCCCTGATGAAGGCAGTAAATAAAACTATCAAAACGTCGGATTTGAATCTTCAAATCATTAACTAAATGATTTGAAGTGATCGGTCAAGTCAATTGTTTACCTTAAATACTTACCTTCAACCAATGAACGGTTGACATTTTTCGAATTTTTAAATAAAAACATACAACATCAATAGCTCAACACAAAAACTAATTTTAACTTACTGTTTATTATATTAACATCAATATCACAACAATATTGGATCATTGCTTACCTTTATTTATGAATGTTACGAGGGTTGGCGAGCGGAGCGAGCAGGGGGGTGGAGCCCCACTAGTATACATATATATATATATATATATATATATATATATATATATATATATATATACATAAAACGTGTAGGGAAAGTGGAGGCGCCGATCCATCTGCACATAAGAGAGAGAGAGAGAGAGAGAGAGAGAGAGAGAGAGAGAGAGAGAGAGAGAGAGAGAGAGAGAGAGAGAGAGAGAGAGAGAGAGAGAGAGAGAGAGAGAGAGAGAGAGAGAGAGAGAGAGAGAGAGAGAGAGAGAGAGAGAGAGAGAGAGAGAGAGAGAGAGAGAGAGAGAGAGAGAGAGATCCCGCGCCGCGTGTGCCACGAGCAACAAGCGTGTGCCGTGAGACAGCGAGCGAGGAGCCGGCAGCCTGCCCGCCTGGCAACCCTACTCAGCGAGAGCTAGAGAGAGAGAGAGAGAGAGCTCAACTACTGTGCGAGCAACAGAGAGCGAGAGAGAGTCGAGTGCACCGACTGCTCCTTCAATACGTAAGTTTGCTGCTCTCATCTCTCGCGTTTAATATAAAGGCTTGCACGGAAATCGCTCCGTGCAAGTTTTCTGTGCCGTGTACATGCGGGTGTATGTCAGCCCGCCGTACTTTAACACCGCGCGCGAGAACAGCAGCTTCGCCGCGCACCGTAAGGTTCGCGCGTTTGAATTGTAACCTTTCCAGCGCGAACTAACTCATTGTTTTAACCAGCACGCGTATCGTGCTTCTATATATTTGTGTTGTTAATATACTGTGATATCTCGTTACTCGTCGCGTTGTTCATTACTACCCGTCCTTCTCCCGGATACCGCCGCCTCCGCGGGAAAACGACTCCGCCGGTCGTTTTCATATCTGAGCATAGCGGCCGCGCGCTTTACTCTTCGAGCGCGCGCTTTTCACTCAGCAATCCAATTAGTTGGAAAGCGAAGTTCGCGCGCCATCTTCGCGTTGTTTTCGGGATTCCAGGAGCAGATCCCCGGGCAAGTCATTTTAGTCTAACACCCGCGGCACCGTGTTCTAGGGCATCGGTGGCTTGTGGCTTTTTGGGATTTTCCCCCAATAGCCATCCCGTTACATAATTTAATTTTTGATACAGCATGCGTAAAATGCAATTTTACGCACTGTTTTTGGTGCGTAAAAAAATTAACGCACCCGGATGTGTAAAACACTATTAAAAAATTAAAATCTATTAAAAAATTTATTAAAAATCGCATTTTACGCATACCATATCAAACAATAATGTTCGACACTTGTGCGTAAGAATTTCCGACCTCATGTGTTGGCACCACCCTATTTTACGCACCAGTATCGAAAAATACTATAACTGTGTAGATATAAATAGTTATGTAAACATGGTATATTTTTCTTGTATAACGAATTTATTTATAAATATAATAAAGTATGGATAAAAGTTTGAACTGCCATGTCTTTGATTTTTGATAATTTTAGGATTTAATTTATAACTACTTATAATCTTGCTACAAAACCTACAGAATAAAGGATATTATTTTAACTGCGTAGGATCAACAATTATTCATATTATACAAGTCGTAAAAGATTACAATTTACGAAAAAAATTTTGCTGGATCTATATATACTTCATATCTATACTTATATGAAGTATATATGCTTCATATATATACTTCATATCTGATTTAAAATTTCTTGTCAATACAAATAATTTTCTAGATTTCACTTATTAAAAAAACTATTGGTATTAAATGGTGGATGAATGAAATGGTAATATTGCAGTCAAGATCGAGTATCATTATGATGAAGATTAAATCTCCGCATTATTCAAAATCGATGACGAGGACGTAGTGAACTTCAGATGACATTGAGATGTTAGGTAAAATGAGGCCCCTTGCCACGATTTTTAACTCTTGCAATCTCCACTCACGTAAATTGATCTTAAACACCATATTGTCACAATTTAGTGTTGAAAACTATCAGTCACTTTGAAATGATCCCTGGAGTCCGCTTGATAAGAATATAGAACATTCAAGTCTCTATTTCCGTTAAAAAATAAGAGTTTTTATTAAAAAAATCGAAGTTGAGCTTCAAATGACCTTCAAATTGGACCCCAAGGTTAAAGTGGGAGGCACCACTTGATGACCTTATCAATTATTAAAAACATTTTTTTAAATGTGATTCTAACAAGAGAATAGCGTTAATAAATTAAAATTGGGCACTGAATATTTGTATTTGTAAGGGCGGTTTTTACTCGCTATATAAACTCGAAGGAAAAAAATCAGAAACACGTGTCGAATGTTTTTTGTTTCTCTTTCGAGTCATATAATCATAATGATTATTTATTACTATTTTCTATCTGAAACTGACGCGTTTTTAATGCCAAAAATACCTATTTTTATCAATTCGGGGGTGGTTTTAACCCACAAGATGGCAAAAATAAAAAAACACGTGTCGAATATTTTTTGATACTCTATTCACCAGTAAAGTTTCATGGTAATCGGTGATTCACACCAACCTGCCTCCCCTTGTTAGTGGTTTAAAGCTAATCCATCACTGTAACAATCATACAAATAGAATATCTAAGTTATACTTCTTAACAAAAGTCAATGAATCGTTTTGATCGATTCCTTGCCCAAAAAATCTGACTTTTGTGATCAAAGATATTTTATATTTTTATGAAATTTTTATGAAATTCATATTTTGAAGTCCCGCGGCATCGTGTACTAGGGCAACACTAAAATTTCACCTTCAAAATATGTATATATTCCATGAATTTCATAAAAATGTGAAATATCTATGGTCACAACAGTCAGATTTTTTTGGGCAAAAAAATCATTTTTTATGTATAAAAAAAGCTACCTCTCTGCCACATTTCAAAGCGATTCATTGACTTTTACTCCTGTTTGCATAAACGAAAGAAAACACACTTGTTTCCAAAATAATTTTTTTCTATAAAAAAAATCAAGAAATCCCTTGAAATGTTAACAAAATATTGTGCTCGATAAGTATAATAAGTAGTAAAAATTTGTAATCAATCGAATATTCTTTTTAAATAAAACTGCAACTATAAGAAATTTATAAAAAAATTTTAACCTGAAATATTGTTGGTCACAACAGTCAAATTTTTTTGGACAAACAACTTGATTCTTAGATATAAAAAAGTTACCTTTCTGCCAAATTTAAAAACGATTCAATGACTTTTATTCCTGTTAACGTAAGCGAAAGAAAACACACTTTTTTTCAAAAATAATTTTTTTCTCAAGAAAAAATCAAGAAATCTCTTGAAATTTTAACACAATGTTATGCTCGATAAGTGTAATAAGTCGTAAAAATTTTGAGTCAATCAATTGAATATTCCTTTTAGAAATGCAATATTAAGAAACTTATAAAAAAATTTTAACAAATATCTTTGGTCACAACAATTAGATTCTTTTGGGCAAAGAATTCGATCCTTAGATATAAAAAAGTTACTTCTCTGCCAAATTTCAAAATGATTCATTGACTTTTACTCATGTTATCGTAAACGAAAGGAAATGCACTTTTTTTCAAAAATAATTTCTTCTCAGAAACAAATCAACATACCCTCTTAAAATTTTAACACAATGTTGTACTGGATAAGTGTAATAAGTGGTAAAAATGTTGAGTCAATCAATTGAATATTCTTTTTAAAAATGTAAATACCTCTCTCTCTCTCTCTCTCTCTCTCTCCCTCCCTTCTTTCCTCTCCCTCCCTCACCCTCTCCCTAAACATTTGTCAAACTCTACCAAGAACTTTAACGAGACGAGCCTAAAAAACAAATAGTTTTGTTAATAAAACTTTCTACGAAAGTATAAAATAAGGCAAGTATCAGTTTTTTCTTTATAATCTATAAAATAATAATATTTATGATTTCATAAAAGAAATCAAATAAATATTAGCGAAAAAATCTTTTACTTCTTCGAGCCAATATATGCTCAAAAAATTGCATGTAAGAGTATATTCACAGTGTTCACTGCAAATTAAACAATCGAAAGTTGTGAAATCAATTATCAATAGTCAAGTAATGCAAACAACTCTACGAAATAACCATATGACTGCTGTCAGAATATATATATATATATATATATATATATATATATATATATATACAATCATATGAACATGGACTTATGCTGACACCAATGTATAAGACCACGTGACCTGTCTGCATAAGTGTAGTACCGTTTATACAAGTGTCTGCACAAGTCTAGCGTGACTAAAGAAATAATCTCTCTACTTATGCTGACGTCTGCATAAGTCGGTCTCTGTCTGCATAAGTCTATTTCAATTTCGGAAAGTGTCTGCATAACTAGCGTTTCATATATTTATATATATATATATATATATATATATATATATATATATATATATATATATATATATATATATATATATATATATATATATATATATTCAAATTTCTTCATCATTCTATAAAAATTAAACACAAGAAAGTACTGAAATCAATTTATTGTAGTCAAGAATCCGTAAGTTAACTTAACTGACATATATGTTCTATTATAATAGAACTTTTTGTACCACGGGTGTAAAATTACATTTTATGTCCACGTGATAATGAGCTCAAGAGCTAGTGAAGTTGGCTTCAGGGATTATTTACCACATAAAAGTGTAAAATCTTACACACTCGTCATACAAACATTAATTTTCGTTGTCGTGAGCGCAATGTATCTCCATAAAACCTTTTTCTTGCAAACATATTGTGGACCCTTTACGAAACAATGGTACATAGTTACAATCCCTATTTTTCCTTATTGTTTTTCAATTTTTCAGTCTCTATAGTATAATATTACGTATCTTGGGAGGACAACAGAAGAGAAGTCTAGAGCTGCTCTAGCAGGGGTGGTCCTCCGTTCTCCCATACATACTTGGCGGGATCGACGGTTTGCAGTTCAAGGTGTTAGACATGGTCATTTTCATGTAAATAGTCATATATTTAAAGATCAGGTAAAATGTATAAATCGATTGCTTTTAGATATTAAATACTGATCCGTGAATCTATCACTACTGTTTTTAAATAGATAGTGCAAAACGATACAAAGAGGTTGCTTATAAAATGGTTAGTAAAGTGTAAAGCTCTTTTCAATATAGGCTATACATTTATATGAATTTTTTAGCGTTTAAAAAAATACGCACACAAGCTTTTTTCAATATAGACTATAAATTTGTATGAATTTTCTATCGTTTAAAAAAAAAGACGGGCACAAGGAAAAATATTTTGGGTAATAAAAGTAAATCATGATTATGCACACAGTATATGTAGGATTATTGTACTTAAGGGGGTGCCATAGCCGTATCATTACCAACTGAGCATTTGGCACAGTTTCAAGCTTATTAAAAATAAAATACGTAAAATCACAAAAAATCAAGAGAACATTTCGCTGTGGTTTTGAACGATCTATCACCCAGTAAAAGTTTGAAGTCGAAATATACTAAGTGGTTTTTGCAAAAACTTTGAACAAAACAAAATTCGGTTTCGCTCAAAGTTTTTGCAAAAACAACTTGATATTTCGACTCCAAACTTTTACTGGGATGAAACTTTTACTGGGATGAACTTTTACTTTTTGATGTCTCTTGATTTTTTGTGATTTTACGTCTTTTTTTTTAATAAGCTTGAAACTGTGTCAATTGCTCGGTCGATAATGGTAAGACTATGATACGTCGTTAAACAGAATCAATTAAAAATTAGAGCGAATTATTTATAGTGGACTTATATAAACATTGGTAATGAATTTATGCAAAAATTTAGTATTCTACATTTATGGAAATAGTCCACCTGCAAACAGCAAACCATCGGGCCCGCCAAGTATGTATAGGAGAACGGAGGACCACCCCTGCTAGAGCAGCTCTAAACTTCTGTTGTCCTCTCAAGATGCGCAATATTATACTATAGAGAGTTCAAAATTGAAAAACAATAAGGAAAAATAGGGATTGTAATTATGTGCCATTGTTTCGTAAAGGGTCCACAATATATTCGCAAGAAAAAGGTTTTATGGAGATACATTGCGCTGACGACGACGAAAATTAATGTTTGTACGACGGGTGTGTAAAATTTTACACTCATATGTGATAAATAATCCCTGAAGCCAACTTCACTAGCTCTCGAGCTCATTATCACGTGGACGTAAAATGTAATTTTACACCCGAGGTACAAAAAGTTCTATTATATGTCAGTCAAGTTAACTTACGGATACTTGACTACAATAAATTGATTTCAGTACTTTCTTGTGTTTAATTTGTATAGAATGATGAAGAAATTTGAATATATATATTCTGACAGCAGTCATATAGTTTTTCGGAGAGTCGTTTGCATTACTTGACTATTGATAATTGATTTCACAACTTTCGATTGTTTAATTTTCAGTGAACATTGTGAATGTACTTTTACGTACAATTTGTTGAGAATATATTGGCTCGAAGAAGTAAAAGACTTTTTCGCTAATATTTATTTGATTTCCTTTACGAAATCATAAATATGATTATTTTATAGTTTATACTGAAAAAACTGATACTTGCCTTATTTTATACTTTTGTAGAAAGTTTTATTAACAATACTATTTGTCTTACTGATTGTTTTAAAAGAAATATTTAGGCTCGATTCGTTAAAGTTCTTGGTACAGAGGTTGACAAATGTTGATAGAGAGGGAGAGAGAGGGAGAGGGAGGGAGAGAGAGAGAGAGGAAGAGAGAGAGAGAAAGAGAGAGAGAGAGAGAGAGAGAGAGAGAGAGAGAGAGAGAGAGAGAGAGAGAGAGAGAGAGAGAGAGAGAGAGAGAGAGAGAGAGAGAGAGAGAGAGAGAGAGAGAGAGAGAGAGAGAGAGAGAGAGAGAGAGAGAGAGAGAGAGAGAGAGAGAGAGAGAGAGAGAGGGAGAAAGGGTGTATGGAATACTATAATAAACCAAACTTATACTCATGCCTATAAGTTGTTACTTTTGTAAAAAAAAAATGTTTAGAGAGATTTTGCAACTTTTTAAGAGTAAATATACGTTAAATAATATTTGTTAAGTATAAAACTACACGTTAATTGATTTCACAACTTTCTTGGGTTTGACTTTCAGTATCCGCGTGAAAGAAATTTATTTCGACTTTATAGAACACAAAAACTTATTATTTATTCGTAGAATTCCTTTTCATAAAATAAAACGTAAATAATTTTTAAGGATTGTATAGGTTTCGGAAAATAATTTTTATGGTTTCCGAAAAAAATACTTACGGTTTGCAAAAGTTTTTCCAAAAGAATTATAAAGGTTTTGGAAAATAATTTCTCGTTGCTTGCAAAAGATTTAAAAGATGTAGTGACAGACCATTTTTGGAGATATTTTGTATAGAAAATAATAATGAATTATTTACAGAAATGATATTTTATTGAAATGTACGACTTTAATTTAATGAGTAATACTACAAATGAGAAAAATGATTCTTGTTAGAAAAAAAAAACCGCTGCCAATTCATTGGCTCATAGCTTCCTCCAAATTAGTGTATCGTTCCTATATGAATAGTATATATTTTAAATATAAAATATGTTTATTCATTATACTTTTTTTTCAATGATTTAATAATTCATTAATATTTAAATAATTGCATATTTTTTCTTATTATTGAAATTATTTGTTATTTGATACTTATTTTATTTAAAAAAAAATTAATATCTTAAAATATAAAATTAAAAAATTACCATCTGTTCACGATTCATTTGAAATCGAAATTGTAACGCGATAGAATATTCTGTTCACACGACACACCGACTATTTACATACTCACACATACACTTTTACACTCGTACACCAGCTACACTATATACTGCGCGAGCGAGTCTATTAATAGCTCTGCTCAAACCCCCACTCTCGCGACATACCAGTCGTCGCGTCTCTCGCGGAGCTGTAACCGCGAAGCAGTTTCTCCAGTCTCTGATCGGCCGCTAGCCAGTACACAGTGTGCACGATCACTCTCGCCAGCACTAATAAAACGCCAGTTTAACAAGAACCATTTCTTTATTTAAACGCCGCCTCCGCTAACCCTTTCCCTCACTATCCTCTGTGTAATTGACCCAGTAGTCCTATCGTAAGAAACACTATCTACCCTGAGATAAACTTATTCACATTTTCAAAATCATATATAATAACTCGATTTTTGCATTATAAATATATTATTATTCAATAATTGTGTATCTTTATTATAAATAATTGTGTACATATTTTAAAAATTGAAATTATACTTCTAATTTTGATTTTTTTAATGGTCCATTATAATTTTCGTCATCCTCTTCTTTTATTTTCAATAAAATATAGTTGATTGTTGATCTTATAATTTCTTGTACCATCTTAATAAAAAAAATTTGGAGGTAATATTAATTATGAAAAAGGTTTTTATATATCGTGAATTGAATGTGTATTAGTTGCGTTCCAAGTAGGTAGGTTAGTTTCTATTATTTATATCTTAACATAAATACTTTTGTGTTGACACATTATTAATTGCATCTAATAAATGATTTCTGCTTTTCTGATTTTTACTTCCAAAATCGCTAGACATACAAAGCTCAATTTTTTTCATTTATTAATTTTACTAAAAATATTTTTACCTCAAATATCTCAAATTTATGGACCAATCATTTTGCCCCAAGAAATCGACATAAAAATCTAAAAAATACACCTCTACAAGAAATTTTGAAGCGAATAAGTCAATTTTATTCCAGCAATCGTTGCACATACAAAACTCATTTTTTATATTTTTTCATTTTTCAATGCTTACGTTTTTTTTTTTTTATAATAACAGAACACCCTATAAAGAAAATTTTTTTTTTAGGAAATATAGCTATTTTAATTCTATTTCTAATGCTACCCATTCCCTTCGAATACATAGAGCTATTCTCGAGAAATTACGATTTGAAAAAAGGTTAAAAATATTTTAACCTCAAATATCTCTTAAATCTATGGACCAATCATTTTGCTCAAATAACTCGACCGAAAACTATACAAAATCCACCTCTACGAGGAATTTTGAAGCGATTAAGTCAATTTTTACTCCCGCAATGGTTAGACATATCAAACTCATTTTTTTCATTTTTCTATGTTTACGTTTTTATTAATAACAAAAGAAGCGTGATAGCTAGAAAAATAATTTTTTTAGAAAATATAGATATTTAAATTCGCTTTCGAATGCCATCCATCCGATTCAGATACATAGAGCCGTTTTCGAGAAATTTCGATTTGAAAAAAAGGTTAAAAAAATTTTAACCTCAAATATCTCAGAAATTTATGGACTGATCATGTACCTCTATAAGAAATTACAAAGCGATTAATCCAGATTTACTCCATAAAACGTGCGACATAGAGAACACATTTTTTCCATATTTAATTTTTTTCTCAAAAACTAACCAACAGGATGGATTAACATTTTCACAGATTATAGCAAAATTGACCGTTTAGTTTAGGAGTTATTAGCTTTTTAAAAAAAAACACATTTTTGTTAATGACAAGAGAACCGTGATAGCTAGATATTTTTTTTTTTAAATTATAGGTTTTCTTATGCTCTTTCGAATGGGACCCATCCGATTCAAAAACTTAAATCCGATCATTAAAAAAAATGAAAAATAAATTTTTCGAAAATCAAAAATTTGAAATAAAACAAAAACGAATCAGTAAATTATCAAAAATTATTTTTATCCCGAATTCGGAATAAAAAAACAAAAAAAATGGGAACCTGATAGTTAAAATAGACTGCGTAGATCCGGAGATAAAGCGGTGTACATACATACACACACACACATCCATACAGACATTTTCTAAAATCATGTGAAACAAACTTCTAACACCTCTAATGATGTGTATAGAGAGTTTTAACGAAGTTGAAAATTTTACTATTACAAAGCTTCCTCTAGGAGGAAGCAAAAGATTTTCATAGCTACTTTACAAGCAAATATTGTAAAGAGATAAAGAGATAATTTGAAAATGAGAATGAGATACTGTTGATAACAAAAATCAGTTTTGTGAAAAATAGAAAATGTTTTTATAGGGATTATAGAAAATACTTTAAAAAATAGTTTTTTAAAATTTATTAATTGTTTAAATAAATATTTAAGCTTTCAGTTAAGTTCTTTGTAGAGAGTTGGACAGACGTTGAGAGAAAGATTGTTTGAATAAAAGCATTGAATTTTTATTTGTATTTTAAACAGAGAATTTAAAGTTGTTAAGAGAAATGATAACATCGCAAGGAATAAAAGAAAGAAGTAAAAGTTTTCAGAATGACAATTCAAATCTCTGGTATCACCTGATTCCTTGCTTTTATAAAACTAGAAACTCAAAGTTGGCTAAGAAGTTGAGTTCTCATGACAACTACCATTTCCATAGCAGCAGGTGGTACAAAGTTTTTTACAAAATACTTCTTCGCATCCATTTTCTCTGAAATCATCTGATCCTCTAGCCTTTACAAAATGCGACTCAAGGTTTGCCAAGAAGTTGAGCTCTCATTTTAACTATATACCCTTACGTAACAGCACCTGATACTAACTTTTTCACAAAATACTCTTATGCATCCATTTGCTCTTGTTTTTTGCCAAATTATTATTACATCATTCTTCTTCATTGTACACAGATGCAATAACACTGACATTCACTGATTATACATTATAACCAGGTTCTGGCTTAGCTATTGTAATACTTTAATTAAGATTCTTTTGCTTCTATATCCGACCGACAGATTGATCGATCCTCCTTCATAACTAAAGTCACAGGTCCTGCGCCAACTCCTATTGTTAGAGTTAATAGTTTATCTTTAGAAATCATAGGGTCAGTAAAGCATCGATAATTAAAATCCGATTAAGTAGAATGAGGCTGTGCTAGAGAAATACTTGCAACAGTATTTATCTTTGCCTTTACTATAGGAGGGTTGTGTGTCTATAACTTCTTGAAATTGCTGGTTTCTGGCGGACGCTCCCATATATAAAGCTAAAAAATTCAATCGATGTAAAATTACCAGATGGAAAATTGTTAAAAGCGACTGAGATAGGAACTATGAAATTGTATTTTAAGAATTATTATAATGTAAGCAAAGTAGATTTAAGCAATGTATACTATTTCGAAGGTATTTGATAGGATGATGGTGAGGTTGAGGTGAATATAGCAGTCACATACAGTTTAAGTATCATGTTTAGTTTATTGAAAAGCTTTCTCTCTCTCGCACACACGTCCGCTCGGGATTAGCGCTCAAGGAGAAGTGACGCTCGCGGAGACAGCCGCATGCAGTGCGGAGGGGAAGGCGCTCCCCCCACTCACACATATAGATACTCGTATACACACACGCGGGAAGCGCGCAAACTTCCAACACTCCCTCCCACGCTTTACGCGTTCGCTTACAAAATAATCTTTGATTTAAGGCTTACACACCATCACAAGTATAAAAATAAGTATTTATTAGATTCAGAATTTCAATCTCGTGGAATCTACGTGAATTTATGGTTTAATGCCTGAAACATATAATTAAAAACTTCATTATTAGTTTAATCAAATTCAAATGTAGATCGAATGATAGAGGTTTTGTTAATACATCCGCAATTTGTATTTGAAGCTATCCAATTTACTTTCACTAACTTTCGCTGTACGCATTCTCGCACGTAGTGTTCTTTAACTTCCGCCATATGTCTAAGTTTACTACCATCATCCGTTTTAGCACTCGCTTCTCGCTTTATTATCCTACCATAGTACAATGGGAGTAAAATCCCAATTTAGAACCCTTTTAAGACAATTGTGTATAGCCATCATCTCCTGACAACAGTCACTCATCGCTACGTTCTCTGCTTGACAAGAGGATAGAGCAACATAATTTTGTTTCTTCGTTCGCCATGTAATCGTGTCATTAAACAGCTTTATGACGTAGCCACTTGTAGTTTTGGCTCCTTTACAGTCGTCGAAACTTGCGTCAGAATATTCTTGCATATCATTACTATCTCCATAGTAATTAAGACTGTAAGATCTCGCCCCCTTCAAATATCGAAGCAATCGCTCGACCATCTTCCAATCTTCCTCTTTAGGATCGATTTGATGTCTACTCAAAATGTTCACTCCATACGCTATATCAGGTCTGCTGGCATTCGCTATGTACAGTAAGGATCCTACGACCTTTCTGTACAATATGTTCTTTTGATTCTCTGTTCTCGCAAAGATGCTGTTTTCGTTCGCTATCTCGCATCCTATTCTTTCTTTATTGGACACTTGATTGGTCATCATTGGAGTTCTTTGAGGATGACAATTTTCGTAACAAAATCGTTTCAGTATTTTGTCAATATACCTTTGATGACTCAATTTTAATACTTTCGCTTCCTTGTTTCTTTCGATCTCCAATCCAAGATAAACTTTCGGCTCTCCAATGTCACTCATTTCAAACTCTTGGTTCAACTTTTGTTTGACTCCTTGGATTTTCTCAAAATCATTTCCAGTGATTAGGATGTCATCGGCATACAAAATCAGTATTAACACTTTATGATTTCTACTCCAACTGTATAAGCAGGGCTCATCTGGATCGGGTGTCAAACCGAATTTTGCAGCCTTTTCCTTAAATTTTTCATTCCAGCATTTTGGGCTTACTTTCAGACCAGACAATGCTTTCTCCTACTTACACAACTTTCGCTGTCTTATTTCATTTGAGCAGATCATTCCTTCCGGAATTTCCAGAAATACTTCACTCTGCAGTTGTCAAGTCAAAAAGGCAGTTTTGACATCCATTTGACAAATGTAAAAATCGCATTTGTTTGCTATAGCAAGTATAACTCGTATAAGTGCTAGCTGAGACACTGGTGCATATGTCTCTTGAAGCTCACACTCGTTGCGATCCTTAAAACCTCTTATTACAAGTCGAGCCTTGTATCGTACGCTGTTATATGGTTCTATCTTACGCTTTAGCACCCACCTCGAGTCGATTATGTTGGGCTTTCTGTTCTCTCTGATTATTGAGGATCGGTCAACGAGCTTCGAGACTTGATTTTTGTTTAGCGATTCTAATTCATTCTCTATGGCTTCCATCTATTTTAGTCTGTCTGAGCTGTTTATAGCCTCTTTATACGTAGCAGGATCACCATTTATATTTGCCAAGAAGGCGTGCGTATCTTTATCTGTAATTTGAATATCATCGTTCGTACTGTTCTTTCGCGGTCTTCCTCTATCTCTTTTCATTTCGTCCTTCGCTTCTGTATCTTCCGTTTCTTTCTCAAACTCTGTAAACCAGGTGTTTGGATTAATTTCGGTTTCGATTTTTCCCCAGTGTTCAAAATTCTTTGCCTTGTATTTATCGGTAAATACCATTTTTTCATTAAATCTAACATCCCTACTTTCGTATAGTTTTCCTTCCTCTGGACTGAACAAGACGTAACCAGTTGTTTTATACCTAACTAGAATGATTCGCTTTCCGATAGATCTAAATTTTGGTCCAGTCTTTCGCTGTATTTTCCTGTACGCCAAACATCCGAAACGTTTTATTTGCGTCAAGTCAGTCTTGTATTTAGGCTTGAACACTTGAATGGGAATTTGCATGTCTATTGAAGAATGTGGAGTTCTGTTGCATGCGTATACGGCGACTCCTAGAGCTAAATTCCACATGTTTTCGGGTAAGCCAGAATCATTTATCAATGCGCGCACTTTCTTTCGTATTGTCTGATTAAATCTTTCCGCTCCTCCGTTGTGCTTGAGGGGTATCGGGACAGGTAAGTTGTAATTCCGTACCCAGCTTACTCAAAACTTTCGACATCTTAGTGTCAGTAAATTCTGTCCTTTGATCGGATCTTAAATAACATACTTTCGCATAATATATTTCGACCGTTCTTAACAAAGGATTCGAAACAGAACGCAGTTTCGTCTTTTGTGTTCATAGGATATGCTATGGCAAGGCAAGAATGGTCGTCTACAAATACCGAAATATATTTGTATTTCTTTGGATAAGTGGCTGGACTTATCATCCCCATTATGTCTGAATGTATAATTTGCAATGGTTCTGTCGCTCTTAATCGAGTTTGTTTAAAAGACAAAGTATTGATCTTCGAGATCATACATACTTCACAATCACGAATTGCATCATGAAAGACCGTTTAATTTACGAGGGTCATTTGACAAGTACCTAGCCTCACCGCCAGATGGTGCCACTATCGCATCAGAAATACACTACAGTGCAGTATCTTCCTGTAAACGGTTACAGACGAAATTTCAGCCGGATCGGAGTTGTAGTTTATTTTTGAGAGCGTGTGAAAGCAAATGTGTCCGTTGATTTTTGAAAAAATGGAGAAAGAACAATATCGGTCGGTGATTCGATTCTTGTTTTTGGAAGGGAAATCGCGCAGTGAAATTAAAGAACGCTTGGATGCAGTGTATGGGGATGCTTCTCCTTCGATGGCGACCGTTAAATTTTGGTATAACGAGTTTCAACGTGGTCGTACGTCGGTTTTTGATGATCCACGCCCAGGTGCTCCGAAAACAGCCACTACGGAGGAGAACGTGACAAAAATACACAATATCGTTTTGTCAGACCGCCGATTAAAGGTGCACGAGATAGCTGCGATAGTAGGCATCTCAGAAGAACGCGTGTGGCATATCCTACATGAGATTTTAGGCATGAGGAAGCTGTCAGCAAGGTGGGTGCCGCGTTTGCTGACTGCAGACAACAAGCGCATCCGTGTGACCAGTTCAGAGCAGTGTTTGGAGCTGTTTAATCGCAATCCAAAAGAGTTTTTGCGTCGTTACGTGACCGTCGACGAAACATGTATTCACTACTACACTCCAGAGACCAAGGAGCAGTCAAAACAGTGGACCTTACCCGGTGAACCTGCTCCGAAGAAGGCGAAGACGGTCCCGTCGGCCGGAAAGGTGATGGCCACTGTTTTCTGGGATTCTCAAGGTGTGATTTTTATTGACTATCTGGAGACGGGCAAAACGGTCACAGGACAGTACTACGCCGAACTATTGAGCCGATTTGACGCCGTGTTAGAAGAAAAACGGCCCCATTTGTCTAAAAAGAAAGTGCTTTTCCACCACGATAATGCACCGGCTCACACTTCTGCACTCGCCACGGCTAAATTGGTCGAATTACGCTACGAACTGCTGCCCCATCCACCGTATTCTCCAGATTTGGCTCCGTGCGGCTTTTTTTTGTTTCCGAACCTAAAAAATTCGCTCGCCGGGAAGAGATTCCACTCCAATAACGAAATAATCGCTGCCACGGAGGCCTATTTTGCAAACCAAGAGAAAACATTTTTTTCAACGGGGTTAAAAAAATTGGAACACCGCTGGACCAAGTGTATTCAACTAAAAGGAGACTACATTGAAAAATAAATTTTATTTTTTGTAAAATTTTGGTGTTTTCATTTGTAGGCTAGGTACTTATCAAATGACCCTCGTAGATCCTGAATATGCGGATGCTTTCGTTGCATTGCCTTCAAGTAGTTTAATGACGCATGTCCCATTCTTGCGTGCCTTAGCATAGCTTTACTATAGTTAGAAGGTGCGTTCTGGGTTTCTGTGTATGATTCATAATTTTCCGTTCACTCACTTATTTCCCTTTCGCTAATTTCATTCAACTTTCTGTTTAACACAGTATTTTAAAAATCAGCGTTTTTGTTATTCTTACCCTCAACATTACTTTCACTTTAATCATTTCTTTCGCAGTTTCTGTATTTATTTGGTTTGTCATATGCCTAGTAGTCACGTACGCTACGGTTTTATCAACTAATTGACCTCTTTCGCTACTTTTGTCGTTAATTTCAAATTTTATCACCCAATATGGCTTTTTATATATACCCGATATAAATGATTCATTCGACACTGAATCGTAAATGTCAATTTTCTCATTATCCAAATAAATACATAATCCTTGATTAACAAACGTTCGCAAAGATAGCAAATTATCGGATAGGTTTTCAGCACAGATAACATTTTCTAAATCGATCAATTTGTCTACCTCCGAATAACCCTGAACGTGATCTTCTCCCTCCGATCTTAAATTAGCATACTCGTTTTTGTTTGTGCATTTAATTTCTTTCGCTTGTTTATTAAAGGGTTTAAATATGAGTCTTGAATTTGTGAAATGCTCCGTAGCGCCTGTATCTGCCAAAAATTCGGCCAGTAAAATATTTTAATTTTTCTTTCTTTCTATGTTCGTGACATTAAGAGCACGACTTATCTCTAGCTTCCGCTTTATACCTTTACGCTCTGCTATTGGGTTCTCAACATTTTCTTTGTTGTTTTTATAATTGGGATTTTTTCGTCTGTATCTCTTAGCTCTATTATCGTTTTGCCTTTCATTCTTTCGCTTAGTGGCTCTACTTTCGCTTCTGTTTCTATTATAATTATGGAAAACTCTACTTTCGTGCCCTTGCTGGGAGTTCTTTCGGCCTTCCTTTGCCAGTCTTTGAGGGCAACGAGCAGCAATGTGCTTCGTGAGTTGCTTGCACTTAAAGCAGACTCGAAGTCCTGTACCGGTATGCGGGCAGTTCCTTCCGAAGTGCCCGAAGTCGTCGCAATTGAAACACTTGGGTAGTGTTGTGTTTACTTCAAAGCTTGCTGCCATCGCTGTAGTTTGGCATTTCGCTTGATCTTTCGCCTGGTCTTTTGCCTGTGTTCTTACGCTCTCAATCTGTAATACGAGCATTTTTGTTTGATCAAAACTGAGGGGTTTATCGGTTGTACTTTTCATCACGAAGTCAACACTTTGTATTTTATTATTTGATCCTACCACAGCGTTATAAAATGCATCACGTATTTCTTCGACAGACAAAGTTTGAATTCCTGAAAGATTGTTATAATTACGAACAACTTCTTCAAATTTATCAATGAATCAATTGCTTTTTCTTTTTCCGGTTTATAATGCATATTGTATAACTGTCTCCTCAGTGTTGGAGAAGTAATATTGTCTTCACTGAATTTAATTTCTTTAATTTTATTCAACAAAATAACTGGATCTTTAATATTCATGACTTTTGCATGATATTCATTGTCAATGTGATTTATCAGAATATCACGTACCTTAAATTTGTGTTTTTCTTTCGCTGATTCACTCAAATTATCATTCGCTTTGACAGTCTCATCGATTAGATACAAAATATCATTCACTATTAATTCTGGCGTAAAAAAATCAAGGAAATATTCAAACTTTGTCTGCTTTGTTAATTGATAATCCCTTTTTAAAACAGATCCTTTTCCTGATAGTCCGGGCTTTAACATTTCTGTCAATTCTCTCGATACATCAATAAAACTTCCGTTATTTGAATCATTTGCGTTATTTATCTTTCACTCTTCATCTTTAATTATCTGAATCACTTCCGTTTTATTAATATTATCAGAAGGCATTTGTCTGGAACTTAAACACGCTTGTTTATTGAATGATTGACTTTCATTAGCATCAGAGATATTATTTCCCACCTGCTCATTGAATTCGTTCCACATCGTATTCAGCTCCTTATCTACATGCTCGAATACTAGCTTGTGATTCGCCTCAATCTTGTCAGCCAACTTTTGGTTTATCTTCATTCGCTTCATCCGCTTATCCATTTCTGACAACTGGCGTTGGATTTCTGCCAAAATAGAGTCAAAGAGTTTAGATTCAGTTATATTTACATACCTGTTTATGAAAACTTTGTTCGTAGAGGTTATTGTTTGTATATTTTTAATTTTGGGCTTACCTGCCAATGTTGTGATTATATTTTCACTTTGACGTTCGCTTGTCGAAATGTTTTCTGCCGCTTGTTTTACAATCGTCTCATTCGTTGTTTTTGCTTCCTTTACTGTCGCTACTTTCGCTACTTCCTCTGCCAGTCTTTCAGGAGCAGTAATGTGCTCCGTGAGTTGCTTGCACTCAAAGTATCTCGGAGTCCCTAACTGATGTGTGAACTGCCAAGTTCATTATTCTCTTTCGTATTTTCTTCTATACGCTCTTTCTCCATTTCCTCTTCACGCTCTTTCGCTTTTACTTCATCACGCTCTTTCTCTTTTTCTTCGTCACGCTCTTTCGCTTTTACTTCATCACGCTCTTTCTCTTTTTCTTTGGCACATTCTGACTCGTTAATTTTGCAATAAGGCAAATACAGCTTTTCTGTTCTTTCTCCTACTGCTTTCTTGAACGACCTTTCTTCCTCTTCTGTTATAAAATGCTTTGCTGTAAAAGAGTTGGATTATAATTGTTATTCAATTTACTGTACACAAGCCATGTTGAACAAAAATTAGTTGTACCAATTTTATATGATACTTCTTATTCAGCTATAAACATTATCTCTTTGTTTGACAATTACACCCACATACGCTTGTCCGCGTATTTTGTTGGAAACTCATGAATAACCTCCTGGGTCTTCAGAAATAACAGCAAGTCAGTGTCATCTGTTATGGACTAGATCAAATCAATTTCATCATATATGTATATATTTATTATTATCGATAAATTGTTTGAGAACATTTAATTGTGTGCGTGTTTAGTTTTAATTTATATATTTAGACTGCGCAGTCAGTTTTTGGTTTGAGTATTTCGATGCGTGCATGCTTGTATGCATGTATATACGTGTGTGTATATGTGCGTGCATGCGTGCGTGCGTGCGAGCGCGTGTGCGTCTGCGCGTATATATATATATATATATATATTCCGTTCGCGCCGTTCGCTATTTTCCTTTTTCTTTCGCATAAGGTACGCTTCCACATTTCTATGCTCGCAACGTTTGTAGCCTCCGCAATGCACAGCGTGTCGCGTCAGTCCGCATCGGCGCTAGCTACATGTGTGTGTATGTACGTATGTATGCGCGTGAGTAATGTGACACCCTTTGCGCCGACCTTCCACGTGCAGTTGCACGTTCTGCCTACTCAGCTCCAAGTTATCAAGAGATACGGAGAAGAAAGAAGTCGGTAGCAGCCACATAATATATTCACGTCAGTCTCTGTCGGGTCCTCGAGTTGTAACAACGTGTTTTAATAAAGAACACTCTTTTCTACTAATTGTGTGTGTGTGTGTGTGTGTGTCTGTGTGTGTGAATTTGTCTTATTATTTCATTCCCTGTGAATCGGAATTTACCTACATTCACCCGTACATATAACTGGCGCTGCGGACAGGATACTGCGAGACTGCTAACTTCAGATTCCTCTCCAACTACGGGACGAGAATCATCACCAAGGAGGCAGCCGGCGATTTTTTCCCACTGTCACAGTATCTACACGTCAACATCGAGATCCACCGATTTGGCACTGATTCACCGAGAAATCATCGAAGATATTTCATCTGTAAGTCTTTGGAATTTCCTTTATCCGTTCAACCTTTCAACCTTTCATACGACTGACCTGAAACGTTTCGCGAAAGAATAAATAGAATACATTATGTAATGGCGAATCCAAATCAAGATTAAGGTGCTCAGATCACAGTAGATCAATTTAAACTACGCTTATCTATTTGGCGCGAAGCTATTCCTACGTACGAAAGGGGTACTAGACTTTTATCGCATTTTATTCAACAATGTGACAAATTTGTCCAAATGTTATATACAGCAGATCCACTAGTCAATGAATCTCTGTACGCACTTATAAAGTCGAAATTACGCGGTGAAGCATTAAATTTAATAGTAGTAAATAACCCGGAAAGCTGGGCCGAATGTAAAAGAATTTTAATCAACAGATACAGTGATGCGTGTTCAGAAGAACTATTATGTAATAAACTCAGTGTATGTTAGCCAAAAGCGAATTAATCGTTTGAAAATTATGCAGACGAAATAAAATTACGATTAAATAGACTAAAGGAACACATTCGGTTAAATAATGAATACAGACAGTTAGTTAATATGAAAATTTCATTTTATGAAAACGTCGCTAAAAACACTTTTATTAACGGAATGAAAGAACCCTACCATTCATTCTTAACACACTTTGAATTAAACGATATTGAAGATTATTTAAATAAATGTAGGAGACACGATAATCATGAACATTAAGCTAATTTTCTTTCGTATATAAGGCAACGTGAAAGTAAACCGAAAACGAATTTATTCAATGCGCCGAGTACCTCAAAATCTGCAATTTCATTTCAACCGCGATCCGTCATAGCGCAAACCCCATTTAGGCCTGCATTGACTAATTTTGGAAACAACAATTTTGAAAACAGTTTTAGACAAAATAATAACAATAATAATCGAGGAACGCGTCAAAATTACCAACCAACGCCTATGTCTATAAGTACAAGAAATACCAACAGCAGCCTGAGAAATGAGCAGCCTCAAAATCTAGTAGATGAAACAGCTGAAATTGATAATACTGAAAATTTTCAGTTGGATCCCAATACATCGGAAGAGACAATAATAAATCTTGATAACATCGGAAATTTACCAGAGTTGCCACATATAATCACGCTTAACCTGACGTTGAAAATTTTAATAGATTCTGGAGCATCGTCTTCAATTATGAACCCGAGTATAGCATATAAACTGTTTCCGAACAGCAGTTTTTCACACAATTTCGAAATCTCATCTCTACACAAAATCACTAAAGGAACACACATGCATTAACCTTTACTATTCTACAAGAATTAGGCGACGAAACGCCAATAACGTTTCTACTCGCACCCTGGCACTCGACTTATGATTGCTTGACTGGCCACAAGGATCTTCAAAATTTAAAAGCAAATATCGATTACAAAAATCAAATATTTAGTACGAGTAAGTTCGAAATTAAATACAAGAAAGGATGTGAGAATAAAGTAGCTGATGCTTTAAGCAGAATCGAGATAAACAATCAAGAAGAAGAAGAGGACTCTCTTTCTATGCTCCCACAAGCGTCCGATATCACCCCCCTCACCAACCAAGAGCTGACTCAAAGGTCCGATGACAAAGAAGACGTAACGATTCATACAGTCCAACAAAACCCAGTATTCTCACTACCTTTGTCAGATAAAAATATACACGCATTTAACTACGGCATAATAGTCAAAAAGGGAAACGATTACCAAGTCAAACCAACGAAAGATAAATTAAAAATTCAATATTTGATAAAAATAAACAAAAATGACGCGGAAGCGCAGTTACTTAAATTTCTCAACGAAAATGTAAAACCGAAAAAACAGTATGGGATTTATTTTGAAACACTAGAAGGTAAAGAAATGTTTATCAAAACACACCAACAGCAACGTGATAAGACCGTGCCGCGATATCAGAAACTCCTCGTAGAAAAACACAGGGTCTCTCATTGCTATGTATACGGGCAACCGCGTCGTTATAACCAAAGAGATGCAAAAAGGATAAGGAAAGTTTCTTCCTTTTTACGAGAAAATGCAGTCCGGACTAATCATGATACTCCTAGTCATAGTCGCAAAGAGCACTGAGATAGACAAGGGCAACACTCACTACGACCATCACCATGAAATTCAGAGAATAATTCAAAATTATCACTATGTGCAATTTCACATCAATATTACGACTTTGAAGATACCTATAATCGGATACCTATATGACGGAATTATCATCGTTCCAATTGGAATCGAACTTATTAAAGCAAGCTGAATTACTCTGTGATGAATCATACCAAAATTTACAGCAAATCACCAGCGAACACTAGATTGAAAAGAGGGTTAATAAATGAACTCGGCATGGCGATTAAGTATATTTTTGGAAACCCAGATGCCAATGATTTGGATAGGATAAATAACTACTTGAATGTACTCAATAACCAACAACAGGAAGATATGATAGTTCTCAATAAATCAGTAACTATTATAAACAAAATTGTTAAAAACATGAATAGCAACACTGAAGTTATCAATCAAAATTTATGGAATAGTTCCAAAGCCATGGATCGACGAGACAAACAACTAAACTTTTTCGAAGAGCTCATAAATCTTGTAATACAGGAACAAAATTTTTTAGATTTGCTCAGAAAAATAAAGCGTTCATTTATTTTTTCAGATCAAACGTTTGATGTAGAAGTACTGAATTATAAACAAATTTCCGATATACTTACTCATCTATTAGGAACTTACTCGAAAAGAGAATTAATAATGCACTACTATAAACTGTTAGATTTTCGCTTCATTCAAGGTTCAATCATATGTATCCATGACCTCGTTATTTACACATTCAAAATTCCTATCCTAAAACCCATCGAATTTTCCCTATTCCAAAGACTTTCTATAATCAATAATAATAACCAAACGGAAATCGTTACTACGCCATGGAGGCTAATTGGACCTTTAATCAAATTATCAGCTCAAAAATGTCAAGAAATATACAAACAGAGTTATTTGTGTCAGAAAATCGCCATGAAAGAAATTGAAGCCACTTTCATTCAAATAAATACGCGTTTACTTCTAGCATATCCTTTGTCTGATAATTTAACGTTGATATCCAGTAACTATCAAACAACCATTACGCATAGTAATACCAAAATTATGCTTCAAGGAACCAGTTTGATCGAAGGAAATGATCTGCAAATAGGAGAACATATACTCAACAAAAATTTTGGAGAAATAAAACAGTCAGATTTAATTTTGCCTATGATTATTAAAGACGATCAAATAAACTTCGAATCACTGAAAACTTTAACAGTTCCAACAATAATTATACCGAAGTTACAATCTTCCAGAATTAAGTTTCATCTGTCAGTAACCAGCACATTATCGGGATATTGATTATTTTAAGTTTGCCAATATACTTAATATATAAAAGGTGGAATAATCGTAATGTGATTCAAAACCAACCTATCCGCCAAGCCAATGACGAGGACATTATTGAACTTCAGCATGGAGGAGTAATGTGACACCCTTCGCGCCGACCTTCCACTTACATTTGCACGTCCTGCCTACTCAGCTCCAAGTTATCAAGCGATAAGGAGAAGAAAGAAGTCTGTAGCAGTCACATATATTCACGTCAGTCTCTGTCGAGTCCTCGAGTTGTAACAACGTGTTTTAATAAAGAACACTCTTTTCTACTAACTGTGTGTGTGTGAATTTGTCTTATTATTTCATTCCCTGTGAATCAGAATTTACCTACATTCACCCTTACACATAACTCGTGCAACACCTTTCGCATCATCGGCTGTTTCACACTCGCATGAGCCTGTCGTTTCGTCTCTCGACCACTATACGCTCGCGCACGCCTGCCGCGTTGGCTCGTGGCCACTTTACGCTCGCGCTTGCCTGCCGCTCTGGCTCACGGCCCCTTTACGCTCGCGCGCGCCTGCCGCTCTGGCTCACGGACATTTTACGCTCGCGCACACCTGCCGCTTTGACTCGCGGCCACTTTACTCTCGTGCACGCCTGCCGCTTCTGCTTCTCGCTCCCTCCGATGTTCGCGCGGAAAGTCGACACGCCGCCATGTTGATCGGATATGACCATGTGCTCCCTCCCTTCACGATCGTGCTTTCGTTGACATGCCGGCGAGCACCCATCGCTCGGCACGCGCCGGTTCTGAGAAGTGCGTCCACTTCCCGTTACCGGTATATACAACCGATAACTCTTGTACGAACATGTTCGGCCGACTCAAACAATATATCTTGATTTGAAATTCCACGAACTTTAGGCAGTTTGTTATTTTAATTTTAACTTCCGAATTTCTCTTACTCTACACTTTACTTTTAGTTTTATGATTTTCATTGTAACTTCCGATTTTCGCTTACTTTTATCTTTCACGACACTTTTCTATACAAACGCCTCTAGCAAAACAAAATTTCTTACTTGCACAGGTTGTAAAAACAACTTTTGCGTTTACTTTCTCTCGCTCCCGACATTCTTATTTAAGCTTTCGACAAACTACGTATGTACTTTCGCCGCGTTCGACACGATTCTTATTCTCTAAGCTCTCTACAGTTTTCTTCTCCCGAACGCGACTCTACACGCACAGCACAGTTAGTCATTACTTTGTCAATCGCAGACAAAAGACCTTTCCTTGCGATCCGGTTATTTTCACTCTCATACCTCTAGATTTTTCCGCCTCCTGGGCCTCCTGGCTCGGCGCAGTCAAGCGTTCTGGGCCCATAACCTGTTAGGTGGTTGGATGCTTGGTGAGGTAAATAAAGCAGTCAGACACAGTTTAAGTATCACGTTTAGTTTATTGAAAAGCTTTCTCTCTCTCGTACACACGTCCGCTCGGGTCCAGCGCTCAAGGAGAAGTGACACTCGCGGAGACAGCCGCATGCAGTGCGGTGGGGAAGGCGCTCCCCCCACTCACACATACAGATACTCGTATACACACACGCGAGAAGCGCGCATACTTCCAACAGTATTAAACAAAATCTGTTAAGTTTCTCGAAGATAGCAAAAAGTTGTACAATTATAGCGAAAAATGAAAATGCAAAAATTTACAATTATTCCAGAGAATTAATAGCTGTTGCTAAAGAAATAGAAAATTTATATTATATGAAAAGTTATGTAACAAAAAGTTACTTATGATAATATATAAGATAATATATAAGATACTTATGTAAATAGTGTGAAGTTAACTGATAAAGAAAAATGGCATAGGGCTTTAGGTCATATAAATTTCCAATATCTAAATAAATTGGCGATTAATAAATTAGTAGTAGGTTTGCCAGATAAAATCGAGAGTGTTGAAATGAAATGTGCAAATTGCAGAGATTAAAATGACAAATGTACCGTTTAAAAATAATAGATCAGAAACAAAGGACGTTTTGGAATTAATTCACACTGATTTGAATGGGCCACATAAGACACTAGGTTATGGTGGCGAAAAGAATTTTGTGATTTTTATTGATGATTATAGCAAATGCACTAGAATTTTTTGTATTAAAAGTAAAGCAGAAACCGCGAATTGTTTTATTGAATTTGTTAATCGAGTTGAAAATATTTTTAATAAAAGGGTAAAAAAATTACTATGTGATAACGGTAAAGATTATTTGAATCGAGAAATTTATGATTTTGTTAAAATTAATGGAATACAATTATTGCCGTGTCCACCCTACATTAATTAGAGAGGCTATAATGTGTGTGTGTGTGAGAGGCTGTGTGTGTGTGTGTGTGTGTGTGTGTTTTTTTTTTTTTTTTTTTTTGAGGAGGAGGAGGAGGAGGTTAGGAAAAATGCATTTACGCATACGAGATGTTATGTAGGACTCGACCATTTCTGGCAATACCTACTAAAACCCCCTGCTGTTGTCCTATAGCAGGGCCTCCCCCCGACTGTAATTCCCACCGCGGAAACCGCCGTTAGGCATTACTTCGCGGAGGGCAGTCGCAGCGTCTACGGCCCTCTACCCCGCCTGGTCCTCTGTGAGACGGTTTTCTCTTCTTTCTTCTTCTCGCCTTATGGAGTTCAATCTGTCCACCACCTCGGTGACGAGACCAATCACAGCATCCCATCCTCTCTGTGAAGAGAGTAAGCATCTCCCGATGCCCCCGGGAGTTAGGGGGCCTTCCCATAAGGCCTGAAACCTTTCTCTCTCTTCCCGAAACCTGGGGCATACGAACAAAGCGTGTCCAACGTCCTCATCACTTTCAGGACATGTTGGGCACTCCGCGCTTTCGTACACTCCAATTCTCTTCAGGTAGCTGCGAAAGCAGCCATGCCCAGTTAGTACCTGGGTGAGATGAAAGGTCACGAGTCCGTGTCTCCTCTCCGTCCAATCCACGACACATGGAATAATGCGATGGGTCCACCGACCTTTATCTGCTATATCCCATCGGCGCTGCCACTCTTCCACAGTCTTCCTGGACCATCGGTTTTGACGTGGTCCCTGATCAAGTTCGCCCTCCTCTCTTATCACTCCTCCACGATACACCTCAGCTCTCTCACATGCCATTAGGTCCAAGGGTAGCAGTCCGGTGACTACCGAGAGAGCGATGTCTGACACGGTACGGTAGGCGCAGGCCACTCTCAGCACGATTGTCCTGCAGGCCCTTCGGCAAGCTGCACCATAGTTTGGGTTACTACGTATAGCATTAGCCCAGATGGGGGCTCCGTATAGAATCACGGAATAAACCACCGATGAAAGAAGCAACCGTCGTGGCTGCTTCGGCCCTCCTATCTTTGGCATGATGCTTGCGAGTGCTCGAGCCACTTTTGATGCCTTTAATCCTGTGTTCCTAAGGTGGTTTTTGAACGACATCCGCGCATCTATTGTAACTCCTAGGTACTTCATGGTGTCCCCTGTCTTGATCTTCTCGTCGTTGACCGTGAAAGTGGCGTAGACTCTCTTTTTTGTTCTGGCAATGAGCACTGCCTCGGTCTTTTCGGCAGCAAGACTGAGTCCATGGTCGCTTAGCCAATCTCCTACTACCTCGATTGCCGTATCTCCGAGGTATTGCACATCTTCGATGGTTTTCCCAACGATAATGAGAGCAATATCATCTGCGTAAGCTACTATCGACACCCCATGTGGGAGCAGTTGCCTAAGCAATCCGTCGTACATGATGTTCCAGATTGGGGATCCTAGTACAGAGCCCTGTGGCACGCCTCCTGTGATCTTATAAGAATGCATACCGTCGTCGGTATCATAGAGAAGCGTGCGGTCAGTTAGGTAACTCGAGATTACTCTTCGAAGATACAGTGGCACGCTTAGGTTTTCCAATGCGAGCATGATTTTATCCCACCTGGCCGTGTTAAACGCGTTCCGTACATCTAAACCAATTATAGCACACATGCGTTTTGTGCACCGGCTACCACTAACGGCGTTCTCAGCTACTGACACCACCCTATCGATAGCATCGATCGTTGATCGACCCTTTCTAAAGCCGAATTGGTTATCAGACAAGCCGCCGATCTTTTGTACAGCTGCCTCCAGTCTGACGGATATGATACGTTCAAACAATTTTTCGACTATATCCAACATGCAGAGTGGTCGATACGCGGATGGTTCATCCGGGGGTTTATTTCCCTTAGGAAGGAGTACCAACCTCTGTATCTTCCACTGTGTCGGGAATATTCCTTGTGTGTGTGTGTGTGTGTGTGTGTGTGTGTGTGTGTGTGTGTGTGTGTGTGTGTGTGTGTGTGTGTGTGTGTGTGTGTGTGTGTGTGTGTGTGTGTGTGTGTGTGTGTGTGTGTGTGTGTGTGTGTGTGTGTGTGTGTGTGTGTGTGTGTGTGTGTGTGTGTGTGTGTGTGTGTGTGTGTGTGTGTGTGTGTACGCTGATATCTCATGATCTACTCGACCGATTTTAACGGGAGAGTGATCATTTTTTTAGATTTTGCTTCCACAATTGGGGTCAATATTCTATTTATGTAAAATTTAATTTCAAAATTTTTTTTGTCGATTTTTTTAATATTTAGAACAAATATTGTTTATATATCACGAATTCTCTGTATGTAGAATAAAATTATCTACAATTAAAAAAAAAAAGTCGGTAGCTATATTTCGTCATAAGTTATTGATAAAAACGTAATTTTTTGTAAATAGGTTATATTTCGGAATTAAAAAAAGATATTATCATGAATATTTTTTTGGTTATAAAGGATATTAAGTACTATAACTTACTAAATTTTTAGGTTTTTTTATTCATTATTTTTTGAGAAAAAAAATAATTTATAAAAAAAAGTGATTTTTCTTGTCGTTCAATAACTATAGTAAAATTGGCTTAATCACTTTGAAATTCTTTGTAGGGGTAGATTTTGTATACCAATCGAGTGAGTTGTTTGGGCCAAAGGATTGATCCATAAATTTCGAAGATATTTGAGGTTAAAATTTTTTTCAATTTTTTTTTAAATCGTAATTTCTCGAGAATGGCTCTATGTATCTAAATGGGGTGGGTGGTGTTCGAAAGAGAATTAAATTACCTATATTTTCTAAAAAAAATTAATTCTCTAGCTATCACGGTTCTTTTGTTATTAACAAAAACGTAAAAATTGAAAAATGAAAAAAATGAGTTTTATATGTTCAACTATTACAAGAGTAAAATTGTCTTATTCGCTTCAAAATTCATTGTAGAGGTATATTATTGATAGTTCTCGGATGAGTTCTTTTGCAAAGTGATTGGTTCATCAATTTCAGAGATATTTGAGGTTAAAATTTTTCTAGACATTTAGCTCTAAATATCAGTTGCAAATTTATAGGCAATTGTGACATATATTTTATGTATGTGAAATTTTGTGGAAATGTACAATTTATAAAAATTTGAATAAATTATGTTGGAGTTTTGTTATTTCTGTCTTTCTGAAGTATTAAATTTTAGATATTGGAATTAAAAATTAATTAAAGGAATCAGTAAATTAAGTTTGAGGGAGCTACGTGCCAATGAATTGGCAGCGGTTTTTGAATAGCATTAAAAATTATGGGATAATAGCTTGGGGTGGTTTATATATGAATAGTCTCAGACCATTACAAATCTACAAAATAGAATATTTCAAATAAATATCGAGTAATTAGTTTCTGATGAGAGCGTTTTTTATCATTATCAGAAACTAAATATAAAAAAAAAATACAAGAAATAAAAGTATACGGATATCAATGAAAAAAACTAAAGCAATAACTAACAAAAACTGTTAGATAGAAGCTGTCAGAACTTATAATTTCTTGTCAATGATCTAGAGAACTTAGTATTTAGTAGAATTAAAATTAGAAGAATGTTTCAGAATTGGGTTGGTAAAAATCTATAATTATATTATCTTACTGTTTTGATAACAAATAGAAATTTGATATAAGATTACACAGCTTAACCTGTTAACTATGTTCACAGGACCTAAGTGATTAAACTAAAAGAATCAAAATTGTCTAATATTATATAAGTATATGTTAAAGTAATATCACATTTACAAAAAAAACTCTAGTGTAATGTATGTGCTATAGATTTTGTAATATGGTAAATTTCAATGTATAAAGAATGCAATGTCCTAGCTGACTCTGTCAGTCTTACAGAGTGCTAGAAAATAATTAAATAGGCAAATCTCACTGGGTAGAAGTCTGCGAAATACATAAGCATGTATTTTAATATAACAGATACCCTGAGGAGAGTTCTTGTACCCTGACTAAACTTAGAAATTAATCAGAAGAGCTAATATTACCAGCGACAACTACACTACCTACCCGTATCGCATTTAACCACACACACAGCACTTTTCTAATATCCCCCAGTTCCTAATTATCTATCCTCTCATATTCTAAAGCACTAACACTTGAAGATCACTGATAGAGCTGCAGAAGCTACAAAATGAGACTGGATGGCTCAGAGCGGGCACTACTCCATGGATGCCAGTCTGCTCAGAATCATCTAACAGCCATCTGGGAGGTAAGTACTGACAGAGACCGTCACTTGTGTCTCAATGTCAGGGACTGTCTCAGACTAGGGATCAACAAAGCACATGAGCAAATCAATCACTGATCTGGGAGACAAGCGAGGAAAGTTGAGCACCTAGAAACCACATATGACTAATAAATAAATGAGCCAAGCAACATTACCACACTCAAGAGACAGTATGCAGCAGTGCCCGACGTTTACTCTTACTGCCGCACAGATACCTGCAATAAGACAAAGTATCATCAGCTCACCTATCAGAGAGGTTAGGAATGAGAAAGGGCTTACTAAATCTTCTCTCGCCGTCGACATGCTGCTTTCCTGTCTCTGACGAATATCATCATCAACCGGTAAACACGATGAAAGGGACGACATTCGCCAGGGCAGCGTCCTAAACCAGCGTCATCACTGCGGGAACGCCGGGAGCCAGACGATGCGATTGTTAACATCACACTACACACCATGCGGATACATGCCCGCAGTCCCGCACACGGCACGCTGCACTATACTCACTAAAGGGCTGTAGCGCAGTAGCAGAAAGCGCGCGTGATCCATATATGTATAGATATATAGTTATATCTTAACACAGGAAGCGCTCACGGTCGCTGGGGTCGTATGCCTTTTTCCGCTGTATGATGTGCGAACGCAGCCTAACCGACTAAGCCGTTCTTCTGCAATAGTAAGTATACTTATGTACGCAGCGCTAAGCCAGATTGCCGTTGCCGAATACATCAGTGTTGAGCTTCCTCTTTCTGTTTTTCTCCTTTTTTTTTCTACTATTTTTTCGTAATTGAGATTAATATAGGTATATGTGGTTATTATAGGGATACTTGTAAGCGGCTAGTCCCCACTTTTCGTTCAAACTGTATAAAATTTAACTGTATATTTATGTATTAATCGGGAGTAATGGAGCAGTAGTTTTTCGTATATAATTCAAAAGAACTTGACTTTGCATAAAAATTTCAAATACAAAAGTTGTGGATAAAATTGAAACGAAACTTTTTCTTCTATATAACATTTTCATAAATAAAAATAAAAACGATTATTATAATTATGATAGAAACTATCAAAACAATGTTTTTAATTTTAAATATAACTGCATTCATGGTACTTATATTTAATATTCCTATGTGTACTTTAATCACATCGATTAGTACTTAATAAATTTATATGCATCATAGACTATATTTGAAAGTTATCTACATATATCTATATATGTAGAATTAAAACGCAAACTTTCTACAAAAAAGAAGAAATAAATGTGTAAAAGTAAAATGCATAATTTTTATTTAAATTTTATTGCAGATGCATTTATGTTATTTATTTTAATGATAACAACGATGAAAATAAAGTGTTACAATTTATGCAATAATAAAATCATAAGGTTCTCCTAAGCACTGCGGTCATGCCTATTATGTAAAAACAAAGTTTTTACATAGGGAGCGTGTGGGCGACGAGCGAAGCGAGGAGCAGGTGTGTATGGGGCGCAGGGGGGCACAGCCCCCTTAGTTAGTTTAGGTTACTTTATTGGCTTTACGTATAATACATTGCCCTATTGACATTATATGTGTATAATACTAGCGTATTATATTTCGGCACGAAATACAAAACTTAAATACTACATTCAATCTTATCAATAAAATTGCCTATACTACGAATTACCCGCGGCGAGCAGGCATGCTCACCGGGGGCGCGAGCGCGCAAGCATCATGACTGGATTAGAACGGTCTCGCGACGCGTAATATGCCCGAAGCTGCTACGGCTTTATGCGAGTCACGTCAGCCATCTTCGTATCTGCCATCGTGCCGAGAACTTCTCTCCAGCGTGTCTCTCAAAAGTTACCTCGTCCGCGCCATCCTAGCTTTTTATAGTTACCGCGAGTGTAGTGGAGGCGCCGAGTAGAGCGTATGCGTGTGAAAGAGAGACAGAGAGAGAGCGATCCCGAGTCGCGTGAGCCACACGAGACAGCGAGCGAGGAGCCGGCAGCCAGCCCGCCTGCCGACCCAATACAGCGAGTAAGAGAGAGAGAGAGAGAGAAAGAGATCGCAACTGCTGTGCGAGCGACAGTGAGCGAGAGAGAGCCGAGAGCACCGGCTGCTCCTTCTTAACGTAAGTTTTCTACTCTCCTCTCGCGGGTTTATTGTAAAGTCTCGCACGGAAATCGCCCCGTGCAAGCTTTCTCTGCCGTGTACGGACGGGTGTGTGTCAGCTCGCCGTACTTTAACACCGCGCGCGAGATTAGCAGCTTCGCCGTGCGCCATATCGTTCGCGCGTTTGAATCTTAACGGTCACGCACGAACTAACTCATATGTGTTCTAATCAGCACGTGCGTTGTGCTTGCAGTTATTAGAGATTTGAATATACTGTGATATCTAGTTACACGTTGCGTTGTTCATTACAACCTGTCCTTCTCCCGGATACCGCCGCCTCCGCGGGAAAACGACTCCGCCGGTCGTTTTCATATCTGAATATAGCGACCGCGCGCTTTACTCTTCGAGCGCGCGCTTTTCACTCAGCGATTCAATTAGTTCGAAAGCGAAGTTCGCGTGCGATCTTCGCGTTGTTTTCGGGATTCCAGGAGCAGATCCCCGGGCAAGTCATTTTAGTCTGACACCCGCAGCACCGTGTTCTAGGGCATCGCTGGCCTGTGGCTTGTTGGGATTTTCCCCCACTAGCCATCCCGTTACACTGTACAATATGCTAACATTTTGCAAAAATAGAATATTTATCAGAGAAAAAGATCCCGTTTTGTACTCTTTTCTAATTTCTTTTATCAAAATATTTCTTTCTGAATTATACAAGTTCCATTTCCAAAAATCGTGTTCAATCGTATCGACATCTTCGCCACACTTACACATATCGGTATCAACAATTTTATGTCTATAGACTAGAATTAAACGAAGTGCAACCACTTCTAATACGGTTAATAGATACTAAAGCTTTCCTAGATAATCTTCGATTATAGAACCAAGGTTTATTAGCTTTCGCATAAAAATTTTCACAATAAAAGATCCCTTTTTTTTTCCCTATATTAATAATTTTATCTTCATGTTCTATTTCACATGTTTCTTTAATAATTACATAAAGGTAATATTCAATGATGAGTGATTTAGTACAGTTGTTTTGATAAATATGGGAGCATCCGCCAGAAACCAGCCAGCGGGCGTGCGCGACGCATTTTTCGTACAAAACACGCTCTGTTCAACTCGCTCGTAACCGTATTCTGAGTCTCTCAGAAAAAAACAAAAGACATATATCGATAGATTCTTTCCTGCTCTTTCCAATGGTGCTATTGTTTTTAATCCGAAACTCTTCTGGTTGAAAATTCGAGTTGGAAGTTCAGAGCCATTTTTATCAAAGTATATCATGTTTTTTTTTTCAAAATGAATATCGCCATTCGAAAGTACAAGTCTTAAGGTACCCTAAATTTTCAAATTGGAGAAATGAAGGACTCAAAAGTAACAAGATTAAAAAGACAGCGGCAAGTGGCCGCACGAGCTCTTCGCGCTACGCTCGGACGCGCCGCACGATCGGGCTTGGTATAATGAGCTCGTAATCGTATTTTGAGTCTCTCGTATATCAATAGATTGTTTTCTGCTCTTTCCAATGGTGCTATTCTTTTTACTCCCGAACACTTTCTTCTGGTCGGAAATTCGAGTGGAAAGTTCCAGAACCATTTTTCTTAAAGTATAACGTGTTGTTTTTCAAAACGTATAGTACTATTCGAAAGTACAAGTTATAAGCTACAAAACTCTAAATTTTCAAGTTGAAGAAACGTAGAGCTCAAAAGTAATAAGATTAAAAAGATAGCAGCGAGCGGCCGCGTGAAGTCTGTTCTGTGCTTGGACGCGCCTCTGTATGCGTATATCTCTATTATACTTTAATCGTTCCACTTTCGAGTGTTATCATTTCTGTCACTAGAGGGATTGAGACCACGGAGTCGTTCCCAATACTTAAAAAAGCTCCATGGAAAGTATTTATCACCCACTGAAAATATTTTTTTTCTCAATATTTATTATTTTCATAATAAAAAAACTTTAAAATGTCAACGATTTTCAATCGCTGTTGTAACACTTTTGATAAAGCAAAGCATTCACCTAAACTGAGGTTTGTTTCTGAAAAAATAAAAGCTCGTTTTCCGAACTTACAAGATAAAGATAAAATATGGGATTCTTGTCGATTAAAATTTGATGCGAAAATTGAGGAAGAAAATGTAGGGTTAATGGAAGAATCTAGAGAAATTATTTCTAATTATTACTTTTGAGCTCTACGTTTCTCCAACTTGAAAATTTAGGGTAGCTTATAACCTGTACTTTCGAATGATGCTATGCATTTTGAAGAACAACATGTTATTCTTTAAGAAAAATGGTTCTGAACTTTCCATTCGAATTTCCGACCAGAAGAAAATGTTTAGAAGTAAAAAAGAAAGAGCAGGAAAAATCTATTGACAACTGTCTCTTACTTTTTTCTGAGAGACTCAAAATACAATTACCCATATTCATTTCTGCCATATCTGTAAGATTTTCTAAATTCTTAATTAACAAATTATCGCTAATTGAGAGACATTTTACAGTATTTTTACAACAAAGCTCTTTCATTCTAATCTTTAGATATGGGATCTTTGATTCTGCCACTCTTGATCTTATATCTAATTAGTACTCATCGCGCCATCTCTTGGTTAGCAACGATTTCGTACAACGAGACACGCGCAGGCGAGAGCAGCGCACTTAGAATGTTTCTTATACACTCTACTTTCTGACCGTGATGTAGGCAAACATACCGACTGACTTTTGCCACTAATAAACTCCTTTCTATTATTTCTAACACCATTTATTCTCACATTATGCACCCCCAAATCCCAACAATATTTTTTAATACTGACATATCAGAGAATATTTGATAAATTTGAAATTTCAACCAATTATTACAATTATTTATTACAATATTTAGTTAAAATTTCAATACTATTTTATAACAATTTTTTTTCTGAAAAACAAATGTAGAGAATCTCTTGACATTTTAGCCAAATATAGTCTTCAATGAGTTTAATGAGTGGTTAAAATTTTAAGTCAATTAATCAAGTATTCTCTGAGAAAACGCAATTCGAAAATTTAAAAAGAAATTTTTAACCTCAAATATCTTTTTTCGTAATGGACCGCTATTTTGGTAACGATCTCGATCTGAAGGTGTATAAAAGCTACATCTGTGCAAAATTTTAGGACGATTGAATAATTTTTACTCTTGTTATCGTGCAACAACGAAAACGCAAATTTGTTCTAAAACATTTTTTTTGTGAACAAAAAATGAATACAATCTCTTGAAATATTAACCAAACATAGTCTTCAATGAGTTTAATAAGTGTTCAAAGTTTTAAGTCGATAAATCAAGTATTCTCTGAGAAAACGCGATTTGAAAATTAAAAAAAAAATTTTCTATCCTCATATATCTTTTTTCGTAATGGACCGCTTTTGTTTCCTCATAGAGGAAGCTTTGTAACGGTGAAAAAAATTTTCGAAAAAAAAATTAGTCCTGATTCGTTCATCCATCCAGCATACTTGCTGTATGTCACGTTGAACAGATTTTTAATATCCTCAAGGTGCTTGCCTACAATTACAAGAGCAACATCATCTGCAAATGCAACGGGCGTTACCATCCTTGGGATCGTCAGCTTAAGTAGGCCGTTGTACATGATGATCCATAAAAGCGGCCCCAGTACCGAGCCTTGCGGCACTCCTCCAGTTACTCTATATACCTTTAGTCCATCGTCTGTGTCATACTGCAGGATTCTGTCCGTGAAGTAGCTAGCTATTAATTTTTGAAGGTACTTTGGAGTACCGAACTGGTCGAGTGCTTTCATGATTCGGTCCCACCTCGCAGAGTTGAACGCGTTCTGCATGTCCAGCGTCACTACTGCGCAGTATTGCTTCTCACCATTTTTCCATCTAGTCCCTGAGATCGCATCCTTCGCGATGTTAACTACTAGGTTAATCGCGTCTACGGTTGACCTTCCTTTTCGAAATCCATACTGTCTGTCTGACAAGTATTTTTCGGCTATAGCTTCAATTCTCGTGTACATGATCCGTTCGAGGATCTTCCCCGCCGAGTCGAGCATGCAGAGGGGACGATATGCTGATGGTTCGTCGGGCGGCTTGTTTCCTTTTAGGAGAAGGACCAGCCTCTGCGTTTTCCATTTGGCAGGAAAGTGACCTTCTTGTAGGCATCTGTTGTACATGTGAACAAACATATCCGGTGCTATACTTATTGCCTTTTTTAAGGCAATGTTCGGGATGCCATCCGGTCCAGGGGCCTTCTTGTTTCCCAGTCTAGAGCACGTAATCTTCAGCTCTTCCAGTGTTATCGGTGGTATTGGTTCCTCCGTGTTAAGGTCACCGATCTGCAGGTCCGGTTGCTGTGGGAAGAGGTTTGTGACAATCTTCTCCAGCAGGACCGGGCATGTGGGTGAAGACAGTGGCTGTGGTTTCACTCTTTTCATCACCACTTTGTATGGTCTACCCCATGGTGTGTGTGTGTGTGTGTGTGTGTGTGTGTGCGCGTGCGTGTGTGTGCGTGTGAGAGGCTGTGTGTGTATATGTGTGTGTGTGTGTGGTGTGTGTGTGTGTGTGTGGTGTGTGTGTGTGTGTGTGTGTGTGCGTGCGTGCGTGTGCGAGGCTGTGTGTGTGTGTGTATGTGTGTGTGTGTGTGTGTGGTGTATGTGGTGTGTGTGTGTGTGTGTGTGTGTGTGTGTGTGTGTGTGTGTGTGTGTGTGTGTGTGTGTGTGTGTGTGTGTGTGTGTGTGTGTGTGTGTGTGTGTGTGTGTGTGTGTGTGTGTGTGTGTGTGTGTGTGTGTGTGTGAACTCTTCATATCTCCGAAACGAATCGACCGATTTTCGTCGGGTAAAGCTTATTCTCTTCGTCTCGCGGCAAAAGAAAGTTACCCTGATGTATTTGAGTTTTTATTGATTTTCTTTTATTTTATAACCAAAAAACGATTTTGAATTTTTAGTTTTTTTGATTTTTTCATATCTTGCAGTCATTATTACATAATATAATAAACTTTTCTTGAAAGGTATTTAAATTACCTATATTTTCCTTTTTTAAAATTTAAAATATCTTCACTCTGTCAATTGTTATTAAGGAAAACTTTTTTATATTACATAAATTAATTTCTCAAAAAATAATTTATTTATCGACTTGAAATAACCAGTTATTACACTAATTAAAGACTATATGTGGTTAAAATTTCAAGAGATTATCTTCATTTGTTTTTTAGAAAAAAAATTATTTTCCAAAAACGAATTTTGGATTTTTAGTTTTTTTGATTTTTTCATATCTTATAGCCATTATTACATAATATAATAAACTTTTCTTGAAAGGTATTTAAATTACCTATATTTTCCTTTTTCAAAATTTAAAATATCTTTACTCTGTCATTTGTTATTAAGGAAAACTTTTTTATATTTCATAAATTAATTTCTCAAAAAATATTTTATTTATCAACTTGAAATATGTGGTTAAAATTTCAAGAAATTATCTTCATTTGTTTTTTAGAAAAAAATTATTTTAGAAAAAATTTGCGTTTTCGTTGTCGCACGATAATAAGAGCAAAAATTACCCAATCGTCCTGAAATTTGACACAGATGTAGCTTTTATATATCTTCAGATCAAGATCGTTTCTCAAAAAAATCGGTCCATTACGAAAAAAGATATAACGTACAGTTTAAGCTGAATCCGGACCCATGACCCTCTCCTAGTTAGTCTAACCGTACAAGATAAAGTATTAAATTTTAAATATTAGAAGTAAAAATTAATTAAAGGGATCAATAAATTAAGTTTAAGGAAGCTACGTGCCAATGAATTGGCAGCGGTTTTTTTGGTAACGAACTCGATTTGAAGGTGTATAAGAGCTACATATGTACAAAGTTTCAGAACGATTGAATAATTTTTACTCTTGTTATCGTGCAACAACGAAAACGCAAATTTTTTCTAAAATAATTTTTTTCTGAAACACAAATGAAGATAATCTCTGAAAATTGTAACAAAATATAGTCTTTAATGAGTTTAATAAGTGGTTAAAATTTTAAGTTGATAAATCAAGTATTCTCTGAGAAAACGCGATTCGAAAATTTATTTAAAAAATTTTTAACCTCAAATATCTTTTTTCTTTATGGACCGATTTTTTTGGGCAGCGAACTCAATCTGAAGATATATAAAAGCTATATCTGTGCTAAATTTCATGACGATTGAATAATTTTTACTCTTGTTATCATGCGACAACGAAAACGCACATTTTTTCTGAAATAATTTTTTCCTAAAAAACAAATGAAGATAACCTCTTGAAATTTTAACTAAATATAGTCTTCAATGAGTGTAATAATTGTTTAAAATCTCAAGTCGATAAATAAAATACTTTTTGAGAAATTAGTTTATGATATATAAAAACGTTTTCCTTAATACCAAATGACAGAGTGAAGATAATTTAAAAATTAAAAAAAGAAAACATAGGTAATTTAAATATCTTTCAAGAAAAGTTCATTATATTAAATACTTAATAGTGGCTGTAAGATATAAAAAAATCAAAAAAACTAAAAAACCAAAATCGATTTTTGATTATAAAAAAACGAAAATCAATAAAAACTCAAATCCATCATGGTACCGGGTTTTTTTCGCGAGATGAAGAGAATAGTCTTTGTCCGACAAAAAGTTTTATTATGTCAGTCAAGTTAACTTATGGGTACTTGACTACAATAAATTGATTTCAGTACTTTTTTGTGTTTAACTTGTATAGAAGGATGAACAAATTTGAATAAATTTCTGAAAACAGTCATACAGTTGTTTCTGAGACTTGTTTGCATTAATTCATCATCTGTAATAGATTACACAATTTTTTTGTTTGTTTGATTTGCAGTGAACAATTTGAATGTACTTACTTACATATAATTTGTTCAGCATACAATGACTCAAAGAAGTGAAAGACTTTCTGACTGGTATTTATTTGATTTCTTTTAAAAAATCTTAAATATTATTATTTTGTAGATTAGATTATACAGAAAAAACGTGTATACTTGCCTTATTTGCTGCTTTCGTAGACAGTTTTAATTCACAATATTATTGTTTCTACAGTCATGAAAAAAATTATTACCATTTTTAGAGAGTGCGTATTGAATAGATGAGATTAGAAGAAATTAAAGGACTAGACAAACTGTTCTGTTAGATAGTATAAACAGCCTTATAGTAAACAATGAAAAATTAGATAATAAATGTGATATCGCTGATTACATGAATATATATTTCTGAGATGTACCCCTATAGCACCGAATATTTGAGGAATATTCCCTCAATATTCATTTGCCATTTTTCCAATTTTCACCAATATTCCTTCAACGTTAATAAACATGAAAGAAACCCTGAGGAAATATTCCTGCAAACCTTGATGACCGTTTTTCCATTGCTTTTGTAGAATGATGTATCGGTCTATCCGTAACAGCAATATTGCAGGAATATTCGTCCAATATTTGACAATGCCTGGGAAATATTACGTTTATAATTACTTTTTGCAGATTTTTTTTTCGATTTTGGAATACTGCATCAATATTCTCCTAAGACTTAATAACACCAGAGGAACATTAAATTTGAAGTGTTTATGTTTTAAAATTAATCTTTAAAACGAAATCAAGGAGCGCGGGAGCGCTCCGAAGGCAAGTATCTGTCCAATATAAAAGAAGCCTGAGGGACGACCGCGCTAGATATACATTGAAATGGGTGTGCGAGAATTTCACTATTTTTTACGACTTTGCATTATGTTTTTTCTTATACTTCAATATATCAATGGATAGCTCTTTTGATATACTACATGTATAAAAAATTTCAATTAAAAATATTCTGTCGTTTTGATTGTATTTGAGTTTACAATTTCCGATGGCTGTTTTTAGATCGAAAATTTTTTTCTTCTTCTTCTTCTTTTCTCTCGTCAATCAGCTGTTTTGTTCCGACCGTTGCTCTGTTGTGATTGGTTAAGATGCTACCTATGTTATATGTTATATAAGAGAGAGAGAGAGAGAGAGAGAGAGAGAGAGAGAGAGAGAGAGAGAGAGAGAGAGAGAGAGAGAGAGAGAGAGAGAGAGAGAGAGAGAGAGAGAGAGAGAGAGAGAGAGAGAGAGAGCAAACTGCCAACTGGATCTAATCACCTAACCTTATATACACATAGATTTTGATATATGCGCATCAGCAGTTTGTATACAACTATCATATCATGGATCAGCAAGTTTTACTACAATCAAAAAGATTAGCAAGCCAGCTTATAAGATTTAATCTACGTGCAGTAATGGGGCAAATAACATTTATTAGATAAGTATTAAATGACTAAATCGACGGTTCCTATTCATATAATACAATTTCAAAACATAATTTCATATGATGCTATTTCAAAAGTGGATGCAATATGATTCTATCTCAGAAAAGAATTGCATATAATGCTATTTGAACAGCGAGTGTGATATAATGCTAATTGAATAGTGCGTATGATATGATTCTATTTCAAAATTGGGTTGCATATAATGCTTTCTCAAAATCGCGTTGCATATGATTCTATCTCAGTAGAGCGTTTAAGGGGTTATATCTGGTTGGAATTTTTTTTTTTTCCATTTTTTTTTTATTGGCTTAAAGTATGGTAAAACATCCCTAGATTTATGATCAATAATGTCCAAACATGAAAGAAACTCAGACAAATTTTAAAAATCAATTTTTCCAAAGCAATTCTGAGGTGAAAAATGAAGAAATTTCGTCTATTTCGTTGACGGTGCATTTTTGAATCTCGCGGTCATATATATGCTTATAATTTATCGACCGCCGAGAATATATATAAAGAATATATACCGCTGGAGGACGAAAATACGACCTTAGAAGGACAATTATATGGTGCTGGGATAGCAGAGTAAAGGTAAAAAAATTATTACGGCCCTCATTACGATTTCACAAAATTATAAAGTTTTCAAATTTCAAGTGCGTTTATCTCAAAACCAAGTTTTCAAAATCGGCACGCAGTAAAACTCGATGAGTTTTCATCCGATTGATTTGAAATTTTAACTGTAGCTTCTTCATTAGATTATCTGTTTAAGTACACACGATTTCAACGATCGATAAACAATTAAAAAAGTTATAAACAATTTAAGTCGATTTTTTCGTCGAAAACGCAACTTTTTGTTTGAACAACCGCCATTTTGCGAAAAAATTCCTAAAAATATAATCGTGTGTACTTCAACCGCAAAACTCATGTATATATGAAAAAAATTTTTTTATTGTTCCAGATGGTGATCCAGAGGACTTCTACTGCGTGCCGCAGAGATACTTTTTCAAATACTGCTTTACATTTATTGACAAATAGCCGCCATTTTGTAAATTTTCACCAATAAAAAAATTTTTTTATATTCCCAAAAAAGAGTTGCTTAACCGATTCATATATTATTTATTTATGCTAATTTAAAAACGAGCTCAAAAAAAATATGAAAAAAGGCCTTTTTTTTTTGAGCTCCAACCAGATATAACCCCTTAATAAAATGCTATTTCGGTTATACGTCCAGTAGAACACACTAGTCATTCGAATTTTAAGTACATGAATTGTTCTAGCAATTTATTGTTTGCAAATAATTTTTTGTGTAAATGATTTTTTTTTGTCCTCACGCCGCAAAATGAATTTTTGCATCCCGTATAGAGGCCGCAAAATACTAAATGTAAAGCAATGTAATACATTTTGTTTAGTATTTCGCGACTTCTATATGGGACGCGAAAATTCGGCCCCAAAGCTCGCACTCGCCGAGAATGATACATTTTGCGTCCTTGGTGCATAATGTGCTATTTTTCGCACACAAATGTATTTCAACAGAGTCAAAAAGAGCAGATAAGAGGTTGAGATAAAAACATTAGAGCACATTCCTGAGAGGGATAAGAGGGAAGGAAAGTTATCAGATACAAATGAAATTTTATTTGAAAATAATATGTTTATTCTCAAAAAAACTATTATTTATATCACTTCACAACTTTCATCATTCATAATAGGTGTGGTAACCTATGATATCTTAGTTAGTTTTTTAAAAGCCTCCTATTTCTAATTTTACACAAAAAGCATACTATCAGATTTTTTTTATAAACGAACTGATCTCCATTTTATTGAATTTTGTTCTCAAACTCTCTATTGATTTTCAAGTTATACTTATATTCTATTTACAAATTAATTACTTGAAAAAAAAGTTATAGAAAATTTTAAATAGTATGATTTTAGAAAATACAAATTGACTTATCACATTTTCAACTATTTGTACAAATGACGGTGAGTTTCGCTTGGTTCTTTAATTCAGTAACTCAATACTAGGATTTCAAAATTGAATTTCAAAATTAAAGAAAAATTTCACTTACACAACAAACGATTTACAAACAATAAATTGCTAGAACAGTTCAAACATTTAAAATTCGAATGATGGAGATAAAGTTCTATATGAGATTTTGAGAAAGCATTATATACAACTCAATTTTGAAATAGAATCATATCATACGCACTGTTCAAATAGCATTATATGCAATTCTTTTCTGAGATAGAATCATATTGCATCCACTTTTGAAATAGCATCATATGAAATTATGTTTTGAAACGGAATTATATGAATAGGAGCCGTCGAAATGTTAAATGTCTAAAATAATTTTTTTTTTAATTTGAAAATTGATATTTTGTGTGAATTTTCATTTACAGATTATTCAAGATTTTTTACATCACTAAAACTCGATTCGTTTTGAAATGACTTGGATGGTTATACTACATAAAGTAATGCTGAAAGCTGTATTCATATTCTCTTTTGAATTGGATTAGATGGTTTTATATACAGTAGACAAATGCTGCAGGAACCAATTTTTCCTTAGCTTATGTAAAAGACAACAATATAAAGGCCTTTACCGATATAGATAGATAAAACCAGCAAACTAAAAATATTTGTTCCGTTAAAAGTGTTATAAGGATAAAATGAAATTAATAATTAATAAACCTATAATATTATCTACTGGATGGACTGAGTGATTTAGTTTCATAAAGAAGGTCGAACTTCATGTGATTTTTTTTTTAGAATAAGCAGTTGTGAATGAATTTTATAAAAATATGGTTTGTTGTTGTGTAGCTATAAGTGTCATGTTCATGTATACCACATCAAAAATTTTGAGTAGAACACCTAGTAAATCTACAACACCGGGAAAGAATTTGCAAAAAATTTAAAAGACTAATTATTTGGTACACCTCAAAAATTATGTAAGTTAACTATAATAAACATACTGATGATTCTATGTATGAATAAGTTAATGAATGTGACGAATACAATGGTGGTGTGGAAGAAGAGGATGAAAGTACAAGTGAGAGTGAGAATAAACAAAAACACTAATATATTCCACTTATTTTTAGGTTGTGAATATGGTTTTTCTGAACCATTTTTGATATTTGTAGCCCTTGTCAACACAAGTTTATATATTAACTGCAAGAGTTGCATACTTTTGCATAATATAAACAACTGTCTGAAGAAATGGTAATCTACAAGCGTCATCTACAAGAAAATAACATAGAAACATCCTGATTTGTTTCTCATATGCATATACTGGATCCAATTGATTGTAGATTATATTGGATAATTTTTATATATATTGTAACGAAGTTCGGAATCCGCGGGCGAACTACCACGCGCTCGAGCCATCGAGGAGCGAAGCGGGGATGCGCAGGCGCGAGGAGGGCGGATCGGCAACGGTGCGCGCGAGAACGATCAGTCGATTTTCTGCCGATTCGGTGCGCGCACGCAGAAAGCAGAGAGAGAAAGAAGACAGAGAAAGAAGACAGAGAAAGAAGAGAGAGAAAGAAGAGAGAGAAAGAAAAGAGAGGGAGCAACCCAGGTCGCAAGGCTCCGGAGGAAGTCCTCATCGTCGTCGTACGCGAGAGATTGCGGACGGATCTAGCCCGGACTCCGTCGACACCTGAGCAAGGTCAGTGCCTGCAGGCCCCTACGCGCGAGCGAGACTCTACCTCGACGCGCGAGGTAGAGAGCGTCGGAGACGAGTGGTGCACCTCGTCTCCGGGAGTGTATCTGTGCGCGACATCCGCGACGCGTGCGACTCGCGAGGCATTCAGACCTCGCGAGAATTAGAGACCGCGGCGCGCTCAATATCCTTTTCTTGTGTAAACCCCTCTTGTGATTAGATAATAAAACGGTCTTTTATACTTCTTAATTAAGAGTTCGCGAATTGTTATTTCGCCCCCTTCCCTTCCGCCGTTATTCCTACGAGTACCTCGGATACCGCCGCCTCCGCGGGATCGCCGACTTCCTCGGCGATCATCTGAGCCCCAGGTACTCGCGCGTGTTTTCCCCTTCATTAAGGAACGCGTAGAGTCACACACACGAGATTAAAATTCCCGGGTAACTTCTGAGTTACCCGGTTGTACACAGTCAGCGAACGGCATTGCACCGAGCGCGCGCAGAGCCGGCAAATCTGCCAGGGCGCCGCTCGAGCCGCAACGTAGGCGAGCATCGTCCTCGACGAGCAGCGCCGAGGAAGGCATCGTCGTTGCGGAGCAGTGTGAGCGAGAGAGAGCATACAGGTATGCTTTCGGCGTTGCCGAAAACTCTCTCGCTCCGAAAACTATTCGCCCTGTTACAACTGGCGCCCGTACGTGTGGATAGGTACAGTAGGATAGCGCGCGGCGCGTGTTTGTAAACACGCGCGGGCTCGCAACACAGCCGACACCGCGATCGTTTGATCGTGAGAGTGTATGTATGTGTGCGAGAGTGTCGTAGACAATTCTAAGTCCACGAAAATACTTTTCGACAACAAGTATTATATCGCGAGCAGAAACGAAAATAATTCGGACCTCGCGATATATAGGCTCATTTACGCAAAAGTTCGCAGCTGTGCTTTTCCCTCATACTAATTCGGTTTATAATCAATTAGTAAGTCGTTTAGCGATATAGCTAAACAACTAGGAGATATATTCATTCGTTCTAAAAACCTTATTTGTTTGCTCGGATAAATAGCAAAAGACGGAAAGAGAGATTATTGTTGGTAATAATCCAACAATAATTAATCAATTAAGGAAAATTATTAACAATAAAAATTAAAAATTATTAGAATTGCAAACTAAAAATTATTAACTTAAAGGGATAAAAATTATTAATAATAATAACTAATAAAAATTATAAATAATAATAATTAATAAAATTTTTTTTTTGTGTTTTTAGTACTTTTGAAAATAAATTTAAAATTTTTTTTTGTGATTTTGGAAGGAAATTAAAAATTTTTTTTTGGTTTTTCCTTCCTTCTTTCTTCAACCATTTAATCTCTCTCCGCCTTATTGTTTTTTGGAAATCAGCAAGTTTTCTGTCTTTCGTGTGGCCCTTTATTATAGCCTCACGTGTGCAAGAAAATTTTGTTTTTTTTAGTAACGGTTAAATAAAGCGTCGCCGTATTTTGACGAGCGACGCAAATACCAAACGTGTTCTCGTTCCACAGTTTATTTTATTATTTTGTAGTGGAAGGAGAAAACGAACGTCTCGCAAACTAAAGTTTTGCGAGAAGATTTTGGTTTTGATATATTCGCTGTTATATAGGAGCAACAAAATCAGGGGAAAAGCAAGCGCGATTTCTTTCTACGTCTGCACTTTTGTAGAATACCCTGCAATTTAAGGCACTCAAAATTCTTTTTCGAGTGAATTGTTTTCTTTCAACGACTTTTAAACGGGGTGTCGCCGAATTTTATCGCGCGACACAATTGCCGAACGCACCCTCTTTCCACAATTTATTTTATTATTTTGCGGTGGAAAGAGAAGGCGAACTTCTCGCAGACTAATGTTTTGCGAGAAGATTTTGGCCGCGTGGACGAAAATTATTCTCGTTCTTCATTGTAAATTTTCGTAAAAATAAATACAACGCGAAGTAAATATTTAAGCGTAACACTCTTTTCGTGTTTCGCTGTCGTTTCTGCTCGCGAATTTACTCAGTGCGACAGATTGAGAAACAGTTTAGTTTTTTTTCTTCTGTAACTCGCGATTGTAAGCGCCCAGGGATTAGGGAAATACGCGCACTCAATCGACGCACTGAGTAACAAAACGCTGTAAATTGCGGAGCGAACGAGCCGAAAAATCTACTGGCGATCAGTTTTTTTTCGCTCTTCTGTTTTATATTTTTTTTTTTTCTTTTTTTCTTTCGCATAAATATTCCAGTGAGAAACCAATATGGCGGCACAACTAGCACTCGAGAATTGGTGTATGTGCCTCTCACTGGAAGAGATAGATAGATATCTCAAGGCGATGGAGTTGAAAACATCTGGCGCGCGATTTCAACAGTTAGATCGCGCGAGCAGATGGCTGCTCGGGGATTACTCGGCAGACGAGTTCATCGCCACAAATGCAGACCTCGATGAACACACGACGTGGGTAGCGAGAGCAAACCTCCGCCAAACGTTCATCGATAGAGTCTGCAACGGTGAAATCGAGACGCCATGGGCACGCGGTTCAGACGAGAATGAACCGCATCCACTTGAGTATGTCCGCGACGATAACGTCGTAAAACTCAAGCTGGAACGGACGCGTCTCGAAATCGAGACGCGCGCAGCGGAAAGAAGCTCGATGGAACAGGAACCAGCGGAAACAACGGAGAACGAGACGGATCGAGAAGACGGATCTAAGGAGAGGGAGACAAGTACAACCCTCCACCCACAACAGCACACCCTAGCAACGGCGGAAACGCAGGATCTGCCAATCCCTGCGGAATTGAGGGCATTTTTAACGCAACTCACGCAGAAGATCACGCAACTCTCGGACAATCAGTCCAAATTGCAATTAGCAATGGAGAGCTTCACGCAGCTAGCGACAAAAGGAGCTGCGTGCAGCACGCGATTAGACCAGGCGCAGAGCGGGCAACGTCAGGTGGGCTTCCAAGATACCCTGACATTCAGATATCCGGAAGAGCAGGACACCTATCTGCATACACCACCGACGTCTGGCCAACCGCTCATTCCCCCAAGGGACGCCGCACAATCGTCTACTAGGCGGAGCCTGGGAGGGGGGGGTCTCCCGAATCGGATGAATTCGAGAGATTTGCGCAGCGACCCAAACGCGCTTGATGCCAGCACTCCGCGACATACGGTGCAAAACCGAAATAATCAGCGAGACGTCGGCAACATCGCACGAAAATGGGGGCTGAAGTATACCGGCGAGAAAGGGCAGAGCATCGACGTGTTTTTAAACCGTGTCGATGAATGCCGAAGCCTCGCGAAGATGTCAGAGGAAGAGATGTTAAGTTCTCTCTCCGAACTCTTCGCGGGAGTCGCCGCCACGTGGTACCAGAATAATAAGACGAGCTGGTCCACGTGGAACGAATTCTGCGCGTCAGCACGTAAATGGTACGGCGCGAACCGCAGATTCCAACAACGGGTGCTGCAGGAGGCAACAGCGCGCACACAGGGGAGAGAAGAACCGGTGCGCGACTTCATCACCTGCCTACTCTCGATCATGAAAAGATCGAGCCACCTCTCCCACTTTCTCACCAGTTGGACACCTTACACCGCAATTTGCGGCCAGATCTCCAACGCATGGTGAGGAGAGTCGATTTCGAGGACATCGACACGCTATTGGAATTGAGTGTCGAGGCCGAGCTTACTCTCGAGGCGGAAAAATCTTATCGAGAACCACCGCCTCCGGAACAGAGCCTCCTCCCCGAGGCTGCCTATAACCCTCGGGGAAAGAAAGAAAAACATATGCCACTGAAAGTTGCCGCACTTCCAGGGCATATGAACCCGCTGGTAACGGAGGGAACTGGACAGAATTGGATCGCAGCTCTGTCCAAAATGCTCGCGGAAGAGGTGAGGCTGGCGCTACAGCCAGCGCTGCACCCGAAGCAGACTCCACCGCCCTCTCGAAAACCTTCTCCCGCCAAGGGGAAAAAGAAGGGAGGGAGAGGAGAAAAGAGAGAGTCAGCAGGCGGCTCGCCGAAGCGCGACCCGCGGCCTCGGCAAGCAGAAAGGAAAAAATCGCCCGATAGCAGCGCAGTGAAACCGAAGGGTAACAGTGAGGGTATTCATTGTTACGGCTGCGGTCTGCCTGGCTATCGGACGTACAATTGTCCCACGTGTGCGGGAAACGGGAAATCGGGTGCGTAGTAGGAGTCTATACGACGCCCGCACTCAAGAAGACTCCCTCCGAAATCGCCGTCGCGGCCTCCACCGTTCAGGAGGAGCCGCGCGACGAATCAGCAACATCAGCTACAGCGATCAGCGTAGAGAACGCACCGATCGCTAACCCCGACGAGGAGGCCAGATGGTGGCTCCAAGTTAACGTCGGGGGTTTCCGAATACGCGCCTTATATGATACGGGCGCGGCACGAACAGTGATGGGTTCAATCGGGTTGCAATTAGCATCCGCGTGCCGTAGCCCGCTATTATCAAGCCACGGAAGGAAAGCAAAAGTCCCCGGCGGTCATACAGTGGCGATCGTGGGGTATATAATGCTCCCCTTCGAGGTAGCAGGCATAAAAAAGGAGATTCGTGTCGCCGTGCTCGCGGACGAAACCTTAGAGTGCTACCTCGGCGCTGATTTCATTCGGACATTCGGAATGATTCACGATGCAGTGAAAAATCAGCTGACCGTGAGCGCGTCATGGCAAACGGTAGATTTAGAAGTAGCCAGCGTTTCTCTTGGCGAAACTCTGGAGCTAGCTTCGATCGGTCTCGAGGAGATGTCGGGGGTGCAGAAGAAACAACTCCAAGAACACCTCGACCAGTTGCTCGTCCAGACGGATGAACCTCTCGGCCGCACGACGTGGGCCGAACACGCGATTTCTGTTGGCTCGGCTCGGCCGGTCAAACAGAAATATTACCCCGTCTCCAAGAAACTCGAGGAGATCATGCACTCTTAGGTACGAGAGATGCTGGAGGCGGGTATAATCGAGCCCTCGACCAGTGCTTGGTCGAGTTCAGTAGTAATGGTGCGGAAAGCGCCCGAGAAATATCGATTCTGCATCGACTTCCGGAAGGTGAATGCCGTGTCCAGAGCTGACGCATATCCACTCCCATATATGGACGCGATTTTGCGGAAGCTACAAGGCGCAAAATATATTTCGACTCTGGACTTAAGCAGCGCATATCACCAAATTCCGCTGGAGGAAGAATCTCGCCCATTAACGGCGTTCACGGTGCCTGGACTGGGATTATTCCAGTTCACGCGCATGCCGTATGGCCTCTCGCAGGCAGGTGCAACATTTCAGAGGTTAATCGATAAGGTTATCGGTCCTGAAATGGAACCCTATGCCTTCTCCGATCTCGATGATATAATCATTGTCACCGAGACCTTTGAAGAACATGTAAAGTGGCTTGGCCACGTTCTCAAGCGAATAAAGGAGGCTAATCTCACTATTAACCGAGAGAAAAGTGTGTTTGGCCAGACGGAAGTTCGCTACCTGGGCGTACTCGTTAATCGGGACGGTTTTCGTTCCGATCCCGAGAAAATCGCGCCGATAATAAGCTATCCTGAACCACGGAACCTAAAACAGCTTCGGCGTTTTCTAGGAATGGCCTCGTGGTACAGGAAGTTCCTAAAAGATTTCGCTGCTATGGCCGAGCCACTAACCCGACTCACCAAAAAAGACCGCCGATACGATTGGACAGAGGAACAACAAGTAGCTTTCGATCAGATTAAGGCTTTTGTTGCGTCTGCTCCAATTCTGTCTCGCCCGCAATTTGAAGAACAATTCATTCTTCAAACAGACGCGAGTGATACAGGCATCGGCGCGGTACTCTTCCAAATAATCGATGGCGAGGAAAGAGTACTGGAATTTGCGAGTCGCACACTCTCATCCGCGGAGCGTAACTATAGCGTGACGGAGAGAGAATGCCTCGCGGTGGTCTGGGCCATTGGAAAATTCAGGCCGTATATCGAGGGCTACCATTTTCGAGTGATCACCGATCATAGTAGTCTTCGTTGGTTACACAGCCTGCATAGTCCAACTGGTCGGCTCGCGCGGTGGGCGCTCGAACTACAAGGGCATAGCTTCGAGGTAGAGCACAGGAAGGGCGCACTTAACCACGTCGCCGATGCTCTATCTCGCATGTTCGAGGGCGACGAGGAAGATGCGTCACTCGCCGCAGTCGATCTGACAAACGAGACGGACGATACATGGTATACCTCTTGGCGAGAGAAATTGCAGCGAGAGCCAGACGCATACCCGCGCTGGAAATTATTAGGTGGACAGTTATTCTACTATCGCCCCGACGAACTCATAGAGGCGGCGGTCGGGGACGAAGAAGCGTGGAAAACTGTCATACCGAAGGAGGGTCGTCAGCAAGTGCTCGCTGAGAGCCACGACGATCCGACCTCGGGACACCTGGGGCGAGACAAAACGTACGATCGCGCTACGAGATTTTACTACTGGCCACACATATACAAGGCAGTACGTAAATACGTGCGCGAGTGTCTCGTCTGCCAGCAGTGCAAAGTCGAGCAACGCGCTCCTGCCGGTTTAATGGGAAAACGCGACATATCGCGCCCATGGCAGGTGGTGGCGGCCGACATGATGGGTCCTCTACCCAAGGGCAAACGCGGCTTCGAATATATTCTTGTATTCGAAGATTTATTCTCCAGATGGGTAGAGGTTATTCCGTTGCGGAAGGCGAACGCAAAATCTATCTTGAAGGAATTGAAAGAGAGAGTGATTTTGCGTTTTGGCACGCCGGAAGTATTTCTCAGTGACAATGGAACGGAGTTTAAAAACCGCGCCGTCACTGAGTACTTACGGAACTTGGGGGTACACCACACGGTGACACCGCCGTATCACCCCCAAGCCAACCCGGTGGAGCGAGTAAACCGGACGCTCAAAACCCGGTTAATCGCTTTTGTGGAGGAAAAACACGCCTCTTGGGACGAGAATCTGCCCGAGCTGGTGTTTTCGCTCAATAACGCCGCCCATAGTAGTACCGGACTCTCGCCCGCAATGTTAAATTACGGGCGGCGACCCCTCACCCCAGGAACGGCCAAAAGAGCTCGTGACCGCGTAGCGGAAGAACGAGCGAGCCAGGAGAGAGTCGAGGAATGGGCCTCGAGGATGAAAGGCCTCAATCGATTGAATAGAGCCGTCGCCGATCACATCGACGGCGAACAAGAGCGGCAAGCGCATTATTATGATGCAAAACACCGCGAGCCCCTCTTCCAAGCAGGAGACTATGTTTGGAAGAGAAACCGGATCCTATCGTCTGCCGCACAAGGAATCTCGGCGAAATTGGCACCGAAATTCGCGGGGCCGTATGCGATAATAGCCAAAATAGGCACTAACACTTATCGCATACGCGCGCTCGACGCAAACGATGAGGAATTAGTTCACGCCGAGCATCTGAAGCCTTACGTGGGTGTAACGCCTTCAGATGAGGAGCCGGAGGAAGAACCTCAACCGCCGAGGGATAGCGCAGCGATTGTGGCGATCTGCGACCCGCCAGTAGCGAGCGACAGCGAGAATAACTCGCAGGTAGATCGCGGAAACGACGGCGCCGCAGTCATCTCCGATCGCGTACCGCTTGAGAACCCAGCGAGCGAAGCGGAAAACTTACGTGCCCCTACTCCTCTCCCCAGGCGTAACCCGGGTCGTCCAAGGAAGGCGGTACGGCTTGTAGTAAGGCCGACTGCTATACGCGTGATAGCGGCGAGCCCAGCAAGGAACCTCGCTGCGAAATCGCGCGGACGACCCAAAGGCTCACGCAACGAGGCGAATACTCTCGATCCGACGACTATACTGCCCTCGCGGACGCGGACGCAGTCTCGCGCGGCAGTATAAGGCCTGGACGGGCCGTATTTTTTTGATACTAGTTTCACCTTATTTTTCTTTCTCCCACCTCCGCTCCTAACCTAGCATGCCTTTACCACCCACGCGTGCGAACTTCGCATGTTATGCATCCAGAGCGCCGACCAGGGGGTAGTACGTCGCGTCTGGGAGGGGGGTGTAACGAAGTTCGGAATCCGCGGGCGAACTACCACGCGCTCGAGCCATCGAGGAGCGAAGCGGGGATGCGCAGGCGCGAGGAGGGCGGATCGGCAACGGTGCGCGCGAGAACGATCAGTCGGTTTTCTGCCGATTCGGTGCGCGCACGCAGAAAGCAGAGAGAGAAAGAAGACAGAGAAAGAAGACAGAGAAAGAAGAGAGAGAAAGAAGAGAGAGAAAGAAAAGAGAGGGAGCAACCCAGGTCGTAAGGCTCCGGAGGAAGTCCTCATCGTCGTCGTACGCGAGAGATTGCGGACGGATCTAGCCCGGACTCCGTCGACACCTGAGCAAGGTCAGTGCCTGCAGGCCCCCTACGCGCGAGCGAGACTCTACCTCGACGCGCGAGGTAGAGAGCGTCGGAGACGAGTGGTGCACCTCGTCTCCGGGAGTGTATCTGTGCGCGCCATCCGCGACGCGTGCGACTCGCGAGGCATTCAGACCTCGCGAGAATTAGAGACCGCGGCGCGCTCAATATCCTTTTCTTGTGTAAACCCCTCTTGTGATTAGATAATAAAACGGTCTTTTATACTTCTTAATTAAGAGTTCGCGAATTGTTATTTCGCCCCCTTCCCTTCCGCCGTTATTCCTACGAGTACCTCGGATACCGCCGCCTCCGCGGGATCGCCGACTTCCTCGACGATCATCTGAGCTCCAGGTACTCGCGCGTGTTTTCCCCTTCATTAAGGAACGCGTAGAGTCACACACACGAGATTAAAATTCCCGGGTAACTTCTGAGTTACCCGGTTGTACACAGTCAGCGAACGGCATTGCACCGAGCGCGCGCAGAGCCGGCAAATCTGCCAGGGCGCCGCTCGAGCCGCAACGTAGGCGAGCATCGTCCTCGACGAGCAGCGCCGAGGAAGGCATCGTCGTTGCGGAGCAGTGTGAGCGAGAGAGAGAGCATACAGGTAAGCTTTCGGCGTTGCCGAAAACTCTCTCGCTCCGAAAACTATTCGCCCTGTTACAATATATATAAATGTCTATACTTGACAATAGATTATAGAAATAAGTTCTAAAGAATATGCGAGAAATGTAATACTTATAGATAATTTCTAATATTTATATCTTTAACTTCCCACATAGCATGAAATATTCCAAAGAAATATGACATGTAATATTTCAAAGTAATTGTTACATGTAATACAATATATTTGAAATATTAAATTAATATTACATGAAACATATAACAAACATTTATTTTAAATATTTCTGAAATATTGATATAATATTAATTGTAATATTTCCTGAAATATTATGTCAAATACTTTCCATACTATTTTATGGAATATTCCAAAAATATTACAACTATATTGAAATATTCGTCTAATTTTTTTAAACATTTCACGAAATATTTCTGTAATATTCTTGCGATATTACAAGAAATATTGTTGCGTAATATTGCCGTAAAATTTCAGTGAAATATTTCATAGAATATTTCAGAAATATTACACGAAATATTTCATTAAACGTCTCAGAAATAATTCTGAAGTATTTCATGAAATATTGCATGATCATTTGAAATAAAAATGGGTAATATTATAGAAATTTTTCAGAAATATTCCATGAAATATTGCTGGATCATACAAAATCAAAGTGTGTAATGTTACAGAAATATTTCAGAAATATTACATAAAAAATTTCTGAGAACATCACTGAATTATTTCAGTAATATTTCAAGTAATATTTCAAATTCATATTCTAGGTGGACATAACAATATTTCAGTAATATTTCATAGAAATATTTCTGTAATATTCCGAATCTTAACCTGCAATATTACAGAAATATTACAGAAATATTTCATGCTATGTGGGAAGTAGATCATGATTAAATAGTCTGTAACATAGAAGAGTTCATTAAAATACATAAATTGCATAATATATTATTACACAAGTCTGTCAAATTAAAACATGGAAATAGTGAGATGCAAGATCAGAAGTCTGTGTATCTTTGAAATGAAAAAATGTAGTTTTAGTGTAGTAACAGTGTAGATATCAAAGTTTGAAATAATAATTTTTGTGGAACTTTCTTAAAACATTGTAGTTCTTGGTTTATATTAATATTTTGAGTTACGTTAATTCTTTCAGACTCAGGCTTCACTCTATTTTTTGCTTAAAATTCAAATAAAAATAAAAAAAGAAACACACTAATAATTGATGAAGTTCATTATAGGTCAATGCGTCAAAGAAAAGATTACCGAGTATTTTAATAGTGACATTAATTGATGGTTCATTATTTTGAGAAAACTTAATTAAAAAATTAGTTCTTCGAAATAAAATAATATGTTGCTATGCACAATATCTTTTATATATTTAGAAGATTATGATATGTCAGTACGCAATCCTTCAGGCTTGTAAGCTATGAGCGCACGTAGCAGCAACGCAGCAAAAGCCACATCAGTCACTCAAGTATTGTTCAGTGGTCAAACAGAAAGTTCCTTTTATGCTTTTCTCTCCATATGTTTTTAATAAACTTTTTCACACATATTAAGTAATTATATACTAAGTTAAATGTAGAATTTGTTAAAATATCCAAAATTCTAAATACATGTTACAAAGCCAGTATCACCATAGTCAAATGCTTAAAAAAATATGTATAGCAGCAACATTCCTATTGATCTTCTTTGAACAACATAACTTAATAAAGAGAACATGACTTAGATAAATTTATTGTATTGCGAAACAGTAACGGTTTTGACTTCAGAAAATAAAATGTTAATTATATCATAGTGAGATTCAGACGATGGTTAATAACACAGGCACACAAAAAAAAAGTGGTCTGTTACTGAGACTTGACATACCCTCCCTTATGCATTTTGACGCGCTGAATCCGAATCCGAAGCCAGAATTGCGCCATCACCCCTCAGTTTTTTTTAAATCGTGTAAAACCACCCCTAAATCGAAAAATCCAGAAATTCCGCTTTTAACATTAGGAAAATTTGAATAAACTGCCTAAAAATTGCTGCCGATCTAAAGCTATACACATTTTGAGGCGCTGAATCCGAATCCAAAGGCAGATTCGTGCCATTACCCCTCAGTTCTTTTTAAATCGTGGAAAACCACCCATAAATCGAAAAATCAAGAAATTCCGCTTTTAACATTAGGAAAATTTGAATAAACTGCCTAAAAATGACTGCAGATCTGGAGCTATACACATTTTGAGGCGCTAAATCCGAATCCAAAGGCAGATTTGTGCCATCACCCCTCAGCTCTTTTTAAATCGTGGAAAACCACACCTAAATTGAAAAAGCCGGAATATTCCGCTTTTAACATTGGGCAAATTGGTATAAACTGCCTAAAAATGACTGCAAATCTCCTGCTATACATATTTTGAGGCACTGAATCCGAATTCGAAACGAGAGTTACGACATTCCCTCTCTTTTTTTTCAATCACGGAAAACCACCCCTGACATAGAAAAATTCGAAAAATTCAGCTTTTGACCCTTTCTCAAACCCGGAACCCTTGAACTTATAACCCTTAAACCGTAAACCTTGAAACCTTCAACGCTTAAACTGAACCCTTAAATACTGAACCCATAAATCCTGAATCCCTTAAACCTGAACCATTAAATCCTGAACTCCTTAACCCTGAATCCTTTAATTCCAAACCCTAAAATCCTTAATCATTAAACCCACAACCCTCAATCGTTTAAACCCTTAACCGTTGAGCCCTGAACTCTTGAACCCTTAAAATCTTAGATCCTGAACCCTTAAGCCCTCAACCCATGAACGATGAACCACTAAACTCCGAACCCTTATATGGTCAACAAGAAATGCGCTCAATCCTATCCGAATCCAAAGGCACATTTATGCCATCACCCCTTAGTTCTTTTTAAATCGTGGAAAACCACCCCTTAATCGAAATATCTGGAATATTCCGCTTTTAACATTAGGTAAATTTGTATAAAATGCCTAAAAATGACTGCAGATCTAATGCTATACATATTTTGAGGCACTGAATCCGAATACCAAACGAGATTTACGACATTCCCTCTCCTTTTTTTCAATCACGGAAAACCACTCCCAACATCGAAAAATTCGAAAAATTCAGTTTTTACCCTTTTAACCTTTAAACCCTGAACCCTTAAACTTATATCCTTTAAACCCGAAACCTTAAAACCCTTAACGCTTTAACCTGGAACCTTTAAACCCAGCCCCATAAATCCTGAACCCCTTAAACCTGAACTTTTAAATCCTGAACCCTGAATCCTTTAATTCCCAACCCTAAAATCCTTAAACATTGAACCCACAACCCTTTAACCCTTAATCGTTGAACCCTGAACTCTTAAACCCTAAAACCCTTAGAACATGAACCCATAAGCCCTCAACCCTTAAACCCTTATACGATGAACCACTCAACTCTGAACCCTTAAAACATCAACCTTGAAACCTAATGGTTTGACTGTCCCTCAAAACCCTTAAGAAGTGAAAACTGAAACCCTCAGCTCTTAAACCCTCAACCATTAAATCTTGCGTCTTTAAAAAACTAATTCAATTCTCTCTTTTTCGCTTATAGCGGATTCTCTTATCCTCAAATGACCTGTGTAAAGGATTTCTGGATCTTTTTTTATCACTTTGATTAGTTTCTCTTTTCAACATCCAGCAGTAGTCAGCCATCATATTAGCACCCCAAGTGCCTTGATATCTCCTCTCCATTTCTTTTAGGTCTTGGTGAAACCGCTCACCTTGCTCTTCGCTGTAGTCACCTAAGTTCTCAGGAAAATATTGCAAATGTGAGTACAAAAAATGTAATTTCACACTCATCAAACAACCTAAACGTTCGTAGTTATCGAATAAATCTGAAACAATTTGTTCATATTCCTGACTTTTCTGATTACCTAAAAAATTTTCAGCAATACTTTGAAAACTGAGCCATGCTAACTTTTCTGTTTCGTTCATTGTGTTGATGAAATTAGGATCTCGAAACATTCTTCGAATTTGAGGGCCGTCAAAAATTCCTGCTTTTATTTTAGCGTTACTGAGACCTGGAAAATGATCTGACAAGTACTGGAAACATGACCCTTCTTTATCTAATGCTTTAGTAAACTGCTTCATTAAACCAAGTTTAATTTGCAGTGGAGGAAGAAGGATTTTTAATGGATCGAGCAATAGTTCTTGAAGCACGTTGTAAGTACCTGGATTAAGCGCATTTCTTTTTGGCCATTCTCTCTTCCTGTAATGATTTATGCGATCTCTGCTCTCCCATAAACATAGAAAGCATGGAATCTTTGTGAAACCTGACTGTTGCCCTAATATGATGGATATGATTTTCAAGTCTCCACAGACTTGCCACTTGTGTTCTTCATATTTTATTTTCTCTAGGACATACTTCATATTTTCAACATTCTTTTAGTTTCGTGGAATGAGCTATTGGGATGCTTGCGTATTTATTTCCATTATGCAGAAAAACTGCCTTTAGACTTTGCTTTGAAGAGTCTATGAAGAGTCGCCATTCACTGGACTTGTAAATATTAGGTTTTAATTCATTAATCAGACTCTTTACATCTGTGCAATAAACTAATGTTTTATCCTCATCTACAGTGAAATATTTTGTAAACTCTTGTTCCCGTTTTCTATAAACAGAAGATTTAGTTCCAGGTTCTACTAATTCCCGCCTCTTAAATTCCGCTGCCATGAATTCTGCAACATCTTTAGAGACGCTAGTATTTCGAATAAAATCGTTTAAATCTTTTTGGTTAAATGGTTTAGGATTCCATGGCTTAACAGAATGTGGAACATACTTGTCTTCACTTTCATCCATTTCACTTTCACTAATTCCCATTGATTCGCTCTCATTGTCATCTTCATTTTTTCTTATGTCGTCTTCTTCAATATCTTTTTCCATAAAACCTTCTTCTACATTCATAAGTTCACCAGCATCACAAATAGTTTCCTCTCTTTCAAATTCATTGGATGTATGAATATCTGATTCCATGATGGGTTTTATCATTGAAGAGACATTAGCATATTTTATTTTAGATTTATTTTTTGAGTTGAAGCCACTTGTAATAGTTTTGCAAAAATAGCAGTCATCGCATGACTGTGGTTTCTGCCATATAGTTGGCGTGGTAAATTGTAACACTTTCTTTCCTTTGCTTTTCTTCCATCGATTCAACATCGTTAGACAAGTACAGCACATCACATGAGGAACCCACCATGTATTTTCAACAGGTATCTGCATTTTGAAGCAGTCAAGAAAAATTTTTCTATTTAAATCCGTAATATGTCTGCGGTACTTTGCTACCTCAAATTTACCACATATGTAGCAAAACCGATTTGGTTCTCCAAGGAAATCGTGGTTACTTGAGGGGTTTATTGTGGCATTATACTCAACACTGGCCAAGTTATCCACCTGTGAAGAGCTGCGGTCGTATGATGACGACAACTGCGGGTCCGCTTGCTCACCCTGACCAGTCGCCGATACTGGGTTTCCGAAGCCCTGCATCGTAATAGATATATTACTTATATCTGCCATGACGGCGAAACGCCCTTTTCCAGGAACTTTCCCAGAATATACAAAAAATTTATACAAAAAACCGAAGTGAAAAAAAAAACCAGCAAAAAATTATCCGTTGCCCACCGTCACCACGGGGAGATGCCCTGGGTGCAGATATAAGTGATATATATTCACGATGCAGTGCTTCAGAAACCCAGGGCGACTGGTCAGGGTGAGCAAGCGGGCCCGCAGCCGTCGTCATCATACCACCGCAGCTCTTCACAGGTGGATGACTTGTCTAACGATGTTGAATCGATGAAAAAAAAGCAATGGAAAGGAAGTTTTACAATTTACCACGCCAACTATATGGCAGAAACCACAGTCATGCGATGACTGCTTTTTTTGCAAAACTATTACAAGCGGCTTTAACTCGAGAAATAAATCTAAAATAAAATACGCTAATGTCTCTTCAACAATAAAACCCATTACGAAATCAGATATTCATATATCCAATGGATTTGAAAGAGAGGAAACTATTTGTGATGCTGGTGAACTTATGAATGTAGAAGAAGATTTTATGGAAGAAGATATTGAAGAAGACGTCATAAGAAAAAATGAAGATGACAGTGAAAGTGAATTAATGGAGATTAGTGAATGTGAAATGGATGAAAGTAAAGATAAGTATGTTCCATATTCTGTTATGTTATGCAATCCTAAACCATTTAACCAAAAAGATTTAAATGACTTTTTTCGCAATACTGGCGTCTCGAAAGATGTTGCAGAATTCATGGCAGCGGAATTTAAAAGGCGGGAATTAGTAGAACCTGGAACTAAATCTTCTGTTTATAGAAAACGGGAACAAGAGTTTACAAAATATTTCACTGTAGATGAGGATAAAACATTAGTTTATTGCACAGATGTAAAGAGTCTGATTAATGAATTAAAACCTAATATTTACAAGTCCAGTGAATGGTGACTCTTCATAGACTCTTCAAAGCAAAGTCTAAAGGCAGTTTTGCTGCATAATGGAAATAAATACGCAAGCATCCCAATAGCTCATTCCACGAAACTAAAAGAAAGTTATGAAAATATGAAGTATGTCCTAGAGAAAATAAATCATATCCATCATATTAGGACAACAGTAAGGTTTTACAAAGTTTCCGTGCTTTCTATGTTTATGGGACAGTGGAGATCGCATAAATCATTACAGGAAGAGAGAATGGCCAAAAAGAAATGCGCTTAATCCAGGTACTTACAACGTGCTTCAAGAACTATTGCTCGATCCATTAAAAATCCTTCTTCCTCCACTGCAAATTAAACTTGGTTTAATGAAGCAGTTTACTAAAGCATTAGATAAAGAAGGGTCATGTTTCCAGTACTTGTCAGATCATTTTCCAGGTCTCAGTAACGCTAAAATAAAAGCAGGAATTTTTGACGGCCCTCAAATTCGAAGAATGTTTCGAGATCCTAATTTCATCAACACAATGAACGAAACAGAAAAGTTAGCATGGCTCAGTTTTCAAAGTATTGCTGAAAATTTTTTAGGTAATCAGAAAAGTCAGGAATATGAACAAATTGTTTCAGATTTATTCGATAAGTACGAACGTTTAGGTTGTTTGATGAGTGTGAAATTACATTTTTTGCGCGCCCATTTGCAGTACTTTCCTGAAAACTTAGGTGACTACAGCGAAGAGCAAGGTGAGTGATTTCACGAAGACCTTATAGAAATGGAGAGGAGATATCAAGGCACTTGAGGTATTAATATGATCGCTGACTACTGCAAGATGTTGGAAAGAGAAACTAACCCAGGTGATACAAACAGATCCAGAAATCCTTTACACAGGTCATTTGAGGATAAAAGAACCCGCTATAAGCGAAAAAGAGAAAATTGAATTAGTTTTTCAAAGACGCAAGGTTTAATGGTTGAGGGTTTAAGAGCTGAGGGTTTCAGTTTTCACTTTTTAAGGGTTTTAAGGGACAGTTAATGGTTTGAGCTTTAAGGGTTGATGCTTTAAGGGTTCAGAGTTTAATGCTTCATCGTTCAAGGGTTTAAGGGTTGAGGGCTTAAGGGATCAGGATCTGAGGGTTTAAGGGTTTAAGAGTTCAGGGTTCAACGGTTAAGAGTTTAAAAGGTTGAGGATTAAAGGGCTATGGGTTCAATGTTTAAGGATTCTAGAGTTGGGGATTAAAGGATTCAGGGTTAAAGGGTTCAGGATTAAAGGGTTTTAGCGTTGAGGGCTTCAAGGTTTAGGGTTTAAGCGTTATAAGTTGAAGGGTTCAGCGTTGAAAGGGTCAAAAGCTGAATTTTTCGAATTTTTCGATGTAGGGGTGGTTTTCCGTGATTGAAAAAAAAGTAGAGGGCATGTAGTAAATCTCGTTTCGAATTCGGATTCAGTGCCTCAAAGTATGTATAGCAGTAGATCTGCAGTCATTTTAGGCAGCTTGTACTAATTTGCCCAATGTTAAAAGCGGAATATTCCGGATTTTTCAATTTAGGGGTGGTTTTCCACGATTTCAAAAACACTGAGGGGCGATGGCACAAATCTGCATTTGGATTGGGATTCAGCGCCTCAAAATGTGTATAGCTTTAGATCTGCAGTAATTTTTAGGCAGTTTTCACCAATTTTCCCAACGTTAAAAGCGGAATATACCGGATTTTTCGATTTAGGGGTGGTTTTCCACGATTTAAAAAGAACTAAGGGGTGATGGCACAAATCTGCCTTTGGATTCGGATTCAGCGCCTCAAAATGTGTATAGCTTTAGATGTGCAGTAATTTTTGGGCAGTTTATAAAAATTTTCCCAACGTTAAAAGCGGAATATCCCGGATTTTTCGATTTAGGGGTGGTTTTACACGATTTAAAAAAAACTGAGGGGTGATGGCGCAATTCTGGCTTCGGATTCGGATTCAGCGCGTCAAAATGCATAAGAGGGGGTATGTCAAGTCTCAGTAACTGACTACTTTTTTTTTTGTGTGCCTGTGTAATGATAGCTTTATGGCAGAAGTAAAGGATCCATAATGTTTTTATGCGCAATAGCATATCTTTTGTTTCTTTTAAAAGTTGATTTAAATCTGTACACTAAATGTTTTTTTGTATGAGTTAATATGGACTTGCATATTCTTTAGTATCGTTCCCTACTATTTTAAGTAGAAAGTTTCCAATAAAAGTTCAAGTACTAAAACTTTAATTCAACTGTCACTGCACTTTTGCATTAGACATTTAATAACTTTCCTAATCTACCTTCATATCTTATACAATATATAAATGTTTACGTATCGTCTATTTTGTATCTAAAGTAAAGTAATTATTTATTTCTCTAAAAAAATTGCAGCCAAAATCTGCTAATATTATAAATAAAAAAGAATTGCGAAGCTACAAAAATAATTAATGATATTATCATATAGTAGCCCTGGTAACACAGTCTAACGCACGTCCGATTGCGTAGCACATGCGTGGTCTGCTTCCAACTTTATCTACATTTTTGCTGGTATTAAATTACAACAGCAGCGTGCAGCAGAATTACATGAAAATTGCAGATGAAAAGTGCGATTTCAGTATTGAGTATATGCATGCATAAGTGCGTAAGAATTCCACCAAGCTTGCGTAATTTTATTGCTGCAAGTAGAGTGCAGCAGAATTGTATGAAAATTGCAGATGAAAAGTGCAATTCCAAGAGAGGAAATGTGCATGCATGAGTGCGTAAGAATTCCACCAGGCTTGCGTAATTTTCTTGCTGCAAGTAGAGTGCAGCAGAATTGCACGATAATTACAGATAAAAAGTGCAATTCCAAGACAGGAAATGTGTATGCATTAGTGCGTAAGAATTCCACCAAGCTTGCGTAATTTTCTTGCAGCAAGTACAGTGGAGCAGAATTGCATGAAAATTACAGATTATAAATACATTTCCAACAAACGAAATTTACATAAATGAGTGCGTAAGATTCCATCAGACTTTTGCTATTTTCTTGCTACAAGATGAGTACCAACCACTCTCTAAAGTAAGATAAGTGAAATTCCACTTATTTTATGTGCATATTAACTTATTCTTTTTATGAACAATTTTTTATACTCTAAAATTTACATATTTTAATTTATACAATACATTTATCGCAGAAAAAAATGTTATAAAATTTTTCTATGTGATGAGGATTCGAACCCGGGTCGCTCGGGTGATACCGCTGATATTCTGCACGTACAAGTTTCACACATAAGTTTTACACATAGAAACTTCTATAGCATTAAATTATACACAATTATTTACACAAGCTGTTTTACACCAAATGATTTTACACGATTGATTTATACACTAGCATAATTAGTACGCAGTATAAAATTAATAAGTGTAGGTTTAAATGGTGCATAAATAATAAATCATTAGTGCAAGACTTTCTAGTGTAAAATATATGAGTATATGTTTAATTAAGTAATTAATTAAATTAATTAATTCTTTAAATTAATTAATTCATTTAATTAGTACGCATTGTAAAATTAATAAGTGTAGGTTTAAATGGTACATAAATAATAAATCATAGTGCAAGACTTTCTAGTGTAAAATATATTAGTGTATGTTTAATTAAGTATTATGTATACATTCCGAGTGTTTAAATAATATGTGTATACAGTACCCGTGTCAAAGTAGAAAGTCTACAATATTTATACAATTTATTCGTGTAAAAATTGTATTATATGCAATGCACACGGTAGCAGTGATTATTACTAGCAAGTACAAAATCCACTGATGTCGTGTTTGGGGGGGGGGGGTCCAAAGTTTAGATGATTCACTATAAAATTGCAGCAAATAACGATTGGCAGTAAGCTCGGCTATACCAATTTATAGATTGTACAACATTTCAAAATTCTAAATTAGAAATATTATATTTCCGAATGTAACATATCAGCTGCTGTCCAAAGTATTGAATTTTATTATTAGACTTTTAAGTTAAACATATAACAAGTACTATATAACTTTCGAAGAACATTTTTACGAATGTACGAATATTCGACACAAAATAGATTTTACAGTACAGTAACAGCCAGTTTTCTTTATTTGAACAGTTTCGAATATATATACTGTCAAACTTTAGCAGTCGATACATTGATGATTCTAAAATTGTCGTTTATTAAAATTAGACAGTCGATTATTTGGTTTCTCTAAATATATGATTTCTAACAAAAACATAACGATAAAACAAACATCGAAAAAATTCGATTTCGAAGTCGTGAAATTCTAGAGTCGATGCAATTTTATAGTGAATCGTCTAAACTTTGGACCCACCCTCCTCGTGTTTAAGTCTTATTTTGTTAAATTCGGAGCTGTCGAAAATAGTACATTACGCAACTCACTTTGCTCGGGCGACAAACTTCGCCCGTGCGGAGCTCACCTACTTCCCGCACGAGTTACGTACACTATTTTTTCACACAAGGTGCAGGAAGATCGATTTCCCAACCGCTTTTTGAAAAAGCATGTTATAAAATAGTTATAAATCCTTTTTATGTCTCGTTTTCGAAGTCTAGTCCAATATCTAATTGCACTCACATGCCAGGGAGGCAATATTTGCGCAAATCAAAGCTTTGAGCGCATATCTGAGGGTACCTAGGGGGTTCTTCAGCCTGCTGAGTTCGTTTTCTATGGCACTCCCATGTTCAGGGGAGAATTTTTTGCGTAACTCATAGCGATAATATAAGAGTACACAGTGGATTTTTCGACCCGCTGGTCTCGTTTTCTAAGTCTGTTTATGTGTATGATTGCTAGCACACGCCAAACAGAGAATTTAATTTAATTAAATTTCATTGAAAAATAATGAAAATTTTATGAATAAAATATGAAAAAAATTAAAACGTTAACATAGTCGCTGTTTATTGTCATAATTGTATTGGTTGTATTCTTTTTTCGCCTCTGCTATTCTTACAAATAACGATAAAAACCAGGTCTGGTAGGTGTGCTAAAAGAAATTTTTCAAAACCATATTTCGCCTTTTTTTGCAAATTGAGTGGAATTTGCATATGAGCAATTCTCAGGATTTTTTGCAAAAAAGTGAGGCAAAAAAAATAAAAAAAATTTTGAGGCACACTTCTGTTATAAGTTTTTTCTCGTTCTGTAGATCATATAGTATATAGTATAACACCTTTTTTGAAAAAAATCAATTTTTCTTATGGAAATTTAACATGGGAAAATGGACGTAAAGTAGTCACTGGTGATGTGCCAACAGTAAGCTCTTAAATCTGCCAACAAATATTCCACAAAGAAGCGATTAAAGTAGAAGAAAAGAGCTTTAATTTAAGCTAAAGATCGTTAAAAACGGTCGGTTCTGCGCAAAGTTACGTGCATTTGAAAACTGACAAAAAATGAGCGATTTTTCCCAAATCCACGTAATTCAATCATTTTTGGTCATTTTTCGCAATTTTCAAATGCACGTAACTTTGCGCAGAACCGACCATTTTTAACGATCTTTAGCTTAAATTAAAGCCCTTTTCTTTTACTTTAATCGCTTCTTTGTGGAATATTTGTTGGTAGATTTAAAAGTTTACTGTTGGCTCATCATCAGTGACTACTTTACGTCCATTTTTCCCGTGTTAAATTTCCATAAGAAAAATGGATTTTTTTCTAAAACGGTGTCACAAGATCGTTTTAGAATGTTCGAAAATTTTGTCGTATACTATATGATCTATAGAACGAGAAAAAAAACTTATAACAGATGTGTGCCTCAAATTTTTTTTTTTTGCACCACTTTTTTGCAAAAAATCCTGAGAATTTCTCATATATCTATTTATTCTATTGATTGAAAATCTCATTTTATTTATAATTATCTATACTTTTTATTCTTTCATTCGACAATAAAATTTTTCTATTTAATATAAAATAAACAGAAACAATACATATACAGCGTGCGTCAAACTTCATGTGGTTAACCTCATGACGTTTCGAACGCTTGCCAGCATCGATGCAACGGAGCGCATTACGCTGTAGGATATCGCTGTAGAACTTGAAAGAAAAAGCGAGAGAAAGAAAGAACGAGAGAGTGAAGAATAAAAGTTAAAAAAAAACAAGTAATCTACAAACCAGACGAAAGCTGCCAGGCGAAACTGTACCAGCTAGGCGAAACGCTTTTCAGCCGTTGCGTGCGCACCCGTAGCTCCAGCTTCAGCTGCTGTCCATGGCTCGCCCCGAACTTTGTTAACGAATGACAAAATGAATAGAGTAAGTTATATCTGTTTTATTCATTGAATTATAGTTGTTACATATTTTTTTTTTTTTTTTTTTGACAAACAGCGGTAAGTCTAGGTAGGTTAATTAACCGAGCACGATTAACACATAACAGTACATTGACGGCTGAGCGTTAGAAGAACGTATTTTTCCACGAGTATGAAGAACGACGTATCTCGGCGCGCGGATGAAAAACGACGTATTTCGTCGTACACTGATCGTATAATGGCCGTAAGAGCGCCGAGATACGTCGTTCTTCATCCTCGCGCCACGAAATGTCATTCGTCATCCGCGCACCGAGATACGTCGTTCGTCATCCTCGCGGCAAGATACGTTCTTCTTCCCCCCAGCCGTCGATATACTGTTATGTGTTAATCGTGCTCGGTTAACTAACCTACTTAGACTTACCGCTGCCTGTCTAGCTAAGCATCTCCCCAGGTCGGAGTGATGTTCGCCCGACCTCCACGTCAATAAAATACGGGAGTCCGCACGCGGGACTCGCGCTTGGACGATCGCCTGGCTGCTCAGCACTAGGGCGTACGTCCGCTGCTGTGCAGTCGTTCTCAATCGAGCGGCTACTTCTCGTCTCGTTCGATTAGGGCGAATCGGTGCTGAAAAGGGTGCATGCGCAGTGCGGGAAATTTCGGGAGGAGCGCGCATGCAAAGAATTGTAAGCAAAGTCAATACGGTGTAGATCTTTTATTGATAGTTAAATTATATCTATTGGGCACCCGCTGGCGCACCGGCTCCGTTTCCGCGCGACATGGGCGTGTTACATCCATGCCAAATTCTCACGCATATCGTACGTGCGATGTATATGCGCAGTGGTCCAGAAGGAGTGAGCGGACCGAACGGTACGCTTTGATAGCAGTGATAGCGTGATAAAGCTTTTACGCGGTCGCGTGAGAGAGAGATGGACAGAATGGCCGAGCACTTGCGAGATATCGTTTGGGACGGACAACTCGCAATCCGCCGGCGTTTACAATGAGTGCTGATTCACGGTTCGTCGACGTGTCACTGCTGCTCGACGTAGCTGCAACGGGGCTGGCTTCTTCTTCATGTATTGCTTATCGCGATATCTTCGGTGCCGCGGCTCCGGGAGGTCTGTCCGCGTAACCGTGTCGGGTGACGACGCTAACTGCCTCAGTACTAGTCGCGGCTTCCTCTCGGTCAGGCGCGGCTCTGGCTGTGGCCGCAGGCGCGTCGGTTCCGGGGTGAGATGACCGATCGCTGCTGAGTCCCTCCGCAGACTTTGCAGTACGCTCTTGCTCGGTGTTCTGATGAGTGCTCACGCGGCGAAGCTCTGTAGCGAGAGTGTATGTCCCCATCGGGGGGACGAAACCGATTCTTTACATCGGTGCCGCGGAGAGATGCTTGGTCGTTAGCGACCTTGATCTTAGTAGTCGGCCTTTCTTGCCGATAGCTCTCCGCTTCGAGCCTCACCGATTCTGCTTCAAAATTACTCCGTCAGTCTGTTCTCGCGTCTCTCTCCTTTTCCTGCTGTTTTTCTCTATAACTATTTCGACGGCTTCTTCTTCATCATCGCTCCGAGGCAGCATGCTGTTCCCCTCAGCTGTCGAAATAGTCATAGAGAAAGAGAGAAGGAGAAGGAGAGAGACGCGATAACGGACTGACGGAGCAATTTTGGAGGAGTTATCGGCGAGGCTCGAAGCGAAGAGCTATCGGCAAGAAAGGCCGACTACTAAGGTCAAGGTCGCTAACGACCAAGCACTTCTCCGCGGCATCGATGTGAAGAATCGGCCTCGTCCTCCCGACGGCGACACACACTCTCGCTACGGAGCTTCGCCGCGTGAGCATTCATCAGGACACCGAGCAAGAGCGTACTTCAAAGTCTGCGGAGGGACTCAGCGGCGATCGGCCATTTCACCCCGGAACTGACGCGCCTGCGGCAACAGCCAAAGCCGCGCCTGGCCGAGAGGAAGCCGCGACTAGTACTGAGGCAGTCAGTGTCGTCGCCCGACACGGTTACGCGGACAGACCTCCCGGAGCCGCGGCATCAGAGAATACTGCGACAAGCAATACATGAAGAGGAAGCCAGCCCCGCAGCAGTTACGTCGCACAGCAGCGACACGTCGACGAATCGTGAATCAGCACTCATTGTAAACGCCGGCGGATTGCGAGTTGTCCGTCCCATACGATATCTTGCAAATGCTTGGCCATTCTCTCCATCTCTCTATCAAGCGACCGCGTAAAAGCTTTATCACGCTATCACTGCTATCAGAGCATACCGTCTGGTCCGCTCACTCCGTCTGGACCGCTGCGCATATACATAGCACGTACGATATACGTGAGAATTTGGCATGGATGTAACACGCCCATGTCACGCGAAAACGGAGCCGGTGCGCCAGCGGGTGCCCAATAGATATAATTTAACTATCAATAAAAGATCTACACCGTATTCACTTTTTATACAATTCTTTGCATGCGCGCCCCTCTCGAAATTTCCCGCACTGCGCATGCACCATTTTCAGCGCCGATTTGCCCTCATCGAACGAGACGAGAAGCAGCCGCCCGATTAAGAATGACTGCACAGCAGCGTACGCACGCCCTAGCGCTGAGTAGCCAGGCGATCGTCCAAGCGCGAGTCCCGCGTGCGGACTCCCGTTTTTTGTTGATGTGGAGGTCGGGCGAACAGCACTCCGACCTGGGGAGATACTTAGCTAGACAGACAGCGGTAAGTCTAGGTAGGTTAGTTAACCAAGCACGATTAACATATAACAGTATATCGGCGGCTGAGCGGAAGAAGAACGTATCTTGCCGCGAGGATGAAGAACGGCGTATCTCGGCGCGCGGATGAAGAACGACGTATCTCGGCATGAGTATGAAGATGTCGCTATCTCGGCGCGACGATGAAGAAGATGCTAAATTGGCTCGCGGATGAAAAAAATGCTATGTTGGCGCGTAAAACATAGCATATTTTTCATCCGCGAACCGAGTTAGCATCTTCTTCATCGTCGCGGCGAGATAGCAGCTTCTTCATCGTCGTGCCGAGATAGCATATTGTTCCCCTCAGTCGTCGATTTACAATAGGGGGCAGGTATTTTATCAGAATGGTAAAATGTTAGATGGGTATTTTTTCAGAAAATATACTATCGTTTAAATTATTTTTCGAATCCGATACTGTTCATTCCGAACAGGAATTATTCAGAACACACAAGGAATTATTTTCGAAAAGAAAATATCCGAAGAATTTGTGCCTATAAAAATGTAAAACAGAATGCAAGAAATTATAAAAATACTTTTTACTAGAAAAATAAAATTCCGAAAAATCTCAAACGTTCATTCCTATACGATTTTCAGCTCATTTGTCGACATTTTAGCTTATCTAAATCACTGCATTTTCTAGAATTTAATCGTTAGGTAGAAATGGCATTCGAAAAATTTACATGACATATCATATAAAAATAATTTAATGAAAATATTATGGTCTTCTTGCCAAATTTTATCGAATTTTTATATATTACACATATTTAAACATTCGGAAAATTTACCCTTCTATCATAAGATATTCTAATTTGTTTTTTTACCTTTCTGAGAAAATATCCATCTAACATTTTACCATTCTGGTAAAACACCTCCCCCCTTTACAATAGTCTTTCCCGCTGTTTTTGCGACGTGCTACTCGCGTGCGGCTCCTGTTGCGCGCGGTTTGTGTATGTGGGTCTGTGTGTGTATGTGTGTGTGTATGATTTACCGTGCGCGTGTGCGGGGACGCATCTCCGTCACAATATAATAAAATACACGGAGATAAATGGTTTAGGAAAAATTACTATATTTATAGTAACCGTGAGATAGACTCAAATTATCATAAAATTTACTACAATTTATAGTAAAAACTCCTATGTTTTGAGTAATTTTTACTATAAATTGTAGTAAATTTTATGATAATTCGAATCTGTCGCAAAGTTCCTATAGAATATAGTATTTTCTCTTACATTTATAGTAAATTTTCCTACAACATTTCTCTCAGTGTAACGAAATCACCGAGTAATGTAAGCAGCGTCTATACAGTATCTTCCGATCGCAGATCAAGAGTCGAATCTCTTATTTTTCGTGACGACGCTGCAAAACTGTTTAACGACAGCGCACGTGTCAGGATTCCCACGGGTGTACAGGGCCCGGGTAGTCAAGTAATCTTACAACGTAATTCGCAAAGCGCGTTTACCGCGTATTTAAGCGCGTCTACTGCGTATTTTATCGGCGGAAATACTTATATAGGTCTGGTGCCCAGAGGTTTCCCGTTGCCGATTGAGGTCCACGGGTACAGCAAGTTTTTTCTTACGTATTTTGGCTCGCTGAACACGAATTTCGGGAGTGATAAGTCGGAAAATGGTCAAAAAGTTAGTTATCGATAATTTTCCGGGAAATTCGGAAAATTTTCATTTTTTTCTCATAACGAAAAATATGATTGTATTCGTTACATAATTTTATGAAGAAAATGTCCTTAAATATTTTTTCATAGAATGCGTAGTTTCTGAGAAAAAAAATCAGGAAAGTTGAAGAAAGTGAGGGTTTGGGAGCGCGACGCGCGCACTTTTTTCAATTTTCCTCCAAAATAAGTAAGAAGAATCTTGGTGTACCTGTAGACCCCAATTGGCCACGGGAATCCTCTGCACGGAAAGAAGCATTCACGGCTGTGGCCCATGCCGCGTGAGAAGAAACAGCGTGCCATGTAGCACGGCTTGGTGATGTGACATACACGTCTATGACTGTGGCGGCATGGTTGTTGGCCGTGACGCCCGTGACTAACACTGAGTTCAAGACTGACGTGCACGTCATGGCTGTGGCTAGTCACCCAGAATGAACGTGCCTTGAGTGCATCGTTGATTACACGGACGTGCCTTGAGTGCATCCCTGACTGCACGAACATAGGCGCTTATCGTTGGGCCGTCACACGATGGAGAGAAGGCACCTACTTACTAGGTTATCACTCACGGTCTACAGCTGTGAATGCTTCTTTCCGTGAATATGTTATTACAAGTACATATTTATATACATGTGAATAAGTGTGCGGGTGATTGAATGAGTAGTGTGTGATCCTGCAGACGAGGCCTCGGTCTGAACAACAGTTTAAGTTTTTCTTTCTTTTCAGCTAATTCTTTTGGATGGAATCCATGGTGATGCAACAAAATATTACCACAATGGTCATGTCTATTATAAAGACAATAGGCATGACTCATACATATTTCGATGTCACGTGCGATCGACATACCACTGTCCAGGAAGGATTTATTCCAACGAAGCCTTGGAAATCGAAGATTATTTAAACCATGTTCGACATCCAATGGAAGAAGATTTCTTGGAAAGGCACGAATTCCGGAAAGAAATATACCGGCTATGTGAAACAACTTTTCTTCCATTAAATCAAATATTCAACGATGTTGCGTTAAGGTACGTTTCTCTCTCTCCCTCTCTCTCTCTCCCTCTCTCTGTCTCCCTCCCTCTCTCTTCCTCTCTCTCCCTCTCTCCGCCATTCGGTTTAGCCACCACATAACATAAAATTACTTAACATCATATTTTTATTGAAAGGTTTTTAAATTACCTACATTTTCTTTTTTTAATATTAAAATTATTTTGCGTCTGTAATTTGTTATTAATGAAAATACGTTTTATACTTCATAAATTAATTTGTAATTATATATTTTATTTATCAATTTTTTAGAGGATAATATGAGTTAAAATTAACCAATCGTCTTGAAAGTTGTCACAGAGGTAGCTTTTTAATATGCAAGAAGACCAGAAAAATATTGACTGCGTTCGCGGAACATCGCTAACATCCCCATTTAAATTAGCAACGCTGCAAGTTCTGTATATAATACCCTCAAACTACCCCGTTTTGTATCACAAAATCGCAAAAATATTTCTAATTCAGTGTTACGTGTGAGGAGGGATGTTTGAGTTCCTGACCTCTCTGAGTTACGCATCCGGAGAGGTTGATTTTACGTGAAATAAGAAGTCGGAAAGACAATAAATATAAGTAAACTGTGGTATTTATTAAATACTCAATTGCGCAAGAAAGAGAGAAGTGTCCTAACGTGTATATGAATATGTGCGCGGCGCGGATGAATCGTCGTGACCTATCTCGTTCTGGAGTCGTCATGTTATCTATACATCTCTCATAGGTTCCCCATGTGCCTGAATCAACCCGCGACGCCGGATGCGTCGCTTTTTATATCCTCGATGCAGTGTCTTCCACTTCCATAATTAATGATAGATGTGGATCGGCTGCGCGTGGAACTGCGTTCTTTTGCTGGTGCTGATTTTGCAGTTTTCGGCCGTTCGACCGTTTTGGACGATTATTGCTAACAGCAAATCTCTCTCTCTCTCTCTCTCTCTCTCTCTGTATGTCTCTCTTTCTCTCTCTTCCTCTCTCTCCCTCTCTCTCTTTCTCTCTCTCTCTTTCGATTTCATAAATAATTTTTACCGGAATGTCCAAAAGAAAAGTTGTAAACCCTATGGTATTAGTAGTTTCCTTTTCCCCATAATAGATTCCCTGTAGGTGCGCAGCACTATACACTCGCATCAATGCGGTCCACAATGCTGCAGCATCATAGAATCAATGTGCCGGCAATGCCCAATACCCTACATGAGTTAAATGAACGAATACATTTATTCGAACCCATGAGGCGATTCTACAGAGGGTCGTGTATGGGGACAGATGGGTCGTTAACCATGATATTCATTCATGAAAGAATGTTGGAGCCCCTGCAAGAGAGCACACTCTTGCATATGGATGGTACCTTCAGTGTTAGACCCGAGAAACCCGATAATATTAAACAACTTTTTGTTATCCATTTAACGAAATATTTATCAGTAATTATTTATTATTTTCAATAATTTATTTATGTACTTTTAATATATAACTATAGTATGTACATTTTTATATTTATTTTATAATAAAATTCCAGGGCTTTCCAGCGGTGTACGCTTTCACTGACAGAATGACAAAGGCTATATACGTTTCAATTTTTGAATTTTTAATTAATCTAATTCCTGAGTTGAAGGAAAATGTTCGTTGTGTCGTATGCGATTACGAAGCGGCACTAATCTCTGCGGTAAGAGAAAGTTTTACATCGGCAACATTATCTGGCTGTTTATTTCACTATCAGCAAGTACTCTATCGTTCTGTCTCCTCTTTCTCTCTCTCGTACTCCCTCTTTTGATGATTGCCTCTGATTTCGTTGCCACTAGACTTACAATTATGAATGTAATTTTAGGCTATAACGCGATACTGGAAAGGGCAACTGAGAATTCCCGAAAATCCTGAAAGTGACCGAGCATTAGAAATGGCTCTTGTTTTGCCTTTTTTGCCATCACATAAAATAGAAGATGGTTTAAATGTGCTACTTCAGGATATGTTAGCCAATTATGTACCACATAATACTATATTTTATAATTACTGGCGGAAAACGTGGCTTCCGCTGTCACAAGTAATTTCAGTGTTTAGAAGACCAGTAAAAACTAATAACATATCTGAAAATTTTAACCGCCATTTAGAATCTAAAATTGGACGCAGGAAGCCACTGTGGTTTATGTTAGGTAACGCAGTATTTTATTTAGCGCATTCAATCAATATAAATATTGTAAACCTTATTTCTTCACTCTATTTCTAATGATGCTATTGTTTTTACTTCAATATGCTTGTTTACAGTAAAATACTTGAGTTGAATGTTTAAAGCAATTTTTCGAAAAGAATACTATTCCTTTTATTAAATTTATTCATTTATTCGAAATTACAAGTCTTAAGCTACAAAATCCTAAATTTCGAGTAGGAGAATTGAAAAGTTCATAAGTAATTAAATTTAAGAGATGACAACAAGTTACTGCGCCTGCTTTCAGCGCTCCTCCGGAATGCGCACACGGAAAAAAATCCAAAGCACGGGTACCCGAACCTCCGTATACGGCGTCACATCATAATCGGGAAAGTGACACTCCCGATTTCAGGTGACAAATTAACCCTCGCGTTGTCTCGCACGAACAAAACACTGCTCTCCCATCTCTCTTGGTGCACCGTTACTCGGACTCGGGCGACTTTGTCACCCGATAGGGGTAGACCCGTTCACTTCAGAGGGCGGCACCTTTTTCGATCGAATTCGACATACCCGCGCTTCAGATTTTTTTTCCGTACAGTTACACTTGAAATCGTTTTAATTCATCGAAATAATAGAATTACAGATACTATACACGTTGATTTTAACTTTTTAATAATTTTAATTCATCGTTTCTAATTCATCATTTGTTCTAATATTTTTTCCGTTTTAACACTCATCTATCCAAAAAGGGAAACAATTTTAATTCGAGAGAAGACCTATTTAATAATGTAGATATAAGAAATTACAAAATAAACATGAAATTGCATGAGATAAAACACAAAGTATGAATATATTACGAGAAATTAGGTTTGATATAAAACAACGAAATAGTGAAATATGTAGATAACAGTACGCTCTGGTATTGCGATTAGAACACGCGCAGTGACACGCCACCGTCTTATAAATGTTATTACTTATGAATCCTTCATCTCCTCAACTTGAAATTTTAATATTTTGTAGCTTTGAATACAAGTCTTAACTTGTACTTTCAAAATAATGAAATTTAATTTGGAAAAAATAGTATTCTTTTAGAAAAATCTCTCCCAACATTCAACTTAAGTTTTTGACCGTAAAAGAACATTTAAAATAACAATAGCACGGTTTGAAATAAAAACAATAGCATGACTTAAAAAAAGGTGAAAAATCTATCGTATACGTATTTTGCTTTTTTCTGATATACTCAGCGTATGGTAATGTGCGATTTGAACAGAGCGCATTTTATGCGACAAAGGCGCTGCGCGCATTCTCTGGTTTCTGGCGAACGCTTCTATCTGCTATCTAGATTGGATATCTACTATGTTATATTAATTCATGTATTTTAATGTTTATTATTTCTAATTTAATTATTTAGAAAAACTTGAACAAACTGCCGAGATATACAATACCCGATATGAAACAGTTCTTTGAGCAAGAATAATTAAATATTATTGGCCCCCTGAACTAATCCAAAAAGACAAAACATTGAGTTCTGCTGAGCGACGGTTCCATACGTATGTAAATTACAAATGTATTAAAAGTGTAGGAAATTAAGAAAAATTTACTTATAGCGGCCTCAAAAATAGTAAAATGTTTTTTTGTAGGCACACCTTTCAGACGCGTTTTTTCTTCTTTTTGAATCCAATAGTATACCGACAAAATAGTGTATAATTAAAAACGTCTCTCTCTTCTTTTCTAAAGAAGTGTTCTTTTTTAAGAAACATCAGCCATTTAGCCCAGAAATGTCCTACACAACGTTTAAAAAGCGAAAAAAAAACGATTTTAAGGCTGACGAAGTCTTCGATTTGTGTATTTTTATGACTTTCCGACGTTTAACCTTAAACTCTTATAATTTTTGAAAGAATTAACATTCTTCAGTTTTCAAAAAAGTCGATAAAAGCTTTTTTTTCTAGTTTCGTTTTCTATGTTTGAAACTTTGTATATAGAGCATTTATAGGCCGAATGGTTGAAGTTTAATGAAGAGGATTTTTTGCCATTTTCTTAAAAAATATCAGCCTTTTAAATAAAAAGTGAAACAAAGACGTGTTTAATTGCACACAATTTCGCCGCGACAGGTGTAAAATTTTTATGGATTTTTTCATGGACACACACACACCTACACACGAACACATACGCGCACACAGAAACATAGCATATAAAAGTTTAAAATTTGTCATTTTAAAAGTTGACTAAAATAATTTCTAATTAGCTTTGAGGTAAATGTAGTTGTAGTTTTAGTATATTTAGCACTATCTCACCAAGAAATAGTCCTTCTTGTCATTTATTTATTGATACAGGATATAAATAGTATACGTACCTATGGAGCAAAAAACTTGGATAGTCTATATCTCGTGTAAATTTACCCGAACCGAAGGCGAGGGTGGCAAATACGAGATGTGGGCTGGCCAATTTTACTCCCGTGGTGCGTACACTATTTTTCACTATACCCGGGCCGAAAATACCACATTCACGTTTTTGAGCCGGGAACGAAAGTGGCACTTTCGACCAGGTTATGATGAAAACGTATTTAAAATCACTTGTTATTTTTTACAATTTTCGCAGAATGGATGTTCGAGGATATCTAGAATTTCTTGTACAGCAAAGAAGGTAGGATTTATTACCAAGTGGTATGGAAAATATATTTTTCATGCATATGTCATATATATGTACATAAATATATCACATATAAAACATAATACAATTTTTAGTCCAATATCCAGATAATTACGAGCTAAATGACGAAGCTGTTGACGCTCAAGTAGAAGCATTACGCACTGCTCGAGTTGCTGAGTTTGACCCTTATGAAGAAGGTTATTGAAATATATTTAAATACATTTTTATTTATGTTTTATTTTATATAAATAAATATTTTTTATAAATTACATATACGTAACTCTGAAAAACATTTGAGAGCGTGGGTCTTCCATTTGAGACAGTCGATGCCCCAAAGACAGGTAGAGTTGCGCGACGTTATTTTGGACTAAAATTTCTTCCAAAACGGGTGACTGAGTGTACCGTTGCCAAGGGGAACGGCTAGTAGATGTCGCGCGAAACTCATAAACCTCGCCTAAACATTCGTTATCACTCTAAATCCCAAAGTGTAAAACTGAGTGAAGAGGAAGCCTATTGCACGTTAGTGTAATTTATTAAGGATGCTTCGGCGGTCTAGTAGATTTAAAGCTACATTTTTTACAAAGATTCATTTACACATTCCAATCTGAAAACTGATATGACAGGAAATAGGAGTCGTAACATAACGGAAAAAATTTTTGTTAAAAAATTTCCAATGTTGCAAAAGTAGATTTTGTCCATTAAAAAAAATTTCAATTAGTAATCATCAACTTTTTTGTTTTTCATTCAATTTTAATTTGCAAGGTCTCATTTTCTTCCTTGTTTAATTTCAGGGGGAGTTAACGATATCAAAATTGGAAAATTTTCAAAACCTGCAAAGTTATATCCAATTATTTGTAGATATGTCACTGAATTTTATAAACAATTGCATATAACTTTGCCGGTTTTGAAAATTTTCCAATTTTGATATCGCTGATTCCCTGAAATTGAACAAGGAAGAAAATGAGACCTTACAAATTAAAATTGAATGAAAAACAAAAAAGTTGATGATTACTAATTGAATACTTTTTGAATGGACAAAATCTACTTTTGCAACATTTGAAATTTTCTAACAAAAATTTTTTTCGTTATATTAAGAACCCGGTTTCCTGTCATATAAGTTTGCAGATTGGAATGTGTAAATCAATCTTTGTAAAAAAATGTTGTAGCTTTAGGTCTACTAGACCGCCGAAGCCTCCTTAAGGGGGTGTCGCACTCACTTAAATTCGCAACTTCTAATTTGCATAGCCGTTATGCGGTTAATAACGTTAACAAAGTTTTATCCCAGTCTCATAAGAAAATTTTAAACCTCGAAATTTCAGACTTAAATATTCACCTCTCCTTTCTTGATAAAAACCAGACCCGTGTTGAAAATGAGATCTTGGAAATTGTTAGCAAAGATTTATTAATCACATTCAAAAATTATTATAGCAGTGCTCTTGATTGCATCAAAGAAAAAGAAAAAACTAGTATAAATAGGAAATTTAATATCGCTTTGAAAAAGAACGGTAAACATCCAATCGATTTCGCAGCGTTTCAAAACACTAACGTCCCTTTAAACTTAGAAAACAAACAGGCGGCTCACAGCCCTCGCAACCCGTTGACTGACAATAATAACACAGACCAAAACAAAAACAAGTGGCTTTTAAATTTATCATCGACCACATTACCTACATATGTAACAGAAATTTTAAGATTAGGTGAAAAATTTAATTTCACCGCAGATATAGATAAAAAAACGTATTTTGAATTGTTTAAAGATATTGAGAGTACTAGGTCTAGTAACGATATTACCGATAACATAAGAAATAGATTATTAAATTGCATTAATCACCATATTAGATCTAAAAAAACACTTAAGCTTAGAAGACAGAATTCTTAGCAGAAAAATTAAATTAACTAACGATTTTATAAAAAGAAACAAAGACTTACTTATTACAAAGGCCGATAAAGGCAACGTCACTGTAATATTGAATAAAATAGATTACATCGATAAAGTAAAATTCGCGCTCAACGATACAAAATACTATACAAAATTAGATAAGAATCCTCTTAATAAGTTGCAAAAAAATATAAAAAATCTTATCTTAGATTGGAAGAAGAAAGGCGTGTTTGAATGTGACTCAAGTTTTTCTAATGTTAATGAGAAAATCGAAAATACAAACTTGCCTAGAGCTTACGGTCTAACTAAGATACACAAAAAAGATCTCCCGGTCCGCATTATCGTTTCAGCGATCAATAGTCCGACTTATAAATTAGATAAAGCCCTAACTTCATTTCTTTCAAAATACATTCCTAAACCAACCTCTAACATAAATAATAGCAATGAACTTAAGCTTTTATTGGACAATCTCATTATTCCACAGGATTACTGCTGCGTTTCATTCGATGTAGTTTCCCTTTTTACGAACCTTTCAAAAACTATCATTCTTAAAGCTTTAGAAAAAAAGTGGCCATATTTTGGCATCCTACTACCTATAAGCAGGAAAGAGTTTCTTGAAGGTGTAGAACTGTTACTCGATTCCACGTTTTTTACGTTCAATGGAGAATTTTACCAGCAGATTATGGGTGCCCCTATGGGTTTTTGTTCTAGCCCCCTTTTTGCAGACGTAGTCTTGGAATTTCTTGAAGATAAATGCTTAGGTTCGCTAAAAACTTCGATTATTTTATATAAACGGTATGTCGATGATTGTTTCTTAATTATTAAAAAAGACTTGATTAGAAAAATTTTAGACACTTTTAACTCATTTGATCCGTTTTTGCAATTCACTGTTGAATTAGAAGCAGAAAATAGCATTAGCTTTTTAGATCTAAAAATCATCAGAGAAAATAACGACATAGCAAAAACTAATTGGTACAGAAAACCGACTGCCTCCGGAAGATACATAAACTATTTTTCTCATCACCCTACCCACCAAAAAATTGCAGTTATCTATGGTTTAGTCGACAAAGCAATTAAAATTTCACATATCTCTTTCCATAAAGATAATTTAAAAATAATAAAATCCTTTCTTATTCAAAACGACTATCCTCCTACATTCATTGAAAAATATATTAAAAAACGTCTGCACTCTTATAATAATAGTCAATTCTTAAATTATAATAAACAAGATTACCGCAATAAGACCTTAGTCATTCCATACATAAAAGACTTAAATAAAAAATTATGCAGCACTATGAAAGATGTCAAAAACCTACAAACAATCAGTAAAAACATAAATAAGCTTAAATTTATTAGACTCGGAAAAGATAAACTAGATCCGCTCGAAACTGCATCTGTCGTTTATAAAATAAACTGCAAAGATTGCGATGCCTCTTACGTAGGCACCTCAAAAAAGAAGTTAAACAGACGTGTATACGAACACAAATACGCGGTCTCAAAATCGTTAACGACCTCCGCACTCTCAGAGCACGTTAAAAAAACTGGACATAAAATAGATTTTGAGAATACACACATAATAGACACCGAAACAAACTTCCATAAACGCACTTTTTTCAGAAATGTTGCACATACACTCGCAAAATAACATCCTAAATCGAATGGACGACACTAAGAATCTCAAGTACATTTATAAAAAATCCGATGAAACAACCAATAGACACTTCTGCAATAACGAAAATAACAATAAACGCTGTTAGTCGTACGATCTCCATTACACTACTTGTTGGCGCGCTCCCTCTCCTCTCACTCTCAGAATTTGAATTTGCGAAAATTAACGTCCCCCCTGTAGGTATATAAACCCCGGAAATTTCGCATTTCTCTCAATGTCGAAAAATGGGACTCCAGAGTGCAGGATGGGTAAGAGCTCTAGCTGTTTATTGTTATATTCGTATAAAATTTTAATTTTCGTTAACTTAAAATCAAATTTTCAAACCCGAATTCTTTTCAAAATGTTCTAGTTAAATAAAATCCGCTCACAGACGTTGCACTATGTGCTATATCATTACTTGATCGACGTCACCTATGTTTGTCTACGAACTATGGTGTAAACTTTCGTTAATTTATTAGGTCAGTAAAATGCCAAAAAAAGTGTTAATGGGTTCTTTTGCTTAAAATATTCTGTATATATGTTTTAACTTGTTAATAATGGAGGGACACACAGGGTCTTTCAAATGACCACACCGGCTAACGTGAACAGTAACAATCTTTATTGAGAAGACCCAATCTCCAGTACAGCTCTCACTCTTTACAACCGCTACATGCGGAGGACGGCGGACGAGAGAGCTCCCGCTTCGGCCGCTCGCTCTCGCTAGCTTGCGCCTCGCTATACGCGAGATGGCGCTACGTATTCATTCTCTCTCATACGTCGACATAAATGTACCTTATATTCTAACACGCCTCCTTACATTTATGTTTCTCGCAATTACAATAGTCTTGAAATTAAATTCAATAAACTTCTCAAATTTTCAAATCTTACTCGTCCAAGAGCCTTTGTCAAAATATCTACTAAATTTTTTCTGAACTTACTTTTACAATGTCTTATTAATTTTAAATTTTTCTATTGATATACTTTTCATAAAATTCAAGTTTTCTCTTCTTTTACAACAAATCAAAATGTCGTCTACAAATATAATTAAGTAAATAATCTCATTTCTTACTCTAAGCGTATACAAACAATTATCATGTTCACTTCTTTCAAATCCTAATAATCTTAAATAACTATCGAGACACTCATACTAATCTCTTGGACTCTCGCGTAAACCATACAATGCTTTATTTAACATACACATTTTCAGCTTTCTTAGTATAAATCCACTTTAAATCTAATACCTTTTCATTCTTTGGTTTCTCAACTAATTCCTAAGTTTTTATTTTTCTTTAAACTATTCATCCTTTTATTCCTATCATCTACCCAAAAACTAGACTCATCACATTTAATAGCCTTATCAAAATTATCAAAACTATCTGCACTGCAATAACTTACATAAATACAACCGTGATATACATAATTATCATCAAATCTACTAGGCTTTTTAATCGTTCTTTGTGACCTTCTTAAATCAGGTACTTCTTTTTCAACATTTTCTAAATTTTCATTAAACCCTTGTTTACAGTTTTCATTTTCATTTTCATTTATAGCTTGTGTTTCCGAATTAGTTTTACTTCCCCTACTTGACTCGAGAGTCGAAGTAGGCGGAGGGATTAAGTCATTATTGTTTCCATTTCCTTCATCAATATCATCAAATCCAATGCATTTTATATCTTCTTCTATAACATCAACGTGTCTAGCAACAATGACTCTCTTTCCTATCAAAACTCTGTAACCTACTACATCATAACCTATCAGAATTCCTAAATCAGCTTTTTTATCCCATTTCGAATTTCTTTTACTCTCAGGTACTCTAACAAATACTTTACTCCCGTATAATTTCAAATACTTTGCATCTGGCTTTTCATTGAAAAATATCTCATAAGGAGATTTGTTTTTTACTAATGTGTTTGCAATTGTTCTATTCTTAAGATATGCCGCGGCACAAACTACTTCTGGCCAGTACTTTTTTCTAATTTAGATTCTGCTAATAAGCACCTAGCACTGTCCATAATCGTCCTATTGTACCTCTCAGCGGTACCATTTAACTCGTGTACATAAGGTGGACATGGTTCTACCTCGATTCCCTTATTTCTAAATAACCTATACATATCTCTATTCAAATATTCAGTGCCATTATCACATCTTAGTTTCTTAATTTTCTTTCCTGTCTTATTCTCAACTAAATTTATGTATTCAATAAATTTGTCATATACTTCATTCTTTGTCTTAATCGGATAAATTTTACCTACTTTACTAAAGTCATCAACAAACGTTAAAAAATATTTTTCCCCTTTATAACCTTCAGAGTGTGGCCCATTTAAATCTGTATGTACTATCTCTAAAATATCTTTCGCTCTTTTCCTGTTATTTTCAAAGGGAATGTTATGCATTTTATTCATAATACATGTAGCACACTTAAAATAATCAGACTCTACTTCATTTAGCAAACCTTCCAATACATGATTTTTACACATAGTATTCAAATAATTAAAGTTGACGTGTCCTAAAGTTCTATGCCACTTCTCTTTTAAAGAAATTTTTCCATTATCTTTTCTTATTAAATTTGATTCTATATTCTTTTCTAAATAACTTGTCATTTTATAAATTCTATCTTTTTTCCAAGCTATAGCAATCAATTTATTATTTCTATTATATATTTTCGAACTATCTCCGATAGATACTACTTTATGATTATCCGTCACTTTAGCAAAACTTATTAAATTTCTATCCATATCTTTCACGTAAAATACATTTTTTAATTCAATTTCTGTCTCTTCGTTAAGTGTTTTGAATTTACTAATTACATGACCAACTTTTGTCGCTTTCAAAATTCTTCCGTCACCTACTTTAACATTTATAGGCTCTTTCAATATAATCGCGTCACTAAAATAACTTTCGTTATTAATCACGTGGTCTGTACACCCGCTATCTAAAATCCACTCTACTTTGTTCTCATTTACATTACCATTTCCTATATTCGCAGACCTTATTTCTATTGACGTGTTGAACGCTGTCTTATTCTCCGCGCTCTGATGACCTCCACTGTTGTCATCATTGCCTCGCGCGCCTCGGCCGCGCTGTCGGTAACCGCTCCTTCCACGCCGGTTTGAACTCGTTCCTCGCTGCTGTGTGTAGCCTCTGCCGTTGCCCCCTCCTCTGTGTGGCGCACGGCTTCCTCTGCCGCCTCCTTGCTGCGGCGTTCCTTGATTCCATGAAATGTTTTTATTCGGGCAATCGTACTGTATATGCCCTGTATTTCCACATACATAACATGTCCTTTTGTCCTGGTGTTTGTTCTTTTCAAACGTAAACGCGTTTGATTTTGAATTTTCACTTTCACCATGTCTTTTCTTAAATTCAAATTCCAGTTTCGATTTCACAAATTCCACTGTTTTGTCCTTTTCAGCTAATGCGTCCACAATATCGACCATGTGTGACATACTTTCTGGTAGCGTTAATAAGAAGTAATTCAATTTATCTTCTTTTGTCACGTTTTCTCCTGCATTTTTTAATTCATTCACCAATTTCTCAAAATTATTATAAAAGTCTGTCGGGTTCTCACTTTCTTCCATTTTCAAATCAAGCAGTCTTCTTTTACATAATAATTTCACAGCACTACTTTTAACTAAGTAATTTTCATCCAACTTAGAAACCATTTTCTTTGCAGTTTCTTCTGAAATAATCAATTCCAATTGCGTATTCGTCATACTGTTCACTATATAATTTTTTGCTTTTATCTCTTTTTTCTTCCACTCAACTTCTGTTATCGTTGTCGGTCTTGTATCATTTTCTATAACTTCATTGCACTCTTTAAATTCCAAGAACAATTTCAACTTATACTTCCATTTATCATAGTGTGTCCCATCAAATACTTGTAACGTGAATCCTTTATTCTCCGATGCCATCTCGCTTTCAACAGGAATTTCCTTTTTAACTTCCTTAATTTCTGTATCAAAAAACTCTTCTTCACTTTCAGTTTCACTTGACTTTTCACTTTTTACTTCCCGAGGCTTTGTCTTTACGCTCATGCGTTTTTCTTTGTTCTTGCGCTTACCACGCGCTCAACTCAAAAACACTATCCCTTCCAAATACGTTTTCTTCGGTATTTACATACGCGGCACTTAAATTATCTCTACACGACTCGAGAGTCGATGTAGCAGATAAAAGAAACCAGGCACTCTGCTACCATGTTAATAATGGAGGGACACACAGGGTCTTTCAAATGACCACACCGGCTAACGTGAACAGTAACAATCTTTATTGAGAAGACCCAATCTCCAGTACAGCTCTCACTCTTTACAACCGCTACATGCGGAGGACGGCGGACGAGAGAGCTCCCGCTTCGGCCGCTCGCTCTCGCTAGCTTGCGCCTCGCTATACGCGAGATGGCGCTACGTATTCATTCTCTCTCATACGTCGACATAAATGTACCTTATATTCTAACATAACTATGTATTTTTTCCCTTCTTAGCCCTGATGAAGGTATTAATATTAGTACCGAAACGTCGGCCAATAAACGAAGTTTTAAATGAATTTTTCTTGGTTCCTCGTTGATCGTTTTATTGCAACCTCCTTCAAACTTAGAGCTTGTTATCCGCATTTAACTGATAGAGACAAAATATGCGATTCTTGTCGAATAAAATCTAATGCTCAGATTGAAGAAGAGAGTGAGATTTCAATAGAAGATTCTAAAGAAATTATTTTTAATTTGAAAAAATTGTTGAATGAACAAAATTTGACAAAAATGGAAAAGATATTACTTTTGAAATTACTTCCTAAAGGCTGGAGCACTCGCAAAGTAGCTAGATCCTGAACAGAAGCATTTCGGAATAAAAATAATAGCACCATTGGAAAGAGCAGGAAAAAATCTATCGATATATGTCCTTAGTTCTTTTTTCAGAGACTTGGTACACGATTATTAGCGAATTGAATAGAGCGTGCACTTAAACGTGCCGTACGCATGGGCGCGAGGGGTTCGTGCGGACTCTCGGCGCTGTCTTTTTCATGTTGTTACTTTTAAACCCTTTATTTCTCCAACTTCTCCAAGATAGGGTTTTGAAGCTTAAGAGTTGTACTTTCCAATGGTGTAGTTTAATATTCAACTCGAGTTTTCGTCCGGAAGAACGCGTTTCGCAATAAAAACAATGGCGCAATTGGAAAGAGCAGAAAAAAATCTATCGATATAGGTGCTTGGTTTTTTTTTCAAAGACGCAGCATACGATTATGAGCGAGTTAAACAGAGCGCATATTATTTCAAAAAAGGCACCGCGCGCGCTCGGTGGCCCGTTTCTGCTGGACGCTCCCATATAAATATGAGATATTTAAAATATTTTCAACACGGTACGAAGCATACGGAACCCTAATATGAATTGCAATTTTTTATTTTAATGGTTTCAAAATTCGCTACTTCGCGCGATTACCACCTTGTTTTTGAATGGAAAATGTTGACTGTATTGTTTTTCCAAGCAAGCGGGGGAAGTTTAATTGTTATTAAAAAGCCGCTGCGCATTTGCTTCATGTGCTAAGGAAAGACAGTTTAACAGTGAAGCTATTTTTAGGTGGCTTGAGCGGTCTAGTATACCTAAAGCTATGAACACTTTTTACAAAAATTCATTTACACATTCCAATCTGAAAACTGATATGACAGGAAAAAGGGTTCTTAACATAACAGAAAAAGTTTTTGTTATAAAATTTCCAATGTTACAAAAGTAGATTTTTTCCACTCACAATAAATTCAATTAGTAAAGATAATCTCTTTTGTTTTTCATTCAATTTTAATTTTCAAGGACTCATTTTCTTCCTTGTTCAATTTCAAGTGGAGGTACCAAAATAAAAATAGGAAAATTTTCAAAACCTGCAAAGTTATATGCAATTGTTTATAAAATTCAGTTACAATTCTACAAACAATTGGAAATAACTTTGCAGGTTTTTTCAATTTTTATATCGGTACCTCTCCTTGAAATTGACAAGTAAGAATAAGGCCTTGAAAATTAAAATTGAATAAAAAACAAAAAAGATTATCTTTTTTTTCCGTTATGTTAAGAATCCTATTTACTGTCATATCAGTTTTCAGATTGGAATGTGTAAATGAATATTGCCACCTTAAATGAAGGAAAATTGACATTCGAAAAATCGGTAGTTAAACGCGAAAAGAGTAGAGGATTTTCATTTAAAAATAGCATAGCCAGGGCTTGAGAATAGTGAAGCTCTTGAAGTTGAGCTTCGCACGCGTGCCTTTTCCGAAACGTTAGGAAATCTCCGTTAAAAATCCAACTTATAGCTGGAACGCACGCGAAGTAGAGCTTCGGGAGACGAGCTTCTCGTGCGTGAATTCGTTGGAATGTAAGAAAATAATGGTTAGAAATTTGATTAGTTAGGGCTTACGAGTAGTCCAGCTCTGAGGACGAGTTTCGTGCGCGTGTGTTTCTTTACGATGAGAATATCAGCGGTATAAATTGAACAAACCAGAGCGCACGAGGAGTCAAGCTCTCGAAGATGAGTTTGGCGTGCGCACACTCATACATAAAAATAAGAAAATTCGCAAAAAAATGTGCAAACTTAGGCGTTTCCACGTCTTCCGAGTTGGCAGGGCAATTTCCAAAATCAAAAATATTACCTTTGGAACATTTACGGTCGCTCATTATTGGTGTTTCAATCGTAAATTCTGAATTAATTTGGCAGCACACATTTTTTTAAAATCGATTAAGAATATACCGCAAATCATCCATGATTTATCCATAGAGATAATAATTCAATGCACACATTACAAAAAAAACGAGCTTGCCGTCAAGACTACATCACTTAAGTATGGCGGCCTCGTTCAATAAAGTAATAGAACTACTACTGATGACAGGCAGCTGGATCTCCGAAATTCATTAGCAAAGTAGAGGAACGGTGACAGGCTACCTATAAAATTATCAATCAAATAATTTTTAAATCCGAACAGGCGGAGGAAGCGAGTTCAATTAAACTTAAAATTTTACACTTTTAGAAAGAATAAAATTAACAATTTAAACTTTTTAAAGACTTAAATGAACAGTTTACGCTTTTATAAAGTGTAAAATCCCTCGTATATTCTTGATAAGTGTAGAGTCAACAGTTTATTCTTTATATAAAGTGTAAATTACGATTTTTGTACATTTTAACGTTAGTTTTTACACTTTGAGGTTTAGAGTGATAATTATTCTCCCGAAATTGGGCGAGACGTAATGCTAAACGCGGGTAGATCTACACTGCCAGTAATGGTACATCCCTTCTCCCTGATGTTTTTCAGTATATACATATTTTAGTTTTTATTAGTATTAGTACCATACCATACTTACATATCCGATATAAATTTGTAATAACATAATAGTACCTTATTTTATATTTTGTAGCCCAGGAACAGGACAACCCTAATAATGATAATAACTTGGAAAACCCACGAGAATTAGAAGTGAGGGGAAACCGCGGAAGAGAAAGGGGAAGAGCAAGGGGAAGAGGAAGGGGAAGAGGAAGAGGAAGAGGGAAAGTAATGAGAAGAGGCAGGGATCGGCTTAATGAAGAAGTGGAAAATGAAATTGCTCATGGTATTCTAACAGTACATTATGTAACAAGGGGCGAAATTAGCATATTTTTCCGGGAGTGGGTTTACTGTCCGAGCGAAAATATTTTTCTTGAGGGTGCGTTTACTGCACGAGCGAAGCGAGGACAGTAATTAGTATCGAAGTGTACTACTAAAATCATACTTTTTGCCCATCATATTCATATTCAAATAATTACAAAACAATAATCTTACAAGGACCCGAAGTGAGACCAAGAGCAATTGAAAGAATTCGTCGTCCGAGGGGACGCCCGCCCGGTGGAAACAGAGGGAGAAGAGTTAACAACAGAGTAGATGACGAAAATGAACGTAAGTTACCATTTATTATAATATTATTTTTTAACAAAACTGGGACTTTTTAAGACTTACTGAAGTACTTCGGAGGTAATTACTAAGATTAAAATTTCAAAAATTTTCAAAAACAGAAAAGGCCTCCACTGGGGCCACGATTTGATATGGCACCACACGCCGATGCCACCTTAAATAGTACATTACGATACGGGTGTGGAAGGTGATTATTTTCACTCGCTTCGCTCGTGCTGATAACGTCTCATGCGGTAATAATTACCTTACGCACCAGTGTCGTACAGTATTTTATAGCACGAGAGCCGAATAATCATATTAAAATTATGATTTTGAGGTTAGAGTATAATAGTACATTACGATACTAGTGGCATAAGTTGCACTTTACAGCACGGCGTGTAAACTCGCTACGCTCGGGCACTTAACGCCGTGCCATAAAGAACGACTTATGACACGTGTATCATACACTATTTTATAGCACTGACTGCATAAATCTGCTATGTCACACCTATTCGTGCCATTAGCACTAATAGGCGTGACATAAATGCGGATTTATGCCGCGCAGTACTATAAACTCATTATTATGCCAGTGCAAAATATTAGTCATCCAAAATTTTCGTATACTTACTAGACAGCTTATAGGCACGCTTTGTGCACCTTAAGGAGGTACAGGAGTTACATTAATGCAGCCAACAATTTTAAATTATTATATGTTGTTCGAGTAATAGCAATATTACTAGTAAGAAAAATTGGAGAATGGGTAAACTTTGGAATATGGAAATCGGGAGACTAAATAAAATAGCGAGTTATAGTAGTAAATAAACCGTTTGGAAAATAGGTAATGATACCATCCTGTAATAATCTTACAATATAGTAACATGAAACTGACATTTTTTTAAATTTTTTACTGTTTTCACTTTTTTGCATATTGACATGTTGTTAACATCATTTTGTTGCTGTGAAATAGATTTTGAGAGAATACTATAATTTTTTGAAATTTTTGTTGGAGAGGCAACGTTGCAAAACCATGTCAAAAGCAGGGGGCACAGAATATATAGAATGGAGCAAAGATAAAAGGCTCTTTCTACTCTATCAAATGTCATGAGTTACATAGATAACTAAAATTAGTAGTCAGTAGAGTTAACTAACACCTAATTACTACATAGCGATCGGAAGAAGGGTTAGGCCTCGGCGCAATGAACCTATGGAGGACCCTGTTGTACTTGAGGAGGAACCTCTCGTACCTGCAGAGGAATCCATCATGCGCATGCACGATCTTATCGACGTACCTGTGGTAGAGCATGTCGTACCCATAGAAGAACCCATTGAAGAACTCATTGAGGAACCTATCCCTGGTAGCACACTCTGATGCACACACGAGTGCGTAGAACATGCGTGATCTACTTCCGCACTCTCTTATAGTTCTCCAGTCAGCGCATTGCGCAGCTATTTCCAGTGGATTTATAGCAGAATTTCGGCAGATTCTCAAATAGTGCATGCAGCAGATTCTTTGTAGCATAATTGCAGCAGACTCATGGCAGCTCGAGTGCGGTTAAGGGAGACGCGCAGCGCGTATGGATTTAGCTAGTCCTTGTATAAGTAGTTTAAAACAATAAGGGACACGTATAAAGGAGAATAAGCGTCTTTATATAAATTGGACTCACAAGTGCACTGATGATTCATTCTACACTGAGAGAAATTGATTATTTGAGCCAAAAGGAAATTCCTTTTGGGAAAATCCTTTGGATGCAAAATAATTATCTTATTGAATCAAATATTTTATTTTGATATCGAAAATCTAAGTTTTCGGTTCGAAATGATTATCCTCTAGATTCAAAAAGAAACTTCCTTTCGCGTGTAAATAATTTTAGTGGAACAAAAAGTAATAATTTCATGTTAATCCCAATTTCCTTCCCAAATTGATCTCTAATTAATCTTGCACTAAAATAAAAGAAGAATATCCTTTTGTGGAAAATAAATTACTTTGATCTCAAATGAAAATTTTTCTGAGTGTAGACTGCACTGAAGCTATAGCAAGTCTGCCACAATTATGTTGCAAAACATTTGCTACAGATGATATGCGCTAATCTATCGCAATTCTGGTGTACTCAAGCGTGATATGCGAGACTTCCTCAATTTTACTTGCGATTTTGTAAGACTACTTCTCTCTGCTGCGCAGCATCTGACGTACGTTAACCAGTGCACTTTTGTCGCGATTCTGTTGAACGCACAAGTGCACTCAGCAATATGTCTGACACTGCAATTTTCATGCTACAAGTTTTTATAATTCTGCTGCGAAGTACCTGAAGCAATCGTCTTTTAGCAGAAATATAGTTGAAATAGGAAGTAGACTGTGTATGGTCTGATGCAATTTTTCCTGCAGGCAGAAGAATTGCAGCAGAATTACGTCGGAATTGCAAAAGATATGTTTCCAGGGATGGAAGAGCCACAAGATCCAGAGGAACCCGCCGCTGCACCCATGCAGGAACGCAACGTGGAGGAAGAGGTTGCTGAACTCATGGATGAGGAACGTGATGAATCCATTGATGAATTTATATACGAAAACGCCGCCGTACTCATTCAGGAACCTACGGAGGAGCCACTAAGACCAGAGGAACCCGACACCGTACCCATGCAGGAACGCAACGTGGAGGAAGAGGTTAATGTACAGGTACCTGTAGAGGTATCTGTACAGAGACGTCCAACTCGACGTGCCGGCAGAAACGGAAGTATGTACAATATTTTTTGAAAAGTAATGATATTCTAGTATGAACATATTTATTTTACATAAATATTTATATATTCGTGACGCTCTCCCATGCATACCCCGCAAGGGGGGTGGGGGGGGGGTGCACATGGGACTTTTTCTTAGATATCTTTCTTGAATTTTTTATGAAAAATGTATCAATTTAGAATTTTTCTCACTCAATTATTTTGATTCACCATATGCCCAGCTACGAATTGCATATTTTAGATTTTTTCTAACATTCAAATTCACTTTTTTATGAAATAAAGTTAGAGTGTCCGTGGAGCCCCACCTTCTACTATTCATTTTACCAATTTTTAGTATACTGACCAGGAGAGTATACTAACTGCGGTTCAAGGATTTTTCTCAAACTTTGCGATAGGTTTTTGAATATAGAAATATGAAGAAAGCTATAATATTAGACTCTAACCCTAAAAAAATGAATTTCTGGACATTTTAAGCTTTATTTAGAAAATAGCCTAACGATTACCATTTAACTTTAGGAAGTCTTGAATATTATTTTAAAAATAGAAAATAATAGAAAAAATAATCTTTCATTGCCATTTTAAGAATAAAAATTTGTTTTCCTATCAAGACTATCTGCATATTTGATGCACTTTTGATGCTCAATTTTAAACTTTTATAACTTTGGAAGGAATTAAGATTGTTTAATTCTTAAAAAGGCAAATGAAAGCCCATTTTCTCTAGTTTTATTTTCTATGTTTCAAATAATATTTAAGACTTCACAAAGTTAAATCGTAATCGTTTTAAAATGAAGCTTTTAAATGTAAAAATGTTCAGAACATCAGTTTTATTAGCGTTAGGATCTAATATTGACGCTTTCTTCATATTTCTATATCTTAAAACCTATTCCAAAGTTTAAGCGAAATCCCTGACCCGCAGGTAGTACACTCTTCTGATGAGTAGAAATTTAAATTTAGATTGAAAAAAGATTTTTGATTGATCAGATTTTGGCGTATATTCTATGCTGACAATAAAATAAATCAACAATAATCAATTAAAATATTTTTATTATGATGACATATTTCATTTATCACATTGTTAATAGTGATCTGTTAAAAAGACACAAACCAGTACATTTATCTTTTTTAGTTCTAGTTAGTTCTTGCTTTCAGTTACTGACTAAATTGACGTGTTCCACTATAATATTATACGTAATTACTTTTATATATTGTGAATTTTATAATATATACATATTTTATTACTATTTACAGAAAGTCTACAAAAAGTTATAATAATGAGTGATTTGTAATTAAAATTTAAAAATACATGATTTTACTTCTTAATTTTGAATATCGGATTCGTTGTATTTTAATATTAATTTAAAAATTAATTTAATGATAATAATAGCCAATCACTAAATATTTTAGATCTTTTTAACCTCAACCTTTAAAATCAAATAATTATTTAAATAATTAAAACTAGAGAAATGAAAATTGTTATATATTTTTTAATGGTGTATTTCATTTACTGATATGATACTTGCAAAAGGTGATACTTCAACATGCACTAATGTTGTATTATAACGTTAATATAAGATATTCTGAATGCACAAGCATTTCTTTATCGTTTCATTCACGTTAATGTTGTTTATACTTACATTCATTAGTAAAATTCGAGATGCCGCCTGGCACCGTTTTTTGCTGATGTTCGCGACTGTGAGAAAAGAGTTATATTGGTATGCATACGTCGATTGGTAAAATGTTAGCTGCCGAGAGGCACAGTTTTTTTTACTGATTTTCGTTGTGCATGATCGTTGACTCGACATTAAATAATGAAATGATAAAATATTCCCAACGTTTATACTTACATCTACTTAAGTCTATGAAGTTAATTATTACCAAGAAAACGATTCATCGAACAGCATCCAATTTCTTTTTAAGTTTATAAGAAAATATTTTAACTTTTTCATTCACGTTAATGTTGCTTACACTTGCATTCATTAATAAAATTCGAGATGCCTGGCACCGTTTTTTGCTGATGTTCGCGACATGTGAGAAAAGAGTTATATGGGTATGCATACGTCGATTGGTAAAATGTTAGCTGCCGAGAGGCACAGTTTTTTTACTGATTTTCGTTCTGCATGGTCGTTGACTCTACATTAACTGATGGAATGATAAAATATTTACAACGTTTATGCTTACATCTACTTAAGTCTATGAAGTTAATTATTACCAAGAAAACGATTCATCGAATAGCATCCAATTTCTTTTAAAGTTTATAAGAAAATATTTTAATTCTTTCATTCACGTTAATGTTGTTTACACTTGCATTCATTAGTAAAATTCGAGATGCCACCTCGCAACGTTTTTTGCTGATGTTCGCGACGTGTGAGAAAAGAGTTATATGGGTATGCATACGTCGATTAGTAAAATGTTAGCTGCCGAGAGGCACAGTTTTTTTACTGATTTTCGTTCTGCATGGTCGTTGACTCTACATTAACTGATGGAATGATAAAATATTTACAACGTTTAGACTTTCATCTGCTTAAGTCTATGAAGTTAATTATTACCAAGAAAACGATTCATCGAACAGCATCCAATTTCTTTTTAAGTTTATAAGAAAATATTTTAACTGTTTCATTCACGTTAATGTTGCTTACACTTGCATTTATTAATAAAATTCGAGATGCCGCCTGGCACCGTTTTTTGCTGATGTTCGCGACGTGTGAGGAAAAAGTTAAATGAGTATGTATACGTCGATTGGTAAACTGTTAGCTGCCGAGAGGCACCGTTTTTTTACTGATTTTCGTTGTGTATGATCGTTGACTCGACATTAAGTGATGAAATGATAAAATATTCCCAACGTTTATACTTACATCTACTTAAGTCTATGAAGTTAATTATTACCAAGAAAACGATTCATCGAATAACATTCAATTTCTTTTTAAATTTATAAGAAAATATTTTTATTCTTTCATTCACATTAATGTTTGCTTACACTTGTATTCATTAGTAAAATTCGAGGTGCCGCCTGGCACCATATTTTACTGATGTTTGCGAAGTGTGAGAAATAAGTTATTATGTGTATGTTGCTACCAATGGATGACTTATAAATTGAACTATATAGAAAATATATATTATGTATATTATATATTTATTTAAATGAAATTGTTAATATATTAAAATTAACTTTTTTTATGTTTATTAGATATTTTGTATTTATTAAAGTTGTGAATAAGTATCTTCTTAAAATTTTTTTAAACGTGCTTGCCAAAAATGTCGCATGCTATTTTGATTGCACGATATTTGTTTTATTAAGGGGTTATATCTGGTTGGAATTTTTTTTTTTTCCATTTTTTTTTTATTGGCTTAAAGTATGGTAAAACATCCCTAGATTTATGATCAATAATGTCCAAACATGAAAGAAACTCAGACAAATTTTAAAAATCAATTTTTCCAAAGCAATTCTGAGGTGAAAAATGAAGAAATTTCGTCTATTTCGTTGACGGTGCATTTTTGAATCTCGCGGTCATATATATGCTTATAATTTATCGACCGCCGAGAATATATATAAAGAATATATACCGCTGGAGGACGAAAATACGACCTTAGAAGGACAATTATATGGTGCTGGGATAGCAGAGTAAAGGTAAAAAAATTATTACGGCCCTCATTACGATTTCACAAAATTATAAAGTTTTCAAATTTCAAGTGCGTTTATCTCAAAACCAAGTTTTCAAAATCGGCACGCAGTAAAACTCGATGAGTTTTCATCCGATTGATTTGAAATTTTAACTGTAGCTTCTTCATTAGATTATCTGTTTAAGTACACACGATTTCAACGATCGATAAACAATTAAAAAAGTTATAAACAATTTAAGTCGATTTTTTCGTCGAAAACGCAACTTTTTGTTTGAACAACCGCCATTTTGCGAAAAAATTCCTAAAAATATAATCGTGTGTACTTCAACCCCAAAACTCATGTATATATGAAAAAAATTTTTTTATTGTTCCAGATCGTAATCCAGAGGACTTCTACTGCGTGCCGCAGAGATACTTTTTCAAATACTGCTTTACATTTATTGACAAATAGCCGCCATTTTGTAAATTTTCACCAATAAAAAAATTTTTTTATATTCCCAAAAAAGAGTTGCTTAACCGATTCATATATTATTTATTTATGCTAATTTAAAAACGAGCTCAAAAAAAATATGAAAAAAGGCCTTTTTTTTTTGAGCTCCAACCAGATATAACCCCTTAAGTAAAGTCATGTAAAAGAATATTACACTGTCTCGTTTTAAGTTTGATACGATATTGATGAGTGCATAATATGCACAATGTCACGAGGCAGAACAGATTGCATCTAGCAATATCAGGACGCCTCGAAAAAACGATGCGCATAGACGTCGGTAGCTCAACGGTTAGAGCACCCGTTGTGAAAACGGAAGGTCCGGGGTTCAATTCCCCGCCGAGTCACGCCATGCCGTTTTTTTATCGAGTCATCTTCTGCTATTAGTTATATTATTATTATTATTATTATTAGTTATATTATTATTATTATTATTAGTTATATTATTATTATTATTATTAGTTATATTATTATTATTATTATTAGTTATATTATTATTATTATTATTAGTTATATTATTATTATTATTATTAGTTATATTATTATTATTATTATTAGTTATATTATTATTATTATTATTATTATTATTATTATTATTATTAGTTATATTATTATTATTATTATTATTATTATTAGTTATATTATTATTATAAAAAAAAAAAAAGGGGTTGCCAGTTATGGTAGACCAACTGGAGCAGCTCGAAAGCGCCGTGAAAACGGAACTACGTGCTGCTAAGCAAGCCAGGGCTTACACACCAGCCATGAGGCAAAGGACGATGTCCTTGGTAGAAAGTATGGGGACACCAACAGGGTCACTTGGCCCCGAGCCACTTGGCGGCACGAAGCGAGGCGCCTCTAGCCCACCTAGCCTGGATACGGGGGAAAAGCAAGTGAAGAAGAAAAAGGCGGATATCCCTAAGGAAGATTGGGTTGCTGCAAAAAGTAGAAAAGGGCGGAAGCAGCCGAAACAACAGCAGCAGCAGCCACAGAAACAGCAGCCGCAAAAACAGCAGAGGAAGCAGAAGACAAAGAAGAAGGAAAAAAAGGTAACAAAGCCGGATGCGATCGTGCTCAAACCGGCAGGCGGTAAGTCGTATGCGGACATTCTGTCCACCATACGTAAGGCTGTCAAGCCGGAAGAGAGTGGAGTAGAGATCCGATCCATCCGGCAAACAAGAGCAGGTCAGGTACTCCTCGAGCTGAAAGAAGGCAATTCAGTAACAAGAACTGCCTTCTCAGAAGCACTCAGAGAAGCTACTGGAAACGACTGCACCGTTGTTAGGGAACTGATCCCCAGAGTCATCCTGGAGATCAGAGATCTCGACAGTTGCACGTCCAGTGAGGAAGTAGTGGAGGCCTTAAAAAGAGACCTGCAGGACTACAAGGGGTTCCTGCAGTCTGTCTTGACTAGGCCAAATGCGAGGGCACAACGGATGGCCATAGTGACGGTGGACACACCGGCTGCGAAAAAGCTAATGGCCACCGCCCGCATAAAGATAGGCTGGGTCAACTGCAGGATCCGCAGGAGAGCCACGGTTACCCGTTGCTATAAATGTCTGGGCTTCGGCCATCTTAGCCCGGACTGCAAAGGGCCCGACCGCAGCAAGCGATGCTATCGCTGCGGGGCGGAAGGCCACATGATCGCAGGATGTAATGCCACCCCACATTGCTTCCTGTGTCCAGAACAAGCGGACAAACCTGATTCCCGCAACCATACGGCGGGATCAGGAGCCTGTAGGGCCTTCCGAGAGGCACTTGCAAATGCCAAGAAAAAATGGTGGTAGTTCTGCAGGGTAATATGCACAGGAGCAGGGCAGCTCACGACCTCCTGGAACAGATCTGTTTCGAGAAAAGCGCTGATATTGTACTAATCAGCGAACAGTATCGAAACAGAGATGGTCCAGGATGGTTTGCCGATGACCTGGGCACCGCAGCCATCTGGAACCGTGACCCGCAGAATATCCACATTGCGGGTCATGGCGGCGGCAGCGGTTTTGTTTGGGTGAGGCACCAGCAAACTCACTACATAAGCGTATACCTCACTCCAAACCAGACCATCAGCGACTTCCAGGCCAAGCTGGAGGGCCTGGAGGATGCAACACGGGAGATGCAGGGTGAGCTGATTATCGCCGGGGACTTCAATGCTAAAGCCCCGGAGTGGGGGGAAGCTCGGTCGGATCGTAGGGGCCGGCTGGTTATGGATATGGCCAGTCGGCTAGACCTCGTGGTACTAAATAAAGGTACCACGTCGACCTTCAGACGACCGGGCTACAGGGAGACCATTATCGACGTCTCCCTGGCAAGCGAACGCCTAGCCGGGCGAATCCAGAGCTGGCATGTGATCGAGGACTATACAGGAAGCGATCACATGTATATCACGTTCCGTGTGCGTGATAGCAGACCGGCTCCGTTTCCGCACAAGCGCGGCCCCCCCAGGTGGAACATCGCCAAGATGAACTACGAGAGGTTTGCCACGGCGATAGAACACGGACAGCGAACACTGCGGGAGATCCCGGAATCGCTGCCACTATCTGCGCGGGCAAAAATGGTGACCGCCTACACCATGAAGGTCATCGAAAAGGCCTGCGCGGAGACGGTTTCCCAGGAAATCAACACGTGGGTCAAGACGACCTGCTTACTGGTGGACGAACGACATCGCGGACCTTCGTAAGACGTGCCCGCAGTTGCGACGCAGAATGTAGAGGGTCAAAAAACGCGATCTCGACGCAGCCCCCTTGGCCGCAGAGTACAAGGCGTCCAAGAAATCCCTAAAGAAGGCCATCAAGTCCAGCCGGCAGCGATGCTGGAAAGAGCTGGGGGAAGAGATGGATCACGATCCGTGGGGATTAGGGTACAAGATCGTTATGCGCAAGCTGGCGACCTTCGGTTCGTCAGCGCCGAAAGATGCGCAAACGATCACGAACATCGTACGTGCCCTTTTCCCCGAACACCCAAGGAGACCGGATGGCCCAGCAACATCCGGCCAGTTCGAAACTCCTCTGTTTACGAACATGGAGCTCTCCATCGCAATAAAATCTTTGCGTAATAAGAGAGCTCCGGGGCCGGATGGATTACCAGCAGAGCTACTGAAAGCCATCGGCGGCAGTCACCCGCGCCTCTTGCTGGACATGTACAACTCCTGCCTGAAGGCGGGCATTTTTCCTGCCCGCTGGAAGACAGCGAGACTTGTCCTCATCAGCAAGGACAAGGGTCCAGCAGACAGCCCGTCGGCCTACCGCCCGCTGTGCATGCTAGACACGGCGGGAAAACTCCTGGAGAAACTGCTGAAACCTCGCCTCCAGGCAGCCATAAGTGCGTTCGGAGATCTGGCTCCGCGGCAGTATGGCTTCAGGCGAGATAAGTCAACCGTAGACGCAATCCAGGAGGTGGTAAATGCCGCCAGGTCAACGGAACAGGGCAACCATTTCTCTCGCCCTATTTGTCTGCTGGCCACCTTGGACGTTAAAAACGCGTTTAACTCAGTTAGGTGGGACAAGGCGCTGGAAGCTTTCGAGCGGGACTTTCGTATCCCCGCGTATCTTTTACGCATTCTTAGGGATTATCTGAGGGACCGCTCGATAACTTACGACACTGAGGATGGACCAATAAAGAGGGAAATAACATCTGCGGCAGCTCAGGGCTCCATGCGATATATGGAATGTATTCTATGACGGGATCCTGCGCATGGAAATGCCCGAGGGCACCTTCCTGGTTGGGTACGCTGACGACATAGCGGTGGTCATCGTAGCCAGAGACGTTGACCTCGCTAGGCTGCTACTCAACCGGGTAATGCGTCGCGTTTTCTCCTGGCTGGAGGATCACGGGCTTGAATTAGCCACAAAGAAGACGGAGGTCGTGCTACTCACGAAGAGGCACATCAATACCATGTGCCCCTTTCAAGTAGGAGACGCGACGGTCCAGGCAAAGAGTGCGGTGAGGTACCTGGGGGTGACGCTTGATAACAAGCTCACCTTCAGGGAACACCTCACCATAGTGACGGAAAAGGCGGCAGCAGTAACAGCCTCGCCGAGTAGGCTCATGGCCAATACCGCCGGCCCCCGGCCTTGTAAAAGGCGCCTACTCATGCGTGCCGCCGAAGCCGTCATGCTGTACGGAGTGGAGGTCTGGGCCGATGCGCTACGGAAAGACGTGCACAGGAAGCGTCTCGCCGCGGTGCAATGGAGAGCAGCACTCCGGATCGCGTGCTCTTACCGCACGGTCTCCGAGCCCGCGATATTAGTGGTCGCTGGGGTAATACCCATCGACCTTCTTGCACTGGAGAGACGCTTCGTCCATCAGCAGAAGCCTGCTCTTGGGGTAGTGGAGGCCCACCGAACGGCCAGGGCCAATACCATCCAGGCTTGGCAGCATCGGTGGGAATCCTCCACTAAAGGAAGATGGACGGCCAGGCTGATCCCACAAGTGGACACCTGGCTGTTCCGAAAAGAGGGTGAGGTAAATTACTACCTCACCCAATTCTTGACGGGGCACGGCCTGTTCCGCGCATACCTACATAAGATGGGTAAAGTCGCGGAGCCAGGCTGCGCCTATTGTGAGGACCTCCCGGACGACGTGTTCCACACCTTCTTCGTATGCGGAAGGTGGACCGTCGAAAGGGGAGCACTAGAGAGGGACCTTGGCTGCATATCACCTGACAATATAGTCAGGCTGATGCACCAAGGTCCTCAACAATGGGCGAAAGTCGCCTCCTACGTGGAGGCGATCTTGCGCCAAAAAAGGGAAGAGGAGAACAGCAGATCAGCCGTCCGCAGGGCGCCGTAACTGTTCACGGGAAAAAAAAGACCCCTGCGGGTCTCAACGGCCGATCTGAAGTGAGAAGGTGCCGCTCAGGCGAAGCAAGCCCTCCCCTGAAGTAATGTGTAAAACGGTGCCGGGGAAGGGTCTGTACAGTAGTGCAGAGCAGAAAGGGTTAGTGTTTTTAGTGGGTAGGAATCCCACACGCCGTGGGAGTGCGGAGCCCCTTGCGGTGTCTCCTGGGCTGGCATGGATATGCGGCCCAGGCGGTCCGGTGGAGCATTTGGTCCACCGGACTGATGCAAGATTTCACTGTTTCCCTCGTAAAAAAAAAAAAAAAAAAATTATTATGAGTTCCCACTTGTAACAACATAATCTAATATTGATTTATTTTTTTATAAGGGTGCTGTATACCCAGTTGCCCTAACCGGCGCCCCCTTCATAAGTTGCGACCGTGCACCCATAGAATCTGTGATACATGCGTCAGAAGTTTAATATCCAGAAAATGCCCGATATGCAGAGCTTATATCGATTCCTACTTACCAGCTCACCTAATGGGACATGAGCGATGAAACGATGGTGTGGCGGAGGAACTGGAGAGGGAATGGAGAAGAGAATTATATCAACAAATGGGTGTCGAATTGTGTAAGCATATTTTAAACATTATAAATTTTGTTAGGTATGATCAAAGGGCATCGCAGAGCCCGAAGACAGGTATACCTAAGTAACGAGAGTCAAACTATATGCGGGGCAGCAACGTATTTTTTCTATATCAAAACCGCTTTGTAAATTCTTAAATTTATAGTAATAGTACATTACGCATTGAGTGTGCAAAATAGGAAATTCCTGCGCGAGTCGAGTTCGGGGTGGTGGATACGGGAGGCTTAGGGGGGTGGGGGACTAAGAAAAATTCTAGAAAAAATGCTATTAAAAAAAAAACAAAAAAAAGGATTTTTAGAGAAAAAAAGAACTTTTATTTTGCTATTTCGAAACTTATTCTACTCACACGTATTTTATTTTCCGCACGCTAATTTTATTTTTCGCATGCTAATTAATCGCGTGCAGTAATATGGTATTTTGCGCACCATATTAGGGGAAATAGGTTATGTATATTGTGGTATCATGTATATTTATTTACCTAAGCAAGTTCACATTGAGAAACTCCGTCTTCAGGAAACTCCCACACCTAGTCCCTCCAACAGCTCCAAAAGGAAGAAGACCATTAAGAACATAGACCACATCATGCCACCCAAGTATATGTTCAGCCTGGGCAAGGTTGTACACACCAACCTCAAGCAAGATGACGGAAACGTGGCGCTCAGCTCTACTCGCGGAACCACACAAAGGAAGCCGTTATCAAGAAGAATGTCGCTGCGCTACCATTTGAAATAATTATTTCTTTTACGCGTTTACACGCGAGTCAAATAAAAAATAAAACATCGTTTATATTAATAATTATTGAATTTATCGGGCGCCAACATTACTTGCGTGTCCAACAACTTATTACAGCGCTGCTTTGCAATAAAAATTTGGCAGCCATATTGGATCCGCCATTTTGTATTTCGAAACTCTAATAGAAAAACTTGATCAGCGATCTCAAAACCCCCTGTATACCAAAGTTAAACAAAAGCTAAGCTTTTTTCGAATTTCTAACCGCCATATTGGATCCGCCATTTTGTATTTCGAAACTCTAATAGAAAATCTTGATCAGCAACCTCGAAACCCCCTGCATACCAATTTTCAGTCAACTCTAAGCACTTTTACAACTTTCAATAGCCATATTGGATGCGCCATTTTGAATTTCGAAAGTCTGATAGCAAAATCGTGATCAGCGACCTCGAAATCCCCTGTATACCGATTTTGAACTGAATCTAAGCTGTTTTCGAACTTTTAACGGCCATATTGGATCCGCCATTTTAAATTTCAAAAGTCTTATAACAAGATTGTGATTAGTGACCTCAAAAATCCCTGTATACAAATTTTAAGCATAAGCTAAGCTTCCTTCGAACTTTTGACAGCCCTATTGAATTTCGGAAATCTGATAGCAAGATCGTGATCAGCGACCACGAGAATCCCTGTATTCCAATTTTGAAAAGAACCTAATCTTTTTTCTAATTTTTAACCGCTATATTCTATTCGCCATTTTGAGTTTTGAAAGTCTGATAGTAAAATCGTGATCAGCAACTTTGAAAATCCCCGTATACCAATTTTGAGCACAATTTAAGCTTTTTTTAAACTTTTCCCCGTGATATTGGGTTAGCTATTTTGAATTTCGAAAGTGTAATAGCAAAATCTTGATCAGCTACCACGAATCTCCATGCATACCAATTTTCAGCCAGCTCTAAGCACTTTTACAACTTTCAATCGCCATATTGGATCCCCCATTTTGAATTTCGAAAGTCTAATATAAAAACTTGATCAGCAACATCGAAAACCTTTGTATACCAATTTTAAACAAAATCTAAGCTTTTTTTCCAATTTTTTATCTCCATTTTGAATTTTGATGATAGCCAGGTCGTGATCAGCGACCTCGAAAATCAATGTGCTACAATTTGAAGCTAAATCTAAGCTTTTTCTGAACTTTAACCGCCATATTGGATCCGCCAATTTGAAGTTTAAAACTCCGGCAGCAATGTCGTGATCAGCGACTTCAGAAACCCCTGTATTTCAATTTTGAGAAATACCTAAGCTCTTTTCGAATTTCTCAGGGTGTAAACACAATACTTTACGCGTGGTGTGAGAAAAAAGATGTTGGTCGCATGTGTACCGAGATGATAAATACGATTCATTAATCGATATTCATTAATCGATATTTTCATTAAAAGGGTAGGCATGAGGAGGGGCTAAGAGGGGGCGGAGTGGGCAAAAGTTCATAAGGGTTTGAAGTTGAACGTCGAAAAGGCATAAAAATACACAAATCGCAGGAATCAATTTTTTATATTTTCTCAAAAATTAAAAAGTTGTTCTAGAAAAAGTGTACTATTCGATGGACCCTATACAACCGTGAATTTCTCTTATATATACTATAAACAACGGGAAAAACCAGGTCTGGTAGGTGTGCTCGAAACAAAATTTTCAAAACCATATTTCGGCTTTTTTCGCAGATTGTCATGGGATTTGCACCGTGTGTATGTCATTTTATTGATATCTATCTAAACTTATCTTTTTTTATTCCACAAAAGAATTTTTCTAGTTAATATAACATATCGACGGCTGAGAGGAATAAGGCGCTATCTTGTCACGAGCAGCGAAGAACGCGCTATCTCGGCGCGAGCTCCGAAAAACGCCTTATCTCGGCGCGAACAGCAAAAACACGCTAAGATCTCAAGCAGAATTTTTTTCCAGGATTTTTGTCAGTGCTCGTGTTATCAGAGGAACCGACTACTCGATCGCGCACTTTGCCTTCGCTATGGTTTAGAGGTCGCGTTAGGCTAAATTTTACCCGAGTCAAATTCCAATAATTTAATTGACAAAATTGGTTCGTTACGCATTCAAGGTAAATTGAATGGACATAAATTTCCGGCAACCCATGTCCGCTTACCTCACGTAATAGACAGCATTTAAAATTGTTTTTATTAAATATTATATGACGATGGTCTATTAACTGTTCTAGAAGGAACATTTTGCATTTAACTATCTTAATAATGGCACGCAAAAAATCCTCAATATTGGTATTACCTTTGTAATCAATATTCAAATTGAAACAATTGTATCAATCCCTATTATGTTTTAACTGTACATTATTTAGAATGATTATCGTTTTACTATTTAAATTTTATATCAGTTTATATAATAACCTATTTTTCTACACCATTTTATATCTCCTAAGATGTAAATGACAGAACTGTACAATGTGTAAGAAAATGGTAATTATATCAAGATATTATGTTACGATTATTTTATCTATCGTATCATTATATTACCTTATCATCTTATCATTATATTATCTTATCATTATATAAATATACTGAATATATTGTTGCAAGAAAGTTTTGGTAAGTGTAAGTGTAAGAACTATTTACATACACTACATTACATTTTATAAATTTAAAAAAATTGAACTTTGAAGAGTTTATTTTAATAGAATATTGTAAATATTTGTAAAGTATAATAAAATGTTGAATTTAGACACCATAACATATGTAAAATTAATCTAAAATGTCTATGCAAGTTTAATTAGTTATTTATATACTATTCAAAATGAAATAATTGCATTGACGCCATTAAAAAAGGTACAGTTCAACGATAGAAAGTAGAAGAAATTATACTCTAAATCTAAAGTAGTAAAAATTAACGCAAAATGTATAAATCAGAAAGTTTACTCTTCCATGAAATAGTAAAACATCATTATTACTCTTTGTACATAATAAATGGCGACCTTTACTTTTTTATAAAAAAAAAACTTTTGAAATAGTATTTTTACAAAGTAGATATCATGACTTCATCAGCTGGAAAGAGTAAAAAATGCATTCTATTCTTTTCGAAAAGAGTAAACTACACCATTTCTACTTTGTGAAAGAAAAATATTTAGTCCCGCTACCTAAACAGAGTACTTAAATAATTTTACTCTTTTGCAAGAGAGTAAAGCTGAAAATTGATACTTCGTAAAAGTAGAAAATTCATTTTTACCATCCAGAAAGAGTATAATTAAATAAGAATAAAATAATAGAAACAGTAAGAAGTCACGATGCCCTAGAAAAAAAGGAGTTACGCAAGCGTACGTCAATAAGCAAGTCGTTCATTTGAAAAAAGCTTCGACTCCATGTCCCCCGCGTTTTTGGATCTAAAACTTTTTTAAATAATTGACTCACACGTGTCTGCTCAAAATTTTTTTGCATGGATTTCACATTTCCTGGATATTTAGGTTTAAGACATTTTTAAGCAATCCACTCGCTTACTGCACGTCAGTTTAGCAAGATTTTTTGCGTAGAAATCACATCCTCCCACTATTGAGATTACGACTTTATTAAATAATCGACTCGCTTACTACGACATGACTGCGTAATTCATCTCCTTTTTGAATGAACCTCACATCTCCTATCCATGTAGGTTTAACACTTTTTTAAATAATCGAATAGTTTATTTCCGCACGTCTGCATACCTTCCTTTTTACAAAGAAATTCCGTCTGTTGGCTATTTGAGTTCACAAATTTTTAAAATAATTTTCTTTAAAATATTGTACATTATAAATGACAAACTTTACTCTTTTATAAAAGAGAAACTTTTTTTTCAACCCTACAACCGAAATCGCAATCCATTAGTCGCTCTCTAACGTCCAAAAATTTTACTGCGCAACTTTATTAACACCTAATATAATGTAAGGATCCTTCAATGAGGAGCTGAGTAGGCTATAGATGTTGAGGCTTCGGTGGTCCTGAATGGAAAGAGATCAAATTATCGGTGGGACCGTGCATTTGGTCGACTCTCAATGCGAGCAATCACTGCACCATCAGGGGAGCTGATCAGTCAGATATTTTCTTACAACTATAAATATATATATAGTAGTTCTCCTACTTTTCGATCACACCAGAACGGAGGGGGGGGGGGGTGTCAACCGATTTCATCTCTAATTCTTTCTGTGGAAGTATATACAGTACAAAAGTGTGAATATCCAAATTTTAGTCCCATGTGTCCAACATTGGTGCTGCTACACTGTGCTATTTGTGGAAACCTTATCGAAAAGTATATATAAAGGGAAAAGTAAATAAAAATGGACTAACACTATTCGTACGACAAATAGATAGCTCATTAATTCAGAGTCAAATTGTACATATGTATATATACTTCACATATACACAAATCTGTTGTAACCAATACAATTATGACAATAAACAGCGACTATGTTAACGTTTTAATTTTTTTCATATTTTATTCATAAAATTTTCATTATTTTTCAATGAAATTTAATTAAATTAAATTCTCTGTTTGGCGTGTGCTAGCAGTCATACACTTAAACAGACTTGGAAAACGAGTTCAGCGGGTCGAAAAATCTACTGTGTCTCTTACATTATCGCTATGAGTTGCGCAAAAAAATCCTCCCCTGAACATGGGAGTGCCATAGAAAACGAACTCAGCAGGCTGAAAAACCCCCTGGTACCCTCAGATATGCGCTAAAAGCTTTGATTTGCGCAAATATTGCCTCCCTGGCATGTGAGTGCAATTAGATATTGGACTAGACTTCGAAAACGAGACTTAAAAAGGATTTACAACTATTTTATAACACGCTTTTTAAAAAAGCGGCTGGGAAATCGATCTTCCTGCACCTTGTGTGAAAAATAGTGTACGTAACTCGTGCGGGAAGTAGGTGAGCTCCGCACAGGCGAAGTTTGTCGCCCGAGCAAAGTGAGTTGCGTAATGTACTATTTTCGAGAGCTCCGAATTTAACAAAATAAGACTTAAACACGAGGAGGGTGAGTCCAAAGTTTAGACGATTCACTATAAAATTGCATCGACTCTAGAATTTCACGACTTCGAAATCGAATTTTTTCGATGTTTGTTTTATCGATATGTTTTTGTTAGAAATCATATATTTAGAGAAACCAAATAATCGACTGTCTAATTTTAAGAAACGACAATTTTAGAATCATCAATGTATCGACTGCTAAAGTTTGACAGTATATATATTCGAAACTGTTCAAGTAAAGAAAACTGGCTGTTACTGTACTGTAAAATCTATTTTGTGTCGAATATTCGTACATTCGTAAAAATGTTCTTCGAAAGTTATATAGTACTTGTTATATGTTTAACTTAAAAGTCTAATAATAAAATTCAATACTTTGGACAGCAGCTGATATGTTACATTCGGAAATATAAAATTTCTAATTTAGAATTTTGAAATGTTGTACAATCTATTGGTATAGCCGAGCTTACTTCCAATCGTTATTTGCTGCAATTTTATAGTGAATCATCTAAACTTTGGACCCCCCTCCCCCCCCCCCCCCCCCTCAACACGACATCAGTGGATTTTGTACTTGCTAGTAATAATCACTGCCACCGTGTGCATTGCATATAATACAATTTTTACACGAATAAATTGTATAAATATTGTAGACTTTCTACTTTGACACGGGTACTGTATACACATATTATTTAAACTCTCTGAATGTATACATAATACTTAATTAAACATACACTAATATATTTTACACTAGAAAGTCTTGCACTATGATTTATTATTTATGTACCATTTAAACCTGCACTTATTAATTTTACACTGCGTACTAATTAAATGAATTTATTAATTTAAATAATTAATTAATGTAATTAATTACTTAATTAAACATACACTCATATATTTTACACTAGAAAGTCTTACACTAATGATTTATTATTTATGCACCATTTAAACCTACACTTATTAATTTTACACTGCGTACTAATTATGCTAGTGTATAAATCAATCGTGTAAAATCGTTTGGTGTAAAACAACTTGTGTAAATAATTGTGTATTATTATGCCACTGTATAAATCAATCGTGTAAAATCATTTGGTGTAAAACAGCTTGTGTAAATAATTGTGTATAATTGAATGCTATAGAAGATTCTATGTGTAAACCTTATGTGTAAAACTTGTACGTGCAGAATATCAGCGGTATCGCTCGGGTACTACGCAAACACGCTAACCGCTACGCTATCGCTCGCTTGTGAAATGATATAATTTTTTCCGTTATAACGTGCATCTCTGATAATTCAATTATGAAATTTTAATGAGAAATTATACTATTTATATTTTTATAGTAACTTTTTAATTAATTTCTAATTATATAATAATATTTTGAAATAAAGTATATACTTATTTTGAATAAATCTTATGGAATTAAAGTTAAAAGCTCAATTAAAGATTAATATAATGATGAGGTTCCTTCTTTATCGATACTACGTTTTTTATTTATTTACCTGCTCTGTAAGAATTTTGAAAGAAAAATACGACCTTGAAGGCCTTTGTTCAATTTTTATTTAAATTCGAAAAAATAATTAAATTTGTGTGTCGATAAAGTAGGAATCTACGTTTTAATTGCACACGACCTTTCATGCTTTTTCGATACTCTAAAACGCCTTTTCAGTGACGCACTATTGCTTTTCAAAATCATTATATTTCAGAGTTGAACCAATACTTGAAAATTGGTGCAACTATACAAATATTGAATTATAATGAATTCAAAAAGAAACCGCTACCAACTCATTGGCACAGAGCTTCTTCCAAATTAATTTATCGTTCGTACACGTATATTATATAGTTTATATTTTAAATATATTTATGCATTTTACAGTTCTTTTTAAGTCAAAGATTCTTTTTGAAGAATAGAATAAAAAATACATTTTCTTTTATCACAGAATTAACTGAAGATTTAAAGTTTATACATATATTTATTATATAATTATTTTGGGTTAACAAAACTTGAATTACGATTTTAAGTGATAACAGAAGGGTTTTGACGAGACTAAAGAGGTTAAAGTTTTTACCGATTCTTCCAATTTGTAATTTTTTGATCTTTTTTATTTTTTATATATACACAAAACCCGTAAAATACATCTTTACACATACCACAACTTTACATGCGTTTTTTAAATATTTCAATTTAAAATGTATACATTCTAAATTCAAATTCATTCAAATATTAACATAAAAATACTTACTTCTGAAAAATATATTTAAGTTCTATAAGATAACTGTTAGATTGGATTACTTCTGTGTTTTAGTTTCTTTGAAGCTTAAGTGCGACAATCAAGGCACAAGCATATTTTTTGAGCATCTTCGAATTAAGTATTTTTGTGTTAGAAATCATGCTTTCAAAAATCTCGTGCATTAAATATATATTCATATGACGGTAATAATTATTTTTTTTAATTTATTATAATTTGATTTAAATGACCATAATTAATTCATATTACAAATTAATATTTGTTATTTTATAGAAGTTTATTATTAATACCATTAATTGTAGTAATATATTATAAAATAAAGCCTCATTTTCTTATTCACAATGTTGAAGATATTACAATTAATTTTTATAAATATTACTTTACGTAACGTAAATTGTATTATTCGAATTTAAATTATATATATATATATATATATATATATATATATATATATATATATATATATATATATATATATATATATATATATATATATATATATATATATATATATATATATATATATATATATATATATATATATATATATATATATATATATATATATATATATATATATATATATATATATATATATATATATATATATATATATATATATATATATATATATATATATATATATATATATATATATATATATATATATATATATATATATATATATATATATATATATATATATATATATATATATATATATAAGTATTTTAAGTAATTTCTATTTTTCGGAAATTATTATATGGGTAATTTCATGTCAACTGTTCAACTTAAAATTTTAAAATCGTTCAAAATTTGTTAGCTCATTACAAATTAGCCCCAAAACACAAATATAAAGGTTTAGAGCAAAATATGCAATCGTTCTAAAGTTATAATTAATTGAAAATTTTTTATTTTTTCGTAAATATTCAATTTTTATGATTTTTTAACTCGAAAACTTGAAACTTTTTGTATAGCATATTAAATGGGAAAAAGTTTGCAAATTGTAATTAGAATTGCTCAGAATTTTTGCAGATCGATGCCAATTGTTTTGCTAATTTATATTTGACAGAACACCATTCAAAATATGCTTAAGGCGAATGCGACAGAATCAATATCCCTTACCAAAGGCTAAAAGATTTGTAAAAAATGTTACCTTTAAAATGCGACCGTGATGAAGATGCAAATAGATCACTGACAAAAATTATGTGCAATTAAAGCTGTGAAAATAGTGCTTTTTCATTATGTGCAATTAAAGCTGTAAAAACAGTAAAAATAGTATTTTCTCAAAAAATTGAATGGATTTGATAGATAATTGAGGTTGAAAGTTTTTACATTTATACTCCCATAAACGTTGGACATAAAAAACTCATTTTTTCAATTTTTAATTTTTTACTCGAAAACCAATCGACAGAATTAAAATTTATACAAATTATAGCTATGATTATAGTACACTATTATTTAAACTAAGTAGAGTCTCACACGCGTGCTTCGCGCGCTGATTATTTAAACAAAAAAATACTGAAACCAAAGAAAATCTACATGTATTTTATGCATAATGACTATACTACTATAGTAAACAAAGTCTTTTGATGAATGTATTTGCGCAGAGTAAACCTAGGTCCATAATTGAAAACTCACTCCATCACTTTTATTTTGAAAAGCAAACATAGTTTAAAGCATGCACACTTTCGATGTTGGAATTGCACTTTTTATCTATAAATTTCATATAATTCTGCTGTACTCTACTTGCAGCAAGACAATTATGAAAGTTTGATGGAATTATTATGCATCCATGCATGCACGTTTCCTTAATTTGTTGGCATTGCACTTTTCATCTGTAATTTTCATACAATTCTGCTGCACTCTACTTGCAGCAAGAAAATTACGCAAGCTTGGTGGAATTCTTACGCACTAATACATGCACATTTCCTGTCTTGGAATTGCACTTTTTATCTGTAATTAGCGTGCAATTCTGCTGCACTCTACTTGCAGCAAGAAAATTACGCAAGCCTGGTGGAATTCTTACGCACTAATGCATGCACATTTCCTGTCTTGGAATTGCACTTTTCATCTGAATTTTCATACAATTCTGCTGCACTCTACTTGCAGCAAGAAAATTACGCAAGCCTGGTGTAATTCTTACGCACTCATGTATGTACATTTACAATGTTGGATCGCACTTTTTAACTGTAATTTTTACGTAATTCTGCTGCACTTGGCGGACACAAGAATATTACTTAAGTCTAATGCAATTCTTATGCACGTTTCCGTCCTTACTCACCAAGCCGAACTTATGACGCATTTCTGATGCATGTATTTATAGTAATTCTTTTTCGTCAGAAGAGCTACAGGCGCCGGAAACAGACAATTCATGTTTTACTGCAATTTTCAAACTTTCACGCAAATTACAGCGGAACTAATAGTGGAACTAATTTAAGGCTTTAATAATCAACTTCTAGTACCAAAAAATGAAAATACTTATAATATGCTCTGAAAAAAATTATAAAAATATGAACTAAAAGCTTCGTTTTAAGATCTAATTTGTTCAAAAAAATACCGATCCCTTTAGTATTTATGTAATTTGTCTTGTTAATAATAATCTTCGAAAGTATAAAATAAGGCATGTATAAGTTTTTCCTGGAAACTGTAAAAATAAAAAGAATGATATTTTCATATGACTTTACAATAATAAATAGTATTGTTAAATTATCATCATACTTAAGAATATACGCGTTTGATTATATTATTTCAAAAAATTTTACTAATGTAACCATTTTATCGAGCTCCTTGAAGAAACATTCAAATTTAAAACTTTTGTGAATAACAATAATATTATTACTAATGATATTAAAAATATACTATACTATAGTAAACCCTCATTCTGTTATTACACTATGTAATTGTTATTTTCTATTAAAAAGTTATGAAATCTATCTAAAAAACATTTTGCAAAAGTTTAAACTAAGGCAAGTATTAGTCTCTCCCTCCCGCCCACCCTTTCTCTCTCTCTCTCCCTACCTCTATTTCCTCTCATACTCTCTCTCCCTCTCTCTCAACATCCGACAAACTGAGTACCAAAAACTTTAATGAGAGCTTGAATATTTTTTTAAAACAATCAATACGTTTTTAAAAGCTAATTTTTTAAGTACGTTCTAACAACCTCAATTTGTCTAGTCCTTTTATTTCTTCTAGTCTCATCTATTCAATAAGCACTCTCTACAAATGGTAATAATTTTTTTCATGACTGTATAAATAACTCATCTATTCAGCACTATCTATAAATGGTGATAATTTTTTTATGACTACAAATAATAATATTGTGAATATAAAACTTTCTACGAAAGTATAAAATAAGGAAGTATACACATTTTTTCTGTATAATCTATGAAATAATAATATTTATGACTTTTTATAAGAAATCAAATAAATACCAGTGAAAAAGTCTTTTACTTCTTTGAGTCATTGTATGTTCAACAAATTATATGTAAGTAAGTACATTAGAATTGCTCACTGCAAATCAAACAAACGAGAGTTGTGAAATCAATTATCGATAGTCAGGTAATGATTTGCACACCACTCGGAAAAAGCTGTACTTATTACTGTTCTCAGAAATTTATTCAAATTTGATCATCCTTTTATACAAATTAAACACAAAAAGCCGCTGCCCATGGCTTCCCCAAACTTAATTTGATAAATAAATACCAGTGAAAAAGTATTTTACTTTTTTGAGTCATCATATGCTGAACAAATTATATCTAACTATGTACATTCAAATTGTTCACTGCAAACCAAAAAAAGGTGTGAAATCAATTATCGACAGTCAAGTATTGCAAATAACTTTCAGAAACGGTTGAATGACTGTTCTCAGAAATGTATTCAAATGTGTTCATTCTTCTATACAAATTAAACACAAGGAAGTACTGAAATCAATTTATTTTAGTCAAGTACCCATAAGTTAACTTGACTGAATAATACAACTTTGCGTACCTTGCGTGTAAAATTACATTTTTTTAACGGAGTTGGCTCGGGCGACAAACTACACCCGTGCGAGAATGACCCACTTCGCACACTTGTATCGAAAATAACTATTTACGCCCGTGTTTAGCCAGCGGGCATAAAGTAACGCGTAACAGGCGCAATAGCTCACATACTCCCACAGAGGGTGTCAATGGACAGTGTGGCAAACTATTAATTCTTATACCTTGGCATTATCTTATTTTTCAGGCTAATAAATAGAAAATATTACCACTCAGCAAAGAGTAAGCACATCTGCCACACTGTCCCTTGACTCTCTAGATACTCTTACAAAACTTTATAGAACCGACGCACTTTACACCCGTGTGGGCGAAAATTATTTTAATTATATAACTATTATATATGCCTCCTTTCTGTTTCTAAAATTCTTAAGAATTTTTTCAGATATTCACGAAAAGTCAAAGCCTATATAAAAAAAATTACATAATTACCAACACATCCCTATTTTTCATTATTCTTTCTCAATTTTGAACTTTCTATAATATAACGCATCTTGGCTGGACAAGAGAAGTCTAGAGCTGCTTTAGCAGGGGTGGTCCTCCAATCTCCCATACATACTTGGCGGGCCCAATGGTTTGCAGTTTACCGGTGGGCTTTGTAAATCTAGAATGCTAGATTTTTACATACATTCATTAACATTGCTTATACCTATAAGTCTACATACTATAAATAATTACATTGGTTCAAATTTTTAAATGATATCGTTTAAACGTAATATCCCTATATGTGCAGAATCTCATGATTTATTTTCAGTACCTAAAATATTTAGATTTTACTAACCATTTTATAAGCCACCTACATATGTATTCTTTTCCCGCGTGTAAAAATACAAGATCTCATGTAAGTATTTCCGACATCATCAGATCTCGCATGACATCTCATGCACTGCCATTTTATATATTATAGGATCTCATGTCCGATATTCTCATATGAGATCTCATATGATATTTTCACGCGGGTATACACTTTCTATTTAAAACAGAGATATAGATTCATGGATTAGTATTTAATATATAGAAGCAAACGATTTATACATTTTACGTGATCTTGAAATATACGAATATTTACATGAGAAAGACCATCTCTACATCTTAAACTGCAATCCATCGGGCCCGCCAAGTATGTATGGGCGATTGGAGGACCACCCCTGCTGAAGCAGCTCTAGACTTCTCTTGTCCTCCCAAGATGCGTTATATTATAGAAAGTTCAAAATTAAGAAAGAATAATGAAAAATAGGGATGTGTTGGTATCTGAAAGTTGTTTGCAATACTTGACTATCGATAATTGATTTCACACCTTTCGTTTTTTTGATTTGTAGTGAACAATTTGAATGTACATACTTAGATATAATTTGTTCAGCATATGATGACTCAAAAAAGTAAAATACTTTTTCACTGGTATTTATTTATCAAATTAAGTTTGGAGAAGCCACGGGTAGCGGCTTTTTGTGTTTAATTTGTATAGAAGGATGATCAAATTTGAATAAATTTCTGAGAACCGTAATAAGTACAGTTTTTTCTGAGTGGTGTGCAAATAATTACTTGACTATCGATAGTTGATTTCACAACTCTCGTTTGTTTGATTTGCAGTGAGCAATTCTAATGTACTTACTTACATATAATTTGTTGAGCATACAATGACTCAAAGAAGTAAAAGACTTTTTCACTGGTATTTATTTGATTTCTTATAAAAAGTCATAAATATTATTATTTCATAGATTATACAGAAAAAATGTCTATACTTGCCTTATTTTATACGTTCATAGAAAGTTTTATATTCACAATATTATTATTTGTAGTCATAAAAAAATTATCACCATTTATAGATAGTGCTGAATAGATGAGTTATTTATACAGTCATGAAAAAAATTATTACCATTTGTAGAGTGTGCTTATTGAATAGATGAGACTAGAAGAAATAAAAGGACTAGACAAATTGGGGTTGTTAGAACGTACTTAAAAAATTAGCTTTTAAAAAACGTATTGATTGTTTAAAAAAAATATTCAAGCTCTCATTAAAGTTTTTGGTACTCAGTTTGTCGGATGTTGAGAGAGAGGGAGAGATAGTGTGACAGGGAATAGAGGGAGGGAATCAATACGTGGATTACAAGTGTGAACAAGTTGATCAACTATGTGGACACTTAGAGTTTTTAATGTTTTTGGGAGTTTTATTTTCTCATTTCTTGGCTGCACTATTTTATCGCTTCTTTTTGCCTATTTCGCAAAAAAATTTGTCCATGTGTTCCGCCATATTTGTTGAATCTGTAATTTTAACTCTATTATCAATTATATAGTTAATGCTTTTTTTTCTTTTGCTATTTTTGCCAAGTTTGTGTTTTAATACGTTCTACAAACTCTTTGGGTTTTTCAGCTTTGCCTGTATTTGCTCTTTGTCAAACGACTCTTTGACTTTATTTATAATTTTCTTTAATATTAAGAATAACCAAAAACTTAAACATTCGACTACACACGATAACAAACTGAACGGGTTCTAAAAACGAATTCAAAAGCACAAAACTTTCAACCTACCACCAACACTATATCAGTCCAAAATAATAACGATAACTACCAGGATAGTATAACGGACACCAAGGATAAATGGTTGGTTAACCTTTCAAATAGACAACTGCCGACATATGCTATTGATACCCTTAGTCTAGGAGAAAAATTCAATTTCACGACTCATTTAGACAAACGCACAATTTTTGATTATGTCAAAGAGATTGAGAATAACGTCCGAATCAATGATATTAAGATCGGAGTCAAAGAAGATCTTATTGACACTTTTAATAAGTTTATTAAAAATAATAATAAACGCACATTAGTTTCCAAGATAAAACGATTAAATGCAACCTTTTGAAAACCAAACAGTTCTTAAAATCTAATTCCGACATTTTTATCACGAAAACCGACAAAGGGAATGTAACTTTAGTTTTAAATCAAACAGAATTTGTGAAAAAAGTAGAATTAGCATTCTCCGATAGAAAATATTATGCTACAATTAAAAAATCACCTTTAAACAAATTACAAAAGAATATCAAAGGTTTGATAGATAATTGGAGGGCGGAAGGTGTTTTCGATACTGATTGCAGTTTTTCCGGTGTGTCACACGCTGAAATAGAGCAGACTAATCTTGCTTGAGTCTATGCTTTAGTTAAGATACATAAAACTGGCAATCCCATTCGCATCATCGTATCGGCTATTGTCCCACCTCAACCATAAACAGTAGCTTAGATCTCAAAAAATTACTGATGACTTAGTTGTTCTAGATGGTTTTGAGCTTTCCTCTTTCGATATCGTCTCTCTCTTTTCTAATATTCCTTCTGACCTCATCCTCCAAGCTCTCACAGAAAAATGAAAGTTCCTAAAAAACAAAATCAACTTATCTAGAGTAGAATTCTTGGATGGGATCAGACTGTTACTCGATTCGACGTTTTTACAGTTTAACAATAAGTTTTATAAACAAATTATGGGAGCTCCAGTGGGCTTTTGTACTAGCCCATGGTTTGCAGATATCACACTGGAACTTTTAGAAACTTCCTGTTTAAATAAATATAAAAATAAGATACTACTATTTAAAAGATATGTTGACGATTGTTTTCTAATCACTAACACAAGTAAAACAGACGAAATCCTCTCCTCTTCCAATAGTTATAATAGACATTTACAATTTACCATAGAACGGGAAAATAACAAAAAAATAAGTTTCTTTGATATTAAACTCATCAAAACAGACAATAATCAACACTGCTTCTGGACATTATATCAGCTACCTCTCACACCACCCTCTCAATCACATAGAAGACACACAATTTCTAAAAAACTCTTACAAAAAAACCATAGAATTGATAAAAAAGTATTGCAATCTATCCTAACAGTTGTGTATATGCGTATGTTCGGTTGCACTCCTCCTCCTTTTCCTCACACACGGCTGAGCGATGTCTGTCACTTGGGTGTATTAGCTCTAGAACCATTGATATGTCGTTCGGGCTCACCTCTTTCAATCGTGTTCTCCTGATCCACTCTAGCGACAGCCTCGACTGTGTCTCCCACTCTGTCCCTTCCCCTTCCCTTCTTCTACCGTTACATAGATTACTCACATGAATTTGCTATCTCTCGTTCAGTGTTGCTTCAAGATTCACGCAATTCTAACGTTCTTGTTACAACAATGAAAGTGAGACGCAAGGAGGGATGTAAGTCTTTTGTGTTTTTTTAATAATAATTTCATTTCTATTACGGCTTATTTGGGTTTTTCAAATTTTTTTCTAAAAATTCTATTCTAGAACATTGATCCAACCGATCCTGCACAAATGTTCGTTATATGTTCCAAATTTCGACCTTAACGATGCCCATCAGTAGAATGAAACTTTATATGGTACACAAATTTTTCCTCTCACTATGATAATATCTTCCTTTATATTTTATTATATTAACAATTAATTGTAGCTCTAAGGAGGAGAGTTAAATTCACTCTCGAAATGTCGGCATAAATAAAGAATTTTGCCTAAAACTCGTCGTTGAGGTCCATTATTTAAACAAATAAAACAGGAGGGGTTGATAACATTAATAGTAAGACCTTAAAGATGATCTTCATTTATATATCGCTACCTTTTGAATATATTTTCAACTTATGCATTGACAATTCCAAATTCCCCTGGTATATTAAAAACTGCAGAAGTGGTCCCTATATTTAAAGCTGGAGATAGGTCATGTGCCTCCAACTACAGACCTATCTCACTTTTTTCAAGCAATGCTAAGATCTTTAAAAAAATGATATATAATCGACTATATACCTTCTTAAAAGAATGTAACATAATCTCAGAAAAACAATATAGTTATGTTAAAAACAGGACAACTACTGCAAACTATCTCACTAATATAATCTATTCTAATTTAGACAAGAGTATACCAATAATCGCGGCCTTTTTTGGATTTAGCAAAGACATTTGATACGGTAAACGACAAAATCTTATTAGAGAAACTTGATAGATATGGAATTAAAGGTAATGCTCTGCAGCTATTAACTAGCTATCTTTCAGATAGATTGCAAAATGATAATATTCAAGAATACATCAGCCTTTATAATTTAATCACAACTGGTGTTCTGCAAGGAACTATGTTAGATCCTTTACAATTTATTCTATATGTAAATGATCTACTGGAAGATATGCCAAGAGAGACCATAATGCCATATGCTGATGACCCTGTCGTCATATCAAGTGATAACACCTGGACATCAGCTCAAGACAAAATGAATAAATAGCTTGGATATGTTGCGGACTGGCTCGCATGTAATAAATTGTTAATAAATATAAACAAAACTGCATATATGACCTTTGGTATCTACTGTATCAGTGTGCCCAAAGATCTATTTATTAAAATTAAAAATCAACCAATTAAACGCTTCGAGTGCGTTAAGTATTTAGGTTTACACTTTGATTATAATATGAATTGGGATATACATTTACAACATATTAGAAAAAACCAAATATCATATATCTATTATTGCTAAAATTAGAAAAAAATGGATACCAAATCCTTCTCATGGTTTACTATGCTTTCTATCATAGTCTCATAAACTATGGGATAATTGCGTGGGGTGCAGCTGGTAAAAGCCTTTTACGCCTAGTACAAAGAATACAGGATAGAATTATTAAATTAATAAATACAAATTTTCTAGGGGAAAACTATCCTTTATGTATTAACCAAGTTTATAGGTATACTTGTTTATTATATCAGTACAAAAATCTGAAGGAAATGTACAAAAACAGCGAGAAATACTAGGTATAAAACATTCGATTACCGCCAATGTACAAAGCTGTCAGTGATAAGAGAAGTTATGTGGTAGCTATATACATGCTTTCAATAATCTTCCAAATGAGTTTAAAACTCTATCTACTAATAAGAGAAGTATTAAAACTAAATTGAAAAATTTAGTGCTTGAAAAATGTCATATTGCGTGAAAGTTTTGCGTGCGTTAAATGACCAATTGTAGAATGCGTGCGGTATTTTCTATAAATGTTACGTAATGAACAATAACATAATGCGAAAGCGCTGCATTATGAAAAATAACGTAACCATTGCATTATGAAAAATAGCAGCATGCTTCAGTAGATACGTAACGCCCTCTCCGTATCTAACTTCTTTAGGAATTACTCCATCAGAGCACATTTTTTGTAAATCTTAATCTTTCTTTGTTAATAATTTTAAAATTTTTTTTAAATGTTCAAAATTATTTTTAAAAATTCATTAAATTAATACGTTTTTTGTAATCCAATCTTTTCTTGGTAGATTTTATATATTATTTTGACCATGCGTATACTCTCAAAAAACTTGACAATATACATATATCTACATGTTTACATTTTGCGTTTCCAAATGTATACATTGTATACCTATGTATGTGGAAGTTTTCTGACAGTGTAGATCTTTTAGTTAATAATTGCATTATTTGGATCATCTATTGATTTTTACTGGGATCCAGTTTCATTTGCTCACAACACATAATAGTATTTTATAATTCTCCGATTTATTTTTATAGTTCATTTGTATTTTTATATTGTCTTATTTATTTTTAATACATTCATTTTCAGATATCAAAACATATAAACACAGCATAATAAAATTAATGATTGTACGACGATGTTTTCTTGTTTTCTGAAGCCAAACATTTTTAGTCAAAAACGCAGTGTGAACTTAAATACAGTTGTTCATAATGAAGAATCATTCAGTTCACATCGATTTCATAGAGTAAGAGCAAACATATTTTCTAAAAATCATTAACTAAATTCAAAATTTAATACATTTTATAGGGTTGTAATTTACGGGAGCCAATTGTTATAAGTTATAGGCAGTCAGAAGAATTGAAAATTTTAGATATCCAAGTAAGTCTATATGTTGAAATTTTTAATTTTTTTTACATAATATAAATATAATAAATTAAAATTTTTTTTTCGATAATATAAATATACATTTTATAAATAAATCAAAATATTTACAAATAGTGCAGTTGAACCATTATTTTTCGAATACTGAAACTGATGGGAAAAGACAGAAAAATAATCTTAATATGTGTCACATCAATTATGGCAAACATACAAAGCCACGAGAGTAGCTACCGCTGCCTTATATATTTTAAGTTTTAAGTTCCTTAACCTGACCTACGTCAAAAATGTAGTTTTGCACATATATCATACAAATTGCGTATATGAATAGAGTTTATTAAGAGATTTATTATAGACAAAGGTTCATTAATAACCATTATTTCGTTTGCGAGAAACCGAATTTTTAAATTTCATTTTTCAGTTTCGGGACGAAAAGTGATAGTGTTTTTTTTACCGTTTTAGTGTACGATGTATTACTACATAGATGGCCCCCCACATAGCATGAAAGCTTACTAGAAACTTCCTGGAAGCTTTCATGAAAGTTTCGTATGCTTCAGGAAAGCTTCCACGAAAGCTTCCTGAAAGTACCTAATGTCTGGGTCAAATTCATGACAAAAAGCTTTCTCGGAAGATTGCAGGAACTGTTTCAGACACTTTTCACGAAGCTTTCGGAAACTTTCTAGGAACTTTTCAGGAAGCTTTCAAAAAGTTCCTGGAAGCTTCATGTAGGCTGTGGAAATCTTCCAGTAGTCTTCCCCGAAAGATTACAGAAAGCTTTAAAAAATACTTCCTACAAGACTTCAGAATCGATTTATGTCAGTTTGAGAATGGAAGCTTCCAGAAAGGTTCCATGAAAGCTTCCCGGCAGTACATAATGTCTAGGTCAAACTCATGACGAGAAGCTTTCTTAGAAGATTTCAGGAACCTTTCAGGAACTTAAGGGAGTCTCCGAAAAAATTACTGTACGTTTCATGTAGAATGTAGGAATCTTCCACGAAACTTTCAGGAATCTTTCGAAAAAGTTACTGAAAGTTTCAAGTAGACTATCGGAATCTTCCAGTAAGCTTTCAGTTAGCTTTCAAATAAGTTACTGGAAGCTTCATGTAGTCTGTGGGAACCTTCCAGGAAACTTTCAGGAATCTTTCGAAAAAGTTACCGTAAGTTTAAGTAGACTTTCAGAACTTCCCAGTAAGCTTTCAGTTAGCTTTCAAATATGGTTCTGGAAGTTTCAGGTAGTCTGTGGAAACCTTCCAGTAAGCTTTTAGGAAGCTTTTTCCAAGTTCTTGAAAGAGTAACTTAAAGCTATAAATATTAGAAATTCTCTATAAGTATTAACAATTCGCACATATTCTTTAGAACTTATTTCTACCTATATTAATCGCCATTTTATAATCGCAGAAAAAATTTCACATACAATTTTTTTACTTGACCGGGAATCGAACCCACGATCCTTGGGTTACTACGCACGCATGCTATCCGTTACGTTATCGCTCGCTTGAAGGAGTTCGGACATTTTCTTCTAAATAAGTTTTCACGATTATTTAATTGTTATTATTTTGATTATTTTATTTAAAATATTAATACATTTCAAAAATTATATATTTAATGCGGTAAATTAAAAAATTATAGTGTCGGAATTATTACTCTAAATAAACATGTTTTTATATTTGGCATTTCATTATGTTGATTAAATAATTTATGAAAATTCTAATTGAGTGGTTTAAAAAAATTCTTAGTATAGTATTTATATATACGGTGGGCCTAATAATTGTGTTTTTCCAAAAAATTGTTTAGAAATTTTTTAATTAAAAAAAATTGTAATGTCGATAAGTAGGAATCTGTTTTTTGTCATTTTGATGCAATTTTTCAACGAGTATATCTTATGATAGTACGAATAGAATCGCTCAAGAAATTCTGAGTATAGTATTTATATATAGGAAGGACGTCAAAATTGTGTTTTTCTAAATGAATGTTTGAAAGTTAATTTATCAAATAATGAAATTGGGTTGATTTTAGACTCCAGGTAGACCATTCAAGTTGAAGATTTGATAAGCTATAATAAAAAAAAAATTACTGTATATTTTTCATTATATTCCTTTTTTGGCCATGTGGAGTCCAAAATTAACCCAATTTAATTATTTAATAATTTAACTTTCGAACATTCCTTTCGAAGAACACAATTTTCACGCCCTCTCTATATATAAATACTATATTCAGAATTTTCTTAGCGATTCTATTAGTACTATCATGAGATATGGGGAGATCTCCAGAACTTTTAATTTTCACGTTACGGCAACTTTTTAGATCTTTTTAATAAGAAATATATACTTTCAGCAAAGTAAATAGGTAAAAATAAATGTTTTTTAAATGTTCCATGTATGAAACAATCGTTCCAGTTACGTATAAAGCGTAAGTAGAAAAACCCAATTTCAGGGATGTGCCTACAATACATTTGAAATCTAGAATCAAGAAAGTTGTATAAGTCATTTCTCAAAAATAAAAATTTTCATAGTAATTCTGTTCCATACCTTTTAACATAAAGAATTTTCTTAATATGGCTATTAGATTTCATTCTTTATTAAAAATACAATCATTTGATTTGTTGCACGTGGGTGTGCCACGCATTGTTTAAAAGTCATGCGTCTTCAAAAAATTACTTCTCAAGCGTTAACTCATTAAGAAAAAAAAATAGATTTTTAATAAGCACACGCTGAATTTTGAATTTTATATTCTAAAAGTCATTGTAATCACTAACTTAATATTTTAGAAAAACGTAGTTAAATTGTCAAAATGATATATTTAAAATTTAATACAATTTTGATAGGATTAAGCCAAATAAGTTCGTCATTTATATTATAAAAAAAAAATTTCGATATACTCGTAAAATGGAATTATGTTGCTTTAATTTAAAAAAAACTAAAAAACGAGTAAAGCAAGTTTTGAATAGATAAGTAAGTGCTCAAACAAAAAAATTATGATTTTTTTAAACACTGAACATTAAAAGTTCTAGAGATATTCTCATATACTCGGCGAAAAATTGCATGAAAGTGACAAAAATGAAGATTCCTACTTATCGATATTACAATTCAAGAAACGTTTGTGAAATATTTGTGAAATATTCCGAGAATTGATAAGGCGATACATTACGGAAATATTGCAGAGACATTTCATTCAATTATAATATTTCACTAATAATGACGTAATATTCAACATTATATTGAAGAACTATTTTTCCATAAATCTATAAATGTTTTTTAATTATTTCGGAAGCATTCCGAGAAATGACATAAGCGATACATTGCCGAAATCTTAAAGATAAATATTTCATGATATATTTCACTAAAAGCGACGTAAACTTCTCCACCAAATCGAAAAATTATTTATTAGTAAATCAAGAAACGTTTTTAAAATATTCCAACGATATGACCTGAAACGATAAGGCGATACATTGCAGAAATATTACGAAGAAACCTTTATAAAATATTATACCTCCAAACTTTAATTGTATATTATAACCTCCAAATTTTTGTATTGTAGCAATAAACAAACAAATACAATCCAAGTTTCAATAAATAACATTGAATAAATTTGCGGTTATTTACTGCATAGGCATTGTTCGTAAAAGAATTAATAAAGTGATTAAGAATTAATTAATAATTAAGAATTAAGAATAGTGGATAAATATTTATTTTTTATTATTAGTCAACGTAATATAGACAGATTGGAATACATCCGAACGTATTGAGCTTCAATCATAGAATGAATCTTTTTTGTTCTTTTTTTGTTATGTTTAAAGTCAAACGGTTGCTATGGTAATACTTGAAAAGAATGTCTCAGCCGATCAGAACGTCTACAAGCGCGCCTCTTCGCGCTTGTCCCGTGGTCTCTCTTCATCAATTTCAAAAATTGGTTAAGAGACAGCTGTGGCCCCGAATGAAAATCCGTGCACGCGATCGGTAACTCGTAATTTGAGACCAAGACAGAGTTTTGAAGAAATTATTTAAAAGAAAATCTCTAATTATTTATGTATAAAGATGTGTGTATAAAAGTGAATTTTAATACGAACGGATTTACAAATTGGTTTCGTAACAGGCATAATATAATAAAGTCAAAGGAAGAGCGCGCGCAGCGCGCCTGAACTTTCTCGATTTTCAAAATAAGATGATTATCAGATGATCTATGAATCTATGAAGCTTCCAAGTTGGAACCTTGCGCGAAACTTCCAGTGCTGATCTTCTGTAAACTTTTATGTAAGCTTTCTAAAAGCTTCCCCGTAAATTTCAAGTTGCATTTTACCGCAGCACTTTTGAAACCATCTTGTCAGCCTTCCCTAAAACTTGCTAATAGCTTCTTAGGAATGTTACTTTGGAACCCTTTTGAAAGCTTCCATTATATCCTTAAGCGAGCTATTTTTTATATTATGTTAGGAACCCTGCTTGAAATACTTCCTGGAGTCTTCCATCAAAATTTTCCTCAAGGTTGAATTGGAACTTCCATAGGAAGCTTCCTGGACTGTATTTCAAAAACTTCCCGCAATCTTTACATGTAATTTAACTTTCGATCTTCCTAGAAGCTTTATGTTAGCTTCCAAGAGCCTTCCGCGAACCTTCCAGTGCCGATTTCAGTAATGTTTTATGTAAACTTCGTGGAAACATTCTCGTAAGTATTGAGTAACGTTTCACCGCAGCACTTTTGGAACCTTTCTGTTAGTCTTTCCTAACGCTTTTGGCATGGAAGCTTCCTAAAATGGTTACTCCTGAATCCACTCGGAAGCTTCCGGTATAACTTTAGACCAGTTGCTTTATTGTATGTCAGGTATCTTGCTTGAATACTTCCTAGAATCTTCCATGAAAGCTTTCCTCAAGTTTTAATTGGAACTTCCAGAGGAAGCTTCCTGGAATATATTTCAAAAGCTTCACGTAATCTTTATATGTAATTTAACTTTTATTCTTCCTAGAAGCTTTATGTTAGCTTCCAAGAGCCTTCTGCGAAGCTTCCAGTGCTCATTTTCGATAATCTTCTATGTAAGCTTTTTGGAAGTTTCTGTAGAGTTTCCATGTAATATTTCATAGTTAGGTATTTGAAACTTTTTCTGTTATCTTTCTGGAAGCTTATTTAGAAATCTTCCAATGTAACCTTCCTGAAAGTTTCAGTTAGCTTCCTGGAAGGTTCCATTAACCTTCCACTGTAAGCTTCCTTGTAACTTTCTTCCGGAACCTTTCGTGCTATGTGGGCCATTCATATAGTAATAGCGAAGTCTGTGTTAATTTTGTAAAGACAATGTATTACTATATAGACGGTTCATCTATATATAGTAAAGTCAGTATTAATTTTGTCAATACCATCTATTACTATTAGTTCAGACGGTGGACGGAAAAAAGGCCTACAATGGACAAGACGACATATAAACATTTTTATTTTTGCATTCACTTTATACAATTTTGTATAACATGCTTTTATCAATGCTTTGCGTCTGTGACGTATTCTTAAAATTAAATTTTATATTTATATTTTCATCAGTGGTTTTCTGGCCCACAAAAGATGTAATTGCGAATTTTAACGAACGCAGCATTTCGGCTACGCAACAGGGTCACGTAGCGAGCCACCGACTTCGCGAACGCAAATGCGCGTCGAAGCTTTTATGTACGCTCACCACTTTTCAAATTCAAAATCGAACGGCTTACGTAATAATGTTTATTAAACTTGTTTAATAAGATGATCTCGACTCATCATCAAGATCATCTTTAACTCTGTAATAAATACGGCGATGTACGCCATACACGATAGTATTTCGCGCCAGTCCGCGAACTCCGTAACACTTCGGACGACAATAGGAGCAAACTATTTTGTACAGTCCAATACGAGCCTAAGTTAATCTACGGTATAAATATTTTATCAATAAACAATTTAGAAGTGTTTCAAAGAGTGGTTATTTCATTTCGAGAACCCACATCGAGGAAAAGGTAACTAATCATTATAATTTATCGAAATAAAAATATAAGAGTATATATTTAGTAAATATTTCTCAACTGCCAAGACTTAACAGTGGTTCCGGTATGAATCGAACAGTAGTTCACTAGACTGTTTAAAATAAAAGAATAAAAATCACTATTTTCCGGAACTTAACGGTGGTTCCGATACAAATCGAACAAAAGTTCACTAGATCAGCTAAATCAAACTATAAATATTTGAAAAAAGATCAAATAAGTTCTTGAAAGACGAGGAAAATACTCTTATAAAATACTATTATAACTAACATAGAATAAGTCCGAGCTTCACATTTTGCAGTAAGTAGTTGAGGTCATTCATTGTAGCATGAATTGCCAAAATTACCGAAAATAAATGCGTACGGCTCGTCGAGTTATTAACATATTATCTAACAAATTATAATTACCAAAGTAATTGACAAAATAAATGATTTTTAATTCAACGTATTCAAATCGAAAATATATTACGCATAAAATAAGAAATACAAGAACAGTCTAACACAAATGAGACAATTGAAATAATAATAAAAGAATTTGAAACAGAAGTAGACAAACAAAAGAAAAAGATTACAGTATATAAACAAGAATATTATAATCACAAATTATAAGAATAATTATCAAATAAATCGAAAAAAACATTACGAGAAAAATAAAGAATAGAATAACATTCAAACGCAAGTTAGGAAATTGAATAATAATATAAAACAATTTATTTTAGTTAAATAATTATTGCATAAATAAAGATTGTATTTTAAATAATAAGAGAGAAAAACCCTATAATACTAGGTAAACGGAAAATATAAGCGATACAGATATAAAAGTAGCAAATAAATAAATAAATTTTATTATCAAGTAAAGAATCACAAAATATACAGAAAAAATAGTTGAACTAATAATAAAAACGTGTTTAAAAAGAAATATTAAGTATATCATAGACAAAAGAGTAATATGTCATGTCAAATAAGAAAGGCGCAGAAAATAAGGGAAACAAAGGGATTTTAACCAAACAGACGACCCAAAGCAATCCAGATTAAAAAAAAAAAAAAAAAACAAATAGACAATATAAATAGGGAAAAGAATATTTTTGGAAGGAAAACAAAAGTACCAAGATCACCTTCGAATAGAAACTTGAATAAAAATTCATTACATACTTACGTTAACCTACCACTTGCCTCTGGAACAATTGAAAATTCAAAAATAGTTTCAATACCAACGACCTCCAAAACAGACCTTAACGTACTTGAAAAAACAGAGTCACAACCTTCAGCTCAGATAGAACAAAACCAGAACGTCACAAAATCTACAGAAATACGAAATATACCTACAATAAATATAGAAAATCTTTTGATTCCAGAAATAAAACAGGATAGTATATCACAAAATAATTTTTATACGCTGAATGCGCCAAGGCAAAAGCCATGCATTTTTTAACGACTCAGCATATTTAGAAGACGACAAACAACACGATTACACAGACATAGATGGATTGTTTAATGAACAAACCCTGATTTTAGCTAGAGATAATAACTTAAATAATAACGAAGAAGTAGAAATTCAAATAAACGAAAATTTAATAAATTTCGAAGCATTCATGGCAAATCAACCATTAAAGTTGCCACTTAAAGAAGTTGCAAAATTAGTACCTGATTTTGACCGGAAAAATATTCCACTTATACATAGAAAAATTAAAACAAGCAAAAAGAATAATCTCGGATAATGACGAGCAGAACCTAGTTCAGATTCTCAAAATAAAGCTCAGGGGCGAAACTTATAAAGCATTGGCAAATGCGGAAATTACAAGTATCGAGACGTTTCTTCGAACAATGCGTAAATTATATCCATCGACTGATAATATACATTCATTATACGGGAAGTTAACACAACGAATCCAAAAATTAAATGAAGCAGTATCACAATTTGCAAAAAACTTAAGCGTATTAGCTATACAAATAAATGAATTAAAAAAATTAGAACCAAACTTAACATAGGAAATTTTAACAGCATTCAAAACCCAATTACAAAATCATGTACTCAGCAGTTTTAAGAAAGGATTAAAACAAGAAATTAGAATAGAATTAGGAGAACAACAAAACATCTATAGCGCTATACAAAAGGCTATTGGAATAGAGTTAAACATACAAAAACAAAACACTTTAAGAAATGACACTACAAGCATATTGTTTAATTTCGAAAATCCACATTCAAACAAAATTAAAATAGTTCTGTACCAAATATGTAAATAGTATGGATCATGAAGCTTTATTTTGCATTAAAGCTGCATGTGTCTACTGTAAAAGTAAAGAGCACGTGTCATATGATTGCAAAACGGCTAAATATACAATAAAACTAATTTGCAAATATTGTAGTACGGAAGGCCACTCAGCAAATGCGTGTAAATTAAGCACGGTGTCAGGAAATCATTGTCAATATTGTCAAAATATGGGGCACGAAGTTATGCAATGTCCTACTATTACAAATTACAAACTGTGTTGGAGGTGTAAGGAAAGAGGACACGATTCGCATTCATATAAACATTCGGCAAAGATTGAGGAATCATGCGACTTCTGTAGCAGCGCGTCACTCACGATTAAAAACTGCCCGTCAGTATTATTTAAGAGGTGCAATAACCTCCTACACACTATGAAATGAGCCTAGGCCGATGAGTAGAATCGGCCATTGAGCAGAATAGCTCGCCTTTTGGGAGCGCCAATCAGTGCGCGGCAGGGAGTAAGCTATAGCGTTGGCGCAGCGCCGAAAAGATAGGTTTGTTCGCTTGATGTGATGTGTCGAACATTACAGAGATAGCGTTATCACTATTAAACAATACTTTTTATTTCATACTTGAAAAAAGAAATACTTGAGTAATAACATTTTCTCTATATTAATAAATATAATGATTTGAGATATTTAATTAAATGAATTTAAAAAATAAGTCGATAGGAATTTGATTCATTTTTGCTCTTATAAGAATGATCCCACGCTAAATACTAGAAAACCAGGATGATCTTAGAGAAGAGTTTTTCATGGTGCCTCATAGTTTCCGTGTTATTATGTAGGCCCTGTACAAGGTACGGTCAGGATGGCCGTACATATTCTTGATTGTATAGATACATAAGATAATACGCAATTATGTGAAAATGCTCCATGAGGTATCCACTGATATAGTGATGCATTTAAAAATAAAAAGCGTTGTTTTATAAAATGTACAACCGTTCCTTCCTAAGCATGGAAAAGGTGCTCTATATTATTAATCAACTTGGTTTGTTTTATTGTAAAAATATGTCTACTCTCTAAATTTTAATGAGTGCACTTATTCGACAACTAAAACTATTTCATTTACTCTGTAAGTACAGAATTCCACTTATTACATAAGTAATAATTTCTCTCTTATTCGATGAGTAAAAACTAGGTATTTACTTATTATATAAGTCAAAGTTATTTCACCGACTTGTCGCCTCATAATTTATTTAATAAGTTAACAATATTTTAAATCTAAAATATTTTTAGAAACACTTTCTACGTACAAAAAAATTCTGTACTCAAGCACTTCTAATAACATGCGAGAGAATGAGTAGTAAACTAGTAGCAAACCCAAGTAGGCGGAGGATATGAGGTCCACGCATATAAGGGAGTCATGTAGACATGAAAAATAAGCAAAACGATTATTTAATAATTTTTAAATCCATGTAGGCGGGGGATATAAGGTCCACGCATATAAGGGAGTCATGTAGAAATGAAAAAATTAGCAAAAAGATTATTTAAATAATTTTTAAACCCAAGTAGGCGGGGGATATGAGGTCCACGCATATAAGGGAGTCATGTAGATATGAAAAAATAAGCGAAAAGATTATTTAAATAATTTTTAAACCCAAGTAACCGGGGGATATGAGGTGCACGCATACACGGGAGTCATGTAGACATGAAAAAATAAACAAGAAGATTATTTAATAATTTTCAAACCCAAGTAGCCGGGGGATATGAGATTCACACTTGACTCCATTATATGCGTGGACCTCATATCCCCCGTCTACTTGGGTTTAAAAATTGTTTAAATAATCCTTTCGCTTATTTTTTCATACAAGGTAACGTACAGTACGAAGCGTAAAATAACTGGTAAGATGTTACGTTACTGTCTCTGTCTCTGGCCATTTCGAGTGTGCTCGTGTCACGTCAGTAACGTAAATTATGTGTAATAGGTACGGTCACGAAATCATATCATAAGCGCCTTGAGTATGCACGCGAAATACGAATAGTGAGCCAAAAAAATTAATTAGAACGAAGTCTCAATTGTAAATTGCTTTCATCACAAATCCCGGACATACGAGATATAATCCTCATTTCCAGGACACTTTCCGGGACTAATATCAAGTCAGAACAGAAGCTGCAAATGCGGGACTGTCCCGCCTAATCCCGGACGGTTGGCAATCTTACGTAAGAAGGCCCTTTTCCTGCATAGAAAAGTGAATGGAAATCAGTATATTACCCAACTGGGGAGGTGAAGATTTGGCTAGTCTAGAGCACGTGAAAATTTCCATCCGAGCCGAAGGTGCGGGGCGGGGGGAAACATGTGCTCTAGGCTGGCCCTCTTGGTACCCGTGTTGCGTATACTATTTTTTATTATACCCGGGACGAAAATACCACATTCGCATTTGTGATCCGGGAGCGAAAATGGCACTTTCGGCCAGGGTATGGTGAAAAGTACTTATTCCTCCTGCCATAGCGGGAGACCTTACAAGGAACCCGATCGAGGTATCCGCCTCCGATTTTCCTGAATTTTTGATATGTTGTAGAGGACCGAAAAATAAGAGACTCGAAATTTTTTTTATCGGCCCAATCCTTTATTAAAGGGGTGAAAACCGCCCTTAAAGTTTACCCCCGAAAACGGTTTTTTTTAATATCTTAAGTTCTAATCGATATTTTGAAATGGAACAAATTGGAAAATATTTCTCCTTGAATTATGTAACCATCAAGTATAGTTTGGTCCTCGAGGGTGGCAACCCTTACTTTTTATTTTAGAAAAACCTTATTTTTTAAACTATTTCTGCATATAATATTTGCAATAAAATTAATTAATTATTATAAAAATCATTTTTTGACTTAAAATAAAAAATAAAGTTTACGTGTTTCAGGGTTTTTGCAAATAAACACGTCATCAGGGGTAAACAACCCTTTAGGCGCAAAATACTTTCAAACTATTAAAATTAATATTTTAAATTATATATAATGCATAATTTATTTTTATTTGGGCTATTTTTTCTATGGGCCCAATTTCCTATTAAAGGGGTAAAACGCACCCCTAAAAATCACCTCTAAAATAGGTTTTATCTGAATATCCCAAGTTCAGATTCAAATTTAAAATGAAACAAAATGAAAAATATTTCTCTTTGAAATGCCAAATTCAAGCTACCCTTATATTTTTTTTCGGAAAAAATTTTTTTTTTAATTTTTTTTGTATACAATATTTGCAATAAAATTAAATAATTATTATTAAAATTGAAAATCAAAGTTGACTTGTTTTAGGATTTTTTCTAATAACAATATTATTGAGGTTTAGGAGCCCCTTGGGCACGTATACTTACAATTAGTACCTTTCAAATAAATATTTTGAGGTGTATAATGCAGATTTAGTTTATTTTTGTGTCAGTTTCTATTATCGAGATAGCGTAATTAATGAAGTCACTTATAAACTCTTATACTTATTGTGCAATTTATATTCGAATATTTTGTTCGTATTTATAGGTAAATAAAAAGGATGGAACTGGGAAAAGAATAGGTGAGTTAAATGATTGGCTAATCTAACGAATAGAAGAATATAAATAAAAATAAAAAAATAAAAGTATAAATAGAAAAATATAATATAAAATATTAATTGTTATTATGTAATTAATTTTTATTAAAAGTAAAATATAGGTACATTTTCACAAATAGTCAAAAAATATTCAACGTAACTCTATATAAATGAGCTTATAATTTAGTTCTTATCGCAATTAATTTTGTTTAAGGATTATAGGTTGAACAATAATGAAAATCTTCAAAAAAATGTTTTAAGCAGAGTGATTTCTGACACCATGAACATTTTATAATAGCAGTAGTTTTACATCCTGGTACCTCACAATGAGCTTGGGATCCACGAAACCTAAAGTCCACCGGATTCAAAAATTCATTTGGTTTATTATCGATATAACCGCTTTTATACCAAGAGTATTTAAAAAGATTTACGTATCGAGGAGAAGATAAGTGATTGTGCACCAGAGAGTGCAATTTAATTACATTATTTCGTACGTGCAAACTTATATCCTTATCCAACAAAATTACACTATCGGAAAAGTGTCTCACAAAATTTTTCCATATACGAAAACCAAACACATCCAGCGGTTTTATTTTTCCAGTTGTACCTTTAGGAATTTTGAAAAGTTTGATGTTTTTATCATCAGGTTTTTCTCTTTCGACCGCTTCTGTGCAATGTCCACTCCAAGAATCTAGCAATAATATACTATTTTTTCCAACATTTGGAAAAAATACATCCCTTAACCATTTCCGAAAATGATCTAAAAATAAATTGTAAACAAATAAATTTTGCAGGTCATTATAGTAAACTATTGCTATTTGTATTAATATATATATATATATATATATATATATATATATCGATTTATTACATGAAATCAAAGTAACAAAAATAAATAATGAAATTCATTGATAATTTACAAGAACTTTTTTATAATTTTTGGAGATTACGTTAAAATACCTTATTTTAAAAATAATTTACTAATTACTGTAAATCTTTTTTAATATGAGTCTACTGAAATTAAAAGTTTACAAGTAAAATTTTTAAAATAGATATAAGCTACAAGTTTGCGAATACAAGTACACTTTATTTAATTTCACTCACATGATGTCATTTTGCGAGATTTAGATGCCATCAAATATACGTTATCTGGCTGAAATAAATTTTTTTGTATTATTGGTCCAAATTCATCTTAAGTCTCTTTTAAAACTATAAATAATGGAGAGAGCAATTTTCCAGCAGCATTAATTGTAGGTAATATTGTATAACTATGTGTTGTTGAAATCCACTTTGATCAGCATTGTAGGTATTTTCAGTTCCAACTTCTGAAATCAGTAGTTTGATGTCGGCTACAAATTTACTGGCTTCTTGATTTACAGTTTCTTTATCCTCAAGAGTTTTTTTCTGTTATAAATTTGTTGATTTTTCTACTGACAATTCTGTGAACTTTCTTAAATTTTCGCAGCCAGAAATCACTTGCTTTGAATCTAACATCATTAAATTCTAAATTATTTTTAGCTTCTAAGGCCCACCTATGTATATCAATATCGTGAATAATATGGCCAGCTTCGAGAGATTCTTTGAGATTTTTTAAAACAAATTCAGAAATTTGATATAATTTTTCTTTGTAAGTTCCACCATTGTTGATTTGACTAGCCCATCGACGCAGTTGCCGTTCTGAATTAACTAATTTAAATCGATGTTTAACACTTTCTATACTGCGATTTTTTTTAGTTTTACCTGATCTCCAATATTCGACTGCTCTTTTTTTATAATCGAAGCTCAACTCTTCATCATCGTATGAACATACATCATAATCTTTTTTTTCATTGAAAATTGAGTCATCTTCAATGGCTTGTACTTAATAATTTTTAAATTGCTCTTGAAAATCTAATGTTTCTTCTTCCATTATTTCAATCGCATTAAAATTATTCATACTGTCGTATAAAATATTTTCGAATTTTTCAGCTAAATCCATTTCAACAAGACTAACAGGACTTTCTGGTATCTGAAGCCCTGAGAATGCTGCCAATAATAAATTTATGACGTTGATAGGATTTACCTTCATTTCTCTATTCTTTGATTTTTGTGAAATAATAAATTCTATTGTAGGAAAAAAACAAATAGCGGACTCTCGAAAATTTGTACCTCGCTACAGAACCGATAAAGATATACTGACTAACTAATCCATTTTTAGGCAGCCGTGGACTCCAAGCTCTCTTGCGTCATCTTTGCTTATGCATGTTTACAAGATGGGCTTACAAAAAATCGCTTATTCATATATATAAATAGAAATCAGGAAAATATTTACTTAAAAATAAGTATTTATGAAAAAGTACAAATGAAATATAATGTGATATGCCTAAATACCCAAACATAAATATTCTAAAATTATAAGTAAACTATAATTATCAAGCAGTGATATATAAAAAAAAAACTAATTGCAAAATATACCATGAAAATAATTTTAATCCTGGCTCAGATTTTAAAAGCTTTTCTGCATACAAATATTTATGCAGAAATAATAAAAATATAGTTATGTAATTATTTATTCCTCTATTTATCTTATGCTATTATATTTTGAACATTAAAATAACGAAATTGTCAAATTCTTTGTCAGTGATTTTTATTCATTAAATAGAAAATTGAGCCTATAGACAAATCAATCTGCAATAAATAAAATATCCATGATTATTTATTCTGATTATACGCACCATACACCTCAAAATATTTATTTCAAAGGTACTAATTGTAAGTATACGTGCCCAAGGGGCTCCTAAACCTCAATAATATTGTTATTAGAAAAAATCCTAAAACAAGTCAACTTTGATTTTGAATTTTAATAATAATTATTTAATTTTATTGCAAATATTGTATAAAAAAAAAATTAAAAAAAAAAATTTTTCCGAAATAAAATATAAGGGTAGCTAATTTGACATTTCAAAGAGAAATATTTTTCATTTTGTTTCATTTTAAATTTGAATCTGAACTTGGGATATTCAGATAAAACCTATTTTAGGGGTGACTTTTAGGGGTGCGTTTTACCCCTTTAATAGGAAATTGGGCCCATAGAAAAAATAGCCCAAATAAAAATAAATTATGCATTATATACCGGGTGTCCCATTTTAAAACCACCAGGCAAATATCTCGAAAACTAAGGGAGATGGAAAAAAACTTTTAATACAAAAGTTGTAGGGTTCAGAGGGGCCCAACTGATCGTGACCTTGGTTATGACCTTGAGGTCAATGATCAAGGTCATTTGAAGGTCAAATCGATTTTTTCAAATGGGAACCCCCACTTTTGACCTCGTAAATTGAAAGAGCGGAAAATTTTACGTTCAGATATGTCCTTCAGTCAAGGTCATGGTCATGGTCATGGTCATGTTTAAAATCAAAATCAATCAACGCATCAAAACATTCCCATAATTAGGCATACGAGACAAATTGTTAAATACAAAAGTTGTAGGGTTCAGTGGGGCCCAACTGATCGTAACCTTGGTTATGATCTTGTGGTCAATGATCAAGGTCATTTGAAGGTCAAATCGATTTTTCCAAATGGAAACCCCCATTTTTGACCTCGTAAATGGAAAGAGCGGAAAATTTTACGTTCAGATATGTCCTTGAGTCAAGGCCATGGTCATGGTCATGGTCATGTTTAAAATCAAAATCAATCAACGGATCAAAACATTCCCATAATTACGCATACGAGTGTTAAATACAGAAGTTATAGGGTTTGGAGCGGCCCAACTGATCGTGACCTTGGTTATGACCTTGAGGTCAATGATCAAGGTCATTTGAAGGTCAAATCGATTTTTTCAAATGAGAACCCCTATTTTTGACCTCGTCAATGGAAAGAGCGGAAAATTTTACTATTTTTACTATTATCAATATTTACCAGGGTTAACCACTTATATCAAATAATAACAAAAGTTAATAAGTGTTGACCACCTGCATCCAATAGTGACCGGTAGTATTCAACATTGATCGGTAATAGACAATAATTATTACTGTTTACATCAAATTGTTTTCAAATTTAGCACACTTATATTGGCACAGAAAATTAAACTTTTTCGTTTTAAAATATTGTATAGTATAATAACATATTATTTCTTTTGTGGTGTATTTTGATAAATAATTGCATTTACAACTAAAAAAGAATGCCTGACTATTCTGCTAATGAAATAGTTGACATTCTTCTTATTTTAGGAGAATGTCGACGAAACTATCGAGAGGCAAGCAGATTGTATCGTGCTCGGTTCCCTCAACGACAACATCCTGATCATACGGTAATACGTGACATTGAACTGCGCGGTCGACAAGGAAACTTCGTTCGAAGAAGGAGGACACTGAATGAACACGATTATGAAAATAATCCTCGCTTTCTTGCTGTTCTAGCCATGGTACATTTAAATGTTCATGTCAGTTTACGCGAAATCGAGTTAACAATGGGTATTCCAAGATCTACGGCCAGTAGATATTTACGATATGCGCGTTACCATCCTTACCACATTACTCTAAATCAAGCTTTAACTGTGGAAGATTATCGACGGAGAATAACATTTTGCCAATGGGCAACACAACAAATTACTGATGATGAAAATTTCTTTAACAATGTCTTTAACAGTCTACCGCAACAGGCCAACTACAAGAGATGACATGATTCAAAGGATTACACAAATCTGCTTAAGTATTCCACGTCAAGTATTATTAAATACTGTTAGAAACTTTAAAAGGAGAATAGAATGTTGTCAACAAGTAAATGGTGCAACTTTTGAGCATCTTCTTCAGTAAATGGTGACCGAAACACTTGGATCCTATGACTAAATACACATGAACGTGGAATTTTCCAATGAATTTTTAGCTGGCCTGATCATCCCCGACCTTGCCTTAACTGGCCGGGTCATCTCTGACCTTGCCTTAACTGACCGAGTCATCTCCGACCTTGCCTTAACTGGCCGGGTCATCTCCGACCTTGCCTTAACTGGCCGGGGCATCTCCGACCTTGCCTTAACTGGCCGGATCATCTCCGACCTTGCCTTAACTGGCCGGGTAATCTCCGACCTTGCCTTAGGTGACCGGGTCATCTCCGACTTTGCTCTTAACTGCACGAAAACTGACCATAACTTTGACCATGACCTTGACCCAAGGTCATATCAGAATTTTTCGGTTTTTCTATTTACGAGGTCAAAAGTGAGGGTTGCCATTAAACAAAATTGATTTAACCTTCAAACGACATCATCCTTGACCTCAAGTTCATGGTCAAGGTCACGATCAGTTGGGCGCCTCCAAACACTACAACTTCTGCATTTAACACTCGTATGCGTAATTATGGGAATGTTTGGATGCGTTGATTGATTTTCTTTTTAAACATGACCATCACCATGACCATGGCCTTGACTCAAGGACATATCTAAACGTAAAATTTTCCGCTCTTTCCATTTACGAGGTCAAAAGTGGGGGTTCCCATTTGAAAAAATCGATTTGACCTTCAAATGACCTTGATCATTGACCTCAAGGTCATAACCAAGGTTACGATCAGTTGGGCCCCTCTGAACCCTACAACTTTTGTATTTAACAATTTGTCTCGTATACCTATTTATGGGAATGTTTTGTTGCGTTTATTGATTTTGATTTTAAACATGACCATGACCATGACCATGACCTTGACTCAAGGACATATCTGAACGTAAAATTTTCCGCTCTTTCCATTTACGAGGTCAAAAGTGGGGGTTCCCATTTGAAAAAATCGATTTGACCTTCAAATGAACTTGATCATTGACCTCAAGGTCATAACCAAGGTCACGATCAGTTGGGCCCCTCTGAACCCTACAACTTTTGTGTTAAAAGTTTTTTTCCATCTCCCTTAGTTTTCGAGATATTTACCTGGTGGTTTTAAAATGGGACATCCGGTATATATATATATATATATATATATATATATATATATATATATATATATATATATATATATATATATATATGGGATATTTCAGATGAAGTGAGCAGCTCAAAATTTTAAAATCGCTGAAAATTGGTTTACTTCTAGTTTATTATGAAAAAATAATGTTCCTAGAGTTTGAGACCGAATTATTCAAAAATAAAAAAGTTATGGAACATTGAAAATTCAAATATTTTCAAATTTTTGGTTAAAATTCAACTTTATTCATTTTTTTACTCAAAATCTTGAAACTTTTTGTATTGAACATTGATTGGGAAAAAGTTTGCATTTTACTTATAGAATGTGCCAGTATTTATTTTATGACCCTTTTTGAAAGTCTCTGATTGGCTGCTTCTTAGTATACCTTCATATTAGAAAAAAAAAGTGTGCGACACAATATTTTTTGTTCGGTAAAGTTTTTTTTATTTTGTTTTTTAACAAACTGTAACACGCACCTTCGACTTACACTGTTGCACCTTATTGAAAAAAGTTACATGCTTTTAAATATAAAAAAATATCAAAAATTGGTATTTTTGACCGGTTAGTGGATTTAAGAAGTTAATATTATTCATAAATTCCATATGTTATGTATCGTGTCACTGAATTTTGTCAAAATATATATTAAATGTACTCCAAACATTTATTTTTAACAGTATTTTATTGGATTATTGAATTTAAATTTAAGAAGACAATAAAAATATGAATAGAGTGTATGTAGCAATATGTGCCGCTTGCATCAAATATTCAGGAAAATAAATAAGAATAAAATGATAAGCCAATTAAATACTGTTGAAAATAGATGTTTGGAGTACATTTAATATATATTTTGACAAAATTCTGTGACACGATACATAACATATGGAATTTATGAATAATATTAACTTCTTAAATCCACTAACCGGTCAAAAATACCAATTTATGATATTTTTTTATATTTAAAAGCATGTAACTTTTTTCAATAAGGTGCAACAATCTAAGTTGAAGGTGCATGTTACAGTTTGTTAAAAAACAAAATAAAAATACTTTGTCGAACAAAAAATATTGTGTCGCACACTTTCTTTTTCTAATATGAAGGTATACTAAGAAGCAGCCAATCAGAGACTTGCAAAAAGGGTCATAAAATAAATACTGGCACATTCTACAAGTAAAATGCAAACTTTTTCCCAATCAATGTTCAATACAAAAAGTTTCAAGATTTTGATTAAAAAAATGAATAAAGTTGAATTTTAACCAAAAATTTGAAAATATTTGAATTTTCAATGTTCCATAACTTTTTTATTTTTGAATAATTCGGTCTCAAACTCTAGGAACATTATTTTTTCATAAAAAACTAGAAGTAAACCAATTTTTAGCGATTTTAAAATTTTGAGCTGCTCACTTCACCTGAAACATCCCATATATATATATTAAATAAACTACAATAGGAGGAGTCATAGCCTATAGTGTCTTTAATACCAGCACCGCGGTCAAGAACTGGAACCGAAACTCTTCCTAAAAAGACCTCCCTCCCTCCCACAGTGCTGCCTGCATCTCAGGCATAATCTTCATAGTAGTTTAAGTTATATAAGTCTTATATATATTTACATAACACTTATATAACTTAAATAATATATATATATATATATATATATATATATATATATATATATATATATATATATATACATCGGTACTATTGGGGTCCTAGAGTTTCTTACTCTGAGAGTTTACATTGACTAAAGAATTAATGACCCTAAGGGTACCGTGATTCGCAGGGGGCCTGCGGCGCCCGCTTTTAGTACCGAAATTCCGGAACAAAAGCCCGGAAAAGGACCTAAGATGTATTGTAGACGAAGCCTTATGGACCTCAAAAGTAGCGATACCTGCATCGTATTTTTGAAGCCGGTCCCCAAAAAGGACAAAAGTCCCCAAAAGTAGCAATCTATGGTGTATATATACCCCAAAAGTACCAACACATATACCTATAAATATATATATATATATATATATATATATATTGGGTGTATACCTTTATATATATATATATATATATATATATATATAAATATCATTGGACGGTATTTTGAGGATTTCATAAAGAATTTGTACAATAGTGGTGACACAAATATAAACATTGTTATAAACAACCAATAAACAAGTGCGTGACTAAAGAAATAATGACCCTAAGGTTATTGACTAACACCACGACGCCTGCGGCGCCCGCTTTTACGGAAAAATATCACGGAATTTCCGAAATCGATGTATTAACACACTATTGTGGAAACCGCTGAAAAATCCTCAAAATGCCTCTCGAGTGCTTTGGACTTTTGAGGAGACTCCTCAAAATGCCTACAAAATCCTCAAAATTCGGTATAAATGACCTATATAATCCTCAAAATGCGTCCCAGATGTGAATATATATATTATTTAAGTTATATAAGTGTTATATATATATACAGCGTGTCCAAAAAGTCTGGAAACATCCAAATAATTTCTCAGCTGAATTACTATTGGAAAATGTTAAGGTCGCCTTTGTAGTAATTTTTTACGAGGAATCCAATGGTGACCTTGGATTCGACCTTGGACCTCATTTTTGAGGTTATTTCAAGGTCAACCTCATTTTTTTAAATGGTAACCCCTATTTTTTATAGCGGAATCTGAAAGAGCGGAAAATTTTACGACCGGATATGTATTAAGGTATGAGGTTGAGGTTACCCCCAGAGGTCAAATTGAGGTCAAAGTATGATTTCTTAAAAATTTCGCGAGTTCAGTGGTAAAACAAAACAAACAAAGGTAAGGTTTGGTAAGTTCGAACGAAGACTTGAAGGTGACCTCTGATTCGACCTTGAACCTCATTTTGAGCCTCATTTTTGAGGTTATTTCGAGGTCAACCTCATTTTTTAAATGGTAACCCCTATTTTTTAGCGGAATCGGAAAGAGTGTGAAACTTTACGTCCAAACATGTACTCAGAACATAGTTCAAGAAGGACCTTGACGTTCATTTGAAGGTCATTTAAACTTAATGACGGTCTGATCTTGTGTAAACTTTTTATCACACTGAGCGAGGTTAATTCTTTAGTAGTTTTCAACGAGAAATCTAATGGTGACCTTGACATTGTCCTTAAAAGTCATGTCAAGTTCAATTTTTTTACATTTAGCGTTACCCAGGAACAACGACGTGGACGTAGTAAAATCTGTTCCCTTTGGGGTGCTTGATTTAGGTGAGTCCCCTTGCCTCTCACGATGGGGTGCTTGATTTACGTGTGTCCCCTTGCCTCTCACGATGGGGCGCTTGATTTACGTGAGTCCCCTTGCCTCTCACGATGGGGTGCTTTATTTACGTGAGTCCCCTTGCCTCTCACGATGGGGCGCTTGATTTACGTGAGTCCCCTTGCCTCTCACATTTGATTTTTTAAAACAGTATAACATCTTATTTCAAGTGCTCGAACTGTTCTCCATTCATTTCTTGACAGTAACCTAATCGATGATAGAAAGCACCAACAGCATTTTCAATCATTTCAGTAGGAATGAGAGCTGATTCATCAATGATCCTTTCACGTAATTCATCTAAGTTTAAGGGTTTTGTTTTGAATACACGATCCTTCAGATAACCCCAATAGAAATAATCTAGAGGCGTTAAATCGGGGGACCTAGCTGGCCATTCAATTGCACCTCTTCGTCCTATCCATCGATTAATGAATACTGTATCTAAGTATGTGCGAACGTTTCGTACATAATGAGCTGCTGCACCGTCCTGTTGATACCATGTGTTATTAAAGTCCTCTCCAGCTATTTCTCTTATAGCAGGAACAATTTGATTCCGCAACATAGTTTCATACTTTTCTGTATTTAAATTGCCATCAATAAAAAATGGTCCTACAATCCTATTATTTAATATTCCAGCCCAGACATTTAATTTTTGTGGATATTGTGACTTGGCTTCTCTTGCCCAATGAGGGTTTTCAACTGCCCAATATCTACAGTTATGCCTATTTACGCTTGAGTCAAGTTGAAATGTAGCTTCATCTGAGAAGACTATATTTGATGGAAAATTTGGATTTTGTACGATGCGTGCCATCATATCATCACAGAATTCAACGCGACGATCGAAATCATCTTCATTTAACTTGTGTATTAGCGTTACTTTAAATGGATGGAACTTCTCTCTCTTTAGTATGTTATGAATAGATGATTTACTTATTTCGTGCACTTGAGCAGCTCTACGAACGGAAGTATGCGGATCTTCGGTGAATGTTAACACAACATCTAAAGATTTCTCTTCGTTACCTGCTGACATTGGTCTGCCTGATCGAGGTAAATCGCTGATAGTGCCGGTATTTTCAAACCTTCTAACAGTTTTTTGAACTGTTGAAAATGATAGTGGAGTTCCACCAACCCTAAATGAAGCATTAAAAATATCTCTTACGGCCCTATAAGATCGCTGCATGTGTCCCCAACCTCTCATCATGAGAATCGTTATTCTTTCTCCATCAGTGAGTTTGTTCATTTTTATTACTCTTCGTAGTAGACCTTATCCAAAAATACTTTTTGAGTTGAAAATAAAAAGAACTTTTAATTTTCAAAAAATATGTTTGAAAGATGACCAACCCTTTTCTGTGGTGGTTATGGAATGAATAATAGTTTATTGTCACTCTAACCATACGAAAAATACCAAGTAACAATGTTCAATATTTAAACGCTTCAAAAAATTTTATAATGAATCAGCTCTCATTCCTACTGAAATGATCAAAAATACTGTTGGTGTTTTCGATCATCGATTAGGTTACTATCAAAAAGTGGATGGAAAATAATTCGAGCACTTGAAATAAGATGTTAGACTGTTTAAAAAAATTAAAAAGTTTACACAAGATCAGACCGTCATTAAGTTTAAATGATCTTCAAATGAACGTCAAGGTCCTTCTTGAACTATGTTCTGAGTACATATTTGGACGTAAAGTTTCACACTCTTTCCGATTCCGCTAAAGAAATAGGGGTTACCATTTAAAAAAATGTGGTTGACCTCGAAATAACCTCAAAAATGAGGCTCAAAATGAGGTTCAAGGTCGAATCAGAGGTCACCTTCAAGTCTTCGTTCGAACTTACCAAACCTTACCTTTGTTTGTTTTGTTTTACCACTGAACTCGCGAAATTTTTAAGAAATCATACTTTGACCTCAATTTGACCTCTGGGGGCAACCTCAACCTCATACCTTAATACATATCCGGACGTAAAATTTTCTGCTCTTTCAGATTCCGCTATAAAAAATAGGGGTTACCATTTAAAAAAATGAGGTTGACCTTGAAATAACCTCAAAAATGAGGTCCAAGGTCGAATCCAAGGTCACCATTGGATTCCTCGTAAAAAATTACTACAAAGGCGACCTTAACATTTTCCAATAGTAATTCAGCTGAGAAATTATTTGGGTGTTTCCAGACTTTTTGGACACGCTGTATATATATAACACTTATATAACTTAAACTACTATGAAGATTATGCCTGAGATGCAGGCACCACTGTGGGTGGGAGGGTGGTCTTTTTAGGAAGAGTTTCGGTTCCAGTTCTTGACCGCGGTGCTGGTATTAGAGACACTATAGGCTATGACTCCTCCTATTGTAGTTTATTTAATCAATAAAACAATTTTCAAATCTATACTTCATTTCACTGCCAAGCCGAATGTAAAATCGGTTTGATGCAACTTTTTTATGTGGTTTAATTAATAGTAAAGCGTATTGGCGGTTAGAAAATCGTACATCTATAGGACTTAACCGTCCATCTACTGGTTTAGTCACCCTAATTGCAAAGCGACAGGCGGCAATATAGGCAAAAAAATTTATATCGAAAAAGAGTATATTTGAAATAAGACTGTCTGTTTGAGAAAGCCATAGTTATAGTCTTATGAGTACATGCTGTGGGTGTTGAAATAAATTTGAGTCACACACATAAGTAAATAAAACTTCAATATATTATATCAGTTATAAGTCGCATCAGAAATAAATTCTGGTTTATAAAATTACAAAGTTCAAAGTCTAATAACAACTACAAATAATTTTCAATAGTTAATATCAGTTCATAACGGAGTTTAAATTTCATTAATTCTAATAATAATTAACAGCAGTTAACAATGATTCTAAAGATTCGCATTCAAGTAATAATCTGAGTTGAAATGGTTTTTGTTCGAACGATATAAATGAGTGAATCTTAACAAGTAGTGTGTTCGCAGGAACAATTGAGTAATAAGTACTTAGACGAATGTAGTTGCAATCTCTCACTAGAGACGACTAACCTGTGTCGCACAATGAGTTTGGCCAAATTTGAGTATATCCGTTAAATGATATATATTCAATGAGTGATGCTAACGAATCTTGCTAATTCCAATGAGTGAGTGAAACGCTTGCCTTGACTCTGCCGCAACTCACTGCTGATGGTAGAAGGTGCTGCTGGTTGAGTACACAATTCAATATTATTGACTTAATTGTGACCCATAATTGAGCGCACACGATTAGGTAATTATTGATCCAATCGTGTGTGTGAGAATTCCGCCAGGCAAGAGTGTAATGAGTTTGTCTATGTTCGCGCACGTGCTTAGTTACTGTAATTTTTGAGGTTACCTTGCACGAGTGCTGCAGATAAACTGCAACGGTGAGTTGCTCCAGCGATACAGTGGACAAAGCAAGGAGATGAGTTGTCCTTGATGAGTAGAGCCAGAGATGAGAAGAGCCAGTGAAACAGATGAGAATGCTGAGAAAATCCGATGGAGAATTGCAGTGTAGTTGCCGACCGGTGTTACCTCGTGGCGAGCTAGATGCAGAGAGAGCGAGGCCTTGCACCACTTCCTTCTTCTCGGCCTCGACCTCGTTACCGCGACAATCAAATTAATCACTCTCTCACATTTGCATGTGAGAGAGCGAGAGAGACCGACATATCACGTATAACTTGAGTATTCAGTGTCACGTCTCAGCTTTTCCGCTGAGACACCACGAGGTGCTGCCGCGCTGCGGCGACGCAGTGAGTGGAGCCGTTCTGAGGGAACGCGCAGGAATTCAAACTTACTGAATTCCCAAACATTCCGCCCGCCAATCAACCTCCAGGTTGATTTAAGTCTTGATTGGCACTGGCAATATGATGAGTTTTGAGATTGGGCGAGTAAGCGGAGTGGTTGCCGTCTTGAGTGTGACAACTCTGGTGAGATTGTCGGTTCCAGGATGAAGTTGAGTGACTCTTGCGAGTGGCCATTTGCTCGGTGGTGAGCTTTCATCAGTGAGTAGTACCATAGAACCCACCTTGATCTCATGAGAGGGGTGATGCCATTTTGAAATGGATTGAAGCCGTTGAAGATATTGAGTTGACCACGCTGCCGAAAGTTCTGAGTAATCCGTTGGATGAGTTGCCATGTGGTAAGATAGCTGGGTGTCTTGAGTGATGATACATCTGAGTTTTTTGTAGCCGACCTCCTACTCTAATAATTCCTGATGAGTCTAGGTAAGCAGTCATCCTGTTGAAAACATGATTTCTTGGGACTTGATAATTTTTCAGCATTATGAGTTCTGAGTGAAAATGAACTTGCTGAATCTTCTTGACCAAGATTCATGGTGAATTTTACCTTTCGCCTTGAATCGATCACATGCAATCATTACCCATCCAGAGATTCTTATGAGTTGAGTGAGTGACGAATAATGCACGATGATGCTCCATACGGTGCTTGAGTTTGATTTGGCTGTGGTGAGTGTGACCTTGGCCTTCAATTTTGGAAGGTTGTTCTCTTGAATGGAGGTTGCTTGAGATGGCCAAGCTGAATCTTCCTTGCAGAGCCAACTCGGTCCGTGCCACCATAAATGGTGCTCTCTGAGTTGTGCAGTAAGTACCTCGCGAAGCGCAGTCTGCTAGATTTTCAGCTCCAGGCACATGTCTCCATTGAGCTGTTGGAATGAGTTCTTGAATTAAGGCGACTCTATTTCCAACGAAATCCTTCCATTTTGAGGGGTGTGAGTGTATCCATGTGAGTGCTACCCTTGCATATGTCCACAGATGAATTTGTGAAATTGGCAGACGTGAGTTATCCAAAACGTGTTTTGCCAACTTCGTGAGTAGCACTGCCGCTCCTAATTCCAATCGTGGGATTGACAGTCGTTTGAGTGGTGCCACTTTTGTCTTGGAGATGAGAAACGATGAAGTTGAGTGAGATGAGCGTGTTGTAGTCTTGATGTACAGAATTGCGGCCATTGCCTGTTGTGAAGCATCCGAGAAGCCATGAAGTTCCACGACTGAGTTTTCCTGAATTCCTAACCACCTTGGTATGGCGATTGTGTTCATGGTTTTGAGATCTTCTCGGATGTTCAACCATTTTTTCACAATTGAGTTTGGCAGTGATTCGTCCCAAGAGAGCTTGCGAAGCCACAGTTCTTGCAGGAGGATTTTTGATGTGATTATTACCGGTGAGATTATTCCGATGCGATCGTACAATTGAGATACTTCTGATGGTATAATCCTTTTCGTTATCATCTCCTTGTGGGGCGGCAGAGTCATTCTGAAGGTGAGCTGATCCGAGTGTGGGAGCCATTTCATCCCGAGTATATTTGTAGCGCAATCATCTAGAGGTACAGCTTCTTTGGCTGCTGGCTCTTTGAGAAATTCTTTGAGGAAGCCATGTGAGCTTGAATTCCATTTTGCTAATGGAAAACCGCCCGCCGTGCAGTGAGCGGTCAACTGCTTGGCCTTTTCGATGAGAATTTCCGTTCATGCAGCTCCACCGAAGATATCATCCACATACCTTCCAAAGAGTAGTGAGTCTACCGCAAGTGGATAATTGTCTCCTTCATCCTTGACCAGCTGAAGGAGTGTCCGAATTGCTAAGTACGGAGCTGCTCGTGTTCCATAGGTGACTGTAGTCAGCTGAAAGTGAGCGAGTTGACTCTTTACATCTACCCACAAAATGCGTTGTAGATTCCAATCCTGAGGATGAACCTTAATCTGACGATACATTTTAGTAATGTCAGTTGAGAATACAAATGGCTGAGTTCGAATCCATATGAGAACATCCACAATGTTAGGTGAGAGGTTGGGTCCAGTATGCATTATATCGTTGAGTGAGTTTCCATTTGTCGTGAGTGCTGAACCATTGAATACTGCTCTGAGTTTTATTGTTAAACTATCTCCTCGTAGCACTCCATGGTGAGGAAGATAGTAAGATGGTTTGGCAGATATTTCCTGTTGAGGGATCTCAACATGTGGCCATCTGCACCATGTGGCCCAATTTGCAGTATTCTTCCATAAATGCATAATACCTTTCCTTGTAGATGCTTTCTTGATTGCATTTTGTGAGTACTCATTTGAGGCACGCTTGAGCTTTTCCGAATGAATTTCCTAGTACTTCTGCTGAGGTTGTGAGAGGTAATCTGATTAGATATCGTCCATCAGTATCTCTCGTGTGAGTTTCAACAAAATGATGTTCACACATTACTTCTTCCTTGTTGAGTTTCACTGCAGAAGTTGAGGGTGGCTCTTCTTGAACCCAAAAACGAATGAGTAGTTCCTGCAAGCCTTCAGTGTGGAGTGCAGCCGTTGTGTGAAGTACTGTTTTGTGTTGAACAGCTGAGTTGAATGGACCTACTATGCGCCAGCCAAAGATTGATAATTGTGCAACTGGTTCATTTACACTCCCCTTAATAGAATAGGTTTCATAATTTGTCCATAATGATCAGCACCGATGAGTAAATCCACTGGTTGAGGTTTCCAAAAGGTAGTGTCAGCCAAGTTTAATTTTTCCGTATGATCCCACGTGAGTTGCGCACATTGCTCTGATGGTAAAATTGATGATACTTGGCGTATAATATGAACAGTGATCCGAACCTTTAAATTCCTGTAGATGGGCCTTAAGTCTATTTGAACCTTTCCGAGTGTTTGAGTTGAGTGCATGCCTCCAATTCCATGAATCGGTATAGATGAGCATTGCCGTTTGAGTCTGAGTAGATCCACTGTATCCTTCGAAATGAATGATACTTCAGAACCTGAATCGATGAGTATTCTGAGTTTGTGAGATGTCACCGATGAGTCATACCATGCCAAAGCAGTTGCTAATAATGTTGAGTGAGTAGATGAGTGTGTCCGTTGAGTTTGGCCGTGATACGAGATGATTGCGCCTTTTTCTTATTGTTGAGTTGTGCCGGGTTCCGAGCTGCCTTGTGGTTTGTTGTCTGTGTAGCGTGATATGTGTATTATGATGTGATGGTTACCGTTACACGTCTTACACCGGTACTGTGACTTACAGTTCTTTGCAGAATGCAAGCCCAGACAGTTGAAGCAGAGAGGCTTCTCCATGACAAACTTCCTCCGTTCTTGTTCAGAAAGGCGCTTGAACATTGGGCACGCAACAATAAAATGAGGTGCTCCACAATATGTGCACGGATGCTGTGAGATCCTGCTTGAGTGCGTAACCTTTGATGAGTTTGGCGGCTTGGCTTGAGAGACTCCAGGGCTTGAGCTTTGATGGGTCTTGACGACCTTTGAGGTTGGAGATGATGATGGTTTGTGAGATCCGGCTGGTGTATCCGACGCAATTTCCAAAGCACGGACTCGAGCTACCAGAAAAGCTTCAAATTCCTCAAAAGTCGGCAGCCCAGTGATATTTGCTCGAGACGTCTCCCATGCTTCTCGAGTAGTCCTATCCAGCAGCCCCGCCATCCGATGCGCCAAGATATGATCTCCCAATTCTTCCTTTGGTACCAATATGTGGAGAGATTTTCGTATCTTGGACATTTCCGTTACTAATTTTTTTAGTGATGCCGAGTTCTTATTTTGTGCTGCTGCCAAGTCTGCCAAACGATCCAGCTGATCATTGAGAAGGACCCGTTTGTTTTCATACCTCGCCACAAGAGTGTCCCATGCAGGCTTGAGTGATTCATCACAGAAAGTTAATCCTTCAATGAGTGTGAGTGGTGCATCTGTAAGTGAACTACGCAAGTAATGGAGCTTAGCGTAATCGTTGAGTCCTGCCCTTTTGAGTATTAATCCAGTAAAGAACTCCTTGTAGGCTGTCCATTCAGTGTAAGTTCCGTTAAAAGTTGGCAGCTTGATCTCCGGCAACTTGCTGATATGGAAGTGTTGAGTCTCACCGGTGCTTGGAGGTTGAGTGGTTTTATGTTGAGAGTGCCATATTTGCTCCAACTTGCTGAGGTTAAACATTATTGAGTGGTACTGTTCGTGGAATGAGTCGTGGAAGTTCGAGCTGAAATAAGGATTGGTCACGACTGATCTGGACATGCATCCTCAATAAGTGCATGTTCTCTCCCGTAGAGTTCATAAATTTCCTCAGCATCCATCCTCCACGTCACCAAATTGTTCATGTGAACAGTGCCTTCCTTGTCCTCAACATAATTGGAAATCCGTTTCAGCTTCTGGAGTCTCACATATTGTGAGCTAACCTTGCAGATCAACGAAACAGGCACATTCATCGGAGACTTTGAGCGAGTCCTCTTTGTTGAGTTGTCCGATACAGTCAAACCAGGTGGCAACAAGGGCATGAAGAACTTGGTGGTTGTGGTAGATCCGCTAGCAGTTCTCTGGAGCTTGTCGTCAACAGTTGGTTGTTGAGCCCCTTCCTCCTGCTTGTTTGAGTTGTCCTCGTTGTCTGAGCTGTGGACGGATTCCACCTTCTTCTCCTTGTCGTCAGCCATTGTGAGATTCTGTTAGATTATCAAGAATGAGTATGTTTTCACTGGCTCTATTACACACCACAGCATGATAATCCGGCTCGAAGAACCAAAATGTTTGAGAAAGCCATAGTTATAGTCATATGAGTACATGCTGTGGGTGTTGAAATAAATTTGAGTCACACACTAAGTAAATAAAACTTCAATATATTATATCAGTTTTAAGTCGCATCATAAATACATTCTGGTTTATAAAATTACAAAATTCAAAGTCTAATAACAACTACAAATAATTTTCAATAGTTAATATCAGTTCATAATGGAGTTTAAATTTCATTAATTCTAATAATAATTAACAGCAGTTAACAATGATTCTAAAGATTCGCATTCAAGTAATAATCTGAGTTGAAATGGTTTTTGTTCGAACGATATAAATGAGTGAATCTTAACACGTAGTGTGTACGCAGTAACAATTGAGTAATAAGTACTTAGACGAATGTAGTTGCAATCTCTCACTAGAGACGACTAACCTGTGTCGCACAATGAGTTTGGCCAAATTTGAGTATATCCGTTAAATGATATATATTCAATGAGTGATGCTAACGAGTCTTGCTAATTCCAATGAGTGAGTGAAACACTTGCCTTGACTCTGCCGCAACTCGCTGCTGATGGTAGAAGGTGCTGCTGGTTGAGTACACAATTCAATATTATTGACTTAATTGTGACCCATAATTGAGTGCACACGATTAGGTAATTATTGATCCAATCGTGTGTGTGAGAATTCCGCCAGGCAAGAGTGTAATGAGTTTGTCTGTGTCCGCGCACGTGCTTAGTCACTGTGTAATTTTTGAGGTTACCTTGCACGAGTGCTGCAGATAAACTGCAACGGTGAGTTGCTCCAGCGATGCAGTGGCCAAAGCAAGGAGATGAGTTTTCCTTGTTGAGTAGAGCCAGAGATGAGAAGAGCCAGTGAAACAGATGAGTAGAGCCGATGAGAATGCTGAGAAAATCCGATGGAGAATTGCAGTGTAGTTGCCGACCGGTGTTACCTCGTGGCGACCTAAATGCAGAGAGAGCGAGGCCTTGAACCACTTCCTTCTTCTCAGCCTCGACCTCGTTACCGCGACAATCAAATCAATCACTCTCTCACATTTGCATGTGAGAGAGCGAGAGAGACCGACATATCACGTATAACTTGAGTAGTCAGTGTCGCGTCTCAGCTTTTCCGCTGAGACACCACGAGGTACTGCCGCGCCGCGGCGACGCAGTGAGTGGAGCCGTTCCGCGAGAACGCGCGGGAATTCAAACTTACTGAATTCCCAAACACTGTCCATAACTCAAGAAGAAGGCTCATTTAATAATACCATTTTTATGTACCAGAAAATGACTTCCAAAAATAATTCAATAATAATATTTAATAATAATAATAATAATAATAATAATAATAATAATAATAATAATAATAATTAGTAATAATAATTGTTGATTCCTGAAGAGTCTACCCTCATCGGGAATCAAGTGCTTTGTACAATGAACAATATCTCCATTTTGAATATGTACGTGTAACTGTTGCAATTCCAACTCAATCAGGCTATATATAATATAGATCGATCGAAAATGATCATAAGCTTTGAACGAGCAAAACAGTTCAGACAATTGTCCTTTCAGTATAGCGGTCAGTCTTCTTTCAATCGTTATTATGTAGAGTTCGGTAGAAATTTTAGTTTTATGATCGATTAATTATTTGCCGTACAATTATAGTAATGTTTGTTCATTTTCACAAGGAATAGTATATTTTTTAATTGCATTATTTTAGTTATATGACATAATTTGTTAGTCATTTTTTAGATTTATTAATAATTTTGTTTTAACATCTTATATACTATATCATTGGCTATATTAATTATAGATACATGATGTGTACCGTAAAAGTGTGTAAGACAAATGCAATTTTGCGGGGCGATGTTTGGGACGTTACACGAACAAAACATACATGTACTTTTGATGGTACCCAAGAAGAGTATCATGAATTCGAAAAATTTTTGAAAGAATTGCTTTCGACTGACCTTGGCAGCTTAAAAGATTGCCACGACAAAGCTAAGGCGAAGTAATAATTCATTATTATTATTATTTATTATGTTACGACTTTCTTTATCCGTTCGTGGGATATCTGAGCTAATTACAGATTGTTATTTATAATTTTATATTACTTAAATTCAGTTTTTGTTGTTTTTTTTTAACACAGTCATCTGGCGTTTGTGTTGCTTTGAAAACGCCGGATGACAAAAATAATTAGTGAAAATCAAAAATTAAATAAAAAACAGAGAATACGAGAATTTCGATAAGTATGTAAATTCCAGTTAGGTTCTGATATCCCCTTAATGATGAGAGGTCTAATAGCAAAGCTCACAGATTCTACGCATTGAGATGTGTTCTTCTACGTGAAATGTTTTGAATATGAGGTCTAGCAGTTCTTATCTTGAATTCAATCCTGTATTATATATTTCTTATTATTTTAAAAAGGCATGTTATTTTTATGTGCAGCTGTTTCCTGACAGTCATTATATAGTGCGCAACTCTTCTGAATTAAATAATATGCTATACTGAGCAAAACGCAATAATCTTACTTTCACATTTCTCATAAAATGAATGTATTTATTTTCATTTGACCAACATAAGTATTACTGTTTTTCTTTAAAACCCTTAACAAAATCTTAATACAGTATATCTTTAATCATTTATTTTTATATAAGTTTCATACAAAATTTCTGTCTTAGACTAAAGCTACTTCCCAAATTTGAATCTTAAAATTGTCACGGCTTGCTGATATTATTACCCTTGTAAAAACTATGTAGATATACCTACACATACAATACATTAAATTATTTCTTAATTCACTTACACATGCATACAATTAAACACTAAAAGAACAACTATGCATAACAAACTGTTGGAATCACATGGTTGATGGTTATACTTATATGAGCTATCAGTTGTGCAACTGTGTTTGCTCTGGTATCAGGAGACAAGTTAAGCATATATGTCTATATAGGGTTAAGAGGAAGTATTAATATAGGGCCGAATCCATCTCAAATCAGACAGCCCGCGTATGCCTATTTCACCTATCATGTTGAAATAAAAATATTTATGTTCTACTCGAAAAAATATTTTACACGTGTTTTTTTATTTTTTTGTTTCATCAAAATTTCATGCGTTCAGCGATACCGAAAAATTCCGAGAAAATTCTTTCATTGAGAAAAAAAATTTTCAATGTGATTTTCAGACTGCTATTGTTTCAGCAGTTTTTCAAGCTTTTAAACGTGTAACACATAATTTCACTCAGTTTTGAGCCCTCTTTAACGGCCTTAATGTCATTTTCAAAAAAAAATAAAAAATCCACGAGCTATGCACTTTTTACTGAAAAATTCATTTTTTAGAGAAGTGCCTTTTTCTCGAAAACCCCATGTTTTTTTTGCACAATTTTTGTTGTCGTGATAGAGGACGGTAATGCCTAGCTAGACGTATTTGTGAGATTCGGTACTTTTTTCCTGGGATAGCGATCACTAATGAGATAACACACAAACAAATTTTTCACGCTTAACGCTTATATATAGTCAATGATATTAGAGTCAATGTAAAGGTATTTATCTTTGTGCGTATGTAATATACATGTACGTGCGCCTACTTATAGGAGTATATGTACTAGTACATTTGTCCGCTAGATGGATATGGTTTGACTTAACATTTACAAAGAAAAGTTCGGTTTCTGCTATATATCACACATCTCGTCTTATTTAAAACCATCATCTTTTGGAAAATTATTACATATTTACACCTTATCAACTCAACTACGATGTCTCAATATTACTCAACAGAGAGAATCAAATGTGCAGACTTTTTAGACAAACACAAACAAATTATTTACAAATCTAGTTCCGTACGTTTAAAACAACTTGAGAATCTTGCTCATCCATTGAAGCACCTCTATCCTCATTTACCTTTGACACCTTCTACATATCTGTGTCAACATTGTTACAATCGTGCTTTAGAATTGGTGAGTAGTACTGACAATGAATTTATAACGGATAATGAAGTTACCGATAACGTAGTTGATAGAGATGAAGATTTTTTACCAAGTACTCCAGAACGCATTGAAGAATTTAATAATGAAATAAGTACATCTTTCTTAGGTTCTGTATCGCCTCTTAAAAGAAAAAATCTTATACATGAAAAATCAATTGAAAATTACGTAACAAAGAAGAAAAAAATACTTTCAACATTGTCTAATACCCTTGATGTGAAGTTGAACAATGTTTATGACGTTTCTATAACAGCAAATGAATCAACTGTATGCCATTGTACAGAATGGATACAAAATCTTGGTCTAGCCTTGCAAAAGTGTTCTACGGTATCAGAAAAAATAAAAATTCTGACTTTGCTACCTTCATCCTTTACAAAACATGAAATTTTATCTTTATTTCCAGAAATAACAATGTATATGATCAACAAATCGAGAAATCTTGTTAAAGAAAAAGGAATTTATTCAGAACCAGATGCATATTCAGGCCATCCGATTGATGAAAACATGGAAAAAATTGTTATGGAATATTATTTAAATGATGATTTTAATTGTTCAAGACAAAGTCCTAATAAATGTGACGTTGTTACAATTAAAGTTAACAATAAAAAAGAGAAAAAAGTTAAGCGTTTTCTTACTCGAAGTTTAAAAGAGACGTATAAAGTATTTAAAAATGATTATCCAGAATTGAGAATTGGAAAATCGAAATTTTATAGTTTGCGACCAAAGTATGTCTTACTTAGCCCCATCAAAGAAGTTTGTCTCTGTATCTATTGCACAAATTATGATTTATTTCTTACGAGCTTAATTAATTTTAGAGGGAGTAACGTCACAGAGTTGGATGAAAGTCGGTCACAAATAATAAATGCAACAATGTGTTCTGAGCCATCTGATTTATGTTATTTACAAGAATGTAAACTATGTCCAGGGATTAAGGGAATTACGTTTCATGTTTTAAAACTGCAAGATGTAGAAGGCACAGAAGAAATTACATATGCTTTGTGGGATAATGGAAAGCTGATTAACAAGACACTATCAATTTCTCTTTTAAAGATGAACTTTCGGTTTGGACCATGAGGGTTAGTACTCACATGTATGTAAAAATATACAACGCAAAGCTATAAAAACAGAAAGAGAAAGTGCTAAAAAAGACTCACATCATTTAGTTCTTCAAATAGACTTCGCTGAAAACTGGGCTGTGATTCATAATAAAGCTGTTCAAGGAAATCATTGGGTTAATGATCAAATTTCTATTTTCATAGCAGTCTCTTATCAAAGGGATTCGACACAAAGTTTCGCAGTTATAAGTGATGACCGAAAACATGATTCAGCGTATGCTTTGCTAGCAGTACAAAAAATTATAAAATTCTTGAAAGAAAATTGTTGTGATTCAATTAAAAAAATTACCATCGTATCAGACGGCGCTGCGAGTCACTTTAAAAATCGCTTTCAATTAGATGAACTAAAACGAGCACCGTGTGATATAAAATGGTTGTTCTCTGCTACTGGGCACGGCAAAGGAGCTGTAGATGGTGTGGGTGGACTTATAAAGCATTATGTTACTTCGCATAATCTTCGAGAGCCCCTTGAAGAAGCTATTCAAAACGCAAATGATTTTGCAATACATGTTCAAAAATATACTGATGCTATTAAAATAATACATTTACAAGATGCTGAAATAGAACAATTCAGAAAAGAAAAAAATATTGATTGGCTTACAACTCCAAAGTATCCTGGAATTAAAAAAACTCATATATGGGTTAAAAAAACATGTGACGATAAAATACATTGTTTGACAGCAAAGACCGCTGATCGTCCGCTTACTGAATTAAGAACAATGAATCAGAAAAACAAAGGTAGTAAAATAGGTATACAAATGAAAAAAAGGTATAAAAATAAAAAATCAAAAAGACGCAAATAACAAATAAATACATAGTTATGTGTACCTGTATATTACATACACACAAAGACAAATACCTTTACATTGACTCTAATATCATTGACTATATATAAGCATTAGGCGTGAAAAATTTGTTTGTGTGTTATCTCATTAGTGATCGCTATCCCAGGGAAAAAGTACCGAATCTCACAAATACGTCTAGCTAGGCATTACCGTCCTCTATCACGACAACAAAAATTGTGCAAAAAAAAGATGGGGTTTTCGAGAAAAAGGCACTTCCCTAAAAAATGAATTTTTCAGTAAAAAGTGCATAGCTCGTGGATTTTTTATTTTTTTTGAAAATGACATTAAGGCCGTTAAAGAGGGCTCAAAACTGAGTGAAATTGTGTATTACACGTTTAAAAGCTCGAAAAACTGCTGAAACAATAGCAGTCTGAAAATCACATTGAAAATTTTTCGGCATCGCTGAACGCATGAAATGTTGATGAAACAAAAAAATAAAAAAACACGTGTAAAATATTTTTTCGAGTAGAACATAAATATTTTTATTTCAACATGATAGGTGAAATAGGCATACGCGGGCTGTCTGATTTGAGATGGATTCGGCCATAGAGAATTTCTGTTGAATTTTTGACTATCAGATGGTCACTTAATGGGAAAGATATGTAAAATGGTCACAAAACGATACCATTGAATTTTATTATACAATATAGTTTCTTTCACTTTTATAACAAATTCCGTACATAAATTTAATTGTCATTTAATTATTTCACTTTAATACTAATATGACTAAATAATAATAATATCTTTTACATTTTAAAATATAGTTAAGTAAATTAAATGCTTTCTCATTAGAAACCTACATAAAAATAAATGAACGAAAAATCAAGTTTAAGTCATTTTAAATGTAATAAATAGCTTTGTAATTGAGCGATCTGTTCCCCCTCTCCGACAAAGTCCCGAGCTGCGCTAAGTCTATCTGCGACAGTAGGCGCGAACGGATAGCTTTCCAAGTCTATACGTATATTAAGTCTTCAGAGTGTATTAGTACAAATAAAGAGATTCAGAGTTGATGGAATAATGATACATTTGTATTACATAAAGTAAATATAGTATGTGGCACGCGAGCTCAAATATGCCGAGACGCGCGACACATACATATACGCACACATATATACCCCCTCCCTGGTTCGCCTCAAGAAGCGAGCGCGAGCGAACCTCACATAAAAGTACATAGACTGAGTGTGACCGTCATACGGGAAACATGTGCACACGAGCGTAGAGCATGAGGCTCCGCAGTTGTAAAATCCTTTTCGTTATTAAATACTATTGTTAAGAAACATCTCTCTCATTTCTTCATACCTCTAAATTATTATTAGTTAACCAACATGGTGGCAGAGCGTGGTTGCGTGATTTCATGCGGGAGTGTTTGTTTTTCTTGCCGTACGTCTACCTTTTGGTGACGTAAGACAAGCAGGAACCAAAAAAAAAACCCATGAAGAGTGAAGAGGACGAGAAGCCAGTTGATTGTGAGCTTGATCAGAAAAAAGGTGAAGAGGAACAAAAGGTGAACAGTGAAAATTTCGAGTTAAACAAAGAAAAAAGAATAGAAATAGAATTTGAAGTGGCTAAACAAGTGAAGATTGACGACGTGCACATTCCAGTGTTTGATGGCAGTAATTATTCAAGTTGGGAATTTAGAATATTAAATATTCTCGAATACAAAGAATGTAAGGATCAAGCCATTAGAGAGAGAACTCAAGGTGACACTGAAGCTACCTGGAATAAAAGCGATTTAAAAGCAAAAACAATTGTGATAAGTTCAATATCAGACAAGCAGTTAGAATATATTCGAGACTGTAAAACTACGTTCGAGATTATGGAGAAATTTAAAAGTATGTACTCCACAAAATCTACAGCTTTACAAATTGTATGTAGAGGAAAGCTGGAAGATGTAAAATAAAAAAATTATGAATTAGTAGAAGATTTTTTCGTGGATTTTGGAAAAATTGTAATAAACTCAAAGCCGCTGGAGGATCTTTAAGCGAGCAAGAAAAAATGACATATTTGATTAAAGCGTTGCCAACTAATTATAGCTATATTGTTGATTTTATTGATTTAGTCCCCGAAAAAGATAGAACGGTGGACTACGTGAAATCGAAGATTCTTGAGAAAAATATGTCGAAATCAGAAACTGAAAATAAAAGAAACGCAAGTACGTTTAATACAAAAGTAAGAGGAAATTGTCATAACTGCGTCAGACTAGGTCATCATATAAAGGACTGTTGGAGACCTTCGCAGACACATCAAAATCAAAATATGGGCGAGAAGATAAATCAAAGTCAGCCCTACATGAGAGGCAGAGGCCAGCAGGGATTTCGAGGCTACCAGCGAGGCAACTCAAGGGGAATTCACCGCGGCAGAGGACGAGACAGAGCAACAAATCAACAAGGCGAAGAAACACCAAGTCAAATCAACGATGATACATATGCGAGGACGTGGTTAGCAGAGGTTGAACACACAGAGGCAAATTAGGTAAATGCCGAAAATGAAATAAATACAAATCAAATAAACTGGCTATTGGACAGTGGTTGCACTGACCATATAATAAATAGTGAAAAATATTTTGAAAAATTTGTAGTACTATGAAAACCGATTGATGTAAAAATGCCAGATGGAAAAAAATTAGAAGCTACTAAGATAGGCAATATAAGAACTTATTTTAAAACTTATTACGGTGAAAATGAAATTATTTTAAAAAATGTTTATTATGTTAATGGAATAAATAAAAATTTACTAAGTTTTTCAAAAATAACCGAAAATAATACTATTATATCTAGAGATAAAACGCAAAAATTTATGATAAAAATAGAAAATTAGTAGCAGTAACTGATAAAGTAAATGATTTATATGTAATGAAAAGTTTTATTTATAAAATTTGTGATAAAGATATTTTTGCAAATACTGTGAAACTAACGAATAAAGAAAAATGGCACAGAGCTTTAGGTCATATAAATTTTCAATACTTAGATAAATTAGTCAATGAAAAGCTACTTGAAGGTTTACCAGAAAAGCTAGAAAATAATGTAATGAAATGCGAAAATTGTATACAAAGCAAAATGGCTAATGTACCATTTCAAAATAAGAGAAACCGTGCAAATGAAATTATAGAAATAATTCACACAGATCTTAATGGTCCACATAAAACCACAGGCTATAAAGGAGAAAAATATTTTTTAAGTTTTATAGATGATTACAGCAAAGTTAGTAGAATTTACTTTATAAAAAGCAAAACCGATGTAGCTGATTGTTTTGAAGATTATGTAAACTTAGTTGAGAATCAATTAAATAAAAAGGTTAAAATAATACGTTGTGATGACGGAAAAGAATATTTAAATCATAGAATCTATAAATTCATAAGAGACAAAGGGATAGAATTATTACCCTGTACACCATATGTCCATGAATTAAATGGAGTGGCTGAAAGATTTAATAAAGCCGAAATGGACGTGGGGAGATGTTTACAAAGAGAAGCAAAAATCCATGCAAAATATTGGCCAGAAATAATGAAAACGGTGTCTTATTTAAAGAATCGTATAATAGCCAACTCAGTAGAAAATAAAACTCCTTTTGAAATATTCTTTTGCAAGAAACCAAATGCAAAAAATTTAAAAATTTATGGTAGTTTAGTCTTTGTTAGAAATCCAGAAATAAAAAGAAATAGTAAATGGGATGATAAATCCAACATAGGAAAATTAGTAGGTTATAATCATGATAGCTATCGAGTGCTAATTGATAATAAAATAATTAATGCAAGACACGTAGATATAGTTGAAGAAGGTACAGAATTAATTTGTTTAGAGAAAATTAATGATGATGAAATTATTGAATTAAATTTAGATTTAGACAGAAAAGAAGATCAAACAAATGAAATAATCGATAACGAAAGCAATGAAAATACAAATGAAACTACAAACGAAATTGAAAATATTGTAAACAACAATGATACAATTATTGAACATGAAATAAATAATGATTACGAAAATTTATCAGTAAAAAGGACGTCTAAAAGAAAGAAAAGTCCCGTTCAGAGGTACGGTGATCCGGTAACACATTTTATTTATGTAAATTATGTTAACGCAAATGTACCGAATACATTTGAGGAGGCGCTAGAGTCCAAAAATTATAAAAATTGGCAAAAAGCAATGAATTCTAAAATAGAAAGTTTAAATAAAAATAATACTTGGATCATTGTTGATAAACCCAAAGACAAGAAAATTATTGATGTTAAATGGGTCTATAAAAGAAATAGTGATAACTCATATAAAGCGCGTTTAGTAGTAAGAGGCTTTCAACAAAGAGAGACTTTGGAAAATGTATACTCACCTGTAGGAAAAATGCAAACTTTAAAAATTCTATTAAGTTACTGTTGTGTAAATGATTCGTACATAGAACAAATGGATGTCGAGACAGTATTTTTAAACGATCCAGTAAAGTTTGAGGTGTATATACATGAACCAAAAGGTTATGAAACTGGCGAAAATAAAGTATGTAAATTAATAAAAGCGTTGTATGGTCTTAAAGAAAGTCCTAGAGCCTGGTACGAGGCATTACATGAATATTTAGAAAAATTAAATTTTATACGAAATAGATACGATTACTGTCTATATGTAAATAATTCAAGCAATGATACTATATTTTGGTATTTGTAGACGATTTTCTAATTTGTTGCAAAAATTATGATAAAATTAAAAATATAAAAATAAAACTAATGGAAAAATTTACAATGAAAGATATGGGAAAGTTGAAATTATATATAGGAATAGAGATTGAACATGATGAAAAAGAAGGTATTATGACTTTATGTCAACAAAAATATATAGAATCATTGGCTATAAAATATAATCTAGAAAACTCGAAAACATATAACACTCCAATGGAAGCCAATTTGAAGCTTGATGAAGCAACAGAAATTGACGAAAACAAAAAATATCGAAATTTAATCGGAGAACTTTTATACATAAGCACAGGCACAAGACCTGATATAGCATTTAGTGTAAACTACTTAAGTAGATATGAAAATTGTTATGATTCCACACATTTTAAATATGCATTAAGAGTACTAAAATACTTATATAAAACAAAAGATTTAAAATTAACTTTTACTAACAAAAATAAAATTGAACAGCTTGACTGTATGGTTGATTCAGATTTTGCAGGAGATCATGTCGATCGAAAATCCACAACAGAATTTATTATTAGAGTATATGGAAATGTAGTTTATTGGAAAGCACAAAAACAAAAAATAGTAACAAAAAATTCAACATTTGCGGAATATATTGCGTTATCCGACGCAGTAACTGAAGTTATATTTGTTAAGGATCTATTGAAAGATACATTTAATGTAAACATCGACAAGCAAATTAAAATATACGAAGATAATTCAGGCGCAGTAGCTATAGGTAAATTTGGAAACTTTACAAAAAACTCTAAGCACATTGAAGTGCAACATCACTATGTAAATGAAAATTATGAGAAAGGCGTGATCGATATTATTAAAATTGAAACTGATAAAAATATTGCGGATATACTAACAAAAAGTTTATGTAAAGAAAAGTTTGTCAAAATAAGAAAATTATTAAATGTAAAATGAAAAAGTAAATGCAATACAAATGTAAGGAGGCGTGTTGGAATAATGATACATTTGTATTACATAAAGTAAATATAGTATGTGGCACGCGAGCTCAAATATGCCGAGACGCGCGACACATACATATACGCACACATATATACCCCCTCCCTGGTTCGCCTCAAGAAACGAGCGCGAGCGAACCTCACATAAAAGTACATAGACTGAGTGTGACCGTCGTACGGGAAACACGTGCACACGAGCGTAGAGCATGAGGCTCCGCAGTTGTAGAATTCTTTTCGTTATTAAATACTATCGTTAAGAAACATCTCTCTCTCATTTCTTCATACCTCTAAATTATTATTAGTTAACCAACAAGAGTGATCAAGCATAATCGTGTGTCAGTGTAAGATTTATTGATCCACCTGTATCCTATATAGACATAAACCTCTGAAATAGTAGTAATAAAGGAGGATGCTCGCTGGAAGCAGCATCACTCTTCCATGGTAGCTGAGATCTGTGGTTTCGTCTACGGAAAAGAGGCAGGTGGCTCAGCTTGATTAAGAAGCGAAAAGGCTGTGACGAGTCTGGAGGTTGGCTGTTTGATGCAACGCCAGTATAAAACAGCGAGTGGCGAGTGGAGACAGGGAGCAACAGGTTTGAACCTGCAGAGCGGCGTGTCTGGACGACGTGCCGGAACTGCGTGCTTCGCTTTCACATTTTAGAGCGCCCGGCAAAGAGTTCTTCAGAGTTTTGCAATGTAAGTTGACGAATTTTTATGTAAAGAAAGATTCATATTCGGCGGTATAAAATTCGAAGGGCACTGGAAAACGAGTGCGGGTGAAAATCTAGACGTGTGAAAGCTCGTGTTTTTTTTTTCGAAATTACGAATTAAAACTAAGAGGTTCAAATTCTAATGTAATTCGAGAATAAAGTGAAATACCGCTCGGAGGAAGAAAATGAGAGTGAAGTAATGGAATCATAAAAACTCGCATCAACGCCGATACAAGATCGGATAAAAGAAAAACGCGTACTTATGTTGTTATCACGAGCTGGGCAAAATGGGAGTTCCGAGAATCGGGCGGCGATCTTGTGTGGAGAGTTGCCGAAGGGAGCCTGCCGGCGCATGCGCGGCGTGCGAGTCTGAGGTCGGGCTGGCAGCCGAATGCTTTTTGGATTCGACAGGCTCGGTACATCGTTGCATATAGTTTGGGTGGTGACGCGGTTTTTTTTTCTCGTGAGACACGAATTAGGGCGTACTCGAGGGTGAAAATCCTTAAAGTCGGGACTCGGTGTGTGTGACGCTGCATAGTTCTATCTCTTCTTGACGAGCACTTGCGCCTTGCGTTCGGGTAAGTCGCGGTATCTCTCGCGCGCGCAGTGACTCCTTGAGTTGATGCGTAGCGCAGCACTCGACGATCGCCGCTCTGCGAACAAGCTTTGCGCTCGCACAAAACGGAGGGAGTTTTGACGAATTCTCTGAATACTTCCTGGGCCGGTATGTATTTTGTGAACCGCCCTTCGTTCCTTGCAAGCTATGTTTACCTCTCGCGTAGATAAAAAAAAAAATGGATTCACATTTACTACCGTGCTGTAAAGTTTAATTCATATTCCGAGTAAACAGTTAAGAGTGAGTTAATGTGTGGCTGATAAAACTTTCTCATTTCGTGGCAATTAAATTTAAGAGTCTGTGTATCTGAGTATATGCAGAAAATACGAATTTTTCAGATTTCAGAATCGTGAAGTTTTCAGAGTAATATTTTCTAAATTTAAATAAAAAAAAGGGATAAAGAGTGAATTGAAATTCAGAGGTGGTGAAATGAGAGAGGTACTCGGTCAAAGTTAAATATGAATAAATGCTGCTAGTGAATTAAGTTTTGTATCTACTGCTATAAGTGTATTGGAAATTTTTCTCATAGTTTGGTGTCCCTCTCTGACTTGCCTTGCGGTTAGACTCGGATTACTGGCTTTTGGGGGAGTTTTTGTTTACTGCAAAGATTATATTTGAGGAAATTTTTTCGAGCATCTTCATAAAGTTCTGGGGTCAATGTTCAGATGACAATTTGTGTCCGATAAGTAGTTTGTTCATTGACTAGCGAGATTAGCAGTATCGAAGCTGTGACCCATACATGTGCCTGTGCAACCCAAAACCGACTGACTTTCGTGGTATCACTCGCGGTCAAACATCGGCGAGTGGTGTGTATGTGTGGTCTGCGCGGTTAGAGAACCTGATTTCTTGTTTCGGATTAATATAGTTGCAGTGCGGCTGTATTGGTTCTGAAGCACGAAACATTACTCTTTCAGTAAAATTAAGTAATACCTGGTAATAACTCAAGAGGAAGAGTTAATGAGAAAAATATTTAGAGTAAAATAAAAATCGTGAACTAAATTGTAATCATACTGATTGAGAATGTTTTACAATCCTGGAACAGAATACGAACAATACTAATGGCTTGAGATCGAGTCAAGAGAATGACAATCTGAGTCAAGATTATGCAGAGTATATGAGGTTAAGGACTGAATTTGAAGAGATTAATTCTGGTCAAAACAACAAACGTATGTATATATATATATATATATATATATATAATCTTTCATAGCATGTTAGTCGTCTATATTTGACTGAGAATTCAGAGTGCTGTGATAAATGTGAGGTTAAAAAGTTTGAACTCTGTTAAAAATTAAGAGAAAACTTTTTATACTTAAGAGTGAGTGGTCAGATCTGACAATCTTAAATTTAAATCCAGGTAATTATTCAGTATGTTATTTCACAGCAACAATCACAATCCAAAAAGTTTCTGAGCATACGACTGGGACAACAGAGATACATTCAGAGATGAATTCAGAAATTAACGGAGCGCAAAATAATTCTTCCCCCTCTAGCTCAAGCTCACATAATGACATTCAGAAAACCTTAAGTAACCTGTCTAAAAATGCTTCTGGGTCTGAAAAGGATACTGGAGGACTACAGATATTAATGTCACGGGCTCAAGAATTAGCTAAAAGTTTGGCATCAAATGTGTCAATAGACCAAGCTACTCGAGGTCTAGTGAAAGAAGCAGTAAACAAACTAGCACTGGCACATAACAAAGTACTTGAATCTGAAAAGTCTAAGCTGAGGTCTATGCAGTCTTCAGAGCATAAAACATATGACAACCAGGAAGTGTACATAGAGTCGAGTACAAGTAACATAAAAATGAGACCAAAAATTCAGAGAAATTATAAACTAACCTCAAAAGCGAGTTTTGAAGTTTGGTTGGGCTGTTTAAAAACAGAGTTGACTAGCTGGATGTTACTCTATATAATTGATCCGAAAATACCGGAACCGACTGGACTTTCAGAGATTGAGGTTACTCTGAGGAAAAATTCTGTCAAAGATATAATCATTAGTCATATAGATGAGGGTTATCATAAGAAGATCTTAGGACTGACAGAGCCCATGGAAATTCTGCAGAAATTGAGAGATAGTAGAAAAGGTGAAGTTAGCTCTACGCCAACTTCAATAAGAACAAAACTATATAACCTCAGGATGAATAAAGGAGAAAGAGTTAACGACTTCTGTGAGAGATTCGATCAAATCATAAGGGAGCATGAGCTGAGCTATGATCCTCTAAAGCTAACCGAGCAAGAGAAGCGCTCTATTTTCTATCAAGCGATCATTGCAGTTATGCCTGAAATACGTCGTACAGATTCTGCTGTTATTACAACTACCGGCAAAGAAATGAATATGGATGCTCTGAGGAAAGCCATGACTCCCATACAAGAAGATGGCGACACAAAAACTCAGAAGGAATAAAAGCAAGAGCATCAGATGTAACAGAGTTGGACATTGGCAACGAGAGTGTCTACTAATAAGCTCAAATCACTGGTTCTGTTACATATGTAATTGTGAAACTGAACATAAAGGAGACGATTGCCCGAACAAGTTCAATCGTTCAACTCAAGATCAAAATAAGAGACCTGCTGACAGAGATGGTGAAGCGTACGGACCTCCTGCCAAAATTAACAAACCTAAGAGTCAAGAGACTAATTGCAGGGGTAGGGCCAACTTCAGAGGGAGCCCAGGTCAAGGCAGAGGCCATCCCAGAGGCAGAGGCAATTATCAAGGTTCCAGAGGCGGCCCAACTGCCAGACGATCTGAATATGATGACGATAGGGGCGGATATGGAAATGATAAGCATGAGCAACAAGAAGGTAAGATTGAATATATTAATAATAATCTCAATAATAATGAAAGGCATATAGAGTTTATAGCACATTCGGGAGCAACCGAACACATAGTTAATAAAAGTTTCATTCTGAGTGATTTTAAAATATCTGAAAAAGGAGTTACTAAGAGTGCTAATAAAAATGATTTTGCCGACATTGTAATTGATGGTAGAGGAAATCTTTTGCTTAAAAATAATATTTTTAATGAAAATCCTATTAAATTAACAAACGTAATTGCAGCAAAAGATATTTCAAAGAATTTATTATCATTGCGAAAACTAGTAGATGCAGGGTTTACAATGCAGTATACAACAAAGAAAATGATAAAACTATATTTGAAGGTACATACGATAAGTCTAATTGGGTAGTTAGGTTTGAAGTTAAAAAAGTAATGAATAAAACTGACACTATAGTAAATAAGTATGATAATTATAGTTGCGTAGCATGTCTTGCGATAAACAATGAGTTTTCAAAACAATCACAGACAAATTCTACGGTTAAATGACCGTCAGATTCGGAGGGAGATAATTCAGAGTATAATACAGAGTTATCAAAAGGAATAGAGTTTGTGATTCGGAGGGAGAATTCTGAAGAACTCATTGAATCGAATGCTCAAACTGTAAATTCAGACGAAACAACCGCGAGTATGACGCTAGTCTGACATCATATAAAACAATCAAAATAGATGACGTAAATACTATCGAGAATTTACAAGAGATACTTATTGAAAATCCACCCGACGTATCAAATTCAGATGTAAAACAAAATGAGGCAATGCTGTGGCACGTCAGACTAGGTCTTGCATCTTTGAATTATTTGAAAAAAATACAAGAGAAAGAAAAGAGTTTGCAGCATGTAAAATTTGAAGACTCAATAAGAGATTGTGAAGTATGTATACTATCAAAAATGGAAAAACTTCCGTTCGAACAAAACAGAAGTAGAACAGAAAGGCCATTACAGGTAATACATTCAGATTTAATGGGTCCAATCAAACCGACTTCATGGCCGGGGCAAAAGAAGTACATTATGACATTTGTAGACGATTATTCTTGATACGCAAAAATATATTGCTTAAAATCGAAAGATGAAGCAGGCCAAGCTTTTGAAAGTTATCTTGTCTCTGCTAGAAATCTATTAGGTACAGATGCAAAAGTTTGCTATGTTAGGTCAGACAGAGGTACTGAATACACTGGGGGAAAATTTGCTGAGGTTATGAGAAAAGAAAAGATCGAACCAGATAGAGGTCCACCATATACTCCAGAACTTAATGGAGTAGCGGAAATATTCAATAAGATGATTCAGAGAACGATCAGAGCAAATATGTGTGATTTAGGTCTACCAGAAAGTATGTGGGAACTGGCAGCAGAAACGGCCGTCCATACTTACAATATTACTCCCCATAAATCAATTAATTATGAAGTTCCATTATTGAAATTCTCACCAAAAGCCAAATGTCATTTACAACAGATTAGGAGATTTGATTGCATTGTTTATATCAAGCTACCTACAATTAAATCTAAATTTAGCAAGGTAGTCATAAAAGCAGTTTTGATTGGGCATACACCTACAGGATACTTTCTATGGCATCCAGGCTTAAGAAAGTTCTTGGAGTCAAAACATGTGAGATTTCTTGAGAAAGTAGTGTATAAAGATGTGTATAAAAAAGGACAAACTGAAAATAAAGAGAGAATAAAACAATATGATAAAAATACATCCGATATGCTGATTGAATTTTCAGGAAATAAATTAACAAAAGAACCAGACAGTTCGTCTGAAATCAATCCAGAACTTTATTCAGAGAATTCAGAGCTAAACAAAACTAAACAAGGAAAAAGGGGTAGACCAAAGAAAATCAGTTCGAAAAAGGACGAACAAAATTTCGAGATAAATAAAATGATGTTGATTGATCAAATCAATCAAAATACTGGTCCTGTTACAAGAAGTAAAGCTAAGAAAATAAATGATATCAGTTTTGCTCGTTATACAAAAGTTTCAGAGATTGAAGAAATAAATGAAGATGTGCTAGGATATATTCTCCTAGCATCAATTCCAAAAGACCCCACTTCATTTGAAGAGGCAATGAATTCAGAGGATAAAGATCTGTGGAAACAAGCTATAAAAGAATAGTTAGATTCCATGAAAGAGAATGGAGTATGGGAAGTAGTTGACAGACCAAAGGAAAAATTGAATGGTAAAAGGCCCAACATAATTGACTCAAAGTGGGTATTTAAAAAGAAAGTCGAAAGTGATGGCCCGATTAAATACAAAGCATGACTAGTAACGAGAGGTTTCAAAGACAAAAATGTATATGATTTGAAAGAAACATATGCACCAGTTTCAAGACTGTCACTTATAAGAGCAACCATCTCAATAGTTAATAAAGCGGATCTAGAAATGTATCAAATGGACGTAAAGACAGCTTTCTTAAATGGAGAACTGGAAGAGGAGGAAATACCAAATGGAGTAAGGAATCCAGAGGGCATCAGATTAACCAAAATTTGTAAATTAAAGAAATCTTTACATGGCTTAAAAATAAGTCCAAAGAAATTGAATAAGAAATTTTCAGAGGAAGCACGGAAACTGGGTCTTGAGAATGACCTAGACGATCCATGTCTGTTCACTTGGAGACAGAAAGGAAAACTAGCAATGATTGTATTATATGTAGATGACATATTAATTGCTAGCAATGATGCAGAAAAGCTTAAACAAATTAAGAGTCATTTGAGTAGTATCTTTCAAATGAAAGATCTAGGTGAACCAAGAAACTTTCTTGGAATGACAATTCAGAGGAATAGAAAGAAAGAAAAACTGTAATACATTAGGCTGCTTACACAGAGAAAGTCTTGGAAAAATTTAACATGAAAGAGTGCAAGCCTCGGAGCATACCTATGGTTACTCGACAAGTGAAAAACAGAGTCAATTAATGAAAACAAAAAGGTACCTTATAGAGAAGCTATTGGAAGCTTGATATATTTAGCAAATGCTACACGGCCAGATATAGCCTTTCCAGTAAATTATCTAGCAAGAAAACAATTAGAACCTACTGAGGATGACTGGAATGATGTCAAAAGAATATTCAGATATTTAAGAGGAACAACTGATCTAGGTATAAGATTTACGTCTAGTTCTAAGCATCTAGAAGCATTGACTGACTCGAGTTTCAGAGATTGTAAAAACTCAACATCTACTGGCGGATACATCATAAAATTATTTGGTGATGTTATTGCCTGGAGAAGCCATAAGCAATCATGTACAACACTGTCCACTTGCCAGGCATAATACTTAGCTATGAGTGATGCATGTCAAGAGTTGATATCGCTGGACAAATCAGTCAGGTATATAATTGGTCAAACTCTGTTTCCTGTAACTATATGGTGCGACAACGGGTCTGCGAGAGACTGCACTGAAATGGACGGGAGCCATAAACTCAAAACATTTGACCAGAGCTTGGAAAGTATCCAGAGGGATCTAACATTCAGAGAAGAAACGGGAACTAGAAACCCCATGGCAGAATCTCATGGTGATTTTATAAAACAATGTGTCGATGAGAAAAAGGTTAAAGTCCTGCGGATAGCTACTAAAGAGAATTTAGCTGATACTATGACGAAGCCTTTGGCTGAAAAAGAGTTTACTTATCTAAGAGATCAAATCACTAATATGAGTACAAATGTCATGAGTTGAAATCATTCAGAGTTGAACTTAAAATTTGCACATGAGACTAATAGTCTTTATGATTTTATGTTTACAGAATAACGGTGAAAAGACTCTATGCAAGGAGAAGGAAATCAACGCAATCAAGTCAAGAACTATTAACAGATTTCTCATTTAACTAAATTCTAGATTCACTTTTGTGCTTAGTATTTAAATTCTTCTCTTTGCTAATGTAATTTAGTTCTATTTAAAATTATTAAATTATAATGTTCAGAAGAAATGGCAGAATAGTCAAAATTGACAATGGGAGGGAGTGTAAGAAATAGCTTTGTCGGTGGTCCGAAGCGACGGCGCTTCGAGCGAGCGATCTGTTCCCCCTCTCCGACAAAGTCCCGAGCGGTGCTCAGTCTATCTGCGACAGTAGGCGCGAACCGATAGCTTTCCGAGTCTATACGTATATTAAGTCTTCATAGTGTATTAGTACAAATAAAGAGATTCAGAGTGTACAAGCATAATCGTGTGTCAGTGTAAGATTTATTGATCCATCTGTATCCTATATAGACATAAACTTCTGAAATAGTAGTAATAAAGGAGGATGCTCGCTGGAAGCAGCATCACTCCTACATTAAAGATAGTAGGTTTTTTTAAATATATCATCTAAAACTTTTTTAATTCTTCATCCGAACTATTTTTTTAGATTCGAAATAACGTATATAATTACAACATTCAACAGAAAAAAATTTGAATTTTTGAAAACTTTTAGGTATAAGACCACCTTAATACAATATTCGTAGGTTTCCCCTACAGCATCACAACATCCGTATGGAAAAATGGCGAGAAAAATGAGAAAATGAAGGAAACGGTTTACAAAAATGGAGCCACGCATATGAATTAAATAGTTGAGGACGATCTTTGGAGGTAACATTAAATGATCTTATTTCTTTTTTGGCAACGTTTCGTTGGCTTAATACACCAACCTCATCAGGCCGAAATTATAACCGTATATATCCTACGTCGATCAGATGTTATTCTCGACAGTCGAGAATTTTATATACTTATATATATACACGGTGACCCATTTTAATCGCTACACCCGGATTTTTCGGATCCTAAGACAGATAGGAAAAAATGATTCAGACAAAAGTTGTAGGGGACGAAGGGAGCCAAACGATGGTCCTAATAGCTTTGACCTTGAACTTGACCTTCAAGGTTATTTCAAGGTCAAGTGGTTTTCTTTTAATAGGAACACCTATTTTTGACCCCGGATTCGGAAAGAGCGGGAAATTTTACGTTCAAAATCATATTGAGACATTTTTTTTCAAGGTCATTTCAAGGCCATTTCAAGGCCAAATGAAGGTCGAACTCCGAAAAATCCATTTTAAGTCGTTTTTTCCATGAGTCACAGGCTTAAGTGGTTCAAACTGATCGTAGGTTTAATAGGGAAACCCACACACCCAAAACTTTCACATCCTAGTAAACAAATATCAAACTTGCACATCCGAACCCCATGCTCCTCATAGCCTCACATGCTAAACTATTACACCAGACATCCCCCAGTCTCACACATCTCTACCCCATGTCTGATGTTTGTTTAACGGAAACTTCAAGATCATTAAAGCTTCTGTTGTAAATGTGTCAACCTTACGTTTAGCGCTACCCAGAAACAACGACGTGGACGTAGTAAGGATTGTTTCCTTTGGGGTGCTTGATTAAAGTGAGTCCCCTTGCCTCTCACTGTTCAGGGTGCTTGATTTAAGTGAGTCCCTTCGCCTCTCACTGATCGGGGTGCTTGATTAAAGTGAGTCCCCTTGCCTCTCACTGTTCAGGGTGCTTGATTTAAGTGAGTCCCTTCGCCTCTCACTGATCGGGGTGCTTGATTAAAGTAAGTCCCCTTGCCTCTCACTGTTCAGGGTGCTTGATTTAAGTGAGTCCCTTCGCCTCTCACTGATCGGGGTGCTTAATTAAAGTGAGTCCCCTTGCCTCTCACTGTTTAGGGTGCTTGATTTAAGTGAGTCCCTTCGCCTCTCACTGATCGGGGTGCTTGATTAAAGTGAGTCCCCTTGCCTCTCACTGTTCAGGGTGCTTGATTTAAGTGAGTCCCTTCGCCTCTCACTTATGTGTTTATCTAACCTCGAAGAAAATGTTCGAAATTACGACCATTTGCTTCCAGGCACATAGTCAAACACCTTTGGAAGTGGCGAACGGTGTTTAGCAAAGTTTGCCTTGGAATGGCAGCGCATGCTCGACGAATTCTGTCCATCATGTCTACTCTAGTGGTGGGCCTTTCCTCAAAAACGGCATTTTTTAAATACCCCCATAAGTAAAAATCTGGTGATGTAAGATCTGGTGAGCAAGCAGGCCATTCAACCGGACCACCTCGACCAATCCATCTGTTACCATACTGCTCATTCAAAAAAGTCCTGACAGTTCGAGCGAAATGTGGTGTTGCGCCGTCCTGCTGGAGCCACATTCTTCGTCGCGTTTCTAAGTCAACATCTTCCATCAATACAGGTAGTTCATCTCTTCTTAGCGTTAAGTACGTGTGTTGATTAACATTTTCTTCGAAAAAATAAGGGCCAATCACACATCCATTAATAATCCCACACCATACCATAATACTCCATCGTCTTTGATGGTTTACAGTTCTGACCCAATGAGGATTAACATCAGACCAGTAATGACAATTATGTCTATTCAATTCCCCATCACTTTGAAATTTTGCCTCATCAGAAAAAAGAACAAAATTAAAAAAGTCTGGATCATTTTCTATCATTTGTAAAGCCCATTGGCAAAACACAATACGCTGTTGAAAATGAGAAAACTGTAGCTTTTGTACCAGAGTAATATGATACGCATGATATCTAAGCACCTTCATAATTCTTAAAAATGTACTTTTTGGAAGACCGATTTCCCTTTCGATTCGACGAGCGCTTATCTGTGGGTCAAGATGAATTATTGCCAGAATAGTCACAACCCGATTATCATTTTCATCATATTGATGGCGCCTACGTTGACGAACCATGTGTCCACCACGAGCTCTTTGAGTTAAACGTCTGATAGCCATAGCGTCAGGGTGTCGTCTGTCTGGATAGCGTTCAGCATAAATTCTTGCCACAGCACGATAATTACTTCGGCTTTCTCCTAAAGCCAACATCATGTCAACGATCTCGTTGGGCGGATAGTCAGCCATTTCAGAGCCAGCTATTAATTACTATTAAATTTGAATAGTGAAATGGTATAAAAAATATTAATAATTATAATATTTGCCCGTATACGGTCGCGACCAAAAAAGAAAAATGTTCCTAAATTATGGTAACTTTATCTGACTAAGTGTATTTGCCAAAAGTACTCCGATTGTCACACTTTTGTAATTGTAAGTTTCATAATAAAGTAATAATCATTAAATTATTTCTAATTTGAACTGCACATAATACTAAAACTTGCTTTTATTTTAAATATTGTGAATTATTGCCGTTCAAACTTGAGAAATACTAATATTGATAATGTAATCATTAAAGGCACATTTACAAATAATTTCTGTTCCGTCAAGATTTTTGTACAAAAAAGAAATGTTGTATCTTTATTCTTTTGAAAGTTATGACTTTTCTTTTTAAACAATGACATTTTTTTACAGCTCATATCTTTAATTTACTCATAACTTTCAAAAGAATAAATATATAACATTTCTTTTTTGTACAAAAATCTTGACGGAACAGAAATTATTTGTAAATGTGCCTTTAATGATTACATTATCAATATTAGTATTTCTCAAGTTTGAACGGCAATAATTCACAATATTTAAAATAAAAGCAAGTTTTAGTATTATGTGCAGTTCAAATTAGAAATAATTTAATGATTATTACTTTATTATAAAACTTACAATTACAAAAGTGTGATAATCGGAGTACTTTTGGCAAATACACTTAGTCAGATAAAGTTACCATAATTTAGGAACATTTTCCTTTTTTGGTCGCGACCGTATACGGGCAAATATTATAATTATTAATATTTTTTATACCATTTCACTATTCAAATTTAATAGTAATTAATAGCTGGCTCTGAAATGGCTGACTATCCGCCCAACGAGATCGTTGACATGATGTTGGCTTTAGGAGAAAGCCGAAGTAATTATCGTGCTGCAGCAAGAATTTATGCTGAACGCTATCCAGACAGACGACACCCTGACGCTATGGCTATCAGACGTTTAACTCAAAGAGCTTGTGGTGGACACATGGTTCGTCAACGTAGGCGCCATCAATATGATGAAAATGATAATCGGGTTGTGACTATTCTGGCAATAATTCATCTTGACCCACAGATAAGCGCTCGTCGAATCGAAAGGGAAATCGGTCTTCCAAAAAGTACATTTTTAAGAATTATGAAGGTGCTTAGATATCATGCGTATCATATTACTCTGGTCCAAGAGCTACAGTTTGCTCATTTTCAACAGCGTATTGTGTTTTGCCAATGGGCTTTACAAATGATAGAAAATGATCCAGACTTTTTTAATTTTGTTCTTTTTTCTGATGAGGCAAAATTTCAAAGTGATGGGGAATTGAATAGACATAATTGTCATTACTGGTCTGATGTTAATCCTCATTGGGTCAGAACTGTAAACCATCAAAGACGATGGAGTATTATGGTATGGTGTGGGATTATTAATGGATGTGTGATTGGCCCTTATTTTTTCGAAGAAAATGTTAATCAACACACGTACTTAACGCTAAGAAGAGATGAACTACCTGTATTGATGGAAGATGTTGACTTAGAAACGCGACGAAGAATGTGGCTCCAGCAGGACGGCGCAACACCACATTTCGCTCGAATTGTCAGGACTTTTTTGAATGAGCAGTATGGTAACAGATGGATTGGTCGAGGTGGTCCGGTTGAATGGCCTGCTTGCTCACCAGATCTTACATCACCAGATTTTTACTTATGGGGGTATTTAAAAAATGCCGTTTTTGAGGAAAGGCCCACCACAAGAGTAGACATGATGGACAGAATTCGTCGAGCATGCGCTGCCATTCCAAGGCAAACTTTGCTAAACACCGTTCGCCACTTCCAAAGGCGTTTGACTATGTGCCTGGAAGCAAATGGTCGTAATTTCGAACATTTTCTTCGAGGTTAGATAAACACATAAGTGAGAGGCGAAGGGACTCACTTAAATCAAGCACCCTGAACAGTGAGAGGCAAGGGGACTCACTTTAATCAAGCACCCCGATCAGTGAGAGGCGAAGGGACTCACTTAAATCAAGCACCCTGAACAGTGAGAGGCAAGGGGATTCACTTTAATCAAGCACCCCGATCAGTGAGAGGTGAAGGGACTCACTTAAATCAAGCACCCTGAACAGTGAGAGGCAAGGAGACTCACTTTAATCAAGCACCCCGATCAGTGAGAGGCGAAGGGACTCACTTAAATCAAGCACCCTGAACAGTGAGAGGCAAGGGGACTCACTTTAATCAAGCACCCCGATCGGTGAGAGGCGAAGGGACTCACTTAAATCAAGCACCCTTAACAGTGAGAGGCAAGGGGACTCACTTTAATCAAGCACCCCGATCAGTGAGAGGCGAAGGGACTCACTTGATTCAAGCACCCTGAACAATGAGAGGCAAGGGGACTCACTTTAATCAAGCACCCCAAAGGAAACAATCCTTACTACGTCCACGTCGTTGTTTCTGGGTAGCGCTAAACGTAAGGTTGACACATTTACAACAGAAGCTTTAATGATCTTGAAGTTTCCGTTAAACAAACATCAGACATGGGGTAGAGATGTGTGGGACTGGGGGATGTCTGGTGTAACAGTTTAGCATGTGAGGCTATGAAGAGCATGGGGTTCGGATGTGCAAGTTTCATATTTGTTTACTAGGATGTGAAAGTTTTGGGTGTGTGGGTTTCCCTATTAAACCTACGATCAGTTTGAACCACTTAAGCCTGTGACTCATGGAAAAAACGACTTAAAATGGATTTTTCGGAGTTCGACCTTCATTTGGCCTTGAAATGACCTTGAAATGACCTTGAAAAAAAATGTCTCAATATGATTTTGAACGTAAAATTTCCCGCTCTTTCCGAATCCGGGGTCAAAAATAGGTGTTCCTATTAAAAAAAACCACTTGACCTTGAAATAACCTTGAAGGTCAAGTTCAAGGTCAAAGCTGGGCCATCGTTTGGCCCCCTTCGTCCCCTACAACTTTTGTCTGAATCATTTTTTCCTATCTGTCTTAGGATCCGAAAAATCCGGGTGTAGCGATTAAAATGGGTCACCGTGTATATATATTTTTTGATGTAATCAGATGTGATTCTCGACAGTCGAGAACTTTATATACTTATATATATATATATTTTTTTTTAATGTAAAAGTGACAACAAAATTTGGTGAGGCCAGCCGACGTTGGAGAAAAGATATTAGCATTTTTATAATATAATCAGTCTTTTTGTAGTTTCAATTAATTATTCTGTAAACATTACTGTTTAGTTTTTATTGAGAATTTTCATAGTAAGAGAAATATTTAATGAATATTTATCATTTTCGAAAACAATGATTACGAAGATATACGTATTAAAAAATAACATAAAAAATTGAGTCAAATCCGCTTCTGCATGGAACTTTTTAATAATAATTATGACGTTTCTTAATAAATTTTATACGCTCGTAATAATATAGTTCTATAAAATGGCTAAATTGATCTCCACGAGCAAATTCTCTTACAGTTAGTCGTAATACCTTTCCCAAATCGAAATAGTGTGCTACATTTTTATAGCCCGCACTATTTGATAGAAAATTTTAGCACACGGCGACACTGGTAAGAGAAGTATAGAAAATACTTTAATAAAAATTACAAATTTACAAAATACAGGGAACGGAAATGCGTTTCGTCCTTAGTCGTACCAGGTGGACTCATCAGGAAGATCTCGGTAGACTTATCTTCGACGCCGAAAATAAATGTTACTTGGATTTATTTAAGGAAGTTGGAAAGTGATTTTATTTGTGGAAGCCAAAAAGTGGCAGCCACCTGGTGGATAAAGTAACAAAGATACAGATATAAATAAAATTTAGGCATGTTTGTGATCCAATGCCGTTTAAGTTTCTTAATAAATTTTATACGCTCGTAATAATATAGTTCTATAAAATGGCTAAATTGATCTCCACGAGCAAATTCTCTTACAGATAGTCGTAATACCTTTCCCAAATCGAAATAGTGGGCTACATTTTTATAGCCCGCGCTATTTGATAGAAAATTTTGGCACACGGCATAGAGGAATAATTATGACGAATACAATTATTTAAGGCAACGCATAATCATTATTTGGCGTACGTTTATCTATGCAGTTTCTTTAGCAAAATATATCTCATGCATAAACAAGAAATAAAAAGCGGGCTGATTTTGACTATCGACGTAGCGAAAGTACTACCTTAACTTAATACCCGATCGTTACAGTGCTTTCATGATAGCGAGTACACGAGCGTAAAGCTTGTACGCGCTCGGGAAACGAGGCTTCGCTAGTACACTTCCCCGTTCGCGACTGAGTTCATGTGTACGCTTAAGCTCAGGAGTTATCTGTTGACCGTGCCCTTGAGCTTGTGGACAGAGCCGTGTGCATCAGCGCTTGACCTTACATCCAGCCAGGATGATGATCTTGGTGCGCACAGACAAAGACGCAGGCCCTCGCGAATACCCTCGTGTGCGCCAAGGAAGCCACGAGCCCTCGTTTGGATCCCCTGAAGCTCATGTAAGATCCTGTAATCGTGTGTCCCCGCGCGTTTATGAATATCCCCGGCGCTTCCGCATGTCTCCGCGTCCTCGCATATTCCCTGCAGCCTCGCGTATATCTCTACGCCCTCAACTATGGCCCTGGACCTTCGCGCTCGTGGGTACGAACCCCTGTAAGTTCTCGTAGGTTCTCGTGCGCTTAGGCGGGGTCACACGTGCTTGCGTTCGACAATACTTTCTCGCAAGCTCACGAAAGCTTGCGCCGTTGTGCGCCCGGCGAAAAAAAGATTGAAGTCCGCCAGGGTCGCGCGTGACCCCGCCTAAGCGCACGAGAGCCTACGAGAACTTGAGGGGTCCGTATGCGAGCATGCGGGGATATACGCGAGGCCGCAGGGAATACGCAATGGCGCATAGTATACGCGAAGCGCGGAGACATGGCAAGTGCCGGAGATATTGGTGAATGCGCGAAGACACACACGAGCACAGGGACTTATGTGAGCTTGCGAGGATCCAAACGAGGCCTCGTGGCTTCCTCCGCGCGCACGAGAATATTCGCGAGGGTCCACGTCTTTACCTTTGCGCACCGAGACTGGCTGGATGTTAGGTCAAGCGCGGACGCACACGGCTCTGTCCACAAGCTCAAGAGCATGATCACGGGATAAATCCCAAGCTTAAGCATATACATGAACTCACTCGCGAACGGGGGAGTGTTCTCACGTCCAAGTCCACCACTAGCAAAGCTAGTGCATACAAATCAGTTTTCTCGTAGCCTCGTTTCAATAGCGCGCAACGGAGTAGACAAGCTTTACGCTCGTACACTCGCTATCATGAAAGCATTGTTAACATTCTCCTTTTCAAACCTACAATAAATAATTTATTTACAGGCATGCCAAATCTTCTATGTTCTTATGTCTGGTAGAAAGACCAGAGATTATAAGATAGTAATTGATTTTATACGTGACAAATTCAAGCTACAACCAGAAAGAGTGATGTCAGATTATAAAAAAGGGATGCGAAAGGCATTGCGGTTGGCTTTTCCGAATATTTTAATAAGTGGATGTTTTTTCCATTTTTACCAAGTAAGCAATTTTATAATTAGATTTAGTATTTTCATGAAAAAAGTATACAATACATTTCAAGCAACTTCTTTTTTTCATCAGGCTATTTTTAAAAATGCTCTAAAAAAGAAGGCTACTGCTAAAAAGAACAAAAAAGAAAATCGCGTGAAGCACGATGTTCTTAAAAAATTCATGGCCTTGGCCTTCTTATCAAGCCATATGATAAATAGAGCCTTCGTTTTTCTAAGTAAGGAATGTATAAGAGATCACAGATCTTATTTTGATAAATTTATAAAATATTTTGAAGACGAGTGGATCATGTGAAACCGGAAGGTTCGTAAGGAACGGAATATACTACTTAAGGATGCCATGGCTATATCGATGCCCCTTACGAAGACTAGAACGTTTCCATTCAATAGCGATTGGAAGCGTGCTAGTCTTCGTAAGAGACATCGATATAACCCCTGCCAAAAGTTAGTTTCTAGCGATAGAACTGCAATAATTATATGGAATGAATAAAGATTTTTATTATTATACAACAAAGCATAGTACACAATATTTTAAAGATTTTGGTAATATATCGGGGGCTCCAGAGTTTCGACGATTCACTATGAAATTGAAGTCAACTATAGACGTTTTTCAGTTCGACATATGGGAATGCAGATTTTTCTTAATTTCGACGTTCCAAAATTACGAAAATCATATTTTCGAATGTAACAGTTCACCTACTGTCTAAAACATCGAATTTCATCAATACGATGTCAAAGCAAATAATGTTTCTAATGATTTATTCCGAAATGTCTATATTGTATCCCTATTAAAATTCTATTAATGAAATTCGATGTTTTGGATAGTAGGTGAAGTGTTACATTCATAAATATGATTTTCGTAATTTAGAATTCGAAATTAAGAACAATCTTCATTATCATATGTCGAACTGAAAAATGTCTATAGTTGACTTCAATTTTATGGTGAATCGTCAAAACTCTGGAGCCCCCCAGCAGTATACTTCTAAGGTGGTTCGATACGTGAAATTTTCTTATTATTTTAAATGTATTTATCTTTTTCCGCAAACGTGCGCAAACTCTTACTTTTCACCCATCGTTTTGAAAAATATTTTATAGCACGGCGTGAACGAAGTCCGCACTTAAGTCACGCCTATCCGTGACTTAAGTAGTCCATTATTGCACCGTGTTTATCGCACTCGTTACGCTCGTGCACTAACCTCACGGTGTAATAATAAACTGCTTATGACACGGATAGGCGTGACAGCGGACTTAGGTAAACGTGCTATAAAATATCGTACGATACATGTGACTTCAGTGGCCCACAGCACGGCGTGATTTATCACCCTCTTTACGCTCGGGCGCTAACATCACGCCGTACAATAATGGGCCACTTAAGTCACATGTATCGTAATATACTATTTTATACCACTCTAACCTCAAAATCACAACATTGATATGATTTTTCGGCGCTCGTGGTATAAAATACCGTTCGAAACTAGTGCGTAAGTCGATTATTTAGGTGGTGTGACTTCCCCACCCGTGTCGAAATGTACTATTATAACACATGCACGATTTTCACGGTTTGCGCCTGCTGGGCGCAAAAGTATCTTTTTGTAGATACATTTACGCCCGCTCTCTAAAACTGCATAAAATTTGTACCTGCATGTTTCTCATAGCTTTTTTTTTATTGGAAAATGAACATCTTTACGGATTTATGATTATTTTTAACAATTGTTTTTATTATTTATTGTTTAGTATATAAGAAAAAAAAAGAAAATTTGTATTATTTTTATTTATTTAATTTTAATTTCTGGCTACAAACAGTTTATATTTCTATTCCTTCGAGTATTTCATTGTCGTTTAAATAAAAAATCAATTTAGCCTTGCTTTTTAGGCTCAAAACCCCGAAATGAATATATGAGTCACAAAAAATATGGTGTGCACCTAGGGCAAGTGGGCCTTTTGATCTTGACTGTTTGCAGTACTCGTCTTCGGTTCGCAAAACGCACTCGTCTTCGGTTCGCAAAACGCACTCGCCTTTGGCTCGTGCTACCTCACCTACAACTCGTACTGCAAACTCCACACTCGGTCTAAAAAGGCCCACTTTAGGCCCTAGGTACACAATATACTAGTTCGATACACGTCCAAGAATCATCTCTCTCGCATTAGTATTGAAATGTATTATTCCGTATTCGAACATTACGATACTAGAGCGAGAATAGTACATTACAACACAAGTGCTTGTATTAGGTGATTACCACACGAGTGCGTGAAATTTGGAATTCTGAAAATAAAACCTTTGAAATTAAAATCGAATAAAAAATAACAAATTTTAGTTTTCGTATCAAGGGCGACATTAATTAATTAAGTACAAAGAGAGCTGGCTCAAGTGCTCTCTCTAGCTCGCTCTCTCTCTTTCTCTCTCTCCCTCTCTTTCTCCTTCACTTCGCTATCTTAGATAAGTACTACTATTACTGGTAGTGAAGTTATTTTGAACCCACAACTTGACTTATAAATTATTTCAGATTTAGATAATGAAAATGTTTACGGGGAAAGTAGTTTACCAAAATATATTACGATCGAAAGAAATGTGAATAAGAGTGCCGAACAACCGGAAGTTGTTCTAGAAGAGGAAACGAATGAAGAATCAATCTTGTTTGCTTTAACAGGTATTATTACTATTTTTCGCAAGGAAGGTACAGAAAGGTCAACATTTTTTTATCTTGATGTACCTAACTCCTATTAAAAATTTGAAATTATGAGAATGAGATCTTCGAAATTTAAGTCAAATACAAACTAAAAAAAAAGAGTAGTTTTCGTATCAAGAGCGACATAAATAAATTACGTACAAATAAAGCCTCCACAAGTCTCTCTCTCTCTCTCTCTCTCTCTCTCTCTCTCTCTCTCTGTCTCAAGTCCTGAATAAGTCCAGAAACACTTCGGATTTCTGGGCTTGATTGCCATAAAATCCGAAAACCCGTTGCACTTCTGGAATTGCAATCAAGTCCGGAAATGTAGAGTGTTTTTGGACTTGATGCTAGTACAATTTGTAAGTGCTAATTCTTTTCGGATTTGATTACGATCCATTTCGGAAGTGCAAAGTATTTTCGGACTTGATTACTATTAAATTCGAAAATACGTTGTACTTCTGAACTTCTGGAGATAAGATGTGCAAAATCTGCAGCCCTGGTCGCGACTAATAATGTAGATAAGAGCTAATGGCTTTTCCTTACCTTCACATAATTGATGTTAACCTTCGCGATCACATAATTGATTAAGTAGAGCGAATCGCTCCTAGTTATAACATATCGACGGCTAAGAGGAACAAGGCGCTATATCGACGGGAGCAGCGAAGAGCGCGCTATACCGGCGCGAGCTCCGAAAAATGCGCTATCTCGGCACGAGCTCGGAAGAACGTGGTAGGTATCTCGGCATGAACACCAAAAAAGTGCTATCACAAGCAGGATTTTTTTTCCAAATTTGTAGTGGCAGCTCCACACGCTTGCATGTCCCGCGACGAGTGGTGAGCGTCATCTGCCAGAATATGCTTTCTAAGCTTGAAAATAGGTGTTACGGTGATTGTGCAGTGAAGTTTACTGTCTTCCTCTGTGCTCTGGGTAATGAGACATAAGACTTGCAGATCTGTGAGGCCCCCGGGGAGACGTGAACGTTTTCTTCCAATTTCACAGCAATGAATCACTTAAGAAAGTTACATATACTTATTGTTAACCCCTGGGAATTGGAATGTAATCAATACTGTCTCATATGGACATGTAGTTATCAACTAGGCAACTACAAAAGTCAGTGCGTGACACTTTCTACTGCAGAAGGTCACCAAATGCAGCTATCTTGGCACCTTGATGCACGTACTCACATCGCCGCAATGCGTAAAGCGTGTGCGCGTTGAGCATCAATCGGAAGTGCGTCTTCTTTTTCGGGAGTTTCTTCTACAACTTCAATATAATTCTCATCAACAATTTCAACTAGCTATAAATTATAAATATATTTAATACAACTTAATGGATCTTTTTCTGAAATATATTCCTCAATTTTTTGTTGACATAAACGATGGAAAAAATGCTTCTTCTAATTGAATCTAAAAGAAGATGATTACAAATATTGTGATTTTATATAAATAAACATTTTATAAATTAAACAAACTTACCTCTAAGTGCTTTGTGTGAATTTTTTAAACTGGCTTTTGTAGTTGCCTAGTCAATATGTCCATATAAGGTGGTATTATTTACATTCGAAATCCCAGGTGTTGACAATAAATATATTTAACTTTCTTAAGTGAGTTATTACTGTGAAATAAGAAGAAAAAGTTCACATCTTCCCGCACGGCCGGAGTTACTTTCAAGCTAAATTTTTTGGTGATAAAAAATTCCTCCGCGATAATTTTCGTTATATTTTTCCTAATCATTTGCCGCTAAACAGAAAATCGTAGCTGTTCCTTTTGGCGAGATATAGGTATTTTTGCACAAAATCTCTCAATTTATATAATATAAATTTGTTAATACTATTAATTTATTAATATAAGTTATATAAATCAAATAAAATAAGTAACTGAAAAATAAGACAAGAAAAATTTATATTACTAATTAAATGTAGGTCAATAAAGTCAATAAGACCGTAATCATTTCCTAAAAAATTTAAGCATTGCTCTCTGTGACATATAAGTATGTGAACTTTCAAAGTTACACTAAGTTCAGTACCAAGAGACATTGTTTTTAGCTTTCCCAAATGTTGTTTATAGTCAACGTTAACTTGGCCACTTGTAAAACAGCAGCTAACGAGTTTATCCATCGTCTTCAGTGCTGAAACGAAACGCACTAATGCAAGTATCCCAAGATTTTCATAAATTTGAGGATCCAAAAGTCGATCTGATTCTTTCAGCAGCGTTCGACACGTATTACCTTCGAAAATTTCACCTGGGTACTGTTTGGATATAAGGTTTAATTTATTTAGCCAAATGAGAGCTTTTGCTCTTCCAACTAAAGGTACAATATCTTGCCAAAAGATATGATTTACAAAACCTTGCATAATGTGCAGCTCAGGAATTATATATTTCTGTAAGACGTAAGTATTACCAGTCTCAGAAAATAGTGGATAATTGATCGTACTGTGTCAGTCTCTTGCTACTTTTTTATTACTTCGAAGGCTAATAAATCTTTTGCAATCGTTTTCCAAATCTCCAAATGTCTTCAGATTTTTTAAATTTAAGGTGTCAGTTGTGTTTTGGTCATCAGAAATTTGTAAATCCTTTTTGCCTTTTAATTCATGCAAAGATATAAAACAATATGGGCATGGGTAACTCGGTATTGCAGTCTGTTGTCCATTAATAATTAATAAAAGTTTTAGATCACAAACAAATTTGAATGATATGTTATTAATTTTTATGAGGTCAAAAATAAATTTTACATTGTTATAAGACTCCGAAATATTTGGTACGATGTAAAGAATAATAGTACGATGAACGCTAGTAAATTTGTACTTTGACGAGTCCTCAAGTTCATCATAATTTTCAGATATTATACTGATGCATACCTTAAAAAATTCTGGCCACCATCAGCCATGACTTTTATCAATGGAGAGCCAGTAAAGCCTCATTCATCAATAACTTTATTGAGAAGAACTTCTGCCGGTGCCCATACAACTGGTCTCATTTCTTTTACCACAGTTTTTTTGTCTATACCCTTTTTCTCTACATTTCTTTTTGTCAACTTTGTTTTCACTTTTTCTATTTTCTGTAAATCAAATTCATGGAAAGTCACATTATAATAATTTTGAAGGTACCTCGATTTGTCAATAACTGATTTATGAAAATTTTGTGGCATACTTTTTCTTCCAGCTGCAGATCTAACGAATGAACCCAATTTTTTCATTTTTGTATTACTCAAACGAGTTTCTTTTTGAAAATTAAATAACTTTTCTTCATGAAAATGAACAGGATTATTATTATTTTCTAACTTAACATCAATTTTCAATTTTTTGTTGCAGAGATTATTGTCCAAATCTCCCTCACTTTTAGCTTCATTATTATTGCGTTTTTTTGTTTTTTTGTTCTGCACCGATGACACAACTTGTCTTTGATACTTCGTAGGCAACTTATTTGTTATAATATTACTTATATTATTAACGCTTTTGTGCAAACCACATGTATGATTTATCCCTTTTCCAGTTTCTTGGAAACATTTTGGACAAAGTTTCACAGTTTCTTTATTAGACGTATTTGATTGTTCATTTTTATTTTTATTTGATATTTTTTTGTCTTTTCAACGGACTGGTATGCATATGAAAACGCAATCACAATTCGTATCTTGGTTATTATACCTTGTTCTCTTATTTAATATAATAGTTTGATAGTTAGGCATTGACGGCAATTTTCGAGAAAAATTTTCCTGGTCATATTCAATGATAGTATTGTGACAAGTTGAGTATACACTTAGGGGGCATCTTTCATCTAATGTATTAAAATCCTTGTTGATAAATTTCTTTATCAAATTTTCATACCTCGGTGTTACTTTAAAAAATTCTTCTGGTTTCTTCCCGAAGCTGATTTTCCTACCACAAGGTCCACACATTTTTTTTCTATTTTGTTCATGATTGCACTTAATAATTGGATGCATTTTTATAATGATATTATAAGAATATCAAAAATCTGCGATTAGATACTATTTAAATTAAATACAGTAATTAAATACGTCCGCACACACTCACTGTCAATGGGATACTAACTATTACGCATAACTTTCTGCATAAGAAATAGTGACATTGAAGAATATCTGCTAAATGAAAACAAGTTGAAATTCGTACTGTGTATATTTATTTACATTTTATTTTTTATATCAATGTCATTCGAAATAATGATTATTTCAATCATCTTACATATACACTTGGAAATATAAACAATATATACTACTGTAATATTAGTATATAAATAAATTATATTAATTAGCTTACTAAAATATTTATTTTCAAAAGCTAATAGTTTTAAAAAAAATGTATATTTCAAAAATCTGCGATGTTATGCAAAAATAGCTATAATTTGCGTAAAGGAACAGCTACGATTTTCTGTTTAGCGGCAAATGATTAGGAAAAATATTACGAAAATGACCGCGGAGAAATTTTTTATCACCAAAAAATTTAGCTTGAAAGTAACTCCTGCCGGCCGTGCCCGGGGGCCTCAATCTACAAGTCTCATGTCTCATAACCCAGAGCACAGAAAAACGCATGAAACTTCACTGTACAATCACCGTTAAAACACAGTCTCAAGCTTGGAAAAAATATTCTGGCAGACGACGTTCATCACTCGCCGCGGGACATACGCTAGCACGTATAGGGTTGCTACTACAAAATTGGAGAAAAAAATCCTGCTTGTTTTGGTGTTCCTACCGAGACACCTTCTTCGGAGCTTGTGCCAGGAAAGGGCGTCTTTCGGAGCTCGCGCCGAGGTAGCGCGTTCTTCGCTACTTGCACCGAGATAGCGCATTGTTTCTCTCACCGCCGATATGGACTTCTTGCTATCTTAGATAAAAGTAATACTAGTAGTGATATTTTTCTGAATCCACTATTTGACTTATAATTTATTTCAGATTTAGATAATGAAAATGTTTATGGTGAAAGTAGTTCAGCAAACAATGTAACTTGAAATGAATCTATATAACAGTGCGAAACAACCACAAGTTTTTCTAGAAGAGGAAAATAACCAAGAATCCCTCCAGATTGTTTTACCAGGTATTATTACTATTTGTTGTTAATGAATGTAAAAAGATGCTTAAAACATGGCCAAGTATGACGTGATTTATCGTGTGTCGTTGCCTTCAGGCGTGATGTACCAATTGGAATAACTCTTCACTGTCTTATATACTAGTAGATGTATTATTATTATTGAATTTGTATGGGATCCGTTAATGCTTCAACCATAATAGATCGACGACTAGTCAAGCACCATCCTCTATCCATTAAACACACATCTCTATGTAGTCCAAAATAAATATACAAATTACATCAGAATAGATGGCTATACTTCCGTGTATATGTGCAAATCCCACGAAATCTGCGAAAAAAGTCGATTTTTGCTTTTGAACATTTTTTTTCGAGCACACCTACCAGACTTGGTTTTTCTTATTGTTTGTAGTATATATAAGAGAAATTCGCGATTGAGAAGCATCCGTCGCGTGGTATACTTCTTCTACAATTTATATTTAACTATCAACTGATAAGAATTTTTCCATCGATCTTACAGTCTTACAAATTAAATTAAAATAATTCATATTTATGGCAGTCAAATTGCCCTTGTTTATAATCACCTCCGCAGAATCTGAAATAAAAACTTAATTAAAACCTAGAAAAAACTTTGTTAGCAAAGGACGATCTGACTGCCCCCCACCACCAAATTGCCCAACGTTTCGAGCCCGCTCCGGCTCCTCCTCAGGGACTTTAATGAAACCCACGATACACCTACTTATATACCCCCATACCCCTTTCTTTTCTCTTTTAAAATCGGGAGTAGTTTATAAAATTAATTGTAGGGATTGTAATGGTTGTTATATTGGTCAAACGGGTAGATATTTGAAAAAGAGAATATATGAACATCAATATAGTTTACGCAGCTCAAGTTGTACATCGGGTTTGAAAGAACATTGTTTAAATAGTTTGCATTCTTTCGATTTTGGGAGTGTGGATATTTTGGAACAGGGGATTAAGAATAAGTATAAGAGGGAAAGCCTTGAAAGTATTCACATTCTAAGAAATCGAAATAATGTAAATTTAATGATAGAATCAAGTAAATTAGATAACATTTATCATTCTTTATTAATCTAAGTGAGAATGGAAAGTTGGAGAGGGAAAAGTGGATGGTAGTGGGGGTAAGAGAAAAGAAAGGGGTTTGGGGGTATATAAGGAGGTGTATCGTAGGTTTCATTTCAGTTCCTGAGGAGGAGCCGGAGCGGGCTCGAAACGTTGGGCAATTTGGTGGTGGGGGCAGTCAGATCGTCCTTTGCTAACAAAGTTTTTTCCAGGTTTTAATTAAGTTTTTATTTCAGATTCTGCGTGGGTGATTATAAACAGGGGCAATCTGACTGTCATAAATATTAATTATTTTAATTTAATTTGTAAGACTGTAAGACGGATGGAAAAATTCTTATCAGTTGATAGTAAATTGCAGTCGACATAAGTAATATTTTTAATGACAATTTATATTTTTTGAGAAAATGGCAAAAACGTCCTCCTATTCAAACTTCAGCCATTTAGCTCAGAATTAATCAACTCGAAAGTTCAAAAAAGAAATATAAACTTTACAAAAAGAGCTTTAATTTCTTTTTGAAAAATTTAAAAAGGTCGATTCCTTTAGAAGTTATAAGGGTTATAAGGGTTTGAAGTTGAAGGTTAAAAAGGCATAAAAATGCAAAAATTGCAAGAATCGGCTGCTCGGACTTTGAGAGCATTTTTATGCCTTTTCGATGTTCAATTTTAAAGCCTTCTAATTGTGGAAGGAATCGGCCTTTTTTAACCCATTAATTGGCAAACGTCCATGGTTGCATCGCTTTGCTTTGACATGATGTCATTCGTGCAATTCTCAATGGATTTTGATGAAACTTGGTTTCCTTATGTTTTAGGGTATGCTCTTTCTAAAAATCACCAAGTTCTTTTCAAAAAATGTACAGAAAAAATATATGGCTGATTTTTTTTGGAAAAAGTCGAAATTTTTTTCAATTTTTTTCAAATTTCGCTCTGCCAAAAAGAAAGGGACCTTAAAGTATACTCCCTAAACAATTTTTTCTGCGACATGGTACGATAATCTTTCAAACACACTTGATTTTATTCAAAAATGTTGATTAGAAAAAAAATATGGCGGTTTTTGTATCATAGTGTAATATAAAACTTCATGATTTTTTTACTCAAAAAATATCAAATATTGGAAAAATTTTTATAGAACAAAAAGTGCTCAAAATTGATCAAGGAACACGTGTGAATTTTTCCGGATCGATTTGGAAAATTTCGGGAAATTTGAAAATCGGAATTTTCCGAAAAATTAAAAAAAAATTCAATTTCTTTCTGAAAGTGTTTTTTGGCCAATCTCAAGTAAAATGTTCTATAATATTTTTTCAATAAGTATTTTTTTTAAACAGAAATTTTGTTCGGAATAAATCCCTTCTAAAACACTTTAAAAAAATCGTTATAGTAAAGTTACAGTGGTAACTTGAGTTATATTTTTTAAAATAGCAAATGCTACCGGAAATATCCGATCCGAAATATGATTTCGTCGTAACTGATTTTAATAAAATTAAAAACTGAAAATTATTAAAATTTTTTTAAATTATATCTAGCTTATTTGTGTTGGTAATGTTCAATTAGTAATATTGAAGTAAACAAATCTATTTCAAAATCAACAATTTTAAAACTCTTCTGCTCAAAAATTATAAAAAATACTTATTGAAAAAATATTATAGAAAATTTTACTTGGGATTGGCCAAAAAACATTTTCAGAAAGAAACTGAATTTTTTTTTAATTTTTCGGAAAATTCGAATTTTCAAATTTCCCGAAATTTTCCAAATCGATCCGGGAAAATTCACACGTGTTCCTTGATCAATTTTCAGTACTTTTTGTTCTATAAAATTTTTTCCAATATTTGATATTTTTTGAGTAAAAAAATCATGAAATTTTATATTACACTACGATACAAAAACCGCCATATTTTTGTTTCTAATCAACATTTTTGAATAAAATCAAGTGTGTTTGAAAGATTATCGTCTCGTGTCGCGAAAAAAATTGTTTAGGGAGTATACTTTAGGGTCCCTTTCTTTTTGGCAGAGCGAAATTTGAAAAAAAATTGAAAAAAATTTTGACTTTTTCCAAAAAAAATCAGCCATATATTTTTTTCTGTACATTTTTTGAAAAAAACTTGGTGATTTTAGAAAGAGCATACCCTGAAACATAAGGAAACCAAGTTTCATCAAAATCCATTGAGAATTGGACTCTTTCTTTATAGTTTAAATTCGATTTTGAACTTTAGAATTGATCGATTTTGGGCTAAGTGGCTAAGGTTTAAAGAAAGAGAAAGTTTACTGTTCGATGGACGTTGTACGGCGGTGAATTTCTCTTATATATACTACAAACAATGAGAAAAACCTAGTCTGGTAGGTGTGCTCGAAAAAAAATTTTGAAAACCAAAAATCGACTTTTTTCGCAGATTTCGTGGGATTTGCACATATATCTCGTCTTTGCATTTAATTTATTCAATTAAACCCAAAATATTTAAACGTGAATTAGCGGAATCTTTTAGACATCTTTTCGTCTATTTGCTTCGAAGTAGATCCGTACTTACCTACTTAAAAAATTAAATATATATATTAACAAATATGAATTTTATTTAGACGATGACTGCAGAACTACTGCTCCAGAATATTTTATTAGCATGGAAGATATAGAACACAGCTATGCCATAAGAAAAATTAAGATAAGGCGACTGCAATAAACCATAAAAAGTTAACTACTGTTCACTGAATAATTGTTTTTACATAAATATAGACAAAGTAAAAGATTCTTAAGGGGGGGTATGGTTAATTCGTAAAAAAATGGGTCATTTTTAATGATTTTTATATTCGCTCCAGTAAATGAAAATTTATTTTAATAAAAAGTATACGATTCAATAACTATTGTACAATATTCTGTGAAGTTTTCATTGAAAAATATTAAAAATTAAGCCGTTGGCAGCAATTCTGCGGAGGTGCCTTGACAAAATGTTGTTTTGCGGTGGACAGCATATCTCAGCACTGGATCGTCTGAAATTAAAAATTGTAACAGATATCGTTAGATAAGCACATTCTCGAGGTAACAACGAGAGCTTTTTTTTTTTTTAATTATTAACAATTTTACAGTAACAAATATGTCAATTTTTTTAGCAAAAATCGGTATTTTTATGTCAAAGTTTTGTTTTTATGTCAGCAAAAATTGAAAAATCGAAAAAAAAAAATCCCTCTCGTTGTTACCTCGAGAATGTGCTTATCTAACGATATCTGCTTCAATTTTTAATTTCAGACGATCCAGTGCTGAGATATGCTGTCCACCGCAAAACAACATTTTGTTAAGGCACCTCAGCAGAATTGCTGCCAACGGCTTAATTTTTAATATTTTTCAATGAAAATTTCACAGAATATTGTACAATAGTTACTGAATCGTATACTTTTTATTAAAATAAATTTTCATTTACTGGAGCGAATATAAAAATCATTAAAAATGACCCATTTTTTTACGAATTAACCATACCCCCCCCCCCCCTTAAATGAAGTGTACAAGATCGCCCCTCTCCACTACCCTGATATATATTCGCTATTTTCTACCAGTGCCCGACTTAGCACTAAAAAAATTTGTGAGAGCGAGAACTATGGGACACCACGTAAAACATATTGTGAAGGATTCGCCTCCTCGTGTATTGTAAGACATTAATATTTCGTACAAAAATGTTGAGCATTGAGGACGGCTCGTTATGTATTAAATCTATAATATACGTTATACGAAAACTGCGGAACACCTAGTGAAGTTCTTCTTTAAGAGCTTTTAACTTCGTGCACTCTAATCATTTTTCATTTTTTAAATGCCTACTTAAGTATTGCATAAAGCTCTTCTTTCCAAGCTGATTTTATGGGAATAATTAGAAAGCACTGCGGATAACCGTTCGCGCTCTAAGCCTATTTTTCTTATACGAAAACCACAAGTCCCTGCGTAAGGCTTTTCTTTGAGAATTCACTTACTAGTACGCTCTAAACCGGCTCTATTCAGCTGTAGCAGGCACTATACCGTAATTTAAAAATAATTATTATATAATTTTAACTGTCATGGATGAGCCGTAGAGTCTGTTTTGGCCATCTACTGGATACCATGCAGTTGCGTTACGACATAACCCGACGCTGAAAAAAGGCACGCTTGGGCTTTCCATTGTAACCAAGCAGTAAGGTAAAATGGCCAATACTCCCTATTGAAAAATATCGCGCGATTATCGTGCGATGAATCGCGCGATTAATAGCGCGACTAATCGCGCGATGATCGTGCCAGTTTATCGACCATTTTCTGGCGCGATAATCGTGCGATAATCGCGCGAGTTAACCGAAATTCAACATTAAAAAATAAGTTTTATTTCCACAACTGTGTACGTGCTTGCGTAATTGACAAACATTATAACTGTAAATGTATTAGTGTGTAACTACAGTGTTAATGTACACCCGAGGGAAGTTAATTCTTTCCGAACGTGCCGGGTGAATTCAAAATCTTGGAATCCCATTGGACTATTCAAGTGTTATTAATCGCGCGATTAATCGGAAAATTTTTATAAAAACAATTACACCAAAAATATGTATAAAAATTACTTTTAATAAGAACGAATTACTTTCAAAAGTTATAGATTATACTGAAAAAATTTAGCTGATTGTAGCTGGACATCATGCCAAAACGTCACCTGATTATCAAGTGATTAGCACCTAAAAATCATGTTGATATTATCTCTTAAATAACATGGTTTTTACATTTTGCTATGAAAAATCGAGTTTTTCTCGCAGTCAAAGCAATTAATTAAATTTTTAAACTTTTATCTATGATTAACATATGTATTAAAACCATGACCACACATAAAAATATTTCATAAGTTCTTACGTAAGAACTTACGTAAGCTCTCATCACTCGGTGTGCGAATAAGTAAATTAAAAATTAAAAAATAAAGACATGTAACATACCTGTATATTGGAATAATATTATCATAAATGATATTGTTCTTAATGTGGAGAAAGGATAAATGATGTTTAATGAGCCACGTGCTCGCGCTACTCGACACCGACCCGTGATATAGCAAATTTACACGAGGCCGGAGCCGAGCGCGCCCACATGTACTCGATATTAGTTGCTACCATGAACAGTTGCGATGACGTCGGCCACAGTGCCAGGAGGCGATATCTTGGCGATGATATTGCTATTAAAAGAACAGAGAAGATACTTCACGTGGGGTCAGCAGATCAAATTTTAGAATCGTTAAGGCTTTGTGAGTTATAACTATAATAATTTTTATTCAACAAAAATGTTTCTGATTCTTTATTAAAAACTATTTAAAATGTGCCCAGGAACAATATTGGTAAACCCTCTTGAAAAGAATTCTATACTTTTTAAATATCAATAGAAACCAATAATTGGTATTTTTGTCAACCCGCTGAATTTCAGATCATAATATTATTCATATATCTCATGTTATGGATCTTGCCGCTGAAGTTTCTCAAAGCATGAAAAATCTATTAAACATCTATTTTCAACAATATTTTCAACAGACTTATAAGTAATAGCACTTATATTTACTTTTCTAAATTTCCAATGGGAGCCGTTTACACTGTTAATAAACTCTCTTTGTAATCTTCATATCTATTCCAAATTCAATTTCATAAGTAATCTATTATTATATGTGCAAAAGCCAAAAGTAAAGTAATATGTAAAAAAGTTGCAATCAAAGTAGTTGAAAAACGATTTAGCAATTGTATACTCCAATGCGCAGACAAATACTTCTTACTCATTAATTTTCAAATACAATATGGTGTTCTTAGTAAGTCTTCGCTTCATGTGAAATTTCATAAATTATGTAAATTACAATCATAAATCATTAAGATCCATAATCCAATTATTTAATTGTAATTTACACTGAATAGTTTATGAAATTTCATGATGCGAAGGTTTAATAAGAAAACCATATTTTACTTGAAAATTATTGAGTAAGAAGTTCTTGTCTGGGCATTGGAATATACAATTGCTAAATTATTTTTTAACTACGTTGATTGCAACTTTTTTACATAGTAATTTACTTTTAGCTTTCGCACACATAATAATAGATTACTTATAAAATTCTGTTTCGAGTAGATATCAAGAATACATGTAGAGTTTATTAACAGTGTAAGCGGCTTCCATTGAAAATGTAGGAAAGTAAATATAAATTTTATTACTTACAAGCCTTTCAAAAATATTGTTGAAAATAGATATTTAATGTATTTTTCATTTTATGACAATATTCAGCAACAAAATCCTCAAACTTTGCAAATGGATCATAAAATAAATATAAACATATTCTACAAATAAAAAGCAAATTTTTTCCCAATGCTACAAATTACAAGCCACATTTTTAGTCAAAGCTAAAAGTAAATTAGTATAAAAAAGTTGCAATCAAAGTAGTTGAAAAACAATTTAGCAATTGTATACTCCATTACGCAGACAAATATTTCTTACTCAATAATTTTCAAATAAAATATGGTGCTCTTATTAAGCATTCGCTTCATGTGAAAATTCATAAATTATGTAATTTACAATCTTACAAATCATTAAGATCCATAAGTCAATTATTTAATTGTAGTTTACACTGAAAAGTTTATCAAATTTCATGATGCGAAGGTTTAGTAAGAAAACCATATTTTATTTGAAAATTATTGAGTAAGAAGTTCTGGTATGGGTATTGGAATATACAATTGCTAAATTATTTTTCAACTACTTTGATTGCAGCTTTTTTACATAGTAATTTACTTTTAGCTTCGGCACACATAATAATAGATTATTTATAAAATTCTGTTTCGAATAGATATCAAGAATACTTGTAGAGTTTATTAACAGTGTAAGCGGCTTCCATTGAAAATGTAGGAAAGTAAATATAAATTTTATTACTTACAAGCCTTTCAAAAATATTGTTGAAAATAGATATTTAATGTATTTTTCATTTTATGACAATATTCAGCAACAAAATCCTCAATCTTTGCAAATAGATCATAAAATAAATATAAACATATTCTACAAATAAAAAGCAAATTTTTTCCTAATGCCACATTTTTTGCCAAAGCTAAAAGTAAATTACTGTAAAAAAGTTGCAATCAAAGTAGTTGAAAACAATTTAGCAGTTGTATACTCCATTACACAGACAAATATTTCTTACTCAATAATTTTCAAATAAAATGTGGTGCTCTTATTAAGCCCTCGCTTCATGTAAAAATTCATAAATTATGTAATTTACAATCTTACAAATCATTAAGATCCATAAGACAATTATTTAATTGTAGTTTACACTAAAAAGTTTATCAAATTTCATGATGCGAAGGTTTAGTAAGAAAACCATATTTTATTTGAAAATTATTGAGAAAAAGTTCTTGTGTGGGTATTAGAATATACAATTGCTAAATTGTTTTTCAACTACTTTGATTGCAACTTTTTTACATAGTAATTTACTTTTAGCTTTCGCACACATAATAATAGATATTACTTATAAGATTCAGGTTTGAGTAGATATCAAGAATACATATAGAGTTTATTAACAGTGTAAGCCGCTGAATAAGTTAAAATTCATGTATGTAAATTCTGATATTACTAGCTTACATGTTATACGTTCAAAATAAGCAATGAAGGGGCCAACCCGTTACCACACCACATCCACTGAAAGCGAAGGCCAGATCGAGGCACATATTGGTACTTAGTAGCACTACATACTGTTGAGAACATCCTCAGCCTGATGGTTGAGAATCATTCATCTCTTCTGCTGATTCAGATACCTCCAACAAGAGAAAAGTACAAACAGCCCACCCACCCATTAAAAAGGTTAGGAGTGAGAAAGAACTTACATAGTCTATGCTTTACCGCCGACTCCGCTGTCTTACTGTCTGAGAGGAGTCACCACCAAACGATGGACGTGAAGAAGGAACCAATTTACCCACCAGGACACCGTACTGCAGCAGCCGCTGTCATCGTTGCGAATGCCGAACAAGACACGTGCACGGCAGCGTCGGACAGCCTTTTTACGGACGAGACGATTATATCCCAAGCGGCCGGGAGCGCCAACAGCTGACTGAATTGTTTGTATAGGTAGACCAACGTCCGACGCTGCCGTACACGTGTCTTGTTCGACATTCGCAACGATATGACAGCGGCTGCTGCAGTACGGTGTCCTGGTGGGTGTTGGTTTATTCTTCGCGTCCATCGTTCGGTGGTGATTCATCTGAGACAATAAAACAACGCAGTCGGCGGTAAAGCATAGATTCTGTAAGTTCTTTCTCACTCCTAACCCCTTTAATGGGTGGGTGGGCTGTTTGTACTTTTCTCTTGTTGGAGGTACCTGAGGCAGCAGAAAAGATGAATGATTCTCAACCATCAGACTGAGGATGTTCTCAACAGTATGTAGTGCTACTAAGTACCAATATGTGCCTCGATCTGGCCTTGGCATTCAATGGATGTGGTGTGGTAACGGCTTGGCCCCTTCATTGCTTATTTTGAACTTATAACATGTAAGCTAGTAATATCAGAATTTACATACATGAATTTTAACTTATTCAGCGGCTTACACTGTTAATAAACTCTATATGTATTCTTGATATCTACTCAAACCTGAATCTTATAAGTAATCTATTATTATGTGTGCGAAAGCTAAAAGTAAATTACTATGTAAAAAAGTTGCAATCAAAGTAATTGAAAAACAATTTAGCAATTGTGTATTCCAATACCCAGACAAGAACTTTTTCTCAATAATTTTCAAATAAAATATGGTTTTCTTACTTAACCTTTGCATCATGAAATTTGATAAACTTTTCAGTGTAAACTACAATTAAATAATTGACTTATGGATCTTAATGATTTGTAAGATTGTAAATTACATAATTTATGAATTTTCACATGAAGCGAATGCTTAATAAGAGCACCATATTTTATTTGAAAATTATTGAGTAAGAAATATTTGTCTGCGTAATGGAGTATACAATTGCTAAATTGTTTTTCAACTACTTTGATTGCAACTTTTTTATACTAATTTACTTTTAGCTTTGGCTAAAAATGTGGCTTGTAATTTGTAGCATTGGGAAAAAATTTGCTTTTTATTTGTAGAATATGTTTATATTTATTTTATGATCCATTTGCAAAGTTTGAGGATTTTGTTGCTGAATATTGTCATAAAATGAAAAATACATTAAATATCTATTTTCAATAATATTTTTGAAAGGCTTGTAAGTAATAAAATTTATATTTACTTTCCTACATTTTCAATGGAAGCCGCTTACACTGTTAATAAACTCTACATGTATTCTTGATATCTACTCGAAACAGAATTTTATAAGTAATCTATTATTATGTGTGCCAAAGCTAAAAGTAAATTACTATGTAAAAAGTTGCAAACAACGTAGTTGAAAAATAATTTAGCAATTGTATATTTCAATGCCCAGACAAGAACTTCTTACTCAATAATTTTCAAGTAAAATATGGTTTTCTTATTAAACCTTCGCATCATGAAATTTCATAAACTATTCAGTGTAAATTACAATTAAATAATTGGATTATGGATCTTAATGATTTATAAGATTGTAATTTACATAATTTATGAAATTTCACATGAAGCGAAGACTTACTAAGAACACCATATTGTATTTGAAAATTAATGAGTAAGAAGTATTTGTCTGCGCATTGGAGTATACAATTGCTAAATCGTTTTTCAACTACTTTGATTGCAATTTTTTTACATATTAATTTACTTTTGGCTTTTGCACATATAATAATAGATTACTTATGAAATTGAATTTGGAATAGATATGAAGATTAGAAAGAGAGTTTATTAACAGTGTAAATGGCTCCCATTGGAAATTTAGGAAAGTAAATATAAGTGTTATTACTTATAAGTCTGTTGAAAATATTGTTGAAAATAGATGTTTAATGGATTTTTCATGCTTTGAGCAACTTTAGCGGCAAGATCCATAACATGAGATATATGAATAATATTATGATCTGAAATCCAGCGGGTTGACAAAAATACCAATTATTGGTTTATATTGATATTTAAAAAATATAGAATTCTTTTCAAGACGGTTTACCAATATTGTTCCTGCACACATTTTAAATAGTTTGTAATAAAGAATCAGAAACATTTTTGTTGAATAAAAATTATTATAGTTATAACTCACAAAGCCTAAAGGATTCAAAAATTTGATCTGCTGACCCCATGTGAAATATCTTCTCTGTTCTTTTAATATCAATATCATCGTCAAGATTTCGCCTCCTCGTAGTGTGGCCGACGTCGTCGCAACTGTTCATGGTAGCAGCTAATATCGAAGTACACGTGGGCGCGCTCGGCTCCGACCTCGTGTAAATTTGCTATATCACGGGTCGGTGTCGAGTAGCGAGCACGTGGCTCATTAAACATCATTTATCCTTTCTCCACATTAAGAACAATATCATTTATGATAATATTATTCCAATATACATGTATGTTACATGTCTTTATTTTTTAATTTTTAATTTACTTATTCGCACACCGAGTGATGAGAGCTTACGTAAGTTCTCACGTAAGAACTTACGAAATATTTTTATGTGGGCATGGTTATAATACATATGTTAATCATAGATAAAAGTTTAAAAATTTAATTAATTGCTTTGACTGCGAGAAAAACTCGATTTTTCATAGCAAAATGTAAAAACAATGTTATTTAAGAGATAATATCAACATGATTTTTAGGTGCTAATCACCTGATAATCAGGTGACGTTTTGGCATGATGTCCAGCTGAAATCAGCTAAATTTTTTCAGTATAATCTATAACTTTTGAAAGTAATTCGTTCTTATTAAAAGTAATTTTTATACATATTTTTGGTGTAATTGTTTTTATAAAAATTTTCCGATTAATCGCGCGATTAATAACACTTGAATAGTCCAATGGGATTCCAAGATTTTGAATTCACCCGGCACGTTCGGAAAGAATTAACTTCCCTCGGGTGTACATTAACACTGCAGTTACGCACTGATACATTTACAGTCATAATGTTTGTCAATTACGCAAGCACGTACACAGCTGTGGAAATAAAACTTATTTTTTAATGTTGAATTTCGGTTAACTCGCGCGATTATCGCACGATTATCGCGCCAGAAAATGGTCGATAAACTGGCACGATCATCGCGCGATTATTCGCGCGATTATTCGCGCGATTTATCGCACGATAATCGCGCGATATTTTTCAATAGGGCTGGGAAACTTACGGCAACCTAATGTATATAGATGAGGTTTAGAAGTATTTATTGTTATTTTCTTTGTAAAATAACTATTGCAATAGATAGTTAATATATCGTTTAATTGATTTAACAAAAAATTGAACATTACTAACGTCGTATATAAATTAAAAAAAAAACATTTTTCTAAATTCATAATTATCCCTTAAGTGGAACACGCTTTTTAAAATCATTCCTAAAGTGGGATAAAGAAAAGTCCAATACTGGGACAATGTTAATCTTATGGGTAATCGAAATTCACCCGAAAGCGGGACAAACTGCCAATAGTGGGACCATTTGTGATTCATTACGTACACTGTTTCCAAAAGGCACTGTTTATTATTTTTTCTTCTAAATTCATAACTTCTTAAATCAAAATAAATCGTGTAATAGAATAAATTAGAACTTAAAAATCTTTTAAGAATTTTTACTTTTGTGATTTGAGTTCATGTACATTAAATTATTAGTTGTATTTCTTACTGCCCCGGTATAGGCCGCGTTTTCTGCGTTGTCCCAGTAATGGCTCTTTTACCTTAATATATAGTGGGGCGAGCTTGACGAGTCTGCTGACTAAGGTAAAATCACGAATACTGGGACAACGTAAAAATTGCGCCCGATACCGGGACAGTAACAAATACAATTAATAATTTAATATATATGAACTTAAACCACAAAACAAAAAATTTTTAAATTATTTTTAAGTTCTATATCCAATTACACGATTTGTTACGTAACTCCCTCATATGCGTGGGCATTGTGTCTCCCAGATAGATGGGTTTAAAAATGATTTAATTAATCGTCGTACATAGTGTCGCACGTCTACGTAACTCCATTATATGCGTGGATCTTATATTCCCTAGCTTCTTGAGTTTAAAAATTATTTTAAAAATTATCTTGCTTAGTGTTGCATGTTTACATAAGTTTCTTATATGCGCGAGCTTCGTGTCGCCCCGATTAGATGCATTTCAAAATTACTTAAATAACCACCTTGTTTTGTGTCACACGTCTACGTAACTCCCTTATATGCGGGAACCTCGTGTTCCCCGACTAGATGGGTTTAAAAATTATTCAAATAATCGTCGTACTTAGTGTCTTACGTCTACGTAACTTCATTATGTGCGTGAACCTTGTATTCCCTGGCTTCTTGAGATTAAAAATTATTAATCAATCGTCGTGCTTAGTGCCGCGCGTCTACGTCACACCCTTATATGTGTGTCCCCCGGCTAGATGGGTTTAAAAATTATTCAAATAATCGTCGTACTTAGTGTCGCACGTCTACGTAGTTCCCTGGCTTCTTGGATTAAAAATTTATTTAAATAATCGTCGTGCTTGGGGTCGCCCGTCCACGTAACTCCCTTAAATGCCCGGACCTCGTGTCCCCCAGCTAGATGGGTTTAAAAATTATTTAATTTATATATAGATAGGTAACTTCATTATATGCGTGAACCTTGTGTTCCGCGGCTACTTGAGTTTAAAAATTATTTAAATAATCGTCGTACTTAGTGTAGCATGTCTTCGTAGCTCCATGATGTATGTGAACCTTGTGTTGTTTCCTGGCTTCTTGAGTTTAACAATTATTTAAAAAATGGTACTTGGGTACCCAGCTACTTGGGTTTAAAAATTATTAAATAATCGTCTTGCTTATTTTTTCATGTCTACATCCCACATAGCTTGTTACGTTTTGGAAACGTTTTTGAAACGTTTCTGTAGGAACCTAGAAACGTTTCCCTAAAAATATAGAAACGTAACAGAAACGTTTCAGAAACGCAGAAATGTCCTAAATCTGAAAATATTTTGATAAAAATCGTAAACGTGTTTAAATTGTCTCAGAAACGTTTTTGAAACAGAACTCAAACGTTTGTACAAAGTTTTGGAAACGTCTCTGAAACGTACATAATCGATTCGACAAAAACTTACTGGAGAATTATTCATGTTCCAGATTCGTCTAAAAATGTTTCCAAAACTAATTGGAAACGTTTCAGAAAAGTTTCAAAAAAGTTTCTGAAACGCTTCTAAAACATAGCACGAAACGTTTGAGCAATGTTTCTACAACGAAATTAAAATAATTTACATTGTCAGTTATTAACACTGATATTACTTCAAACAGTATTCGGTATGCTTTGCTAGAGTAGACGTTCCTTATATATCCTGGAAATGTCTTTTCTTTTATGGACTGAACTACGCTATCTATCGGCGGGTCGGAAATCGAATACTTTACAATCTTAATGTTTTGTATATGGTTCACAAACGTTTCTAAGACGTTCTTACAACGTAACCTTGCACTTCTGAAACGGAATAGAAACGTTTCCAGCTCAATCAGAAACGTCGCTGAAACGAATCTGGAACGTGAATAATTGTCCAGTAAGTTTTTTGTCGAATCGATTATGTACGTTTCAAAGACGTTTCCAAAACTTTGTACAAACGTTTGAGTTCTGTTTCAGAAACGTTTCTGAGACGATTTAAACACGTTTACGATTTTTATCAAAATTTTTTCAGATTTAGGACATTTCTGCGTTTCTGAAACGTTTCTGTTACATTTATATATTTTTAGGGAAACGTTTCTAGGTTCCTAAAGCAACGTTTCAAAAACGTTTCCAAAACGTAACGTGCTATGTGGGATGACTCGCTTATATGCGTGGACCTCATATCCCCCGCCTACTTGGGTTTAAAAATTATTTAAACAATCTTATTGCTTATTTTTTCATGTCTATATGAATGCGGGACCCCCGTCCCGCGGGTTGGACGCCTTGTTCTTATGTATTATAATTTATGCAATAATGATATTTACTTGCAGTACATTAAAATTCTACTTAACTTAGAGAGTAAATAGAGTTTTGTTTTAGATTTGAAGGGGTGCCATACTCAATTTTTACCGACCGGGTTGGTTCCGCGGTTTTCACTTTATAAAAAAAGAAATAAACTGAATTATGCAAAACGAAGAGTTCATTGCCCTAAGTTATGTCATGCTCTACCCTCCTGCCAAGTTTCAAGTCAAAATATCCATTAGTTTTTGTGTAAACTTTGACAAAAATTTCGAGGTGGTGTTAAGTGAATGTCAAAATTTTTGTCAAAGTTTACGCAAAAACTAATAGATATTTTGACTTGAAACTTTGTAGGAGGGTAGAGCATTATAAAACTTAGGGCAATGAACTCTTCGTTTTGCATAATACGCAAAAAAAAATAGATTATTATATCATATGGGTAATGTGTAGCATCGCCACAGAGTCACAATGGCTATTAGCCTTTGCCCCGTGCCTGTGTGCTTGTACGCCCAAGCGCATGCACGCTGCCTAGTTCGTGGCCTGCGCCGGTGCGCGAGCAGAGAATATAGAATATATTATGATTCAGTATAGAAGACCAGATCGACCGTTTTCGTGAAGCCAAAAATAAGCGTTAGTTCAGCCCCCCATGAGGCAGGCGGCGTTACGTTCGCCTATGCTCAAGCATGGGCGAACATAGCGCGGCCTGCCTCATGGAGGGCTGAACTAACGCTTATTTTTGGCTCCACGAAAACGGCCGATCTGGCCTTCTATACTCAACGATAATATATTCTATATTTTTTGGCGCAAGGACGCGAGGACTGTCGGCCAAGTGAGGTTAGGAAGCGCGTATACACACACAGACGCGCGCAACCCACACGCAGAGTCAGGAGGAGAGGCAGCTAGTGAAGCGAGGGAACGTCGTCGTCGCCCCCGCTGCCGCCGCCGCAGCTGTCGTGAGGCCATGGCTATGGGATCAAGGGTTTCGGCTGTGACCCCCCGTACCTGCGCCAGCAGTTCACCTGTTCACTGCACTCCTCGGCGATACCAGTATAGCGTCAAGTTCATTTGTATCATCGTCCTCTTCTCCTACGGGCTGTCCTACTCCGAAAATACTATCCTCGTTCTCAGCATCACTCCCGGCTATTTACTACCTCTGGGTTTCTGGATATGGACAGCCTTCACCTCCTGCTTCCTGGAGATACACTCCTGGGAAGTATGCGTGGATGTCATTACTGTAGGCTTGTGCGGCAAACTCATCGAGCCCCTCTGGAGTACTATGGAAATGATGACATTTTTTGTCATTGTTAACTTTGGAGTAACTTTGAATGTTCCTCTGATGCAGGCCAGAAGAAGATATTTAACGACAAGAGTACACAAGAATCATAGCAATGAAAAAGTCGGTGCTGGCGATCAGTGTTTAATGTTTGGATATGCAACTGATCAAAACTGATTAATGTAATTCTTGCACATGAACTAATCTAAAAGATAGCTGAACTAAGATGAAGCAGTGAATTGTGGTGGACTCGCCCCTATTCCAATACTCCTGCATTCCTATCAGTATTTATACAGTTCTTGTTTCTTTGCAGCATAGTGAAAAAGTTACAATTGAAGAATTATACAAGGATTTGTGGTGTATCTGTATCTGTAACCTCAAGTTCCACAAGATAAAGTTTAAAAGTGCAAGATCAATACACAGCTAAACATGATGAAAGCCCCCCAAGGACCATTAGAAGATCAATCACAAGTTGATAAATTATGCTCATGGTTACACAGCCTGTTTTTTTTAAAATACAAAACAAGAAGAACATGATCGTATTGGTGATTGGACTACAGAAGTAAAAATGACAGGATCTTGATGATGGATTATATTACTATAAAGAAGACATTTGAGGAGATGACAGAAAAGTAAGTCATTCAAAAATTAATTTATTTATTTATTTCAACCCGAGTACAGTACATAGTTAAGTTCAAGACGTACCTCATATTTCTGAACCAACTTATACCCTATAAAGGTAGATGTAACTGTAGATTTGATGATTATAAATTAAACTGAATCTTGAAATAAATATATTTCTATTAATAGAGAGTGTGCTTGACAATACTGTCTCGTTGTCAAGCTAATTTGTAACTTCAACAAAACACTCATTGTACACTACTTCTATTAAACACTTTCACAAACTTATTAAATGAATATACTTTATTAAATATGATATACTAAATCTTTACTTTCAAATCTACTTTAGAGTGCAAAAAGTGAAAAATCAATTGAGAAACGCCGAATAAGAAATTAGAAATCATAGTATTTACTATTGTGATGACAGCTGTGTTTCCATTGATGCTAACAGTCAGTTATGTGTAGAGGTATTATAGTTTATGGTTATCATTAAAAATATTACTTATGTCGACTGCAATTTAATATCACTGATAAGAATTTTTCCATCGGTCTTACAGTCTTACAAATTAAATTAAAATAATTAATATTTATGGCAGTCAGATTGCCTTTGTTTATAATCACCCCCGCAGAATCTGAAATAAAAACTTAATTAAAATCTGGAAAAAACTTTGTTAGCAAAGGACGATCTGACTGCCCACCACCACCACATTGTCCGACGTTTCGAGCCTGCTCCGGCTCCTCCTCAGGGACAGTCCCTGAGGAGGAGCCGGAGCAGGCTCGAAACGTCGGACAATGTGGTGGTGGTGGGCAGTCAGATCGTCCTTTGCTAACAAAGTTTTTTCCAGATTTTAATTAAGTTTTTATTTCAGATTCTGCGGGGGTGATTATAAACAAGGGCAATCTGACTGCCATAAATATTAATTATTTTAATTTAATTTGTAAGACTGTAAGACCGATGGAAAAATTCTTATCAGTGAGTTTATGGTTATGGTACAAACCCATAGGTGACCGTTCAATAATTTATTCTAAGGAGAATGTTTTGAAACATATTATTATTAATCTAATTCTTTAGTTTTTTCTTATTTAATATAATTACTTTTCATATTGAATCAAAAAAATTTCTATTATTGTTTTCCTTTCCCGGTAAAAGAGACTATGTTCATAGAAAATTTGTGATTTTCCATTTTCTTTTCTACACGAGTCAGGGTATTCAAATCTAAAATAACAACCATTATTTAGCCAGTACGGTTCTTCAGCATCGATTGGAAGTTATGAGACTATCAATATGACCATTAACATGACCATCAATAAGGCAGGAGACTTATGAGAAAATAGCACCAAATTGGAAATTGTAACTTTGATAAACTCAACAACGCCATCACAGTGGGCAACCTTGAGTGAAGGGCTTCCTGATATGCACATCTTGACAGCATCATCTTCTTCCAGATTGTCCATGGAACCTGATCTAGTCTGTATTTATTTTAATACACTGTGACCACTTTGTGGTCTCTTCTTTGAATAATTATTATTTCAGTAATCTACTGCTTCCGACCATTGCTATAGCTTCATTTTTTGTTTCAGGGTTTTCCTTCCAGAAAAAGCAGCAACTATAAGAGGACACCTGTCAGATTTAACAGCTGTACTCATCATTAAGTGTTGTTGATATTTACTTTTAGGATATGTGTTTTTGAACTTAATTTGAAAGAGTATAAGAATGATAGAAATCTGCTTCTATAATGCATTTCGTGCATTGCATGTATTTTTAAGCTGGTTATGTATATTTTTAAGCCAATATCTTTTCGTAAGTAGTTATAATTTCATAAAAAAAAATTAAATTATGCAATTTTTCGTGCTTAGCTGAGGCAATGCTTGTATATTTTTTAGAACTGTCAAAAATGAAAAATTACATATTTTCATTTTTTTTATTAAATTATATGTACTTTCAGAAAGATAAAGTCAACTCTAAAGTACATGAGATGTCTGAGATGCATTACTGCAGCGGATATCTATCATTCTTATATTCTTTGGATTAAGTACGGACACTTCACCTGAAAGTAAATATCGATAACATTGAATGGCTAATACACCTGCTAAATCTGACAGGTGGCTTTTATATTGTAGGAGCCGGATGAATTCTCTTGTCAAGTTTTCAATTTTGGCCCTTTTCGTGTAGTGTAGTGTGAGTCTGTCCGAAAGATCTATAGATCTATAGGCCTGCTGTAACAGCTGTGTTTACAAAATGCAAGGCATCAAATAGGTATTTTGAGGGCATGGTTGAGCATTAAATCTAAGTGCATGTAAGGATTGTGAAAAAGTTATTTTAATTTGTAAAATTCAGTTTCATTGTAGTAATTAATGAATTATTAATGAACATTAATTGACTTTTACAGGTTATAGTCAACTTTTCATAATTCTGACAGGTACCTAGATTTATTATTCAATCATACTCTCTTAAAGAGAAAATTAAATACCATATTATAAGCAGGCCTATAAATCTATAGATCTTTCGGACAGACTCACACTACACGGAACTTCAGATTACACAAGAGAAAACATATTTAATTAAATTGGCTGAAATTTACAACTTAAAAAGACAAATTAATCCTGGTCATGTTAATATAAAAGCCGCCTGTCAGACTTAGCAGGTGCACTCATCATTAAGTATTGTCGATTTTTACTTTGAGATGATGTGTTTTAGTACTTAATCCAAAAGAATATAAGAATGATACAAATCTGCTTCTACAATGTATTTCAGGTATCGCATGTATTTCTTAGCTGATTTTATCTTTCTGTATGTAGGTATAATTTAATAAAAAAAAATGAAATTATGCAATTTTCCAGATTTAGCTAAGACACTGCTTGTGTATTTTTTAGAACTTTCAAAAATGAAAAATTACATATTTTCATTTTTTTATTAATTATATGTACTTTGAGAAAGATAAAGCCAACTCCAAAGTACATATATGAGATGTCTGAGATGCATTACTGAAGCGGATATCTATCATTCTTATATTCTTTGGATTAAGTACGGACACATCACCTGAAAGTAAATATCGATAACATTGAATGGCCAATCCAACTGCTAAATCTGACAGGTGGCTTTTATATTGTAGGAGCCGGATGAATTTTCTTGTCAAGTTTTGAATTTTGACCCTTATCATGTAGTGTAGTGTGAGTCTGTCCGAAAGATTTATAGATCTATATGCTGTAACAGCTATGTTGACAAGATGCAAGGCATAGAATATTTAATTTAAGGGGACATAGTTGAGCCGTAAATCTGACAGCATGTAAAAATTATGAAAAATTTATATTAATCTGTAAAAGTCAGTTTGATTCATTGACTTTGAAGGGGGTGCCATGCTCAATTTTTACATCGATAAAAATAGGATCTGGCTTTACTTCAAAAATTTTAAATTAAATTTTTAATTTTTATCCACATATTTGTAACAAGCAATTTTATTTCTGAAATACTGTTTAATACTTTTATAATGATTGTAAGATTCTGTGTTTATTAATTTATGAATTTGAACAAAGGTGTTATATTTAATTAAATATTATGAGTTTTTAATTTGTAATAACAAATAATTTCTTCTTTTTCAGTTAAAATCTAGAATATTGTCTAACAACATCAGTAAACTTCTGCAATAAACATGGCAAAATACTCAAGAGATTTGAAAAGACTAAACACACATAGGAAATTATAGATTTTTGTTTCCAGTGAGGAAACCAAGTTACTGCCTGCCAACATAATAGGATACCTACGCCCAGTTTCCAACTGACATAATGAATGCTGCGATAATAGTTCTAAGTTAGTCTTTTTTAAATTTCCGAAAATCGCGTTTTTTTCGACTTCTGGAGTGGCGTTACCCCTTAAGGTGGTTCTGCTCGACTCCCTAGTCAAAATAAGTGCTAAATGATAAAGTTACCTAAAATTTAAAAAACCATAGTTGTACTGTGATTTATTTATTATAAAGTGTATTTAACATGACTAAGATAACTTTTTTCACAAAATGTCGATATTGTAGAAACTAGATGGTGTCACTACAAACAACTATATTGATAAATCACCGGCATCTTTTTTGTTTCTTTACTGATTTTAGATTTAGAAATACTATTTATGATGGAAACCCTTCATGAGTGTCTATACATTACTCCAAAAATAATAAAAAATGTTTGTAGTGACGATATCTAGTTTCTAAAATATCGCCATTTTACAATAAGTTACTTTAGTCATGTTAAATACACTTTATTTATAATACATTGACTATCTCTATTATTTTAAATAAATAAATCACATTAGTTAGTCAGTTAATTTAAAGAAGAAGCAAAAAAAAATTTTAATTTTTGTGCAAATAATTGTATGAGTAAATTCATAACTAATAAAATGCAAAACTTTCAGGTTTTACGTCTGACTACCTGTGGTCAGACAGCAGATTTCCCATGGATCCGCAGTTCCTCAATCTAATTTAATCACTTTATGCATCAACCGTATGATAAGGAGTATCTGGATCTCTGCCAGCTGCCGATTTCTCACCGGCAATATTTACACCTACGTTGGCAGCATACTGATCGTCCGGAACTCCTTCAAATTCTACCCGATTTATAATCCGAAATATATGAATCTTTATCAGAATCGAAAGCTCAGTCCGGACATATCGCCGCACATATCCGCGATAGCCGACGCGGCATATCACTACGTGCTCAAGAAGAAGAAGAATCAGTGCATTGTGATAAGTGGCGAGAGCGGTTCCGGTAAGCACGAGTCAACGAATTTTCTGCTCCATCATCTCACCACCCTGAGACAGAAGGGCTCGCCCGCTTGCGGGGTCAAGCAACGATTTTCAGCGCCGAACCTCTGTTCGAGGACTTTGGTAATGTAAAAACTGTACACAAAAGATGAGACCACTTTGCTTGCATATTCAAGTGCACTTGTGTTATCAAGAGGACTGTCAATCAAGAGGACTGTAAGCAAGAGGACTGCCAATAAAGTGTACTGTAAGCAAGAGGACTCTAAGCAAGAGGACTGTCAATCAAGAGGACTGTAAGCAAGAGGACTGTAAGTAAGAGAACTGTCAATCAAGAGGACTGTAAGCAAGAGGACTGTCAATCAAGAGGACTGCCAATAAAGAGGATTGTAAATCAAGACGACTTTGCCAATCAAGAGGATTGTAAATCAAGAGGACTTTGCCAATCAAGAGGATTTTATCAATCAAAAGGGTTGTAAATCAAGAGGACTTTGGCAACCAAGAGGATTTTTTCGTTTAAGAGGATTTTATCTATCAAAAGGATTTTTTCGATCAAGAGGATATTCTTAATCAAAAGGACTTTTTAATTAAGAGGATTTTATTAATCAAGAGGATTTTTTTAATTAATATATAAACCAAGAGGATTATTTTGGTCAAGAGGATATAATAGATCATATGCAAAAAATTTCAAGAATAACAGGAATTAATTCTCAGCTCGGCTTCTCACATTAGTAGGCAATTAGTCTCAGTGCTGAGGGAGCTCTGTCTAAGCATCTGGAATTGCCTCGGTAACCAAACGTTCTTCTACGTATTTTTAGGCGCAGAATATGGATTTGCTTTAAGCTTAAAAACGGTTATTTATTTTGGTACTAATAATTTTGTCCAAAAAATTTGCTTTTTTTATATAAAATTTCAATTCAGAATAAAGACCGCTGCCAATTCATTGGCCCGTAGCTTCCTCAACCTTAATTTTTTGATTCCTTTAATTAATTTTTAATAACAAAATTATAATTTTTTAAACAATTTATTGCATGATTATAATTAAATTCATTTATTAATATTAAAAATTGTTAATTTTTAAATTTATTTATTTATTTATTATTTATTTATATCAAATTTATATAAATTTTGAGCTGATAAATAAAGTTTTCATTTGAAATAGAAGTAAAATATCTATATTTTATAATAAAACAAATAGCTATCACGGTTGTTTTGTTATTAACAAAAACGTGTTTCTTTTTTATATTTCATAATTCATATTTTTTAAGAAAAAAAATTTATAGCTATCATTGTTCTTTTGTTATTAACAAAAACGTGTTTTCTTTAAGAAGTTCATAACTCACAAATAAATTATAATAATGCAGAATATAATGCATTCGTAATGCATAATTCATAATTATAATAGATTATAATAGATATAATTTTTAAACATTTTAATTCATTTTGTTACACATCATTGGAGTTATGAGTTTTTAAAACAAACACGTTTTTGTTTTTGATGATAACTAAAGAACCGTGATAGATAGAAAATTAATTTTTTTAGAAAATATAGGTATTTTAATTCTTTTTCGAATGCCACGCACCCCATTCAGATACATAGAGCCGTTCTCGAGAAATTACGATTTTTAAAAAATGTCAAAAAATTTTTAACCTCAAATATCTCTGAAATTTATGGACCAATCATTTTGCCCAAAGAACTCGACCGAGAACTATAAAAAATCTACCTCTAAAAGGAATTTTGAAGCCATTAAGTCAATTTTACTCTTGTAATCGTTGGACATACAAACTGATTTTTTTCAATTTTCAATTTTTTACTCAAAATCTAGCCTACAAAATGTATTCAAATTTTAACAGATTATAGCTATTTATATTCTGTATTATCATGATTTTTCTCAAAAAAATTGTCCGTTAAGTTTAGGAGTTATAAGCTTCTAAAAAAAACACGTTTTTGTTAATAACAAAAGAACCGTAATAGCTAGAAACTTTTTTTTTTTAGAAAATATAAATATTTTAATTCTCTTTCGAACGCTACCCATCAGATTCGAATAACTCGATCCTATCATTAAAAAAAATCAAAAAACAGTTTTGAGAAAATCGGAAATTTGAAAAAAAAACAAAAATGCATCGCCCCAATCAAAAAACGGATTTTTGACCCGCCATCACGCAAAAAAAAAAAACAAAAAAAATGAGACCTGCCCGGTCAAAATCGACCGAGTGGAAGCTGAGATACAGGCGTATACACACACACACCCACACACACACACACACACACACACACACACACATACACACACACACACACACAGATCCATACAGGCATTTTTCAAAAACCATGTATTTTGATTCCTAACACCTCGGAACACAATTACAACATGTTTTTACAATAACTCAAAAATTTACTATCACAAAGCTTCCTCTAGGAGGAAGCAAAAAGAACGTCATTCTATTTTAAGAAAAAAAATACGTTGAAATAATGCCTCAGTAAACCAATCAGAGAATGCGCAACGTTGGAGGCCCGCGGACATCCAAGAGAAGACTTCTCATGGCGCCGACCAACTCTATACTCCTCTATGGAGCGGAGATTTGGGCTGATGCCATGGAAGTTATCAAGTACAGGAAGAGAATGGTGGCGGTGCAGCGGCGAGGTGCACTGAGAGTTGCATGCGCGTATCGGACGGTGTCGGTAGAGACTGTGGCGGTGATAGCTGGTATGATTCCGATCGACCTACTCGCACGGGAACGAAAGCAGATCTACGATAGGAGCGCAGAAGTAGGATGGGCAGACGCGGAGGGCGAAGCCCGCCGCCAGACGCTACAAACTTGGCATGAGAGGTGGAGGGCGGGGACGAAGGGTAGATGGACCTACCTATTGACTCAAGACATAACGAGGTGGCTGGGACGGAAGTACGGAGAGGTTAACTTTTACCTTACGCAGTTCCTGACAGGACATGGATACTTTCGATATTACCTATTTAAATTAGGTAAAATAAATACGCTGAAATGTAAATACTGCGGACACGAGAGGGATGACGCGGAACACACCTTTTTCGCATGTAATAGGTGGGCCGCCGAAAGACAACGATTGGAGGTGATGGTAGGGCGACTCTCGCCCGACGTGGTGATCGAATGCATGCTTTCAGGGAAAGACCGATGGGACGCGATAAATACCTTCATCGAAGGGGTACTGCGCGCGAAAAAACGAGACGGATGCTTAATAGATTAGATAGGGCATCGTAGAAAGAAAGAATGTAGGAAGGACGGATGATGCCCTCGAAGGCGGTAGCGCTGCGGCCCGACCTGAAGTAATGCGAAAGCGGTTCCGGGTCGAGGCTGCCGTAGGGATAGGTTTTGGGTGTTTAGGGGGTAGAAATCCCTCACACCACGGAGTCCGCTACTCCGTGATGGTCTTAGTGGGCCTCTTTTCTTGCTCCACCTCCAAAGCAAGGACGGGCGTCCCGGAAGATTCACCTAGTACCTCGGAAAAAAAAAAAACAATCAGAGTAAATGATCTGTTTATTTGTTATTAACAATTATATGGCAATTCACTGTTTTTGTGTTTACCAAAGCATGATACATTATTTCAAAGTATTTTTTTTCCTTAAAATGAAATGTTAGTTTTATTCTAAATTGACATCTTATAAAAAGAGCAATTTTTTAAATAAAATTGTTGGTGACAACCATATTCACCGTTTTTTAGCCTGGAACCAAAATAAGTAAAAAACGCTTGTTTACTGTGTCAACTCCGGTCGGAAACACGCCATAACGGAATGTTTGCGCGACGCCACCGAACGGCAAATTTTTGTACATTACCACCCTACTCCTATGATAAAGTAGATTTGTTCTTTAAAATCGAGTATGGCACCCCCTTAAAATATTGTTAACTTATTAAATAAATGATGAGGCGACAAGTCGGTGAAATAACTTTGACTTATATAATAAGTAAATACCTAGTTTTTACTAATCGAATAAGAGAGAAATTATTACTTATGTAATAAGTGGAATTCTGTACTTACAGAGTAAGTGAAATAGTTTTTAATTGTCGAATAAGTTTTCTGATTAAAATTTAGAGAGTAGATATATTTTTAAAATAAAACAAAGTTGATTAATAATATAGAGCACTTTTTCCATGCTTAGGAAGGTACGGTTGTACATTTTTTAAAATAACGCTTTTTATTTTTAAATGCATCACTACATCAGTGCATACCTCATGGAGCATTTTCACATAATTGCGTGTTATCTCGCCTGCCACGCAGCAGTACGCGCGAGAATTTAACTATTATTATTTTCTATCTATCGTATTCACCCAGCTGGCCCTGACGCCGGAAGTGAATACGAGAGATAATGTATGATAGTAGTTAAATTCTCACGGTGGAAAGTAAGTCGAGGGGAAGAGGCTAAGGGAGCACGCGCGCGTCGTCGTGTGTCCGCGCCTCCACGTGTCAGCGTTTTCTGTGTGCGCGCTTCGGTCTTTCTTCGCGTTTGTTTTCATTCTGGTTCTCCTCTGCCACGCAGCAGTACGCACGAGAATTTAACTATTATTATTTTCTATCTCTCGTATTCACCCAGCTGGTCCTGGGGCCGGAAATGAATGCGAGAGATAACGTATGATAGTAGTTAAATTCTCGCGGTGGAAAGTAGGTCGAGGGGGAGAGGCTAGGCGAGCACGCGCGCGTCGTTGTGTGTCCGCGCCTCCGCGTGCCTGCGTTTTCTGTGTGCGCGTTTCGGTCTTTCTTCGCGTGTGTTTTCATTCTGGTTCTCCTCTGCCACGCAGCAGTACGCGCGAGAATTTAACTATTATTATTTTCTATCTCTCGTCTTCACGCAGCTGGCCCTGGGGCCGGAAATGAATACGAGAGATAATGTATGATAGTAGTTAATTTCTCGCGGTGGAAAGTAGGTCGAGGGGGAAAGGCTAGGCGAGCACGCGCGCGTCGTTGTGTGTCCGCGCCTCCACGTGCCTGCGTTTTCCCTGTGCGCGTTTCGGTCTTTCTTCGTGTGTGTTTTCATTCTGGCTCTCCCCTGCCACGCAGCAGTACGAGCGGGAATTTAAATATTATTATTTTCTATCTCTCGTATTCACCCAGCTGGCCCTGACGCCGGAAGTGAATACGAGAGATAATGTATGATAGTAGTTAAATTCTCGCGGTGGAAAGTAAGTCGAGGGGGAGAGGCTAGGCGAGCACGTGCGCGTCGTCGTGTGTCCGCGCCTCCACGTGGCTGCGTTTTCTGTGTGCGCGCTTCGGTCTTTCTTCGCGTGTGTTTTCATTCTGGCTTTCCTCTGTCACACAGAAGTACGAGCGGGAATTTAACTATTATTATTTTCTATCTCTCGTATTCACCCAGCTGGCCCTGACGCCGGAAGTGAATACGAGAGATAATGTATGATAGTAGTTAAATTCTCGCGGTGGAAAGTAAGTCGAGGGGGAGAGGCTAGGCGAGCACGCGCGTGTCGTCGTGTGTCCGCGCCTCCACGTGTCTGCGTTTTCTGTGTGCGCGCTTCGGTATTTCTTCGCGTGTGTTTTCGTTCTGGCTCTTTCCTGCTACGCAGCAGTACTATTATTATTAGTATTATTATTATTATTTAATATCAATATTATTATTTTATGATTATCCTTGTAATACCTCCACCTATATTCCCATCTAATAAATAAATAAATACTCAATTAAATGAACCTCCCTACAGAATCAAGAATATTTTGCAAGGAACTTCTAAGGTAAGGTACCGGTTATCGAGCATTTTTTTACATTGCGTTAAACACACGCGCGTGCGTACACACACACACACACACACACACACACACACACACACACACACACACACACACACACACACACACACACACACCCACACACACACACACACACACACACACACACACACACACACACACACACACACACACACACACACACACACACACACACACACACACACACACACACACACACACACACACACACACACATATACACACAAACGCACGCACGCACGCACGCACGCACGCATGCACACACTCTCTCACACACACACACACACACACACACAGGGAGAGACATTTTTTAATGACCGCCCTTTGCTCTTTCTCTACGTCGCGTTCGTTTTCTCGCGCTTCTGCCTTTCTTTAGGTCGCGTTCGGTGTGCTTCGTTTTTTCTCTTCCCTGTACGCTGCAGTACGCGCGAGCATTTTGACAGCGATTGCAACTATCACTCGTATGCAACCAGCTGGCCCTGAGGCCGGAATTGCATACGAGCGATAAGGCATGACTATGACAAAATGCTCGCGGTGGAAAGTTAATCGAGGGGAAGAGGTTAGGCAAACACATATGTAACGTGATCTTTTCGTAATTCGCGAGAGTTAATAAGCGTGTACTCTTTGCCTTTGTTGCGATATTTCAACGTGGAAATTGTTATATAAACGAAGTAACAAATTAATGATTATGCTATAATATTTTACATGATTTCCACCAATATAACCTGCAATCGAAAATTTTATGTTTTTTAGCATTGAGCAATTTTCTTTTTTTAATGAACTCCCTATAGGAAAAAATCTGGGCAACCTGCCAAAGAAAATTTTATGTTTTCAGGTGGGTTTCTTTTCAAAACATTGAAAGGAAGGGGAAAAATATTTATGTTTTTTTCTACGTATAAAAATTTGTAGCCCTGAAAAGGGCTGATTATTTCTCTCTGACTACGAATTTTTCTCCTCCTTCTTCTCTTTCTTCTCCTTCTTCTCGTTCTTCTCGTTCTTCTCTTTTTTCTTTTCCTTCTCAAAACAGAGACGACGTCGCACCATGTCGTGTTTTTCTCGTGAGAAGCGATGATTAGCCGGGCGCTGGCGTATCGTCTCTGTTATGGATGACTCATCAAGAACGTAAGCCAAAGATTCTTGAAGAGAGGTATTAGCCTCATGTCGTTCCTCGGCTGCATGAAGCTCCTGCTTGAGCGACATCGCTTCCTGAGGCTGCTTGGTAGTAGGGCTAACCTGTCGCTTCTCAGATGCGTAAGGCTCCTGTCTCTCTTCGTTGATCGTTGGCTCATGTTGTATTTTGACGAGCTCGCTAAGGGCATGCGGCTCCAGACCCGCTCGGCAATACTTTGCACCAAAATGCATTGCAGCTAACAATGCTAGTGGCAGTATTGGATGGAGAGGCTTGTCTGGTGGACGTTTGTGCCGTCGACGATTCCGCTTGAGTCGCTGTGCCTCGCTGCGCATCTTCTTCCCCATTTCGTAGAGAAAAGATGATGTGGCGTGATGCTTACCCGTAGTTATATAGGCGACAGAGTACCAGCAGATGGCGCGGTCTTCTGAAAACAGTTTTCTCTTTATTTACTAGCTGTTTTAAGCGCGCAACATTCAGCTTGTAGGAATATAATTACAATATTAGTAATATCAAGAAATTTTTTATAATATAGTACATTATTAAAAGCATTTATATTAACGGTATTGTGATTTTAAAGTATTCTATTAAAGCCAATCAGTTTAAAAGATCAATACACAAATGTATGAATTCTGAACTACGGTACTTATGAATGAAAATTCAAAATGTTTTTAAAATTAATAAAATTTTTTATCAGTGTTTTTATAGTATTTAATTTTATAAGTTTAAAGAAATTTATGTGTAATAAATTCAGCAAAACAAATAGATATATTAAAAATAAATTTATTCACTTAACTAATGTATTAAAAAAAATACTATTATTAATTGTACATTAAATGAAACGATTCGTTTAATCTTTGATCATATTGCTCGAGCATCCACTTCTTCATAGCTATTGCGTTTCGAAGCGCGCTTACTGGAAAGTGGTTCCATCGGCAGCATTTTTAGAGAAGGACATCCCATATTCTCAATATTAAAAACTGATCTAAAATATTAGTAAAATCGTAAGAAAACTTTGTATAGAAATAGCAACGATATTTTAAAAGTAATTTTATAAAATAGTTTAAAATAGTTTACCGATCAGGGAAAAATCATCTCAACCATTTACTCTTTTCCAATCCCTTCACATATATCTCTGCTCCGTAGAGTATACCACTCAGTGTGTTACTAAGTTCTTCGTATGAGATGTTGCCTGCTCTCCACATAATTCCATGGAAATTCTCCTCGAGCCATCGATTTTCGGACTTATTTTTGTCCAACAACTTGTCCCATGCATGCGGTGGTTTAAACAAAAGTACTGTTGGTGTGGGATCTTCTTTAAGAAAGACGATGGCTACTTCTTTGAAGACAAATTCGTTCAAGGTAACCTTAAAACCTTGCACGTCGACGATGTACTTCATCTTACTGCTGCTGCTGCGACTATTCTCGACGAGAGCAAAGAATGGAATGAGATTTTCAGCTTTTCGCGCCTTCTTTTATAATCGGATGATGGCGCACTCATACTATTTTATTTTGTTTAAACCAATCATATTCTTTTCCCCTTCTACACTACTACCGACCAACCACAATCGATCTGGTTTTGCAATTTTAGGATAAAAGGAAGGCTCCCATGCGATAAAAAATCATTCTACTGTTGCGAGCCGTTCGAAACAGTTGTCGAGATGGTTCAGTGTTTCAAAGATACAGCTTTACTGCTGTGGAAATCGTATCAGCAAACTTTGAATGGTATTGCTAATGAAAGTGACATCAACCGATGGCTAGCTCTCGGTCGCACGTCTCTAGCTGCAGCTCAACGTTTATCTCAGTCTCCTAACAATATAACAATATCCGAAAAACAAAAATTACAAGCCAGTATCATGCTTGTAAACAGTGTTATACGCTTGTTGAGCGAACGTCGAGTAGGTGCTGGTCTACAAGCAGCTGAAAATATTTCACCGGTAAGTTGGGACGATGTGCAGTCTGCTTTCAAAAATAGTATAAGGACAGGTGTCATCAGAAACCTAAGGCATCTTGACTTATCAACTTTTATAAACGATGCTAAAAAACAGTTTATGGCTAAAGTGAATGAAGCTCTTGAAGAACATTCAGCTCTAAAAGTTAATACAGTTTTAGCGGGTGAGTATATTTTAGTGAAAAATGATGAAGAAACTGCCGATATCAAATATTTTAATACAAAGACAATTCCCATTTATTCAACGACTGATTTCAATGAGTGGTTTGTGATGCATATGCAGCACCCCATCGACACGGAGATGGAAGAATTTCAAGAGCGAGAGTCTGGATGGACACTTAAGTCCATTCTAAATTTGGTTATTAATATTTACAAATTTAATCCTATGAGGGGTAGCTCATACGTGGATCTGCCCGAGTACATCAAGAATAGGAAAGCGTGTATCAATGTCATGAACGAAGATGATGAATGTTTTAAATGGGCAATTTTATCAGCGCTGCATCCTACTAATTCCAATACAAATAGAGTGTTATCGTATGTTTTGTATAAAAACGAACTCAATTTTGACGGTATTAATTTTCCAGTAGAAACAGAGCAAATAAGCAAATTTGAAAAACAAAATGAGGTATCGATTAATGTTTATTATTTGAAGAAAAAAGGGGAAATTTTTTATGTTTTGCCTCATCATTTGTCAGCTAATAAAAATGGAAAACATGTTAACTTACTGCTTATAGAAAGTTATTACGTGGATGAGAATGATGAAGAAAAAGAGCCTCTTGATGACTTTGATAACGTACCTTATAGAATGCATTATGTGTGGATAAAAAATTTATCTAGACTCGTACGAAATCAAATATCTTCTCATAAAACAAAGACATTCATCTGCGATCAATGCTTATATTTTTTCTCGTCATATGAAAAATTAACAATACATATTATTGATTGTGAGAAAATTAATAAGTGTAAAGTTACTCTACCAACGAAGACAGACAAAATTTTACAATTCCGGAATATCGGTTCTAAAAATCATGTTTCATTTGTCATATACGCTGATTTCGAGTGTATACTGGAACCAGGAAAACAGGAACGAACGTGCTTATCAACATCATCATGCATTTAGCGTAGGTTTCTTTATAAAATGTAGCTTTGATAATACTCTGTCTGAGTATAAATTCTACAGACAGGGAAAAAAAGAAGATGAAACAGCAGTCAAGTGGTTTGTGAGAAACCTTAATTCTATAGCCCTCAAATTAAATGACACTTATAAAAATCCACGATCGATGAATAAATTAACGCTTCACGAAATTATTGAGTTCAATAATGCTCGCTTGTGCCACATTTGTGAGAAACCGTTCAAGGAAAAAGATCAGAAAGTTCACGATCACTGCCATTTCACGGGAAAGTAAGTATTTCGTTTTTATTTTATGTTAAAATTTTTATTGTTTCTAAAAAAAAAAACTATATCTATTACAGATATCGAGGCCCCGCACATAATGCTTGCAATATTAACTATCAGGATTCTAGAACGATTCCGATATTCTTTCATAACTTAAGTCGATATGATTCACATCTCTTTATCAAAGAGCTTGCAACTTCCATACCAGGACGCATTTTACTGCTCCCACAAACTAAAGAAAGATATATATCTTTAACTAAGTTTGTGGAGGGAACCGATATAAACTTGCGTTTCGTTGACTCGTTTAGGTTTATGGCTTCATCTCTAGACAACTTGTCATCGTATTTAGAAAAGCATGATATTTTAGAGCAAACTTTTCAACAATATGATGGATTCTCAAATGAGCAGATTGCATTACTGAAAAGAAAAGGAGTTTTTCCGTATGATTACGTTACATCATTTGAAAAACTCGAGGAAACAACGCTTCCTTCGAAAAATGATTTCTTCAGCAGCTTGTATCAAACTCACATCACTGAACAGGATTATGAACATGCAAAAAATGCTTGGCAAATCTTCGACATTCGAAATCTAGGACAATATTCTGATTTATGTCTAAACAGATGTTCTATTATTAGCTGAAGTGTTTGAAAATTTTAGAAATAACTGTTTAGCAGTTTATGAATTAGGCCCAGCTCCCTATTATACTACACCTGGATTAACTTGGGATGCTATGCTTAAGTATACTCAGGTATATCATTTTGCTGTTAAAAAAATAATACAACTTTTATTACTTTCTACATTAAATGTTTTTTTCTTTTTTACAAATAGATTCAACTAGAACTTCTCTCAGATATTGACATGCTGTTGTTTATCGAACGCGGTATACGAGGAGGAATCATTCAGTGCTGCAACCGCTATGCTAGAGCAAACAATCCGTACATGAACGAAGGTTACAATGACGCCGAGGATGAGAAATATCTCATGTACTATGACATCAATAATCTGTATGGATGGGTCATGACTGAATCGTTACCCTATGGAGGTTTTGAATGCGTCAAAAACGTTGATATCCAAACTTTTTCAATATCCCTGACGATCATATGTTTTGTTACTTTCTCGAAGTTGATTTGAAGTATCCCGTAACGCTTCATGACACTCATAAAGATTTACCATTTTCTGCGCTGAACACATGGCACCTCCAGGTTCCAAGCAGCAGAAATTAATGACTACGCTAAATGACAAAAACCGTTACGTGCTTCATTATAGAGCACTGAAGCAAGCATTGAAACATGGTTTAGTACTAACGAAAGTTCATCGGGCTATAAAGTTTAATCAAAGCCCGTGGCTTAAGAAGTATATAGATTTAAACAGTGCTAAGAGAAAGGAAGCAAAAAATGTTATTCAAACTATTTAATAATGCTGTTTACGGAAAAACCATGGAAAATGAATGGAAACGTATTGACGTAAAGTTGGTTAATAAGTGGAAGGGTCGCTTTGGAGCCGAAGCGCTCATCGGACGACCGAATTTTCATAGTTGTGATATTTTTGACCATCTCGTTGCCATACAGCTGCTGCGAACAGAGATCTGTATTCCCAAACCAATTTACATCGGACTAGCAGTTTTAGATTTGTCAAAGACTTGTCTACAGGTTTCATTACGATTACATGCGAGATCGTGTAGGAAACCGAGGTAAGTTATTGTACACTGACACGGATAGTCTAGTATACGAGGTTATCAATACTTATGACCTGATGCGTCAAGATGTCCATGAATTCGATACTTCAGACTATCCCGAGATCAACCCGTTTAACATGCCTCGAGTTAACAAAAAGAAAGTTGGGTTGATGAAAGATGAGTGCAGCAGTGAAATTATGCTGGAATTTGTAGGACTGCACGAATCGATAAAAAAAGCAAAAGATGTGAAAAGTTCTGTATTGAAGGCCACCATCACTTTTGATGATTATGTGAAGTGTCTTCGTGAAAATGTTATTTTAACCCGTGAGCAGCGTAACATCTGGTCACATCATCATAACTTGTACACCGAGAAAGAATTCAAGATTGCTTTGAGCGCCCATGATGACAAACGGTATTTGCAGTCTGGAACAACAGATACGTTGCCGTGGGGGCACTACAAAATAGTGGAGGAAGTAACGGCCAATGAGGAAGGAGCAGCTAAGGAGAGGGAAATCGAGCCGCCGAATACCGCAGGGACACCCCTTAATAAAATAACTTTATCTTTTAAATAATTTAAAAAATAATTTAATTTTACTGTATGTTATAGATGGATCTTGCAAAGCTGAATGCGATCGCTCGGGGAGGATTTTTATCCACCAAAAAGATAAGTGAACTGACTAAAGGCGTCAATTTGTTGGTGAAGAAGTTAAAGCTGGTAAACACAAAATATGGAAAGAGGGTTGTAGCTGAACTTGACGACGAGTTCCAAGTCTTCTTACCCAAAAAAGTGTCAGAAGCCATAGCAGAAGATGAAAAATTTTTTAATGATTTACTGGATGCAGTAAATAAATATGAACTTTTTTTGAAGTACAATGGTGGATCCAGTATAGAATTCAGCGGCAAGTGAATTATTATAAATATGCGTAAGTTTATGAAGTTACTAGTAAGCGGGTAGTATAAGTTATAAACAAGTTCGAACCAAATGTGTTACTAGTTTAAGCGTGTAAATATTTAGTGACAAGTAAATGTATGTTTTTATTATAACTATGCGTAAGTTTATAAAGTTACTAGTAAGCGCGTTGCATAAGTTATAAACAAGTTTGAACCAAATGTGTTCTAGTTTAAGCGTGTAAATATTTAGTGGCAAGAAAATTAATGTTTTTTTTATTATAACTATGCGTAAATTTATAAAGTTAGCAGTAAGGGCGTAAATGTATAAGTTCGAACCAAATGAGTTCTAGTTTAAGCTTATAAATATTTAATGGCAAACGAATATGTTTTTTTATTATAACTATACGTAAATTTATGAAGTTACTAGTAAGCGGGTATAAGTTTGAGCCAAATGAGTAAATGCACATGTTTAAGCGTGTGAATATTAAAATAAATAAAACATCATTCTTTCGTTTAACAGAAAAAAAAACTTGTCTTTATTTATTCAAAAACCATAACATTTTTTTTATTTAAAATGAAAAAAAAAATTCTTTACATATACAATTGTTTATTTTTTAATTCTATACAATTAATATGTTTAAAAATATTGCATGATTACATATCATTTTTATCAATCCAACTATTGTGTGAATTATCAAAGCCGAGCCATTTTACAAAAATTTTACTTCCTTTTTTCTTAATTACTTTTTTTACAAGATAAATATCCGGATACTTGGCTTTTAGTAGTTCTTGTTCATAGAAGCCGCCTGAGACGGGATGATCTTGATAGTCCTTCAGATGGTAAGTTGTTGGATTTGTAGCTGCTATACGTACAATTGTAAATATCTCTGTAGACCAATTGGGTGTATATCCTTTATCAAATACTGCTTTAGCCTTGCTCACTCGAACTTTATCACCAATTTTAAATTTTGGTTTAATCTGCTTAGTTATTTTACGAGCAAATTTCTGTAGTATATCCGCTTCGTTACTGGATGTTACATTTTTAGGTTTTAATCAGATAAAATATCTAGCAACTTGTAGTTGCCTCTCAAACTGAATTTTTTCCACATTGCACTTTTTAGCGTGCGATTGAAGCGTTCACATATCGATGCTTTTAGATTGCTATAAGTTGAGTATAACTTTATTTTCTGTGTTTTCATAAGTTTTTGAAAATCTGTGTTATAAAATTATTTGCCTCTGTCGGTGTGGAGATTTTTTGGTATTCTGCCTTTAACAAGCACAGATTTCATAGCTTCCGAGACATCTTTGCCTGTTTTTCTCTTTACAGGAACAGCCCATGCATATTTGGAGAAAATGTCGATTATAGTAAGCAAGTATCTATAGCCCTTATTGTCGCGAGCATATGGAATCATTTCGACGAGATCTGTTTGCCAAGTTTCGTCCAAACCACGCACGTCAAAGTTACGACGTGTATAGTTACGTCTTGCAGGTTTTTGCAGTTCTTTAACTAGTCTTCCGTGTTCCATGTTTGTGGAATTACTGATTGAATATTTGTGCCATAGCCTCTTTTATAGCCAAAATGTCAGCTTTTATTTGGATATCTGTGCATCAACAAATATCGAAGAGCCTTACGAAGCCTGATTTTCCAAAAAATTAACCTATAAATCTAAGGAGTTATATAATCCTATGACATCAACCAATCAATTCAATTTTTGACCTGCAAATCCCAAAAATACGATAAACCTTTAATTTGTAAGCCCTTTACTCGTGAACTCTTGACCTTTGATCGAGTAAGCCATGCACTCATAAACTCTAAACCTATAAGCCCCAACCTCATAAGTCTTAAGGGGGTCTTATACCTATTGGCTTCTGAGGCCAAAATCAGCTATAAAAAAGAGAAAAATGTTATTTAAACCACATACAATGTATACCCTAAAAATATACACTATTTCTGACAGAATGGCCCAAGACTTAATCTGTAGACCAATTTTATGAATCAAGGTTAAGAGAGCATATGTCAAGGATTTATAAATTGAAGTTTTATAGCATTTTTGGGAATCACAAGTGTAAATTTTGGGGTTATAAGTTATAAATTAGGTTTATAGGTTCATATTTTTAAAATTAGGCTTCGTAGCGGTCTTTAGTATTTTGTCACAAAATTTCCTATTTTTAAATTTTCAAATTCGGTTGAGAATTATGACCTCTAGGTGGTTTTGAACCTTTCGGCCCCAGTGTGCGGCGGTAGGCGACAGAATGGATGCCGGCCTGTGCGTGCACGTTGCTTTGCCGCTCCAGTTCGCCGATCGGCCGTCTTCTTCACCGCGGCGCGAGCGAGCAGTCCACATGACTCCTGCTGCTCGCGCGCGGTGTCTCCCATGGACGGCCGACGGCGCTACGGCACAGTGCCTCTCTCTCTCTCTCTCTGCTCCCGCGCGTCGGCTGCTCCTGGCAGCGGCCTGGGAGAGCGAGCTCGGTCATGATCTAGCTACAGCTTGTCCTCGCTGTAGCTGCTGCTGGTTCCTCCGTCTCCTGGCCTGCTGGATACGGGAGGGGAGGGACTAGTGCGTGGAGAAGGCAGCGGGGAGGGACGGGCGCGCACATGTGTGTGCTCGTGTGTCGAGGCGTATCTCATCGCGGCCGCCGTGCACTTCCTTCGATATCTCTTGCAACGTGCGTTCTGCCGCGTTACAACTCCCCCCTCCTAAACTCGAAGTAATCCGTGGACTACCTTCGCACGTTTCTCACTGCTCTAATTATTACAGCTGATTGCAGCTTCTTTGCTCTAGCTAACTTACTTTGTGCTAATCGGTCTTAGCTACAGCGGTGTGAGTGTAACTGTTCGTGTCCCCGTAGCTTTTTCTTCTGCAGCTAGGCTTACGTGTAAACCTGTGTAAAGTATAATCGATGAGTGTGTGACCTAACTATAGCACCCTGGCGCCGGTAATTCGGACACACATTATTAAACAATGATTCAGTTTAAGAAATTCTGCATCAGTATCTTACCTGGCCGATCCCTTGAATTACTGCTCTTTTGAGCTATGTTCTGGCAACCTAAAACAACATGCTGAATTTATCGCGAATACACAAATTTTAGCCAAACGCTTCATAAATTTCTCTCTCTTATTTATCTTATTACGATTTGCTTAAGGCTTGTTGGTGAGAGAATGCTCTGTCTTACCTTTAGGAAATCACATGGAAGGGGAGAGGTAAGATAAATGAAAACTAAAGGAGCCACGGCCGGGCTCAGCGAGGGCCAGAAAACCTGGCGCGTGCGGCAGAAAATCTCTACCGAGGCTACGCAGGAGGGGCCTTCCGTGGTCGTCCCCGATCTCGGCGCATGAATGGAACGGAGCCGGCCCCGGTAGGAGCGGATCCAGCCCTGGCAGGAACGGGAGCCTTGGCGAGCGATCTCGCCCTCGTCCTCGGCCGACCTGGCGCGGCATTTGGACTGGTTATCGCATGAGCTGTGCGGCGCGGCCGATGGCCAGGAATGGCATCCACCTTTCGTCCGACGAGTCCATCATTTCCAACAACAGGATTTTGGGCTGTAGCTTGAGCTTCCAGCTGTTGCGTACCTCTCGGCAGCGTATACTTTTTTGGATCATTGACGAATACTTTAGTCCGCCTCTGCGAGTCAAGATCCTCCACCAAGTACACTACTGGAGAGTAGACTTCTACCATCTTAGCCGGTCCAACAAACCTAGGCGCTTGCTTCGCTGCAAATCGGTCCTCTGCGGACGATAGCACATGGTTTCGGCGCCTCACGAGGTCTCCGACTTGGTAGAGGACCTCTCGTCGACTTTTGTTGTAGTTACGCGCTTGCCTTGCTACAGCTTTATCCATGTGTCTGCATACCAAATCATGCAAGGCAGGCAATCGGCTGGCTCTTGTCTTCCGTTTATCCACATCAGGAGGGGAGGTAGGAAGAAGAGGTTTTTCCAGGTGATTCCGGAGTAAGGTGGGAAGGAACAGAATTTCGCCCTAAATTAAGAAATGCCGGAGAAACCCTATCGACGAGTGTACTGCACTATTTAACGCGAAACGCAGTTCGTCCAAGTGCAAGTCCCAGTCTCTGTGATCATCGGTCAAGAAACTATTGATCATTGGTCGCAAATTCCGATTAACTCTTTCCACTGGGTTTGCGTGTGCGTGATATGGCGGAATAGTGGATTGCAGAATCCCATACTCTCCTAACCTCTCAGTAACCATGCGGTTAGAGAATTCTGTACCATTATCTGTAAGCAATACCCGTGGGCAACCCCAACGATTTACGATCAACTCTTCAAAAGCTTGCAGCACCGATTTATCGTCTGCTTTCCGCAAAGCCTTCAGCTCGACGTACCTAGTAAATAGATCTTCGAATACAATGATGTACCTGTTACCAATACGCGAGGGAGGTTTTGGGCCCATTATATCGGAAGCTACAACTACCCATGGACCGTCCAGGTTTCTCTCCGTCATCAGCCCAGCTGGAGCTTGCTGAGAGCTTTTGTGAGCTTGACATACTTGGCAGGCAGCTACGTACCAACACACGTCTCGATAATAGCCTGGCCAATAATAATATCTCGCCACTCTCGCAAAAGTCTTCTCCACGCCTAAGTCATCCGCTTGTGGAGTGTTATGAGCTTCACCTAGAGCTTTTTCTCGATCTGCTTCAGGGAGGACGAGCTTCCACGCATCCATGTCCGTCAGCAACGGATCTACGGTCTTATTCGGACGGTGTGCGTACAGCAAGCCATGTACTACCTTCCAATCCGGGTATTTCCTTGGGTTTTTCTCGATATTGCTGATTCTCCACTGATACCATGGATCCTCAGCTGTAGCAGTGGCGATAGCTGCGAGCTCATAAGTTCCTTCCCAAGTACACGAAAGCGCGTACGGAACTTTGTGCAGCGCTCCCTTACGGTGTACAAATTCAATGTTGTACATTTGCAGAGCCGTATTCCATCTGGCTAATCGACCCGCTGGGTCTTTGAGGTTATTTAACCACAACAGACTGTGGTGATCGGTGATTATTGTCAACGCATATAGTAGCGTACGTCAGATGGGGGGCGAGGACGAAAAAAAATTAGTTCCGCCTTGACCGAGTGATGGCGCTAGCATTGACTTTGTATGCTTCTCTTCTCACTTCTGCGAATTGCGGCTCGGCGGCTCGGGCACGCGCCGTCCGCGGCCCGCCGGCCCGCGCCGTTCACGATGATCTGGGCGCAAGCGCCGTAAAGCATGACTGCATGATGATTTGCAATTTTACATGTTATAAAATTTTTTTATAAATAACAATTTAATAATGATTAAATAAAATTTAATTTAAAAATAAATTATATTAAATATTATTAAAAGTTAATAAATTCTTACAATTATTTGATTAAAAAAATAATAATGGAAAGAAATAAAAAAAGATATAAATTGTTATACAAGAAAATAAATAGTAATAATTAGTTATGTAGTCATATATGTACAGTTATTTAACTTGATATATCATATCACTTTTCGACTGTATGCAACCATTATATTAATTTTCATATTCACTGTAAAATAATATATTGTTTATCAAGAGTGTACTCAACATTGGATTTAGCAGACCGAGTATTTATAAGTACAAATCGAAGGCAAGTTAGCACGAGTCTCTGCAAACTCGCGATATAAAAAGCCCACCAACCCTTGGGTGCACATGATATTATGTTTTCTGACAGTTTTTAATTTTCGAGTAATTTATTCATCATAATCAATGTATCAATAAAGGTTTAAGAAGAAAGACGCGGGGGTATTATATCAGACAACTAAATTGTCAGATGGGTGATTTTAAAGAAATTTTTGAAATTTATACATATTGTTTTACATTTATATACATTTATATACACTTCCATAAAATTAAGAAAAAAAAGTCTTATATAGCGAAAATTTTAAAAAAATATATAAATGTATATAAATGTATATATCTGTAAAAAACTAAATATATGTATATTTACAAAAATACAAATTTTCAATACAACTATTCAAAATGTAAGAAAAAATATATAAATGTAAATAAGTGAAAATTTTTGTAAAAAAAAACTTATATAAATGTATATAAACCTATATAAACGTAAAAAATGTTCTAATTACAACTTTTATAAACACTTATTATATAAGTTTGTATACATTTTTTTACATTTATATACATTTTCTATTTCCATTGGGGATGTAACGCGTTCTTCGCACGAGCGATGCGAGTGAGAAAAGTCACACGAGCTAAAAATCATATTACGCACCAGTTTCGAACCGTATTTCATACCACGAGAGCCGAATAATTATGTTAAAGTTATGATTTTGAGGTTACAGTGGTTTAAAATGTTTAAAGTTTAGTATATCAAAATTTAAAAAAACGTGGCAAGAAGTCCATAATATTCTCATTAAATTATTTTAATATGATATGTGATATCGGTATTTCCAATACCATTTCCACCTAACGATTAAACTATAGAAAATGCGGTGATTAAGGAAATTAAGCCCTACGTCGACACATGATCTAAAAATTTTATGGGAATACATCTTTTATATTTTTCGGAATGTTTTTCCTCTAGTTGAAAGTCTGTAAGTTTATGCAATTTGTTTTTAATTTTTATAGACGAGAATTTTTCTATTATTTATTTTTGAAAAGAAATTTTTTCGTGTTCTGAATAGCTCCCATTTGTAATTGACAGTATCAGATTTCGAAAATATTTTAAACGACTTTATATTTAAGATATTCCTTGAAGGAAATGGCCACATTATATTTAATAAAATATCTATATAACATTTCACCATTCTGATAAAATACCTCCCTGTGGATAAAAATATGCTGCAGCAATCTCAAAGTAATGGATCAGGCATAAAAAAAGGTAGTATCGATTTTTAAAATTGAAAAAAGAAAAATCGACCCTGCGTTACCAAAATGATTGTTAATTCTACTTAAATTCATGGAATGTTCATTAATATGTTCTGCTCTCAGTTAATACGTGTTTGCATAAATAATTTTAACATATGTTTTACACATTATTTTAGTAATTTAATTTCATTAATTATTTAAAAACAATAGAAATAATATGCAAACTCGATATTATTCGATGGAAACCGAGCGGGAAGGTGGCAGATATTTTCCATCAGGATAGGATAGGAAACACAGGATTATTAGGTTAAGGAAGAAAGGGTGATGAATATTTTTAAATATTCCTAACATTCACTAAAAATTAAAATTTTTTGCCTGTAATCAGATATTTTTTCATTTCAATAATCTACAAAAAGTAATGCAAATTAGTTACTATGCGAAACTATTCACCACAATTTATTACAAAAGATAAAACAAAATTATAAATTATATTGCTTTATGCACGTTACTACAAGTAATTGTTATTAATTTCAAGTTTATATCTATTACGTGAATCAATACTGAATTCAAGTACTTTCTGATTATCCGAACAAAGTATTATAATCTGAATCATTTATGAACGTAAATATGGATTATAAACAAAAAGACGATAATTGATATGGCATGACAGCGCTCATACCCTAAGAACTATAGAATAATTTAGTATAAATGCTGTCTTACAATTTAATATAGTATATACATGCAATATAAAAAAAAAATCGTAGTGTATAAAAAGTGACATTATATTTTTAATAATTTTACTTCAATAATTTTACAAAATGAAATAATATTGTAACTACCAAATGGAAATTACTATTATCAAATTAGCAATAAAAATGTTTATACAATTAAATACAACTAAACAAACTTTTTTTACATGAAGATCTATGATTTATAAATAAATTATCACACAGCATTGAAAAAAGTGAAAAATTTCTATGAAGAAAAATGAAATTGAAAATTAATAACTAGTATTTTACTTATTTGAAGATAATCATAAATATTATAATTAAAAATCATGCTTTATATTAATAAATGGCCATTAAATGTCACCTTTTATTGAATCACAAAAATAATTGTCTGTAAGGAAATAAACATATATTCATATTAGCTTAAGACAATACAATAAGCGTAACAACTTGTTGAAATTTCATCATGAAAAAAAAATTATTTCCTTTGTGTTAAAAAATACATATTCTAATTTAGTTTCTCATTAAGTAATATAGACGTTAATAAAATCTAATATGTTCTTTTTTTACTCATGACTCAATTTCTGCAACTTAGCATTAGGCTTGTTACCAGCAAAATGTCTTTTTCTTGAACTTTTAGCATCTCGCAAATCATAATTTATCCATTTCACCTTATTAAAAATATGAACTCTAACAAAAAACACAATTACAGCCTCACGATGCGATTTACAAGGTTCGTCAGTAATCCAAAACTATGCATGATATTTAAGAATTTCAGCTGTGATTTTATCAATTAAAACTTTACTAACTTCTGTCTTGTAACTTACTTCAGAAAATAGTGTATCAAAAGTTTCAATAGCTGTTATAATGATTCTATAAAAAGCGTCAGAAGGGACGCAAAGATTTCCAAGTTCATTGGTCACATTAAATACTTTATACGCTTTAAAAAAAAGTAATAGATCATCGTTACTTTCCATGTTACAATTAACTCTAGTGAAAGAAGCTTTACAATCAGAACAATTAAATTTTGAAATAAATTTCATAGCTATATATCCAGCAACATACTTTATTGCTTCCCGTAAAGGAGTACATGAATCTTGGCGATTGTGAGAATTTGTCAAAACACTATTCATTTTATCATAAGTTTCGGATGACAATCTCCTATCTCTATTATTCAAATTCTCACTCCCTTCATTTAATGAATTAGATACTTCTTGAAATTCATTATCATCAACATCACCTACAAATGTGTCTGAATCAGACATCTCTTCAACAAAAGTATCTTCATTTTCATCGAAATGAACAGATTCATTTACTCCATCGAATGAAATTTCACTGCAAACGTCTTCAATATCATCGTTAATTAATTCATCATTTTCATTACTTGCATTTACTTCGATGATACTGTTGTCATTTGCAAGAAAATTACAAGTAATACGATCGGTATTATCGTCAATGTCTTCAGTAAACGCGGGCACAGGATTGGTCATATTTTCTAACGATTCTTGTAAATCAAGCTTAGTACTTATCGTACAAATTGCTAGTAACGCTACTGTTTCGTCAGGTTCGCAGTTTGTTAATTTCGGTGAAGACGTTAAATTTGCAGTAATACTATACTGTAAATTATGTCTCACTTGCATCGCAGTTGGATTTTGTTTGTGACCAGAACAACTTCTTAAAACAGAAAATAAATTTTCTAACGGATCTTGATATAAACGCGTCGTTAACAAATATACTCCCTCGTTTGATGCCATATCTTCCCATTGCAAAAGTATACTGTTAATCGTCAAATAAAAACCGTCAAAGCATGGCGGATTACCGTTTTTATCAACGCATTTCCAGGTTTCGATCCAATTCAAAGAATCTTTCAAATACTGTACTACTTGAGGATTTAAGTTTGACAAAGGACGACGCAAAGGATTAACATCTCGAGAACTTCTACTATTTAAACAATCAAAAAGGTCGTTTACTTTTTTAATAAAATTTGCTGTTGCAATGCAATCGGGATGAATGAAAGGTTTTTCTGATGCGACCGCGCCTGCTAATAAAGCTGAAGAAACACTGTTACTAAAAATTTGAGCCGCAAGACTAACGTTCATTAACTGAAAAGCATTAGGATCTAGATGTTTGTCTGTTAGTTTAGGGGCAGATTTAGTTGGAAGATCTTTTTCACGATTTCTTAATTCCCGAATCGCATCCCATGACACGGGTTTCTCATTAATTTCAAATTGACGTTTGCGAAAAGTGTTACGAAGGCATTTAAGTAAATGGGGAGCATCAAAATTGAAGAAAATTTTACGATTGTTTCGTTCAAGAAATGGTTTATTTTTGGTTATTCCCAATTCTTTTATAGCCGATTGATTTGGCGATCCTTGATCGCATACCATTGATTTTAATAGAAAACCAGTACCTTCAACGTAATCTATTACATCTAAAATGATTTTGTGCAATAACTTTCCATTTACACTGTTATGGGGAACATAGTAGCAAATAGGCTGTCTCCAATCATTTTGCCTACCTCGTAACATAAAAACTAAAACATGATTACCACGATTTGCATTGCGACCATGCTTTCCCATATCAGTGTAACCTTCAATCAAATCCTTTTTTGGGTTGTAATCTAACCACATTTTTATGCTCATTTCATCCCACATTAATACGCACTCGCGCTCTTTTACTGTCATTGTGCTTGATTTTATTTTTAACAATTCAAATAACTTAATGTTATTTCCAGGCTCCAAATCAAGTTCATTAATCCATCGTCTTATCAAACTAATACATGGTAAGGCAAACTTCTTTTGGTCACGCAAATAACAATAAGCTTTTGGAGATTTATAAAATAAAATCACAGCAAATTCTTTTTCATCATTAGACCACTTTCTGAGTTTGACATGATTCATTTGCATTTTAAAAAAGTTTAATACATTTGCATTAAGCTTTAAATACTCGTCATAAAAAGAAACTGCTTCCTTAGATTTTTCAATTTTACGTTCAAGATTTTTAATATTTTTATCTTTATTACGAATATCTTTAGAAAGTTTAATAGCCTTTTGTTTATACACATCACTTCGTACACTCATTGTTTTAGTCACATACTGTGCTTGTTTACATTGTTTATCTTTTTTGTTTAACTGCTCTTTTAAACTCGTAATTTCATGTTGCAATTTTTGAACTAAAGTTTCATACTTTTTAGTTTGAACATTTGCATTTAATGATTTTCCGGTAGAGTCACAATCAAAGTTCGACTTGCTTTGCATTCCTGAACAAGATGGCTCTGCTGCATCAAAGTGTTGAGGAATTTTATGAGTAGTTTCTATTAAAGAAGATGTTTCTAAATCAATTCCCACAAAGTTTTGTGGCATGTTGTTACTTCTTTCTCTTATAAAGGGTGTTTCTAAATCAATAACTGATCTGTCTTCAGAGGTAGGAGGAAGATCAATTCCAGAGACATCATGTTCTTCAACGTCACCGGAATCATTCGAATCAGTATCTGAAGCCTTTTGAATAGGTATAGCTACAGTTTTCAATTTTGTCATACCAGAACCGACCACAAAATCGTCAGCAGTAAAATGGTCATTGCAAAGTCGCTTGGCTTCCAGTTGTTTGCCATCCAATTTAAGAAGATTGTCATTGCCTGAGTGAATGATCCAGTCTAGTTGTCTATGCAAACGAAATATATGATTGATAGAGGGAAAATTTAAGTCTTACAAGGAGTGTATCTCAGATCCGGATCATGGATTTTTCTCAAACTCTGAGATCTGTTTTTAGATGTTAAAATACTAAACGAACCGGAGTTAGACCCTCACGCTTTGATAAACTGAAGTTATGAACATCTTTAACTGCATTTAAGGAAATACTGAAAAAAAAAAAATAAATACTAACAAAACTATCGGACTATATAATCTTTAAAAAGAGCTATATCAAAGCCATCACCTTATAAAATTAATTGCCTAATAATTCTCAAAAATATAGATATAAAAAAGACCACTTTTACTAAAATGAAAAGATAGGTTAATTCATATGTACAAATAAATACATAAATGCTTAAGGTGGTTCCGAAGCGATATATATGTATATAAATATAAAAATTTTTACGATGATTACTTCACATATTATAATTTGAGAAACAATATAGAATGAAACAATAATTCTTGAAGAAACAAACAAAAAATTTTCAAAGAAATTTAAATATTATTCAAGAAGATATCGACAATTGAAAAAGAAATCAACAAAACCCATAATTCTTTTTCATTTTTCATCCAATTTTAATTTGCAAGGTCTCATTTTCTTCTTTGTTCAATTTCAGGGGACGTAGCAATATAAAAAATTCGAAAATTTTCAAAACTTGCAAAGTTATAAGCAATTGTTTGTAGATATATGACTCACTTTTATGAAGTTTCTAGCATTTTAATACAGTTTTCTATGATTCGCAACGATTTTATACAATTTCAGGGTATTTACTCCTGACTTAAGAAAAAATTCCCGTGTTTTTCCCTCTTTTTCCTGGTCAGTTTTTGTAATTTTCCCGATATGAAACAAGCAATTTTTATTATAATTTTAAAGAGATCTTCACATTTATAAAAAAAAATGAAGATAAGATAAAAGGTAATAATTTTTAAACACGACCGCTTCTCAAAAGAGCCTTATATTTTCTCCAGAGTGATATTCAAATGCGGCTCTCATACCGTCTTGTTCGAAGGGCGACAACGGTATACAGGAGGTGGTTGGTACTGTGCGACGTTTTTCAATCGGCCTTTATCAACGTTGGCATTATTCTTGTCACCGAATCGTAAAGATTGTAACCCCCCAAAAACTAGCAACTTACTGTATAAAAACTATTTTCCGCCAAGAATTAGTTCATTTGTGAATTTTCTATCATGTATGTATGTATATATGTACGTTCGTATGTAATCAAGTTTATGGATTTTCTCAGAAAATTTTTCATAGATCATACGAATTTTGGCCCAGATACTCGTTTTATTATAAGTTACGGGTAGTCCTATACCGAGCCGAATCCATGGGAAAATAAAAAAATGCCCGTGCAAATAAAAATCTGAAAAATAGATTTTGAACATAATAGTAAAAAAAATAACTTTCAGTCAAAAACAACAAATTCATCTGCTAAAATTAATTTAAAAATAGTACATGGTGCAACTGGGGAGGAAAGTTGACTTTTTCTAGCGAGGGTGATAATTGACGAGTGGTTCTCGAGTGATCAAAATTATCATCCGAATTTGAAAAATTCAATTGCTCTAGGGCTTCATCAATACCAAATCAGAGAGTCGAAGTCGGACGGCAGCTTCGAGTCTGCGCAGTAGAGACTGTCGCGAATTGGGCACTCGCGCTGCACACCGTAGCGCGCGCGTTCAAATGACGAGTGAATTTAAGCTAGGGTCGGGTGTTACGTAGACGTGTAATACAAGGCAAAAAAATTATTTCAATAATACAAGGCAAACAAATTATTTAAATAATTCTTAACACCAAGTAGGCGGGGGATGCGAGTTCAACGCGTGTACGGAAGCGCGTCAGACGTACATACATGGCAAAATAATTATTTAAATAGTTCTTAACCCCACGTATTAGGCGGAAGATGCAAGTTCCAATGCGTATACGGAATCGAGTCAGACGTGCATACGAGGCAAAACAATTATTTAAATAATTCTTAACCCCAAGTAGGCGGAGGATGCAAGTTCCACGCGTATACGGGAGCATCACCCACCTACTAGGGCTTGAGGATTATTTAAATAATTATTTTGCTATAATACACGTCTGCCTTATTACAGTATAAGCGTGGAACTCGCATCCCTCGCCTATTTGGGGTTAAGAACTATTTAAAAAATTACTTTGCCATGTATGTACGTCTGACGCGCTCCCGTATACGCGTGGAATTCGCATCCCGCTCCTACTTGGGATTAAGAATTGTTTACATAATTATTTTACCATATATACATGTCTGCCTTATTCCAGTATACGCGTGGAACTCGCATCCCTCGCCTATTTGGGGTTAAGAACTATTTAAAAAATTACTTTGCCATGTATGCACGTCTGACGCGCTCCCGTATATGCGTGGAAGTCGCATCCCGCTCCTACTTGGGGTTAAGAATTGTTTACATAATTATTTTGCCATGTATACACGCCTGGCGTGCCTCCGTGTACGCGTGAAACTCGCCTCCTCGCCTACTTGGGGTTAAAAATGATTTAAATAATTATTTTGCCATGTATACACGTTTGCCTTATTCCAGTATACGCGTGGAACTCGCATCCCCCGCCTACTTGGGGTTAAGAATGATTTAAATAATTATTTTGCCATGTATATCTTATTCCAGTATGCGCGTGGAACTCGCATCCCCCGCCTACTTGGGGTTAAGAACTATTTAAATAATTATTTTGCCTTGTATGCCCGTCTGACACACTCCCGTATACGCATGGAACTCGCATCCCCCGCCTACTTGGGGTTAAGAACTATTTAAATAATTATTTTGCCTTATATGTACGTCTGACGCGCTCCCGTATACGCGTGGAACTCATATCCTCCGACTTCTTAGGCTTAAAAACGGTTTAAATAATTGTCTTGCTTATTGTTGCACGTCTACGTTATTCCCTAATATGCGTGCACCTCGCATACCCCGGCTATTGGGTTTAAAAATTATTTAAATAATCGATTGGCTTAATTTTTTATGTCTACATGATTCCCTTATATGCGTGGACCTCATATCCTCCGCCTACTTGGGTTCTAAAATAATTTAAATATTCGTTTGGGTTATTTTGTCATCGTAACTCCCTCATACCATAAGTAAGTACTCAATCTTTATAATCAGTTATATTTTTAAAAGTAAATTCAGCTTGGAATGCGCAGTTTGAACGCGCACCACGATGCGCTCCATGATGCACCCCGCAGTGTAGATACTCCCTTATCACGTTGGCTGCATCGACAATTACTAAATATCTTACGCATGCATACGCGTGCACGTGCTTATGTAACGGGGGCCTTAACAAACAGGCACGCTTTTTCCACCTACATGAGTTTCGTGCGTAGGCGAGCGGATGTTTTATAAATTAAAAACCGCTGCCAATTCATTGGCACGTGGCTTCCTCAAAATTAATTTATTGATTCATTTAATTAATTTTTAAAGGCAAATTTGAAAATTTAACACAATAGAACACGAACTGATCGTGCAAATAAAATGTAAAAAAAGAGAAAACGCGATTAATATCGAAGTGCAGTCAAAAGTATTGTTAAACGTATTTCTCGGCTTCTAATTCGCCAGCATAATTAGCTAATTTCATGTATCGGCGAAGCGCGCTGTAAATTAACCTCAATAAAAAACAAAAGTAAGTGAAAAACGCGCTCGCATAGCACGTGTCATTTCCATTTTCTAGTATAGATATACCCGAAAAATTACGATTTGAAAAGAGGGCTAAATTAGTTTTAACCTCGAATATCTCTGAAATTCATAAATGAATTCTTTTACTCTAAAAACACATATAATAAATAATATACACTCTACATCTCCGCCAAATTTTAAAGAAATTAAAACAAGTTTTCTCTTGTTATCAGGCGACAAAGAAAATGACTTTGTAAAATAGGAAAATTTTGAATATCAAAAAGTAATTGTACGATCTTGATGAAAATTCACATACATAATATCTATATCACATACAAAATTGTCTAGAAATCTGGAGCTGATTCATCGAACCGTTCTCGAAAAATTACGATTTAAAAAAAAATTTTTTTAATTTTTACCTCAAATATCTCTGAAATTTATGGACCAATTATTTTGCCCAAAGAACTCGACAACGAACACCTTTAGTCATATTTCTAGAGCAATTTAAAGAAACTTAAAATTTTAGTATTACAAAGCTTCCTCTCAGAGGAAGCAAAAATTAATATACACAACGATGTCTGGCACTAATTCAGCGTAATAAAGTCTTAAGAAGCAGATTGAAAGTACAGATTTGTGAAAAAAAAAACTGCTGACAATTCAGTAACTCGTGGATTCCACAAAATTAATCTACTTATCTCTCTTATTAATTTTTAATGCCCATATTTTAAATAATAGCACCAATTTAATGTCGAACGATAAATCCATTAAACAGCAAATCAGCGTTCAGGTTTCGTATAAAAAACGCGCCATATGATGGTCCAGAAGTCATAGCGACAATAGTTAAGAAAAAAAAAAATTATTTTCATATGTCGTTTATATGAGCCTGTATGTAAAGGAATGTTATGCAGATATGTAAAAAACATTATTGAAAAATTGCAAATTAAATTTTTCATCTCGATTGTCTCATAAAATTACAAAAAACATAAAATTTAAAAACGTTAAAGCAATTTCGCTCCATTGTTACTGTACAACAAAAACAACAACTTTTAAATATCAAATATGTCAAAAAGTAACACGATCTTGATAAAATTTGCACATCTATTAATTACATCATATATAAAATGAAATAAAAATTTTCAAGGATTCGAAAATTATCGTCATGTTAAATATACAATTCATATATAAAAAGAAAATGTTTGTTAACTGGTGACTGTTCCAATACTGTTATAGTCACCCTATACACACACACTTACAACAAAAATTTGTCAAATTTAAATGGTTTCATTTTTACAAAAAATAAAAAGAAAATAAATTTAGTAGCTAAATAATTAAAATTATTTTAAAGTTAATTTATTATTTAATTAATTTATTATTAGCTCAGAAATATAACCTATAATAATAATTTCAATAATTGTTTGCCAGGTCTCGCCCAAAATAACTCTAAAGATTATCAATCAATGTTTGATAATAACAATTTCAATTTATTTAATATAAAACTATTCATTATAAAGAAAAAGTTAATCAAAACAATCTAACCGTTCTTCATCCTTTGGAAAGCGATAAAAAATCAGTGTAGGGTTTTTCGCCTTCGTGTTTGTGCATCCTTCATACGCACAACGTGCTCGTGATGGTGCCATGACTCAAATTTCTCAAAAAACTAATATAAAAATACTTTAAAAGAAAGTCAAGACCCTTCAAGTGAAAGACGCCGTCGGAACTGCAACACTCCTGCCTCCGCTGTCAGAAAGACACTCCCGCCTTATTACACGCTTCCCGCGCGATTGCCGAAACAAAAACATTACATTACCCAGTTTCATAGAATAGTTTATATTATTTTAAATGCAGTAAAATCTTTTAAATAAATCAAAACAATAATAATTTGTAAAATAATATTTTATTTTAATTCATTGACAATTATTTTATTAGTCTGATATCTTATATACACGTGTATATCTATATATACTCTTCTTATACAGGCTTATATATCTATATATATTGGGCGGCAGTCAGCACCATCTCGCGGATGGATAACAAAACTAATCGGCTTGTTATCCAGTGACTTCGTCCAAAAGTTTCTTAAGCCGTACGCTTCTATATGCGTCTATATTTGTTGTTACTGTAAACTTTTCACCTTGCAAGTATCCTGTCAGCCTCTCTACGGACCATAAGACGGCGAGGCCCTCCTTCTCAGTGACAGTATAATTTCTATCTGCCTTCGACAGAGTCCTACTCACAAAATAGATAGGGTGCTCCTCGCCATCAAATACCTGCGTCAGTACTCCAGCTATAGCATAATCACTCGCATCTGTTTGCAGAGTGAAGGGTAGCGATAGATCTGGCCTTGCGAGCACAGGAGCTTGCGTCAGTGCGAGCTTCAGCTTCTCAAACGCTTGCTGTTGCTCTTCGTGCCACTGCCACCGAATATCCTTCCTCAGCAGCTTGGTCAGCGGTGCTTTATACCCTGCTAGGTGAGCTATAAATCTGGAGTACCAGCCAATCATGCCGAGAAATCTTCTCAACTGTCTGATGTTGTTGGGCGCTGGGTATTCGAGGATGGGCTTCACTTTATCTTCATCAGTCTTCAGTCCGTCCTCGTTAACGATATAACCTAGGTACTTAACCTCCGCGCAACAAAACTCAGACTTTTCGAGGTTAATCTGTAGGTTGGCGTCTTTTAACGCCGTGAGCACGATCTCTAACCACTTGGTGTGCTCTTTAAATGTCGGCGAGATGATAATGACATCGTCTAAATAGGCGAACACATACGGTTCCCAGGCAGCCTTGATGAGGTTGTCCATGATGGGCTGGAACACAGCTGGAGAATTTGTCAGCCCATATGGTAACCGAATGAAGAGGAAAAGTCCTCGCCCTGGCACTGAAAATGCGGTGACCTCTCTGCACTTCGGATCCAACGGAATCTGGTGGTATGCCTGGCTTAAATCTAACTTAGAAATATACTTAGCGGAGCTTAGCTTATCAAGTATATCATCCATGTTGCGCAATGGATACGGGATAGACTTCGTATGCTTGTTAACTCGTCGATAGTCTATACAAAATCGAATCAAATCAAACAATTTCGGGACTAACACAGGGCAGCTCCGCCAGGGGCTATCAGATGGTTCGATAATTCCCTCTTCCAACATCCTATCGACTTCAGCCCAAGCCGTCTGCAGCATCTTCGAAGTATACTTCCGAGGAGCTTGGCGAATGGGTTCATTTCCTTGAATGTCAATGAAATGTAGCGTGACCTTTGCTAACCCTAGTTTGTCCGGGGTAGGTGAAATCAATTTCTGTTTGATTTCTTCAATAATCAACTGCTGATCAGCTGTAGCACGACTCAGTCCTTCTATGCTGGCTAGAGCTGGGAAACAGGTTGGATCTTGGCCATAAGGGTAAAACTGATGCACTGCTCCCTTCGGTGTCCACCATGTATCGTTCTCGTAGTCGGTCTTCATCTTAAACAATCTTTTGAAATCGATTCCGAGAATGCAGTCGTACTGAAGTTCATCGGCTACACGGAAGGGCACAGATAACTTTGTATTATCGATGCTCACTGTCATATTCAGTACTCCTTGTAGCTTCACTACACCTCCATCAGCTACGCGTACTGAAGCTGCTTCCTGTTCCAATTTCTGGGCAAATTCCTTGCTGACGCCTTTGCCGAGATACGAGTGAACGGAGCCATCGTCGAGCATGCCTAAGAGTTTTCTTCCATTCAATTCTATGTTGAAGAATAACCTTGGCTCGACGTTGCTGATAGCGCTTCTCATTATCAGTGATTCTGGACCTAGAACTTGAGGATTGTCTGCCTCGCTCATAGCTGCAGCTGAACTGTTTTCTGGAATAAGCGCGATCGAATTAGAGGTGGGAGGAGTCGAGTCTAGAATAGGAGGGGGTGAGTTAACTCCGCTAACTTCCCCTCTTACTCGTTTCCCGCCGCCGTAGTCGAATTGCACTTGGTGCATCGACGCGCCGTGGTATTAGGCTGTCCGTACATTAGGCAGACTGCAGCGTTCATACACTCACGTCTCCAATGACTGGCTTGACCGCAACGGAAACATGGCTCTCTCATTTTCCTTCGCTGCATGTCCTCAAATTTCCCTTTACGAGGAACAACTTCAATCTTTGGTTGTTCCTGCGTAGACTCTTGCTCCATTGACTTAGATTGAGCATTTCCTCTCTTGGTGCTGCGGCGACCCTTACTCTTGCTGCGCAGGTCGGGCCTCCGACGTTTCTTCTCCCCTTGCTGTCCCTCCGTCGACTTGGATTTCTGTTCCCTCGACGATCGCTGCTTCTCTCCTCCTTCCGTCTGTGTGGCTACTACAGGAGCTAGATTGCTTGGGCTGGACAGCTTCAGCTGATTTTCTTCCGGTATGCTCGGAACCTCTGATGCTAATTTCACCTGCCGCGGCTGCTTCGGAGGAGTGTACGCTGAAGCAGGGAAAGCTGAATCCGCAATTGGAGGTGAGGGCTTGTACGCCTTCTCCTGAGCTCTCCGTAGCTCCTCTCGTTTGCCTAGCTTCTGCAATTCCGGAAAATTCTCAAAATCATTCCTCTCCATGCGCAACCGATATGAGGGGTGCAGCTTCTGGTATACTCGGTCTAGCTGCTCTCCTAACGTAAGCGGCGGCTTTAGCTGATCCAGTAGGTCTCTCACTTTCAGCAGGTAGGTGGAAATCTCCTCACTCGGTCCTTGCGTTCGCACCTCCAGCTCCTTCCGTAACCTCTCCTGCACGTCTTCGAAGCTGTACTGCAGGCGAAACGCGTCCACAAATTCTTCGAACGTCCTCCAGAACTGATACTCTCGGCGAAACCATTGCCATGACTCGTCATCGAGAGCTGAGGGCAAGGCTTTCACTATTTCCTAGAGAGTCAGTTTGTAAGTTCCTTTGCATTTGGCTACATCTGCAATGAAACTTTCGGGGTCTCTTTTCTCGTTCCTCGCACTCGCTACACTCGTTAAATCCATACTCGTTTCCAGGAACGTGCTATGCTCGTGAGCACGAAGTGGACCGAGAGGATAACGTGTGGATTGTGCACGCGGATTAGGAGCTGACTCCCTCGTGTCATGAAATACTTCCGGCGCGGCGATGCTAACACGCCTCTGCGCGTCCGAACTCTGTATCGCTGGAGCAACATGGCTGCCAGCTGTAGGATGCCCGGCCGCACGCCGCGGCTCACTCACTTCGATATGCAGCCTCGACGTAAAAGTCTGCGACGGCTCCTCCATCGAAATTGGATCGCGAAATCTACCTATCGATTGGCCTGTGGAGAGCGGCGCTGCTTCTGAATCCTCTGGAGCGACCACCGGCTGCACTGGAACCCTAGATGGCGAAAAACGGGCAACAGAATGCCTACTCGATGACGAAGGAGTATGCGCAGAAGTGGACTCATCCGCCGGCTCGTCTCTGGCCGGGTCTCATGGCGCGGCATCTGTCCCAAAATGGCGTCGCATCTCGTGCCTCTCCAACCTATTACGCAAAATGATCGCGTCTGAGCCAATATTCAGCCCGAACCGCTGAGCAGTCATCGCGACTTCCCCGTCGGTTAATTTATTAATCGATCGCTTCAGCGCTTCTGCTGCAGCTATCGGGTCGACGCACATTAAATCATTCTCGTCGACACCTAGCGAGGCCCAACTCCCATCAAAATTCTCCATCTTGAATACCTTCTCAGTTAGGCTCGGTCGAATAGCTCCGTTGATTTTCTCTTCAATTCTAACTTTACCGATTTAATTTTTACTCTAATACTAATGAGACCAAAAAACTGTTTTCAAACAAGCAAAGCAAGAGCAAAAAGAAAGAAAAGAAAATCAAGCCCAGTCAACCGAGTCCACGTGAGAAAGTAAGCGCGACAATTACGCACTTATTCCTCGCAATCTCCCCGATTAGGTAAACCTGGGAAAAAAAAATTCCCCTCCTTCCCCGTTTCTAAAAATCTATTAACGGAGGCGTGGGAATTCCAAGGGTTTCGGAAAAGGGCGTAACCGAGAAATCTCTCCAAACGGGAACGAAACAATAAAAACGAAATGACAAAAATGTCAAAACAAAAAACGTAAAGCAGGAAAATGATTCTGTTATGCACGCGTGTTCAGGAAGTTACTGTTAAACTTCACCCTCCCTGAGCACGTTGCAACAACTCTATGTGCCACGTGGCTAAAGCTGTAGCAAGAAGTGAATTTGCGAGTATCTCATAACTCTTTCGCAAAATACACGCAAATCGCAATAAAATTTCTCCAAAAAAAAATAAATTTTAGTTATTATTCCAACTGCTCAATGATTAAATTGAAACGCCTGGCCAAATTCAAATTAACTACGGCGTCTATAAATGCTTACACGCGGTAAGTAATCCGAACGCAAAATGGCTGCCAGAACGCTTCTCCCGCGCGGTTTCCCGTTGTCTGTGTGCGCGGCGATGGCGAAATCACGACGCAGATCCCTTAACTTTGCCACGACCTTTACCGTGGCCCCACGTTGGCTGCGCCACTTGTAACGCTCTGCCGGGAATCAAGGCAGGGGTTAGCGGGTAATTACATAAAACCAGAAACTACACAACCGAGTAAAACTCTAAGTGCTTTATTCTTACTAACTAGATGTTACTGAATACAATAATATGGGCGACAGGTGCACGCGTCACTCGCACCGATCTAAGCCTTCCCCGACTAGCTCCGCCGGGAGCAGGAAACCCTACTCTAAGCTGCAGCTACAGCACGTGCTGCAGCTGGCGCGAATTCGGAGTGTCGTGGCTCCCGATTCGGAGGCGCTTACACACGCACTTGGAAACCGGGGACGGGAATATAAAGAGGGCAAACCTTGGCCAGGACGCTGCTGCTGCTGGCTTCCTCTCACTCTCTCGTTCACTCTCTCTCTCTCCCTCTCTAGGACGCTGCCTCTCCAGACGGTGGTGAGGTGTCGGCAGGGAACACAGGCACGCACACGGTTTCGTCAGCGAGAACAACCATCGCGAGCACGCGGCACGGCGGTAGGCGACAGAATGGATGCCGGCCGGTTCGTGCACATTGCTCTGCCGCTCCAGTTCGCCGATCGGCCGTCTTCTTGGCGCGAGCGAGCAGTCCACATAACTCCTGCTGCTAGCGCGCGGTGTCTCCCATGGACGGCCGACGGCGCTACGGCACAGTGCCTCTCTCTCTCTCTCCCTCTCTGCTCCCGCGCGTCGGCTGCTCCTGTCAGTGGCCTGGGAGAGCGAGCTCGCTCATGCTCTAGCTATAGCTTGTCCTCGCTGTAGCTGCTGCTGGTTCCTCCGTCTCCTGGCCTGCTGGATACGGGAGGGGAGGGTCTAGTGCGCGGAGAAGGCAGCGGGGAGGGTCGGGCGCGCGCTTGTGTGTGCTCGTGTGTCGAGACGTAGCTCGTCGCGGCCGCCGTACACTTCCTTCGATATCTCCTGTAACGTGCGTTCTGCCGCGTTACACGGTATTTACGTGATCGTCATAGATATGCTTTAGATTTACTTCATCTTGTCTAAAAATAGCAAATAAGTTTACATTATCTCTGATAAGACGTTTTGGAATGTGAGCATAAGTTTGGCATAGATAAAAACAATCAACCTTGTCATAGATAAAAACAATCAACCTGGAAGTGCGTGGTCAGGATCGACAAATGAATCGTGTTCGCTGAATGGAAATTATTGTACGTCTTTTATAGGTTCTAAGATTTCATTTAAAAATTTATATTTCGGCTGATTGAGAGACTTTAAGTAGACGCAAACGTTTTCAAATCTAACGCCATTAGGGTGTGTTATGAAAGCAAGTAAACTATTTGTTTTTCCGCAGTTTGAGGGGCCGCAGAAGACGGCTCGTATACTATCAGGAAGTAGATCGCCGTGTCGCTTTGCTCTTTTATCATGCTCTACAAGTGCATCAAAATTTTCTATTGGCAGCTTTACCGATTGTTCTTTAAAGTTCATGATTTTTACTCAATGAGAACCAAATTACGACTGATGGCTATGAGTATAAATAACGGTGTTATATAGCTTCCACCATCAGTTGCACGTTGACTTTCGAAGAGTGATCATCATTCACAAAAGTGGACGTGGTTTAGTTAATAAAATTATTAATAAACTTCCATTTGAACTTCACATACCCGGTTATCAGTACTGTGGTCCAGGCACTAAGTTGGCAAAACGTTTAGCTAGAGGAGATCTTGGAATTAATCCGCTAGACGCTGCTTGCAAGGAGCACGATATAGCTTATTCTAGAAATTGTGAGAACGTTCAAGCGAGAAACATCGCAGATAAAATTTTAGCTGAAAAAGCTTGGAATCGCGTTAAATCAAAAGACGCTAATTTTGGCGAAAAAGCGGCTGCATACACTGTGACTAATACTATGAAATTAAAATCTAGATTTGGTATGGGTTTGAAGAAGAAAAGTAAAAAGAGAAAGCGAAAGAACGCTAAAAAATTGGGAATGGGTTTAAAAGCTAAGAAGATAAACCAACTGATACGAATTTTTCCATCGGTCTTACAGTCTTACAAATTAAATTAAAATAATTAATATTTATGGCAGTCAGATTGCCCTTGTTTATAATCACCCCCGCAGAATCTGAAATAAAAACTTAATTAAAATCTGGAAAAAACTTTGTTAGCAAAGGACGATCTGACTGCCCACCACCACCACCTTGTCCGACGTTTCGAGCCTGCTCCGGCTCCTCCTCAGGGACTGAAATAAAACCCGCGATACACCTCCTTATATACCATGCACCCATACCCCCTTCTTTTCTCTTACCCCACCACCCTCCACATTCACCTCTCCAACTTTCCATTCTCACTTAAATTAATAAAGAATGATAAATGTTATCTAATTTACTTGACTCTATCATTAAATTTACATTATTCCGATTTCTTAGAATGTGAATACTTTCAAGGCTTTCCCTCTTATATTTATTCTTAATCCCCTGTTCCAAAATATCCACACTCCCAAAATCGAAAGAATGCAAACTATTTAAACAATGTTCTTTCAAACCCGATGTACAACTTGAGCTGCGTAAACTATATTGATGTTCATATATTCTCTTTTTCAAATATCTACCCGTTTGACCAATATAACAACCATTACAATCCCTACAATTAATTTTATAAACAACTCCCGATTTCAAACATTTATCATCCTTGTCTTTACAATTACTAAATAACCTTTCTAAATTATTATCATTTCTAAAGAAAACTTGAATATTATGTTTACTAAAAACCCTTCTAATCCTTTCCGACAAACCTCTAACATATGGTAAACTAAAATATGCATTCTTTCCATTTCTATTCCTTGTTTGATTATCTACCCGCTGCTTCAATCCACCATTATAAATTTCCCACACTCTCTCATCAATCATTTTATCAATAAATTTTGCGGGATAACTATTTTTAATAAATGTTTCTCTAACTAAATTTAAATTCTTTTTCCTAAAATCTTTATGTGACAATTTAATCGCTCTGTCAATGACACCTTTGATCGCACCTGTCTTGTTTCCGAATTGGTGGTGAGAATCAAAATTTAAAAATCTACCTGACCATGTAGGTTTTCTATACCAATCTAATTTCACTCTATTATTATTACCTCTAATGACTCTAATATCTAAAAACTCAATTGATAATCTTTCTCAACTACTTTTGTGAATTTAATTCTATCATGGATAGAATTAAACACATCCACCATTTCATCCACAAAACATTCTGGTACAACTGCAAAAATGTCATCAACATATCTTTTAAAAATAATTGGCTGAAAAACCAACTTAGACAAAGCAATACTTTCCAATTTTTCCATTACTAAATTGGCTATAACAGGTGACAAAGGTGATCCCATTGGACAACCATATCTTTGTTCATATAGACTATTATCCAAAGAAAAAATTGTGTTTTTAAAAACCAAATTAAGTGCCTTTATAAATTCATCTTTTGTTAAACTAGTATGTACTTTAATTTCAGACCATTTATCTTGTATAATATCATTCAACAACTCTAAAGGTATATTTGTAAACAAAGATACTACATCCAATGAAACCATCCTATGATCATTCGGAATAATAATATCTTTCATTATACCATAAAAACTCCAACTATCTTTAATATATGAATTTGTTTTACCTACTATCTTGAACAATATATTAGACAAAAATCTAGCAAGTCTATACGTCGGAAAATTTATCGATGATATTATTATTCTATATGTCAACTGTTCTTTGTGAATCTTAGGAAGCCCATAACATTTAGCTACAGTGCCATTTTCACATTTTAAATATTTAAACATACTATCCTTAATATAAGCTTTTGTTTTCCAATGCATCAATAATTCTTTCAATTTATCTTGTAGTCTATTGATATGTGGATTCCTAATTTTCACATAAGTGGTATCATCCTCCAACATAAGTTGAATTTTATTAATATAATCCCTTTTATCTGAAACTACAGTTACATTTCCTTTATCTGCTTTTTGGAAGATCATATTCGGATTCTCTCTCAAGAATTTCTTCGTTATTTTTAAATCATGGAATAAATTACTGTTCAAATAATTATCAAATCTATGTTCTCTTTTAAAATTATTAACAACTTTAACTAAAGAACTCCTACATTCTTTTTTAAACTCCAGATTAAAACTACTCATACTACTTTCTACCTCAGCGATGATATTCTTGATCGGAAGAGATTTACTTGAATATGATATTCCAAATTTAGCACCCTTTGACATGATATTTACCACTTCTTCTGGTATTACTTTGTCAGTTAAATTTCTAAACCAATCCTTATTAACATTGTTAGTTTGATTGACCTGAGAGTGTTTTCTATGCTTTAAATATTCAAATTTTCTTTTTAATTTACTCCTATGGTTATATTTTACTTTTTCAAAGTGCCTCTTTTGACCACGAAAAATTCTTGCAAATGATTCTGTTCTATTTTATTATATAGATATCTTTCAAGCTCTAATAAATATTTATTCAAACGATTAATTTCAAAATTCAAATCTCTAATTTCTAAGTTAAGTAATTTATTTTTGAAAAAGAAAATATTTTTCCGTAGATCATAAGAAACTCTTTTATTGTAATCCCGATAAAAACCCTTATCATCAAATTTTTTTCCAATATGTTTAGGAAAAATATTTGATTTTTTACACCTTAGAAGAAAAGTGAGTTGCTCCTTTAAAATTACAATCCTTAAAACCATTTTTACCCATTTTGAGCAATAATCTTTTACCACCTTCCCATAAATCCCATATATATCTCTAAAAAACATTTTACCCCACCTTTAATAGACCTTAGTTTTATCATTAAAAATATTACTTATGTCGACTGCAATTTAATATCAACTGATAAGAATTTTTCCATCGGTCTTACAGTCTTACAAATTAAATTAAAATAATTAATATTTATGGCAGTCAGATTGCCCTTGTTTATAATCACCCCCGCAGAATCTGAAATAAAAACTTAATTAAAATCTGGAAAGAACTTTGTTAGCAAAGGACGATCTGACTGCCCACCACCACCACCTTGTCCGACGTTTCGAGCCTGCTCCGGCTCCTCCTCAGGGACTGAAATAAAACCCGCGATACACCTCCTTATATACCATGCACCCATACCCACTTCTTTTCTCTTACCCCACCACCCTCCACATTCCCCTCTCCAACTTTCCATTCTCACTTAAATTAATAAAGAATGATAAATGTTATCTAATTTACTTGACTCTATCATTAAATTTACATTATTCCGATTTCTTAGAATGTGAATACTTTCAAGGCTTTCCCTCTTATATTTATTCTTAATCCCCTGTTCCAAAATATCCACACTCCCAAAATCGAAAGAATGCAAACTATTTAAACAATGTTCTTTCAAACCCGATGTACAACTTGAGCTGCGTAAACTATATTGATGTTCATATATTCTCTTTTTCAAATATCTACCCGTTTGACCAATATAACAACCATTACAATCCCTACAATTAATTTTATAAACAACTCCCGATTTCAAACATTTATCATCCTTGTCTTTACAATTACTAAATAACCTTTCTAAATTATTATCATTTCTAAAGAAAACTTGAATATTATGTTTACTAAAAACCCTTCTAATCCTTTCCGACAAACCTCTAACATATGGTAAACTAAAATATGCATTCTTTCCATTTCTATTCCTTGTTTGATTATCTACCCGCTGCTTCAATCCACCATTATAAATTTCCCACACTCTCTCATCAATCATTTTATCAATAAATTTTGCGGGATAACTATTTTTAATAAATGTTTCTCTAACTAAATTTAAATTCTTTTTCCTAAAATCTTTATGTGACAATTTAATCGCTCTGTCAATGACACCTTTGATCGCACCTGTCTTGTTTCCGAATTGGTGGTGAGAATCAAAATTTAAAAATCTACCTGACCATGTAGGTTTTCTATACCAATCTAATTTCACTCTATTATTATTACCTCTAATGACTCTAATATCTAAAAAACTCAATTGATAATCTTTCTCAACTACTTTTGTGAATTTAATTCTATCATGGATAGAATTAAACACATCCACCATTTCATCCACAAAACATTCTGGTACAACTGCAAAAATGTCATCAACATATCTTTTAAAAATAATTGGCTGAAAAACCAACTTAGACAAAGCAATACTTTCCAATTTTTCCATTACTAAATTGGCTATAACAGGTGACAAAGGTGATCCCATTGGACAACCATATCTTTGTTCATATAGACTATTATCAAAAGAAAAAATTGTGTTTTTAAAAACCAAATTAAGTGCCTTTATAAATTCATCTTTTGTTAAACTAGTATGTACTTTAATTTCAGACCATTTATCTTGTATAATATCATTCAACAACTCTAAAGGTATATTTGTAAACAAAGATACTACATCCAATGAAACCATCCTATGATCATTCGGAATAATAATATCTTTCATTATACCATAAAAACTCCAACTATCTTTAATATATGAATTTGTTTTACCTACTATCTTGAACAATATATTAGACAAAAATCTAGCAAGTCTATACGTCGGAAAATTTATCGATGATATTATTATTCTATATGTCAACTGTTCTTTGTGAATCTTAGGAAGCCCATAACATTTAGCTACAGTGCCATTTTCACATTTTAAATATTTAAACATACTATCCTTAATATAAGCTTTTGTTTTCCAATGCATCAATAATTCTTTCAATTTATCTTGTAGTCTATTGATATGTGGATTCCTAATTTTCACATAAGTGGTATCATCCTCCAACATAAGTTGAATTTTATTAATATAATCCCTTTTATCTGAAACTACAGTTACATTTCCTTTATCTGCTTTTTGGAAGATCATATTCGGATTCTCTCTCAAGAATTTCTTCGTTATTTTTAAATCATGGAATAAATTACTGTTCAAATAATTATCAAATCTATGTTCTCTTTTAAAATTATTAACAACTTTAACTAAAGAACTCCTACATTCTTTTTAAACTCCAGATTAAAACTACTCATACTACTTTCTACCTCAGCGATGATATTCTTGATCGGAAGAGATTTACTTGAATATGATATTCCAAATTTAGCACCCTTTGACATGATATTTACCACTTCTTCTGGTATTACTTTGTCAGTTAAATTTCTAAACCAATCCTTATTAACATTGTTAGTTTGATTGACCTGAGAGTGTTTTCTATGCTTTAAATATTCAAATTTTCTTTTTAATTTACTCCTATGGTTATATTTTACTTTTTCAAAGTGCCTCTTTTGACCACGAAAAAATTCTTGCAAATCATTCTGTTCTATTTTATTATATAGATATCTTTCAAGCTCTAATAAATATTTATTCAAACGATTAATTTCAAAATTCAAATCTCTAATTTCTAAGTTAAGTAATTTATTTTTGAAAAAGAAAATATTTTTCCGTAGATCATAAGAAACTCTTTTATTGTAATCCCGATAAAAACCCTTATCATCAAATTTTTTTCCAATATGTTTAGGAAAAATATTTGATTTTTTACACCTTAGAAGAAAAGTGAGTTGCTCCATTAAAATTACAATCCTTAAAACCATTTTTACCCATTTTGAGCAATAATCTTTTACCACCTTCCCATAAATCCCATATATATCTCAAAAAAACATTTTACCCCACCTTTAATAGACCTTAGTTTTATCATTAAAAATATTACTTATGTCGACTGCAATTTAATATCAACTGATAAGAATTTTTCCATCGGTCTTACAGTCTTACAAATTAAATTAAAATAATTAATATTTATGGCAGTCAGATTGCCCTTGTTTATAATCACCCCGCAGAATCTGAAATAAAAATTTAATTAAAATCTGGAAAAAACTTTGTTAGCAAAGGACGATCTGACTGCCCACCACCACCACCTTGTCCGACGTTTCGAGCCTGCTCCGGCTCCTCCTCAGGGACTGAAATAAAACCCGCGATACACCTCCTTATATACCATGCACCCATACCCCTTCTTTTCTCTTACCCCACCACCCTCCACATTCCCTCTCCAACTTTCCATTCTCACTTAAATTAATAAAGAATGATAAATGTTATCTAATTTACTTGACTCTATCATTAAATTTACATTATTCCGATTTCTTAGAATGTGAATACTTTCAAGGCTTTCCCTCTTATATTTATTCTTAATCCCCTGTTCCAAAATATCCACACTCCCAAAATCGAAAGAATGCAAACTATTTAAACAATGTTCTTTCAAACCCGATGTACAACTTGAGCTGCGTAAACTATATTGATGTTCATATATTCTCTTTTTCAAATATCTACCCGTTTGACCAATATAACAACCATTACAATCCCTACAATTAATTTTATAAACAACTCCCGATTTCAAACATTTATCATCCTTGTCTTTACAATTACTAAATAACCTTTCTAAATTATTATCATTTCTAAAGAAAACTTGAATATTATGTTTACTAAAAACCCTTCTAATCCTTTCCGACAAACCTCTAACATATGGTAAACTAAAATATGCATTCTTTCCATTTCTATTCCTTGTTTGATTATCTACCCGCTGCTTCAATCCACCATTATAAATTTCCCACACTCTCTCATCAATCATTTTATCAATAAATTTTGCGGGATAACTATTTTTAATAAATGTTTCTCTAACGAAATTTAAATTCTTTTTCCTAAAATCTTTATGTGACAATTTAATCGCTCTGTCAATGACACCTTTGATCGCACCTGTCTTGTTTCCGAATTGGTGGTGAGAATCGCACCTGTCTTGTTTCCGAATTGGTGGGAAATTTATAATGGTGGATTGAAGCAGCGGGTAGATAATCAAACAAGGAATAGAAATGGAAAGAATGCATATTTTAGTTTACCATATGTTAGAGGTTTGTCGGAAAGGATTAGAAGGGTTTTTAGTAAACATAATATTCAAGTTTTCTTTAGAAATGATAATAATTTAGAAAGGTTATTTAGTAATTGTAAAGACAAGGATGATAAATGTTTGAAATCGGGAGTTGTTTATAAAATTAATTGTAGGGATTGTAATGGTTGTTATATTGGTCAAACGGGTAGATATTTGAAAAAGAGAATATATGAACATCAATATAGTTTACGCAGCTCAAGTTGTACATCGGGTTGAAAGAACATTGTTTAAATAGTTTGCATTCTTTCGATTTTGGGAGTGTGGATATTTTGGAACAGGGGATTAAGAATAAATATAAGAGGGAAAGCCTTGAAAGTATTCACATTCTAAGAAATCGGAATAATGTAAATTTAATGATAGAGTCAAGTAAATTAGATAACATTTATCATTCTTTATTAATTTAAGTGAGAATGGAAAGTTGGAGAGGGAATGTGGAGGGTGGTGGGGTAAGAGAAAAGAAGGGGGTATGGGTGCATGGTATATAAGGAGGTGTATCGCGGGTTTTATTTCAGTCCCTGAGGAGGAGCCGGAGCAGGCTCGAAACGTCGGACAAGGTGGTGGTGGTGGGCAGTCAGATCGTCCTTTGCTAACAAAGTTTTTTCCAGATTTTAATTAAGTTTTTATTTCAGATTCTGCGGGGGTGATTATAAACAAGGGCAATCTGACTGCCATAAATATTAATTATTTTAATTTAATTTGGAAGACTGTAAGACCGATGGAAAAATTCTTATCAGTTGATATTAAATTGCAGTCGACATAAGTAATATTTTTAAAGATAAACCAAGTTCCCTTGAAAAAAATTATCAAAGCTGATGCCGTTAAATCAACGTCAAGTAACTGCGCTCTAACAGTCATATTATCAGCTTTGAAAAAAACGCGGAGCACTGTTAAAGAAGCTGGGGGTAAAAAGAATATTAAAATTCCACTTATTTTACCAGTCCCCACGAAAACAGAAGGGGTATTGCCATTTCTCATACCTCTATTTGCAGGCTTGAGTGCAACTAGCGCTCTAGCTGGTGGTGCTGCTGGAATAGTAAAAGCTGTAAACGACGCAAATGCCGCTAAGGAGCAGTTGGAAGAAAATAAAAGGCATAATAAAACTATGGAAAGTGTAGCGTTGTGCTTTGGCTTATATCTTAAACCACACAAATTAGGGTTAGGTCTTCATTTAAAAAAAAAAAGTTCATGAAATTACCTCAGCGAGCTCTTACCGATGCGGACGTATTAAAATATGCAAAACTTTTTAAAATATCTAATTTTCGGGGAGTATTTATGAGAAATGCATTACCGGCTTCTGGGCCGCGCTATAGTAAATCCGCTATAGTTAATCTTGATGACGCTAGCGGCCTTGGGACACATTGGGTTGCATATAGAAAAAGAGGCAAAAATGTTATATATTTCAATAATTTTGGCGATCTCCGACCGCCTTTAGATTTAATATTATATCTCGGAGTAGACGAAGTTAAATATAATCATGAAAGATATCAAGATTTTGACACACACAATTGCGGTCACCTCTGTCTAAAATTCTTATGTGGGGCTATATAAGGAGAGGAGGGGGAAACATTGTGTCATTCTGATTTAAGCTGTGATGGAAGGTTCATTAACTCTGACACTTTCAGATACATCCTCTATACTAGAAGCACAGTATTTTCCACCAATCGAGTTATTGCCAAATAAAAATTACGTTTTAGGGCTTATTGCACTTCTAACATTTAACTCAATCCCCCATACAGATAGTAACAATAATAAGTTTTACGTAGGGGGAAACGTTGTCCCTCTTCCAGTAGGAAGTTACGAAATTGAGGATATCGACAAATTCCTTCGTAAAAAATTAGCGCACAACGACATTACTTTCAATTTAAAGCCTAATAATAATACTCTTCGCTGTACAATCAAGCGTAGTCAGCCTATAGATTTTCGACCTGAAAATTCACTCGGTCGTCTACTGGGCTTCACCAGACGTATTCTCGAATCGAACGTTGTCCATAATTCTGACTTACCTGTTACAATTCTCAAAAACAATGCTTTGAGAGTCGAGTGTAATGTCACTTCGGAAGCATACATAAATGACAAAAAAGTACACCGATACACGAGATTTTCCCTGCAGTACCTCCGGGATATAAAATCATCGAAGTTCCCTCGCACGTCATTTACCTACCGATTGTCGTAAAGCGTATAGATCATTTACAAGCACGCATCGTCGATCAAGACGGGGATTTAGTAAATTTCCGCGGAGAAGTTATAACTATAAGATTACATATCCGCCAATCATAATGGGAATCGTTTATAACAAAAACTATATAAGCAGAGTAACATACCCACCACGCATCAGTCATCAACGAACTGTGAAGGCGCTAACACGTCAGAGCATACAAAAACTAAAAAGTCTAAGCTTAAAAATAGTACTTGGTGGAAGATAACTTGTATCATCTTTTGCTGCGTTCAACGAAATGGAAGAAATTCTAAGCATACAAACGCCTGTAACTTTCGATGAATCCGTAGCGCACTACGAGGTTCACGCTCACCAACCGTATACAGCAACATTAGCGATGAAATACGCATATCTATTCAACATCAAGATTTATGTCTCGTACCTTCTCGCAGTGCATTACATATCTGCGGACGATTGGTTAAAATTAATAATACTCCCACTACAAATATAAAACTTGTGAATAATGCCATTTGCCATTTGTTTGAAGAAATTAGATATGAGTTAAATGCCATTGAGATAGACAAGTGTAAAAATGTTGGTTTGACCACTCTCATGAAAGGCTGGGTGACACTCAATCCAACTCAGAGTTTCATCATTGAAAATGCGGGCTGGATCGATGTAGAAGAAATACAGAATATTATTGATAATGCTTGTTACTTCAATGTATCGATTCCATTGAGCCTAATTTTTGGCTTCGCAGAGGACTATCGTAAAATTGTAGTATATGCAAAGCATGAACTCGTTCTCATGAGATCGAGAAACGACTTAAACGCCGTTAAACAAACAACTATAAGACTAGACAATGCAGAAGGTTACGAGGACTTTAATGTTGATATAACTAGAATCGAATGGCTAATGCCATACGTAGTTGCACTGAACTCTAAGAGAATTCGCCTACTAGATTTTGTTGGGAAAGATCGTCCTATTGCCATGAGTTTTCGCACGTGGGAATTGTACGAGTATCCACTACTTCCGATTACATCAAGAAAGGTATGGACTGTTAAAACATCAAATCAACTTGAAAAACCACGCTTTGTCATCTTAGGTTTTCAAACTAATAGAAAAGATCGAAGAGCTGCATATACTAGTCAGTTCGGTCATTGCAATCTTACAAATGTAAAACTCTTTCTCAATTCTCAGTCATATCCATATGGCAATCTTAACCTCGATGTGAATCGTAATCAATTTGCCATGCTCTACGATATGTACGCTAATTTTCAAAATTCTTACTATGGTAAAGATCCAGAACCTATGTTGAAAAAGTCGAAATATCTCACTTACGTGCCCCTAATAGTGATAGACTGTTCAAAACAAAACGAATCATTAAAGAGCGCCCCTGTAGACATTCGTCTGGAATTTGAAGCAAAGGAAAATTTTCCTGCTGGAACTTCAGCCTACTGTTTGATCTTACACGATCGCATAGTTCAATATATTCCCGTAAGCGGCGACGTGCAGAAACTTTAAGGAGTATATAAGGTGAGCGAGCCTCCAGCTCCTTGTCATTCATCATTTGGAATTCGAAGCGAAATTTTGCCATGGACTACGCAGTGGATATGCAGGGCTTTAAGAAGCCTGGCAATGATTTTGTTCTGAAAGAGTTGGCTTTCGTGTCACTCAATGACGATGATGTGCCTGTAGTGCACCTCTTTAAACCACCGTTTCCTTGGCGAAGACAAACAGTCAAGTATAAACGTGAAAATTTGTAGTTAGAACTTTACTATCATGGACTATCGTGGAATAGTGGTGATTATGACTATACTGAAATTGAAAAAATTCTTCAAGATGCATTCAAAGATGCTAACAAAATTTTCGTCATTGGTAAAATAAAAAAGTTGTGGTTAGAACTTTTTAACTTTAATGTTACCGATATCACTGAAATGGGCTATCCATATTTCGACTATCCAAGATCAGTGACTATATGTACTAACCATAAAGGGGCGTATAAAACTGCTTGTGCTCTGTAAAATATGAAACGTATGAAACAGTTGTATCGGAACGTCTCCAACATGGGATGGCAGGACGTTATGGATTGGAAAGACGTTTCATCTGACGAAGAATAAAAAAATTTGAAGGATAATGGAGGGGTTGATAGACAGGTAGAACCTCACAGGATAGGAGCGAAGCGGGGCTCTCATCTACCTTTAAAATTGTTAATAAAATTATCTAGTTTCATAGCTCGTCACTAGGTGGCTGCAGCATATTGTACTCTCGCAAGAAATTACTCAAAGCTTCAATTATAAAAAAAAGTTGTTAACAGAAACTCTTCATTTACAAAAATGGGTCAAAACAGCTTAACCGTTGCTCCTTACCAACAACTATAACAACAAAACAACGACAAAAAAAAGTCGTCATGGAAAAAATGTAGCTAAAAATTTTCCACAAACACCCACTCTTTGTCTGAGCAAGAGGGTTGCAAAAAGTTCTAAATGCTTACTAGTAGGAAAGCTATGGGGATTCCTCGATCACGATTCTAGATCAAAGGTATTCTAGATCAAGGGTATTTCAGATCACAGGCGTTCTGCATCAGGGGCATTTGGATCAGTGATCCAGAACCCCCTTGATACAGAATCCCCACTGATCCAGAATCCCCATTGATCCAGAATCCCCATTGATCCAGAATCCCCATTGATCGGGAATCCCCATAGCCTACCTACTAAAAAAGTTAAAGAATTTTTAACCTCAAATATATCTCTGAAATTTGTGGATCAATCCTTTTCCCCAAAGAAAGCACTCGATTCGTATACAAAATCTACACCTACACGGAATTTCAAAGCGACTAAGTAAATTTTTCTCTAGTTATGCATCGACAAAAAAAAATTGCTAATGAATTTAAATAATAAAACTTTTTTTCTTTTTTATTCAAACAAAGATATGAATATCTATCATTAATAAAAGATAATCACTTGAAATTTTAATCCAATATTGCCCTCACCAAGTGTAATAAGTGGTTAAAATTTTAAGTCGACATATTAAATACTCTCTTAGAAATCGTTATTCCAAAATACAAAATAACCTACCTACCTGGAGTGTAACTAACACATATGCACTGCACCATCTATAAGAATCCCTTTCCTATATTTCTATTACCTCCAAATCATTGTACTTCAATATTCTGTATAATAAATCATGTTTTTTGATGAAATTTCACAAATATGTTGCCTGTACTACACACAAAATTGTCTATAAATTTTATGTTTCCATTTATAAAAGAGAAAACGCGATTAATATCGAAGTGCAGTCAAAAGTATTGTTAAACGTATTTCTCGGCATCTAATTCGCCATCGTATCTATCTAATTTCATGTATCGGTGAAGCGCGCTGTAAATTAACCTCAATAAAAAACAAAAGCAAGTGAACAATACGCACGCGTAGCACGCGTCATTTATATTTTCTAGTATACATATACCCGAAAAATTACGACATGAAAAGAGGGCTAAATCAATTTTAACCTCGAATATCTCTGAAATTTGTAAACGAATTCTTTTACCCCAAGAACACATATAATAAATAATATACACTCTGCATCTCCGCCAAATTTTAAAAAAATGAAAACAATTTTTCACTAGTTACCCGGCGACAAAGAAAATGACTTTGTAAAATACGAAAATGTTGAATATCAAAAAGTAATAGTACGATCATGATGAAAATTCACATACATAATATCTATATCATATACAAAATTATCTAGAAATCTGGAGCTGATTCATCGAGCCGTTCTCGAGAAATTATGATTTGAAAAAAAGTTAAAAATATTTTAACCTCAAATATCTCTGAAATTTATGGACCAATTATTTTGTCCAAAGAACTCGATCGAGAGCTATCCAAAATCTACCTCCACAAGGAATTTTGAAGAGATTACGACAATTTTACTCCCGTAATCGTTGGACATACAAAACTCATTTTTTTCATTTTTCAGGTTTTACGTTATTGTTAATAACAAAAGAACCGTGATAGCTAGAAACTTTTTTTAGAAAATATAGGTATTTTAATTCTCTTTCGAGTGTTACCTATCCCATTCAGATACATAGAGCCGTTCTCGACAAATAACGATTTAAAAAAAAAAAGTGAAAAAAATTTTAATCTCAAATATCTCTGAAATTTATGGATCAATCCCTTTGCCCAAAGAACTCTCCCAATTCGTATACAAAATCTACCCCTACAATATTTATTTATATATTTATTTAATGAAAATACTAATAACTTAGCGAAATGAAATTTTAATCTTAAGGGTGCAAGGGAAATTGACCTATATCACTTAAATTCAATTTCAAGCTACGTACAAAGAGCATAATGCTAATAGAAATGTGAATTTTAAACAAAGATTTCAGTATTAACTTTAGGTTTTAAATTAGTAACATTACTTTAGAATTATTATAAATTTCATAACAATATAAACAACTTCAATTACGTTATTTAGGATTTAAGATACTAGCAAAGATTTAAGGACAACAGGAAAAGGTCGTAAAATAAGAAAAGAATATATACAATTATTCCATTATTATTTATACAATTAATTATATTAATATTACATATTATAAGCACTTAAAAACTGAATCTTGACCTATAAAGTAAGATGTATCTTCACAAGTTCGAATGAAGGTCAATCTTACTCTCCAGTCAACAACGAGCACTACAAATAAAAATAACCGATTTAAACAATAAAAATCACTCTTTTCTGTATCTTTGAGGGTTTTCTGTAACCGCCGATTCATCAGTGAAACGGAACCGGCTTACGCTAATAAGGCGGGCAGTTCGGAGATGTGGAAATCAGGTCTCGCCAGATCATCTTTCTCCTGACGACCAAGATTTGCATATTGATACGATTGTAATAAGACAGCGCGAGTCTCTGACCCCAGAGAACACACATGCACAATTTTTTCATATTCAGCAAATCACCAACTCATCCACCTAATTATACTTATTGTTACAATTAAAAAATTCTGTAACAGAAAATTACTGATGGTTTAATTATTTCTATAATTGTTGAATCTCTACGATATTCAGCAGTCTAAGGGGGGAGGTGTTACGTATGTGACGTATTCTTAAAATTAAATTTTATATTCATATTCTCATCCATGATTTCCTGACCCACAAAAGATGTAATTGCGAATTTTAACCAACGCAGCATTTCGGCTACGCAATAGCGTGACGTAGCGAGCCACCGACTTCGCGAAAGCAAACGCGCGTCGAAACTTTTATGTACGCTCAGCACTTTTCAAATTCAAAATCGAACATCTTATGTAAAAATGTTTATTAAACTTGTTTAATAAGATGATTTCGACTCATCATCAAGATTACACTGGCACACAAACAAAAAGTGGTCTGTCACAGAACACTGACTTTTGTCGTGCTGAACACGAATCAACTGTCCGTTTGGTTCCATCAGCCCCTGATTTTATGTAAATTATACCACAAAAGCGGAAAATTGCGGAAAAATGCGGAAAACTGGATTTATTATGTCCATCAGTGAATAGTAGAAGGTTTCGAACCTAGTTGAGTCATATTCCCATGTATTTTGACTCGCTGAATAAGAATACACTGTCCATTCGATCTCTTTATCCTCTGATTTTGTGCAAATCACTGTAAATGACTGAAAATTGCGGAAAAATGCAGAAAATTGTGGAAAACTGATATCATGAATATCATCAGTGGCATTCCTAAACCCTTAAAACCATCGTGCAGTTTCTTAAATGTTAATGAAAAAAAAGTTATTTATACTTTTTTTCGTTTGTAGCGAACCCTTTTATTCTCAAACGATCTGTGCAATGAGGCTCTGACACTTTTAATACCTCTATTTTAAGTTTCTCTTTTTAACATCCAACAGTAGTCCGCCATAATATTTACACCCCACATGCCTTGGTATCTTCTCTCGATTACTTTCAAATCTTGATGAAAACGTTCACCTTGCTCCTCACTGTAATCACCTAAGTTGTCTGGAAAGTACTCCAGATGAGAATGCAATAAATGCAATTTAACACTCATCATACAACCTACACGTTGGTAGAGTTATCGAGTAAATCATTGACAAGTTCTTCATAGTCGTGACTTTTATGATTTCTTAAAAAGTTTTCAGCAATTACTTTTAAAACTCAACCAGACGAATTTTTCTATCTCATTCGTGTGATGTATAAAGTTTTGATCTTTAAACATTTTACGGATTTGCGGACCATTGAAAATACCTTCTTTTATATTGGCATCATTAAGTTTCTCAAACTGCTTATGTAAATGTATGAAACATTGCACTTGTTTGTCCAAAGCTTTCGTGAATTATTTCATTAGGCCTAGCTTTATATGCAATGGAGGAAGAAAAATTTTGGACTGTTCGATCAATGGTTCTCGAATAACGTTGTGACTACCTCGATTCAGTGCATTTCTATTTTGCCATTCTGTTTGTTTGTAATGCTTCATGCGATCCCTACTATTCCATAAGCACAAAAAACATGGTAACTCAGTGAATCCTGCCTGCTGTTCTAGTATGATAGAAATGATTTTTAAGTCCCCTCAAACCTGCCATTTGTGATCTGCATAATTAATTCATTTTTTCTAAGGCGTATTTCATATTTTTATAAGATTCTTTGAGCTTAGTAGAGCGAGTTATTGGAATGCTCGCGTACTTATTTCCGCTGTGTAACAGAACTGCTTTTAAGCTACGTTGAAAAGAATCTATGAAAAGTCTCAATTCATTGGGTTGATATACGTTTGCTTTCACTCATTTAGCAGACCTCTGACGTTCGCACAATATACTAACTTTTTATCTTCATCGAGAGTAAAATATTTCCTTAACTCTTTTTCTTGCTCTCTATATATGAAAAATTTAGTCCCTGGTTGTGCCTAGCCACGCCTTATAAGTACTGAGGACGTAAATCCAATATCTTTCGATATACCAGTATCTCAGATAAAATCGCTTAACTCTTTTTGATTGAAGGATTTTCGAAATCGTTTATCACCAGCTGAAACGTACTCATCATCGCTTTCATTTCCTTCACGTGCACTGATTTGGGTTTGCTCGCTTTTGCCTTCTTCGTATCCCTCAATACATGTCATCTTCGTGTAAATCTCTTTCCTTTGTACCTTGCTTATATACTTCCATGGATTCATGACAATCTAAAGAACTTTCTTTTATTTTGTCTTTATCGGACACATTCACATATGATTTGAAAACTGGTTTCGTCATTGACGATATGCTTGCGTAATTAAATCTTTGATTTGATGTTTGTATTGAAACCATTTACAGCATTCATGTAGGAACAGCAGCCTCCGTGTGTTTGTGGTTGCTGCTTGTTGTTCGCGGCAAAAATGAAACAAATTTATCATATTTTAACTTTTTCCATCGGTTGAATATCTGCAGCCAACTACTACAAATGCCTTGTGGAGACCACGTTGTGTCTTTTGTAAGAATTTCTATGCATTGAAGAAAATCTCTCTATTCGCATTTTTAATAAATCTTCGCTATTTTTCCACCTCAAACTGACCACACAAGTAATAAAGAATAATTCGATCTTTATCACACTTCTGATTTACGATAAGGCTTTTTGCAGCATTGTACCTAACACAAGCCAAGTCGTAAACTTGTGAAAAATAGATACATTGCTTATATCTCCACACAGAGTACCTCCACGCAGTGACGGCGGGTAACAGTATATCTTTTCCAATTTTTTTTTGCCCAGTTTTGTTTTAAAATTCTGGCAAGATCTCTGGGAAGTCTTAAGCCGTCATGGCAGCTACAAGCAATGTATCTTTTAGGATGCAGGAACTCGGAAATCCAGTATCGGTAGCTGGTCAAGGTGAACAAGCGGGCCCGCAGACATCGTCATTATGTGACCGCAGCTCTTCTCAGGTGGGCGAATTGGCCTGTGTTAGGTACAATGCTACAAGCAGCCTTATAAAGATCGAAATATTTTTTGCTACTTGTGTGGTCAATTTGAAGTTCAAAAATACCGAAGATTTATTACAAATGGGAATAAAGAGATTTTTCTTGATTGTTTTGGCGTAGAGATCCTTCCAGAAGATACAACGTGGGCCCCACAAATCATGTGTGGCACTTGTCTGCAGATGTTACATCGATGGAAAAAAGTTAAATGTGATAAAAGTAAGAGGGATAATATTTTTAAATTTTCGACACCAACTAGATGGCCTCAAACACGCGAGGACTGCTACTTTTGCATGACTATGGTTTGTGGTTTCACCGCCAAGAGTAAATCAAAGATAAATTACGCAAGCATATCTTCAATGACGAAACCAGTTTTTAAATTACACGTCAATGCGCCCGATGAAGAAAAAATGGATGAAAGTTCGTTTGATGGTCACGAATCAATGGAAGTAGATGAGCAAGATGCTAAAGAAAGCGATTTAGATGAAGATGACATCGAATCAGATAATATTGAGGAATACGAAGATGAAGAGACCGAAAGCGAGCAAACCGAAGACAGTGTAAGTGAAGTAAACGAAAGCGATGACGAGTACGTTCCAGTTGGTAAGAAACAGGATCAAAAACCCATTAATCAGAAGAAGTTATGCGATTTTATCCGAGATACTGGTGTATCGAAAGATATTAATTTATGGCCTCAGTACTTATCAGGCGAGACTTGACACAACCAGGGACTAAATCTTCCATATATAGAGAGCGGGAAAAAGAATTCCGGAAATATTTTACGCTCGATGAAGATAAAAAGTTAGTGTATTGTGTGGACGCTAGAGGTCTGCTAAATGAAATGAAAGCAAACGTATATCAACCCAGTGAATGGAGACTTCTCATAGATTCTTCACAATGCAGTTTAAAAGCAGTTCTGTTACACAACGGAAATAAGTACGCAAGCATTCCAATACCTCACTCTACTAAACTCAAAGAATCTTATGAAAATATGAAATACGTCTTAGAAAAAATTAATTATGCAGATCACAAGTGGCAAGTTGGCGGGGATTTAAAAATCATTTCTATCTTACTAGGACAGTAGGCAGGATTCATTAAGTTGCCATGTTTTTGTGCTTATGGGATCGTGTGAAGCATTACGAACAAAAAGAATGGCCAAATAGAAATGCACTGAATCTGGGTAGTCACTGATTATGTCCCCCTTCAGGCAGAAAGTCTGTATTTTTTCCTGAGTATTACGGAGAACTATCCGTTCGCCCGTGTGTGAATGTTCGTCTCCGTAATACTCAGGAAAAAATACAGACTTTCTGCCTGAAGAGGGACATAATCAATAAAGGATGTCCGAAACTCGTAAAAAAACTATTGTTGTTATTTGCCACCTTCTCACGACAAACTTTGGTAGTAATTTTGGCCACTAGCTACAATTAACAAGATTATTAGAGCACTACCATTAGCTGCTTTCACCAATATATAATATATAGTTGTAAGCTTAATTAAGACGCTAACCTTCCGTGTCCCTCCGCGTCCCTCCGCGTCCCTCCACATCCCTCTGCGTCTCTCCGCGACCCTCCACAAAGTCCCCTCCATAAAATAACGTAAAATTCACTTTTTTTTTTGCGTTATTTGGGGTCTGCATTGTCCCTCCGCATTGTCCCTCCGAATTTGTCCCTCCACGTCCCTCCACGTCCCTCCACATTATCGCTTCATATTGAAAATTACAAAATGAAAACTATCCCCCGCGATCCTCCGCATCCCTCCGCATTGTCCCTCAGCATCGTCCCTCCGCGTTGTTCCTCCGCAAAATGAAAACTATTCCCCCGCGTTCCTCCGTGTCCTTTCGCGTCCTTGTGACTTAAATAAAACTTGATTGGCTAAGTACGAAAAAAAGCATTGCATTTTTTCATATTATTAGAAGGGGGATTTTTTTAAACGAAATCTTCGTTATAACGGGCGAATAAAAAGCCTGTATCGTTTGATTAATTTTTCTTTTATTTTTGCTTAAGGGGATGCCTTACTCGTACTATTACCGAACGAGCAATTCACACAGTTTCAAGCTGATTAAAAATAAAATACGTCGTATCACAAAAAATCAAGAGAACACTCTTCTGTGTTTTTTAACGTTCTATCATCCAGCCAAAGTTTGGAGTCGAAATATCAAGCCGTTTTTTCAAAAACTTTGAACGAAATTAAATTTCGTTTGTTCAAAGTTTTTGCAGAAATGATTTGATATTTCGACTCCAAACTTTGACTGAATGACAGAACGTTAAAAAACACAGAAGAGTGTTCTCTTGATTTTTTGTGATTCGACGTATTTTATTTTTAATCAGCTTGAAACTGTGTGAATTGCTCGGTCGGTAATGGTAGGACTATGGCACCCCGTTAAGGAGGATAGATACCTCTCAGCATGTGGGGAAGGAGGAAGGTTTCCCCTCGCACCGGGTGCGCCTCTCCACTCACCGCGCAGCCCGTCCCGCAACCAACGAACTAGATCGTTTGTTTACGTTTTGCCGCAGTACTCAGAATCGAGGTCTATAAACGTACGAATCGACTTCGTACAAACATTCTCCTGTATATTTGCTATATTGCGAATAGTTTTTTGGATCATTCATATATTTTGTAAAGAATCGTATCCAAAGTGTTTTGTGTTTTAGCAAAGGTACTTCCATAAGAACCTATGTACAAGAGTTGAACTTTGAAGTTCAATAATTTCATAACCGAGTTGACAAACGATCTGAAAATTCCCACACTTATAGAAAATCAATCAAAGAACAACATATTAAATTTTTGGAATGATCTTATATTATTCATTTTGGTATCGAACCTCCTTAAGTTTTGAACATTTTCACTTGCAACATTTAAATGTAAACTCGCGCTATATTTTGCGAGGGCACTGCGAAGGAGCAGCAGACGTTCAAAAAAGTAGCAGGAGTTCCAGAAATATCAAATCGACGGCGCGTTGCCATCTACAGGAATGCTTTGTCCTAGGCATAAACAATATTAAATTCGTTATATGTTCGTGTGGACTGTTAGCGGTTCAGTGTCCTCTGGACATAACCCAATTACTAAGGAAATATTCGAAGATATGATTAATAAATTAAATGAAGATCAAAAATTTATTTTCAAACAACTTATAAAAAATGTAAATAAAATCAATTTTATAATGGTCCTGGAGGTTCGGGTAAAACTTTTGTATATAAAACTTGAATTTATTATTTTCTATCAATCCCAGATTATGACTTCCGTTTCTCTTAATTTCTTTTTACTTGATTCTAATTTAAAAAAAATATTTTCAATATGATTTAAATCTAATGGCAATCTAAAGGTTCTATGAGTAGTCATTCCTTTGGGTAAGAGAATAGTCCAAGCCATTGATATAATATTTTTTTCTTTTGATAGAAAATAATAAATTCAACTTTATATACAAATGTTTTACCCGAACCTCCAGGACCATTATAAAATTGATTTTATTTACATTTTTTATAAGTGTTTGAAAATAAATTTTTCATCTTCATTTAATTTATTAATCATATCTTCGAATATTTCCTTAGTAATTGGGTTATGTCCAGAGGACACTGTACCGCTAACAGTCCACACGAACATCTAACGAATTTAATATTGTTTATGCCTAGGACGAAGCGTTCTTGAGATGGCAACGCGCCGTCGATTTGATATTTCTGGAACTCCTGCTACTTTTTTGAACGTCTGCTGCTCCTTCGCAGTGCCCTCGCAAAATATAGCGCGAGTTTACATTTAAATGTTGCAAGTGAAAATGTTCACAACTTAAGGAGGTTCGATACCAAAATGAATAATATAAGATCATTCCAAAAATTTAATATGTTGTTCTTTGATTGATTTTCTATAAGTGTGGGAATTTTCAGATCGTTTGTCAACTCGGTTATGAAATTATTGAACTTCAAAGTTCAACTCTTGTACATATGTTCTTATGGAAGTACCTTTGCTAAAACACAAAACACTTAGGATACGATTCTTTACAAAATATATGAATGATCCAAAAAACTATTCGCAATATAGCAAATATACAGGAGAATGTTTGTACGAAGTCGATTCGTACGTTTATAGACCTCGATTCTGAGTACTGCGGCAAAACGTAAACAAACGATCTAGTTCGTTGGCTGCGAGACGGACTGCGTGGTGAGTGGAGAGGCGCACCCGGTGTGAGGGGAAACCTTCCTCCTTCCCCACATGCTGAGAGGTATCTATCCTCCTTAAGCAAAAATAAAAGAAAAATTAATCAAAAGATACAGGCTTTTTATTCGCCCGTTATAACGATGATTTCGTTAAAAAAAATCCCCCTTCTAATAATATGAAAAAATGCAATGTTTCTTTTCGTACTTAGCCAATCGAGTTTTATTTAAGTCACAAGGACGCGAAAGGACACAGAGAAACGCGGGGGAATAGTTTTCATTTTGCGGAGGAACAACGCGGAGGGACGATGCTGAGGGACAATGCGGAGGGATGCGGAGGATCGCGGGGGATAGTTTTCATTTTGTAATTTTCAATATGAAGCGATAATGTGGAGGGACGTGGAGGGACGTGCAGGGACAAATTCGGAGGGACAATGCGGAGGAACAATGCAGGCCCCAAATAACGCAAAAAAAACAGTGAATTTTACGTTATTTTGTGGAGGGGACTTTGTGGAGGGACTCGGAGAGACGCAGAGGGATGTGGAGGGACGCGGAGGGACGCGGAGGGACGCGGAGGGACGCGGAAGGTTAGCGTCTTAATTGAGCTTACAACTATATATTATATATTGGTGAAAGCAGCTAATGGCAGTGTTCTAATAATCTTGTTAATTGTAGCTAGTGGCCAAAATTACTACCAAAGTTTGTCGTGAGAAGGTGGCAAATAACAACAATAGTTTTTTTACGACGTTTCGGACATCCTTTATTGATTATGTCCCTCTTCAGGCAGAAAGTCTGTATTTTTTCCTGAGTATTACGGAGACGAACATTCACACACGGACGAACGGATAGTTCTCCGTAATACTCAGGAAAAAATACAGACTTTCTGCCTGAAGGGGGACATAATCAATAAAGGATGTCCGAAACGTCGTAAAAAAACTATTGTTGTTATTTGCCACCTTATCACGACAAACTTTGGTAGTAATTTTGGCCACTAGCTTCAATTAACAAGATTATATATTATATAATAGTATAGTAATATATATATATATATATATATATATATATATATATATATATATATATATATGTGTGTGTATTTTGTCCTGCTGAACACGAATCCACTGTCCTTTTGGTTCCATCAGCCATTGATTTTGCGTAAATTATACTATAAAAGCGGAAAATTGCGGAAAACTAGATTTATGAAGTCCATCAGTGAATAGTAGAAGGTATTCGGACTAAGTTGAGTCATATTCCCATGTTTTTGTACTCGCTAAATAAGAATACACTGTCCATTCGATCCTTTTATCCTCTGATTTTGTGCAAATCACTGTAAGTGACTGAAAATTGCAGAAAAATGCAGACAATTGCGGAAAACTGATATCATGAATATCATCAGTGGCATTCCTAAACCCTTAATCGTTAAACCCTTAACTCTTAAACTTTAAACCCTTAAACCGTTAACCCTTAACCGTTAACCCTTAAACCCTTAACCCCTTAAATCCTTAACCCTTAATCCCTTAAACACTTAACCCTTAAACACTTAACCCTTAAACACTTAACCCTTAAACCCTTAAATCCTTAAACCCTCAACCCTTAAAGCCTTAACCCTTAAACCCTTAACCTTTAAACCGTTAACCCTTAAACCCTTAACCCTTAGACCCTTAACCATTAAACCCTTAACCCTTAAACCCTTAAACCCTTAACCCTTAAACCCTTAACCCTTAACCCTTAAACCCTTAAGCCTTAAACCCTTAACCCTTAAACCCTTAACCCTTAAACCCTTAACCCTTAAACCCTTAACCCTTAAACCCTTAACCCTTAAACCCTTAACCCTTAAACCCTTAACCCTTAAACCCTTAACCCTTAAACCCTTATCCCTTAAACCCTTAATCTTTAAACCCTTAATCATTAAACCCTTAAATCCTTAACCCTTAAACGCTTAACCCTTAAACCCTTAACTCTTAAACCCTTAACCCTTAAACCCTTTACCCTTAAACCCTTAACCCTTAAACCCTTAACCCTTAAACCCTTAACCCTTAAACCCTTAACCCTTAAACCCTTAACCCTTAAACCCTTAATCTTTAAACCCTTAATCTTTAAACCCTTAAACCCTTAACCCTTAAACGCTTAACCCTTAAACCCTTAACTCTTAAACCCTTAACCCTTAAACCCTTTACCCTTAACCCTGAATCCTTAAACCCTTAACCTTTAAGCACTTAACACTTAAACCCTTAACCCTTAAACCCTTAAACCCTTAACCCTTAAACCTTAAACACTTAACCCTTAACCCTTAACCCTTATACACCCTTAACCCTTAAACCCTTAACCCTTAAACCCTTAACCCTTAAATCCTTAACCCTTAAACCCTTAAACACTTAGCCCTTAAACACTTAACCCTTAAACTTTTAACCCTTAAAACCATCGTCCAGCTTCTTAAATGTTAATGAGAAAAAAGTTATTTATACTTATTTTTGTTTATAGCGAACCCATTTATTCCCAAACGATCTGTGCAACGGGTCTCTGGCTCTTTTCAGACCTCTATTTTCAGTTTCTTTAACATCCAACAGTAGTCGTAAATATATGAAACATTGCCCTTGTTTGTCAAAAGCTTTTGTGAATGGTTTCGTTAGGCCTAGCTTTAATGCAATGGAGGAAGAAGAATTGTTGACCGTTCGATCAATGGTTCTCGAATAATGTTGTGACTACCCAGATTCAGTGCATTTCTATTTAGCCATTCTTTTTGTTCGTAATGCTTCACACGTTCCCATAAGCACAAAAAACATGGGAACTTAATGAATCCTGCCTGCTGTCCTAGTAAGATAGAAATGATTTTTAAATCCCCGCCAACTTGTCACTTGTGATCTGCATAATTAATTTTTTCTAAGACGTATTTCATATTTTCATAAGATTCTTTGAGTTTAGTAAAGTGAGGTATTGGAATGCTTGCGTACTTATTTCCGTTGTGTAACAGAACTGCTTTTAAACTGCATTGTGAAGAATCTATGAGAAGTCTCCATTCACTGGGTTGATATACGTTTGCTTTCATTTCATTTAGCATACCTCTAGCGTCCACACAATACACTAACTTTTTATCTTCATCGAGCGTAAAATATTTCCGGAATTCTTTTTCCCGCTCTCTATATATGAAAGATTTAGTCCCTGGTTGTGTCAAGTCTCGCCTGATAAGTACTGAGGCCATAAATTAATATCTTTCGATACACTAGTATCTCGGATAAAATCGCATAACTTCTTCTGATTCATGGGTTTTTGATCCTGTTTCTTACCAACTGGAACGTACTCGTCATCGCTTTCGTTTACTTCACTTACACTGTCTTCGGTTTGCTCGCTTTTGGTCTCTTCATCTTCGTATTCCTCAATATTATCTGCTTCGATGTCATCTTCATCTAAATCGCTTTCTTTAGCATCTTGTTCATCTACTTCCATTGATTCGTGACCATCAAACGAACTTTCATCCATTTTTTCTTCATCGGGCGCATTGACGTGTAATTGAAAAACTGGTTTCGTCATTGAAGATATGCTTGCGTAATTTATCTTTGATTTAGTCTTTGCGGTGAAACCACAAACCACAGTCATGCAAAAGTGGCAGTCCTCGCGTGTTTAAGGCCATCTAGTTGGTGTCGAAAATTTAAAAATGTTATCCCTCTTACTTTTATCACATTTAACTTTTTTCCATCGATTTAACATCTGCAGACAAGTGCCACACATGATTTGTGGGGCCCACGTTGTGTCTTCTGGAAGGAGCTCTACGCCAAAACAATCAAGAAAAATCTCTCTATTCGCATTTGTAATAAATCTTCGGTATTTTTGAATCTCAAATTGACCACACAAGTAGTAAAAAATATTTCGATCTTTATTCCACTTGTGATTTGCGATAAGGCTGCTTGTAGCATTGTACCTAACACAGGCCAATTCGCCCACCTGTGAAGAGCTGCTGTCACATAATGACGATGTCTGCGGGCCCGCTTGTTCACCTTGACCAGCTACCGATACTGGATTTCCGAGTTCCTGCATCCTAAAAGATACATTGCTTGTAGCTGCCATGACGGCTTAAGACTTCCCAGAGATCTTGCCAGAATTTTAAAACAAAACTAGGCAAAAAAAAAATTGGAAAAGATATGCTTTAAATAAGCTATCCCTAAATATACAAAAAACTAAGTTTATAACTTTCGGTAACTATCGTGATAGTGTCCCAATTAATGTAAATATAAATATACAAAATCAGCAAATAACTAGAACAGAATGTTACAAGTACTTGGGATTAATTTTCGACTTTAATATGAAATGGGATAGTCACATTAAATATTTAATTAACAGAACAAAATATTTAATATTTATACTCGCAAAGCTAAGAAAAATTATGGATACAAACACATTGATGATTATTTATTACTCCTTCTTTCATAATGTTATAAACTATGGCATCATTGCTTGGGGGGGTGCTTGTAGAACAGAAATTAAAATAATACAACAAATCCAAAATAAATTGCTCAAAATCATTGCCAAAAATAAATTCCAGGTGCACAACACTCCGCTAAAAATAGAACAAATGTTCACTCTAGAATCCTTATGCTATCATTATAATAATCTAAAAGATGCTTTTCTTACAATAAAACGCAATACTAGAAAAAAATCACTACAACTACCTAAAATGACCAAAGCTATTAGTGATAAAGATAGTCTGGTAGAAGCTATGAGGGTATTTAACGAATTGCCTAATGATCTCAAAATTTTAAATTATAAGAAGAGTACAATTAAGTACAAATTAAAACAAAAGCTCTTTCGATAATAACATTTAATTGTAACATTACGCACAACTTCATATCATTTTCACTGTTTACTTTTGGAAAAATGAAGATTATAATATTACGTTTTGGCGGATTTTATTTATAGAATATATAAATTGTTAAATGAAATAAAGTTTTTGATAATGTTTATGTTACTCGAATGAGTAATCTGTTAGTTTTAAGTTATAGATATAGTATTAGTTGTATGCAACCAGACTATTGTACAGGTAACAATGTTTACCTCTAATAGATTTTACTTTGTAAACTGCATTGTAACTTTTCTGGTTAAATAAATAAATAAATAAATAAATAAATAAATAAATAAATATACTGTTACCCGCCGTCACTGCGTGGAGGTACTCTGTGTGGAGATATAAGCAATGTATCTATTTTTCACAAGTTTACGACTTGGCTTGTGTTAGGTACAATGCTACAAAAAGCCTTATCGTAAATCAGAAGTGTGATAAAGATCGAATTATTCTTTATTACTTGTGTGGTCAGTTTGAGGTGGAAAAATACCGAAGATTTATTAAAAATGCGAATAGAGAGATTTTCTTCAATGCATAGAAATTCTTACAAAAGACACAACGTGGTCTCCACAAGGCATGTGTAGTAGTTGGCTGCAGATGTTCAACCGATGGAAAAAGTTAAAATATGATAAATTTGTTTCATTTTTGCCGCGAACAACAAGCAGCAACCACAAACACACAGAGGCTGCTGTTCCTACATGAATGCTGTAAATGGTTTCAATACAAACATCAAATCAAAGATTTAATTACGCAAGCATATCGTCAATGACGAAACCAGTTTTCAAATCATATGTGAATGTGTCCGATAAAGACAAAATAAAAGAAAGTTCTTTAGATTGTCATGAATCCATGGAAGTATATAGGCAAGGTACAAAGGAAAGAGATTTACACGAAGATGACATGTATTGAGGAATACGAAGAAGGCAAAAGCGAGCAAACCCAAATCAGTGCACGTGAAGGAAATGAAAGCGATGATGAGTACGTTTCAGCTGGTGATAAACGATTTCGAAAATCCTTCAATCAAAAGGAGTTAAGCGATTTTATCTGAGATACTGGTATATCGAAAGATATTGGATTTACGTCCTCAGTACTTATAAGGCGTGGCTAGGCACAACCAGGGACTAAATTTTTCATATATAGAGAGCAAGAAAAAGAGTTAAGGAAATATTTTACTCTCGATAAAGATAAAAAGTTAGTATATTGTGCGAACGTCAGAGGTCTGCTAAATGAGTGAAAGCAAACGTATATCAACCCAATGAATTGAGACTTTTCATAGATTCTTTTCAACGTAGCTTAAAAGCAGTTCTGTTACACAGCGGAAATAAGTACGCGAGCATTCCAATAACTCGCTCTACTAAGCTCAAAGAATCTTATAAAAATATGAAATACGCCTTAGAAAAAATGAATTAATTATGCAGATCACAAATGGCAGGTTTGCGGGGACTTAAAAATCATTTCTATCATACTAAAACAGCAGGCAGGATTCACTGAGTTACCATGTTTTTTGTGCTTATGGAATAGTAGGGATCGCATGAAGCATTACAAACAAACAGAATGGCAAAATAGAAATGCACTGAATCGAGGTAGTCACAACGTTATTCGAGAACCATTGATCGATCAATAATATTATCCTGGGATGCTTTTGAGGATTTCATAAAGGTTTTCTACAATAGTAGTGACACTAATATAAACATTGTTATAAACAATCAGGAAACAAGCGCGTGACTAAAGAAATAATGACCCTAAGGTTATTGACTAACACCACGATGCCTGCTGCGCCCGCTTTTACGGAAAAATATTACGGAATTTCCGGAATCGATGTATTAACACACTATTATGGATGCCGCAAAAAAATCCTCAAAATGCTAAGCGGGTACCGACGACTTTTGAGGATGCTCCTCAAAATGCTGTAGAGCTATATGTATATATATATATAACGTCACAGGAAGTCGGGAAAACCGGATGTGAGGCTGAATCCCATGGAGAAAGTTAAGAATCTGAAAGTCGACATAATAAAATTCAGTTCTTTATATCTTTTGAACGAGATAAACTTTTTAAATAAAATCTTCTGTTTTAAGTAGAACAATGAAATGGCTTTCGATTCAGAGTAATGTTAAAAAAACTAAAGCAAAACGTATATATATATATATATATATATATATATATATATATATATATATATATATATATATATATATATATTAGGCTAGTAAGTTTGAGGAGCTCAACCCCGGTCGGTCAGAGTGGCTAAAGAAATAATAACCCTCAGGTTACCGACTCTAGACAAATAGACTCTAGAAAACCCTCAAACTTCCGCTCGGATGCTGAATATATAGATTGGAAGTTTGAGGAGGCTCCTCAAACTTCCCATAACCCCTCAAACTTCCAAGCGGGTGCTGAATATAATCCTCAAACTTCCAGAATTTCATATTTATATATATATATATATATATATATATATATATATATATATATATATATATATATATATATATATATATATATATATATATATATATATATATATATATATATATATATATATATATATATATATATATATATATATATATATATATATATATATATAAAATATATGAAACGCTAGTTATGCAGACACTTTCCGAAATTTAAATAGACTTATGCAGACAGAGACCGACTTATGCAGACGTCAGCATAAGTAGAGAGATTATTTCTTTAGTCACGCTAGACTTGTGCAGACACTTGTATAAACGGTACTACACTTATGCAGACAGGTCACGTGGTCTTATACATTGGTGTCAGCATAAGTCCATGTTTATATGATTATATATATATATATATATATATATATATATATATTTATATATATATATATATATATATATATATATATATATATATATATATATATATATATATATATATATATATATATATATATATATATATATATATATATATATATATATATATATATATATATATATATATATATATATATATATATATATATATATATATATATATATATATATATATATATATATATATATATATATATATATATATATATATATATATATATATATATATATATATATATATATATATATATATATATATATATATATATATATATATATATATATATATATATATATATATATATATATATATATATATATATATATATATATATATATATATATATATATATATATATATATATATATATATATATATATATATATATATATATATATATATATAAAGAGCTTTAACCATTATTTCCGGGACTATACAGGGTCCTATACTTAGTAAATCATTACAAGATAAAAGTCATTCTATTATAAGATTACCTGTACATTTACCTAATCAACAATCTATAATAATTTCTGGTAATGTGAATAGTATTACAGATAATTTAAATTACTCAAGTAGTATGTTACTAGATTATTTTAAACTAAATTTAGCAGACGCAGAAGCTAGGCAGTATCTTTATGCAGATATTCTAAACCACTTCGTGTATAAAAAACAGAAGACTAAAGGTGCAACCGTTACAAGTTGGAAGTCCGTAAACAACATTTCAATTGTATTGGTCGTATGTATTCAATTAGTCCAACTCAATTAGAACTGTTTCATTTACGACTACTGTTACTACATGTTAAAGGTGCTACAAGTTTTGATTCTTTGAAAACTGTGGATGGTATCATACAATCTACATTTACCGCAGCATGTTTAGCTTTAGGGCTTATAGAGGATGATCAAGAATGGATTAGAACTATGGAAGAAGCAACCGTATGGATGATGCTTATACAACTACGTTTATTTGTTCGTATTTTAATTCATTGCCAACCTGTTCGTCCTGAGGAATTATGTGACAAATTCAAAGATGCAATGTCAGAAGATTTTTCACGAACAAATGAGATAATTGTAAGTAATCATAAAGCTTACTCTTATATAAGTGATTTATTGAATAAAGAAGGTCGAAGTTTAGCTGATTTCTCTACCATGGAGCAAAGAGTAGAACACGATGTATCGTGCGATACTAATAATGAATTGTTACCTTTACAACGCATTGCAGAAATTGGTCAGCAGCAATATATGAAATTGTATGATGAACAAAAAGAAATAGTAGATACAGTGCTTCATGCAGTTGATATTAAGAACGATGATAGCAATAATTGTATATATATTGATGGACCAGGAGGATCTGGAAAAACTTTTATTTATACTACTCTTTATAATATGTTATCATCAAAAAACATCAAAGTATATTCAATGGCATTTACTGGAATTGCTGCAACATTACTCCCGCACGGAAAGACAGTACACAAAACATTCGGCATCCCAGTTCCTTTGTATCACGATTCATCGTCAAACATTAAAGCGCAATCATAAGATGGCCTTACTCTTAAAGAACCTGACGTTTTTATCTGGGATGAAGCACCAATGGCTCCAAGATATGCTTTAGAAATAGCAAACAGAACATTGCAGCATATCATGAATAATAATGTACCATTTGGGGGAAAAATAATTATATTAAGTGGTGATTTTGGACAACTTCTTCCGATTAAAATTAGAGGTACTCGATCTGAAACGCTAAATCTTTGCATTAAATACAGTGAATTATGGAAATTATTTAACAAATTCACTCTTACTACTAATATGAGAGTATTGCCTAATGAAATTAATTTTGCAAAATATTTATTGGAAGTTGGCGATGGAACCTTGAATGATATGCATGGCAACATGCATCTCCCCGAACACTGCATTCTCGAAGCAAATAGTAATATAGCTCACAATTTATTTGGTAAATTAATTGAAGAAAAACGTTTTGAAGATATGAGTAAATGTGCTATATTGTCAGCTCGAAATATTAATGTCGATGAAATTAACAACCAAGTTACAACCTTATTAGATATAAAGAGTGAACATATATATACTGGTATAGACAGCACTGATAATTGCAATAATGGCGAATTAGATGAAGTTCTGTTACCAGAATATTTAAATTCCTTAAATCCATCCAGTTTACCTCCTTATGAACTACGTTTAAGAAAACATTGTATTGTGATGCTTATTAGAAATATAAGTATCAATGAAGGTTTATGTAACGGCACAAGATTACGAATCGTAGATTTTTCGAACTACTTATTAAAATGTAAAATTTTAAGTGGCGATAAAGCTGGAACTATAGTTTTCATAAATCGCATTACTTTGTATTGTGAAAATGAATATCCTTTTACATTTAAAAGAAGACAATTTCCTGTCAAATTAGCGTTTGCAATGACAATTAATAAATCACAAGGTCAAACCTTTAATAATATCATTATTGATCTTCGAAGAGATGTTTTTAATCACGGTCAGTTATATGTAGCCATATCCAGAGTTCGATCTTGGGATTCCCTTAAAGTATATCCTGGAAATCAAAGACAAAGCACAAAAATTAAAAACTATGTGTATAAAGAATTATATTTGTAAATCACTTTTACCTTTTTTACAGTTTACATTACTAGCAAGATTTACGCGCGCATCATTTTTATTTGCTACATACTTTTAATTTTAAATTTTACTAGCAAAATCCAAACGCGCTGCGCGCGTACTATTTTGTTTTTTAGGTTATGAATATATAATTTTTCATTATGATTTCATTATAATTCGTTTAAACGATAGGATAATCAGATTACTTTTCAAAGCGTGAAAAAATTAATCTTTTTATTCTAATTTGATTTAATTATTTAGTTTTAAATAGTTAAGAATAAAAATTCAATTTCAAAAATTCAAATGTAGCGGAAGTAGCGAATTTTCGCGCCTATTCCTTATAGGCCAATCAAAATCACTCTTTAAGTGTTACACAACATCCGGCCATCGATTTTTGAAGAGAGGGGTTTGCTAAATGATAATTTATTCAACTTCTAATATTTTAATTAATGCTTATATATTAATTCTTATATTTGAATGACGGGTAATGAGATAAATGTTCTAATAAAAATTCCTATAATTCATTGTTACAAAAACTGCTACATATATACATAGTAAAAATTACTAAACATATATAAGTATGTGGGTGAAACGTTTTGGCGAGCTAGAGTTTTTACAATCAGGGACTCGTATGCTTGACTAAAGAAATAATATCCCTCTCTGGGGTTGAGGTATTAAGTAAACTCGCCAAAAGTGGTCTCCGATATCTTTACTGTTATGACGAGCTCGTCAAAAACGTTACAAACTCGCCAAAACATCCGGTCCGTATATTTATAGCTCGTCAAAACGTGCCAGAGATATAAATATAGGAATATGTTTTGACTTACTTCTTATATTTACTTATTATATTATAATTAATTATAATACCATTTTACATACAAAGTTTCTGAGCTTACAATTTTGAGAGTATGCACATTTTTAGGTTAGACATTTTATCATACATCTTAAGTAGTAGAACATTAATTCATCAGGTATTCAAGACTACGAATAAGTCAGTTACAAACCTTTTATTTCGGTTTCACTTTTCGTCATCATTTTTTAGAAAGAGGATAAGACTCAAAATATGAAACGCAGATCATTTCGTATAAAGGTTCTCAATCAAGCAGATGACACCAGTAAAAAAATTTACGTCGGCGTCGACCAATCACAGACTACTTTTAAACAGACTTAATCAACCGCGAAGTTTTTATTTCGACTTCACATTTCCATCATCACTTTTTTAAGAGAGAGAGAGAGAGAGAGAGAGAGAGAGAGAGAGAGAGAGAGAGAGAGAGAGAGAGAGAGAGAGAGAGAGAGAGAGAGTGTGTGTGTATGTATGTACCATAAGTGCCGTGCCGTGCGGTGCTGTGCTGTGCGAAGTGCGAGATACCCGTGCTGTTAGTGCATTGGCTACTTATAGAACTAAGTTTTTGATTGGTCGGTATTTCAATATCAGTCAATCAGCGGCGTAGCACAGCACTTATGTACAATCTCCCTAAGAGAGGAGTATTGAGAACTTAAAAATGTATTATAACATTAATACAAAATTTTATAAATTTAATTATAATAATATTATTTATAAAAAATGTTTTCAAACAATTCTATGCCTTAACCAAAAACAATGCAATATATCCATGTTCAAAGATGTAAATCTTTAAAATGCACATTAAGTTTCATTTAAAAATATTAATACGATACAGGGCGCGCTTGCGCGCATGGATTTCTAGTAAATTTAAATGAAAGCTTTATCGTGCTTATTAAGCTCGTTTAGATGACGCAGGTTTCCTTTCTTGCAGTCACAATGGCCAGGTCCTCAGTATTATCTAGTGGTTTCCAGACATCTCCTCCCTTGAACAAATTAACATTTGCCTTGCTAATGCTGATGCAGTTACCTCCTGTTCTTTGCGGGATCCTGATTCTCCTTCAGTGAGTCGTATCCCACAGGGCTAGCAGCAAAATGATTCGTAGCAGACAAGGACTGCAGACGGTTGCCTCTAGTTTTCCCCTTCAGCTCCCGCACGTCCTGCTTCAATGCTTTCCACCTTTGGAGTGACTCTACATTGCCTCATAACAACAGCAGTTCTTTAGTTACGTGAATCCATCAAAGCTATACGTACCACCTTTGGACGTTGATATCCCATGCCGCTACGCCGCTTGAAGTTTACGGTGATACTGTGCAGGCTGAGCGGCGGCGTAGAGTCGTACGAGCTGCGTTGTATCGGCGATTACTATGTGTTGGCGAGCAAAGTGTAATGGTGCAAGGTTGCAATGAGCACGATGTAGCTAGACGATAGCTGGCGAGCGAAAACTCCCTTGGTCATTTAGTTTCGATTCTGATGGGATAGGAACATTTTTGAGAAAGGAAAAGTTGGAAGGAAGGCATCTTATCCTAATCGACTTTTCTTTACTGGCAAATTTTCTCTACCCCAAGTTGAGAGAGTCCCTATTGATAATTTTAATACTATAATTCACAATTGTTATGCTATAATTCATAATTTTTTCACTATAATTCATAATTTTTATACTATAACAATACAACGTTTATTTTCCTTACCCCTACACCGCAGCGTTACAGATATATGCATCGCTGGTTTTAAGCCATTACTTAACGGGTAACAGCGATGATTTGAATTGTGAGTAATGCGTTACTCCTACAAAATCACAACGCAAATTTATTTTTATATTTATTTTCAAGTAAGCGAGAAACTAAATAAGTAAATATCCCTAAAAGGCTACCAATAATCAGAGTAAGAAATACATAAAATATCCTACATAACAAATCTTTTGTTCAAATCTCATTTCGAATGTCAATCGCATGTACATTAAGCTATTTTTTGAAGTTTTAATTTTTTAATAGATAATTCTTGTACAAGTTCAGTTTAACATTAGGTACCATTATGTCCCCGGCATTATAAACACCGTCGAACCAATATACCTCTTGTTCGTCAATTCCACGCAGTTTCTAATCTAAATTAGCTTACAGTTGAAACAAGCCATAAACGTTGCTAGTCATTCTTTGAAAATAATGCTCTTTTCTTTGTGAAAACTGTATGTTACACAAGGGTAGGTTGTCGTAATTAGGTTTTGCTAAGAGCATTTTCTCACAAGTCATAATATTTCCGCATAAAACTCATTTTTCACAAAGAAAGAAAGTATTTCTTTCATTATATTTCTTGAATTGATAAGAATAAATAACGGTCGCCTAAATCGGTGCTATATTGTATTAACGCACTTAGTATTTTGTCATCCGAATTAGTCTGAAAAACCGGAACAGATTATGTAATTTCGTACATAAATAGAAATGTCCTACTTATCCGTAAAGGGTGCCAAAAATTTCAATAAATAATTCATTACTTACGTAAATTATATTTACTTTCACCACCTGATCCAATAAAATAGCTCCAAAATTTGATAGAAAAAACGGCAAAGTTAAACTTATCGTATCTCTTCTGCTAAGCAAAAATTTATTTAATTCTGCCCTTGTAAACAGCACCTTTTGGTGATCCAGAAAGCCGCATAAGTTCGATACAAGCTATTTAGTTTTGCAAATGATATCTATTAATGTATACAAACATTCTAGGATAAAGTCAAGATTAGTATCAATTTTGTACTCTTCCCACGGTACATCTTTTTTTTTCTTTTTGCTAGTTCAGGCGTGCTGCGCACGACCTTCCTTTACCTTACTTATACCTATACAATTATTAATGAAATATTAGGAATTAAAAAATTTATTTTATTTTTTAACATCCAATATTTTTTTAATTAAAATATGGATTGAATTTATTTTAGTTTATTCCTACAATACCAAAAATTTGGAGGTTAGAAATTTAACTGTAATCAGAACAGTATTCATAGTTCTTCATTGTTAGCTAGAGATAAGATTTAAATACTTTTTGTTATACAACACCAAATTTTAAGTTATTTAAGACTTATATTTTTAGTTTAAATATTTCATATTTCCAAACTTTGTGGGTTTTATTTGGACCAATCAGCTTGTTTTTCTTATTTTAAAATAAATGTTTCGATGCTTTTTGATTTAGTTATATTTCTTTTATCTAAAATCAATTTCATTTTTTTTTTAAATTCAAACCTCTCAATCTCAAACAATTCATAAAGCAAATCTTGGCGCCTATTCTATATATACCAATCAAATCCAAGCCTTTAGGTGCTTCAACATGGCCGCTCATCACTTTTTTAATAAGGATTTTTCAAACTGATGTGTGATAGTCAAGCTCTCGCTCGCTTAATCGTTTTCGATTATACATGTAGTTTCTCTTTCGCCTGGCATTATTTCCACCTTGTCGTCTCGCAATGCTCACATTGCCCTATTAATTTCTTTATAATTTTCTAACCATGGCTAGTAGGTGGTATGTTGTACCACCCTCCCCCCTTGGACAACGGCAAGGTCATAAAATAACTCGCTTTTTCTTTTTTTTTGTTAGTTAAGGCGTCTAAACTGCGTAATTCAATGTCTAAAAATATCTATTACGTATATTATCGCGCTATTGCATTCTTTTAGCTGCTGATACGCGTCTTGTAGTTGTAGTAATTTTTCTCTGCTCATTTTTGCTGATAGCTTCGTGGATCCAGTATTCACGGAAGTCAGCACACTCCATTTTTCTTGATAAAGACCACTTCTTACGCATTTCCAAATACCGGTGCGGAATTGGTGCCGATTGCATAATAGTAAGGTAGCACATCCACTTGCGCGGATGGTACAATGCGTAGCTGAAATCCGCAGGCCTTGATTAATAGTTTGATGCCCGTTACTGCTTGTTTTAAATTACAATTTGTTACTGAAAAAATATTTTAAAAGAGCAAGATTTTAACTGCTAAGAATAAAACACCCATTGTGTGTAAAATTTTGAAGAATACTTATTTGCAAACATGAATGTAATATGTTATCTTCCAAAAAATTTTAGTTCATTTGTTTATGCTTTTAGGGTGTGGTGCGGTCTAACACGCGATGAGCGTAAGCGGTTACTAAGTACGGCCCGGAGTATTGATTTTCAAATTTATGCGGTTTCGGCTCGCTTTGGAGCCATACAAAATCTCCTATTTTAATTTCTTTCGAATTTCCTTTTTTATCATAATAGTTCTTAGATCGCTGTTTGGCTAACAACAATTTTTCTTGTGCGCTTTCCTGCAAGAAATGTAGCCTTTCTACCAAAGCCGTCATATAACCCGAGTAAGTAGGTAGCAAATCTTCCGACTCCAGGTCACTTGAAGGTACGCGCGCCAGTCGGCCGAAAACCAGCTCGTACGGCGTGTGCTGAGTTCCTTCGTGCTTACCGATGTTAAAATTAAACATAGCTAACTCAACCCACTCGTCCCTATCTAAATTTTTAGTTGCAAACATTTTTAAAATTCACTAAGTGGTGAGTGTGACCTCTCTAACGAGCCGTTAGATTGCGGGTGAAAAGTAGTGGTTTCAATTTGCTTAATTCTAAAACGTTTTGCGACGCGTTTAATCAGTTTGCTCAAGAAGTTCGTGCCTTGATCAGTAAGTATTGCCTGTGGAGCGCCGAAAGTGCAGATAAAGTGTTTAATGAACGCGTCGGCTACTGAAATAGCCGTTTGATCTTTCAATGGGACGCCGACCGAGAACTTCGTAAAATGGCCCTGCATCGTTAAGATGTACTCCGAGTTGTCCCTAGTTTTGGGCAAAGATCTCACTATATCCAAGCTCATCGTAAAAAATGGAATACAGGGATGGTCAATAATAATCATTTTTTGCTTAGTTTTTACCCGCACTAATTTCTTTGATTGACAAGAGACGCATTTTTGAATAAAGGCTTGAATGTCTTCTTTCAAATGTTCTCATTGGAATTTGTATTTGATGCGATTAAACGTTTTCGTAACGCCTTTATGACCGCCCGCTGCCTAACAATCAGCTTCGCGTATTATATCCGTTCTCTTACTCGGTTTCAGATGTTGTATGAGTCCTTTGCAAATAATTATTTTCATATCATTTTTAACTAATCCGCGCCTCATGAAACCTAAAATATCTTTAAATATATCTGCATTTTCGATATGTTCACTTTCTTTCAAGCTAATTGAGACAATTTGATTTTCGTTTAATAATTTATTCAACCTATTAATTGCTCGCGCTAAAATGTCCAAAGTTGTTGAAAGGCTATTTTTACTAATTCCTCTGAGAGGCAACACAAAGTGTATCTTTTTATTGGCTTTAATGGCTTTGGATTCTCCGAGCGATAGGTTTTCCAAGCGTGGTAGCTTCCCTACTTCCTTTAATTGCTTAGACCCCTCGTTGAGAGGGCCTCCATCGGTACATACGAAATAGAGGTAGTTATCCTTCCTCATAAAGAACTTTTCTCTACAATAAACAATATTGTCGAGGGAATGGTCAGTTCTTTGAGTCGCCTCGACCGGTCCGATACAGCTTTGGACTTTAAGGGTTATATCTGCAAAGGGTGCAGAAAATTCTAGAGAATTTTCTACCGCGTTCATTTCCCCACTTTCATTTTCCCTTGATTTTACAAGCGGTTCGCTTTCTTCCGTATTGCCGGTGGTAACAACTGGCGATATGGGCCTAGCTAACATTTCATTTTTTTTATAGCTGTCCGAGTCCTGAGGTTCAGTGAATGTGGCGATTTCGTTATCTTCAACAGGACATGCGCATTTCAAAACTTCCTCGGCTACAGGGGCCACCTTTCTTTTTCGCGGCGCGAGAGTTTTAATGGTGTACTTATACCGTTTGCTGGCTTGGCGGCCGGCGCGGATACACGTAGCCATTGTGTGTAGGGTCAACAGCTTGGTTGCCAGCGACAGCATGGCGCCCCTCCACCCCTATACTGACTCGCGTCGCGACGCACACATTTTCAACAACTGGGTTGCGAGACAAAGCGTCTGCATTTAAATTTAATTCGCCTTTCTTGTACAATACATCAAATTGATAGTCTAAAAATTTTAGACGTCAACGCGTGACTCTTGATCCGTGGTCATTATGATTATTTAACCAAACTAACGGTCTATGGTCGGTGATCAGCGTAAATCTATTTTCGTACAAATATGGCCTAAATTGTGTAATAGCGTACACGATTGCCAATGCTTCTTTTGAAAAGGTACAATAATTTTTTTCCGCTTGATTCAACGCGAGCGATACGAACGCTATAGGACGATCCTTCCCGGTTTCTGCTTGCGATAAAACCGCCCCGATTGCGTATCGGCTTGCGTCCGTAGTTACTACAAACTTTTCTTCAAAATGCGGATGCGTCAAAACCGGTGGCTGGCATAAATTATCGCGCAGAGTTTCAAATGCCGTTTGCGCGCTCTCGTCCCACACAAATTGTTGTTCTTTTTTAAGTAGATTTGTTAAAGGCTTGGCTATTTGTACAAAACCGTTAATGAACCGCCGATAATAACCATCTAGTCCTAAAAATTGTTTAATATTTTTCTGATTCCTAGGTACTGGGAATTCTTTAACTGCTTTTAGTTTTTCCGGATCAGGGCGTAAACCATCGCTGCTAATTATATGTCCCAAGTAATTAATTTCCGGTTTAAGAAATTCACATTTCTCCGGTTGCCAAACTAAATTAGCATGGCGCAGTTTTTCAAATAGTTACTCGATTGTTTCTATATGTTCGCTAAAAGTTTTAGAGTACACGCAAATGTCATAAAAAAAATGAACTACATTTTTCATACCCGCTATTACTTTAAGAACGAGTGATAAAAATACTGGTGTGCTAGTTTTTAGTCCAAAAGGTGATCTAACAAAATGAAATATACCGAACTGACAAGAAAATGCCGTTTTTTCCCTATCTTCAGGTTTAATTTTAATTTGATGATATCCCGCATATAAATCGAAAACCGAAAAAAATTTTGGCATCTCCGAGTTGATCCAAAATGTCAGCTATATTAGGAACCGAATGATTATAATCGAGAATAATGGCGTTCAACTTTCTAAAATCTACTACTATCCGAAAATTTTTCTTGCCGTCGAGTCCCAGTTTTTTGTCAACGCAGAACACCGACGCCGAGTAAGCGCTTGTCGAAGGCTCGACTATCCCTTTCTCCAACATTTCTTTGACCTGTTTATTGATTTCTTCCTTTAACATGGGTGGGTGCCTAAATTGTTTAATCCTAATTGGAATATGTAATGGTCAGAATTTCATGTTCGATCACGTTAGTCGCGGGCATAGCATTATGTTCCGGGTGGGTGGCATGGCTTTTTTATAGTCCCTATCTACTCCATCTACTTTTTTAATGTGGTGTAGGCGCGGCCCATGTTTCCAAACCGACCACCCTAATCCATTAATTTTTCTTTTAATGAGATGTAATAATTGGCGGAAAGCACATAAAATGTCGGCAGAAATATCGCCGCTTGTCACGCAATGCTCTCTTAATTTACTCAAAAGGGGAATAGCATAGTAACAGATAACAGTTAAAGCATTTCCATATAAATGTACTAGGGGGGTTGCTTGCAAGTAAGTCAACGCTTTTATTTTTACACGCGGGCCTTCTATGAGTTGGAAAAGCTGCACACTGTCACGTTTAATGTGCGGCGAACGGCTCGCCACTTCATTACTTCCGTGTTTTCTAGTCTGAATTTTATTACTTAACGACCCTTCCCACTCAACTATGGCATTACTAATTCTTCTAAAACTAATTTTCTTTATTTTATGCTTTTTATATGTTGCTTGTTTACGATAGATTGTTCTAAAAGCTTTAACTTTATTGAACACAAATGCTATTTTTATACAATTTTTTCTAACGGCTTTTGGTATTTTCCGATACCTTTTTTAAACAAGACAACGTTTTCTTGAACGTTTTATTTTTATCTTTTACTACAAGAAATTTACTGATTCTACTAAGATTACCGAACAAATTACAATATCCTCGAGGTTCTCTATTTTTCAAACTAGTCAAATCAATTACAAGAACATGTTCACCAACACTATCTTTTAGATTTTTGTTTAACAATTTTGACTTTTTGTTATTTACGCCGTGCCTAGGTGATTTTTCACAGAGCAAAATGTTTTTCCTAATTGTTTTACGAATTTTATCCTTCAAATTTCCGTATTTGTTGGATTTTTTCGTATTTTATTCGGAAATTTATTGCTTTAATGCGATTTAATTTTCAAATTTCTATTTTTATGAAATAAGCTTCCGTGTTTTTTATTTACACCGAACGAATTTTTCAAATTACAATTTTCTGCAAAAAAATTTTCGGGCCCGAACAAATTTTTCAAATTTCTATTTTTACCAATCAAATTTTCCGAATTTTCAATTTTCTTATTTTTTTTTATTTTTACTAATCAAATTTTCCGAATTTTCAATTTTTCCATTTTTTCTATTTTTACTAATCAAATTTTCGGAATTTTCAATTTTTCCAGTTTTTGTATTTTTGGCCGAATCCATCTCAAATCAGGTGTTCCGCGTATGCCTATGTCACCGATCATTTTGGAATGAAACTATTCACGTTCTTCTCCAAAAATTATTTGACACGTATTTTTTTATTTTTTTGTTTTATCAAAATTTCACGCGTTCAGCGATCCCGAAAAATTCCGAGAAAATTCTTACTTAGAAAAAAATTTTTCAATGTAATTTTCAAACGGCTACTGTTTCACCAGTTTTTTATGCTTTTAAGCGTGTAACACATAATTCTACTCAGTTTTGAGCCCTCTTTCACGTTCTCTATGTTATTTTCAAAAAAAATAAAAAATGCACGAGTTATGCACTTTTTACTGGAAAATGCACTTTTTAGAAAAATGCATTTTTCTCGAAAACCCCAATTTTTTTTGCACAATTTTCTTATGTCATGATGGAGGGCCTAAATAGCTATCTAGATGTATTTGTCAGGTTCAGAACATTTGCGCTGGGATAGCGATCACTAATGAGATAACACAGAAACAAATTTTTCACACTTAATGCTTATATATAGCCAATGATATTACAGTCAATATAGAGATGTTTATCTGTGTGCGTACATACATGTATATACATACATGTACGTGCGCCTGTATGAGTTTATGTACTAGTACATTTGTCCGCTAGATGGATATGGTTTGACTTAACATTTACAAAGAAAAGTTCGGTTTCTGCTATATAACACACATCTCGTCTTATTTAAAACCATCATCTTTTGGAAAATTATTACATATTTACACCTTATCAACTCAACTACGATGTCTCAATATTGCTCAACGGAGAGAATCAAATATGCAGACTTTTTACACAAGCACAAAAAAATCTGTTACAAATCTAGTTCCGTACGTTTCAAACAACTTGAGGATCTTGCTCATCCGTTGAAGCATCTCTATTCTAATTTACCTTTGACACCATCTACATATCTGTGTCAACATTGTTACAATCGTGCTTTAAAATTGGTGAGTAGCACTGACAATGAATTTATAACGGATAATGAAGTTACCGACAACGTAGTTGATAGAGATGAAGATTTTTTACCAAGTACTCCAGAACACATCGAAGAATTTAATAATGAAATAAGTACATCTTTCTTAGGTTCTCTATCGCCTCTTAAGAGAAAAAATCTTATACGTGAAAAATCACTTGAAAATTACGAAAAAAAGAAGAAATAAAATATACTTTCAACATTGTCTAATACCCTTGATGTGAAGTTGAACAATGTTTATGACGTTTCTATAACAGCAAACGAATCAACTGTATGCCATTGTACAGAATGGATACAAAATCTTGGTTTAGCCTTGCAAAAGTGTTCTACGGTATCAGAAAAAATAAAAATTCTGACTTTGCTACCCTCATCCTTGACGAAAGATGAAATTTCATCCTTATTTCCAGACATAACAATGTACATGATAGAAAGAGCGAAAAATCTTGCACAAGAAAAGGGAGTTTATTCCGAACCAGAAGCATACACAGGCCATCCAATTGATGAAAGGACCGAAAAAATTGTTATGGAATATTATGTAAATGACGATTTTAATTGTTCAAGACATAGTCCCAATAAGAGTGACGTTATTATCGTTAAAATAAATGATAAGAAAGAGAAGAAATTTAAACGTTTTCTTACTCGAAGTCTGAAAGCAACGTATAAAGCATTTAAAAATGATTATCCGGAATTGAGAATTGGTAAATCGAAGTTTTGTAGTATGCGACCAAAATATGTCTTACTTTCCTCCATCAAAGAAGTTTGTCTCTGTATCTATTGCGCAAATTATGATTTATTTCTTACGAGCTTAATTAATTTCAGAGGGAGTAACGTTACCGAGTTGGATTAAATTCGGTCACAAATAATAAACGCAACAATGTGTTCTGAGCCATCTGATTTATGCTATTTACAAGAATGTAAAATTTGTCCAGGCGGTAACGGAATTACTATTCATGCTTTAAAACTCCAAGATATAGAAGGCACAGAAGAAATTACATATGCTTTGTGGGATAATGGAAACTTGATTAAAAAAACACTGTCAATTTCTGCTTTTAAAGATGAACTTTCGGTTTGGACCATGAAGGTTAGTACTCACATGTATGTAAAAAATATACAACGCAAAGCTATAAAAGCAGAAAGAGAAAATGCTAAAAAAGACCCACATCATTTAGTTCTTCAAATAGACTTTGTTGAAAACTGGGCTGTGATTCATAATAAAGCTGTTCAAGGAAATCATTGGGTTAATGAACAAATTTCTATTTTCACAGCAGTGTCTTATCAAGGGGATTCGACGCAAAGTTTCGCAGTCATAAGTGATGACCGAAAACATGATTCAGCGTATGCTTTGCTAGCAGTACAAAAAATTATAAAATTCTTGAAAGAAAATTGTTGGGATTCGTTTTAAAAAATTACCATCGTATCCGACGGCGCCGCTAGACACTTTAAAAATCGCTTTCAATTAGATGAATTAAAACGAGCACCGTATGATATAAAATGGTTGTTCTCTGCTACTGGGCACGGCAAAGGAGCTGTAGATGGTGTGGGTGGACTTATAAAGCATTATGCTACTTCGCATAATCTTCGAGAGCCCCTTGAAGAAGTTGTTCAAAACGCAAATGATTTTGCAATACATGTTCAAGAATATACTGATGCTATTAAAATAATACATTTACGAGATGTTGAAGTAGAACAATTCAGAAAAGAAAAAAATATTGATTGGCTTACAACTCCAAAGTACCCTGGAATTCAAAAAACTCATATATGGGTTAAAAAAACATGTGATGATAAAGTACATTGTTTGACAGCAAAGACCGCTGATCGTCCGCTTACTGAATTAAGAACAATGAAGCAGAAAAACAAAGGTAGTAAAATAGGTATAAAAATAAAAAAAAGGTATAAAAATAATAAATCTAAAAGACGCCAAAAAAAATAAATACATACTTATGTGTACCTGTATATTACATACGCAAAAAGATAAATACCTTTATATTGACTCTAATATCATTGACTATATATAAGCGTTAAGCGTGAAAAATTTGTTTCTGTGTTATTTCATTAGTGATCGCTATCCCAGTGCAAATGTTCGGTATTTTTCGGTATCGCTGAAAGCATGAAATTTTGATAAAACAAAAAAATAAAAAAATATGTGCCAAATAATTTTTGGAGAAGAACATGAATAGTTTCATTCCAAAATGATCGGTGACATAGGTATACGCGGACCACCTGATTTGAGATGGATTCGGCCTTTTACTAATCAAATTTTCCGAATTTTCAATTTTTCAATTTTTTCTATTTTTACGAATCAATTTTTCTGAGTTTTCAATTTTTCTAGTTTGTCTATTCAATCTTTTATTCTGTAGTTTACCCACAGATTTCGGATCAATTTTTTTTAGGATAGATGTGACAGTGTACTGAGGTGAAGCGTAAATTATACCAGATAAATATCATTTATTAATATCTAAGCGTTCATGTGGGGTAGCTATATCACAAATAACATTGGGATTACTTAGCTTGCCTGCAACAGCGCTGCTTTTTTCCACCTAGACCAGTGTTGAGGGAGTTTTCTCTTATCTAGAATTGCAATCGCCCCTGCTCACTATACCTTCGGATTCCTGCCGCCGCTTGGCTCGCGTTAATTTTACGCTCTCGTCGTTTTTTGATTTAACAATATTTATGCTATCCGTACACCGTAAGGTGAGACGCAATGTCTAAAATATTTTCCTCGTAATTAATCTTTACCCCATATTTCCTCAATATTTCACTACCAATTATTCCGTCCTCTTCGATCGGGAAATTATCAGGAACAAGATGAAAATATAAAAGCAAGTCACGAAATAATAAGGGTACTTTACCGCACGAGTTAATTGACTCTTTTTTAATGCCCTTAAGTTCCAATATTTCGTTTTCAATTACAATTGCTCTGTCAGGTTTTTTACTAATTTTTAATAGTGACGGACCGGCGTCAGTGTCCAACATTAATTTGAGCGATGTCCCGTAATTTTCAAAGTACAATTCTACAACTGGGACTTACTATTTATGCTCAAAAATACTGATTTCCTAATGAGTTTTAATTTTGGCTGGTATTCTCTCGTTCCGGGCGCGCATTTTTCGTTTGCTCCCAGGTCGCGCCCTGTGCCGCGGGGCCGTTCGCGTTTCCAGCCTGGCTTTGCGATTTTTCCTGATTTTTTTTCTCTAGCTCTGGACATAGGTTTTTCCAGTGTCCGTCTTTTTTACAATAATTACATTGTTTAACATTGTAATTCTGTCTCGCTACGGTAGGACTAGATGTTCGCTGTCTGTAATGATCCCTTGGTGCTTGGGGCGTGGCCGCTCGTGAGGTCGCCAATGGCCTTGCACCTGGGTTTGATGGCTGCGTGAGAGCCAAGGCAAAGCTTTCAAAGCCCAACAATTTTTTGCAATATGATTTTTCTTTTCGCAAAATTGACAAATTTCAACGGTTTTATTTTGAACTACTCTAACATCGGCTGATTCGTTAGTGTTTTTATTACTATCTTTATTAACTTTATTTTTATCCACTGTTTCCATTTTCTCAAAACTCGTTACCTCGCGCTCGATTTCTATCGCTTTTTCTACAGCTTCTTGAAACATCTGCATCACGCCCATACGTCTTTTAATTTCTTAGTCTAAGCCGCGCGAAAAAAATTTCAATTTATCAGTTTCTACGAATTGTCTAAACTCGTTACTATCTCTTTTGTCCCTTTTTGCGGCTTCTTTTAACTCGATCGCGATGCGCCTGACTCTATTTGCGAATGTAATTACATTTTCTCCTTGTTTCTGCTTGGCCGCGGCAAGTTTCCCAATTAATGTTTGGTGAGTTTTATAAGATCCGAAATTGGCTTCGAAATATTTTATCAACTCACTGATGTTGTCAAAATATAACTCTTCCATTGATTTTGCCACTTCGCCCGTCAAACGTCGCCTAATTAATTTTGCCAAGTCTATTTGATTGACTGCTGGCACCATGCTAACTGCTTCCCTCACGCCGAACAAAAAGGTGTTAAGCGGAATGTTGCTATCGTCAAATTTGGGAATGCAATCAAGCGCATCTTTAATTGAGAGATTTTTCAATGGTGCCAAAGTTGAGTTTTGGCGCAATGTATTAATGTTGCTAGTGAAGTTGTTCCTAAACGCTTGTGCGTACGGTGTGCCTCTTCCCAAAATCGGAGTATTAAAATGTTCGTTATTATCTAAGCCTATACCCGTCGCGGTTTTAAATGCTGAGCTATCTATATCATCCGCAGTAGATAAGTTATGCCGGTTCTGGACCACATCAAGACGTGATCTGGTGGTCCAGAACCGGCATAGGTTTTCTGGGTACCCCGCCCCCCTCCCCCTACCCCGCTATTGGTGACCTGGTGGTCCAGAATCGGCATGGGTTTTTTTGGCCCCCTCCCCTCCCCCCTTCCCATCCCCGCTATTGGTGACCTGGTGGTCCAGAACCGGCATAGGTTTTTTGGGTCCCCCTCCCCTTCCCCTTCCCCGCTATTGCACGGGGTGCCATTAACCCAAAACAGGTCCTGACCTGTTTGAGCCAGAACCGGCATAGGTTTTTTGGGTCACCCGTACGGGAGCCAATAACCCAGACCTGCTTGATCTGGAACCGGCGTACTGGTTCCGGCTCACCCACACGCCAACGACTTGAGCCAGAACCGGCCTACCGATTCTCGATCATGGTCAGGTCTTGCCCGGTTCTAGGCCAGCCGTCGCTTTAGGGCTAGGGAACGAACCGATGGCTGCGAACGGTCATCGGCGAGCGGCGCGGCAGCTTGCTGCGAACGGGCAGCGGTAGCAGCCAGCGGCGGGCGGCCTGCTGCTTGTCAGCTTGCAGCACTGAATCGCGAACGAGCCGCACGACCCAGAGCAGCACGAGCAGGTAGGTATCCGAAATTTTCATAATTACCCAAATTGGACATGCATGCGACGAGCTGCTGGGCATATGACGAGGTTGAAGTGCTCTCCATCGGCGAGGGCTTCCTCGTTGTTCTCTGAAAAATTTCAAAAAAATTAATATTTATTTTAATCTACGTGCGCGCGTCGAACTGCCATGCGTGAGAGAGAGGGTTACTTATCTTTGTCACCCTCAGCGTCCAGCGGTCTTGTCCAACGGCGATTGCTTCTTCGTTGTGAACAATGTTCCACTGCAAAAATACAAAATGAAAAATTAAAAATGTATAATATACATGTCCACACGTACGACTACCATACGCATACTTGTAACCCTAAGATAATACTTTATCTAGAGAGAGAGAGAGAGAGAGAGAGAGAGAGAGAGAGAGAGAGAGAGAGAGAGAGAGAGAGAGAGAGATGACTTTTTCGCTCTTTCACGTGCGCCCCCCTCCCCGCGGCATCTTCTTGCAGGCGCACTCTCCTTCGCGCGCGGCTAGAAGTGCTTGCGACCGCTGATTGGTGCGGAGCAGCTCCGCGGGAGGTAATATAAGTAGCGTGCTTTTCCCCGTTCGGTATCAGTTCGACCAATGAACTCCAGTGAGGAACAAAGTAACTTAGTCCGCGCAATGGACGAAGCAGCAGCAGACTACGTACTGGGACAGCTTGAGGTCGACAACGCGGACGAGGCGTTCCGACAAGCCATCCTCGATGATCTCGCAGCCTTGGATGGTTGCGAGGCCTTCGACATCGAAGGACTGCCGGAGTTGGATCCGCTCGAGGACTTTGATGCGTGGCTGATGTATTTGGATGAACCTCGGACATCATCACCCATCGCTCTCCGTCGACCTCACCAGCTACCGATGACACCACCAGGCACACCACCGCCTGCTCTGTCACTGCCGTCTACCTCACCACCACCCCTCATGTTCTTTGACGGACATGGGAAGTATTTTGCGGTGCCCGCTGACCACGTCCAGTGGGAAGCGCGAGCATTTGCAGTATTTTCTTTGAACGTGTATTAAAATTACATAATCGTTTGTGATAGTTTTAAATTAAAATATAAATATTAATTTAACATTATTTAATTTCTTTGAGAAGTGCCAAACTTTTAAATTGAAATTTTTCTCTTCACGAAATTATAAGAATCAATTTACCCCCACCATGCAGTGAGTGTCGCCTAGGTCCGCGCTTTGTGTATAAAAGCAGCGCAGTTTGTAGATTAATTATCATTCGCAAAATGGACTCGACGAGCAACATTCTCGAAGGACTGGAGACAGCGTGGGGTGAGGCCGACTTCGATTGGGAGATCGGCCTCGCGATGGATAGCGATGGCAAATTTCTTTCGGTGTTGATGGTTCCGATGGCTACATCATCGCCCATCAAGTCGCCGTTTGCCTCGCCAGCGTTCACGCCTCAACAGTTGCCATATCCATCGCCGGTCTTCGTTGAGCGTCTAGTCGACTGTGCACCGCTGGTGTTGCCACCGTCATTGCTCTCACCGGTGCCTTCATGCTTCTCGCCGGGATTTTTTAAGAAGTATGAGCTGAGATCTTCGTGCTTTTCTCCAGAACCTGAGGAGAAACACGAAGTCATCGAGCTTGGATCGTCGCCGATGTGTAACACCGTCTCCTCGGGCACGATGTCTCAGGCGAAGATGCTCATGAAGCGACCTCGAGACGATGACGAGCCACGTCGGCGAATCCGTCGTCGTCTCAATTATACGATTTAATCAGTCCTTTTCAGGGCTAAACCAATCGGCCCTTTTCAGGGCCACCAATATTTTCAAACATATGAACAAACATTCATTTATTACTATTATTATTATATATATATAAATAGAACTCAAATTTAAATAAAAAAAAATTCATTTATTAACTTATGTAATTCTAATATACATAAAATGAAAGGATTTGGATATTTCCTTCTTTTTGCTATGCTGCTGCTCGAGCATCCATCTCTTCATAACTAGCGCGTTTCGAAGTGCGCATACTGAAAAGTTACAGGCAAAATGATTGCTACATGAGACTGATTCTCCAGGTAGACTTTTCAATGAAGGACATCCCATCTCTTCGATATTAGTAACTAATCTCAAAAATTAAAAAATATTATGAGAAAACTTTTTATGAAAATAATTTTATAACAAAAATAGCTTACTGATCAGGGAAAAATCTCTTCAACCATTTACTTTTCTCCAGTCCTTTCACATAAATCTCTGCTCCGAGGAGTACACCACTTAGAGTGTTTTTGAGTTCATCGTATGGAATGTTACCTGCTCTCCACATTATTCCATGGAAATTTTGTTCAAGCCATCGATTTTCAGACTTATTTTTGTCCAACAACTTGTCCCATGCATAAGGCGGTTTAAATAGGAAAACCGATGATGTAGGGTCTTCCTCGACAGGGATGATGGCTACTTCCTTGAAGACGAATTCATTCAAGGTAATCTTGAAACCTTGGACATCAATAATATACTTCATCTTGCTGCTGCTGTGACTGTTCTCGGACGAGAGCAAAGGAGCGAATGAGGTTTTGAACGGCTCGCTGCTTATTTTATAGTCACCCCTTCTAATTGTTTAACCAATCACAGCATTTTTCCCCCTACCACGACGCCTACAACCAATCAGAATCGATCTCTTTTCGCGATTTTTTAGATAAAAGAAGGTGTGTGTGCGGCAGAAAGTCATTCGACTGCTTCGCGCGGTCAGTGGCTCAAGATGCCTCAGTACTTCAAAAATAGCGCTCTTGTGCTATGTCAATCGTATCGGCTCGCTTTAAGTGGTGCGGCTGACCAAGATGATGTGAACAATTGGATTGCGCTTGGTCGTAAAGCTCTAGTGGAAGCTCAAAAATTAGCTTAGCGCAGGCCCGAGGTGATGGACTTAACAGTGGCTGATAGGCAAAAACTGCAAGCTGCCATCGCGCTTATAAAAAGTGTTCTATGCTTGTTGAGTGAACATCACGTCGGTGCCGGACTACAAGTGAGTGAAAAAGGCCCTTCGGTAAGCTGGAATCATGTCGACTCAGCTTTCGAAAACAGAATAAGGACCGGTGTCATTACAAACCGGAGACATCTTGATTTATTAAAGTTTATGAAAGACGCTAAGCAAGAATTTATTGAAAAAGTGCGTGAAATTCTTAAAGAACCTTTGAAAGTGAACACAGTTTTGGCGGCCGAGTACGCGATAGTTAAAAATGGTGAAGAGACAATCGAAATAAAATATTTCAACACTAAAACAGCTCCGATATATTCGACTACGGACTTGAACGAGTGGTTTGTGATGAATGTGCAAAATCCCATCGACACGGATATGGAGGAGTTTCAAGAGTGCGAATCGGGCTGGACGCTCAAATCAATCTTAAATTTAGTTGTGAACATTTACAAGTTTAATCCAATGAGAGGAAGTTCATACATCGATTTGCCGCCATTCATCAAAAATAAAAAGGCCTGTATAAACGTTGAAAATCAAGATGATGAATGTTTTAAGTGGGCCGTTCTATCGGCACTACACCATGTTAAGACACATGCCAATCGAGTGACGAATTATGTATCACATAAAAACGATCTCAACTTTAAGAGAATCGATTTTCCTGTTGATCATCGAAAAGTTAGTAAGTTTGAGAAACAAAATGACGTTTCAGTGAATGTATATTATTTGAAGAAGAAAGGAAAAGTGTTTGACGTCTTACCACGACACTTAACATCAGACAAAAAAGAAAAACACGTTAATGTACTTCTAATTGAAAATAATTATGTTGACGAGGATGAAGATGGCTCGGCTCTCGATGACGATGATATTGAATTTAAATTCCACTACGTGTGGATAAAAAATTTATCAAGATTATGTAGTAAACAGCTATGTTCTCGCGACCATAAAACTTTCATATGTGACCGTTGCCTGCATTATTTCTGGACGGAAGAGAAATTGGCGAAGCACATAACTGACTGTGAAAAAATGAATAAGTGTAAAATTACTCTTCCATCTGTAAAAAAACAATACTTTAGAGTTTACAAACTTTGGTTTTAAAAATCGTGTGCCGTTCGTAATATACGCTGACTTTGAGTGTATATTGAAGCCTGCGATTGACGATGAACGAGCTTACCAGCATCACGTGCCATTCAGTGTAGGCTTCTTCATTGACTGTAGCTACGATGACTCTCTCTCGGAATATAAAAGTTATAGACAAGAGGACGAACAAGCCGAATCTCCAGCCAAATGGTTTGTACAGAGTCTCCACTCACTGGCTGTAAAGTTGGATGACTCGTACAAACATCCAAAGCCAATGAATAACTTAAAAACACTCGAAAAAATTACGTTTGACAGCGCACCTCTATGCCACATTTGCGAGAAGCCATTTACTAAGGATGACAAGCGAGTACACGATCATTGCCATTTTACGGGAAAGTGAGTATTTTTATATTTTCTTAGTTTCTCTCTCTCTCTCTCTCTCCCTCTCTCTCAACTAAAAAAATTATTTTTGCAGATATCGTGGACCAGCACATAGCAAATGTAACCTAGGTTTCCAAGACTCGAGAACGATCCCCACAGTTTTTCACAACTTGAGCGGATACGATTCTCATCTCTTTATTAGAGAAATCGCAACGTGCTTCCCAGGGCGAGTTTCGCTACTTCCACAAACAAAAGAAAAATACATATCTTTTACAAAGTTTGTGGAAGGTACAGACATAAACCTGCCATTCATCGACTCGCTCAAGTTTATGGCTTCATCGCTAGACAAGTTGGCTTCATATTTGGAGAAACTGAATATTTTGGAGCACATATTCAAACAAGATGGCCTATGCGATGAACCAATTTCACTTTTGAAGAGAAAAGGAGTTTTTCCATACGACTACGTTTCATCATTTAACAAGCTAAACGAGCCAAATCTCCCTTCGAAAGATGATTTCTTTAGCAGCTTATATAACGCTCACATCAGTGACGAGGATTATGAGCATGCACAGAACGTTTGGCAAAGTTTTAACGTTCAAGATCTTGGGCAGTACTCTGACTTATATCTCAAGACAGACGTTATCCTATTGGCTGAAGTTTTTGAAAATTTCAGAAATAATTGTCTTGAGGCTTATGAATTCGATCCTGCCCACTATTACACGACACCCGGATTGACTTGGGATGCAATGCTCAAAAATATTCAGGTAATATTCACTTAAATAAAATTAAAAATTCATATGAATATCACTTTATTATCTTAAATAAAAATTTTTTCAGATCAAACTCGAGCTTCTCACGGACGTAGACATGCTGCTGTTTATCGAGCGCGGCATACGGGGAGGAATCAGTCAATGTTGCAATCGCTATGCAAAATCGAACAACCCGTACATGAAGGATGGCTACATCGCTAACGAGGATGAAAAATATTTGATGTATTTCGACGTGAATAATTTGTACGGTTGGGCAATGACTGAGCCCTTACCCTATCATCAAGTGGGTGCAGAATGTCAACGAACCAAACTTCTTCGACATCCCCGATGATTGCGACTTTGGATACTTTGTTGAAGTGGACCTGAAGTATCCCAAGTCACTGCATGATTCGCATAAAGATCTGTCAAGCACATGGCGCCTCCTGGTTCAAAACAGCATAAACTTATGACGACGCTTCACGACAAAACTCGTTACGTGCTTCACTATCGAGCACTTAAACAGGCGCTGAAACATGGACTGGTTCTGGCCAAAGTCCATCGAGCCATACAATTCCAACAAAGTCCTTGGCTTAAAAAGTACATCGATTTGAACAGCGCAAAAAGGAAGGATGCCAAAAATGAGTTTGAAAAAATGCTGTTCAAACTTTTCAACAACACTGTGTATGGTAAAACGATGGAAAACGAGAGGAAACGCGTTGACGTGAAGCTAGTCAACAAATGGAAAGGCCGCTATGGAGCCGAGGCACTCATCGCACGGCCCAATTTTCACAGCTCTGACATTTTTGATGAAGACCTCGTCGCTGTGCAGCTGTTGCGAACGGAGATCTGCATAAGAAAGCCAATCTACATTGGATTGTCAGTTCTGGACCTCTCAAAAACACTCGTGTACAGGTTTCACTACGACTATATTCGAGATCGTGTAGGAGACAGAGGCAAGTTGCTATACACCGATACGGATAGTCTGATTTATGAAGTTACAGGCGTTAACGTGTATGATGTGATGCGACGAGACATCCACGAGTTCGACACATTAGACTATCCTCAAGTTAATCCATTCAATATGCCTCGTACCAACAAGAAAATCGTCGGCTTGATGAAGGACGAGGGCAACGGTGAGATCATGCTGGAATTTATCGGGCTGTGGAGCAAAATGTACAGCGTGAAAGTACAAAACGAAGAACCCATCAAGAAGGCCAAAGGAGTGAAGACTTCTGTGGTTAAAACCACAATCACCCCTGAAGACTATATGAAATGCCTCTGAGAGAACGTCATCATCACTCGAGAGCAGCGGAACATCAGGTCTCGTCGTCACAACATCCACACTGAGAAAGAGAGGAAAATTGCTCTCAGTGCATGACGACAAACGCTGACTACAGCCTGGAACCACCGACACACTACCCTGGGGCCACTGTAGGGCAGGAGTGGTGGTGGTGGGGGAAGAGCCGGCCAATGAGAACGAAGAAGTTGCTGGAGACGGGGAACGCGAGCCGCCGAACGCAGCCGCAGGAGAGCTCTTATATAATGACACGCCTCGAGAGCAGGAGCTCATTCGATTAGTCGAGCCTCTCAGCAACAGTCTTCAGCAACAGCAGCAGCAGATCTCATTGCTACTTCGTCCAGCCTGGCAGCAGAGTACTTCAGTTGCACAGCCGCTTCCTGCTGTCTCGCAGCCGCTTCTCGCTGTCTCGCAGCCGCTTCCTGCAGCTTCGCTCCTCGTCTTAAAAAGACATTGTGAGGAAAATACTGGAAGTAGTAGTAAGAAAAGGAGAGAAATCTGAGGTTTGTATTTTTTTTTCTGAAAGTAATTTTCTCTGTTCTATTTTTTTTTCTCATATTTTAAAAAAACTAAACATTTTTTTCAATTTTTCTGTTACAGATGGATTTTACAAAATTGAACGCCATTGCCCGTGGAAGATTCCTGCCAACAAAAAGGTTGGTCGATCTGACCAAGGGCCAGCGGTACATGGTGACTAGTCTAAAGGCTGTGACGACGAAATATGGAGAAAAAGTCGTGGCTGAACTGGAGAGTGAGTTTGATGTTTTCATGCCAAAGAGAGTGTCAGACGCTATTCAACAAGACGAGAAATTCTTCGTCAATTTCCAGGATGCAGCGAATAAATACGAACTGTTTATGATATACAACGGTGGTTCGAGTGTAGAATGTAGCGGAAAATAATTTTAAGTATTGTGAATATATATAATAGTTAAGTATTGCCAAACGTATTTGCGAAAAAAATATATATATTGTAAAATAGTTAAGTATTGCGAAAATATATAATTAAGTATTGTAATTTTAAAGTATTGTGAAAAAAAATATAGTTAAGTATTACGAAAATATAATGTTCAAATGTACATATTTTTTAATTTATTAATAAACAAAACTCTTTGTTTAACTTGAAAAAATTTTTTTTTATTTATCCATTTTATACATGATAATATATTACAGATTTTTTTTCTCAATCCAACTATTATGTGAATTATCAAAGCCAAGCCATTTGACAAAAATTTTACTTCCTTTTTTATTAATTACTTTTTCTACAAGATAAATATCTTGATACTTGGCTTTGAGTAGTTCTTGCTCGTAGAAGCCGCCAGAGACAGGCTGATCTTGATAGTCCTTCAGATGATAAGTTGATAGATTTGTAGCTGCTATACGTATAATTGTAAATATCTCAGTAGACCAATTGGGAGTATATCCTTTATCAAATACTGCTTTAGCCATGCTTACTTGAACTTTATCACCAATTTTAAATTTTGGCTTAATCTTCTCAATTATTTTGCAGGCAAATTTCTGTAGTATATCTACTTCGTTGCTGGCTGTTACATCTTCAGGTTTCACACCGATAGTACGATGTTTACGATTATTGTACGTGGTAAGTAAATCAGGTAAAATATCTAGCTACTTGTAGCTACCTCTCAAACTAAATTTTTTCCACATAGCACTTTTTAGCGTGCGATTGAAGCGTTCACATATCGCTGCTTTTAGATTACTAAAGGTTGAGTACAACTTTATTTTGTGTGTGCTCATAAGTTTTGAAAATCTGCGTTATAGAATTCTTCCCCTCTGTCGGTATGGAGATTCTTTGGTACTCTGCCTTTAACAAGCACAGATTTCATAGCTTCCGAGAGATCTTTGCCTGTTTTTTTCTTTACAGGAACAGCTGATGCATATTTGGAGAAAATATCTATTATAGTAAGCAAATATCTATAGCCCTTATTATCGCGAGCATATGGAATCATTTCGACGAGATCTGCTTGCCAAGTTTCGTCCAAACTATGCACGTCAAAGTTACGACGTGTATAATTGCGTCTTGCAGGTTTGTGCAGTTCTTCAACTAGTCTTTCGTGTTCCATGTTTGTGGAATTACTGATTGAATATTTGTGCCATAGCCTCTTTTATAGTCAAAATGTCAGCTTTTATTTGAGATATCTGTGCATCAACTTCGTTTCTATGATTGACGACTATTACATCTAAATCATCCAGACTAGCTCCAAGTTTTGTAGTTATGTCAGTTATTCCTCGAATTTCTATTTGAATAATGTTTCGTAGAGTTTCTAAATTAATAGCATCGCTCAGTTGTTGGGGATCGGCAACATTACATAATTTTTTATTTTCTATGTCATAGTGACCGTCAGTTGTGACTTTAAAGCCAACGCCTGGTGGCCCTCGACTACCTTCGGTTTTTCCAAGGTTACGTCCGAACACGTCGACGCTCATTTTAATAATGATTCATATATTCATGTGCGCTCAATATATATAGCCCGCTTCTCGCAATTCTTCGATTATAGAGTGTATCTCATTTATGAGGCGTTTCACGTCAGCTCTCCAGGCGCGGCGCGCGAGCGCGAAATCATGCTGTTTTCAGCTTGTGTTTGAAGGGCTAAGATGTATCTAAAAAAAATAATCCCCAAGTGATTTCGATGTATTTTTTCCTCAGCTTTCCGATGGTGCTATTAGTTTCTCAAAATTTTTCAATTCTAAGTATTTCTTGAATAATATCTCGAAAAAATCAAAAAACCCCTATGTAGAAAAAGGCTATATCCATGTAAAATTTCCTCCTCTTTCGATCTAGCAGGTCAAAAAAAATATTAAAAATATAGTTTTTGAGATATAACACGTTTTATGTTTTTTTGAGGTTAGAATTGAAAAATTTTGAGAAACTAATAGCACGATCGGAAAGCTGAGGAAAAAATACATCGAAATCACTTGGGGATTATTTTTTTTAGATACATCTTAGTCCTTCAAACACAAGCTGAAAACAGCATGATTTCGCGCTCGCGCCCCGCGCCTGGAGAGCTGATGTGAAACGCCTCTTATGTGGCTTGGATTTCCGGCAGATCTTTCAGCTACTAGTAAGTGAAGCCGATCAACGAGCTCGTTTGGATCGTCCCAGTACACATAGTCTAAAGCAGTATGTTTTTTCGTAATTTTATAACGAGGTAATGAGCCACCTTTAATCGATTCTCCGGTAATTGTTTTCGAGGTAATATTGAAAATTGGAGCAATAATATTATTAAATTTATTACTATTATGAAAACGAATCTGTTCGTTCTTGTCATATCGCCTTTTATGAGCAGACGATAGTTTTAAAATTTTACGATAATTTTTTAAATCATCTGAACTTATATTATTTTTACTTGGTTGTTTTGCTATCAGTAACTCGAGTAATCCTATAGTTCTCGGGTATGCTACTCCATTAATTTTAATTTTATTATTATGAAAACTAATCGGTAAATTCCCAATAAAAAATTTACCGTTTTCATTTCGTACTTCATAAATTTTGTCAAGATACTGGGGTTGATTGAGCTTCAGGGCCTTGACGTATAAATCAGAGTCATCGAAAGATGTCTCGTGGGTATTCTGTATCGTATCATTAAACTCACTGTCAAAACTTTCGTTTTGTTTAACGCTACTTTGTTCGACAGTGTTATCTTCGACACTATTTTGTTCAATATTTTTCTGGGCTACAAGTTTTTGAAGCGGATCGACTATTGGTTTAAAAGTTTCACTTAAAATCTTTTCTGTCTTGTCTTTCCCAAATTTTAATATTCTATATTTGCGTTTAATCGCATCTCGTGCCTTAACAAGTTGACGGAGCACGTTTTTTTTTTCGTTGAAAGTAAGCCATGTTGTCGTTTCAACGTTCAGTCAGAAACTGCTGATTGTTACCTATGTGTATGTTATATTTATAGCAAAATTATCAAAGCCCTTGCGAAATCTGCCATCATTTATTCCTCTATCTTTATCGATGACTAGAAAACCATACTTATAATCTCTCCAACACTTAGAGCATAATTCTTTAAAATGTATATAGGTCATATCGGTATTTACGTGGTCGTCATAGATATGCTTTAGATTTACTTCATCTTGTCTAAAAATAGCAAGTAAGTTTACATTATCTCTGACAAGATGTTTTGGAACGTGAGCATAAGTTTGGCATAGATAAAAACAATCAACCTTTTTATGTCTACCCATGCAGAAAAAGGCTCTAACATTATCCTGTTTTTCACAAGCAATATCGTCGAATATCATGATAGAGTTCGGAACCGCGTGGTCAGGATCGACAACTGCATCGTGCTCGCTGAATGGAAAATATTGTACACCTTCTATAGGTTCTAAGATTTCATTTAAAAATTTATATTTTGGTTGATTGAGAGACTTTGAGTAAATGTATACGTTTTCAAATCTAACTCCATTAGGATGCGTTATGAGAGAAAATAAACTATTTATTTTTCCGCAGTTTGACGGGCCGCGGAAGACGGCTCGTATACTATCAGGAAGTAGATCACCGTGCCGTTTTGTTCATTTATCATGTTCTACAAGTGCATCAAAATTTTCTATTGGTAGCTTGACCGACTGCTCTTTGAAGTTCATGATCTTTACTCTATGACAACCAAATCACGACTGATAGCTATGAGTATAAATAGCGGTCTTATATAGTTTACACCATCAGTTGCCCGTTGACTTTCGAAGAGTGATGATCATTCACAAAAACGGACGCGGTTTAGTTAATAAAATTATTAATAAACTTCCATTTGAGCTTCATATACCTGGTTACCAGTACTGCGGTCCAGACACTAAGTTGGCAAAAGGTTTAGCTCGAGGAGATCTTGGAATTAATCCTCTTGACGCTGCTTGTAAAGAGCACGATATAGCTTATTCTAGAAATCGTAAAAATGTTCAAGCGAGAAACGCCGCAGATAAAATTTTAGCTGAGAAACCTTAGAATCGCGTTAAATCAAAAGACGCTGGTTTTGGTGAAAAGGCGGCTGCATACGCTATAACTAATACTATGAAATTAAAATCTAGATTTGGAATGGGTTTCAAGAAGAAACTTAAAAAGTGGAAGAACGCTAAAAAATTGGGAATGGGTTTAAAGAAGAGAAGCCAAGTTCCCTTGAAAAAAATTATCAAAGCTGGTGCCTTTAAATCACCGCCAAGTAACTGCGCTCTAACAGTCATACGATCAGCTTTGAAAAAAGCTCGGGGCGCTGTTAAAGAAGCTGGAGGTAAAAAGAATATTAAAATTCCACGTATTTTACCAGACCCTGCGAAAACAGGTGGTATGTTACCATTTCTCATACCTCTATTTGCAGGTTTGAGTGCAACTGACGCTCTAGCTGGTGGTGCTGCTGGAATAGTAAAAGCCGTAAACGACGCAAAAGCCGCTAAGGAGCAGTTGGAAGAAAATAAGAGGCATAATAAAACTATGGAAAGTGTAGCGTTGGGCAATGGCTTATATCTTAAACCACACAAAGTAGGGTTAGGTCTCCATTCAAAAAAAAAAAAAGTTCATGAAATTACCTTACCGACGACGACATATTAAAATATGCAAAACTTTTAAAAATACCTAATTTTCGAGGAGTATTTATGAGAAATGCATCGCCGGCTTCTGGCCCACACTATTACGTATCGACTGTAGTTAATCTAGATGATGCTAGCGGCCCTGGGACACACTGGGTTGCATATAGAAAAAGAGGCAAAAATGTTATATATTTCGATAGTTTTGGCGATCTCCGACCACCTTTAGATTTAATATTATACCTCGGAGTAGACGAAGTTAAATATAATCATGAAAGACATCAAGATTTTGACACATACAGTTGCGGACATCTATGTCTAAAATTCTTGTGCGTGGCTATATAAGGAGAGGCCGGCGAAAATATTGCATCATTCTGATTTAAGCTGTCATGGAATGTTCATTAACTCGGACACTTTCAGGTACATCTTCTACACTAGAAGCACAGTATTTTCCACCAATCGAGTTATCGCCAAATAAAAATTACGTTTTAGGGCTTGTTGAACTTTTAACTTATAACTCAATCCCCAATATAGACAGTAACAATAATAAGTTTTAAGTAGGTGGAAACGTTGTCCTTCTTCCAGTTGGAAGTTACGAAATTGAGGATATTGACAAATTCCTTCGTAAAAAATTAGCGCACAACGACATTACTTTCAATTTAAAGCCTAATAATAATACTCTCCGCTGTACAATCAAGTGCAGTCAGCCCATAGATTTTCGTCCTGAAAATTCACTCGGTCGTCTATTAGGCTTTACCAGACGTATTCTCGAACCGAACGTTGTCCATAATTCTGATTAACCTGTTACAATTCTCAAAATCAACGCTTTGAGAGTCGAGTGTAATATCACTTCGGGAGCATATATAAACAATAAAAAAGTACACACGATACACGAGTTTTTCCTGCTGTGCCACCTGGTTATAAAATCATCGAAGTTCCATCTCACGTCATTTATCTTCCGATTGCCGTAAAGCGTATAGATCATTTACAAGTACGCATCATCGATCAAGACGGAGATTTAGTAAATTTCCGCGGAGAAGTTATACCTATAAGGTTACATATTCGACAATCATAATGGGAATCGTTTATAACAGAAACTATACAAGCAGATAAATATGCCTACCACGCATCAGTCATCAACGAACTGTGAAGGCGCTAACACGTCAGAGCATACAAAAACTAAAAAGTCTAAGTTTAAAAGTAGTACTTGGTGGAAAATAACTTGTATCATCTTTTGCTGCTTTCAACGAAATGGAAGAAATTCTAAGCATACAAACACCTGTAACTTTCGATGAATCCGTAGCGCACTATGAGGTTCTCGCTCACCAACCGTATACAGCAACATTCAACAACAGCGATGAAATACGTATATCTATCCAACATCAAGATTTATGTCTCTTACCTTTCCGCAGTGCGTTACATATCTGCGGACGATTGGTTAAAACTAATAATACTCCCACTACAAATACAGAACTTGTGAATAATGCCATTTGTCATTTGTTTGAAGAAATCAGATATGAGTTGAACGCTATTGAGATAGACAAGTGTAAAAATGTTGGCTTAACCACTCTCATGAAAGGTTGAGTTTCACTCAATCCTACTCAGAGTTTCACCATTGATAATGGCGGGCTGGATCGATGTAGAAGAAACACAAAAGATAATCGATGATGCTGGTTACTTCAATGTATCGATTCCATTGAGTCTAATTTTTGGCTTCGCAGAGGACTATCGTAAAATTTTAGTAAATGCAAAGCATAAACTCGTTCTCATGAGATCAAGAAACGACTTAAACGCCGTTAAACAAACACCTATAAGAGTAGACAATGCAGAGGGTTACGAGGACTTTAATGTTGAATTAACTAGAATCGAATGGCTAATGCCATACGTAGTTGCACCGAACTCTAACAAAATTCGCTTACTCGATTTCGTGGGGAAAGATCGCCCCATTGCCATGAGTTTTCGCACGTGGGAATTGTAGTACCCACTACTACCGATTACGTCGAGACAGGTATGGACTGTAAAAACATCAAATCAACTTGAAAAACCACGCTTTGTCATTTTAGGTTTTCAAACTAATCGAAAACATCGAAGAGTTGCAAATGCTAGCCAGTTTGATCACTGCAATCTTACAAATGTAAAACTCTCTGAATTCTCAGTCATATTCGTATGGTAATCTTAACCTCGATGTGAATCGTAATCAATTTGCTATGCTCTACGATATGTACGCTAATTTTCAAAATTCTTACTATGGCAAAGATCCAGAACCTATGTTGAAAAAGTCGCAATATCTCACATACATACCGCTGATAGTAATAGATTGCTCAAAACAAAACGAGTCCTTAAAGAGCGCCCCTGTAGACATTCGTCTGGAATTTAAAACAAAGGAAAATTTTCCTGCTGGAACTTCAGCCTACTGCTTGATCTTGCACTATAGCATAGTTCAATATATTCCCGTAAGCGGCGACGTGCAGAAACTTTAAGGAGTATATAAGGTGAGCGAGCATCCGGCTCCTTGACATTCGTCATTTGGAATTCAAAGTGAAATTTTGCCATGGACTACGCAGTGGATATGCAGGGCTTTAAAAGGCCTGGAAATGATTTTGTTTTAAAAGAGTTGGCTTTCGTGTCTCTCAACGATGGCGATGAGCCAGTAGTGCACCTCTTCAAGCCACCATTTCGTTGGCGAAGACTAACAGAAAAGTATAAAAGTGAAAATTTGTGGTTAGAACTTTGCTACCATGGACTGTCATGGGATGGTGGTGATTACGATTATACTGAAATCGGAAAAATTCTTCAAGATGCATTGAAAGATGCTAACAGAATTTTTGTCATTGGAGAAATAAAAAAGTTGTGGTTAGAGCGTTACAACTTTAAAGTTACTGATATCACTGAAATGGGCTATCCATCGTTCGATTATCCAAGATCAGTGACTATATGTACTAACCATAATGGAGCGTACAGAACTACTTGTGCTCGATACAACGTAAAGCGCATTGAACAGTTTTACCTCAACGATTCCAACATGGAGTGGGAAGACATCATGGAATGGGAAGATATTGATGAATAAAAAATTTTAACGGTTATGGAGGTGTTGACAGACAGGTAGAACCTCACAGGATCGGAGCGAGGTGGGGCTCTTATCCTCCTTAAAAAATTTTTATAGTTGACCACTAGGTGGCTCTCGCAAGCAGTCATTGATCGTATATAAGCGTGTTGCGATCGTTAGAAGCTTTCATTCCCTAATAATGGGTCAAAGCAGCTCGACCGTTGCTCCTGAGCAACAAAAACTGATACAAAACGATACAAAAAAGTCGCAGTGGAAAAAATGTTCGGAAAAAATTTCCACAAACACATATTCTTTGCCCGAGCAAAAGGGTTATAAAAAGTTCTAAATATTTACTAGTAGATAAGAACCGCTGGCCGAGTGCTGCAGGCTGACAAGCAGCAGGCCGCCCGCCGCCGCCCGCCCGCCGCTGGCTGCTACCGCTGCCCGTTCTCAGCAAGCTGCCGCGCCGCTCGCCGATGACCGTTCGCTGCCATCGGTCCGTTCCCCAGCCCTAAAGCGACGGCTGGCCTAGAACCGGGCAAGACCTGACCATGAGCGAGAATCGGTAGGCCGGTTCTGGCTCAATTCGTTGGCGTGCGGGTGATCCGGAACCAGTATGCTGGTTCTAGATCAAGCAGGTCTGGGTTATTGGCTCCTGTGCGGGTGACCCAAAAAACCTATGCCGGTTCTGGCTCAAACAGGTCAGGACCTGTTTTTGGGTTAATGGCACCCTATGCAATAGTGGAGAGGGGGGGGGGCCAAAAAACCTATGCCGGTTCTGGACCACCAGGTCACCAATAGCGAGGGAGGGGGGAGGGAGGGGGATCCAAAAACCTATGCCGGTTCTGGACCACCACGTCACCAATAGCGGGGGAGGGGGAAGGGGAGGAGTGGAGGGGACGAAGACCCAAAAAACCTATGCCGGTTCTGGACCACCAGGTCACGTCTTGAAGTGGTCCAGAACCGGCATAGCTTATCTACTATCCGCAATTTCCTGCTTGTTTTCTAATAACACTGGTAATTTGTCAGTAATTGTGAGCTTTTCCGTGCTTGCTATTGCATTGATTATTTCTTTAACACTAGTTTTTTGCTCCACAAACTCTTTCAAAGTATCTATCATAATATCATCCTGACAGACTTTTTCTACTAAGGTTGCTTCCACGGTTTCACTTAGCGATATTTGCAATCTTTTTACTTCTGTAATTCTTTCCGGATTAATTTCTGACGCGATTTGGTATCTCGTTCTTAGTACGTCGACTAACTCGTTAAGCATAGCATTCGCGAGGCCAGGATCTGTTACGGCAAGCGCTTGTCTCAAAATTGCGGTGGCTTCCGCGTAGAAACGCAAGAATGTGAGGGTACCGTTTGACGTTGTCATTTTTTTATAAATATTCAAATGCAGAGAGAAAAAAAAATTTGAAGTTTTCTTTGATTAGCAAAAAAAATTATTGACACTGCTCTCGCTTTAATCCCGGAGATGGACCCCCAATTGTAACGTCCGTGTTACAATGTTGCGACAACGATGAAGTCGGCGCGATAAATGTTCCTGTTTCTGTCTACGCCTACACGTAATAACCACGGGAGTAGGAATGCGCGAAAGTAGCATTTCGGACTTTAAATAATAATGCAGATAATCGCAATAACTATTAAGCGACAAGCGGCAGCAGCAATTAAGACAGACAAAAGAAGGACAGTAACCTTGTAATTTACTTACTTTACGGGCGATGCGCTCAGCTCGTTCTCTTAGGCCGCCCCAGTAGTAGCTGCACGGTCCAACGGTAGCGGGAGGTTCAAAAGGAAGAAGGACAGGCTCGCCGAAATAATATTAACTCCAAGTGTAATTTAATAATGTTTATTAAATATGTTAAACCTATGTTACAACTGGTTAAATACTGATTGTAGTAGAGATACAACGTCAATAATTATTCGCGACACTACCATCAGAGAAGCTTATAATAAAAGTTTCTAAGTTAATTCTGCTCGAAAATATTCTAAGTCAGAATTTACAAGAGTCCAAAATATTCTAAATGCAAATACAATACAAATTCGTCGAAATTATTCTAAGTTCAAAAGAGCAATTTAATTATTCGACGGACAAGGGCTTCGCCCTATCAAAGAAAATGAAGGAAAGCTTCTGCCCCAAGTGGAGATGTGCGGTTGCTTTTATACCTGCGCTCTTAATTATTATTATTATTATTTTATTTTTAGTATTGAGATTAGCTGCATAATTATGGCTTTGCCTAATATCAACACTTTTCGCCGTACCAGCCACAATATTTTATTAAAAATCTATTATTAAACGTCACTCGTCTATTGTATTTGTAAAATTAATTTTTATGCTTCATAGATTCAGCTCAAATGTGTCACCATTTTCAGGATTTATGAAATAACTGATAAAGTATTTTTTAGGAGAAACGAGGTTGGTTCGCCACCCACATAGCATGAAAGGTTTCGGAAGAAAGTTCCAAGGAAGCTTACAGTGGAAGGTTAATGGAACCTTTCAGGAAGCTAACTGAAACTTTCAAGAAGGGTACATTGGAAGATTTCTAAGTGAGCTTCCAGAAAGTTTCTAGGAAGGAAACAGAAAAAGTTTCAAATACTTAACTATGAAATATTACATGAAAGCTCTACGGAAACTTCCAAAAAGCTTACATAGAAGATTATCGAAAATGAGTACTGGAAGCTTTCGCGGAAGGCTCTTGGAAGCTAACATAAAGCTTCTAGGAAGAATAAAAGTTAAATTACATATAAAGATTACATGAATCTTTTGAAATATATTCCAGGAAGCTTCCTCTGGAAGTTCCAATTAAAACATGAGGAAAGCTTTCATGGAAGATTCTAGGAAGTATTCAAGCAAGGTTTCTGACATATAAATAAAGCCACTGGCCTAAAGTTATAACAGAAGCTTCAGAGTGGACTCCGAAGTAATTTTTTAGGAAGCTTCCAGAAAACGTTAGGAAAGACTAACAGAAAGGTTCCAAAAGTGCTAGGGTGAAATGTTACTCAAAATTTACGAGAAAGTTTCCATGAACCTTACATAAACGATTACTGAAATGAACACTGGAAGCTTCGTAGAAGGCTCTTGAAACCTAACATAAAGGTTCTAGAAAGAACAAAAGTTGAATTACATATGAAGATTGCGGGAACTTTTTGAAATACATTCCAGGAAAATTCCCATGGAAGTTCCAATTCTACCTTTAGGAAAGCTTTCATGGAAAATTCTAGAAAGTATTCAAGCAAGATACCTGACATACAATAAAGCAACTGGTCTAAAGTTATGCCGGAAGCTTCCGAGTGGATTCAGGAGTAACCTTTTTAGGAAGCTTCCATGCCGAAAGCGTTAGGAAAGACTAACAGAAAGGTTCCAAAAGTGCTACGGTGAAATGTTACTCAATACTTACGAGAATTTTTCCACGAAGTTTACATAAACCATTGCTGAAATCGGTAGTGGAAGGTTCGCGGAAGGCTCTTGGAAGCTAACATAAAGCTTCTAGGAAGATCGAAAGTTAAATTACATGTAAAGATTGCGGGAAGTTTTTGAAATACAGTCCAGGAAGCTTCCTATGGATGTTCCAATTCAACCTTGAGGAAAATTTTAATGGAAGACTCCTGGAAGTATTTCAAGCAGGGTTCCTAACATAATATAAAAAATAGCTGGCTTAAGGATATAATGGAAGCTTTCAAAAGGGTTCCAAAGTAACATTCCTAAGAAGCTATTAGCAAGTTTTAGGGAAGGCTGACAAGAAGATTCCAAAAGTGCTGCGGTAAAATGCCACTTGAAATTTATGGGGAAGCTATTAGAAAGCTTACATAAATGTTTACAGAAGATCAGCACTGAAAGTTTCGCGGAAGGTTCCAACTTGGAAGCTTCATAGATTCATAGATCATCTAATAATCATCTTATTTTGATAATCGAGTAAGTTCAGGCCCGCTGCGCGCGCTCTCCTTTGCCTTTATTATATTATGCCTGTTACAAAACCAATTTTTAAATCCGTTCGTATTGAAATTCACTTTTATACACACATATATAGACATAAATAACTAGAGATTTTCTTTTAAATAATTTCTTCAAAACTCTGCCTTGGTCTCAAATTACGAGTTACCGACCGCGTGCACGAATTTTCATTCGGGGCCACAGCTGTCTCTTAAGGTGATGTTATATACCGACATAATTTTAAAAAGAGTACATCTCATGAAAATACCAATAGAATCATCCACAAAAAATTCTGAGTATAGTATTTACATATATGGAGCGCCTGATAGACGTGTTTTTCCAAAAAAATTATCAAAGTTTATTTAATTAAATAAAAACCGTACTGTCGGTAAGTAGGAATCTGCAATTGACCTATTTTTAAAACCAGCACAGCTAACGAAAATACTAATAGAATCGCTCAAAAAAATTTCTGAATATATTCAGAAATTTTTAACACTATAGTGTTTACGTGTCCGGAGCACCTGACAGTCGTCTTTTTCCAAATCAACGTTTGAATGTTGATTTAAAAAATATTGAAATCAGGTATCACATCACCTTAACCAATTTTTTAAATTGATGAAGAGAGACCACGCGATATGCGCAAAGAGGCGCGCTTATAGACGTTCTGATCGGCTGAAACATTCTTTTAAAGTGTTACCATAGCAACCGTTTGACTTTAAATATAACAAAAAAAGAACAAAAAAGATACATTCTATGATTGAAGCTCAATACGTTCGGAGGTATTTCAATCTGTCTATATTACGTTGGCTAATAATAAAAAATAAATATTTATACACTATTCTTTGACTTTCTTAATTCTTTTACGAACAATGCCTATGCAATAAATAACCGCAAATTTATTCAATATTATTTATTGAAACTTGGATTTTATTTGTTTGTTTATTGCTACAATACAAAAATTTGGAGGTTATAATATACAATTAAAGTTTGGAGGTATAATATTTTATGAAAGGTTTCTTCGTAATATTTCTGCAATGTATCGCCTTATCGTTTCACGTAATATTGTTGGAATATTTTAAAAACGTTTCTTGATTTAGAAGTTTACGTCGCTTTTAGTGAAATAAATCATGAAATATTTATCTTTAAGATTTTCGCAATGTATCGCTTTTGTCATTTCTCGGAATGCTTCCGAAATAATAAAAAAACATTTATAGAATTATGGAAAAATAGTTCTTCAATATAATGTTGAATATTACGTCATTATTAGTGAAATATTATAATTAAATGAAATGTCTCTGCAATATTTCCGTAATATATCGCCTTATCAATTCTTGGAATATTTCACAAACGTTTCTTGAATTATAATATCGATAAGTAGGAATCTTCATTTTTGTCATTTTTATGCAATTTTTCGCCGAGTATATGAGAATATCTCTAGAACGTTTAATGTTTAGTGTTTAAAAAAAACATAATTTTTTTGTTCGAGCACTTACTTATCTATACAAAACTTGCTTTACTCCTTTTTTAGTTTTTTTTTTTTTTAAATGAAAGCAATATAATTCCATTTTGCGAGTATATCGAAAAATTTTTTTTATAATATAAATGACGAACTTATTTGGCTTAATCCCATCAAAATTGTATTAAATTTTAAATATATCATTTTGACAATTTAACTACGTTTTTCTAAAATATTAAGTTAGTGATTACAATGACTTTTGGAATATAAAATTCAAAATTCAGCGTGTGCTTATCAAAAATCTATTTTTTTTTTTCTTAATGAGTCAACGCTTGAGAAGTAATTTTTTGAAGACACATGACTTTTAAACAATGCGTGGCTCACCCACGTGCAACAAATCAAATATTGTATTTTTAATAAAGAATGAAATCTGATAGCCATATTAAGAAAATTCTTTATGTTAAAAGGTATGGAACAGAATTACTATGAAAATTTTTATTTTTGAGAGATGACTGATACAACTTTCTTGATTCTAGATTTCAAATGTATTGTAGGCACATCTCTGAAATTAGGTTTTTCTACTTATGCTTTATATGTAACTGAAACGATTGTTTCATACATGGAACATTTAGAAAACATTTATTTTTACCTATTTACTTTGCTGAAAGTATATATTTCTTATTAAAAAGATCTAAAAAGTTACCGTAACGTGAAAGTTAAAAGTTCTGCAGATATCCCCATATCTCACGATAGTATTAATAGACTCGCTAAGAAAATTCTGAATATAGTATTTATGTATAGAGAGGACGTGAAAATTGTGTTCTTCGAAAGGAATGTTTGAAAGTTAAATTATTAAATAATTAAATTGGGTTAATTTTGGACTCCACATGGCCAAAAAAGGAATGTAATGAAAAATATACAGTAACATTTTTTTTATTATAGCTTATCAAATCTTCAACTTGAATGGTCAACCCAATTTCATTATTTGATAAATTAACTTTCAAACATTCATTTAGAAAAACACAATTTTGACGTCCTTCCTATATATAAATACTATACTCAGAATTTTTTGAGCGATTCTATTCGTACTATCATAAGATATACTCGTAGAAAAATTGCATCAAAATAATAAAAAGCAGATTCCTACTTATCGACATTACAATTTTTTTTTAACTCAAAAATTTCTAAACAATTTTTTGGAAAAACACAATTATTAGGCCCACCGTATATATAAATACTATACTAAGAATTTTTGTAAACCATTCAATTAGAATTTTCATAAATTATTTAATCAACATAATGAAATACCAAATATAAAAACATGTTTATTCAGAGTAATAATTCCGACACTATAATTTTTTAATTTACCGCATTAAATATATAATTTTTGAAATGCATTAATATTTTAAATAAAATAATCAAAATAACAACAATTAAATAATCGTGAAAAGTGTAACTTATTTAGATGAAAATGACCGAACTCCTTCAAGCGAGCGATAGCGTAACAAATAGCATGCGTGCGTAGTAACCCAAGGATCGTGGGTTCGATTCCCGCTTAGGTCAAAAAATTTTATGTGAAATTTTTTCTGCGATTATAAAATGGCGATTAATAGAGGTAAAAATAAGTTCAAAAGAATATGTGCGAATTGTTAATACTTATAGAGAATTTCTAATATTTATAGCTTTAAGTTACTCTTTCAAGAACTTGGAAAAAGCTTCCTAAAAGCTTACTGGAAGGTTCCGACAGACTACCTGAAACTTCCAGAATCATATTTGAAAGCTAAATGAAAGCTTACTGGAAAGTTCATAAAGTCTACTTGAAACTTTCGGTAACTTTATCGAAAGATTCCTGAAAGTTTCCTGGAAGATTTCTACATCCTGCATGAAACGTACAGTAATTTTCTCGGAGGCTCCCTGAAGATCCTGAAAGGTTCCTGAAAGGATTCTTACACAGTTCCTGACATCTTCCAAGGAAGCTTCTCGTCATGAATTTGACCTAGACATTATGTACTGCCGGGAAGCTTTCATGGAACCTTTCTGGAAGCTTCCATTCTCAAACTGACATAAATCGATTCTGAAGTCTTGTAGGAAGTATTTTTTAAAGCTTTCTGTAATCTTTCGGGGAAGACTACTGGAAGATTCCCACAGCCTACATGAAGCTTCCAGGAACTTTATGAAAGCTTCCTGAAAAGTTCCTAGAAAGTTTCCGAAAGCTTCCTGAAAAGTGTCTGAAACAGTTCCTGCAATCTTCCGGGGAAGCTTTTTGTCATGAATTTGACCCAGACATTAGGTACTTTCAGGAAGCTTTCGTGGAAGCTTTCCTGTAGCTTACGAAACTTTCATGAAAGCTTCCAGGAAGTTTCTAGTAAGCTTTCATGCTGTGTGGGCAAAAACATCTGTGGATATAAGGTGTTCCCTTATCACTTCTTTTTCTTTATATCTATTTTTTCAACAGATGTAATTTTATATTTATAATTGTTGGATGAAAATTTTGTATCTCCTATTAAGATGATAAATATTTTGGATATAGATATGTTCATGAATATTAAAATGATATTTGATTAAGTGTAAAATATTCTTTTTTTAAGCATTTAAAGCAATGTTTTCAATAAGTTAACACGAATAAGGTTGAATTATGAAATTTATTTGAAGTTTATAAAATACGATTAAAAATGTTATGATGGATAATAATTATCTGCATGTGCGAACTGTCAAAAATATTATTCGTCAATTCTCTGTAAAATATTATTGTCCTAGTACCTATTAATTAATGAATATGGCTTTTTGATTTAAGGCGGTCTTACACCTAAAAATTTTGAGAAAATCAAATTTTTTTTATTGAATTTTTTGATTATATATGTTATTTCGAACCTAAAAAACTATAGTTTGGATCAATAATTAAAAAAATTTTTAATAAACCGCTGAAAGAGTTTACTATCTTTAAAATGACGAGAAAATTAATTTTCTTGTTTTTTGCCTTTTTTAGACTTCTGATAGGAAAACGTTATTTACTTAAAGTGTTATAAAATATCAAAAAACATTATTTATATAATATGTTGTAAGCGCTCGTGGTGCTATCTTAATAGTTTTGAATTTTTAATCGGACTTTAACGAGCAAATCTCTTATGCGTTAGTCGAATGTCTATTCTCAAATCGAGAAAAGTAGCTTTTGTTTAAGCTTCCTCCTCTCTCGATAAGAATTTTTTGACAAACGGCGACACACGTAAGAGAAAATTTTTTTTAAAAATGAATAACTATTAATTTCGGAATAAAATATAATATAGGGGAGTTTCGTCCTTGTCGTACTTGGTGGACTCGTCAGGAAGACCCAAGTAGACATATCTTCGACTCCAAAATAATGAAATTACTGTGAATTCTTATAGTGTGTAAGTTGTAATTTTATATGTGGATTTGAAAAATTGGTTGCCATCTAGTGTTAAAAGGTTGGAACTAAGATTATACAAGGAAAGGCATTTTAGTGTCCGAATGCCATTTGATTCTAAATATGTTGTAAGCGCTCGTGGTGCTATCTTAATAGTTTTGAATTTTTAATCGGACTTTAACGAGCAAATCTCTTATGCGTTAGTCGAATGTCTATTCCAAATCGAGAAAAGTAGCTTTTGTTTAAGCTTCCTCCTCTCTCGATAAGAATTTTTTGACAAACGGCGACACACGTAAGAGAAAAATTTTTTTTAAAATGAATAACTATTAATTTCGGAATAAAATATAATATAGGGGAGTTTCGTCCTTGTCGTACTTGGTGGACTCGTCAGGAAGACCCAAGTAGACATATCTTCGACTCCAAAATAATGAAATTACTGTGAATTCTTATAGTGTGTAAGTTGTAATTTTATATGTGGATTTGAAAAATTGGTTGCCATCTAGTGTTAAAAGGTTGGAACTAAGATTATACAAGGAAAGGCATTTTAGTGTCCGAATGCCATTTGATTCTAAATATGTTGTAAGCGCTCGTGGTGCTATCTTAATAGTTTTGAATTTTTAATCGGACTTTAACGAGCAAATCTCTTATGCGTTAGTCGAATGTCTATTCTCAAATCGAGAAAAGTAGCTTTTGTTTAAGCTTCCTCCTCTCTCGATAAGAATTTTTGACAAACGGCGACACACGTAAGAGAAAAATTTTTTAAAAAATGAATAACTATTAATTTCGGAATAAAATATAATATAGGGAGTTTCGTCCTTGTCGTACTTGGTGGACTCGTCAGGAAGACCCAAGTAGACATATCTTCGACTCCAAAATAATGAAATTACTGTGAATTCTTATAGTGTGTAAGTTGTAATTTTATATGTGGATTTGAAAAATTGGTTGCCATCTAGTGTTAAAGGTTGGAACTAAGATTATACAAGGAAAGGCATTTTAGTGTCCGAATGCCATTTGATTCTAAATATGTTGTAAGCGCTCGTGGTGCTATCTTAATAGTTTTGAATTTTTAATCGGACTTTAACGAGCAAATCTCTTATGCGTTAGTCGAATGTCTATTCTCAAATCGAGAAAAGTAGCTTTTGTTTAAGCTTCCTCCTCTCTCGATAAGAATTTTTTGACAAACGGCGACACACGTAAGAGAAAAATTTTTTTTAAAAATGAATAACTATTAATTTCGGAATAAAATATAATATAGGGGAGTTTCGTCCTTGTCGTACTTGGTGGACTCGTCAGGAAGACCCAAGTAGACATATCTTCGACTCCAAAATAATCAAATTACTGTGAATTCTTATAGTGTGTAAGTTGTAATTTTATATGTGGATTTGAAAAATTGGTTGCCATCTAGTGTTAAAAGGTTGGAACTAAGATTATACAAGGAAAGGCATTTTAGTGTCCGAATGCCATTTGATTCTAAATATGTTGTAAGCGCTCGTGGTGCTATCTTAATAGTTTTGAATTTTTAATCGGACTTTAACGAGCAAATCTCTTATGCGTTAGTCGAATGTCTATTCTCAAATCGAGAAAAGTAGCTTTTGTTTAAGCTTCCTCCTCTCTCGATAAGAATTTTTTGACAAACGGCGACACACGTAAGAGAAAAATTTTTTTTAAAATGAATAACTATTAATTTCGGAATAAAATATAATATAGGGGAGTTTCGTCCTTGTCGTACTTGGTGGACTCGTCAGGAAGACCCAAGTAGACATATCTTCGACTCCAAAATAATGAAATTACTGTGAATTCTTATAGTGTGTAAGTTGTAATTTTATATGTGGATTTGAAAAATTGGTTGCTCGTAAAAGATATTTTATTCCGAAATTAATAGTTATTCATTTTTAAAAAAAATTTTTCTCTTACGTGTGTCGCCGTTTGTCAAAAAATTCTTATCGAGAGAGGAGGAAGCTTAAACAAAAGCTACTTTTCTCGATTTGAGAATAGACATTCGACTAACGCATAAGAGATTTGCTCGTTAAAGTCCGATTAAAAATTCAAAACTATTAAGATAGCACCACGAGCGCTTACAACATATTTAGAATCAAATGGCATTCGGACACTAAAATGCCTTTCCTTGTATAATCTTAGTTCCAAGCTTTTAACACTAGATGGCAACCAATTTTTCAAATCCACATATAAAATTACAACTTACACACTATAAGAATTCACAGTAATTTCATTATTTTGGAGTCGAAGATATGTCTACTTGGGTCTTCCTGACGAGTCCACCAAGTACGACAAGGACGAAACTCCCCTATATTATATTTTATTCCGAAATTAATAGTTATTCATTTTTAAAAAAAATTTTTCTCTTACGTGTGTCGCCGTTTGTCAAAAAATTCTTATCGAGAGAGGAGGAAGCTTAAACAAAAGCTACTTTTCTCGATTTGAGAATAGACATTCGACTAACGCATAAGAGATTTGCTCGTTAAAGTCCGATTAAAAATTCAAAACTATTAAGATAGCACCACGAGCGCTTACAACATATTTAGAATCAAATGGCATTCGGACACTAAAATGCCTTTCCTTGTATAATCTTAGTTCCAACCTTTAACACTAGATGGCAACCAATTTTTCAAATCCACATATAAAATTACAACTTACACACTATAAGAATTCACAGTAATTTCATTATTTTGGAGTCGAAGATATGTCTACTTGGGTCTTCCTGACGAGTCCACCAAGTACGACAAGGACGAAACTCCCCTATATTATATTTTATTCCGAAATTAATAGTTATTCATTTTAAAAAAAATTTTTCTCTTACGTGTGTCGCCGTTTGTCAAAAAATTCTTATCGAGAGAGGAGGAAGCTTGAACAAAAGCTACTTTTCTCGATTTGAGAATAGACATTCGACTAACGCATAAGAGATTTGCTCGATAAAGTCCGATTAAAAATTCAAAACTATTAAGATAGCACCACGAGCGCTTACAACATATTTAGAATCAAATGGCATTCGGACACTAAAATGCCTTTCCTTGTATAATCTTAGTTCCAACCTTTTAACACTAGATGGCAACCAATTTTTCAAATCCACATATAAAATTACAACTTACACACTATAAGAATTCACAGTAATTTCATTATTTTGGAGTCGAAGATATGTCTACTTGGGTCTTCCTGACGAGTCCACCAAGTACGACAAGGACGAAACTACCCTATATTATATTTTATTCCGAAATTAATAGTTATTCATTTTAAAAAAAATTTTTCTCTTACGTGTGTCGCCGTTTGTCAAAAAATTCTTATCGAGAGAGGAGGAAGCTTAAACAAAAGCTACTTTTCTCGATTTGAGAATAGACATTCGACTAACGCATAAGAGATTTGCTCGTTAAAGTCCGATTAAAAATTCAAAACTATTAAGATAGCACCACGAGCGCTTACAACATATTTAGAATCAAATGGCATTCGGACACTAAAATGCCTTTCCTTGTATAATCTTAGTTCCAAGCTTTTAACACTAGATGGCAACCAATTTTTCAAATCCACATATAAAATTACAACTTACACACTATAAGAATTCACAGTAATTTCATTATTTTGGAGTCGAAGATATGTCTACTTGGGTCTTCCTGACGAGTCCACCAAGTACGACAAGGACGGAACTCCCCTATATTATATTTTATTCCGAAATTAATAGTTATTCATTTTAAAAAAAATTTTTCTCTTACGTGTGTCGCCGTTTGTCAAAAAATTCTTATCGAGAGAGGAGGAAGCTTAAACAAAAGCTACTTTTCTCGATTTGAGAATAGACATTCGACTAACGCATAAGAGATTTGCTCGTTAAAGTCCGATTAAAAATTCAAAACTATTAAGATAGCACCACGAGCGCTTACAACATATTTAGAATCAAATGGCATTCGGACACTAAAATGCCTTTCCTTGTATAATCTTAGTTCCAACCTTTTAACACTATATGGCAACCAATTTTTCAAATCCACATATAAAATTACAACTTACACACTATAAGAATTCACAGTAATTTCATTATTTTGGAGTCGAAGATATGTCTACTTGGGTCTTCCTGACGAGTCCACCAAGTACGACAAGAACGAAACTCCCTATATTATATTTTATTCCGAAATTAATAGTTATTCATTTTAAAAAAATTTTTCTCTTACGTGTGTCGCCGTTTGTCAAAAAATTCTTATCGAGAGAGGAGGAAGCTTAAACAAAAGCTACTTTTCTCGATTTGAGAATAGACATTCGACTAACGCATAAGAGATTTGCTCGTTAAAGTCCGATTAAAAATTCAAAACTATTAAGATAGCACCACGAGCGCTTACAACATATTTAGAATCAAATGGCATTCGGACACTAAAATGCCTTTCCTTGTATAATCTTAGTTCCAACCTTTTAACACTAGATGGCAACCAATTTTTCAAATCCACATATAAAATTACAACTTACACACTATAAGAATTCACAGTAATTTCATTATTTTGAGTCGAAGATATGTCTACTTGGGTCTTCCTGACGAGTCCACCAAGTACGACAAGGACGAAACTCCCCTATATTATATTTTATTCCGAAATTAATAGTTATTCATTTTTTAAAAAAATTTTTCTCTTACGTGTGTCGCCGTTTGTCAAAAAATTCTTATCGAGAGAGGAGGAAGCTTAAACAAAAGCTACTTTTCTCGATTTGAGAATAGACATTCGACTAACGCATAAGAGATTTGCTCGTTAAAGTCCGATTAAAAATTCAAAACTATTAAGATAGCACCACGAGCGCTTACAACATATTTAGAATCAAATGGCATTCGGACACTAAAATGCCTTTCCTTGTATAATCTTAGTTCCAACCTTTTAACACTAGATGGCAACCAATTTTTCAAATCCACATATAAAATTACAACTTACACACTATAAGAATTCACAGTAATTTCATTATTTTGGAGTCGAAGATATGTCTACTTGGGTCTTCCTGACGAGTCCACCAAGTACGACAAGGACGAAACTCCCCTATATTATATTTTATTCCGAAATTAATAGTTATTCATTTTTTAAAAAAATTTTTCTCTTACGTGTGTCGCCGTTTGTCAAAAAATTCTTATCGAGAGAGGAGGAAGCTTAAACAAAAGCTACTTTTCTCGATTTGAGAATAGACATTCGACTAACGCATAAGAGATTTGCTCGTTAAAGTCCGATTAAAAATTCAAAACTATTAAGATAGCACCACGAGCGCTTACAACATATTTAGAATCAAATGGCATTCGGACACTAAAATGCCTTTCCTTGTATAATCTTAGTTCCAACCTTTTAACACTATATGGCAACCAATTTTTCAAATCCACATATAAAATTACAACTTACACACTATAAGAATTCACAGTAATTTCATTATTTTGGAGTCGAAGATATGTCTACTTGGGTCTTCCTGACGAGTCCACCAAGTACGACAAGGACGAAACTCCCCTATATTATATTTTATTCCGAAATTAATAGTTATTCATTTTAAAAAAATTTTTCTCTTACGTGTGTCGCCGTTTGTCAAAAAATTCTTATCGAGAGAGGAGGAAGCTTAAACAAAAGCTACTTTTCTCGATTTGAGAATAGACATTCGACTAACGCATAAGAGATTTGCTCGTTAAAGTCCGATTAAAAATTCAAAACTATTAAGATAGCACCACGAGCGCTTACAACATATTTAGAATCAAATGGCATTCGGACACTAAAATGCCTTTCCTTGTATAATCTTAGTTCCAAGCTTTTAACACTAGATGGCAACCAATTTTTCAAATCCACATATAAAATTACAACTTACACACTATAAGAATTCACAGTAATTTCATTATTTTGGAGTCGAAGATATGTCTACTTGGGTCTTCCTGACGAGTCCACCAAGTACGACAAGGACGAAACTCCCCTATATTATATTTTATTCCGAAATTAATAGTTATTCATTTTTTAAAAAAATTTTTCTCTTACGTGTGTCGCCGTTTGTCAAAAAATTCTTATCGAGAGAGGAGGAAGCTTAAACAAAAGCTACTTTTCTCGATTTGAGAATAGACATTCGACTAACGCATAAGAGATTTGCTCGTTAAAGTCCGATTAAAAATTCAAAACTATTAAGATAGCACCACGAGCGCTTACAACATATTTAGAATCAAATGGCATTCGGACACTAAAATGCCTTTCCTTGTATAATCTTAGTTCCAACCTTTTAACACTATATGGCAACCAATTTTTCAAATCCACATATAAAATTACAACTTACACACTATAAGAATTCACAGTAATTTCATTATTTTGGAGTCGAAGATATGTCTACTTGGGTCTTCCTGACGAGTCCACCAAGTACGACAAGGACGAAACTCCCCTATATTATATTTTATTCCGAAATTAATAGTTATTCATTTTTTAAAAAAATTTTTCTCTTACGTGTGTCGCCGTTTGTCAAAAAATTCTTATCGAGAGAGGAGGAAGCTTAAACAAAAGCTACTTTTCTCGATTTGAGAATAGACATTCGACTAACGCATAAGAGATTTGCTCGTTAAAGTCCGATTAAAAATTCAAAACTATTAAGATAGCACCACGAGCGCTTACAACATATTTAGAATCAAATGGCATTCGGACACTAAAATGCCTTTCCTTGTATAATCTTAGTTCCAACCTTTTAACACTAGATGGCAACCAATTTTTCAAATCCACATATAAAATTACAACTTACACACTATAAGAATTCACAGTAATTTCATTATTTTGGAGTCGAAGATATGTCTACTTGGGTCTTCCTGACGAGTCCACCAAGTACGACAAGGACGAAACTCCCCTATATTATATTTTATTCCGAAATTAATAGTTATTCATTTTTTAAAAAAATTTTTCTCTTACGTGTGTCGCCGTTTGTCAAAAAATTCTTATCGAGAGAGGAGGAAGCTTAAACAAAAGCTACTTTTCTCGATTTGAGAATAGACATTCGACTAACGCATAAGAGATTTGCTCGTTAAAGTCCGATTAAAAATTCAAAACTATTAAGATAGCACCACGAGCGCTTACAACATATTTAGAATCAAATGGCATTCGGACACTAAAATGCCTTTCCTTGTATAATCTTAGTTCCAACCTTTTAACACTAGATGGCAACCAATTTTTCAAATCCACATATAAAATTACAACTTACACACTATAAGAATTCACAGTAATTTCATTATTTTGGAGTCGAAGATATGTCTACTTGGGTCTTCCTGACGAGTCCACCAAGTACGACAAGGACGAAACTCCCCTATATTATATTTTATTCCGAAATTAATAGTTATTCATTTTAAAAAAAATTTTTCTCTTACGTGTGTCGCCGTTTGTCAAAAAATTCTTATCGAGAGAGGAGGAAGCTTAAACAAAAGCTACTTTTCTCGATTTGAGAATAGACATTCGACTAACGCATAAGAGATTTGCTCGTTAAAGTCCGATTAAAAATTCAAAACTATTAAGATAGCACCACGAGCGCTTACAACATATTTAGAATCAAATGGCATTCGGACACTAAAATGCCTTTCCTTGTATAATCTTAGTTCCAACCTTTTAACACTATATGGCAACCAATTTTTCAAATCCACATATAAAATTACAACTTACACACTATAAGAATTCACAGTAATTTCATTATTTTGGAGTCGAAGATATGTCTACTTGGGTCTTCCTGACGAGTCCACCAAGTACGACAAGGACGAAACTCCCCTATATTATATTTTATTCCGAAATTAATAGTTATTCATTTTAAAAAAAATTTTTCTCTTACGTGTGTCGCCGTTTGTCAAAAAATTCTTATCGAGAGAGGAGGAAGCTTAAACAAAAGCTACTTTTCTCGATTTGAGAATAGACATTCGACTAACGCGTAAGAGATTTGCTCGTTAAAGTCCGATTAAAAATTCAAAACTATTAATTATTTATATAAGTATATACTTATATAAATCCTTATATAAGGATAAAAAAAAATAATTAAATTCACATACAGTATTTATTATTATAAAAATTAAATAAACCATATTGTGGAATTCGAAATCCAGTGGAATCGTCTTGTGGCCATTTCCCACTTCTGCTTCTAGTAAAGTGACCATCCCGTGACCGAAATTCGACAGCAATTCACTATATTAATACTCCCTGTTGTACCTATATATATATATATATATATATATATATATATATATATATATTTATCTGCAACGGTTCGTTCCGGGACGTTTACACTGTACATCGCTGTTATTTCCGGGACGCGCTGTTTTTTCCGGGACGTCCCGGAAAATCTGTGTCTGCAACTGTTATTTCCGGGACGTGGTATTAGTCCCACACCCCAGGGATATTATTTCTTTAGTCACGCGCTTATATAGGGAACTCTGAAGAGATAAACTATAGGACCCTGTAGATTACCAGAAATAACGTTTATAGGTCTTTATATATATATATATATATATATATATATATATATATATATATATATATATATATATATATATATATATATATATATATATATATATAACTAATGCCAGTGTAAACACAGTGGCCCAGCTGCACAGCTGACAGCTCAAAAGCTCAAATGAGCAGAGATACATAACTATGTGATTTCAACAGTTTGTTTTGCAGAGTTTTGGCTTCATCAAATAGAAAGATTTTTTTCATAATGTTTCATTATTTGTATTCATAAGTGAATTTAGGACTGAAAATTTAATGAATTATATGTGAAGATATATATGTAAAAGTATTTATAATTGTGATTATAATACAAGCGTGCAGTGACAGTTTTGTTTAAATTTGGAAAATATAGCTTCAGTTCAAGATGCATGAGATTGCTGTATGAAAGTTAATACAGAAAGACAAGTGGATTTAGTTAAGTATTCGAAGGAAGAAGCTGTAATAATTCTTTACGGATAAAAATAAGTACATCTTTTTTCTAATAAAGATGAAAGTGAAATAATTGAGTTTAGCTTACTATAGGATATAATTCAATTCAGAAGAGTTGTGAATAACAATAAGTGTCAAGATGATCTACTCAGAAAAGCGACAAGCCTGCTTAGCACACAAGAAATATATAATACAGGCTTGAATTCAAGATATATTTCATATACAATATGCGTAATCAAGTGATCATTGACAAAATGGGCTTATCGGCTTTTATGTATTTATGTACCTTTGGCCATAACAGTGACGGCTTCTTAAGTTGCGATTAGGATTTCATATTTCATAAGACCTGCTGCATATTCTATATTAATCTTAGTACAATAAATTATAATATAACTCAGTACAATGTGTTAAAAAGTGACTCAACAGTGGATGAGTCAAAAATACAAAAGCGAAGGACAGATTGTTAGCAATAACTTTGAATGGAACGCATGCTGGTAGATTAGCAATAACTTTTAAAGGAACGGATGCATGCAAGGTGCCAGAGCTTCTGTTTCAACATATTTATATAGAAGAACATATCTTGGGTGTACAGGAAACTGAGTTTCATGAAGGGAAAAAAATTGGGAACCTAATGGCTGGTTATTTTTGAAGTTTTATGGTATTTTTCTTTGTAGGCTTATATCTCAAAATGTCATTTTTTAAGGTTTGGCGTTACTTAAAAAAAAACTATTCCATTGATTTTGATGGGAGAGGGCCTGAATTACTTGAAATTTATTCATCTATGGCAGGAAGAGTTGGAAATATGAAAAATATTTTATTAAATCATTTTCAAATGGTAACATCCACAAAAAAATATAAAATTTCATAAAATTCATGAATTTAAAGCAGTTTTTTCCATAAAAAATTATTAATTTTCAGATATTTTATTTTTCCAACTCTTCCTGCCATAACTGCATGAATTTCAAGTAATTTAGTTCCTCTCCCATGAAAATCAATGGAATAGTTTTTTTTTAAAGTATATCTATCTCTACGTCTGCGTCTCTTCGTCTCTATGGCTTCGTCTTTACGACTTCATCACTACGTCCCCGTATCTCCATCTCCATCTCTAATTCTCAGTCTCTACTACTCTGTCTCTAGGTCTCTGTCTTTATGTCTCTGTCTCTAGATCTTTGTCTCTACGTCTCCGTGTCTACATCTCCATCTCTCCGTATCTGTCTCATATCTCACTACGTCTCCGTCTCTACGTCTTTATCACTACGTCTCCGGCTTTCTGTCTCCGGCTCTGTTTCTCCGTCTCTGTCTCTCCGCCTCTACGGCGCCGTCTCTTCGTCTTCATCACTACGTCTCCGTCTCTCTGTCTCTGTCTCCAATTCTCAGTCTCCACCACTCTGGCTCTTGGTCTGTGTCTTTATGTCTCTGTCTCTACGTCTTTGACGCTACGTCTCCGTCTCTAAGTCTCCGTCTCTACATCTCCGTCTCTGCGTCTCCGCCTCTGCCTCTCCGTCTCTACGTCTCCGTCTCTACTTCTCAGTCTCTAGAACTCTGTCTCTCCGTGGCCGTCTCTTCGTCTCTACGACTCCGTCTATACGTCTTCATCACTACGTAACTTTCATATTTCTTATTAAAATAGATGTATTTATTTTCATCTGATCAGAAGTACTACTGCTTTTTCCTTCAAACATTTTTTGTAACTTAATCTTGGTACTGCACGATTTTCATCAGAATATATCTATTTAAATTTTATAAACCATCCCTGTCTTGAATTGAAACTACTTCTCAAATTTTAACAAAATTCTCACTGCAATCTTGTATTTATCTTACACTTGTAAAATCGTTACAGATGTAATTTTACATTAAGTACCCAAAACTTTCACTCCCAAATCCACTTACAAATGAAACTATCAAAAACTAAGAAAATAATAGCGAACAAGTTATATAGGTTACAAAAAGGAGTACAGCATATTGCTGTCGATTTGTCGATGATCAGATCACCAGTTTACGAGGACAGAAGTCCAAAATTGTTATAAGACGATTCCATTGGACATCAAAGTCTCCCATATTGTTAATTTTATTTTTATCATGAATTCAGTACATAAATAACCTTATTTTCTTACCCTTATACTAATATGACTTAAATAATATATTTGATATTTTAAAATAATTTAAATAAATGTTTTCCTATTGGAAGCCGATAAAAAAGACAAAAAAAATAGTAGATTTTCTTACAAGGGGGGAAAATGGAACTTTCGCAGGCACGTCATATGACGACCGAGGCGAAGTCGAGGCCGTCATATCATGTGCATGCAGGAGTTCCATTTAACTCCCGTGTAAGAAATAGTATTTTTCTCTATTCCCGGGCCAAAGTACGTTAATTAATCAGTCTAGAAAAGTCGAAAATCATCGTCTTTCCTGGTGACACCAACTCTGCGCAGCCATGTTTTTACTTTCGCCCTATGCTTTGATAGCGTTAGTGACTTCACGTCGTTCTTGTAGTTTGCAGGTAATATTTTTCAATTTTATTTTACCTGTCGCAATTGGTTTTTCTCGATGCGCGCGTTTATGTGTGTTCGATGCCCGCCCAACATTTGCAGCACGAGCGTAGCGAGTGCTACTGGTTGGGGCGGGCATCGTAAATACATGAATAAGCAGATTGTTACACGGAGAGAAATTTTGTAGTGAAAATTACAAATATTCGAGACAAAATTACCAGTTTCTATGGTAATGGATGGACAGACTGATAATTTCAAACTTTTTACCAAAGTGCCTTGGTAAAATTTTTTTTTAGTTAATTTAAATTAAAAAAATTAACTTTTTTTATCCATATTGATGGATATATAGTATTTTAATATAGAAATAGAAACAGAAACAAGGATGAAAAAACATTAAACTGAAAAAAAATTTTTACGGAAGCGGGATTCGATCCGACGATCTTTGGGTTGAGAGTCCGACGTTCTACCGACTGCGCCACGGAAGCTGTTACCAACAGTTATTTGAATCACCGTTATGTATTGTTTTCATTTTAACGTCGCGCACGCCTCTAGTATCAATCTTCTGAAACACAATAATGCGCAGTGCGCATGCGCGAATACACAAATACCAGGTTATTTGGTAAAATTTATCAGTTTTCTTAGTAAAAATTCTTAGGTTACCTAGTAAAAATGACTAGATCTCAATTTTTACCAGTGTGTCTGGTAATTTTTATTCCGATAATTTGGTATTTTTTTTAAGTGGTTACGGTAGTTTTTCCTGGGAAACTTATAAATTGTATTAGAAACTTGGGAATATCACGGCATTTGACAGTCTATCCATGCGCTACCAAGGCACCTTGGTAATTTTTACTCTAAAATTTCTCTCCGTGTACATACTCATGTGAGTCAAGAAAAAGAGGGATAGAGAGATAGATAGATAAATAGATAAATCTTTATTCTGCCTTTTCGGCAAAAATTAGAAAATACATTAAAATGTATAAAATTATAAATTTCAGTCAATTACAATAGAATACAATAACAATTTAGTTCATTATGTCGTAAAATACATAAGAGATATGAAAGATTTATCAAAAACACAAGAATGCAAAAGAAAACTAAAAAAATAATCTTTGAAATAATTAATAAGAGAACATGTGGTAAATAAAATACTTATACAAATACTTATACGAATATCATAATGTTCCGCCAATAGGCTAAAATAGAGATAGATAAAGAGACATAGGGGGGGGGGAGAGGATATTTCCAAATAAATAAACATGAATTCATAGTAGACCATCCTTCTTGAGAGCACCACGCTCCCGATGCGAGGCAGTTCCGCGCCGAAGTCGCACACTTTCGTGATTTCCGCGCGGCAAATTCACAATCCGCTGTATCGTATATATGGGATTAGGCTATTCAAAACATTGCTCACAGAGCTTTCGGTCGCGCGTGAAACAAGTGACACACGCAGTGGGCAAAAGTGCTACTTTTTCTAGTGTAAAGAAACGGCGAAAACGCGTACTTTCGCGCGAGGAATAGAGAAAAATAAATTTTTTCGTTATTTTAAAGATCTTTTTTAAACACATCATCTCAAATTTTTTATTTTTAATTCAAACTATTTTTTATAGAATCAGAATAACGTATAAAATTGAAAAATAATATCTAAAAATAACTCTAAAAAACACTGAACATTTCAAATAATTAAGCAAACTTGAAAATTTAACGAGAATATGATTTGTGTTAATATTTAGTAATGGAAATTGATGAGAATTATGAAAATCTGTTTGTGGAAAAATCTTCAACTTCTGAAAGCTGTTATAACGACTGTTTTAAGGAAAATAAAACTAATAATATTACAAAGCGAAAAAAAAATCAGATGAAATATTCCCCAACAGAATAAACATAAAAAAAAGGTATGTACCTTACACAAATTCACTGGTCTCTGTAGGATTGTGTAGAAGACGCCGTGAAGACCAAAATGAACCCAAATTAATTTTTAATAAACTAACTTTTTAATGTTTATTTGGAAAAGTCCCCAGTAAATGCAAGTAATATACTCACAATTTTTTTTACGGATTCTATTAGTATTTTCATAAGATATACTTATTTGAAAATTAGGTAAAATGATAAAAATACAAACTCCTACTTATTTCCAGTACGGATTTTATTAAACCATAGTTAATTCTGGTACGAGAAATCCTAACATGAGTTTAATTTAATTTTATGTAGATGATGAATCCCAACGTACTGAAGACTATGAATATGTGGAGGCAAATGAAATCCATACAGAGTCAGATGAAAGTTTCTCTGACAATTCAGACATGATGTTGATAGGAAATCCGCTACAATCGGGCGAAATCCTTGATCAAAATATTCAGGCAAATGAACTAGAATCTGCTGAAAAATCATCAGAAAACATTAAGGTGATGTGATACCCTGATTTCAATATTTTTTAAATCAACATTCAAACGTTTATTTGGAAAAAGACGACTGTCAGGCGCTCCGGACACGTAAACACTATATTCAGACATTTTTTTGAGCGATTCTATTAGTATTTTCGTTAGCTGTGCTCGTTTTAAAAATAGGTCAATTGCAGATTCCTACTTACCGACAGTACGGTTTTTATTTAATTAAATAAACTCTGATCATTTTTTTGGAAAAACACGTCTGTCAGGCGCTCCGTATATGTAAATACTATACTCAGAATTTTTTGTGGATGATTCTATTGGTATTTTCATGAGATATACTCTTTTTAAAATTATGTCGGTATATAACATCACCTTAAGAGAAATAAGAATGAAAAAAATCTGCACCATTTATTAAAAAAATGAAAATGAAAACTCTGAAAAGAAAAGGTATTATTAAATGTATATTTGTCGTAATATATTGGTAATTATATGATTACAAAATATTGAATATAGTTTAGAGTTATGGGTCGTTCACAAACTATGTAACTCTATTTTAGTCACTTTGAAACCCCCTCCCCCAGGTAGTCTATCGTAGGTTTTTCTCTACCACCCGCCCTATCAATAAAGGCACTTGGGTTTTTTTTTTTAAACGACGTAATAGACAGGGAGGTCAGAAGAGCTTATTCGCCATATTTTCACAACCTAAGCTTCTGAACCCATATACCCCACGCTCTCGATGCAATAGGCAGGCACGTGAGGGCTTATGCGCCATATTTTTGCAATCTAAGCTGCTAAACCCGCGTACCCCACATGCCCGACGTAATAGACGCAGTTGAGAGCTTATTCGCCATATTGACACAAATTAAGCTCCTAAACCCACGTACCCCACACGCCCGATCCAATAGACAGGGAGGTGAGAGCTTATTCTCCATATTTTTACAACCCAAGCTTCTGAACCCATATACCCCACGTCTCTGTCTCTACGTCGCTGTCTCCACGTCTCTGTATCCAGGACTCTGTCTCTATGTCTCTCTCTCTTTGCACCTGTCTCCACGATACTGCCTCTGCATCCCTGTCTGTACTTTGTCTCTATGTCTCTGTATCTACATCCCTGTCTCCACGTCCATGTCTCCATGTCTCTGTCTCTCCGACTCGATCTCTACGTCTCTGTCTCTCCCACTCTGTCTCTTTGCGTCCAACTCTACATCTCTATCTCTACGTCTTTGTCTCTACATTCTTGTCGCTAAGTCTCTGTCTCTATGTTTCGTTTCTAAGTCTCTGTCTCCACGTCTCTGACTCCACGACTCTGTCCCCAGATCTCTGTCACCACGTCTCTGTCTGCACGCGCCTGTCTACGTCTCTCTATCTGCATCCCTATCTCTACGTCTCTGTCTCTACGTCTCTGTCCCATGTCTTTATCTCGACGTCTCAGTCTCTCCGGCTTTGCCTCTACGCCTCCGTGTCTATGTGGCTAGATCTACGTTCCTGTCTCTAGATTTCTGTTTCTACGTTTGTGTGTTTAATCGCTCTCTCTCTTTTCACGTCTCTGTCTCCACGTTTTTGTCTCCCCGTCTTTGTCTCTATCTCAACGCGCCTGTCTTTACGTCTCTGTATCTACATCCCTGCCTCTACATCTCTGTCTCCACGTCTCTGTCACTCCGACCTTGGCTCTATGTCTCCTTTTCTCCGATTCTGTCTTTACGTCTCCTTCTCTATGTATCTGTCTCTACGTCTTTGTCTCTACATTCTGGTCACTACATCTCTGTCTCTACGTTTCGTTTCTAAGTCTCTGTCTCCACGTCTCTGTCTCCACGCGCCTGTCTACGTCTCTGTCTCCACGTCTCTGTCTCCACATCTCTGTCTCTTCGGCTCTGTCTCTACGCCTCCGTGTCTACGTGGCTATATCTACGTCCCTGTCTCTAGGTTTCTGTGAGAGAGTTTTCGTGGGGGCTGAATATCATTTGGACAACCATTTCTGCATTATTCTCCACTGTGTGGATGGTTCCTCGTTCGTCTAATCTAGGGAATATTTGAAGAAGGCGTTCTGAAGACATTATTATAAAAATGTTATATAAAAAATAATTGATTATAACTAGTAACTGTTTTTCTATTATTAATCTAGTAATCTTTATTCAACTTTTAGTGTCTGTATATATTGTACAAATATTCTTGCAATATTGCTAAATCATCAGAAAAATCAGCAGAAAAATATAATTATAAAATTAATATTCCTTTCGTGATGCTAAATATTGGCTAAATATTGCTGCAATATTGCTATGACAGAGAGCTTGACCCATCATTTTAAAAAAGCAATGGTGAAACGGAAATCACGGATTGCAGCAACATTGCTCCCATATAGCATTCATATATAAAAGTGTTGAGGGAATATTGGCGAATATGGGGAATATGACAAAGCAATGTTGGAGCAATGTTGCTCCAATATTGGATGCTATAGGGGTTGCCTGAATTATTTTGCTATAACTTTGCAAATAGTTTCAATTCTGAAATGGCAAAATGCTGGTCTAAATCGTTTCCAAGGCTATATCGAATTTATTATCTTTTGCCATTAGCAAACGGTATGAAAAAAAGGTATCTTCGGCTATTTTCAGCGGAAATAACAATTACTAGTTATAAACAATTATTTTTTAATAACATTTTTAATAATAAGGTCTTCAGAACGCCTTTTTTGAATATTCCTTAGAGTGGGAGGAACGAGGAACCATCCACATAGTGGAGAATAATGCACAAATGGTTGTCGAAATGATATTCACAGCCATCACGAAAACCATTTACAATTCTATTCGGTGATTTTTCACGTTTTTAGATTCTCACTGTCCATTCCCACCCCTAGAAAGGGAAATAGTAGCGAGAAACCATCCATACAGCTGTGGATTATGAAGAAATGGTTATTGGAATCGTTTTCACCACCCACGAAAACCCTTTACAATGTTTTTCAGCGAATTTTCAGGGTTTTAGCCACTCACCCCTTATTTTAACTCCTAAATTAGGGGTTGACGGTATCCCAATAAATTTTTCCTTAATCTATACTCCATTTACTACAATTTAACAAAAAAATTGTATCGATATCATGATTTCCATTTGAGATTCAGCAAAAAGAAAAGCAAAAAGTCATCGATTTTTTAAACATGCTCAACTTCACCCCTTATTTCAACCCCTATAATAAGGAATGTTGGTATTCTTACATGTTTTTCTTTAATCCGCATAACTTGAACTTTATTTTTAAAAAAAAATTTGTTGGCTTATCTCTATTCTTTCTTGTTATATTAGATTTTAAATCAGAAAAATGCAATTTAACCTATAGTGCGCCTCCTTACATATATATTGTACACTTTTAATTTATTACATGATATTCAATAATTCTCTGAATTTTTCTAATTTATCTTTACACAACGCTTTTGTAAAGATATCCGCAACATTATCATTCGAGTCAATTTTAATTATTACAATTTCTTTTTCTTTCACACTTTCATGAACATAGTGATAATGTATTTCTATGTGCTTCGAATTCTTAGTAAGATTTCCGTAATTCGCTATATTTATCGCGCCTGTGTTATCCTCAAATATCTTTAGAGGATCAATCAATTCTGCATTAAAGTTTTTCATTACCTCTATTATAAACTTTACTTCACTCACTGCCTCAGATAAGGCTACATATTCTGCATAAGTTGAAGCCTCTGTTACAGTTTTTTGTTTTCGCGATTTCCAATCAATTACATTCCCAAATCCTTTAATAACATATCCAGATGTGGAGTTTCTGTCAACATTATCACCAGCCCAATCTGCGGCTACACAACAATCTATAATTTCGCAATTTACATTCCTTTTATAATTCATCTTTAAATCTTTAGTTAAATACAGGTATTTCAAGATTCGCAAAGCATATTTCCAATGAGTCTCATTATAATTATTTTGATATCTACTCGGATAATTTACACTATAACTTATATCGGGCCTTGTACTTGAACTTATATATAATAATGCACCTATCAAATTTCTATATTTAATATCTGAGTCGCATATTTCAGCATTTTCAATTTTTAGATTTGTTTCCATAGGAGTACTATATAATCTACCATCCTGCAATTGATATTTATTCATTAATGACTCTATATACTTAGTTTGAATTAATTTCATATCACAATTTCGATAATCATACTCTATATTAATACCAAGGTATTCTTTAACTTCTCCTAGGTCTTTCATCTTAAATTTTTCAGACAAGACTCTTTTTAAATTTTTAATTTTCTTTATACTCTTACTACAAATTAACAAATCATCGACATATATTAATAAGTAAATTTGATCTACACCCTCACCTTGAGTATATAAACAATAATCTACGTTACTCCTCTTAAATTTTATCTTTGTTAAATATTCATCCAAACATTCATACCATGCCCTTGGACTTTCTCGTAGTCCGTACAATGCTTTACCTAATTTACAAACCCTGTTTGTTCCATCGCTATAACCTTTCGGTTGACCGACATATACCTCCGAGCTTACTTCACCATTTAAAAAAACAGTAACTACATCCATTTGTTCTATAATTAGACCAAACTGACAACAAAAGGAAAACAAAATTTTTAAAGTTTGCATTTTAGCAACTGAAGCGTATATGTCGTCAATCACATTTGTCTGTTGAAATCCTCTTACAACTAATCTCGCTTTATATGTATCATCAGATTTCCTACTATAAACCCATTTTACATCTATTACCTTTTCATTTGGTGTGCTTTCAACTAATTCCCATGTTTTATTATCTTTTAAACTTTCTATTTCTTTATCCATAGCTTTTATCCAGCTATCATTATCATTACTACTCATCGCCTCCTCAAATGTATATGGAGTATCTACCCTGTAGTAATTTACATAAATATTATTCGAAATATTTTCTGGATATATTATTGGATTTTTTCTATCACGTGTGGATCTACGAGGGACTTTTAATAGTTCTACATTTTTCTTATTTGCTACCTTTGATTCCTGTTCATTATTCTCATCCGCGCTTAGAAAAACATTATCATCGCTATATAAATAATACCTTTCTCCCTTACGAATTTATAAAACCGATTATTTAAGTATTCTTTCCCATTATCGCATCTCAAAACTTTTACTTTCTTTTCAGTTAAATTTTCACATTCATTAATAAATCCAACTAGTCAATCAAAAACTTCGTCTTTAGTTTTGATACAATAAACCTTCGCCATTTTGCTATAATCATCAATGAAAGAGACAAAATAATTTTCTCCATTAAATCCTGTAGTTTTAAATGGACCATATACATCTGTATGAACTATTTCTAAAATATCTTTAGCTTTTATTCTATCGTTACTAAATGGCAAATTGTGCATTTTATTCTCTGTACACGTTTTACACTTCATAAATTCCGATTCAAGTTTATTCGAAATACCCGTTAATAACTCTTGTCTACATATTGTATTTAGATACCCGAAATTTACGTGTCCTAGCATTCGATGCCATTTCTCTTTCAAACTCATACTGTTATTGTTGCCTTTACATTCGGCGGTTTTACATCATTTTCCCTACGTTTCAAAATACTCTTTATCCTATAAGTTCGATTTTCTTTTTATGCTACAGCTATCAATTTATTATTTTTATCTATTATCTCTGCTTTATTTCTCTTCGAGATAATTGTATTGTTATCTGTTAATTTCCCAAAACTTATTAAGTTTGTATTCATTTTTTCGGCATAAAAAACATTACTCATATTAACTTCATTCTTTTTACCAAACGCGTCAAAATAGCTAACTACATTTCCAATTTCCGATGCTTTTATATATCTATTATCCCCTAAATATATATTTATCGGTTCTTTAAGATCAATACATTTACAAAAATAGTCGACGCTATTTATTATGTGATCGGTACATCTGCTGTCCAGCAACCACTGGATCTCATTACCTAGCATACCATGACTATAGTTACTCTGCGTCGCGTGCGCCGTAGCTATCCATGCACTCGCACCTTCGCCGCTCTGCTCGCTCGTGCTAGCTCCTTGCTGACGGAAGTTTCCGCGCCCCCTGCCGATGTTGCCTCTTCCTCCTCTGTCTCGACTGCGGCCACGTGTTCAGCCTCGCCATGATGTGCCGCTTTGTCCTGCTTGTCCTCCATTTTGGTATTCTCGTGTGAAATGCCCGTTTTTCCCACATTTGAAACAGCTTCCTTTTTGGTCCTTCTTTGCAGCGAATACATTTGACCTTTGTTCGCTGTGCTCGCTATTATTTTTCATTTTAGCGATTTGGATTTTATTTTTCACATATGATGCTGTTTGGTCCTCTTCTTTTAATGTGTCTATTAAATCACCAATATAACTGTACTGGTTCGGCAACGTGTTCAACATATAATTTAGTTTTCCTTTTTCACTTATTTTTGCACCTGCGCTTTTTAATTCATTCACTGATTTCTCAAATTCACTGAAAAATGTTGCTGTATCACTATACTTTTCTAGTCTCAATTTTCCAATTTATTTCTACTCACAATTTGTAGTGCTGTACACTCTTCTAAATACATATCATCCAATTTCTTTATTATATTATACGCCGTATCTTCTTCACACACAAACTCCAATTGTTTGTTGGAAATGGCACTGTAAATCAAATGTATGGCCTTTAAATCCTTTTATTCCCAATCTTCTTTGTGTGCAGCAACTCTTGCTCTGGTTATCACTACGTCACATTTTTTCAACTTTAGGTACATCGTAATCCTTTTTTTCCACATACTGTAGTCTTCTCCATCAAACACCGGTATCGTGACTTCCTTTTTCTCCATTTCGTCTTCTTCGTTCTCAAACGTTCCTTCGTGTTCGGAATTTTCTTCGTGCTTGACCTCCAAGGTCGTTTCTTCTTCAATAGATGTCTCGAACGTTCATTCGTGTTCGGACTTTTCTTCTTGCTCGATTTTCAATTTCGATTCTTCGTCCATATACGTTTCACACGGTGTTCACATACGCGGCACTTTAATTATCTCTATACAACTCGAGCGTCGATATAAAAGATAATGGAAAAAATACTTACCACTCACCTCGTGGGAAACCAACCACGGCTCCTGCTACCATGTTGAGGTGTGGTTAATTAAGGAGAGACTTATTTAATGTAGTGATATAATAAAGAGTTTATTGAGACTTAGTTCACCGCGCTACCTTGCGCCACGCGCGAGGTGCTTCTCGTTCGGCGTACAAAAGTAGAGAGAGAGATCAGCGTATCGTTCACTGCTCCTCGACTTAGATGCTTGCTCACGCACACACTATAAGGAAGGGGAGGGGTACATATTTACGTTCGGACTCATACGACATTGCGCGCTCTCGGTATAGCCGCGTGCTCACACATACCTACTGTATATATTGATGCGTACAATATAGATGTATACTATTTTCAACAAGTTCAAACAAAATTTCCGAAAAAATTCTGCGGAAACTGAAGGGGTGCCGCAGGCGTCGTGGTGTTAGTCAATACTGAGAGGGATATTTTATTGTAGGCTTATATATATATATATATATATATATATATTCCTATAGTATATAGTTGTAAGAGGCTTGTAGGGTACCCAGCTCCTCCTCCCCCTCCACAACCCCTCCTCAAAATAACGGAAAAATGAGATTAGAAATAGGAATTTTTAGTATTACATTTGCTCCTCAAAACCCGCCCCCCTCCACCCCCTCCTCCTGCCACGCCTTTTAATATTGTATTGTTTTTCTCATTTTGTTATACATTTCATATATATTACGAATGATTTGATATTGTTAATATTATTGATGTTGTTTCTATATTATTAAATAATTATAATATCAAATGTTATCAATTATAAGGACAAGTTTAAAAAATTTGTATAAGTACGCCTTTCCTTAAATGTTATCAAATGTATGGTGTACGTAAGCGCTGTGCGGTACTGTGCTGTGCGATGCTGTGTGATGCCCGTATTATTGGCGCGTTGGCTACTTACGGAACTAATTTTCTGATTGGTCCGCATTTAAACATCAACCAATTAGCGGCGTAGTTCTACAAGTAGCCAATGCACCAACAGCACCGGCATCGGAAACGTACCGCACAGCACAGCACAGCGCTTATATACACTCTTCCTAAGGTCACGTTTAAAAAATTTGTATAAGTTCGCCTTTCCTTTTTACGTGTAGTCTTAATGTAAGCCTTAGTCACATTAGGGTATGCCTTTAATAACGTGACACATAATGTAGGACACAAAATAGAACACACCTTCATATGATTGTGATATTATGGATTTACCAAATCTAAAGTATGGAAACGTAGAGAACGCAATAAACAATTTGATGCGATTGGGCGATTAAATATTATTTCACCTAAAGATAATGAAAGATTTTTTCTTAAATTACTGTTGAACCGCATAAAAGGTGCTACTTCTTTTAAAGATTTACGAACATTTAATAACGTCTCATATGAAACATATAAAGAAGCAGCACTTGCTATGGGTTTAATAGAAGATGATTCCCAAATTTATATTATTTTTGATGAAGCAAGTAATATCATGCTTCCTTTTCAATTACGTAAATTCTTTGCATGGTTTATCTTAGCTGAAAATATTCAAGGTATATTTCATATACAAGACTTTAATATATCACTTTTTACCCCTATAGCACTGAATATTTGAGGAATATTCCCTCAATATTCATTTGCCATTTTCGCAATTTTCACTAATATTCCCTCAACGTTAATGAACATGAAAGAAACCCTTAGGGAATATTCCTGCAAACCTTGATGACCGTTTTTCCTTTCCTTTTCTAAAATGATCAGGTAGGCTACCTATTATTGTAATATTGCAGGAATATTCGTACAAGATTAATTAATACTAGACGAATATATAATTAAGTTTCACCAATTTTTCCTCGATTAAGCAGTATTGCAGCAATATTCGTACAAGATTCATCGATACGAGAGGAGCATTCAATATATTCCCCTATAACACTTAATATTGGAGCAATATTGCTTCAATGTTGCTGCAACATATTCGCTATATTCGCTAATATTCCCTTAACGTATACAGGTAACGTTAGTATTTAAGTTGTTTATTTCACATAGATAAGGCGTAAAATTTTGAGTCCTCATCCCCCATTGCAAACGGGATATCACAAACAAGGCAAGCCTTGTCATTCGCACTGTTCGTAAAGAGTCATTTGAACGGTTGAATATATATATACGGCTTATATACTCTTGGCCATCCAGTGTAACCACAGAAAGCGCTACCGGTACGCCGCATGGCGTATAAATAGCCGAAGCTTGCATATCGAGAGACGCCCATTACAAGTTTCCCTTTATCACCGCTATTATATTATATTTCGTCATAAGTTATTGATGAAAACGTAATTTTTTGTAAATAGGTTATATTTCGAAATTAAAAAAAGATATTACCGTGAATATTTTTTTGGTTATAAAGGATCTTAAGTACTATAACTTACTAAATTTTTATGTTTTTTTATTCATTATTTTTTGAGAAAAAATATAATTTATAAAAAAAAATGATTTTTTTTGTCGTTCAATAACTATAGTAAAATTGGCTTAATCACTTGGAAATTCTTTGTAGGGGTAGCTTTTGTATACCAATCGAGTAAGTTCTTTGGGCAAAAGGATTGATCCATAAATTTCGAAGATATTTGAGGTTAAAATTTTTCTCAATTTTTTTTTAAATCGTAATTTCTCGAGAACGGCTCTATGTATCTAAATGGGGTGGGTGGTAATCGAAAGAGAATTAAATTACCTATATTTTCTAAAAAAAGTTAATTCTCTAGCTATCACGGTTCTTTTGTTATTAACAAAAACGTAAAAATTGAAAAATAAAAAAAAATGAGTTTTATATGTTCAACTATTACAAGAGTAAAATTGTCTTATTCGCTTCAAAATTCATTGTAGAGGTATATTATTGATAGTTCTCGGATGAGTTCTTTTGGCAAAGTGATTGGTTCATAAATTTCAGAGATATTTGAGGTTAAAATTATTCTAGACATTTTTAAAATCTATTTCTTGAGGATTAATTTATAATTTTCTTTTTAATTTAGTTTATAATTAAATTTAATTTAATTTATAAAAAGATAATTTTAGTTTATAATATCTCTGAAAATTATGAACCAATCATTTTGCCAAAAGACTCTGCCGAGAACTATCAATAATATACCTGTACAATGAATTTTGAAGCGAATAAGACAATTTTACTATCGTAATAGTTGAACATCCAAAACTCATTTTTTTTTAATTTTTAAATTTTTATTTTATGTAGTAATTATTTTGTGTAGTAATTTTATAGTCACCATTCTTAAAATTTCACAGATACACAAAAATAAAATAGTGGTCTGTTCTTTTGTCTAGACTACCGTTTTCACGTCATCATGAGTGAAGAGTTTTGAGATATCTTAAAAGACAAAGTGAAAAAACTAAATTTCAGAGATATTTGAGGTTAAAATTTTTCTAGACATTTTTAAAATCTATTTCTTGAGGATGGCTCTGTGTATGTTTTTTTTTTGTTTTTTGTGGGCAATGAATTTTTTTTTTGTAAAATATAAAATTGTATAATAATAATTGCTTTTTTATGATAAAAAGTAGAAAGAGTAAAAATAAAAAGTCACAAACCGTTTAACATAGTCTCACCACGGCCTGCCGTAGCGACGTCGATAATAAATCGGCAATATATATGTTCGTAGTAACGAACGTTAGATGGCGACTCGATGCAGTATTGGAGCTGTATCGAGAGCATGACGAAGGTACCGGCACAGACGCGACCGGCATCAATGTTGTTGTTGTTATCGTTCGGACAGAAACGCGCGCGGAAGTGAATTCGCGGAGAGATCGCGTTTCCCGCGATAAGTAGTCAAGTGTTTCACTATTTCAATCTCAGGAATGCAGGCGTGATGCATCCTGAGGCTAATATCATTGTTCGAGAAATGTGTTATACCGTACTTTCGACGGAAACACGAGGAGAGCTCAGAGATAGTACGACAGGCTAGAACTACCTGTCGTACTCCCGAACCAGCAACATCCTAGTGCAGTAAGCATGTTCACCTGGCACGAAAGCAGCAGAGAGTATCATGAGAGGCGATACAATGAAGCCAGCCTAGCAGCGAGGATGCTTGCGAGAAACCTAGGCCACACCGTACGAATTTAACCTACAATAATGGTAAGCGTGCACGTATCAACCGTGTCGCGAGTAAGTTCGCGTAACCGTTTGTCCAGGCTCGTCGCCACCTGGACAGCGGCCCCGAATAGGCGTTCTTGTGCGGAGAGAGCGAGAGTAGAGAGAGCACAGGCTCGGGTCATCAACCTTAGAAGGTCACCGACAATGATTTAGCTTGCCGGCAGTCTGTAACCGGCAAGTGCGCATAAGAAGTGCGCAGACGACATGCGTTAGTAGCCTGTTCTCTCTCAGGCTAGGTTAAGTGTGTGTGTGTCGCGACACGCGAGCGCGACCGCTCTCTCACTCGCGTAGACCATGAGTACTCTATGTATATCACTGTATACGCGAGGCTTATGTTACCGCGCGTACACAGCGTATATTACCGCGAGCGTGACGTCAGCCCTCGAGACAGCTGACGTCTGAGATAACGTGCTGGCGCACCGTTAGGTAGGGAAATTAACCTATTTCAACGCGACACTTCCACTGTCTAAATTATTAATTATTCATTTAACTTCATCATCTTTTATTTAATAAACAATAGTCTTTTATTATTAACTTTAACTGCTCGAGTTATTATTTCGCGACCTTAGTCATTCCCCGCTCCCCGCCGCCTCCGCGGTCGTTACGTAAGAGAAAACGTATCATTTCATCTGAGCAGCCGGCACACGAACCAGTGAACGAGAGGAGAGTTCGAGTCACTGGTGAGAAACAAAGCGCAAGTCTTCGACTTGTGTGTTGCACGGTAAGTAACCAGATTAGGTTAACATTGCACGACGTTGTAGCGTCTGTTGCCTAATCTGGCTATTATATCTCCGGGAGTTGAACCGAGAGATATGGATTTGAACCGCTAAGGTTCACAGGTGAAACGTGCCTTAGCCCGAAAACCCACCGTGACACACCATACAAAATAAAGTATTAAATTTAAAATTGGAATTAAAAATTAATTAAAGGAATCAGTAAATTAAGTTTGAGGAATCTACGTGCCAAACTTTTTAAGAGTAAAAGTACATTATAAATAATGTTTGTTAAGTATAAAATTACACTTTAATTAATTTCACAACTTTTTTTGGGTTTTAAAAAATACTTTAAAAAATAGTTTTTAAAAGTGTTTATTATAATTGTTTCAAAAAAACATTTAAGCTTTCAGTCAAGTTCTTTGTAGAGAGTTGGACAGTTGTTGAGAGCAAGATTGTTTGGATAAAAACATTCAACTTTTATTAGTATTTCAACAGAGAGTTTAAAGTTGTTAAAAAAGATAACAATAATATATTTTTTCTTTATAGCTATCGCAAGGAATAAAAGGAAAAAGTACAAGTTCTCAGAATTACAATTCAAATCTTTGTACCACCTGATTCTCTTGCTTTTATAAAATCTAAAACATCTTTATAGTTGTAGCTTAATGTCACTACTTAATGTCAGCACTATTATTAAAATTCTTGGCCATTCTTAGACGCATTGTAATAATGTATTAAAAAATACTTGAGCACGATGCACTTTTAATAATATGAGAAAATTTTATCTAACTTAAACTACTAGCATTAAAGTTATTTATGAAAATACAATCTAAACAGGTTGCTAATATCTTTGCGTGTTGTTTTTTCAAAATAAAGAACCATCACTTAATGTCAATACTTAATGTCACTATTATTAAAATTCGTGGTAATCCATTTTTTGACGCATTGATATGCAATGGACTTCATCAATTTTTAGTGTATTTTTATGTTAATATCTTTTTCAAGCAGTATTTGAACTTGAAGCAAAAAATGAAATGAGGCCTGAATATGAAAGAATTAATATTCCACTAATCCCTCTAGAAAAGCACAGACTAAGCTTGTTCCATGAGTCTTCAAAAAACTTCACCAGCTCCCTATTAAAAATAATCACGTGAGTACTCACGTGAGAAGTGAAAAAAATAGTTTAAAAAAATTAGTAATCAATGTTTTTTTTACTGAACTATTACGTAAATATTTTAACTTTAATTTTTGCGTATACCTTTCAATCCTTAAATAGTATAGGGAGATATCAAAAGCGAGACAAGCCTCGTAATTACAACTCTTTTAAAAGAGTCGCGATATTGACTAAGTCTTATGGCTTTATGTATTCTCGCCGGTGTTCATTTGCCTATGGAAATCGAGAAAGGGGTTGCCGCCTGGCGGTCACCGGCGGAACTGATAGGACCCGTGTGAACTCCACGTCTAGTAACTCTTTTAACCGCCAGGCGGCAACCCCTTTCTCGATTTCCATAGGCAAATGAACACCGGCGAGAATACATAAAGCCATAAGACTTAGTCAATACCGCGACTCTTTTAAAAGAGTTGTAATTACGAGGCTTGCCTCGCTTTTGATATCTTCCTATACTATTTAAGGATTGAAAGGTATATGCAAAAATTAAAGTTAAAATATTTATGTAATAGTTTAGTAAAAAAAACATTGATTACTAATTTTTTTTAAACCATTTCTTTTACTTCTCACGTGAGTACTCACGTGAGTACTCACGTGAGAATATGGTCGAAAAACTCACGTGAGAGCTCGCGTGAGTGCTCACGTGAGCTCTCACGTGATTATTTTTAATAGGGCTCTAATTAGATTTTCAACTAGATAGATGATCTCTTCTATTAAAATCACAAATTTCTTATTTTATTTTTAAGAACTAATTTTTGAAAACTTTATTCTAATAAAACTAATTCTTTTATATTCATTAGTACATTACGCACCAAGGGACGGAAGTAAGACATCCCAACCCGCGTGTGATATTAACGCCCGAGCCGAAGGCGATGGCGGTAAACACGCGGGTTGAGATGTTCTACTTCCGTCTCGTGTTGCGTATACTATTTTGTCTCATGTATTCCCTGGAGGAAAGTATATTATTGTCTTTTCACCCTGATCTCAGGGTCTCAAGTGCCACATAACCTCACTCCTAAAACTGCGAGGCTTATGCACGTTTCTAATTTTCTGCCGACTAGCGCCGCCTGCAGGTGATTTGCGGCCCGAGCGGCAGCGAGGGCTGCAACACGCAGGCGGCGCCAGCCGGGCCGAAAATTAGAGAAACGCGCATGCGCGTCGCAGTTTCTAGGCGTGAGGGAAGGTGGCACTTTCGGCCGTGAGAGCAGGGTTGGAAGACAACACTTTCCGACAGGGTATGAGACAAAATACTTTTTTCGCACTTTCTGTACAACAATACTATCTAAAAAATCTTAGTTGTAGCTTAATGTCACTACTTAATATTACTATTATTAAAATTCTTGGCCATTCTTAGACGCATGGTAATAATGTACTAAAAAATACTTGAACACGATGCACTTTTAATAATCTGAGAAAATTTTATCTAACTTAAACTACTAACATTAAAGTTATTTATGAAAATAACATACAATCTAAACAGGTTGCTAATATCTTTGCATGTTATTTTTTCAAAATAATGAACCATCACTTAATGTCACTACTTAAAATTTCACTATTATTAAAATACGTAGTAATCCATTTTTTGACGGATTGTTGATATGCAATTGACTTCAGCAAATTTTAGTGTTTTTATGTTAATATCTTTTTAAGCAGTATTTGAACTTGAAGCAAAAAATGAAATGAGGCCTGAACCTGAAAGAATTAATGTAATGTAAAATAAAAAATACTTGAGCATGATGCACTTTTAATAATAATCTAAGAAAATCTTATATATCACTATTTCTGGGTTTTAATAATGCTAGTTTACCTTTAGAAATCGTAGGGCCAGTAAAGCATACATAATTAAAACACCATAAAGTAGAACGAGGGTCTGCTAGAGGAATATTATCTGTAACAGTATTTCTTTTTTTTCTACTACAGGAGGTTGCGTTCTTTGACAGACTTGAACATAATCTTTTGGTAGCCTTAATGCATAATGCATAATAATAATGATTTTGAACTCTTCTATATATTGCAAACAATTTAATCATAATCTACTTGTCAATTATCCTTGTTCTGATATAATCTGTAACAAAAAAAAAGATTTCACAAAGTTACAAAAGTTATATTAATAACATTATTTTTTTTATTTACAATAAAAGTTTGCTACTTATCTGAAAATATATCTGAATATATATATAATATATAAGTCAATTCAAAATCGAATTTCAATGATGTAAAAACTCTTGAATAGCTCCTTGATAACTTCTAAATGATGATTGTATATAACCTGAAAATGATGATTGTATACGGACTAATGCGTATATTGAATATATATAAAAAGTATATACCATACTCATAGATAAAAATTATTTTAATTAGTCGACTTCGTGAGATCTTTGATTATTCAAATAATATATATATATACACTGGTGCAGTTTCGTTAACTCTGGTTCCGGTGTGGCCAAAGTTGAAATTGGACACAAAGGGAGTATTCGATAAACCTTGTCTGAACCTGGTAGTTTTAACACTACTATGACGATTGAAGTGGCTATCTTCCATGCATTTGGGAAGGCCTGTTACGCCTTATGCGATAATATTTTTTATTTTTAATCCTATTTTCTTCCTCTATGAAGACTGATGGAAGGAATACTTATTAAATTAAATTAAATATAGGAGTATTTATTAAAGTTCACCGATGACGTACGCGTGGCCATTGACCGAAAAAAGGTGACGCTCTTACTACTTTTTGATTTTAGTAAGGCATTTGATACCATCTCACCTACTAAACTACTGTTAATGCTTCGGCAGCTTGGATTCTCACGGATGGCTCTCCTGTGGGTAAAATCATATTTACAAGGTCGCACCCAGATGGTAATTTCAAATAAAAATGGATGCTCTGATTGGCTGGAAACCAATCTGGGTGTCCCACAGGATTCCGTCCTGGGGCCCTTGCTGTTCAGCTTATACGTCAATGACTTACACGACTTACTCGACGGTCACTCGATTCACCATCTTTTTTACGCAGATGATTTCCAGATTTATCTTCATACCACCAAAGACAAATTACTGGAGGCGGTGGCCCGGCTGGCGGCAGCGGCGAATCTGGTCTCTGATTGGGCGGGGAGCTCCGGCCTGCGTCTCAATCCGGGTAAAACTAAAGCAATATTTTTTGGGTCCAGGAAAAATGTAAATGATATTAAGTCATTGAATTTGCCGGGTATTAGGATGCAGGGTGGAGTAATTGTCCCTTTCAGTGATACAGTTGTAAGCCTCGGTGTTACACTTGACTGTAAATTTTCATGGAAACCGCAAGTTGATTCTATCACTAAAAAAGCAAATAAATCCCTTTACAGTTTGTGGTTTATTAGGGATTGTACCGCCGAGGTTCTCCGCAGAAGGCTAGTTGAGTCACTTGTCCAACCCTATCTGGACTACTGTACTGTGGTGCATCTCGACGCATCGGACGAACAACGACTACGTCTACAGAGACTGAGCAATTCCTGTGTGAGGTACATCTTTGGGGTGAGGAGGTATGAACACATCTCCCCCTTTAGGAGGCGTCTTGGCTGGCTCCGGGCAGATTCGCGTAGGCTTTACTTTGAAGCCATCCTACTGTATAAAATTATCCGGATACGCGAACCTGAATATCTTTCTTCCTTCTTTAGCGAGCATAAGCCACGGCCCTCCTGTCAGGGTATTCCACCTGAACTTAACATCCCGGGTGTCAGAACCGAGATGGGTGCTGAAGCTTTCCATATTCATGGTGCCCGTTTCTGGAATTCTCTCCCCTCCTCTCTACGCAATTCTCCATCTCTGTCTTCCTTTAAAAGGGCGGTGCACCAATATCTCCTCGATCTTGATCTCTAGCTCCTCTGGGTGGGAGTGAGTGACGCTGGTTTTCGCTAGTCTTGCTGGCTAGTTAGCATAATATTTTTGTATATAGTTTTCTTTTGACTGTGATATTTTGTATATATCTGTGATGATTTATTTTTAACTGTGATATTTGACACCTTGACCAAAGCAAAAGTTTAGTTAAATTATACTTTTATCCGATTTTATTTACAGTAATGCGTTTTTGATGTATATTTTAACTAGCGGATAAATGCTATATTTATGTATTTTTTTTTTATTTTTTATGTATTTTTTGTACTCGTGCGAAGAAATGTTATATTCTTTTATTTTGTATTTTTAATTTAGCTGAATTGGAAATAAAGGTGTATCTATCTATCTATCTATCTCTCCCGTCCTCCCTCTCTTTCTCCCCCTGTCACGTTCGCCCGCTCTCTCCATTCCTCTCTGTTCCTCCCTTCTCTCTCTCGCTCTTTCTCAACATCCGTCAAACGGAGTACCAAAAACTTTAATGGGAGCTTAAATATTTTTTTAAATAATCAACATGTTTATTACAAGCTAATTTTTAAGTAAATTTTAACAATACAATTTTTGTATAGACCCTTTATTTATTCGAATCTCAACTATTCAATAAGCACTCTGCAAATGGTAATAATTTTTTTCATGACTGCACCAATAATAATATTGTTAATTTAAAACTTTCTACGAAAGTATAAAATAAGGCAAGTATAGACGTTTTTTCTGTATAATCTATAAAATAATAATATTTATGTTTTTTTAAAAGAAATCAAATAAATACCAGTGAAAAAGTCTTTTACTTCTTTGAGTCATTGTATGCTGAACAAATTATATGTAAGTAAGTACATTCAAATTGTTCATTGCAAATCAAACAAATGAAAGTTGTGAAATCAATTATCGATAGTCAAGTAATGCAAACAACTCTCGGAAACAACTGTATGACTATTCTCAGAAATGTACTAAAATTTGTTCATCCTTCTATACAAATTAAACACAAGAAAGTACTGAAATCAATTTATTGTAGTCAAGAACCCATAAGTTAACTTGACTGAATAATACAACTTTTCGTAACTACTTAAAAATATTCAGTCAGCGGGCATAAAGTACTACTTAACGCCTAGCAGGCGTAATAGCTCCCATACTCCTACAAGACTTTATAGAACCTACGCACTTTACGCCCGTGTGGGCGAAAATTATTTTAATTATACAACTATTATGCCTTCTTTTTATTTTATAATATAAATTTATGAAGCTAATGCCCGATCAAGATTTCATGTAAGTAATGCTGCTAATGGGTAATACGGGCAAGTTTTTCGCGAGTGTCCTTTTTAATTAAAGGCCCAATGAAAAAAATTGTCAAAATTACGAAAAACAATAAGTTAATATCTTATTGTAGTCAAAGAAATCAATCGAAGTGTTTCGTCCAGGCTACTAGATTGGACTCATCAGTGATGATCTAGTAGCCGTCATCAGACACTTGCCGCTGGGTGGTCACGGCTAAAGCTTTATAGACTGAGCCACCTTTTTCACTAGTGGAAAAGGAGGCTCCATCTATCGGTGTATAATTAACCCAAAAACCGTATAATATAATATAAATTTATGAAGCTAATGCCCGATCAAGATTTCATGTAAGTAATGCTGCTAATGGGTAATATGGGCAAGTTTTACGCGAGTGTCCTTTTTAATTAAAGGACCAATGAAAAAAATTGTCAAAATTACGAAAAACAATAAGTTAATATCTTATTGTAGTCAAAGAAATCAATCGAAGTGTTTCGTCCAGGCTACTAGATTGGACTCATCAGTGATGATCTAGTAGCCGTCATCAGACACTTGCCGCTGGGTGGTCACGGCCAAAGCTTTATAGACTGAGCCACCTTTTTCACTAGTGGAAAAGGAGGCTCCATCTATCGGTGTATAATTAACCCAAACACCGTATAATATAATATAAATTTATGAAGCTAATGCCCGATCAAGATTTCATGTAAGTAATGCTGCTAATGGGTAATATGGGCAAGTTTTACGCGAGTGTCCTTTTTAATTAAAGGACCAATGAAAAAAATTGTCAAAATTACGAAAAACAATAAGTTAATATCTTATTGTAGTCAAAGAAATCAATCGAAGTGTTTCGTCCAGGCTACTAGATTGGACTCATCAGTGATGATCTAGTAGCCGTCATCAGACACTTGCCGCTGGGTGGTCACGGCCAAAGCTTTATAGACTGAGCCACCTTTTTCACTAGTGGAAAAGGAGGCTCCATCTATCGGTGTATAATTAACCCAAACACCGTATAATATAATATAAATTTATGAAGCTAATGCCCGATCAAGATTTCATGTAAGTAATGCTGCTAATGGGTAATGCGGGCAAGTTTTTTTCGCGAGTGTCCTTTTAATTATACATTTTTCATTGGGCCTTTAATTAAAAAGGACACTTGCGAAAAACTTGCCCGTATTACCCATTAGCAGCATTACTTACATGAAATCTTGATCGGGCATTAGCTTCATAAATTTATATTATATTATACAGTGTTTGGGTTAATTATACACCAATAGATGGAGCCTCCTTTTCCACTAGTGAAAAAGGTGGCTCAGTCTATAAAGCTTTGGCCGTGACCACCCAGCGGCAAGTGTCTGATGACGGCTACTATATAGTAATGCAATGTATATCATCGCACGGTCGTCCTAAGGCTCTTCTATACTTGCCTTCGGAGCGTTCCCGCGCTCATTGATGTTTCGTACATTTAAAATTAATCATATGCTTTTTATTCTGCTATTATAATTCTATAATCTAAAATATTAATTGAAAAGTTCTTTATATACATAAGTTTTTATACAATCGCTTTTATTTTCTTCATTATTGTTGTTTAAATAAATTTTAAGAGAATCCCACGAATGAACTCGACATAAGGCAACGTAAAGTTGTCCATGATTAAATACATCTCTTCTTAAATCAAGGCCAATTTTTTTAAAAGTTTGACCTTGTGACTTATTAATTGTCATAGCAAATGCCAATTTCACTGGAAATTGACGTCTTCTAAATTTAAATGAATATTCATTTTCTGAGTATAAAGTTATTCTACTTATAAATACTATTTCACCTGCTTTATCACCTGTCAGTATTTCATAGCATAACACATTATGTGACATTTTTACAATTAATAGTCGTGTGCCATTACATAAACCTTCATCAATACTAAGATTTCTAATTAAAATAACAACAGGCCGAATCCATCTCAAATCAGACAGCCCGCGTATGCCTATTTCACCTATCATGTTGAAATAAAAATATTTATGTTCTACTCGAAAAAATATTTTACACGTGTTTTTTTATTTTTTTGTTTCATCAAAATTTCATGCGTTCAGCGATACCGAAAAATTCCGAGAAAATTCTTTCATTGAGAAAAAAAATTTTCAATGTGATTTTCAGACTGCTATTGTTTCAGCAGTTTTTCAAGCTTTTAAACGTGTAACACATAATTTCACTCAGTTTTGAGCCCTCTTTAACGGCCTTAATGTCATTTTCAAAAAAAATAAAAAATCCACGAGCTATGCACTTTTTACTGAAAAATTCATTTTTTAGAGAAGTGCCTTTTTCTCGAAAACCCCATGTTTTTTTTGCACAATTTTTGTTGTCGTGATAGAGGACGGTAATGCCTAGCTAGACGTATTTGTGAGATTCGGTACTTTTTTCCTGGGATAGCGATCACTAATGAGATAACACACAAACAAATTTTTCACGCTTAACGCTTATATATAGTCAATGATATTAGAGTCAATGTAAAGGTATTTATCTTTGTGCGTATGTAATATACATGTACGTGCGCCTACTTATAGGAGTAATATGTACTAGTACATTTGTCCGCTAGATGGATATGGTTTGACTTAACATTTACAAAGAAAAGTTCGGTTTCTGCTATATATCACACATCTCGTCTTATTTAAAACCATCATCTTTTGGAAAATTATTACATATTTACACCTTATCAACTCAACTACGATGTCTCAATATTACTCAACAGAGAGAATCAAATGTGCAGACTTTTTAGACAAACACAAACAAATTATTTACAAATCTAGTTCCGTACGTTTAAAACAACTTGAGAATCTTGCTCATCCATTGAAGCACCTCTATCCTCATTTACCTTTGACACCTTCTACATATCTGTGTCAACATTGTTACAATCGTGCTTTAGAATTGGTGAGTAGTACTGACAATGAATTTATAACGGATAATGAAGTTACCGATAACGTAGTTGATAGAGATGAAGATTTTTTACCAAGTACTCCAGAACGCATTGAAGAATTTAATAATGAAATAAGTACATCTTTCTTAGGTTCTGTATCGCCTCTTAAAAGAAAAAATCTTATACATGAAAAATCAATTGAAAATTACGTAACAAAGAAGAAAAAAAAAATACTTTCAACATTGTCTAATACCCTTGATGTGAAGTTGAACAATGTTTATGACGTTTCTATAACAGCAAATGAATCAACTGTATGCCATTGTACAGAATGGATACAAAATCTTGGTCTAGCCTTGCAAAAGTGTTCTACGGTATCAGAAAAAATAAAAATTCTGACTTTGCTACCTTCATCCTTTACAAAACATGAAATTTTATCTTTATTTCCAGAAATAACAATGTATATGATCAACAAATCGAGAAATCTTGTTAAAGAAAAAGGAATTTATTCAGAACCAGATGCATATTCAGGCCATCCGATTGATGAAAACATGGAAAAAATTGTTATGGAATATTATTTAAATGATGATTTTAATTGTTCAAGACAAAGTCCTAATAAATGTGACGTTGTTACAATTAAAGTTAACAATAAAAAAGAGAAAAAGTTAAGCGTTTTCTTACTCGAAGTTTAAAAGAGACGTATAAAGTATTTAAAAATGATTATCCAGAATTGAGAATTGGAAAATCGAAATTTTATAGTTTGCGACCAAAGTATGTCTTACTTAGCCCCATCAAAGAAGTTTGTCTCTGTATCTATTGCGCAAATTATGATTTATTTCTTACGAGCTTAATTAATTTTAGAGGGAGTAACGTCACAGAGTTGGATAAAAGTCGGTCACAAATAATAAATGCAACAATGTGTTCTGAGCCATCTGATTTATGTTATTTACAAGAATGTAAACTATGTCCAGGGATTAAGGGAATTACGTTTCATGTTTTAAAACTGCAACATGTAGAAGGCACAGAAGAAATTACATATGCTTTGTGGGATAATGGAAACCTGATTAAAAAGACACTATCAATTTCTGCTTTTAAAGATGAACTTTCGGTTTGGACCATGAGGGTTAGTACTCACATGTATGTAAAAAATATACAACGCAAAGCTATAAAAACAGAAAGAGAAAGTGCTAAAAAAGACTCACATCATTTAGTTCTTCAAATAGACTTCGCTGAAAACTGGGCTGTGATTCATAATAAAGCTGTTCAAGGAAACCATTGGGTTAATGATCAAATTTCTATTTTCACAGCAGTCTCTTATCAAGGGGATTCGACACAAAGTTTCGCAGTTATAAGTGATGACCGAAAACATGATTCAGCGTATGCTTTGCTAGCAGTACAAAAAATTATAAAATTCTTGAAAGAAAATTGTTGTGATTCAATTAAAAAATTACCATCGTATCAGACGGCGCTGCGAGTCACTTTAAAAATCGCTTTCAATTAGATGAACTAAAACGAGCACCGTGTGATATAAAATGGTTGTTCTCTGCTACTGGGCACGGCAAAGGAGCTGTAGATGGTGTGGGTGGACTTATAAAGCATTATGTTACTTCGCATAATCTTCGAGAGCCCCTTGAAGAAGCTATTCAAAACGCAAATGATTTTGCAATACATGTTCAAAAATATACTGATGCTATTAAAATAATACATTTACAAGATGCTGAAATAGAACAATTCAGAAAAGAAAAAATATTGATTGGCTTACAACTCCAAAGTATCCTGGAATTCAAAAACTCATATATGGGTTAAAAAACATGTGACGATAAAATACATTGTTTGACAGCAAAGACCGCTGATCGTCCGCTTACTGAATTAAGAACAATGAATCAGAAAAACAAAGGTAGTAAAATAGGTATACAAATGAAAAAAAGGTATAAAAATAAAAAATCAAAAAGACGCAAATAACAAATAAATACATAGTTATGTGTACCTGTATATTACATACACACAAAGACAAATACCTTTACATTGACTCTAATATCATTGACTATATATAAGCATTAGGCGTGAAAAATTTGTTTGTGTGTTATCTCATTAGTGATCGCTATCCCAGGGAAAAAGTACCGAATCTCACAAATACGTCTAGCTAGGCATTACCGTCCTCTATCACGACAACAAAAATTGTGCAAAAAAAAACATGGGGTTTTCGAGAAAAAGGCACTTCCTTAAAAATGAATTTTTCAGTAAAAAGTGCATAGCTCGTGGATTTTTTATTTTTTTTGAAAATGACATTAAGGCCGTTAAAGAGGGCTCAAAACTGAGTGAAATTGTGTGTTACACGTTTAAAAGCTCGAAAAACTGCTGAAACAATAGCAGTCTGAAAATCACATTGAAAATTTTTTTTCTCAATGAAAGAATTTTCTCGGAATTTTTCGGCATCGCTGAACGCATGAAATTTTGATGAAACAAAAAAATAAAAAAACACGTGTAAAATATTTTTTCGAGTAGAACATAAATATTTTTATTTCAACATGATAGGTGAAATAGGCATACGCGGGCTGTCTGATTTGAGATGGATTCGGCCAACAGTATATTGTTTTAATCGTAGTTTCATAGCATAACACATTATGTGACATTTTTACAATTAATAGTCGTGTGCCATTACATAAACCTTCATCAATACTAAGATTTCTAATTAAAATAACAACAGTATATTGTTTTAATCGTAGTTCATGTGGAGGCAATGAAGATGGATTTAAACTATTCAAATACTCTGAAGTGATTGATTCATTCAATGCACCATTATCACAATTTTCAGTTGAATCTATACTTGTATATATTTTTTCAGTACTTGAATCAAGGAGATCAACAACTTTGTCATTAAGTTCATTCACATCATCATTTCTTGTTGATAAAATAGCATAATGTATCACTTCTCTATAATTTTTATTACGAAGAACAGTGTCATAAACATCTTCAACAATATTTTCACCATTTAATGCAATACACCGTAAAGGAAATTCAGTAAGTTTTACATTATTATTTTTATCATTTAAATCTCCATTTCCTATTTTCAACAGGAATTTTGAAAATTCTATTTCATCGGGAAAAACTCTCATATTTTGAATCAATTCATAAACAATAAAATCTTTCCAAAGTACACTATTTTTGATAGATAAATTAACTAATTCACTTCGATTACTTAATAACTTTACTGGTAAAAGTTGTCTAAAATCTCCACCTAATACAAATATTTTACCACCAAATATAGTTTTTTTATTTGTAATATCAAGCAAGGTTTTATCAATAACTTCTAATGCATATCTTGGTGCCATAGGAGCTTCATCCCAAATAAAGACATCTATATTTCTTAAATACTCAGCTTCTTTTGATTGTATTTTTATATATGATGTAGAATCAGAATATAATGGCACTGGTAATCCAAATGTTTTATGAAGAGTTTAACGCCAGGTAGTAAGGTTGCAGCAATTCCTGTAAAAGCCATTAAACAAACCTTCTTTTTATTACCTAACAAAAGCTTATACAGAGTTTTATATATAAATGTTTTACCAGAGCTACCAGGACCATCAATATAATAACAATTATTGATAGTATCATGATTTGATTCATAGTTATGAATTACATTTAAAATATTATCTACAATCAATTTTTGTTCTATATTTAATTTTGAATACATTTCTTGACCTTCATTTAAAAAATTTTCATGTACTATTTCATCAAATTCTACAATACTTTCTTTTGGCTCTGATATTTCTATATTTATATAATCTTTAAGACTTCGATTTTCTAAAGTTAACATTTTATTCATTGTATTATATACTTTCTTTTCAGCATCTACTGAATCCAATGTCTTTCTTTGAAAATCTTCAGATAAATGTGATTTAAATTCATTCCATAAATCTGTTGGATGCAATGGGTTGCAATAAATTAAAATTCTGACAAATAATTTACGCAACTGTTGTGGCATCATCCAAAATGCAGCTTCTTGCATTGCTTTTTTCCATTCTTCATCATCTTCAATTAATCCATGTGCTAAACATCCTTTTACAAATATTTCTTGTACTACTCCATTAACAGTTCTCAAATCTTGGAAACTGATTTTACCTTTAACATGTAATAATAGTAATCTTAAATGATACAATTCAACTGAACTTGGACTTACTGAATATATTCGACCAAGACAATTAAAACAGTTAAACCTTTTTTCCCAAGAACATATGTTTTTTCCATCAACTTTTATGGTTTTATAAGTAAAGTGTTGTGGTATTTCTACGTACTTATATTTTCTCGCTTCATTGTTGTGTTTATTTAATTCAAAATAATCTAAAAGCATAGTTGTTTGATTAGCTAAATTTTCAATGATATTATTTTCTTCTAGGTCATCATGAATAACAATTGATTGTTGATTAGGCAGATGAACTGGTAATCGGATCACTGAATGACTTTTTTTATGCATACTCAAACTAAAAATACGCCAAGCTGCTTCAATTGGACTGACATAACGTGATTCAATATACATTTGAATTTCATCATGGTTTATTGTCTGTAACTCATCGTTTGATTTTTCTGATATTGTAATTGCAGCAGCATCGTGACCTTCTAAAATGTATTTAAATAAATAGTTTACAGATCTATTTGATATTACTAATTCAAGATTCAAATGACAGTTAAAGAGCAACGATAACATTGGACTATATGGAACTACATATCGATTATCAGCATTATAATTCCCAGGACGTGTATAAATAATACCAGTATTTCTACGTTTATAGTGTGGATAATTATCACCATCTATCAAAGTTTCATTTTGATATGATTTTGGAAAATGTTTTGAACATTTACCATCTACTAAACACCAGGCAGCACAAGGACCATGAATCATGTGTCTCATAATTATTTTATGTAAAGTAGGATTTTCACAGGGATCAGGAATTTCCGCAGATATATATTTATCAATAGCTTGTGAAGTTTTAATTTTACTGTGTGACTTAAGCATAAAAAAGATGTACATGAGGTAAGCCACGTTTTTGAAATTCTATTGTAAAACATAAGCAGCTACTTCACCAAATAAAATTTTTTTTTATTATAAAATCTAATAAAGCCTCTACTTTCAGAGCAAATACTCGAGCACAAATATCTGGTCGATCAGATGCTTGTTGGCCTGTTAAAAGATTTTCTTGAATTTCCAGCCAATTAGGATTACAAGTCATGGTTAGAAACAAATCCGGTTGTCCAAAATTATATGCAATTACCATTGAATCTTGATATTTTTGTACCATGTTCCGAGGTGAGCCATCAAAACTTGAAGGAAGAATAACAATTTTTCCAATGCGTCTACCTTGCGAATCAGCATATGAATTAAGATGATCCATCAAACCTTGGTATGAATCTCTACGTAACTGAGTTTGATTAGCTTTACAAAAGTTAATTCTATCTCTTTCTATTTTCACATAGGCCTCTACTAAATACTGTTGAAATAAACGTCTACCCAGTATTATAGGATTAAAATCATCACGAATAGCAATTCTGTATCTTGTGAAATTTAATCTAGTCACTCTACGATTTTTACCTATTTTACTTATTTTTGATATCTCATCGTGCCAACCTGGAGTACCATATGGATAATACAACGGATAATATACGGATAATTCAACATTTGGATCCATTATACTAACATACCTTAAAACTTTTGTGTTTTTATTTCTTATTGACACAAATGAATCAGGAATTTCTCCATCAGCAGTACAATTGAATATAGCAGCAACTTCATTAGACCGCTGAGGATTATATCTTCCGACATCAAGTCCTTTTTTATTATTTGTGAATACCATTTGCAACTCTGGAATTACATCATTATTTCTTATTGCGTTTTGCTCTTGAATCATCGCTTCTTCACCCATCATTATATATGATTTAGCATAAACATTAATGTTGCGCATTAATTCATCAATAGTTGTTAACAAATTAGGGTCAAGATCATCATCAACTGAATTTGAGCGACACTGAACTGCTTCGTTCCCATCATAAATAAACAATTGACCATAAGAAGGTATTTGGTTTAATTCAGGATATAAAGATGTATTAATTTGATAATAAATTTGGCCTTGAATTTTAAAACAATATGGTCCTGGACGTCTATTATTAAAGGAAACAATATTAGCATTCAACGAAGCAAATGAAAATGAATTATTATAACGCCGAATATCATTAAAGAAATGTGATGATTTGACATGCGATCCTTCAAATGACAACTTTAATTCTTTCGGAAATTCTGGTAAAGGATTTAATATTACTTTTCCATGATTACAACAGTCGTCAAATGTAGTTTTTCTTTGTACTTTTTCTTGTTGAAAATGTTTCGCTTTGCAGCAGGAGCATAAAACGTCCATTTTACTAATATAGTGTTCTGTAACTACACTTTGTTGACAGTTCTGTAATTTATTCGAAATTTGTTGACAATTTTGTAATTTATTGGAATTATTAAAATTATCAGAATTGCTATAACTGTGATCGTGGTTAACATTTGATATTATATTATGATTTAATTGACTTTGTTGACAGGGAGATAATATGTTACAATTACTATAATTATGATCAAGATCTATATTGAATAATGTATGATGATTTGAGGAATTTTCCTTTGTTATATTTTTATGTGATTGCATTTCATTTAATAAATTATTATTAAGCAAATTAACATTTTTTGCGTTAAATTCAATACTTTTCTGGTTTAACAATTCTAGTGGTTCACGTAATTTAATTTTTTTATTTGCTACAGGCTCGTCTACTAAATTAATAGTTCTATGTGTAGACAATGTGAGAGGTTCAGCAAGTTCAATTATACGTAATGGCTTTATCTTTTTTTTATTTATTTTATGTACAGGCTCATCTACTAATTCAATAATTCTATGTCTAGACAATGTGAGAGGTTCATCAAGTTTAATTATACATAATGGCTCTATCTTTTTCTTATTTTTTGGCATTTTAATTGATTAATATCAAAATTTATAAATACAAATATAGTCAGAATTATAAAAAGTAAAAAGGTAAAGTAAAAGTAAATAAAATTCAATATTAATACATTTATTAAGTTTCCATTATAAACACTGTAACGAAGTTCGGAATCCGCGGGCGAACTACCACGTGCTCGAGCCATCGAGGGGCGAAGCGGGAATGCGCAGGCGCGAGTAGGGCGGATCGACAACGGTGCGCGCGAGAACGATTCATTCGAGTTTCTGCCGATTCGGTGCGCGCACGCAGGAAGAGCCCCGTTGCCAGCGAGAGAGTGCGAGAGAAAGAAGAGAGAGAAAGAAAAGAGAGGGAGCAACCAAGGTCGCGAGTCTCCAGAGGAAGTCCTCAACGTCGTCGTTCACAAGAGATTGCGAACGGATCTAGCCCGGACTCCGTCGACACCTAAGTAAGGTTAGTGCCTGCAGGCCCCCCCCCACGTGCGAGCGAGACTCTACCTCGACGCGCGAGGTAGAGAGCGTCGGAGACGAGTGGTGCACCTCGTCTCTGTGAGTGTATCTGTGCGCGACATCCGCGACGCGTGCGACTCGCGAGGCATTTCGACCTCGCGAGAATTAGAGACCGCGGCGCGCTCAATATCCTTTTCTTTTGTAAACTCCTCTTGCGATTAGCTAATAAAATTGTCTTTTATATTTCCTAATTAAGAGTTCGCGAATTGTTATTTCGCCCCCTTGCCTTCCGCCGTTATTCCTACGAGTACCTCGGATACCGCCGCCTCCGCGGGATCGCCGACTTCCTCGGCGATCATCTGAGCCCCAGGTACTCGCGCGTGTTTCCCCCTTCATTAAGGAACGCGTAGAGTCACACACACGATATTAAAATTCCCGGGTAACTTCTGAGTTACCCGGTTGTACACAGTCAGCGAACGGCATTGCACCGAGCGCGCGCAGAGCCGGCAATTCAGCCAGGGCGCCGCTCGAGCCGCAACGTAGGCGAGCATCGTCCTCGACGAGCAGCGCCGAGGAAGGCCTCACCGTTGCGGAGCAGTGTGAGCGAGAGAGAGAGAGCATACAGGTAAGCTTTCGGCATTGCCGAAAACTCTCTCGCTCCGAAAACCATTCGCCCTGTTACAACTGGCGCCCGTACGTGTGGATAGGTACAATAGGATAGCGCGCGGCGCGTGTTTGTAAACACGCGCGGGCTCGCAACCGTGAGAGTGTATGTATGTGTGCGAGAGTGTCGTAGACAATTCTATGCTACAAAAATACTTTGCGACAACAAGTATTATATCGCGAGCAGAAACGAAAATAATTCGGACCTCGCGATATATAGGCCCATTTACACAAAAGTTCGTAGCTTTGCTTTTCCCTCATACTAATTCGGTTTATAATCAATTAGTAAGTCGTTTAGCGATATAGCTAAACAACTAGGAGATATATTCGTTCACTATAAAGCCTTATTTATTTGTTCGAATAAATAGGAGAAGACGGAAAGATAGATTGTTGTTACTAACAATCTATCAATAATTAGTTAATAAATTAGTGGAAATTATTAATTTATTTTTATAAAAATTATTAATAATAATAATTAATAGAAACTATTAATAATAATAATTGATAAAAATTATTAATAATATTAATTAATAAAATTTTTTTTTGTTATTTTTGGTAGGAAATTTAAAATATTTTTTTTTTTTTTCTTCTTCTTCCTTCATCCATTTAATCTCTTTCCGCTTCACTGTTTTTTGGAAATCAAAAAAAATTTTCTATCTTTCGTGTTGCTCGTTATTACAGCCTCACATGTTCGAAAGATTTAATTTGTTTTTACTAACAATTAAATAAAGCGTCGCCGTATTTCAACGAGCGACGCAAATACCAAACGCGTTCTCTTTCCACAGTTTATTTTATTATTTTGGAAGTGGAAAGTGAAAGCGAACTTCTCGCAAGCTAAAGTTTTGCGAGAAGATTTTGGGGCTTTAATAAATTCGCTGTTATATACAGAAATAAAATTAGGGTAAAAGCAAGCGCGATTTCTTTCACTGCGTGCACATTTTATAGAATAACCTACACTTTAAAGCACTCAAAATTTTTTTTTTTTCTCGAGTGAATCGTTTTCTTTCAACGACTTTTAAACGGGGTGTCGCCGAATTTTATCGCGCGACACAATTGCCGAACGCACCCTCTTTCCACAATTTATTTTATTATTTTGCGGTGGAAAGAGAAGGCGAACTTCTCGCAGACTAAAGTTTTGCGAGAAGATTTTGGCCGTGTTGACGAAAATTATTCTCATTCTTCATTGTAAATTTTCGTAAAAATAAATACGACGCGAAGTAAGTATTTAGGCGTAACACTCTTTTCGTGTTTCGCTGTCGTTTCTGCTCGCGAATTTACTCAGTGCGACAGATTGAGAAACAGTTTAGTTTTTTTTTTCTTCTGTAACTCGCGATTGTAAGCGCCCAGGGATTAGGGAAATACGCGCACTCAATCGACGCACTGAGTAACAACACGCTGTAAATTGCGGAGCGAACGAGCCAAAAAATCTACTTGCGGTCAGTTTTTTTTCTCTCTTCTGTTTTATATTTTTTTTTCTCTTTTTTTTTCTTTCGCATAAATATTCCAGTGAGAAACCAATATGGCGGCACAACTAGCACTCGAGAATTGGTGTATGTGCCTCTCACTGGAAGAGATAGATAGATATCTCAAGGCGATGGAGTTGAAAACATCTGGCGCGCGATTTCAACAGTTAGATCGCGCGAGCAGATGGCTGCTCGGGGATTACTCGGCAGACGAATTCATCGCCACCAACGCAGACCCCGATGAACACATAACGTGGGTAACGAGAGCAAATCTCCGACAAACGTTCATCGATAGGGTCTGCAACGGCGAAATCGAGACACCATGGGCACGCGGCTCAGACGAAAATGAACCGCACCCACTTGAGTATATTCGCGACGATAACGCCGTAAAACTCAAGCTCGAGCAAACACGTCTCGATATCGAGACGCGCGCAGCAGAGAGAAGCTCGTTACAGCACGAAACCACGGAGACAACCGAGAACGAGAAAAACCAAGAAGACGGATCTAGGGAGAGGGAGTCGAGTACAACCCTCCACTCACAACAGCACACCCTAGCAATGGCGGAAACACCGGATCTGCCAATCCCTGCGGAATTGAGTGCGTTTTTAACGCAACTCACGCAGAAGGTCACGCAACTCTCGGACAATCAGTCCAAATTGCAATTAGCAATAGAGAGCTTCACGCAGCAAGCGACAAAAGGAGCTGCGTGCAGCACGCGATTAGACCAGGCACAGAGCGGGCAACGTCAGGTGGGCTTCCAGGATACCCTGACATTCAGATATCCGGAAGAGCAGGACACCTATCTGCATACACCACCGACGTCTTGCCAATCGCTCATTCCCCCCCAAGGGACGCCGCACAATCGTCTACTAGGCGGAGCCTGGGAGGGGGGGGGTCTCCCGAATCGGATGAATTCGAGAGATTTGCGCAGCGACCCAAACGCGCTTGATGTCAGCACTCCGCGACATACGGTACAAAACCGAAATAATCAGCGAGACGTCGGCAACATCGCATGAAAATGGGGGCTGAAGTATACCGGCGAGAAAGGGCAGAGCATCGACGTGTTTTTAAACCGTGTCGATGAATGCCGAAGCCTCGCGAAGATGTCAGAGGAAGAGATGTTAAGTTCTCTCTCCGAACTCTTCGCGGGAGTCGCCGCCACGTGGTACCAGAATAATAAGACGAGCTGGTCCACGTGGAATGAATTCTGCGCTTCAGCACGTAAATGGTACGGCGCGAACCGCAGATTCCAACAACGGGTGCTGCAAGAGGCAACAGCGCGCACACAGGGGAGAGAAGAACCGGTGCGCGACTTCATCACCTGCCTGCTCTCGATCATGAAGAAGATCGAGCCACCTCTCCCACTCTCTCACCAGTTGGACACCTTACATCGCAATTTGCGGCCAGATCTCCAACGCATGGTGAGGAGAGTGAATTTCGAGGACATCGACACGCTGTTGGAATTGAGTGTCGAGGCCGAGCTTACTCTCGAGGCGGAAAAATCTTATCGAGAACCACCGCCTCCGGAACAGAGCCTCCTCCCTGAGGCTGCCTATAACCCTCGGGGAAAGAAAGAAAAACATACGCCACTGAAAGTTGCCGCGCTTCCAGGACATATGATCCCGCCGGTAACGGAGGGAATTGGACAGAATTGGATCGCAGCTCTGTCCAAAATGCTCGCGGAAGAGGTGAGGCTGGCGCTACAACCAGCGCTGCACCAGAAGCAGAGTCCACCGCCCTCTCGAAAACCTTCTCCCGCCAAGGGGAAAAAGAAGGGAGGGAGAGGAGAAAAGAGAGAGTCAGCAGGCGGCTCACCGAAGCGCGACCCGCGGCCTCGGCAAGCAGAAAGGAAAAAATCGCCCGATAGCAGTGCAGTGAAACTGAAGGGTAACAGTGAGGGTATTCATTGTTACGGCTGCGGTCTGCCTGGCTATCGGACGTACAATTGTCCCACGTGTGCGGGAAACGGGAAATCGGGTGCGTAGAAGGAGTCTATACGTTGCCCGCACTCAAGAAGACTCCCTCCGAAATCGCCGTCACGGCCTCCACCGTTCAGGAGGAGCCGCGCGACAAATCAGCAGCATCAGCTACAGCGATCAGCGTAGAGAACGCACCGATCGCTAACCCCGACGAGGAGGCCAGATGGTGGCTCCAAGTTAACGTCGGGGGCTTCCGAATACGCGCCTTATATGATACGGGCGCGGCACGAACAGTGATGGGTTCGATCGGATTGCAATTAGCATCCACGTGCCGTAGCCCGCTATTATCAAGCCACGGAAGGAAAGCAAAGGTCCCCGGCGGTCATACAGTGGCGATCGCGGAGTATGTAATGCTCCCCTTCGAGGTAGCAGGCATAAAAAAGGAGATTCGTGTCGCCGTGCTCGCGGACGAAACCTTAGAGTGCTACCTCGGCGCTGATGTCATTCGGACATTCGGAATGATTCACGATGCAGTGAAAAATCAGCTGACCGTGAGCGCGTCAGGGCAAACGGTAGATTTAGAAGTAGCCAGCGTTTCTCTTGGCGAAACTCTGGAGCTAGCTTCGATCGGTCTCGAGGAGATGTCGGAGGTGCAGAAGAAACAACTCCAAGAACTCCTCGACCAGTTGCTCGTCCAGACGGATGAATCTCTCGGCCGCACGACGTGGGCCGAACACGCGATTTCTGTTGGCTCGGCTCGGCCGGTCAAACAGAAATATTACCCCGTCTCCAAGAAACTCGAGGAGATCATGCACTCTCAGGTACGAGAGATGCTGGAGGCGGGTATAATCGAGCCCTCGACCAGTGCTTGGTCGAGTCCAGTAGTAATGGTGCGGAAAGCGCTCGAGAAATATCGATTCTGTATCGACTTCCGGAAGGTGAATGCCGTGTCCAGAGCTGACGCATATCCGCTCCCATATATGGACGCGATTTTGCGGAAGCTACAAGGCGCAAAATATATTTCGACTCTGGATTTAAGCAGCGCATATCACCAGATTCCGCTGGAGGAAGAATCTCGCCCATTAACGGCGTTCACGGTGCCTGGACTGGGATTATTCCAGTTCACGGGCATGCCGTATGGCCTCTCGCAGGCAGGTGCAACATTTCAGAGGTTAATCGATAAGGTTATCGGTCCTGAAATGGAACCCTATGCCTTCTCCTATCTCGATGATATAATCATTGTCACCGAGACCTTTGAAGAACATGTAAAGTGGCTTGGCCACGTTCTCAAGCGAATAAAGGAGGCTAATCTCACTATTAACCGAGAGAAAAGTGTGTTTGGCCAGACGGAAGTTCGCTACCTGGGCGTACTCGTTAATCGGGACGGTTTTCGTCCCGATCCCGAGAAAATCGCGCCGATAATAAGCTATCCTGAACCACGGAACCTAAAACAGCTTCGGCGTTTTCTAGGAATGGCCTCGTGGTACAGGAAGTTCCTAAAAGATTTCGCTGCTATGGCCGAGCCACTAACCCGACTCGACAGAGGAACAACAAGTAGCTTTCGATCAGATTAAGGCTTTTGTTGCGTCTGCTCCAATTCTGTCTCGCCCGCAATTTGAAGAACAATTCGTTCTTCAAACAGACGCGAGTGATACAGGCATCGGCGCAGTACTCTTCCAAATAATCGATGGCGAGGAAAGAGGACTGGAATTTGCGAGTCGTACAATCTCATCCGCGGAGCGTAACTATAGCGTGACGGAGAGAGAATGCCTCGCGGTGGTCTGGGCCATTGGAAAATTCAGGCCGTATATCGAGGGCTACCATTTTCGAGTGATCACCGATCATAGTAGTCTTCGTTGGTTACACAGCCTGCATAGTCCAACTGGTTGGCTCGCGCGGTGGGCGCTCGAACTGCAAGGGCATAGCTTCGAGGTAGAGCACAGGAAGGGCGCACTTAACCACGTCCCCGATGCTCTATCTCGCATGTTCGAGGGCGACGAGGAAGATGCGTCACTCGCCGCAGTCGATCTGACAAACGAGACGGACGATACATGGTATACCTCTTGGCGAGAGAAATTGCAGCGAGAGCCAGATGCATACCCGCGCTGGAAATTATTAGGTGGACAGTTATTCTACTATCGCCCCGACGAACTGATAGAGGCGGCGGTCGGGGACGAAGAAGCGTGGAAAACTGTCATACCGAAGGAGGGTCGTCAGCAAGTGCTCGCTGAGAGCCACGACGATCCGACCTCGGGACACCTGGGGCGAGACAAAACGTACGATCGCGCTACGAGATTTTACTACTGGCAACACATGTACAAGGCAGTACGTAAATACGTGCGCGAGTGTCTCGTCTGCCAGCAGTGCAAAGTCGAGCAACGCGCTCCTGCCGGTTTAATGGGAAAACGCGACATATCGCGCCCATGGAAGGTGGTGGCGGCCGACATGATGGGTCCTCTACCCAAGAGCAAACGCGGCTTCGAATATATTCTTGTATTCGAAGATTTATTCTCCAGATGGGTAGAGGTTATTCCGTTGCGGAAGGCGAACGCAAAATCTATCTTGAAGGAATTGAAAGAGAGAGTGATTTTACGTTTTGGCACGCCGAAAGTATTTCTCAGTGACAATGGAACGGAGTTTAAAAACCGCGCCGTCGCTGAGTACTTACGGAACTTGGGGGTACACCACACGGTGACACCGCCGTATCACCCCCAAGCCAACCCGGTGGAGCGAGTGAACCGGACGCTCAAAACCCGGTTAATCGCTTTTGTGGAGGAAAAACACGCCTCTTGGGACGAGAATCTGCCCGAGCTGGTGTTTTCGCTCAATAACGCCGCCCATAGTAGTACCGGACTCTCGCCCGCAATGTTAAATTACGGGCGGCAACCCCTACCCCCAGGAACGGCCAAAAGAGCTCGTGACCGCGTAGCGGAAGAACGAGCGAGCCAGGAGAGGGTCGAGGAATGGGCCTCGAGGATGAAAGGCCTCAATCGATTGAATAGAGCCGTCGCCTATCACATCGACGGCGAACAAGAGCGGCAAGCGCATTATTATGATGCAAAACACCGCGAGCCCCTCTTCCAAGCAGGAGACTATGTTTGGAAGAGAAACCGGATCCTATCGTCTGCCGCACAAGGAATCTCGGCGAAACTGGCACCGAAATTCGCGGGGCCGTATGCGATAATAGCCAAAATCGGCATTAACACTTATCGCATACGCGCGCTCGACGCAAACGATGAGGAACTAGTTCACGCCGAGCATCTGAAGCCTTACATGGGTGTAACGCCTTCAGATGAGGAGCAGGAGGAAGAACCTCAACCGCCGAGGGATAGCGCAGCGATTGTGGCGATGTGCGACCCGCCGGTAGCGAGCGACAGCGAGAATAACTCGCAGGTAGATCGCGGGAACGACGGCGCCGCAGCAATCTCCGATCGCGTACCGCTCGAGAACCCAGTGAGCGAAGCGGAAAACTTACGTGCCCCTACTCCTCTTCCCAGGCGTAACCCGGGTCGTCCAAGGAAGGCGGTACGGCTTGTAGTAAGGCCGACTGCTATACGCGTGATAGCGGCGAGCCCATCAAAGAACCTCGCTGCGAAATCGCGCGGACGACCCAAAGGCTCACGCAATAAGGCGAATACTCTCGATCCGTCGACTATACTACCCTCGCGGACGCGTACGTAGTCTCGCGCGGCAGTATGACATACATTTTTAATTTTGGGCACCTGATGATTCCGTCTAACCTCCTTTCCCTTTCCTCATTTTCAGAATGGATCCAGAGGACTCGGCAGGTCAAGCGGCGCTGGTGCCCACCTCCGCCGTTAGAGAAGCAGCGGAGTTGCTCCGAGGAGTGTTGGCGGCGCTCCACAACCTCGCCGGTCCACCGCTCGCCGTGCCGGCAACCGAGTAGGCTGCTGAAGGGGCGGGATCACCGCCATCTCTTCCGCTCGGGCCGGCGACGACGCCGGGCTTACGGCGGCCGCACGCACAGCGTCCGCCGAGCCCAACAGGCTCCACGACGAAGGAGAGCGAAGAGGAATGGGGCCATCGGAGGAACGACTGGGGTCTCCGACGCCTCGCCGTCCGTCTCCTCCGCTACCCCCAGCTCCTTCTCGTCCCTGGCTAGCGAGCCGTCGCCGCCCCAGGGACGATGCCTCTCCAGCCGGAGACAGCCTCTCGAGGTGCGTTGGGATGCCCTCGAAAAGGCATTGCGGGAGGCCCGCGACGTCACGCGCCGGGCCAGGGAAATGGAGGCCGCCGCCTTCCGCGAGTGGGACGAGTTCCACTCAAGTTCGCGGTGGGCGGGCGAATTCTCGGCTCCCTGGACCAAAGCCGTGAAGCAGCGGCGCGAGGAGGCCCAGGCCGAAGAGGCGGCGCGCAAGGGCGTGCGCGAGCGCCGCGCCGCGCTAACCGCGGCAGACGAAGCGCGCCGCGAAGTAGAGGCGGCGCAGCAGGTGACGAGGCAGGCCCAGATGCGCCTGGAGGCCGCGCAGACGCGGGCACGACGCGCCGAGGAACGCGCGTTCCTCGTCCCCAGCCGCCCCGTTATCGCGCCACCGCCCGCTCGCCCCGCGAGCCAGGCGCCGCGCCAACCACGGTCAGCACCAGCTCAAGCAGCGCCGGATGCCCGTCGCTGCTATTTCTGCGGGGAGCCTGGGATCAAGGTGCACTGGAAGTGCCCCAATTTCCAGAGCCATGATCCCAAGGACCCGTGGTATAAGAGGCGCTGAGGAAATCTTCGCCTCACCACACCCTCCCCAAGAGGGGATATAAATCTTGGGACACCGGGGTCCAGCAGCCACCGGCTACACAGAGTACCACTCCTTTGTAGCCCATTAATAAAGGCCTGGACGGGCCGTATTTTTTTTTTGATACTAGTTTGGCCTTATTTTTCTTTCTCCCACCTCCGCTCCTAACCTAGCATGCCCTTACCACCCACGCGTGCGAACTTCGCATGTTATGCATCCAGAGCGCCGACCAGGGGGTAGTACGTCGCGTCTGGGAGGGGGGTGTTACGAAGTTCGGAATCCGCGGGCGAACTACCACGCGCTCGAGCCATCGAGGAGCGAAGCGGGGATGCGCAGGCGCGAGTAGGGCGGATCGGCAACGGTGCGCGCGAGAACGATTCATTCGAGTTTCTGCCGATTCGGTGCGCGCACGCAGGAAGAGCCCCGTTGCCAGCGAGAGAGTGCGAGAGAAAGAAGAGAGAGAAAGAAAAGAGAGGGAGCAACCAAGGTCGCGAGTCTCCAGAGGAAGTCCTCAACGTCGTCGTTCACGAGAGATTGCGAACGGATCTAGCCCGGACTCCGTCGACACCTAAGTAAGGTTAGTGCCTGCAGGCCCCCCCTACGTGCGAGCGAGACTCTACCTTGACGCGCGAGGTAGAGAGCGTCGGAGACGAGTGGTGCACCTCGTCTCTGTGAGTGTATCTGTGCGCGACATCCGCGACGCGTGCGACTCGCGAGGCATTTCGACCTCGCGAAAATTAGAGACCGCGGCGCGCTCAATATCCTTTTCTTTTGTAAACCCCTCTTGCGATTAGCTAATAAAATTGTCTTTTATATTTCCTAATTAAGAGTTCGCGAATTGTTATTTCGCCCCCTTCCCTTCCGCCGTTATTCCTACGAGTACCTCGGATACCGCCGCCTCCGCGGGATCGCCGACTTCCTCGGCGATCATCTGAGCCCCAGGTACTCGCGCGTGTTTCCCCCTTCATTAAGGAACGCGTAGAGTCACACACACGATATTAAAATTCCCGGGTAACTTCTGAGTTACCCGGTTGTACACAGTCAGCGAACGGCATTGCACCGAGCGCGCGCAGAGCCGGCAATTCAGCCAGGGCGCCGCTCGAGCCGCAACGTAGGCGAGCATCGTCCTCGACGAGCAGCGCCGAGGAAGGCCTCACCGTTGCGGAGCAGTGTGAGCGAGAGAGAGAGAGCATACAGGTAAGCTTTCGGCATTGCCGAAAACTCTCTCGCTCCGAAAACCATTCGCCCTGTTACAACACATTATTTGAATTACAATTATAATCCTTTATTCTCAATTTTACTACAATAATAAATAATAATACAAATTTTTTATAATAATATAATTATTAACATATACAATCCTATTGAAACTAAATTAAATTTACTTATATAACAAAAATATTACCAATTATAACCGTTATAAAATTCTATTTTGTACTACAATAATATTTTTCATAAATCATTTATGTGTGATATATTTTGTAATGAAAAAAAATAGATATTTCAGTCAGTTTATTTTATAGTAAAAATTATTGCATGTAATTGTCTGGTTTTTCAAGTATAATAGATAATAAATTAAGTCAGCTTTTTTGATGCGATAATTAAATTTGTTTTAAATTAGTCGTAAGTAGTATAAAATTCTTCATTTCTTCAATGATGATGTTCCGATCCTGTAACAAAAAATAATACTTATGTTAAAAAATAAACTTTATGTAAGAATGTATCTTTAACTATAAAAACTATAAATAAGTTTTACATTTTTTCCTATTCAATCAACAAATTATCAAACAAATAATTTATTACAAATATAACCTTATCTTTTCATTATAAACATATTTAATTACTTTTCACATCCTTAAATATATCAAATAATAAAAAATTTCCTTTTATAAGTACGATATGACAATTTATACGACAGATTGTATTCGCGGTATATCTATATATACAGATACGGCAGAAACGCTTATCGTTTGAGTGTGGAAATTTTGATAGAGCAGGTAAGAAAATAGTTACCACACAATAAGGGATATTATTTCTTTAGTCATCTATCAAAGTTTGGCTAATTTTCAAAATTTTCTAGTGTACTCCTTTCGTCTGTTGATATATTTTGAGGTTAGGAAATCTGTCGTGCAAGTAGAATCAGCCTTATAAGTATTAAATGAAATTATTTGCAATTCCATGATTTTAAAAAAGAAAAATCGAAATTGGATACATAATAAATATTGATTTTCTATTTTCTATCATAAATCATGTAAAATATCTTATGTGTAAAATATAAATAAACTTACCCAAATAGTAAAATCGAAAGCATCAAACCAGGTGTCTAAAGTATTAAACCAAGTGCCTCTAGCACAAAACTCTTTTTTTTTATTTGTAAAATAGATAGAGGTAGAGAAATTCTTTAATCTTCAAAACTTTAACCTTAATTTTTCCTACAAATGCCTCTAGTGCCTCTAGTTATGAGAATAAATGTTGATCGCGCTTCTAAGTGCCATCTGTTCGTCATAACAAATAATGCCTGATATTATTAAAAGGCGTCTACATTCAGATATTGAGTCGTGTTACATGTGCCTTACGCTAAGCCAAACAAAAAATCGTCCGATATCTAGCATACTCATGATCCATGGCAGAAGTTTGACACAAGGCGCATACAACACGACGCAACATCTGAATGTAGACTCCTCTTTAATATTATTATATTACAAATACAATAATAATTACAATAATATAATATACAACAACATGTCAACATAATACAAAATACAATTTACATATTACTATTATTATACTACAATATATGTATTCAAAACTTAATCTAGTTCGCATTTAAAACTCTAGTCCCTCTAACTCTAGCAGACGCAATTGACGCGATTCGAGATTTTCGAGATATATTTCGAAATTTTCGAGAAAAAATCAACATGGCGCCGAGCATGTCTGGTTGCATTTTATATAGAGGGATTAGATCAAGATTAATTTCTAAACATTCTCAATAACGAGAAAATAAACAATACCACTTTTATTTATTGAACGATAATAACATTCGGTAAATCAGTGCTGGAATTTTCACAAATTAAACGTTGTTAATCCTCGTCTCAAATATACAGCTAGAGCTTTTACAAGAATTAGAAGAAAATCAGCTAGAATCGAATATGGAAACTATTTTTGCTCGTTTGAGAGGAACGGAGGTATATTCGAAGCGACCACGGAGTGATTTTGATTGCATGATGAAAGAGTATGGACCAGCAACTTTTGTTATTACTTTAAGCCCTGGTGAATCGATGTGGTCGTCTCTAGGTGAGTATATTCGTGATGTAAGTAGCTGGAAAAATGACTCACGATCTATAAGTGAATTAATAGCTTTATATCCAGTATCATCTTCAGGGTATATATACAATGAATTTCAAGCAATGTTGAAATATATTCTTTCTTCTGATAATCCAATAGGAAAGGTTATTCATTATTATTATTGTTGTGAATATCAAGGTCGAGGTTTGTCACATTTTCATTGCTTATTTTGGATTAAAAATGCACCCATCTACGGTAAATCAAGTAATCATGAAATACAAGATTTTATTTTACAACATATTACGTGTCGCATACCTGATAAACGTATTTCTCCTGAACTTAATCGACGTGTTCTAGCATACCAGCAACACAAACATAACAATTACTGCATGCGTAAAAAGAAAACAAAAACGGGATTTATAAGTGCTTGTCGATTTGGATTTCCACGCCCAGTAACATCACAGTTCATTTTAAGAAGCGTTTCCATAGCAATCGTTAACAAAAGGAAATTAAAAAATAAGTCTCGATTTTATGATTTACCTCGAAGACTAGAAGAAAAAAATATTAATGATAATATGCCAAATCTTTTAGTACTTTGGGAAGGTAACGCGGATGCTCAATTTATTGGTGAGTCATCATATCTTTTAACAAAGTATGTATCTAGTTATGGAACCAAAGGAGAAAAATGTGTGGCAGATTTTTCAGATATTAAATCAAATAAATCGGTATGTAGTAAACTATGGTCGTTCTCTATGAAAGCATTAAATCATAGAGAATGCGGTGCTATTGAAGCCGCTGGTGCACTTTTAGGACATCCTCTTTATGCTACTGATTCAGACACTGTTTTTAGGTGGTTGGATACAAAAATGATTAAGAGCAAAAAATTGAAACCATTTAATGAAATCAAGCAACTTCCACCTGATTCAATAGATATATTTTATGACTCCTTTATCGATTATTATTCTATAAGACCAAAAGAAATAAAATCACTATGCTTATATAACTTTGCTAAATATTTTGATATAATAAAGAAAAAACCGATTCGCAAGGTATAGTATTACGAAATAGTTCCAAATGTTTTTTGTAAGAAAAGGCCAAAACCTTTCTTAATAAAGCACTGGCATATGACCCTAAGACTCAACCAGAATGTTATTTTTATGCTTTGCTGCTACTATTCCAGCCATGGAGGGACGATGCCGAGTTAAAAGCAAACGAAGAAACACATGCAGATGCCTTTGCTAAAAAAACAACACGAACTAGTTGAAGCTATGAAGTATCACGACAAACTTGACGTCATACGAGAAGGAATGCTTAGAATGGAGGAACAAGTTAAAAAAGACGAAGAAAAAAGTGACAAAGAAAATAATCATCAATCAAATTCAGATAATCTACCAGAAGATTGTGTTTCAATTGAAACAGAAAATGCAATGAAGGACTTTAAAGATATTGCGTCTTACATTTGCGTCTTACAGAAATATTTGATACTTCAGATTGTGATGATGGCTCGTTTGGAAAGAAACATATTGTCGTTTTTGGTGACTTGCTTCAACTTCCACCAGTCCATGAAGGATTTGCATTTACGGAAATGACAAAAGGTCAAATCAATAAGTATATAGGAGGAATGGATACTTACAATTTATGGACTTTATTTGACTATGACGAGTTAACTATCAATATGAGATAAAAGATGATAAGTGTTACAGTGAAATTCTTTCTAGAGTGCGATTAGGTTTTGTAACTGATACAAATATAGAAAGTTTACAAAAAAGAAAATTGACATTTCATACGGAAAATAACGCAGAAGTAATCGAAGAATTATGTTCGTACTTAACTAACTTACCGCTGATACCGTGTGTTTATTACTAACTAGACGCATGTGTAACACTTCGATGCCATGTTACGTAAATTAAATACAGAAGAAATAATTCTAATTGCTAAAGATTCTTTTAAATGTTCAAAAACTTTAGAAAAGAAAGTCTCAAAAATGTTAAACAAAGATGACGACAATGCTTGTGGAATCCAACGTGTTATAAGAATTAAAATAGGTTCTAAATTTATGATAAGAAGAAACATTGATGTTTCCATTGGATTAGTAAACGGCACAATAGGAACAGTTATTTCAGTATCCAGAGACAAATCAGACGAAATATCTAGTGTATATGTATTAAATTACAGTCCGGTAATGAAGATTCTATAAAGCCACTTGAATATAAATTTATAATTATGAAAACAATATATATATATTAAGAAAACAATTTCCAATATGTCTTAGCGATGGTATTACCATTCATAAAAACCAAGGCCTGAGTCTAAAAAATGCTGTAGTTGAAGCTGGTAACTCTATCTTTAGTTGTGGGCAAACTTACGTCGCATTATCTAGAGTTACGACAATTGAAGGGTTGCATCTAATTAATTTTGATACTTCTTGTATCACGGCTGATGAATAAGTGATTCTTGAATATAATCGATTAAGAAAACGTTACTGGCCAGATCATTTACCTTTTAAAATACAAAAAAGTGCAAATAAATGTTACAAAATTTACGATAATCGTTGGTCTAACTTCAAAGATGTAACGCATGGGAATAGTGAACTTAATTATATTTCTGATAGCTGCTGGGATATTTGTGGATTACCAAATGATGGTAACTCTTGTTATGCCAATGCGTGTATGCAAAGTTTATTCCATTCATCAACAATAAGAAGAAGTTTAATACATAGTAGAGACTCTGATCTTTTAAAAGTTGCATCTAAACAATATAGATCAAAAACTCCTGTTATCAGCAAGGAATTAAGAGCATCTGTGAATTTAATCTATAAATTACCGGAACAGCAAGACGTAGCAGAATTATTACTGCATCTGTGCCTCGTATATACTTCTTTACGAGATGTTGTTCGACACAAGTTAATTACAACGACAAGATGTCCTGGCTGCAGTGAGAGAACCGAGATTACGACTGATAATTACATTTTGACTCTGTCTCTCCCTGAACTTGATTATACTCCTAAATTACAAGATATTATTGATTATAAAATAGGAAGATGGCCTGAAATTGAAGGTAGTTGTAAAAAAAATTGTAAAACAAAAAGAATGCAAAACACAGAAGTAAGTATAAAGAACACAATTTTAATATTACAGTAGTAGTATACATCCTACTATGGAGAGACTAAACAAATGACGTCATCGTGCCCCGCCCGGGCTATCTTATCTTTGTTTACATAAACAGTAATTAAGATATCTTAATAGCCTGTTGTTATGGTTTGTTTACATAAACAAGCAATAAAGAAGCAATTAAGATATCTTAATAGCCTGTTGTTATGGTTTGTTTACATAAACAAGCAATAAAGAAGCAATTAAGATATCATAATAGCTGTAAATATAAGCAGAGAGGTCCCGTACGGGAATCGGTGACACATTTTCGTCTCTCTCCATAGTACAATGGTGTTCTCGGGAGGCAGTGATGCTGCCCCTCTTATTATTATTGGTGTTCAACAATATAGTAATTAATGTGTCTTTATTGATTGTTTATATAAACAAGCAATTAAGATATCTTAATTACATGAACAAACATAAAAATGTTTTTACAAAACAATTAATAAAAGACCGATTAAGATATTTAAATTAATGTTGCTAAACAATAGATAAGAAATTGTCCCGTATCGGAATCGATACGTCACGAGCCTACGCCATAGTAGAAAGTATACTGATTTATAATTTTAATTCATTAATCTTCTTATTGTCTAAACATAACAAACAAGAAAAACATCAATTAAGATAAATGAAATATGTGTGCGTGCGTGCGTGTGTGTGTGTGTGTGTGTGTGCGTGGGCGTGCGTGCGTGCGTATATGTGTGCGTGTGTGTGTGTGCGCGAAGAGTGGAATGGCAATTAAAGATAGGAGAATAAAAAAAATTACATCATTTTTTTTATTTTTATGTTAAAAAATTGACTTAAACAATTACAAAAAATTACAAAAAATTATTTTATATAAAAACATTATAGTTCTACATATTATATTAATTTCATTTTTACGTTAAAAAACAAACTTAAAATTACAAAAAACTATTTTTCACAGTTTTATACATTAAGTATACAACATACCGTATTAATCTATAACATATATTTCTTCTTCGTCATTTACTGGATATAACCCGTGGTACTCAAAGTCACCTGCTTGTGCATTTGTGTCCACCTCGGGTTCTTGCTGCTGCTGGTGCTACTGCTGGTGCTGCTGCTGCTGCTGGTGCTGCGGGAACTGGTGAATCGCGTTGAAGCATGTGTGCTTTCGATTTCGGACGCATACACCACACAGCAACATATTACACCCTTCACACTTTCTCCACGCACAATTTTTCTGTTTTTTAACTAATACTTTATCGCATACTAAGCATTTCGTTAGTATGTTAAACTGATTATAGTTTGATGGAGCACGATTACTGTGTCTTGAAAAGTCCGCAATCTCTTTACGTATGCTTTCCAGTAGTAGAACTTCGCTCTTGATTGTATTTTGGAGCACTGTTTTTTCGCGTTTTTTATTCAAGATAGAAAAATATATTTCCTGTTCTTTTTTCTTTAAATTATCTATCCAGTCTGTTACTGCAGACGCTTTCTTCATCCATGTCATCTTGACTGTGGCTCTTTGACGAATGCTGACTTGACTAGAGTGTACCCCCCGCTGTTTAACCTTTGGTAAAAAATATAGCGCGATAGAGAGCGGAGACGGTGTCAGATGCACGATTTCGGGTCCAGCGCGATGCCTGGCCACAGCCTTATCGTTTTTGCCATTATAAAAGCCCGCATCAATAGGGTGTGTAAGAGAATACACCAAAAGCGCACCGCCTAAATGAATCTGCTCACGTTATATCAGTTTCGTCTTATAATTTAAACACGTGCGCAGGATGTTTTTTCACGATAGTACGTTAGGGTATTAGTTACGTACATATATATTTTTATGTGTATATCTGGACCTTTGATAAAAATTTATCGCTCTGTGCAATATGAAAACCCTGCTTCGTGTGCTTCTCATGTTTTATTATTTCTTCGAAATATAACGGTTTCCTGTTCTTACGCTGTGTACTTTGAGCGAGGGATGACAATTGTGAGTGGATCATTTTGATTATATTTTGTCTGGAGCTAATATCCGTAAGCATTATCAAATCTGACCCTGCGTACACATCACCAAAATAAAATTGAATTCGAAGAAATGATATTTATATCTGGAGCTTCGATCAAAATTTGTCAGTGTATGGAATATGAATCCCTGCCTCGTGTGCTTCTCATGTTTTCATTATTTCTCCGAAACATAACGGTTTTCTGTTCTTACGCTGTGCCCTCTGAGCGAGAGATAAGAAGGGTGAGATGCGTGGATCATTTGAATTATATTTTTTTGTCTGGAGCTAATATCCGTAAGCATTATAAGACCCTGCATTGCGTACGCATCAGGTCAGTGTGCCAATGCGGATCATGGCGAGAAGTAACGCTTTTTTGCCAGAGATGCAGATCAATGAACATAGCGATTTGCGTGAGATTACTTTCCGTATCGCTTCTACTTTACGTTTTTACAGTCAACCTGTATGGCGTAGGTGTAGAGATTCGTGGCGACGGCGTTTGCGTACAGTGCACTATTCGCTTTTACGTCGCGAACTGCGATTTTTACTCGCCCATAGTGGTCTTCGTAGAATCGCCGTTTATTACGAACGATTTTTTCGCAATAATCGATCGGGGTTGATGATAGCGGGCGAATTTGTCAGAGAAATACGCATGGAAAATGCAAATGTTCTCGATGACATGATGTCGGCGTTTAGCGAACAAATTGGTAAGTAAAAGATTTTATACTTATTTTTTATGACGAAAAAATATTTGTTATATGTTTTAAAATTTTCAAGCCTTAGAAAATCTTCTCACCGATGACAGCGACGCGTCAACAATTTTTATGAACTATAGCGAGCGTGAAAATCCCGTAGCACGTCAACTAGAGTACGAGAGCGAGAATGAGGCTGTAACGAGCCCAAGCGAACCCGATATCTCAAGTAGCGAAGGAGAAGAAGAAGAAGGAGAACATTAACAACAACAAAAACAACAACAACAACAACAACTTATACAACAACCTATACAACAACCTATACAACAACAACAACAACAGCAGCAGCAACAAATAATCCATGTACCAAACGAAGAAGATGATAGGCGCTCGAATATTTTAGAATCCGATAACGAGAGCGAAAGCATGATTAGAATAGACTCGTCGGATGAAGAAGATAATGACACAGTTTTAACGCGCGGATTAAACTTGGCGCTCAACCACTATCGGGAACCACGGGTCGCAGTGGAGAGAGTCATAACGAGCGAGGACCCGCAGCCGTCGACTAGTGGAAATATCGGCCAACCTCGCGCAGGGATGCTTCATAATTTTTATTCAACTAGAGCACCCCCGTCGGAGCGGAGTTTTCATAATATCGAGGATAGCCATCGTCTCGTTTGGAACAGTTTCGACGAAACTAGTCCTCTAGATCGACGAGTCAACGAATGTAAGAATTTTTTTAATTTGAATATTTATTTTTTTTCATGTAAAAGGCTGTTTTTACAACTTTTTATTTTTTCAAAAAAGTTATTCGGAGAAGAAACAATAGCGGCGACGGATTGGCCACTCCGGGTTTCGACATACCATTTCTATTGATTTACGCGAGGAGAATTTTGCATGTTCGGCGTGCGCAAGAATTGCGATGGTTTCACGACCAGGCCGAACATGAAGATTCTCCATTATATACGTCGAACGAACTACAAGATTCAACGGAAAACCTGAAGATTAACTTTTTGGTATTATAATTGTGAAAACAAAAAACATTTATTTTTTATTAATCGTTTTTAATAAACATTACAGCGGACGACTCGTTGTCTACAAGCTCAGTATGGCCATCGCTCCCACCATCGCCTACAGTAGACGCAAATTCATGCATAAGAGAGAGCGGAGAACCTCTGCAAGTGGGATACGGCCACAACGATGATGGCATAGCCGACGATTACGACGGAGGCGACGAAGAGGAGGAGAACAGAGCCAATGGTGATACTGCAGAGGAGGAGGAGGAGGAGGAGGAGGAGGATGAGGTGGAGGAGGAGGAGGCGAATAATCTCGACATAAGACCGCCCGGAGTAAGATTTATTGTGATAGACGAAACCGAAAACCATGTGCAGCGATTTAGAGTGGTCGGGCGCTGTATTAAACTGCGTATCAAAGACCCGCCTACCGATTACGATAATCCCCTTGTTTGGATGGAGGCAGCAATGCGCGACATTCACGCGCATATTATTTCGTTGATACCGAATGAAGAAAGGTTTTTGATCGGTGTGGTCGTTAAGAGCGGATACTTTGCGAATGGCGCAGGTGGATTATCTTTTCGACCGATTGAAAATTTTCATTACGCTGATCTTTGGGATTTAATTGCAAATCTGACACAAAGTAATGAAAATTTCCAAATCGACGAAAGTTTTGTGTTACACATTACATTTGTAAGTATACCCGAAGGGATGGGCGCGCGTAGAGCGAGAAAATTAACGATCAATTCGGTGACACAAAGATCAATAGTGTCTATTGTAAATGTCGATAATTTATGCCTACCGCGTTCGTTAGTTGTAGGTGAAACTTATATCAAATTGTGGGCAAACGATACGGATGAAGCTCGAAAGGAATGGGGTGTCGTTCGCGACGGTCGACGTAAACTACAACGAGAACGCGCCGAAAAATTAATGCAGGATGCTAATGTTCGTATACCACCCACGGGAGCAGGTTTCTTCGAAATTGAGCAATTTCAAAATTATTATTTACACACTGGTATAGCTATAGTAGTATACGATAAGAAAACTTTTGGCAGCGGTGAGCCCCCATTTTTTGATGGGCGTGCTGTTGTAGAAAGACAGACAGGATGTGAAACACAGCGTATAATTAATCTTTGTTATAATTCTAACGCGAAACATTATGATACAATACTGAATTTAATCGGTGTTGCGCGAACTAAATTCTTTTGCACTTATTGTAACAAACGTTTTAATTTCATAGACCAACACAAATGTTTAAAAACATGTTCCAAGTGCTTTGTCTCTCCCGCGTGTAAAACAGATAATGTCGATTTAATTAAATGCTCGCAATGCAATAGAAATTTTTTTGGAAATATGTGCTACGATAATCATTTAAAAGATGGCTCTTATAAAAAAAAGAACAAAAAATTGTGCGATGTAGTTAAACTTTGCAATAGATGCAATAAAGTTACAAATTGTTTTCGTTCGAAACACACGGGCGGAATGATTTGGTGTAAATATTGTAAAAGAAAACATTTTATCAACGAATTCTGTTACATGCAACCGATAAGTAATGAGATTAATCACGAAAAAAAGATTTTGTTTGTTTTTTATGATTTTGAGACGCGACAGGATGAGCCTTATCTTAATCACGAGACTTCAAATCTGCACATTCCAAATTTATGTGTCGCACAACAAGCGTGCTCGGATTGCATCGATGATGACGATGTTTCGCGTTGGTGTAATACTTGCGGCGTTCGCGAACATGTTTTTCGAGAGAATCCTGTCACTCAGTTGATCGAATTGTGTATTAGAGATAAGACAAAATTTGCGCAAATCATATGTATTGCGCACAATGCACGAGCATTCGATGCGCAATTCATATTAAAAGAATTGGCAGAGTGTACATCTGAAGTTTTGCCGAGTATTATTTTAAGTGGACAGAATATTATTACTATGCAATACGAGCGAACGAAATTCATAGATAGTCTAAACTATTTCCAAATGAAGTTGAGCGCTCTTCCCGCTGCTTTTGGCTTGCCGGAAAACAGTAAAAAGGGTTATTTTCCCCACTTATTCAATACTCTACAAAATCAAGAATACGCAGGCCCTTTACCCGATGCGAATTTCTACGCGCCGAATTCTATGAGTATCGATGAGAGAAAAGATTTTTTAAATGGTACGAAGAGAACAAACGAGACTATGTATTCAATTTTAAAACAGAAATCGTCGAGTATTGTCGCATGGATGTACAAATTTTACGCCGCGCGTGTATAGCTTTTCGAAAAATTTTTCTTGATATTGGCGGCACTGACCCCTTCTTTTCCGCAACTACTATCGCCTCAGCTTGCTCTTATTTGTATCGAAAAAAATTTCTCAAGCCAAACACCATCGGAATTTTACCGCCTACTGGCTACAGGCGCGCTGATAACCACTCTCAAAAAGCTGTTGAGTGGCTATTGGAGTGCGAGCGCGAAATCGGGCGAGAGATTATTCACGCACGTCGGGCGCGCGAGTATAGATTACCCGAAGGATTCTTGGTAGATGGATATTTGCCACCGTCAGAGCTTCCGAGCTCGTCGACGTCAAGCGACAGTGCCGCGGCCACAGATAAAGGTATAGTATTCGAGTATCAAGGGTGCTACACACATGGGTGTCCGCGATGTTTTCAAAACAAACGCGATAAATTAACCGCCTACAATAGAACTCACAACGAGAGCACTCGAGCAAAAATAGATAAAATAAAGTCACTGGGCTACGAGGTTCACGAAATTTGGGAGTGCACATTTGACCGGCGTAAAATTGAAAATCCTCGGATCGCAAATTATGTGAATAATCATCCGTTAATAAGCAAAATGGTTTTAAATCCGCGAGACGCGTTTTTCGGGGGTCGCACGGAAAATATAGCTGTACATTATAAAATAAGAGAAGGAGAAACAATAAGATATACGGATATTTGCTCTTTATATCCGTATATCTGTAAACGAGGCCGGTTTCCGCTCGGACACCCAGATATATTTGTTGGCAGTCAGTGCGACGCGTTGACGAAAGGAAATAACAACGATTTATCACGAGTAGAAGGTTTGATCAAATGTAAAATATTGCCTCCTCGTAATTTGTTTCTTCCTCTCTTACCAATAAAAATGCATGGACGATTACTCTTTGCTCTTTGTCGCTCTTGTTGCGAGGAGATGCGACAAGAAGATTGTACTCACGAATATACTCACGAGCGCGAATTCACGGGGACGTGGGTAGCCGACGAACTGGGAAAAGCCATCGAGTTGGGTTACCAAATAACGGAAATATTCATAATATGGCGATATAAAGTAATGCAATATGATCAACAGAGTGGCACAGGAGGATTGTTTGCAGACTACGTGAACGCGTTTTTGAAAATAAAACAACAAGCTAGCGGATGGCCATCATGGTGCGAGAGCGAAGTAGATAAGGAACGTTATTTGTTAGAGTACGAGCGAGACGAGGGTATACAAATGGAGAGAGAAAAAATCGGAAAAAATGCTGGCTTGCGCGCAGTGGCAAAACTCTGTCTTAATTCTTTTTGGGGAAAATTTGGGCAGCGTAGCAACTTGAAACAGATCGAAATTGTAAAAACACGCGAGGCCCTCCTTAAACTTTTAGTTGCGCCGGAAAAAGAAGTATTTAGCGTGTTGCCGGTAAACGAAGAACTTTTATATGTAAACTGGCAAAATATCGCCGATGCTGTGGCACAGGCCTCCAATACGAATGTAGTAATCGCAGCATACACTACGGCGCAAGCTCGACTCAAATTGTACGATTATCTTGAGAAACTAGATCGACGAGTTTTATACTTTGATACCGACTCTTGCATATTCATTTGTAATGAGCGTGCGAAGGACGAGGAATACAGACCCCACCTTGGCACGCTATTAGGTGATATGACGGACGAACTGAAGAGTTACGGACCAAATGTACATATTGAAACATTCTTATCGGGCGGTCCTAAATTTTACGCCTATAAAGCAATCGATTCATCGACAGGACAGACATTTGAATGTTGTAAAATCAAAGGGATAAGGTTAAATTATGCTAATTCTTTAAAAATAAATTTCGATAGTATTAAACTATTGATCGATACTTTTATGAATGGCGACGATGCGGGTAATATTAAATTATATTTTAAAGCTATAAGGCGCACACCCAAGCACGATGTTATCACGCGGGACGAATACAAGACATGGAAGCTCCAGTTGGACGCATGGAGTTTTCTAAATTTGTTAAAACTTCCGATACTCCGACAAATTTAATAGGTAACAGCGAAGTTTTAAAAATTGGCAGAGTACTCACGGCGCCTTTAAATACGGCCAAACGACGACTGAATAAGGAAGACGCTAATGCAGAGCCCTCTCCCGTGCTTACGAGAAGAAGAAAGGCCGAACAAAGTAAAAAAAAGTGGTTACGATTCCAAATATAAAAGCCACACGCGCACAAACACACGCACACATGCACGCGGGCAGACATGGCGTACGAGAAACAATATTACGATCTCTCGCACGAGGCAGGCTACGCGGGTGCGCGTAATCTTGTGCGTGTAAATAAAAAGAAAGGTAAGCCCAACGAGAAGGTTAGAATATACGCATGGCTTAGTAATCAAGACGCTTACACGCTTCATCATCCTATAAAGCGAAAATTTCCGCGACTGCGCTACAACGTCACCAACGTGGACGATGTGTGGGAGTGTGATTTACTACAGTTAACCTCGATAAAAGACTACAACGACGGCTTCTGCTATATTCTCGTTATTGTGGATGTGCTCAGCAAGTATGCGTGGGTCGAACCATTGCGCGATAAAACAGCGCGCAACGTTGCCGGCACGTTCGAAAAAATTCTAGACAGAGCAAGCCCACGAGTACCGGTGTGTTTACAATCGGACCGTGGCAAAGAATTTGTCGGGTCAGCTTTTCAAAGCCTTCTAAAAAAATATGACATACAATTTAGAGTAGCGCGAAATCCCGATATCAAAGCGGCTGTAGTCGAGAGACTCAACAGAACAATACGAGAGCGTATGTGGCGTTATTTCTCGCACAAAAATACAAAAAGGTATGTCGACGTAGTACAAAAAATTATATACGGTTACAACCACACATTGCACAGTGGAACAAAAATGAAACCATCAGAGGTAAATCTGTACAACGCAGCGAAAGCCCGTGAAAATTTGCAAAAGCGTGCTCTTCGACAAAGCGCAGTGCAGAGAAACGACCGCAAGAGGGCTCACCAAGCGATACCTAAATTCAAGCTGGGCGACTTCGAATCAGTCGGACTAAAAATACCTTCGAGCGCGGTTATGAAAAAAATTTCAGCGAGGAAGTGTTCAAGATAAAAAGGGTGTCGCGACGACAGAATATCTACACGTACGTTCTCGAAGACTTAAACGGTGAAATTATTGACGGATTTTTTTACACGGAAGAACTTGTATTGGTTGGCCGAGAACGCATCACAAACCATCAAACATTTAAAGTGGAGCGCATAGTTCGAACGCGCGGGCGAGGGGTAAATAAGCAACTACTAGTCAAGTGGTTAGGATACCCTGACAAATTCAACTCTTGGATAAAGGCGAGCGATCTCGATAGTATCTGAAAAGAAAAAAGAAATGGAGAGCCAAGATGAATTTTACATGGTGTTACCGAGTAATAGCAGTATGATGTATTTCAGCGATAATACTACAACTTGCTTCACCACGCATTTACAGCGCGAGATTAGGCTGCACGGTGAATGGCTCGTGTCTAGCTGAAATTTACGTGCCTTGTACTATAAATCACGTACAAAATACTGAAGCTTCTTATTTGTTTTGTTCCTACGACAGGGGTAAGTTAGTAAGAAAAGACGTTTGCCACTTTCCCGACGGTATTTATAAAACTATAGAACAGCTAGCTGACGAGATAAATAAATCGAACGACGTATATCAGCATCAAGTGCTGGAACCGATGAAAAGCCGCTTAGGATATTACGTCATAAAGCGAACATGTCATTGTGAAGAGTTTCACGTGACGGAATTCAATGATAAAATTTGTCGTATTTTTGGTATTGAAAATTTCGTGACCAAAGGAATGTTCACGACCGTCAACGAGAGCACCAGAGACATTGTGGGTGTTAGACCTGCTTCATTGTCTCGCGCTGTCCCTGATCAAATGTACGTTTACACGGACATTTGCGAACCATACACAGTCGGGGACACTCAAGCATCTCTTCTACGTATAGTTTCAGTCACAGATCCAAATTACAAATTTGGTTGTAACTACGTGCAGCGTTTTGCTCCGATACATTACATTCCGTTACTTTATCACAATTTCGACAATATAGTCATAGATATAAGGGATCAGCATGGCCAACCTATACCATTCGAGTATGGTACGTTGACGGTTACGCTACATTTCAAACGCAACCGCTAATAAATTATAGCCAATATGAGTTACTACATTCAATGCTACGACGACGAGCAAGTCGGGGGTGGTGGTGGTGGTGGTGTTAGGAGAGTTTTCGCTGGCTCTACTTATCAAAGAGGGCGAGGAGTGGGAGCATGGTTAGGCGGTCTGTTTCGAAAAATGCTGCCTTACATCTCCAGTGGAGCGAAAGCTGTAGGAAAAGAAACCATACGAGCGGGGTTAAATATTTTCGATGACGTGGCGAATAACGGTGTCAATTTCAAAGAAGCAGTGAAGATCAGAACCAAAGAATCTAGAAAAAACTTGAAGAGAAAAGCAGCCGAAAAAATATCTGAGATGATGAAAGGCTCGGGTTATAAGATGCCTGCTCACAGACGAAAACGTCAGTTGAGGAAGACAAGCGGTTCAGTTCGCATCACCGAGAACAAAAAAAAAAGAAGAAGAAGAAGAAGGGATGAACAACTGCAAGAAAAAGCGGGAGAGTCAACAAGAAGAGGAAGAAGCCCACGTTTAGAAATATTAACGACATCTTCGGCCCGAAATAGAAAAAAAATGGCGTTCTTACATTCGCACTCGACAGAATGTATGTCCAGTGAGTTAGACATTTTTTCTCTACCAGCGACTCAAACTTCCATAGAGAGTAGCAGTTTCTTACACTACAAGCCCGTATCATCGCTCAGCGACGAAGGAGATGCTCCCATAGAGTTTGTGGTGCCAAGTGGTAGTGAACATTACATAGACCTTGCGCACACGATGCTTTACATTCAAGCAAAGGTTGAACCAATAGAAGGCGAAGCGGAAAACGTCAAAGTTGCGCCAGTTAACAATTTTCTTCATTCGCTATTTAATCAAGTCGACGTTTTTTTAATCAAAAACTCGTTTCGCCTCCCAACAACGCCTACCCCTATAGAGCTTATATTGAATCATTGTTGAGTTATTCTCCGGCTGCTAAAGAATCGCATTTAACTACAGCACTTTGGTACGATGATACGTTTGACAACTTTGAAGCTGCTCCGAATATTCCTATAGAAAATGCTACCGCGAACAAAGGAGCCCTATATCGTCAACATTACATACTTGGAGGGAAAACCGTCGATATGATTGGTCATTTGCATTGCGACGTATTTAATCAAGATAAAATGCTTATCAACGGAGTTGAGATGAGAGTACGCCTCGTACGAAGCAAAGATGCAATTTGCTTGATGGATGTGTCGGATGATGGTAAATTCCGTGTCAAAATCAAAGAAGCCAGTCTCATCATACGCAGAGTAAAGATAAGTCCTGGTGTTTTACTTGGGCACGCCAATGCCTTAGCTAAAGCTACAGCCAAGTATCCGATTACACGTGTCGAAGTTAAGTCTTTCACGCTTCACACAGGAATTCTCGGGGACACTATCGACAACGTCATCCTCGGGCAGCTGCCTAAAAGAATAATTATAGGTTTCGTCGACAACAAAGCGTTTAATGGAAATCGTAAATTCAACCCGTTCAATTTTCAACACTTTTCGATAAATTATCTTTCTTTGTACGTCGACGGAGTGCAAATTCCAAGCAAACCGTTACAACCTCACTTTACCGGCAACAGCGGTCTCTACATAGATGCTTACCATACGCTGTTCTCGGGTACAGGTATACATTTTCTCAACGAAGGCAACGGCATCAATCGTCACAATTACGCACGAGGAAATTTTCTGACGGCTTTTGACTTAACACCAGATTTATCAGCTCATTGTGCTACACACTGGAACCTCGTGCGGTCGGGTAGCGTGCGCGTGGAAGTGCGATTCGAGGGCGCTCTCACTAGTACCATAAATTGCATCATTTACGCAGAATACGATAACGTACTGGAAATCGATTCGAGCAGGCAAATCCTATCGGATTTTAGCGCGTAAATATAAGAAGAAGAAGAAGAAGAAGAAGAAGGAGAAACAAGAGTAGTGGGGATAAGCGTATATCAGAAATGAAACCCCAACGCGTGAGGATCAGTTGTTATTTGGTCTTTTACATAGCGATACACTCTCGCGCTCACTCCTTAAATCATGGATTTCATTGTCGACATACAAGGTTTTCGCGACGTTAACAGAAATTTTTTGCCAAAGGAAGTGGCTGTGATCGCATTGCAAGAGCTCATAGTCGTTCATTGGATAGCAGGCCCACCTTGTAATTTTTTGCATTTGCCACCAGACATAAAGACGACAAACAGCTATTGCACAGTTCACTTACACGGAATAGAGTGGTTCGAAGGTGACGTATCATTACGACGATTGCGCCATCATCTTTACAAGTCATATCGAAAAACATATAGAAAATAAGAAAGACTTTTGTGCACTTTTCAAAGCAAACCTACTAAGAAAATGGCTGTACAGTATACTTCCAGAAGAGTGGCGCGAAGTAAATGAAACCATACAAAGCGAAAGATTTTACGCTGCTCTTTGCAAGTATCGTAACGAAAGCAGAAAGTCTTTTCGCTTTGGTGAACCAGGTGGAGTAGATGTAACCGACGGAGACGACGACATTGTATTCAACATTGTATTCACTGAGAACGTTCCCAGTGAAAAGTCTGTAAATACAAATATATTCAGGGAGAATCAATTACATGATGGACACAAGGGCAATAATGCATGCGATACGAGCGCTAAGAGCGAATACAATAGGTGTGTATGCTGCTGATCACATTCCAAAAATTTTAAGTCCACCTGTGGCTATTGTGACCAATCTAGATACAGCAAATAAACCAGGATCGCATTGGGTTGCCATTTACATAGATAAAAATGGATACGGAGTATATTTCGACAGTTACGGGATCGCCCCCACCTCAGCACTCCATCTTGATCGCCTACGAAGAAACTGCGTGCGTTTCCAGTGGAACAAGAAACCATTACAAAGTTTTGATTCAAAAGTGTGCGGTGAATATTGCATTATGTTTTTGCATCATATGTGTAGTGGTAGTTCTTTACGCGCGTTTTGTCGCATCTTTTCATACAATACATACAAAAACGATAACATAGCTACTAAATTTTATAAAGTTATTTCACAAAAGCGAGCCAGAAAGGCGAATCCTTACAGAAATCGTTTTCTTCCAAGAGACACTTCATTAGGAACTGGGCAGAGTAATCAAACATGTAACGCAAAATTATAAATTTTTTCTTTTTGTAATCATAGATGTAAGAGTAAAATATGTATACTTTTGTAAGTTCTTCGTAAAATAAAAATTGTATTTGTAACAAATTTACATTTAGTGTTAGACTCTTTTTCACATCCTTACCTACCACCTGATTCCCCTGCATGCTTTCAAGAAATTATCACGTTAATATTATAACAGTATCTCTATTTTGCTTATTTTCATATCATACGTTCACATCGGCTGCGATTGTAACTGAAACTTTTATCGCGTAATACAAAGCCAAAAGTAAGGTTAGGTTACATATAAGAATTTATTTCGTCGTCATCTTTATTTCGTATTCGTTACTGTTTAAGCTCACGTCATTTCAACGTACTTTTTTATCGCGAATACAAAACGGGAAGTGAGGTTCGTTACATTCAAGGATTTCTTTCATCATAATCTTTTTCCGAAACCATTATTTTTATCTCGTATTCGCATTACTCTCTAAGCTCACGTCATTCCAACGTACTTTTTTATCGCGAATACGAAACGGAAAGTGACGTTATGTTACATTCATCGATTTCTTTCTCGGAAACCGTTATTTTTTATCTCGTATTCGTTACTCTCTAAGCGCACGTCATCCCAACGTACTTTTTTATCGCGAATACGAAACGGAAAGTGGGGTTATGTTACATCCATCGATTTCTTTCTCGGAAACCGTTATTTTTATCGCGTATTCGTTACTCTCTAAGCTCACGTCATTCCAACGTACTTTTTTATCGGGAATACGAAAGGGTAGTAAGGTTATGTTACATTCATCGCTTTCATCTTGTTGAATTCTATATATTACAACGGCGTCACTCCGTTCACTGATTGGATGAGGGAATGGTACGTAACGGATTCATCGGCCAATGAGAAAACAGAGCATGGTGGGGACATACGTGTAAAAGCTGGAGCCCGACATGCTTGCCTTCAGTCACGAGTATCCATTCCATTTGAGAGTATGCTTGCGCGTGGATATTCCAGTGTCCGTTCAATCTCTAAGTATACTCTTGCTTTAAAATGGACAAAAACGAAGCATCAGCAGCAGCTTCAGTAGAAGCTTCAGTAGCAGTAACTCCATCACCACTACCTCCGCCATCAGCTGCACCACCACTACCTCCACCAGCAGCAGCAGCAGCAGCAGCAGTAACATCGCGAGTTAATAAAAACATGGATCTGCCAAATCTCTTCCTGTCTACAACCTACGCTATCAATAAATCAAATTCCAAAAGAGTCGTTGTTGGATTGGAACACCACGCAGGATTTTATAGAGCTGTGGTGAAACTCTGTAGTACAGGGTCTCCAGCAAAGTATGTAACTCTCGAAAAAAACAGTTGGGAACTGATCAGCGACCAAATGGACGCGATGATGGGGTATGTGCTAGATTCATTCACCTTCCACAAAGACTTCGGTAAGCCTTCAAAAATATTTCTTCCAAACCACGACATCAATTTTACAAAGGCGTACGGAGTAAGGTCCATCCTTATCGACGAGAGACCTAGTGTACTGACACCGAAGCTCGTCAGAGGAGACTTTCCCGAAGGGCAACCAACAGACGAGGAGACGCAGTTTCCAGACAGTTGTTCACAGTACGAGACACCACAGAAGAAAAGAAAATACGAAAGTCCACCCGGAATCGTCATGCAGCAGGCAACTTTGAACGGCCTACGAGAAGTGCGCGAATGTGTCGATGAGTGGCTAAAACGTTTAGAAGAAAGTGCCGGATTTATAAATCGCGGTATCGATAACGTAATTGAGTTTTTAAAAGTTGAGTTAAAGAGAGAAAGCACTGAAAAAGCGAAAAATATTTTGAAAGACACTGCTGCGTTTAAACAATATTGTTAATTGCGTAAAAATGAAATTAATAATAGAGCAAAGTTGCACATGGAATTCGGTAATATGAATAAAGATCTGTACGACATTTTTCTTATGGAATTTTATGCATTTGGCTTATCCAACTTGGCTCATGATATGTACGATTATATGTTCGCAAATTAATTTGTAATATTATTTAAAGGCTTAAACAATATATATTCAAATTTTAATTAGAAACCAACAATCTTTTTTATTTTTTACCTTCTATCCTATCCACCAAACCTTTCTTATAAAATTCATATATCATAGATATACTCTGCATACTCTATTTTGGCGCCACCAGTTCCTACGCATGGTCTCTACACCACATGATGCAAAGTATAGTATATTCATTTATAATGCGATGAGCGAAACGAGAGGTACCATTTTCATACTGAACGCCAAACAAGCAAGAAGTATGGGGCCACCGCAAAGCAAGAACGCTACGAAAAATTACACCGGCGATAAAGAGAAGCAGCCGCTTATACAGCCATCATCGTCGTCATCATCATCAAAATCGTCATCGCACAATAGCTTCTCCAAGAACACCTTCTCGTTTCCAGAGAAACAAGCGTACAAACGATTTTAATAATCGTTGACTGTTAATTTTTTATCAAAACGGTCCTTTTCAGGACCACAATATAATATCACGTAGAAACATACTATTCGATATCTTCTTACACACACACACGCACACACACACACACACACACACACACACACACACACATACACGCACGCACGCACACATATTTCATTTATCTTAATTGATCTTTTTATTGTTTATTATGTTTAGACAATAAGAATATTGATTAATTAAAATTATAAATCAGTATACTTTCTACTATGGCGTAGGCTCGTGACGTCATCGATTCCGATACGGGACAATTTCTTATCTATTGTTTAGCAACATTAATTTAAATATCTTAATCAGTCTTTTATTAATTGTTTTGTAAAAACATTTTTATGTTTGTTCATGTAATTAAGATATCTTAATTGCTTGTTTATATAAACAATCAATAAAGACACATTAATTACTATATTGTTGAACACCAATAATAATAAGAGGGGCAGCATCACTGCCTCCCGAGAACACCATTCTACTATGGAGAGAGACGAAAATGTGTCACCGATTCCCGTACGGGACCTCTCTGCTTATATTTACAGCTATTATGATATCTTAATTGCTTCTTTATTGCTTGTTTATGTAAACAAACCATAATAACAGGCTATTAAGATATCTTAATTGCTTCTTTATTGCTTGTTTATGTAAACAAACCATAACAACAGGCTATTAAGATGTCTTAATTACTGTTTATGTAAACAAAGATAAGATAGCCCGGGCGGTGCACAATGACGTCATTGGTTTAGTCTCTCCATAGTAGGATGTATACTACTTACAGTTATTATTATTTACTAAAAAAGATAGCCAGAAATATAAAATTACCAATTATAAGATTAATGAAGTACCAAAGACAATTATTGTAATTAATAAACAACGTTATACAGTTATTAGTGGTATATTTCATCATGGTAATTCTGTTGAATTAGGAAATTACACAAACATTCTAAGAAAAGATAAGCATTGTGTTAAGGTAAGTGATTCGAGCTTCTGTAAAAAGCTATGGCCAAGGGCGCTAAAGACGCATATATATTTTTCTTAGAAAGAGTATAATTACATTTGTACATAAAATTACCAATAGATGTTAGTTATTTTCTGTTATATGGAGCGAGCCGCCAGATGGCAAGCACCAACGAGCAACCTCCTATGAAAAATACTCCTATGAGTATACATATAGAGGCCTGCGGCACCCACTAGCCAGGTGCTTTTATGCACATGACTTATTACTTTGCCCCTATCGATTTTACCTATACTTTGCCTTATTGCCGACACTTTGCCTACATTTATTGCATACAGTTACATTGCCTATACTTTGTCGTCTTATTTGCGAATAAGACACTTCATACTTTGCCTATTTTATTTGAACGCATTTTACGTTCACACGTTTTTCTGTAATCAACTTTTACTTGTGAGTAGAGTTGATTGCATAGACTCTCGAAGTCTTAATTTTCTCTTTTATTGCTTCTTGCTGACAACTCCTAATAATATAAATTTTCGTATACGTTCAGTTGTATACAGTTTTGGTCCTTCGAGCCGGGTAGGGTTGTCAACCGAGAGAAATTCTTACAAAGCAATAGAACTCTCGAGTGTTACTTTAATTGTCAGAGATTTACGACGTTTGGCAAGTTAGTTCGTTGGAGATTTATGACCTCCTAACAAAATCTATCATATGACTGATCTCTTTGCACCTGCCACTCTGCACAGCGGGTGGAGATACCACACAAACTCTCATAACACTCAGGGATCAGCTTATTTCTTTCAATCAAAATGCCAACAGTTTCACTTACGCAAACCATAGAGAGTCATCTGGAATTATTTTTGGAGCTGCAGAACCATAGTTTCACGGTCGAACATCGAAAGAGCTCGTTGAACAATGTCCCAGATGTCCTTTCACGGATATTCGAGGAAGAAGAGCCAGCGGTCACCTCGTTAGAGCTCGAGCGCGATACAAACAACCACTGGTACCTCAAGATCGTGAAAGAGGTTCAACAGCAGTCGCGAGACTTACCCATGTTCAAGCTGGCGGGGGGAGACTGTACAAGTACGAACCTAATGAAGTCATAGACGAATCTCTCGGAGACGACGATGCATGGAAGTTAGCAGTCCCTTACGAAAAGCGACACGAAGTACTGAGAGAATGCCAAGACTTTCCAACTGCTGGGCACTTGGACCGCGAAAAAACTCTAGAGAGAGTAAGGCAGAAGTATTATTGGCCACACATGTCTCGGGATGTGGCCAGATACGTGAACCAGTGCAAAATTTGCCAGCAGTGCAAAGTCGAACAGCGCAGCAGCAGGATTCATGGGACGTCGCATTACGGAACGTCCATGGAAAATCGTGGCCAGCGATATTATGGGTCCCCTCCCTAAAACCAAGCACGGCCACGAATACATTCTCATTCCAGGACCTGTTCACACGCTGGATCGAAGTAATTCCGATAAAAAGGGCAGATGGCAAATCGGTGATAAAAGGGCTCAACGAACGAGTATGTCTGCTGTTCGGAGTCCCCGGGGTGTTGCTCTCCGATAATGGGACTGAATTTAAGAATGCACCCTTGGACACATTCTTAAAAGAGAGAAACGTGGATCACACGTTTACACCACCATATCACCCTCAAGCCAATCCCGTCGAACGTGTGAACTGAACGGTGAAGACCATGATCATGTCTTACGCTGAGGAGAATCACCGGTCCTGGGATGCGCATCTGAACGTGCTGGCGTTCGTCTACAATACGGCCGAACACAACTCCACCAAAATAAGTCCTGCCATGCTCATTTATTTCGGCTAGCCGAAGAGCAAGGGCAGCAAGAGGCGATAAATAATTGGGTGGCGCGCATGGACAAGCTCCGCGAATTGCACGTTCGGGCGGCGGCCGACGCGCAAGCGGAGCAGGCGAGACAAGTCAAATATTATGACGCTCATCGTCGACCTCCAGAATTCTATCTAGGCGATCGTGTATGGAAAGAGAATAAGGTACTATCCTCTGCAGCTGAGGGGATTTCTGCCAAATTAGCCCCGAAGTACGCGAGGCCAAACACGATTATGAATATTGTAGGCGAAAACACCTATGAGATCCAAGGTGAGGATGGTCGAACGATACGTCCCGTCCATGCGTAGCAACTCAAGTGATACATCTCCGCAGAACAGCCCAAGGACTACTTGGACAAAAGTAGTCCGGAAGTAGTCCAATCGCTACCACTGAGGGACTATTCAGTCGAGCGTGGCGCGCCAGCGGACAACAGAGGTAGCCAGGGGAATGTACAGCCTCGGGCGACGGTTAAGAGGCGCGGTTTTAAGTTAATTGCGTTAACTTAGTAACTGCGTTACTAAGTTAATTTCCTTACTAAATTTCTATCCCCACTACTTTATTCCGTATAAATAACCTCGGAGATGCCCGTAACTCCTATTGTCTCTTCTGAAAGTGAGATTATATCATCCTGGGTAAAGCCTCCTTTGATGTTATGACTAAACGACTGATTTGTAACATGTAAGTTTTTTTATTTCTCATGCCTTTTTTCTTATTTTGGGTTTTTTCTTTAGTACAATTTAATTTTTTCTAAATATTTTCATTATACAGGTATTGCTTTACAAATGTTGGCGTCTTACAAAAAACCTATTGTAAAAAGAAAAACTGTTTGACACGCAGAGTCTACGCAATGGCCGCTTTATAAATTTGTAAATTGATATACCAACTCGAATGATAAGGAAAAAAGGTGTTTTGTCCGTTTTTTCTTTAATATGGAAAAAAATTTTATAATTTCCGTTATGTTTAATATTTTTTGTATGTTCATTGTGTTTAGCCTTGATAAGCGGAGTTAATTATACTCCCGAAACGTGGATGTATCTATAAATTTATGATGCTCGAAAGGATCTATGGTGTACGAATCCATTTCTATTACACCCTCAATAAAAATTATCATTGAACACGAACAGCTTGGCAGAGCAATAACCTTTTGAAAACTTTATAGAACCTTCGCACTTTACCCCCGTGTTTTATTTCTAAAATTCATAATAATTTTTTCAGATATTTACGAAAAGTCAAAGCCTATATAAAAAAATTACATAGTAACCACCACATCACCATTTTTCATTATTCTTTCTCAATTTTGAAATTTCTATAATATTACGCATCTTGGGAGGGCAACAGAAGTCTACAGAGCTACTCTAGCAGGGGTGGTCCTCCAATCTCCCATACATTCTTGGCGGGCCTGACGGTTTGCAGTTTACCGGTGGGCTTTTTAAATGTAGAATACTAGATTTTTGCATCAATTCATTAACAGTTTTTATACCTATAAGTCCACTATAATTACATTGGCTTTAATTTTTAATTGATACCGTTTAAATATAACATCCCTACATGTGGCAAATCTCACGATTTACTTCCATTACCCAAAATATTTTTCCTTGTGTCCGTCTTTTTTAAGCGGGAATGAGATAAAAAATGCACACAAATTTATAGTCAACTCAAAAGTACCTTAGATTTTACTAACCATTTGATAAGCTACCTATTTTTTCTCCTTTTTCCGCGTGCAAATATCATATGACATCTCATATGAGTATTTCAGACATCAGATCTCATATGTGATATCATATATGTGAGGTCATCTGCAATTTTATACAACCTGTTCTGAAAATGTATGCGTCTGTAAACATAATCGTGTAGAGCGCAAAATTCTAAGATAAAAGTTCCTTTACCATTTTTTCATATGACTAGTATTTTTTTAGTAACTGATGTGTTTAAATTGTTTTTTTTTATAGGAATTGTATATCTGCAGATATCATCTTATAAACATAGGTATACATTTTCTATTAAAAACAAACAATTTAAATACATCAGTTACTAAAAAAGTACTAGTCATATGAAAAAATGGTAAAGGAACTTTATTCTTAGAATTTTGCGCTCTACAGGACTATGTTTACAGACGCATACATTTTCAGAACAAGTTGTATATTATGGGATCTCATGAGATCTCATATGAGATCTCATATGATATTTGCATGCTGGTTTGCACTTTCTATTTTAAAATAGTGTAATACATTCAATACGGATAAGTATTTAATATGTAGAAGCAACTTATGTATTAATTTATCTGATCTTTAAACATATGAATATTTATCTGAAAAGGACCATGTCTACACCTTAAACTGCAAACCGTCGGGCCCGCCAAGTATGTATGGGAGATTGGAGGACCACCCTTGCTAGAGCAGCTCTGCAGACTTCTATTGTCCTCCCAAGATGCGTAATATTATAGAAATTTCAAAATTGAGAAAGAATAATGAAAAATGGTGATGTGGTGGTAACTATGTAATTTTTTTTATATAGGCTTTGACTTTTCGTAAATATCTGAAAAAATTATTATGAATTTTAGAAATAAAACGCGGGCGTAAAGTGCGTAGGTTCTATAAAGTTTTGTAGAAGTATTATGTGAGCTATTGCGCCTGTTAGGCGTTAAGTAGTATTTTATGCCCGCTGGCTGAATATTTTTGACTACAATAAATTGATTTCAGTATTTTCTTGTGTGTAGTTTGTATATAAGAATGAACGAATATGAATACATTTCTGAGAACAGTCATACAGTTGTTTCGGAGAGTTTTTTTGCATTACTTGACTATCGGTAATTGATTTCACAACTTTCATTTGTTTGATTTACAATGAACAATTTGAATGTATACTTATAATTTGTTCATATAATTTCTTCAGCATACATTTACTAGAAGAAGTAAAAGATAGTTAAGTATACAATTAAAATAATATTTTCCCACACGGGCGTAAAGTGCGTAGGTTCTATAAAGTTTTGTAGGATCTGTATGTGAGCTATTACGCCTCTTGGGCATTAAGTAGTACTTTATGCCCGCCGTCTGAATATTTTTGAGTAGGTACGTAAAGTTTTATTATGTCAGTTAAATTAACGTATGGGTACTTGACTACAATAAATTGATTTCAGTACTTTCTTGAGTTTAATTTGTATAGAAGGATGAACAAATTTGAATTCATTTCTGAGAGCAGTCATATATTGACTATAGATTATAACGAGGTTCCAAGATAAAATACGGAGAAGATAAGTATCTCGGTCCTCCGTATTTTATCGAACCCGTTAGGCTCTCGTTCCCGCGAATTCGTGTATCTCGAGAGTGTGTTGACATCGCTCGGACGATGTATTTGCGTTAGCTGCGCGCGGGGCAGGCGCGACTTTGACCGTTGCAAAGTCGCGCAGGATTCATTTTTGAATCAGATTCTCTCGAGCTGTCAAACCGCGCGTACGCGAGTAATTTTGATCGTCCGTGAAGAAAACGGTATCGTGCGTCCTCACCGGTGCAGCGCAGCGCCAGTCCACGTACCGACCACGAAGAGCAGCGCATGTGAACAATCCGAGCCACTCCTGGGGTCCAAAGCGTCTGTAGGTCAACGCTGGATTTTAGGACTCGGTCTGAACACTCCGAAGTCGACCGGAGGATAAGGCCTGTCGCAGGAGCGGATTCGTGAGCGAACGACGAGGGGAGTGCACTCCCTTCCCGGTAAGACTCTTCGAGTATTTTCCGCGCAGCGATTTATTTGAGTATCTTCGACTCGCAGTGGCGAGTGGCCGGTGGTGCGTTCACCGGCCCAGCGAAAATAGATACCTTGATCCGCCCGCATCGAGCGGCGGATCCCGTCTTCTTGTCGGTGCGCAACGCGTCGAGTTATTTTTCTGTAAAGTCTTTTTTTAGTCCGCGTGTTACAATGGCGCCCTAACGTGTTGGGTTTAAGGAGAAGGTTAGAGGCCGGTACATTCGAAACCGGCCTATTCAAATCGCGTTTCGTTTAAATTCGCCCGCGCGCAAATCACTGCACCGGACTAATCAGCAGACGGCCAGTGGCCATAAGCCGTTACAGCTGATAGGCGCAGTGATTTAAACTCGCCAAGTCGAGGTGCCGGGCGTAAACAAACAGACAAGAACACTCGCGGCGCGCATAGAAACATAAACACAAAACAGCAGATTGCTTGTTTTTGTAGGTGTTTATGTTTATGCTCGGGCAGTACTGTGTATACTTGTCCCGAGTCTTTTAAACTGCTGTAAAGCCAGGGCGAGAGCATTTAAACGACGATTATCGTTGTTTTCGTCGTCATATGTGGCGAAAATTAAATTCCTTTTTTTGACGCGAGGTTTAAAACGATTTTCACGCGATTTTTTTTGGGTTGACCGTGCCTGTGCGTGCAGCCGATCGAAAGTGAGAATACTTTTATTTTTTTTTTGGTTGCGGGAATTATATAAGTCGTTATCGTCGCGAAATTTTTTTTTGGAATAGCCACGCTCTCTCCCTTGCTAGCTGCATCGAGATACGTCGTTCTCGAGCAGCTTGGGACAATTGTGTGTGGTAGTTAGAATTCTAACATTGTAATTTGCGTAACAGACGGCCAATTTGAGAGAGAATCTCAGCAGTTAGTTGCGCATACACACACAATTCGTCACACAATTTTATACAGTCGGTCTAGCTTCGCAAGATGGAATCATCGACCCCAGAAGAACTAGCCGAAAGGATGGAGCATTGGCGCAAAAATCTAGAGCTGAGCTTTGAAGCTATAATAGAAGCAAATATAGCTCTAGATTTAAGAAGCACCGGACATCTCGAGGGGGATTCTAAGCGAATCGCTCAGTGGCTAATGGGAAGTTACAACCCAGCCCACTTCACACAAGAAATAAGTGGAAGTGCTTACGAGCAGTTCACAAGGAGGCTCGATTGGAGGAATAAGTTCGTCAACACGACGACCCTCAATGCAAGCGGCGCTCCAGAAGTGAACCGAATCGCCGACCCCTTGACCCACAGCCTGTTTCAGCAACTGATGTCGAATAAAGCAATAGACAACAACTTGCTGAGTTCCATACGGAGATACGTCTACCAGAATATGGAGCAGAGAGCAGGTAGTCCTCCCGACGTAAGACACAAGGCTCTTAAGTCACTACGGAGCACTCTATCTCCAGAGGGAGGACCGAGTGAAGTCCAGGTACAACTAAGGTGCAGCACAGCTTGGGGGAGGGGAGATTCCACGATCTCATCCCAGTCCGAAGAATCTGAGAACGCGAGTTGCTCGGGGAATGCAGACCACACATGGATTTCGGACAGCTGCGCAGCAACCGCACCATCGCCATCAAATTTAGCTTCCATCCACGAATTCGACGTCGGAGTAAGCACAGCCTGGGGGAGGGGTGATCCTCCAAGCTTCCCCCTGTTCGAAAAGTCTGACACTTCACGTCGCTTGGCGTATACAGACCGCCTGAGGGCACCGAACGGCTGTGCTGAATACTCCCAAGCTCACGACGACGGAGCAAATGCAGCCTGGGGGAAGGGAGATTTTCCAAGCTTCCCCCGGTCCGAAGCGTCCGATATGGCCCGTTTATGGAATACATCGGCATCGGACGGCTGTATTACTCATTCCCAGACTCCTGAAGACGAAGAGCAGACAAGCCTTCCAAGGAGCAACGAGGAAGAGATTAATAGTCTGGTGACGACACAACCGGTGGACAGAACGCTGATTACTTCGCAATTTCGCGACGTATCGACGCAAGCAGAAGGCGAGCGTCATTGCGAATGCGAATGTAATCAGACGCGTAAATTGGAGGAGGAGAAAGTTAGGTGCCTAAGCGAAGAGGTAAGGCGACTGCACGACGAGCTGCGCCAGCTACGCGCGCAAATGTCGTCGCTTCAAAATTCCGCTGTGCCTAACAAGAAACGAGTCGCAGGTGCAACTAAGCGCCATGCCAAGCAACCTCGATCGGACCTAGGGACTAAAGACAGCAAGAAGTCGTCCCGAAGTCCTCAACAGTCCAGCTCTACAGGAAAAAAAGAGGCGTATGCAGCGGCCACGCAACGATCTCCAAAGTTATCTGAAAGAGATAAAGGCATAAAACCCTCGAGCAGACTGGGTTCGAACCAAGGGACAGGTTCGAATCCTTGGACGACGGTAGCCTCTCGACGTTCCAAACGGCGGTATATCCAGCAGGAGTTGGATAGTAGAGTATACCGCTCGTCAAGATCGAGGAACGCGCTCAGAGTATATAACTCTCCACCACCGAGTCCAACCAGAAAATTGTGTTGGACGTGTAAGTCACCAACGCATCTTCACTGGGCCTGCCCGGAGCGGAAAAAGGGCCCGAAGAGTGAGACAAGAAGAAGGCAAGACGACCTGCCAAGTCAACCTAGGAGGAATGACGGCAGTTGTCGACCGGAGCCCCAGCGCCAGAAGTGCCAACCGTCTCCGGTCCATCAATCGTCATGGGACTGGTCCCGACCGCCGTTGGAATTCAGCGGAATTACGGTGATGAGCGACCCACCGTGTGCGTGCGCGGGACGATCCCTCGATGTGGATCGTTTGATCAACCGTTTAGTGCACGAGCTGATCCGCGCGTATCCGGAACTGTCGTCTCTGCCGCTGATGACGACATAAACTCGAATCGAACGAGAGCCTCAGTATCGAGTTGCTTCTCTTCCGCTACGCAACGTCTGGGAGAGGGGTATAACGAGGTTCCAAGATAAAATACGGAGAAGATAAGTATCTCGGTCCTCCGTATTCTATCGAACCCGTTAGGCTCTCGTTCCCGCGAATTCGTGTATCTCGAGCGTGTGTTGACATCGCTCGGACGATGTATTTGCGTTAGCTACGCGCGGGGCAGGCGCGACTTTGACCGTTTCAAAGTCGCGCAGGATTCATTTTTGAATCAGATTCTCTCGAGCTGTCAAACCGCGCGTACGCGAGTAATTTTGATCGTCCGTGAAGAAAACGGTATCGTGCGTCCTCACCGGTGCAGCGCAGCGCCAGTCCACGTACCGATCACGAAGAGCAGCGCACGTGAACAATCCGAGCCACTCCTGGGGCCCGAAGCGTCTGTAGGTCAACGCTGGATTTTAGGACTCGGTCTGAACACTCCGAAGTCGACCGGAGGATAAGGCCTGTCGCAGGAGCGGATTCGTGAGCGAACGACGAGGGGAGTGCACTCCCCTCCCGGTAAGACTCTTCGAGTATTTTCCGCGCAGCGTTTTATTTGTATTTTCGGCTCGCTGCGACGAGCGGCCGGTGTTGCGTTCACCGGCCCAGCGAGAATAAATACATTGATCCGCCCGCGCCGTCAGCGGATCACGTCTTCTTGTCGGCGCGCAACGCGACGCGTTTATGTTGTAATAATTTAAGAATAGACCTTGTTATTGTTCTGTGAAGTAATTGAGGCTATTCTTCATTTATCGACCTTAACCTAACCTTCTCCCGGATACCGCCGCCTCCGCGGAAAAACGACTCCGCCGGTCGTTTTCATAGCTGAACTTAGCGGCCGCGCGCTTTACTCTTTGAGCGCGCGTATTTTACTCAGCGATCCATTTAGTTGGAAAGCGAAGTTCGTGTGCGATCTTCGCGTTGTTTTCAGGATTACAGAAGCAGATCCCCGGGCAAGTCATTTTAGTTTGACACCCGCGGCACCGTGTTCTAGGGCATCGCTGGCCTGTGGCTTTTCGGGATTTTTCCCCAGCAGCCATCCTGTTACAAGATAATTGATTTCACAACTTTCGTTTGTTTGATTTGCAGTGAACAATTTGAATGTACTTACTTACATATAATTTGTTCAGCATACAATGAGTCAAAGAAGTGAAAGACTTTTTGACTGGTATATTTATTTGATTTCTTTAAAAAAATCATAAATATTATTATTTTATAGATTATACAGAAAAAATGTCTATACTTGCCTTATTTGATACTTTCGTAGAAAGTTTTATATTAACAATATTACTATTTTTATAGTCATGAAAAAAATTATTACCATTTGTAAAGAGTGCTTATTGAATAGATGAGACAAGAAGAATTAAAAGGACTAGACAAATTGTGTTGTTAGAATGTACTTAAAAAATTCGCTTTTAATAAACGTGTCGATTGTTTTAAAAAATATTTAAGTTCTCATTAAAGTTTTTGGTAGTGAGTTTGAGATGTTGAGAGAGAGAGAGAGTTTTATAGTCATGAAAAAAATTATTACCATTTATAAAGAGTGCTTATTGAATAGATGAGACTAGAAGAATTAAAAGTACTAGACAAATTGTGTTGTTAGAACGTACTTAAAAAAATATTTAAGCTCTCATTAAAGTTTTTGGTACTGAGTTTGAGATGTTGAGAGAGAGAGAGAGAGAGAGAGAGAGAGAGAGAGAGAGAGAGAGAGAGAGAGAGAGAGAGAGAGAGAGAGAGAGAGAGAGAGAGAGAGAGAGAGAGAGAGAGAGAGAGAGAGAGAGAGAGTGAGGGGGAGACTAATACTTGCCTTACTTTAAACTTTTGTAAAATGGTTTTTCAGATAGATTTCACAACTTTTTAAGAGAAAATTATAATTACATAGTGTGGTAACGTTATGAGAGTTTAGTATATTTTTAATATCATTATTAAATGGTAGTATTGTTATTCAAAAAAGTTTTAAATTTGAATGTTCCTTGAAGAAGTTCGATAAAATGATTACATTAGTAAAAATTTTTAAAATAATATAATCAAACGTGTATTTTCTTAGGTATGATGATAAATAAACAATACTATTGATTGTAAAGTCATGTGAAAATATAATTCTTTTTATTTTTATAGATTCCAGGAAAAACTGAAACTTGCCTTTTTTTATACTTTCGTAGAAAGTTTTATACTATCTCTACTTCAATATTTATTTCTACTTTAATATTTCTACTTTAATATTTCTACTTTAATTTATTTCTATTTTAATATTTCTGCTTTAATTTAGATAAATGTATAAATCAAAAAATATTATCGTAAATAAATGTTAATGCTTTTTTTTTAGAGAAAACATGTTTCAAAGATTTTGTAGTTCTTACAATATAAAGTTTGGTAGTATATTATTCTTGTACAGAACGTCTTGTTGGCTGTTTTAAAAAATATTTAGGCTCTTCTAAAATTTTTTCGTAGTAGAGTAATTCTATGAAAATATCGGGCATTGTGATAGGTTATAAGTATATTATTTAATTAAACGTTTTTTTTTTTATAATCGGTATATTTATGACCGTAAACTGTCCTTATGGTCATTTCTGTTTTTCGGCAGCTGGCATGCTTGTGGGATGGCGGGCCAGCTGATCGGCTGTATGCTGTGCGCACCGCGCGTTTCGGCATCGCTGTTTATACAATGTGCAATAAGTTCTGCAGCCCATGCCTGCTGCCCGGTGTTTACTTGTAGATTTTACAATTTTGTAAGAGACTATATAAAACTAGAAAAATTAAAATTAAAAAAAATGGAAAAATTTTTTCAACTTTTTGTAGAGACTCTATACTTAAAATTATTGATATTTAATTTACAAGTGCCACGAGTAGTTAATAATCAGTGCTTATAAATTAGCTTCCTACGTTTTCCTTTCCGCTGCGAGTCGATGTCATTGAATTCACTGTTATAATTCTGGTACAAAAGTCGAGAGTCGAGAAATGAAATAATGAAAATAATGTTTTGATATGCAGTGGAATGGAAAATAAATTCTATATCTTAAATATTTTTTTCTATAAATATTTTATTTTATACATCATTATTAAAAGAAGATTATTGTGATAATTTATTAATTAATTAAATAAAACAATGAAGTATGACGAAAAAACATGAAAATTGAATTTTGGTAATTGACGATGGTAATAACTAACAATGATTCTAATTAATATGTTTTTTGTAAAGAATTTTTTTGAAAATCTCAGTTACATACATTATTTTTCTACAGGATGTCTCGTGGGTAGTTATAAACAAAATATTAGGTAGGAAATTTCTTTTTATCAATTTCTCGATTTCTTCTTTTAATTTCATGACTTCATCTCATTGACTCTTTCCATGCATACCTTCGAGATCAGATTCAAATTTTGACGCTAGTTCCCTAAAAAGCCAATATTCATGTTAATGTTAAAACATTAAAATTACAAATATATTTGTATTATGAAAGTTGCGCTAAAATTTACCTGTAGCCTTCTATTGCATATTCTAAAGCTAGAATTCGTTCGCTTAGTAAATTACGAGTTTCATTATTTTGGTATCCAGATATTTCTTTTTCATATGTATCAAGCTGTTGCCTGTGGTTGTCTCTCTAGTAGCGTCTTTTTCGGTAGCCTACTTATAAATCTAGATAGTCTGTTTAGAACTTAAGTTATCTTCTTTAGCTGTTAACAGAGCTTCTGAGTGTTGTCATAGATTAACTTCTCGTTAAAGCCCAATAGGAGAGGCATAAATAAAATTCTTTAAAATTCTTTATTACTTATGTTGTAAAGTTACCATCAATGCCTCTAACAATAATGTCCCTTTGACAGATTCTCTTAATGATGTTATCAGTTCAGGTGCTTTATGCAGTTCTCTTTCAAGTTTAGGTGCTTTATCTGCTCTAGTCTTGAAATGTTTCTCTTCTTCCATTATAGACCTTTCTGATTCAAGAGATTCAAGTTTGAGTTTTAAACTTTGCAGTTTGATGCTTTATGCTCCACATTTGTGCTGTATAATCCTGCTTCTCTTTTATATTTTTTCTTCAAGTTCACCTAATGTGGTATATCACATTTACAATACTATATTCATAAAATCATTAGAAAATTTCTTATTATTTGTAGAGTGCTTTTATTCAGAAGATGAGTTGAAAGAGATAAGAAATATTTAAAAATTCTGCTTTTAGTCATTCAACTAAAACTGAGGCATTTTATCTGAAATGGGTTTAAAGATATAAAAATTTGTTAAGTATATTGACTAGAAAAATGAAAAGATTGTTTTGACAATATATATTCCATTTAGTTTAAAAAATCATAAATTTGTTTTGTTATTGACAATAGTCACCACTATACATACAAGATTATGCTAAGTATAAGCTAAATGTAGTATTTGAATCAATAATATCACAGTTAAAATCACAACTGACTTAAAAAATACGGTATATCACACTAACAGTTCGTTCATACTTATGCTTATTATATTCATTCTATAACAGAAAATAATTAACATCTATTGATAATTTTATATACAAATGTAATAAATTTAGTATTTGAATCAATAATATCACAGTTAAAATAATAGCTGACTTCAAAAATACGATATATCACAGTCATAGTTCGTTTATACTTATACTTATATTCATTCTATAACAGAAAAATACTTATATTCATTCTATAGAACAGAAAATAACTAACATCTATTGGTAATTTTATGTACAAATGTAATTATACTCTTTCTAAGAAAAATATATATGCGTCTTTAGCGCCCACAGTCATAGTTCGTTTATACTTATACTTATATTCATTCTATAACAGAAAAATACTTATATTCATTCTATAGAACAGAAAATAACTAACATCTATTGGTAATTTTATGTACAAATGTAATTATACTCTTTCTAAGAAAAATATATATGCGTCTTTAGCGCCCCTTGGCCATGGCTTTTTACAGAAGCTCGAATCACTTACCTTAATCCAATGCTTATCTCTTCTTAGAATGTTTGTGTAATTTCCTAATTCAACAGAATTACCATGATGAAATATACCACTAATAACTGTATAACGTTGTTTATTAACTACAATAATTGTCTTTGGTACTTTTTTAATCTTATAATTGGTAATTTAAAATTTCTAACTATCTTCTTTAGTAAATAATAATAACTGTAATATTAAAATTGTGTTCTTTATACTTACTTCTGTGTTTTGCATTCTTTTTGTTTTACAATTTTTTTTACAACTACCTTCAATTTCAGGCCATCTTCCTATATTATAATCTATAATATCTTGTAATTTAGGAGTATAATCAAGTTCAGGAAGAGGTAGAGTCAAAATGTAATTATCAGTCGTAATCTCCGTTCTCACACTGCAGCCAGGACATCTCGTCGTTGTAATTAACTTGTGTCGGACAACGTCTCGTAAAGAAGTACATACGAGGCACAGATGCAGTAAAAATTCTGCTACGTCTTGTTGTTCTGGTAATTTATAGATTAAATTCACAGATGCTCTTAATTCCTTGATGATAACAGGAGTTTTTGATCTATATTGTTAAATACAACTTTTAAAATATCAGAGTCTCTACTATACAGGGTGTGTCATTTTAATTGACGCACCCGAAAATTTCAAAAACGGCGTCTCCTAGAAAAAAATGATTCAAACAAAAGTTGTAGGGTACGGAGGGGGCCAACTGATAAGACCTTCACTTTGACCTTGAGGTCAAGGATCAAGGTCATTTGAAGGTCAAATCGATTTTTTGCATAGGAACCCCCACTTTTGACCCCGGAAATGGAAAGAGTGGCAAATTTTACATTTAAATGTGACCATGACTCTAACTTCAAACTCAAAGGTCAACATAATGTAAAGAAGGAAATCAGTAAACACATTCAAACATTTGGAAAACTACACAGCCTACACAAGCAAATGTTTTGTACAAAAGCTGAGTGAAGGGGGGGGGGGGGGCTACTGACCATGATATTGATCTTCAGGTCAATGTTAAGATGTGGCCTTGACATAGACGTCAAGATCCAGGATAAAGATCGAAGAGATCCAAGAAGGACAAAGACCTATTCCAGATTTACCCAGACCCAACGACGTAGACGTGATAGGAAAGTATTTCGTTGGAGTGCTCAATTTTTCTAAGCCCCCTTGCCTTTCACGTTCCGGGGTGCTTTCTATTGTCGTGAGTCCCCTCGCCTCTCATGTTCCGAGGTGCTTTCTGTTGTCGTGAGTCCCCTCGCCTCTCACGTTTCGGGGTGCTTTCTGTTGTCGTGAGTCCCCTTGCCTCTCACGTTCTGGGGTACTTTCTGCTGCCGTGAGTCCCCTCGCCTCTCACGTTCCGGGGTGCTTTCTGTTGTCATGAGTCCCCTCGCCTCACACATTCTGGGGGCTTTCTGTTTCCGTGAGTCCCCTCGCCACTCACGTTCCGGAGTAATTTACTTTTTCAATATCAATCAATGTCAACCTCATAATAGTTGTTCAAAGTTAGCACCGTTAGCTTCGAGACATAAGTTGATTCTAATTTGAAAATTATCAACAGTCTTCAGCAGTATGTTTCCTGGAATTGCCGCACAAGCTTCTCTTATTCGATTTTCCATGTCTTCTCTTGTAGTTGGCGCTTCTTCATACACTTTATCTTTTATAAATCCCCACAAAAAAAATCAAGCGATGTCATATCAGGTGATCGGACAGGCCAAGAAACTGAACCTGCTCGTCCTATCCATCTTTGCGGATACATATTATTCAAAAAGTCCCGCACGATTCGTGCATAATGAACGTACATTCTTTGTCTCGTTGCCAAATCAACATTTTCAAGCATACCAGGTAAGTACTCACTAAGCATCACTCGAAAAATAGCTCCTGTTACATTTCTATCAAAAAAGTATGGGCTAATTAGATAACCATTCACGATGCCACACCAGACCATTTAGACTTCAACGGTGTTGGTTATCAACTTGTCGATACCAATGAGGATTAACCTCTGAGTAATAATGACAATTGTGTCTATTAAGTTCTCCGTTATTTTTGAAAGTAGCTTCATCGCTAAACATTACAAACCTAAAGAAGTCATGGTCCTCTTCAATTTTCCGTAAAGCCCAATTACACAAATTTAAACGCTCTTGATGATCATTGGGAGTTAAGGCTTGCACTAATACTATGTGATAAGCGCGGAATTTCACTTTTTTGATAATTCTTGAAACAGTTTTAAAAGGAATACCCGACTCTCTTGAAATGATTCGACAACTTGTGTGCGGATTTAGGTGAATGTAAGATAAAATTACAAGGACACGTGTATCATTTTCGTCGTGTACACGACTTGGACGTTGTCGACTTAAGTGGCCATTCTGAGCTCTCAACTTTAGTCTTTGAATGGTTCTGTCATTAGGGTGTCGCCGATCTGGGTAATGCTCTGCATATCATCTAGCAGCAGCTCGGTAACTACCATGACATTCACCGAAAATTATCAACATATCAACAATTTCAGCTGGTGGGTAGTCTGCCATAATTTTTGACAAAAAGTTTTTGTTAAATTGGAAGCAAAATGAAAAATTATAATTAAAACTTAAGAACAAATTATTGAACTGTGGACAATAAAGAGCGGAGACTCCACAAAATAATGTATGTCTATCGTATTAACTGACTGCGCAAACTGCTCCTTTAATTTAAATTTTAAGTGCCTTTCACTTGAGATTAAGTTCGCAAGCAGAAATCATATCACCAGTGGTCACCTTAGGTAAAAGTTGGTTATTGATAATTATTAGAAGTCACTTAAGATGAAAGTTTGTGATTAATGGTTGAATGCGTAGTTTTTGAAATGGATACATTGATTAATTTAAACATTAGAATGACTTAAATATTAAATTTCAAATTAGAGTCAAGGTCATATTTGAACGTAAAATTTTCCGCTCTTTCCATTTCCGGGGTCAAAAGTGGGAGTTCCTATGCAAAAAATCAATTTGACCTTCAAAAGACCTTGATCCTTGACCTCAAGGTCAAAGTGAACGTCATTATCAGTTGGCCCCCTCCGTACCCTAGAACTTTTGTTTGAATCATTTTTTTCGAGGAGACGCCGTTTTTTAAATTTTCGGGTGCGTCAATCAAAATGACACACCCTGTATATTAAACTTCTTTTTATCGTTGATGAATGGAATAAACTTTGCATACATGCATTAGCATAACAAGATTTATCATCATTTGGTAATCCACAAATATCCCAGCAGCTATCAGAAATATAATTAAGTTCACTATTCCCATGCGTTACATATTCGAAGTTAGACCAACGATTATCGTAAATTTTGTAACATTTATTTGCACTTTCTTGTATTTTAAAAGGTAAAAGATCTGGCCAGTAACTTTTTCTTAATCGATTATATTCAAGAATCGCTGATTCATCAGCCATGATACAAGAAGGATCAAAATTAATTAGATGCAACCCTTCAATCGTCGTAACTCTCGATAATGTGACGTAAGTTTGCCCACAACTAAAGATAGAGTTACCAGCTTCAACTACAGCATTTTTTAGACTCAGGCCTTGGCTTTTATGAATGGTAATACCATCGCTAAGACATATTGGAAATTTTTTTCTTAATATATACATCGTTTTCATAATTATACATTTATATTCAAGTGGCTTTATAGAATATTCATTACCGAACTGTAATTTAATACATACACTAGATATTTCATCTGATTTGTCTCTGGATACTGAAATAACTGTTCCTATTGTGCCGTTTACTAATCCAATGGAGACATCAATGTTTCTTCTTATCATAACTTTAGAACCTATTTTAATTCTTATAACACGTTCGATTCCACAAGCATTGTCGTCATCTTCGTTTAACATTTTTGAGACTTTCTTTTCTAAAGTTTTTGGACATTGAAAAGAATCTTTAGCAATTGGAATTATTTCTTCTGTATCTAATTTACGTAACATGACATCGTTCAAAGTGTTACACATGCATCTATTTGGTAATAAATACACGGTATCAGCAGATAAGTTACTTAAGTACGAACATAATTTTTCGATTACTTCTGCGTTATTTTCCGTATGAAATGTCAATTTTCTTTTTTGTAAACTTTCTATATCTGTATTAGTTACAAAACCTAATCGCACTCTAGAAAGAATTTCACTGTAACACTTATCATTTTTTTGCCTCATATTGATAGTTAACTCGTCATAGTCAAATAAATTCCACAAATTGTAAGTATCCATTCCTCCTATATACTTATTGATTTGACCTTTTGTCATTTCCGTAAATGCAAATCCTTCATGGACTGGTGGAAGTTGAAGCAAGTTACCAAAAACGGCAATATGTTTCTTTCCAAACCAGCCATCATCACAATCTGAAGTATCAAATATTTCTGTAAGACGCAAATGTATATACATAAGCATAACATTTGATATCATAGATATTTCATCGATAATTATCAAATCAACATTTTGTAGACTTTATCTTATTAGTTTTAAAGCTACCGAAGATAGTGCTTTATATTTAGCTGTGCATATACTAGAAGGAACATAAGACAATTTTTTCCAGACAAATTCAGGCAATAATCACTACGCTATTGTTACAATTAAAGACAAAAACTTCAATATGTTTCTTTAATTTTTTTATTTTTTATCCAATCTTAACGAAATAAAGCTTATTTTGTTCGTTAAGACATTTCAGGGGAGTGTCGGTAGGAAAATTTATGATACGAGTTACCAGCACGGCGTTGGCTTTGTAAACCACCTAACTCGACGTTTGTTTGGTATTAACTTTAATTCTTATTTTTAACAATAAATAAATTTATAACGTTATTTGTATTAAACAATTGTAAAAGTAAATAGTCAAACGGATCAAATGCGTGGTCTAGGTCTTTGGGGTGCCCGATGTTGGAGTCTAGGTGGTGTGCTCCTTATTTTTTTTTGTGCGAAGATATCAGGGCGCATTAATACGCACTGCAGATATTCGGGGTAACAGATAACGAGGTCTAGGTGGTGCACTCCATAGTTTTCATCGTCCACCACGTTTTCAATGTGTGCCAATGCTTAGATGCCAAAATCTACGGAGCTTATTACCTAGACCTCGTCATCGGCTACCCCAAAGACCTGTATTTCGAAAAAAGAGGAAACAGTTTAGGGTCCTATGGGGAGGTCCCTTATCTCCCGAGGGTATTTCGATTCCAAATATACTAAACAACACTTCTAAAATATATTCTCTAAACGTTTTTTTTATATTATAAAGCTAAAATTAGAAGAAGACATCCCTTATCGCATGATATTGCGAATAGCAGGCAGTACTCCGTATTTTGCTACAGATACACGTATGGACGGTCAAATAATTGAAAATGTAAATTTATATTTCAATTTCAGAACAGGCAGTCATTTCAGTTGTTGCCAATGAAATTCGAACGATCTATTAATAACCCAAGAGGGGGTATAATTGGAAGGACTCCTACATCACTACCTATTCCCATCCAGATTTATGAAAAAGATGAAAGGTAAGAATATTGTTTTATTATTTTTCAAGTGATAAAAAACTCTTACAATATCTCTTATATAATTTCATTGGAATTCCGTGAACTTAAGGCGGTCGGACACTTTTTTAAATGATGACGAAACGATTTTTATTTTACTGATTTTAATAGAAAACACTTGTAAAATATGTCACAATTTGTTCTAAAGCATTATCTATTTTTGTTCTAAAATATATTCATAAGAATGTAAAAATGTATTTTTCAAGAAACAGTTATCATGATAAACACATATATAACAAAGCCAGCTGTAATGAAGTAGCTTTGATTTTCGTTGGTGAAAATGGAGAGCCACCAGCAGATCGTGATATATTGGGTCCTTGAATAAGTTCTCGCTGTTTCCTAACAGATGGCGTTACCAGGACTAAGTGTATATAATTTCAGATGCTAACGCATCTATAAGGAAGTACTGTCGGTAAGTTAGAACTTAAGTGTATGTTAGTTCGCCATAGTGTAAACAGCGTTTTTTGTTCTTATTACTAAAAATGTCAAGTTTTGGGCCAAGTAAAGAGTATTTTCGGGGAATTTTATTACACTATTTTATTAAAAAAAATCTGCAGCTGAAGCGCATAGGATTCTTATCGAAACTTACGGTGACCATGGTCTGTCGGAAACGACATGCAGAGACTGGTTTCGACGCTTCAAAAATAACGATTTTGATTTTGGAGATAAAGAACGTGCTGGTGCACCAATAAAGTTTGAAGACAAAGAATTGAAGGAATTACTAAATGAAGACTCATGTCAGATGCTAGCTGAACTTGTAAAATCATTACGAGCAGATGAGACAATAGTTACGAAACGTTAGAAAACGTTAGGAATGATTCGAAGCAAGGACATTGGGTGCCGTGTGAGTTGAATCTGAGAGACGTCGAACGGCATTTTCTCACGTGTGAAGTGCTGTTTCAACGGCAGAAAAGGAAAGGTTTTTTTGCATCTGTTTGAGAATGCCATAATTTATAATGAGGACATGCTGTGGGTGTTTACAAAATAAATTGAGCCAAAACAATTTAGTAAATTAAAACTATAATATATTCACAATAACTATAAAATATAAATTACTATTACAAATTTCGATAAAAGGTATTATAAAAATTGAACAAAATGTGTGTGTAACTGTTACAATAAATTGGTTGAGTGTATGAGTGTTACAATTTGAGTGTATGAGTTTTGCAGAGAAAGTTCAGTTATGCTGAGAAATCCCCGTCCAGTGAAGGCACTGCTTGCAAAAATGATCACAGTTAATATTATTGATTAACTTGATCTGAGAGTTACCGAACATCGCATGTGCAGAGTACATTCACATTGTATCACTGCTTACGTGTATCAAAATGGCTGTGCGTGTGTGAGAGGTTACCTGGCTTCGCAGTGATTATATTAATCTGGAAGGTGTGAGAAAAGCCGATTGCGATGCACAGAAGTAGGTGAGCAGATCCATTTGAGGAGAGCCAGTGAAGTTTTCTTGCTCAGAACCGCTGCCAAAATGCAGCAGAAGCCGCGTGAGATGTTGCCTCGTGGTCCGCTCGAGGCATCGAGCGCCGGTGAGAAGATGCCGTTTGAGTAGCTCTAAATTACTGAGAGTATACCTGTTAAGAGTCACTTCTCGCACGTAGCGATTATATTAATTGCATGCGCTTATGAGTTGGTCCTATGATGGTGACTCCGCAACTATGATGTGCAGGTGAGAAGAGCCGGAAGATGAGCGTAATGATCGACATGAAAAAGCCGTTGAGATAAGTGCGAGGATGCGAAGCAGCCGATGAGAGAAGCCAGATACAATCCATAGTTAAGAAAGCAGCAGTTGTGTGTTGCGTAGTGGTTGTTGAGAGGTACCGCGGTCGTCTCGTGGCCAACTAGATGCAGCGAGCCGGTGAGAAATGCCATGTGATGAGACGCCGGGCGAGCAGCACTGCTACACGAGGAGATACAGCATGTGCGTCACCGCCGTGTGAGAAGTTCCGTGTGAGAGACAATGCTGCATGAGAGATTCCGTGCGAGAGTTGCCGAACGTGCACACTGATGTTCTCCACGAGGCCGACTGTTTCAGAGACAGAGTTTGACCAGAGTGTGCGAGAATGCCGTGTGAGTCGGCCATGCGGTCTCGTGGCTAGCACGCCGTCCTGACTAAGACAGAAAAAGGGCACTTCCGTCTTCTTCCTCGCCTCGTGCCGATCCGATAGCAGAGAGAGAGGCCATGCACGACTTCCTTCTTCTCGGTCTTGAGTGTGTCACTTCGCGACTCAAATTAACACCTATATCACATTTGCATGTGAGAGAGCGAGAGACCGAGATATCGCGCATATACCTCATTAATCAGTGTAGCGTCTCAGCTGTTCCGCCGAGACGCCACGAGGTGCTGCCGCTCCGTGGCTGCACAGTGAGTCGAGCCGAGCTGAGATTAACCGCGGGAATTCAAATTAGCTGAATTCCCAAACAGCATCATATCGTGACTGGCGATGAAAAGTGGATACAGTACGATAATCCTAAGCGTAAAAAATCGTGGGGTAAGCCCGGCCATGCATCAACATGGTCCGCAAAGCCAAATATCCATGGTTCAAAGCTTTTCCTCTGCAGTTAGTGGGATCAGCAGGGTGTAATTTATTATGAACTGCTGAAACCAAACGAAACTATTACGCGAGATCGCTATCGACTGCAATTGATGTGTTTGAGCCGTGCCCTAAAGGAGCAGAGACACGACAAGGTTATTTTGTTACATGACAGTGCTCGGCCACATGTTGCAAAAGTCATCAAAGAAACTTTGGAGGCGCTTCACTGTGATGTCCTACCTCACCCGTCGTATAGCCCAGACATTGCTCCTTCCGACTACTACTTGTTTCGGTCAATGGCTCATGGCTTGGCTGAGCAGCTCTTCTATTCTTATGAAGATGCCAAAAAATGGGTCCGTTCTTGGATAGCTTCAAAAGACGAGCAGTTCTTCCGAGATGGAATCCATAAATTGACAGAAAGATGGGAGAATGTAGTGACTAGTGATGGGCAATATTCTGAGTGACATGCTTTTTACTACATATTTTAAATAAAGCATCAATTTTCACAAAAAATAGCGAGAACTTATTCAGGGTCCCAACATGTTTATTGTAACGCGGATGCCAGTCGCGATTCGCAGCTCCCGCGCCAAGGGAGCGGGGACAGTGATCACGCGCGCGCAACTCTGGTGCAGCCGAAAAGAGGCTCGCGCGCCAGCGCGCCACGCATATCGAATCAGTCTCGGGACGCGTAATATGCCCGTCATCGGGTCGCGAGGCTGCTGCGGCTTTCTGCGAGTCACGGGAGCCATTTTAGTGTTTGCTACCGTGCGAGGCAGATAGTACGACCGCTCTCTCAAAGTTTTTACCGCGTCCGCGCTTAACTTTATATAGATATACTGTGCGTGTGGAGTGGAGACGCCGACGCAAGTGCGTGAGAGTAGAAAAGAGAGAGAGAGAGAGAGTCCGCGCCGCGTGTGCCACGAGAGCGAGGAAGATACTGAGCGGCAAGTCGGCAGCGTGCCACCTGCCGAGCCACCAAGCGAGTGCGAAAAAGAGAGACCGCAACTCCTGCGAGAGCGTCAGAGAGAGAGAGAGAGAGAGAGAGAGAGAGTCGACTGCAGAGGCTGCTCCTTCAACGTGAGACTTCTGCTCTTTTCTCGCATAATTATTGTACAATACAAGATCTGCATGGAAATCGCCCCGTGCAAGCTTTCTGTTTCATGTACGCGCGGGTGCATGTCAGCCCGCCTTACTTAACACCGCGCGCAAGTATAGCAGCCTCGCCATGCACCGTAACGTTCGCGCGTTTAAATCGTAACCGTCGCGCGCGAACTAACATTCTGTGTACTTTCGCACTAGCGTTGAGCGTGTCTTAAGTGTTTTAATACAGTGTGAATTCTTCTTACTCGTCGCGTTATTATTTACAACCCGTCCTTCTGCCGGGTACCTTCGCCTCCGCGGGAAACGACTCCGCCGTATACTGGGGCCATAAGATCACCTAGAGGTCACAATTCTCAACCAAATTTCAAAATTTGGAAACAGGAACTTTTGTGACCAAATACCGAAGAAAGCTACGAAGACTAATTTTGAAAATATGAACCTATAAACCTAGGGAACCATAAAAACCAACCTTATCACCCAATAACAAAAAATGTACACTTGCCAATCCCAAAAATGCCAGAAAACTTCAATTTTCAAGTCCTTGACATACGAATTCTATACCCTAGATCCACAAACCCATGTACCCATAAATCTATGTATCTCTAAACCCTTAATCCTAGATCCATATTTAACTTTGATATTGTAGCACTTTTGCAATACGCAAGTTCGAGGGTTGGGATATATGAGTTGACCGGAGGGGCACCCTGGTGGAATGACTCGCTCAGTAAGCATCGGAAGAAGGTCAGGAGTCTCTTCAACAGATCGAGGAGAACCAGAAATGAGGAGACTCTCCAGGCCTTTAGGTCGGCTCAGAGAGAATACAAGAAAGCCATTGAACAGGCAAAAAAGGAAGGGTGGAGGAAGTACTGTGAGAAGATGAGTAGTATCTCGGATACTGCGAGGCTCGGCAGACTTCTGGCCAGAACAGCAAACAGGACGGGGCTGATTAAGCTCCCATCTGGACAATGAGTAGGGAGCAGCGGAGAGGCACTGGACTACCTGCTGACCACACACTTTCCGGGTATGGTCCTAGAGCCACCGGAGGATGGGATCAGCGAGGTGGAGAGTGCAAAATTCGAGACGGATGCGGAACAGGTAGTCCAGGCGGACAGGATCAGGTGGGCGGTGAACACGTTCAAACCATTCAAGATGCCTGGGGAGGACGGGATTTTCCCGGCCCTTCTTCAGCGTGGATTGAATGAGCTTCTGGAGCCTCTCACCGTCATCTTCAAGGCGAGTATGAAGTGGAGTCACACTCCCACTTCGTGGAGGGTGGCACAGGTGGTGTTCCTACCCAAACCGGGGAGGCATACACACGAGGTGGCATAGGATTATGGACCTATCAGTCTTACGTCCTTTGTCTTGAAGACACTGGAGAGGCTGGTAGACCGCTTCATCAGACATGGACCACTAGTGGAAACATACCATGCAGCACGCGTATCAGGTGGGTAAGTCGGTGGACTCCGCTCTGCGCGGAGCAACGGAGCGCATAAGCAGAGGAATTAGGAATAGGAGAATGGTCCTAGCAGCTTTCTTGGACGTAGAGGGAGCTTTTAACTTCACAACCACGGAATGCATTTACAAGGGTGCAAGGGCGCATGGTGTATCCAGTGGCATCGAGAAATGGATACGAGCACTGCTGTGATGGTGAAGAGTCGTTGCAGGATGGGAGACCAGAGAGGCGGACGGATATGTGAGTAAGGAATGTCCGCAAGGGGGTGGGTCCTTTCTCCGACCTTCTGGGCTCTGGCGCTGGACGAACCCTTACGAAGGTTAAATGAGGGTTGTTGATCACGGCAGATGACGAAAGGTATTGGTGAAGCTTATGCGGCCAGCTCTGTCAATAGTGGAGGATTGGTGCCGAGAGCTTGGACTTGTTATTAACCCTGCAAAAACGGTGCTAGTCAACTTCACGAGTAGGTATAAAGTAAAGCCGCTAGGAGAAATTCGGTTGTTTGGGGAGAGATTGTCGATCTCAAAACAGGCGAAGTATTTGGAAGTCATTTTTGACTCGAAACTGAATTGGGCGGAGCGCCTGGGAGCGGTTAAAAGGAGTTTCATAGCCTCCTACTGGGCGTATAAGAGGGTCTTTGGCTTCACGTGGAGCCTTAGGCTGCAATGATCCTGTGGCTCTTTACCGCTGTGCTACGCCCCAGGTTGCTTGATGGGGCTATAGCTTGGGTAACCAGGTGTGAGCGAAAGGTAGGCACTAAGGTACTGGGCTCGATGCAGAACCTAATGCTCAGAGGCATGGCGGGAACGCGTGCTTCAGTACCCCTGAGAGCCAAGGAGACTGGTGGTCAAGGCGGAGGCCTGCAGAGCAGAAACACGAGTCCTAAGTGACCTGAGAAGATGGAAACATTGGGATGGGGAGCTGGTGGATGTTGTGGGAAAGGATCTGATAACTTTTGGAAGGGATAGGACACCTAAAAAGTTTGCCTTTGGCAGAAACTTTGAGGTGACCATTCCTGTAAGGACAGACTGTGTAGAGGATGCCCGCAACCAGGAGGACCTGGTCTGGTACACGGATGGATCTAAGAGCGAGGTAGGTACTGGGGCGGCGGCATGGCTAAAGGGAAGTATGACTGAGATTGTCCTTTGGCTGGACTCGCTTGTTACCGTTTTCCAGGCAGAGGTAAGAGCAATAAGGGAATGCGCAGAAACCATGACCTCGGACGGGTTAGAGGGGAAGCGGATCACCATCTGCTCGGATAGCCAAGCGGCACTTCGGGCGGTGGGGGCTGCGGAGTTTCGCTCGGAATTGGCGTGGGGCTGCAGGGTAGCATTAGATAGGCTATCCTCCGTGAACAGGGTCACTCTGTATTGGGTACCAGGGCACGCGGGAGTAATCGGCAATGAGAAGGCCGATCGACTGGCAAAAAGGGGCGCGACTCAATACCGGGCGCTGTACCGCAGGATGCCAATGGCAGAGAGTGTTGAAAGGGGCGCTTGACAGTTGGGCAATTGCGAAGGTGGCAGAGGAATGGCAGTGCTTGACGAACTACAGACAGGTGAGGCACCTCTTGGGGGAAGAGACTCCACCCGCTTGGTGTAAGGAGATCCTAAGTCTCCCCAGGAGGAGCATAAAAGCAGCGGTAGAATAGTTGTCAGGCCACTGTGAGGTCGGACACTACCTATATAGGTTAGGTTTCGTGAATATGGATCGGTGCAGGAGATGTGGAGAAGAGAAGGAGACCTCAGCTTACCTTCTGTGTCGCTGTCCAGTGTTGGTAGCAATCAGACGGAGAGTTTGGGGACTCTTCTGGAACCACACGATCTTAGGGAACTTGATCTAGCATCGATATGCAAAGCGATCGTACTGATCAAGCCAAAGGTGGGTAGTGGGTGATAAACCAGGGGTAAAGCACAATGGGCCTCGGTCTGAGGCTAGGAAGGCAAGTACTCGAAAGGGGCCGCTGACCGTCCCCGCTACTACTATGACTATGACTTATATTTATTTTTGTGTTTTCTGTGATAGTGACCGTTTTAGCACATATATACATTTTTTTTCACATACATTTATTTTAAGATTACAAATGCGAGTAGTTGAGCGTATTTAATTACAAATGGTAATTTTTGATAATTGTAAGAAGTTGATGGCCTTGTTACTACCAATCTCGGTGTTTTTTTTATAGTGGTGGTGAAATTTTTATAGAATAAAACACCGTTTTTTAATTAATATATCCACGTTTCTGGTATTTATTTTCTATGTGTCCCTCTTCAGGAATTATAATTAATATGAAGTCAAGTGTCTGTTAGCGGGAGACAATCCGCTCGTCAACTTCTTATAATTATCAATTATATGGATTCTACCATCAGTAGCTGAAAATAATTAAATCGTAATTATTTACAGAAATTGCTTTCTCACCCTTTTGCTGCAAATCCTCGTACGTTATCGAGGGTAAGAACAACCGAAGTAGCTCTTTCAAAAATGCCCGTGTTCGCGTTGAGAAAGCTAGCTCACTGGAAAAAAGGCAAACTCTCTCTGTCATCAACCCGAATACTACTCGAGCTTGTAAAGTAAGTTCGTGGGGAAGCGCACAGGCAATTGACACCATGGACCGTTCATCGCATTTTGCGGAATATGCGATACTCAGTTGGGTGTATACGCAGCCCAAAGAGGATATCAACGAGGCCATGCAAGCCCTTGACCTGAAGCACTCAGATCTGCAGCCACTGAATATGCTGACAATGGTCAGGTATGGGTGATTATAGTGCCGCCGATTTCATGCCAGAGCCGGAGCTATCGGAGCAGCAAGCGTTTGCTTAACGTAGATGAACAAGTCTGGGTCGATGATTGTGGATCCTAATAAAGACCTGGGCCACCCGCATCCGTTCAGAGCCTTGCTAGATGCCCCGATAGTTAGGCAGAAACTATCGAAGTCCCAATGGGTGAACGCTGCACCACAATGGCGCGATAGTGTAGTGGAGCCAGTGGAAGTCGCAGACAGTCAGGAGAATCCCGGGGTAGAGCTGTTGAGCACTGTAGCACCCACCGGGATATCTTTATCTGAAGCTGAGGAACAGCTCCGATAGCAACAAGTGCAGCAACAACTGCAGCAGCAATTGCAGCAATAGCAGATGGAGCAACAGCCACAAATGCTGGAGCAGCAGCGATAGCAGCAACAACGACAGGAGCAGCAGCGACGGCAGAAGAAGCAGCAGCGGCAACGGCAGCAAGCGCTACTAGAAGAACAGCGCAGGCAACAACAATACCGGCTCAATCAGAAAGAAGAGTCGTTGCAGGCATAAAATGGACAGCACGCGATCTGGCAGCAAGTGCAAAACCAGCCGCAGCCACAAAATCTGGAGTGGCCGGACAGGGCGAGTCGTGAACCGCAGGGATAGCAGTTGGAGACAGCATGCTATCGGAGCAGCTGCTGACGGTGATCAAAACATTCGTCAAGGAGGTGGAAGAACTTAAGGAGTGTTCGAACACTATAGGGAGCTCGACATCCAACCTCAAGTACGCACATGGAGGGAGTTCAAACCACAAGCATGGGCCGTAGACGAGGATCACCGCACGTGAACTTCCAAGACACGTTCACGTATGTAGAATTGAACAGCAGCACCCCGAGTCTTCAGTCCCCAATAGATTTTGGGAGAAATAACATCAGAAATTGTTCCCAGCGCCAAACAAGGAATGGCGCTACCCAGGACCAGTCTGAGAGGTATACGTATTTGCCTCAGCAGACGAACTGTGATATGGGCCAAATAATCCGAAAGTGGCACATCAAGTTCTCAGGGTCCTCAATGGAACAGAGTGTCGAGTTATTCCTCACGAGGGTGGAGGAATACCGAACTTTAGCTAATCTTACATATGACGAGATACTTTCAACGTTGTCAGAGCTCCTAATGGCGGTAGCAGCCACCTTGTACCGAAGTAACTGCCATACATGGTGATCGTGGGAAGATTCCAAATAGGCCATAACGCATATGTATGGTGGAGACAGGAAACATCCGCAACGTCCTAGCGGAAATAAACGCGAGGACTCAAGGCTGAGATGAACTCACGCGTGATTACGTAGTAAATCTCCAAGCCATGATCCTTAAGTTAGTTCCGGTATCTAGCATAGCTCAACAGATAGACATGTTGTACCGGAACATACATCCAGAACTACAAAAGATAGTAATGCGTAACCAAGTTACGGATTACCGAGTGCTCCTGGACCTGGCCCAGGAATCCGAATTACCGCTCGCGGCAGATAAGGTGTATCACTCGTCACCACTACCAGAGTACACATACTTGCCGAAATTTGCCTACATGCCGACAGCGCCACCCACGGATCAGCGGAAAAAGCAGAATCCAGGTGTGGCGGCGATGGGGCACCAACAGCACGAGCCTCGAGAGAGTCTCAAGGCTATGTTCCATTGGGTCATGGCCGAATGCTTATCGACCTTGACACGAAAAGGCACCGACGAGAATAGTGGGCAAAAGCCTAACCCGCAGCCGTCCAAAAAGCCCAAGAAGAAGAATAACTGGGATAATAGGTAGCGGGAGGGCGAGCACGTTGCAAACCAGCCTAGTGGGGCTAATAGCACGACCCACCAGTCTAGGCCGCCAAGTCCGAGGAATGACGAACATCCACAAAGGCCAGAGTACCGAAGGGGATCCGGCTATGAGCAAAGGGGAGGTGTTCCCAACCTCAATGCTGCCTGAAACGAGCAGGGAAACGGCCAAGGAGGCAGGTAAACGCGACCACATACCTGCCCCCAGCGCCCACATCAGAGATCGAGGGTAACTCGGTCCAAGCGTTTGAAAGGGAGAGCGAAGAAGTGCCCGTGACTCAACCGAACGAAGTGAACCAAAAAGCCTGCTCGTGATAATGGCTTCAAGTATGAGTAGCCGGATACAGGCTACGAGCACTCTTCGATACAGGAGCTTTCTGGACTGGGATGAATCCATCGTTTTACATCTCGCTACGGTCTGTGGAAAAGAATTAATCCCAGCCAGCTGCCTAATAGCACGATTGGCAAACGGGCAGAGCATAGCAGTGGTTGGCTATGTGTATCTGCCCATGGTCGTGGCCATCGTGTGTAAAGACGTGCGCATCGCAATAATGCTATACCTAGACTCGGAGGCTACTTAGGAGTAAACTTCATGAAGAAGTTTAGCGCCGTCTTAGACCCCATAAACAACACGCTTCATCTCAAGGATTACAATGCAAGCATAAATTTAGAAGTAGCAGCCATAACCACAAACAACACCGTGTCCCTACCAGCTATAGCGTTAGCGGACTCAACGGAGGAACATCGCAAAGAAGCAGAAGCCTTAGTGGCTCAGCTGATCGGAAAACACAATACAATATCAAAATATGCAAATATTATAATATTATAAAATAATTAAAAAACAATAAATCAACAAAACTTTTGATACATGCACAGTTTGATCCTTGTCGCGTAATTCATTATCATAAGACCATATCGCTATTTTCCATGGCGTTGAGGTTAGTTATGCTTTTTGCTGCAAAAAAGAAAAAAAAACAAAAAAGTCAATGGCTTTTAAAATAATTATTTGTATCAATTTTATTTCATGCAACTACAACGTAGATTTTGCTTTGTTCTTCGTTCTCAGATCCACACTGCACATCACGTGACCATGTGTTAAGGTTATACCTACTACTATGTCTCGACTCTCGATGAGCGAACGCGAATTTAGCGGGCGGAAGTACTCGCGTACGCAAATTCCCGAATCTATCTTATTTCTTATTTGTTATTATAAAATAATATAATAATTATTATATTATTTGGATAATAGACTCAGGTGGTGATACTATCAACTTATATATTTACTTATACTATCAACTTATTTATTCTTGTTTAAAAATTAATTTAAAATTATTTTTCTCGTTTTTTTAATAGTTTCTTAAATGTTTGACGTCCTTTTAATTCTAAATTAAGGTTTATTCAAACCCACATATTCCAATATTACAATTATATTCCACCAACTAAGCACCAATCACATCATCACATTAGATGTTACACAACATCTAGCCATCGTTTTTTTAAGAGAGGACTTCATTCTACGTTTGGCATTTTTCATATTATGTTTATTTATAACAAATTCGTTTAAATGTCGTCTTTCTGTAATTTCATGGTCAAACTTCATTTTTTGTATAAGATTGTTTCATCCTTTACTATCTGCCTCTTCATTATCTACGTTATTTGACGAGTTGCTTAATTTTCGTTTTCTACTTTACGTATTTTTGTTAATTTATTCTTTGCATTGGCTGCGTATTCCCTTTATTTAAAAAAATATTATTACAGCTATGTATAACTTTATTATTGTCTTTTACAATATTTTATTTTTCAATACATATCCCTATACTCTCTACGTCAACTTCCACCTTTAAATCTTCAATGAAATAATTATCAGCTTTAAAAAAATTAATAACGCCGCAGTCAGAGAGGAGTCATCGAACCACCATCGGTGGCATTGGCTGTTGGTAGCAGCAGGGAGAACGCCGGGAAAAACCGACGAGTGAGCCCGAGCGCCGACGGACCGGCCCGAGAGAACAGCACGCTCTTGCAGGCCGGCTACCTTCCGGGACTTGCGTTGCTGCGCTGGCTCAAGGAGCATGTCATGAGAGAGAGAGAGAGAGAGAGAGAGAGAGAGAGAGAGAGAGAGAGAGAGAGAGAGAGAGAGAGAGAGAGAGAGAGAGAGAGAGAGAGAGAGAGAGAGAGAGAGAAAGTTTTCGTATGCCGAGAGTGCCTTTGGCGTGAACATGGGTGCCTCGTCAGATTGTCCTCGCTGAAACCCGTCGACTTCTCGCCGTCATCGCCGAACTAAGGGTCCGCCAGAGCGAGAGAGAGATCTACGCGTCGAAACACGTCTGGCCGCAACACCGAGTAGGTCCCAATTTGATTTCCCTTCCTTCCGCCCGTGTGATTCGTGTGTGTGTGTGTGTGTGTGCTCACGCCGCGACGTTAATAGCGAATTCACCCCAGTTTAGTGCGTGTAGCTGAAGCTACAGCTTCTGAGTCCCTTCGCGAAGTGGTTTGGTCGAGCCGATTTCGATTGCATGTAGCTATAGGTACAACTTTGTGATTTGACATTTCGGAGCAAATCGTGCTCTACCTTCCGTGCTAGTAGAAAGTTTTAGTTGGTACGGAAGCGCGTGTATTTGTATAGTAGATTTACTAGTATACATCGCTTTCTTTTTGAAAATAAAGTACTGTTTAAATTTCCGTCAGATATTTGAATTTAAGTTTCATCTGTTGTAACCTAAGCATTTTGTTTATGTATTGTCACTTGGCGAAAACTGCTGCCTAGTAGGTTTTCCCATTCGCGGTTGCTCCTGATCCCCAGCAATCGTGGTAAGTGGCGCAGCCAACGTGGGGCCGCAAAAAAGGCCGTGGCTGAGTGTAAACGGGATCGCGTTTCGCCATTGCGGTACGCACACACGGGGAAGACAGCGAAGGAAGAGCACTGGCGGCCCTTTTGTTTTCGGGTCTCGCGATAAAGGACATTGCGTCATAAAGCCAAAAATTTAAGTTGTGTTAGCTAGAGCGATAAAATTAGAGTTTAGATTTCTTTATGCTTTAAAAATTATTTTTGAAATTTATGCGAGACAATTACGTCGCTGTAATAGTCAAAAGAGTAATTCGGAGGTTTAAAAACAAACTGTGTGGGCGATTATACCTTCCGAATTATTTTTGGGAATTCCCCCTATTTTTCTTACGTAAGAAATAGTATTTTCCCGATTGATATTTTTCTTTCTTGTATTTTTGTGTTTATACTTTTTTTGTTGGTGGGAGAAAAATACGAAATAAGCGAATTTGTCTGTCAGTTACGAGCGAAATAAATATTTATGCGAAAACCCGGGTAGACTGTAGCTTGAGCGATAGGGATTTTTGCTTCGTGGGTGATTACGTTCTGTCGAGCGATGGAACACTAAATTTATCGTGTGAGGTTTCTGATTGCACGGAGTCAGCAAGTTTGGACGAATCACGCTACGTAAATCGATTTTGGGAGTTTTTCTTGGTCTTTTCCTTTCGCCAAAAATATTTTGCTCACAAATTCCATTCCTTAACCTTGCCTGCGCAAATGCTGCACAGTGGAAAATTTTGAGTACTCGATGCGTTTACCTTTGCAGTAGGAGTAGGTTGTTTTGAATTTATGATTAGCCACGACAAGTTGCTTGCTCAAAACATCATCGCCGTGAATTCAAATAATTTCAGCTGAATATTCGTGTCAGAAATTTACGAGTTTTGTAATTATTTCCCTGGGGATATAATCTGAAATTCTCTCCATTGTTAGTTTCTAGTCTGGCATTGGAGAAACTTTGAATTCCTTTTGAATAGAAAAATATTGTTGATATGTAGTATCACGTTTTCTTCTTTCGTAGTTCACATTCTAGAACAATTGTTTTTTTTTTCTAATTCAGTCTTTTTACTTTTGCCGTTTTCAATTTCGCGTTAAAGAAATAATGATCGATTAGCAAAATCCATTTTGGTGTAATTCGTAGGTTTGAAATCTGTCTAGTTGGGTAGAGTAATTAGTTACTCCAGATTAATTATAATTAACGCACATTACGAGTAACCGTTTGGAATAAAAATTATTTTAAACGTAAATGAGGACCTTGTAAATTTAGGAAAAGTTTTGCAAATTTTTCAAGGTTGTCGTAATTAGAGTTAGTGTTGATTATCCCCGAAATTCTTTATTTTTTGTTTGGTTTGTTTGCTTTCTTAACTGCTGTATTTATTGGAAGTTTCTTTTATGCTCACGGGTTGGACCCTGCTCTCTCTCTGCTTGTGCTTGATAACGGTATAGAGTGTTTTACTTGCTTGCTTACGCCCGTAATTTATTACATCCTTTGTTTTACTGTAGAAATTTTTATTTAAGTAATTGTAGTAAATTATTTCGTGAAGTTTTGCTATAGCTGAGCTTTAGAGCACTCGCAGGGCTAAGAAGAGAGAGGCTAACTGAGATTTCGTTTTCTTTATTTCGATTTTAAAATGGATGCATCACACGGTAGTTTAGTAACCATCGGAACAGTTATCCTTTTGGCGCATCAGCGAGAGTAGTAGATGTACCGGTATAGCGAGACAGATAGGTATCATGTTACAGCGCCGGTGTCATCCTCAAGTGGGCACTTGAGTTAAGTGTTTATATAAACATCTCTTATCTTAAGTGTTGTTTACATAGACAGAAGCTAAACAGTAGCCAAACAGTAGCTAATTAGTGTTTGTTTATATAAACAATCATTAATAGCCTATTGTTAATTAGCTACTGTTTAGCTCTTATGTTAAGCATCCACTTGAGAGTGCCGTAACGTGAAACCTACCTTCTCGCTATACCGGCCATGGCATCCCCACTCCTTCGCTGGCAGCTTGAACACGGGGCAACGCTGGCTAGCGCGGTTCGTGAGAGGGGGCGGACTACTCTATACCGGTTACACGTGTGTTCTCTCCGTACGACTTGAATGTGAGCTGGTATCCCCACTCCTCTCTCCGCGAACAGGTTGAGCGTGGGTCTGTGCTATAGCTGTTGTGGACCGTAGGAGTGTGGGACTACACTATATCGGTCACGCATGTGCTTTCTCTCCTGATGGTTTGAGCGTACTGCTGTGCGCGTTTATGTAGTTGTGTCTGCAGGCTGTATGGTGAGAGAGGAGTGAGGAGTTTTGGTGTGTGTGAGAGAGATGAGTAAGCGCTGGCTTGTGCGAGCCTGAGGGTGCGGGAAAGTACTCTATAGATATACAAAGAAAGCAAGGGGTAATGCTTGTAGGCAGCAGCACGTTTCATCGCATTTTTCTAGTTATATGTGTGTGTGTGTGTGTGTGAAAAAAAGGGAAACTGGATTATTATTATTTTTTCAAGGAAACAAAGTTGATTCGATACTTTACTGAAAAAATGTGAGGTCGATAAATGAAAACAATTGTTTTGGCGAAAAACCTGCACCAAATTTTATTAACACACCATACTTGCATACATATACATTTACATAAGTAACATACAATAGCGCACACGCACACTAAGAAATTTTACAGTTGTGTTGTCGCTGCAGCGCCGCGGACAGCGGTAAGCGGTAGGACGAGCGTGTAGTGGTCTGACTGGCGTAGTGTAGTATCTTCTCACCTTCCTTTCTCTTTGGTTGTTATTAAACAAAGAGTATTGGATAATTTACTGGAAGAGTGTGAGGTCGATAAATGAAAGCAGTTGTTTTGGTAAAAAATTTTAATCGATCGATCAGATTATTATTAAGAAAAAAACTTACATAGTAAAAATACAAGTATGAATACGCAAAAACGTACAAACTATCATTACATAAATTTTAAAGCAGCGCTTACAACCGGGACTGATAACTTACAAACTAAAATTGAATGTGTTTTGCTCCAGGGATATTAAACTCATACACGATTACAAACTAAAGGTTAAAAGTACAAAGCGCATAGAAAAATCTACAAACTATCGATAGACACAAAGAAAAAAATTCATTAAAATTAACCTCACACATGAGTATAAAAACGGTGACATCATTATTGCGACAATGATTTACACGATTGCATTCAAAAATCTGCCCCTGTGAAAGTTGCACGCGAAAAATTGTTCACGCGATGCATTTTCTTTTGTTTTCTTAGTTTTTGGCCGTGGCCTTTTCTCCTGACATTTTTACAAATCTTTGCGACTAATTTGTCATTCGCGCGAGAACCGCGTGTAAAAACTTGACAAAAAATGCGTAAATTACGTCCGTTACACATAAAATACAAAAACGTAATACAATATTCGACGCAGACTTTCGGATCGATGCTCTGCAACTTTTTCTTGTTCTACACGAGTCGTTTGCAATTTCGTTTGAGTCAGTCGAGATGCCAGTATGACTTAGGTCCGAGACCGTAGTTGCCAAAGTAGCTGCCGCTTTCATGGCGATCTATGAAGAATGCCATCCAATGAGATCCAGGTTTATCCGACGTGTCGATATTAGTCACGATGGCTGCGGGAAGACTCAAGCGCCAGGGTATATGGTTAGCGGCGTAGACTCCGATCGAATTAGCATCGAGTTCACCGATGGCTCGTGTTATTTCTCTGGTATTCATTCTTGAGACAATGATGCAGAGTCTCCGATGGCTGTGAAGTATATGCTGTAACTATTCGAATCGTTGCTATTTGTATATTTTGCTTCTCACTCATCATCGTCCGATTTCTCTGCAAACCGTAGAGCTTTTTTCTTTTCCTTGCTGTGGTACTTGCAAAGCGCTGTAAAGTACATTTCGCTATTTACTTTTTCCTTGGTATCAGTGCGCCATTCTTCGGGTAGTATCGAGTGTAGCCATTTCTTTCTTTGATTAGCCTTGTATAAACCACAAAATTCTTTTTCCTTTTCCATGTTTTTGGAAAAATACTGTCGAACTTTCCGAATTTTGGTTAAGCGTATTTCTCCAAGTTACATATATAGCGTCTAAATAGTGTTTCGATGTAGCGTGCCTTCTTGTCGCCGCTCACGTAAATTTTTCTCGCCGCCCATGCGATATTGTAGAGATGTTGATGCCACTGGAGAAGGCTCACTTCCCCCTCGTACCAATGAAGTCCGTGAATGTCAACGGCACAGTAAGTATTGGTCTGTTTAACGTCATCGGTCAAGTCATCCAAGCTGCAGGATGGCTGTACTATCCAGTGATCCATAATTTTTTTCTTCAGACAAATGATTGCCACCTTTGGCAAAAATTTTTCTGCATCGCGGAAGCATTGGATATCTATTTCGTAGTTCATGCTGTTTGGTGGCGCAAAAGTGCATGTATGCTGGCGGGTGCGAGAGAAAAAACGAAGTGATGCGAGGTGGCATAGAGTGTATGCTGTTAGCGCTCTTGCCCCCACTTTTGCACCCTGGCGAGACTGACGCCGTCTGTAGTGCTGACGTCAGCATTTAGGCACTGAAATCCGATAAAATTTGTCTAGTGGAGTCGATTTCGGGAATGGTATCGTATTCGGCATAAACAATCCAGTTTATCGTAGTTGCCGGTGCGACTTCGAAGCCTACCTCTATACGCACTCTGCCAGACCGAACGAGATTACAGTGTGTGTGACAGTGAGCCGATAAGTCAGGCGTGAGATCGAAAGCTGTGAGAAAATAGCCCTGTGAATAATTGGTTCTGTTTATGCCGAGACCCTCGCTGAGGAAATGTATACCGGTGCCCGAGTAGAGTGTTTGAAAAGCTTCGATAAACGATGGATTGTTCCCGGTAAAGTGTGGCTGTAATGGTTTGCTCGAAATTTGGACACCATCGACGTACAGGAAGAGGTAATTTATGTCAAAGTGTTGAAAGTTGAAAGGATTAAGTCGTCGATTTCCGTTGAACGCTCTGTTATCTGCGAAACCGATGATTACGTGTTTCTGCAGTTGACCTAGAATTGCATTATCGATACTGTCGCCATGTATACCAGCGTGAAGCGTGAAAGTTTTGATTTCGACGCGCGTTATGGGATACTTGGCTGTTGCCTTGAACAAAGTATTGGCGTGTGCGATTAAAATACCAGGGTTTATTTTCACGCAACGAATAATGAGTGTGGCTTCTTTTACCCTTATGCCAAATTGCTCGTCGTCTGTGCTGTCCACCAGGCAAAAGGCATCCTTGCTCCGCACTAGACGCACGCGCATTTCGAATGCCATTGATAAGCATTTTATCTTGATTAAACAAGTCGCAGTGCAGATGGACGATCATGTCGAATGTCTTTCCGCCGAGCGTATAGTTTTGGCGATTGATGAGACCCTTGTTAGAGCTCACGCCTTGATTTTGTGGGGTGGCCTCGAAGCAAGCCGGCGTGTCATCGTACCAGAGGCTAGCTGTCAGATGAGACTCTTTGGCTGCCGGTGAATAACTCAACAGCGACTCGATGTTAGCTCTGTAGGGATATGTGTTGTTTGGCGGCGAGACAAGTTTTTGATTGAGAAAAACATCGATTTGACTAAACATTGATTGAAGAAGGTTATTTACGGGCGCGACTTTTAAATTTGCGTCGAGATCAGCGAGCGGTAGTATTTGTGTCTTTACGTACAGCATGGTATGCGCCAGATCGATGTAATGCTCGCTGGCACTGAGTACGATAAATTCGATCAGTGCGTCACCTTCATTACTGACCGATGACAGACTTATAGTTCAGAAAACTGCTGCCTTCGAGCGAAGTTTGAGTCGCGGGGAGAGTAAAAAGATCCAACTCGCTTGACATACACTCTGACGTGTTCAAGTGTAAGAAAGACATTTTTTTTCTATTTAAATTGGCTCGAAAATATCTTTAACGCTTCTCAAAGTTGGTGTTTTGCGCTTTTTTCTACCTGCTTTGCGTGATTTTCGCTCGACTAGTGTTTTTACGGCCCTTTTGTGTCTGACGCGTGCGGTGCGAACAGTGGCGTGTGCTTTTCTCGACTGGTGTCGCCGTTTGACGCGTCAGGTTGTTTTATAGCCTGAACCTTTCATGATTTCTGCTATTTTCTCGGCCGCTTTATGCTTGAAATTCCGTCCGGATTCACGGGCCATCGTTTTTACAGCCCCCTTGAAATTGGTGCCTGTATTGGCAACGTCGTCGAGGACTTGTATACCTGGGGGCAACGTCTCCTTACCTACTGTCCTAGCTCCACTCGTGACATATGGCAGAAAGCGACGAAAGACAAGACCTAGCCATGCAGCTACACCACGTCCCCTCTGAAACGGCGAGCCGGCAAAATCGTTTCTCACTCCACCAGTGCCAATCTGTTCGTCGTAATAGCGGGCATAATATGCCATGTTACCGATTGCGCCTAAAGTGTAGCGTTACCGTCAAAGTACCATACTTGAATGGTATGCGCTGTCGGTGCTGATCTCTTATATCTATAATAACATTATTAAAATTGTGATAGAAAAGCGGTATGTAGTGAGCGGGTGCAAAGCGATGCACAGTGATGCAGCCATATCTGAATTTAAAGGTATCTATGGAAACTAAGCGCAAGAGTGCCGCTTGGGTATCCCCCACTGTCTAGAGGTTCGCATATGTCTGTGTAAACATACAGCTGGTCTGGAATTGCTCGAGAGAGCGATGCAGGTCTCGCGGCAACTATGTCTCTTTTACCCTCATCGTTTAGAGTGGTAAAAGGCATTTTTTGTTTTTCAGGAGTGTCATTGAAGCCGAATATACGCCGCATTTTTTCGTTGGAATGAGTCTCGTGTAGCTGCGCACAGTCACACTTGCGCCTTATCGCGTAATAGCCACGACGTGTTTTAATGGGTTCGAACATTTGATGCCGATAGATTTCATTTGAGCTGTTTATCGTATCCGCGAGCTCAAAGAGGAAGTCATAAATTCCAACAGGTATATTACAATATTTTTCCTCTATGAGTCGCGCGTCGTCGTACGTGGAAAACTTGTAGAATGCATCCTCCTCTTGAAAATGTACGACGCTGCATGGTACGTGTATTTCCACCAGCCCGACGAACCATTCGCCGTGTAATTTGATCTCTCGCGGTAAGTGTGTCGTGAAGCAGCTAGTCTTATTATCGGGAAAGTAAGTCCTACTGCTGTTACTAGGCAGCACCATGTAAAAATCTTTGTACGTGTCCATACTTGCTTTTTACGCTACGTTTTCGAGCTGGCTCGGTTTTACCCAAGAATTAAATTTATCCGGATAGCCGAGCCACTTGACAAGCACCTGCTTGTTGGCGCCGCGTCCCTTCTCGCGCACGACGTGTTCGATCTTAAAATTCTTATCGCCCACCAGGTGCTCTCAGCGACGCGCACGAGTTCCTCTTTGTAAAAGAGCCCGTCTATGAGTTCGTCGTTCAAGTCCTGAAGAATGTACGTGTGCAGTCCTTGACATCGCAATACGCGTGTTATCTTAAAAATTTCCTCGCTGAAATTTTTTTCGGATCCACGCTCGAAGGTGTTTTTCGTTCGACTGATGCGCACGAGGTCTCCCACATTGAAATTACCATGTGTCGCGGTGACGTGGTATCGCTGCCGGCGGTAATTGGAGCTCGAGAGCTTGGCCAAGTTTTCTCGTGCTTGCGCAGCGTTGTAGATGTTAATATCGGTAGGGCGCATCCGTGTACCGCTGTGTAGACAATGATTGTATGCGTAGACAATTTTTTGTAAAACATCGATATATCGTTTGGTGTTTTGGTGGGAAAAATATCGCCAAATCCATTCGCGCAGTGTCCTGTTGAGTCGCTCGACGACTTCTGCCTTGATATCGGGATTCCTGGCGATGCGAAAGTCGATTCCCCGGCGGTCAAGAAGTTTTTGATACGCTGTGCCGATAAATTCCCTGCCTCGGTCGGACTGCACGCACAAGGGTAAACGTGGTTGTGCTCTGACGACAATGCTTTCGAATGCGTCCGCAACATTGCGCATCGTTTTATCCATCAATGGTTCAACCCACGCAAACTTGACGAGTACATCGATGACTACGAGGATGTAGCAGTGCCCGTCGTTATAATCCTTTATCGATGTGAGTTGCAGTAAATCACACTCCCACACGTCGTCACTGTTGCTCACGTTATAGGTGAGTCGTGGAAAGCGTCTTTTTATCGGGTGATGAAGCGTGTATGCGTCTGGATTGCTCAGCCAATCGTAAATTTTGTTCTTCTTCGCCTTTGTGCTTGCAGCGTTCAAACGTAGGAGATTCCGCGCACCCGCCTAGCCTGCCTTATCCTCGAGGTCGTAGTACTGCTTTTGTAAGATATTGCTACGTGCGCTCTCTCACGCCAAGTCAAAGTTGAGCCATTTTTTCTTCACTTGTCTGATGTGCTTTTTATTACGCGGGAGAATCGGTAAGCGCTACGGCGACGGCGAGTCCCCTGTAGACTGGTGCACTGGCAAGCGCCGTTTGGCGGTTAGTATTTGTCCTATTTTCAGCGGGCGTGTCTCTCGCTTTGAGAAATTTCACAAATTCGTAACGGCCAATGGGCGCGTCGTCCTCTGCTGCTGCTGCTGCTGGCTTTTTCTTTCGCTGCAGGTCGTCAAGCAGTAACTCTGTTATGTTTTTGCGAGGTATGACGCTACCATTGATGCTCACCGTGCCTGTATTATCCCATTTCAGACGATTGGGCACTCTTGTTTTCCAGATGTGTAGCATGCGCCGTGCTTTGGATGCACGTATTTTTGGTAGGCTCTCGAGTATAGCTTCCTCGCTGAGCGGTCCGAGCGTCTCCTCTATTTCATTGATTTCGTGCTTCGTCTCGCGCTCCGTCGCGCATTCGTTGTCTCGGAAAAAATATAGCGGTGTAATATCTGTAGATAATTTAGACATTTTGCGTAATCATTGCGTGCCGTTTTTGAGCGTAGAACCTCGTTCATTTCGCCGTCTAATCGTGAAAAATTATCACCTTGTGTTTGTAAACTTTTTTCTCCCGTCTCTTTTGTTCGAGTTGTATCGCCCGCAGTGAATGAAGTCATCGCAGAGGTTGTGCAGGTTGAAACGTGTCTCAAATTTTTGAGATTAACGTTCCGAGTATTGGGGTGAGCAAGAGTGGTCAGAACGATCGGCCACTCTGAACAATCAAGCGTTTCTTTGTGCGCCAATCAGTGTTTCTCTATACGCTGCTCAACTTTCGAAGTATGTGTTTTTGTCTGCGCAATCGCCTCTTGTCGGTATCGCTTAATTTTACGACCCCTTGTAAAACGTTCAACACGCGATAGCCACTCGATGATTCTTATCGCCGTGACAGAGTGCCCCGAGGAGCGCAAGATTTTTCTTGGAAAACTGTTTACCCCGCTGTTGTGTTCCGCGACAGCCTCCGATGCGACTGCTCGCTGCCATAGTTTTTTCCAACTGACGTGCGGCTAGAGTAATCAACAGTGCTTAAGGTGCTTTGATACGTACGCGTAATACGGCTCGTCGTCGTCATCGGGAAAGACATTGCTGCGAAATCTAAACTCGTCCAAACAGTCCTGCGAGAGATCGATAAAGAGATAAGAATGTGGTAAACGTGTCGCATCGACGTACATGTCGCGCAGAAAAAGCGAGTCTTCTGGATGAATTTGTCTCGCCAGATGTTGTATCTGTGCTTTGTCGTGCAGGTTTTTGAACAGCACGAGATATTTGGTATTTAGACTTATGTCGAGCTGTGCCTTTCCTTTGTGAAAAACATTTTGCGTGATGAATATGACACTTATATTTTTGTGGTGACTGCCTTTCCTGAATAAATCCAAAATAACATCGCTTGAAGACTCGCGCATGAGATCGTCGAGGATTAGTTATTTTTTTGTCATTGTCCCGCGAATAATCGACTGACTGTGGCAGTCCCTCCCGAAACTCGATTGTTGTGTGAGCCGGGGGCTTAAAGGCTGATCGGTATGCTTCCTGCCATTCGGCGTAATAAAATAATATACGCTGAAAGCCAGCGTCGCACATTGCCGGGATATGGGTGAGAAAGCGCTGCACGAACAGAGTTTTCCAGCAGCCTGTGGGCCCGCAGACACAGCAGGTAAACGGATGCTTTCAACGAATGTCCATGTTTTTATGAGGACCACACGCTCGACGAGAGAAAGACAAAGAGTACCACAGCTACTCGACAGGCTACCGTTTTTATAATACTCGCCTGTGGAGAGCCGAGGGGCCAAAGAACATTAGCGTCAGCGACAGCGGCGGCGGCGGCTGCGGCTGCAGCGCGGCGCATCGCGGGCGGAGGTCCGCTAGTCGACCGCGGGGGTAAGCGAATCATCGCGGTGATTGGCTGCTTGGTCGCGACGATCCGCTCACGACCGTGGGGACAAGAACATTACCATCGATAAGCACCACGAACGCATTTTCAAGCGTTAAAAATACAATTATTACTTTTTTCTTTTTATCTGTAACAGCTGGGACGAGGAGAATGAATGAATTTTTTCCAAAAGAATAAATATATTTTTATTTTACTGGTTCTATATATTTTTACATTTATTTTACAGCAAGAACGGCGCATACAAATATATAAATTATTATTATTATTCCGCTTTGTATCCGAAATGGAGCTAAGTACCATTTGCAAAGTACCTTCGCTTCCTCAGCACTACAGAGCAGGACTTTTTTTCGGCGCGCGTGATGACTTCGTGTGTGCGTGTGCGTCTGATGGTATTGTAATTGAGAACGATAGGCGTGGTGTCACCCTCAAAGTACGCTGCGATCAAACGCTCCACGCTGTCAAAATTAATGTTACGCGAATTTGAACTATTTAACGAGACTTTCACTTTACAGTACTCGACAGTCTCTCCGCTCGAAGGAACAAAGGCTGGAAAGGCATAAAATTTCGGTCCACCGGAGATAAAGTCCGTGATGAATGTACCCTCACCATAAACATTGAGCTCATCTGCCATGTTGCCGAGTAAACTACCCAGAGCAGGCCTGTATTCGTTTGGATTATTTCGGTTGCATTCAAATATACATGAATCGGTGTCCATGTCGAGAACCCGCGCGGCTGTGAGCTTTTCAATGTAATTGTAAATTTCGAGACGCACCTGCACTGTTGTGTATGCGGCTAATACAACACATGTGCTGCGGGCAGATTCTACACGTCATCTACGTTGCACTAATTCGCGTACAAGAGATTTTCGCTTACTGGTAGTACATCAAAGAACTCTTTTTCCGGCGCCGCTAACAGTTTCAGCAGGTCTTCGCGCGTTTTTACAATTTCCGTCTCCTTTAAATTAGAATGCTGCCCAAACTTGCCCCAGAGTGAATTTAAGCAGTACTTGGCGAGCGAGCGCAAACCGGAATTTTTTTCAATTTTATCAGCAACTAATCTGATCACTTCGTCGCGCTCGTACTCGTCAATGTAGCGCTGCTTCGACGCGTCTTCGATGCACCAGCTCGACCATCCGCTGGCCTGCTGTTTCAGTCGAAAGAAAGTATTTACGCAGTTGGCAAACAAGCCGTCCTCGCCCGTGCGCTGGTCGTACTGACAAGCAAGGTACACCCCAAGTGTAAGTCGCCGATTTGGACGATATTGCAATATGTTGTAGTACATTAAAAAATAAGAGACACGTATTTTCTTTTACGTGCTGATAACACTTTAAGGGGGTGAAATCTACCCCTAAAGTTCACCCTCAAAAACAGTATTTTTCAAATATTTCAAAAACGAATAAAGCTAGTTTAATGAAACCGACGCCAAAAGTTGTAGAATAAAAAAGCCTTCAACACAGCATTACTTTCAATTTTAAGGGTAGCAACCCCTATTTTTTTTCAAGAAAACTAAGCTTTTCTACACAATTTTCAGCTATAAAAATTACAATAAATTATATATCGCCTCAAAACAGATTTCATTAAAAAGAAAATTAAAAAATAAAGTTGACCTGTCTCGTGGTTTTGGCCAAAATTATTTTTTAGGGGGTAACTATCACTTATTTATATTTTGTTCATTATTTCAGAAATAAATAAAGACATCTTAATAAAACCAACGCTAAAAATTTTAAAATAAGAAAGGCTTCAAAACAGCATTATTTTCAATTTGAAGGGTAGCAACCCCTATTTTTTTTCAAGACAACTAAGCTTTTTTCATCATTTTTCAGCTATAAAAATTATAATAAATTATATATCGGCCTAAAACTGATTCCATTTAAAAGAAAATTAAAAAATAAAGTTCACCTGTCCCGTGGTTTTAACCAAAATTATTTTTTAGGGGTAACTACCCCTTATTTTTATTTTGTTCATTATTTCAAAAATAAATAAAGATACCTTAATAAAACTAACGCTAAAAATCTTAAAATTAAAAAGGCCATAAATCTGCATAACTTTCAATTTTAAGGGTAGCAACCCCTATTTTTTTAAAGGAAATTAAGTTTTTTATCAATTTTCAGCTATAAAAATTACAATAAATATATCTCTTTAAAAACCATTCCATTGAAAAGATTGACCATAAAATTTTAACCAATAACACAGACAAACGCTATGTAATTTTAGCGCTTTCGGGCAATACGAAATACTAATTTATCATTAATTTTGCAAAATTAGTTTGGTTAAACTACTTGTTTAAACGGATTATTGTAAAGCTTTTTCGAAAAACTAATTTTGACTTGAATTCCACAAGAAAAGTAATATGTTTATTTAAACTTTTATATGTTGTAGTGAACCAAAAAACGAAAAATATTTATATTTTTTATCTGTGAATAATACATTTTGAAGGGGTGCAAATCATCCCCGGAAGTTCATTATGTTCTTACTTCCCTTTATTATATTTTATGTATTATTATCAATACTTCGTCAAAGGCAATCATAAGCATTAAAAAAAAAATTAATGTGTGTGCGCCTGTGTGTACGTGGATGTAAGTGATTTTTATGCAGTAAATAAGAGTAATCGCTGATTGTGAATGAGAAAATAATATGTTATTTTTATATTATTATGAGGCGGATATTTATAGATTGGTGATTTAACTCGTAGTTTCATATATTGCTGGCAAATATTGTATTTATAAATCGGTAGAGTTCCAGTCGTGCAGTGTTGTTTTGTGAAAATGGTTATTTCTACAATATTGTGGCTGTAATATTGCATCAATTCATTTTTTTTAATGTCAGCAGCACTACAAAACTACAGGTAAATGTCTATTTATATATCAGATCTAATGCATTAATTGTAAGAATTTCGTATCTGTCTATAGGCTTTAATAAAATTATAACAGCTTTTCAAAATTATATTTTCCGTTATTTTTAATGAACATATTAGAAAGTATGCAATTTCGTACATTGTTACATTTTTTGGAGATACATTTGACGTTATAGAGCACAAATAGTTTAAATTGATTTTTCTTTAATTTTAAAGATTTAAAAATCCTGATTTATAAGTGCATAAAGTATTATTAATATTTTTACGAAAATTAAAAAATGTATCAAAATATACTGTATTGTTTACTTTCTGTTATTAACAAAATTATAGACTCCTGATTCAATTTTTAGCCAAAATTGTATACGGTTCCTTTACTATTAGATGTTTTACAAATAATAAATTTAACACACAAATAATAATTTTAAATAACTAAATCTTAATTTTAATAAATCTAAATTAACAGGCATTGTGCAATACATCTTATCGATTACTGTTTACAAATTTAAAAAAAAACTCGAGATTACCTTCTTTTCATTTTAATCAAGCGCTTTAGTAAAGAAATATACAGACACGATATTCTTAATAGATTCTTAACAGGATGGCCCAAAGTATAAATATTTCTTTTATTTGTATGTGTCGCCTTTTTAAATGCAACATTATTATCTTGTGAAAATATGGTATTTTTTTAATATCTAAACAAATATTTCCCGGTAAAAAGACATTGGTCGCATGATGGCGTACATCAGTAAAAGCGTACAACGTACAATGTACAAAGCTTCCTCATTGAGAAATAGCTATGTTCTCGCAACATAGTAATGTAACGTTTAGAGGGGTGACGCATACAAATTAAAAAAATGTTTTTATTTTCAGCATTCTATATATGTGTGTTGTAAAGATACTATTTCTGTATGCAATTATTCTTATAAATGTTTGATTATTTTAGCACTCAAAATGAAAATTAATCCTCTGAATGTTATTAATTTGCTGCTTGCCTATTTCTAAACACTTGATATTGAAGATAGCCCTTATAATATTAAAGAAATAGAAATAAAAGACCATTTCCAAATGATACTGTTAGATTTAATGGAATCGTCTAATAGCATAGATGTTCTAATGGAAAAATCGTTGGATTTTCAAGAAGAATATAAAGAAACAGATGCACGTATTGTGGAAGATTTACATACACTTCCTTACTATCCTGAATTACCTACGGATCAATGTACGGGACATGAAGAACCATTGAGTTTTGAATACAAAAAAAGGGCTGTAGAATATTGGAGAAGTGGAAAAACAAAAAAGAATTTACCGCTTAAAACAGTTCAAAATAGATTCAGGAAAGTTAGTTCTGAAAAACAGTTACATCGCTGGGCTCACCAAATCAATCAAGGTGGAACTTACCGAGAAAAAATTGCAAGAATTTGCGATTTCACACTAGAAAATTTTAAAGCTGCTTCTGAAGCTGGATTAATAATTCATGACAACGATTTAAGAAGATGGGCTCTACAAGCACGAAAATTAATCGGAAATGAGGACGTAAGATTTACAGCTTCAAAACATTGGCTTTCAAAATTTAAAAACACCCATTGAATTGTTTCTCGAAAAATTAATAAATTTATCACAAAAAAAAGTATAGAAAATAGAAATGATTTGCATAAAAAAGAAGTAGAATTCGTAACAGAAGTCAAACAATTGATTAATCAAATAGGCGCTGACAATACATATAATTCAGACCAGTCTGGTTTTCAGTTGGAAATGCATTCTGGTCGATCTCTTGCTTTTGAAGGAGAAAAGAAATTACAGTGCCTTGTACAGTCGGTCACATTAACAACTCATAGCTATACTGTACAGCCAACAATTTCAGCCACAGGAAAGTTACTATCACCATTATTTTTAGTATTAAAGGAACGAAGCGGAGAATTTGGACCAATTGTCTCACAAAATTTGTTTGTGCCTACAAACGTATATGTTACATCCTCGACATCTGGAAAACTTAATTCAGGTAAAATCACGTTCTATTAATTTCTAAAAATAAAACGTTAATTATTTCGGAAGACACATTTAAATAAAATCAAAATTTGTAGAACTCTTTGAGGCGTGGTTAAAAGAGGTATATTTTCCTCAAGTTGGACCTAGAAGCATGCTGCTAATTGATTCGTGGAGTGGTCATTGTCCAACGATTGTACAGGAAGTTACGCCACACGATAAAACACTACATCTCAAAATGATACCTACAGGAACGACTGGAAACATACAGCCGTTAGATGTATATGGATTCCGCACATGGAAGAACTATGTTAAACATTTTTCAGACCATTTTTGCTCATAGACGAAGACTTAAATTTACATTTGAGAAATAATATAATTAAATTACAGTCTTTGGTTCATAACCAATTTTCATCTTCACGATATGAAAATCTATTTAAATATTCGTGGTATAAAAGTGGGTATCTTGTGAATCGACCAGGAGATTTCGATGACCCCGTAAGTTTCAGTTTCGGAGATTCCTGTGCAACGCATTGTGAGATCAATGGTTGTAATAATGTTGCAATTGTTAGATGTTCGCGGTGTAAAAAATCTTTATGCTTAAAACACTTTTTTGAAGAATATCATTATTGTACAACTTACAATCCATAATGCCTCGAACTATTCGACAAACAATTACTTTTTTGAGAATACTTTAAATTTTTTGTAATAATAGTAATAATAAAACTTGTGTTGTTAAAACAAAAACCAGATTTACATTAGTTATGATTTCATTTTGTATTTTTCTGCAACACGTAACTTTAATTTTTATTATTTTTCTGAAAAAAAATTAATCTCACTAAATTTTGATTATTTACGCAATTTTTTCAGAAAAAAATAATAAACACATTTACCCTCGCTGCTAGAAAAAGTTAGTAGAAGTCGATAAAAATCGATAAGTTTCACCATTGAAGTCAATAAAGTCTCTTAATTTCCTTAAAAAGAGAAAAATAGGGGTTCCTACCCTTAGAATTGAAAGTGATACAGATTTGTGGCCTTTTTAATTTTAAGATTTTTAGCGTTAGTTTTATTAAGGTAGTTACCCCCTAAAAAATAATTTTGGTTAAAACCACGGGACAGGTCAACTTTATTTTTTTAATTTTCTTTTAAATGGAATCAGTTTTAAGGCGATATATAATTTATTATAATTTGTATAGCTGAAAATTGATGAAAAAAGCTTAGTTTTCTTGAAAAAAAAATAGGGGTTGCTATCCTTAAAATTGAAAATAATGCTGTTTTGAAGCCTTTCTTATTTAAAATTTTTAGCGTTGGTTTTATTAAGGTATCTTTATTTATTTCTGAAATAATGAACAAAATATAAATAAGGGGTAGTTACCCCCTAAAAAATAATTTTGGCCAAAGCCACGAGACAGGTCAACTTTATTTTTTAATTTTCTTTTAAATGGAATCAGTTTTGAGGCGATATATAATTTATTGTAATTTTTATAGCTGAAAATTGATGAAAAAAGCTTAGTTTTCTTTAAAAAGAAATAGGGGTTGCTACCCTTAAAATTGAAAGTAATGCTATTTTGAAGGCTTTTTTATTCTACAACTTTTGGCGTCGGTTTCATTAAGCTAGCTTTATTCGTTTTTGAAATATTTGAAAAAACTGTTTTTGAGGCTGAACTTTAGGGGTAGATTTCACCCCCTTAAAGTGTCTATCAGCACGTAATTTTTAATGTACTACAACATATTGCAATATCGTACAAATCGGCGACTTACACTTGGGGTACCTTCCTTGCGAGTGCTCTCAAATTGCCATATCACGTAAATCTCGGTGATATTGTAGCCTAGTTCTGTCGTCTTGCGTAATTCACGCACAACCCAGGTGCCTGTAAATTCACAATCTTCCGTTTGTTCGTGAGAGCAATCCTCCTCGCGTAATTCGGTGCAACAAGAACGACAGAGCCCGAAAATAAGTCGATTGTGTATTTTTACAGGCAGTACAGGCAATAATAAATCACGAGGCGGTAACACACGACATTTAACCAGTCCCTCGACGCTCGCAAGATTGTTGTTTTGCCCGCCTGTTAGTGCAGCGCATTCTTTCCCACTGTAAATACGCAGGTACCCAATTGGAAAACGGCCTCTTTTACAAATATACTGGTAAAAAGAGCAAATATCCGTATAATTGATCTCTTCGCCCGCAGCGACTGTACGAGGTGACGATATTCTCTGTGCGGCCGTCGAAAAACTCGTCGCGCGGGTCAAGAGTGATCTTACACACTATCGGGTGGCTGTTGATGTAACACACGGTATCTGGTTGCCGGGCTTTTAACCCCTCAAAATCGCATTCCCACATCTCGCGCACTTCGTAACTGGCTCGCCTCATGTGTATAATTTTTCCATATGTACTCTCGTAAGCTTGCGCGGAAGTTTGATTAAAACGGGTTTTTGTCGAATCGCGCATATTTGGAAAACACCGCGGACAGCAGTGCCTATAACAGCCTTGAAATTCGAAAACAATTCCTTTGCCGGGGACCTCGACCGGCGGCAGTTAACCATCCACTAAATAACCCTCAGATAAATGAATCTCGCGGGCACGGCAAGCGTGTACAATCTCCCGCTCGATTTCATGCTCACAACAGAGTAACCACTCTATAAATTTTTGACAATGTCTGTCGGCCCATCTATAGCTGTTGGGAGGTATTATAGCGATGGTATTTGCGGTTAAAAAGTTATTTCTATAAATGCGCGAACACGCCGACGCTATAGTGCATACTGATACGAACGGATCCGTATCAGACACATCTAGGAAAACTTTCCGAAATTGTATGCATGCCCGCCTGAGAATTTCCACATCCATTTGACAATACTCGACAATCTCCTTTTTCATGTCGGATGGCAAGAAAAACACGATGAAATGTGCTGGTGCCTGCAAGCATATCCCTTGCTTTCTTTGTATAGCTATAAAGTACTTTCCCGCACTCACGTGCTCGCATAAGCCAGCGTTTATTTATCTCTCTCACATACACCAAAACTCCTCACTCCTCTCTCACGACACAACCTGCAGGCACAACTGCACAAACGCGCACAGCAGTACGCTCAAACCGTCCGTAGAGAGAGAGCACATGCGTGACCGATATAGCGTAGTCCCCCACTCCTTCGGTCCACAACAGCTATATAGCACAAACCCACGCTCAACCTGTCGGCGGAGAGAGGAGTGGGGATACCAGCTCACACTCAAGCCGCACGGAGAGAATACACGCGTGACCGGTATAGAGTAGTCCTCCCCCTTTCACGAATAGCGCCAGCCAGCATTGCCCCGCGCTCAAGCTGACAGCGAAGGGGTGGGAATGCCACGGCGGGTATGGCGAAACGGTAGGTATCATGTTACGGCGCTCTCAAGTCGGTGCTTAACATAAGATCTAAACAGTAGCTAATTAACAATAGGCTATTAATGATTGTTTATATAAACAAACACTAATTAGCTACTGTTTGGCTACTGTTTAGCTTCTGTTTATGTAAACAACACTTAAGATGAGAGATGTTTATCTAAACATGCAACTCAAGTACCCACTTGAGGGTGACACCAGCGCTGTAACATGATACCTATTTGTCTCGCTATACCGGTACATCTACTACTAGCGAGGGTTGAACGTTGAAGCTGATGTAATGATAGTGCGCAGTCGGTTGGAGCGGTATCATATGCGCCGACAATTTGGACCAGATGCAGCTAGATGTGAAGCAGGTCTCTGCGCACGAGTCTACGCGTCTACGCATAACTCCTCGATGACAGAGAGCAATGCGTCGGACGGACCAGGTGCACTGAGGATTCATTTTCTGCTGCCGACGACTCAATCAATGGGACGTTTTCGGGACCCACTGCCGATGAGCGAACATCGCAAAATTTTGTGTGAATATCGAAGCGCTAGGAGTATCCTAAGGTGTAAATAGTGTAGGTGGTTTAGCTGAAGCTGAACGTGATCATGTGCCGACGAATCGAAGAGTTAGCACAGTTGCTCCCAACGATTTTCCAGTGGACAGTCGAGATGAAAATCAGACTAGGGCTCAGTTGACTAGGTTTCCGATAAGTCCTTATCGTTCATACAATAATAGTGACCTTAGAGAAAACAGTATGGATTTAACGGGCACAACTTACATCTACAGTTCCGCCTCGTCCGTCGACTCCGGGAAGATTTTATTTTTCGATTCCGGGACATCATACTGATTATTCCGCCTTTGAACGATCATCACCCACAAGGGATAAAATGTACCACTGAGTTGGTTGTAAAGTGGCACATTACCTTCAAAGGTGATCGGAAAAAGGACCCGGAAATTTCCCTAGCAAATTTAACTCGCTGTAAGGACACTTACGAGTTAAATCACGATGAGATTGTAAAAGCATTACCGTTCGTACTTGACGAAGACGCATGGCTATGGTTTCACAGGGAATACCAATTCTGGAAATCATATGAAGACCTTGTGGAAGCTTTTCGCTTGCAACATAGCTTTGGAGATGTGCAAGAAAGGCTTCGTAAAGAATTTGAAGTTCACACTCAGGGATCAAGTGAGTCGATCTCGACCTATTTGTGCAAAGTGATGAATTTCCTCTATCAGCTGAAGCCGCCGCTGACATTACACGAACAACTGGATCGAGTATGCCAAAAACTGCACACTTCTTATCGAATGAAGTTCGATAGGAAGAATTTTGAGACGTTTCCGGAGTTAAAGAAGCTGGGGAAGAAAGAAGAGCTTCGTCGAGCTCATAATCGAGCTTACAAGCCACCACCCTCGCTTGCACAGTCGTATTTCCCCTCTTCGGCGTACATACCTCCGATAATCCCACGATCAGGTAGAGTTGCCGTGATCGAACTGTCAGAAATGATGGAGACGCACTAATCGATGCACCGCCGATGGATATTACCCCGCTATCGTCGCCTCCGCACGATACAGCTCCCAAGCGTAGCGAACGAACAGAGAAGCCGACGCAGATGAAATCGTTTGGTAAGAGACCGGATCAGCGTAGCCCGAGTCGAGGACGTAGCACAAGCAGCATGAAGACTGATTCATCGTCGTCAGAGCCTGTCACGATACAAGTTGTGCGGCCGAAGCTGAAGCACGAAGATATGCAAAGACGTAAGGAGCGCAAGCCATGTTTTCGTTGTGGACAAGTGGAACATTGGAGCAGGGATTGTGTTAATGCTGCGGTGTGCCGAAACTGTGGCTCGCCAAATGCCATGGAAAAGACGGGCTCCAAGTGCAATCGTAAGGCGAGAAACGAATAAGCGGAGAGAATAGTGGAGTCGACTCTCCTTCGCCCTAAAATATAAAGACTCCAACTAATGAAGCGAAAATCGGAGAAAGCTGCGATAAGTCTAAAGCTGCAGCTATACCAGATGAAGTCGCTCCGGAAGCTACAATATGTCAAGTGATAACTCCCGAATCGTTGATTACGAGTAGCCCAATGGAAAGCATCGAGCCATGCCTCTCCTTCAACATAGAGTTATATGGTATGAAGTTGTTGGCATTGCTGGACAGCGGAGCCGGATGTTCTTACCGTGGAAAGGGCCTCAGCGCCAAGTTTGCTGATCGGCTCAAGCCTCTTTCGTCCGCCGCGCACATTGCCGACGGTAGCACAGTACCAGACCAAGGTATTTTAAATGTCGAAATTACTCTCGATGATATGAAGCATTCTATGCCTTTCGGAGTATTGGATGACCTTCAGTATGAGTGCATCCTCGGAATCGACTTCAAACGTCGTTTTAAGCTGAAGATCGATTATGAAAATGATACTTGGTCAACTCCGAAAGGTATAGTGCGTCAATTCCATCCGTATGGGCACGATCCCACTAGCTTTCTAGCTTTAGCTAGCATTGGTGGATTGAGCAGAGCTACGGTGGACCAGCAGTTGAAAATTTATGAAATCAAGAAACTACTGATTCCTCCGACCTCTGCAGCTTTGGGATTGGCCAATGTTACACAACACATCATCGACATTCAAGGACACGAGCTGATTCGAGATGCGTCGAGAAAATACTCGCAGAAGAGGTTAAAGACAGCGTGGGATGAAGTGGACAGAATGCTAGCTGAAGGTATTATCGAGCCTTCAGACGGGCCGTGGAGAAGTTGCCCCGTGTTAGTACCTAAGTTGTCGAAGATGTTTACGTTTTATATAGATTATAAGCGAGTGAGTAAGGTGACTAAAGCTTCGGCTTGCTCTCTGAGGATTATGGATGACATCCTCGACAAGCTCAGAACAGCTAAGTATATCAAATAATTAGATTTAATTCAAGCGTACCATCAAATTCCATTGGATCCGCGATGCAGAGAGGCCATAGCGTTTTCGGTGCCAGGGCGAGGACTATTCCAGTTCCTGCGACTCCCGTATGGATTGACCAATGAACCGGCTGTGTTACAACGCATTATGGACGAACTCATCAAATTGGAGTGGGAGCCGTATATGTTTGCTTATTTAGATGATGTGATCATCGTCGCGCCAACCTTCGAAGAACATATAAAGTGGTTACAGGCAGTTCTCGAAGCGTTGAAGGAAGCAAACCTTCAGATCGATCTTAAAAAGTCGGAATTCTGCTGTGCAGAAGTGAAGTATCTCGGATACATAGTCAATGAAGATGGTCTGAAGGCGGATGAAGATAAAGTGCGTCCGATTCTTGAGTACCCAGCATCCATAAATCTTAAGCAATTACGTCGAATTTTGGGCATAATAGGCTGGTACTCTAGGTTTATAGTTCGATTAGCTGAATATAAAGCTCCACTATCGAAGCAATTGAGGAAACACGTGCGATGGCATTGGACTGAGGAGCAGCAGGAGGCGTTTGAAAAGCTGAAGCACTAACTCAGGCTCCAGTTTTAGCATGGCCTGTCTTGTTGCTGCCATTCCCGCTGTAAACGGATGCCAGCAACTACGCCATCGCGGAAGTGATCACGCAGGTATTTAATGGACAGGAGCATCCCATTTATTTTGTAAGTAGGACACTTTCTCGTGTAAAACAGAACTACACAGTCACCGGGAAGGAGTAACTCGTCGTTTTGTGGTCGGTCCAGCGGTTGAGAGGGTATCTGCAAGGAGAAAAGTTCACGGTGATCACCGATCACCATAGTTTGTTATGGTTGAACAACCTCCGCGACCCAACTGGCCGACTTGCGCGATGGAATACGACACTGCAAATGTACAACATCGATTTCGTCCACAGGAAAGGAACACTACACAGAGTTCCCGATGCGTTGTCACGAGCGTGGGAAGGTACGTACGAAATCGCAACTGTAGCTAGTAGCATGAACGAAGATCCATGGTATTAGGAGAAAATGTAGAATGTCGAGAGAAATACAACAAGGTATCCAGATTGGAAAGTAGTTCATGGATTTCGCTATGCACATCGACCGAACAAAAACATCGACCCTTTTCTTCCTGATATGGATGAATGGAAACTGGTACTCCCTGCAGGCGATCGAGTGAAGGTTTTAGCTGAAGCTCACGATACTCCGTAAGCAGGTCATTTAGAGGTAGAAAAGACCTTTGCTAGAGTGGCCATGTACTATTACTGGCCGGAATACTACCGATTTGAATGCAGCTATGTAGCTCAGTGTCAAGAGTGCCAAGCTCATAAAAGCTTGCAACAGGCGCTAGCTGTGAGCGTGGGTGTCCCATCAGATTGTCCTCGCTGAAGCTCACCGACTACTTATCGTCGTCGCTAGACTGACAGTCCGTGCCCAGCCATCCGACCGAGGACGACCGAGCTATCTGGGATCGCCAGCGCGAGAGAGAGATCGGCGCATCGCAACTCATCTAGCTGCAGCACCCAGTAAGTCCCGATTTGTTTTCCCTTCCGTCCGCCCGTGTGATTCGCGTGTGTTTGCGCTCGCACCACGACGTTAATAACTAACCTCCCCCGTTTAGTGCGTGTAGCTGAAGCTACAGGTTCTGAGTCCCTTCGCGAAGTGATTTGATATCAAGCGGATCTAGATTGCGTTTAGCTATAGCTACAACTTTGTGATTTAGCATTTTGGAGCAAATCGTGCTTTACATTCCACGCTAGTCGAAAGTTTTAGTTGGTACGGAAGCACGTATATCTGGCGCCCTGATTTGTATAGTAGATTTACTAATAGACGTAGCTTTCTTTTTGAAAAGAAAGTACTGTTTAAATTTCCGTTACATATTTGAATCTAATTTGTATCTATTTTAAACTAAGCGTTTTGTGTGTGTATTATCACTTCGCGGAAAACTGCTGCCTAGTAGGTTTTCCCATTCGCGGTTGCCCCTGATCCCCAGCAATCCTGATAATATTCAAGTTCTGTAATGTTAACATTTTAAAATATTGATGTTATCTGAACATGTGTATTATAATCTTTATTACATTTATTGTTTTCATAATGACATGGAAATAAAGATAAATTCAATGTTTTATAAATTTTACATAAATGTTCACGCATTTTATTAATTACAAATTCTATTCTACAAGGACATTTTTTTAAAACAATTGCGGCAGCGAATGCTATTGCAAATACACCACAATCGTAGGGATTTGCTTGATACTGCACTATTTCAAATATGAGGATCAAATTTTCTCTGCTGGGAAACATTCTATTAATTATAATAATATTGTTACAATCACACAGACACACAATAAATAGTAACAACCACTTATAAAAACAAGGATGTACTTTATTCAAGATCAACAACACAAATAGATTAAATGTTTCATCAAGTTCTCGAATGAACTAACTGAAAAACTAAATTGAATCGAGAACAACAAACTAATCGCTTAGCAACGCTTTCGTTCTTTTCATGTTCGATGACGATAGACTAATACATAACATTATTCCCACTCTTTTCAGATTGTCGTCCCGACAATCTTAAGATAAAAACGAAAGAGAAAGCGTCTTCTTCAAGCGTACTGATCCTTGGCTCACCCGACCAAAAGGGCCCGTCTCTTGAAAAATAGTCCTCCTCATCCAAAACCGAATCAAAATGGCATCATCTTCAAGCGAGCTGATCCTTGGCTCATCCGGCCAAAAGGCCCGTCTCTTGAATTGGTTCATCTTGAAATCATCTTGAAATCATCTTGAAATCATCTTGAAATCATCTTGAAATCATCTTGAAATCATCTTGAAATCATCTTGAAATCATCTTGAAATCATCTTGAAATCATCTTGAAATCATCTTGAAATCATCTTGAAATCATCTTGAAAGCATCTTGAAAGCATCTTGAAATCATCTCGAAATCTTTTTGGAATCGTCTACTTTTTAAGCGGATTCATCCGTGACTCATCCGGTCAGAGGACCCGTCTCTTAAAATGTAGAATCGTCATTTTTGGATATCATGTCATCATCGGTGGGTAAAGTCATACCGGTAATTCTTGGACACAAGTGGGGAGTTAGCACGCCGTGGTACCTCACCTCTGTCCGTGCTCTGACATTTGCCCTGTGTCTCATGGGAAAAACCATGGCTCAAAATAACCGTGAGTAGAGCAGAAGAAATTACCTATCGTGTTAGGTTGACAAATGTTTTTTCGTGCTGATTGGTGAATTTTATTGATGTTGGTTTTTATTCTCCGGACGTAGCTGCCATTGTTAAGACAATCTTCTTCTTCTGGAGGACATCCGCGTACCAAATCGAGAGGAAGCCTCAAGTCTGTACCGCTGTATATCTCCGCTGGTGTGGCCCTAGTTGTTGAGTGTACCGAGGATCTGTAAACTAAAAGATACAAAGAAATCCAACGATCCCAATCTTTTTGGTTGTCTGTTATGTATTTGGACAAGTACTCTAGTATCGTTCTGTTTTGTCTTTCTACCTGACCATTCGGTTGAGGGTGTAATGGTGTTGCACTAGTCTTCCGAATTCCTAGCAACTGAGACAGTTCCTTAATTAGCTTAGAGTATTCTGTTGTGAAATTGAGTTCCTATTCTGGTTCTTAATAAGTTTTACTTCTAAAGCTCGCGCAAGAGCAATCTTAAGAGAGGTTATGTGCTTTAATTGAGGAGTTTCCCTAACTCCCGTATTGTAACCGAATTTTCAATAAGCGATCCCGTGTTTTCAAATGCACTATCCCTAACCTAATTGGCTGTGTGTTCCTGTTACTTGTGTAAACCATGTTTGTTGTTGGTGTTGTTTGTGTATTAGAATGTGGGGTTGTACTCATCTAGTTTAATTTCTGTCGAAGTTGTTCCTGGAGAGTCGTTGGACTTTTCGAGTCGTTGTCGGTAAGTATCCATTTGAGTCCTAGTCTCATTAAGTTGCAAGAGCGCTTCACGAAGAAGAGTAGGCTGGAGTACACCGACCGTCGGTGAGACATCAGCCACCATCGATGAGTCATCGGTCATCACACGCGCATCAGTCACCGAGCGTGCGCCAGTCATCGAGCGCGAGTCACCAGGCAAACTCAAATCGACGAGAATCGGATCAGAAATTGCGGGGTTAAGTATACCTGTTTGATTTTGACTTAAATTTTCAGTAGCAACAATGGTAACGGTGTCGGTGGTATTGACCGCAGCAGTTTCGGCAGTAGAAACTTCGGCAGCAGTAGCAGCAGCCTTGGCAGCAGTCTGTGCTCTGGTCCTTGTCTGGAAACGTGTACGCGTCGTTTTCGCTGACTTCTCAAATTCCTTTCATTTCGTCTTCAAAATCTTCGGACGAACCCCCAAAATGTTACAGTCATACAGACACACAATAAATAGTAACAACCACTTATAAAAACAAGGATGTAATTTATTCAACAACACAAATAGATTAAATGTGTCATCAACAAGCTCTCGAATCAACTAACTGAAAAACTAAATTGAATCGAGAACAACAAACTTATCGCTTAGCAACGATTTTGTTCTTTTCATGTTCGATGACAGTAGATTAATACATAACAATATGGTCATCGTGACGCGATTTTTTATTGGAGCTATTATATACACTATAACATTATTATTGTACAAATGACCATCTTCATTTGTTTCTGAGAACAATATCTGAACAAATTCATTCTTTAAATCTACTAATACTATGTTAGATAAGCGTTACATACTAATAGTACATTGCATATTAAATATACATGTTTTTATAATATTATTAAATTTTAACATGTGATTGTCTTTGAATTGACTATCTCCCCCAGCAAATTGGCCAATGCTTTTAAGTATTTCTTTGTCTCGTACACTTAAAACCATGTTTAAATGTTGTTTGTAAATGTAAAAATTGTTTTGGTCAATTCTGACCAGATCCGTTGGGAGCAGGAAAGAAAATAGACTACGATATTAAGTAGTTGCAACGTTTCGTCGACGGGTTTGTCGACCTCTTCAGGCTTTATTTAAAAAATAATAATATAATTAACAGAACGAGCTCACACTAGTCTTAACTTACAATGGTTGAAAAAATTTAAAAAAATGCGAAACGAATTACCTAAGTTATCGCACAGCGATTCGTCGAGTAATTTGAAAGTACATAGCAACATGACTTATATATATATAATTATCCCCCCATCCGTTTATGGAGCCCATCCCTGTATATTAGTACCTACAGCCCAGAGATCCCTATGGCAAGTGACTAAAGAAATAATGGACCCTGGGGTTATAGACTCTAGATCGGGCTCTATAAACGCCCGAGAAAAATATTTTATGGGACCCAGGCTCTATAAAAGAAAACGGGCTCCATAAATATGCTCATGTGTATAAAAGGGCTCCATAAATCTGTTAAAACAAATATATATATATATATATATATATATATTTAGTCACTTGCCATAGGGATCTCTGGGCTGTAGGTACTAATATACAGGGATGGGCTCCATAAACGGATAGGGGGATAATTATATATATATAAGTCATGTTGCTATGTACTTTCAAATATATATATATATATATATATATATATATATATGCTTCCTACCAAAACGTAAACAATAACAAATTAGATCGAGAATATACTTTACTTTTTATGTAACAACTTAAAGATAGATTTGTATTCTCTACTGAGATTCTGTGTATCTTCTCTTTTGTTTATCGTACTTGGTGTACTGTTAATAAATAACATTTCAGAAACAAGTCTTTTATTATAGTTATTTTCAATACCTCTAATTGTTACTGCTTCAAAATCAAATTCATGATTATATTCATTTTTATGTATATTGACAACCAACTCATCATTATTATTCTTGCGATGTTCGGCAATTCGTCTATTTAGGGCACGTTTTGTCTCGCCTATGTACCATGCATTGCAATCTTTACAAGGGAACTCATAAACCACATTCGTTTGCTCGAGTTTGTTGGTTTTATCTTTACCAAAAACAACTAGTTTTGAGAGTTTATTAACTATATTTGGGATCGTTACAATATTGTGTTTCCGTAAAAATTTTGAACAATTGTTGTAAAATTTTGAATAAAATGGAAGTGATACTTTAATGTTGTGGCGGTTAGTATTTACAGGACTGTTTGTTTTATTTTGAAAATGAATTTTAAATAGTCTAGATCTTATATGTTTGTCATTAAACTCTGGTGGATATGAGTTCTCTTTAAGTATATCTTTAACCCGCAATATATTTCTATTATGTAAACGTTTATCTGATAAAAGGATAACTCTATCAATCAAGTTAAAAACTATATTCTGTTTTAACGATATCGAGTGGTTGCTGTAGTAGTTTAAAGTTCTATTAGATGACATCGATTTTGAATACCAGTCAGTGATAATATTACCATCCTGTTTAATGAGAGACACGTCCAAAAAGTTAATATTGTTATTAATTTCAATTTCATAGGTAAACTTAAGGTTGGGATCAAAATTGTTAAAACATTGATTCAATATATGAATATCGTCTTTTTTGATACAACAAATCGAATCATCAACATATCGAAAATAGAACATAGGTATTATATTGAATTCAGTTTTTAGTTTCTTCCAACAAGCAATTTCTAAATCTTCCATGACTAGATCAGCAAAAAACGGAGAGATTGGAGAACCCATAGGTGTCCCAAAAATTTGTTGGTAATATTTGTTATTAAAAGTAAAAAATACATTTTCAAATAAAAATTTGGTACAGGAAATTCGCATTTTTTTAATTTTTTCAACCATTATAAGTTAAGACTAGTGTGAGCTCGTTCTGTTAATTATATTATTATTTTTTTAATAAAGCCTGAAGAGGTCGACAAACCCGTCGACGAAACGTTGCAACTACTTAACATCGTAGTCTATTTTCTTTCCTGCTCCCAACGGATCTGGTCAGAATTGACCAAAACAATTTTTACATTTGACAATGGGGAGTAAAATTGTGAATACGATTACAAACTCATGTTGTTTGTAAACTTATAATAATTTGTATACATTAGTTATTGCAATTAATTATATAATTTATAAAATTTACTTTATTTTAAAGTAACATAATATATTGCATTACATCATATTTATTGTATAATTTAAGATGGTCTTCTACCTTGTCACCCCTAAGGTGAAAATCACCTAAAAAATTAATTACAGAATAAATAATATAAAACAAATTATATGTAATACTAATATAACTCATTTTTAATACAAAGCCGCTGGAGATAGGTTCATAAACTCATCTTATGCAGAATTATGTCATTGTTGAAAAAAAAAAAAATCTGTGTAGTTTTTCTTCGCAGCTGATCGATGAATATTGATGGGACAAATTGAGAATTACTTGTAATACATCCACCTATGGTAATAAGCTCTGAATTTATAAACATTTTCTGATAAAGAATTTTTTTGATGGGAAAAACTAGTTTTTTTCTATATTTTATGAATTTTTATGAATTTTTATGGGTTTTCTTATGAAATAAATAATTTATCACAAAATCTTTATAAATTCAGAGCTTATTACCGTAGGTGGCTCCGCTACAAGTAATTTACAACTTGTCCCATCAAAATTCATCAACCAGCTGCAAAGAAAAACTACACAGAAATTTTTTTTCAAATACGACATAATTCTGCATAAGATGAGTTTAGGAACCTATCTTTCGCGGCGTTGTATTAAAAATGGTTGAGGTTACATTGTTTATGATAAGAGTTGATATATAGTACATATGCATTCGTTACGAATTGTTTTTGTTGGAGGGTGTGAATCAAATCATTATGCATTAAGGCCACCAAAAGATAATGTTCAAGTCTGTCAAAGCACGCAACCTCCTGTAGTACAGACAAAGAGAAGTACTCTTGTAGATATTCCACTAGCAAAGCCTTGTACTATACTTTACGTTGTTTTAATTATCAATGCTTTACTGTCTCTGATATCGAACTAGCAACTATATCAAAAGAAGTTGGCCCAGGAACTGAGTTTAGTTACGAAGGAGGTTTTATCAATATGCCGGATATAGAAGTGCAAGAACCTTAATAAAAGTATTACAATGTAATACTAAGCCAGATCCTGGTTATAATTTATAAACATTGAATGTCAGTGTTATTGGACCTGTGTACAATGAAGAACGATGTAACAATAATAATTTGGCAAAAAAAACAAGAGCAAATGAATGCAAAAAAGATTTTGGGATTTGAATTATAATTCTGAAAACTGGACTGTCGTAAAAGCATTATTTGTCATGCCTAATCAACCATCAATAAAACAAGCGGCAATGCTTCTTCATAAAGGATTTGCAGCTGGGACTTACTCTGACTATATAACTGCATTAAGAGCCTTCCCAATGGAAAAAAAATGGCAAATGGATTCAGAAGTATTTTGTGAAAAAACTTATTATGAGCTACTGCTATAGAAATGGTAGGTGATATAAGAACTTAAGTTCTGGACCGCCTTTGAGCTTCTAGTTTTATAATTCCTTGCAAGCTCTGTCTGATCAATTTATAAAAATCAAAATTTTTATCACAATATAGAGACGGTTACAAAGATATATTATTCCCGAATATGTAAATATACATTAGGAACTTTTCAAATTTGGTATCTTAATAATTTTTCCACGTAACAGCTGATCCATCGTGACCTTAATTTTCACGCCACCGCCAAATCAATTATTAGTCTTTCGATGATTATGATAATTATATACACGGTCACCTAAAAATTTGCATGACCTAATTGAAAATTATTTTTTAATATATATTGTAACGTTAAGGCGTTTCACTTTATTTGAACTTTAAGGACACCCGAATCTCTCTCGCTCTCTCCTTCTCTCTCTCGCTCTCTCTCGTCTTTTCTTACTCAGTAACTGTATAAGGACTCCACGAAAAACTTTGAGAAGAGCCTAAATATTTTTTTTAATCGGCCAACAAGATGTTCTGTACAAGAATAATATACTAACAAACTTTATATTGAAACAACTACAGAATCTTTGAAAAATGTTTTCTCTAAAAAGAAAGCATTAACATTTTTTTACGAAAATATTTTTTGATTTATACATTTCTCTAAATTAAAGTAGAAATAAACTCTCTCCCTCCCTCTCTTTTTCTCCTCTCTCTCTCTCCCTCCTTCTCTCTCGAGATCCGTCAAACTGAGTACCAGAAACTTTAATAAGAGCTTAAATATTTTTTTAAAACAATCAGCACGATTTCTAAAAGATAATTTTTTAAGTACGTTCTAACAACACAGTTTTTCTAATCCTTTTAATTCTTCTAGTCTCATCTATTCAATAAGCACTCTCTACAAATGGTAATAGTTTCTTTCATGACTCTACAAATAATAGTATTCTTAATATAAAACTTTCTACGAAAGTATAAAATAAGGCAAGTATAAAAATTTTCTCTTTATAATCTACTCTCCTTGCCTCTCTTTCCCGCCCCCTCTCGTCCTCTATTTCTCCCTCTCTTTCTCTTCCTCTCTCCCTCTCTCTCAATATCCGTCAAACTCTGTACCAAAAACTTTAATGAGAGCTTAAATATTTTTTTAATAAAATCAACAAGTTTTAAAAAAAAAATTATTTTTTAAGTACATTTTAACAACACAATTTTTTCTAGTCCTTTTATTTCTTCGAATCTCATCTCTTCAATAAGCACTCTCTGCAAATGGTAATCATTTTTTTCATGACTATACAAATAATAATTTTGTTAATATAAAACTTTCTACGAAAGTATAAAATAAGCCAACTATACACGTTTTTTCTGTATAATCTATAAAATAAAAATATTTATGATTTTTTAAAAGAAATAAAATAAATACTAGTGAAAAAGTCTTTTACTTCTTTGAATCATTGTATGATTAACAAATTATATGTAAGTAAGTACATTCAAATTCTTTACTGCAACTAAAACAAACGAAAGGTGTGAAATCAATTATCGATAGTCAAGTAATGGAAACAACTCTCGGAAACAACTGTATGACTATACATACATCATACATTCTATGTATACATGAGATTCGAAGAAATAAAAGGACTGGACTAAAATTGTGTTGTTAAAATTTACTTAAAAAATTATTTTTTTTTTAAAAACGTGCCGATTTTATTAAAAAAATATTTAAGCTCTCATTAAAGTTTTTGGTACAGAGTTTGACGGATGTTGTGATAGAGGGTAGGAGAGAGAGGGGTGGGAAAGAGAGGGAGGGAGAGAGTTTATTTCTACTTTAATTTAGATAAATGTATAAATCAAAAAATATTTTCGTAAAAAAATGTTAATGCTTTCTTTTTAGAGAAAAAATTTTTCAAAGATTCTGTAGTTCTTTCAATATAAAGTTTGTTAGTATATTATTCTTGTACAGAACGTCTTGTTGGCAGATTTAAAAAAATACTTAGGCTCTTCTCAAAGTTTTTCGTGAAGTCCTTATATAGTTACTGAGTAAGAAAAGACGAGAGCGAGCGAGAGAGAGAGAGAGAGAGAGAGAGAGAGAGAGAGAGAGAGAGAGAGAGAGAGAGAGAGAGAGAGAAGAGAGAGATTTGGGTGTCCTTAAAGTTCAAGTATATTAAAAAATAATTTTCAATTAGGTCATCCAAATTTTTAGGTGACCGCGTGTATAATTATCGTAATCATCGAAAGACTTATAATAATTGATTTGGCAGTAGCATGAAAATTAAGGTCACGATGGATCAGCTGTTACGTGGAAAAAGTATTAAGATACCAAATTTGAAAAGTTCCTAATGTATATATTTATACATTCGGGAATAATATATCTTTGTAATCGTCTCCATATTGTGATAAAAATTTTGAGTTTTATAGATAGATTAGATAGAGCTTGCAAGGAATTATAAAACTAGAAGCTCAAAGGCGGTCCAGAACTTAAGTTTTCATGTCACCTTCCATTTCCATAGCAGTAGCTCATAATAAGTTTTTTCACAAAATACTGCTGAATCCATTTGCTCTTGTTTTTTTGCTCCCCCCAGAAGAAGCTTTGTGATAGTAACAAAAAAAAGTTTTTGAGAAAATGGGTTAGGAATGTTGTTTAGCAAATTTGGAATCGAAATACACTATTTTTAGAAAATGTCCGTATGTGTGTGTTGTGCGTGCGTGCGTGCGTGCGTGCGTGCGAGCGTGCGTGAGTGCATGCGTGCGTGAGTGCATGCGTGCGTGCGTGTGTGTGCGTGCGTGTGTGTGTGCGCGTGTATGTGTGTGTGTGTGTGTGTGTGTGTGTGTGTGTGTGTGTGTGTGTGTGTGTGTGTGTGTGTGTGTGTGTGTGTGTGTGTGTATACGCTGATATCTCATGATCTACTTGACCGATTTTAACGATAGAGGGATCATTTTTTTTGCTTACTCAGTTGGGGTCAATATTCTATTTTTGAAAAGATCGATTTTTTTTATTTTTTAGAGCGATTTTTCAATGTTGAAAATTTTTATTTTTGATTTTTTTAATGTTTAGAACGAATATTGTTTATATATTATGAAATCTCTGTATTCGGAATAAAATTCTCGACAATTTAAAAAACAGAAGTCGATAGATATATTTCGTCATAAGTTATTGATGAAAAAGTAATTTTTTGTAAATAGGTTATATTTCGAAATTAAAAAAGATATTGACATGAATATTTTTTTGTTTATGAGGAATATTGAGTACTATAACTTGCTTAATTTTTATGTTTTTTTATTTATTATTTTTGGAGAAAAAAAATAATTTATAAAAAAAAGTGTTTTTTTTTTATCGTTGCATAACTAGAGTAAAATTGGCTTAATTGCTTTGAAATTCTTTGTAGGGGTAGATTTTGTATACGAAACGAGAGAGTTGTTTGGGTAAAGAGATTGATCAATAAATTTCAGAGATATTTGAGGTTAAAATTCTTTTCACTTTTTTTTAAATCGTTATTTCACGAGAACGGCTCTATGTATCTGAATGGGGTGGGTGGTATTCGAAAGAGAATTAAAATACCTATATTATCTAAAAAAAAGTTTCTATCACGGTTCTCTTGTTATTAACAAAAACGTAAAGCCTGACAAATGAAAAAAATGTGTTTTATATGTCTAACGATTACGGGAGTCAAATTGTCGTAATCTCTTCAAAATTCCTTGTGGAGGGAGATTTTGGATAGTTTTCGGTCGAGTTCTTTAGGCAAAATAATTGGTCCATAAATTTTAGCGATATTTGAGGTTAAAATATTTTTATCTTTTTTTCAAATCGTAATTTCTTGAGAACGCTCGATGAATGAGCTCCAGATTTCTAGAAAATTTTGTATGTGATATAGATGGGAGCGTCCGCCAGAAACCAGCCAGCGGGCGCGCGGGACGCATTTTTCATGCAAAACACGCTCTGTTCAACTCGCTCGTAATCGTATTCTGAGTCTCTCAGAAAAAAACAAAAGATATATATCGATAGATTTTTTCCTGCTCTTTCCAATGGTGCTATTGTTTTTACTCCGAAACTTTTTCTTCTGGTCGAAAATTCAAGTTGAAAGTTCAGAGACATTTTTCTCAAAGTATATCATATCTTTTTCGAAATGCATATGACCATTCGAAAGTACAAGTCTTAAGCTACAAAATCCTAAATTTTCAAATTGGAGAAATGAAGGGTTCAAAAGTAACAAGATTAAAAAGACAGCGGTGAGTGGCCGCGCGTGCTCTTCGCGCTGCGCTCGGACGCGCCGCACGCTCGGGCTTGGTATAATGAGCTCTTAATCGTATTTTGAGTCTCTCAGAAAATAACAAAAGACATATATCGATAGATTTTTCCTGCTCTTTCCAATGGTGCTATTCTTTTTACTCCCAAACACTTTCTTCTGGTGTTTCTTAAAGTATAACATGTTGTTCTTCAAAATGCATAGCACCATTCGAAAGTACAAGTTATAAGCTACAAACTCCTACATTTTAAAGTTGGAGAAACGTAGAGCTCAAAAGTAATAAGATTGAAATCTTTTTGAATAGTTTACGGAAAATCACTACTTTAGGTGTGTTTAGTCATTAACTGGGGTAGGCGAAATGATCACTTTAACACTTCTGATTAATAAATAAAATACAAAGGTACTTTTATACAGTTTTAACAAAAGGTGAGCTCTATCTAAGTAGCCGTTCACGCAACACGTTGAATGAATTAACGTTAACTACAGGGGAAAACAATGTTAGCGGGTATTCCTATAATTACATAATATGTATATATTATATACAAACACAATTACGAAAAAAAACTGCGACGCCACACACACATATACAGATACGGCGAAAATGAGAGAAAAGAAAGAAAGGGTTCAACACTAGCGCACTCGGCAACGGCAATCTGGTTGTCTGCAGGCTCTTCTTTTCTGCCTTCGCGCCTTGACTTTAGCGTCGGCCGCCGCGTGCATGAGCAGGCGCGCAGAATATTATTGCCGCAGCGGGCGCAGCCGTCACGGCTGCGTGCGCACTGCGCAGTGCGCACTACGCTCGTGTTCTGTGATACTGTGATAAACAATCGCATCGCCTGGCTCCCGGCGTCTGCTTATTTCTCAGCGATGACAGCGGCTGCTGTATAAGTACGGCATCCTGGTGGATGTCGTCCCTCTCGTCGTGTTCATCGGGTGGAGGAGACAGCAAGGCAGCGGGATCGATGACGGAACAGATTTGGTAAGCTCTTTATCTCGTTTCTAACCTCTCTGATGGGTCGGCGTACTTTTTTCTTGTCGCAGGTATCTGTAGCTGAGCGGGACTGACATGCAGGAGCAAACTACGGGCATTGCTGCAGACTATCTCTTGAGTATGGCAATATTAGTAATATTGTCTGCATCATCTATTTCTTTTTTATTTAATTAAAACTTCTAAGCCTTTTACAGGATTTTATTGTGGTTACATTTTAATGTTATATTATAAATATTATATTACAAAATAGCGTTAGCATCAAATTAATTAGTATGCTTAAAATAATTATATGTCTCAATTTTACAATGTTGTTTTTCAATGGTTACAATGAATTATATTTGCAAATCACAAGATTTGAGAAAATTACACAAACATTTACAAACGCTTTATAGTAGGTTCACATAGAAGATTTTCAATTTGTAATGAAAGTTGAAATTTTTGTTTAATTAAGTCTTTTATCAGTTTTTTCGTTGTTGATCATCTGATTGATATTGCCTATTCGTATGATCTATTTATTATCACTTGTGGTTTTTAGGTGATCAACTCTCCCAGCATGGCTCCCACACTAGTGACTGTGTATATAGTTATCTTCTGCTTGTGCCTTGGCCGAACCCAGGCTGAGGCTATCCTCGGCAGTGAAAGGAGTGAAGGTCTCCTCCAGTCCTGTTCCTCCAGCAGATGGTGTGGGCTATTATTCTAAACAGACTGATGTTCTTGAAGTAGCGTCAACCTGAACCGGTCAGCCCTACCTTGTTGCCCCTGCAGTTCCAGCAGTTCATTTAAGAGTGTCAGTGCTTCAGAATGTGAGGGAATAAGTAATAAGGGAATAGGGAACAATTTTAAAAGTGCAGTGTGTGTGTGTGTGTGTTTAGGTGCGCTATGGGTAAGTTTTTATTACCGGGTAGATTAGTCAGGTTAATTTATAAGTTTAGGTAGGACATAAGAACTCGCCTCAGGGAGTTTGTTGTATTTTAATACTTGTTAAAATTTACAAAACGAAACTCTTAATTAACGTATGTGCTCTATTTAATATATATATTGTAACATGACAAATTGTCATATACCAAGATTGTAATGTATATACTAGCTGACTGTCAGTCTTACAGTGTGGTAGAAAGCAATTAGATGGGTAAATCTCGGTGGGTTGTCTGCGAGATACATAATGACATTAAAATACATCATTATGTATTTTGCAAACTACCCAGTGAGAGTTGACTATCTAATGGTTTTCTACGATACTGTGACACTGACAGTCAGCTAGTACATTACATTCTTTGCATACGTCAATTTGCCATGTTACAAAATCTATATTAAATATTCAGAACATACATTACACAAGTTTTTTTTTGTAACTTTAATATGTATTTATTTAATATTACGTAATTTTGATTCTTTTTGTTCAATGTCAATTGGTATTTGATATCTTATTATATTTTTATAATTATATGATCTTTGGAATATTTTATTGGTTTTTCCGATCTTATTTATAGTTATTGTTTTTAATACTTCTGCGTCAAATCAAATTTTGTTAAGTAATAAGCGAAAATTGACTATCTATATAAGGTGTATTGAGGTGTTAAAATCATGTTTATAAGTTTAAATCAACAGGAATTTATTATACATGAAAATGTTAAATAAGAAAAAGTTTTGTTTTATTATATCTATAAACTTTGTATTTAACATTTTTGTGTAATGTCAAATTCTTGAACAATAAGCGAAAATCGTCCATTTCATGTATATTTAGGCGGTTAAAATCGTTTTTATAGCTCTTACTCGCCAGGAATTGATTTTATATGAAAATGTTAAATGGGATACAGTTTTGTTCAAATATTATCTACAATTTTTGTAAAAAGAACATAATATAGTATCAACAATGTTTTAGTTTACATAATATTTGCCATTTTGTAAAAGAAAATAAATATGTCGTTTTTTTAATTATACTTTCAATGTGTTTATCTCATTTAACATTGTAATTAAATGTAATTTTGTATCTTATTATTATATTTTTATAATTATATGATCTTTCGAATGTTATTCGATTTTTCCGATATTATTTAAAGCTATTGCATTTAATAATTCTCTGTCTAATTGAATCATGTTAAATAATAAGGGAAAATTGACTATATAAAGTTTATTGAGGCGTTAAAAAATCGTGTTTAGATAATCAGGATTGATTGTACATGGAATATTAATTGGAAAAAAGTTTTGTTTGGATGTTATCTATACATCTTTTGTATTTAATATTTTAGTGTAAAGTCAAATCCTTGAACAATAAGCGAAAATCGTCCATTTTATGTATGTTTGGGCGTTAAAAATCGTTTTTATTAAATTTAACTAGTCAGGAAATGATTGTACAAAAAAATGTTTAATAGGAAAAAGTTTTGTTTTAATTTTATCTATAACTTTTACGTTTAACATTTTTGTGTACAATAAAATCCTGTCAAGTTATAGCCGAAAATCGTCAATTTTATGTGTATTGCGATGGTGTAATTAGGCGATAGAACGCCGAGCCCGAACACTCGCAAATAAATATAGTCATATATTTCCTCCTTTTCTCTCTCTCTCTCGCTTCCGCCTCACTTACCGTCCAAAAGGAGATTCCGCTGTGACGTCGTATCTGGGCAGGCTACGAAGCTGAAAAAGGTTGGGAAGGGTAATATCGTCAAATAAATAATCAAACCACTAACGCCAGATAAACTCTCAATTTATTTAAATCAACAAAGAAATCCCTATTACAAGTATTAAGTATTTACCATTCACGCCTACACGCTCACACTCACTCCTCTCACTCCCGCGGGCCCCGCCGACACCCCGAGAGTAAACTCGCAGGCAACCCAAAAGCCGCCGCAGCGCGATTCCGAGGAGCACCGCGCACGCGAGTCCCGCTTTCTCTCTCACACTCGCAAACTCCCGCTCTACACGGAGAAGATCCCCCGCGGCGCGATTCCGAGGATCGCTGCGCACGCGAATCTCTCTCACTCACTCTGCTCTCCACAACAAAATCCTTCAAGCGGCGCGATTCCGAGAATCGCTGCCCCCACGGATCTCTCTCTCACTCTCCACTGCTCTATCTCTCCACGTACCAAAAGCTCCCCGCAACGCGATTCCGAGAATCGCCACACGCGCGAATCACTCTCTCACTCACTCTCACTCTACACGGACGACAAACGCCCGAACTCGAGGAATCGCCGCAGTGTGATTCCCGGAAACACCACACCCGAACTCTCTCTCTCTCCCTCACTCCCTCTGGCAACGGTAAGTAGCGCGCGGATACGAAAACCCAGTCGCGCGCTTCCCGAATGTCGAGCTTCTCTCTCTCTCTCTCTCACTCTCTCTCACAACGGTAATTAGCGCGCGGATACGAAAACCCAGTCGCGCGCTTCCCGAATGTCGAGCTTCTCTCTCTCTCTCACTCTCTTTCTCTCTGTCTCTCTCTCTCTCTCTCTCTCTCTTTCTCTCGCTCTCTCTCTCTCTCTCTCTCTCTCTCTCTCTCTCTCTCTCTCTCTGTCTCTCTCTCTCTCTCTCTCTCTCTCTCTCTTTGTGTCTCTCTCTGTCTCACAACGGTAGTCAGCGCGCGGATACGAAAACCCCGTCGCGCGCCTCCCGAATGTCGAGCTCCTCGCTCTCTCTCTACTCTCTTTCTTTTTCTCTCGCAACGCGCTCCCTCTCGCTCTACCCTCCCGTGACTCTCTCCACTCCGATCCGCGTCCTCCTTACCTCGGCGATGAGCTGCTCCTCGGCGCCGACTCTCGATCCTTAGCCTCGTATTCCCGTCTCTCTCTCCGTCTCTCTCCCCCTCGCCTCTCCGTAACCACCGCTCTCCACCTTCGGCTGGCCGACACCACCTCCTCGTTCGCCTTCGTCGTCGTCTTCCTCTCGCCCTCTCTCGTACTGCTCTCTCTTTTCTTCACCCTTCCGAGCTTTTTCTTCTTCCTTCTTCTTTTCCTCTTTTTTAAAGCGCACTCAACACCGGCTCGTTCGACACTGCCGATCTCTCCCGCGCGCGCCTTCTCGATGCCCCCCGCACATGCGCCGGCGTCCCACGGGTTGCATCAGTAGATCGGCTCTACTACTGCTTCGCACGTGGCTCCTCTCTCGCTTCTCTCGGCCGTGCCCGTCAGCGGAGCGCCTCCCCGCTGTAGCAGCGCACGGCCGCGCATCCTCGCCCGCGAGGTGCTGCCACCGCGCTCTCCAGCTCCGCGGCGCACGGAGGCGCGCGAAATTCGAACGCGCCCCGCGCGACTATCACTCCACTTGATCTACTTACATACCTGGGCGGGGGGGAAGCACAGGAATCTTGCCTCTCCTAATCCTTCTCGGCTTCACTCTCCTCCACTCGATACCCACCGGGATCAAGCACCGAAACAGAAAGAAACATCCCGAAAAATAAATAAGGGAGCTTAGGACAACAGTGCCCCGGCCACGCAGCTCGAGAGAGAGAAAAAGAAAATGGTGACGACTTACCACGTCACAGTATTAAGGCATTAAAAATCGTTTTTATGAGTTTAACTCGTCAGAAATTGACTGTGCAAAAAAATGTTTAATAGAAAAAAGTTTTGCTTTAATATTATGTATAACTTTTATATTTAACATATTTGTGTAAAATCAAATCCTGTCAAATCATACCCAAAAATCGTCCATTTTTAACCTTTTTTGCCGTTTTTCGCAGTTATCTTGGCAAATATTGCTCGTAGAAAAAAATGTTCAACAGGAAAAAGGTGTATTTTAATTAGTTTTAGCAGATAGATCTGTAGATATTAGCTTAAAATTAATTTTTCTAGACATTATGCCTAAAAATCGATTTTTTGAAATGTTTCTTTGTGCTTGTATTTTTTTAATTTTTCATCGATCTATCTCAAAAGAGAACCAACACTTAGTTATAATTAGAGGAGTATTTTCCCGCAATTCCGATGGAATCGGCCGAAAATTCATTGAGATAATCGAGCAACATGCATACATACGGGCGTGCAGACATACATACATCACAGAAAACACTTAAATCGCACTTATTTTGGCTGGGAAAGACTTTTCTTGTATGAAATTGTTAGTTTTTGAAGTCAGACAAGTTTCACTCTGGTGAAATTATAAGGCTTTCCCGAGCAGCGGTCGTGCCTAAAAATTATCCAATCGTCTTGAAATTTGGAGCAGATGTAACTTTTATATATCGTCACATCGATTTCATTGCCTAACAAGATCTCTGTACATTATGACCAAAGATATTTCAGGTTAAAAGTTTTGTTTAAAAATTTTCGAATATCAACAACGTATTACGATGGTCAAATTTCACAATTCATGAATACAAATGTATCGGTCGCTGCTAGCATTTTGGTGGTCTCCGTTATCGATGCTAAACATTTTTTAATAAAAAAGCAAGTTTTTTTTAAATAACTTCTTTATCAAAAAAAAAAATAAAAATAATTTCTTGAAAATTTAACTAAATATTGTAATAAATAATTGTAATAATTGGTTAAAATTTCAAATTGACCAAATGTTCTCTGAGATATCAGTATTAAAAGACATTCAAAAAAATTTTAATCTCCAATATCTGGTAGTAATGATCATTTTTTTATGTTTTTTGTGGTCAATGAATATTTTTTGTAAAACATAAAATTGTATAATAATAATTGCTTTTTAATAATAAAAAATAGAAAAAGTAAAAATAAAAAGTCACACAAACCATTTAGCATAGTCTCACCGTAAAATAAAAATAAAATATTAAATTATAAATATTGGAATTAAAAATTAATTAAAGGAATCGGTAAATTAAGTTTGAGGAAGCTACGCGCCAATGAATTGGTAGCGGTTTTTGCCATTGAAAAGGCTCTTAATGCAGGTATGTAGTCAGAGTAAGCCCCAGCTGCAAATCATTTATGAAAAAACATTGCCGCTTGTTTTATTGATGGTTGATTAGGCATGACAAATAATGTTTTTACGAAAGCTCAGTTTTCAGAATTACAATTCAAATCCGAAAATCCTTTTTTGCTTCCATTTGCTCTTGTTTTTTTGCCAAATTATTATTGTTACATCGTTCTTCATTGTGCACAGGTACAATAACACTGACATTCAATGTTTATAAATTATAACCAGGGTCTGGCGTAGTATTACATTGTAATACTTTTATTAAGGTTCTTGCACTTCTATATCCGATAGATTGATAAAACCTCCTTCATAACTAAACTCACAGGTCCAGGGCTAACTTCCTTTGGTATAGTTGCTAGTTCGAAATCATAGAGCCAGTAAAGCATTGATAATTAAAACACCGTAAAATATACCTAGAGCAAGGCTTTGATAGTGGAATATCTGCAACAGTATTTCCCTTTGTCTCTACTACAGGAGGTTGCGTGCTTGGACAGACTTGAACATTCTCTTTTGGTGGCCTTAATGTATAATGATTTGATTCACACCATCCAACAATTCGTAACGAATGCATATGTACTATATGTCAACACTCATCACAAACAATGTAACTTCAGCCACAATAAGTTAAGTTATTTATGAAAATAAGATACAGCCTAAACAGTTAGCCAATATATAATACTCGTGTTAATTACATATAGACCCTACATCCATATAAATCACACAGTAAACATATTATGAAATGCATTTTTTAAATTCACTTATTTATTCACTCCCTACTGTAAACTATCTAATCCAATTCAAAAGAGAATATGAATAGAGCTTTCAGCATTACTTTATGTGGTATAATCATCCAAGTCATTTCAAAACGAATCGAGTTTTAGTGATGTAAAAAATCTTGAATAATCTGTAAATAAAAAATTCACACAAAGTATCAATTTTTAAATTAAAAAAAATGATTTTAGATATATAACATTTAATCAATTAATACTTATCTAATAAATGTTATTTGCCCCATTACTGCACGCAGATAAATAAATCTTATAAGCTGGCTATGCTGATCTTTTTGATTATAGTAAAACTTGCTTATCCATGATGTGATAGTTGTATACAAACTGCTGATGCGCATATATCAAAATCTATGTGTATATAAGGTTAGGTGATAAGTAGATCCAGTTGGCAGTTGCAGTACACACACACACACACATTTATATTCTCTCTCTCTCTCTCTCTCTCTCTCTCTCTCTCTCAATAATAACTATATCCCCTATAGCACTGAATATTTGAGGAATATTCCCTCAATATTCATTTGCCATTTTCGCAATTTTCACTAATATTCCCTCAACGTTAATGAATATGAAAGAAACCCTGATGGAATATTCCTGCAAACCTTGATGACCGTTTTTCCATTCCTTTTCTAAAATGATCAGGTAGGCTACCTATTATTTTAATATTGCAGGAATATTCGTACAAGATTAATTAATACTAGACGAATATATAATTAAGTTTCACCAATTTTTCCTCGATTAAGCAGTATTGCAGCAATATTCGTACAAGATTCATCGACACGAGAGGAGCATTCAATATATTCCCCTATAACACTTAATATTGGAGCAATATTGCTTCAATGTTGCTGCGACATATTCGTCATATTCGCTAATATTCCCTTAACGTATACAGGTAACGTTAGTATTTAAGTTGTTTATTTCACATAGATAAGGCGTAAAATTTTGAGTCCTGATTCCCCATTGCAAACGGGATATCAAAAACAACGCAAGCCTTGTAATTCGGACTCTTCGTAAAGGGTCATTTGAACGGATGAATTGTACGGCTTATATACTCTCGGCCATCAAGTGTAACCACAGAAACCGCTACCGGTACGCCGCATGGCGGATAAATAGCCGAAGCTTGCATATCGAGAGCCGCCCATCACAAGTTTCCCTTTATCACCGCTATGCGGAGCGCCGATAGCGCTTACTGTAGATACACTGAATGGCCGAGAGTATATAAGCCGTGAAATTCAACCGATCAAATGACTCTTTACGAAGAGTCCGATTTACAAGGCTTGCCTTGTTTTTTATATCACGTTTGCAATGGGGGATGAGGACTCAAAATTTTACGCCTTATCTATGGGAAATAAACAACTTAAATACTAACGTTACCTGTATACGTTAAGGGAATATTAGCGAATATGGCGAATATGTCGCAGCAACATTGAAGCAATATTGCTCCAATATTAAGTGTTATAGGGGAATATATTGAATGCTCCTCTCGTGTCGATGAATCTTGTACGAATATTGCTGCAATACTGCTTAATCGAGGAAAAATTGGTGAAACTTAATTATATATTCGTCTAGTATTAATTAACCTTGTACGAATATTCCTGCAATATTACAATAATAGGTAGCCTACCTGATCATTTTAGAAAAGGAATGGAATAACGGTCATCAAGGTTTGGAGGAATATTCCCTAAGGGTTCTTTCATGTTCATTAACGTTGAGGGAATATTAGCGAAAATTGCGAAAATGGCAAATGAATATTGAGGGAATATTCCTCAAATATTCAGTGCTATAAGGGACACCAGCGCCATATATCTACCTATATTATATAGATGTTAGTGTTGTTTTTGAACATCAGCCCCCCTAATCCCCCTTCCGCCTCCTCCTATGCACCCCCAAGCCCCCCCTCAAAATAACGTAAAAATAAGCGTATTTCTATGAGTTTTTTTATATTAAAATAGTCTCTGAGCCCCCCTCATCTCCCCATCAACCTTCCTCAGGCGCCCCTCCCCCTCGCCCCCCCCCCCTCTTACCCCCTAATATTCATTTTTTTCTTTAATCGTATTTATCATCTCGGTATACATGCGACAAAGATCTTTTTTTTCACACCACGCGTAAAGTATTTTGTTTTCACATTGACGTCAGGGAGTCTCGCTTCGCTCGGGCTGTAAATCATTATAAACGGCACTAATCAGCGAAAAAAAATAGACATACGAGCATAGGCTTCGCAGTTTCTAGGAATGAGGTCATGTGATGTTTTCGACCCTGAAATTAAACATTAAGCACAAATAACTTTCTGTAAGGTATATGGGAAAATTGTATATTGTCTCCAAACAATGAGGACCATTGATATTTTTTTTAACACAAATAAGTCTATTTTTCCACGCCACCCAAGAGGTAGATAGATAGGCGCGCTTTTTTTATAGAGGTTTCCCTTTTTTTACTATCTTTGAATTCATTTTCCATTAAATATTTCATTGTTTTTTCATAATAAAAAGTTAGTAAAAAATGGCCTATGCAAAACTTAAATCGAAACCGTTGTTGAATTCTGAAAGTAGATCGATTTTGAAGGTTAAGCAAAAGATCAGTTTGTTAATTTTATAAAGGTTGTTGAAAGTTAATCAATTTTGGAGGTCTGATAGGAGACCGATTTTGAAGGTCGTTGATAGCATACCGATTTTGAAGGTCGCTGATAGCAGACCAATTTTTGAAAGATAATCAATTTTGGAGGTCTGATAGTAGACCGTTTTTGAAGGTCGCTGATAGCAGACCAATTTTTGAAAGATAATCAATTTTGGAGATCTGATAGTAGACCGTTTTTGAAGGTCGCTGATAGCAGACCAATTTTTGAAAGTTAATGAATTTTGGAGGTCTGATAGAAGACCGATTTTGAAGGTCGCTGATAGCAGACAAATTTTTGAAAGTTAATCAATTTTGGAGGTCTGATAGCAGGCCGATTTGGAGGTCGCTGGTAGCAGACCAATTTTTGAAAGTTAATCAATTTTAAAGGTTTAATAGCAGACCGATTTTGAAGGTCGTTGATAGGAGAATAAAATGTTCAGCAGTATTTTGGAAAGAAAAAAATATAAGTCTAATTGTTATAATAATGGTACAATAATACTTTCAGCTTTAAGTGATTATGATAAAACATTGAAAGAAATGTTATTACATGATCAAACATTCAGATATTTAATACGATATTATAATAATTTATTTTGTTTTGCAACCTTTAATGCTAACGTCAAACATGAACAGAAAAAAGGAATTTATAATTTAAAAATTCAAGGACAAATTTGTCACATTACGCCAAACACTTTATTACCTATCGGTAAAGATGAACCTTGTTGTGGACAATTATATATTTATGATAATGTAACAGCACTTGAACAAAGGTTAAAAAAAATCAAGACTTAAGTGATGAACATATACGAATATTAATTGAAATATTAAACCGTAATCCATACGCAAAAAATTATAAACATTTATATCAAATATAAAATTTAAAAAATTACCCAAATTATAAATTGTATTTCGTCCGTAAAAATAATAATCAAAAGCATAGATATAATGCTCCTTTAACATCTGAATGTGGAGCAATAATAGTATCGAAAAATGAAATTCCAGAAAATTACGATGTATGCGTATATCCTAAATACATTCCTGATAATGAACAAAAAAATACATATATTAATAAATTATCGCATCATATTGATCCTATAGTGTTCCCGATATTATTTCCTTTAGGAGATTTAGTTTGGAATGTTGGTTACACTAAAAGAACAAGCGCTCCAGAAAAGGAACATCTTACTATCCTACAATATTATTCATATAGATTAGCTTATCGACCAAATGGTAAATTTAGTCCATTATTATATTGTGGAAGATTAACACAACAATTTTTTTTACATGCATACGTTATGATGGAAAGTAATAGAATGAATTGTTTTCGAAATAATCAAAAAAAAATTAAGAGTCGAATGTCATCAAGGTTTATTAGATCATGTAATGAATAATGCTTCTAATATTTCTAATAACTTTGAAAATGAAGAAAGATTAGGAAATATTTTTATACTACTGGCCACTTACATTGGTAGTCCGAGATATATGCAACAGCATTATCAAGATGCAATGGTTATTATGAGAAATACTGGGAGACTTGACTTATTTATAACAGTAACATGTAATCCTAGGTGGCAAGAACTAAAAGAAGTTTATCAAAAATTTCCTGTAAGGAGTACACCAAATGATATTCCAAATATAGCAGTTAGATTATTTCATACAAAATTAATGTCATTATTAGATGACATAAAAGAAAATAAAATATTTGGAGATATTATATCATATATTTATACAATAAATATAATAATATTTATACGATAAATATATATCTGCAGAAATACCAGACAAAAATGAAGATGAAAACTTACAAAAATTATTAATAAAACACATGCTTATGGACCGCATACACATAGTTCTCCTTGTTATATAAAAGATAAAAGTATATGTAAAAAAAATTTTCCTAAATCATTTTGCAAATTATACAAAATTTAAAAAGAATGGTTATCCAGAATATAAGCGAAGAAATAATACCTCAGAAAATTTTACGTATAAAGCAAAAAATAACAGTCAATTAATCTCAGAAGATAATTCTATGGTAGTACCTTATAATAGTTTTTTATTAAAAAATTATAATTGTCACATTAATGTAGAATATTGCGTCAATATTCAAAGTATAAAATATATATTTGATTACATACATAAAGGTGGAGATAGAGCATTATGTAAATTAAAAAAAGTTAATGATACCAATTATGGTAATATATATGACGAAATTACTCAATTTGTTGATGGAAGTTTTTTAAGTCCAATGGAAGCAGCTTGGCGATTGGAAAAATGTCCTTTATGTGGTAGAAAACATACAGTAATAAGTCTATCAGTTCATACAAAAAATCAACAAAGAATTATTTTTGAAGAAAATAACGAGACTGAAGCTTTAGAAAATTATAAAACAACATTAACAGCATGGTTTGATTTAAATAAAAAAGATAATTATGCAAGGAATATAAAATATGTTAATATACCTAAACATTACAACTTTAAAAATAAATGTTGGATCAAACGAAAACGAAATCAAGAAAATTATATAATAGGTCGTTTAAATATTGTTTCTCCAAAGGATTTTGAACGATTTTATTTAAAATTAATTTTAAATCGTGTTAAAGGTGCAATTTTGTTTCAAGATTTACGAACGTATGAAAAAATTACATATAACACATACAGAGAAACTGCAATAAAAATGGGTTTAGTTAATGATGACTTACAAATAAAAAATATTTTTAAAGAAGCTTGTGACGTTATGTTAGGATATCAACTACGTCAATTTTTTGCTTGGTATTTACTATCTGAAAATATTAATGGTAATAATATTTGGAAGGAATTTAATAACTTTTTCATAGAAGATTTTAAAGATGATAAATTAAACAATGCCCTCATACAAATAAATGAAATATTATCATTAAACGAAAAATCATGTATAGATTTTGGATTGCCTGAACCAAATAAAATCTTAAAAATTGAATGTAATGAAGTTAATAAGACTGAAATTTTATTCTGTGAAGAAATGTTTAGTATCATGTATACTTAACTAAATTTAGAACAAAAGTATATTTTTGAGAAATTATTAAATAATGAACATAAGATTCATTTTATAGACGGTCCTGGTGGTTCAGGTAAAACATTTTTATACAAAACATTAACTTTTTACTTTTTGTCTAAAGAAAAAAAAATATTATCAATGGCTTGGACTGGTATTGCGTCAATACTATTACCAAAAGGAATGACAAGTCATAAAACATTTAAATTACCTTTAGATTTAGAAAGTATAGAAAGTGTATTTTTAAAATTAGGCTCTGATAAGAAAAAATTACGGGAAGTAGATGCAATAATTTGGGACGAAGCATCAATGATACCAAAAAAAGCTTTAGACATTGTAGATAAAACATTAAGAGATGTTTGTAATAATAATTTACTATTTGGGAGGAAATTAATTGTATTAGGAGGAGATTTTCGGCAAATTCTTCCAGTTATTAAAAACGGTTGTAGAAACACAATTATACAAGAAACAATAAAATATTCAGATATTTGGCCACGTTTCAATATAATGAAGTTAAAAGAAAATATTCGTTCTAACAATGAAGAATTCGCTTTATTTTTATTAGATATTGGATAGGGAACAATTAATCCATTCAAAGTACCAAACAGTTGGAAAACTGACGATGTTTGTTTGAAAATATATAAAGATATAAATTATAATTTATCTATGAATAGTGTCATTTTAACGTCTCATAATGAAGATTCAACTATTCTGAATAATAAAATATTAAAATTGATCGATAGTGATGAAATGACTACATATAAAGGTGTTGATCTATCAGATGATAATATTTACATAAATTTTCCTATTGAATATTTGCATAATATTCGTGAAGGTTTACCTCCACATAAATTAAATCTGAAAATTACTGCGATAGTAATGTTAATAAGAAACTTAAGTATAAACGATGGTTTATCCAATGGAACGCGATTAAAAATAATTAGACTGTTTAAATACAATGTAGAAGTTGAAATAATAACAGGTGAAAATCAGGAAATAAAGTTTTTATACCGAGAATAACATTAACTACTGCAGAATCGTCTCCATTACCACTTATAGTTAATAGAAAACAATTTCCTATCCTCTTAGCTTTTTGTATGACAATAAATAAATCACAAGGACAAAGTTTTGATGCTATAGGTATTTATATTAGAAAACGATTGTTTTAACATGGACAATTATTTTCCGAATCATTTTGAATAAATATATTATTAGGATTCCTACATCTAGATAGTACAACATATTGTACTATCTAGATGTAGGAATCCTAATAATATATTTATTCAAAATGATTCGGAAAATACAGAGGAAATTATCAATATTGTGTGGAAAGAAATTTTTGATGAACAATTATAATTATTCTTATATTTATTATGTAATAAAATTAAATTATTTTTTATAATATTTATATTAATTCAAAGTATATTAAATTAAAAAACATGGCAGACCCCAAGGTGATGTAAAAATAAAACCATTACGTTGGGATCCAAAAGAAAAAAAATTTATAGAAGTTCACACCATTGAACAAGCTCAAATTTTAGACGATTTAAATAAACAGTTTTTAGAACATGACCACGAGGACAATAATTATATGAACAATTTAATAGATGAATACAATAATCACTTAAATCAAAATAAAACAGAATTTCCAGTATTATGGGATCCAGAAAAAAAATATGTAGACGTGTATACATTAGAAGAAGAAAATCGACTGTCTGAATTAAATACAAAAATAGAAGAAAATATAAAAGAAACAAATAAGTATAATGAATATTTAGAGGAGTCATTGAAAGAATATAATTTAAATTATACAAAAAATCTAATTGAAAATCTTAGTAGATAATTGGTCTGCTTTCAGCGACCTTCAAAATTGGTCTACTTTTATTGACTTTTAAATTAAAAAAAAAATCTATTAAAAAATGTCTTAATTGGTCTGCTATCAACAAGATTATTAAGAAATGTTTTTAAAATCGGTCTGCTATCAGTGACCTTTAAAATTAGTCTCCTATCAACGATCTTCAAAACCAGTCTGTTATCAGCGACCTTTAAGATCGGGCTGCTATCAGCGACCTTCAAAATCGGTCTGCTATCAGCGTTCTTCAAAATCGGTCTGCTATCAGCGACCTTCAAAATAGGTATGACATATATATGTCAGTATTCAGACCTCCAAAATAGATTAGCTTTCAACAACCTTTAAAATTAACATATTTTCAATGACTTACAAACTGATCTTTTGCTTAATCTTCAAAATCGGTCTACTTTTAGAATTCAACAACGGTTTCGATTTAAGTTTCGGTCTGCTTTCAGCGACCTTCATAATTAATATTTTTAGCGTCATACTTTGAGCGACCTTTGAAATCAATATGAAGTTCAAAAGCTTTGAATGACTTTCAAGTTTAAAATTTATGTTATTTAAATAACTATAAAAATGTTTAAAAATATAACATATGTTTATTTAATAGAATAAAAGTAATACTTGAATATTATACAGTTTTTTAACAGAGGAATAGGCTTTTTTTTACTAACTTTTTATTCCAAAAACAAAAAATGACATATTTAATGGAAAATTAATTCAAAGATAGTAAAACAGGGGAACCCTCTATAAAAAAAGGCGCCTACCTATCTACCTCTTGGGTGGCGTGGAAAAGATAGACTTTTTATATCTTTTATATCTTATATAGAGTCTCTGTCACTGTTCAGCCCATATATTACCTTTACCTAGAGATATACAATTTCCTCATATGTCGTTCAGAAAATTATTTGTGCTTATCCATAATTTCAGGATCAAGCAAAGCGAAGGCACAACTCGCGTGCGTTCGTGGTCCTCATTGCTACCGAAGACAATATACAATTTTTTCACATACCGTACAGAAAGTTATTTGTACTTAATCTTTGATTTCAGGGTCGAAAACGTCACATAACCTCACTCCTAGAAACTGTGATGCCTATGCTCGTACGTTAAATATTTTTTAGATAAAGACTTATGATCCTTACTTTTTTTTAATAATATCTATATAATAATCTCTACTATTTTTTTTAATTTTAGAATAAAAACTGATAAATAAAAAGTCCACTTACTAATGGGGGGTTGCCGAGCGGAGCGAGCGGAGGGTCCCCCCCTAGTATATATATATGGGATATTTCAGGTGAAGTCAGCAGCTCAAAATTTTAAAATCGCTAAAAATTGGTTTACTTCTAGTTTTTCATGAAAAAACAATGTTCCTAGATTTTGAGACCAAAATTTTCAAAAATAAGCCAGTCATGGAACATTGAAAATTCAAATTTTTTCCATTTTTTGGTTATAATTCAACTTTAATCATTCTTTTACTCAAAAATTTGAAATTTTTTATATAGGACATTGATTGGGAAAAGGTTTGCATTTTATCTCTAGAATGTGCCAATATTTTTTTTAGAACCCTTTTCGAATGCCTCTGATTGGTTGCTTTTTGATATACCTTCATCAAAGAATATTGAGGCTGCGGCCAAATTTTTTTCATTCGACAAATTTTTTTTGGATTCTTCTTCGAAAACCCTTCACAATTCTTTTTTGGTCAATGTTGGCCGAGCAAAGGAAAAAGAGTTACAATTTTTTGAAATAAATATATATATATAATACATATATATATATATATATATATATATATATATATATATATATATATATATATATATATATATATATATATATATATATATATATATATATATATATATATATATATATAAAAATATATATATATATATATATATATATATATATATATATATATATATATATATATATATATATATATATATATATATATATATATATATATATATATATATATATATATATATATATATATATATATATATATATATATATATATATATATATATATATATATTAGGCTAGTAAGTTTGAGGAGCTCAACCCCGGTCGGTCAGAGTGGCTAAAGAAATAATAACCCTCAGGTTACCGACTCTAGACAAATAGACTCTAGAAAACCCCTCAAACTTCCGCTCGGATGCTGAATATATAGATTGGAAGTTTGAGGAGGCTCCTCAAACTTCCCATAACCCTCAAACTTCCAAGCGGGTGCTGAATATAATCCTCAAACTTCCAGAATTTCATATTTATATATATATATATATATATATATATATATATATATATATATATATATATATATATATATATATATATAAATATGAAATTCTGGAAGTTTGAGGATTATATTCAGCACCCGCTTGGAAGTTTGAGGGGTTATGGGAAGTTTGAGGAGCCTCCTCAAACTTCCAATCTATATATTCAGCATCCGAGCGGAAGTTTGAGGGGTTTTCTAGAGTCTATTTGTCTAGAGTCGGTAACCTGAGGGTTATTATTTCTTTAGCCACTCTGACCGACCGGGGTTGAGCTCCTCAAACTTACTAGCCTAATATATATATATATATATATATATATATATATATATATATATATATATATATATATATATATATATATATATATCTATATATATATATTGTATTTATTTTATTCTTACCCTCTCGCAGAGTTTACAGAGTCCTCGTGTCTGTTGATAATCTCGTTGGACGAGGTAGTCGAAATGAGTATATCGTATCTTATTATAAGTTACAGTTTGCGCGTATAATTCTTTTATCTATTTTCCTTTATTTTTATACTTTCAGTATATTTGTTATAACGAGTTATTACTTTTTGCCGACTTGCGGTTTAGTTTGATTTCTCCGTCTATTGCGGATCAATAATTATTAATTTATATGAATTTATGTGCACTGATGTCCGGACTAAATTTTTACGTTCGCGACGGCTCTTCACGCGACGATGAACGGTCTCTCGATGAAAGAATAACTGAGGACCCGGGCTACGTTTTCCCGTGTATTTAAGAAAATTTTCGGAAGCGCAAAACATGATCATCTTTTGCGATTCCCCTTTCGTCGAGCAACCCTTATCGATTTTGTAGCTTTATTTTTCTCTCGTCTAGCTCGCGATCCATGGTGTCGAAATCTATTAACGTACCATAGATTCGGCGCGGCAGATAACAGTGCGAGAAAAGAAACGCTGATAGTCCGTTTCTCAACGAATTCAATTTCCTCGGTGTAGTAATATTATTTTAGTATATCTGTTATATAAAGGTATTATATACAATTCATAAATATATTTTTGTAAAAAAAAAATGAGAAAAGTGAATTCGTCACATATACACCGAATGCACCACGTCAAAGCCATGCATTTTTTTACGACTAACAATTAGTTAAGGTAATAAGCGAACGTACATTGCAACATTTTCCTCGAGCATGAGATATATAATTATGGCATGTTTTTCATATAACTTTTTTTACAGCATGACAGTTTGCCTATTACTTTTCTGTAATTTTACTGTTAAGTAGCATAATAATACAAGCATGAATTAATTTTTGTAAAAAAGTAAAAATGTAAATACCCTGCCTTTTGCAGGGGCAGAGGAGGGATTTCCTATTAAAATAATGCATGATAATCACAATATAACAATCATATTTTATTGATCTATCACCACAACATATAGTATACCAAACCATTTATGCTTTTTTATGTCGGTAGGAAACGCATCATATTTTATAGTGATCTATCATCACCACAACATATAATATACCAAACCATTTATGCTTTTCTATGTCGGTAGGAAATGCATTATTTAACTTTACTACTGCATGCCAAAAATCAGAAAATATAAACAAAGTAAAAATTCAAGTAGCCTGCCTTTTACAGGGGTGGAGGAGGGATTTTCTATTAAAATAATGCAAGATAATCACAATATAACAATCATATTTTATAGTGATATATCACCACAACATATAATATGCCGAACCACTTATGCTTTTCTATGTGGGTAGGAAATGCATCATTTAACTTTACTACTGTATGCCAAAAAGCAGAAAATATAAACAAAGTAAAAATTTAAGTAGCCTGGCTTTGTAGGGGTGGAGGAGAGTTTCACTATTAAAGTCATGCATAATGATAAGAACCATATAACTCCATTGATATGCATGACAGCAATCATATATTACTTTATAAAAATGGAGAGAGGTACTGCCTCAAAAAATGTTTTAAATTATAAATTTTATTCCAGAAATTCACGTTACTTACAGGAAATGAAAATATTGCGTTTTTACTGCATCGATAACGTAATTAGGTAAGATATACTATCTCCGTTTGTTATGTAAAATTATACAAATGTTTATTTGTTTTTATTATATGTTATAGATGAGAGCAGCAGCCTACAATTATATTCATCAATATTCCAATGTAAGTTACTGTTTTCTATCAACAATATATTAATAAGGTAACATATATAATCTTGATTTAATCTATGCTTTTTATTTATTTTATTTTTATTTATTTTATTTGTTTATCATCACAAGCCTAGTGACCTAATACAAAGTAAATAATTACAGTTTTACGTCAATTTTAATTTATTAACAAAGTTATAACTAACATTTTAACTATTACTAAACATTAATTTAAAATAAATACTTTTTGACTAAGATTTTAAAAAGCGTACTGTTGGCACAATTCATAACAAATCAGGAACTCTGTTCCATAATGCAATGCATCTGCTTAGTACAGAGTTAGCCGCATGATTGGACTTGTATTTAAAAGGTACAAAATTATTTATATCTTATCGTGTATTGTTAAATTGTTCGTGTACTAAGATTTTTCGTTCAATTAATTCCATTTTCTCTTTATTGATAACTATAGTATTTTAAAAATATTATTCACAAATAATATAATAATAATAACTTCAATCTCTTCGCAAAGCTCTATTTCGTGCACGCTTGAATAAAAAAATCATGCGCTAAATCAAGCTTACATGTGCACGTGAAAGTGATTTTACCTTGGCGTGGACGATTGCGTCTGAGCGAAGCGAGTTAAAAATCACCTTCTCGTCCGCGTACCGAGTAGTATTTTTTGACATGACATGCACAAAGCTTGATTTAAAGAATACTTTTTTATACTTTTTTCTTTGCGCAAAAAGTCTCAATATTCGATTGGCGGGCGAAAAGGTGACCGAAATCACCTTTTGTGAATTTTTCACCTTTATTTTGCTCGGCCGTAAACGTCCACAAAACAATATCATCAATCAAAACAAGTAAAAGAAATATTGGCAGCAAACAGCAGGAAAAATCCCCAATTTTTGGAATAATATTCTGAAAAATTTTGTAAAAATCACATTTAATGAATCATGTTTTACGAAATTATAATTATTTTTAACAGAAGATTTGTGTAATATTTTACACAAAATTGGTGTAGTGTGCGTTCAATGACAAATACACGTAGTTGAAATATAAAATTTTTACGCGCGATTTGTGTTAAATTCAATTTTTGCTATTTCTGCTATATAAAAGCTTTCCTGCAAAAAAAGATTGCTTTTTTTATTTTGATCTCAAAATTCGCATATAAACGTTTTTTGCAATAAAAATGAAAAGAAAATTGTCAACAATTGTTTAAAAGGTATAAATAATATTTCTTAACTGTATAATTAATAATTGACTTTATTTATTTTTATTCTTCAAATACGATTATGGTTTAACTATGCCAAATCAAAATAAAACTATTCGATCATACTCACAAGAGACCTTCCAAGGTCCGGGTCTCAGATTTAGCCCATAGGCCAATCAATAGAGGTTTTTTGCGTGCCATAAATCTTATTAGTAAGCGGTAAACGCTATTGTACGCAGAATAATCCACAGTATAAGTGGTATATAAACTCGACTAGCAGCTCCGTTCTATATATATTGTTATTAACAATTTAATGCAAAAATAGCGCTTTTTTATGGTTTTTTGCTTTTATAGCCGAAACTAGTGGACCGATATTGATAGTCCAATGAGATAAATTGTAGTAAATGAAATTACGAATAAAACTAGATATTGATCGAATCGATCGGACGATTAGTTACGGAGAAAAACGTGAAAAACCGAAAAAATGAGCGTTTCATGAAAAATTCATATATCCGCCATTTTTAAAGATATGGCGGATATCTCTGGCGAATTGATAGTAATTCACATGTACTTTATGTGTGCGAAAACCAGGGACTGTGCGATTATTAGTTTTTGCGTAATCGCGATTTCAATTTTTGAGTAGGCTATTTTTGAGCGAGGCTGTATGCTCTACGGGTTATCCGATTTCAATTATCAAAAATGATTTTGAAAGTTCAAATGTTGAACTATAAAACGTCTATCTTGGATTTTTGATTAAGTACTGTTTTATACCTGAAAACAGCTGTCAAAGTTGACCAGAAACGCCCGAGCGCACGAAAGTGGTGGAATGGTGGGGGGCGCGCGGCGGCTGAGGGGAGCCGATATATATAGTAATAGAACGCGCTGCGCGCAACGCACAGATCTTTGCTTTTAATTTCCTCAGCAACTAGAGGAGCTATTTTAATCATTTTTTTTTATTTCGGGGTAACTCAACCCAACTAAACCGATTCTGCACTTTTATTTGATGAAAAATGAACAGAAAGGCAGTTATTGGACGTTTTAATGGGTTGATAAAATAATAAATATAAACTTTCTATTTTTGTTAATCTACATTATATTTATTAGAAAAATTTACAGTGTTACTTAAAAACTATGTTACATTAATTAGTTTTTTTCCGCTTCGGTGGTAGCAAATCAATTTCATCCTCGCAGTGATACGAGTCGAGTTCGCATTCGTTCTCGTCACTCGAATCATCTTCTAATTCTAATAATGTTTTATTTATAACTAAGCTATAACATGTATCTTCATGGCAGTGTGCACAAAGATTTGTGCACTCTAAGCCGTGCTTTTTGCAACTGCACGAAGCATCTATACATCCCTTTTTCGAGCAAGTGCATGAAATTTGCGATAATAATTTTTGGGGTATCGGCGGATCCGTCGTTCCTACCGGGAGCAAACATTTATTTTTTATTTGCCAACCCCAGTCAGTAGGTATTAAAGAGTTATTACCTAACCATAATTGGAGTTGGTAATACACTCTAAATGCATGTTGCTTGGCGGATCCCTGCGTTGGTGGCAAAGTTTCTAAAGCAAATTTCGTTTTCGTTTTGGCTTTGCAAAAATGTAAGTATCGCAAATCATGCAGTGAAAAATTACTGCTTTTTTCGATTAATTTTTTTTCTGCTTTGTTGCTGTACAGGTCGATTATTAACTTATAGGCATTGCTAGCTATTTTTTCAGAACTGGCATTTTTTTCATAAAATACTGCAGATAAATCTAATAATTTTTCGTGGTTAACTGTATCTATTAATTTATTTTTGCCTATTCTATAAAAACAAGAGGTTGTATCGCAGCCAGAAAATGCATGTAAAAAGGTTATTCTATTTCTGAAAAAGGGATATTTGAAACTATTACTATTAAAATACTGATTTGGTGTTGAGCCTTTGTTTTCTTTACAAAAATAAATGTTGTTAATCTTCTCCGCCAGTTCTGAAAAAATAACTAGCAAGTCTATGTCTTCGCCCACAATCACCACAGTTGTTTTATAATCAGCGCGGGCATTATTTATCGCAGTTACTACTATTAACCGATCCGCGTCCTCCGGGGCTATTTTTGTTTGAAATCGTACAGCATTTACAGTTAAACAAAGCATATTTATTAATCCAGTTTTATTTTTTTCACTGCTCAAAAATTGCTTTTGATTAACAACAATCGTTGTATTGCTATCGAAAGCAATTTCACGACATATATTCTTCAATTACCTACGCGAACGCTCTACAGATTTTGTAGATGTTTTATTGTCGTCGGGATATCCATAAAAAATAATATAACTATTTTCGCTGTAATGTCTTGTCGCATACGAAACGTAGGTATTTATTATTTCAGCCATTTTCATGTTACTTTGCCATACGACTCTATGCAAAAATAATCCGCCGTCGACAACATGTGTTATCTTTGATGGTACGTTTACACTCGGTAATGAATCAAAATTGAGGTAGAATGCGGATTTAGATGTTTTCCGCATACCATTTTCATCAAACAATGACAGCGGAATCGCCGATAGTTTATACGAACTACAATAGTCTTTCATATCGTCTTGGTTTTGAATATTGAGCGAAATTTTTTGGAAAATTAGCAACGGTGAGATATACACATCCTCATTTGCACTATTTTTTATAGTGGAGTTCGCAGCTGCCAAATGGGTAACTTTACTGCTTCTTTTATATTTTACGTCAGTAAATTTTTTATTTGACGCCTCATCCATCAAAATCTTTCCTAATTCAAAAGCTTTGTGGCAATTCACGAGCGATAAATCACTAATCACTCCGGAATATATACCAATTATTTTATCGCTTTCTGGTAATGAATCAAATGTATTAAAAAAGTCCTGCAGTTTTTCTAAGTCATTTGCGTCTCTGGAGATACGAGAAACTCGATTGTCGACATGCTGTTCAGATGTAGCAAATGTCATGTTGCAAAATAGCTCTATGGCATTGCTGACCTCTAATGCAGCTGCCCTTGACAACACCCATTTTCCAATGACATTTTCCGTGAGTCCACGGCCGGGTGTCAAGCCTCCAGCGCATTTCATTGACCGCATCAAAACCTGCTCGATGGTCATATCAGACCATAATCCGCACCAAAAGCGATTTGAACGTCTTATCGTATGAAAGCCCTGCTTACAGAATTTATCATATTCCACTATATCCATGCTTTCTTTTAAATTAACCATCTGTTGGACGTACAAAAGACACGCCTTAGCGTATAAATGATGACCTGAAGCGAAAAAAAGGTATCATTAACGTTACTGTTTCTACATGTTGGTCAAAATTACCAGAACGTTCTGCATCTATGTATCTTTGCAGTAAATAAATTAGTTTAAAATATTGTAGCCACAGTTGACTTGTTGGGCCATTATTTTCTAAATTCGTTATTACCGATGAAAATTTTATTTGTACGCTTTTCATTAAGAAAGTCATTAAATAATTTTCAAAATTTTCGGTTCCTAGTTTTTGTAAATTATCATCTAAAAACGTTTTCTCTTCTTCTGCAAATTTTATTTTTTCTAAAATAATAGTAGCAAGCGCAGCTTGTATTAAAAGGTGACCTCGCACAGACCTCGAAAAAGCATGACCTGTTAAAGCCTTATCCGCTGATAATTCGGCGTATATCGTCGAAAAAGCTTCTTTCAGGCCGCTACCTGCCATTATATTACCAATAGCGCCAAGAAAAGACATCGCAAGATGAAATCCTCCTAATCGTGGGATTACTGCGCGGATATTATGGGGATCGTTATCTGCCTCTATAGAAGCGACGATTTCGCTAGCTTCCATGTATAAAGGCAAATCAAACGTTACAAAACAGTGCTTTTGATTATTTGCATTTGCTCTCCGTCGTGCATCGATTAAAGATGTTAAAATTGTTGTATGGTCGCTCGGTGGCGATTTAATAAACGGCAAAGCAATAATTCTCGTCGTACAAAAATCATTGTTCAATAAATGAAATTTATTCATACATCCGTGCCAATTCGGGGTCTTCCATGGTGCAACATGCTTGTTGTATAAATATAAAAAATCGATCGCTTTGATTTCAATTGTAAAGTCAGCACGATGTATTTCTTTCCAATTACGTATAGTTATATTATCTAATTTGAATGGCTTGTTATTCTTAAAATCGGTCAATGGAAGGAAACCGAACGTGCCATCAGTACTAGTAGATAATGTTCCTTTTAAACGAGGCACACAATTATTAAAATTAACCGAACTTGATGGAGTCGCATAAATAATACCGCCCATACAATGAAACGTATTTTTGCCATCAATGGTGGCTGTATTATGGTCCGCATTATCATATACGAATTATTTTATGAAGCTAATGGCCATATCTACCAGTGAAAGGTGATTTTTTAAAAAAATTAAAAAATAAAAAACACCATAATCTTCGACGTTTCGGAGACTTTATTCATATCTCCCTCTTCAGGAATCTATAATTAATAATTTAAGAAATTTAACACACTGTTTTTTTAAAAATAACACAAATATACGACGACTTACAATCCTTAATTACATATCGTAATGTCAAGTAGTTTATGCGGGCAACAATCCGCTCGTCAGTGATTTTAGAAAACAATTTTCTCACTTTATATATTCAAGTAACATTTAAATGTGTAAGTGCGTATCTAATTCACCACTACAACATAAACAATGAAAGAGTGGGAGAAAGGCAAACCGTAAGAGTCGAAGAGAGCGAAGAGGGGTACCAGGGCGACACGTATTGGCGAAAGTAACCCTAATAACCTTAGTCTCTATAATACAAGACTATGGATACTTCCATTATACATGCGTTCCTAGTAACCTTTTAGCTAACGTACATGGATGTTATATTTCTTTAGAGACCAAAAATTCACAATTATTTATCAGAGTATTATATACATACGGTAGTCTACTAATTTCAAATTGTTTATTAATAAAGTTATTTTGTGTATGAATAAATAGAGCTTCGGAGAATAATCTTTTTTCTTTATTGCTTTCGATATCTAGTATCTTTACATTTTGAAAATTAATTGTGTGACTATTATCTTGTGTGTGAATAAATAATGATGAATTTTGATCTCTATCACAGTACTTTTTTTGATGTTCTTTTATTCTAACATTCAGACGCCTACTAGTCTGCCCTACGTATGACGCGTTACAATTGTTACAATTTATCTTATAAACTACGTTTGCATTATTATATTTTACATTTTTGTCCTTACCTAATTTTATAATATTATTTAGTTTATTAATCGTACTAAAAATTACATTAGTGTTACATTTATTAAAAAAGTTTTTTATCGAACATTCCATTTCTTTGACAAATGGTAGAACAATAAATTTTTTCTTATTTACATTATTGAAAATTAGTGTGGTATTCTGTGAAGTGTTATTATTAAATTTTATCTTTTTTAACCTTTTTTTAATATGATAATCTATTATGTCTTGTGGATAATCATTGTTTTTTAATAATAATTTTATGAACGAAATATTTTTTTCCTGAAAACTACTATGTGATAATTTTATTGCTCGATCAATTAAACAATAAATAATAGCAATTTTATTACTTTGGGGATGGTGAGAATTGTAATTTAGATACCGGCCTGAAAAAGTTGGTTTTTATACCAATTTGTAATAATATTTCTATGATCATTTATAATAATTTCAATGTCTAAAAAACTTATACTATTGTTCTTGGGTTTTTCAACCGTAAATTGTAAATTCAAATCGTACGCATTAAATATCTTTAACGTATTATCAATGTCATTCTTGTGTATACACAGTACAATATCATCCACATAACGATAATAAAATAGCGGTTTAAATTGTAATTTATTAATACAGTAAGATTCTAAATCATCCATGACTATGTCTGACAGTATTGGACTTATTGGATTACCCATGGCTGATCCAAAAGTCTGTCTATAAAATTTTTCGTTAAATTGAAAGAAATTATTATTTAAGATAAACTTAATAACATGGAGGAATTCAGAACAATTAATGTTAATTTTATTATACAATTCATGCCACCTTTTTTCGATAGCATTACAAACTAAATATTCTGGGACATTCGTAAACAAACTGATTACATCGAAACTTATGATCTCATGATCTAATGGAATATACAAGTTATCGATTTTTTCTTTTAATTTTAAACTATTATCTATGTGAGATTTAGGAGTTTTAAGATTATTCTGTAGGAATTTTGCAAAAAACTTTGAAACAAAATACGTTGGTGAATTTACAGTCGAAATTATAGGTCTTACTGGAAAACCAGTTTTATGTATTTTGATTAATCCGTATGCTTTTGATATGTTAAATTTTTGTAAAATTGGAAGAAACTTTTTTCCATTACCCATAAAATCTATTTTATTGAGCCATTTAATTAACTCATTAGTTTTTCTTTCAAGACTAGGCAACGGATTCTTTTTAATTTTTTCATAATATTTCTCATCACAAAATAATAGTTCTGCATTTCCCTTATCAGCTCTAGTTATTAAGATATCTGGGTGATGTTTTATGAACTTTTTTGTTTTTTCTAAATCTATTTTAAACTTTTTATCTACATGAGAATTTGTAGCAAGATCTTTATTATAAAATTTTTTAATCGTGTTAAGAAACTTTGCTCTTAACTTTGGGATATTCTCTTCATCAATGTCATTTTTTAAAAAGGATTCAAAGTTTTTACGTAATTTAATGCTAACTTATTATCAAATCTGTTATTGTAATTAAACTTTTCACCCAACTTTAGTATATCTATAACGTACGTTGGAAGTTGAATCCCGAGACATTAACACACCATTTACTTGCTATGCAAGGGTTGGTGACCTGTGTGTTATTGTTCGGGAGATTGACCCCGATCATATTATTGACACTAGTATTATCCTCATCTCTATATCTATCTTTATCTATCACTTTCTTATATTTTCTAAAATACAGAACATCGAGTTTTTTTCCAATTTCATTGTAACTTTAGTCATAACAAATGTGAGTTTAGTATTGTAATAATCTATGAACCAAGAACAAATATCTATACCTACGAAATTATGCAATTCTTTCGACATTTTATCAATTAATTTATTTATTTGTACAATTTTCATGTGAATATCTATAATCTCGATGTTTAACAGTTGAATGATTATATTATCAGCTAATTTTTTTTGTTTAATTTTGCACTTATTTGAGAACATGTGATTATTTCTTAAGTTCTTAGTAATAAATTTCAAATGATTGGGAACCACACTATAAAATCTGCATTTAATTAAGAATTTCAAATGTTCTCTATAGTATTTTAAATTGTATAATGTTTTCGTTAGTTTATAAATTTTTTTTTTTTTTTTTTTTTTTTTTTTCTTATAATAAAGCCGAATATTGTGAAAACTATATGTAGTACTAAGTTTAAATTTAAGTCCTTTCTATTATACAATTTAAAATACTATAGAGAACATTTGAAATTCTTAATTAAATGCAGATTTTATAGTGTGGTTCCCAATCATTTGAAATTTATTACTAAGAACTTAAGAAATAATCACATGTTCTCAAATAAGTGCAAAATTAAACAAAAAAAATTAGCTGATAATATAATCATTCAACTGTTAAACATCGAGATTATAGATATTCACATGAAAATTGTACAAATAAATAAATTAATTGATAAAATGTCGAAAGAATTGCATAATTTCGTAGGTATAGATATTTGTTCTTGGTTCATAGATTATTACAATACTAAACTCACATTTGTTATGACTAAAGTTACAATGAAATTGGAAAAAAAACTCGATGTTCTGTATTTTAGAAAATATAAGAAAGTGATAGATAAAGATAGATATAGAGATGAGGATAATACTAGTGTCAATAATATGATCGGGGTCAATCTCCCGAACAATAACACACAGGTCACCAACCCTTGCATAGCAAGTAAATGGTGTGTTAATGTCTCGGGGATTCAACTTCCAACGTACGTTATAGATATACTAAAGTTGGGTGAAAAGTTTAATTACAATAACAGATTTGATAATAAGTTAGCATTAAATTACGTAAAAAACTTTGAATCCTTTTTAAAAAATGACATTGATGAAGAGAATATCCCAAAGTTAAGAGCAAAGTTTCTTAACACGATTAAAAAATTTTATAATAAAGATCTTGCTACAAATTCTCATGTAGATAAAAAGTTTAAAATAGATTTAGAAAAAACAAAAAAGTTCATAAAACATCACCCAGATATCTTAATAACTAGAGCTGATAAGGGAAATGCAGAACTATTATTTTGTGATGAGAAATATTATGAAAAAATTAAAAAGAATCCGTTGCCTAGTCTTGAAAGAAAAACTAATGAGTTAATTAAATGGCTCAATAAAATAGATTTTATGGGTAATGGAAAAAAGTTTCTTCCAATTTTACAAAAATTTAACATATCAAAAGCATACGGATTAATCAAAATACATAAAACTGGTTTTCCAGTAAGACCTATAATTTCGACTGTAAATTCACCAACGTATTTTGTTTCAAAGTTTTTTGCAAAATTCCTACAGAATAATCTTAAAACTCCTAAATCTCACATAGATAATAGTTTAAAATTAAAAGAAAAAATCGATAACTTGTATATTCCATTAGATCATGAGATCATAAGTTTCGATGTAATCAGTTTGTTTACGAATGTCCCAGAATATTTAGTTTGTAATGCTATCGAAAAAGGTGGCATGAATTGTATAATAAAATTAACATTAATTGTTCTGAATTCCTCCATGTTATTAAGTTTATCTTAAATAATAATTTCTTTCAATTTAACGAAAAATTTTATAGACAGACTTTTGGATCAGCCATGGGTAATCCAATAAGTCCAATACTGTCAGACATAGTCATGGATGATTTAGAATCTTACTGTATTAATAAATTACAATTTAAACCGCTATTTTATTATCGTTATGTGGATGATATTGTACTGTGTATACACAAGAATGACATTGATAATACGTTAAAGATATTTAATGCGTACGATTTGAATTTACAATTTACGGTTGAAAAACCCAAGAACAATAGTATAAGTTTTTTAGACATTGAAATTATTATAAATGATCATAGAAATATTATTACAAATTGGTATAAAAAACCAACTTTTTCAGGCCGGTATCTAAATTACAATTCTCACCATCCCCAAAGTAATAAAATTGCTATTATTTATTGTTTAATTGATCGAGCAATAAAATTATCACATAGTAGTTTTCAGGAAAAAATATTTCGTTCATAAAATTATTATTAAAAAACAATGATTATCCACAAGACATAATAGATTATCATATTAAAAAAGGTTAAAAAAGATAAAATTTAATAATAACACTTCACAGAATACCACACTAATTTTCAATAATGTAAATAAGAAAAAATTTATTGTTCTACCATTTGTCAAAGAAATGGAATGTTCGATAAAAAACTTTTTTAATAAATGTAACACTAATGTAATTTTTAGTACGATTAATAAACTAAATAATATTATAAAATTAGGTAAGGACAAAAATGTAAAATATAATAATGCAAACGTAGTTTATAAGATAAATTGTAACAATTGTAACGCGTCATACGTAGGGCAGACTAGTAGGCGTCTGAATGTTAGAATAAAAGAACATCAAAAAAAGTACTGTGATAGAGATCAAAATTCATCATTATTTATTCACACACAAGATAATAGTCACACAATTAATTTTCAAAATGTAAAGATACTAGATATCGAAAGCAATAAAGAAAAAAGATTATTCTCCGAAGCTCTATTTATTCATACACAAAATAACTTTATTAATAAACAATTTGAAATTAGTAGACTACCGTATGTATATAATACTCTGATAAATAATTGTGAATTTTTGGTCTCTAAAGAAATATAACATCCATGTACGTTAGCTAAAAGGTTACTAGGAACGCATGTATAATGGAAGTATCCATAGTCTTGTATTATAGAGACTAAGGTTATTAGGGTTACTTTCGCCAATACGTGTCGCCCTGGTACCCCTCTTCGCTCTCTTCGACTCTTACGGTTTGCCTTTCTCCCACTCTTTCATTGTTTATGTTGTAGTGGTGAATTAGATACGCACTACACATTTAAATGTTACTTGAATATATAAAGCGAGAAAATTGTTTTCTAAAATCACTGACGAGCGGATTGTTGCCCGCATAAACTACTTGACATTACGATATGTAATTAAGGATTGTAAGTCGTCGTATATTTGTGTTATTTTTAAAAAAACAGTGTGTTAAATTTCTTAAATTATTAATTATAGATTCCTGAAGAGGGAGATATGAATAAAGTCTCCGAAACGTCGAAGATTATGGTGTTTTTTATTTTTTAATTTTTTAAAAAAATCACCTTTCACTGGTAGATATGGCCATTAGCTTCATAAAATAATTTACAATACTCTACCATTAGCTGAGATCAACAACTTAAAATCATATACGAATTGCAAATACGTATCTCCAATGAAATCGAAATGTTCAGGGTCATTAACGAGGGAGTTTTCGAATCGTACTGTTTCTGCGTAGGACTCACAGAGCCCAATATTGTAGAGACAATCTATTAAACCTCGTGCTGCAAATTTCGTATGTATCATACATGAAAGTCCTAATAATATATGGGATGAAAAGGATCGTGGTCGCATAGATGATATTAAAATATGGGCTGCGGTAACAATTCTGTTTTCCCACTTATCCCAAGTTCCATTTTTTCGCTCATGTTTATGAGTTTTTATAAGAATTTCGAGCATTAGTTGCAACGTTTCGAGCATTAGTTGCAATATCTTTAATGTTATTTAAGAAATCCGTTGGCGTATTATAATTCTCTAAGTCAACTTTCATAGCCCTAACATCTTGTATAATAAAATGACTGGCTAATTCCACTATTCTCAACCTTTCTTCTTTTCCACTTACTTTACGATTTGAATACCAGCTATCTTGTATACATTTACCTAACGTTTGTTTAAAACAAATAAAACGATCATTTGAGCTAGAATAAATTACTATTTCATCTTCGAAATGATTTTTTAAAAGTATTTCTATGCGACCAAGTCGGGGTAGATCAGTATCTCCGAACTTATTTACATATATTTGTAATATATCGAGGGGCTATTCATATAAAAACCTAGGGTACAGGTGATTACGGATTTCAGATGATTTCATTCCATAGTTTCAGTGATTGCAAAGTTGAATTATTTAAAACAAAGCTTTGTAATCTTTTTAAGGATAATAATGATTTCAAATAATTCAAATGATTTCCAATGATTCCGAAATCAAGATGAAATCAATCATGAATTTTAAACTCCCAGTTGAGGGTTCAAATCTCATGCCTTTTTTTCTTTTTTTTTTTAATAAAAACGATTATATATGCAATTCAATAATTCATTTATGGCCATACTATACGATATATTTTTCTTATTTTGAAGGGTTAAAATGTAGAAAAGAGAAATTTAGTTTAATAAATACTTTATTTGCTTAAAAATAATTAAATCTAATACAATTCCATTATCAACGAATTCGGGTTGCGAAATCGTACATATATAATTTTTTATATTTATAAAACCATGCCGATCCATAGGTACCATATTAAAGATATTTTTCCTTATTATTATTAGAAATCCTGGCATAGTTGCTTGAATATTCTAAACTTTTATTCGTAGGGCCACTTAAATACCCGAAGCTAAGAACGTGCCCTAAATAGCATTTCTTACAGTCTAGTCTTTGGAAAAGGCACCAATCGCCTACAGCAATTTCGTCGCATTTCTTTTTAAATACTATTTGGTTAGTACTGTTATTTTTACATTTATTTTTATTAGATTTATTTAACTCGCAGTCTCGTACTCTCTGTAATCTATCGCTACTGAGATTAAAATCGTTTTGGCTTAATAACCAACAGATCGAAGATTTTCTAACGATTGACTCCTTATTCATTTTATCTCTTACAAGTACGAATTCGCTAGTAGGACTAAGTTCTGTTTTATTTTTTTCATAATTTTTCAATTCCAAACTATCAGTCACATTAGATAAAATGTTCAAATCTTTAACTAAATCATTAGTTTCATTTTGATCACGTGTATCAATATTTGGCGAAATATCACGTGAATTCATTGAGGATTCATCTGGGGAGGTTAAGAGATCATTATCCATGTCAGTATCGTCTATATCTTCAGCAACATTTATATCATTCGACTCAATTAAAATATTTTCACACGATGTTATGTCAATTTCAATTCCAACAGAAGTGATTTCCGAAAACGCATCGTTTTTTGCTTTATCGAGTATTTTTATAATATTATTGCAATCAGGTAGTGGAGAATTAGATAAACATTTTTTTCTATCGGTATTGCTAGATTCAAATCGAGGAAAACGGAATACTTTGGTAGAGTCTTCAAAACTACTACTTGAAATGTCACTTTGCAACTGTATTCTTTGGATACGATGAATTGTTTCTAAGAGACTAGAATTAACGACAGTCGAGTAAGTAGTACTCATCGATCTTAATCTCCGAAAAAAACTTTCACAAGCTTGACTAGAATACAGCCACGGTAGAAATAAATGTTCGGATTCTTCTCTTTTTAACTTTAAAATGACATTTATCAGTCCATGTGCATTTATTTCCATGCAAACATATGCATTTAAAGTAATAAAATTATTGGTTAATGAATAATTAGATTTTTTTAACCAAGCTCGCCAAAGTCTTAACACGAAAATACAAAACCATGCTTTGTATATGCGTAATAACGGTTCAAGATCTTTACTCAGAAAAGCATCTGTAAATAAATTTATAATTTTTAAGTAAAGTACCGTTCCTTTACTTCCAGGAATTTTTTGGATAAGTAAATCAATGATTTTGTTGTCGCTGATTTTTTCATCGGACGCGTAGTTCATTTTGTCCTTTAAAGATAAATCTTTTAAATTAAGACAATGTTTGCCTTTTGATACTGTGTCTATGATTGTCTGTAAATGATTTGCCGATGCTAAATAATTACCAAAAGGTAAAACAATAGATGTTTTGAGAAAACGCGTTCTTAATTTAGCCCCCACATGTATAATATCTTGTATAACTATAAAATTGTCGGACTTGCAATCAGCACAAAAATATCGTATATGTATATTTTTGTCATCTACCCGAGTTTGCAATTTTGCATGTAAACGCATTGATTTTAAAAGTCGCGTATCTCCATCGGAAGAAATACCTAGTACACTTATTCCTTCAGATTTTAAACAATTTAATATGTATGTCCAACGTTTAGTCACATCTATATGCGTAAATTTGTTATCAGTACCAAACAGACATAGACAAAATGGAGGTCCTCTTTCAACTAAAGGTTGCGCAATGATAACATAAATTAATTTAGTTATAGTACCATTCTTGAAACTTTCTTCCATTTTATTTACTGAGGTCGCACTATAGATGTTAGCAATAGGCATTCCATTCGAATCAAACGGGAGAACAAACCCAATAAGTTGGTTTGTTTCCTTGTCGTATTGAACACGACCAGTTATGCGAGTAGCATCTTCACTAAGCCATACAATTAACGGCAAATTTCGAGATATTAAAAATTCCTTGAGCTCTTTTGCTCTACATTGTCCTTCTCTAATAAAATAATTATATTGATTGATAGTGCGACTTACAGTTGTTAAAAATGGAAGTGGCAAATTGGCATACAATGTTTCGTATAACATCCTACCTCCTATAGTATATAGGTAAGTCGCAAAAAGTTTTAATGCATTATCATATCTATTACCACTTCTTTTCCTATTAGAATTCACGATTGCACTTTCGTGTAATTTTTTAAAAACAGTTTAAAATTATCATTGTTATCTATGTTTATTTGCTCGTTAAAGTTATGCTCCAAAAAATATTTTAATTTTTCTCTTAAGTCTTTATTATCGTTAATTTGTTTTTGCAATTCGTCAAGAATAGGAAAATAAGCGGTAATACGGGGTTGATTTGAAACGACAGATGAGTACATTTTTTTCATACGACGTTCAGTCTTGACAAAATTTTCTGAAATAGGTCGAACATTTTTCAAATTGCTACTCACGGAAGGGTTCGTTCGATTATAATCCTTCCGCTTTAGTATTCCCCTGATTATCTTGAATAATGTCTAATGATGATTGCATTAATGTGGAAGTAATAGTTAAACTTGGAGTATCATCATTAAATGACGATTGCAATGTGGGTGTTGAAATTAAACTTGAGGTGTTATCATGATTTCCAGGATCGCTTAACACATTTTATGAAATTTCTTTTAAAGGTAAACTCGAAGAATATGCGTCTCCTGTAGAACTGGTAACATCGAGAGAGTTAGAAGTCGTATAATCGACAGTATCGTTATTTATTAAAGATGATACTTCTGTTTCAATATCCGAAAGAGACTTCTCGAAAAGGTCATTTGTTGTAGTTGTTTTTGCAACATTTTCATCATTTACATACGAGTATTTCATCAATTTTGATTTCGCAGAATTAGACTGATCTTTCTTGCGACTAACATTTTTATGTAAATGCCTTTTAAAATTTGAAATTACCCATCTTGAGCCTTTAGTGTCGACATCGCCACATTTTTTTAATGTTGATACTTCTAAACAACAAGGGCATTTTATTTTAGCGTTATAGGTATAAGATTTTGGCAAACCTTCACTTTCATAAATTTCAGCTACAGAAATCGTAACTTCAACTTTGTCAAGCACATTTTTTTTCTCTTTAGTATCAGCTTCCATTAAAATAGATTTTTCAACTACAGTTTTTACGGCTTTAAGTAGGTTTTTACGTTCTTCGATGATATCTAAATTTGGTTTGATATTTGTTAATAAGTTCTCTTTGGAATTTGTTGTCGATGTTGCTTGTTCATTTATTTTAGTTTTTTCTGACCCCGTTTTCAAATTCCATAATTTGTCTCCTGCACTTTGAGCAAATAGAACTAATTTTCGAATCACAAATTTGTCACCCATCGCAAAAGAAAATTTTTCTGGCTTCTTATAATACGGTCCATAATAATCTTTAAGATTTTCATCCTCATCTAAAATATCTTTCATTTCTTCTCGAACATAAATTTCTAGTTCCTTTAAAGCTTCGTCGGTCACACATTTAAATGCTGTGTGATTATCAAGGTTTGCCATTTTAAAAATATTTTTCACATAAATGGGCACTATTAAATTTTCCTTAGCTCCTAAAATATTCCAAAAATTGATAGAAGTTGAATTCATTCTTTCAGTTTTCGATTCGGTTTTTGAAGTGCCTTCCATTTTCTTAATATGTTACAAAATACCTAAACAATCAAAAATGTAGATATTTTTAGATAATTTAATAGAAATAAACATGGTTTACAAATACACAATCTTATGGAAAATATTCTTTTATAAATGAAAGTTCGTATATAATAAATGCCCAATTACGTATAATAATTGAAATTTCTAGCTTTGATGTTATTTTTTAATAAACAGTTACAACAATCTAGTTGTCTGTTTAGTATTTCATATCTTTTTAATTACACAAAAAGACCGGGGCACTATATGCAGCGCACTGAAAGGACGCGCACACCCACGCTGAATAGCATTCACATGCGAGTACGCGCACAGATACGTTTGTGCACATCGTATATATGTATTATATATAGATATAAGGTGTACAAAAATACATATCCGCGCGCTAAGCCGTGTAGACGGGCCCTTAGCGAAGTTACACTGACAAAAAATAAGTTAAGATATCGGTCGTATAGAAATTACCATAACCTACGAGCGTAAAAGTCGCATAACTCTAGTTTCTGTCCTCGTTTCTGTCTGTCTCTTCTCGAAACTAACTTTATGTATTTTTTTAATACTCCGTATGCAAAGCTCGATTTCGCGCGGAGTTCAATAAAAAAGCGTGCAATAAGAATGAAACTTCATATAAAAGATACGGTTCCATACGTGAGTGAGATGATGATTCTAACCTCGTGTGCAAGCTCGTGTGACCATTTCACTCTTGCTTCGCTCGGGCGCAAACGTCCATACGTCACTTCTTTACACTAGTGTCGAAATGTATTATTTTTAGAATACATAAGCAATAACTATATCTATATTCATGTAAAAATATATGTCGATGTACTTACGTATTGCAAAATTGATCTAGGTTAGTTTATGTATGTACGTTTTTCAAAAAACTTCCGCACTGCTTGAGAAGCTGCGAATAAATGACGAGCTCTCGAAGTAATGCGTGTGCTAAGGGTGCCGGCTTCGACACGTCCAAACCTCTATAAACAAACGATATACAAAAGACTTTCACGCGCCGCGAGATGCCACAACCCGTGTTGTATGCACCGACGGATGCGCAATATTTGTTTTGGTTTCGATTTAAGGATTTCGATTGATTTCAGTGATTTCAATGATTTCAAATGATTTCATATAAATTAATATATGATTGCGCATGTATTCAATCAAACTTTTTGCAAAAGAAATTTTAGATGATTTCATTAATTTCGGGTGATTTCACTGATTTCACTGTGATTTCATGATTTCAAACTGATTACGAATGGTAGGGTTAGCTGATTTCTCAGACTGAATAGCCCCTCGCCATTACCTCAAAAAGTAAGTTTTATAGCGTACTTAAGAAGGAATGAAAAGCAATATCATTGTACAAGAACCACAAAAAAAATTTCTTTAGTATAAATACAATCAATTTACATTAAGGAACGAACTGACATTAACGTACTTAGAATTTCTGGTTTTCATAATAGAAACAATAAGTTTTCTACCTTCCAGTAAAATTTACTTTTATTAAACTTGTCACGGACTCAGCTCGACCATCATCCGAGCCCTGACGCATCCGCCTCATGACAAGGACTAAGACACTCGCGATGCTCTCGAGCAAGCATCGCGACGTTAGCTCAGTGGCTACGCGCGGGCCTACAAACCTCGAGATCGTGAGTTCTAATCCCGCTCGTCGCATATTTTTTACGCGATTAACTCATCTTTATTCTGTCTGTCCTCTATCTCCCACGTAATAATTAACAACAACCATAAAACAATTATTGTTCTATTGTAACATGAAATACTTAGTATCATTATCTATATGTCATTTCTTTACCTTCTGTCAATTCATTGGATATGTTTCATAGAAGAAATATTTTTATTCACATTCTGCATCTTAAAAATAATTAACATTATGAAGCAATATGTATTTTTTGAAGGTTAACATGATTACAGTTTCTAATAATATACATTGCTTTTTATTATCAATTATTTTGAGTTGCGATCAAACTAATTTTTTGCTCAAAGCTAACATTATAAAGAAGCTTATTGCTATAGTTTTTTCTCTTGTGACTTGATTAGTTTTTAAGAAATTTTTCATTTTTGGTACTCACCATAATATAACTGTTGAATACTACTGGGAGAAAAACTGTTTTATTAGTACTTGCACAATCAATTCAAACATAACTGCAGGCTGTGTAACTCTCAGCAATTTATTGGTATCGCTGTCAGATATTTCATAATCATCATTTTCTTCAGTCCATTCAGGGAATGCATTATATTTTCCAGTCCGTTGACGATTATCGAATTCTTTGTCAAACTGAGAATCCAACACTTGCATTGCTTGCACCTTATGATCAGCTGCGCTCTTATATTTTCCCTTCTTTTTTCCTCTTCTTTTTCCTCATCTTATATACGTAAAGTTGCTCGTGTTGTGATTGATCATCTGGCTGTCCTTAAGACCTTCCATTATAGTACTCTGTGCGTTACTCACCATATAGTATTCTTTGCGTTACCCAGGCTGTTTTCAAATTTACCTCGTATTTGAGGTTGCAGGACTCTTCTCTTTATCCAAACAGCTTTTCTACAGGCGCAGCTACAGGTGCAGGTAATACTAGAGTGTAATTGGAGCTGCTACTACTAGAGCAACAGGAACTTAAGTTGAATAAACTTTGGAAATAGGCTCCTTCTCATGATCGCTCCTGGTGGCGGCACCCTGCTGCTGTTGCAATTATTCTATATTATCTGTCTCTCTCTCTCTCTCTCTCTCTCTCTCTCTCTCTCTCTCTCTCTCTCTCTCTCTCTCTCTCTCTCTCTCTCTCTCTCTCTCTCTCTCTCTCTCTCTCTCTCTCTCTCTCTCTCTCTCTCTCTCTCTCTCTCTCTCTCTCTCTCTCTCTCTCTCCTCTCTCTCTCTCTCTCTCTCTCTCTCTCTCTCTCTCTCTCTCTCTCTCTCTCTCTCTCTCTCTCTCTCTCTCTCTTTCTCTCTCTCTCTCTCTCTCTCTCTCTGCATCTCGCATACAAGTAGTACACTCTTGCATATTCGTAGCCGAGACCCTCAAAAGTGAGGTTATGGTGCGCAGCACCCGGTGGGTATACTCTGCACGTACAAGGTGTGGGACGGCGTACCTCGGCATCGTCGTGGGTGACGATCAGCTCACGTTGTCAATGTTGTTTGACAGTCCCCAGCTCTCCACTCCTACGTCTCTGCACGCACCAGCACATTAGACACACAAACGTTCGGTCTGGTGCTAGAATACCTCTTATTGGAAGAAAAAAAAAAACCTTCGGTCTCAGCCTGCAGAAGAAAACGTGCTCTCGCGCAACTCGTCGTCCTCTAGAAGTGTTTAATCGCCCTGCGCTCTGCGGGCTCTACCCCATTGTCGACACCTGTAAGCAAGGTGGTGGCAAACACGGCACGGAAGACTGATATTACGATGCTGAGGCTGTGTGCACATAAATACCTATACATAGTGGGACACGCGCGCGAACGTGCATATGCTTGCGCGCACACAACCGCTCCGTGTTCCTATGCTATATTGCCGAATTCTTTCCCTTCTTTTCCCTACTTTCCAACCAGGTTTTTTAAAAATCTAATGAACAGAATTGCATAAAAATCAATAGAGATATTATTTACACAACTGCCAAGGCAATAAATAGGGTTTTTTTCCCGGAAGTTGATTCTAAATGCAAAAAAATACAAATAATCTAACGCGTCGGTAAAGTAGAGCTCTTGTCACCTGTTTCACTGAATTGAATTTTAACTGTTTGAATTTGAAATCTTTATTGGACGTCAAAAGTACAATAGAAGGCATGCAATTAATAATATTTCTTAAATTAATGAAATTAAAAATTATGGAAGTTGTCCTTTTCTTTATTATGTAGTACTATTTTACTATTATTGCTCTTTCATGCGTTATATGTTTAATTAAAGGCTTTCATATTGAAAAGGGCTCCTCCATCGCCCAGTTCTATGAGACACAACCATCAAAGTAATAATTCTCGTCTCCCTATATACATTTTTTGAAACTTATGTTTCAAATTATGGAACATGCATTTTATTATGACGTGCATCCTATTATTACTTAAAAACGTAATACTTAGGTATTGTATCATTTTAATACAGAGCATGCAAATTTCTTATTCTAAACCGTCATGTCCTTTTCTTTTACATCATAAAAATGAATAACAAGCGAAGAATATTTTAATCATGCAGGATTGATAATCATTTGTTATTGTACACAAATCAATACTACTTCTTTAAATTCCTGCATTTTTTGTAATTGTATCAATAACATATCACATTTTTTGTGTACAACAGTAACGTTTTTTTTTTTTTATTAAAGGTGTCACAGTAATCATTAATGTTTGCTGACTACTACTTTATTTAATAAGGATAAAAGTTTCATCCTTTTATTATCATTAAATTATGAAAATGTTTTATAATGAAATGAGCTCCTCCAACGCTCATTCTTATAAGACGCAACCAAATTTCAAATATATATTCGTCTTCCTATTAAGTTTATCTTTCAAAATTAATACATGCACTATGTAATTTGTCAATGTAAGTTTGAAATAGTTGTATGGATACTGCATGCATAGAAACTATAAGAATTTTCCACTATCTATAACGCATATAGTGACTTCTAAAAATAGCAGTATTTTTAGATAAAATTTACCACCCAGGGGCAAATTACTAAAAAGTGTAGCGACTTAAACTCCGTAAGAAGCAATAAAAAGCTGTTTACAGCAACATTAACATGAAAGCCATGGCTGATTTTTTTACATCTTCACAATGTTTGTTATATAATTATGTAACTGATTAATCCATTTATTCTTACCATTTTAAAAGCTGCAGAATTATTAAAACGATTGAAAGCGCACTTACTTTTGGAATTATTCCTTTCATTTAAGTATAGTTTGTCGTTCCATGTACCTTTTTAACGTGTTGTGTTAGATATCGTTGATTCGAGCAAACTTTATCACAAATTTCACATCCAATTTGGCACGTTTTTATGTATTGTTTCAAGGCCATTACATTAAATGACTTTTTGCATTTCGGACATTTCGCTTTATCAGCATGATTTATTTTTTCGTGGCATTTGATATCCAACACTAATTTACCACACTGATTACATGGCACCCCTGATGTCGTCGGGAAATGTGTCCTCATGTTGTTTGCTAAGGAGCTTTTTTGCTTGAACGTCTTAGAGCAGTTGTCACAGCTGAACAATTGTTCCTTGTTATTTTTATGCATTTTATTCATGTGCACTTTTAATTTTTTTTGCTCGCAAGTAAGCTTTGACAACCATCCACGTTGCACGATAATAATGATTTTTTCAATTGCTTGCGAATAACAACGACTGTACGATCTTGCTGAACGTCCATCTTACGACCTTCTTCGCACTTACATTATACGGATGGTTCATATTCACTAACTCACGCATCACAACCATAATTAATTGCTTCAGCAAGATTTTTTCCTAAATTAATTACAGCATGGTAAGTGCCTCTTCTAATATAAAATAAATCACCTGGTTTCTGTAGAACAAGAGTGTACGGGATCTTCCACTCATCTAATAATAATAGTGTTATGAAATAAATTTTATGTTTCATAACATGAAAACATACATCTTTTCCATTTTTATCTTTATTCGGACAATTTGTCTGTAAATACTCAAAAACCTCTCTTTCAAGTTCTGCTCGAAATTTGTGGCTAATTATAAACCACACTTTCGGTTCTCCAGCCTTCAGAATATTTATGCTACTTAAGCCGCCGTCCTCTTCATGGTGCGTAGTATAACTGAATTTCCCGCCCACATAATGCATAGGAAGGTTTATTCCGGGAATTTCAGGATTACATTCATTAACGGTAATGTGGGAAGTGAATGAAGTAAGCAGTGATGTACTTCTTAATATTTCATTATCTATATCCCTGAAATACACTCTCCCATCATTGTGTTTGCGCAGCAGAGCATTTATAGCATCTACACAAATTTCCCAATCCTTTATAGCATTTGAATCTTCTCCTACTCTTTCATTTAGAAGATTTTGAAAATACTTTTCTTTATCTTCATCTTGTAAGGGTATACTTTCATTGTAAAAGACTCCTTTTTCTTTGGGCACCAATCGCTGATATGAAACGTTTTCTTTATTTAGAAAACTTTCATACTGAACCTCTATAGGTTTAATCACGTCACGAAACTGAAACATAATTATTCGTACGTTATTCCGACTATAGATGCTAAAGGTATTATTGATAAAAAATCATATACGCACCACGGGAGTAAACAAAGAATCCCTGAGATCGCATGTTTGTACCATGTACAAACGTGCGATCTGCGAAACCTTCTTTACTTTAACTCTCTAGGTGCGTAGTATACTATTATATATTTTTCAATCGTAATCACGGCTTGTCTTTTAATTATAGAGCAATGTTACTTTTCACAAGTAAATAATCTTCTATTATAATATGAAAAAGCTAAAATGTCCGCCCGGTCGTCCGACCATCCAACCCTCCGACCACCCTTAAAATATATGAGGCATTTCACGTGAAGTGCCCCAGCGCGGCGCGGGAGCGCCAAATCGGGCTACATCTAACTCATGTTTACGATACTAAAACGTACTTAAAAAAATTTTATGATAAGCATTTCCGACGTATTTTTCCTCAGCTTTCCAATAATGTTGGTAGTTTTCTTCCAAGAGGACCAAACCTGTTATACCTATATCAAAAAGTGTATTTTTAATATATTTTTTGGCCCTCTAGATTTAAAGCTGAGCATTTTTTACATAGGAAGGGATATTTTCCAAAGTGTGCCCGAAAGGTTTTCTACAAGAAATTGAATGCGAAACAGTAGACGCACCGTTTTTCCTGTGCGCGGAGTATGCGGTACAGCGCGCGGAGTGCACCCGCCTCATTGCTTATACAATAATCTTTTATAATCTTTAATTCTTTACCTGTTCTTCTGGATTCTTAATAATGCATGGAGTAATATTTTTATACAACTTTAACCTCAAAATCACAACTTTAGTATGATTTTTCGGCGCTCGTGGTATAAAATGCTGTTCGAAACTAGTGCGTAAGTCGATTATTTAGCTCATGTGACATTTTCGCACACGCTTCGCTCGTGCAAAATGTCACATCAGCGAAATAATCGACTTCCCCACCCGTGTCAAAAAGTACTATAATTATTTTACCATTAAAAATATTACTTATGTCGACTGCAATTTAATATCAACTGATAAGAATTTTTCCATCGGTCTTACAGTCTTACAAATTAAATTAAAATAATTAATATTTATGGCAGTCAGATTGCCCTTGTTTATAATCACCCCCGCAGAATCTGAAATAAAAACTTAATTAAAACCTGGAAAAAACTTTGTTAGCAAAGGACGATCTGACTGCCCACCACCACCACATTGTCCGACGTTTCGAGCCTGCTCCGGCTCCTCCTCAGGGACTGAAATAAAACCCGCGATACACCTCCTTATATACCATGCACCCATACCCCCCTTCTTTTCTCTTACCCCACCACCCTCCACATTCCTCTCTCCAACTTGCCATTCTCACTTAAATTAATAAAGAATGATAAATGTTATCTAATTTACTTGACTCTATCATTAAATTTACATTATTCCGATTTCTTAGAATGTGAATACTTTCAAGGCTTTCCCTCTTATATTTATTCTTAATCCCCTGTTCCAAAATATCCACAATCCCAAAATCGAAAGAATGCAAACTATTTAAACAATGTTCTTTCAAACCCGATGTACAACTTGAGCTGCGTAAACTATATTGATGTTCATATATTCTCTTTTTCAAATATCTACCCGTTTGACCAATATAACAACCATTACAATCCCTACAATTAATTTTATAAACAACTCCCGATTTCAAACATTTATCATCCTTGTCTTTACAATTACTAAATAACCTTTCTAAATTATTATCATTTCTAAAGAAAACTTGAATATTATGTTTACTAAAAACCCTTCTAATCCTTTCCGACAAACCTCTAACATATGGTAAACTAAAATATGCATTCTTTCCATTTCTATTCCTTGTTTGATTATCTACCCGCTGCTTCAATCCACCATTATAAATTTCCCACACTCTCTCATCAATCATTTTATCAATAAATTTTACGGGATAACTATTTTTAATAAATGTTTCTCTAACTAAATTTAAATTCTTTTTCCTAAAATCTTTATGTGACAATTTAATCGCTCTGTCAATGACACCTTTGATCGCACCTGTCTTGTTTCCGAATTGGTGGTGAGAATCAAAATTTAAAAATCTACCTGACCATGTAGGTTTTCTATACCAATCTAATTTCACTCTATTATTATTACCTCTAATGACTCTAATATCTAAAAAACTCAATTGATAATCTTTCTCAACTTCTTTTGTGAATTTAATTCTATCATGGATAGAATTAAACACATCCACCATTTCATCCACAAAACATTCTGGTACAACTGCAAAAATGTCATCAACATATCTTTTAAAAATAATTGGCTGAAAAACCAACTTAGACAAAGCAATACTTTCCAATTTTTCCATTACTAAATTGGCTATAACAGGTGACAAAGGTGATCCCATTGGACAACCATATCTTTGTTCATATAGACTATTATCAAAAGAAAAAATTGTGTTTTTAAAAACCAAATTAAGTGCCTTTATAAATTCATCTTTTGTTAAACTAGTATGTACTTTAATTTCAGACCATTTATCTTGTATAATATCATTCAACAACTCTAAAGGTATATTTGTAAACAAAGATACTACATCCAATGAAACCATCCTATGATCATTCGGAATAATAATATCTTTCATTACACCATAAAAACTCCAACTATCTTTAATATATGAATTTGTTTTACCCACTATCTTGAACAATATATTAGACAAAAATCTAGCAAGTCTATACGTCGGAAAATTTATCGATGATATTATTATTCTATATGTCAACTGTTCTTTGTGAATCTTAGGAAGCCCATAACATTTAGCTACAGTGCCATTTTCACATTTTAAATATTTAAACATACTATCTTTAATATAAGCTTTTGTTTTCCAATGCATCAATAATTCTTTCAATTTATCTTGTAGTCTATTGATATGTGGATTCCTAATTTTCACATAAGTGGTATCATCCTCCAACATAAGTTGAATTTTATTAATATAATCCCTTTTATCTGAAACTACAGTTACATTTCCTTTATCTGCTTTTTGGAAGATCATATTCGGATTCTCTCTCAAGAATTTCTTCGTTATTTTTAATTCATGGAATAAATTACTGTTCAAATAATTATCAAATCTATGTTCTCTTTTAAAATTATCAACAACTTTAACTAAAGAACTCCTACATTCTTTTTTAAACTCCAGATTAAAACTACTCATACTACTTTCTACCTCAGCGATGATATTCTTGATCGGAAGAGCTTTACTTGAATATGATATTCCAAATTTAGCACCCTTTGACATGATATTTACCACTTCTTCTGGTATTACTTTGTCAGTTAAATTTCTAAACCAATCCTTATTAACATTGTTAGTTTGATTGACCTGAGAGTGTTTTCTATGCTTTAAATATTCAAATTTTCTTTTTAATTTACTCCTATGGTTATATCTTACTTTTTCAAAGTGCCTCTTTTGACCACGAAAAATTCTTGCAAATCATTCTGTTCTATTTTATTATATAAATATCTTTCAAGCTCTAATAAATATTTATTCAAACGATTAATTTCAAAATTCAAATCTCTAATTTCTAAGTTAAGTAATTTATTTTTGAAAAAGAAAATATTTTTCCGTAGATCATAAGAAACTCTTTTATTGTAATCCCGATAAAAACCCTTATCATCAAATTTTTTTCCAATATGTTTAGGAAAAATATTTCATTTTTTACACCTTAGAAGAAAAGTGAATTGCTCCTTTAAAATTACAATCCTTAAAACCATTTTTACCCATTTTGAGCAATAATCTTTCACCACCTTCCCATAAATCCCATATATATCTCTAAAAAACATTTTACCCCACCTTTAATAGACCTTAGTTTTATCATTAAAAATATTACTTATGTCGACTGCAATTTAATATCAACTGATAAGAATTTTTCCATCGGTCTTACAGTCTTACAAAATATATTCACCACCAATTCGGAAACAAGACAGGTGCGATCAAAGGTGTCATTGACAGAGCGATTAAATTGTCACATAAAGATTTTAGGAAAAAGAATTTAAATTTAGTTAGAGAAACATTTATTAAAAATAGTTATCCCGTAAAATTTATTGATAAAATGATTGATGAGAGAGTGTGGGAAATTTATAATGGTGGATTGAAGCAGCGGGTAGATAATCAAACAAGGAATAGAAATGGAAAGAATGCATATTTTAGTTTACCATATGTTAGAGGTTTGTCGGAAAGGATTAGAAGGGTTTTTAGTAAACATAATATTCAAGTTTTCTTTAGAAATGATAATAATTTAGAAAGGTTATTTAGTAATTGTAAAGACAAGGATGATAAATGTTTGAAATCGGGAGTTGTTTATAAAATTAATTGTAGGGATTGTAATGGTTGTTATATTGGTCAAACGGGTAGATATTTGAAAAAGAGAATATATGAACATCAATATAGTTTACGCAGCTCAAGTTGTACATCGGGTTTGAAAGAACATTGTTTAAATAGTTTGCATTCTTTCGATTTTGGGAGTGTGGATATTTTGGAACAGGGGATTAAGAATAAATATAAGAGGGAAAGCCTTGAAAGTATTCACATTCTAAGAAATCGGAATAATGTAAATTTAATGATAGAGTCAAGTAAATTAGATAACATTTATCATTCTTTATTAATTTAAGTGAGAATGGCAAGTTGGAGAGGGGAATGTGGAGGGTGGTGGGGTAAGAGAAAAGAAGGGGGTATGGGTGCATGGTATATAAGGAGGTGTATCGCGGGTTTTATTTCAGTCCCTGAGGAGGAGCCGGAGCAGGCTCGAAACGTCGGACAATGTGGTGGTGGTGGGCAGTCAGATCGTCCTTTGCTAACAAAGTTTTTTCCAGGTTTTAATTAAGTTTTTATTTCAGATTCTGCGGGGGTGATTATAAACAAGGGCAATCTGACTGCCATAAATATTAATTATTTTAATTTAATTTGTAAGACTGTAAGACCGATGGAAAAATTCTTATCAGTTGATAATTATTTTACAAAAAAATAAAATTTGAAAATGGACAGCAATATAGTAACTCTTGTTGTATAACGTTTGCTTTTTCAGTGCCAAGTATTGTGAACATAAAATTTAATTGAAGACACTCAGTGCCTCTCAAAAACTACCACGATTGCATCTAAACAATTGTGTGTAATGACGCACACGATAGATGCTATTTGGGTGACTGTTTCGATTGCCCTGATATATCTATATTACGAAAATATTTACTTCAATGTTTGACTCAAATTATATTTTTTGAGAATCAGTCATGGTTTCAAACAGATCGGTGTACAATAGCTTCTAAATCTGTAATTGTGCACGAATTTATTTTCACTAAGAAACAACCACTTTTTATAAATAACTAGAGCAAACGCGCGCTATGCACGCGGAGATTAACTGTGCTTTGCATATAATGTTCGAAAATGACACAATAACCTTATAAGAAAAATATAAAAAAACAATATTACGTCGCCATGCACATCGCTATAGCATGGCAATGCGTGCGACCAATCAGATTGCGAATAAAACGTGAAATAAAATAGCCATAGATTTTAATAAAGGGAATCAATCTTCAAGAAGGAGAATTTCGCGGGCCTATACAAGTTTCTTCTAGTAATCATATTTTAACGCAAGAAGAGCTGTACAACTGGGCTAAAGATTACAGCAAAGAGATAACGCTGACGTCCGCGACCATAGCGGACTTCGATTTTCTTTCTTTCTTTTTTATTTAAAAATACTAGAATTAGTTGACCCGACTTTTTCCCCGAGCTTCTCGGAAGCTCGCGTCACGACCGGGTCGACGGGCCGCACCCTCAAGGCCTCGAGAGGGGACCGAGCGGTCCACAACCCCAAGTGCAGCCGATCTGTACACGTTTTACTACTGCCACTCGCCCCCCAAACCCGCTTCGAGGTGTTTTGTTGACTCCCAAATTTCGGAGCAACACTCGCCCTCCGCGCTATGGAGGCGGACCTCGCAGGATCGCGCCACACGGAGAGAAATCCAAGCGCCTGTGGACCGTTCGCGCTCAGAGCGAACGTTACGCCATCGCGCGCGCCCTGTGCATGACCGTGTGCGCACGCGTATTTGATGTTAATAGATGGACGAACTGTCGGCTGTGCCCGAGGAGCGTCTCTCCACCGTGCGCGCGCTGCGTTGCAAGCGGCGCGCATCGCTCTCGATCGTGTCTGCACGGTGTTTCGCCCTGCAATTCGAGGCCAAATCAGCCACTTACGTTCAAGTTATCTTGGACCATTTCTTTCCGCACACAACTGTAAAATCATGGAAACCACTATACTTCCTTATGCATTTTGATCCGTAGAATCCAAATATTCAAGTCTCTTTACGATCAAATTTGTGCAAATTGTTTAAAATGCAATTATTTAAATAATTTACAAAATGTTGTTTTTTGCTATCGGAGTATTTTTTTTCTAAAAATATACGTTATTTCATGATGAAAATGTCCTTTCAACTACTATTAAAAAGTGAAAATTAACAGAGTTATGATTTTTTGAAATTTATTGAAATTTCTCGACGCAAATTGTTTTTTTTTAAATTCGCTGCCATTTTCTTCACATTGAACCGATTGCTTTGACATTTTGAGGAAAGATTCTTGAAGGCTATCCGCGGCTCATAAGCTTATTAAAATATCTTCAAATATTTGCAAAACGCAATAGCAATTTTTTAATAACAAAAAGTCAGAATCACAAATTTTTATCCTCCACGACAAAAGTTGTGTTACGAAATTTCGATTTGCCATAATCTAACTATTTAGTATTGAAGTTTAATAGTTAAAGAAGCTCTCTGACAAGTTTTAGATCTCTAAGTTACGAAGGTGCAAAATGGTTACAAAAATCGCAATCGGTGTTACTGCGCGCTCGGTCTGCCTGACCTGCAGTCTAGCGCGCTCATGAATGCAATTGCGATTTTCCCAACCATTTTGCACCTTTATAAGCTATAGAGATCTAAAACTCGACAGAGGGCCTTTTTAACTACTAAACTTGAATACTAAATAGCTATGTTTTATCAAAACAAAAAATTTTAACACAACTTTTACCGCTAAATATAGAAACTCAAAATTATAGATATTTACTATTTCGAAAATTTCCGCTACGAATTTTAAACATTTTTAAATAAATTTGACAAAATCAAACAATTTACTATTAAAGTTTAATAGTTAAAGAAGTCCTCTGCAAAGTTTTACATCTCTAGGTTGTAAGGGAGCGAAATTTTTGCGAAAATCGCAACTTAATATGTTTTAGTACAAAAGAATAAACCATTATTTAAACAGTTGAATGATTCCGATAATTTCATTGGTAATATTATTTTGTTTAAATATGCTAAAAGTCAAGAAATTCTGTCGCTTGGAACAGATTTAAGTAGATTAATAGTTGAAATGAAATGTTCTCTACAAGGAAAACATCAAGACCGTTTGCATATGACATCATTATATCTATACTCAAATACGTTAAATGTGTAATATTTGACCAGTCAAATTAGTTAAAAATATATGTTTTGTTAAAAATTTTAGTCAGCTTCCTTTATAGTCACTCTATAGTCTCATCGCTTTTTTAACGGTAAATTCTGCGATGCTGTAAGTACTGCTAGCTTCGTCATAAACATTAAATGTTTGTAAATGTTGTAAATCGTCAGACAGACCCAAATAAAGAAATTTACATTGCAATATTAGCCAAAAGCTGATTTTATTTTTTCTATTGCTAATAAGTCATAAGTTACTTTTTACTTATTAAAATACTTGAATTTTTAAGGCGGTCTTACACCTATAGGCCTTTCTGGCCAAAATTACCTAAAAAAATGATAAAAATTATAATTGTAGTAAAATAATCAAAATATATTGTAAATATAATTTATTTTGAATAAAATGAGCCAAGGCAGAGGTCCTTAAACTCATTTTATCCTAAGTTATAGCATTTTCAAGAAAAGAAGTTTGTCATAACTTTTCTCTGAGACCGCATGATGGATTTTCATGGGACAAAGTGCAAATTGTTCCTAATTTATGTAGTTATGGGTGTAAGAGTTGCAATTCTAAGGTTTTTATGTATAAATATTTTTTCATGGCAAAAACTGATTTTTTTGCAATAATTTTTTGCATTTTTTTGAATTTTTAGGGTTTTTGCCATGAAAAAAATACTTATACATGAAAACCTTAAAATTGCAACTCTTACGCCCATAACTACATAAATTAGGAACAATTTGCACTTTGTCTCAAAGAAAAGTTACGACAAACTTTAAAAAATGACATTTTGAGAAATAACCCTGCAAAGAAAAATACCATAAAACTCCAAAAATAATCGGCCATTTGATCCCCATTATTTTCCTTCTTGAATCTCACTTTCCTGTATATCTGTTATCTGTTCTCCCATATAAAATGGTTAAAACAGAAGCTCTGGCACCTTGCATGCATCCGTTCCATTAAAAGTTACTGCTCAATCTGTCCTTTTGTACTTTTGATTCATCCACTGTTGAATCACTTTTTAACCCATTAAGTCCTAAATGGACGATTTTTTTCTACTGTTCTCAATTGAATTTATGAATGTAAAATCAGTGTCCAAAAAAATCGGGATAGGGCATTACTAACGTAGAATCGTCTGAACTTTCGATCTACGTTGACAGAATTTTGAAAAAATGCATATTAACAAATTTATAATTGTTTATTTAATAAAAAATGCGAAATTTTGAGTGATGAAAAATTTTAAATCCTTGTTTTCGAGTTGAAACTAATTGTGGATCTTTATGAATAGCACATAAAAGGCGTCCTCGAATCCTGGACTTTGAGTTATAGTGATAGGTTGTTTGAAATTTAACATGGCGGCATCCAATATGGTGGTTCAAAGAAGGAAATTTTTTGCTACTTTGCGTACTTTTTCGAAAAACTATATTTTTTTACCAATATTCATCAAACTTCGTATAAAGGGGTTTTTTGTGTCGCTGATTGCGAATTAACAATCAGATTTTCAAAATTCAAGATGGCGGATCCAATATGGCGGCCAAAAATTTTGAAAAAAGTCAGATTTTTATGAAAATTGGTTTGCAGGGGTTTTTTTGGGTCGCTGATTACGAATTTACAATCAGATTTTCAAAATTCAAGATGGCGGATCCAATATGGCGGTCGAAAATTTTGAAAAAAGTCAGATTTTTATGAAATATGGTTTGCAGGGGTTTTGTAGGTCGCTGATAACGAATTAATTATCAGATTTTGAAAATTCAAGACGGCGGATCCAATATGGCGGTCGAAAATTTTGAAAAAAGTCAGATTTTTATGAAAATTGGTTTGCAGGGGTTTTGTAGGTCGCTGATTACGAATTAATTATCAGATTTTGAAAATTCAAGACGGAAGACTTAATATGGCGGTCGATAATCCGAAAATTTTCTTAGTTTTTAGTCAGTTTTTGAGGGATTTTCGGGTTTTAAATGTTTTATCAAAACAAAGTACGTTACTTAGCCGTCAAATAATATGCCTTTGCCCGGCTCTCACCACGAGGAGGTGAACGCAAAACAGAGAGCCATATTTTTTTTTGATTTTTTTATTTTTTTTTATTTTTTCATATTTCGAAATAGTGTAAAAGGAAGTACAGAAATGTTTAAATAATATCTTAATTTTCATGTAAAAGAGAAAAGCAAGGTACACATGAATAAACGTTGCAAGGTTTACACATTTTATTCGATCTTTTACCACAATTTTTAACATTACTACAATTCTTTTTTGATTGTACTGTAATCATTTCGTGCGATTTCATTTTTTTAGCCATTTCAAGATAATGTTCGGCGAGTTCTAGGATAATTTCTTTGGTTCCTATTTTTTCATCACATACTGAATTTCGTAAAACAGTTGCATTAGTAATGGATGATCGAATAAACCACTTGAACATTGACCACGTCCATTTCTTGGCTGTGATGCATGGCATAGCATTACTGCAATGTTCATTATGTTTATCTATTCCACCCATGTACCTATTATAAAGTTTGAATGCCATAGGAAAATCTAAATCCATCCTAGAACCTTCAATTGCCGAAAATCGTTTTACATGCTGAAGAGGAGTAATTCCTGCCGCAGTCGAAAGAATAGATACTTCCTTTGAATCTTTGACTGTTATAAAATTCATACCACTATTTTTTCATGCTGAACAGTGAATGTGCCGCGTTCTGCTTTATTATCAAGATTATTCTTTACCTTTACTCGATTTACCCTAACTGTACCTGTAGCCTTTAAACCAAGATTATGCAAATGAACTAAAAGATCTGGGCTTGTAAAATAATTATCGAACGATAAGTGGTATTGCATAATTTTTCTAGGAACAACTGAAGTAAGCAACTTCTGTATCATCAACATTACGAAACGACTTCCTAAAGGACATTTAGATAGTTTCAATTTTTTATCTGCGGAATAAACTTGTGAACCTTTACCACAATAGATGTCACAATCAAATAAATATCCTGTAGGACTAGCGATACCAATAATTTTTAGTCCAAACCGATCGGGTTTATTAGGCAAGAACTGTAACAAGTTGGTTCTTCCGTGAAATTTCACCATCATCTCGTCAATAGCCAACGCTGTAGAAAAAAATCAAATTGTAAGCAATTTTTTCTATAAATTTCAAGAACTTTTCTTACTTTCCAAGCTTTATCGTTGCTATTTTGATCTTCGGCTTTGGATAATTTTATTTTAGATTTAATTTTTAAGAACTTATCCCTACTCATCGCTGATTTAACAAGTTTACATTCTAGTAATGGTTTATTGGACCAATAATCTTTTTGCAATTTTCTTATATTGACGATTGATAATAGTATAATTCCAAGGAAAACATGCAACTCTTCTAACGTTAGAGGATAACCATTTTCTTGTGTACACTCTACAATATAATTTTTGATTTCTGTAGAGTAATATAATTCAAATAATTCAACATATGACAAATTTTCTATCATATCCTTTGTTTTATCAGTAAGCAAAATTTTATCTTCGAGAATGTCAGTGTACTTCTTTTCTCCAGTTACCCAATTATACTTATGGTTTGGCTCTAATATTGATTGATTTTCTTCATACTCATTTAGTACCTTATGATATGAAACATTTGGAATTTTATTAGAACTGCTTGAAATATCTTGTTCATCAGAATCTGATTCAGAATCAGAGCTTCCAGAATCATTTTCATTAGGAATATAAACTGCATTACTTGCTCCGTCTTCATCGATGTCAATTTCAAGTACTTCGGATACTTGTTTTGTCCGTTTTTTTTGTGGTTTACAAGACATAATAAATGGAAAATCGTACAAAATAAGAATTCGCTGTGATTAGTTTTGATATTTACTAATAGAAAAATAAGCTAACATTAAAAAATAGAGTAAATAAAATACTGTAAATGAAGTACAGAACAAGGATAGTATGAAATGTATTACCGAAAGATATAAAAAATACTTTATGAAATTTTTAAAAAATTAACAAAAATCGTTAGACAAATAATTACTATGTTAGATAAGAAATAGCTTGGTGTAATTTTTTATTACGAGCAGCAGTTTTATAAAATATGCAATATAATAATTTTGTTGAACGTAAATGAATCTAGCTTATAACCATATTTTTCAACCGACAATTCAAAACTTTGGAAACTGTTAGTGTATACATGACACATGCCCAAAATACCCCTATACATGCATTTTCTTAGGTAAGAGAATTGTAAAATGATAGAAAATGTGCGCTATGTTTTGAAAATTTAATTATAAATTGTTAATCAGTGATTAAAAAGACCTACGGATTTTTATAAAAACTGAGAAAAATTTTGGATTTTCGGCCGCCATATTGAATCTGCAATCTTGCTTTTTATAAATCTGATTGTAAAATCGTAATCATCAACCCCTATATTTGGAAGTTTGATGAATATTGGTAAAAAAATATTTTTTTCGAAAAAAATATCCGAAATAGCAACAATTTTTGATCTCCGAATCACCATATTGGATCCGCCGCCTTGAATTTTCAAAATCTGATAATTAATTCGTAATCAGCGACCTACAAAACCCCTGCAAACCATATTTCATAAAAATCTGACTTTTTTCAAAATTTTCGACCGCCATATTGGGTCCGCCATCTTGAATTTTGAAAATCTGATTGTAAATTCGTAATCAGCGACCCAAAAAAACCCCTGCAAACCAATTTTCATAAAAATCTGACTTTTTTCAAAATTTTTGGCCGCCATATTGGATCCGCCATCTTGAATTTTGAAAATCTGATTGTTAATTCGCAATCAGCGACACAAAAAACCCCTTTATACGAAGTTTGATGAATATTGGTAAAAAAATATAGTTTTTCGAAAAAGTACGCAAAGTAGCAAAAAATTTCCTTCTTTGAACCACCATATTGGATGCCGCCATGTTGAATTTCAAACAACCTATCACTATAACTCAAAGTCCAGGATTCGAGGACGCCTTTTATGCGCTATTCATAAGGATCCACAATTAGTTTCAACTCGAAAACAAGGATTTAAAATTTTTCATCACTCAAAATTTCGCATTTTTTGTTAAATAAACAATTATAAATTTGTTAATATGCATTTTTTCAAAATTCTGTCAACGTAGATCGAAAGTTCAGACGATTTTACGTTAGTAATGCCCTATCCCGATTTTTTTGGACACTGATTTTACATTCATAAATTCAATTGAGAACAGTAGAAAAAAATCGTCCATTTAGGACTTAATGGGTTAACACACTATACTGAGTTAGATTATTATTTATAATACTAAGATAAATGTAGAATATGCGCCAGGTCTTATAAAATATGAAATCCCCATAATCCAAATCGAAACTTAAGAAGCCATCACTGTCGTAGAGAAAAGTACATAAATACATAAAAGCTGATAAGCCCATTTTTTCAATGATCACACATATTAAATATTAAATATATCTTGAATTTAAGCCTGTATTCTTGTGAGCAGGCTTGTCGCTTTTATGTCTATAGTTACATCTTGACACTTATTGCAATTCACAAATCTTCTGAATTGAATTATATATCCTAGTGAGTTAAACTTAATATGTCACTTTCATCTTTCTTACAAAAAAGATGTATTTATTTTTATGCGATAAAAATTTTTACTACCTCTTCTTTAAAACACTTAATTCAATCTTGTCAATGCACATATTTTTCAGTATTAATTTTCATACAGCATTCCCATCTTGAACTGAAACTACTTTCTAAATTTTAACAAAACTGTCACTGCACGCTTGTATTATAATTACACTTACACTTTTCAGACATATATCTTCACATACACAATACATTAAATTTTTAGTCCAAAATTCACTTATGAATACAAATAATCAAGCAGTAAGAAGAAAATCTTTCTCTATCTGAAAGCAAAAACTCTGCAAAACAAACTGTTGAAATAACATGGTTATGAATCTTGGCTTATTTGAGATTTTGAGCTGTCTGCTCTGCAACTGTGTTGACACTATGGTATTATAGTTTTATAAGTATATATAAAAGGGAGTATTAATATAGTAATTTGCTGTCAAATTTCGTTGACGGAATGGTCACTTTACTTTAACAGAAGGACAAAATTGTCACAATTCAGAAGACGATTCCACTGGATTTCAAATTCCAGAATATGATTTATATTATTTTTATAATAAATCCCGTATTTAAATTTAATTATTTTTTTTATAATTCTTATACTAATAAGTCTTAAATAATGTTTTTTGATATTTTAAAACACATAGAAGTAAACGTGTTCCTATATATATATCAGAAACCTATAGAAAAGGCAAAAAAAAGGAAAATCAATTTTTTTCGTCATTTGAAGATAGTAAGCTCTTTTAACCATATCATTTTGAATTTTTTTAATTTTTTATTTAAACTAGTTTTTTTAGGTTCAGAATAACAAAAAATTCAATAAAAAAAAGTTGATTTTTTCAAAATTTTTAGGTGTAAGACCACCTTAATGATTTTATGGTGAAACATGAATTGAAAATTAAAGTATAACCTAAAAGTCTCAATGTAATTATGCAGTAAATATATTATAGAAAATAAACCCAAAAAATCCAAACCCGTACACCAAAACTGGTTGCGCTAAACAACACAAAACAATTACAAAAACTGATCATGCTTAAAAATGACTTTAGACATAAGCAAACATATTTTAATGAAAAATTATATAAATTATGTATCAAACAATTATATGGGTCTGAAGTTTGCAACGTTGGAGTGCAACGAAATAAAAAAATAATTTATTTTACTTCACGTTTATACTAAATAATATTAATTTTGCGTATAGATTTTGTGTTTCATAATATAAAATAACTTTGTAACAAAGGTTTACATAAAATTTCTATTATTAAATAACTTTAATAAATTGTAAAAAATTATTTCGTTGCATTCCAACGAAGCAAACTTCAGACCCATACAATTATTTACCGGCTAATGTTCACCAGCTCTGTAGTCTGTAAGTTGTCTTGTTTCGCTTTCTCTGTACAATAAAGCTTCTCTGTTATTTTGGAATATGCCAATACTCTCTTTGATCTGTTTCATTCTTCTTTATTAAAAAAGCACAATGATAAAGAACCCTTTGGACATCTGCTACAGGTCTTTGGTCTTTCGACGAACAATGGTATAAACTAGCTTGGATGGCATCTTGCACATTCTTCAAATCATACGTATTATTGACAATTGGTCTTCTGTAATATTTATGCAACTCATAAATTTTAGTAACTGTAAGCGCTCCATCTAACTTTCTACCAAACTTTTCCTTAGTAGCAAATTCTCTGAGGCCTTTAATTACCCATTTGCTTTTGTACATGGTTGATGCATTCTTCTTATTATATTAAAATAGATTTTCCATAAGCTGCCACCTCATTAAGCTGAGTCCAAGTTTTTGCATCTCCATCAGACAGAAGTTTTAAATACCTCACTCTTTCGAACCAAGTCACTCCAAATATTCACAGCAGCCTGAACTTCCATACTACCAGAAGCACCCTCATAATTGGCATTACACTCTTGACTACTCTTGTGAGCTTCAAACCAAACTTGTATTCTGGATATCATTGGTAGATTCTACAGCTTTGCGGTTCACCACAAATGCTGCTTAATTGTCTATTATTTGTAGATTCGATTAGTGTACTTGTAAAATTTTCTCTGATAGCAGTTTCACAATTTTTACAGTATAACACTAGTTTTACACACAATCCGTTTCTCTGTTATTGAATCACTATCACATTTTCTATAACAAGCACTACATATTGTTTCATTTTAAAAATTACAAAAGAAACTTGTGTGAACCAGAATGAATTCATCATTTTCATTTAATGAATTAATTTTTTCGTTGATCCACCATCATTTGCATTTGTTTTTTCTTCTTTTTTTTAGAAACATATTTGCTTCTTGGCACATGCCACTTACAGGATAAAATATGCATTTTCAAAACAAAATTGAATATTTACCAGAAGCCAACACTTTTTGATAATGATTTTTTATTATTATTTAATTATTAATTAAATATTAATATTGTGTGATAAGTATTATTAAACTTTTTCAATGGATTTTAATTACAATTTTACCTCAGTAAAACTAAACAAATGAGGATAATATATACGATTTTTTTATCAACTCATAAACAAAATAAACGTGAAGTTAGACCCGCTATGTACAAAAAGGAACGGAACAGATACAGCATGTAACATGGGTTACTATATGTATATGAGGAACAGCACCTGTATCTTATGTGTATAGATATAGTACCCATGTACTATACCTGTTCCCTGTTTCTTATTATGTGTAACGAAAGGGCCATAGTCGATAAGACGGTCGATATAGATGGCTCGATTCAAATGGAGTTTATTATAACAGCTCGACAATTTATTTATAAAATTATATGAGCAAACTAAGTTTAAACATCAAAATTGAATAGTAATTGTGTAGTTTCAAAGAGAAATTGGCGACGTAGAGAGGTATAATTGTACATGAACTGGATTTGTCAAAAAGAGAAAAGTATTATAAAAAATGCAAAAAACTTTCAATTGTGTTTTTAACGATAAATACTAAAATAAATCAAATTAAATAATTATATGAAAATTATGACATTAGGAGTAGGTTTTCGAGTAGAAAAATGGCTAAAAATGGTTTAAAACGACAAAAAAGAAATCGAGTTTTTGGCCAAAAATCGGTACCTTCTTCCTTAATTTGTGTAGAAGGTTGAACAAATTTTAATACATTTATGAGAACAGTCATATAGTGTTTCGGAGAGTTGTTTGCATTACTTGACTATTATCGATAATTGATTTCACAACTTTCGTTTGTTTGATTTGCAGTGAACAATTTGAATGTACTTACATATAATCTGTTCAGCATACATTGTCTCGAAGAAGTAAAACACTTTTTCACTAGTATTTATTTGATTTCTTTCAAAAAATCATAAATATTATTATTTTATAGATTATGCAGAAAAAACTTCTATACTTGCCTTACTTTATACTTTCGTAGAAAGTTTTATTAACAATATTCTTATTTGTACAGTATGAAAAAAATTAGATACAATTTGTACAGAGTGCTTATTAAAGAGATGAAATTAGAAGAAATAAAAGGACTAGGCAAATTGTGTTGTTAGAACATACTTAAAAAATCAGTTTTTTAAAGAACGTGCGTTTATTGTTTTAAAAAAATATTTAAGCTCTTATTCATGTTTTTGGTACAGAATTTGGCGGATGTTAAGAAAGAGGATGAGAGAGAGGGGAGAATAGATTATACAGAAAAAACTTCTATACTTGCCTTATTTTATATTTTCGTAGAAAGATTTATATTAGCAATATTATTATTTGTGCAGTCATGAAAAAAATTATTATCATCTGTAGAGAGTGCTTATTGAATAGATGAGATTAAATGAAATAAAAGAACTAGACAAACTGTGTTGTTAGAATGTACTTTAAAAATGAGTTTTTAAAAAACATCTTAATTATTTTTTTAAAATGTTTAATCACTCATTTAAGTTTTTGGTACAGAGTTTGACGGATGTTCAGTGAGAGAGGGAGAAAGAGAGGGGGAGAGGGATTTCTTATAAAATGATGCATGAAGTAGAAAAAGAAGAATAAAATTGCTTGCGATTTAACGAGACCGCAATTAATTCTGAGATCAGAATGTTTATAACTCGCAATTCACATCTTAACAAAAATGTTTATAACGAAGCTGGATGCAATGAAGTTACTGTAGTATTTGTTGGTGAAGATGGCTACCCCCAATATCGAGATATATGCATATACTCAAAATATAATAAACCAACAAGTATACCTTATATTAGTGAACATGTAGATCCTATGACCTATCCACTTATATTTCGAAATGGTGGTTTTGGATGGATCCCAAATATAAAAGAAAGTAATGATAATATCACGATGCTAGTATTTTATTGTTACAAATTTAGTATTAGAGATGATTGTAATCGATTTATAAATTTAGGAAAATTATTATACCAGTTTATTGTTGATGCTTGGGTTAACGTTGGAGGATCAAGATTACATTATTTAAAAAAAAAAATCAACATTCTTTAAGAACAGATTTATACAATGGTGTTATGGACTATATACAAAAAAAAACCACTGCTAATTCATTCTGAGAAAACATGATTCGAAATTTTTTCAAAAAAATGTTTAACCTCAAATATGCTTTTTCGTAATGGACCGATTTTTTTTGGGCAACGAACTCGATCTGAAAATATATAAAAGTTACATCTGTGTATAATTTCAGGACGATTGAACAATTTTTACTCTTGTTATCGTGCCACAACGGAAAGGCAAATTTTTTCTAAAATAATTTTTTTCTGAAAAACAAATGAAGATGATCTTTTGAAATTTTATCCAAATATATGCTTCAATGAGTTTAATAAGTGGTTAAAATTTCAAGTCGATAAATAAAATTTATTTTGAGAAATTAATTTGTGAAATATACAAACGCTTTCCTTAATAACGAATGACAGAGAGAAGATAATTTAAATACTAAAAAACAAAATATAGGTAATTTAAATAACTTATAAGAAAAGTTCATTATATTGTGTAATAATGGCTGTAAGATATAAAAAAAATAAAAAAAAATAAAAATTCGAAATCGTTTTTGGTTAAAAAAAAGAAAATCAATCAAAAACTCAAATCCATCAGGGAACTAAATTTTTTCGCAAGACGAAGAGAATATTTATATAAGAGAAAAGAGAATCGTCTTTATCCGACGAAAATCGGTCGATTCGTTTCCGAGATATAAATAGTTAACACACACACACACAGACACACACACGCGCGCGCGCGCGCATACGCACACTAGAAGCTTAATATACTATTTTCGGTCATATGCTGTCGCATTTTACGGACCGAGTGAGAATGGCGTATCCTCCCACTCGGTTTGTAAAATGTAACAGCAATGTACGGTATGGAGCGAACATTATTTTTTCTCATAAGTGCCCATAAAGTAGAGATAAAAGATAGTTGGTAAAGTAGTTTGTAAAGAGAGAAAATTTAACCATGCTCCCAAAAAGAGTGATTATAGGATAAAATCTACTCATGTAAAGTAAACTTTACATGAGTAGATTTGCAAATGTCGAATTTTAGAAGTAGGCAATGTAAGCCCATGCCCTGAAAGAGTAAACACACACACACACACACGCACACACATACACGCGCGCGCGCGCGCGCGCCCATACACACATTTTTCAAAAATCATGTATTTTGATTCCTAACACCTCGAAGAAAAATTATAACATGTTTTTACAACAAATCAAAAAATTACTATCACAAAGCTTCCTCTAGGAGGAAGCAACATTATAATCCAGATTTTAGTAGATTGTATTTTGTTAATTCAAAGGATCGTAAACGGTTTTTCTTAAGGCGGTGTTATACCTGATGGCTCCAGGGCCCACAATTTCCTGAGAAAATGAATTCAAAAATAATAACTATAAAATAAAGTATATGAATCACTAATTTAACTTATTTCTAATACAAAATCCTAAGAGATAGATTTCTTAAACCACTTTATGCAGAATTATGTCATTTTAGAAAAATCAACTGGTGAGCAAGTTTTCTTGGCACTCACTCGATGGATTTTGACGAGAGAAGTCTCAAATTAATTGAAAAACATGTACCTATCGCATGAAGCTCTCGAATTAAAAAATATCAAGACTAAGTATTTTGCTTCCTCCTAGAGGAAGCTTTGTGATAGTAATTTTTTGAGTTGTTGTAAAAACATGTTATAATTGTTTTTCAAGGCGTTAGGAATCAAAATACATGATTTTTGAAAAATGTCTGTATGGATGTGTGTGTGCGTGCGCGCGCGTGTGTGTGTGTGCGTGCGCCTGTGTGTGTCTGTATGTGTGTGTGTATGTGTGTGTGTGTGTGTGTGTGTGTACGCCTGGACCTTAGCTTCCACTCGATGGATTTTAACCGGACAGATCTCATTTTTTTTTTTTTTTTTGGAGTGATGGCGGGTCAAAATTTTGTTTTTTGTTTCGCCGATGCGTTTTCGTTTTATTTCGAATTTTCGATGGTCTCAAAATTTATTTTTCCTTTTTTTTTAATGATCAGATCGAAATATTTGAATCAAATGGATAGCATTCGAAAGAGTATTAAAATACCTATATTTTCTAAAAAAAATATTTTCTCTGGCTGTCACGGTTCTTTTGTTATTAACAAAAACTTGTTTTATTTTTAAAAGCTTATAACTTCTAATTTAAACCGTCAATTTTTTGAAAAAAATCATGATAATGCAGAATACAAATAGCTATAATCTGTAAAAGTTTGAGTCCGTTTTGTCGACTAGGTTTTGAGAAAAAAATTGAAATGTGAAAAAAATGCTTTTTGTATGTCCGACGATTACGGGTCTAAAATTGACTTAATCGCTTTGAAACGTAGATCTCAAAAGTAATAAGACTAAAAAGACAGCGGCGAGCGGCCGCGTGAAGTCTGTTCTGCGCTTGGACGCGCCTCTTTATGTGTATATAATATCTATTATACTTTAATTGTATACGAATGAACGTATACGCTAATTTATATTATCAGGGTTTGTCAGCGAGAAGATATAAATGGAAATTAAGAGTTTTTGTACGAACCGTTCCCAAAGGTAAGGTTGATACAAGAATATGAAATGTATAATTAAGCACGTAAGCAAAGTGGTGCAGCAAATAATACGAGCTTCTCGTATTATGGGCAAAACAAATGCGATAGCAATTGAGCAATGAGCAGAGCAAAGTATAAGTAAATGTGTAATGTAGTGCAAAGTATGACGTAATAATATGTAAGTAATATCGTAATAATGAGTAGGTCGAGTGCGTGCCGCAGGCCCCTACTTGTATACGCGGGGTGATGTTTTTCATTGAAGGTAGCGCGCTGGCGCTCACCATCTAGCGGACACTTGCAGTACCACAATACCGAACATTAATCGTTGCACTTTCACGTGGTATCATTTCTGCCATTTGAGACCACAGAGTCGTTCCCAATACTTAAAAAAGCTTAAGACCGGAGGGGTTGGTAACCCCTGAGGCCTGGTTCACCAAAATTCCATTATTATCAAGAGCACTTGGCGAGCGCCTCCAAAAAGGAGGAACGACAGTTAGCCACGGGTGAGAGTTACCCGAGGGCTTGCTCGCCTTTTCCTTCTTTTTCCCAATTTTAAATGCTTCTGAAAATTTGAATTTTCACTGGAAATATCCGGGGTTAGAAATTCGTTCCTTCAGAAGATTTCCCAGTCCTGGGAAATAGAAAAAGCTTTGATCAAATCGGTAGAATATTCGTCCCACGACCCTTAGGTTGAGAGTTCTCCACCTTACCAATGAGTCGAAGCCAGTCCTATTCATTCCATTTTTGAGTAGAGTGAGAGCGTCAGCCTCGTTCATTTTGACTATGGCCATCTTCTGCTCGTCCGACCCTACCTCAAAAACAAGGTTCTGTCTTCAACGGTAAAATTAAGGTAGATGCAACTATTCCAGTTCCAGGGGACTCCAAAGAGGAAGAAGGGGGAGAATTGCACCCCACCCTCAGCCCACCGGAACGACAAGAGGCCACGGAGGGGGCTATGAGCCCCCTATGGGTCGCACCACCAAAGGCCCGATCCGTAGGAAGGAACATAGATCACCCAAGGGAGCGGTCAAAAGGTGGCGGGAGGCACGGGTCCGTCGGGGGCGCCTCAAAAAGGTGCTAGCGGCGGGGTCGGGCTCACCGCAGCCCAGAGGACGAAACCCCTGACCGTGGTTGCTACGGCGGAAGAGTACCCTGAGGTCATACTGACCCAGGAGGACTTCAACCGCCTTAGGGCCAGTTTTAGGGAATTGGCTAAGAAGACTCCCCCGGATCAGATGACCAGAATAGAGACATCGTTCGGGAAAGGGCGGGTCTTCGTTTTCGTGGCCTCCGACCAAAGGTCAAATGAGTGGCTATTAAATAAGGTGGCCACCCTTGAACTCGGGGTCCCAAAACTCAGAGTGGGAGGGATAGAGTTCATTCAGAGGTTACACAAGGCCACGGTCTGGCTCCCGGGATCTCCTGAGGAGCAGGCCGAGGTCATGAACCGACTGGGGGCCTACAACCTCACCCTGAACATGAGCGGATGGCGTGCGGTAAAGGCAGCACCACTTAAGAAGGACTCGGGAAGGCAGGAAACCGGAGAGAAATACGTTCTGGTGTTCCAGCTGCCCGAATCTCAGGTCAGGGCCTTAGAGGCCCTTGACAACAGGCCCTGGATGGAGTTAGGTAGGGTCACCTTCAAGATGTCTCGCCAGGCTCCAGAAGGGGTTGAGGCAATGACGGTGGAACAGGTATAATGGCCCCTCCGTCACTGCCAATAACCCAGATCAACTTGCACCACAGCAAGGGCGCCTCTGCGATCTTGCAGAAGGGCTTGGCTGCGGTGCACACAGGCCTATCATTGGTCCAAGAACCATGGATAGTGAACGGTACAATAAGAGATTTGGGAGGGTTGTTGTGTTTCAGGGACGCGGCATCGATCAGGCCTAGAGCATGCATAGTGGCAAAAGGGATCAATGTCGTGCCCCAATGGGGACTTTGCACTGGAGACCTGATGGTGGTCACGACAGAGATGGACGGCGTCGGAAGAGTGGCCATAGCGTTGGCATACTTCCCCAACGTTGGGGGCAAAATGAGAACGTGCCACCAACGGAAGTGATGCGACTAGTAGACTACTGCAAGGCGGTGAGTATGCCCGTACTGATAGGATGTTACGTGAACGCACACCATCAATTATGGGACAGTACTGACACCAATCCGTGTGGACAACGCCTGGTGTAATATCTGGTGACTACAGAACTAGACATCCTGAATGTTGGCAATACGCCGACCTTCCGTAATGCTGTAAGGGAGGAGGTGTTGAATATATCTCTATGCACCAGCAACCTTAGAGACAGGATTGCCAACTGGAGGGTGTCGGACGAACCATCGCTATCAGACCACGAACAGATCAGGTTCGATCTGGTGGCGGGCACGCCGGAGAGACCCCAATGGAAAAGAAACCCCAGAGACACGGACTGGGTAAACTACTCAGCAGATCTCGTGGAATCCCTTAGGGACTTCCCTAAAGCAATTGACGACGTACCCACGTTAGAGGCGGCCGCCAATATGCTAAAGGACGAGATACTGAATGCATATCACAACAGCTGCCATCTCACAAAACTCAGGCCCAGAGGCCAAGTTAGATGGTGGAATAAAGACCTGGCTGCCCTTAGGGAGAGGACTAGATACCTTCTTAGAAAATCCAGAAAACGTAACGACCCTCTCGACTGGCAGGAATATAACCAGGAGAGGGATCGATACAGAAAAGAAATTAGGAAGGCCCAGCAGACGAAGTGGGCCTCCTTTTGTGAGGAAGTTGAAGGAGGGGCCGAGGCTGCCAGACTGAATAAAATGCTGTCAAGTAATCCAGAGACTGTCCTTGGCTCCCTAAAACTCCCGAACGGCAGTTTCTCTACATCAGATGAAGAGACTCTGAAATGCCTGATAAAGGCACACTTCCCCAGTTTTACGGAGTGGAATGAGGAAGGGCAGATCCCGAAGGAGGACACGGAGGCGAGCGGTAGGCGACTGAGGGCGCCGATATTGCGCCAAAATCGCAAACTGGCAAACCAGATAGTGACCCCGGAGAGGATAAAATGGGCCATAAACTCCTTTAAATCATACAAATCACCTGGACCGGACGGGATATACCCCGCGCACCTAAGGAAGGCGAAGCACGTCCTAGTTGGGCCACTGGTTAAAGTGACCAGGGCGGGCCTAGTGCTGGGGCACGTGCCCGCTGCTTGGCAGGGGGCGAGGGTGGTGTTCATACCGAAACCAGGAAAAAGCGGATACACCTCTTCGAAGGATTTTCGCCCCATAAGCTTGACTTCTTTCCTGCTTAAAACCTCTGAAAGACTCGTTGATCGGTGTATCAGAGATGTTACCTTAAGAGGAAATACCCTGCATACGGGGCAACATGCATACAAGGCAGGTATGTCCGCGGAGACAGCCCTGCAAAGGGTGATACAGCTAATTCAGCCCCAGCTGGAGAACGGAGGCTTTGCTGTCGGAACCTTCATGGACATAGAAGGGGCGTTCAACCATACCTCAAGAGGCGTCATTAGTGATGCCCTGAGGAGGTTTGGAGTGCCTGATATGCTAGTGGACTGGACGAGCCATATGCTCGGAAACAGGCAAATAGAAGTTACCAAAGGCAACACCACGGTAAGGGGCGGTGTCTCCTCGGGCTGTCCGCAAGGGGGGGTCATGTCGCCTCTGCTATGGTGTTTGGTAGTGGACAATCTGTTAACAAACCTAAGTGAGGAGGGATGCCAGGTTGTGGGTTACGCCGATGATATGTTGATCATAAGGCGCGGACCCTTCCTACATACTCTCATGGAACTCACACAAGGGGACTTACAGATTGTAGAAGCCTGGTGTAGGAGCACGGGCCTCGGCATATATAAGTGGCATATAACATGTCAACTAACGCTCAATGGGAAGGCACTCAAGCTATCCAAAGAGGTCAAATATCTAGGAATCACCATGCTAGCATGGTGGAGACACCTAGAGGAAAAATGCCGGAAATTCACCGCAACCCTATGGCAACTGCGAAGGGCCATGGGCAGAAACTGGGGATCAAAACCAGTAGCGATGAAATGGCTGTATGATGCAATCCTAAAGCCCCGACTTACCTATGCAGCGGCGGTCTGGTGGGATAGAACGCATCTGAAAACAGCAGAAGGCCAGCTGGAAAGGTTGAGAGGCTTGGTATTACGGTGCGTCACCGGAGCGGGGAGGTCCTCGCCAACGGCTGCCCTAGGGGCTGCACTATGTATGGAGCCTCTCCACCTGACCATTGCTGCGGCTGCTGCAAGAGGGCTGCTCAGAGTCAGAAAGGACTCTGGGGAGAACTTCCAGGGTATAATACCGGAGGTCTTGAAGTCCGGAGGCGTCTTCATGATGCCACGCGACGAGATGACCAAGGCATTCATGGACGATAGGAAATACCGGATTAGCCTGGCGGATAATTCTGACTGGGCAACAGGCCGGGAGAAGCTACCAGCCAACGGTGAAATCTGGTACACGGATGGATCCAAAGGGGTAGGGGGAACATGTGCCGGAGTCTACCGGCGCAGGGAGGGAAGGGTTGCACCTTTCCACTGGGGCGGTACGCGACGATACTGCAATCCGAACTGGTAGGGGTGCTGAACTGCGCTCTCTGGGCGGAAGTGGAGGGTGGTGAGGAGCACCTACATATCGGAACAGATAGTAGGAGCGCCATTGAGGCCCTTAAAGCTTACACAACCACTTCGAGGCTCGTGTACGACTGTCATCGGACCCTGAATCGGCTGGCAGAGAGCCGTCCATTAACCATTTTCTGGCTGCCGGGCCATACGGGAATAAAAGGAAATGAGATAGCGGACAGGCTGGCCAGGCAGACGAGGAATGAAGTCTTAATTGGACCAGAACCGGCAACTGGAATATGCGACACTGTAATCAATGCAGAGATTAACAGATGGATCGCCAAAAAACATTCGGAGGCGTGGAGAAACGCCCGGGGATGTCGAATAGCCAAGACCTTCATCAAGGATTCAGAGATGGAGGGATGGGCAGAGCAAATACTCGCAATGAGTAGAAAGAGCGCAAAGACCGTGGTGGTTATCATTACCGGATATGGCACTTTGCGGAAACACAGCCACACGGTGGGACTTGTTAAGGACCCGTCTTGCAGATTCTGTTGAAAAAAGGATGAAACGGCATTGCACGTTATCCTTGAATGCCGTGCACTAGTGGAGAGGAGGCGCCTTTACCTGGGGGACCCTTTTCCACTGGCAAATAACAGCGAGGTGAAGGACGCCAGAAGGATCCTTCAATTTTACGGGAAGGTGATGGACTGAATCCACCCGAACTGAGGGACGCCAAGGGATTACCCATGCGTCTGGAGGCCACGTAATGTGCCCCAACTCTCTCTAATAATAATAACAATAACTATATTATCTGCCCGAGCGTGCTTAGCAAGTCATTATTGTTCGAGCAGCATAACATAGATGAACTACCTCAGTCTCTCTTACTTCCCTCTGTAAGCAAGCTATGGGGAACGAATAATGAGAATAATAATTTCAATTCCTTTTGTATTTATTTCTTGGCCTTTCTATTACATTTTCTGCCGTTCGTAATTTGAATACTAATGTACCTAGCGGTTTTTGACACTTGCACTCTCTCTCTCTCTCTCTCTCCCTCTCTCTTCTCACTCTTTTCAATATATATAAAGGTAGTGGCACCTGGTGACCTTAGTTACTTTATAATCTGTACTAATTAATTAAGTTACTCTAACGTATTTACTACTTAATTCAACAATTCTTACATAAAAATATTTATTTAAACAATATAGATCTTTGGAGCAAATCAAAAAGGCGATTCTCGAAAATGAATTTCTAGGAAATTTGGAAGATGCGCTAATAGTTGATTTAATATCTGCTATGTATATTAAAGCAATTGGGCCTAATACTTTAGTCATTCAAGAGGGCGATTTTGGTAAGTACTCCTATATATGTACTTTGGATTATTAACCTGTAGGATATCTACCTAGAAACTTACCTATATCTTTATCTATCGTCGATTTAATATTCATAATTTAATGATTTATACAATATATAGAAATACGAGCAGAGAAATTAGGCATTGTGAGCGTTAGCTTTGTCACCGCCTAAAGACAGAATATGCTTATAGTGTATATATTAGAGTAGCCTATTTCACGTGTATATATTATTTTTAAATTTCAACACTGATGTTTAGTACCTGCGTGTAATACACGAATTCATGTACTACACGTCCATTGATTTCACAAACATTCCAAAGACTTAAAAACATTATTAATACAACAAGTATAATATCCCCTATTATATTAAGATTCTAAAGGTTGGTCGGTAGGTTGGTAGGCTGGTAGGTAGGTATCATTATCCTTTTTAAATGTTAATATCTATATTAGGTAATGTCAGTGAAATTGAACTGAACCGGAATAGACCGGAAGTGGACCGAAAGTGGATCGGAAGTATACCGGAAGTAGACCGGAAGTTAACAAAAAGTGAACGCGAAAAAGAGAACATTCTGAAATAAATAATAATGTTATCAATTAAAATAAACAAAAAGATGAACACATGAGTATTTCTCTGGAACTTTTAACTTTTAGCTATAATAGAAATTTCAATATTTAATGTTGAGGCACATTCAAAAAACTCATTTTATTCTGTTCTAGGTACCCCAAATAACAATAAAAAGGATCTGCTCCCCATTTCTAATCATAGTTTTTTAATATTTTAAGCTTATGCACGTACGAATAAGCGTGAGAGAAAGCATGTAAAACTGCCTTACAATCACTTTCTTTTTTGATTTTTTTCAAAATAACCCCGTAAATTAGTTCAAGAAAATGTATGTAGAAAAAAGAACAATACTAAAATTAGGCCTATTTATGGTTGTTTATGTGTGCCACCAAGAAATGATACTTTTTAGGCGAGGGGCGCATCGACACCACGTGTTTTAGTAGATCATAATTCACTTTCCATAAGATAGTCCAGTCAAATTACACTTTGACAAAAAGAAAATTGTTAACAGGATAGGGACAGTCGGAAATGATAAAGTGGCGTATAATAAACATAAAAAAATTAATGCGTGAGCAGGGGTGGTTCCGGGTGTATTTGAGGGGTGAAAAGGGGTGAATTTTGTATTATTGCGATTCCCGGCGAAAGTTGACGACGGAGAGGAAAGTTTACAATAGAAAGGTTGTAGATCATAAAAAAATCTACAACTTTTGTATTAATGATTTTTTCACATAACCTCAAAATCTCCGAGTAAAATGCGAAAAACCGCTTTTCCCGTTTTTTAATTTTCATTTTCACAAAAATAATTTTATTTGACGAAGCTTGGTAAAAGTATACCTTTTTGTGTCTAAAATATCCACAAATTTTTTCAGATAAAAAGATTAAGAGGCTTCCGAGATAATCACGTTTCTTGGCCCGACAAAATATTTTTCAAATGAAATTTGTCCTTCAGAAAATTATCGTAGAGACTTCTTTCAGGCCGCAATTTTTTCGTTTTGAGTTATCCTTTCTTGTGAAATAAAAAAAGATATAGTCCCCATTTAGAAACATGTTCAAAAATTGCAAAATTCAAAAATTGAATTTTGCAACAATCTTGTTTTTACTAAATATTGATAATATGTTGAAATTTTTAAATAATTCTTAAAAACTAATTATACCATTCAATTCTACGGAAAAATACAAAAGAATCTTAGTTTCATTATTTGATCAGATACTTCAATTTTTAATAGTATTATTATGAATATATAAGTCGAATAAAGATTTTTCATTTAAATCCCCCGCTGACCGTGTTTAGTCTACCAGATTCCATTCAAGGGCCGCTTAGTCATCCTCCTAGTCCTCCTTCTCTCTTTCAGCTATATAGAACAGCTGGCCCGGTCCCAGGGTACCCAAAGAGGGGGTAGGTCTGACTCGCAGTGTCGTTTCGGAGCAGGACGCGCACACACGCATTAGTTTACAAGCCAGCTGGAGACGCTCAAGAGAAGACCCCATTATTCCCAACGCATTTCTTTGACATAAGCATACAAATTCTAATGCAGATTGGAGTACCAGGTATGATAAATAAAATTATTATATGGATTAAATAACTGAATGCCTCTTGTAGCTCCTTCACAGTCAATATACGAGTAAGCTTTGTTGTTGCGACACTTTATTACATATACTATTCTGTTGTTGTCGTTGTTGTGATACTTTATATACTTTATATATACTTGATATACTGATGTACAGAAATTGTAAACTATTGTATTTAAAGTTGTAGCCAAAAAAATAACAAAATTGAGCGCGTCATAGTGAAGAAATAATTTTTTTTTAATTATAATAAATTGTTAAGAATTTTAAATGTTTTTGACGCTGATGTACACTGCAGTAAACTTCTTTACTTGATTATATGTGTTACAGATTAGCAGTATGGACGATCCTGTTTGCATAATTTGCGAAGAAAGTGAAGGAGACTTAAGAACCATTCGGAAGAAAGCTCTTGATAAGCTGATTGATTCGAGTAAAAAAAAGAAGATATCGCAAGTTCAATAAATGGGTCCAACTGTCCTCAGCGTCTGCCCGCAAACTGTGTTCAGACGCATATAATCGCGAAAGTGCGATTAAACAGCTGCTGCAGAGTACAGCGAAAGATCGGTGGAAGGTAAAAATATCATCAAAAGTGCCATCGATTTTGATTTTAAAACTTTGTGCTTTTTTTGCGGACGTATTTGTCATGAATCAAAACAAAATATTCGAATGGTTCAAAAAGCTGATACTAGAGATAAAATCGTGCAGGCTCTTAAAGAACGAGATGCGTCTGACTTTTTTAACAAAAATTTGTTAGCGCGTTCGAATCAGTGTAAAGATTTTATGCAGGTACAAGCTCGCTACCATGTACAGTGCATGTCTACATTTTATGTTAATAGAATGTCTGATCAGGTTGGACGTCCCGCATTTGAAAATACAAAAGACTTCATATAACATTGCAACAATTACATTGAAAAAAAGAAAAGTGAAAGTCAGTTTTCCCTAAATGAGATCAAAAAAGAATTCGACGGTGATTTTCCGGATTTGCAGACTATTAAATCAAATTTATTAAAGTATAATATTATTCTGATAGTGAACTTGAATTTATACATTTGAAAACAGATCTCATTATTCTTTTTAAACATAAAATCAGTAAGCAAATGTGGAACGATTGGTATAACAATCAAGAAAAAAATCGTGAACTAGAACGAATAAGAATTGTTAAAATGGCCGATAATATTATCTTACTTTCCTCCACAATTTAATAAAAAAATATCTTTGAAAATATTCCTACATCGTTAGTCGATTTTCTTGATATTGCTATCAAAACTCATAAAGATAAGAGTAAAAAAAATTATTTCAAATGGCAGAAAAGAATAGCTACAATTGCTCATAGTATTATAACATTAGCAAGGTCGCGATCATTTTTATCATCGATTTTACTTGGTTTATCGTCGATGATGCACAAAAAATACGCATCGAAAGGATTAATTGATCCTTTTTCATATTTAGGATTATCTGCAAGCTACGATGAAACTTTGCGCTTTGAAGCATCAATTGTTAATGATCTTGACAACCATTCTTGTAATTCCGAATGTTTTATTCAGTACATTTACGACAACGCTGATCATAACACTTGTACTATCGATGGCAAAAATACCTTTCACGCAATGGGAGGACTTAAAGTTGAAACTCCGTGATCATGTGTAACTTCTAAAAAAAATATCGCTACAGTAAAAAAAATTCCATCTTCAGATATGATTGGCAAATTCGGATTTACTGAAATAAAACGATTTGAAAAAGAAGTGCTAAAGGACTAAAAACAACGTTCATTAAAAATATTTTTAGTGATGATTTCACAAGACCAATAATGTCTATGCAAAATTTTACTTGGCTCTATTCTAAGTATGCAGATAAAAAAATCAGAGGGCTATAGTGGATTCATGGAAGATTTTTATGCAAATTGTGATTACTCGACATCGACAATTATTCCGTTACCGTTTGTCAATAATCAACCGAGCGACTGCGATACGATTTTTACTGTTTTAGTACAAGCAGCTGAACAAAACAAACAAAACAACAGTGGAGAAATTTGCTTTTTAACATTTGGTCAGACTCTGTATCAAAAGGCTCGGTATATTTTGTCATGCGTGGACCCAGAGCATGATCCACATGATTTGTCAGTGATTCGACTAAGACTTGGCGGTTTTCATACGTTAATATCATGCAAAAAGAAGAATTTACAATAATAAGAGATAGATTTATGAAACAGATTGAAGAAGTTCGAAAAAGGGGACCGACTGCACAACTTTGGATTTAATACTGGGATATGTTGGCAATAGTGAAAAACTTTATCAAAGCAGAACGTTCAGGCAACTGGGGTCTACATTTGAAATGCATAGAACAAATTATTCTATACTTTCATGCGAGCGGATATAATAATTATGCGAAATCAGCTCATTTATATCTGCAAGATATGTTAATGTTGAAAAACGTAATTGATGTGCATCAGTTTGAACTTCTTACGACAAAAGGCTATTTCACGATTAAATGCTCTGACAAGTTTTGGTGTGGAGTTTGGTCAGATATGACTATTGAACAAGTCTTAATGCGATCGATGAAGAGTCAGGTGGACTGACACAAGGGCGTGGAATGGCCGAAAGTGTTTTAACTAAATTCGTATTAACTATGATCATTCTAGTTGACGTTTGCAACGAAATGGAAACTTTTTACAATGTTTCTTATTCTACGTCTGAACAGCATGTTGATTCCAAAGTATCTAGGATTACTAGAGATGTTGCAGATCTTCAAAAATTACTCGAATTCTTCAATAGGTATAATCCGTTTCTAGAGATTACAAATATTATGTCAATATTTTCTGGAATTATTGGCAATGATTCGATTAACTGTCACAGAGCATACAAAGTAGGTATGAAATCTGTTAAATCAATAATAGACCAGGATTTTGAAGTGTTAAATTTACACGAAAAAACAAAGTTTTATCCCTTCAAACTGTTCAATCATCAGTCAAAGTAAATAATGAGACTATTCCAATAAATCCATTATTATTGTTTCAACGTTTATGTATAAATATTAATAGTAAAAGTGACATGAAGAAATATTTAAAATTCGAACTTACTCTGTACCCGCTATCACTTTTTACAGAAAACGGCTTCAGGAAAAACGTAAAATCACAACTGTTTGATCACTTTCCACGCACTGAAGCTTTACCAAGTACTACAAATGTTTCGTATGTCATTGATGGTGGACTTTTGTTGCACAAGGTGGTTTGGCAAAAAATGATACGATTGAAGCGATCATCCGGCAGATATTTAACTTTTGTACGCAGCCATTATACAAACAATAGTTATATAATATTTCATAGTTATCCAAACCATGACATTGATAATGAAACTACATTGTCAACAAAAACAGCTGAACGGTTAAGGTGAAAAAGTTCTTTAAGTACACCTTTTTTTCAGTTTAAACTACACACAAAAATAACATTTTCGCAAGACAAGTTATTGTCAAATGATAAAAACAAAGAGAATTAATAAAAGAATTATCGAAAGCATTTAGGTTTGAAGGACTTGGAACTAAGCAAGCAAAGGAAGACTCCGATTTTTTAATTATTCATCCAGCAATAGAAATTGTCAAACAAAATAATGTTATAAATACAGCAATAGGAGTATACAAACAAGGTCGTTGTTGTTGATCAAGACATCGATCTTTTGGTCATAATGAATCAATTACATTTTACAGATGCAGAAATGTACTTTTTAAAGCCAGGTTCAGGTAATGTAAGTGATTCTATCTATTCATCAAACAGTTTTATACATGAATATTATCGTTCTATCATTGGATTTTTACATTGTTTTTCTGGCTGCGATACAATATCTGCTTTTGCTGGCAAAGTAAAAAAAAACAACATTTAATTCACTTATCGCAACTCCACAGTTAACAGAATTAGTAAAGCCTTTTTATGAGACTGACGCAGATCCAATGATTATTGCTCGAAATGGTTGCAAGTTAATTACATCAATTTACAAACGCAAACAAGAATTATCTTTGAATGAATTAAGATTTCAACAGTATATGAAATCAACTGCAAAGTCAACATTCAAACTGGAGAAATTATCACCAACTGTTGGTGCGGCTACACAACACTCTTATAGAGTTTTCTACCAGCTTCAAACGTGGCTTGGAAACGAAACAACACCAACAAAGTGGGGCTGGAAAGAAGTTATTGTCGATAATTTGAAAATTCTCATGCCACGTTTTACTGAAGATTTTGTCATACCTGAAGAATTTTTAAAAATAATTTCTTGTAGCTGTGAAACCGGTTGTGAAGGTAATAGATATGGTTGTCGAAAGCACGGGCTTCGCTGTACTAATTTATGAACAAAGAGGCGTGGTTCAGACAATTGTTTGAATGTTGAAAAAATTTCAGAAGATGTTGATGAATCCGAAGATAATTCTACTGAAATAGAGCAGCCAGGCTTTTGCTTAATCAGGGAAAATCAATTATCCGAAGAATCCTCAGATTATCCGAGCGATATTGAAGAAGGAGAAAATGAAATTATTAATAGAAGCGATATTGAAGAAAAAAATGATCAAATTACAAATGTCTTAAAAAAACCTCGATTAATGTAGTTTCACTTATTTACTAATTGTTAATGTAATATAACATAAAGTTTTTTATCAAGTAATGTAACTAAGGATCTTTTGTATTTTTTCCCGTAGAATTGAATGGTATAATTAGTTTTTAAGATTAATTAAAAATTTCAACAAATTTTTATCATTTCAAAGATTGTTGCAAAATTCATTTTTTGATTTTTTCAATTTTAGATCATGTTTTTAAATGGGGACAATATATTTTTTTATTTTACAAGAAAGTATAACACAAAACAAAAATATTGCGGCCCGAAAGAAGTCTACGATCATTTTCTAAAGGACAAATTTCATTTGAAAAATATTTTGTCGGGCCAAAAAACGTGATTATCTCGGAAGCCTCTTAATCTTTTTATCTGAAAATATTTGTGCATATTTCAGACATAAAGAGGTATACTTTTACCAAGTTTCATCAAAATAAAATTATTTTTGTGAAAATGAAAAATAAAAACGGGAAAAGCGGTTTTTCGCATTTTACTCGGAGATTTTGAGGTTATGTGAAAAAATCATTAATATAAAAGTTGTAGATTTTTTATGATCTACAACTTTTCTATTGTAAACTTTTCTCTCCGACGTCAAATTTCGCCGCAAACCGCAATAATAAAAAATTCACCCCTTTTCATCCCCCCAAATACACCCGGAACGACCCCTGCTCACGCATTTATTTTTTTTTTACGTTTATTATACGCCACTTTACCATTTCCAACTATCCCCATCCTGTTAACAATTTCCTTTTTTTTCGCCTCAAAATAATTCGACTGGACTAAGAGGCACACTTATAACCAAAGTCATATTTTGTTCGTCTTTTCAAGACGAGTAATTGAAGCCCCAGAAAGTTGAAAAAGACAAAAGTTTTTTTTTTTATCAACAAATAAAGTTTATTTTTTTATTTTTACCAAATTGCAGCGTCGCAGAGATAATGCTATGCACTTTTTTTAAAGGTAGGCACATTCAATCTGACAACATATTTTCGAATACTGAACAAGGTATAATAGCCTAAAAAGTTGGTAAAGCATTTATAAAAGAGTTTTCTTTTTAATGATGTAATAAAGATGAAAATTTTTTAAGGTACGCAGGTAAAACCTACATTTAGGCCTTTTTCGATTGCCCATTGAGCTTATCCTTGTTTAAAAGTGAGTTCTATGTTGTGGAACATGTTACTGGAAGTGGATTTTATAAATATTTGCTTGACTTAGATAGCTAAATACCTGAGAACCATAAGATATGTTACAGTACTGTAAAAGTTAAAAGTTCTAAAGAATTGCTCATATATGAAATAAGTAGTAGATATGCTACAATCCATTGTCTGCCATTTTCCATCGTAAGTGAAAAAACGACTTTATGAGAGTCCTATTTTACTGTCGCCAATTATTGTTCTTCACAGCGCTGTTTAATATTGCTGCTGCTATTGAATATCTTTCATAGCGTACCGTACTTTTGTTGCCGCTAATCGATTTTTCTTCACAGTGCAGTTTACATTATTTTAATATAATAATAGTGTTTGGTAATTATCAAGTAGAATCTCGCGCGCTCAGTGCATAGAATCCCGCGCGCACACTCAGCTCTAACTCGGAGCTCTCTTGTGCTATAGTCACGCATGACTGCGCAACAAGTCGACGTAGCGCCACGTCTCGTCATTTTTGCTGAACTACGAAGACACACTCTTGCCAACGCCATTTGTGAGCCTGATCTCGTGTTTTGATTTATATAATCAAATTTAAGGAAATCTTTATCATCGGCTACCCCAGACAAGAAATATCAACTCGGTTTTCTTCCTAGGTTCAAACGGAACATCTCATTCTGATTAGTTCTTCAGACTCGGCCATCATCTCAACGGAAACTTATAAAGCTAAAACCAGTGCTTGCACGTTTCAATGGATTGACTCCATTACCGGTTCAGCTAACCAGTGACTCAAGAATTAGTTCAAAGACTTCTCTAATTAAAGTGATTAATAACTGTGCTCAACTTTGTAATTAAATATCTTCATTGTATTTTGCTTAATAAAGTAAAATATTGTTTAGTCACAATTCACGTGTCTGCTAACTGCTTATTCATCCTTATATAACAGCATTATTCTAGCAAATACAATTTAAAAAATATCATACAGAAATAATATTATAAAATTTCTTGAAATACAACGTCTCTCGTATATAATTTATCGTTGTTATTTTTATTCTCTTTATATATTATAATTGAATCTTTCGTAAGTGAGATTCATAAGTTAAATTTAGATGTTTCTCTTGAAAGAGCAACGTATAATTGACCATGACTGAAATTACGACATGACAGGTATACCCGAAAATGTTTAACTGTTTGTCCTTGTCATTTATTTGTTGTCATTGCAAATCCTAATCTAACAGGAAATTGTCTTGTTATTTTAAATGGAATTTCATCTTGCAGTGATAATAAGTCCATTAGTGGTATTAAAACTTGATTTCCCTTTTTATGCCGCTTATACTTTTGTGCAGATATCGGAAACTGTACAATTTTTTCTATTTTTAAACGGGTTCCGATACAAAGTCAATCATTTGAATTAATATTTCTTAATAATATAACTACAGCACCAATTTTTAATTGTAATTTATGTTGTGGAACTCCAGTAGTTCAATTATTTCTGTATTTTCAAAGTTACCTGAATATATTTCGTCTCGGATATTCAAAAGCCATTATTTGAATACCTTTTCATTTTTATACTCTCAAGTCTTCTTATAAGGTCATTTGCTTAAATTTATTCTTTATCTCTTAGATAAAGAGAAAGCAAATAAGATGTAAGTGAGTTTATTGTTACTCTAACGAGCGCCCAGCGTGTACTGAGCCAAGCATACGAGGTACGCTTTACATTCGCCGAAATACCGTACATGTAGTATCTGCCATATCATAGACCCGACAACTAACTGTACTTCGTGTATACAAGTATCAGCGTATACTACATCCTCCCCTGCTAATTTACGACCTTAATATTATTATTTCTCCGTAGCATAATTTGCAGGCTTGTTTTGTAAACGTTTTGAATGCCGTAGCACATTCTAGACAGTCTGCAGTATTGCCATTTATATTATAACGGAGTTCCATGATAAAATACGGAGAAAATAAGAATCTCGGTTCTCCGTATTCTATCGAACTGGTTTGGCTCTCGTTCCCGCGAATTCGTGCATCTCGAGCGTTTGTTGACATCGCTCGAACTATGTATTCGCGAGCTGCGCGTGGGGACTACGTGACTTTAGCGGTTGCAAAGTCGCGCTCGATTCATTTTTGAATCAGATTCTCTCGGGCCGTCGAACCGCGCGGACGCGAACGTAGATCGTCCGGAGAAAACAGTCACTGTGCGATACACCGGTACAGCGCACCGCCCGTTCACGTACCGTCCACGGAGAGCAGTGCACGTGAACAATCCGAGCCACTCCTGGGGTCTGAAACGTCTGTAGGTGCAGGCTGGATGTTAAGACTCGGCCTGAATACTCCGAAGTCGACCGGAGGATAAGGCCTGACGCAGGAGCGGATTCGTGAGCGAGCGACGAGGGGAGTGCACTCCTCTTTCGGTGAGCCTCTCTGTACTTCACGCGCAGCGATCTAATTGTGTATTTTCGGCTCGCAGCGGCTAGCGGGCAGTGGTGCGTTCCCCGGCCCAGCGAAAATAAATACATTGAACCGCCTGCGCCGAGCGGCGGATCCCGTCTTCTTGTCGGCGCTCAACGCGACGCGTATTTATGTATAAAGTCCTTTTGAATAGACCTTGTTAGTGTTTCTCTATGTAAATGAAGCTATTTTTTATTTACTGACCTAACCTAACCTTCTCCTGAATACCGCCGCCTCCGCGGGAAAACGACTCCGCTGGTCGTTTTCATATCTGAGTCTAGCGACCGCGCGCTTTACTCTTCGAGCGCGAGCTTTTCATTCAGCGATCCAATAAGTTGGAAAGCGAAGTTCGCGTGTGATCTTCGCATTGTTTCCGGGATTCCAGGAGCAGATCCCCGGGCAAGTCATTTTAGTCTGACACCCGCGGCACCGTGTTTTAAGGCATCGCTGGCCTGTGGTTTTATGGGATTTTCCCCCAATAGCCATCCCGTTACAAGTGGCGCCCTAACGTGTTGGGTTTAAGGAGAAGGTTAGCGGCCGTTACGTTCGAGACCGGCCTGTTCAAATCGCGTTTCGCTCAAATTCGCCCGCGCGCGAATCACTGCACCCAACTATTCAGCTGACGGCCAATGGCCATAAGCCGTTACAGCTGATAGGCGCAGTGATTTAAACTCGCCAAGTCGAGGTGCCGGGCGTAAACAAACAGACAAGAAGACTCGCGGCGCGCATAGAAACATAATCACAAAACAGCAGATTGTTTGTTTTTGTTGGTGTTTGTGTTTATGCTCGGGCAGTATTGTGTATACTTATCCCGAGCCTTTTAAACTGCTGTAAAGTCAGGACGAGAGAATTTAAACGACTATTGTAGTTGTTTTCGTTGTCATATGTGGTGTAATTAAAATCCTTTTTTTTTGATGCGAGATTTTAAGCGATTTTCACGCTATTTTTTTGGAATAGAGTGACCGTGCCTGTGCGTGCAGCCGGTCGAAAGTGAGAACACTATCATTCTTTTTCTTTTATTGCGGATTGCGGGATCTAGTCAAATCGGTATCTTCGCTAAAAATTTTTTTTTGGAATTGCTATGCTCTCTCCCTAGCTAACTGCATCGAGATACGTCGTTCTCGAGCGGCTTGGGACAATTGTGTGCGGTAGTTAGGATTCTAACATTGTAATTTGCGTAACAAACGGCCAATTCGAGAGAGAATCTCAGCATTTAGTTGCACACACACACACAATTCGTCGCCAAATTTTTGTATAATCGGTCTAACTTCAGAAGAAAGGAATCATCGACCTCAGAAGAACTAGCCGAATCGATGGAGCAGTAGCGCAAAAATCTAGAGCTAAGCTTCCAAGCTGTAAGAGAAGCAAATATAGCTCTAGATTTAAGAAGTACTGGATGTATCGAGGGGGATTCTAGGCTAATCACTCAATGGCTGATGGGAAATTACAACCCGGCCCACTTCACACAAGAAATAAGTGGAAGTGCAATTGAGCAGTTCATAAAGAGACTCGAATTGAGGAATAAGTACGTCAACGGAACGATCCTCAACGCCAGCGGAACTCCAGAAGTGAACAACAACGCCGATCCCTCGACCCGCTGCCAGTTTCAGCAATTGATGTCGAACAAAACAGTCGACAACAACGTGCGGAGTTCCATAGAAACGTATCTCTCGCAGATTAGGAACCAAGCAACAGGCAGTCCTCCCGACGTAAGACACTAGGCTCTCACGTCACGATGGAGCCCTTCAACGCCGTCGGGAGGACCGAGTGTAGTACAGGTGCAACTAAGGTGCAGCACAGCCTGGGGGAGGGGAGATTCCCCGATCTTCTCCCAGTCCGAAAAATCCGAGAATGCGAGTGGCACGGGGAATGCAAACAGCACATGGATTTCGGACAGCTGTGCAACAACCTCAGCAGCGCCATCAACTTCAGCTTCCATCGACGAAATCGACGTCGGAGTAGGCAGGGCCTGGGAGAGGGGAGATTCTCCAAGCTTCCCCCTGTTCGAAATATATGAGGCAGCGAATCGCTGGTCATATAGAGACTGCTTCATGGTATCGGAAGGCTGTGCCGAATACCTCCAAGCCCAGGAAGACGGAGTAAATACAGCCTGGGGGAGGGGAGATTCTACAAGCCCCGTCCGAGATGTCCGATAAAAGTAGCTTATCGAATATATCGACACCGGATGGCTGTATTAGGTTTTCCCAGACTCCTGAAGACAACGATCAGGCCAGTCTTCCAGGGAGTCACAAGGGTGACCTGTGCTATCTAGAGGCAATACAGCCTATGATTACCTCGCAATACCGTGACGGCTCAACACAAATGGAAGTTAGGCGTCATTGCGACTGCAATTGTAATCGAACGCGCGATTTGGAAGAGGAGAGGTTTAGGCGCCTCAGCGAGGAAGTGCGGCGGCTGCACGATGAGTTGCACCAGCTACGCGCACAAATATCGGCGCTTCCAAAGGCTGCAGCGCCTAAAAAGATGAGTACGGCAGCCACGAATAAGCGTCCTGCCCAACAACAGCCTCGACAGAGTCAACGGGCGGCAAAAACGAAAAAGCCGGCCCAGGATCCGAAGCCGATAGGTACGCAGGGTCGAACAAAATAGAGCGTCAACTCGGCTCAATCGCCGATTGCTCCAAAGTTCAACTTATTGAGCCAGAGCGATAACGTCGACCGTGTATCATATTCAAAAGCAGATCCAAATCCGCACTATTGGACGGAGGTTTCGTATCGACGCAAACGACGGAGGTCGAAAAGCACAGAATCGACCAAGTCGGCGGCATCAAGTCGATACTCAGCGAGAAACCATTCGTCAAAGGCTTCATCGAGGACTGCGGAGGACTCTCACAACTCTTTCACGCCAAGTCCAGTAAGAAAGATATGCTGGACGTGCAAGTCCCCGACACGCCTCCGATGGGTCTGCCCAGAGTGACCAAAGAGCCCGAAGATAAGAAGAAGACGAGACGACCAGCCAAGTCAACCTATGAGGAATGACGGCGATCGTCGACCGGAGCCTCAGCGTCAGAAGAGCAAACAGTCTCCGGTCCATCAATCGTCGTTCGACTGGTCCCGACCGCAGTGGGAATTCAGTGGAAGCACGGTGACGAGCGACCCACCGCGCGCGAGTGTGTGATCCCTTGATGTGGATCATGTGGTTGCCGCTGTAATGCAAGCGGTTACCACCGCGTTTCTCGGTCTGCCGCTCGACCCAACATCGTCTTCAACGACGTAGATCCCCCCGCTACGCAACGGCTGGGAGAGGGGTATAACGGGGTTCCAGGATAAAATACGGAGAAAATAAGAATCTCGGTTCTCCGTATTCTATCGAACTCGTTTGGCTTCCGTTCCCGCGAATTCGTGCATCTCGAGCATTTGTTGACATCGCTCGAACTATGTATTCGCGAGCTGCGCGCGGGGACTGCGCGACTTTGGCGGTTGCAAAGTCGCTCCCGATTCATTTTTGAATCAGATTCTCTCGGGCCGTCGAACCGCGCGGACGCAAACGTAGATCGTCTGGAGAAAACGGTCACCGTGCGATACACCGGTACAGCGCAGCGCCCGTCCACGTACCGTCCACGGAGAGCAGTACACGTGAACAATCCAAGCCACTCCTGAGGTCTGAAGCGTCTGTAGGTGCAGGCAAGATGTTAAGACTCGGCCTGAATACTCCGAAGTCGACCGGAGGATAAGGCCTGACGCAGGAGCGGATTCGTGAGCGAGCGACGAGGCGATTGCACTCCTCTCCCGGTAAGCCTCTATGTGCTTCCCGCGCAGCGATCTAATTGTGTATTTTTGGCTCGCAGCGGCGAGCGGCCGGTGGTGCCTTCACGGCCCAGCGAAAATAAATACATTGATCCGCCCGGGCCGAGCAGCGGATCCTGACTTCTTGTCGGCGCGCAACGCGACGCGTATTTATGTATAAAGTTCTTCTGAATAGACCTTGTTAGTGTTTCTCTATGTAAATGACGGTATTTTTTATTTACTGACCTATACTAACCTTCTCCCGGATACCGCCGCCTCCGCGGGTAAACGACTCCGCCGGTCGTTTTCATATCTGAGTCTAGCGGCCGCTTTACTCTTCGAGCGCGCGCTTTTCATTCAGCGATCCAATAAGTTGGAAAGCGAAGTTCACGTGTGATCTTTGCATTGTTTTTAGTCATTTTAGTCTGACACCCGCGGCATCGTGTTCTAGGACATCGCTGGCCAGTGGTTTTATGGGATTTTCCCCCATTAGCCATCCCGTTACAATATTGTTGAGGTTGGGATAATTAATAGTGTTGAGGTTTGTGTTAAAGTAAGAAACCATTATTTAATAGAGAGAGATAAATATAGAGTTTATTGAGGTGGCAAAAACGCCAGTCGGCACGTCCGACTTACATCGCAGTTGAATAGCGAGAGAGTAAGAAATATTCTAAGTGCGCTACACTGCTCTCGCGTCTCACGCAACTCTCATACAGACATACTGGAGTGGGAAGACACTCATGTGCGTGTTTCGTCCGCCGTCGCTTGGCAGACGCGCATACCATTGTACCTATCCTCGCGTACAGCGCGCTGCATGTTGAAACATTCACATATTCCAACACGCCTCCTTGAATTTTCAACGTTATAATTAAATGTTCATTCTTTCATTCATAGAGTAATTTTAAGTATCATATCGTTAATAGATTTCTTTTATTTCAAATCACTCTCAACGCTTTTTTATTTTTCAAAAACTTCGTCTTATCTAAACTCTTTGTTAACATATCAGCTAGATTAAATTCTGAGTCTATTTTTACAACATCAATTATTCCATTTTCGTAGTTTTCATTAACGTAGTGATACTGCACTTCATATATATATTATAGCATTTCATTTTTTTAAGGATTTGGTCTATATGTCATTTACAAACAATGTTTAATCTTTAGAAAACGGAGGTGGTCGATATTTCGAACAGATGGTCGAAATATCGGCCACCCCCGTCCTCTAAAGGTTGATTCGGGTACATAGCAGGTATATGTTACATTCGGTACAAGTGCCTTTTTAATCTGTGCATCAATCCTCTTAAGTTTCTGCGACCGATAATCACGCACCATGACTTCCCTCGAAAAAATTTTGAGCACGCGAGCCCCAATAATTTTTAATTTGTAGGGCTTGTTTCTCATCAGTTTAATCCTTAATCACAGGGGGTCTAAAGGAGTTAAACCGGTTAGGAAATTCTCAGCCAAAAAACAATTTCGCTGGTGAGACTCCTCTAGTGGAATGAAGCTACCTTAGTGTAAAAAGGCCTTAAAAAATCGGCATGAATTCTATTCCACCGGGTAGTCGGCCATTCGCACGTGGTGAAATTTGATCTAGATGAATTTTTGCGGAAACTCAGACATTGCTTACAGTTTATTGCTAACTTCTCTATATCCTTATTTATTGTAGGCACCATATAAAAGCACGTGCTACGGCTTTCATTTTAACAATGCCAAAATGACTGGCGTGGATGTCATCCATAATTGTTTTTATTTAAACTTGGGTTATCACCACTCTATGACCCCACAGTATGCAGTCGTTTTCGATTTTGCTAGCCACACCTCGACTATTAATCTTTTAATCTTATTTTATATTACATCAGTGAGATTTTTCTTTTGTATAAGTTTCCAGTAGATAATGTGACATTCTTTTTCTAAGAGACCAAACATCAGCACATGATTTTCAACTATTAAAGGGTATTCGAACATACTTCCATCTTTTGAGCTGTATGGCATCCGACTTACAAAATCATCTATTACATTATTTTTCCCGGATATAAATTGTATGTTATAGATAAAGGCTGACAAAAATATTACCCACCTTTGCAATCTGTTTGTCGCCATAATAGGCACCGCCGTGTACGAGGGTCATTTGATAAGTACCTAGCCTACAAATGAAAACACCAAAATTTTACAAAAAATAAAATTTATTTTTCAATGTAGTCTCCTTTTAGTTGAATACACTTGGTCCAGCGGTGTTCCAATTTTTTTAACCCCGTTGAAAAAAATGTTTTCTCTTGATTTGCAAAATAGGCCTCCGTGGCGGCGATTATTTCGTTATTGGACTGGAATCTCTTCCCGGCGAGCGAATTTTTTAGGTTCGAAAACAAAAAAAGGTCGCACGGAGCCAAATCTGGAGAATACGGTGGATGGGGCAGCAGTTCGTAGCGTAATTCGACCAATTTAGCCGTGGCGAGTGCAGAAGTGTGAGCCGGTGCATTATCGTGGTGGAAAAGCACTTTCTTTTTAGACAAATGGGGCCGTTTTTCTTCTAACACGGCGTCAAATCGGCTCAATAGTTCGGCGTAGTACTGTCCTGTGACCGTTTTGCCCTTCTCCAGATACTCAATAAAAATCACACCTTGAGAATCCCAGAAAACAGTGGCCATCACCTTTCCGGCCGACGGGACCGTCTTCGCCTTCTTCGGAGCAGGTTCACCGGGTAAGGTCCACTGTTCTGACTGCTCCTTGGTCTCTGGAGTGTAGTAGTGAATCCATGTTTCGCCGACGGTCACGTAACGACGCAAAAACTCTTTTGGATTGCGATTAAACAGCTCCAAACACTGCTCTGAACTGGTCATACGGATGCGCTTGTTGTCTGCAGTCAGCAAACGCGGCACCCACCTTGTTGACAGCTTCCTCATGCCTAAAATCTCATGTAGGATATGCCACACGCGTTCTTCTGAGATGCCTACTATCGCAGCTATCTCGTGTACCTTTAATCGGCGGTCTGACAAAACGATATCGTGTATTTTTGTCACGTTCTCCTCCGTAGTGGCTGTTTTCGGAGCACCTGGGCGTGGATCATCAAAAACCGACGTACGACCACGTTGAAACTCGTTATACCAAAATTTAACGGTCGCCATCGAAGGAGAAGCATCCCCATATACTGCATCCAAGCGTTCTTTAATTTCACTGCGCGATTTCCCTTCCAAAAACAAGAATCGAATCACCGACCGATATTGTTCTTTCTCCATTTTTTCAAAAATCAACGGACACATTTGCTTTCACACGCTCTCAAAAATAAACTACAACTCCGATCCGGCTGAAATTTCGTCTGTAACCGTTTACAGGAAGATACTGCACTGTAGTGTATTTCTGGTGCGATAGTGGCACCATCTGGCGATGAGGCTAGGTACTTGTCAAATGACCCTCGTATGGTCCAAAAATTCTGAGAAGGGCTGTGTTATCCGTACGTAATATAAACGGTCGGCCAAATAAAAACTCGTAAAATGATATCACGCCAAAGATTATATCAAAAGCTTCTTTATTTAAGTGATGGTGATTTATTTGAGTTATTGAGAAGGTTTTGCTTGCAAATGCAATTCCAATTAGTCTTTCTTTATTATTTGGCATAATATGACCAATCATTACGCCTACGGCATACGGAGACGCGTAGATTAAAAAGGGAGGTAGGTAGCTCTAGATTGTAGTGTACTAGCAAATTCGAATTAATAAGGTCATTTTTTATTTCCTCAAACGATTTTATACAGTCATTGTCTCAGTGAAAATAATCCTTTGTTAAGGGAACGCTGGAATTGCATATTTTACCACCTGACCTAACCAATTCAGCCAAATCAGTTTTTCAAAGTTTTCTTTTGAACAAATGAACTAATTCTTTTGAAATTTTGCAAGCTTATAGGAAAGAGAAAAATGAAGTGCGAACAGCTCCCTAAAACATAAAAAAGAAAAAATTTAGATTTAAGATGTCTCAATTTATCACAACAATAAAATTCTACGTTACTCGCTGATACTCTGGAATGTTGATCCTAATTATTGAAAAATATCGCGAGATGATGGTGCCAGTTTATTGAACGTTTTCTGGCGCGATTATCGCGCGAGTTAACAGTAATTGAACATTAAAAATTTTTGATTTTGTATTTGTATTTTTTATTTACACGACTGTGCCCTGGTGGAAAAATCATCTGATACATCATCTGACAATTCAAGTGATTAATCAAGTAACGAATCGTGTGATAAATCATGTGACGATTTGGCGCGATTTATGACTTGATATATCACATGATAAATCACTTGACAAATCATCTGACCCAAGGAATATAAAAATATGTAAAACAATATTTCCAAATTGAAGTATAAATCCCATAAAAGGTTATAACTTAAAACCCTACTGAAAAAGTTTAGTCGATTCTCGTGGCATAGTACATTACGCAAAAAATGCGCCAAGTAGGCAAAAAAGACGAGTGTGGGAAGCATCTATCGCACACGTCACGCTTTTTTTCTAAACGTATGCGCAAATCTATTTTTTTAACCTCCGGGCGTAAAATTCCACTTTTGATGCCTGTTTAGTATCTATTTCGTGCCCTAGGACCTGAATCGGGCACTTTGCGCCCGCTCAACAGGCATCATAATTGAATTTTGCGCACGCGGTTCAAAAAATAGTATATGCAACACGGGCGCTAGGTGACTCACCCACTTCAAGTCTTTGTTGCGTAATGAACTACTCACTACATATGTGGCCAATGCAGAGTATGGGTTTCTTGCATTTTGAACTCGCCGTGTGCAAAGTGCTTGCTTTGAGCACTGAGTGTGTAAAGCAATTTACTTTTACACTGAAAGCGCAAAGTGAGTGCTTTTCACACTGCGAGTTAAGAATGCAGGGATCCTACACTTTGCGTACGTTAAATTGGCATGGAAAATCGAGTTTTGCGCACTTAGTTTAGAAAAATAGAGTTTTTCTCACATTTAAAGCAGTTAATAAAATTTGCAATCTTTAATCTATGATTAACATCTGTGTTTAAAATATTCTGCTGAATTTATAATAAGTTACATCTAACTTTTAAATTTATATAATTTATAAATTGCAGTAAATTATTTAGCAATTTAACACTGTCTATAAAAATCAGAGTTTAATGAAACATTTATAGAGGGAACATTATTTATACTGATATTGTATTAACTAAGTACGGTACTTACAATTTTCTCAAAAACAAACTGCAGAAAGGAGAAAGAAAAGACGATGTTTAAAGAGTCTCGAGTTCGCGCTACTCGACGCCCACCCACGATATTAGAACCACGCGAGGCCGGCATCGAGCGCGCCTTCGTGTACTCAACGATATCCATTTTGATAGGCGACGCTGAGGACTGTTCAATAGGGTTTGGATACCCGAGGTCCCCAGCATACACATATATACCACACTAGCGTCTTGACATGAGCGACGCCTGAGTCAAAATTATCCAAACTGTCTTTTTCAATTTGATATGTATGGTTTGTAAGCGATATAACAAGTGCTACTTAATTATTATCACATACCTATGAATTAGGAGAAATCCATCTGATAAATATTATATCGCTTTAAATTTACTACTAAATGGGTTTCCTCTTTCACTGTAAGTTATATGTTTTGACGTGTTAAAAGTCACGCCACGTGAAAAGCAATCCAACATAATAGTCCTGCCCACGCCGTGCCCTCTCTTCTCCCGAAGATCGGCCTACTCTCAAACACCGGCAGAAGCAGCGTACGAGCGACGAACATTCGTCCAGCGAGGCGATGCCTTGGATCTGCCGTTGCCGGTCGGTATTGCCACCGGCACTATAGTGGGAATACGTACTGCGTTGCCATGGCCACTACCTTTGCCGAAACGACACGGCCGCTGTAGCGCGTGATGTAGGCTGCTGAGCCCGACGACGCGCCGCCGAAGAAGCCGACGACGCGATCGTGGACCCCGGCTGATACGCGATCGGCACTTACTCGGCCGCGTACGTCGAATACGGATCTCTGCTGATCGGCGTATTGAGAGAGATTACATGAACCAGCTGTTGTGCCTCCTTGCCACCGTACCGATCTGAGGAGCGTCTGCTGCTGTGCAGAGTGCGAGAGGACGAGCAAGAACCAGGAGCGAGAGAGAGAGAGAGAGAGACCACCGTGTTGACAGCTCTCCTGGCCGCAGCCATTGTAAGGTTTCTCCCTTTAGTTTTTCCTTCCTTCCGCCAATATTAACCACGTATGTGTGCGCTCGTGCCGCGACGTCATAATCGAACCCCCTGTTCGTTGCTTGTAGCAGAAGCTACGATTGCCGAGTCCCTCCGTGAAGTGCTTTTGTGCGAGCGAGTTCAGATTACGTGTAGCTGAAGCTATATTATGATATGTCGACCCGTTGCGGAGTCATTAGTGCTTTACCTTCGCGCTAGTTTTAAGCTTTACGTATCGGTAGGGAAGCGCGCGTACCTGGCGCCTATATAATATATGTACAGTGAATCTACTGTTGAACATGGTTTTGAATTAAAAATAAAGTACTGTATAAATTTTCCTGTTATCTGGTTGAATCTAATTTGCATACGTGTTTAAAATAAGAATTTTGGGTGTATTGTCACTTGGAGGAAGACTACTGTTAGTAGGTCTTCTCAACCGCGACTTGCCTTGATCCCCAGCATCTGTGATAATGTATAACAATAACTTGTATTTTTATATATAGCATACTTGCAAATCGTAAATATTAAATTTAAAAAATATCAGAATGACTTTTGTTACAATCTAAGACACGCTCATGTCAATTTTCATTATTATATATGAAGTTATTTTATAAATATATATGAATTGGCAATAAAAATAAATGCTTTCTATTGCTTCCTGCTAGAGGAAGCTTTGTGATAGTAACTTTTTGAGTTGTTGTAAAAACATGTTGTAATTGTTTTTGGAGGTATTAGAAATCAAAATACATGAGTTTTGAAAAATGTCTGTATGGATGTATGCATGCGTGCGTGCGTGCATGCGTGCGTATGGGCGGGTAGTCTAGGAAAACTAGCTCGGAAAGACGCAAAATCTTACCATGACTGTGAACAGTAATGTCTCAGCGGATTCTTATAGATTCCGATAGTAGAAACATAATGTATATAGTTGCTGCTTGAGAATAGTGAAATTTCATTGTTTAAACAATGCTCAAAATTGAAACTAACGATTTTTTGCTTATATATTTGCAACTATTGATCTGACAGACAAAAGTCCTAATTGAAAGTTGTAGATATTAAAAAGATGTATCGAGTAAGCTGCTGACCGAAACTATATGTTAATTAGTTCATTAGTTATTGCCAATAAACCGTCTAAAATCGCTATTTTTTAAATTATTAATAAAAAATTCAGATTTTGTCATTGAGGTTCGAAAAGTACTTGTAAAGGTAGGTCTTATCCATCTTTATTACCAGCCATTAAGCCGAATCTGAAAAATTATTTTTTAAGGCTATACGTTATTAATTAACTAAAAAAAATTTTTTTTTGACAGGAATTTCTACGTTTTTGAGCAGTCGTACAAAAGTCTGAGAGGGCTCATTTTAATCTTAAAGAGTTGAACTTACATAACCAAAAAAGACCTAAGCGATTAAACAATTAAAAGTTGCTTAAAGAACGCTTTAAAATATGTACTCCAAAATATTTATAAACAATAGGCTCGCACGGTCAGACTATTATAGCTAGAAACTTCTTGACTTGATATTCGTAAAGTAGGCATTTTTAAAGAAATTTTAAGGCCTGAATGGTTGCTCTAGCATAATTAGAAGCTGAGATAATCTTTTTTTTTTTTAAATAATTGCGGCCTTATTTTTAAACATTAAGGAATGAAATATGGTGCTTTGCTAAGTTCGATAGTTGTTCTAATAGTAAACAAATTTTGAATTTTTTTTGTTTACAACCGCATGCATGGTTGCTTGATAATGACAAACGTTTTTACGGCCGTGAGCCACTCGCAGCAACGGAACGCGCACGGCGGCTGCTTGGCTGCTGGCGCGCATGCGCGCTACGACTCCGCGCGCGAACTTCGCACGCTCACACTCGAAGACTATACATTTTCTCGGCTTCTACTAATCGGAATTTCATTATTTTTTATTTTTCGAGCATAAATCTGTGAGTGCATTAATTAATATATTAATTTCATTAATAATGTCAATTAATATATTATTTAAATGCAATAATAAGGTCGCAAAGCAGTAAAATAACATGAATTTTTTAGATATTAGAGTCTTACTTACAATTATAAATTTCGTATTATTATGATAATTAATTATTTCATGAAGTAAATTAAACCGATACTATGTAATAATAATAATCGTATTATTCTTTGTATTAAAAATGTCATATAAAAAATTATACACATAGTATAAAAAATCATACAAATAATATATACTTAATTATAAAATATATACATGAAGACGCTAATTCTAATAATAATTATATACGGAACTTATTCTAATCTTTGACGTTTATCGAGATCATCGCAATGAGGATCATCTGTATCAACGTCATCGCCTATGGCGGATTCTAAAACATCGCTTTCTATGTAAGAAACTATTTCGGTTTCTTGTGCATCTAGGTTTTCGTCATTTTCTTCAAATACTTTCTCTTTATTACAACAATTCTCACTACATGCACATACGTTACTATAGAATAGCCCCTTCTTAGCACATCCACATATATTTTTTTACAGCTGATTGTACATCGACAACTGATCACCTTTAGCAATTGTTCTGGAATTAACGAATATTCTGAGTAGACAAGCTTAAGGCCGTTTTCAGTTTTTTTCCATCCCCACTCACGTGCTTCTTTATAATTACCTAACCATTGCTATAATTGTTGGAAGGTTTGGAATGAGTGTTGCTTTCCTGCACCTCCTGTTGGGGGAAGGTTTTCTAGTTTAAAACTTGACCTTGATGATGATTTCTTTAAGTTTACAAATCTTGAATTATTTAAGTCGGTCATATTTTTATCATTACTGTACATGCGTGCAATAATTTTATTACCGCACGCTGCTAGTTCAGCTCGGTTAGCATTTGGATTATAAAATGTTTGACACAACTCTACTAAATCCGGGTTATTTGAAAATATTTTAATTAATTTATTTTTCCTCTGTGTAAGGAAGCATGAGGTAGTGTCGCAACCAGTAAAAATATGTAAAAAGGCTATTACATGTTTTAACGAAGTGTACTTGAAACTATTAATTGAATAAATTTCCTCCGGAACAGCCCCCCCCCCCTACTGGCTTTACCGTAAAAAATATTTTCTTTTTGAGGCGCTAATTGAGTTAAAAGTACAAGCAAGTCAATATCCTCACCAACAATCTTAACATTTTCCTTAGCAGCGACTTCAATTGCAGTAGTAATTATCAGTAAATCTGCATCTTCCTCGGCCTGATCGTTTTTGATGTCATTTTTTCTTAATTCTTCTCTTAACAATTCAATCAGTTTTTTTTTTATCATTGTTTGATTAATTTTTGTTTGTCTATTAAAGTTGATTTCTCGGCCAATATTTTTTTGAGTTCGACGCAGACGCTCAACTGATTTTGTAGACAAAGTATCTGGATATCCGTCAAAAATTACAAAACTATTTTTAGTATAATGTCTTATTATATAATTAACATATTTATGCAAAATGTCATCGATAGTGCCGTTCTGATGCCAAATTACTCTGTGTAACAAGAATCCGCCATCGATTACATAAACAAGATTTTCTAGTGAAGGCATATCTTTTATACTTTCAAAATTCGTATAAAATACAGATTTCTGAGTTTTTCGCATCCGGCCTTCATCAAACAATGCCAAAGGAAAAGGCGCAAGTTCACTTTTTAAATATTCTTACATGTCTTCTTTATTTGAAATATTTAATGAAATTCTTTGAAAAATCAGTAGTGGATCTATAGTTACAATATCGACATTAATTTTTATAGAGGAATTTACAGACCGAAGTGATAAAACTTTAGATTTTCGTTCCATTTTTGCAGAACCAAATGCTTTACCTATCATTTTATTTTGTAGAGTTTGACCTACTTCTACGGCTTTATAACAATTTATTGTTTTATCTCGAATGACGCCAGTACTAATTGACATAATGTTATTTGATACTGGGAATAGGTCATGTGTTTTAAAAAATTCAAGTACTTTATTTAGATCTCTCAGTGTGTATTTAGTGTCTCTCAAGATAGATGAAATGGAAGTGTCGACATGTTGTTCTGAGGTATTATAGGAAACGCTACAAAACTGCTCCATACTATTGCATACTTCGATGAGGGCAATCATACGAAGAATCCATTTAGTTAAAACACTTTGCGTTATTCCACGAACATGAATTAAGCCCCCTTGGCTCTTCATTGATTTCATGAGAACTTGCTCGATTGTCATATCAGACCATAACCTGACCAAAATTTATCTGAACGTCTAATTGTAAAAAATCCATCATTGGCCAATTTTTCATATTCAAATGTATTCATTTTATTTTTAATTTCTCTCATGTCCTGTAAATACAAATGCGCAAATTTTGCATATAAATTATGGCCTGTTGCATGGAAAAATGGAATCATTTGTTGAATGCAATTTAAGTGCGACACCAAATCTCCAGACCGTTCTGCTGCAATACATTTTTTTACGAGCGATATCATATAAAAGTACTGTATCCACAGCGCAGCAGTTGGTCCATTTTCAGCTATTGATTTGAGATGTGATTTGATTTTTTGGTTTATTTGTGAAAATATTTCATCGTCCATCAAATTATTTGAATTTTTGTTCTCAAGGTTTGCAATTGCACTGTCTAATTCAATTAATTCTACTTCAGAAAAATTTATGGTCGAAAATATAATATTTACTGGAGCAATTTGAACTAATGAATACCCTCGAACTGCTCTAGAAAAGGCGTAGCCTGAGAGAGCTTTTTCTGCTGAATTTTCTGCAAAAATTTGATTAAATGCTTCTTTTAAACCGCTCCCTTCCATTACAAATCCAATTGAACCAAGGAACGACATTAAAGTATGAAATCCTCCGAGTCGTACAATAATGCTACTTAAATTGTATTCTTCTTTTTGTGGATCAACAGATGCTACTATTCCACGAGCTTTCCAATATAAGGGCTGATCAAAAGTAACAAAGCTATGTTCTTGCCCCATTGCCTGACATTTTGTTGCGGCTTCTATTAACACTGTCAAAATTGTGTCATAGTTGCTTGGTGGAGCGTTAACGTATGGTAGAGGTATTATTTTTAAAGTACTGTACTCTTCAGATTCATAATAAGTTTCCATTAAATCGTTCCATCTCAAACATTTTAATGAATTTTTCCATTTTCCATAAATCCAGATTATATCAGTGATTTTAAAATCAATTTCATGTTCAATCGGATTATTAATATTTAAATCTTTAATAGTTACATTTTTTAATCCTTCAGATGTACCTTTTTCAAAATTTTTTAAAGGTATGAATCCAAATTTTCCAAGATTTTCTGATGTGGGAATTTTTTTTAACTTTTCAATCATTTTGTCGAATAAGACTGCAGAGCTTGGAGTTACAGACATGATTCCCCCCATAGCGTGAAAAATATTCAAACCATCTATTGTATTCGTATTGTGATCAGCGTTGTCAAAGATAAATTGTACATAGGAGTCATTAGAAAGTTTATAATTTTCCGGATAGTTAACGACAGAAGCCTCAAAAAGCATCGTTTCGTGGTATGGCGGACAAAGCCCTAAATACGATAAAGAATCTATGAGATTCTTTGATGCATGCTTTTTATGCATCATCGACGATAAACCTAATAAAATTGACGATAAAAATGATCGCGGTCTTACTGATGATATAATTACATGCGCAATCGTTGTTACCCTTCGCTCCCACTTTAATTTTGCAGCCTGTTTCTTTAATCGTTTATTCTTTTTTATAACAGTATCTAAAAATAATTGCAATGATGGCGGTACATCTTCTTTAACATTATCTAAAATCGCACTCGGCGCTCTATATGCAGAATTATCATAATATTTTACTCAAATATCTTCTAATATTATATTTGCTGCTATTTTAATAATTTTACTACCCTCTTCTAGATCTTGAGGTGTAAGACATTCATTTGATTGTTCGCGAACGATTTTTTCTGCAATCGAGCGAAAAGTTATAATAACATCATTTTTCACAGAATAAAAACATACATCGTCACCATATCTACATTGCAAGTGCCTTTTAATTGTATGTATTTCCGGTATTTCGCCCATACATGTACTCATCATTTCTTTTAACGAAAATTGACACTGTTCCTCATTATCAAGATGGTATGTGTGCAGATGCTGTAAGAAAGAGGCCGTGCAGTCAGATAAACGACCACCTATAATATTACTCTCGCGATTAGTATAAAATGTTGTCATATATTTACTATGACAACGTGCATTTGCCGCCGCTAAATCCTCAACGCCATTTCATCGTCGGTACAAATTTCTATTGAATTCATCGTCGCTAGGTCGTTCAAGTAATATCTCTAAAACACGCCCTCGTACATCGTTGCTTTTTACTTGTCGAACTGCAACTTTCGGAGTGCTTTTAGTCGCAGAATTATCGAAAAAAAAACATAAAGTGGAAAAATCAAAAGTACGACCTTCCAATGATTCTCTCCTTGACATGGACCGTCTTTCCTTACTTGCTTTTTCTGCTGCAACAATCGCTGCTTCTCGTATGTATTGTGTGTAACAATACTTGTGAATATCCAATGAAGAAAGGTTCTGCAGCATCAGATGTTTTTTATCTTTTCTTCTTAAACTGGTTGCGATAACCGTTTCTATAGCTGGTATTTCGATGGTGCGAGTGTTATCGACAGACAGGATTTGTTCACAAAGTAAACACACTTTTGGATCCATGGAAGCTGTAAAAAGTTCAAATATTTAATTTTCTATAAACTTTATAATTCTGAATTATTAATTAATAAAAAGTTGAAACGTGGTACAATAACAATTGTTAAGGGAATTTAAAGAATAAAAATAAAATAAAATAAGAACAATAAGTTTTACAGTGTAAGGGTTCAATTAAAAAATTACATCTTATATGAAATTGAATTTGATTTGTAGTTCAGTATATAATTATATAATTATATTCAGTACAAATTAATAAAAGGCAGAAATATTAATTTATGAAAACGTTAGTCAAACGCGAAATGACATACCAATAAACACTTGAAGTTATTTTTATTTAATATTAAATATAAAATACTTACGAGGTACTTTGGTTCGGTGATAGCATGCAGATTTTGTTATGCAGAACAGAAATTATTTTGTAGAACTAGAAGCTCTTCCCAACAAATATAGAATCAAAGAATCACTGACGACAGTGTAGTTGTCACTGCTACAGTCGGCACAATACTACAACTGCCACTTCCATTTGAACACTGAATTTCGCAAAATGTCTGCATATGGCGCTGTTCAGTATATGAGTATTTCTCTGGAACTTTTAACTTTTAGCTAAATAGAAATTTCAAAATTTAATGTTGAGGCACATACACAAAATTCACTTTTTTCTGTTTTAGGTACCCCAAATAACAATAAAAAGGGTCAGCTCCTCATTTTTAAACATAGTTTTTTTATTTCTTATGCTTATGCACGTACGAGTAAGCGTGAGCAAATGCATGTAAAACTGCCTTACAATCACTTCCTTTTTTTATTATTTTTTAAATAAACCAAAATTTCGTTAGACACCCAGTGAATTTTTTTGAGAAATTGTGTGTAGTAAAAAGAGCCATACTTACATTAGAGGTATATACTGTTGTTGCACACGTAAACACGTGTGCCACCAAAAAATGATAATTTTTTAGGCGAGGGGCGCATCGACACCGTGTGTTTTAGTAGATCATACTTTACTTTCCATAAGAGACACACTTATAACAAAAGTTGCCTTTTGTTCGTCTCTCCAAGACGAGTAATTTACGCTCCAGAAAGTTAAAAAAACACAATAGTTATTTTTTTTAATCGACAAATAACGTTTATTTCTGATTTTTACCAAAATACAGTGTCGCAGAGATAATGCTATGCACTTTTTTTTTTTAAACGTAGGCACATTCAATCCGACAATATATTTTTGAATACTAAACAAAGGATGATAGCTTAAGAAAGTTAGTAAAGCATTTATAAAATAGTTATTTTTTTTATTGATGTAAAAAGGATGAAAATTTCGTACGGTTCGCATGCAAAACCTTTAAATTTTGGCCTTTTCAGATTTCCGACAGAGTTGGGCGCGCTTTGTATATAAATTTTAAGTGTTCTCCAAAAATTTCAGTCCAATCGGTTAATTATTCGAAGAGAAAACTTTGAAAAACTTGCTGACGGGACTTCGGCCTCCCCTTAAGGGACGTGTTGGGTGATGAGGAGAAAAAAATGCACGTACACAATCTGTGCGTTGTGCAGCAAATATGTACATTCTGCCTCGAGAATAACAACATATCCGTTCTATGCGCTCATTGTGGTATGCACGAATATGTGTTAAAAAATAATCCGGTGAAGCAACTGGTAGTCCTTGCGCTCGAGCTTAGACAAAACTTCAAAAAAGTTATATGCATTGCACATAACTCGCAAGGGTTTGATGCACAGTTTATATTCAAGTATATCGTTGAAAAATATGAAAAACAACATGTCATCTCGTCAGTGGTAATGAACGGCTCGATAATTATTTTATTAGAGATTTTGCCTCAAAATTTATAGACAGCCTAATTTATTTTCACATGCCTTTGAGTAGCTTAGCAGAAGCGTATGGTTTGCAAGAGATAGAGAAGGATATTTTTCTACATGTATTCAACACACGTCCAAATCAGACGTGCGTGTGGCCGTTACTATCTTTGAAATTCACCAGACTCTATGAGCAGCAAGAAAAGACAACGTTTCTTGGATTGGTACAATGAGCAGACATCGCGTGGATAGATATTAGATTTTCAAAAACAAATTGAAAAATATTGTGAACAAGATGTCAGGATTCTAAGATTGGCATCTTTAGCTATTCGGAAAAATTTTATAAAATACAATATGGATCCTTTTGTCGAGTGTACAACTATAGTTTTTTCGTGTACGCTTGTTTTTAGAAAAAAATTTTTAAATAAGAATCAGATAGATATTCTACCGTCTGATGGTTACAAATGGACTAATAATCAATTCACGAAAGCTGTATACTAGCTGTCTTGGATGGAGAAGAAGATTCTAAAACGACCGGTTGAACACGCCGGACGATGTCGCGAAAGGCGGTTATGGGAAGGTATCATCGTCGATGGTTACACCTCGCCGCAAAATGAAGAAAATCACAGATGCTTAGTACTTGTTTTTGGCACGGATCTCCATGATGCTAGGGAATAAATACAGACGCGACTTTGGTGATTGGCGACACAATGGATAGCAGATTTGAGAGAAAGTTAGCTATAAGTAGAAAAATAAAAGATAACAATTACGAATTAATCGAAAAATCGGAGTGTGATTTTCAAAATGAAATCACGCAAAACAAGGAGCTCCAGCGCTTTATTCAAGAAAGTGTTGATGACAAGAATCAAAAACCAATGGGCCATCGAGATGCGTTTTTCGGTGGTCGGACAGACAACACCGTCAAAATGTTTGAATGTCAAGAACGAGAAAATATCAAGTACGTAGATCGTGCAACCGGTCTGGCCCTAGCATGGTGGTGAGTCAGTTGGACACAACGGTGACCAATGAGTTTCTTTAGTGCTGCATCACTCTTTGTCGAACTCTGAAAGTAATCGCATCGAACGTCTTGGCACGTGTCATCTTGGTCTTACTAATCTACGTTTTGCTAAGGCGGCATCGACGCGGCTGCACGTGAGAAAGTAAATGACGGGTGTATGATTCATACTGTCCAGCACTTTGTTATCTGCTTTGTTGTGTCAGCATGCGCGCAGCTGTGAAAGTGTCTTACGAATATCTCATTCTCATACGATTCACAATTCTCTCTTATATGTGCTGTTTTCTTCCATTAAAAATGCTGAGTAGCAATTTAAACTTCACGTGCACGATCTGCTAGCTACTGGAGAATTATGTATCATCGTGGCTCACACTCGTCAGTTGGCTCTCCGAGTGGTCACACCTTTCGTCAGTTTTCGTTAAAAGGACAAATGATCGGGTGAGGATGCTGCATGCAATCGTGTGTTGCAGTAATAAACTCTCTCCCGCAGTGCATCGGTCAATCAAGTCATTGGTGGCGTTATCATCGATAGTGTATACAACGTGTGCATTGTGTCGCTATGAGATCATAGCTTGGTACTGCACGTGTGCAATCTGCTAACGAATGAGAATCTTACTTCAACGTGGCTCACAATCGTCAGTTATCGTTCAGATTTTCATATGTGAGGACGATGTGTCTAATGAGACGGTGAAATATAAATTCTTTGAAACATATTCTAATGGCCCGTAATTCATGAATATCTGGTCATATGGAGTGCTTATGGTGTTTTTATGGTATATTTTATAACTTTTGTGAATAGTCTCTCTGTACCATGGCAACTGTACCTACATTAACAACTTTCAAATCCATGGGTTTTTGTGGGGTTTTCGATATTTTATCGAATCTTGGAAGCTAATGGCACACGATTCATGAATATATGGTCTTATGGGGTGTATATGAGTTTTCATGGTGTATCTTATAACTTCTGTGCGCGGTCAGTACAGGTCTGAGTCTCTCTCCCATTGCAGTTACTGATAGTATGTCTGCATCCGTGAGTAGTGTCAGATAGAAAATCTATGCACAGCCCCACCGATGAATCTGTATAAAACCCCCTAAAAATCCCATGGATCAGACAATGTTTAATGTAGGTATACTTGCCATGGTACGGAGAGGCTACACGCAACAGTTATAATATACACCATAAAAACACCATAGACACCCCATGAGACCACATATTCATGAAGCATGTGCCATTAGCTTCCAAAATCCGACAAAATATCGAAAACCCAATAAAAACGCCATGGATCTGAAAGTTTTCATACACACACACACACGCACGCACGCACGCACGTACGCACGCACCCACCCACAGATCTACACACACAAGCACACGCACACGCACACGCACGCACGCAAGCACGCACGCACGCACGCATGCACGCACGCACGCATACACACACAGACATCCATACAGACATCCATACAGACATTTCATAAATTCTTGTGATTCGAACTTCTATTTTACTAGTAAAAATTTTACTATTACAAAACTTCCTCTAGGAGGAAGCAAAAATATAGCTAAAGCAAATAATTACTATTATATCTATCCTCCATAATAATTTCAATGATAAGAAACGATGGTGAGGATCAACCCAGGTACAAAAAAAAAAAAACACTTTAACTTTCCATTTTCAAAAGAGCCACAACGTTTCGCTAGTTAGTTTTCTAGCATCATCAGGTAATCATTTATTTAACTATAAAAACATAGCACAATATAATCTTAAACATGGTTATTTTGGTTGTAATCACAAAGAGAGAATAGTAAAAAATACATACAATATAGTTATTATCGTCGTGAGTATTTTTAAGAGCCAGCAGCTCTACGTCCTATTACAAAAGCTACATCGCCAACTGACAAACTCACGTTTCACACAGTAGTATATATAAATATATCGCTCTCACATTTTTATCCGTAATCAAAACAATCAATACATAAATACACATCAACAAACATTATAATTATATAAAACGATGAGAATTCAAATCAAATTTATTAAAAATTCTGTTCAATCTTTTGTACTGACTATTTAAAAATTGTGTGTCCTCCTGTCTGTTGATTGTGTTATCAATAAAATTTATGTGCAGCATTTCAGAAATACGACGTCTTTCTCTGTTACTTTCCCTATCTAATATTAATGTGTTAGTCCATTCAAAATTGTGTGTAGGATTATCTTTGATATGTTGTGGAACAGGAAGCAATTTTTGGAAATATTCTTGTTTTAATCCATCTATTACAGATTTTTTATGTTCATTAATCCTTGTTTTTAAGCATCTTTTTGTTTCGCCTACATACACACTACTACATTTATCACAGTTAAAGGCTATAGCAATAAGATGGTCAAAATTGCACTCACCTGGATTTTTTTTTGGGATTGACCATTCGAAAGTTATCACGGCCTGCCGTACCGACGTCGGTAATTAGTAAGTTCGTGGTAGCGAACGCTAGAGGGCGCGTCGATGCAGTATTGGAGCTGCATCGACGAGACGAGGAGCGAGCCGGCGCGAGAGAGCCCGGCATCCATGTTGTTGTTATCGTTCGGACAGAAACGCGCGCGGAAGTGATTTCGCGGAGAGATCGCGTTTCCCGCGATAAGTAGTGAAGTGTTTCTCTGTTTCAACATCAGGAATGCAGGCGTGATGCATCCTGAGGCTAACATCATTGTTCGAGGGACGTATTATTCTGTACTTTCGACGGAAACACGAGAAGAACTCAGAGATAGTGCTACAGGCTAGGATCACCTGTCGCACTCTCAAACCAGCAACATCCTCATACATTAAGCCTATTAGCCTAGCATGAGAGCAGCAGAGAGTATCATGAGAGTTGATAGTACGAAGCCAGATGAGCAGCGAGGATGTCCGCGAGGAATCTAGGCCATACCGTATGAATCTAACCTACAATAGCGGTAAGCATGCACGTATCAACCGCGTCGCGAGTAAGTACGCGTAACCGTTTGACCAGGCTCGTCGCCACCTGGACAGCGGCCCCGAATAGGTGTTCTTGTGCGGAGAGAGCGAGCGTAGAGAGAGCACAGGCTCGGGTCATCAACCTTAGAAGGTCACCGACAATGATTTAGCTTGCCGGCAGTTTGTAACCGGCAAGTGCGCATAAGAAGTGCGCAGACGACATGCGTTAGTAGCCTGTTCTCTCTCAGGTTAAGTTAAGTGTGTGTGTGTGTGTGTCGCGACACGCGAGCGCGACAGCTCTCTCACTCGCGTAGACGATGAGTACGCTACGTATATTACTGTAGACGCGAGGCTTATGTTACCGCGCGTACACTGCGTATATTACCGCGAGCGTGACGTCAGCCCTCGAGACAGCTGACGTCTGAGATAACGTGCTGACGCACCGTTAGGTAGGGAAATTAACCTATTTCAACGCGATACTTCCACTGTCTAAATTATTGATTATTCATTTAACTTCATCATCTTTTATTTAATAAACAATAGTATTTTATTATTAACTTTAACTGCTCGAGTTTTTATTTCGTGACCTTAGTCATTCCCTGCTCCCCGCCGCCTCCGCGGTCGTTACGTAAGAGAAAACGTATCGTTTCATCTGAGCAGCCGACACACGAACCAGTGAACGAGAGGAGAGTTCGAGTCACTGATGAGAAACAAAGCGCAAGTCTTCGACTTGCGTGTTGCACGGTAAGTCACTAGGTTAGGTTAACATTGCACGGCGTTGTAGCGTCTGTTACCTAATCCGGCTACTCAATCTCCGGGAGTTGAACGAGAGATACGGAATTAAACCGCTAAGGTACGCAGGTGAAACGTGCCTTAGCCCGAAAATCAACCCCGTGAAAAAGTACATTATTGAAAACCTCTCTAGCCAAATTTTCAGCTCCCTAGGTGATGATTTGAGTCTCCTAACCTAAAAAACGTATTTTTTCGAAAAAATTTTTTTCCGCTCGACCCTTTTTTTAAAAAAATCTGAAAAAATTCACGGACGTGTGTTTTTGAGCAAGATAACAGCCTGATTTTTTTTCAGATTTTTAAAAAAAAATTGAGCTCAGGAAAAATTTTTTAATTTTCCAATGATTTTTTAGGTTAAGTAGGTAATTTTTGGCTAACTTGTAAATAATGATTTTTTGTGTATTTTTTCCCGTTCTTTCAAATGGCGGTGTCCGAATTTGCGTTTTCGAGCCGGAACATACTCAAAATTCGAAAAAACCGATTTTTTAAGCATTTTCCCATGTTTTTGGCACATAACCTCAAAAGCAATAAGTAAATAAGTGTTTATGAACAATTTTTTTTCAACTTTTTTCTATATCTTCGAATTCCACTGTCAGAACTACCATTTTTGCATCAAATAATGCTATAAAATCAAATTATAAACATTTTTTTCGTGTTTTTACCATGTTTCTGGAACATAACCTCAAAGAAGATCGTTCAATACGTGTTAGGGCATACAAAAATATTCTAAAAATTTTTGGAATCGAGTATTACTTCGTCGGTAGCTACAAAGGGCCTGATATAGCCTTTTAATTAATTATTTTTATTCAAATTCATTTGTAGATAAATAAAAATGAGTAAATATTTCTAATAGAAATTAATTATTATAAATATGTTATGAATATTTTTGTGCTTTTATTAAAACAATAAAATAAGTATGTACCATTTCATATTTGACCTTTATTCTTGCGAGAATTGTTTTTAGAAGTTCTATTTGACAAAATTACATGAGTAATAATTTTTAATATTGAATTATAATAATATTTTTAATCCTCGTCACTATCTTCGTCTATTACAGGACCAATATCTGAAGTAGTAAATAATTCGGAAAGAACTTTCGCTGGTCTAATAATTTTTGACTTATATCTTGCATTACTGAGATAATATATGACTGCAGCAATGTGAGAACAGGATCCTACAGTTCGTAATCCATTGGCACAGTCACACGAATGGCGTAGGATACCGCTGTATCCAATTGAGTTAGGTTTGTATTCGATGTAGCATTTGTAGGTCTTACTGTTAATATGCCTGGACCTTATTAATACTTTAATGATATTTGGTTTGATCTTAATATATTCCAAATTGATATTGTTACTATCATCCATTAACTCAGCCAAATAACGTACGGCTTGACATAATTGATAGGTACCTGAAAAAAATATTTTGAGATCTCTTTCAGTCATCTCCGGAAAGTCAATGATTTCTTGGGATGTTAGCTTGATCGTAGTAGTGGGCCGTCTAGACCATCTGGTTGTCTCAGCTTCTAATGCTAAAGTATTTTCACTTTGATTAGAATTTAACATTCTTTCGATGATTATACCTTGTAAGCCACCGTCATCTTTATCGCTATTCAAACGCTTACCAAAAAGGTTGTTGAGAAAACATGCAATTCTACAATATGCACCAGCTTTTAGTAAAAGTTTATTATCTAATTGCTGGTGAAGAAGCTGATACTTTTTACCAAGAATACCATGAACAGCCTCTACAACCCATCTCAATTTCGTAACGTAACGAGATTCATTCGATTCAGTCGTACTCAAGTTGGGTCTATTTCCCTCTAAGGCAGGCCTGAGAATCTTAAAGCCAAGACTTTTTAAATAAGGTATCACGTCCCTAAAACCTCTATCTACAACGCAAACATCACCTTCTCTCATGATAGTTCTTATACCATCTGGATCATCCATTACTTTCTTCATGATGCTTGCATCATTTTCTGTGGCTAAAAACGGACCAGGGACATCAACAACGAATCCGTCTGTGGTGCAAATAGTGAATGGCTTGGCAAAAGGATATTTCTTCTGACCTGAATATGACTTTCTTTGGTATTCATTATTTTTACTTTTTTAAGTAAGTTCCATCAAAAACCAAGACAAGCTCGTTCTCTAATTTAAACAGTTTTTTTGCATAAATGGAAGTGTGATCACGTATGAGATCCTCCCTTTTAATACTTTTTACTCCAAAATATTTCTGTAGGATATCTTTTTCAAATGAATTAATTACTGATTCACAAAAATCTGAAACTTTTATTTCGTTTTCTATTGCGAAAATAGACGAAATAAAATTATTCGACGATCCAGTTCGTAATTTAAATAAACATATAACCAGGGTGTGTAACGTCTCTAGAATCCGATGATCTCATGGAAACTAATAATTTTCTCAGCTCTTGCAATTGATCAGTCGAAAGACTAGTAAAAGAGAATAATTGTTTTTCGCTAAGCTCTGATGATTTTATTTTATCTAGAAATGTTTCCGAGGCTAAATCTGAAATTTTTTTAAAAAATAAACATATTTCATCTGCAGTTAAAAAACTCGTGTTACTGTATATCTGTATTAGTTTCAGGTCATCATCAAAAAGATCGTTTTTTTATTAAATGCTCGGTACAAACTCGATTGCAATTTGGAATAAAGATTTGCATTTCTTTGAAACATTGCAGTCTTGCAGTCAATGGTACACATCTCAAGTTATTTTTGTTTCTACAAACGCAACATGCTGTATGAGAAATCATAGTTCTTTTGAGGGGCAACTCGGTGGAAGGTTTTTTTTCTACAGTTGGTTTTAATACTACCTCAACAACGCTCCCTGAACTCTGAGAGCTGGGTATTTCCGAGCTTGACTGCGAACTCATTGGCTGACTTTGATCACTGGTTGAAGGTTCTACTTTTCGTGTCCCAAAAAAAACAAGTCTTCTACATTTATCGCAAAGTTTAAACCCAATGTCAGCATTATCTACATTTAACTGCTCACAAACTGCTTCGACTTCACTAGCTGAATTAATGATCTTAATCTGAGCTGATATTTTACTGAGATTTCGCTTGAAGCAGTTGCAACATTGATCAGTATCATCAAATTCATCCATGTTCGATGTAAAAACTAAAATGGAGAATATTTAAGATATATTATGGGATCATGAATATAATTACAAAAAATATCGGTGATCTTTAAATAGTTACGTGTGTAATAATCAATCTTTTTTAAAGCTAAGCCATTATGTAATTATCACAAAATTAATGAATTTGATTATTATTTTATATTAAAATGAATTTTTTCATCAAGAAATATAATGCACTTAAATCTATTTTGATAATAATTAATGAATGGTAAAAAATTAAATATTTCTTGAAATGTGGACTGTATTCTGTTTTTTGTTAGGTATTGTCGGAAATTGAGATGACGATCTATTCTAATTGACTCGAAAGTACAAGTATAGACATAGATAATTTAAGCAAAACGAAACCTTTATAAAGAGAGGGTTCTCTATTAAGAGAGAGCTTTTAAATACACTTCTTTTAACGCACATCTTTGTAAGAATGAGATTATCTATATATAAATACTTTTTTGGTAACTTGCTTGCGGAAAGCTAAGCAACATCTAGTGATTACAATCCCATACACTCACTAAAAAAAAGAGATATGTTCTCAATTATTTATAATATTGTTTAAAACCTGGACCATCATTATTATCAATTTCCTTTAATATTAACTACTATTAAAATACTATTACAATACTAATAACATGTTGTGAAATTATATAGTGCAACATTTCATTATATGAGGCGTTTCGCCTCAACTCTCCCAGCGCGGCGCGCGAGCGTCAAATCATGCTATTTTCAAGTCGTGTTTACGATATCAATATGAATTTCAAAAAATTATGTGATAAGCGTTTCCGACGTATTTTTTCCTCAGCTTTCCAATGGTGTAAGTGGTTTTTCCGAAATTTTCCATTTTCACCCTCAAAAAGTATAAAACATACTATATCTCGGAAAGTATATTTTTAATATTTTTTTTATCATCTAGATCGAAAGCTGAGCATTTTTTACGTCGGAAAGGATTTTTTGCAAAATTTGCTCGAATGTTTTTCTTAGAGAAACAGAACGCGAAAGAGCAGACGCAGCGTCTCCTTCGTGCGCGGTATGCGGCGCGCTGTACAGCACGTGGACTAGATGTATTTCGCTCTCTAGTAACCTTATTATTTTTATTTATCATTTTTAATTCTTTATGGAATATCTTTTTGCACTTCGAATTTCACTTATATGCACGATTGACATTTTCATAGGTTATTTCGCAAAAAAAACCGCTGCCAATTCTTTGGCACTTAGCTTCCTCAAACTAATTCATCGTTTCCTAATTAAAAATTGAAATTCTGAAAATACATTTTTCATAAAAAGGAATGCTAAAGAATTTCAATAATACTTTGAACCGATGCGTCTTATACCAGTTTCTTGCAAAATAGTATATTACGTACCTATTTTAAAAAAAGCTTTGACAGACCACCAAGTTTAAAAAAATTGAGATTAAAAAGAGATAAAAGAAGGGGCTAAAAATGGCACTATTAATACGTTTTGATATTTTAATTTACTACATTATATAAAAATATTAAAATGATAGTTCTCGAAAATAAATGTATAATATATATTCATATAGATAATCACTTAAAATTGCAACACAATATTGCCACCAACAAGTGTAATAAGTAACAGTTAAAATTTCAAGTCGATAAATAAATTATTTTTTGAGATATTAATTTTTTAAATATAAAAAAGTTTTCATTAATAACAAATGACAGAGTGAAGATATTTTAAATTTTAAATTTAAAAAAAAGAAAATGTAGGTAATTTGAATACCTTTTAAGAGAAGTATATTATTTTATGTAATAATTACTATAAGATACGAAAAAATCAAAAAAACTAAAAATTCAAAATCGTTTTTTGGTTATAAAACAAAAGAAAATCAATAAAATCCCAAATCCATCAGGGTACTTTCCTTTTGCCGCAAGACGAAGCGAATAAGCTTTACCCGACGAAAATCGGTTGATTAGTTTCGGAGATATTAAGAGTTGAAATATACACACACACACACGCACACACACGCATACATACATCCACGAAATCAAAAATCATCAAAATCAAATAATATACACATATACCACCATAAAACATCTTTTTGAAGACTTTTTTTTCGAAAATTTTTTTCACCGTTACAAAGCTTTCTCTTTGAGGAAGCAAAAACATTACAATCAATTTGAAATAGCAGACGCAATGCTTCTCACTTACTTTTTACCCGATAGGTGGCTTGCGTATAGAAAATTTTTGCCCGAGAGTAATTTGTTGTATCCAATTATATAAGTCTGATGAATTTTCGATCTTTGTTATCCTTGAAATTGTTTAAGAATTTTAACGCTGTTTCCGTTATATTTGTGTTCTTCGTGTGTTCGCTGATTAAATCATAATTTATTTTTGGTTTATTTATTGCATTTATTTTCTCGCTACTGAAATGGATCCAGCTTTGAAGCTGAAATGCATAAATCCTTTTAATAAAATTAATCACTCTGTGCGTAAAAATTTGTCGAATTTTCCTTCAATATTTAGGAGTGCGTATCCCCTCGTACCAGAAAACGCGAAAATTTGTTCCAACTGTCAACGTCAACTTTATAAACATAAGTTAGATTTACCTTCATGCGATGCCAAAAAAGCTAAAATTGAATGTACTGATGAATATCATAAAGCAGGCGTGGCAGTTCTCAACCAATTAAAAAAAAAATTTTTAGAATCACCGGGTAAGAAAGATAAAATTCAGCTACTCACGCTTGCTCCTGATTTTTGGTCTCGCAGAGACTTAATCAGAGAGTTCGGTTGTACTGAGTGGGAAGCTCGAGAAGCGAAAAAGTTAGTAACTGAAAGTGGAATTTTTTCAAAACCTGAAAAGAAAAGGGGCAAAATATTTCCAGTTGAAAGTGTAGATTCAGTTAAACGTTTTTATGAGTGGGACGATATTAGTCGTGTAATGCCCGGATTAAAAGATTGTATATCTGTTAAGCAGGATAATGGTAAAAGAGAACATGTACAGAAAAGGTTACTACTTGGTAATTTACGTGAAATTTATTGTTTATTTAAAAAAGAGCATGAATCTGTTAATATTGGCTTCACTAAATTTACTCAATTGAGGCCGCCGCATTGTGTTCTAGCGGGAAGCAGTGGTACGCATAATGTATGCGTATGTGTACACCACGAAAATATCAAGCTGATGTTAAATGCTATTAATTTACAGAGTTTAACTGAAGGTACTCGACTATTTCTTAAAAACTACCACGATTGCATCCAAGCAATCGTATGTAGTAATGCTAGTTCGAAATGTTACTTGGGAGACTGTTTAGACCAATATGCCTGTATTACGGAAACATTTGCTTGAATGTTTTGAGAGAAATGATATTTTTCAAATACAGTATGAGTCATGGCTTCAGACAGATCGTTGCACAATAGTATCTACAACTGTAAATGTTTATGAATTCATGAACATACTGGGAGAAAAATTAATAAAATTTAAAACTCATGACTTCTTTGCGAGAGAACAATATCTTTTCTTAAGCGATTTGAAAAAAAACCTTCAAAAAGGAGAATTCCTTGTTTGTTGTGATTTTGCAGAAAACTATGCGTTTATAGTGCAAAATTCAACACAATCGTTCCACTGGAACAATAATCAAGCAACAGTTTTTACAACAGTGGTATATTATAACGAAAATCAAGATCTTAAACATATAAGCATTGCTATAATTTCTGATAATCTAAATCACGATACTGTTGCTGTTTATGAATATCAAAAAATTATAATATCGTATTTAAAAAGTAATTTCATAGTCAAGAAAATTTATTACTTAACTGATGGAGCAGGTCAGCATTTTAAGAACAAGTCTACCTTTCAAAATCTTCTGTTTCATCAAAAAGATTTTGGAGTTCCTGCTGAATGGCATTTTCATGCAACAGCGCACGGTAAAGGTGCGTGCGATGGTATAGGCGCAAATTTGAAAAGAGGAGCGAGAAGAGCAAGTCTTCAACTCTCTTCGAGTAATCATATTTTAACACCAGAAGACCTTTACAACTGGGCTTTACGTAATTGCAAAGAAACTAAAGTTTTTTACAGCACTAAAGAGACCTATGAAAAAGCCGTTTTGAACTAAAATCAAGGTTAAGTAAAATTAAATCTATACCGGGAACTTTACAGTACCATGCCGTTATTCCAATGAATAAAACAACATTAATACTAAAAAAAACGTCAATGAGTTCAGAATATCAAATCTTCCCTAAAAAACCCGTAAAACAAAACAAAATAAAATTATCTACTTTAAAAAAAAAGAATTATTAATATAAATACTAGTTTATTGTTGCTATTATTAAGGAAATCAAAATTTTAAGTGGTTGTTAGAGAGCGAAATGCATCTAGTCCACGCGGTGTACAGCGCGCCGAAAACCGCGCGCGAAGGAGACGCTGCGTCTGCTCTTTCGCGTTCTGTTTCTCTAAGAAAACATTCGAGCAAATTCTGAAAAAAATCCTTTCCGACGTAAAAAATGCTCAGCTTTCGATCTAGGGGGTAAAAAAAATATTAAAAATATACTTTTCGAGATATAGTATGTTTTATACTTGTTGGGGGGGAAAATGGAAAATTTCGGAAAAACCACCTACGCCATTGGAAAGCTGAGGAAAAAATACGTCGGAAACGCTTATCACATAATTTTTTGAAATGCATATTGATATCGTAAACACGACTTGAAAATAGCATGATTTGACGCTAGCGCGCCGCGCTGGGAGAGTTGAGGCGAAACGCCTCATATGTAGGCTAGGCTTAAAACTGTGCATGACAATGCTTGATAGCAAGTTCTTATAAATATAATATATATTTTCAGTGAAAAGATTTGATCTTTTTTTATTAGTTAATAAAAAATTGATTGGATTTGCAACATATTCCAAGAAACTAAAAGTTAATTAAATCTATACAATATTGTACTTAATCATCAATTAAGTTACCAAATATGTTGCACAATGGGTGCATTTCTCAATTTAATAAAAACCTCTACTCATTGGAAAAACCCATTTTATTTATTAGAAGATGATATTAAGTATAGTGATACGAATTCTTAAATCCCACATCTAATATTTTTAAAAACTTTCCAGACAAAAAAAGCTCGATTTATGACTGCATTACACAATGTTATTTCACAACGTATTAAAAAAAATTAGTAAACTGTTCAAGATTTGTTTAGGTTATACAACATGATAAATGAGATAAAATTAAAAAAGAATTTTGATCGCTTTACCTAGAAAGCATTAAAAGTTTACAAAAATGAAATATTTAATAAACTCGATGCTAGTAGATTTCATATATTTTGATAATCACCAATTTCTATCAATAGTATGTTCGTGTTCTTATCAAATTCAATTTTGCAATAAACAGTGGTTTACAGAGTGGTTTTCCAAAACATACTTTAAAAATGTATAACCTGGCAATTAAATATTTAGTTTATGTAATGGTGCAAAATAACCGATACTTTCCTGTGATAAAATTAAATAAGAAAAAAAAAAGAATAGTAATATTCTTCATACATATATCCGGAAAAAACTTACAACATACAAAACAGATGCAAAAACTAGCTGGCTTTGCAACAAAAGTTGTACTTAAATATTTGAGAAAAAATTAATAAGTTTTCGACTATCCTTTTAAATAGACTTGCAACTAGCAAGAAATTGTGATGTACTTTTTTAGTAGCACGTATTTAAAAAAGTATTGTTCTTCATTTTAGATTAACAATATAGTCACTCAAACTCATTTCAATAAGCCCGTTACACTAAAAAAAATATAAGGACCAGATACGGAAATACCATGGGTTAGTATATCGATATGTATGAGGAACAGTGCTTATTCCCGCTGTTCCTCGTATATATAGATATACTAACCCATGTTATTTCTGTTCATTTCACAAGTGAACAGACCATTCCGGTCGTTTCTCCTGCCTAATTAACAAAATAAATTAGTTAAAATAGACAATTTGAGTTAAATAGAATGAAGAAAAGTAACATTTTTTTATTTTATTTTATTATATTTTAACACAATTTGTCTATTTCAACTCTTTTTTTTTATAACTAGACAGAAGAATCGACCGAAATAATCGGTTCACTAGCGAAACGACCAATAAAAAAAACGCACCCCACATGTTGATATTCAATTACTGAACTATTTCAATCGTTTGTTACTTTAAAGCATATTTTTATCATTATAATTATGCACATCGGTAGTTGAAGTACAGATGAATATATACTCCATGCGGCACTTGACTATCTGCATATCAACTCATAATAATTAATATTGATGCATAGTTACAAATACATACATATGTTCATATGTTTCACGAATAATTCTGTAATATGCAGTTTCCCTGCGCCTGAAAAAGGCTATATCAGGCCCTTTGTAGCTACCGGAGAAGTAATACTCAATAATAAAAAATTTTTTTCATTAAAAAAATTTTTAGAATATTTTTGTATGTCCTAACACGTATTGAACGATCTTCTTTGAGGTTATGTTCCAAAAACATGGTAAAAAACACGAAAAAAATGTTTATAATTTAATTTTATAGCATTATTTGATGCAAAAATGGTAGTTCTGACAGTGGAATTTGAAGATATAGAAAGAAATTAAAAAAAAATTGTTCATAAACACTTATTTAGCTATTGGTTTTGAGGTTATGTGCCAAAAACATGGGAAAAATGCTTAAAAAATCGGTTTCGAATTTTAAATATGTTCCGGCTCGAAAACGCAAATTCGAACACCGCCATTTGAAAGAACGGGAAAAAATACACAAAAAATCATTATTTACAAGTTAGCCAAAAATTACCTACTTAACATAAAAAATCGTTGAAAAATTAAAAAATTTTTCCTGAGCTCAATTTTTTTTTTAAATCTGAAAAAAATCAGGCGATTTTCTTGCTCAAAAGCACACGTCCGTGAATTTTTTCAGATTTTTTTTAAGAAAGGGTCGAGCGGAAAAAATTTTTTTCTAAAAAACACGTTTTTTAGGTTAGGAGACTCAAATTATCACCTAGGGAGCTGAAAATTTGGCTAGAGAGGTTTTTAATAATGTACTTTCGAATGGTCAATCCCAAAAAAAAAATCCAGGTGAGTGCAATTTTGACCATCTTATCCCGCTATAGCCTTTATATATCACAATAGTCTCATTCCATTTTTCTGTTCTATCTTTGCCTAACTTAACAATACTATTCATTTTGTGGTTCATCGCAGGAACACATCGAATGTCGAATTTTGTAAACGTTTTTTACAAGAATAAAAGAGTTTCTCATGGAAAGTAGAGCTATAGTTGATAACGTTTTGTATAAGTTGTTATTACGTAAGTTATCATTCTCATATTTATGTTTACGTATGCGATTTGCAATGCATGTGTTAATGAAGTTTTCAGAATAATCATTTTTAATTAGCATTTCTTTTACTAACATGATATTTTGACTGTGGAATGATTTGTCCGATAATAATAGTGCTCTGTCAACAAGGTTTGAAATGATATTACGTTTTTGTTGTTTAGTATGATGGGAATTAAAATTCAATAATCTTCCAGAACAAGTAGGTTTTTAAAACCAATTAATGATTATATTATTATCCATTCTAGCTATCGTTAAGTCTAAAAAATTAATACAATTATCTATTTCTATTTCATGAGTAAATTGTAGATATTGGTCGTATCCATTGAAAGTATCAAGGACAGATTGTAATTGATCTTTTTTAATACACAGTATGGTATCATCAACATATCTATAATAAAATAATGGTATACAATCGGATTTTTCTTTTAGTAATTTCAAACAAGTAGTTTCTACATCATCCATCACAATATACGCAAAAAGAGGGGAAATGGGAGACCTCATTGGAGTGCCAAATAATTGCTGATAGATTGTATCATCAAAAATGAAAAAGGTGTTATCAAACAAGAATTTTGTTGTATCTATTATGTCTTGTAACGGTATTTTTTAATTAAAATGTATATCATTAAAACGTTTTTCGAGACTGTTGATCACCAGTTGAAATGGAATATTAGTAAAGAGAGAACTTACACCTAACGATACTAAAATACAATCTGATGGGATGGTCAGTCCTATTAATTTTTAATGATTTATTTGTACATATTACACATTGTAAAAAACGTCTTAATGTACTTTCAGTTGTTATAGATAATTTAAAATTAGATTTTAGAATTTTCAATAAGTTTAGAGAATTCACAGAAAATAAAAGTTCGAAAATATACAAAAACATAACAATAAGGTTGGAAAAAAATTTCATAGTCTAATGAAAAATGTGCGTACTATACATAAACATAATAGAGACAATTGGGTTAAAAATCTATCTGATGTTATTATACCTCAGGAAATTATGGATGTAGTTTTCTTAGGTCCTAATTTTAATACAAAATGTGATTTAACAAGAAATGATATATTAACTACAATTAAAAATGTGGAATATAGTTTTTATAATAAAAATATGGGTATGACTAATGAACTCAGAGATTTAATAGTTAGAAATATTGAAAAATTTAGCAACACAAAATAACAGTTATCGAAATATGATAAAGATTTCTCCAAACAACTCGCAGTTATCCATAGATTTTTGGATAATCATAAGAATATATTTTTTACTCGTGCAGATAAAGGCAGTTTGACAGTTTGTTTGAATACACATGATTATAAAATGAAAATGAAGGGTTTATTTAACGATAGCAACACTTATAAGATTATCAAAAGAAATCCGTTAAAGGCATTACAAACTAAAGTCCACAAAATTCTATCTCGCTTTAATGCGAATGGATATTTACAAAAGCAGTATCATAACAATAGCCTCACCCAAGCAAATACACAGTTATCAAAAGCATATGGTTTGCCCAAAATTCATAAGGTTGATATACCGTCTAGACCTATTATCTCCGCAGTGAATAGTCCTATTAATTTTTTAGCAAAAATTTTGAATAATGAATTAAAAAATTGTATTAAAAACCATAATCACATATTAACAACAGTATTGAACTAAAGGAAAAATTAGTAGATCTGACCATCCCATCAGATTGTATTTTAGTATCGTTAGATGCAAGTTCCCTCTTTACTAATATTCCATTTTAACTAGTGATCAACAGTCTCGAAAAACGTTTTAATGATGTACATTTTAATTCAAAAATACCATTTCAAGACATAATAGATACAACAAAATTCTTGTTTCATAACACCTTTTTCATTTTTGATGATACAATCTATCAGCAATTATTTGGCACGCCAATGGGGTTCCCATTTCCCCTCTTTTTGCGGATATTGTGATGGATGATCTAGAAACTACTTGTTTGAAATTACTAAAAGAAAAATCCGATTGTATACCATTATTTTATTATAGATATGTTGATGATACCATACTGTGTATTAAAGAAGATCAATTACAATCTGTCCTTGATACTTTCAATGGATATGACAAATATCTACAATTTACTCATGAAATAGAAATAGATAATAGTATTAATTTTTTAGACTTAACGATAGCTAGAATGGATAATAACATAATCACTAATTGGTTTCAAAAACCTACTTGTTCTGGCAGATTATTGAATTTTAATTCCCATTTTCATTTAACTGTGATAAATGTAGTAGTATGTATGTAGGCGAAACAAAAAGATGCTTAAAAACAAGGATTAATGAACATAAATCTGTAATAAATGGATTGAAACAAGAAGATTCCCAAAAATTGCTTCCTGTTCCACAACATATCAAAGATAATCCTACACACAATTTTGATTGGTCTAAAACATTAATATTAGATAGGGAAAGTAACAGAGAAAAACGTCGTATTTCCGAAATGCTGCAAATCAATTTTATTGATAACACAATCAACAGACAGGAAGACACACAATTTTTAAATAGTCAGTACAAAAGATTGAACAGAATTTTTAATAAATTTGATTTGAATTCTCATCGTTTTATATAATTATAATGTTGTTGATTTGTATTTATGTATTGATTGTTTTGATTACGGGTGAAAATGCGAGAGCGATATATTTATATATACTACACTGTGAAACGTGAGTTTGTCGGTTGGCGATGTAGCTTTTGTAATAGGACGTAGAGCTTCTGGCTCTTAAAAATACCCACGATGATAATAACTATATTGCATGTATTTTTTACTATTCTCTCTTTGTGATTACAACCAAAATAACGATGTTTAAGATTATATTGTGCTTTGTTTTTATAGTTAAATAAATGATTACCTGATGAGGATAAAAAACTAACTCTCGAAACGTTGTGGCTTTTTTGAAAATGGAAAGTTAAAGTGTTTTTTTTGTGTACCTGGGTTGATCCTCACCATCGTTTCTTATCATTGTAGCTAAAGCAAATGTATGTATGAGTGACGGAAATTAAAAGGACATGTAATGTTCTCCTTGGTAAATTGCAAAGCGGTCGAAAGGATTGTAAGTATAAGAGTTTTCTGTACTCGAAGAACACCGTGCAGTCAAAATTGACCTAAAAAAATAGAAAATTCATTTTTTTATAAAAAATATATTGAAGATTTGAAAATCTGTTGTATTAGACGGAGAGGCGAATGGCAAGACGTTTGAGGAACGGGAATCTGGATAACGTACTCATTTGAAAAACCGTACTCTAACAAGAGGCAACTTTTTAACGTGTCCATTGTTTTTAATAGTCATAAGTACTTCCAGCTTATGGAATATTCATGAAACAGCATAACAGCCGTGAGATAAAAGCGTTTTATAATTGTCTTAAAGAACCTTATTCGTCGATAAGGCTTTTAATATCAGCTGAAATGTGATTCTGTGGAAACTGATGGCAGCGTACTGATCTGCGTTAGGTTTCTGCACCCGCACAGCAGAATCATATCTCGCATCATACATTGATTAAAGTTGCTATTAATTAATTATTTGGGTATTAATAATAAAATGTATATTTAAAACGTAATATTGCTGTAAAATAATATGCTCAAGAAAGAACTTAAAAATGGATTATTTTTAGTCAGCACGTATATTAAATTATACGTTTATGCAAACTGAGTAAAACTTAATATATGAGACGTTGTAGTGCTAATACTGCGTCTGCATTAGGGAGTCGCTTCAAATTCACAGTGGCGTGCCGTACATTGCCTGCCCGCCTCGTCCCGTACTCTGCCGTGTCGAGTGCTTTTGGAAAATGAGTGCGCCGTCTACTAACACTATGACGTCCGTGCTCCAAGCGCTTTTTAAAACATCAAGTTAGATATATGATCCTTATGTTTTAAAAAGCGCTTGGAGAACGGACGCAATAGTGTTGGTAGACGGCACACTCGTTTTCTAAACGCACTTGACACGGCATGGTATGGGGTGGGCCAGGCGGGTATGGTACGGTACGTCACGGCGAATTTGTAGCGACTCCCTTAGCGACCACTTTTGTATAACAACGTCGAACCATAGCAATACTTACCGCTGTATTCAGATTAGCTGCGCAAATTCTAGTCACAGAAGCTGTACTGGTCCGTGAGGACCGCGTGCAACAGCTAAGATTTGGCATTTCGAACATCAGCGTGATAATCACGATTTCTGCTGCTAAACACCTAACCGGTTGAATTTAAGCGCTGTACGTAAGGTCACCGACCTGATGACAGCAATTAATAGAAAGCACTACTGTAATACTATACTGAAATAGCAGCTATCTTGAGTTCATATACCAGCTACTCAAAATCAGAAAATTGTTACATCAAAGGACAGTGCAACAATAACTTGGAAAATACCCTGGTGGAAATCATAAACATTTTATAACTAATAACTGACCACTTATATTAGAAACTTGCTATAAAATAGGAATTTATCTTGTCATGTTTCTAGGTGAAATGCTTTATCCCCTATTACATGGCCATTTAAAAGATTGATAAATAGGATGAGTTTTTCGAAGAAAAGCAAAAGCTTGTTCTTGAGTATTTTAAAGGTATTAAAACTGATCAGTTTCTTTAGTCTAGAAATGGCTAGTAGAAAGGCTTGCTGTTATGACAAGGAGTGAAAGAGGCAGAATTAGACGGAGAAATAAAAGATTTGCTGAATTATTAATAGAATGAGTACACAACAAATGATTTATTAGTTAATCATATTTATTTATACGCTCTTTCATATACGATAGAATTAGTAAGAAAATCAAATACGAATATTTTGCTGTGGCGTCAATCTAAGAAATAGTCAAATAATGGTCGAAAAATGGTTTCATCATAGCCATTAATTATCCAGTTTTTCCAGCTACTTTCTAACTTCTTGGCTACTTCATATAGATGAATTTCTACCAGGGTAGGGTAAAGTTTGTATAAAGTTTGTATTTCGCTCAACCTATAATAAAACTGGTCAAGGAAAGTTTCCGTAACTTAAAAGTGTACGCCATAATCTACAACCAAAATGTATCTAAATTTTTGTCAAATTTTTACTTTAATTGTTGTAAAGTTCACGCAACCTTATGAATAGCTAATAAAAGATTCTAAGTTTTACGTGATTTTATTGAAAAATATCAGGTGAGATCTCAGGTTACCTCTCAGGTGTGATCTTAGGTTAAACCTCGTCCTAAAATCTCACCCGAGATTCTGCTTCAGGTAGTGGGAAAAACTTACGTGAATCACCTAAGAACTCACTTGAAATTTTGCTTCCTCAAAGAGGAAGCTTTGTAACGGTGAAAAAAATTTTTGAAACAAAAAATGTTCAAAAACATGTTTTAAGACTTTCGGCTCTAAAATCCGTTGTTTTTGATAAAAAAAATTTAGTCTGTGCGTGCGTGCGTGCGCGCGCGCGCGCGCGCGTGTGTGTGTGTGTGTGTGTATGTGTGTGTGTGTGTGTGTGTGTGTGTGTGTGTGTGTGTACAGGCGATAACTTTTGAACCGATCGACCGATTTACATCGGAAAAGGCTATTCTCTTCGTTTCGGAGGAGAATAGAGAGAGCATAACATACCGTTTCATTTTACCGATTTTTTTTTTATAACCATAAAACAATTTTGAATTTTTCGTTTTTTTGATTTTTTAATTTGTTTCAGCCAGTATTACTGAAACTAAATTTTTATTAAAAGGTCTTTAAATTACCTACAATTTCCTTTCTTAAAATTTAAATTATCTCTAGCCTGTCATTTGTTATTAATGAAAATATGGTTATATTTCTTTAATTAATATCTCAAAAACTTTTTCATTTTTCCACTCAAAATTTTAACCACTTATTACACTTAACAAGTAAAACATTCTGTTAAAATTTGAAGAGGTTATGTTGATTTGTTTCCGAGAAAAAAATTATTTTTGAAAAAATGTGCGTTTTCTTTCCTTTACGATAACAGGAGTCAATGAACCGTTTTGAAATTTGGCAGAGAATTAGCTTTTTTATATCTAAGGAGTCGGTTCGTTGCCGAAAAAAATCTGACTGTTGTGACCAAAGATATTTGAGCTTAAATTTTTTTTATAAATTTCTCATATTTTCATTTTTTGCTTCCTCCTAGAGGAAGCTTTGTGATAGTAAATTTTTGAGTTGTTGTAAAAACATGTTATAATTGTGTTCCGAGGTATTAGGAATCAAAATACATGGTTTTTGAAAAATGTCTGTATGTATGTGTGTGTGTGTGTGTGTGTGTGTGTGTGTGTGTGTGTGTGTGTGTGTGTGTGTGTGTGTGTGTGTGTGTACGCCTGGATCTCAGCTTCTACTCGGTCGATTTTGACCGGACAGGTCTCATTTTTTTTGTTTTTTTTTGCGTGATGGCGGGTCAAAAACCCGTTTTTTAATTGGGGCGATGCGTTTTTGTTTTTTTTTCAAATTTTCGATTTTCTCAAAACTGTTTTTTGATTTTTTTTAATGATAGGATCGAGTTATTCGAATCTGATGGGTAGCGTTCGACAGAGAATTAAAATACCTATATTTTCTAAAAAAAAAAGTTTCTAGCTGACACGGTTCTTTTGTTATTAACAAAAACGTGTTTTTTTTAGAAGCTTATAACTCCTAAACTTAACGGTCAATTTTTTTGAGAAAAGTCATGATAATACAGAATATAAATAGCTATAATCTGTTAAAATTTGAATACATTCTGTAGGCTAGATTTTGAGTAAAAAATTGAAAAATGAAAAAAATCAGTTTTGTATGTCCAACGATTACAAGAGTATAATTGACTTAATGGCTTCAAAATTCCTTTTAGAGGTAGATTTGTTATAGTTCTCGGTCGAGTTCTTTAGGCAAAATGATTGGTCCATAAATTTCAGAGATATTTGAGATTAAAAATTTTTTTACATTTCTTTTAAATCGTAATTTCTCGAGAACGGTTCTATGTATCTGAATGGGGTGGGCGGCATTCGAAAGAGAATTAAAATACCTATATTTTCTAAAAAAATTAATTTTCTATCTATCACGGTTCTTTAGTTATCATCAAAAACAAAAACGTGTTTTTTTTTAAAACTCATAACTCCAATGATGTTATCATCAGTATATTATAAAAGTATATAGTATTGGCGTCAAAGTATAATATGTTTGAATTTTCAAGATTGAATTCTTGAGTTTAAGTATTCAAAACTGATGAATAATTAAAATAGTATAAGAGTAGGTGGCGCTCGGATCGGGGTAGCGTGTAGTGCAGTATGCATTCCGGCCGGGTCCAACAAGCTGTGGGAACTTTTTTAAAAAAACACGTTTTTGTTAATAATAAAAGAACAATGATAGCTATAAATTTCTTTTTTTTCTTAAAAAATATGAATTATGAAATATAAAAAAACACGTTTTTGTTAATAACAAAACAACCGTGATAGCTATTTGTTTTATTATAAAATATAGATATTTTACTTCTATTTCAAATGACAACTTTATTTATCAACAAAATTAATAAATAAATTTAAAAATTAACAATTTTTAATATTCATAAATGAATTTAATTATAATTATGCAATAAACTTTTTAAAAAATTATAAATTTTGTTAGTAAAAATTAATTAAAGGAATCAACAAATTACGATTGAGGAAGCTACGGGCCAATGAATTGGCAGCGGTTTTTAAAAAATATTCGATTGACTGACTCAAAATTTTTACCACTTATTTATTACATGTATCGAGTACAACATTGTGTTAAAATTTCAAGAGGTTATGTTGGTCAAAATTTTTTTACTCATTCCAAATTAGCCCCAAAACACAAATATAAAGTTTTAGAGCATAATATGCAATAGTTCTATTTAATTTGTATATCATATATAAATAAAATAATTACTGTGTACTAGGGCATATCCCCGAGAAAGTAATTTCAGATGGAGTCCTGAAGCAACGTGTACTAGGGCAACGATAATAATTAACTTTCAAAATATGAATTTCGTAAAAGTTTCATAAAAATAATTCATTAAAATATCGATTCATAAATATGAAAAAACTGCCTCTCTGTTAAATTTCAAAACGATTCATTGTCTTTTGTTAAGATGTATAACTTAGTTATTATATTTGTATGATTTTTACAATGATGGATTAACTTTAAACCACTAAGTCGAGCAGGATAGTAGCTAAATACCTGTTTCAAAACAAATATTTATTAGATTATTGCCAATAAATACTTTTTTTTCTCAAACTAATGTATTGTATTTTTTTTAAATTTTTTATAACAATAATTAATTGTTTGTATAGGATACATAAATGAAAACACAAAAAAGATATTTTTTATATTCATTCAAATTTTTTAACAAACAACAAAGAACCACAAAGAAAACAGTTTTATTTATTAATAAAGTTTTTTTGTTAAAAATTTATTTTGTTTTTTAAATTTAAAAAATGGAATCGATAAATTAGTTTGAGGAAGTATCTTGGCAATGAATTGGCAGCGGTTTTTTTGTAGGGGCATATAAAACGTGTAATCTTCAATTGGATATTCATAAGGTTGAGTGAATTTCATCATAATTCTAGTAAATGTGTGAGAAAAATTTCGATAAATTATGTCCGTAGATGATGACATACATTTTACAATTACGAAATCTTGTTGGCCAGCTGTATGAAAACTGTTTGCACCACGGGCGTAGAATTTCCCCGTTAAATACAATCATGTTTTTAATGCGTTTGAAGTGCTGAACTTTAATCGTGAACAAAATATAGAAAATTTCCAACTTCGGTTTTTTTGATATTATCACTCAGAGATATGCATAAAACACGTAAAAACTGCAAAATAAGTTATTTCCAAAGTGATCATGCCCCCAAATGATCCGTAAAACCACTCCGACTAGACAACACATGATAACAAAGATTTATACCATCAGAGTTTTTGAAATTCAGACAAATTATATGGCTGATAATTCTTACAGACGTTGCCATAGCCTTGCAAAAGAATTGGCGATATGAAATTCGATCACGAGCATTTCCATTTCGAGGTGCAAAAGAGCTAATATAGCAAAAAAAAACGCGAAAGATATCGATGAAAAAAATCACCAATCGGGAGTTTATAAGTTTCAGACAAATTTTGTTGCTATTATTTCTTCTAGATGTTGACATCGCATTGTAAAATAATTGAAGATATGGAAATCGAACCGGAGCATTACCGTCCGGGGTTGTAAAGGGGCTAAAATAGCGAGAAATACACAAAAATATCCATAACATAATCACCACTCGGGAGTTTATAATTCCAAGCAAATTTTATGGCTGATATTTCTTACAGATGTTGCCATAGCCTAACAAAAGAATTGGCGATATGAAATTCGATCAGGAGCATTTCTATTCGGCGGTGTAAAAGAGCTAAAATAGCAACAAATACACGAAACATATCGATGAAAAAAATCACCAATCAGGAGTTTATAAGTTTCAGACAAGGGGCTAATATAACGAAAAATACCCGAAAATATCGATAAAATAAATGACTACCCTGGAGTTTATGAGTTTCAGACAAATTTTATGGCTGATATTTCTTCCAGATATTGCCATGGCCTTGTAAATAAATTGGCGTCATGAAATTCGAACCGGCGCCTTTCCGTTCGGGGATGTAAAGGGGCTCAAATAGCGAGAAGTACACGAAAATAACGATAAAAAAATCACCACTCGGGAGTTTAATAGTTTCAGGCAAATTTTATTACTGATATTTCTTCCATATGTTGCCGTTACGTTGTAACATAATTGACGATATGAAATTCAAAGCGGAGCTTTTCCGTTTGGAAATGTAAAGGGGCTAAAATAGCGAGAAGTACACGAAAAATATCGATAAAAAGATCACCACTCTGGAGTTTGTGAGTTCTAGACACATTTTATGGCTGATATTTCGTCCATATATTGCCATCGCCCTGTAAAATAATTGACGATATGAAATTCAAAGCGTAGCCTTTCCGTTCGGAATTGTAAAGGGGATAAAATAGCGAAAAGTAGACGAAAAATATTGATAAAAAAATCACCACTCGGGATTTTATGGGTTTCATACAAATTTTATGGCTGATACTTCTTACAGATGTTGCCATAGCCTTGTAAAAAAATTGGGGATGTGAAAATCGAACCGGAGCATTACCGTTCGGGGTGGTAAATGTGCTAAAATATCGAAAAATACACAAAAATATCCATAACAAAATCACCAATCGGGAGTTTATTAGTTCCAAGCAAATTGTATGGCTGATATTTCTTACATATGTTGCCATAGCCTTGCAAAAGAATTTGCGATATGAGAATCGAACCGGAGCCTTCCGTTCGGGAGTGTAAAGAGGCTAAAATACAAAAAATACGCGAAAGATATCGATGAAAAAAATCACCAATCGGGAGTTTATAAGTTTCAGACAAATTTTATTGCTATTATTTCTTCCAGATGTTGCCATCGCATTGTAAAATAATTGGAGATATGAAAATCGAACCGGGGCTTTTCCGTTCGCGGGTGTAAAGGGACTAAAATGGCAAAAAGTACATGAAAATAACGATTAAAAAATCACTACTCGGGAGTTTAATAGTTTCAGGCAGATTTTATGGCTGATATTTCTTCCTGATATTGCCATCGCCTTGCAAAATATTTGAGGATACGAAATTCAAAGCGGAGCCTCTCCGCTAGGGAGTGTAAAGGGGCTAAAATAGCGAAAGATACACAAAAATATCCATAACAATATCATCATTATGGAGTTTATAAGTTTCAGACAAATTTTATTGCCATTAATTCATCCAGATGTTGCCATCGCATTGTTAATTAAATTGGCAACATGAATTTCGAATCGGCGCATTACCGTCCGGAGGTGTAAAGGGTGTCAAATAGCGAAAAATACACAAAGATATCCATAAAAAAAATCACCACTCTGGAGGTTATATGTTTCAGACAAATTTTATGGCTGATATTTCTTACAGATTTTGCCAGAGACTAGCACAAGAATTTGAGATATGAAAATCGAACCGGAGCATTACCATTCGGGGGTGAGAAAGATATCGATACAAAATCCCTAAGCGGGAGTTCATGAGTTTCAGACAAATTTTATGGCTGATATTTCTTACAGATTTTGTCAGAGACTAGCAAAAGAATTTGCGATATGAAAGTCGAACCGGAGCATTACCATTCGGGGTTGAGAAAGATATCGATACAAAATCACCAATCGAGAGTTCATGAGTTTCAGACAAATTTTATGGCTGATATTTCTTACAGATTTTGCCAGAGAATAGCAAAAGAATTTGCGATATGAAAATCGAACCGGAGCATTACCATTCGGGGGTGAGAAAGATATCGATACAAAATCACCAATCGGGAGTTCATGAGTTTCAGACAAATTTTATGGCTGATATTTCTTTCGGATGTTGCCATCGCCTTGTAGAATAATTGAGGAAATGAAATTCAAAGCGGAGCCTTTCCATTCGGAAGTGGAAAGGGGCTAAAATAGCGAAAAGTAGACGAAAAATATCGATAAAAAAATCACCACTCGGGAGTTTATGGGTTTCATACAATTTTTATGGCTGATATTTCTTACAGATGTTGCCATAGCCTTATAAAAAAATTGGTGATGTGAAAGTCGAACCGGAGCATTACCGTTGGGGGTGGTAAAGCTGCTAAAATATCGAAAAATACACAAAAATATGCATAACAAAATCACGACTCGGGAGTTTATTAGTTTCAGACAGATTTTATGGCTGACGCTCCCGTTCTATTTTCATATCACCAATTTTGTTATCGATTTTTTTCGTTTTTTTTCGCTATTTTAGCCCTTTTACACCACTGAACGGAAAGGCTCCAGTTCGAATTTCTTATTGCCAATTTTTTTTAAAGCCATGGCAACATCTGGAAGAAATGTCAGCCATAAAGTTTGTCTGAAACTCGTAAACTCCCAAGTGGTGATTTTTTTTATAGAAATTTTTCGTGTATTTTCGCTATTTTAGCTCGTTTCCACTCCCCCACGGAAAGGCTCCGGTTCGATTTTTATATCTACCATTTTTTTAGAAGGCTATGCCAACATATCGCAGAAATATCAGCCATAAAATTTGTCTGAATTTCCATAACACTGATGGTATAATTTTGGTTGTTATGTATTGTTTAGCCGTGGGAGTTTAGGGATAATTTGGGGTGATAATTACTTTGGAAATAACTTATTTTGCTATTTGTAAATGTTGTATGTATATCTCTAAGAGATAATATAAAAAAACCGAATTTGAAAATTTTCGATATTTCGTTCACGATTAGCGTTCAGAACTTCAAACACATTTTTATTATTATTTAGATTATATTATAGCCATAAGAATATTACATACTATTATAGAATACACCGTATAAAAGTAGAAAAATTGAGCTTCTGTTTTGTAACCTGTGAGAGCTGGTCTTTATGGTTGCCGTGCTTATTGAACCGATGTCCAATAGATGCAAGTGAGGTAGTTATAATACAAATAATACTGAAATGAATGTGAGTTTATTCATAACGTGCGAGAGAGAGAGAGAGGAAGAGTGAGTGTGAGAGGATGGGAGAAAGAAGAAGGGAGAGAGAGATAGAGAGAAAGGTATTCCTGAATATCGCGACGCTGGCATAAGTTCCTTCTGATCCGACGTAGGGCTGCGGGCTGGCGTGGAAACATCGTCGGGAGTTCGTCCGGGCTCTCTTTGTCTTTGGCGTTTCGTACCTTATCGTACTGAGTCATTCAAGGTACTCTCTCTACTCTGCCTCCTTGTCCTCATTCAGGCTTTTTATCTACCGCAGTCCGCTTGAAGTGTGGGTCGATTGATCAATGGCTAGATCAGTCGACCAGCCTTTCGAGATTTTTACTCATATTGGCATGGGTCAATGCCTTGCGAAGAATTATTAATCCATTTATTTAATTGATATCAATTACAGAATTATTTAAATATTGAATACACAAGATAAATTTTATAATGCGAGTTTTTCCATTTGGGTTTCATATAATTAACCCATTCAGTCCTGAATGCACGAAAAATTTTCACTTACTTTTATGCAATAGCAAACTAATTAAATGTCAATATTTTTCATACAAATTTATACCAGATATGAGCTTTCTTACTTTTAATGAAAATTAATAAAAGCACTCTTTTATCCGTCAATACATGTAGAAAAAGAACACATGCATGACCTTAATTATTAAAGGAAAATTTAAAGTGTATTTTTCGCGGCATCGAAATCTTAGAAAATGTATAATACTAAGCTCTCACAAGATACGAGCAATATAGGTTTCTTACTTTGTTTTTCCAACTGCAATTTGAATACTGTTTACATAAAGCTCCGAAGCGGTTGTGTACGTGTTTTACTGGTTTGGTCAGAAAATACGTTTGCGCTTGGAAGGGTGAGACGTTACGGACCACCTTAGCTGATTAGGATGCTGAAAAAATCACTAAGCGCGAGAACATTTGATGCAATGTCGCAACACGGTGACGTCCCCGATTATCCAATTTATGAAAAAATAAAAAAATACTCTTACGTATCGCAGTACAATGTAAACACAGGGTATCAAATACCTCGTCGTCAGAAGTGCAAAGCGCAATAGTTCCAGAACTATTGGCAAGGTTGAAAAAATAATTTTAATTGAACAAGTTTTCATGTGACGCTCCAAAATAACAGTGGCGCCAATTTTTTTTTAAGAAAATGCATAAGTTTCTTGATTTATTAACGAGAACATCAATAAGATAATGTTATGAAGCCATTTTTATTTCACTAGCTGTATGCGAGTTAAGAGAAGTTCGCCAATAGACAGAAAGTTTTCCTCACCAGCCGATCATCAGCCGTTTGGCAATTATTTCAGTACTGAAATCAACTTGCCACAGAAATGGCTGCATTTTGGTTATAAGGTAAATCGAGGTCGGAAAAACCGATTTTGAAATTTGCAGCTTCCTCAGCTTACCAGGGGTTCTATACGAAAACAGCGTTTGACAGTTTTATTTGCTTATATCTCCAGAACGGCTTAGTCTACGACAAAAAGGCTTGCACCAAGCGAAAGAGCGTTAAATTTTGCATCGGAAATGATTTTTAACTTGATTCCGATCAGTGGAAAGTTCAGAGATAATTAATCGAAATGAAATGCTGTGGGCGCGCGAGAGACGGGAAGCATGCCGTGGGAAGGGAGAGAGATGGCGAAGCGTTTATTTCTTTGTGATTAATTATCTCAGAACTTTGCACTCATCGAAATCGACTAAACAATCGTTTCCGATGCAAAATTTTACGCTCTTTCGTTTGTAGACTAAGCCATTCTCGAGATATAAGCAAATAAAAGTTTCAAACGTTTTTCGCATAGAACCCCTGCACCTACGAATCTGCAAATTTCAAAATGGGGGTTTGCGACCTCCATTTACCTTATAACCAATATGCAGTCATTTCTGTGACAAGTCTCTATTGCTCCGCTTTTCCCTTACCTCCCGCTTCCGTCACGGAACTCCATAGCAACGATTGCCTTAAATCTTTGCCATGGCAGTAGTAAGGGGACCGGTATAGCGAGACGACCCCCCGCGGTGCGGTGTGTAGGGACCATGTGGCACCCCGCTGTGCGGTGTGTATGGGTCCCCAAGTGTGACAAGGTAATTAACTCAAGTGTTTACAGTAGCAAGTGTGGCCACAAGCTAATTAGTGTAAACAATGGGGGGTGATTTATTACCCCATAAATAATGGTGCACTTATGGCGCCCGCCATGACGTCATGCCGCTATATATGGCCCACGTGTGTTGCAGTATATGCCTTGACTCGAGGTGGTGGGGGGCGAGCGCTTTGGCTGTCTGCGCTACACCATAAAGACTCATAGGGTGCGAGGCCTCTCGCAGTATAGACCGTGTGCGGTGTGTATGGGTCCCAAGTGTGAACACAAGTTAATTGGGGTAAACAATGGAGTGAATTATTACCCCATAAATAATGTCCCACTTAGCGCTCGCGCCATGACGCTATGCCGCTATATCTGCCCGTCGCGTGCCATCGTATATGCCCCGACTCGTGGTGGTGGGAGGAGAGATCGTTGGCTGTACGCGCTACACCATAAAAACCTCTCGCTGTATAGACCGCGTGCTGTGTGTATGTGTTTCAAGTGTGAAAAGTTCATTAATCCAAGTGTTTACAGTAGCACGTGTGTGAACACAAGCTAATTAGGGTAAACAATGACGCACTTATCGCTCCCTCCATGAGGTCATGCCGTTCTATCTGCTCTGCGCATGTCCCCCGTGTATGCCCTGACTCGTGGTGGTGGGGGACGAGACCTTTGGCTATACGTGCTACGCCATAAAGACCCATGTGGTGCGAGGCCTCTCGCTATACAGACCGTGTGTGTGTGTGTGTGTGTGTGTGTGCGTGTGTGTGTGTGTGTGCGTGTGTGTGTGTGTGTGTGTGTGTGCGTGTGTGTGTGTGTGTGTGTGTGTGTTCGCGATGAGAAGTTGTGGGGAGGGAATAGGGAGTTGGTGTAAAGGAGGGGTCTACAAATAAAAAAAGCATGTTGAGGAAAAATAAATTTTTATTTATTTATATAAACGGGGTGAAACCCCCTATTTTATGAACAGTTTTTTCTCATTAACATAAATGTTGTCCTTAAAGGGGCCGTTTATTATTCGTTATATTTTGAATAACCATATTTTTTTGGGAAGGAGAAGGAATTGGTGGAAAAGGAATGGTGTGGTGGAGAATTTTGTTTGTTTGTCTAAGAGTCTTTCTTGTCTGCCTTGTTGATGAGAGGTTCTTTGTCGTCTGGTTTGACCTGGTGCTTGCTGAACGGGGGCCGCATGATGTTGCCTTCTCGGTGGTCTTTCGACGAATGGCTTATGTATAATGCTGCATATATAAATATATGCGTGCTAGCGCAATGAGAAGTTGGGGGCGTAAATAGGAGTAGGTATAAAGGAAGGGTCCTTAAATAAAAAAGTGTGATAAGGTAAAATACATTTTATTATATAAAATAAAAAAAAATTATTTATGTACATTTTTAAACTTTTAACGCACTAACAACATTTTTTTCTAGAATTGTTAAATACTCGGCATATACTTCCAAAAACATTATTTCGAGAGAACTCTCGCTATAATTTGCAAAACATTAATTGATTTAGCGCGAGTTCTTTCATTTTGACTTCTAGTTCATTAAATACAACGCCGATGAATGAATGGTCTAGTAAATGCACGTCGTTTTTGCTAATTGCTTCCGTTTTAATAACATCGATCATTATACCGAAAACCTTGTTCACAAAACCCGACATTTCTTCTAACTTTTTTAATTTATAGTCTATACACTGTTGGAACTGTTTCAATCCGTTGAAAGTTGTATACTGCATCATAATCTTCGGTGGTTTTTCAGACTTCTTCCTTTTTGTAGTAGGTTCGTCACTGGTAGTGGAGGCGGCTACCTCCTGATTGGCGTTATCGTCTTCAAAGTCGAACTGCTGAGCCTCGTGTTCGTACTGAAGGGTGAACGATGGCGGTGTTACTTCGGGCTTATCGGTGATTGATACGGTTCTATGACCGTAGGCTGTGGTCAATTCGACGTCGTGGTGCGGTAAATATATTTTTGCATATTTGCCTTGCTTTACAAAATCGCCTGATGCCCATAGATACTCTCCGAAGGTCTTGAAATGGGTTTTTAATTGTTCCCAACTGTCGATATCCAGAGTTATATATTTATGCGGTGATGTATGCCCGCCGAACCTGATGACGGGTCGGAAATAGCCAGCAGTATAATCCAAGCCGACGTAAACGAACTTGGGGTACGAATAGTTGAGAGCGTAAGTCGAATTGTACAGTAAATTCGGCACTAGCTTTGCTTGAGACATTTTTAAAAAATACTGACTTAACGTTGGTAAAAATGTCACGACTTTGTCGAGGTAGAGCGACTCACTGACTGAGGGTGACGCGGCTAGGCCCCGTACTTATTGTCTCTCCAGCGCGAATCCCCTTCTTTCTACCACGACTTACGATTGGCTGGTCGATGGTTACGTAAAATCCGAGTGCCCAATCATGAACGTTTACGCGTATGTATCGGAGAGTGGGGAGAAGCGTTGGGAAACTCGCGGAGTCCTTGAGAAACAGAACCATAAATTTTCCCCGTTAAGGGTTTTGAGCCTCAAAGAAGAAGAAGAAGAAGAAGAAGAAAACGGCACATGTGTTTTTCACCACTTGAAAAAAGGAAACGTCTAATGTGTTTTTCACCGCTTGAAAATCCGTTACGCATATGCTTTTCGGTGACTCAAGCTACTTATGTTTCAAACCCTCAAAGAAGAAAGCGCCTCCTGTGTTTTTCACCACTTGAAAAAACCGTTACGCATATGCTTTTCGGTTTCTTCATGGAATAGTACATATTCGTTTCAAGATAAAAAAGGTAAGGAATTAAATTTAGCGGGCAAGGTCGTTAAATGAATACGATGTTTGTTTAACTTTTTTTTATTGTTCGATCAAATTAAAAAAAAAATACATTTTAAACTTACAAATATATGAATAATATAAAATTACGAGCTAAAAAAGGCCAAGACAAACGTAGTATACAAAACCTTATAAACTAAGAAAGACGGATACACGCACACATCAGCTTTTACAATTCTAAAACTTACAATGTTCATAAAGTGTAAATATAAACTAAAAATTGAATGTGTTTCTGGATAAAAAAGAAATATTACAAACTAAAAAATTGAATGTGACGTAGGATTAAATAGAAATATTATAATAAAAATTAAGTCACGCATACACACACACACATACACACACACACACACACACACACACACACGCACACGCACATTTTATATAAATGCTTTACAAGTTTGAACGAACGAGCCAGCGCCCTTGGAAATAATGCTTGGGAAATTGTTCGCACGACGGAGTCTTTTTCGGTGATTTTTTCTTTTTACATTTTCATAAAATTTTGCGGCCAGTGCGTCGTTTACATGTGAATCACGTGAAAAGACGTTACAAAACGCGCGTAAAGTGCGACCGCTACACATATAGCAAAGAAACATAATACAATATTCGCCGCAAACTTTAGAATTAACACCCTGCAGTTTCTTCTCGTTCCACTTGAAGCTTGCGCAATTTCTTCGAAGTCGATCGATATGATGTCGTGACACAGGGGCAACTCCATAGCTATCGAAATATGTTCCTTTTGCATTTTTGTCTATGTAGAATGCCACCCAGTGGGATCCAGGCTTATCTGAGGTATCGACATTGGTTACAACAGCGGCTGGAAGCCTCAAGCTTCTGGGGATGTGATCGGCTGCGTATACACCTATCGAGTTTGCTCTGAGGCCACTAATGGCCCTCGTGATTTGTTTCGTATTCATTTTGCGTTTTCGCTAAATGTGAAATATGTGCTGCTGTCGCTGTCACTTGCTATTTCTGGGGCCCCATCCGTCTCGTCGCGGCCGTCGTCGTTCTGCTCCTCCTCCTCCTCCTCAGTGGACTGCTCGCTGCCCGGGTGAAAACGGAGTAATTTTTTGCGCTGCTTCTGCTGATACTGATGAAGTGCAGTGTAGAACATTTGACTTTGTACTTGGTCTTTGTTGATCAGCTTCCACTCTTCGGGTAGTATAGAGCGCATCCACTTTTTTATTTGGTGCGCCTTGTAGAGCGCGCAAAAATCTTGTTTATTTTTAAACCTCTGAGTCGCGTGCGTAGAACATACCAGCACGTCAGAAAACTTGTTGTTGAGTTTTCCGAAGGTCGGCGAGTCATATTTTTCTAAATTACATATGTTTCGACCGAGTAAAGATTCCAGGTACCAGGCCTTCTCCTCGCCGCGAACGTAAATCCGTCTTGCTGCTCTTGCGATATTGAAGAGATAACGATATAGCTGTCTGAGTGATACTTCGCCCTCGAACCAGTTAATACCGTGAATATCGACAGCGCAGTAGGAATTTGTATTTTTTACGTCTTCGGGCAGCTCGATGAAATTGCACGGTGCTTGTACAATCCAGTGGTCGACAATGGGTTTCTGTAGGCAAATGATCGCCACCTCCTTTGTTAAAAACTTCCTTTCAGTGTCTCGAAAACCTTGTATATCCACGACGTAATCCATTATACGTGTGTGCGTAGCGAGCGCCGAGAGAAAAGTGAGGCTTGAGGGCGCCGTCTGCTTCCTCTCGAGTCCTCGTCCCCCCACCTTTTTAACGACTAGGCACTAAAATCGGATAATATTTGGCGGGTGGAGTCTATTTCGAGAACGTTATCGTACTCGACATACAACGCAATTTATTGTGCTTGTTGGAGCCGACTCAAATCCCACCTCTATGCGTAAGCTACCCGAGCGAACGAGATTCCAATGCGAGACGCAGCGGGCCGATAAATCGGGTGTGAGATCGAAAGCCGTGAGAAAGTAGCCCAGTGAATAGTTGAAACGGTTTATGCCAAGACCCTCGTTGAGGAAATGTATACCTGTGCCCGAGTAGAGGGTTTGAAATGCATCTATAAACATACTATCGTTAGCAGCAAAGCGCGGCTGTAACGGTTTGCTCAGAATTTGAGACCCATCGACGTAGAGGCAGGGGTGATTTATTGAAAAGTGTTGAAAATTAAACGGGTTAAATGTTCGATTACCATTGAATGCCTTATTATCGACAAATCCTATTATTATTCTTTTAGGCAATTGCCCAAGAATGGCATTATCGATGGTATCTCCATGTATACCTGCGTGAAGCGTAAAAGTTTTGACTTCTACTCTCGTGACGGGATACTTGGCCGTTGCTTTAGCGAGAGCGCTGGCGTGTGCAATTAAAATTCCCGGATTTATCTTCACGCGTCGAACGATGAGCGTGGCTTCCTTTATTTTCAGGCCGAATTTACCATCTTCGGAGGCGTCCATTAGGCAAAAGGCATCTTTGCTTCGTACTAGTCGTACTCTCATTTCTACACCATTGATGAGCATTCTGTCTTGATTAAAGACGTCACAGTGCAGATGGCCAATCATGTCGAAGGTTTTTCCATTGAGTGTGAAATGCTGACGATGGAGAGCACCCTTGTTAGATATTTCACCTTGAATGTGCGGCTGGGCTTCGAATAAACCGGGCGTATCATCGTACCACAATCCGGCCGTTAAGTGTGATTCTTTTGCGATTGGCGAGTAGTTGAGCAGTGACTCTATGTATGCTCTGTAAGGATATGCATTATTGGGTGGAGAAACGAGTTTTTGATTTAGAAAAACGTCGATTTGATTAAACATTGAATGCAGTAAATTATTTACTGGGGCAACTTTTAAGTTTTCAGCAGGGGTTTCGGCATTCGGCTGTATTCTAGCTTTGACATAGAGCATGGTGTGCGCGAGATCTATATAATGTTCGCTTGCGCTCGGGATGACGAACTCTATAGGCGCGTCTCCTTCGTCGCTGAGCGAGGACACAGGTTTATAATGTAAAAAACTACTACTCTCAATCGACGTTTGTGTCGCCGGAAGAGTGAAAATGTCGAGCTCGCTCGACATGCACTCGTTAGAGTGCGAGTGCAAGAAGGCCATTTTTTACTTTGGACCAAAAATATCGTTTATGTTGCGAAGGGCTTTCCTCTTCTTCTTCTTCTTCTTCTTCTGCTTCTTCTTCTTGCTCGTTCTCACAGCGGGCTTTCTTTTGCCGGGTTTTTTCTTACCGCCTGCCGTGCGCGTCCGAGTGTGTTTCTTTCTCGACTGGCGCCGCCGCTTGCCATTCACGCCTGTTTTATATCCCGAGCCTTTCATTATTTCCGATATTTTGTCAGCAGCTCTTCTTTTGAGGTTGCGTCCAGATTTTTTGGTCCGTGATTTTACAGCCTCCTTGAAATTGACACCGCTGTTGGCAACGTCGTCAACAACCTTTATACCTGCGCGTAGTGTCTCTTTACCTACAGCCTTGGCCCCGCTCGTGATGTATGGCAGGATGTGACGAAAAAGGCCTCCTAACCAGGCTCCTACCCCGCGACCTCTCTGAAAAGTCGAACCAGCAAAAACATTTCTCACGCTACCCCCACCTAGCTGATCGTCGTAGTAGCGCGCGTAATGACTCATCTTAACGTTTGCGCTTAAAGTGTAGCGTGACCGTCAACGTGCCGTACTCGAATGGTATACGTCGCCCATGTTGATTTCTTATATCGATAACGGTGCTACGAAAATTGTGATAAAGAAGAGGTATATAGTGAACGGGTGCAAAACGCTGTACAGTACTGCATTCGTACTTAAAGCTGGAGTTGTCTATAGAAACTATGCGCAGTAGGGCAGCTTAGGTGTCACCTACTGTATAAGGTTCCCATATATCGGTATAGATATACATCTGGTCGGGCAAGGCTCGAGAAAGCGAGGCAGGTGTGCTGGCTGCAATGTCGCGGTAACCTTCATGCGTTGTAAACGAACCTTTTTGACCTGCTTCGTCGAAGCCGAATACACGCATGATTTTTTCGTTGAAATCCGTAATGTGTATTTGCGAGCAGTCACACTTGCGTCTTATGATGTAAGACCCCTTACGATCTTTGTATAGCTTGAGCATTTGATGCTTATAAGTGTCATTCGCCGCGTTTACAGCGTCTACTAGTTGCTCGAGGGAATCGTAAATACCTACGGGTATACGACACAGTTTTTGGTCGATGAGACTCCCATTGTCCTCAGCCGTGTAAAAAGTGTAACTCGCTTCGTCATCTTGAAAATGTACGATACTGTGTGGTGTGTGAATTTCAACGAGGCCCACGTGCCACTCGCCGTGTAATTTGATCTCGCGTTGCAGCTGGGTCGTAAAACAGCATGTTGTGTTTTCGGAAAAATACGTCATGCTGCTGTTACTAGGCAGTACCATATAAAAATCGTCGCTCGTTTCCATTTTTTTCAGATGTTTTCAAGCTCGCTTGCTTTTACCCACGAGTTAAATTTAGCAGGATAACCGAGCCACTTAACGAGTGCTCTCTTTTTAGCGCCCCGGCCTTCTGTGCGTATGACGCGTTCGACTTTAAAACGTTTATCGGGCGCGAGGCGTTCGTGACCGACTAACACGAGCTCCTCGGGATAAAAGAAACCGTCGATAATTTCTTCGTTCAAATCTTCGAGCACGTATGTATAGAGATTTTGACGCGTCGAAACGCGGATTATCTTGAACACTTCTTCGCTAAAATTTTTTTCATATCCTCTCTCAAAGGTGTTCTTGGTTCGACTGATGCGCACGAGGTTGCCCACCTTGAATTTAGGCAGCGCCGGTGGTCGCCTTCGATAATTGTAGCTCGCGTGTTTGGCAAAATTTTCGATCGCTGTCGGCGCGTTGTACAATGTGACATCGATAGGTCTCATGCGCGTACCACTGTGTAGCGTGCGATTGTAAGCGTATACAATCTTTTGCACGACATCGATGTATCTCTTTGTGTTACTAAGAGAAAAGTATCGCCAGATTCGCTCGCGTAACGTTCTGTTGAGTCTTTCGACCACAGCTGCTTTAATGTCGGGGTCGCGAGCGACTCTGAATGTTATCTCTTTTCGGCGGAGGAGCGCTTGAAATGCTGAACAGGTAAACTCTTTGCCTCGATCGGTTTGCACGCATATAGGCAGTCGGGGATGTGCTCGGTCGATAATCCGTGCGAAGGCGTCGACAACGTTGCGCGCGGTCTTATCTTTTATCGGTTCCACCGATGCGTACTTACCGAGTACGTCAATCACCACTAGAATGTAGTTGTAACCGTCGTTATAATCTTTTATCGTCGTGAGCTGTAGCAAATCAGCCTCCCAAACATCGTCAATGTTCGTCACGTTGTAGCGTAATCGTGGAAATCGCCTTCGTATCGGGTGATGGAGCGTGTAGGCATCTTGATTGCTCAACCACGAGTAAATTTTTTTCTTTTCCTTTTTAGCGTTCAAGCGCACAAGATTGCGCGCCCCAGCGTAGCCTGCTTCATGCTCAAGGTCGTAGTATTGTTTTTCGTACGTCATTTTTTTATTTTACAAACCAAGCGTGAGCCACTTTTTTTTCGCTTGTTTTTTACTGCGATCCTGTATAGATGGCTGAGGTGATTCGTGCTGTATTGGTGTGGATAGACGTCGTTTGGCCGAGCGCTGAGGATCCGTCAATATTTGCCCAATTTTTAAAACTGCTGGATTATTAATTAAATTTCCCGGCGTTTCGGAAGTTTTGAGAAATTTTGCAAATTCAATGGGGCCAACGGGCGCCTCCTCGTCCTTACTGTTCTTTTTTTTCAATGCGTCGATGATTAACTCTGTTATATTGGACCGAGCAATTACACGATCTATAGTAATGGTGCCTGAGTTATCCCACTTGAGACGCTCGGGTACAGTGACTTTCCAATGGCGAAGCAAGAGACGCGCTTTGCGCGCGTATACTTTCGGTACCCCCACGAGTATGTCGTCCTCGGACAGTGGTGCAAGCGCCTTTTCGACCTCGTCTATTTCAGGGTGCTCCTCACGTACAGCGCTACGCTCGTTATCACGGAAGAAAAAATAGCGACGTAAAATATGTAGATATTTTACGCACTTCTCGTAATCGTCTCTAGCTGCTTTTGAGCGTAAAACATCGTACATTTCACCACCCAGACGAGAAAAATGATCACCTGGTGTTTGCAGAGTTTTTTCATTCGTATTCCTCGCCCCCTCCTCCTCCATGACTTTAGATTGCGATGTCTCGGGTGGCGGCTCCGGCACAAGGATCATCTTACGAGCTCACACCATGTTTCGAGCCAAATATTTTTGAGATAAGCGCTCCTACGATCGGAGCAAGTAAGAGTGGTAAAAACGACCAGCCGTTTTGTATAATGACACGTTTCTTCGATTTCCAAGTACCGCTGCCTCTATCACCTGTACGGATTAGCTTACGCAGCGTTTGCTTATGTTTACGCAATCGGACCTTTTCGGAATCGCTTAGTTTTACGACGCCCTGCAAAACGTTCAACACACACTCGCATATGCATCTGACGAGAGGTTTATCAGCTGTGCGCGCTATAGCAACATGATGTCTTTTGTCCCCATGACAAAGAGCGTTCAAGAGAGCAAGGTTTCTTTTCGAGAAATGTTTACCGCAGGCTATCGCTTTACGACCTATCGGCGCCATAGTTTTTTCCCGACTGATTAACGCACGCCTCATTCACCGCGATTTAATGTACTTGGGCACGTAGGCAACGTGCGTCCCGGCATTGGGAAACATGTTTGCTCGAAATCTAAACTCGTCTAAGCAGGGTTCTAAGAGGTTCACGCGTGGCGTCTAGATAGGCCTCACGCAAAAAAGCCGAATCTTCCGGAAAAATTTGTTTCGCGAGGTGCTGTATTTGTGCTCTGTCGCGAGGATTTTTGAACAATACCAGATACTTGGTATTCAAACTAATGTCGCGCTGTGTCTTACCTTTGTGAAATACGTTTTGCGTAGCGAATATCACGCTAATATTTTTGTGATGACTACCCTTTATAAATAAATCTAAAATAACATCGCTCGACAATTCACGCATGAGGTTGTCGAGAATGAGTAACTTTTTTTTCTCATTGTCACTCGAGTAATCCGCCATCTGTGGAAGGCCCTCTCGAAACTCGAAGGGTGGCCCGTTGGGTTTAAAATCTCGTCTGTACGCGTCTTGCCATTCAGTGTAATAAAATAAGACACGGTCGAAACGTGTGTCGCAGACCTCTGGCAGGTAGGCGAGAAAGCTTTTAACGAATAAAGTTTTACCGCAGCCTGTGGGGCCACACACGCAGCAATTAAAAGGATGCTTCCATCGCGTGTCCATGTTTACGAAGCGAATAAAGAAAATTACATGCGTGCAGCCTTTTTTAAACCCTTAACTCGCTCACGCGCTCAGCTGACGATGAAGTACGTGAAAAACATCACCGCATATAGCTATGCTACGATATTTACGATCCCTGCGACCGCGGCGGCGGCGGCGGCGGGCGCGCGCGCGGAGATCACCATATCACCGCGGTGGTGACTTCCGCAGTCATTAGCATACTCCGGCCCTCGCGCGGATAAGTATATTTACCGCGTTGATCAGGTGACTTTCGCGGCTATAAGCAACCATCGCTGTGTGTTTAATGCATTGTTCCGTTGATCTCCGCGGCCCGCGCGCGCGCGGATTAGCTGATCTCCGCTATAAATAGGTACGTGGGATGAGGGGATATGGGGGAAAATAATTAACACATAAAAAAAGTTTAAATATCTACAATACATTTTTATTATTATTATGAAAAATATACAAAAGTTACAACATTCAACGCATTAAAATATACAATTATTCAATTGCGCTTATAGCCGAAAGGAAGCGAAACGTCGTGTTGGAAATATCTTCGCTTTCTCAGAACTATGGAACAGGATTTTTTTTCGCTGCGCGTAATGACCTCGTGCGTGCGAGTGCGTCTGATCGCATTGTATTTCAAAACGATAGGCGAGCTCTCGTCGTTATCGAAATACTCTGCGATCAAGCGCTCGATACTAGCGAAATTGATCTTGCTCGTATTGGCGCTATTAAGAGAAATTCCCTTTACTTTACAGCACTCGTGAGTGATGCCGGTCGATGGGACGATCGCACGAAAGGCATAAAATTTCGGACCACCGGAGAGAAAGCTGGTAATATAAGCTCCCTCTCCGTAGCCCTTGAGCTCGTCCGTCATGCTGCCGAGAAGAGTGCCTAAAGGAGGCCTATACTCTGAAGGGTCTTTTTCGCTGCACTTGAATATACACGAATCGGTTTCCAGGTAGAGAACGCGGTTGGCCGAAAGCTTTTCTATATACGATTAAATCTCGAGACGCGCCTGCTCGGTGGTGTAGGCTGCTAGTACCACATTTGTGTTCGGCGACGACTCTACAGCGTCCTCTTTATAGCGCCAATTTGCGTACAAAAGATCCTCGCTAACCGGGAGCACGTCGAAAACTTCCTTTTCAGGTGTCGTGAGCAGTTTCAGTAGCCCCTCGCGCGTTTTGAACACTTCGGTTTGTTTTAAATTCGAGCGTTGCCCAAACTTTCCCCAAAATGAATTTAAGCAGAGTTTTGCGACCGAACGTAAACCCGCATTTTTTTCAATCTTTTCCCGGTCTAACCTTATTCCTTCTTCACGCTCGTACTCGTCAATATAACGCTCCTTGGTAGTATCGTCCGTACACCAAGGCGGCCACCCGCTCGCTTATTGTTTCAACCGAAGGAAGGTATTTACGTACGCGGCAAACAGACCACCCTCACCGCTGCACTGGTCATACTGTGTGCTCTTATATTGCCATATGACAAATATCTCAGTCACGCTGTAGCCCAATTCGATTGCTTTCTGTAACTCGTGCACTACCCATGTCCTGCTAAACTCACGCTCGGCGACTTGTTCGTGGTTGCAGTCGTCCTGACGCATTTCCTCACAGCAGGAACGACAGAGACCAAAAATAAGGCGCCCGTGCATTTTTACCGGTAATACGGGCAATAATAAATTTCGCGGTGGCAAAATTTTGCATTTGACGAGCCCTTCAACGCGCGCGAGATTGTTATTCTGGCCATTCGTTAACGCGGCGCATTCCGAGTCTATGTAAATGTGCGGGTGACCGATAGGAAAACGGCCTCGCTTACATATATACGGGTAAAGAGAGCAAATATCAGTATATTTGATCTCTTCACCCGGCTCTACAGTGCATGAGGTGACTATATTTTCAGTTCGCCCACCGAAAAACGCATCCCGCAGATTGAGCGTTATTCTACTCATTATCGGGTGAGTATCCAGATACCGTACGAACTCGGGCTGTTGCCTTTTTATTCCATCGAATTCACACTCCCACATCTCGCGCACTTCGTAGCCGAGACTCCGCATTCGTCCGACTTTTACCTGTACACTTTCGTACGCCTGTGCATACGTTTGATTAAACTTATTTCTTACCGATTCTCGGTTATTCGTAAAACATCGCGGGCAACCGTGCACGTAACAACCTTGAAATTCAAAAACGATTCCCTTAGCTGCTTCCCTCTCTCCGGGAGGGAAAGCAGGTAGGTAACCGTCCACTAAAAATCCCTCGGGCAAGCAAAACTCACGCGTCCTCCCTGCATGTACGATCTCCCGACCGATCTCGCGCTCGCAATACAGCAACCACTCTATTGATTTTTACGAGTGTTTGTCAGCGCACCTATAACCGTTCGGTGGAATTATTCCTATAGTATTCGGAACTAAAAAATTTTTACGAAAAACGTACGAACACGCCGACGCGATTGTACACGCTGATACGAACGGGTCCGTTTCGCCTACCTCGAGAAAAATTTTTCGAAATTGTATACACGCGCGCCTCAATATTTCCACGTCCATCTGGCAATATTCGACTATCTCTTTTTGAAAGTCGAATATATAGCCAGGACTTGTATTTTCATGCCACTCGAGAAAAACGGCCCGCTCAGCTGGCGACATAGTGTCAGGGCAATAAAACTCTAGCGCTGGTAGAGGCCCAACGTACCGCTGGTTCTCAAGGGTGTTAAACAGATGTGGAAAATAGACCTTCTTACTACTTTCGGGTAAACCGAAGGTAGCTGGTAGAGCACTCAATTTCATTTGAAAATAGTTGATGCTGTCGATAAACTTGGTTCGGCCGTACTTCAACATTGTAATATTTTGACCGTTCAAAATGACGCTGGGGGCTGTGCGCTCAGAGTTTTCGGCCAATTCTTTTAAAATGAATTGAGCATCAAAAGCCTTGGCATTGTGCGCGATGCATACAATTTCGGAAAATTCAGTGCTTTCCCGAATGCACAAGCTCAAGAGCTGTTTTACCGGATCGTCTGTGAAAATGAACTCGCGCACGCCGCATTTGCTACAAATGATTTTAAGGTCGTCCACGTCTATGCAATCCGTGCAAACCTGATGCGCGACACAGAGATTCGGCACGTGAATTCGGGCGTTTTCTCCATACGGCGTATCCTGACGGGTCTCAAAATCGTAAAAAATGTATAAAAATTTTTTTTCCGCTTTCAAGTCACCACCACCAATTGGTTGCATGAAACATGCATGATTGAACGGCTGCCGCTTCGAACATTGTTTGCAATAACTAATACCACACTCGTGTTGACTGTGTTGCGTATTTACTATTTTTAAACAATTTTCGCATAGCCGTACGATGTCGCACACTTTGCGATTATTTTTTTTGTACGAACCCGCGCGCTTGCGATTAACGAAACAACCATGCCCGAAAAATTTACGTCCACACTCTGTGCACTCTATCATTTCTACACCGTCACTCCTACATGGAGGTGTAACAAAGCAAGATTCACAAGTTCGTTTACACTTGTGTTGCCCAATACGGCGAAAACCCTTGTTACAATAAGAGCAAAAAAATGTTGACCCGGCCGCAGCAAATAAATTAGTGATCACGTTAAAGTGTCTAGACTGCTCCTCAAAGATTAAATAAATAACACCGTGAAGCGGTGCATTTAAATCTTGAGTCTTATTTCGGCCATCAAATAACGGGGGTTCGCCGCTACCCAGGTTACACTTTTCAAATATAACCATAGCAATACCCTCCGCAGCAAAAAAATCTTGAAACGCCGTCAACTCGCGGAATCCACACCCCTCTAGCGGTAAAATTACTCCTGCATCGTGCACGAGTTTCTCTGCGCGCTCTTTCTGTAATTTTCGCCGGCCGTCGCGGATTACGCGCCACTCGTCGCACGTCGCCGCGCATTCGGATGTTTTAAGAGCTAACTGTGCTCTCGCTACTACGAGCGCGCGCGGTAAACATAAATTGTCCTCGTTTTTTATTGTTACGATCGAGCGTTTACGAAGACTACCTATGCTTAGCGCCTGTTTTGGTCATGGTCTCCCTGCGCCAACAGGCATTTCAACGTAATATACTTGTAAGGCTAGTGTGTCATCGATACCGAAAACTGCGTTACTTTGACTTATAGAATTTATCAAATTCCATAAATCTAAGTAACTGAAATTTTCAATAGGCCTGAACGACAACCCTCCGGGCCCCCGCGCAAACCAATCACTACGAATACTCACGCCGATTAATGTGCTAGGTGGAACGTTAGATGTAATGTATTCGTAAATGTCTCTAATGCTTTCCTCGAGCCATAATACAGGGTTTTCCCCTGCAGGTGGGTCACGTATATTAAAACTGACCGTGCGGCCGTGAACAGCAAACCTACGCCTGTACTGCTCTCCCTCGGCAGCTATAATAAACCGCTCGGGCCCTGCGTCAGCCTCGTCGTCGCGCGTGATGCTGCTACTGCTGCTGCGGCTGCTGTTGCTTCTGCTACGACCTTCACCAGCGCCTACCTGAAGAGGGGATTGACGGGTCTCTAAATGAATAAAATGAATTGTCGTCAGCTTTTAATATTATTTAAACATTTCTCTTTTTTAGTCATTTTCTATTCTTCCGGTGGCCCGCGAAAACTTCCGCTTACACGTACTAATAGCTCCGCGAGATCTATTTCCGTATACAACGGAGAAAATATATTTTCCGCCTGATCATGAAACCAACGCAACACCTGTGCGCGTGGTGCATGGAGTATATTCAAAAACCGCTCGTAAACCCCAGGTATATCGGGAATGTCATAGGGATAGTGGTACGATATACTATCCCGATGTCTTATGACTAAAAAAGAAAAATATTTTTTTCAACATGCTCTTTTTTTTTACATTACAAAAAAGAAAAATTAATTTAACTTACGCTCATTTATACGCAGATGAACTTCGTCCCACGGGTTAAATCGTATGCTCCGGGATCTCCAAGGTAAAAATTGCTCAAGATGTTGTAGCGATTTTCAGCGGTATTCGCGATGCCTACATCTGCTGACGCCTGAGGAGGATCGCTCAAAAACGCCCGGTGAACGGCTTCCCCCGGCTCCACGTATGATGATAACGCCTCCAGTATATACTCTCGCTCATTTTCTACCGCCTCATTTCTAGATTCGCCCTTTCATAGTCCTCCGCATTAATAAAGTTCGGGCTTACGGTGCGCTCCTCTTCGCTGTCAGACACCGTTTCTGTAGGCGGATTATCGTCGGAAAGAGGTGTGTTGTGTACGTCGGCGACCCAGATTTGCTGCTGCAAGCTACCGTCATCAGCCGCGTCGCTATCAGTGTCAAACGATAGCCTGCGAGCTACAGGATTTTGTCGTCCATCAGTGCGCGCCGAACCGCTTGCCACCCCCGACGGCCCTGGTTGAGACGGTGTATCATCGGCATTCCACTCAAAGTGAGTGGCGTCGCTGCTCTCCTCGTCATCAGCTTCGATATTTTCGCTATTAGAATCGCTGTCGCGCAATAAATCTTCTAAGGCTGGAAAAAAATGTTTTTAGAGAACTAAATTTTTAAAAAATTTTAGGAAAAATATTAAAAATTTTTTCACTTACCCATTAGCTCCTCGTACTCGCTCATGAGCTTTCTAAAAATAGGCAATCTGTCCAAGTTGCACTCGACCACAAATTCTCCGATGGTACGCTGTACATCTCGCGAATGCCTGAACGTACGAAATAATCTTGCTATCGCCCGATAGCCAGTCAGCCGTAACAAGCGTCGTAACAAGCGTCTTGACAAGTTCCGTAGAAGACAACGTCCTCAGTCGTGTACGCCACGCGCCGCCTTTACTATAGCGTGATTGCGCTGCGAGACGCAATACGGCTTCCCGTAAACTTTTACAAGCGACAAAATTCTCCATGGTGACGCTTCTCGTTCGAAAGAAAGACTGGTAGGACCGTAAGTGGCCCTCACCGCTTTTATAGCGCGTCTTTTTGGGGGTGTCAACGGCGTTGAGTGTTTTGAATACAGTATACACGTGAGTAGTATACATTCTACTATGGAGAGACGGTGAGTCATCGTGCCCTGCCCGGGCTATCTTATCTTTGTTTACATAAACAGTAATTAAGATATATTAATAACCTGTTGTTATGGTTTGTTTACATAAACAAGCAATAAAGAAGCAATTAAGACATAAACAAACATAAAAATGTTTTTACAAAACAATTAACAAAACACCGATTAAGATATTTAAATTAATGTTGCTAAACAATAGATAAGAGATTTTTCCGTATCGGGATCGATGACGTCGCGAGCCTACGCCATAGTAGAAAGTATACTGATTTATAAATTTAATTCATCAATATTCTTATTGTTTAAACATAATAAACAATAAAAACATCAATTAAGATAAATGAAATATGTATGCGTGCGTGTATTTGTCCCGTATCGGGATCGATGACGTCACGAGCCTACGCCGTAGTAGAAAGTATACTGACTAATAATTTTAATTAATCAATATTCTTATTGTCTAAACATAATAAACAATAAAAACATCAATTAAGATAAATGAAATATGTGTGCGTGCGTGTGTGTGTGTGTGTGTGTGTGCGTGTGTGTGTGTGTGCGTGTGTGTGTGCGCGCGTGCAGAGTGGAAGACTGGAATGGCAATTAAAGATAGGAGAATAAAAAAAATTACATCATTTTTTTGTTTTTTGTTAAAAAATTGACTTAAACAATTACAAAAAATTACAAAAAATTATTCTATATAAAAACATTATAGTTCTACATATTATATTAATTTCATTTATACGTTAAAACACAAACTTAAAAAAATTACAAAAAATTATTTTTCACAGTTTTATACATTAAGTATACAACATACCGTATTAATCTATAACCCATATTTCTTCTTCGTCATTTACTGCATATAACCCGTGGTACTCAAAGTCACCTGCTTGTGTATTTGTGTCCACCTCGGGTTCTTGCTGCTGCTGCTGCTGGTGCTGCTGCTGCTGCTGCTGCTGCTGCTGGTGCTGCGGGAACTGGTGAATCGCGTTGAAGCATGTGTGCTTCCGATTTCGAACGCATACACCACACAGCCACATATTGCACCCTTCACACTTTCTCCACGTACAATTTTTCTGTTTTCTAACTAATACTTTATCGCATACTAAGCATTTCGCTAGTATGTTAAACTGATTATAGTTTGATGGAGCATGATTACTGTGTCTTGAAAAGTCCGCCATCTCTTTACGTATGCTTTCCAGTAGTAGAACTTCGCTCTTGATTGTATTTTGGAGCACTGTTATTTCGCGTTTTCTATTCAAGATAGAAAAATATATTTCCTGTTCTTTTTTCTTTAAATTATCTATCCAGTCTGTTACTGCAGACGCTTCCTTGATCCATGTCATCTTGACTGTGGCTCTTTGACGAATGCTGACTTGACTAGAGTGTACCCTCCGCTGTTTAACCTTTGGTAAAAAATATAGCGCGATAGCGAGCGGAGACGGTCTCAGATGCACGATTTCGGGTCCAGCGCGATGCCTGGCCACAGCCTTATCGTGTTTGCCATTATAAACAGTCCGCATCAATAAGGTGTGTAAGAGAATACACCAAAAGCGCACCGCCTAAATGAATCTGCTCACGTTATATCAGTTTTCGTCTTATAATTTAAACACGTGCGCAGGATGTTTTTTCGCGATAGTACGTTAGGGTATTAGTTACGTACATATATATCTTTATGTGTATATCTGGACCTTTGATAAAAATTTGTCAGAGAAATACGCATGGAAAATGCAAATGTTCTCGATGACATGATGTCGGCGTTTAGCGAACAAATTGGTAAGTAAAAGATTTTATACTCATTTTTTATGACGAAAAAATATTTGTTATATGTTTTAAAATTTTCAAGCCTTAGAAAATCTTCTCGCCGATGACAGCGACGCGTCAACAATTTTTATGAACTATAGCGGGCGTGAAAATCCCGTAGCACGTCAACTATAGTACGAGAGCGAGAATGAGGCTGTAACGAGCCCAAGCGAACCCGATATCTCAAGTAGCGAAGGAGAAGAAGAAGGAGAACATCAACAACAACAACAACAACAACAACAACAACAGCTTATACAACAACCTAGAAAACAACCTATACAACAACAACAACAACAACAACAAATAATCCATGTAGCAAACGAAGAAGATGATAGGCGCTCGAATATTTTAGAATCCGACAACGAGAGCGAAAGCATGATTAGAATAGACTCGTCGGATGAAGAAGATAATGACACAGTTTTAACGCGCGTATTAAACTTGGCGCTCAACCACTATCGGGAACCACGGGTTGCAGTAGAGAGAGCCATAATGAGCGAGGACCCGCAGCCGTCGACTAGTGGAAACAGCGGCCAACCTCGCGCAGGGATGCTTCATAATTTTTATTCAACTAGAGCACCCCCGTCGGAGCGGAGTTTTCATAATATCGAGGATAGCCATCGTCTCGTTTGGAACAGTTTCGACGAAACTAGTCCTCTAGATCGACGAGTCAACGAATGTAAGAATTTTTTTAATTTGAATATTTATTTTTTTTCATGTAAAAGGCTGTTTTTACAACTTTTTATTTTTTCAAAAAAGTTATTCGGAGAAGAAACAATAGCGGCGACGGATTGGCCACTCCGGGTTTCAACATACCATTTCTATTGATTTACGCGAGGAGAATTTTGCATGTTCGGCGTGCGCAAGAATTGCGATGGTTTCACGACCAGGCCGAACATGAAGATTCTCCATTATATACGTCGAACGAACTACAAGATTTGTTGGAGCGCGTGCGCGATAGTTTCAACGGAAAACCTGAAGATTAACTTTTTGGTATTATAATTGTGAAAACAAAAAACATTTATTTTTTATTAATCGTTTTTTAATAAACATTACAGCAGACGACTCGTTGTCTACAAGCTCAGTATGGCCATCGCTCCCACCATCGCCTACAGTAGACGCAAATTCATGCATAAGAGAAAGCGGAGAACCTCTGCAAGTGGGATACGGCCACAACGATGATGGCATGGCCGACGATTACGACGGAGGCGACGAAGAGGAGGAGAACAGAGCCAATGGTGATGCTGCAGAGGAGGAGGAGGAGGAGAAGGAGGAGGAGGAGGATGAGGAGGCGAATAATCTCGACATAAGACCGCCCGGAGTAAGATTTATTGTGGCAGACGAAACCGAAAACCATGTGCAGCGATTTAGAGTGGTTGGGCGCTGTATTAAACTGCGTATCAAAGACCCGCCTACCAATTGCGATAATCCCCTTGTTTGGATGGAGGCAGCAATATGCGACATTCACGCGCATATTATTTCGTTGATACCAAATGAAGAAAGGTTTTTGATCGGTGTGGTCGTTTGGAGCGAATACTTTGCAAATGGCGCAGGTGGATTATCTTTTCGACCGATTGAAAATTTTCATTACGCTGATCTTTGGGATTTGATTGCAAATCTGACACAAAGTAATGAAAATTTCCAAATCGACGAAAGTTTTGTGTTACACATTACATTTGTAAGTATACCCGAAGGGATGGGCGCGCGTAGAGCGAGAAAATTAACGATCAATTCGGTGACACAAAGATCAATAGTGTCTATTGTAAATGTCGATAATTTATGCCTACCGCGTTCGTTAGTTGTAGGTGAAACTTATATCAAATTGCGGGCAAACGATACGGATGAAGCTCAAAAGGAATGGGGTGTCGTGCGCGACGGTCGACGTAAACTACAACGCGAACGCGCCGAAAAATTAATGCAGGATGCTAATGTTCGTATACCACCCACGGGAGCAGGTTTCTTCGAAATTGAGCAATTTCAAAATTATTATTTACACACTGGTATAGCTATAGTAGTATACGATAAGAAAACTTTTGGCAGCGGTGAGCCCCCATTTTTTGATGGGCGTGCTGTTGTAGGAAGACAGACAGGATGTGAAACACAGCGTATAATTAATCTTTGTTATAATTCTAACGCAAAACATTATGATACAATACTGAATTTAATCGGTGTTGCGCGAACTAAATTCTTTTGCACTTTTTGTAACAAACGTTTTAATTTCATAGACCAACACAAATGTTTAAAAACATGTTCCAAGTGCTTTGTCTCTCCCGCGTGTAAAACAGATAATGTCGATTTAATTAAATGCTCGCAATGTAATAGAAATTTTTTTGGAAATATGTGCTACGATAATCATTTAAAAGATGGCTTTTATAAAAAAAAGAACAAAAAATTGTGCGATGTAGTTAAACTTTGCAATAGATGCAATAAAGTTACAAATTGTTTTCGTTCGAAACACACGTGCGGAATGATTTGGTGTAAACATTGTAAAAGAAAACATTTTATCAACGAATTCTGTTACATGCAACCGATAAGTAATGAGATTAATAACGAAAAAAACATTTCGTTTGTTTTTTATGATTTTGAGACGCGACAGGATGAGCCTTATCTTAATCACGAGACTTCAAATCTGAACATTCCCAATTTATGTGTCGCACAGCAAGCGTGCTCGGATTGCATCGATGATGACGATGTTTCGCGTTGGTGTAATACTTGCGGCGTTCGCGAACATGTTTTTCGAGAGAATCCTGTCACTTAGTTGATCGAATTGTGTATTAGAGATAAGACAAAATTTGCGCAAATCATATGCATTGCGCACAATGCACGAGCATTCGATGTGCAATTCATATTAAAAGAATTGGCAGAGTGTACATCTGAAGTTTTGCCGAGTATTATTTTAAGTGAACAGAATATTATTACTATGTAATACGGGCGAACAAAATTCATAGATAGTCTAAACTATTTCCAAATGAAGTTGATCGCTCTTCCCGCTGCTTTTGGCTTGCCGGAAAACAGTAAAAAGGGTTATTTTCCCCACTTATTCAATACTCTACAAAATCAAGAATACGCAGGCCCTTTACCCGATGCGAATTTCTACGCGCCGAATTCTATGAGTATCGATGAGAGAAAAGATTTTTTTAAATGGTACGAAGAGAACAAACGAGACTATGTATTCAATTTTAAAACAGAAATTGTCGCATGGATGTACAAATTTTACGCCGCGCGTGTATAGCTTTTCGAAAAATTTTTCTTGATATTGACGGCACTGTCCCCTTCTTTTCCGCAACTACTATCGCCTCAGCTTGCTCTTATTTGTATCGAAAAAAATTTCTCAAGCCAAACACCATCGGAATTTTACCGCCTACTGGCTACAGGCGCGCTGATAACCACTCTCAAAAAGCTGTTGAGTGGCTATTGGAGTGCGAGCGCGAAATCGGGCGACAGATTATTCACGCAGGTCGGGCGCGCGAGTATAGATTACCCGAAGGATTCTCGATAGATGGATATTTGCCACCGTCAGAGCTTCCGAGCTCGTCGACGTCAAGCGACAGTGCCGCGGCCACAGATAAAGGTATAGTATTCGAGTATCAAGGGTGCTACACACATGGGTGTCCGCGACGTTTTCAAAACAAACGCGATAAATTAACCGCCTACAATAGAACTCACAACGAGGCATACGAGAGCACTCGAGCAAAAATAGATAAAATAAAGTCACTGGGCTACGAGGTTCGCGAAATTTGGGAGTGCACATTTGACCGGCGTAAAATTGGTTTTAAATCCGCGAGACGCGTTTTTCGGGGGTCGCACGGAAAATATAGCTGTACATTATAAAATAAGAGAAGGAGAAACAATAAGATATACGGATATTTGCTCTTTATATCCGCATATCTGTAAACGAGGCCGGTTTCCGCTCGGACACCCAGATGTATTTGTTGGCAGTCAGTGCGACGCGTTGACGAAAGGAAATAACAACGATTTATCACGAGTAGAAGGTTTGATCAAATGTAAAATATTGCCTCCTCGTAATTTGTTTCTTCCTCTCTTACCAATAAAAATGCATGAACGATTACTCTTTGCTCTTTGTCGCTCTTGTTGCGAGGAGATGCGACAAGAAGATTGTACTCACGAATATACTCACGAGCGCGAATTCACGGGGACGTGGGTAGCCGACGAACTGCGAAAAGCCATCGAGTTGAGTTACCAAATAACGGAAATATTCATAATATGGCGATATAAAGTAACGCAATACTATCAACGGAGTGGCACAGGAGGATAGTTTGCAAACTACGTGAACGCGTTTTTGAAATTAAAACAACAAGCTAGCGGATGGCCGTCGTGGTGCGAGAGCGAAGTAGATAAGGAACGTTATTTGTTAGAGTACGAGCGAGACGAGGGTATACGAATGGTGAGAGAAAAAATCGGAAAAAATGCTGGCTTGCGCGCAGTGGCAAAACTCTGTCTTAATTCTTTTTGGGGAAAATTTGGGCAGCGTAGCAACTTGAAACATACCGAAATTGTAAAAACACGCGAGGCCCTCCTTAAACTTTTAGTTGCGCCGCAAAAAGAAGTATTTAGCGTGTTGCCGGTAAACGACGAACTTTTGTATGTAAACTGGCAAAATATCGCCGATGCTGTGGCACAGGGGTCCAATACGAATGTAGTAATCGCAGCATACACTACGGCGCAAGCTCGACTCAAATTGTACGATTATCTTGAGAAACTAGATCGACGAGTTTTATACTTTGATACCGACTCTTGCATATTCGTTTGTAATGAGCGCGCGAAGGACGAGGAATACAGACCCCACCTTGGCACGCTATTAGGTGATATGACGGACGAACTGAAGAGTTACGGACCAAATGTACATATTGAAATATTCTTATCGGGCGGTCCTAAATTTTACGCCTATAAAGCAATCGATTCATCGACAGGACAGACATTTGAATGTTGTAAAATCAAAGGGATAAGGTTAAATTTTGTTAATTCTTTAAAAATAAATTTCGATAGTATTAAACAATTGATCGATACCTTTATGAATGGCGACGATGCGGGTAATATTAAATTATATTTTAAAGCCATAAGGCGCACACCCAAGCACGATGTTATCACTCGAGACGAATACAAGACATGTTGTATAGTGTTAAAAAAACGGCGCTACCATTCAATAAAAGAATTATCATTGCCTTTTGGCTATAAGCGTTAAAACATTTTATTAATAAAAAATAAGACTTATTTGTAAATATTGTTCTTGTTCATTGTAGTTATTTTTATCTCCCTCTTCCTCTTCCTCTCTCTCTCTCTCTCTCGCGCGCGCGCGCTCTCTTGTCCATACGCGAGGCCTCGCGCGCTGTAGCAGCTGATATGCGCGCGCGCATGCAAAGTATTCGCTTCTTAAAGCGGCGAATATCAGCTTATACCGCGCGGAGTACAAGCTTGTACATGCGCCCCGGTGCGCGGTGCATATCAGCTGATGAGCACCGCGCCGCGCCGCGCCGCTGCCGCCGCCGCCGCCGCCCGGGGATCGTTGCTTTTTTCACGCTGAAAAAAAAAAAAAAAAAAAAAAAATGTGTTATCGCAATAAAAGCACGAACAAATTCGGTTTTGTTGTCATTCATGAAAATGGATACGCGTTGGAAACATCCATTTACGTGTTGTGTGTGCGGACCTACCGGGTGTGGCAAAACTCAGTTCGTCAAAAAGTTTCTTATTAATTTACCGAAAATCTGTAACGTATGCTGTGATCGCATACTCTTTTATTACGCCGAGTGGCAAGAAGCCTACCGCACGGAGTTGAGACCCGGGTGTGACGCACCGAGTATCGAATTTAGAGAGGGTCTGCCTCAAGTGAATGATTATTCTTGCGACCGCGATAAAAAAAAGTTATTAATTCTGGATGATTTAATGCGAGAATCTTCGTGCGATGTTATACTAGATCTATTTACGAAAGGTAGTCATCATAAAAATATCAGCGTTATATTCATAACGCAAAATATTTTTCACAAAGGAAAATCGCAACGCGATATAAGCCTGAACACAAAATATCTCGTACTCTATAAAAACCCGCGTGATCGCGCTCAAATACAGCACTTGGCGCGTCAAGTATATCCGGAAGATCCGAAATTTCTACAAGAGGCCTACCTCGACGCCACGCGAACCCCACACACGTATCTTTTTCTCGATTTATCACAAGACTGTCTCGACGAATTTCGATTCCGCTCCTGCATATTTCCTGACGACAAAACGCACTACGCTTATGTACCGAAAAATTCAAAGTTTCGATAGTCTAATTATATTGAAAGAAGGAGAGGGGGAGTGAAGAAAAAAAGAAATAGATACGTCAGATGCGCGAGCCTTCAACCCAGTCGAGAGATAACAATGGCAGGAACAACACGGATGAATTCTAGACGCTGTTCGCTTTGTACTAAACATTTTTCCAAAAAACATTTGGCGGTTTTGGGAGCTCTCTCACACTGCGACGACAAACAGCGTTCGGCCATACTTCGCACGACTGATAAATCGCTCGTCAAGTGCATATCGGAGTGCGCATTAAACGTTTTACACGGCGTAGTGAAATTAAGAGATTCGGAGAAGAAACAGCTGAATAAGCACAAGATCGTATTGCGCAGATTAATAAATCGAAAGTCATCAAGTTGGAAAACTAAAAAACCCGCAATAGTACAGAACCGAGGATCTTTTTTGCCAGCTCTTCTAGCGCCCATCGTAGGTGCGCTCATATCTAAACTATTTGGAGGAGGAGGAGGAGGAGGAAAGCAGCAGTAAATAGGAGAAGCAGTATGGAACGTGCTCGTAAAATGGTAATCGTGCCTGAAGATGCAATCGAACGCGCGTAGTCTACACCCGCTGAATCAACAAAAATAATTGCAAACTCCCGGTGACAATTTGTCCAGATTAGACGCCGAAATGTTCGATATTCTTCACTCGAAAAAGGGGGTGAAGGACGTTCACGAAAAATGTCTAAATTACTTACAAGTTTTGCGACGTTATCTCTTTTTCCGTGAAAGCGAGTGCAGCAGCAGCAGCAGCGATGCACTACGAGAAATCGACGAAATTGACGAGACACTAGCACCCCTCATCGAAGAAGCCATTATCGATGGTGTACCCAAGGCGTATCAGCGCAAGGTGCGTCTCTTGTTGCGTCATTGGAAAACAGTAGCACCCGAACGACTTAACTGGAACAATGCCGGTACAGTGAGTATAGATGGCCGCACGGTAGAGCGTTCAAATATTATAGAATTACTGAACGATGTGGTTAGAAGAAGAAGGGGAAAAAATGACGACGAAGAGGCACCAGTTGGACGCATGGAGTTTTCTAAATTTGTTAAAACTTCCGATACTCCGACGAATTTAATAGGCAATAGCGAAGTTTTAAAAATTGGCAGAGTACTCACAGCGCCTTTGAATACGGCCAAACGACGACTGAATAAGGAAGACGCGAATGCAGAGCCCTCTCCCGTGCTTACGAGGAGAAGAAAGGCTGAACAAAGTAAAAAAAAGTGGTTATGATTCCAAATATAAAAACCGCACACACTCACACGCCCTCGTACACACACACACACACACACACACACACAAACGCACAAAGAGACGATGTACGAGAAACAGTATTACGATCTCTCGTACGAGGCAGGATACGCGGGTGCAAGAAATCTCGTACGCGTAAATAAAAAGAGAGGTAAAGAGAAGGCTAAAATATACGCATGGCTTAGTAACCAAGACGCTTACACGCTTCATCATCCTATAAAACGAAAATTTCCGAGACTGCGCTACAACGTCACGAACGTGGACGATCTGTGGGAGTGTGATTTACTACAGTTAACCTCGATAAAAGACTATAACGACGGATTCTGCTTTATACTCGTTGTTGTGGATGTGCTCAGCAAGTATGCGTGGATCGAACCATTGCGCGACAAAACAGCGCGCAACGTTGCCGGCGCGTTCGAAAAAATTCTAGACAGAGCGAGCCCACGAGTACCGGTGTGTTTACAATCCGATCGTGGCAAAGAATTTGTCGGCTCAGTTTTTCAAAGCCTTCTAAAAAAATATGACATACAATTTAGAGTAGCACGAAATCCCGATATCAAAGCGGCTGTAGTCGAGAGACTCAACAGAACAATAAGAGAGCGTATGTGGCGCTATTTCTCGCACAAAAATACAAAAAGGTATGTCGACGTAGTACAAAAAATTATATATGCTTACAACCACACATTGCATAGTGGAATAAAAATGAAACCATCTAAGGTAAATCTGTACAACGCAGCAAAAGCCCGTGAAAATGTGCAAAAGCGTGCTCTTCGACAAAGCGCGGTGCAGAGAAACGGCCGCAAGAGGGCCCACCAAGCGATACCTAAATTCAAGGACTTCATTCGAATCAGTCGGACTAAAAATACCTTCGAGCGCGGTTATAAAAAAAATTTCAGCGAGGAAGTGTTCAAGATAAAAAGGGTGTCGCGACGACAGAATATCTTCACGTACGTTCTCGAAGACTTAAACGGTGAAATTATCAATGGATTCTTTTACACGGAAGAACTTGTATTGGTTGGCCGAGAACGCATCACAAACCATCAAACATTTAAAGTGGAGCGCATAGTTCGTACGCGTGGACGAGGAGCAAATAAGCAACTATTAGTCAAGTGGTTAGGATACCCTGACAAATTCAACTCTTGGATAAAGGCGAGCGATCTCGATAGAATCTGAAAAAAAAATGGAGAACCAAGATGAATTTTACATGGTGTTACTGAGTAACAGCAGTATGATGTATTTCAGCGATAATGCAACAACTTGCTTCACCACGCATTTACAGCGCGAGATTAGGCTACACGGTGAATGGCTCGTAGGTCTAGCTGAAATTTACATGCCTTGTACTATAATCCACGTACAAAATACTGAAGCTTCTTATTCGTTTTGTTCCTACGACAGCGGTAAGGTAGTACGCAAAGACGTTTGCCACTTTCCCGACGGTATTTATAAAACAATAGAACAGCTAGCTGCCGAGATAAATAGATCGAACGACATATATCAACATCAAGTACTGGAGTCGATGAAAAGCCGCTTAGGATATTACGCCATAAAGCGAACATGCCATTGTGAAGAGTTTCACGTGACGGAATTCAATGATAAAATTTGTCGTATTTTTGGTATTGAAAATTTCGTTACCAAAGGAATGTTCATGACCGTCAACGAGGGCACCAGAGTCATTGAGGGTGTTAGACCTGCTTCATTGTCTCGCGCTATCCCTGATCAAATGTACGTTTACACGGACATTTGCGAACCATACACAGTTGGCGACACTCAAGCACCTCTGCTACGTATAGTTTCAGTCACAGATCCAAATTACAAATTTGGTTGTAACTACGTGCAGCGTTTTGCTCCGATACATTACATACCGTTACTTTATCATACTTTCCAGAATATAGTTATAGAGATAAGAGATCAGCACGGCCATCCTATACCATTCGAGTATGGTACGTTGACGGTTACGCTACATTTCAAACGCAACCGCTAAAAAAAATTATAGCCAATATGAGTTACTACATTCAGTGCTACGACGACGAGCAAGTCGGGGGTGGTGGTGTTAGGAGAGTTTTCGCTGGCTCTACTTATCAAAGAGGCCGAGGAGTGGGAGCATGGTTAGGCGGTCTGTTTCGAAAAATGCTGCCTTACATCTCAAGTGGAGCGAAAGCTGTAGGAAAAGAAACCATACGAGCGGGGTTAAATATTTTCGATGACGTGGCGAATAACGGTGTCAATTTCAAAGAAGCAGTGAAGGTCAGAGCCAAAGAATCTAGAAAAAACTTGAAGAGAAAAGCAGCCGAAAAAATATCTGAGATGATGAAAGGCTCGGGTTATAAGACGCCTGCTCACAGACGAAAACGTCAGTTGAGGAAGACAAGCGGATTATTACACATCACCGAGAAAAAGAAGAAGAAGAAGAAGAAGGGACGAACAACTACAAGAAAAGGTGGCAGAGTCAACAAGAAGAGGAAGAAGCCCACTTTAGAAATATTAACGACATCTTCGGCCCGAAATAGAAAAAATGGCGTTCTTACATTCACACTCGACAGAATGTATGTCCAGTGAGTTAGACATTTTTTCTCTACCTGCGACTCAAACTTCCATAGAGAGTAGCAGTTTCTTACACTACAAGCCCGTGTCATCGCTCAGCGACGAAGGAGATGCCCCCATAGAGTTTGTGGTGCCGAGTGGTAGTGAACATTACATAGACCTTGCGCACACGATGCTTTATATTCAAGCAACGGTTGAACCAATAGAAAACGAAGCAGAAAACGACAAAGTCGCGCCAGTTAACAATTTTCTTCATTCGCTATTTAATCAAGTCGACGTTTTTTTTAATCAAAAGCTCGTTTCACCTCCCAACAACGCCTACCCCTATAGAGCTTATATTGAATCGTTGTTGAATTATTCTCCGGCTGCTAAAGAATCGCATTTAACTACAGCCCTTTGGTACGATGATACGTTTGACAACTTTGAAGCTGCTCCGAATATTCCTATAGAAAATGCTACCGCTAACAAAGGTGCTCTATATCGTCAACATTACATACTTGGAGGGAAAACCGTCTATATGATTGGTCATTTGCATTGCGACGTATTTAATCAAGATAAAATGCTTATCAACGGAGTGGAAATGAGAGTACGCCTCGTACGAAGCAAAGATGCATTTTGCTTGATGGATGTGTCGGATGATGGTAAATTCCGTGCAAAATCAAAGAAGCCAGTCTCATCATACGCAGAGTAAAGATAAGTCCCGGTATTTTACTTGACCACGCCAATGCCTTAGCTAAAGCTACAGCCAAGTATCCGATTACACGCGTCGAAGTTAAGTCTTTCACGCTTTACACTGGAATTCTCGGGGATACTCTCGACAACGTCATCCTCGGGCAGCTACCTAAAAGAATAATTATAGGTTTCGTCGACAACAAAGCATTTAATGGAAATCGTAAATTCAGCCCGCTCAATTTCCAACACTTTTCGATAAATTATCTTTCTTTGTACGTCGACGGAGTGCAAATTTCAAGCAAACCGTCACAACCTCGCTTTACCGGCAACAGCGGTCTCTACATAGATGCTTACCATACGCTATTCTCGGGTACAGGTATACATTTTCTCAACGAAGGCAACGGCATCAATCGTCACAATTACGCGCGAGGAAATTTTCTGACGGCTTTTGACTTAACACCAGATTTATCAGCTCATTGTGCTACACACTGGAACCTCGTGCGGTCGGGTAGCGTGCGCGTGGAAGTGCGATTCGAGGGCGCTCTCACTAGTACCATAAATTGCATCATTTACGCAGAATACGATAACGTACTGGAAATCGATTCGAGCAGGCAAATCCTATCGGATTTTAGCGCGTAAATATAAGAAGAAGAAGAAGGAGAAACAAGAGTAGTGGGGATAAGCGTATATCAGAAATGAAACGCCTACGCGTGAGGATCAGTTGTCATTTGGTCTTTTACATAGCGATACACTCTCGCGCTCACTTCTTAAATCATGGATTTGATTGTCGACATACAAGGTTTTCGTGACGTTAACAGAAATTTTTTGCCAAAGGAAGTGACTGTGATCGCATTGCAAGAGCTCATAGTCGGTCATTGGATAGCAGGCCCACCTTGTAATTTTTTGCATTTGCCACCAGACATAAAGACGACAAACAGCTATTGCACAGTTCACTTACACGGAATAGAGTGGTTCGAAGGTGACGTATCATTACGACGATTGCGCCATCATCTCTACAAACTTGTCACGAAGGGGAGAAATATCTACGTGCGAGGGGATCAAAAACGAAGGTATCTCGAGAACGTGCTTGGAAGGTGCGTTATAAACCTCGAAGATGTGGAGATCGCCATCGTTTACTAAATTAGAAGGACTATTTCCGAATTCATTAGTGTGTGCAAGTCATATCGAAAAACATATAGAAAATAAGAAAGACTTTTGTGCACTTTTCAAAGCAAACCTATTAAGAAAATGGCTATACAGTATACTTTCAGAAGAGTGGCGCGAAGTAACTGAAACCATACAAAGCGAAAGATATTACGCTGCTCTTTGCAAGTATCGTAACGAAAGCAGAAAGTCTTTTCGCTTTGGTGAACCAGGTGGAGTAGATGTAACCGACGACGACGACAATAGTACATACGCGGTAAAAGCAAACAACGTCGACGACGACTTCAACATTGTATTCACTGAGAACGTTCCCAGTGAGAAGTCTGTAAATACAAATATATTCAGGGAGAATCAATTACATGATGGACACAAGGATAATAATGCATGCGATACGTGCGCTAAGAGGGAATACAATAGGTGTGTATGCTGCTGATCACATTCCAAAAATTTTAAGTCCACCTGTGGCTATTGCGACCAATCTAGATACAGCAAATAAACCAGGATCGCATTGGGTTGCCATTTACATAGACAAAAATGGATACGGAGTATATTTCGACAGTTACAGGATCGCCCCCACCTCAGCACTCCATCTTGATCGCCTACGAAGAAACTGCGTGCGTTTCCAGTGGAACAAGAAACCATTACAAAGTTTTGATTCAAAAGTGTGCGGTGAATATTGCATTATGTGTTTGCATCATATGTGTAGAGGTAGTTCTTTACGCGCGTTTTGTCGCATCTTTTTATACAATGCATACAAAAACGATAACATAGCTACTAAATTTTATAAACTTATTTCACAAAAGCGAGCCAGAAAGGCGAATCCTTACAGCAATCGTTTTCTTCCAAGAGACGCTTCATTGGGAACTGGGCAGAGTAATCAAACATGTAACGCAAAATTATAAATTTTTTCTTTTTGTAATCATAGATGTAAGAGTAAAATATGTATACTTTTGTAAGTTCTTCGTAAAATAAAAATTGTATTTGTAACAAATTTACATTTAGTGTTAGACTCTTTTTCACATCCTTACCTACCTGATTCCCCTGCATGCTTTCAAGAAATTATCACGTTAATATTATAACAGTATCCCTATTTTGCTTATTTTCATATCATACGTTCACATTGGCTGCGATTGTAACTGAAATTTTTATCGCGTAATACAAAGCCAAAAGTAAGGTTAGGTTTATACATATAAGAATTTATTTCGTCGTCATCTTTATCTCGTATTCGTTACTGTTTAAGCTCACGTCATTTCAACGTACTTTTTTATCGCGAATACAAAATGGAAAGTGAGGTTACGTTACATTCAAGGATTTCTTTCATCATAATCTTTCTCCGAAACCATTATTTTTATCTCGTATTCGCGTTACTCTCTAAGCGCACGTCATCCCAACGTACTTTTTTATCGCGAATACGAAACGGAAAGTGAGGTTATGATACATTCATCGATTTCTTTCTCGGAAACCGTTATTTTTATCGTGTATTCGTTACTCTCTAAGCGCACGTCATCCCAACGTACTTTTTTATCGCGAATACGAAACGGAAAGTGAGGTTATGTTACATTCATCGATTTCTTTCTCGGAAACCGTTATTTTTATCGCGTATTCGTTACTCTCTAAACTCACGTCATTCCAACGTACTTTTTTATCGCGAATACGAAACGGAAAGTGAGGTTGTGTTACATTCATCGATTTCTTTCTCGGAAACCGTTATTTTTATCGCGTATTCGTTACTCTCTAAGCTCACGTCATTCCAACGTACTTTTTTATCGCGAATACGAAACGGGTAGTAAGGTTATGTTACATTCATCGCTTTCATCTTGTTGAATTCTATATATTACAACGGCATTACTCCGTTCACTGATTGGATGAGGGAATGGTACGTAACGGATTCATCGGCCAATGGGAAAACAGAGCATGGTGGGGACATACGTGTAAAAGCTGGAGCCCGACATGCTTGCCTTCAGTCACGAGTATCCATTCCATTTGAGAGTACGCTCGCGCGTGGATATTCCAGTGTCCGTTCAATCTCTAAGTATACTCTTGCTTTAAAATGGACAAAAACGAAGCATCAGCAGCAGCTTCAGTAGCAGCTTCAGTAGCAGTAACTCCATCACCACTACCTCCGCCATCAGCTGCACCACCACTACCTCCACCAGCAGCAGCAGGTCTCGAAAAAAACAGTTGGGAACTGATCAACGACCAAATGGACGCGATGATGGGGTATGTGCTAGAGTCATTCACCTTCTACAAAGACTTCGGTAAGCCTTCAAAAATATTTCTTCCAAACCACGACATCAATTTTACAACGGCGTACGGAGTAAGGTCCATCCTTATCGACGAGAGACCTAGTGTACCGACACCAAAGCTCGTCAGAGGAGACTTTCCCGAAGGGCAACCAATAGACGAGGAGACGCAGTTTCCAGACAGTTGTTCACAGTACGAGACACCACAGAAGAAAAGAAAATACGAAAGTCCACCCGGGATCGTCATGCAGCAGGCAACTTTGAACGGCCTACGAGAAGTGCGCGAATGTGTCGATGAGTGGCTAAAACGTTTAGAAGAAAGTGCCGGATTTATAAATCGCGGTATCGATAACGTAATTGAGTTTTTAAAAGTTGAGTTAAAGAGAGAAAGCACTGAAAAAGCGAAAAATATTTTGAAAGACACTGCTGCGTTTAAACAATATTGTTCATTGCGTAAAAATGCAATTAATAATAGAGCAAAGTTGTACATGGAATTCGGTAATATGAATAAAGATTTGTACGACATTTTTCTTATGGAATTTTATGCATTTGGCTTATCCAACTTGGCTCATGATATGTACGATTATATGTTCGCAAATTAATTTGTAATATTATTCAAAGGCTTAAACAATATATATTCAATTTTAATTAGAACCAACAATCTTTTTTATTTTTTACCTTCTATCTACCAAACCTTTCTTATAAAATTCATACATCATAGATATACTCTGCATACTCCATTTTGGCGTCACCAGTTTCTACGCATGGTCTCTACACCACATGATGCAAAGTATAGTATATTCATTTATAATGCGATGAGCGAAACGGGAGGTACCATTTTCATATTGAACGTCAAACAAGCAAGAAGTATGGGGCCACCGCAAAGCAACAACGCTACGAAAAATTACACCGGCGATAAAGAGAAGCAGTCGCTTATACAGTCATCATCGTCGTCATCATCAAAATCGTCATCGTACAATAGCTTCTCCAAGAGCACCTTCTCGTTTCCAGAGAAACAAGCGTACAAACGATTTTAATAATCGTTTACTGTTAATTTTTTATCAAAACGGTCCTTTTCAGGACCACAATATAATATCACGTAAAAACATACTATTTGATATCTTCTTACACACACACACACACACACGCACACACACACACACACACACACACACACACACACACACACACACACACACACACACACACACACACACACACACCCACACGCACACATATTTCATTTATCTTAATTGATATTTTTATTGTTTATTATGTTTAGACAATAAGAATATTGATTAATTAAAATTATTAATCAGTATACTTTCTACTATGGCGTAGGCTCGTGACGTCATCGATCCCGATACGGGACAAATACACGCACGCACACATATTTCATTTATCTTAATTGATGTTTTTATTGTTTATTATGTTTAAACAATAAGAATATTGATTAATTAAATTTATAAATCAGTATACTTTCTACTATGGCGTAGGCTCGCGACGTCATCGATCCCGATACGGAACAATCTCTTATCTATTGTTTAGCAACATTAATTTAAATACCTTAATCGGTGTTTTATTAATTGTTTTGTAAAAACATTTTTATGTTTGTTCATGTAATTAAGATATCTTAATTGCTTGTTCATATAAACAATCAATAAAGACACATTAATTACTATATTATTGAACACCAATAATAAGAGGGGCAGCATCACTGCCTCCCGAGAACACCATTCTACTATGGAGAGAGACGAAAATGTGTCACCGATTCCCGTACTCTCTGCTTATATTTACAGCTATTATGATATCTTAATTGCTTCTTTATTGCTTGTTTATGTAAACAAACCATAACAACAGGCTATTAAGATATCTTAATTACTGTTTATGTAAACAAAGATAAGATAGCCCGGGCAGGGCACGATGACTCACCGTCTCTCCATAGTAGAATGTATACTACTCACGTGGTATCAGAAAATACCTTTCCCTCGGGGTTTTTGAGCACCTGGTTACGTTATGTACTCGTGCCGTCTCTGAAAAATCTCACCAAAGCGCAGGAGGTAACTTTTTTCCGTTAAAAATGTGTAGCTGGGTGAAAAATAACTCCGAGTATTGCTATGCGTGATGGCGCGACGGAAACCCCGGTGCGTAAGCTTTACACGCGAAACATCGTGTTGCGGGGCTGCTACCGTGATATATTGTTTCGAAAAAACAACGGGGCTTACTTTCTTCGCAGCGGATGCAAGTTTCGAGGATAAACCCTTGGCATTATTGCATTGCCCTGTCACGTAGCGATAGTTTAGCTCGAAAGGTTTTCGTCACGCGTGCCGACGGGTTTGAAGAAAAATTGAGAATCCCCCGCGAAGCGGGGTACGATTACTATGGCAGTCGTACAGCTTTTCGATAAGAAAAGAAACTCTACAGATGTTAAAAAATCTCTTCCTGTAAAAACCCGAAGTATCCTTCCAAGGGTTGTTTTCTACGCCTACACGTGTTTCTGTTTTTCTCACGTGCAGATACTTAACTACTCGTTCCGTGCGTGCGCTCGTAGAGCCAGAAACTTCTGCGAGACCGCTGTGCTTAAACCATGAAAGAGTAATAAAAAATTTTCATTCGGGAAAAATTTCGCCGAGGTTCTCCGCGGCAAAACAGATGCGCTTTCATCAGAGCGTCTGGAAACCCGGCATGTCGTAAATTTCATTTTCGAAAAGCGTCGAAATACAGTCTGTCGTGGCATCCCCTAAAGAAAGATGTACCGACGACATTACTTTTTTACGTTTTTTACGCATCCCCACTCTAGCTGCCCTCACTAACAGCAGTGTGGGTGTGTGTGTGTGTGTGTGTGTGTGTGTGTGTGTGTGTGTGTGTGTGTGTGTGTGTGTGTGTGTGTGTGTGTGTGTGTGTGTGTGTGTGTGTGTGTGCTATCTAGTCCAACTCTCAGCATCGTTATTATTAATACAAATTTTATATTTAGCGCTTAAAAACAATGATTAAAATGTGCAACCGAAATAAAATGTTTGCGATTGACTGAATGCGTATGGTGTGCTTCTAAAATAGTAATTCGTATTATAAGTTAAAATAAAAATTGTGCATTAGTGATGTCGATATTTATATTGCCGTAAGACCAACTATAAAATAGTAATTCGTGTATAAGTTAAAATAAAAATTGTGCGTTCGTGATGTCGGTAGTTATGTTAACGTAAGACTAACTTTCTTCTACGATTAAATAAATAAAAATTTATTTTTTTCATCAACAGCTTTTTTATTTGCAGACCTCTCCTTTACACCAACTCCCTATTCCCACCCCCAACTTTTTACGAACATACACACACATACACACACACACGCAAACACAAACACACACACACACACACACACACACACAAACACACACACATGGTCTATACATCGAGAGGGCCTGCTCCAGCACTCTATGGGACTTTATGGCGTAGAGCCTATAGCCAAAGGTCTGTCCCACCACCACCACAACCACCACGACGAGTCGGGGCATATACGGCGGCACGCGCCTGGTAGGTATAGCGGCATGGCGGCATGGCGGTGGCGGTAAGTGGGCCGTTATTTATGGGTAATAATCCGATCCATGGTTTATCATTATTATCTTGTGTTCACACCTGCTAATGACCTTGTCACACTTGGGACCCATACACACACAGCACGCGGTCTATACAGCGAGAGGTCTTTATGGCGTAGCGCGTATAGCCAAAGGTCTCTGCCCCACCATCCCCGAGTTGAGGCATATACGCCGGCACGCGCCGGGCAGGTATAGCGGCATAGCGGCATGACGCGAGCGATAAGTAGGACGTTATTTATGGGGTAATAATTCTGTTCACACTTGGGGCCCATACACACAGCACACGGTCTATACAGCGAGAGGCCTAGCACCCTACGGGTCTTTATGGCGTAGCGCGGACAGCCAAAGCGCTCGCCCCCCACCACCTCGAGTCAAGGCATATACGGCAACACACGTAGGGCATGTATAGCGGCATGACGTCATGGCGGGTGCCATAAGTGGGCCATTATTTATGGGGTAATAAATCACCCCCCATTGTTTACACTAATTAGCTTGTGGCCGCACTTGCTACTGTAAACACTTGGGTTAATGACCTTGTCACACTTGGGGACCCATACACGCCGCACAGCGGGGTGCCACATGGCCCCTACACACCGCACCGCGGGGGGCCGTCTCGCTATACCGGTCCCCTTACTACTCATGGCGGCTGCCGCTCGGCTCTCGCCGCAAGCGCTGCCAGGCCCCGCGCTATGCGGGAAATTTTTCTGTGCCTAATAGGGGTGCGGAAAAGTTGCCGGAAAAATTTCGGGACCAAGGATTTTGACTCAGTTTTTCACACTGATCACGTTGGTATATATATGTTGAATTGTTTCAGAATCACCCTGTATATTGATGCAACCATGGAGCAATATTGTTGCAAACCACGATTTCCGGTTTTCCATTGCTTTTGTCAAATGATGGATTAGGCTATCCATGATAGCAATATTGCAGTAATATTCGTCCAATATTTGACAACGACTGAGAAATATTGGGTATATTTATAATTATACTTTATGCAGATTTTTCTTTCGATTTTGAAATGCTGCAACAATATTCCCCAAAGTCTCAATAATACTACAGAGAAACATAAAATTTTAAGTGTTTATGTTTTAAAATTAATCTTCAAAAGGAAATTAATCTATTTCGCATAAAATTTTGAGTCATCATTGTAAAGGGGACATCAAAAACAGGGCAAGCCTTGTAATTCGGACTCTCCGGAAAGAGTCATTTGAACGGTTAAATTACACGGCTTATATACTCTCGGCCAACCAGTGTGACCACAGAAAGCGCTATCGGCGCGTTGCAAAGAGGATAAATAGCAGAAGCTTGCTTATCTAGTGCCGGCCATCACAAGTTCCTCTTCGTCCTCGCTATGCGGTGCGCCGATAGCGCTTTCTGTAGATATAATGGATGGTCGAGAGTATATAATCTGTGTAATTCAGCCGTTCAAATGAGTCTTTACAAAGAGTCCGAATTACAACGCTTACCTTATTTTTGATGTCCCCTTCACAATAGAGACTCAAAATTTTACGCCTTATCTATGTGAAATAAATAAATTTCATTTTTAAGATTGATTTTAAAACATAAACACTTAAAATTTTATGTTTCTCTATAGTATTATTGAGTCTTTGGGGAATATTGTTGCAGTATTTCAAAATGGAAAGAAAAATCTGCGAAAAAGATAATTATAAATATACCCAATATTTCTCAGGCGCTGTAAAATATTTGGTGGTTATTGCTGCAGTATTGCTATCATGGATAGCCTAACCAATCATTTTACTAAAGCAATGGGAAAACGGAAATCATCGTTTGCAGCAATATTGTTCCATGGTTGCATTCATGAATACTAACGTTGAGGGAACATTAGCGAGTATGGCGAATATGTCGAAGCAACATTGAGGCAATATTGTTCCAATATTGAATATTATAGGGGTTATTATGGTCAATTCATATATAGTTATAAAATAACTGCACATATAAAGAGTATTGTCATGTGCGTGTCTAAATTATTGTTATATAACTTACACCAAAAGAAGAAACCCATGCATTATTATTAAATGCTACTTGATCATTAAAATGTAGCTTACAGTTTGTACGCTAAATGGAGTAGTAAATTTAAAACAATATTATATTTCTTATATGGCCTTTTACACATTGTAAGCTATATTTTAACGATCAGGTAGCTATTAGCAGTACTGCATGGGTTTCTTCTTTCGCTGTAAGTTATATCACTATTTCTTGTACTTTTACATATATATTTAAAAAATTATAATCGGGACGTCAGCTATTTTCGCAACTTATTATTTTTAGCAGGGTGGCATGATCATCCGCAATTATCGTGCGATCTTTTTCAGTCTTTTTCATCTCGCGTTTGTGAGGCGCTACAACTACAGGCTATTACCGACGTCGGTACGGCAGGCAGTGACACCCCACACTCAGATGTTGCTTATCTCCTGACATGCGGCTTTGCAACCAAATCCGACGGCGTTTATACCTGTAAAGGGTTAAGGGCATACCACTCACGCTTACGCTATTTTATAGAAAAATAGAAAACTAAACTTTATTTTTAAAATAACAAAAAAAACTACGACACTAGTTCATTAGGTACAACTAACAAAAATTTGGCTGATGTCGTTGCCGGTAATAATACAGGTTGAGCGGATCGTGGTTTTATGCTCCAGGGCAGGTGGCTGGATTGCGGACGTTGGGGTGCCTGCAAAAGAAGCACCGCCTGGGTTGCCGAGGCTCACCGGGCAAATGCCAACCTGAGGAAAGGGCCCTCGGTGGTCCAACTGAGTCCACAGGGCTGGATGCCCGATCTTGTTGGCGACCCCTCGAGGATCTTCTCCTGGAATTAATCCTCAGGCGGCTCCTCAGTCTGCTCGGGTGGGGCTCTCTTACCGGTGTTGTTACCCTACCATAGGCAGGCCTTCTCCTAGCCATAGCTGCCTTCTCTGCTACCCTGGCTCTTTGAAGTTCGGCCTGGATCCGGGCCACCTCCTTTTTCCTTGGCCTTGCGGAGGCGGCGAGCATTGTCTAAGACCTCGCGACTTTCGCGAGCCTCGTGGGCCCACCTCTCAGCTCTCTGTCGTCGAAATTTGACCGTTGCCGAGAGCTCCTCTTTGCGGTCCTGGACTAGGTTGTACCACGTATAGGAATGCTCCCTCGTCCCTGCGTAGTCGTGAAAATTATCCCACTCCTTCATGATGGCCTCTTTCTTCTCTCTAGCCATCCTGGTTAGCTTTTGAGATGCTAACAAGTTGGCTTCGAGTTCATTCCAAGCCGCTGACATGGAGGAGCGGCTTGTCCCTCTCCCCGACTCGCTATGCTCCGCAGGCTCCTCTACCTGCGGAGTATCTTAGGCGAGGCTCTCCTCACTGGCCTAACTCTTCCATTTTTCTGACTCCACAGGCTGACTAATTTGTGGAGCCGATGGTGTCGCTTCGATTCCGCTATTCTGGATAACTACCAGAGTAGCTAGATCAACTTCAGTCCTGGGTCGCCTCAGGATCGGCCTTCATATAGGACAAACTATCGGCTCCTCTGCCGGCTGTTCCTCGATTGCAACGGAGGATTCCTCCCTGACCTGATTACATATAGCCGGTAGTCCGGCACCTGGTGCTATCATGCCAGCCATCGGAGGCTCCAACTACATCTGCGCCAGCAGCTGTCCTACCAACTCGAGGAGTTACTGCTGGTTCAGTTTTCAGGGATTCATACCGCTTCTGTGGACAAAGAAAATAGCTTTTATCCTAGGAAACCGTAGTTCGGGTTCGCGCGTGTTCTTCTGGGGGATGTCGAAACGGGCTCGCAGGTTAGTACGCGATTCCGTGAACCTTTCGGTCGGCCACAAGATTGTTTTGGAGGCTCGCTTGCAACGGGAACGGTGCTGGTTGGTGTGGGAGAAGTCTCGACTGGCCTGCTGAGCACTATCGCCGTCTCTCGGGGCCTACCTCTCCCGCGAACTTGCGTCGCTATGCCAACCTCGTCCTGATCGGGGCCAGCGCCTGACGGCTGAGTTCTCGCAAGTGGTGGGTTGCTCATCGCCGTTTCTTCTTCTTCCTTCGGTGGTCGGGTGTCGTCATCCTCTCTTCCGATTTTGTCGTGATCTGGTGTTTCTTCGCTATCCTCGGGCTCTTTTTTGGCGAAGTATGGCTTCAAATGTTCCGCGTGGACCAGGCCTTCTACATCTCCTTCCGGATCCACCAGTTTATACGTGATGGATACTTTCTTCTCCAAAATCTCAGAAGGGCCAACGTATTTCGGTGCCAACTTCGCCATCACTCTTTGAGCTGCCGCAGATAGCACGCGATTCTTTTTCCAGACGCGGTCTCCAACCTCGAACTTCGGTTCTCGCCGCCTGCCGCCATGAACCTCAGCGTGTCGCTCTTGCTCTTCTCTTAAGCGATGACCAGCATCATCTAACATATGGCTGAGGTTTTTCATCCTTTCTAGCCAGGCGTCTGCGTCCTCTTGAGCAACAGTCTCTTTTACTGCCTGATCTTGTTCCCTCCTCCTTGTCCCGGGAGGCACTGGCGCTCTGCTATAGTTTAACATGGCCAGCAACTTACCAGTGGTGCTATGGGTGCATTATTTAGCGCGAACAGGAGTTCAGCTAGTTTCTCGTCCCAAGTATCATGGTATCCCTCCACAAATGATATAATACTGGTTTTGAGGGTTCTATTCACTCTCTCTACTGGGCTTGCCTGCGGATGATTAAGCGGAGTGTGAGAGTGATGAACACCTATCTCATCTAGACATTTGTCGATTATCTGATTCTTAAATTCGGTTCCGTTATCGGAAAGGAAGACTTCGGGTGCGCCATATAGTAAGACAATCTTATTCTTCAAGTCTTTCCAGATGGTCTGCCGTTGACTCTCCAAATGGGGATACATTCTACCCATCTAGTAAATAGATTCTGGAATACCAATATATACTCGTATCCAGCTTTACTCCGGATAAAAGTACTTTTTATATCCGCTGTGACGACTTTCCAAGGGTTATGGATAATTCTTCGCCCCATTAATCCTAGAGGGGGCCTCTGTTCTACCTTGTACTGCTGATATATTGAACACGTTCTTACATGTTCGTTTACTGACTGGTAATATCTTGGCAAGTAGTAATATCTTGCTACTCTCGCGGAGGTTTCCTCCCTTCCGCGATCACCAGCAGTGGGGTCGTCGTGGCATTCCAGAAGTACCTTCTTCCTTTCCTCACTAGAAACAACCTAAGTCTTCTTCAATATCTTGATTTGGACGACACATGTAGAGCTGGCCGCCTAATACTTTCCACCTAGGATAAGTATTAGGTTCTTCTAATACCCTTTTTACCAGCTGAGGTACCACTCGTCATTCGTGGTTACTGGCCACGAGACGGCACCTACGACTGGTTGTTCTTCATCCTCGTCTTCTTCATATATACGGGATAAGGCATCCGGTCCGCAGTTAAAACTCCCTTTGCGATGCTCAACATCAAAGTTGTGCATCTGCAGCCTAAGTGACCATCTTGCTAGTCTACCTGTCGGGCTACCTAGCGATCGAATCCAACGTAAGCTGCTATGGTTGGTCACTACGAGGAAATTATATCTCTCTACGTATGCCCGAAATTTCTCGACAGCCCATATCACAGCAAGACACTCTGTCTCGGTTACTGACTAGTTTTGCTCAGCTTTAGAAAGTGAACGACTCGCAAACTACAACACTCGCTCCTGGCCGTCTATCACCTCGAATAATACTGCTCCTAAACCAGAATCATTGGCGTCAGTTTGAATTACAAAGCGCGAGTTGACATCGGGACGGTGTAGAACCGGAGCTGATGATATGAGTGCCTTCATGTGTTCAAAGACTCATTGTTGTTCCTCTTCCCATACGTACCTGAAGTTTTTCTTCGTTAAGCGTGTGAGAGGGTCAGCGATCGTTGCGAATTCGGAAAGAAACTTACGATACCACGATACCATACCGAGGAAGCGCCTTAGTTACTTAAGGTTCCTAGTCTCGGGATACTGCATAACCGGACCTATCTTATCCGGGACCGTTCTGAACCCGTCTCGGTTGACGAGGACACCGAGCTACTTCACCACAAATCTACCAAACACGCTCTTATCTCGGATGATAGCGAGGTCTGCCTCTTTAATCCTTGCCAATACGCGTTCTAACATCGCCAGGTGTTCTTCGATCTTTCCTGTTAAGACGATGATGTCATCTAGGTAAGCGAAAGCGTATGGCTCTAATTCAGGCCCTATTACTCTGTAAGTCATGCGCTGAAAGGTGGCTCCTGCATTCAACAGTCCATAAGGCATCCTTTTAAATTGAAAAAGGCCAAGACCTGGCACTGTGAACACAGTTATTTCGCACAACGCTTCTTTCAAAGGTATCTGGTGATACATGGTGCTCAGATCTAAGGTTGATATGTAGCGAGCGGCCTGAAGTTTCCGCAAGATCTGGTCCATATTTCGTAGCGGGTATGTATATTCCTTCGCGGCCGCGTTGACTTTTCGCATATCTATCACCATGCAGTGTTTATTGCCAGCTTTCGATACCATGACAGCAGGACTGGCCCAAGGGTTCGACGGCGGCTCGATCAATCCGGCTGCGAGCATCTCTCGAACTTGTCGGTGCATTTCCTCTTCCAATTTTCTGGAAATCGGGTATTGTTTCTGCCGGATTGGTCGAGTTTTGCCAACTCTATCTCGTGCACGGCCCAATTAGTGCAGTCGAGTGAAGCATCCACGGCCGAGAGTGCTCTTGTCAAAAGGGCTTGTAAGCGCTGGTGCTCTTCCAGCGTGATACCAGCGAGATCCGCTGAAGAAGCTTTCATTGTGTTGATGAAGGCGATCCCGATCTTTGTCGGGTCTCTTGGATCTAACGTGGAGACACAGGATAGTTCTAGTCTAATACTCTCTCCGGATTTTCCCACTATCAACCTGTTTTCCATGGGATCATGCTTTGCTTCGAACACACGAAATTGGAGCCGACATAGCAGTCAATCTCCAAATCTGGTATTGTCGATACCAGTACGTCATTTTTTATTCCGCTCAAATCGAACGGGAGGCCTACGTGTCCCGTTTCGTGGAGGAAATTATTACCACCATGTCTGGCTCCCGCGCCAGAGGCATGTCGGAACGTACGTCTGCATTCCGTCGCTAACTGTAACCCGAGCGATTCCATCACTGTTCTCGATGCTTCGGTATCATACAGCGTACGAATGTGGAAAGCTCCGATTCCCACTTATATCCACCAACGCCACTCATCAGGTTGTACTGGGATCTGATTGGAGCTGTTTTCGAGCTCCTTCACGGAAGTGTTCCTCTGCTCGACTTTCACTTCGTCTGAGCATTACTCGGCGTTGACCTGGCTAGCGGTCATTACCAGATCAATTGGTCACTCTACCTTCTTACTTTACACTTTCGGGGCCTCTTTCACGGTCTCGGCGGATTCGGATCCATTTAATCGCGCCGGTTCTCGTTTCCCCAGCACTCGGGGCAAAACGGGCAGCGATATCATATCCTGCCGCAGCCCCAGCACTTAATTGGCACAGCAGGTCGCCTGGTTTTGTCGCTCGTCTCTCCGCCACCTTCACTTCTCTTGCCACCATCGGTTGATGGTCATTTTCCTCCGTCTTTCCCCTCGGTAGGTTTTGCCGGTCGGTTTGCCTCAACTTGTCAATGATCGCCTTTCGTTCTAGGATTGTTGCGGATTGACGTGGGCTCTGTTTGCTTCTCATCTCATTCAATCCGGCTTCTAACCTCGAAATCGCCGCCAGTATCGACAGATCTGGGGATGTTTCATGACCTGCGGAACCATCATACACTCCGGTTTCCACACCAGAGAGTTTTGGCTTCGCAAGTTTTGAAGCTTTGGCTTTGTACGCCGCCTCTGATAACATGGTTAAATTCGAGGCGCTGAAGGTCGAAAAAGCCTTTCCGTTCCGAAAGGCATCTTTGCTTCGCGAGCAATCTCTTGTAACTCGTCGATGTCAGCTCTCCTCATCAGCTTCTAGAGTTTCGGCCTTAAATTCCGGTGCAGCATATAGAGCTGTATTTCCTGGCTCGAAAATGGCTCCATCTTCCTGATTATTACCAGCAGGCAAGTTATGAAGCCTCTCGACAATTTATCTTCTCCTTGCGTCCTGGCTGTCGCTTCGGCTAATAACCGCTGTTGGTGACCTCTTCCGGTTCCATACCAACGACGAGCTACTGAACGAAAGTCTGACCATGTGTTCCATCTGTGTTTTTCGACTTGGAACCACATGGCTGCAACTCATTTCAAGAATTCAGGCAGGGCTTGAAACATCTCAGCTTCTGTCAGGCTGGTTGATCCACGACACGCTTCCACTTTTTCTAGGAAAACTTCTATACTCTGGCCTCTTTCGCCTGAGAAAGATACGTTCCATTTTCAGACAGTGACTCCGACGCCAACAATGTTCGCCTTCTTAACGACGAATCTTCCGCGTGTTGCACGGTAACTAACCAGATTAGGCAATGGATGCTACAATGTCGTACAATGTTAACCTAACACCATTCTCTCGAACTCTTCTCCTGGCCACTGGTACATGACCCAGCTACTCAGATGAAACAATACGTCTTCTCTTACGTAACTACCGCGGAGGCGGCTGGGAGCGGGGAATGACTAAGGTCGCGAAATGATAATTCGATCGGATAAAGTGAATAATAAAAGACTATTGTTTATTAAATAAAAGAAGTTGAAAGGTGAATAAAATACAGTGAAGCTAAATTACTTGATCTGGGGTTGGAAATACACTACCTATTAGGTGCGCCAGCACTAAGTACGCGGTGGCAGCCATCCCGGTAGCTGACGTCACGCTCGCGGTATAATAAGTCACGCACGTGCGGTAATATACGCCGCGGAGTGAGGGAGCAGTCGCACTCGCTGCGCGATACACACATACGTAACTAAGCGCGGGACAGAGGGCAGACTACACTGCTGCGTCGTCTGCGCATTCGCCGCGCGCACTTGCCTGCGCGCACGTGAATACGTCGAGGCTTAGCTGCCACATTCGTTTTGTACCGCCTTGCCCGGTTACTCATTTCGGATTCGCCTGGCGATTCGATAGTGACGATATCGAGTAGGGTAGAGAGTGGATTTAGCTCCAGGTCATAAGCGGTAACCAGAGATGCGATCGTTTCGATTCGAGCACACCCCAGGGGAAGGCCACCACGGAATGCATTGCCTCACACAAGCTGGGCATGATTAAATGCATGGGTAGCTCGACCGGTCGTTTCGTCCGTCCAGAACTAAGGCTACGGAAGTTCAATTTCATGTTTCGAGAATCCGAAGAATCTCCGAGGGTAAGAACTGATCTTAAGAAGAGAAGAAGAAAAAGGAAAGAAGAGAGAGAAGAGATTGACGATAAAGCCCGACCGCCGAAACAGTTTGAAGACACGGTGATGAGGGACCCGCCGTTTACGAGAACCCAGTCGCCAGCGGGCGCTGGGCCCGATCAGGCCGAGAGGAACAACCAGGTCGCAAGGTGAAGGCGAACAAGCGAAAGACTACGTCATCTGCGTCCTGGTTATTATTAGGGAAATGGAAGCAGACCTGGCTTTCACCACCGTCGCCTGGATGGAACGTACCAGGCGCCGGCTTGCCGGCTATGCATAGAGCAGTAACCAATGAGAGGCCACCGAAAGACCACGAAAGAAAAGCTTGCTATCTTAGCGACGAACCAGGGCAGCAAGGCGAATCTGATACCACCAATCCCACAGGTAGATGAGCCTGTGGAGTTGGGGAAAGAGTAAGCTTCCACTGAAGCTAAATACCCAGCTATTGGAGGAGGAAGAAGATCCTCCCTTGGCAAAAGTGTGGCTCACCCGCGAGGCAAATCTGAAAACCTCGAGAGAGAAAGAGAGAGCTGACCAAGGCTGTCAGGGATAAAGTTGTCCTCATATTTTCAGGTATGGCCGATGTCGGATTGGTGTACAGAGTAGCCCATCTGGAGATAAGCGACGTCTGGGTAGGGAGGGTCACTGCCTGTCATACCGACGTCGGTAATTAATAAGTTCGTGGTAGCTGCATCGACGACATGACGAGCACGCCGGCGTGAGAGCATCCAGTATCCATCTTGTTATCTACTATCGCTGGAGATACATGCGCAAGTTCGCCCCGACTATTCTTTCGCCAATAAGTCTTTACTTTGATTGCTTTCGCCCGTCTTAGAGTGACTTCTTTCCGGGAAATCTTCCGGAACGTTTACAGCAAGTGCCGCATCGTGACGCCGCGTACTTACGTCATTCTTACGCGATAAGCGCGAGATGAAAATACGACAGGCTGCAATCACCTGCCATATATTCAACCGAGAGAGAGAGAGAGATCAACCAAACGAGCCACAAAGACACGTGCCGGGAAGACTGCCGTTCAACTTTGATTATTTATATCACGAACCTTTTAAGGTAAGCGTGCACGCATCTTCCGCGCCGCGAATTAGCACCGTGTAACCGCTTGTCCAGGCTCGTCGCACCTGGACAACGGCTTCGAGTAGGCGCTCTAGTGCGGAGAGAGCAAGTGCACGGAGAGAGTGTAGACTCCGGGCTCGCGCACTATCAAAGTCGGATGCAAGGTCGAACCACCGGCTATGTCAAAGCTGGTGAGTGCGCACGAATGTGCGCACACGTGCAGTTCCGCCATCTGGTCTCTCTCTCTCTCTCGCTCGCACTTATACGTGTGTGCGTCGCGCGGCGATCGCGACCGTTCTCTCACTCCGCCGCTTGACTCGGCGAACGCGCGCGTAGGATACCGTACACGTGAGGCGTATTATACCTCACGTGCACGGCACAAATTACCGCGAGCGTGACGTCAGCCTCCGAGACAGATGACGTCAGAGATAACGTGCTGGCGTACCGTTTAGATATGAATTACGCAATATTAAACCAGACCAAATTAACTTCACACCAATATTTATACTCTAACATTTACCACCTTAACTTCATTCAATAAAGAATAGTCTTTTGTTATTAACTTTAACCGCTCGAGTTATTATTTCGCGACCTTAGTCATTCCCCGGTCTCCGCCGCCTCCGCGGTCGTTACGTTAGAGAAAACACATCGTTTTGCATCTAAGCAGATCGCACACAAACCACGAACCTGGTAAGGAGTTCGAGTCTCTGGTAGATATAAAGTGCGAGTCTCCGACTTGCGTGTTGCACGGTAAGTAACCAGTTTTATCCAAAAATAAAACGTTAACATTTTCTTCTCGAAAATATTTTATTTATACGTTTGTCTAAATCAATTCAACGTAGAAATAATAAAACTTTCTACGAAAGTATAAAATAAGGCAATTATCAGTTTTTCCTGGAATCTATAAAAATAAAATAAATAAATAAATCTATATAAATATTATCATATGACTTTACAATTAATAGTATTGTTATATATATCATCATACCTAAAAAAATACACATTTCATTATATTATTTCAAAAAATTTGTCTAATGTAATCATTTTATCGAGCTCCTTAAGAGGGCTGACACCTTTTTTTCTTAAATAAAACACCGCTGCTAACTGCTTTAGCAGAATGCTTTCTCAAAGAGAATTGATAAATTACATCAAATAATTTTTTTAAATGTATATTTTAATATAAATTTTTATTCTTCTGCATATAACTAACTTAGTGATTTTTAATTATTTTGTATCTGAAGCTTTATGTAACACATTCCGCGTTGACGCAATTTATACAGAATGCTCAAAGGCTTTTGATAAGGTGAGTCATTATCATCTGTTATCCAAACATTGGAATGTTAGTGTGCGAGGAAATATTTTTAATGTTATTGTGTCATATTTATCGGGTAGGTCACAAGCTGTAAAACTTGGAAATAGTGTATCGAGTTCCATTCCTATTACATCCGGTGTCCCGCAGGAATCACACTTAGGTCCTTTATTGTTTTGTGTATTTATAAATGATTTAGTCAGTAGAATTAAGAATGTTAATATTTTGTTGTATGCTGATTATGTCAAACTTTTTTGTACGATTAATTCACCAAATGATATTATAAATCTCCAATGCGACATTGACGCGCTGTATGTCTAGTCTATCGGAAACGAGCTTGACTTTAATATAAAAAAATGTCACACTATGTCTTTTTACAAATGTCAAAACTCATTACTACCTGATTATTTCATAAATAATGTAAAACTGGATAGAGTGAATGTTATTAAGGATCTTGGCGTTTATTTAGATACCACACTATCGTTCTCTTACAATATCGATACGATTGTCTCGAAGTCATTAAGTCTCGCTGGTTTTATGAAGCATACAACATTTAATTTTAAAGATACATAAGCGATTATTGATATTTACGATATGTTAGTTTTACCTAATTTAATATACTGTTTACCAATCTGGTCACCACATGTTTCAGTTTTAGCAAATAAATTAGAATCAATTCAGCATAAATTTCTCCGTTACATCTCTTACAAAATTAATAAGCCTATGCATAGATTCAATCATGATTACACTGAAATAGCCTTATCCGTCAACATTCAAACTATCAGTTCATTGCATTATTATCATGATTGTGTTTTTACATTTAATATTTTAAGTGACTTAATAAATTGTGTTTCGATTGGTGATTTGTTTACCGAACGTGAACTCGCGTACAACTTACGTCATTTCAAACCATTATGTAAACAAACCTGTAGCTCGAGTACCGGTTTTTACTCTACAAGCGATATTAAAACGCGCTTCGCGCGTAATTTTCTGTTTTTGAGGTTATGTATGCTATCTTCATTACGTTTTACTTTTAACTTATTTAAGTATTTTTTCAAAGTCAGAACTTAATCATTTTTATACTACTCTAAATGTAAAAATTCCATTAAAAAATTCAAACATTAAATTCCGAACAGTAAATTTCTCGCGCCTTCTTCTTATCGACCAATCAAAATCAAGCCTTTAGATGGCTAAACCGCTCATGGAACACCCTCCCTTCTCAAATTACAGCGATCTCTATTAAATATAATATTAAAATATTATATATGTATATGTAGCGCAGATCTCTCCTTCAGGCTTCTTCTATACTTGCCTATGGAGCGCTCCCGCGCTCCTTGATTTATTACTTTATGATAAGCAAGTTTGTAATCCAGCCTCCTGTATTTATCATTTATCTTTTTGTACAAAGGCTTTAGCCCGCCTAATAAATAACTAAATAAATAAATATCTCATTTTCCATAAATACAATTATTCAAAATAATCAAGAAAATTATATTTAGAATAGTTATGTAGTAGTTATTAAATTGCAAATCAAAAAGTTTAAGGTATTATCACATGCTATTTATTGAATTTATAAATTAATTGCATTTCCTCGAAATTTCTTCGGCGTTCTTTTCAAAAACCTGTTACTCGGCACACAGTGCGCTGGGTAAGGGAAAAAATTGGAAAAAGTGTTGATTTAATTTCTGAATCGTTGAAAAATATTTCTAGAAACAGATACTTGTAGGTAATTAGATTATCTATCAATATCCAGTTCCTTCAAATGCCCTACATTTCATGATCATTGCATAAACATTCCCGAAATTGCAGAAATCGTAGAAAATCACGAAAAATCCATACAAATCCCCAATATCTCTTTGTAAAATAAAAAAAAAATTTTATTTTGTAGGCTGTTGGATTACCTATCAATATCCATTTCCCTCAAATGTCCTACATTTCGTGAACATTGCATAAAAAATTGTTATTTTACAAATAAATGTTGGGGATATGTATGGATTTTTCGTGATTTTCTACGATTTCTGTAATTTTGGCAACGTTTATGCACTGTTCATGAAATGTAGGGCATTTGAGGGAAATGGATATTGATAGGTAATCCAACAGACTACAAAATAAAAAAAATTTTTTCATTTTACAAAGAAATATTGGGGATATGTATGGATTTTTCGTGATTTTCTACGATTTCTGGAATTTCGGGAACGTTTATGCAATGTTTATGAAATGTAGGACATTGGGGGAAACGAGTATTGATAGGTAATCTAATTACCTACAAGTATCTGTTTCTAGAAATATTTTTCAACGATTCAGAAATTGAATCAGTACTTTTTCCGATGTTTGCCCTTTCCCAGCAAACTGTGCGGCGTTTGCTTCAAAACTCTGCCAACTCAGCGAAGACTTTGAAAATCCACCATCTCATAGCGTGGTTTCAAAAACCATATAACTCGTCGAAGGTTTCAATTATCCTCTAACTCAAGCGCAGTTTTTTTTTCTTTAATTTTGTAGTGGTATCTCTAGGATGTTAAAGTACAATTTCTGTATAAGCGATGAAATAAATTATTTTCGATGTTTCCATATTTTTCTTTTTTTTTTACCGATTTAATAAGATCCTATCGGGCCCACAAAAATATGGGTAGATAGGAGATTTCAAGACCTTTCAGAAAATGTGCCTACTTCCGACCGATATCCAAACACAGAGCTAAAAAAAATTATTTTCGATTTTTCGATATTTTTCTTTATTTTTTTTAACCGCCTTAAAAATATCCGATCGGGTCACAAAAAATATGGATAGATAGGAAATTTCAAGACCTTTCAGAAAATGGGCCTACTTCCAACCGATATCCAAACCCGCACTGAAAAATTTTTCGTGTAGATTATACACACCCAGCCTGAATCCAACTTAACACATATGAAAATGGTGATGCATGGGGCTTGCGTGGATCGATTAAGTATGTCAAATAAATAAAAAATCCATCGAAATGAAAATCCTAGCTGATCCTTTTCTTGAGTTATGAGTGATTAAAAAAATGTGTGTGTGTGTGTGGGTGGTCATGTACATATATTATATATATATATATATATATATATATATATATATATATATATATATATATATATATATATATATATATATATATATATACACACACTAGGTGGTACTCCCCTACTCGCTCTGCTCGTCAACCCCCATTTTTAAAAAGTGATTGAATTGTAAATTTTGTTTGATTTTTTCTTCGAGAAAACCTAAACTTTTTTCAAATTTTTCACCGCCATATTGGTTCCACCGCTTTAAGTTTCGAAAGTCCGAAAACAAAATCTTGATCAGCGACCTTGATAACTCCTGTATACTGATTTTAAAAGAAATCTATGCTTCATTCGGATTTTTTACCACCATTTTGAATTTAGAATGTCTGATAGCAAGATCGTGATCAGCGATCCTGCATTCTAATTTCGAGAAAAAAAACTAAGCTTTTCCGAATCTTTAACGGCCATATTGGTCCGCCATTTTGAATAAATTCAATAAAATCTTGATCAGCGACCTCAAAAACCTTATCTGTATACTAATGTTAAACAAAATCTAAGCTTCCCTTGAAGTGTCGACGGCGATATTGGGAACTTTAGACCGCCACATTCAATTCGCCATTTTTAATTTTGAAAGCCTAATAGCAAAATCGTGATCAAGATTTCTCGAAAAAAAAATAGAACAAAATTTTCAATTCAATCACTTTCTAAAAATGGGGGGTTAACGAGCGGAGCGAGTAGGCGGATACCCCACTAGTATATAGGCGGAGTAAGTAGGCGGAGGATATGAGGTCCTCGAATATTAGGGAATCACGCAGACGTGCAACAATAACCAAGACAATTATTTAAACAATTTTCAACCTAAGTAGGCGGGGGATATGAGGTCCACGTATATAAGGGAGTCACGTAGACATGAAAAAATTAGCCAAACGATTATTTAAATAATTTTTTAACCCAAGTAGACGGAGGATATGAGGTCCTCGCATATTAGGGAATCACGCAGACATGCAACAATAAGCAAAACAATTATTTAAACCATTTCTAAACCAAAGTAGGCGGAGGATATGAGGTCCACGCATATACGGGAGTCATATAGACATGCATTAATAAGCAACACGATTATTTAAATAACTTTTAAACCCAAGTAGCCGATGACACGAGGTCCATGCATATTAGGGAATTACGCAGACGTGGATCAATAACCAAGACAATTATTTAAACAATTTTTAAACCCAAGTAGGCGGGGGATATGAGGTCCACGCATATAAAGGAGTCACGCAGATATGAAAAAATAAGCCAAATGACTATTTAAATAATTTTTTAACTCTAGTAGGCGGAGGATATGAGGTCCACCCATATAAGAGAGTCATGTAGATATATATATATATTTATATATGTGTGCATGCCCACACACACACACATACACACAGACACACACACACACGCAAATACATACGTACACACACACACGCGCAGACATACGTAGATCATAATACGCTGAGTGCGTGTTATCTGATTTTTTGAATCACTCGTAACTTAAGAAAAGGATCAGCTAGGATTTTCGTTTCGATGGATTTTTTATTTATTTGACATACTTAATCGATCCGCGCAAGCCCTATGCGTCACCATTTTCATACGTGTTAAGTTGGCTTCAGGCTGGGTGTGTATAACCTTCACACCGAGTAGCAGCAGCGCCGCCATTCGGCGTAGTCAGTACTCCGAAGTGAGTAACAGCTGCGCGTTTTCGGCGAGCTCCGTACACTTTTCCGACAGGTTAGGTCACAAGCACACAGATCAGCGCTGTGGCTATACCGAATCTGAGTAACTACTACTCCGATCGGGGTAACTCCTACCCCTCAATGAGAAGTGTAGCGCCTGACCTCACGGTTCAGAGCTCCATATAAACTTGAAGAATACTAGCTACACCGAAAGTTTCTCAGTACGGCAAAGAAAAAAAATTATTTCGATTACTCCATATTTTTTTTCATTTTTTTTTAATCGACTTAATGATATCCGATCGGGCCAAAAAAAATATTGGTAGATAAGAAATTTCAAGACCTTTCAGAAAATGGTCCTACTTCCGACCGATATCCAAAGCCAGAGTAAAAAAAAATTATTTTCGATTTTTCCATATTTTTCTTTATATTTTTTAATCAACTTAATAATATCTGATCGGTCCGAAAAAATATGGCTAGATAGAAAATTTTAAGACCTTTCAGAAGATAGGACGTATTCCCACCGATATCCAAACCCAGAGCCGAAAAAAATTATTTTCGATTTTTCGATATTTTTCTTTATTTTTTTTAAACGACTTAATATTATCCCATCAGGCCGACAAAAATATAGATTGATAGGTAATTTCAAGGCCTTTCAGAAAATGGGCCTACTCTTCCCACCAATATCCAAATTCTGCGACGAAAAAAAAACACTCACCCACACACACACACACGCACACACACACACACACGCACACGCACACGCACGCACACACACAGACATTTTCTGGAAAATGCATATCTCGACTCAGGGAGCTCAGAAATATCGAAAATCATCGAAATCTCGAGGTCGAAAAATTTCACCGTTACCAAGCGGAGAAAGTTTTAAAGTAAGATAAATATACCCAGTTTTATATGTAAAAAGTACGAAATAATTATACATTTATGTATTAAAATATGAGTTCTGATTTCAGAAAAAAAGATGTCTAGCCCTCTTAAAAAATAATTCAAATTTCAAACTTTTGTGAATAACTATACTACCATTTAATAATGCTATTAATAATATACTATAACTACCTCTCATAATGTTTTCACGGTTATAGTCCAAGCAATCTGTCACGGCCTAATGTTAATTTACAGAAATTCCATCACGGATAAAAAAATATGGCTGTATAGGAAATTAAATCCTGAATAACTTTTCTGTTTCATACAACTGCAGCCGAAGTGGCGAACTTGGTAAAAAAGTTCGTAAAGTTGGAAAAAACGGTTTTTCGCCAATAAAAAAAAACTATAACTTGGATCAAAAAAAGTTAAATGAGGAAGTTGTAGGCTTTAAAAAGATCTATCGATTTATGTAAATATATGTATATCGATTCTTGTTACTTTTCGAGATATATCGAAAAAACCTCTAAAAATCGGGTTCTCTAGTACTCGGTCAATTTTATGCCTGGATATTTTATATTTACTGTAAGTATAGCTCATGGCAAGACAAAAAAGCGCGTTTTTGAAAAATTTAAAAATATTCATTATTTTTCGAGATATATCGATTCTTCGAGAAAAAGGCGCTCTCCAAAATTGGCTATTTCTCGTCGACGGATGGTCGTACAGTAATGATCGAGCACTTTTATTTTTCTAGATGAGTTGTTATATCATGTTATTATACAATTATAACGAATTTTTCAATTTTAATACTCAAAAAGTCACTTTGAAAAAGTATCCTCAATTGTGGACGTCTTTTTTTGTATAGCTTTTTCAATTTTTATTTCATAGTAATGGCTATTATGGCAATCGATTACTGACATTTTTTCACGTATTCTAAAAAAAAAGTTTCTTCGACCTTCTGGAGCCGAGACAATGTTTTTATTTTAAAACCGCTGCCAATTCATTGGCCCGTTGCTTCCTCAAACTTAATTTTGTGATTCCTTTAATTAATTTTTAATAACAACATTTATAATTTGTGCAACAAATTATGCCATAATTATAATTAAATTTATTTTGAAGATTAAAATGTATTAATTTTCAAATTTATTCATTCATTTATTTATTTATATCAAACGGCAAGAATGTTCCAGGTTTAACATAATATATAATATATACATATATAACATCACTAGTATTCTCGAAGCGCGCGGTGAGCGCTGTGATTTTATCGAAACTACACCACTTTTGTTTTTGTGACCTAGCAACCCGTTACACCCACCAACCAAACCACTAATAAATTGATATCATAACTAATCCATCATTTTTTGAAGATAGGAGATAGGATTAAGGAGTTATAAGCTTTTTTGAAAAAGCACGTTTTTGTTTTTGTTCATAACAAAAGAACTGTGATAGCTAGACATAAAATTTTTTTCCAAATATAGATATTTTAATTCTCTTTCAAATGCTACCCATCCGATCCAGATTCATAGAGCCGTTCTCGAGAAATTACGATTTGAAAAAAAGGTTAAAAAAACTTTAACCTCAAATATCTCTGAAAGGACCCCGCACACAATGTATGGGAAAAAATCATTCGGTCAAATTTTGGAGGGTTTTGCCCATGAGAACTTTTGTTCAGGACCTCAAGATCTATCTTTTCCCAAGTTTGATCCAATTTGACCGAATGATCATTTTCCATACATTGTGTGCGGGGTCCTTTCTAGACCAGTCATTTTGCCCAAAGAACACGACCGAGAACTATACAAAATCTACCTATACAAGGAATTTTAAAGCGATTAAGTCAATTTTACTTCCGTAATCGTTGGACATAGAAAACTCGTTTTTTTCATTTTTCAATTTTTTTCTCAAAAACTAACCAAAAGAATGGATTCAAATTTTTAGAGCTTATAGCTATTTATATTCTGCATTATCGTGATTTTTTTCAAAAAAATTGACCGTTTAGTTTCGGAGTTATAAGCTTTTTAAAAAAAAAAACACGTTTTTGTCAATAACAAGAGAACCGGGATAGCTAGAGAAATTTTTTTTTTGGAAATTATAGGTTTTTTTACGCTCTTTCGAATGCTATCAATCAGACTTAAATATCTTGACTCTATCATTGAAAAAAAGCCAAAAACAATTTTGAAAAAATCGAAAATTCTAAATAAAACAAAAACGAATCGGCCCAATCAAAAAACGGATTTTTGACCCGCCATCACACAGAAAAAACAAAAAGAATGAGACCTGTTCGGTTAAAATCGATCGTGTAGAAGCTGAGATCCAGGCGTACACACACACACACGCACACGCACACGCACACACACACACACACACACACATTTTTCAAAAATCATGTATTTTGGTTCCTAACACCTCGAGTATCAATTATAACATGTTTTTACAACAACTCAAAAAATTACTATCACAAAGGTTCCTCTAGGAGGAAGCAAAAAATCTAGAGGACGCAATTAACATGTTACAGCGATGGGGTTTGTGGGAGGTTACTATCGAATACCTATATTTTCAATAAAAAAATACTAGGGTATGGTTTATTGATTGCTAGTATTAATAATTAAGTGATAAAGTCAAGCGCGCGGGCGCTTCGTGCGTCAGCTGTGGAGGGCGGCGAAGTGGGGATAGCGCCGAGCTGGCGCTCGCAAAGCTGATTTCGGAAATTCAAAATCGACCGTGCTTACAATATCTTCATTATTTCGGCTTCTAAATGACTCACAAAAATACTTTGTACTTAATCTGGGGTAGCTCGACGAGATGAACACGAATATCACGATTTCGTTCGCCTTAAGAGCAAAATTATTCCGGAATTTTTTTACTTTCGTTAAGTTATAATTTTTGTTGTACTATTTTCGTTATTTTAATAAATGTTTATTATTACAACAGTATTTTGCCTGTAAGACTTTAACTTTTCTACTACAAAATTATTTTTATTATCTCAGTAATTAATTATTTACGAAACGAAATTAAACAAATTAATAATAACATAAATTTGAAAAATATACTTTATTAAAATATTATTTTATTACATAATTACTTATAAAATGTGTGTGTGTGTGTATGTGTGTGTGTGTGAGTGTGAGTGTGTGTGTGTGTGGGTGGGTGTGTGGGTGCGTGCGTGCATGTGTGTGTGTGTGTCTGTCTGTGCGTGGTGTGCGTGTGTGTGCGTGTGTGCGTGTGTGTGCGTGTGTGTGCATGTGTGTGCGTGTGCGAGTGTGTGCGCGTGTGTAGGTGTGGGTGTGTGCGTGTGCGTGTGTGTGTGTGGGTGTGTGGATGGGTGTGCGTGTGGGCGCGTGCGTGCGTGCGTGCGTGTATGTGCGTGTGTGTGTGCGTGTCTGTGCATGTGTGGGCGTGTGTGTGTCTGTGCGTGTGTGTGCGTGTGTGTGCGCGTGTGTGCGCGCGTGTGTGTGTGTGCGGGTGTGTGCGCGCGCGCGCATGTGTGTGCGGGTGTGTGGGTGTGCGTGGGTGCGCGCGCGCTTGTGTGTGTGTGTGTGTTTGTATGTGTGTGTGCTGCCAAACAACATGCCTACAGAGTTTATTTGCAATTACAGCAATGGTTGGGCAATGAAAACGATGTAACTCTGTGGGGGTGGAAAATTACAGAGAATATGATAATGCTAGTTTATAGTGAAGAACCGTTGATACCCGACGAAATAATCAAAAAAATATCATGTAGCTGCGCAAGTGGTTGTAAAACAAACGCATGTGGTTGTAGAAAAAATTTCCTTAAATGTACAAGTGTTTGCTCACATTGTGACGCAACACAATGTGAAAATTTCGAAACTGCTCCAAACATCGAAATAGACAAGGACTCTATTGATGCCTTCGAAAAGCTTCTTGACCTAAATATGGAAGAAGAGGGACAAGAAAATGAGGAAGATAATAATCCAACAAAGAGGAGAAAAGTTTTGTGAACATAAGCCATTTATAGAAGACTATTTTCATTATGATGAATGTATACATATTTTATAAATAATTATGTAATAAAATAAAATTTTAATAAAGTATATTTTTCAAATTTGTTATTATTAATTTGTTTAATTTCGTTTCATAAATAATTAATTACTGAGATAATAAAAATAATTTTGTAGTAGAAAAGTTAAAGTCTTACAAGCAAAATACTGTTGTAATAATAAACATTTATTAAAATAACGAAAATAGTACAACGAAATTTATAACTTAACGAAAATAAAAAAATTCTGGAATAATTTTGCTCTTAAGGCGAACGAAATCGTGATATTCGTGTTCATCTCGTCGAGCTACCCCAGATTAAGTACAAAGGATTTTTGTGCGTCATTTAGAAGCCGAGATAATGAAGATTTTGTAAGCACGGTCGATTTTGAATGTACGAAATCAGTTTTGCGAGCGCCCGCTCGGCGCTATTCCCACTCCGTCGCCCTCCACAGCTGACGCACGAAGCGCCCGCGCGCTTGACTTTATCACTTAATTATTAATACTAGCAATCAATAAACCATATCCTAGTATTTTTTTATTGAAAATATAGATATTCGATAGTAACCTCCCACAAACCCCATCGCTGTAACATGTTAATTGCGCCCTCTAGATTTTTTAAAAATAAAAACATTATCTCGGCTCGAGAAGGTCGTAGAAACTTTTTTTTTTTTAAAAACCTGAAAAAATGTCAGTAATCGATTGCCATAATAGCCATTGCTATGAAATAAAAATTGAAAAAGCTATACGAAAAAAACACGTCCACAATTGAGGATATTTTTTCAAAGTGATTTTTTGAGCATTAAAATTGAAAAATTCGTTATAATTGTATAATAACATGATATAACAACTCATCTAGAAAAATAAATGTGCTCGATTGTTACTGTACGACCATCCGTCGACGAGAAATAGCCAATTTTGGAGAGCGCCTTTTTCTCGAAAAATCGATATATCTCGAAAAATAATGAATATTTTTAAATTTTTCAAAAACGTGCTTTTGTGTCTTGCCATGAGTTATATTTACAGTAAATATAAAGTATCCAGGCATAAAATTGACCAAGTACTAGAGAACCCGATTTATAGAGGCTTTTTTGATATATCTCAAGAAGTAACAAAAATCGATATACATGTATTTACATTAAGGGGGTGTCAAACTCAATTTTTACCGACCGAGCAAAAAATATATTGTTTTTAATAGAAAAAAAAATATAACGATATATGAAAAATAATGAGTGCATTGCCCTCCGTAATTACATTATTAATCATTCTGCAAAATGCCAAGTCAATATTCAAAAGCGTCTAAGAATGGCATTTGAACGAAAATTTCGTTCAAATGCCATTCTCAGATGCCTTAAAATATCGACGTGAAGCTTTACAGAATGATTCATAATGTCATTACGGAGGGCAATGCACTCATGATTATGCATAATATTATAAAAAAAAAATAGATTATTGTACCATATGGGTAATATGTAGCATCGCGAGATTCGCGAGTCGGCGACGGCAGCGACGGCTGCGGCCAGCGGCGCGGCCTTGCCCGTGTGTGTGTACGCGCATGCGCTGCTGGCTGCAGCACAGCTGAGCTGTCCATCGCCGATGCCTGGGCCTAGGCCCTCCGGGAGGCGGTTCCGTGTTGCCGCCACCACCTCCGCCGCCACCTTCGCCACCTGTGCCCTCCTCTATCCATTGATGCTTATCGACGTGTCATCGGTTTGCCTGCCGCCTGGACCACTCGCAGACGGCGCAGCCTGGAGCGCCGCATCAGCCGCCCACCTCGCAGACCGTAGCGTCCGTACCGCACCGTGTGCGTGCACACCCAATGGACCGTGCCGCTTGGACTTGGCCCCGCGGTAAGACAGAAAAGTAAGTCATTCAAGAATTTATTTATTTTACGGCGTTGTTATTTGTACGACAGATCTGTCGTACAAATAACCTATAACCCACTTAGAAACATGTAAAAATCACTGTTTTGAAAGTCTGACATGGAAGGGACTATTATTTCTTTAGTCAAGCGTCAATCCTTGCCTATTTTTTTCTTTAATCAAGCGTCAATTCTTCAGCTAAAGAAAATTGAAGGTTAGGTTTTACGTATATATAGGTATACCTATCTAGCAATCTGGCGTATAAATAACAACGGCCAACTGTAGATTTGATGCGCTTTTTCGACTTTTCATTCCAAAGATTACAGATCTAAATAATCAGCAAGTGTGGAGATACTGCATTTTCTGTGTATTTTTCAAAATATTTTCAAGAAAAGTCATTTCCTCCAAACTGGCTGATTGAGTAGATCTGAAATCTAATATACAATGCCTCAGCATGTACTGGATTGTGTGTAAACATTCTCATAAGCTTTAAGCGAGGATGAGGAGGTCTACCTTGGAAATGCACACGCGCTTTTTCGACTTTTCATTTCAAAGATCCCTTTCCATTCTCTACAAATATTTCAAACTTTACACACACTATGTAATACATGCTGAGGGACTGTTTATCAAGTTTAAGATCTAAATAATTAGCAAGTGAGGAGATATTGCAATTTGTATGCTCTTTTTAAGAAATGTTCAAGTAAAAAAGTTATTTCCCCTACACTGGCTGATTGAAAAGATCTAAATTTAATATACAGTGCCTCAGCATGCATTGCATTGTGTGAGAACATTCTGGTAAACTATGAGAAAGAGTGAGGAGGTTTTTGTCGCAAATGCACATGCGGCTTTTTGACATTTCGTTCCAAAGATCCCTTTCCATTCCCTACAAGTATCTTAAACTTTCCATACATAATGGAATACATGCTGAGGGACAGTTTATCAAGTTTCAGATCTACATAATTAGTAAGTCTGGAGATATTGCAATTTTTGTGCTTTTTCAGGAAATTTTTAAGAAAGAAAAGTAATTTCCTCCAAACTGGCTGATTGAATAGATCTGAAACCTAATATACAATGCCTCAGTATGTACTGGATTGTGTGTAAACATTCTCACACACTTTAAGCGAGGGTGAGGAGGTCTACATTGGAAATGCACACGCGCTTTTTCGACTTTTCATTTCAAAGATCCCTTTCCATTCTCTACAAATATTTCAAACTTTACACACACTATGTAACACATGCTGAGGTATTGTTTATCAAGTTTCAGATCTAAATAATTAGCAAGTGTGGAGTTATTGCAATTTGTATGCTCTTTTTAAGAAATGTTCAAGAAGAAAAGTTATTTCCCGTACACTGGCTGATTGAAAAGATCTAAAATTTAATATACAATGCCTTAACATGTATTGGATTGCGTGTTAACATTCTGGTAAGCTTTGAGCAATGGTCAGGAGGTCTTAGTTGGAAATGCACTTGCGCTTTTTCGACTTTTCAGTCCAAAGATCCCTTTCCATTCTCTCAACATATCTTAAACTTTACACACACCGTGCAATATATGCTGAGGGACAGTTTATCAAGTTTCAGATCTACATAAATAGCAAATCTGGAGATATTGCATTTTTTGTGCTTTTTCAGGAAATTTTTAAGAAAGAAAAGTCATTTCCTCCAAACTGGCTGATGGAGTATATCTGAAACTCAATATGCAATGCCTCAGCATGCATTGCATTGTGTGAGAACATTCTGGTAAACTATGAGAAAGTGTGAGGAGGTTTTTGTCGCAAATGCACATGCGGCTTTTCGACAATTCGTTCCAAAGATCCCGTTCCATTCCCTACAAGTATCTTAAACTTTCCACACATAATGGCATACATGCTGAGGGACGGTTTATCAAGTTTCAGATCTACATAATTAGCAAGTCTGGAGATATTGCAATTTTTGTGCTTTTTCAGGAAATTTTTAAGAAAGAAAAGTAATTTCCTCCAAACTGGCTGATTGAGTAGATCTGAAACCTAATATATAATGCCTCAGCATGTACTGGATTGTGTGTAAACATTCTCATAAACTTTAAGCGAGGGTGAGGAGGTCTACATTGGAAATGCACACGCGCTTTTCGACTTTTCATTTCAAAGATCCCTTTCCATTCTCTACAAATATTTCAAACTTTACACACACTATGTAATACATGCTGAGGGATATTGTTTATCAAGTTTCAAATCTAAATAATTAGCAAGTGTGGAGATATTGCAATTTGTATGCTCTTTTTAAGAAATGTTCAAGAAAAAAAGTTATTTCGCCTACACTGGCTGATTGAAAAGATCTAAAATTTAATATACAATGCCTCAACATGTATTGGATTGTGTGTTAACATTCTGGTAAACTTTAAGCGAAGGTGATGAGGTCTTAGTTGGAAATACACATGCACTTTTTCGACTTTTCATTCCAAAGACCCTTTCCATTTTCTACAGATATCTTAACTTTCCATCTATCTACTCCCTCTGTTTCTGGCAGGTCGATACTGCTATCCTCATTCCTATACTGCTTAACACTTTATTAATATATTCTGTTTTGCCCTAGGCGAAGAGCTCCTGCAGAAGACAACACGTCTTCATATAATTCTACTCTCCTCCAGGGCAGCCAACACAACTACCACGTCCTGAAGACATCAGCTAGACAAACATATCGTAGAAGTGAGAGCGAAGGTGTATATAAATATAGTTTGATCTCCTGTGCCAGACTCTAGTAAGTATTTTACTTCGGATTTGGACTTTATCTTGTAGTACAGCCGAACCTAGTCTCCAACTTTCCATAGGTCTACTCCTCTATTCCTGGCAGTTCGATACTGCTATCCTCATCCCTACTCCTTAATACATTATTAATATATTTTGTATTGTCCTGGGTGAAGAGCTCCTGTAGAAGACAACAAGTCTTCATATAATTCTACTCTTCTCGAGGACAGCCAACGCAACTACCACTTCCCGAGGACATCACCTAGGCGAACACAACGGAGAAGGGAGGGCGAAGGTGTAGTTGAATGTAGTTCGCGCTTCCGTGACAGACTCGAGTAAGTACTTCACTTCGGATTTGGACATTATCCTGTAGTATAGCCGAACCTAGCCTCCAACTTTCCATCTGTCTACTCCTCTGTTCCTGGCAGTTTGATACTGCTCTCCTCATCCCCACTGCCTAAAACATTATTAATATATTTTGTTTTGCTCTAGGCGAAGAGCTCCTGCAGAAGACAACAGGTCTTCATATCATTCTACTCTCCTCGAGGGCAGCCAACGCAACTATCACTTCCCGAGGACATCACCTAGGCGGACACGACGGAGAAGGAACGACGAAGGTATACTTGAATGTCTGCGCTCCCGCGACAGACTCGAGATGTAGTCTAGGCGCCAGGGGGGTTTCCGTGGTCGATGGATGTCCACACTTCCACCAAAGCTTTTCTTACGTAGTTTTGACTGCTGATTCTGAATTTCGAAGGTGGAACGTCGCCAGACTGTTAGTTTTTTGTTATTAACAATTTAATTGTTTAAATTGCTGCCAAATCAATATGATTAATTATAACTGAATCCTAACTGCCTAAAACTGTAGTAAATTGATCTAGAATATGCTCGTTTTTTCAGAATTGAAAAATTTTGATTAGAACCCGAATTATTGCAAATTTAGTGCAATAAGTCGCGAATTCGAGCGCAAACGTGCATAATTCTAGATCAATTTACTACAGTTTTAGACAGTTAGGATTCAGTTATAATTAATCATATTGATTTGGCCGCAGTTTAAACAATTAAATTGTTAATAACAAAAAACTAACATTCTGGCGACTGTCCGCCTTCGAAATTCAGAATCAGCAGACAAAAATACGTAAGAAAAGCTTTGGTGGAGGCGTGGACATCCATCGGCCACGGAAACCCCCCTGGTGCCTAGACTAATGTCAGTATTTAGGGCACACCTGATTTTTAGGTACGAATTATATCTCCCCAAAAAGTAACAGTTTTCTGCGGGTGCACACGGAAAGAAAACTCTTACTGCTACAGTTAAAACGGCTTACTCGTGGAGTATAGGAGTTCCTTTACTATATAAGTAAGGTGGTTTTAGCAATCTTAGTAAGGGACCCATACTTTTACGGTATGTTGCTTTTCATAATACAACAGTTACACAATTATACGATCGTTGGATCAGCGGCATATACCGACGTAACAGCGTCACACGATTTTAGTATACATTGCTTCCACCTTCAATTGTAAGGGAGAAATACTATAGCGGTAACGGTTGCTACCTGCTAATACGGAAATGACAACTATTATAAGGAAGTGTTACTTATCGATAATTGAAAGCATCGAATGCGTCGTCTAGATCTTTGAGGTGGTCAATGATGGAGTCGAGGTGATGCGCTCCGAAGTTTTTTGCGTTTAGATCCCAGGACGCATCTAATACGTAGTCAAAGTGTTCGGGGCAGCCGATGATGATGTCTAGGTCGTGCGCTCCGTAGTTTTTTGTCTCTAGATGTTGGAACGTTTCAAATGCGTGGTTTAGGTCTTTGTGGTAGCCGATGATGGAGTCTAGGTTTTTTGCATTAAAATATCAGGGCGCATCTAATACGCAATGCAGGTGTTCAGGGTAGCCGATGACGAGGTCTAGGTGGTGCGCTTTGTAGTCTTTTGCGTTTGGATATCAGGGCGCATCTAATACGTGGTCCAGGTCTTCGGGGAAGCCGGTGACGATATTTAGGTGGTGCGCTCCGTAGTTTTTGGCTAATAGGTGTTGGACATGTCAAAACTTAAAGTATTATTAATCACGTAATTTTATACTATAAGTAAAAATCGTGATTATAAATAAATACTTATTCGAACGAAATTACGTTGAAATTGACATGTATTTGTAATAAAAAAAATAGTAAATATTAAAATGCGTATAGGCGAAATACGCACAATTATTCATAATAAATAATGCGTATATGCGAAATGCGCACAATTATTTATCATACAAAAATGCGTATAGGCGAAATACGCACAACTATTTATAATAAAAAATTCGTACAAGCGAAATACGCACAATTATTTACAATATCGAAAATATGTATAAGCGAAATACGCACAGTTGTTTATAATGCAAAAATGCGTATAGACGAAATACGCACAATTATTAGTTATAAGGAAAGGTGTATGGGCGAACATATTTAATTATAACAGAAAAGAATTACAATTACATGAGTTTATTTAGTTATCTATTTATAAGAAACTAGATGTCTTGACATAAAATTAATTCTTTTCCGTTTTTTTTCAACAAAACTCATAAAATTTGAAAAGAAGCTAAAGAAACTTATGAGCCTAGCTCAATGAAATTATAGTAGCTCTACTTTTGCCAATCATTCAGTAGCATGACAAGTATAATGCAAAGTAATTATTAATGACAATACTTCTAATAATACAAATTTTATTAAAATGTTCAATTTGCAGTTATGCGTTTATATGATGGAAGGTGTATATTTTAAAATGCGGATCAACTTATATACCATACTCAGATTCATTTGAAGTTCAACCCTTGGTCTCAAATTTTGTTACACCCTCCTGTTGTTTCAGGTATATGGAATATTTCACGTGAAGTCAGCAGCTCAAAATTTTAAAATCCCTCAAAACTCGTTTTCTTTTAGTTTTTATGAACAAAAAATGTTCCTCAAATTTTAGGTCGATATTTGCAAAAATAAAAAAGCTATGCAATATTGAAAATTCAATTTTTTTGCAATTTTTGGTTAAAATCCAAGTTTATTCATTTTTTAACTGAAAATCTTGAAACTTTTTGTATAGTACATTGATTGGCAAAAGGTTTGAATTTTTTCTGTAGAATGTGCCAGTATTTATTTTATGATCCTTTTTGAAAGTCTCTAATTGGTTGCATGTTAGTTTACCTTCATCAAAGGATATTGAGGCTGCGGCCAAATATTCTTTATTCGACAAATTTTTTTTGTATTCTTCTTCGAAAACCCTTCAAAATGCTTTTTTATCAATACTGGCCGAGCATAGGGAAAAAAGTTACAATTTTTTGAAATATCAAGAAAAATTCATAATTTCAATTTTTGATAACATGATTAATGAAACTGAATATTATTCATACATCTTATGGATGGACCGTACCACTGAATTTTGTTAGAGCATCAAATAGAACATTAGAAATATCTATTTTCAATAATATTAGGCTTACACAATAAGCGATACCTAATTATGAATGAAATTATCAGTCTGTTGCCTGATTTCATTTTGACAGCTTTATAGTAATTAACCTCTATAGCTTAATTTATTATTCATTCATAATTAGGTACGGTCCATGCCATAAGATGTATGAATAATATTCAGTTTCATTAATCATGTTATCAAAAATTGAAATTATGGATTTTTCTTGATATTTCAAAAAATTGTAACTTTTTTCCCTATGCTCGGCCAGTATTGATAAAAAAGCATTTTGAAGGGTTTTCGAAGAAGAATACAAAAAAAATTTGTCGAATAAAGAATATTTGGCCGCAGCCTCAATATCCTTTGATGAAGGTATACTAAGAAGCAGCCAATCAGAGACTTTCAAAAAGGGTCATAAAATAAATACTGGCACATTCTACAGAAAAAATTCAAACCTTTCGCCAATCAATGTACTATACAAAAAGTTTCAAGATTTTCAGTTAAAAAATGAATAAACTTGGATTTTAACCAAAAATTGCAAAAAAATTGAATTTTCAATATTGCATAGCCTTTTTATGTTTGCAAATATCGACCTAAAATTTGAGGAAAATTTTTTGTTCATAAAAACTAAATAGATTGAAATTTGTTTAAATTTCAATAAACAATTAAACCCTCAACCAAAAAAATAAAAACCAAATCTAAACTATCTCTTGGTAGAAATTTTGTAAACTATATCCAGAATATGTACAAAAAAGTGCAGTACTGTGCCACAAAATTACAAATGCAGGTAATATTTTGAAAATCATAATATTAAATTTGACTCCATCATCGGCCATCTAAACACCTAGACCTCGCATCCGATCTGTCCCTTCACCGGGACACAAAAACGTACGAAGCGCACTACAATTTTTAAGAAAGCATTTGCAATCATGCGAGGCGACGTCCTAAATTTTGAAATGTCAATAATAACTGAGACTATATAATAAAGTGATGAATCTGCATCTCATTATTATAAGAAATGTGTATAGGCGAAATCCGCACATTTGTTTATAATAGAACATGTGTATAGTCGAAATACACAAAATGATTTATTATAAAATGCGTGTAGGCAAAATGCACACGATTACTAACACTGAAAAGTGCGTATAAGCGAAATACGCATAATTATTTATAATAAAACATGTGTATAGGCGAAATACACCAAATTATTTATTATAAAATGCGTATAGGCGAAATGCGCACAATTCATAACACTGAAAAGTGCGTATAAGCGAAATACGCATAATTATTTATAATAAAACATGTGTATAGGCGAAATACACCAAATTATTTATTATAAAATGCGTATAGGCGAAATGCGCACAATTGATAACACTGAAAAGTGCGTATAAGCGAAATACGCATAATTATTTAGAATAAAATATGTGTATCGGCGAAATACACCAAATTATTTATTATAAAATGCGTATAGGCGAAATGCGCAAAATTATTTGTAATAAATATGCGTATATATGTGAAATACGCACTATTATTAACAATAAAAATGCGTATACGCAAAATACGGATAATTAATTATAAAAAGAAATACGTATACGCGAAATACGTACAATTGCTTGTAATAAAAAAACGCGTATCTTTAATATTTTTGAAATATGTAGCGCCATCTATGTTAAAATCTATTACGATTTTCCAGAGATGGCGCTTGTGTCATATTTCATCAATAGTATGTACTTCCTACCTTACCGACCTATGGGTCGGTCAAATCGCAGAATGGAGTTTGACACCCCCTTAATCGATAGATCATTTTAATACCTACAACTTCCTCATTTAACTTTTTCTGATACGAGTTATAGTTTTTTTTTTTTATTGGCGAAAAACCGTTTTTTCCAACTTTCCGAATTTTTTTGATCAAGTTCGCCACTTCGGCTGCAGTTGTATGAAACAGAAAAGTTATTCAGAATTTAATTTCCTATACAGCCATATTTTTTTTATCCGGGATGGAATTTCTGTAACCTCTTCTCCCTATTGCTTGGACTATTAGGTGGGTATACCAGCTGATATCTCAGTTGGATATTCGGCTGGAATTTTAGTTCGTTTTGTCGAAAATAAATTCTTTTATAACTTTTAAAGGATAAATTTTAACTGAATATATATAGCTGGATATATCCAGCTGATATCCCAGTTGGACATCCGGCTGAAATTCTAGTTTGTTCTATCGAGAATAAATTCTGTTGTAATTTATCCATTAACCTTCTGACAGCCGGCATTTTTCCTACTGAAAAACTGTAACTTTCTCGAAATTTTCCATATAAATATTCCTTAAGTAATAGTATATGTGGGCCGATCATGGAATGACGCCATATGGCGTCATGCCGGCTGTCAGACGGTTAAAAGTTATAAACTGGGATATCAGCTGATATACCCACCAAGACATCCAACTAGTAGTTCATCTAAAGTTTGTCCAAAAACAGGAGGTGCAGCTGGTATTCCAGCTAGATAGCTAGCTGGAATACCAGCTGTACTTTTTAATTTAGAATTAAATCAAAAATGTTTTAATAAATACTTATTCCTATAAAAGAACGCTAGCAAATAATGTGACTCGTATTCGAACAGAGAGCGTGATTACCGTTCTCGTAGCCCTCGTAGAATCAAGCGTCCAATCTAATCCATTTAGGGAACTCCATACATGGGAGAAAGAAATAAACTCATTTTCCCTATATTCAGAATTTTGCCACGTATAAGAGAACTGCTAGATTAACACTCAGGCTATGCATACTTCAGAAAAATACATTTCTTACCCCAAAAATAGTGATGGGGTGAGAGAAAAGTATCTCAAAGCTGCCGAGAAGATCGATAACATTATCAGTAAAATAATTCGAAAAGTAATTCGAAAAGAGATATAGGCAGGGGACCTAAGTTCCACGGAATAGTTTATCTTCTTGGCTGGAGGATACAATTGTAACAACAAAATTACCAAACAGAAAATAGGCGGAGAAACGAGTTCCACGCACAAAAGAGTCGACATGTAGACGGGCTGCTAATTAGATTGTCAATTAAACAATTCTAAAAGAAAACAGATGGAGGAGGGAAAGTCAATCTAGAAAAGTGGCAGCGCGTAGACGAGCGAATGATGAAATTTTAAATTAATTGCCGGAGAGGCGAGGTCAACCCAGAAAATGGAGTTACCAATAGTAAACGAGTGGATTATTAAAAAAAGTCTCAAAACCAAATAGCCTGGGAACGCGAAATCCAAGTAGAATAGGAAGGCACGCAGAGGTGCGGCAATAAGTAAGTCGAAGATAAAGAAATTTTAATCCAAAATAGCCTGAGGATGCAAAGTCCTCGAAAAAGAGGGAATTACGTAGATATGCAACCATAGGCGAGTCGATTATTCAAAAAACCTTAAACTCGCATAGCCACACAAAGCAAGGGTTTCACCAAAGAAGGTGTTATGCAGAGATGCGATAGTAAATGAGCCGATTATTTAAAAGTCTTAAAGTAAATAGCCGGGGAATGCGAGGTCCACGTAGAAGAGGAAGGCATCGAGACGTGCGATAGTAAGGGAGTCGATTATTTCAAAAAGTCTCAAAACTAAGTAGCCGAGGAACGCAAGATTCTCGCGAATGAAGAAGTCACGCAGACGTGTGATAGTAAATGACTGGATTATTTAAAACGGTCTTCAAGCAAAATAGCTGGGGGACGCGGGATCCACGTAGAAGAGGAAATTATGAAAACGTGCTATTGTAAGCAAGCCGGTTATTTAAATTTATTAAACCCAAATGGACGGGGGTCGCGTGGTCCACGTAGAAGAAGAAAACGTGGTGACGTTGATCTAATGAGAAAAAAAAATTGTGCTGTTTTTCAAGAGTTTTTTTTAAATTTTTTTAAATTTTTTATATTTTTTCATAATTTTTCTGATGTAAAAATTTTTTCCGATATTTAATCCTAAATCCCTACACTCATATGAGAATTATACTATTCAGGAGTAATTTAGTTCAAATCTGGAGTCAATCCATCCACAGGAAAATTTCAAAGCTTACGGTTAGTGAAAAAACTTGTTTCATCGATGACTATGGTTCTGGACCATATAAAAGGCCCATCGGAGAAAGTTTTAAGGTAAGGTAAATACACCCACTTTTATATGTAAAAAGTATGAAATAATTAGTTTACATTTATGTATTAAAATGTGACTTATTTCAGAGAAAAAAGGTGTCTAGCCCCCTTAACATATCAGCTATATTACAGATTGAATCAATATTAACAATATCTATAATTCCACTTTTGTAATTTTTGTTAATGTAAAGATATTGCACTTCGATATGCTTCGAATTTTTGGTAAAGTTTCGCAACTTTGCTATTGCTACTGCACCTGAGTTGTCTTCGTATATTTTTATAGCATTTTCAAATTTTACGTCAAATTTGCCAATATGGCGTCGGGAGGCAAGGAGCCGCCCGATACCATTCTTACTAAATTCTACAAGTGCCACCCTTCAGCTAAAGTAGGAGCGGTATTGTGTTTATTGTGCGAAAATTTTTTTCATACTTGTGAAATAGTGGTCAAATATAACGCAGGATGTCCAGTGAAGCTCATTAGTAACTCACTAATGATATGCCAGGACCATCCCAACGTGGCCCTAACCTCAAACCTACCATATGGCGCGCTGAGCAGCGAAGCCAAGCAATTAATAGCGCAAATTAAACTAACAACAAAGGAGTAAGTGAAACAAGAAATCATTAATGAAATAAATCTATGAAAACACAACAACAACGAAAAAGGTCTCAACAATACAGTATATGAAGATTATGGGGAAATCGAAACACTCAACATCGAAAACCAACTTTTAAAGCAACTAAACAACGAACTATGAGACAAGAACAAAATTCTAAATGAACTACTGACTAAACAAAAACAGGGCAAAAACAATAATATCAAGACTTTCGCCGAAATAACATAACACAAAACCAAAAAGCAAAAGAGTGCCGAAATTGATAATTAAAAAAACAGACAACAAAGACAACACAGAGTTAGAAAATACAGTATTACAACATTTAACTCAAGATAAAACTATCCAAATAAAAAGTGTAGCGTGCAAGAACAAAGCACAGTGATAATAAATGGCATGTAGCAGTATTAATATGATTGATGATTTACAAAATAATATAATTAATGGAGACTGTAATTGCGATGATATTGGTGATCTAAACAAATGTATGGCTTCAGAAAACGAAGTAATTTTGAATGTAAATATAAGAGAATATACATCTCGAATCCGTCAACATGGGTGTTCCACAAGGAACAATTCTGGAACCTCTACTCTTCTTACTATATATCAACGACCTACTACTAGATGTCCCTGAAGATAATATACTCGCATATGCAGATGATAAGCAGTTAGTTGTAACCTCAGCCAAAACATGGGAAGAAGTCGAAACAAAATGAACGAAACACTGCACAAAATATCAACATGGCTAGCTCTTAACAAGCTTTCTTTAAATACGGACGGAAAAGTATAAATTGAATTTGGGAATCAAGTAAACAGCACACCTCAAAATTTAGACATAAACATAAAAGGCACAAAAATTAAAAGAGTGGAAAGTCCTAAATATTTAGGCATACTTTTCGATAGTTACATGAGATGGAACGAGCACATCGAATACATATACAATAAAACTAAATATCTCATTTTCGTATTCTATAAGCTATCTAAACTCATGAATACTGACACCCTAAGAATAATATATTACGCCTTTTTTTACAGCATTATTTCATATGTAATAACAGCATGAGGAGGAGCGTATTCTAACTGTAAAAACTTGCTCGTTAGACTGTAGAGCAGATTGCTTAAAATAATCAATAAAAACAAATTTACAGTCGAAAAAATCCTATGAGCATAGAATAAATCTTTACTTATGAATCACTATTGATCATTACGAAGACTTACAGACAGCATATGAGGCGTTTCACGTCAGCTCTCCAGGCGCGGCGCGCGAGCGCGAAATCATGCTGTTTTCAGCTTGTGTTTGAAGGGCTAAGATGTATCTAAAAAAAATAATCCCCAAGTGATTTCGATGTATTTTTTCCTCAGCTTTCCGATGGTGCTATTAGCGCGGCGGCTGGCCGAGCGCCTTGTATTTCTTGAATGATATCTCGAAAAAATCAAAAAACCCCTATGTAGAAAAAGGCTATATCCATGTAAAATTTCCTCCTCTTTCGATCTAGCAGGTCAAAAAAATATTAAAAATATAGTTTTTGAGATATAACACGTTTTATGTTTTTTTGAAGTTAGAATTGAAAATTTTTGAGATACTAATAGCACCATCGGAAAGCTGAGGAAAAAATACATCGAAATCACTTGGGGATTATTTTTTTTAGATACATCTTAGCCCTTTAAACACAAACTGAAAACAGCTTGATTTCGTGCTCGCGCGCCGCGCCTGGACAGCTGACGTGAAACGCCTCATATATAAACTCCAATAGCTCCACTAGAAAAAAAACATACAGATTCCAAGAAGATATTTGACCATTAGTATTAAAAACAGTTATATTAGGGCAATAACTGAATCCAATAACCTACCGAATGAATTAAAAACAATTAGAAACAAACACAGCAGAAAACTAAAACTAAAACAATGGGTAAGAGAAAGTAACTGAAACATCAAAAATAAATTTATAAATTTTATTAGAAAACCAATTATCATCAGACAAATAGATTGTCGAATAGTTTAATTAATATAGCAAAAAGTCAGAATTTGAATTATTTTATATGAAAAAATTTATATTTATAGATAGGAAAAATATATATAAATTGTTAAATAACAGAGTATTAATTGTTAAATATTGTTAAATTTAAATAATAATTGTAAACCAATACCAAAAACTGGAAGTGGGCTCTGCTAAATATTCCTAGGAATATTAAAGCAGTTGCAATTCTCGTAGCTACTACACAAATTGTAATTGCTAACCAAATTAATTCTAGGTTAAGTTAATTTTAAGTATTCCAGACCAGCGAACAGGAAATTTTCCTCTGCTGGATTACTAGTAATGTAAGATATGTATAATAGCTGCAAATGTAGTAAGTTATTGTACCTTAATCTGGTATTAATAAATAAATAAATGATTCACTCAACAAGTTTCTTATAAATAATACTTCTGTCACTGCTTCCGACATAGACCGTATATTCCGCAAAAGTCGAACATTTTTTAACCGTACTCTGTTTATGAGTTTTCTCAAAAACTTAATTTCCAAATAATCTTATTATAAAACTTCTCGTTGATTTTCTGTCTAGATTGTCGCCTGCATAGTCAGAGTTTACTATGCAGTCTAATATTTCGCTACATTCATGGTTACAATTATATGAAAATTTTAGATCTTTTGTTTTGATTAAATACTTTAGAATTCTCATAGCCTATTTAAAGTCTGTTTCATCGTAACAGCTTTGGTAACGACTCAAATAATTTACGCTATATGCTATATCTGATCTAGTGCCTGTACTTATATATAATAATTCTCCAATCAAATTTCTATACTTTATAGTTTCATCGCTTTCGCCAGCTGGATTTAACTTAAGATTAGTTTCCATTGGAATATCATTCAATTTTGCAATCTCCAGATTACAATTTTTTGGCCAAAGATTCAATATAGTTAGTTTGACCTAAAGTCATCTTACTTCTCTCTTCACTATAATCTATTTCTATTCCTATATATTGTCCAATTTTTCCAAGATTTTTCATTGAAAATTTTTGCATTAAATTATCTTTTATTTCATTTATTTTAATTTTGTCTCTACAACTAATTAACAAATCATCTTGGATCTTTGCCTGTATTGTTACATACAAACAATAATCATACTTCTCTCAAAATTTAGCCTTTTTACATATTCGTTAAAACATTCACACCATGCTGGAGGGCTTTCCTTGAGTCCGTACAACGCTTTTCGTAGTTTAAAAGCTTTGTTTTTTTCAACTTCATAGCCTTTCGGTATATTCACATACACTTCGGACTTCACATTCCCATTCAAGAACGCTGTTTCTACGCCCATTTGTTCTATGAACAACTTATTTTTACAAGAAAAAGACAACATAATTTTTAATGTTTGCTTTTTTCCTACAGAAGAATTAAGATTTTCAACGTATCCTTTCTGTTGAAAGGCTCTAACAACTTATCTAGCTTTATATATGTTATCATTTTTCCTTTTATAAACCCTTTTAACATCAATTATTTCTTTATCTATACACGGAGAGAATTTTAGCATAAGATACAGCTTAGTGGTAGTATAGCAGCTTCTCTACAATGTTGGAGTAGTAGCTGCACTAATTTAGAGCCGCTGCCGCCCTACGAGCCGTTAACCGATTTCTTTCGTTGTAGGGTGGCGCCACTTTAGATCCGCATGAAGACTACACTAGGGCCGCAGCGACCGTAAACCGCTAGTACGAATCAAATGGTCATTTTGCCTAACGGTCGAACTACCTAGGAACTGTCCTCCCCTGAAATTCTCTCCGTGTAGGTCTATCTACAATTTCCTATCTATCATTTTTAACTAAACTTGATATCTCTTTATTCATTGCAATTTACCATTCATGACTTTCTTTTGAGTTTAACACCTCCTCGAATGCACTAGGTGTATTCGCATCTACATAATTTACATAAATAAAGTGTGAAACAGGATTTCTAAGTCTATTTACTGGACTTTTCTTTCTCAGATTTTCTTGGTACTTTTAAAACTTGTCTATTAGTTTCGGGTTCGTTACTTTCAAAGTTCTCAAAATTGTCGTTGTTTATTTGATTATTATTGACATTATCAATATATGTTTCTTCTCCTCTACCAGACTCGAGAGTCATAGTAGAAGGAGATTTATTATTTTCGGACCCTTTATTTTCTTAATTTACTATTACACGATCCTTTTCATCATCAGATTTTTCTAAGAAAATTAATATAATATTTTGTTCAACAACTTCAACGTGTCTAGCATTAATTACTCTATTAAAAGGAAATAGTTGAGGGATGCGAAACCCAAGTAGAAAAGGAAAGTACACCGTCGTGTGACAGTAAGCCAGTCCAAGATTTAAAGTAATTTTAATCCAAAATAGACGGAGGACGCAAGGTCATCAAAAAAGAGGGAGTTACGTAGATATGCAACCGTAGGCAAGTCGATTATTAAAAAAGCCGTCAACCTGCATAGCCGGCGAATGCAAGGGTTTCGCCAATGAAGGTGTTACGCAGAGATGCAACAGTAAACTAGTCGATTATTTAAAAAAGTCTTAAAATAAAATAGCCGGGGACGCGAGGTCCTCATAGAAGAGGAAGGCACGCAGACATGCCACAGTAAGCGAGTCAAGTACTTGAAAAATTCATAAACCCAAATAGCCCGGGGACGCGAGGTTCACAGATATAAGGGAGTTACGTAGACATGTGACAGTAAATAAAACGATTATTAAAAAAATTCTTAATCCCAAGTAGCCGGGGACGCTAAGTCCACGCAAATAAGGAAGTTACGTCATTGTGCGACACTAAGCAAGATGATTATTTAAATAATTTAATGATTATTTAAATAATATTAATTACAAAATAATTAACAAATCAAAAAACGATACTTTCCAACCTTTACAAATCGAAGATAATTTTAAATTAGAATCAGTTATGTTTCATTACAATGATTTAAGAAAGAAATTTATAGATTCAAAAAGCGTTACTAGAAATAAAAGTCTTTTAAGGCCATGTGGAACTGAAGTGAAAATACCTACTTTATCGACATGTCGGTAACAATCAAGTAAAAAGCTTGTAAAAAATATTACAGTGATTCTTTTGACAAAAAAATTTTTTCACGCCCTCCGTAATTCAATTAAGAATATTATAATAAATTTTCAGAACCTAATTCACAATTATCCGTGAGTTATTTTAATTCAAAAATTTTAAATCAATTTGTAGGCTAGAATATTGAACGGATCAATCTAAAATTTCACCTAGTTAACCTCCAAAACATAATGGAGGGCGTGAAAAAATTCTTTTTCCGAAATTCGATAAAAAGTATAATTATAAATTTTATTATCAAGACATCCACTTTGGAGGTTAGGTATTTTATAGTATACAACCAATGCTGCAGCGTCGCACGAGTTGTATATATATATACTTAGGCCGAGCCGAGGCCGCGGTGGCCGGTGCTGCCACCAGTCGTGCGCACTGGCCTCTGCGCAGTACACTGTATACACTCCAGACTCCAGCAGACAAGAAAGAAGTAACAAAGCTTTCCTCCGTGCGATGTCGTTAGTCTGTACTTAGCTGACGCGTTATTGTAATATGGTAATTTGCTTTTTTACAATATTCACGTAAAATTGTATAAAGTATGTTCTTTTACTAGAACACTACTACACGTACATACACCTCTCTATGCGCACACGTAGACATATTTGCCAGTCTTACTGCATCTACAGAACAGATGCGTCAACGCAAAAAATAAGCAGTACCAAGTGCTAGTGTTTTAGTCTGTGAGAGGATAAATATGTTACAGGGAAAGGTGGGCTTATGCACCTAACTTGTACATTTTTAGAAACTTATTTAAATAATAATGTGAAATGATTTTTTAATAACAATACATAAAATTATTATAATTTCTCAACATTTATTATTATTCTTGTTAATTGTAGCTAGTGGCCAAAATTACTACCAAAGTTTGTCGTGAGAAGGTGGCAAATAACAACAATAGTTTTTTACGACGTTTCGGACATCCTTTATTGATTATGTCCCTCTTCAGGCAGCTAGTAACAAAGTACAACTTTTAACAATAATGTATATTAACTTAATTATGAACACATAATTTTACAAGTAACAATTAACGCTTACAAAGTCTGTATTTTTTCTTGAGTATTACGGAGAACTATCCGTTCGTCAATGTAACGAGCATGACAAAATTTTCCTATTTATACCTATCATTAGTGTATTAGTGTGAGTGTAAATAAAAACGCAACATGTACTGGCTTAATTGTTGTTGTTAAAAGTTGTACTTTGTTACTAGCTGCCTGAAGAGGGACATAATCAATAAAGGATGTCCGAAACGTCGTAAAAAAACTATTGTTGTTATTTGCCACCTTCTCACGACAAACTTTGGTAGTAATTTTGGCCACTAGCTACAATTAACAAGATTATTAGACCACTACCATTAGCTGCTTTCACCAATAATTTATTATTATTAAAATTAAATAAAAAGAATGAATTGAAAGAAAAATTATTCAAATAAGTCATGGTACAATTTGTACCATGCCACACTTAACTTCTTAAATGTTTTCAGGATATTGACAAATATTAATTAAAAAAAAAATTTTTATGTCCTTTTGCCACTAAAAAGTGGACATTTTGACGGTGCTACAACGTTTTGTGCTATTTAAGCACTCTTCCGTATAAATGAACTCAGGACTTGTAGAAATATTTCTTAATTTTTAAATCAAGGGCCATAAGTATTTCAGCATTGCTGCCAACTTTAATCAGAACCAAAAAATTTTCCATCTGATTGTGAGTTAGGTAGCACCTTTTTCAAGCGGCTTTTGAGTTAGAACCATTTTATTCGAAAACGACCATTTAAAAAATTTTAATAAGTCAGCTAAATCAGCGAGCTGATTAACGCAATAGTAATCATTAAAATAATTCTATTCTCTAATTTCTTCTTCTTTATAGTAGACTGGTATCAGTGAAAATACGGCCATTATCAACGTAATGTCTGATTTATATTTCTCACGCACACAAGCGCTATCTCCCAAGTAGAAATTGCCTCCGGCATGTCTGACCAGATATGTTGGCCTTGAAAAGGTACGTCTATTCCGGGCCTGCACAGGCTTCTACTTTTGCTGATTCAGGAAAATGAGTTCCTGTACATGAAAATACATATAGAATAATAACGTTTTCCGCACGAACGAAACGAGAGAGAAAAGCAGGTCGTTGGAAGGGGTACCTAAGCGAAACTATTGAAGCGTTCATGGTAGTGGGAAAGAGTAGCTTCGGAGGCTATTGCATGTAATACTATATATATATCGAAAATAATCTAAAATACATAAAAAATCAGTATTTAAATATATATAAATAGATTTTTCGAAACTTGTTGTCATGAAATAATGTTATATTTATATAGCTACACATATTATACAAATGACATAATGAATTGTATTTGTGGTTACGCAATTATATCGTTTATTTAGTAACTTCCCGTGTTGGAGACATAGTAAAAGTATCGCTGCTTCTAGAAGTACCCGTGTCTCAGAGATGGCGCCTACAGCGTGCACATAGTGAATACCACTAGAGCAGAATAATCATTAAAGTTATGATTTTGAAGTAAGAGTGGTATAAATAAACTCGGCAAAGAAGAAGAATGTGTTGAAATCCTCTCTAAGAATGACAGCCGCAAATAGTGGCTCATTTAAAAACTCGATGTGATTCGTCATTTGAAAACAGCGCGAATATTTGAATTTTGAAAGAAGTACTAAATAATTTGATAGAACTACAAAAAAACATTTGATTTTTTGCTTAAAAAATGTATCTAATTATCTTATCATTTAAACTAATTAAAATTATATCATATTGGAAAATAGTATTCATAACTTCAAAAACAAAACGGTACGCGCGAAGCGCTTTTGAATTTTTCTGGTAAAAAGAAAAAAATAAAACTGATGTTGGCAAAAGAAGAATCATTGAAGATATATATAACTTGATTATTGACTTAATGATTATCTGCAAATTATTTTAAATCAGGCATTTTCCAGCCCTGTTATGGACATAATATTTTTCAATAGCTGGTCAGGGCTATAACTTCAGGCATTGTTCTCAATTGTTTACTTTGAGTGCTGCGTCTATACAAAGCCTGCATAAAGCCTCCTCACATGCCTACTCTGGGCCTGTAAAGGCGCCAGTGCTGGACCGGCCTAAGATCTTTAGGTACCAGTACAGGGCCTGATGTCACCCTAATTCGCTTTTTACTCCAGCTATGATGGTTATACTATAGTTCCAGAGCGCATGCGCCAAATATTCGAAGTTTTCGAGATATTCGAGAAAATGAACATGGCGTCGAAACAGGGGCGATATATTCACACCGGCTATTAGCTACTCTATTTTGTTTTAGCAGCGGGAATAAAAATCGTTACATATCGGCGCTGTGTGTAACTATAAACAATTCTTTACACGAATTGTGTTAAATATTTTGCATTTTTTAGTATATACTTCTTGATTTGATCATATCTGTAAAGTATATCTTGTTGTTGTGATTGTTTCCCGTACATAATTGAAAGGAATCATGGGTAGTAAAAAAAACAAATCCACAACGACAAGAAAAAGAATAGCAAAAAACGCGTAATATTGACAATATTTAAAAAATTATGGCCACTGTAAATAGTCATGATTATTTCGAAAGATCCAGAGTTCTTAGGAAACGGTTCCATTTTATATAAATCAATTTCACTATATGAAAACAATAAATTATTATGCAATCATTTATATCATAGTAACCTCCATTTTGAGGTTATGTCATATAATTTTATTTCTTGGGTAATAAATCGATAGCAAGATATTTCATTGGTTTTGACCTTCTACACTATTTCTTTTACTTCAATAGCAGAGCTTGAAGTATTTTCAGTATGGAGTACACATACCCAGAGAAGAGTAGGATTTAGTATTTCGATAATAACGCGTAATTCAGAGGTAAACTCAATTGCATAAACATTGCAATAGTTAGAAATTTAAAAAAGCCTTTGATAGACCTGCTATTGTTAAAAAAACAGTACACAACGGTCGGAAGTATAATTGCATGGAATTCCATAAGAGTTATACCGTTTTCCCACACAGCCCCTCAATTATTCCCTCAGGAGAAAGGGACACTACATAAGCGCAGCGATGCACTACCTTGTGCTGTGCTGCTGCACCTGCTCAGGTCGTGTTGTTCGGTTACTATATTCTTATCAATCTCCATAATATAAAACTCTCATAAAAATAGAATATAGGAACGGAACGACCTGATACAAGGCCACGGCGCGGCTACAGCGCGGCTACAACGCAGCACTTATATACATTTTTTTAAACGAAAATCTATTTCAGGACTCTCAACGGTATGGTGTCATGCGGTGGATCCATGATAAAATGGTTACCTCTCTTCCGGCGAAAACTCCGCCCTGACGGTATCACATATCCTCGCGCAGACTACCTAACTGGGCGTTCTATTTCTGTTTCCACTCATTTCTTTCACAAATACCTGACAAGCGACCAACATTCTTTTGCATTTTTATTCTTTGATTATTTATCTATTCGAATTGAGGTTTTTAAACCTTACTTGTTCTTCTTTCGTAAGCGATTGTTATACTTAAAACTTACATAACCGCAATCTTCTATAATAGGCTACGTTGAAAACTCGATGTTTAGAATTATTTTATTCATAAGATGCACGATGAAAAATATTTAACAAATACTTCTAATCTTTGTTTAAATTTGGGAATAACATATAAATATTCTAAATTGTTTGCGGCATTTTTTATAAAGATATAACAGCCCTAAATAGTTTTAACAAATTAAAAATACAAATAGAAAAGAAGTTCCTAGCATGAAAGAAAACTGGATATGGTATCACAATATATAGACATATTCAGTTCATGTTAAAGTGGTAATTTAACAGTTAAATAACAATAAGGGAACCAATTCAATGCATGTAACTATTTTTCTAATTGCATATATTAAAAGAAAAATGAGCTAACTTGAGAAAAAGACAACTTTACTACCCTCTCCATGAATATCCCGATATAAAACACAGACGACCTATAGATGTGACCTAAAATAAGCATTTCATGGTAATTTTTACTAAATAAATTACACATAGAACTTATGTCGGGAATATGACGCATATCGCTTCAATCTCTGACCCTTCGATTCTAGCGGGATCGCAGATCGCCAAAGGACTGCCCTCCCATTTAATTAAACGCAACATGGTATGGGTGACTGCCTGATAAAATGAAAGCTCATAAATATTATGTTCCTACAACTGTTAACTACTATACACTAGATATTTTTAGCAAAACTGACCTCAAAAATAATTTCGACATTAACAAGTAACAACTTAGATATTATTTATGACACGTATACAATTTTTTTTTTCGCAAGCGTCCTAGATAATTACTCGAAGTGTATGAAATTAAACGTCGAATTTATCTGAAGAAATACACCGATTTTCTTAATTTATTCAACTTATTTTAAACTTTATAGCGAATGCATTTATTATTTTTATTATCTCTTCAACTAATCTCCAAACAATTATAATAATCCCGAACAAATCTCGTATAGAATTAGGTCTAAAATAAGAACCGACTCACGCCTGTCTCCGACACCTTGTTTCTGCGGGTGCGGACTGCGGAGATCGAGGAAAGCGAGCGCGATCTCGGCTCCCATTGAATCGAGCGCGTATCCGATTGCATATGGGCGAGTTTCCCAAAAAACTGCAATACGTTAAAATGACCCTCTCTTTATAGTCGCGGGCGCGACACAATTGAGGAAAGTTAAGCACAATAGAGGAAATATGTTATTTTTTCATTTTTTTGCTAACCTAACCTCAAATATCATTACCCATCACATATAAACAGCTTCGGTTTGCGAAAGCGTTGAAAGATTTATGTTATATTCGTTCAAACGATCCCAACTGTACAAAAATAAGCCTACAAGTTTCTCATTCACCATACTACCCATTACTAAACTTTCATTTCCAAAATTATTTAAATTATTTATACCTTAAAAACTAATAGATTGATTATGTTGTACTAGCATTACTTCATTAATAACTCCAATATAATTTTACAAATAAATTCTGTTGTATTGAATTTTGTCAAAATTAAGAAGCGCGTAGCGCGCGTCTTCGACACATTGTTCAACGGGAGCGGAGATCGCGGCGAGCTTGCGCCGTCTCCATTCCCATTGAATCTACCACCCACGCGCGATGGCATAGGCCAGTTTCACATAAAACCGAAGTAAGTTCAGATCATCATCATTTTAGTGCCGCGCGCGCGAAACAATTCAGAAACGTTAAGCCCAATATAGAAAAGATATTATGTTTTCTCATAACCAAACCTCAATTTTCGTATTAGCTGTCATGGGCAGTTACGGTTTGAGAAAACGTTGAAACATTTTTGATACATTAGTTAACACGACGCCAACTGTATGAAATCGAGCGTCCATGTTTCGCCTTATCCATACTACTCATTTCAATTATTTAAACACTGAAACTAAATAATTTAATCTTTTTACTAACACTACTCGAAAACTCCAATGTAATTTTTGAAAATAAATTTCGCGGCGCAGAAATAAGAAGCGCCTCGCGCCCGTCCACGTCACCTTGTTCAGTGGGAGCGGAGATCGCGGCGAGCTCGCGCCGTCTCCGCTCCTATTGAATCGAGCGCACAGGTGCGATGGCATAGGCGAGTATTCCATAAAACGGCAGTACGTTTAGATCATCATCCTTTTAGTTCAGCGCGCCCGACACAATTGAGAAACGTTAAGCCTAATAATTAAATAATGTTATTTTCTCTCCTTAACCTAACCTCAAATTTCGTATTAGCTGTGATAAGCAGGTACGGTTTGGGAAAGCTTTGAATATTTTTTATTATATTAGTTAGAACGACCATAACCGTATGAAATCAAGCCTCCATGTTTCGCGTTATCCATCCTACTCATTGTTTAATTTTTAATCTTAAATTATTTAAATTATTTAAACTTTGAAAATAAATAATTTAATTGTTTTACTAACGCTACTCGATAACTTCGATGTAATTTTTGCAAATATATTTCGCGGCGCAGAATCACGTCAGAAATAAGATGCGCCTCGCGCCCGTCTGTCACCTTCATTCTGTGGGAGCGGAGATCGCGGTGAGCTCGCGCCGTCTCCGCTCCCGTTGAATAGAGTGCACAGGCGCGGTGGCATAGGCGAGTTTCCCATAAAACGGTAGTACGTTCATATCATCATCCTTTTAGTGCCGTGCGCGCCACACAATTGAGAAACGTTAAGCTCAATAAAGAAAACATGTTATTTTTTCTCCTAGCCTAACCTCAAATTTCGTATTAGCTGTCATAAGCAGTTATGGTTTGCGAAAGCGTTGAATGATTTTTGATACATTAGTTAAAACGAACCTAACTGTATGAAATCAAGCCTCCATGTTTCGCGTTATCCATAGTACTCATTGTTTAACTTTTATTCCTAAAATTATTTAAATTATTTAAACTTTGAAAGTAAATAATTAAATTTTTTACTAACGCTACTTGATAACACCAATGTAATTGTTGCAAATAAATTTCGGGGAGCTCAATTACGTCAGAAATATGAAGCGCCTCGCGCCCGTCTACGTCACATTGATTCTGTGGGAGCGGAGATCGCGGCAAGCTCGCGCCGTCTCCGCTCCCATTGAATCGAGCGCACAGCCGCGGTGACATGGGCGAGTTTCCCATAAAACGGCAGTACGTTTAGATCATCATCCTTTTAGTGCCGCGAGCTATACACAATTTAGAAACGTTTATTCCAATAAAGAAAAAAAGTTATTTTTTCTCCTAACCTAACATCAAATTTCGTATTAGCTGTCATAAGCAGGTACGGTTTGCGAAAGCGTTGAATGGTTTTTGATACATTAGTTAAAACGACCCAATCTTTTTGAAATCGCGCCTCCAAGTTCCGCGTATCCATACTACTCATTGTTTAACTTTTATTCCGAAAATTATTTATATGATTTAAACCTTGAAACTAAATAATTTAATTTTTTACTAACGCTACTCGATAACTCCAATGTAATTTTTGCAAATAAATTTCGCGGCGCAGAATCACGTCAGAAATAAGAAGCGCCTCGCGTCCGTCCACGTTACCGTGTTCTGTGGGAGCGGAGATCGCGGCGAGCTCGCGCAGTCTCTGCTCCCATTGAATCAAGCGCACAGGCGCGATGGCATAGACGAGTATTCCATAAAACGGCAGTATGTTTAGATCATCATCCTTTTAGTTCAGCGCGCCGGACACAATTGAGAAACGTTAAGCCTAATAATTAAATAATGTTATTTTCTCTCCTTAACCTAACCTCAAATTTCGTTTTAGCTGTGATAAGCAGGTACGGTTTGGGAAAGCTTTGAATATTTTTTATTACATTAGTTAGAACGACCATAACCGTATGAAATCAAGCCTCCATGTTTCGCGTTATCCATACTACTCATTGTTTAATTTTTAATCTTAAATTATTTAAATTATTTGCTATCAATTTTCTATTAAATTTTAATGTTTATATTTAAATAATTTGGTACAAATCTGGAATCCAGTAGTAAGTGTGTTTGTCAGGTCTAACAGCCATATTTAGAATATGTATTGCATTTAATATTTACTTTAAAGATGCATGGTTGTTTATTGTACAAGCTATACAAAAAGGTGAATAAAAACTTTTTATCTATGAAGCTGATTAACGTACAAAAAGAAAAGAAGCAATAAAAACATACTAAGAATATCTTTTTTCTATATTATAATAATGAACTTCCTTTCACGATAACTTCTGGCAAAAAATTAAATTTTAAAAATTTAAAATAATTCTCTTTTTAGTGGGATATACCGGTAGTTTTGTCAGTGGTTTTTTGGTGCACCTGATTTTCTTTTTAGAATATAATTTTTTTATATAATGTGATAGTATTAATGATTGTGTAACCATATTATGAATACCCAAATTTGAAAGGAAATTAAAGAATACAATTCTGAGTTACTCTAATGTATATTTACAGATTAAAAGGCAAATTAGTAAAATTGTTCTGGTACTGGGCATTGTTCGGGTATCGGAACAGTTCCCTGCTGTACCTACAGAGTATCCGAACTCACTGCGAGCGGCGAGCGCGTCAGTCGTGCCGGTGCAGCAACCGTCGCCTGTTGCTCTCCCGCAGCGCTTTCGCAGACGCTCCTGCTCCCGCTTCTTCTTTCCGATCCGAACATGTGCCCGCAGCATCCTTCGGCGCACGCGCGCCGCATGGCCCGCATCGACCAACGTTCTAGTGCGCACGCGCTTCCAGACGGTCGACGGGAAACGATTTCTTCGGTGTTGAGGTTGCTGCTCTGCTGTTGAAAAAGACCTTCTGCGGCTGTCCACGAGATTGGCTTCGGCGGCGATGTTGGACTTCTCTCCTGCGCTGTTAGCATACGACGGCTGCCACTCTTCGAGGTTATGTCGTTCTCTGCGTTTACAGGTGACATCAGTGCGACTATACTTTCTCTGTCTCTGCTGTTTTCTTATATTCTATTCTTCCTAGATGTGCTACTAGAGAGAGCTGTCCTGTGGAAATTGTGCATCTTTATTCTTCAGGTCGCTGCTACTCCTTCCTCCAGATCTCAGCTGCTGCGCTGCTGATGTTTTTCGAGCCCTTAAAAATCCAGGAAGAGCCTCTACTTTAGTAAGTACAATACTGTCTGATTGAGGAGATCAGAAATTGCATACACAATCCCTCTGTATGTATTGCATTGTGTCTGGACATTCTGGTAAACTTTGAGCGAGGGTGAGGAGGTCTTAGTTGGAAATGCACATGCGCTTTTTCGACTTTTCATTCCAAATATCCTTTTCCATTCCCAACAAATATCTTGAACTTTAAACGCACTATATTATACATGCTGAGAGATAATATACCGAGTTTCAGATCTCAATAATCAGCCAGTGTGGAGATACAGCATTTTCTGTGTTTATCAAGAAATTTTCAAGAAAAAAAATTATTTCCTCCATACTGTCTGATTGAGGAGATCTGAAATTGCATACACAATCCCTCTGTATGTATTACATTGTGTCTGGACATTCTGGTAAACTTTGAGCGAGGGTGAGGAGGTCTTAGTTGGAAATGCACATGCGCTTTTTCGACTTTTCATTCCAAATATCCCGTTCCATTCCCAACAAATATCTTGAACTTTAAACGCACTATGTTATACATGCTGAGGGATAATATATCGAGTTTCAGATCTAAATAATCAGCCAGTGTGGAGATACATCATTTTCTGGGTTTTTTAAGAAATTTTCAAGAAAAAAAGTTGTTTCCTCCATACTGTCTGATTGAGGAGATCAGAAATTGCATACACAATCCCTCTGTATGTATTGCATGGTGTCTGGACATTCTGGTAAACTTTGAGCGAGGGTGAAGAGGTCTTAGTTGGAAATGCACATGCGGTTTTTCGACTTTTCATTCCAAATATCCGTTTCCATTCCCAACAAATATCTTGAAATTTAAACGCACTATGTTATACATGCTGAGGGATAATATATCAAGTTTCAGATCTAAATAATCAGCCAGTGTGGAAATACGTCATTTTCTGGGTTTTTCAAGAAATTTTCAAGAAAAAAAGTTATTTCCTCCATTGTGTCTGATTGAGTAGATCTGAAATTATATACACAATCTCTCTGTATGTATTGCAGTGTGTCTGGGCATTCTGGTAAACTTTAAGAGAGGGTGAGGAGGTCTTAGTTGGAAATGCACATGCGCTTTTTCCCCCTCAATCCCTCTGAATGTATTGCATTGTGTGTTGACATTCTAATAGTATAGCCAAACCAAGCCTCCAACTTCTTTTTAATAGTATAGCCAAATCTAGTCGCCAACTTTTCATCGGTCTACTCATTTGTTCCTGGCAGTTTGATACTGCTCTCCCCGTCCCCATTGCTTAATACATTATTAATATATTTTGCTTTGCCGTAGGCGAAGAGCTGCTGCAGAAGACAACACGTCTTCGTATAATTGTACGCTCCTCCAGGGCAGCCAACGCAACTACCACTTCTCAAGGACATTATGTAGGAAAAGATATTGTGGAAGTGACGGCGGAGGTCTGATTGAATGTAGTCTGCGCTTCTGCGACAGACCCAAGTAAGTACTTCACTGCGGATTTGGCCTTTATCTTGTAGAACAGGTGAACCTAGCCTCCAATTTTCCATCTGTCTACTCCTCTGATCCTAGCAGTTCGATACTGCTCTCCTCGTCCTCACTGCTTAATACATTATTAATATATTTTGCTTTGCCGTAGGCGAAGAGCTCCTGCAGAAGATAACCCGTCTTCACATATCATTCTATCCTCCTCGAGGGCAGCCAACGCAACTACCACTTCTCAAGGACATTGTATAGGCGAAGATATTATAGAAGTGACGGCGGAGGTCTAATAGAATGTAGTCTGCGCTTCCGCGACAGACCCAAGTAAGTACTTCACTGCGGATTTGGCCTTTATCCTGTAGAATAGGTGAACCTAGCCTCCAATTTTCCATCTGTCTACTCCTCTGATCCTAGCAGTTCGATACTGCTCTCCTCGTCCTCACTGTTTAATACATTATTAATATATTTTGTTTTGCCGTAGGCGAAGAGCTCCTGTAGAAGACAACACGTCTTCATATATAATTATAGTCTCCTCGATGGCCACTATCGAATCTGCCACATCCCGAGGATCACCTGGGCGAACCCGACGAAGAAGTGAAAGCGAAGGTGTATTTGAAAGTAGTCCGCGTTGCCGCGACATACTGGAGTATCGCGGTATTTAGGGCATACCTGACTTGTAGGTACAAAATAATCAGACTTATACCTCCCCAAAAAATAAAAATTCGGCGGGTGTAGCAGTGTTTCACACTATGAAACAACATCTCATTTATGCAGGTCTCAATCTTAAGGAGTGCTTTTTTAATCACGCGGGGCGATGCCCTAAACATCATAATTAACTGAGTCTAGAAGAAATTGACTAACCTGCATCTCTATTTTCTTAACCAAAATTCGTAGTCTTTATAGCATTTTTAACTTGATGGTTAGAATATTTTGATACCATAATGTTCGAAACCACGAAGCCTACCACTTACAATAAGGATAATTTTTATTATTTTTCAATTCACCTAGCTGCATCAGACTCTGATTTGTAGTATTATCCATAGGAGTATTGACAGAATTAGTATAGAGCATATTTCATTGCTTGAGAACTTTCAAAGTAAACTTAAAAAGCTTTGTTTTCTATATGTTTTTTGTATTTAATCTTGAAATCGTCTATCATCAGAAACATTCTACACAAAAAACCTTCTCTTTATAAAAAATGTCTGGCACACGGGTTTCGGAGAAATCGGACAGAATATTGTTAAAGCGTCTAGAAATGGTTAATTGTGATAAAATTCATTGATTACGTCCATCTTGATCTGGAAATGGGTGGTTAGCCAAAAGTCCCGCTATCAAAACCCCTTCAGAGAGTCTTAACAAAAAATGACGCGCGCCAGGATTTCCGCCGAATATTAAGAAATTAAAGGGTTTCAACTATTATAAATTGGTAATTATAATTTAGTAACATGCGAATTCGCTTACTAGGTTATATTTAATCATTAAATCGTCTATAAGCAGAAAATTTTCACACAAAAATTCTTGACACGATCTTTACAAAAAATGTTGCGCACACGGGTTTCGGAGAACTCCGGCAGAAGAAAAGTTAAAGCGCCTAGAAATTGTTAATTATGATGCAATTTATTGATTACGTGAATCTTGATTTGGAAATGCGTGGTTGGCCGAAAGTCCTGTTATCCCTTCACAGGCTCATTACAAAAAATGTCGCGTGCTCGTATTTTCGCCAAATATTGCGAAATTACATGGTTTCAACTATTATAAATTCGTAATTATTAGTTAGTTAAATGCAAATTAGGTTATTAGTCTATATTTAATGTTAAATCGTCCATCGGCAGGAACTTCTAGACCAAAAGCCTTCACATGCTCTTTACAAAAAATTTCGCGAACCCGGATTTCGGAGAAATCTGGCAAAAGAATATTGTTAAAATGTCTAGAAATTGTTAATTATGATACAATTCATTAATTAAGTCCATCTTGATTTGGGAATGAGTTGTTAGTCAAAAGCCCCGCTATCCAAAACCCTTCAAAGGCTCTTTACAAAAAATCTCGCCCAAGCGGAATTCGGGGAAATCCGGCAGAAAAATATTGTTAAAACGTCTAGAAATTGGTAATTATGATGCAATTCGTTGATTAAGTCTATCTTGATTTGGGAATTGGTTGTTTGTCAAAAGTCCCGCTATCAGAAACCATTCACAGGCTCTTTACAAAATATATCACGCGCTTGTATTTCAACCAAGTATAGCGAAATTACATGGTTTCAACTAATATCAATTGGTAATTATAATTTAGTTACATGCGAATTCACTTACTAGGTTATATTCAATCTTTAAATCGTCTATCAGCAGACACTTTCTACACAAAAAGCCTTCACATGCTTTTTACAAAAAATGTCACGCACATGGGTTCGGGGAAATCGGACAGAAGAATATTGTTAAAACGTCTAGAAATGGTTAATTATGATGTAATTCGTTGATTACGTCATCTTTATTTGGGAATGGGTTGTGGGCCAAAAGTCTCGCTATCAAAAAGCCTTCATATGGTCTTTACAAAGTATGTCGCGCACATGGATTTCGTTGAAATCCGGCAAAAAAATATTGTTAAAGCGTCTACAAATTGTTAATTATGATAAAATTTATTGATTACGTCCATCTTGATTTGGGAATGGGTTGTTAGTCAAAAGTCCTGCTATCCAAAACCCTTCACAGGCTGTTTACAAAAAATCTCGCGCAAGCGGAATTCGGGGAAATCCGGCAGAAGAATATTGTTAAAACGTCTAGAAATTGTTAATTATGATGCAAGCGTTGATTAAGTCCATCCTGATGTGGGAATGGGTTTTTGTCAAAAGTCCCGCTATCAGAAACCCTTCACAGGCTCTTTGCAAAAAATGTTGCGCACACGAATTTCGTTGAAATCCGGCAAAAGAAAAGTTAAAGCGCCTAGAAATTGTTAATTATGATGCTATTTATTGATTACGTGAATCTTGATTTGGAAATGCGTGGTTGGCCGAAAGTTCTGTTATCAAAAACCCTTCACAGGCTCATTACAAAAAATGTCGCGTGCTCGTATTTTCGCCAGATATTGCGAAATTACATGGTTTCAACTATTATAAATTTGTAATTATTAGATAGTTAATTGCAAATTAGGTTATTAGTTTATATTTAATGTTAAATCGTCCATCGGCAGAAACTTTCTAGAACAAAAGCCTTCACATGCTCTTTACAAATATGTCGCCCGACCGTATTTCCGCCAAATATTGCGAAATTATATTGTTTGAACTATTATAAATTAGTAATTACAATTTAGTTACATGCGAATTCTCTCACTAGGTTATATTTAATCTTTAAATCGTCTATCAGCAGAAACTTTCTGCACAAAAAAAGCCTTCACATGCTAATTACAAAAAATGTCGCCCGAAGAATATTGTCAAAACGTCTAGAAATTGTTAATTATGATGCAATTCATTGATTACGTCCATCTTGACTTGGGAATGGGTTGTTAGTCAAAAGTCCCGCTATCAAAAACCCTTCACAGGCTCTTTATCAAAAATGTCGCCCGACCGTATTTCCGCCGAATATTAATAAATTTAATGTTTTCAACAATCATAAATTGGTAATTATTAGTTAGTTAAATGCAAATTTGGTTATTAGTTTGTATTTAATATTTAAATCGTCCATCGGCAGAAACTTTATATACCAAAAGCCTTCACATGCTCTTTACAAAATATGTCGCGAACACGGATATCGGAGAAATTCATGAATTTTTTCACTTCATTATATTTAGATTACTTTTAACATAGTTTCGCATTAAGTTTTTGAAGTACGGCTTTATGATCCGAGTGTTGCGTGGTCATTTTCTCATTTTACACATCGGCATTCGCAAGATGTCACATTCGCGCAACCTGATAGAGCATCTAAAAAAGTAGCTGAGAGGGAATGTTTTCACGCTCGCACACTTGAGTACTTTATCCCTACTATTATTGAAATATTAATGAAATCAACAAAGTAAGACTAAAATAATGCATAATTTTTCATGTTATTCATGTACATATGCAATAAATTGTAGTAGTTATAGCTTTGCTTGATTTTATTTAATACTTCTGATTATTTATTTTCCAAATTACAATTTAAAATAGTTTTAATAACTTTGTATGCTAAGGTAAAATAATGCATGATGTATATAGCTGTGGTGAATATTTAGGCTTATATGTGTATAGTTTTGGTATATGTAATTACGTAGTTAGAACTTGTGTTGTCCTTAATATCATTTAGTACTTCAAAGTACTACGAAAACATTGAAAAAAAAATTTAAAAGAAAGAAAAAAACAAAAAGGAAAACGAAAATTAAAAAGGAAAAAATAATGAAATGAATAAAGAAGCGAAAAAGAAAAGAAAATTAAAAAGAGGAAAGAAAATGAAAACGGAAAAAGAAACAAATAATAACATTATACTCGAGTGTTGATTATTGGAAATCAGCTCAGAGCCAAATATAAACATCAATTTAACAAGAAAATAACATTGTAAATGCATCTAAATATTTCGATGCATATCATTATGTTATATGATTAACAAGTATAGTTCACGGCTACAACTTGCATTCTTAGTATCTTTTGACAAATTTGCATGTATTTTTATAATGAATGATACTACTAATAATAATAAGTAGTAACATGTGATTATTTAGTTAGTGTCTGCCCTGTTGCTTACTTAATTTAGTGCATATATTTATTGCAATATTTTAGATGTATGTAAAATATATTACTCTATTACTCTATCTACAGGATACATATATTTTTATTATGCATCATGAGATTCACTTTCTGATCGAGTGTATAATGCCAAAAATAAATGTCTGACCTTGTAAATGTTAATTATCCTCCGAAAAATACAGTAGCAATTTACAAAATCTACTATTAAATGTAGTTTCGTTATACTGCAGCATAAATGTATAGAGTATAGTAATTATACTGTACGGTAGTATGTATATAATTAGGTAGTTAGTGCATGTATTGTAGTTTATTTAACTTAGTATTTTTATATACAAAAAATGATAACATGGTAAATGCATTTTTCAAAATTGGTCTTTTATCATACGTAATATAATTACGTATTCTAAAACTAACAAATTGAGTAAAAAAAAAAACAACATATTTTAGAACAATACATATACAAATTCTGAAAAGAATAGCATATGCTTGGAATCGAAAACTGCAACTTTATAGCTAGGCCTGTTGGATGCGTGATCAATGAGTGGTCAGTTTAGTACGTGCATTTTTTAATTTTACTTTGTACTTTTACACACTACAAAAATTTGATAATATCCTAAATGTATTTCTTAAAATTATGCTTATATTGTTATAATATAATGTATAATATTTTTAAACTTTTCAATGGAATCATAAATTGTATAAGGAAGGAAATAATATCCTAAATGGATAACAAATTTTAAAAATTCGACAAATAATATTGCAGTCAGTTACATACCGACAATCAGGTATTGTAATTATATTTATAATAACATTTAAGCTGTTCATATACTTATGATTTAGTATAACAATTATATGACGAAACAAGAAAATAATAAATTAAAAAAATTGTAAACACAAGAAATAAACAAGTAACACTAGTAACGAAATTGTACTTGAATAATAAAACTGACATGGATATTTTATGTTTCATTCATGATGCGTATACGCCATATTTTCGACAGTATATGATACATAATTTGAAGGCATGATCTATTATAAATAAATTTTCATGCTAAGTTAAGGATATGTAATTATAATTTCAAAATTATTTTCATCAATTTCATTTATTTACATAACCTTATAACTTATAAAAATGGTTAAATATGTGAAGCAGTTATCAATTCGAACCTCCAAGTAAATTTGCAAGCGTTCCAAATTATACGTGAACAATTAACGGGATTAGTCTTAACCTCCAAAAAACAGGAAAATTGAAGAGTATAATTTCGATTATTGGTTCATAATAAAAACTAAGTAATAATGAAACGATAAGAAATGTATAGCTAAAAAAGAGAAGTATTAAATTTATTTTTTAATAAATAATGAATATAAAAAAAATAGTGTTCATAGTGTAAGTATGTACGCCATCTGTGAGCATTTGTCTGAACCAGATGTTATGCTCGCAGACGAATCACATTAGTAGCGCCATCTACTATTTAATACGAAAACTTGGCTACCATCTTTTTACCGACTGAGCCCTATAGCGAATTTTGTTGAGTATCACATGGCCTTAATGTCTGAAATCAATCAGTCAATAAACTTCAAAAATAATGAAATTGTAGCTATGAAATTATTTAACAAATTCCCTAATGAATTGAAAACACTTAATTTCAGTAATAAAAATTTAAAGACAAAAATTACCAACTGGTACAAAGAAAAAGAAAGAAAAAACTAATACCTTATATCATAAATTTTGTAAAATCAGTGGACAAAAATTCTTGATTAATTCAAGCTAATCACTATTAAAGTTTATTAGAGTTATAAAATTTGAATTTCAAATATATTTTATTATAGCATATTACCAAAAACCAACTTTATTTTAGCATGTAAGTTTAGTATAAATATTGCGTTAGTATGTAAGCTACCGGACCTATGTACATGTGTATTGTGCACCTCTATAGGATGCCAGCTGAAACGGACATAGTTTGTTATATCCTGATACTAGCTGCATTATGTATCTTTTGTAATATTTCTGATAAATAAATAAATAAATAAATTTTAATACCCAAGTAACCGGGGGATGCGGCATTCACTGATATAAAGGAGTTAATTCGTCCGGCGGCAGTAAGCAAGCCGATTATTTGAAAAATCCTTAATCCTATATAGCTGTTGAACGTGAGGTTTACGTAAATAAGTAACGTAGATGTGTGACACTAACCAAGACTATTATTTAAATAATTTTTAAACTCAAGCAGCCGGGAGACGCGAGGTCCACGTTTTTAAAGGCGTTACTTAAACTTGCGACACTATGTGAAACGATTTTTAAAATAATTTTTAAACCCTAGTAATCGGGGGACGTGACATCCGCGCATATAAGAGAGTTATGTAGACGTGGGACAGAAAGCAATGCAGTTCTTTAAAAACTTCTGAAACCTAAATAGCCCGAGGCCGCGAGGCTTACGCAAATAAGGGTGTTACACAGACGTGCGACAGTAAGCAAGACTATTATTTAAATATTTCTTAAACTGATCGACTACCTTAGTTGCGTGGACCAAGTGTTCCTCGGCTCTTGATGTTCAAGAATTATTTAAATAATCCACCCTCTTAATGTTGCGCGTTTACGTAACATCCCTATTTGCGTGGACCTTGCATCGCTCAGCTACGTGGGCTGCGTGATGTTTGCGTTCTCCGGCTAGTTGTGTTCAAGAATTATTTAAATAGTCGTCTTTCTTAATGTTGCCCGTCAACGTAACTCCCTTATTTGTGTGGACCCAGGATCCCCCGGCTACTTAGGTCTAACAATTATTTAGATAATCGTCTTGCTTAGTGTCACCCGTCTACGTAATTCCGTTATTTTCTGCCCTCTCTTCCACCGGCTACTTGAGTTTAAGAATTTTTTAAATAATCCTCCCGCTTAATGTTGAACGTCTACGTAACTTCCTTATTGGCGTGGATCTTGCATCCTTCATTAAGGATAGTTATATAACTTTATCTAAGAAAATTAGTAGTTAAATTTTTGATTTTTCATATACTTTCACTTCCAAATTTATGTTTATTTAAATTTTCAGGATCCCATTTATATGTATCAGCAGATGGGGAATTCGATGTATACGAAGGTAACGAATTTCAACATAGTTTTGGACCTGGAGTGGCATTTGGTGAACTAGCTCTATTATACAATACCAAACGATTACGATCCATAAATGGTATGAATAATTAATATTTTTCATCAGCTTTTTAATGATAATTTATGAATTATTACGTGAAACAAACGATTAGCTAGATACATGCAAAATATTATTCTTTAGGAAATATTGATCATTTTATAACGTTGTAATTGTTTATTCATCCCTATAGTGCAATCATCACCTAGGTAAGCACGAACCAATTATATCGTTGCTTTTGCTCTTTCACCATTCTCCTAGCGGAGCCACGCCATGGCTTGCGACACGTATTTAGACGATAGAGAGGTCGAACAAACACTGCAACAACCAACGACGACGACTAAGACGTACCCGACTACTACGACAACGATGATGTTGGAATTCGATCTGAAAGGACAGAGAACACGCGTACAAGAGAAATCACACTCGCAAATGATAACATAGGGTTCAACAATAACTACTGGTCTTTTATTCTCTATGTCATTATTGGCTTATAGCCCTTCACGAGAAGGCCTCCTTGTTGGCCCAGTCCTCGAGTCTGCTAGTAGTTGGTCACTGCCAAACCTGAAACAACGCAATAAATCCGATTTCTTCAAATACTGGAGCGCCTCTTCTTGCCGTGATAACTTGTCGGTAGATAACCTGTAAAATGATCATCGTCTCGACCAACCATACAATCCACACGATCCTCTGAAAATACCACCACGCCAGGAGCTGCCACCGAGATTACCTCGACTATCAAGTTCCCACTCACAAGGGGCTAGGCTTCACTTACTCAGAAATAATCTCCGTCCGCAGAGAGAGAGAGAGAGAGAGAGAGAGAGAGAGCGCCTCGATTTCCCATGCCCTCGCATGAGCTTACCTGGGGGTTTGATCTCCTCCTCTGCTGATTAGCCATTCCCTTTCTACCGGCCCATTATCGTTCGTTTTCCATGACTAGTGTCTTATTAGAACGACGAGCATGCGCGATCAACCTCATGAACTATTAATTGCGCGTCCCTTATGCTTTCCCCTGTCTTGCCGAATACCCGGTACGCGATGGGCGTGAACTTCAAACTCGATAATATCCCCCGTAACTCTACCGTTCTGGTGATAAGCGAGATTGCTCGTCGCACTCATTCTTCACACGCGGCTATTGGACGTCCGCGTTGTTTACGGGATGTCCGTAGCTCTGCAGCGCCTCACCTATTATTCTATACCGTGCTCGATTTCTCCGTGTGGTCTTCTCCCTCTCGTGTTCATTAGCTAGCAACGCGTCGGCTGATAGTATTTAACTGTCTCTTCCTCTCTCTTTCTGTCTATAGTGCGCTGTGCTCCTCGCACTCCTCTCTCCCGGTCTATGACTGGCAGTCAGGCGAGAGCACGTGCGCCTGTTCTCGCCGCCGCTCTCCAAGTGTCTTCGTTCCCTAATGCTATCTCTCGTCCGCTGGAGTTCCCCTTATGCTCTTTGCTCGTTCGCGTGTGATTGTGTGTATGAGGCGTGAGCAGCCGTGTCAGCGTCCTGCCACCGAAGACGCCAAAATATCGGCGACAGCAACCCATGAGCTCGCTCGTCACCAGAATCGAGGAAGCTGCTGCTTGTGACTTTGTTACAATTATAAAATGTAAAAAAATTATCAGTCGCAACAACGAACCGCTGATTGATGCACAGACTTCAGGTGTAAAGCAGAAATTGCTAAAATTTCTGAAGTTTGCTGAGGTTGGCTTTGCGCAATTGTTAACATTTTTGAAATTGGTTTAGGTTGCTAAGGTTGGCTTATGGTGGTTGTTGAAGTTGCTGAGATTAATTCAGGTTGCTCAAGTTGTCTTCGAGAGGTTGTTGAAGATTTTATTTTGTGATGTCGTGATTGTGATGTATACCAATGATTACTGAATGTGTTATGTACTAATGACTACAATGCTAAATGTCAGTTACTAATCTCTCTCTTTTTTACATGTACAATTAATTATTTTTATATATTGTTTGTATTATTGCCTTTAAGAGTAACGTACAGTTGAGAATAAAATTGTTTTCCCTTTAAATAAAATATTGATTGTAAATTGTTGGCGATTTTTGGCGATCCAACGCCTCAAACAGAGGAGACGCTGACGTCATCACGCCTTATAAGGCAATATACGGCTCGAGCAAGAGCGCAGCCAATCAGCGCTCTCCACGCGGTCCTCTCTCACCGCCCCTCCTTCAACAAAGACACGCCGACGGCACTTCGTAGCGCCGGCCGGCTCCTCAGTTCACGCGCGACGGCGAAGAGAGACAGCAGCAGCTCACGACTGCACAACGGACACCTGCAATAAAGTTGCCAATTTTACCTCCACACGAAACGCCTTTTCTTTTGAACCTCTACAGTCCAAGATCCATCCACATTCACAACACAAAACATTTGATCCTTCGAGCCGGATCGCGGGAGGACATCGCCATGGCCACACCAGAAGAAGAAACTTCTCCTATCTTCTACGTCCACTCTCGAGTGGCGTAGAGATAGCAACTCTTCTTTCAGGTACGCATCAAAGTGTTCGTGGTCGTGAGTGCCGTAACAGTCGCGTGCTCTAGCATGCCGACTTCGCGCGTACGTTGCTGTCTCTCTCTCTTTCGTTAATTCGCCGTCGTGTGTACTCGGAAGCCACCTTCTAAGGCTTCCTAGGGGAAATAGCACATTCAATTGCTATTTTTCCCATTTCTGAAAACGCCTGGGAGTGCGTCGCTATCGACTCCAAGACGTTGCCAAGAGCGTGCGCTGTAAAGCCAGCTCTAGAGTCATCGCGTTCGTACGTTGACCGGCAGCCATCTTGTCTTGTAGCCAAGAGCGTGCGCTGTAAAACCAGCTCTCGAGCCACCGCGTTCGTACGGTGACCGGCACATATCAAGACCCGGACAACCAGCGTGCATTGTACACGCTCGGGGTCCACAGCATTTCTAAAACGGACAACCAGCGTGCATTGTACACGTACGGGGTCCACATCATACAAGAAACGGATCACCCGCGTGCAGCGTACACGCACGGGGTCCACACCAGCCAAATCAAGGAGTACCCGCGTGGAGCCTACGCGCTACGGGGCTCACGCAAGTCAAGCCAGGAGTCACCCACGTGTCGGCGCGCTACGGGGTCCACATCATTCAATACACGGGGTACCCGCGTGCAGCGTACACGCTACGGGGCCCACACACATCGAAACAAGGACTACCCACGTGGAGCTGGCTCGCTTTCACTGCATCGAGCTCGTACTCGCCGTACATATAGTGAGCTTTCCACGAGGGAAGGAGGGTCGTCTACAAAAAGACGACAATCAGGACGCGCTACGTCCGGGAAATCGCATACGTCATCGTCAAGGATCAGGAGGCGGACGAGTCCAATATTCGCCATAGGGGGCGCGCATCAACGGATCGAAGCTGTACTCGGACGAGTCCATCTTCTTCGCACCCAACGCCGATCCGATTGCGCTCGGATGCCTCGTCCTAGTACTTGAACACACGTATCGTTCCAATTTGTTTAAATTAAATTTAGCAACTATCGTCTAGTCAATCTAGTATATTTTTTCCATTTAATGAAAATTTAATGATCTCTATTTAGACAAGATTACTTTAATCAAAATTGAGTAAATTTAATGTGAGATTAGTACAAGTTAATTGTGTTTGAGTTTATTATAAATTTAATTGTAATATTTAGCTAGTCTTGAGAAAATTGATTGCAATTTTCGTCTTAGCAAACACTTATGTTACTTGACCTTGCAGTTTTATTGCTGTCTGCTGTTACTTTGTCTTGACTGCAACTTCGACTGCTGGATCACTTCTGGATGTATTCCTGATTCAGCTGCTGACTACGCTGCAAGGATAGCTGAATACAACGCCTGCAGTAACTTCATCTTTAAGCAGTCAACAGTGTGGATCATCAGCTGATTCATCGCGGGAACGTTAGCAGTCGGACCCCTCGTTGCATCTTCAAGCGCATCGTCACATTCATAAACGCATAAGTATTATAACCTAGGTTAAGACTTAGATGTAATTACTCTAACTATTTCTTCTCTACTCTCGAGTGGTTAAGAATAGTTTACTACCAAAGTTTAAATAATCAAATTTGTTACTAGTCTGAATTAACTTGATCTCAAAATGGAGGCGTTTCATGCTAAGCAGATGGCACTCCAAGCTAAAATTACAAACTCCTTTAAAAATTTCAAATCTGAGAGTAAAGATAATATGACGAAAGGTTATGCAAAATCATGTCTAACCGGACTTGAAACTAATTTTACGTCGTTTCGGGTAAATCACGAGAAACTTATGCTCGTTGAGGATATTGATCAAGATCATGCCTATTTTACAACTAATCTCTTTGATCTGGTTGAGGATAGTTTTTACCTCCGCAGAGGAGACTTTCTTGATTACTTAGAAACTTTTGAAACTAGAGATGCTGCTCAAGGATCTTCTAATTCGACTGCTGAGCCAGTGCCTGCAAGCACTGCTCGATCTACGAACGTTTCGTTTCAATCGTTGCCGAAAGTAGATTTACCAAAGTTTTCGGGGAAATTCTCGGATTGGGAGAATTTTAGAGACGTCTTGCGTTCAGTCATACATCGACGTGAAGACTTAACGCCTGTTCTCAAATTGCATTATCTTCGCACTCACCTTACGGGTGAAACACTTGAGAAAATTAAATCTCTTCCCATTGCTGGTGATAATTATGAACGTGCATGGACAACTATAACCGAGTATTACGAAAATCAACGGCGTATTGTTAACTCTCATATCTCGGAAATCTTCGCAGTCAAATCTATGAAGTCAGATGTTTCATCGGAAATCAAACGGATTTATAGGGAAATCTTCAATCCCATTGCTAGTCTGACCTCTCTAAATAGAGCGGCTTCTTTAGGTAGTGATTTGATCGTTCACTTTACACTGAATCGTCTTGATTTGAATACGCGAAAAGAATTGGAAAGACACTTAGGTGATAGTGTCGATCCACCTACAATGGAACAACTTCAAGCTTTTCTTCGAAGCCAAACCCTCACTCTGGAGGCTATCGAGGCAGGTACTAAATCTTCTGCGAACAATAATTCAAAAGCACAATCACCTAATACAAAATCTCGAAAATCAGAGCCTGACAATGCTCAGTCGGTTTATTCTTATCAAACCTCATCTTCTAATTTTTCAAAAAAGAAATGTTCGATTTGCAATCAATCTCATTTTACAAATCAATGTGAACGATTTATCAATAAAACGGTTCCTGAGCGAAAGGAATTGATCAAATCCTCTAACCTTTTTTTCAATTGTCTAGGGAAGCACAACGTTAAAAATTGTACTTCCACGTACCGATGCTTTGTTTGTAAAGCCAAGCATCACACCATGGTGCACTCTGACAACTATCAAGCAATCAGTTCGTTGCAGACTGATCAGATTGACTCAGCGACCAGCACCTCTAGCCCAAACTGTGGCAATTTCGTCATTTCCAAAGACGATCAATCTGCTCTTCAAGCAGTCTCCCTCAATAGTGGAGAAAGTACTAAATGTACAGGAGTACTTTTAGCTACCGCTAGGGTTAACGCCCTTGGTCCTAACGGAACCAAAATTCTAGTTCGTGCGCTCATTGACCCCGGATCTCAAATCCCGCTTGTTACACAAGCTATGTGTAACTTGCTATCTCTAAATTGTAGAACCAGTCACACGCACATCCAAGGTATAGGTGAAAAGACAGCTGCTGTCTCTTCTAAAGTAGCCCGTCTTACTATACAACCGCATTACAATTCAACTTTCTCTTTGGAAGTTGATGGCATTGTTTTGCCAAAACTCTCATCGTATAAGCCTCCCGTCGTAGGGGGCAATACAAATTTCGAATACTTAAGAGGGCTGCAACTAGCTGACCCCAAGTATCTTGAACCTTCACGTATCGATATTCTACTCGGTGCAAGCGCTTATGCGCAAATCATTGAAAATCAAATAGTTAAGGGCCACAGTCTTCAGCCGATAGCACTTAGTTCCAAACTTGGATGGCTCTTGACAGGTAATCTCTCTTCTTCAACGCCAGAAATAGGGCTAGACTCAATATCTCTTCATTGTTCGAACAACTGCGATCATGAAGCCAAACTATTGGAGCTCGTACAAGATTTTTGGAGGGCGGAGGAAATACCTGTCGACAAAAAATCTTACTCGCCTGACGAACAAGCATGCGAGGACTTCTATCAAAAAACAGCTCGTCAAGATGAAACAGGGCAATATATAGTAAGCCTACCCTGGAAAAGTCGAGACCAGTTGAGATCTGCTCATCTCGAGAGCTCTCATTCTGCTGCATTACGCGCACTCAATCGTCTCGAAGCAAACTTCGCCAAGGACGAAACACTCAAAATAGCTTATAGTGATTTCATGAAAGAGTACATTGACCTTGGTCATATGTCACTCTCCACAAAATTTGATCCATCTTCTAACAAGTCTCAAGCCTTCTTACCACATCACGGTGTGTGGAAAGAAACCAGTACGACAACCAAGTCACGTACAGTGTTTAATGGCTCGAGTAAGTCTAAATCAGGTGTTTCGGTCAATGATCTTCTTCACATTGGACCTAATCTTCTTCAAAGTCCCGTCGCTTTGATCTGTGCCTGGCGTAGGTATAAGATCATCTTTATACTCATATACTCATCGTCAGATAAGTTGTTACGTATGGCTTCATATTGCTTTCGATTCATTAATAGAATCTGCTCGAAAGTAGTGCGTACAACGTCTTCAAACTCAGGCGTTAGCTTTCTCTCTGTTCTTCAATCCCTACTATGCCATGACTCTCCGAGTTCAAAGGAGATCAGCGCTAGTGAGATTGAGAACAGCAAACTTTGTTTGACCCACCTAATTCAAACTGCTTACTTTAAGGCTGAACTTCAACAATTAGTTAGGCAAGGTAAACTTTCGACTAAACGCCCTTTGTTATCGCTAAACCCCTTGATTCAAGATCATTTACTCAGGGTGGGCGGTCGTCTTTCTCACTCACTTCTCGGAGAAGATGCTAAGCATCCCCTTATCCTTCCAGCTGATTGTCACTTTACAACTTTATTAATAAGAGATGCTCATCAGCGCACTCTTCATGGTGGTGTTCAATTAATCCTTGCAACACTCAGACGTCAGTACTGGATAGTGAAAGGTCGATCCGCAGTCAAGAAAGTCATCAGAACTTGTCTAGCATGCTCACGCCATGCCGCCCGTGTACCAACTCAACTAATGGGTGAGTTGCCAAAGGCTCGAGTACGTCCTTCCCCGCCTTTCGAGGGCTCTGGTGTCGATTACGCCGGCCCCATTCAGCTTCGTCTCACTAAGACTAGGGGAAAGGGAACCATGAAAGGTTATATTGCGATTTTTGTCTGCATGGCTACACGAGCTGTACACATCGAGCTAGTTGAGGACTACACTAGTGAAGCGTTCATCGCTGCTTTCCACCGATTTACCGCTCGTAGAGGTCATTGCAAAAACCCATACTCTGACCAAGGTACGAACTTCGTAGGTGCAGATGCTCTGTTAAAACAGATGGTTAGCTCTTCTGCTTCTTACTCAACTCAAATTGTAAATTCTCTTGCCAAGGAAGGCACGTCTTGGATTTTCAACCCTCCAAGTGCACCCCATTTTGGAGGTATTTGGGAAGCAGCAGTTAAGTCAGCGAAACATCATCTGCGTCGAGTCATTGGAGAGCAAGTTCTCACCTTTTCTGAACTCGCCACACTCATGTGCCGGGTCGAGGCTTGCCTCAACTCGAGACCTTTAACTGCTCTCACCGACGATCCAACTGACCTTGATTTCCTATCACCTTCACATTTTCTTATACAACGCTCATCATTTTTAGTTCCGGAAGAAGATGTCAAGGAAGTCAACATCACACCTGAAAAGCGCTGGCTCCTAATTAGCCAGCTGGCCCAACACTTCTGGCATCGATGGTCGAAGGAATATCTCACTTTTCTTCAGGTCCGTCAAAAGTGGAGGCAACAGCAGGTTCCTATAGCGGTGGGCGATCTCGTGCTCATAAGAAATGAGCTCACTCCGCCAGCCAAGTGGCCGCTGGCCCGTGTCATCGCCATCCATCCTGGGAAGGATGGTATCTCCCGCGTGGTGGATCTTCGCACCGCTAACACAACTCTTCGTCGCCCCATCACCAAGGTCGTTCTCCTCCAGCCTTCCACCTGAGGTCCGTTCGCCAGTCTGGCGAAGGTGGGCGGAATGTTGGCGATCCAACGCCTCAAACAGAGGAGACGCTGACGTCATCACGCCTTATAAGGCAATATACGGCTCGAGCAAGAGCGCAGCCAATCAGCGCTCTCCACGCGGTCCTCTCTCACCGCCCCTCCTTCAACAAAGACACGCCGACGGCACTTCGTAGCGCCGGCCGGCTCCTCAGTTCACGTGCGACGGCGAAGAGAGACAGCAGCAGCTCACGACTGCACAACGGACACCTGCAATAAAGTTGCCAATTTTACCTCCACACGAAACGCCTTTTCTTTTGAACCTCTGCAGTCCAAGATCCATCCACATTCACAACACAAAACAGTAATACACTAACATATATTACACAAAAAAAATATGATTTTTTGCCCATTTTGAAGGGGTTCATCGATTACATTTGAAATTATTCTTGAAACTACTGTTAAAGTAGTATTTAATTCAAAACACTCCTGGCGTCTGAAACTTTTTTGCATCGTCCTGGGATTATAAGTTCATATTTTTAGCATCGAATACTCAAAATTTACCTCCAGCTGATTGATTTTAAATTAATATTTTTTTATACAGATAGACTGAATAGTTTAAAATAAAAACAATAAACATTTATTATATTTTAATAACATTTAAACTTCCAACTAAAAAAATTAAAATATAATCAAAGGTAGATACCTCCGGGTAAATGTTTTCTAAATTAGTTCCAGAATATGTGAAAACAAAACGCAGAAAGCTGCAAACAAATGTCAGGCGCTCGAAAGATTTTGAATATCATAAAATTAAGTTATTAGAAAAATGCATTTAAAGATAAACCGTAACGCTCTGTTGGAGATCAGGATAGAGGTACGCGGGTAATAAACAGAGTACTCTAACACCAACTTAAAAGAACACTAGATGAATCTTTATTTAATCAAAACTTAAGACTACGATTAGGTACAATGTTACGAACGCCAGGTACACGCATCACATGTACCAAAACTTACTTACGCCGGCTAGTGCGAGCCGCAATCTATCCTATCTCTAGCTACAGCTGCAACACGAGCTATATCTGACTCGCATCAGTCCGTTTGCGACTATTTATGCGTCCGTGCATACACTTTCACGGCAACCCAGGAGAACAGAGTGCAGGGACTACATTTGGGGGCCTGGTGATGCTGCTCCTAGCTATCGCACTCGCTCTCGAGACCTCGTCTGACGCTGGCACGCTCACTCTCATCGCATCTCTCTCTCTATCTCTCTCTCTCTCTCTCTCTCTCTCGCATCCTGCTTCGCCGACGTCACTGTTGGAGCTGAGTGCTCCGGTGAAACACTCGGGGCCGAATCTCTAGTAGCATGGGGAGGCGGTTAGATAGGCACGCGACACGACGGTCGACCCTAGGAGTCGAGAACACGCGGTACAATGGATGGCTTTCGAAAATTGCCGGTACCGCGCACGCTACTTTCCTACACGCCATACTTCGCTGATCGTCGGTCTTGTTTACCGTGGTGCTAGCGAGCCGACCATGCGGCTGCTGATTGTAGCGCTCGCGGTGTCGTTTCGGCGGCATGGCTGTGGCGGCTGATTTCCGTCGTAGACTAGAGGGGTTACTGCTGGGACGGGTCGGGTATGCGTGTGAGTGGGCGAGACATTGCGCGTGGTCCTCCGTGCTTCTCTTCGCGTTTCTCGCGTTTCTTGATGACTCGCAATTTTGCCTAAATCAAATTTTCATACAATAGAAGTCCAACTCCCAATGAAATGCATTAAAATTCTTATTCACCGAGAATTCATTATAATGCTGACTCGCGCAAGAGTACATTATAATGCTAATTAAAATATCTAAGCATTATAATTCCAATTCACGCGAATGCACAATATAATGCTTACTCAAGAGACCATAAAAGATTTAAAAGTTTGCAACTATTTAACATACGTAAATAAACGTTTCTAGTCATAATTTAATTTATATTAACTAAATTTTCGATAATATACGAGTAATTAGTTGTTATAATATTATATTTCTTTAAAAACTGCTTTTACATCCAAAATATTTATTTTATTAGATTTTTCATAAGAACAGCTATTTTCCTACCTAAAAATTGAAGGAAAATTTATTATTATTTTTCATTCGCAAAAATTTGCTTATGCCATCATTCATATTTGAATTCAAAACTTCGTAAGATGATAGATTATTATACATTGCGGAGTCCAATTATTATCTCCTTATAAATAATATTGTAAATCGGTATATTTATTTTCATAGTATAGGATTTTTTTTGTCGTGAACATAAAACAAAAATATAAGTGTTTGCGTGGAAATCATCTTCTTAATGCAACACCATCAGCAACTCTAGTATGAATCTATGTACAGTTCATCCGGTGGGTGTGTTACCTATCTCCTGTGTCCTGGAGCCAGTAGAATTCGCACAAATATCACTTAATTCTAGGCGAAACCGTTCGTAATCGCAACAGTCTCTCGGCATTTTAACATCTCCCATTCACTCTACATTTATACAAGAAGTAACATAAATAATGGAGAAGAACCATCTTACCCGGCCGGTTTCCTTTTCCTTTTATACAACGCTTTTTGAGGAACGTTCTGGCAACCTGTGAAAGTATGCTTATTTTAACGCGATCGTATGAGTCACTTTCGCCAAGACTCTTTAAATTCTACTCTACAACGCTTAGATTTGTTATGTTCTGCTAAAGCTTTGAAAGAACGCCCTCACTTTACATATGAGGACAAAAGAAAAAGGGGAGTAAGAAATGAAAATACTGTCGAAGATTTGTAAGTAGTGGTGATTCATTTTGTATCATTGCGAAATTACCTCACGAAATGCAACGATTTTTATCCTGAACCAAATGTATAAATTATGAACGCTATACTCAGGGTACCGGTTAACTCCTTGTAGCTGAGTCTGTTCTCCAGGGCGTGCCGACACGAACGACGGTCTGGGGCAGCTGAAATCGACGGTGAAGCTGGAAAACACGAAATAGACAAACACACCACACTCGCCAATGACTGTAATTCAATTCTCAATAAAGTTCTTTTATTTCCGCACCCAAATTACAATCTTCACCGATAATAGTTCTCGCGCCGCAAATCTATACAATATTCTTTCCGGCAACGATTTTTCTCTCGCTTCGATAACTTCCCCTGCATCGCTATCCTGCTCCGCGTTCGCGTCTCGCTACCGACTTCGCCTCCTACAACTGCAAAGTATCGACCCTGATCGAGAGAGAAATCGACGTGTAGAGCGGCAGATAGCTACGTGTAGGCTATGTTCTCTGTCTCTCTCCTCTCTCTCTCTCTCTTTCTCTCTCTCCCTCCGCCATATCATCGCAACGGGTACCGTGAGGCTCGCAATGTATACGCCGGTTATCACCTTGCAATCTCGGTCTCTCGTTCTCCTACCTCTTGCTCGCTTGCTGTCTCTCTCTCGCCCTCGGTAGCAGCCATGCTACTCCCTCTCTCTCCGCCCCATAATGTGCCAATGCGCATTACAGCGGTGGTCCAGTCGCCCTGTACCCTGCCGTAGCGCCTCGCTTTCTCTCTTTCTTGCCTCCAGCTCCTCTCTCTCTCTCTCTCTCTGTCTCTCGTTCTATCTCCGCAAAGTGTTTTTACATAGAACAGCGAGATTTCCGCATTGCCTAGTCGCTGCCGTCGCGCACTCTCTCTCTGCCTCTCACTCGTGCATACGCTCTATCGCTCTCTCCCTCTCACTCGCCTACGCATTGCCGATTAGGCTATCTCTGCCTATACCGACTCTCTCTGTCCCGCTCTCTACTACCTACAGGTGGCCGCAGCCAGCTACACATCGCCATGGTTGCTCTCTCTCCTCCTGTATATGGTCATTCTCCCGCTCTCTCGCTCTCTCAGTCATCCCTGTTACTCGTGTGCGCCGGTGTGGTCTATCGCTGGCTAAGCACGGGCGCGCAGTCTGTCCGCGCATGCTCGCACGTGTTGCCTGACCTCGTGTCTCGTGTACCGGTCCCGTGGCCGCGCGTCCCGACATCTCCATCTTGGCGACAGTGGTTACTCAGCGGGCCTACCCGCCGCCCAAAAGTGTCCAGTATATACCTGGCATGTGCGTCGCTGCAGCGTAAACATGTATACAAGTCCACGCCACGACGACCACAATTGAGGCAGTAAAGTGCCACTTTGCGCCGAGTGTAAGATCGTTGAGCCTGGCCGTCTTGCCAGCAGTTAAAACACGCCCCCAAAGGGGGATCGAGGGAAGTGACGTAGAGTTACGCCGATGGTAGGGGCCTCGAAGCTGCGGAGAGGCGGTCCGCGCTGGTCGAGTTCCTAGGTAAGAAAAATAACCATGTCTTCTGTGATTTCTATCATAGCTAGGTTCGCGTCCCCCACTCCCTCGTACGCGGTGGGTACGTCAGTCATGCACAGGATTCCGTTTTTGTGCTGTGACATCCTGACTCAGATCGCTACCGATACCCCAAACGCAATCTAAGATCTGCGTATATCATCCGGGGTACAGGCTCGCTGGAAACTCGGACAGCTTCGGGGTCCTCTTGTGGCCCTAACACCATCTCGAGCTCTCGCCCCGCGTCTCTACTCTGTTGGGTCTCATCGCCCTCTGTGATTTCCCTGTCCGAACTCTCCTCGTCTGGACCCATCTTGATACATGCAACTTCTACAATACTGATCGGAGGCTCACCTGTCGACACTGCTGTCTCTAATCCCCTCTCTTCGCCATAATCAACGCCTTGGTTTTCTCTCCCTACGCCATCGACTCCTGAACCTTTTTCTCCCTCTCTCCCTCTCTTAACACCACCGTCGTCAGACTCCGTTCTATCCTCGAGTGCCAATTGATCGTTTGGAGGTGGGGAACGGGGACGGCGCAAGACAATGGGTCCCGTCGGTGTTAATGGCTAGCGCAGGAGCGTCTGGGGAGGGCTCAGTTGAGCCTTTACTTCTGCCACCAACTCCGTCAGGACCGAGTCAGCGGTGGAGACCGCAGAAAGCTCATTTTCGAGTGACGGATGGCCTACTATGGTGGTTTCTGCCTCTTCTCCCGTCATCCTCGCGGACTCTCCCCCAGCTGCCTCGGCCCCAACTGCGTCTCTCGCAGCTCTCGCTCTCTTCGCCATCGCCACTTTTTCTCTATCGCCACGGTCACATCCTCCTCCACCCGCCGATGCATTTCTGCTTTTACCTCGTCCGCCCAACCTAGTAACGTGGTCGAGATGGTCCCTTTCTCGGTCGGAGCCGAGGTGGCTTGGATGTCCGCCGCGGGCTCCGGGGTGGAAGCCGTGCAGTCAGCAGGAGGTTCAAATTCAGGGTAAGGCGTGTGATGCGCCCCCTCGCCTCGAAGGCAGCCGGCTTATATATACATAGGGCATATCGGGCGTAGAAATCGACGTCACAAGTTTCAGCTACAGGAACGGGAGATATTGCAGACAGATTTTTAGAACCACTGATAGGTAGAAAATCTGCTCAAGTTGTCTCGTATGATGCCAACTTAGCCTGACGTCGCAGCTTAGGCGTAGCATTAAGAGACAAGGAAAAGAACAATTTGTCCGACGGGGGCGGCGTCTTATATACCTTTTCTTGAGCTTGCCAGAGTTCTTTCCCCTTTAAACGCTGCCACTTCCGCAAGATTCCTAATCTTTCCATGCAGGATATTGGCGATAGTATGAAGAACGTGTGCAATAGGGCCTATATAACTGCTTCCCTAACAGGAACGACGGCTTTAGCTGAGATAGCATATCCTGAAACTCAATTCAGCTATCTAATCTCTGCTTGACTAACGTTAAACACTCGCCATTCATACGAATGCGATGATTCAACATTACGGATTGGATAGCTATCTCTAATTGCCTGACAAAACCTCCAAAACTTGGGAAACTTGGCGAAAGTTTGGGTAGAGGTACGCTGGTAATAAACAAAGTACTCTAACACTAACTTAAAAAAACACTAGATGAATCTTTATTTAATCAAAATTTAAGACTATTATTAGATACAATGTAAAGGACGCCAGGTACATGCGTCACTTGTACCAAAACTTATTACGTCGGATAGTGCGAGCCAGAAAGCTATCCTATCTTTAGCTACAGCTGCAGCACCGGCTACAGCTGATTCGTGTGTGTCTGTTCGCGACTCTTGATAGGTTGGACTGCTCCACTTTTTGTTTGGCTTTTTTCCTGATTAAACTCTGATGAGTCATTCTCTTGGTTGGTCGTTCTTTTTCTGGATGCCAACGTCTATTAAGAGAATGCATTTTTGACTTTTGAAAACAGTAAAAATACTTCAAAACACAATAGACAGATGTATGCTTTACTTCGGCGACGTGTTTGATAGAAGGAAATGGGTGTGTGTGAATGGTCAAAATGAATGGTTACTTGACTTTTTCACTATTGGCAATAATTCTTTTGATTCATTCCTGAAAAACCTTGACAAATAGTTTGTAAACAAAAGGTTTAGATGGGTATAAAATTATCAAATTTATGTCTAAAACTGACTGTCGAAAACATAAGTTTTCTACTCGTAAAAAACTATGTAACATATTGTACGAAACCTTTGGGCTTTTCTACAGTATTTTACATGGAAATCATGTAAACCAAAACTAAAAGTTGAATCGTGGAAATTGGACTGCTTTTGCTAAAAGAAATTGATATTGCGCTGTAATGATAAATCGTGAATTTATTGGGTTGGTAGTAGCAAATGGTACACTTTATAGAGTATTACTCGTAAAAATATAAAACGATTTAAAATAATGAGCGATAAAGCGTCTTTGAATTTGAATCCAGATATTATGTAAAAAATTGTGTAAAATGGACAAAAAAAAATTAATAAATACAATTTTCGAAAAATATGAAAGAAAATATTATATTATCAAATTTATGTATGGACATGTTTTTTTTTTAAATTAAAGAGTTATAGATTATATTTCATTAAAAGAAAGATCGAATTTATCATTTTCAACGGGATTCTACTCTTAAGAGCCTTTTCTTTGTCGTCCTCTACATTAAGAAAATACGTACTGTCGAATCTCCGCTGCCACCGAGAGGGATACGGGAGGTCTTTTAGAGGCAGCTCCTGAAGATGTGGCAAGCTAAAAACCCGTCCTCACAAAGTCGAGTAGTGTACTGACAGACTTTGCACACGGAGAGAAATTTGTTGCGAATATCGTACGAAGGGTGTTGCTGTTATGACTACCACGGAATTTAGTAGGCAGGCGCAGCGATTTTAGTGAGGTGTCGACACGAAAAGTGCAACATGGACAGTATATGCCATTCGCATGAAGCTCATTCAAAAATTGCATGAGTCCCATGCGAATGGCGTATACCCCACCCCGCAGTCTGCGGGACAATATCTGCGAATGCGCGCTAGAGGACAAAATTAATTTGCATGGAGAGGTCCATGCAAAAATCGCAAGAGAGCCATGCGATGATGGAAGCAGCATCTCACGGCTTTCGTATGTCTATAACCGCATAATTAACACCAATTAACAGTTAACACCATATCTGTTGCTCCTATCGCAACAGGAGCGCGAATCGAAAATCACATGGCATGTATGCATGCGATTTTCACAACAGTTTTCTCTCCATGCTGTAGGGAAAACTTGATTTTTTTTTTATTGGTAGCGCCTTCCTCTCCCCCCTTTTGTCAGAGCTTCTAAGTTGTTCCAAGTATTATCAGGATTGAAATTACCGATCAGGCGCACATCCACTCGAGAATCATTTACTCTTCTACTAATTCCTTGAATACCTATTACGAAAAGGAACATTATCGTCCTCGGAACAACTCTTTCCTAGTATTTAAAGTGTTCTGATAATTTATAAGGCTCATGATAATGTTAATATGGCTAGTCATCTCCGCTTGGTTGCGACTAACTAAGTATTATTGTAAACCTTCATGTAAAATTTGATGTAATAGTAGATATTATATTAGTATTTTTACATATAATATCCAGACTATTTGAAACAAATTTTGTTTCTAACAACGAGTATCTCTGATGCTTGTTTGACTAAAATTTCCTTTGCACCAGTTGGCTTTTATGAATCAACTTTTTCTCTTGACGGAGTGATAGTGTTATATAGTTATTAATAGTCACACAACAAATAAAAGCAAATCTATTCTTAAATATTGTTATTATTTTGTTATCTATTTATAATATACAATTTCCAAAAAGTATCCGGTTTTCCCCAGTCTTCCCTACTGTAGGGTAGGTATTTCTACAGTTTACCAACAAAAAAAAATAGAAAAATAGGGTTTTTAAGAATAATCCATTTTTCAGTAACAACTGCATATTTTATGAATTTCTTAATTTGTTTTGAGAATATCTTTCAAAGGGTGAAACATCTCTTAAAACTAAGTTACTTAATGTGATCCTCTGCCTAATGGTTCCTAAGGCCAATATTGTCTGAAAAAGTTAACTAATATAATTACTACATTAAAAATTATATGTATTGTTATGTATTAGTCTATTGTCATCGAACATGAAAAGAATGAAAGCGTTGCTAAGCGATTAGTTTGTTGTTCTCGATTCAATTAAGTTTTTCAGTTAGTTGATTCGAGAGCTTGTTGATGACAAATTTATTGTTTCGTGTGTCTTTGTGATTGCAACATTTTTGCCATTCGTCCGAAGATTTTGAAGACGAAATGGACGGATTTGAAAAATCAGCGAAAACGACGTGTACACTGCCACATGTACCTTTTCAGTTGAGGAACAGAGCACAGACTACTGCCGAAGCTGCTGCTGCTGCTACCGAAGTTTCTACTGCCGAAACTGCTGCCGTCAATGCCACCGACACCGATACCATTACTGCTACTGAAAATTTAAGTCAAAATCAAACAGGTACACCTAACCCTGCAATTTCTGATCCAATTCTCATCGATTTAAGGGGACTAGACACCTTTTTTCTCTGAAATAAGAAGTCACATTTTAATACATAAATGTAAACTAATTATTTCATACTTTTTACATATAAAAGTGGGTATATTTACCTTACCTTAAAACTTTCTCCGATGGGCCTTTTATATGGTCCAGAACCATAGTCATCGATGAAACAAGTTTTTTCACTATCCGTAAGCTTTGAAATTTTCCTGTGGATGGATTGACTTCAGATTTGAATTAAATTACTCCTGAATAGTATAATTCTCATATGAGTGTAGGGATTTTTGATCTAATGAGAAAAAAAAATTGTGCTGTTTTTCAAGAGTTTTTTTTTAATTTTTTTAAAATTTTTATATTTTTTCATAATTTTTCTGATGTAAAAATTTTTTCCGACATTTAATCCGAAATCCCTACACTCATATGAGAATTATACTGTTCAGGAGTTATTTAGTTCAAATCTGGAGTCAATCCATCCACAGGAAAATTTCAAAGCTTACGGATAGTGAAAAAATTTGTTTCATCGATTACTATGGTTCTGGACCATATAAAAGGCCCATCAGAGAAAGTTTTAAGGTAAGGTAAATATACCCACTTTTATATGTAAAAAGTATGAAATAATTAGTTTACATTTATGTATTAAAATGTGACTTCTTATTTCAGAGAGAAAAGGTGTCTAGCCCCCTTAAGTTCGCCTGGTAACTCGCGCTCGACGACTAGCGCACGTTTAGAGACTGATGCGCGTGTAATGACCGATGACTCATCACCAACGGTCGGTGCACTCCAGTCTACTCTTCTTCGTGAAACGCTCTTGGAACTTAATGATGCTAGGACTCAAATAGATACTTACCGACAAAGACTCGAAAAGTTGGAAGCCGATTGTGAGGCTGAACATCAATGACGTCAACGACTTGAAGCAAGACTACAACATCACAGCACCGAGGAGAAACACCTTGCGGTGGAGTTACGGATACGCGACGCTGAATTAATCGAGCGTCAGCTTACCATTGACGACCTACTGGCAGAGCGATTCTCTCTCCAGGAAGAACTTCGACAGAAATTAAACTAGATGAGTACAACCCAACATTCTAATACACAAAAAACAGCAAGAACAAATGTGGTTTACACGAGTAACAGGAACACACAACCAATTAGGTTAGGCGATAGTTCATTTGAAAACACGGGATCACTTGTTGAAAATTCGCTTACACCAGTCGATTTAGGGTTAGGTTATAATCTAAAACCTGATATTTAAGATGGTATGACTCCTCTGTCTGAATATTTGATTCAGTTCAATTTAATTGCAAGGTCTAACAATTGGAATGATGAAAAAAAGATGGTAGCTTTAGCTGCTTCTTTGCGTGATAAGGCGAAAAGCGTTTTGAGTAGCTTTAAGGATACTGAGACTTTGGATTTGAAGACATTGTTAGAAAAATTAGAGGCACGTTTCGGTGAACATTTAGGATCAAGTAGTTATTCTTTATTCCAAAATAGGCGGCAAAAGCCGGGGGAGGATCTTCCTACATTAGCAGCTGTTGTAGAGTAGTTAGCAGCATTAGCATGTCCTGAATGTTCATTAGAGGTACAAGATAAGATGGCTTATTCTCAATTTATTATCGGTATTTACAACATTGGAGTTAGAAAAACTCTTCAATTAGAGCGCATAACTTCTTTTAAGGTTACTCTTGAGCGAGCTTTGGAAGTAAAAATTATCAAGGAGCAGAATAGGAACTGAATTTCACAACAGAATATCAAAGGTTCTCAAAAACCCAAAATTTTTCGGGAAAGACTCAGATTAGTGAGAAAGACGTTGTGAAATAGGATCAGCCATTCACTCATCAAGAATGGTTGAAGAATCTTGAGTGTTGGAGCTGTCATAAGAAAGGACACACACGCTTTGGATCTACAGAACAGGAAAACTAGGTCATGTTAAACTTTCAGGAGAGAGTTTAACATTCAACGAACAGGCTCCTAATCACGATACTGTTGAACCTGATGGTTCGAACACACGTGTTTGTAGAGTTCTTCGAAATTTAAAGACTTTCGAGTTTGATATAAGTGCGGATAAGAAATCATGTATTTTGAAAATAGATTCAGGTTCAGGTATGACGATTTTAAATTCTAAATTTGTTGAACCACGCTGTCATCGGATTCCCCTTGGTGGACCAAATTTGAAAAATCCCACAGGTGAAGATTTTCTTGTCAAGTTTAAAACAGTTATCCGAATTGATTTAGGCCATCATTCAGTTTGAGATGGTTGTTTTTGTTGCAGATATTGCTGACGATTGTATACTTGGGTGTGATTTCTTAAGTAAAACTAGAATTACAAAATCAATAAACAAAATTTTCCAAAATACCCCAAGCACAATTAACAGTAATACTGACGAACAGAAGTGTTGTAGAATTATGGAGTGGGCTAAGGAATTACCAGATTTATTGAAAGATGTCTTCGAAGATAATTCACGAAATTTAGATTCGTCACAAAAAGAGAAATTTGCCTAGCTTTTAGTTAATTTCCAGGATATTTTCGAAGATGATGATGTTGCAGGGAAGTGTAATGTCATTGAGCATATAATTGAAATTAGTCATCCTCGACCTATCAAACAACCGGTTCGTCCTCTTCCTATTCATTTACAAACAGAGATTAATCAGATGATTAATGAAATGCAAAAACGAGGGATTATCGAAGAATCTTCTAGTTCTTGGTATTCTCCAGTAGTATTGAAAAAAAAGGATGGCACTTGGAGATTTTGCATAGATTTTCGAAAATTAAATGACAGTACGATTAAAGATTCATATCCATTACCTAGGATTGACCAAACTCTAGGTAAATTAGCAGGTAAGTCTTGGTTCTCGACCTTAGATCTTAAAAGCAGGTATTGACAAGCTAAGATTAGTCCAGAAGATAGAGAAATGACAATTTTTTCAATTCGTAATGGTTTGTGGCATTTCGCCGTTATGGCTTTTGGACTATGCAATGCTCCGGCTACTTTTGAACGATTGATGGAGAAAATACTCCGAGATTTTCTAAATGATATCTGTTTAATTTATCTAGATGATGTTTTGGTTATAGCCAAATCATTCGACGAGATGTTAAATAATATGCATACGATTTTTGTAAGAATCCAAAATGCCAATTTGAAGCTGAATAGAAAAAAATGCATTTTCATTGAAGGCGAGGTTGAGTACCTACGGCCCATTGTCTCAGAAAAAAGAATAAAGACGGATCCTAAGAAGATAGAGGCTATGGATACTTGGCCGATTCCTTCATGTAAGAAACCGGTAAAACGTTTTGTAAGTCTATGTTCTTACTATAGACGCTTTATTAGGACATCGTCATCTATTGCTGAACCTCTTTATCAATTAACTGAAAAGAAAGCTAAATTCGGTTGGACAGATGACTGTCAGAAATCATTTTCACACTTAAAACAAGTTCTATCAACTCCACCTATTCTAGCTTTTGCTCGTACAGATTTACCTTTTATGTTGGATACAGATGCTTCTGATCATGGAATAGGTGTGGTTTTGTCACATATTCAAGAGGAAATCGAAAGAGTCATTGCTTATTACAGCCGTGTTCTGAATAAAGCTGAAAGAAACTACTGTGTTATTCGCCGTGAATTATTAGCAGTAGTCGATTTAGTCCAAAATTTCCACTATTATTTATGTGTAAGGCCTTTCTCCATTCGTACTGATCATTCTGCATTGACATGGCATCTTTCTTTCAAGAACTTAGATGGTCAATTAGCTAGATGGATAGGAAAATTAGATCAGTATGACTTTAAGATTCTACATCGGAAAGGTACTTTTCATGGCGACTTCTCTTGACGACCTTGTAATAATTCTTCTTGTAGATACTGTTTTAATGTTAAATCAAAATATGATGTTGGTAATTCGGTAGGTCGTATTATTTTTGAAGAATTATACCAATCGGATTGGCGAAATCGTCAACATCAGGATGATGATATTCGTGACATTTTAAAAAGTAAAAAGGAGGGTGTTAAATTGTCGTGGCAGGATTCTGGAGATGAATATATGAAAGTATATTTATCTCAATATGACTCATTATTTGTTCTCGATGATATATTATACAGGGAATGGATTTCTTCTAACCTCAAAAAAAAAGTTCTTCAATTAATTGTCCCTAGAAATTATGTCAAAACTATTTTATAGATGAAGGATTATTGGTTCTTGCTAAACGCACGTCAGAAGCGCAACATATGGTATATTTATATATAGGTAAAACCTAACCTACAATTTTCTTTAGTCAAAGAATTGTCGCTTTACGAAAGAAATAGTCAAAGATTGACGTTTGACTAAAGAAATAATAGTCCCTTCTATGTCAGCCTTTCAAAACAACGATTTTTACATTTCCCAGTAAGTTATTAGGTTATTCGTACGTCAGATCTAACGTACGAATAGCAGAGACGATGATTATTATAGATGAAGCACATCATTTTCCTTCTGGTGGTCATTTTCGTGTTAATAAAACGTTACAGAAAATTCGTAAAAGATTTTATTGGGCTTCTTGTAAAAAAGATGTTGACAATTGGTGTAAATATTGTTCAATTTGTATTGCAAAGAAAGTCCATCAAATAAACGTCACAATGAGATGAAAATCTACAATGTAGGATTACCTTTCGATAGAATCCAAATGGATATTTTAAGACCTTTCCAAATTTCTTCTTTAGTAAATAGAAATCTTTTAGTTGTAACAGATAGCTTTACTAAATGGGTAGAAGCTTTTCCTCTCTCTAATATGATAACAAAAACTATTGCTGAAGTATTTGCTCGTGAAATCGTGTGTAGATATGGAGTTTCTCTTGAAGTTCATACTGATCAGAGTCGTAACTTTGACTCTAAACTAATTAAGGAATTGTCTCATTTATTAGGAATTCGGAAGACTAGGGCAACACCATTACACCCTCAATCGAATGGTCAGGTAGAAAGACAAAACAGAACGATACTAGAATACTTCTCCAAATACATAACAGACAACCAAAAAGATTGGGATTGTTGGATTTCCTTATATCTTTTAGCTTACAGATCCTCGGTACACGCAAAAATTGGGGCACACCAGCGGACATGTACACCGGTGCAGACTTGAGGCTTCCTCTGGATTTGATATGCGGATGTCCTCGTGAAGAAGAAGATTGTCCTAACTATGGCAGTTAGATCCAGAAACTAAAAACCACCATCAACAAAATTCATCAATCAGCACGAAGAATATTTTCCTTTCCTCAAAACATACGAAAACAACCTATGACAGAACATCCAGACATGTCAACTTTCAAGACCGGAAGTATGGTTGTATAATCCGCTTAAAAAGTAAACGATTCCAAAAAGATTTCAAGATGATTTCAAGATGGACCAATTCAAGAGACGGGCTCTTTATCCGGATGAGCCATTTTGATTCGGTTGTGGATGAGGAGGACTATTTTTCAAGAGACGGATCCTTTTGGTCGGGTGAGCCAAGGAACAACCCACTTGAAGAAGATGCCTTCTCTTTCGTGTTTATCTTAAGATTGTCGGAACGACCATCTCAAAAGAGGGGGAATAATGTTATGTATTAGTCTATTGTCATCCAACATGAAAAGAACGAAAGCGTTGCTAAGCGATTAGTTTGTTGTGCTCGATTCAATTTAGTTTTTCAGTTAGCTGATTCAAGAGCTTGTTGATGACACAATTAATTTAGTTGTTACTATTTATTGCATGTCTCTGTACAGTATTACTAATATAACTTATTTCTAATAACAAATCCCAGGAGGTCTCTAGGCTCACTTTATGCAGAATTATGTCATTTTAGAACAATCAACTGGTGTGCCGGTTTTCTTGGCAGTCACTCGATGGATTTTGACAAGACAAGTCGAAAATTACCTGGAAAACATGTTACTAAGACTAAGACACGAAATTTTTAAATTCCATAGCTTCGTGCTATAGGTACATGTTTTCCAAGTAATTTGAGATATGTTTCGTCAAAATCCATCGTGTGAATGCTAAAAGAACTTGCACACCAGTTGATTTCTCTAAAATCACATAATTCTGTACAAAGCGGGTTTAGAGACCTATCTTTTGGGATTTTGTGTTAGAAATAAGTTATATTAGTAATGCATATACTTTTTTTATAGTAACTATATTTTAATTTCCTTTTTCCGATAATTTTGGCCTCAGAAGCCATTAGGTAGAAGATCACCTGAATGTATTATTTAGTCCAAACATTTTTCAAACTTATGGAATAGCAGCAGTTGAAAAATGACGCTCCAAAATAAAATTTCAATGTCAGAATTCGGGAAGTAATTATCAGCATTACATATTCAATACAATTGCAATGCATTCGAAAAACAAGAATATATATTCATTTATATTCTAGGAGGCTTCGTTCCCTGCTCGCTCAACACGCTAACCCTAATTTTTAGCGATAAATATGAATAATTACGAATAAGGATAATCTTCTATTAAGGGGGTCCGAAAGCCAATTAAAAATTCAAATTTCGCGCCACAATATAGCAGACGAAAAAATAAGTAATTTACCTATAACAAATAGTAAAAACAATATTACGGAAAACCAGGACTGCATTGTCCTCCGTTACATTATTATCTATCATTTAACAAAGTTTGAAGCTTCTATATAAATATTTCGCTGAATGGCATTTGAATTACTTGATTTTGAGACATTATTCAAATGCCATTCAGCGAAATATTTATATAGAAACTTCAAACTTTGTAAAATGATAGATAATAATGTAACGGAGGGCAATGCAGTCCTGGTTTTCCGTAATATTGTTTTTTCTATTTGTTATAGGCAAATTACTTATTTTTTCGTCTGCTTATTGGGGCTCGAAATTTGAATTTTTAATTGACTTTTGGACACCCTTAAATAATACCATGAAACATTTAATTTTTCTTTCAAATTTTCTGTAATTTAAAAAAAAATTATTTTTAATATGTATTAATTTCTAAAATAAATGGTATATACATATTTAACAAAATATTGCATAATATATATGTAGTTCAGTACATCAGCTCTGATTTTATTTGCTATATATTGATTATAAACTAATTTTTAAGAAAAATCCAGTAATATTTCAATTCTTGCCCACCATTTTCAATTTTAAAATCTGACTTTAGATTTCTAATCAGAGTATTCGGGAACCACAATATACAATTTCTAGAAAATTCCGGTAAAATTTTAATTTTTAGCAGCCATCCTGGGTCGTCTATATCAAATTTTAAAAATTTGAGTTCAGGTTTCTAATCAGCGAATCCGAAAAATCCACTATATACAATTTTTAGCAAAATCGCGTAAAATTTCAATTTTTGTTAGCCATCTTGGGTTCACCGTTCTGAATTTTCAAAATATATGTTGAGAATTGTTAGCAGCGAAACCAAAACTTCTATACTCCCGTATATACAATTTTCAGCAAAATCCAGTAATATTTCAATATTTGGCCACCATTTTCGATCCGCCATTTGGAATTTTCTAAATCTGAGTTCAGATTTGTAATAAGCGACTCCAGAAACCCACTATATACAATTCTTAGCAAAATGGAGGAAAATTTCAATTTTTATTAGCCATCTTGCGTACACCGGTCTGAATTTTCAAAATATATGTTCAGATTCGTAAGTAGTGAAGCCAAAAATCCCGTATATACAATTTTCAGCAAAATCCAGTAATATTTCAATATTTGTCCCGCATTTTCTATCCGCCATTTTGAATATTCTAAATCTGAGTTCAGATATATAATAAGCAATTCCAGAAACCCACTGTATACAATTTTTACTAAATAGGGTAAAATTTCAAGTTTTGACCGTCGTTTTGAATCCGCCATGTTGGACTTTCGAAATCTGAGTTGAGATTCGTAATCAGCGGATCTAGAATTTACGTATATACAATATTGAGCAAAATCCAGTAATATTTGAATATTTGGCAGCCATCATCGATTCGCCATTTCGGATTATCAAAATCTGAGTTCAGATTCCTAATCAGGGAATCCAGAAACCACAATATACAATTTTTAGCAAAATCCTGTAAAATTCCAATTTTTGGCAGCCATCCTGCGTCATCTATTTTGAATTTTCAAAATCTGAATTCAGATTCCTAATCAGCGAATCCGAAAAACCCACTATATAAAATTATTAGCAAAATAGCGTAAAATTTCAATTTTTGTTAATAATTTTGGGTACACCGGTACAAAATATATGTTGAGAATCGTAAGCAACAAAACCAAAAATCCCGTATATACAATCTATCTCAAAAAACATTTTTCAAAAGTTTAAACGAAGGCAAGTATTAGTCTCTCCCCCCTCTCGCTCCCACCCACGTTTTCTCCCCTATCTCGCCCTCCCTCCCCCTCTCGCACTTTCTCTCCCTCTCTCTCTCAACATCCGTCAAACTGAGTACCAAAAACTTTAATGAGAGCTTAAACATTTTTTTAAAACAATCAACACGTTTTTTAAAAGTTAATTTTTTAATTACGTTCTAATAACACAATTTGCCTAGTCCTTTTATTTGCTCTAGTCTCATCCATTCAATAAGCGCTCTTTACAAATGGTAATAATTTTTTTCATGACTGTACAAATAAATAAGATTTTCTACGAAAGTATAAAATAAGGCAAGCATAGACGTTTTTTCTGTATAATATATTAATATAAAACTTTCTACGTAAGTATAAAATAAGGCAAGTATAGACGTTTTTTCTGTATAACCTAAAATTAAACACAAGAAAGTTACTGAAATCAATTTATTGTAGTCAAATACCCATAAGTTAACTGACATAATAAAACTTTTCGTACCTACTCAAAAATATTCAGCCGACGGGTATAAAGTACTACTTAACGCCCAAGAGATGTAATAGTTCACATACAGCTCCTACAAAACTTTATGGAACCTACCCACTTTACGCTCGTGTGGGCAAAAATTATTTTAATTATATACTTAACTATCTTTTATTTCTTCTAGTAAATGTCCGCTGAACAAATTACATGTAAGTATACATTCAAATTGTTCATTGTAAATCAAACAAACGAAAGTTGTGAAATCAATTACCGATAACCAAGTAATGCAAACAACTCTCCGAAACAACTGTATGACTGCAATCTGAAATGTATTCAAATTTGTTAATTTTTCTATACAAATTAAACACAAGAAAGTACTGAAACCAATTTATTTTAGTCAAGTACCCATATGTTAATTTGACTTACATAATAAAACTTTTCGTACCTACTCAAAAATAATCAGCCAGCGGGCATAAAGTATTACTTAACGTCTAAGAGGCGCACATACTCCTAAAAAACCTTTTAGAACCTACACCCTTTACGCTCGTGTGGGTGAAAATTATTTTATAACTATTACGCCTTTTTTTTAGTTCTAAAATTCATAATAATTTATTCAAATATTTAAGAAAAGTCAAAGCCTATATAAAAAAATTACATAGTTACCAATACATCCCTGTTTTTCATTATTATTTCTGAATTTTGAACTTGCTATAATGTTACGCATCTTGGGAGGACAAGGGAAATCTAGAGCTGCTCTAGCAGAGGAGAAACTCCAATCCCTCACACATACTTAGCGGGCCCGATGGTTTGTAGTTGAAGGTGTAGTCATGGTCATTTTCATATAAATATTCATATGTTTCAAGATAAACTGTACAAATGGGTCGCATCTACATATTAAATACTGATCCATGAATCTGTCTGTCGGTTTTTAAATAGAAATTGCAAACCTGAATGAAAATATCATATGGGATCTCATATGAGAATATCGGATATCAGATCTCATATGAGATTTCACATGTGATCCCATAATATATAAAATTGCAGATAACATCACACACACACACACACACACACACACACACACACACTTTTGTTGACTTTTCTTAAATATTTGAAAAAATTCTTATGAATTTTAGAAATGAAAAAAGAGGCATAATAGTTATAAAATAATTTTCACCCACACAGGTGTAAAGTGCGTAGGTCTCATCTATTCAATAAGCGCTCTTTACAAATGGTAATAATTTTTTCGCTTTTCATGACTGTACAAATAAATAAGACTTTCTACGAAAGTATAAAATAAGGCAAGTATAGACGTTTTTTCTGTATAATCTATTATAAGGTTTTGTATAATTCTATAAGATTTTGTAGGAGTATGTGCGCTTCTTAGACGTTAAGTAATACTTTATACCCGCTGGCTGAATATTTTTGAGTAGGTACAGAAAGTTTTATTATGTCAGTCAAGTTAACATATGGGTACTTTACTACAATAAATTGATTTCAGTACTTTCTTGTGTTTAATTTATATAGAAAAATGAACAAATTTGAATACATTTCAGAGAGCAGTCATACAGTTGTTTCGGAGAGTTGTTTGCATTACTTGACTATCGGTAATTGATTTCACAACTTTCGTTTGTTTGATTTACAATGAACAATTTGAATGTATAGTTATATGTAATGTGTTCAGCGGACATTTACTAGAAGAAGTAAAAAATAGTTAAGTATATAATTAAAATAATTTTTGCCCACATCAGCGTAAAGTGCGTAGGTTCTATAAAGTTTTGTAGGAGCTGTATGTGAACTATTGCGCCTCTTGGGCGTTAAGTAGTACTTTATGCCCGCCGGCTGAATATTCTTGAGTAGGTACGAAGAGTTCTATTATGTCAGTTAAGTTAACTTATGGGTACTTGACTACAATAAATTGATTTCAGTACTTTCTTGTGTTTAATTTTAGGTTATACAGAAAAAACGTCTATACTTGCCTTATTTTATACTTTCGTAGAAAGTTTTATTTATTTGTACAGTCATGAAAATAATTATTACCATTTGTAAAGAGTACTTATTGAACAGTTGAGACTAGAGGAAAATATTTGTACAGTCATGAAAAAAATTATTACCATTTGTAAAGAGCGCTTATTGAATATATGAGACTAGAGGAAATAAAAGAACTGGGCAAATTGTGTTGTTAGAACGTACTTAAAAAATTAGCTTTTAAAAAATGTGTTGATTTTTATTACACAAAATATTTTATTACAATTTTTAACAATACAATAATATATTTTTATCTGGCAGATAACAACGTTATTTGTTATTGGAGAATTTTCAACAATTCCTCAAGAAAAGGTCAAACAACATTAGCTTTGAAATGTATCGGGCAGATCACTACGTTATTTGTTATTAGAGAGTTTCCAACAATCCCTCGAGAAAAGCACAGGCTGAGCTTGTTCCATGAGTCTTCAAAAAACTTCACCAGCTCTAATTAGATTTTCAACTAGATAGGTGATCTCTTCTATTAAAATGACAATTTTCTTATTTTATTTTGAAGAAATAATTTTTAAAAACTTGTATTCTAATCAAACTAATTCATTCATTTTTATAATACTTTTTTCGCACTTTCTGTACAATACCGTCTAAAACATCTTAGTTGTAGCTCCCAATAGCTTTTGTCACATTTTGAAGATCTATTGAATGCATACGAATTGGAGAATGAAATCAGGATATTTCTACATTATTATAGATGACTTATAGATGACACTTGTAGATTTCCATTTCCTCAGGCAGTTGTATAATATGGAAAAGTAGGTTTTTGTATCACCAAGATATGGTCAACCAACGTTAGCTTTGCAATGTATTGGGCACTCATCACTACGTTATTTGTTATTATAGAGTTTCCAACAATCCCTCCAAAATAATCATAGGCTGAGCTTGTTACTTGAATCTTCAAAAAACTTCACCAGCTCTAATATTATTTCCAACTAGGTAGATGATCCCTTCTATTAAAATCACAATTTTCTCATTTTAATTTGAAAAACTAATTTTTGAAAACTTGTATTCTAATAAAACTAATTTCTTTTATATTCATAATACTTTTTTTGCACTTCCTGTGCAATACCGTCAAAACATCTTAGTTGTAGGTTAATGTCACTACTTAATGTCACTATTATTAAAATTCATGGTATAATCCATTCTTTGACGCATTAATATGCAATGAACTTCATCAATTTTTAGTGTGTTTTTATATTAATATCTTTTTCAAGCAGTATTTGAAATTTAAGCAAACAATTAAAAATGAGGCCTGAATCTGGAAGAATTAATGTAATGTAAATTAAAAAATACTTGAGCATGATGCACTTTTAATAATCTGAGAAAATCTTATATCTCACTATTTCCGTGTTTTAATAGTGCTAGATTACTTTTAGAAATCATAGGGCCAGTTAAAGCATCCATGATTAAAACACCATAAATTAGAACGGGGCTCTGCTAGATGAATATTATCTGCAACAGTATTTCTATTTTTTCTACTACAGGTTGCGTGCTTTAACAGACTTGTACATAATCTTTTGGTGGCCTTAATGTATAATAATAATGAGATTTTGATTCACACCATCAAACATGAAAAATTTGTAAATAATACTATAATAATATATGTTCAACTCCTGAACTCTTCTATAATGTTACAAACTATTTAATAATGATCTACTTGTCAATTATCCTTGTTCTGATATAACTCTGTAATAATAAAAAAAAAGATTTCACAAAGTAACAATACTTATATTAGATTAATAACATTATTTTTTTTATTTTATAATCAAAGTTTGCTACTTATCTGAATATATGTGAAACTTTAAGCAGAAAATGGAACGAAGCCTGAATCTGAAAGAATTTATGTAAAATGTAAAATTAAAGAGTACTTGAGCATGATGCACTTTTAATAATCTGAGAAAATCTTATATATCACTATTTCCGGATTTAATAATGCTAGTTTACCTTTAGAAATCATAGGGCCAGTAAAGCATCAACAATTAAAACACCACAAAGTAGAACGAGGCTCTGCTAGAGGAATATTACAGGAGGTTGCGTGCTTTGACAGACTTGAATATAATCTTTTGGTGGCCTTAGAATGCATAATAATAATTTTGAACTCTTCTATGTTACATACTATTTAATCATGATCTACTTGTCAATTATCCTTGTTCTGATATCTCTGTAATAACAAAAAAAAAGATTTCACAAAGTAACAATACTTATATTAATAACATTATTCTTTTTATTTTATAATGATAGTTTGCTACTTATCTGAAAATATATCTGAGTATACCAAGTCCATTTAAAATATCTATCGAATTTCAATGATGTAAAAAGTCTTGATTGAATATATAACTTGTAAATGATGGTTGTATACGGACTAATGCGTATATTGGAAAGTATGTTTATATAACGTATAAAGTATATATAAAAATAACAAGGTTAGGTTAACCACATATTTTTTTTCTTCCTCCGGTGAGGTATCGACATCAGGTCACGTCCTCTAGACCACATATGAGGCGTTTCACGTCAACTGTCCCAGCGCGCGCCGCTGGAGCCCCACATCGTGCTATTTCTAACTCACGTTTATGATACTAAAATATACTTAAAAAAATTGTTCGATAAGCATTTTCGACGTATTTTTTCCTCAGCTTTCCAATGGCGTAAGCAGTTTATCCAAATTTTCAATTTTCACCTTCAAAAAGTGCAAAACATGTTATATCGCAAAAAGTGTATTTTTAATATTTTTTTTACCCTCTACATCGAAAGCTGACCATTTTTTACGTAGGGAAGGATATTTTCCAAAGAGTGTCCGAGATGTTTTTTTCGAAAAATAGAATGCAAAAGAGTTTTTGAAGATGAAAATGGAAAATTTTGAAAAAACTACCAACATCATTGGAAGCTGAGGAAAAAATACGTCGAAAACGCATATCAAACAATTTTTTTAAGTACTTTTTAGTTCATAAACATGAGTTAGAAATAGCAGGTTTTGGGGCTCGCGCGCCGCGCGCTGGGACAGTTGACGCGAAACGCCTCATATATACCATGATTCTATCTCTCTCTCTCTCTCTCTCTCTCTCTCTCTCTCTCTCTCTCTCTCTCTCTCTCTCTCTCCGTCGCTTTTCTCTCTCCCCCTCTCTCTCCCTCGCTCTCTTCACTCTTTTCCCAGTCGGACAAAAATGCTATACTATGCACCGGTCGGCCAAAAATGTATAGTTTGTGCATACTGAAGAATATGGAAATTCGGAAATAGTACATAAAAATATTCAGATCTCTAAATCTTTTGAATGAGACAATCTTTTTAAATGAAACCTTTCGGTTTGAGTAGAGCAATGAAATGGCTTTCGATTAAGAGTACATGTTAATATAGTTCAAACAAATCTAATACGTATATAGGCGTATTGAATTTCTCGCACCCCATTTCAATGTATATGTAGCACGGATCGCTCCTTCAGGCTTCTTCTATACTTGACTTCGGAGCGCTCCCGCGCTCCTTAATAATAAACATTTCAGCAAACTAATTAACCTTTCATTAATAAAAACTAATGCAGCAGTTTTAATTAACTTATGTTGCTGTGTAATAAAAGAAATATTCAACCTTACATTCCGAAATAATTAACGGTATAATAATGTTTTTTTTTTAATTGCAAACGTATTTTTATTTAACAGTATCCACGTACAAACATGTAAATTATATGGTTCAATACAGTTTTCGTAATAAACATATTATTTACTCAATTTCGTGAATAGTAGAAACAAATTTTGATCCCTAGGTGAATGTGCATTATAGTAAATTATTATATTTGTAATAATTTTAAAATTAATAGATAAAAAAATAAAAAATTGGAAAAATCAGTTTAAAAAAATATAATTAATTGTGATGTAACAAAGTGTTTACAGTTAAATAAACAGGAAAATATTTTAATACAAAAATAAGTCTTACATTATAACACGAAGATACAACGTAAAAATCAAAAAATTACAATAAATACACCCATAGTAACTACTTTATTATTGAATTATTGAAAAACTGATACTTTTTTTAATTTACTAATTTTTTCTCTTAAATAATTATTAGTACAAATTATGAAGTATACATCACATTGTTTATGAATAAATATACAATTAAAATTGTTACACGTATGAAATGCAGATCAACATGTTGCTGAGTATGATTAATTTGTGATTTATGAATAAAGCTGATATATAATGGAAGATTAACAAATGTGTCTATGTTTAGAAAGGTATCTATTTACATTTTTGTTTCTGCATAAACAAGTTTTGCAACATATTTTTGTGAAATTATTTGTTAAAAATAAGGTTCTCGTTATTATACTATATAAAAAAATTCATTATTAGTATGCATCACAAAATTCAGTCAATTACTAATTTCATTTGCTTGCACACGTGCTAAAGCATAAAAAAATGTAAAAAATTCTTATAATCAATTAAAATATATGTTTTTCATCTTTGGATTAGAAATATATAGACTTTTTTCACACTTTTACATCAGACACCTGACTAAAACTGTCAAGGTAGATCACAAGCAATTTAAGTTCATCTAGTACTTCTTTGTAGACTCTTTTGAGCTGCTACAATCTTTTCAATTTATTTAGCACTCTCATTGTACTAAATAGTACATTTATGTACAATTTTAACTTCTAGTAGTTTCATATAAGAATAATCTTGAAAAAGGTCTGGTATTTATATATACGTATATATGTTTACTATATCAGAATTATATGCATATCTTCCTTAAGAAAACCAATATATGATAGGTGATTTTATTCATCAATTTTTGTAATATTATACATTAGCAGTTTTCATTAGTGCTTGCAGTCGGTATGATCTACTGCCCATTAAGCCTCACAAGGAGATTGCAGTACTTTGCATGACATTCACGTTAAAAATTTCTAGCTAAGACGACGTTTATTATTGCTTATGGAAAAAATATGTACGTAGCATCAAGTGTATTTGCAACGAACAAATGCTAGAAGGGAGAGTATTATAGAAATTTTAAGATTGTTTTTCAATCAATTCAAGTAGCCTTGCATACGAATTTTGAATTAGTTTTTGAAGTCTAATCTTGTTACTTCATTTATTATGTTGAGATATCTTATGCACCGTATGAGTATTTATTAAACACTCTCGCAATTTTTTTAAAGAGGTACAAAATACTAAATGAACAATGATTACCTAAAACATTTTTCTTTTCCAATCTTATGATTATTACTAACAAATTCCAACCTCCTTACTATTTAAGTATTTATTTTGGGTGGCAACTCGGAGTTTTGCAATAGAACCCAAAGCTATAGACGAAGAAGATAAGTATTTATTATGTGAACAAATATGAAATAAATGTATGCAATGACTGCTCAATTGTCGTTTGTGCATGTTACACAAAAGTTTCTAGTAACAAAGTTTATCAAAATTCTCTAATGTTGGGTTCTATCTTCCTCAGTTTGTGCTGATAGAAGATAAGTGCGATCTGGTGTTTCAAGTGTAAAAGAAAAACCTTAATCACGAGCACCTGGAGGTACACCCAATTTTACTGCATATCCTTCAGAACCATGTCCTAAAAATATTTCGCCTTTGGGATGAGCGTCCTACAAATTTTTTTAATTATTAAAATCATATTAAACTTTTGTTATTAAAAGTTTTTATTTAACTTACCATGGGATCATCATGGTACATTAATTTACGACCATCTAAAGTGAACCATCTTTTCTTATAGGCATCTGAATATCTTGGACCGGTTTTCCATAAAAATCCTTCTTTAGGAAAATCTTTATTTAACTGAACTAATAATTCAGATTCACTTGCACCAGGATAAGCAACCTGTAGACGATGTAACTTTGCATATCTATTAGCTAAATACCAATTAGTTATAATTTCCGGATCTTCATGATAGACATATATATGTCGAGTTGTCCCATCTTTCATAAAAGAGATTTGAGGACTATTTTGATTTCCTGTTTTAGGGGGAGCAAATGAAACATTCAATTCTGATATTCTCAATACTGCTTTTGGCTCCTTAAAAATACGTATTGAAATTTCAACAGTTTCTCCAAAATCCAGTAATTTTTCAATATTTGGCCACCATTTTCGATCCGCCATTAGCAATTTACTAAATCTGAGTTCAGATTCCTAATAAGCGACTCCAGAAAATCACTATATACAATTCGTAGCAAAATCCAGTTAAATTTCAATCTTTGACCGACGTTCTGGGTCCGCAATTTTGAATTTTCAAAATCTAAGATCAAAATTTTCAGCAAAATCCAGTAATATTTGAATATTTGGAAGACATAATCGATCCGCCATTTTGTATTATCAAAATCTGAGTTCAGATTCCTAATCAGCGAATCTGAAAAACCCGCTATATAGAATTATTAGCAAAATGGAGAAAAATTTCAATTTTTGTAGCCATCTTGCGTCCACCAGTCTGAATTTTCGAAATATATGTTCAGATTCGTAAGCAGCGAAACCAAAAATCCCGTATATACAATTTTCAGCATAATCCAGTAATATTTAGATATTTGGCCACCATTTTCGATCCGGCATTTGAATTTTCAAAATATGAGTAATATTTCAATATTTGTCGCAATTTCCGATCCGCCATTTTGAATTTTCTAGAGCTGAGTTCACCTTCATAATAAGTGACTCCAGAAACCAACTATATACAATTTTTAGCAAAATCAGATAAAATTTCAATTTTTGTCTGCCGCTTTAAGGCCATGTGGTACTCAACAAAATTCGCTATAGGGCTCAGTCGGTAAAAAGGTGGTAGCCAAGTTTTTGTATTAAATAGTAGATGGCGCTACAAATGTGATTCGTCTGCGAGTATAACATCCGGTTCAGACAAATGCTCACAGATGGCGTACATACTTATACTATGAACAATATTTTTTTATATTCATACTAGCAAAATCCAAACGCGCTGCGCGCGTACTATTTTGTTTTATAAGTTATGAATATAATTTTTCAGTATGATTTCAGTTTAATTAGTTTAAATGATGTCATAATCAAATAATTTTTCAAAGCATAAAAAGATGAATTTTTTATCCTATTTTGATTTAAGTATTTAATTTTAAATAATTAAAAATAAATAATTCAATTAAAAAAATTCAAAAGTAGCGGAAGTAGCAAATTTTCGCGTCTATTCCTTACAGATCAATCAAAACGAATCTATAAAGGCTTCACTATATCCGGCCATCACTTTTTTAAGAGAGAATTATTTACTAAAAAATAAATTAAATACTTATCTTTTTTTGCTATGCATTTCTTATCATTTCATTATTACATAGTTTTTATTATGAACCAATAATATAAAGTATACTTTTCAATTTTCCTTTTTTTTTTGGAGATTAAGAATAATCCGGTTAATTGTTTACGTATAATTTGGAACGCTTGCAAATTTACTTGGAGGTTCGAATTGATAACTGCTTCACATATTTAACCATTTTTATGGTAAGTTTTAAGGTTATGTAAATAAATGAAATTGATGAAAATAATTTTGAAATTATAATTAAATATCCTTAACTTAGCATGAAAATTTATTTATAATAGATCATGTCTTCAAATTATGTATCATATACTGCCGAAAATATGGCGTATACGCATCATGAATGAAACATAAAATATCCATGTCAGTTTTATTATTCACGTACTATTGTTACTAGTGTTACTTGTTTATTTCTTGTGTTTACAATTTTTTAATTTATTTTTTTCTGGTTTCGTCATATAATTGTTATACTAAATCATAAGTATATGAACAGCTTAAAAGTTATTATAAATATAATTATAATACCTGATTGTCGGTATGTAACTGACTGTAATATTATTTGTCGAATTTTTAAAATTTGTTATCCATTTAGGATATTATTTCCTTCCTTATACAATTTATGATTACATTGAAAAGTTTAACAATATTATGCATTATATTATAAACATATAAGCATAATTTTAAGAAATACATTTAGGATATTACAAATTTTTGTAGTGTGTAAAAGTACAAAGTAAAATTAAAAAGTGAGTCGGCGGCGACGTAGTCTGTATAGAGGTTCTGACACAGAGCTTCGGCTCTTAAAATATCTGTTAACGAGTTATGTAATGTATGTAATTTTATTTGATTTTTCATATGTATACAACGAAAAATGACCATGTTGCGATTATATTGTTTTTACTTTTTGTTATGTAGTGTAATAAATGTTCACCTGAAGAGGCTAGAAAAGCAGACTAGCGAAACGTTGTGATTTTAGAATGAAACTTTGAGTTGTGATTTTTTACATCCTGGGTTGACCCTCACCATCGTTTCTTAATATTTTCAATGTACTATGGAGGGTGGATACTACAAAAATTAAAAATTAAAAAGTGCACGTACTAAAAAAACTGACAACTCATTTATCACGCATCCAACAGGCCTAGCTATAAAGTTACACTTTTCGATTCCAAGTATATGCTATTCTTTGCAGAATTTGTATATGTATTGTCCTATAAATATGATGTTTTTTTACTCAACTTGTTAGTTTTAGAATACGTAATTATATTACGTATGATAAAAGACCAATTTTGAAAAATGCATTTAGCATGTTATCATTTTTTGTGTATAAAAATACTAAGTTAACCTTTAGAGGACGGGATGGCCCCTATACGGGCCATGCCCATGATCGACCCTTTACATGTGTTAGTTTTGAGATGTGAGACATCACAAAAACTCGATTTCTATAGAAAAGTGAGAGAAAACAGTAAACCCAAATCCCCGTCCTCTAAAGGTTAAATAAACTACAATACATGCACTAACTACCTAATTATATACATACTACTGTAGAGTATAATTACTATACTGTATACATTTATGTTGCAGTATAACGAAACTACATTTAACAGTAGATTTTGTAAATTGCTACTGTATTTTTTTCGGAGAATAATCAACATTTACAAGGTCAGAGATTTATTTTTGGCATTCTACACTCGATCAGAAAGTGAATCTCATTATGCATAATAAAAATATATGTATCCTGTAGATAGAGTAATATACTTTACATACTCCTAAAATACTGCAACAAATGTGTGCACTAAATTAAGTAAGCAACAACAGGGCAGACACTAACTATATAATCACATGTTACTACTTATTATTATTAGTAGTATCATTCTTTATAAAAATAGAACATGCAAATTTGTCAAAGGATACTCAGATTGCAAGTTGTAGTCGTGTACTACCCTTATAAAAATATCCTATAGAAAATCCTGTAGGAAATGCTATAGAAAATCCTGTAGGCATTCCGTAGAAATCCTATAGGAATCCTATAGGATACTCTATAGGCAGTCCTATATGAAATTCTATATAGGAAGTTCTATAGGAAATCCTATGTGAATTTCGCGCTTTTCCTGTAGGAAATCCTATCGGAAATCCTATAGGAAATTCTGTAGGTAATTCTGTAAGAAAAACTGCAGACAATTTTACATGGAAAATCCTGCAGGGAATTCTGGAGTATTTTCGTGAAAACAGTTTATAGAGGTTTAGCATCTTATTTAGCGCTGTAACATCGCACAGCAAAATCAGTGGCAAACAGTCCTAGGCAAGGAGTTGCACCTAGGGACTGCCGTGCACGACTGCCGGCGCTTACCGATTAAGCCCAATGAGCTCAGATATCAAAATCAAGGTAATCCTTGTCACATTGACTCTCCGTAAAGTCGTTCAAACGGTTGAATCTCATGGCTTTACATACCCTCGCGGTTCCAATGTGTTTATGAGAGTCCCGACTATTGCGCTGCGCTGCGGCATGCGGTAGAAGCTTGCTTCTCCAGAGCCTCGTTTATGTATGTTCGCTGCTATGCCGCTATGGGGCGCAGCAGTCGGGACTCTCATAAACACATTGGAACCGCGAGGGTATGTAAAGCCATGAGATTCAACCGTTTGAACGACTTTACGGAGAGTCAATGTGACAAGGATTACCTTGATTTTGATATCTGAGCTCATTGGGCTTAATCGGTAAGCGCCGGCAGTCGTGCACGGCAGTCCCTAGGTGCAACTCCTTGCCTAGGACTGTTTGCCACTGATTTTGCTGTGCGATGTTACAGCGCTAAATAAGATGCTAAACCTCTATAAACTGTTTTCACGAAAATACTCCAGAATTCCCTGCAGGATTTTCCATGTAAAATTGTCTGCAGTTTTTCCTACAGAATTACCTACAGAATTTCCTATAGGATTTCCTATAGGATTTCCTACAGGAAAAGCGCGAAATTCACATAGGATTTCCTATAGAACTTCCTATATAGAGTTTCATATAGGACTGCCTATAGAGTATCCTATAGGATTCCTATAGGATTTCTACGGAATGCCTACAGGATTTTCTATAGCATTTCCTACAGGATTTTCTATAGGATATTTTTATAAGGGTATACTTGTTAATCATATAACATTATGATATGCATCGAAATATTTAGATGCATTTACAATGTTATTTTCTTGTTAAATTGATGTTTATATTTGGCTCTGAGATGATTTTCAGTAATCAACACTCGAGTATAATGTTATTATTTGTTTCTTTTTCCGATTTTATTTTCTTTCCTCTTTTTAATTTTCTTTTCTTTTTCGTTTCTTTATTCATTTTATTATCTTTTCCTTTTTAATTTTCGTTTTCTTTTTCGTTTTTTTTTTCTTTTTTCATTTCAATTTTTTTTCAATGTTTTCCTAGTACTTTGAAGTACTAAATGATATTAAGGACAACACAAGTTCTAACTACGTAATTACGTATACCAAAACTATACACATATAAGCCTAAATATTCATCACAGCTATATACATCATGCATTATTTTACTTTATCATACAAAGTTATTAAAACTATTTTAAATTGTAATTTGCAAAAGAAACAATCAGCAGTATTAAATAAAATCAAGCTAAGCTATAACTACTACATTTTATTGCATATGAACATGAATAACATGAAAAAATATGCATTAATAATATTTTATTATTACTTTGTTCATTTCATTAATATTTCAATAATAGTAGGGAGAAAGTACCCAAGTGTGCGAGCGTGAAAACATTCCCGCACGCTCAGCTACTTTTTTACACGCTCTATCAGCTTGAGTGAATATGACATTTTACGAATGCCAATGTGTATATTGCATTTAACTAACTAATAATTACCAATTTATGATAGTTGAAAACATTTAATTTCTTAATATTCGGCGAAAGTCAGCACGCGCGTCATTTTTTGTAAAGAGTCTGTGAACGGTTTTTGATAACCGCACTTTTGGCTAGCAACCCGTTCCCAAATAAAGATGGACGTAATCAATAAATTTTATAATAATTAACAATTTCTAGACGCTTTAACAATATTCTTTTGCTGGATTTCAACGAAATCCGTGTGCGCGACATATTTTGTAAAGAGCATGTGAAGGCTTTTGGTGTAGAAAGTTTCTGTCCATGGACGATATAAAGATATAAGATAAACTAATAACCAAATTTGCATGTGACTAAGTAATTATTACGAATTTATAATAGTTGAAACCATATAATTTCGCAATATTTGGCGGAAATACGAGTGCGCGACATTTTTTGTAAAGAGCCTGCGAAGGATTTTTGATGGCGGCACTTTTGGCTTCCAACCCATTTCCAAATCAAGATAGACGTAATCAACGAATTGTATCATAATTAACAATTTCTAGACGTTTTAACAATATTCTTCTACCCGATTTCTTCGAAATCCGAGATCGCGATATTTTTTTTATTAACATGTGAAGGCTTTTTGTGCAGAAATTTTCTGCCGATGGACGATTTTAACATTAAATATAAACTAATACTGAACAAGCTGATTTTTAATTAACGTAAGCTTTCTGCAGCATCTGGAGCAGAATCTCAGGTGAGATTTTTGCGTGAGATTTTACATGAGATCTCACCCGAGAAATCACCTGAGATCTCACCTGAGATTTTTCAATAGGGTAGCTTTAACAATATTCTCCTGCGAGATTTCTCCGAAACCCGTGTGCGCGACATTTTTTGTAAAGAGCATGTGAAGGCTCTTTGTGCAGGAAGTTTCTGCCGATGGACGATTTTAACATTAAATATAAACTAATAACTAAATTGCATTTGTCTAACTAATTATTACGAATTTATAATAGTTGAAATCATGTATTTTCGCAATATTTGGCGGAACTACGAGCGCCGGCCTTTTTTTGTGAAGAGCCTGTAAAGCGTTTTTGATAAGGGAACTTTCGGCTAACCACCCTTTTCCAAATCAAGATTGACTTAATCAATAAATTGCAAAATAATTAACAATTTCTAGGTGCTTAGGTGTTTTCTTCTGCCGGATTTCTCCGAAACCCGTGTGCGCGACATTTTTTGTAAAGAGCGTGTGGAGGCTTTTTGTGTAAAACGTTTCTGCTTATAGACGATTTACAGATTAAATATAACCTAGTAAGCGAATTTGCATGTTACTAAATTATAATTACCAATTTATAATAGTTGAAACCATTTAATTTCTTAATATTCGGCGGAAATCCAGGCGCGCGACATTTTTTGTAAAGACTCTGTGAAGGGGTTTTGATAGCGGGACGTTTGGCTAACCACCCATTTCCAAATCAATGTGAACGTAATTAATCAATTCTATCATAATTAACAATTTCTAGACGCTTTAACAATATTCGGTCCGATTTCTCCGAAATCCGTGTGCGTGACATTTTTTGTGAAGAGCATGTGACGGCTTTTCGTGTAGAAAGTTTCTACTGATGGACGATTTGAAGATTAAATACAAAAAACATATAGAAAACAAAGCTTTTTATGTTTACTTTTAAAGTTCTCAAACAATGAAATATGCTAGATACTAATTCTGTCAATACTCCTATGGAAAAAACTACAAATCAGAGTCTGATGCAGCTAAATGCTAAAAATTATCCTTATCGTAACTTGTAGGCTCCGTGGTTTTGAACAATATGGTATAAGAATGTTCTAACCATGAAGTTAAAAATGCTATAAAGACTACGAATTTTTGTAAAGAAAATAGAGATGCAGGTTAGCCATTTTCTTCTAGACTGAGTTAATTATGATATTCAGGGCATCGCCTCGCGTGATTACAAAGGCACTCGTTAAGATAGAGACCTGCATAAATGAGAAGTTGTTTCATAGTGTGAAACACTGCTACACCCGCCGACTTTTTATTTTTTTGGGAGGTATACGTCCGATTATGTCGTACCTACAAGTCAGGTATGCCCTAAATACCGATATACTCCTGTATGTCGCGGTAACGCGGACTACCTTCAAATACACCTCCGCCTTCACTTGTCCGTAGGGTTCGCCTAGGTAATCCTCGGAAAGTGCCAGTTTCGATGGTGGCCCTCGAGTAGAGTAGAATGGTTTATGAAGACGTGTTGTCTTCTGCAGGAGCTCTTTGCCGAGGGCAAAAACAAATGTTAATAATGTATTAAGCAGTGGGGACGGGGAGAGCAGTATCGAACTGCCAGGAACAGAGGAGTAGACAGATGGAAAATTGGAGGCTAGGTTCACCTATACTACAGGATAAAGGCCAAATCCGAAGTGAAGTACTTACTCGAGTCTGTCGCGGGAGCGCGGACTACATTCAATTATACCTCTGCCGTCACTTCTACAATATCTTTGCCTATATAATGTCCTTGAGAAGTGGTAGTTGCGTTAGCTGCCCTGGAGGAGAATAGACTTATATGTGAAGACAGGTTGTCTTCTGCAGGAGCTCTTCACCGTGGGCAAAAACAAATGTTAATAATGTATTAAGCAGTGGGGACGGGGAGAGCAGTATCGACTTGCCAGGAACAGCGGAGTAGATAGATGGAAAGTTGGAGGTTAGGTTTGGCTGTATTACAAGATAAAGTCCAAATCCGAAGTGAAGAACTTACTTGAGTCTGTTGCAGGAGCGCAAACTACATTTAACTACACCTACGCCCTCATTTTTTTGCTTGTTCGCCTGGCTGATGTTCTCATGAAGTGATAGTTGCATTGGCTGCCCTCGAAGAGAATAGAATTATATGAAGATGTGTTGTACTCTGCAGGAGCTCTTCGCCTAGGGCAAAACAAAATATATTAATAATCTGTTAAGCAGTCGGAATGAGGATAGCAGTATCGTACTGCCAGGGACAGATAAGTAGACCGATGAAAAGTTGGAGGCTAGATTTGGCTATACTATTAAAAAGAAGTTGGAGGCTAGGTTTGGCTATACTATTAGAATGTCCACACACAATGCAATACATACAGAGGGACTGAGGGGGAAGAGCGCATGTGCATTTCCAACTAAGACCTCCTCATCCTCTCTTAAAGCTTACCACAATGTCCAGACACACTGCAATACATACAGAGACATATATAATCGCTCAGCATGTATAACATAGTGTGTGTAAAGTTTAAGATATTTGTAGAGAATGGATGTGTTTGAAGTTCTGAACGTTCATCGTGAACGAAATATAGAAAATTTCCAAATTCGGTTCTTTTTGATATTATCTCTTAGATAAGCATAAAACATGTACAAACTGCAAAATAAGTCATTTCCAAAGTGATCATCTCCCCAAATCATCCCTAAAACTACCCCGACTAAACAATACATGACAAAAATTATTCATGCCATCAGAGTTTATTTGTTTCAGACAAATTTTATGGCTGACATTTCTTCCAAATATTACCACAGCCTTGCAAAATACTTGGCGATAGGAAATTCGATCCGGATCAATTCCATTCGGGCGTTCAAAGGGGCTAAAATAGTGAAAAATACACGAACATATCGATAAAAAAATCACCACTGGGGAGTTTATTTGTTTCAGAAAAATTTTATGGCTGATATTTCTTCCAAATGTTGCCAGAGCCTTACAAAACCGCTGCCAATACATTGGCCCGTGGCTTCCTCAAAATTAATTTGCTAGTTCCTTTAATTAATTTTTAATAACAAAAATTTATAATTTTTGCAATAATTTATGACATAATTATAATTAAATTCATTTATGAAGATTAAAAAGTATTAATTTTTAAATTATTTATACAATATGAATAAAATAATAGGTATGATTTTTTTTTAAATTATGTGAAAAATAAATAAAATAATTAATTGTAATATTATCGTCTTCAAATTATATTTTCTTTGTGAAATTTCACACGTAGGGTACTTGTCTCTAGTAGTATGCCTATCCGTATTTGTCCTCTCTCTCTCTGGAATTTCCGATGTAAGAAAAAGGTTCTAACCTGAAAAATAATAAATGGCTATTACAAAACAAAAGCAGGTACACAACACGCGCGCATAGCGCATAGCGCATGTCATTTCCATTTTCTAGTATATATAAATGCGTTCCCGAATAATTACGATTTTCAAAGAGGGCTAAAATAGTTTTAACCTCAAATATCTCTGAAATTCATAAACGAATTCTTTTATCCTAAGAACTCTTCTAATAAATAATATACAAATTCTACATCTCCACCAACTTTTAAAGAAATTAAAACAATTTTAATGTAGTTATATTGTGGAACAACAAAGAAAGTTATTTTCAAAAATACTAAAATTATAAATATCTAACATCTCAAAAAATAATCATATAATCTGGATGAAATTTTACACAGGTTTTGACTATATCGCATACGAAATAGTCTATAAATTTCAAGCTTATACATGAAGTCGTCATTGAGAAATTACGATTTTGAATAAAACCGTAAAAAATTTTAACCTTAAATAGCTCTAAAAATAATGAGACAATTCTTTTACCTAAAGGACTTATGCGATAATATATAAACTCTACATCTCCATAAAATTTCAACATGACTAAACCAGTTTTTGTTTTCTTTAGTTATCGTGTGACAAAGAAAATGACTTTGCAAAATACGAAAATTTTAAATATCAAACATCTCAAAAAGTAATCGAACGATCTAGATGAAAATTCTCACACATATTGTCTATATTATATTCACAACTGCCTATAAATTTGGAGCTGATACATAGAGCCATTCTCGAGAAATTACGATTTGAAAATAAGTTTAAAAAAATTTAACCTCAAATATTTCTGAATTTTCTGAACTAACCATTTTACCCAAAGAATTAAAAGAAGTAAAAATCAATTTTGAGAAAATCGAAAATTCGAAATTAAACAAAAACGCATCGGCCAATCAAAAGACGAATTTCTGACCCGTCATCACACAAAAAAATAAAGAAAATGAGATCCGTCCGGTTAAAATCGATTGAGTGGAAGCTGAGATCCAGGCGTTCACACACACACGCACGCATGCACGCACGCACGCACGCACGCACGCACACACACACACCCATACAGACATTTTTCAAAAATCATGTATTTTGATTCCTAACACCTCGAAAAACATTTATAACATGTTTTTACAACATATCAAAAAAATACTATCACAAAGCTTCCTCTAGGAGGAAGCAAAATTGGCGATAGGAAATTGGATCCGGATCATTTCCATTCGGGGTCCTAAAATACGACTTCACGTACCCGATTTTCGCGTACGTGCAATCACGTATGTACGTTCACAAACGAGTCCGTAAAATCGAATGACGGGCAAGCATACCCAAATAGCATATTGTGCAATAAAGGGAGAGAATGACCTTAAAACTCCGAGTCTGAAATAGCTCTTCTTTCCGAGTTAAGTACACACCTTTTTTGTAACAAATCAATGAGAGGTCCTTTTTGTATGCATGAAAGTTGTGTAGGCATAAGGGGATCGCGCATTTCGAGTCATGTACTATGCAGTTACAAATCATTGCATTTTCTGTTTTTATTAGCATAGCTTATTACAAATATATGCGCCTTTTTATATTTATTTTAAGCCGAAATGTAATTTTTTTCAATTGTTTTTATAAGCGGTATTAACTCTTGTTATTTTACCATTGAAACTTTAAAATTAATCTTATATCTTTCTAAACAACCCAAAAAAGTATAAAATATATAAATTTTACACTAAGAGAACAATTTTACAAAATTACGTTGTAGGTAGCGGAGAAAAAATTTGTTTTCCCGCTAAACTTTGAAAAAATGGATTTTTTTTCATATTTTCTCAACTTACGCTCGGAATGCGTGATTTTCTATGCGACTTTTAGTCATGAAAAAAGGCATGTTTCAAGTAACTGTCAAAAAAGAAATGCTATTTTGGCGCGAACAAGTATAAGACCATGGTGCCGTGTGAAGTGACACCAATTCTTCTGTTAGGGGCGCCTAATGTAATTTTTTTTCTCATTTAATTAACGTTTAGAAAATATAGTTTCTTCTTATACTTAATAGTATATTTCGATACAAGTGCGAAAGTGTTGATTCTAGCACAAGTGTGTGGTTTGTGTGACAAGCACACGAGTGTAGAACAACCTTTCGCACGTTTATCGAACGATATATCTATACAGGAGGCGGAAACGCTATTTGAAAAATTTATGTATATGTAAAATCGCATTTTAGGGATACTAAATCGAAAAAATATGATTATGTATGTACTGATTTAATCCATTGGATTTATATCCTACGAGATGCATTTCGCATACGCTACAGAATTTAGCGTACCTTACTCAAGCAGAGAAAATCATTTGCATCGGCGAAAAATTTTCCTGTTAGTTTTTCTAAAAAAAAATGCGCGTTCATCCGATAAAGATCGGAATTTCGTGTCAATGACTGGAGATTTTTCGAAAAATACAATATTATAGAAACGAAAAATTACAATTGAAAATCAGATTTGACTATATAACGATGTTATTCTTAATAATGTATGCAACAACAGAAACTATAAGTTCTGTCTGGTTTAAATTTCTTTGAAATCCTGAAATCTACTCATCACATACTAATGATTTTACAGTCGCTTTTATTTTAAAAAGTATGAAAACTCAATTGTTGCCGAATCTTAATATGATTTTACACACGTATATCGTATGTATATTACCACGGAAAATTGTGATTTGAAAAGAAATAACAATGGAACAATAATTCACATATGAAATATCTTTAGGATGTATGAACCAATCTTTGCAGTGAACAAGCTAGTGCGATAGATATGTCAACTCTCCTCCCCCTTAACAAAATTGATATTAAATTTGAATCTCATATTTACTTCACCTATCCATACAAAAAGAAATTTGATTATTTTTACAAATGGGTTTTCTCTCTGAGAAAAATTAAGATCAACAGTACCAAGGAGTGCGGGAGCGCTCCGAAGGCAAGTAGAGAAGAAGCCTAAAGCAGCGACCCGTGCTACATATACGTTGAAATGGGTGTACGAAAAATTCAATGCGCTTTTGTTCATGATATACATCAAAAATATTTCAATACCATATACTTTTTTCTATTTTTTAGATGAATCTATTGCATAAAATCACATTTTAGTCAGTACTAGATTATAATTGTTAACGCCACTTTTCTCACATTATGAAGAATTTCACTTTGCTTTCAGTACGTTAATATTTAACGTATAACTAACATTAGTTTTAATGTACAAAAAAGAAATAAACAGAGTTAAAAAAATTACTCTTAAACGAAAAAACAAATATTTACCATTAATTATAATTTCTTTTATTGAAAATTTGATTTTAGCGTTTTGTTTATTCATCTATTATAATACTTATAATACGAGCTATAAGTGCACCAAATTGGAGCGAAGTGTGAAAATCGGCAAGAGATGGCCCGCGCCCGGCTGGCGTTGGCTTGCGCCGCTCGCGCGACTCCGCTATACGCTCGAACATATAATATATAGATATCCATTTATATATACACACGATCAGTGCGACTTGAGTCGTGACGGAGTGGGGGAAGCGGTAGAAGGTGGTTCGGCTGACGCAGCTCACGAGAGTCGGCAGCGCTCGAACAAAACTGTATACAGTGCGCGATCAGTTTCTGGAATCGCTGCGGAGCGGGAGGAATCGGAGAGATTCGGCAGTCGGCACGGTCGCACGGCCGCCGCTTGGTCGCGTGAGTCCACTGCGCTCGAACCTCGAACATGTGAGAGCGTCCGCCGCAGAAGCGGGCCAGTAGGCGCGCGCGGCGCATTTTTGGACGTGAAATACGTTCTGTTTAACTCGCTTATAATCGTATGCGGAGTCTCTCAGAAAAAAACAAAAGACATATATCGATAGACTTTTTCCTGCTCTTTTCAATGGTGCTATGTTTGTTACTCCGAAACGCTTTCTTCTGGTCGGAAATTCAAGTTGAAAGTTCAAAGCCATTTTTCTCACAATATATCATGTTCTTTTTTCAAAATGCATTTTGCCATTGGAAAGTACAAGTCTTAAGCTTCAAGACCCTAATTTTTCGAGTTGAAGAAATGAAGGATTCAAAAGTAATAAGATTAAAAAGGCAGAGCCGAGCGGCCGCGGGCGCTCTTCGCGCTGCGCCCCAGCGGGCTCTCAAACATCATTTTTATTAATATAGGTCATATATTTCACTTTTTTAGAATTTTTAATTTCTCTAGGTTTTTCAGAAAACTATACTGAAAAAAAAATTTCGTAAATTCAACTAAATAAATTTATTTGAATTCCATTCAGTCAATTTAAATAAATATGTTCTTGAAATAAATACTAAATATTCAAGTTTAATAAATATTTATTAGAAAATCTCGATCATTTATTAAAAATAAAATTTATTAAAAATAACTAAAGCTTTAATAAAATTAAATTTATCATTTGCTAAAATTACATAAACGAGTTTTTTAAATATAATAAACCAATTTATTTAAAATAAATAAATACATTCTAATAAATAATTACTTAAAATTCATAACTAATTTATTATAACATACCGAATATGTATTTCTAAATGATTGATCATTTACTTGTATACGGATGATTAAAACTGATAAATATTTATTAAATTTTACAGAATAATTAATAAAGTAGAAAATTTATTACGTTCAAATAAACAATTTGTGAAAACAATATTTTTATTAACTATACCTGATAAAATTAATTTCTAAATATAATTAAATATTTATTTCATTGAATCAAAAAATTTTAAATTACATAAATGCACTGACATAATAAATATTTATTAAAAATAATCGTAAATAGCTCACTTTTTAAATAATTATTCATTTAATAATAATAATTATGATTTCAATAGTAATAAATATTTTTGCACATCCGTGCTTGTTTGGGAAATATCAAGTTTTGAATTTCCCGCGGTTGGGCGACTGAGGGATCACTCTGCAGGCGGCCGCGCGACGGCAGCACTCAGCAGCTGTTCTCTGCGGAACAGCTGAATCGCTATACTGATTAGCCGAGTATGGCAAAACTCATGCTGTCTCTCTCATGCTTACACATGTAAATGAGAGAGACGGTGATTTGACTCACTCCTCAGTAACAAGGAGACGAGGAAGAAGACGGAAGTGCTCTCTTAATTCTCACACTCAGTTAGTATCCATGTAATGGTTCGCCTCGTGGAAAAACTCACGGTACTTTGGCTCTCAGTAGATAGATTCTCAACAAGAAACTCAACTTGGTACAACTCATCAATGATGACACTCCATGCACACTCAACCCACCTGCTGCATTTCATATGACGTAAGTGGGAAAAAGGGACTTGAAATCAATAATATTTCATCGCCAACAGACCATGGACAACATTATTCTCAAATTGGAATTTCATTATTATTGCTGACTCAAGTGAAGCTTGCTCAACTCAAAGCCATTGCAACCACTCCAAAAGGATTCAGAAGATACACTCACTGTGGCGTTGTCCACATCATCAAGGTATTAAACTCAATGTTTTACTTGGTTTCTAACTGTCAATGCATTTCAGCTGTCCAGTTGGGAAACTCCTTCATGGATGACTCAGTAACGCTGGCAGCAAGTCGTTTCAACAACGGTCTCAATCAACATCAAAAAGGTATCACTTATCTCACGAAATCAAGTGGAGTTTATGGTACTCAATACGGATAATCCTCACATAGTATATGGCTCTCAATCCACTCGGAAGTCAGCAACTCGCCATCGGATCAGCATCATCGGAATATTAATCAACCTATAGGTTGATGGCGGGCGGAATGTTTGGGAAATATCAAGTTTTGAATTTCCCGCGGTTGCGCGACTGAGGGATAACTCAGCAGGCGGCCGCGCGACGGCAGCACTCAGCAGCTGTTCTCTGCGGAACAGCTGAATCGCTATACTGATTAGCCGAGTATGGCAAAACTCATGCTGTCTCTCTCATGCTTACACATGCAAATGAGAGAGACAGTGATTTGACTCACTCCTCAGTAACAAGGAGACGAGGAAGAAGACGGAAGTGCTCTCTTAATTCTCACACTCAGTTAGTATCCATGTAATGGTTCGCCTCGTGGAAAAACTCACGGTACTTTGGCTCTCAGTAGATACACTCAAACCTCTCACTAAAAGTCTCTCTCAGTAATGGTCTACCACGAGGGAAATCTACTGTGCCGGCGATTCTCATGTGATGGAGCTCTCTCTCTCTCGGTCAACTCACTCTGTGTAGCGGTTCGTCTCGTAGAGAAACTCACTGTGCACATTCGGCGATTCTCAAGAGAAAAATTCAAGTGTAGAGTTTCTCACTCTCTCAACATGGACTGCTGCTCGGCAACATCTCATATGGCGTCGTCTATCTCGGCATGTTTTCACGTAGCAGTGTCTCTCACACGGAAACTTCTCACACGGCGGTGATACTCAAGCGGCATCTTCTCACCGGCGCTCGATGCTTCGAGCGCGCCACGAGGCAATATCTCACACGGCATATTCATAGTGCAGTGCGTCTCACAAGGCAGCTTCTCACGCGGCTTCTCCTCACATGGCATATACTCACTCCGCAACTTTGCACGGATTCTCACTCACACCTGCACTTTCACCAATACAACCCCGGCAGTAAACTCATGATCACCGTGATCAATAATATCAACGGGATTTGGGCATGGTTTTTTCAAGCAGGAAAATTACACTGGCAGTTCTCAATCGGCTTTGCTCAACTGGCTTCTCTCATCGACTGCTTCGCATCCTCACACTCATCTCACCGGCTTATTTCATCTTTCGTTGTCATACTCAACATACGGTTCTTCTCCACTGCTCAGCTTCGTTGCGGAATCACCATCACGGGACCAACTCGTCGGCGTAAAGATTAATATAACCTCTACGTATGATAAAGTAACAACTCAAATACATGCGGCCATTTTATACGAAGGTGCGCTGCTACACGGAAAGCATAACCAAGCTGTACAGCGGGAAATACTTAGGCATGATTAGGTCAGTAATACCTAATCGTGTCATCTCATTGAAAACTCAACCACACTTAATTCAATAATAATTGATTGTGTTGCTTATTGTATGGTTAGTACACTCATCAGTGATTCGCAACGTCACACAGAAAACTCATACACTCAAACAGCAAATTCACCAATACTCACAGAATTTTGTAACACTCATACACTCAGAATTATGTAACAGTCATACACTCAACTATTTACTTGTAACATCTCACACATTTTATACTTACTCTTGAAACAACTTTTATATCGAATTTGTAATAGTAATTTATAATTTTATAGTTATTGTGAATATATTATAGTTTAATTTACCAAAGTGTTTGGCTCAATTTATTTTGTAAACACCCACAGCATGTCCTCATTATAATTTATGGAATTCTCAAACAGTGCTAATACCAATTTACATTGATAAAATATTTTGTTACTTTTAATACATATATTTTTAGAAACGAATAATTATTTATTGGCAATCAGAAATATAATTTGGTTGAATCAAAAAAATCTGGATTTAAAATTAAATTATATTTTATATATATATATATATATATATATATTGTAACGGGGTTCAGTTATTGAGAGGGTATTAATCCCTCTCAGGGGTTCGCAGGGTAATATACGGGGGAATTCTACGCCCGAGCAACTCACCGTTGTAGAATTACCTGTAGTCCGGCAGAAGCGCCTCGGCACAGGTTCCGAACATGCGAGCCCCGCTTCTATTGTAGAAAGCCTAGTCCGCTTTCTCCTAGAACCGTCACTGCGCTCTGCTGCTGCTGCCAACTGCTGCCCGCAAACTACCGGCTGCTCGCTATGACCTAGCGTTACCAGCGCAGCCGGTCTTTCCCGCACAACGCCGTTCGAGCTAACCTCCAAGCGGCTAATGAAATACTTACTCCCGCAACCGATGTTCCTCTAGGAGGCAATGCCTGCGACTGGCTGCAGCTGCTGAAAAGGGTAGAGGGCGGTATTCGGGAAATCATGCATAGGTTAAAGCGCGCTCAATAAATACTCGTGGCCCGACGATTTAAGACAAAACAAAACGGGTTTATTGATAAAAGATGATTCGCGCTAAGGGGCGCGAAACCCGAACAATTACGAAACATAAAATGCGCAGGCCGAGACATCCATCACGCACGCACGCGGTCGCTGCACAGTAGCTCGTTTTCTCGAGACGGGGGGGGGGGGATATGCCAACGCACCCGTCACTCACATTCGCCGGCAATCTATTCTAAAAGAGCCTACTTACATTAGGCTGGCCGGCCTTCGCAGCACTCTCTCTCTCTCTCTCTCTCTCTCTCTCTCTCTCTCTCTCTCTCTCTCTCTCTCTCTCTCTCTCTCTTTCGCACTCGCTGCAAGTCGTGATTGGTAGCACGCGCCGCGGCGCTCGAGCGAAGCAGATGAAGAAGAAGGCGAAGCCGCGGCGCCGTCATGGGATAGACGCCGCGGCCATGTTGTTGACCACCGTGACACGCGAAAGTAATCGTCCGTCACCGCACATCATGTGTAGGATAGTGTGAGTGCGACGCGCCTCCACCGCTGCAACCTTGACCGCCACAGTGCCGCCACTGACGAGGAGTGGGCGATAGCGGCAGACAGAGAGAGGGAGACTGAGGGTCCCTAATGTCACGAGGCCGGGGACAGTGAGGGTTTCTCCATCCCCGTACCGACTTGCAGCGGGTGCCAGAGAGAGAGAGAGAGAGAGAGAGAGAGAGACAGAGAGAGAGAGAGAGAGAGAGAGAGAGAGAGAGAGAGAGAGAGAGAGAGAGAGAGAGAGAGAGAGAGAGAGAGAGAGAGAGAGAGAGAGAGAGAGAGAGAGAGAGAGAGAGAGAGAGAGAGAGAGAGAGAGAGAGAGAGAGAGAGAGAGAGAGAGAGAGAGAGAGAGAGAGAGAGAGAGAGGGGGGGCTGCGAAGGCCGGCCAGCCTAATGTAAGTAGGCTCTTTTAGAATAGATTGCCGGCGAATGTGACTGACGGGCGCGTTGGCATATCCCCCCCCCCCACCCACGTCACGAGAAAACGAGCTGCTGTGCAGCGACCGCGTGCGTGATGCGTGCGTGATGGATGTCTCAGCCTGCGCGTTTTATGTTTAATAATAGTTCGGGTTTCGCGCCTCTTAGCGCCAATCATCTTTTATCAATAAACCCGTTTTGTTTTGTCTTAAATCGTCGAGCCATGCGTATTTATTGAGCGCGCCTTAAACTATGCATGATTTCCCGAATACCGCTCTCTACCCTTTTCAGCAGCTGCAGTCAGTCGCAGGCATTGCCTCCTAGAGGAACATCGGTAGCGGGAGTAAGTATTTCATCAGCCGCTTGGAGGTTAGCTCGAGTGGCGTTGTGCGGGAAAGACCGGCTGCGCTGGTAACGCTAGGTCATAGCGAGCAGCAGGTAGTTCGCGGGCAGCAGTTGGCAGCAGCGGCAGAGCGCAGTGCCGGTTCTAGGAGAAAGCGGCATAGGCTTTCTACAATAGAAGCCGGGCTCGCATGTTCGGAACCTGTGCCGAGGCGCTTCTGCCGGACTACAGGTAATTCTACAACGGTGAGTTTCCCGGGCGTAGAATACCCCCGTATATTACCCCGCGAACCCCTGAGAGGTATTAATACCCTCTCCATAACTGAACCCGTTACAACTGGCGCCCTTAACGTGTTGGAAAGCATAGGTTAGGGAATAATTCGATTATTTGAACAGGTCGAGACTCGCGTTACGAATAATTAATTATCCAGAGGGATAATTAATTAATACAAAAGTGTATAGTATGTGTGCAAGGGTAACCAACTGGTGGTTTATAACCTTGCTTGGAGGGATTAACCCGGCCGGCACGTACTTAGCGAGGACATTGCTTGTGAAGGCCGAGCATTGTTGAAGTACTTAGTGAGGACAACAAAGAGATTAATTGACAATTACTTATTTATTATCCATTACACTATTTATGAATTTTTTTTAACAATAATCGGTTTTTAGCGTTCGATCTCTTTGTTGGGCAACTCACGTGCACGACGGGGCGTAAAGTAGTAGATTACGCACCGAATTCGCATTTTAAGGGATATTAGCGGGAATTTCCGAATTTTTGGGGAAATACGTCTGAGCGCGGACGCGGGGGACGACCTAGAGGTCGCGCGCAGTAATTTTGAGGCCGCGCACGCGCAGAAATCGCAAAAAAAGTGGAAAATCGCTATTGCGGAATCGTTAGCGCATCTCACTGGTAGGTGCGCGCATCCACTAATTTCGAGTTTGCGCATGCGCAAAGGGTCGAAAAATTAAAATGTTGATTTAGCACGCGGAATCGGTAGCGCATCTCACTGGGAGGTGCGCGCATCACTATTTTTGAGTTTACGCATGCGCAAAGGGCCGAAAAATTAGATTTTTGTTTTTGGATGCGGAATCGTTTGCGCGTGCGCTGGTGAAACTATTACACCTAGTGATTTTAATGCCGCGCATGCGCAGCGTGTGGAAAACGCAAATATCGATTTTTCAACACGGAATCGTTTGCTCGCGTGCCGAATAGATTTGCACAGGATGTAAAAGTGAAAAAAAGTCAATTAGTTATTTGCAATTCGCAATCAAAGACTTATAACCCCGCGAAAACGCTCACTCATCCGCGAAATCGTGACTGCACCGATTTTATCGTTTGTGCATGCGCTGAATCGTTTGCGCTTGCGATAAAAATGTGTGCACATTGCGCAAACAAGCGAATTACGTTTGCGCAATAACCATAAAGCGACATAACCTCCAAGCAAGCAGGTTAAGAAGCGAGTTACCAGGGTCTAGAGATTAGAGACCGAACCACCAGTTGGGAAAATTCGTGTTTTCCTTAGCCAGTGGTAATCCGGTAGGTACCTTGTGAAGGATACCACTGACCGTGCATAAGCACTGTAAAGTTTGCGGGATTGAAAAGCAATCCCCTTGCACACACACAATAAGCGGAACTGTCATGGGTTATGACGTCGAATACGCCGTGCAAGATTGGCTGCGGTCAGTATCCCGGAGGGATATTGACGAGTACCTGTCGCAGTTAGAATTGAAGCGACAGGGCACCCTATTCAAACAGCTGGATAGGCTGCCCAAGTGGGTGTCGGGCATTTACGTGCCAGATGACTTCGAGGACGCAGTGGGCCCCAGCGATGCAATCGCTCGGCGGACTATACGGCGTGACGAAGTCATTCGTGAGATCGTCGCTGATGTTGATGGGACTTTCGTCGAAAGCACAAGTTGGGAGACGCAACCAATGGAGGTGGTGCTGAAAAGCGACGAAATCCTGACGATCTTGCTCAAAACAATGTGAGAGGCGTCGAACAGGCCACAACACCCACATAGCCAACAAGGCACGGAGAATGCGTCTAACCCAAATAGCGAGGACACGGAGCCGCAAGTAGACAATAGCGGCACAGAAGAGGGCCGGGGACAGTGTGGTTCACACCATCTCCGACCCAACCGCATCAGCAAGACGACGCAGGCTGGAGCACACACCGAAGAGACACAGGACGGAGATATGCGGAGCCTTCGGTCGACAAACGGAACAGAACTCCGAGTGCCGAGGGATGTCGGGGTATTATTAGCGGAACTAATAACCGAAGTTAAGTCGCTGGAGGACAGAGTGACGAATCACCAGCGACTACCGGCGTCCTGCACGAAGACCAACGACGCAAGGCCAGGACAAAACGTGCACTTTGACGGCACGTTCTACGGCGCGGATAAGCGTGAAGGCTGGGATGTAAGACAGCCCTCACCACCGCCAGCTCGCTCTAAAGACCAGGCTGGTTCACGGGACGTAAATCCAGCCTGAGAGGGGGGTGACGGCCGAAATTCGGCGAGAGGTACGAGCTGGTCGAACCAGAACACACAAGGCATGTCGGCAAATTTCTCGATGCCGGGGGCTTACCACTCAAGAGATATAGGCCAGAGAGTGCGTAAGTGGCCAATACGGTTCTCTGGCGCGAAGAGCCAGAGTATAGAGGTGTTTCTGGAAAGGCTAGAAGATTGCCAAGTCCTGGCCAACCTCACAGAGGAAGAGGTGTTGTCGTCGTTGTCAGAACATTTCACCGACACGGCCGCCACGTGGTACAGAAATGAGAAGGAAAAGTGAACCACGTGGCAAGATTTGCTAACAGGGGCGAGGCGCTGGTATGGAACAACGAAGTGGTTCCAGCAGCGGTTAATAGCGGAGGCTAATACCCGCACGCAAGGGGAGGATGAGGCAGTGACAGATTGCATCATCTGCCTCATAACGATCACGAGGAAGATATCGCCTCCTCCCAGCCTAAAGCAGCTGCTGGACCAACTACATCGGAACCTCCGACCACAGCTTCAAGCAATGGTTCAGAGGAAAGACTTCCGAACAGTAGAGGGTTTGCTTGAGCTGGCGGTAGATGCAGAGCACACAGCTTGACAACCGATCCAATAGCTGTGTCTACCACTGCAGCAAACGCCACCAGTGACCTTCAGCGAGGGAGGCTGAAGGCTGATCAGATATCTCCAGCCAGCCTTATAGGTCGACGAGTGATCGAAAGACCATGGCAGGTCGTGGCTGGAGATATCCTTGGACCGCTGCCTAGCACCTCAAAAGGCTTCAAATACATTTTGGTTTTCCAAGATATGTGCATCAGGTAGGTGGAAGCCTCGCCGATACGTAAGGTCACAGCCAAGACTGTGGTAGGGGAACTCAATCGGAAGATATTCCTCCGGTTCGGTTGCCCCGAAGTCTTTGTATCGAACCACGACACAGCGTTTTCGAACCATGTCGTGGCCGACTCCTTGGCGGAGCGCGGTGTGCATCACACCAATACTCTACCCGACCCTACTCACGCTACCCAGGTAAAGCCCGCCCATCAGACGCTGAGGTCGATGGTTACTCCTTACCTTAAGGGGACAAGCCATGGTTAGGGGTCGAAAAATCGATTTTTTTTTTATTTAATATTTTAATAACAAATTTTCCGCTGAATACGATGCTTCCAACCGCATTTCGAAATTCGATTTCGTTTAGAAAATACAGCTAAAACCGTGAAGTTACTTTTTTGCATATTTAGTGATTTTACTCAAAATATCACTTTTAGATATTAATACTATTGTTAATCTTATATTATTTTATACTTCACAGCATACACGATACAATACTAAATGTATAACGTAATGTACATTAAGATTGTAGAAAAACTTAACTTGAGGTATAAATCTCGTGTATTTTACTCTTAGGGCTCTTGCACGAATAAAGGAATAGCGAGTAATAACGGCTGACAAACAATCACAAGTGAGCTTTAAAAAGACTTGTTTCTTCTTGAAGGAATAAGAAGGAACACGTCTTTTTAAAACATGCTTGTGATTGGCTGCCAGGCGTTATTCCTCGCTATTCCTCCATTCGTGCAAGAGCCCTTACTCTCCTTATAGAAAGGTATTATACGTAAAATACTCATAGGTGGTTCAAAATCCCAGCTGCATGTTTATGTTGTTTCAGCGCCACGGTCGCTGGAATTTAAACTGAATTATTTTGAATGTAATTGAATCTGCATTTTTCAATGCAATTTATTTAGTAAACAAACATTTTTTCCTGATTATAAGCTATTATACGCTCTAGAGCAGTGTGTGGAAAATTTTTTAAAATTTGGCCTGTAGGTTAGCTACATTGTGCAATTAAAACTTGCTATATTTTTAAGTGTTTTTTTCGGAGTGACTTTTGTGTATCAATTTAATTTTGATACGTAAAGTAGTGATTTGTGAAAAATCATGAATACAGACAAGAGAAGTCGAACACCAGGACCATCTACAAAGAAGAGAACATTTGGAAGAAAAAAGAAACATAAAGGATTTAGAAGAAAAGTAGAAAATGCCCCATCACTAAAGAGAAAAAGAAGCACATCTGCAAGCAATATTTCAGAATCAGATATATCTAGAAGTCCAGCAACAACAAGAAATAGAATAATAGATATTGATATTTTGTTTCATGAACTTGAAAAGTTAATTGTTTGTGCTAAGTGTCATGGAAAAATCCGAATGACGGAAGGAGACATTAGAGGATTGGGTGCAAAAATGAATATTGTATGCAAAAACTGCAATGGCATGAATCTCATCAATACAAGTAAACAAGTTGGAAGTAGTGGGAATGCTTATGAAGTAAATAGACGTAGTGTACTTGCTATGCGTGCACTTGGACAAGGACATGCAGGATTGGAGACTTTCTGTGGTATCATGGACCTACCATCGCCAGTGGCACACAGTTTTTATGACCATATCAATGAGGAGTTAAGTAAGGCATGTGAAAAAGTGGCAGTTATCTCCATGCAAAAAGCAGTGGAAAAAGAAAAACAATTGACACCAGCTGGAAGTGTAGGGCTCGATGTGTCTGGTGACGGGTCCTGGAGAAAGAGAGGATTCTCTTCTTTACGCAAACCAATCACAAGCTTGATTGGTTTGCGTTCCCAACAAATTCTTGACATCTCTATTAAGAATAGTTTCTGCAAAGCTTGCATGAAATGGGAAAATAAAGAGAGCACAGAAGAATATGAAGACTGGTACACGGACCATCAAGCCAATTGCTCAGCAAACCATGAAGGAAGTGCCGGAAAGATGGAAGTGGATGGAATTATTGAAATTTTCAAAAGTTCCATGGAAAAATATGGTGTAAAGTATCATCGCTACATTGGAGATGGTGATTCAAAAGTTTTCTGTGATTTGTGTAAAGTTAAACCATATGGAGATGAACTGATAGTAGAAAAAAAGGAGTGTGTTGGACATGTTCAAAAGCGAATGGGTACAAGGCTGAGAAATCTAAAGAAGAATTCTGGCACGAAGAAGTTAGCTGATGGAAAATCCATTGGAGGACAGGGACGCTTGACTGGTAAAGTTATTGATCAGCTCACCACCTACTATGGTAATGCCATCAAGGGCAATGCGAACTCAGTGAAAGATATGAGCAATGCGATATGAGCCACTTATTACCACAAAATCTCCACAGATAAATCACCTCAACATCATTTGTGTCCGAAAGGAGAAAATAGTTGGTGCAAGTGGCAAAAAGCGAAAGCCCAGAAAAAACTGAAAGGCTTCCATCATACAGGCAGTATTCCAACAGTAGTGATGGAGCAGTTAAAACCAATTTATGAAGATCTCTCTCGACAGGAACTGCTTGAAAGGTGTCTTGGTGGTTTTACACAGAACAGCAATGAAAGCTTCAATCAGATAGTTTGGAAGCTCATTACCAAGACATCTTTTAGTGGTGTGCATGTACTCAATACAGGTGTATACATTGCTATCACTTGTTTCAATGATGGAAGAATTGGTTTCTTGGAAATAATGGATGCCTTCGACATCAAACCTGGACTAGCTGCAATTGAGTGGGTGAAGAAGAGCAATGATAAAAGATTATTCTATGCTGAAAGAAATGCTGAGGAAAATACCTTAGAAAGTAGAAGAAAAAGAAGGAGAGTACGACTTCAGTTACCAGAAGAGTCATATGAACCAGGTTCTTACTAGAGTAAGTAATTAAAAGATTTTTTTGTTACTTATACGTATAAAAATAGTTAATATTTATTGTTTTTCTTTTTAGTTAATTTGTGATTGGATCTGTCACCCGGAATCAGAGAATATAGAATATATTATCTTTACGCATAGAAGGTCGGATCGGAGGGTTTCGGTGAAGCCGAGTTAAGCGTTAGTTCCGTACCCCATGAGGCAGGCGGCGCTACGTTCGGGGTACGCGCGAGATTCAAATAGCATTAGTAAGGAATCAACTTGAACCGTAAATCTTGGCCATTTATTTGGATAAAGTTACTAAATATTTAGTTTATAATTTTTTATTAATATTTTTAAGTAAATATATACTTAATTTATAGATGGACGTTACATCTTATCAAATCAAACCACTTATATTACTCATTTAATATTTGCAAAAATCAAAGAAAGCTATTTTTGGTTATAGAAAACGTAATATAAATAATTACAAATTAATAAAGATACAATAATAAAACGAAATATTGGTCATTATAAGAAAATTATGTAATTATTATTTCAAATAATAATAGAAATTATCATATTTTTAAAAAATTCCTAAATTTTTGACTTCATATAACTTTAAATAATAACATTTTAATTTATATATAAAATATTTATATAAAGAATAATTTATATTAAAAAGTTCACAAAATTAATGTTAAGGATTTTAACTTTGATTTCCTGCACTTAGCTAATGCCAATAACATTAAATTAATACAAGATTTTTAGTATTAAAGAGTTTTACTTTTCTATTTAATAAGTAATAATAAATAGAGTTTGCATATAAGTGGATTTAAAAATAAATAAAAAATCTTTAATTAAGTAACAAAAAATTTGGTTATTGTCATTACTCGATGGAAACCACGGGAAGGTGGCAGGTTTTCGTTCCACCAGGATAGGATAGGATAAAGGGAAACGAAGGTACATACGTTGGATAATCGGAATGGATGAGACTTGATTTTTCAAGTCAAAGCTACGTACGACGTACACAACTAAACATGCATATATTTATAATAAAAAAAAATGTTAAAACAAGTATTATAAACATTTTCAATAGCAGATTTTCAATATTAAAAAAGTGCTTAATAAAACAGCATTAGCAAAAGTTAACGTGATGACAAAATACTAAAGCCTATAGTTTAATCATGGCAATCAACAGCATGCAATAAAACAGTATGATACGTTATTTTCCAAAAAGAACGTAATAAATTGCTAAATAAATTGCTAAATAAATCAATCAATAAATAAATTGTTAAATAAATCAATCAATAAATAAATTGTTAAATAAATAAATAAATTAATTAATTAATCAATTTATTTATTTATTAAGAAATCTACTCAAATTCAATACAAACAAATTCATAAAAAACTTGCGTAACAATTTACTTTTGCAATTTTTGCAACTTTGCGCAAGGCTTTTGTTGATTCGAATTACAAGATCTCTTACTTCCAGAATCGCGATGATCTCTGGACATCCACTTGAGGAAATAAAAAATATGAAGCCGAACAAAAAGTTTAATTATGTACTCTCTATGATTCATGCATTCTTCAATTAGCCAAAAATCATTAAACTCAGTTAAAATTTCATTTTCAATATATTTAGTTAACATGAAGCCAATGTTTTTTTCAGTATAATGAAGTTTAAACTGTTTATCAAAAACATCGTAACATTTTATAATAATCGAATAAAAGGTGTCACAAGGAATTTTTCGATTGCCTAATTCCTTATCTGGTACTGCATATGCTTTCCAAAAAATCAACAAATCTGTAGACTGTTCAAAATTTTGATTTCCTCGCGTTAATGTCTCTTTACATTTCAGGCAACCAAATTTGTTCAAACATTTATAAATTAAATATCCTGCTACGTATTTCATTGAACATCTTTCTAAAGTAACAGTTTCAATTTAGTTGATAATCGTTAAGGAATCATTTGTATCATTTTCATTTTGATTATCATCGACATCATCTTCATCATAATATTCATTAATTGCCCATGCTTGCAATCGTGCATTAATTTCATTTGCTTTTTCTTCTGCATCAGATTCATTATTTTTACGAATCTTAATTACTTCGGTATAATTAGTCAATAAGGTCATGCATTCATCAGGTTTACAATTTGCTCCCGGAGGTGGGAAAAGCAGTGTAGTGACAGTGCCATGCTGAAAATTTTTCCTAAATTGCATTGCGGTAGGATTGGAGTTGAAACCTGACAAAGCTCTCATTAAAGAAAAAAAGTTTTCAATCGGATCTTGATTTAGCTTCCCGGTTAATAAATAATATCTACCGACATTTTTTAAGTCGTGCCAAAACATTAAAATACTTTTAATCGAGAGTATTAAATTTACAAAGCAATCTGGATATTTAAACTTTTTACCATCAAACATCTGCAAAATTTCTAACCACGGTATCGCATCATCCAAAGCTTTTTCTACTTGAGGTTTAGCATCACATAAACCGCGACTAAAAGGATTAGAGTCATTAGGATTTCTTGCGTTCAAACAATCAAAAATACAATTCATTGACCATAAAAAGGAAGCTGTCGATACGCAATTTGGATTTATTAATTCTTTAGTACCGAAACCCGCCATCATCGCTCTCGACACTGATCCACTAAAAATCTGTACAGCTAACTTTACGTTCATTTTTTGAAAATTATTAGGATCTAAGTGTCGATCGGTCAATTTTGGGGCAGCTCTACAACTTTTAAAACGTTCAATTTCACGTAATTCCCGAATAGCATCCCATGAAATCGTTTCATCGTCTAATACAAAATTGTATTTCATTAAATTATTTCTAAAACATTTAAAGAGATGAGGAACGTCGAAATTGAAATAAAGTTTACGTCCGTGTCGTTCAAGATAGGGCTTATCTTCGCTAATATTTAAGTCAGTTATAGCCTTTTGATTTGACGCGCCTTGATCCGAAACCATTGATTTAATTTTTAACCCTGCTTTTTCAACGGAATCAATCACATCAAGAATGATATCTTTTAATCTATCACCAGGTACGGGACCTTTTGAAAATGCAAAGAAAATTACTTGCTTCCAATTGTAAGATAAACCTGATAGCATGAATGCTAATACGGTAGTTGCTTGCTCTTCCGTTCTTCCATATTTACCTAAATCAACAAAACCCTCGATATAATCCTCATTTAAATTGTACTCCAAAAACAGCCTAATTGACATTTCATCCCACATTAGCACACATTCTTTTTCATAATTAGACATTGACTCGGCTTTACTTTTAAGCAATTTGAATAAATCTTCGTTGATACCCGGTATCAAAGTTAATTCATTAACCCACTCTTTTATTACAGTTAAACATGGTAAACTTAATTTTTTTTTCTTGTTTTAAAAACTTGTAGGCTTTCGGCGACTTGCAATATAAACTCAAAGCAAGCAATTTCTCGTCATCTTCCCATTTCTTTTTCTTATTAGTATGATTTAGTTGCATTTTTAAAAATGTTAATGCATTTTCGTTTAAAAATTTTGAAGCAGCTACCAATATCTCTTTTACATTTAAATCTTTTTTGGTGTTTAAACGTTTCGTTTGACGTCGAACTTTTTGCAACAAAACTTTATTTTGCTTCCGTAGCTTTTCATTTTCTTTAATGAGTTCTAGATTTTTTTTAATCAGACCCGCTGATGTACTTTTAAGTGAATCGAGGTTTTTTAATTTCTTTCTCATGCGACGTCTTGATCTTTGAATCATGCCACGATTTGTACAAATTGCTGGAGAATCTGAATTCTTAGCATCCTTTTGTACAGTGACATCTGTCACGTTCTCTACATCATTCAAGTAGTCTTTTTCATTAAATAGTTGATCATGCACTACTTCATTCCTGCTTTTCGGAATACATGCACTTACACTACTATCATCAAGATATTCAATAGATATATCTGAGTTATCAATGACGTTATCCGAATGAACGCTTTTGTTACTAATCAAACTGTTATTTAAATTGTCATTATTTAATAATGTTGGATCATTTGTTAAATGCGATTCATTCAAAATAATGTCATTTACATGAATAGGGTAACTATCATTTTTAACTACTTTTTTCCCAACACCTTGAACTAAAAAGTCGGTAATCAAAAAATGCTCACTGCAAAGGCGCTTACTTTCAATCTTCTTGATGTCAAAATCTTCAATACCAGAACGACGTAACCACTCTTGTAAACTATATGTATAGTATTAAATATATAATACTTCACATGGCTATGATTTTTAATGAAATTTTTGCTGAGTTAAATCAAACTGAATTGACCATTTTAGCCGTTATAAATCTGTTTTATTATTTTTTATTTTTATAATATTAACATCATGATTTAAACTTTTAAATATTTTGTACCCTTATAGCAATTTTACTTATATTGATACAGACTACATTATTCATACGATGTTGATAATACGTTAAGACCATCATTTTAATGAATAATAAAAATTATAAAAATGAATTTAAAAAATGTCAAACGATATGCGAATAATTTATTAGTACATTTCGACACTGGTGCGGAGGGTGATGATTTACTTCATGTGACGTTTTTCAACGAAAAGTCACATGAAGTAAATAATCAACTTCCGCACTCGTTTTGAACGGTATTTTATTCAGGCCTAAATTGTGCTTTTCTTCGTACCGGGAGTCGATATGACACACAGATATATATATATATATATATAACGTTTGCAAATATTTTTAAGCGACCAAAAGCCAATTTAGATTGATTAAACTTATTTAAAAATGACCATTCTTATGATGTACACCGCCTAAAAAAGTTAATAATTTTACAATCAAAGGAAAAATAAAAGTGCATATAGTTTAGCGTACAATGCGATTTACAAAAAAGCCACTCGAAACATATTTTTTTCTACTAGGGATGAGCACACAAAGCAAAATCTCTAACCGCAAAAACAGCTTATATATTAAACCAATCAATAATAAGTAATATAAAAAATTATTTTAATACAATATAACATCATATTTTACACTCTTAGTGTATAATAGATACTATTCAACAGAAATTTGATTACACATCTTTATATATTTTATTGATTGGTTATATTTTGTAAAAAGTGGTCATTTCGTTTATTTAATGTAAAAGAAATATATCAAAAGTATATTTAAATAATCATGCAAATACATCGCAAAGTATTGTTGAAAACTTTTAAACAATAAAAATCTGAAAATTTACTAGTTGCAATCACCAAAGCAAATCACCATACTCTAAAAATTACAAACAACTATGATTTACTTACGGCTAATGTATAGGGGATATAGAATAAAATTTCGTGTAAAAAAAATTAATGTACGAAATGTTATTTTTTATTATGATAATGTGGGAAATGAAATCAGGAAAAAAATTTTCTGTGTTATTTTTTGATTTTCCTACTAAGGTTTTGTTGTTATTTCCTTACCTAAAGGGGAAATCAGAATCTTTGTTTTTATTAAAATCATTCACTCAACTTTCTATTATACACTTCTTAACTATTTACATAATTATAATATATTATAATATATTGAGAATGAAAATCAAAATAAATAATAAAGTACAACATAAAAAGTTTGTTATTAGAATTGAGTATGTTGCTTTTCAAAATATTGTAATAATAATTTTCACTCAATGTGTGATAATGTTTAGATGATATTTTGGCACAACATTGAACGATAAATATTAAAAAGAATCCCAATTAAAATTGTACTACTTTATAAAATTTAACTTTGAATATATGTGTATATTTACATGATTAATAAATCTACGTTCATGTTATCTACTTAACAGATAGTAAACAAAAAACTTTTGACTTAATGGTTTTCAGAAATTCACGTCCGCTAATATATTCACGATAAAATACCTACCGCGGAGTATTTTGAGTCGGAAACCTGTGAAACGTCAGATGTTGATGTTTAAAAGACGTGTTTCTACACGACTTGTATGCACACAATACCCGAGGCATTTTTACAAAGTATATGCAAAAATATAAAACTTAATAATAATACTACTTTCACTAATAATAAAACTTACTACTTCTGAACTTATAAAACTGAATGATAAATGCACTTCAAGTAAAAACTATATACGGCACATCTGCATGGATCGGCCGTTACTCGCGGAATGAAAACAAAACAAACACTGATTGTTGTTTTCGCGCCGCCGCGCTTTTCTATAATTTCTGTTGCTGTTCTCCCGCCGTTTTTATATTGTATATATGCATAACTAATGCATTTAGTTTTATGATATCATTAGAAAAGTAAGATTCTTTTATAAAATCAATTTTATTTGAAATGAATTGTATCTTTTTTATAAATATATTACTCTTTTATATACTAACATCTACACTTTGTGGACGCATTCAAATAAAAAAATACTTACCAATATGCTGCATAAAAAATTATAATATTTCTAAATACTTTAAGCTTACTTATAATTGTTTTAATTTTTTAATTAACATTTTCATTCAAGTTATAAAATAATTGGACTTTAGACTAACAAGATTTTGGCAACTAATTTTATTTAAATACTGCTGATGTTTTAGGAGTATTATCATAAAATTAGTTGCTAAAATCTTGTTCGTTAAAGTTCTAATTATTTTAAAACTCATAACAACTTTTGTAGAACATTTTATCTAACTTTAATTTTCATTAAAATGTGTGATAGTTAATTCAATATGTATCGTTTAACGAATTTATTAAATTCCACATAATTTGTCTAGTTTTCAAAGATGTAACGTCCATCTATAAATTAAGTATATATTTACTTAAAAATATTAATAAAAAATTATAAACTAAATATTTAGTAACTTTATCCAAATAAATGACCAAGATTTACGGTTCAAGTTGATTCCTTACTAATGCTATTTGAATCTCGCGCGTACCCCGAACGAAGCGCCGCCTGCCTCATGGGGTACGGAACTAACGCTTAACTCGGCTTCACCGAAACCCCCCGATCCGACCTTCTATGCGTAAAGATAATATATTCTATATTCTCTGCCGGAATAGATGATTTTTGTAGGTTATAGACTGCAGTATCAAGGAATAAAAATATTTTAGTCTAATACGAAAAAAAAGATAAGAGCTACAATAATGTATTATTCTAAATAATATAAAGATGTCATTAAGCTAATTAAACCTTTTTTTACAGATATTTAATGAGACTAGACATGAGATGATTAGAGTGTCCGTGCCAAAATAACTGTCATATGGATATTCCATTTTTCATGTTTAATCAAAGTATATTATACAAAATTGTGATAAGATTTTTGTAAGTAGTTTTGAAAAGCTTACCATAAGTTATAAGAAACTCAAGTTTCAAACATGATTTCTGAAAAACTTGTTTTTTGTGTTTACAGGGTCATTGCCGTAAGTTTATTTTTCACCAAGTGAACGAAATGACTTGAAATTTTAGGTGAGCATTCCTTTTTACATTAGCCACAAGGAATGTGCGCTACTTTTTTGAAAAAAGCTTCAGAAAAAAATAAAAAAAATAAAATTATAGAACTTTTGATAAAATATACAAAAAATTGAGATTTTTCATAAAAAATATATATTAAAAAAATTTTTTTAGGAAAAGTAGCACAGAAAACTGGTAACTGATGTAAAAACAAAGATCAAGCCATGAATTTCAAGTCATTTTATTTAGTTGTTGAAAAGTAAACCTACGGCAATCAATAAATCAGAGTTAAATAATTAATAAAATGTACGCAAGAGCCAGATGTATATTATCAGCTAACTACAGGCGGAAATTGTAGGTAATAACACTACTTATTAGTGGGAAAAATATTAAGTTCAAAGATTACACCTAGAATTTATTATTAATCAAATTATTTATTCTTATTTTTTTCAGTTTTAACCATGGCTTGTCCCCTTAGGGAGCAACACGCAACATGGGATGAGAAGCTCTCAGAACTTCTCTTCACCATGAATACGGCGGTGTACAGCTCTACTGGGATCAGCCCGGCCTTATTCATTTACGGCCGACAACCAGAGCCACCTGGAACACATCAGGGATTCCGAAATGTAAACGCAAGGGCCCCAAAAGAAGATCAGAGGAAGCCTCCGAGGAAGAAGACACGATCTGTGGAAGATCCGATGCAAAGGGAGCGCGCCGGTGTCCAGATCGGGCCCACCATCCGCCTAAATGGAAACAGCCGGCATCGCAGTAGGAGAAACTGGAAGTGAAGGTTGAAATGCTTCCCCGTTCTGCCTCCTTATTTCAGCGCCCTTTCCTTCCTCGATGTAACGTCCGAGAGGACGTCAAATCTGGATGGGGGGTGTAACGGGCGCCGATGTAACTCGCGACAATTACGTATACTGCTCGCGATATTTGAATAGCGTACGATTGCCCGTAACGTGATCGGTAGAGCGCGCCGCGGCGCTCGAACGTGGCAGATGAGGAAGAAGGCGAAGCCGCCGCGCCGTCATGGAATAGACGCCGCGGCCATGTTGTTGACCGCCGTGACACGCGAAAGTAGTCGTCCGTCACCGCCGCACATCATGTGGAAGATAGTGTGAGTGCGACGCGCCTCCACCGCTGCAACCGTGACCGCCACAGTGCCGCCACTGACGAGGAGTGGGCGATAGAGGCAGAGAGAGAGAGAGAGAGAGACCGAGGGTCCCTAACGTCACGAGGCCGAGGACAGTGAGGGTTGCTCTCTCTCTCTCCCTCTCTCTCTCTCTCTGTCTCTCTCTCTCTCTGTCTCACTCTCTCGCACTCACTGCAAGTCGGTACGGGGACGGAGAAACCCTCACTGTCCCCGGCCTCGTGACGTTAGGGACCCTCGGTCTCCCTCTCTCTCTCTGCCGGCTATCGCCCACTCCTCGTCAGTGGCGGCACTGTGGCGGTAACGGTTGCAGCGGTGGAGGCGCGTCGCACTCACACTATCCTACACATGATGTGCGGCGGTGACGGACGACTACTTTCGCGTGTCATGGTGGTCAACAACATGGCCGCGGCGTCTATCCCATGACAGTGCGGCGGCTTCGCCTTTTTCTTCATCTGCCTCGTTCGAGCGCCGCGGCGCGTGCTACCGATCACGATACGGGCAATCGCGCGCTATTCAAATATTGCGAGTAGTATACATAATTCTCGCGAGTTATATCGGCGCCCGTTACAATATATATATATATATATATATATATATATATTTATATATTTCTTTATCGGGGTTTATCGAGCCTGTTTTTATAAAGGTCGGGGTTTATGAAGCCCGTAATTGATTATCGAGCCCCGGCTTCATAATATTTCATAATATAGGTGTTTATGATGCCCGGGCATTATAATCTGCATGTAGGTTTAATTACATAGGGGATTATAAAGTCCAGATAAATTTTATATTTCCTACTGAGTATAGGTGTTTATAAAGCAGGGCTATATAATCTGCATGTAGGTTCAATAACATAAGGGATTATAGAGCCCAGATAAATTTTATATTTCCTCTGAGTATAGGTATTTATGAAGCCCGGGCTTGATAATCTACATTGTCCGGGCTTCATAATATTTCATAATATAGGTGTTTGTGAAGCCCGGGCTATATAATCTACATATCGGTTTAATTACATGGGGATTATAGAACCCGGATAAATTCTATATTCCTACTGAGTATAATAGGTATTTATGAAGCCCGGGCTTTATAATTTATATTGTCCGGGCTTCATAATGTTTCATAATATAGGTGTTTATGAAGCCCGGGCTTTATAATCTGCATGTAGGTTTAATTACATAGGGGATTATAAAGCCCAGATAAATTTTATATTTCCTACTGAATGTAGGTATTTATGAAGTCCAGGCTATATAATCTGCATGTTGGTTTAATTACATAGTGGATTATAGAGCCCAGATAAATTTGATATTTCCTACTGAGTATAGGTATTTATAAAGCCCGGGCTTGATAATCTACATTGTCCGGGCTTCATTTTATTTCATAATATAGGTGTTTATGAAGCCCGGGCTATATAATCTGCATATAGGTTTAATTACATGGGGATTATAGAACCCTGATAAATTCTATATTATATGTATTTATGAAACCCGGGCTTGATAATCTATATTGTCCGAGCTTCGTAATATTTCATAATATAGGTGTTTATGAAGCCCGGGCTATATAATCTCCATGTAGGTTTAATTACACAGGGGATTATAGAGCCCAGATAAATTTTATATTTTCTACTGACCCCTGGTAGAAGTGGTAACCAACCGTTCGCCATCCGTTCACCAAATAGCAAAGGTTTGGCCAACCGTTTAATCGAATAAGCCTTACGGTTGATTTCTTGATACAAATGAATGGCTCATTTGCGTCGTAAATGGTGGAAGATGACAGAGTCTAGGTGGTGCGCTTCGTAGTTTTTGTGTCTAGGTGTCGGAAGGTATCCAATGCGTGATCTATGTGTTCAGGGTAACTGATGACGGAGTATAGGTGGTGCGCTCCGTAGTTTTTTGCGTCTAGGTGTCGGAATGCATTCCATGCGTGGTCTAGGTATTCTGGGTCGCCGATGACGGAGTCTAGGTGGTGCGCTCCATAGTTTTTTGCGTCTAGATGTCGGAATGCATTCCATGCGTGGTCTAGGTGGTGCGCTCCGTAGTTGTTTGCGTCTAGGTGTCGGAATGCATTCCATGCGTGGTCTAGGTATTCTGGATCGCCGATGACGGAGTCTAGGTGGTGCGCTCCATAGTTTTTTGCGTCTAGGTGTCGGAATGCATTCCATGCGTGGTCTAGGTGGTGCGCTCCGTAGTTGTTTGCGTCTAGGTGTCGGAATGCATTCCATGCGTGGTCTAGGGGGTCGGGGTCGTCGATGACGGAGTCGAGGTGGTGCGCTCCGTAGTTTTCTGCGTCTAGATGTCGTAATGCATTCCATGTGTGGTATAGGTATTCGGAGTCGCCGATGACGGAGTCTAGGTGGTGCGCTGCGTAGTTTTTTGCGTGTAAGTGTCGGAATGCATTCCATGCGGGGTCTGGATGGTTGGGGTCACTGATGGCAGTGTCTAGCTGGTGCGCTCCGTAGTTTTTTACGTCTAGGTGTCGGAATGCATTCCATGCGTGGTCTAGGGGATCGGGATCGCCGATAAAGGAGTCTAGATGGTGCGCGCCGTAGTTTTTTGGCTGTAGCTGTTGGAACTGAACACGCCGGGAGGCGTGGGAGCAAAGCTGTCCCCGCCCCGGTACAAACGACGGCCGGCCGAGCGCTTGCAGTAGCTGTCCCACGGACTTCGGAGCAGCGTAACATCCACGACCACGCTGCCGCACAGTTTCATGTGAAGTGAGCAGCTCAAAATTTGTTTACTTTTAGTTTTTTATAAAAAAAACATGTTCCTAAAATTTTAGATCGATATTTGCATAAATAAAAAAGATATGCAACATTGAAAATTATTATTTTTTGCAATTTTTGGTTAAAACCCAACTTTTGTCATTTTTTTACTCAAAATCTTGAAACTTGTTGTATAGAACATTGATTGCAAAAAACTTTGCATTTTACTTGTAGAATGTAGTAGTATTTATTTTATGACCTATTTTGAAAATCTCTGATTGGCTGATTATTGATATACCTTCATCGACAAAAAAAAATGTTACGCCACAAAATATTTTCTAAATTTTTGTTTTCCTTGATTTATGAAAACATATCCTTGAAATTAAGACCTGAACGAATATCGGCCGTGCTCATAAAAAAAGATACAACACTGAAGTTTAATAAATCATTGAACTAGGTAGCCCTATAGCGCCATAACTAATAAGGGCTGATTCCAGGTTATGGAATCCAGAGTTCCATCTAATCCGCAAAGGCGCTTTCTTACCCCTACTGATGACTTAAAGTTCTGTCCAATGATCTCCTAGGCCTTTTTTCGTACATAAAGCCCCAAATATGATTATCTTAAGAAATGCTTACGATAACCACTATTGTCTATAAAAGCAGATTAATTTTGTTTGTCAGACAATTTCTCTTCATAAATATGTTAAAATAGTAGAATGACACTTTTTTCTGTTCCATTCAATGTCTTTTCATTCGCTTTAAATAATAAAAATCAGTTTTATGCAAAGAAATTGCTATTTTTTAATATTTATTAAAAAATAAGAAAACTGTGACAAAATTTCTCATGTATTTTATTATTCCAGATTTTATTGGCAATTGTTTCTATACTTCTAAAAATATGCATTTTTAATAATACAAGCATTAAGAATTTTATTAAAAAAGTACACAACCTTTATAACTGAGAAATAAATAATCGTTTCTGGTAAAATTGCACATGTTGAAAACTTCTCAATGAAATTTACTTGACAAATATTCTAATTTCCAAGTATAAAAGTGTGTTAATAATATGAGCAGATGGGGTTCTTCAAATAACCACTCCCGTGAACAGTAACAATAACGAACTTTATTCAACAGTTTCTTCTCCAGTACAGCTCTCTCTCTCTCTCTTACAACCGCTCTGTGCGGAGGGTGACGATCAAGTGAGCTCCCGCTCGCTCTCTCCATATACGCTTACTACTGTACTTGCGTGATGGCCCTGCATATGCATTGTCTCTACCTCACACGCTGATATAAATGTACCTCATATTCTAACAAAGTGTCGCTTGAAAATTAATAAAAATGAGGATCAAAGTTCCTTATTGTTCAGGATAAACCACCTGAAAATAATTTAAATAACCACAAAGAATCAATCTTGACAATTAGAGAGTGTGCATTTACACTTTGTCAATTTTTTTTAATTATACTTATCTGACAAACAGTCCATATGAAGATTATTTGTGAGAAGATTTTTCAGTACTATTTACTATTCCATATAATTGAAAATTCTTCTGTTATCAATATCAAATTTCAACTATATAAATAAGCGAACCACTACTCACTACGAGAGACTCAGGGTTCCAGAACCCTAATTTCTTGAAACTGGCAGAGGTTGTAGGTAATATCACACCATGAACCTCTGCAGAGTTATAGACAGTACCACCTCCCCATCTTCTTCTTCTTCGTTTATGGCTTTGGGTTCTATTGCAGAACTCCGAGTTGCTACCATGCAGGTGTATTTCAATAAATAAGTATATACCACCTCCCCAGAAAAAAGCTGCAGACATTCTAATTTTTAGAAAAACTGGAAAAATGTGTACGATATTCACATTTTTTTCTCTTTTCTGCTCTTTGTGCTGCAAAAAAAATATATCCAATTAATTATATGAATAAAATATACATAAATTATGTTAAATATTAAGAATCAAGAGAAAGAATTAGTTTAAAAAAATTTGATTACCTGAATATATTCCAGTTTTTGCAATATTTCCATTATTTTTGGGTTGCATCTCCAATGTAAGATTAAATGCCATGACAGAGCTCATTCTTTTTGTACAGGCATTTATAAATTTTTAATTTTACCATGCATTGAAGGAAATGAAATATTATTCAGCATAAATTAAATGGCTTGATATCCACAATTCAAACTATCCCTTCTTTTCGACAAATTTCACATTGCATCTCAATGAAATTGCTCCTTGATGTTAGATGAGGTTGTCTGTCTATACTTTCACATCCTAAAAAAAGACAAAAAAAACAAAGAACCTATTTCTTTTTTTCAAGTCAATATTTTGAGTCTCCTCAACAACTTTTGAGGTTACTCATACTTATCTGAAAATTGTTGCCCCGGTGATTCTCCTTTTTGTCCTGTGATTTGTAGCAGCAGAACTGATTACTACTATTATTTATAAGAAAACAACTGGTTGTTTGAAGTTCCATTTCATGAAGCCCTTCAGTTTTGCTGTCATCTGTCAGCTGTCAGTGATGTATAAGTACACATAGAGTTGGTTACACAAGACGTGTTCCTCTAAAATTCACTTTCGTTGTATTTTGTGATCAACATTTTTTTCTTTAGCTAATTTTTTTCCTAAATTCTTGTTACAATTATTTGTATGATAATTTTGAACAAAGTAAAAAATTTTTAAAATGTCAAGTTATAAAAATTATGTTGAATAATAAAGATTATAATTTTATAACTTGTCATTTTAAAAAATTTGTTACTTCGTTTAAATTTAATGAATTCAACTATATTGAATATTTGCTTAATTTATTACAAAAAAATTCAAATTTCACACTCCATCAGTAGTATTAAATCATATATAGTGTTATGAACTGCGTTCGCATGAACGAGTAGCAGAATATTTAGGATCGGTCTGCAATGATAATTTCGACTTTTAAAAGATTGATTTCAAAATAAATATTAAATAAATCAACCAATTAAATAGCAAACGTATTGAAACGTATTCCCATAAAATAAAAACCTGTTAGAGATTTTAACAATAAAATCATTAATTTGTTTCAGATAATTGATATCAACCGTTCCGTAAATGAATAATAAATAAATAATAAACGAATTTACGATAACGCAAATAGAAATAAATGACTAACGATAAATACCAATTCCGTATGTAATTGAATTTGGTAATTAATAGCTTGCGATTCAAATAAATAAATAACAATTGATCTAGGCATTAATAATAATTAGGAGTCTATGAATATTAATATTAAATAAATTATAACAGGATAAAACTCGCTCAGGGAAACGCTCTTCTCTTTTCTAGGAAATATTTATCATCTTTAATTCCAGGAATTGTTTACTACATTTTTCCCGAGAAATCATCAACGGCAATTCGGAGAATATTCTATTCTTAGAACTCAAGGACCCAATTAAAGGAAAACAAAGGAATCAGATGAATCCAGATATCCCCCACTCTCGAAGATAAAAGCAGTTAAGCCAGACCCACACTCGAGAGAAAACCCAGAAAACTAGAATTCTCCAGCGGAGCTTCTCCCACTTGAGAGGGGGAAACGGCTCTAATTGGTCTTTGCTCCCACTACTAGATTTTCCCGAGGACTATAAAAGGAAGAGGAATCAAGCTCAAATCTCAGTCGCTACCGAGCGCATGAGAAGCTCTATAGTTTAGTTGCACTAGTGCAAGCGCCCTGACCACGTCCTAGTGTCAGTCGCCATTTATATTTATACATTACGTTACTTTTGATTATATCGAGTCACGGTTAAAAGTTATTTTGTGAAAGCCTAAGTATTTTATTAATTGAATAAACTCCAAAGTTAAAGTTTATATCTTCAAGTTCGAGTTTCATTTCAAAGTTCCCGCAATTCCTTGCGTTTTAGCGCTTCATCGTACAACGAACCCACAATCTTATTGGTCAACGCGACGACCATTGCAGAAGCGTCTTTCTGCTCCCAGACCCCGACTCGGGTCGTAACAATAGCCTGCAAGCAGAAGTAACGGCCTACTGTCTTCAATAAGTGAATGATGAATTAGGCATGATGCATTATGCATAATGAAAAAAATGTTGTTGTCCGATATCTACTGAATTTGTAGTCAGTGGGTATATATGACACCCGCTTAGAGATAAGGTGTGTTCTTCTTCAACCACTGACTGCAAATTCAGTAGATATCGTACAATAAAATTTTTTTCATCATGCATAATGCATCATACATAACTCTTCATTCACCTATTGAAGACAGGCCGTAACGGACATTCACGGAAGAACCTCTCTCTCGCACTCACGAGCTTAAATGGTTCCGTCTAATTTTTCGGAACGCTATGGGATCGCACCCTAAGACCCGAATTTATAGTTGTCACTTGGCACACAGCTGTTGGAGTCGATTGACATAAATTGTTCGTCAACTCTATGTTTACTTATACATCACTGACAGCTGACAGGTGACAGCAAAACTTAAGGGCTTGATGAAATGGAACTTCAGACAACCAGTTGTTTTTTTTTAAATAACAGTAGTAATCAGTTCTGCTGCTACATATCACAGGACAAAAAGGAGTATCACCGGGGCAAAAATTTTCAGATAAGTATGAGTAACCTCAAAAGTTTTTGAGGAGACTCAAAATATTTACTTTAAAAAAAGAAATAGGTTCTTTTTGTTTTTTGTCTTTTTTTAGGATGTGAAAGTATAGACAGACAACATCACCTAACATCAAGGAGCGATTTCATTGAGATGCAATGGGAAATTTATCGAAAAGAAGAGATTGTTTGGATTGTGGATATCAAGCCACTTAATTTATTCTGAATAATATTTAATTTCCTTCAATGCATGGTAAAATTAAAAATTCACCAATGCCCTGTACAAAAAGAATGAGCTCTGTCATGGCATCTTACATCCCAGATAAAAATATTTCATAAGTTCTTACGTAAGAACTTATGTAAGTTCTTATGTGTGATCTTGCATAAGACCTTACGTAAGTTCTTACGTAAGTTCTTACGATAGAAATTCGGACTTATTCTTACGTAAGAACTTACGTAAGACCTCAGTGTGAGAAATTCTACTTCTCATGTCTCTCATGAGTGTACGAAGTGCCCGAGTTGTACAATTTTGGCGCCAGTGCACGAATTGATGTACTTCTCATCACTCGGTGTGCGAATAAGTAAATTAAAAATTAAAAAATAAAGGCATGTAACATACCTGTATATAGGAATAAGATTATCTTAAATGATATTGTTCTTAATATGCAGAAAGGAGAAATGATGTTTAACGAGCCTCGTGCTCGTGCTACTCGACAACGACCTGTGATAGCAAATTCACACGAGGCCGGAGCCGAGCGCGCCCACGTGTACTCGATTATTAGCAGCTACCATGAATAGTTGGGACGACTTCTGCGACAGCGCGAGGAGTTGACATCTTGGCGATGATAGTGCATTTAAAAGAAATAGCTCAAAATTTTAAAATCGTTTATACTTTGTCAGTTAACTAATATTTTTTATTCAACAAAATATTTCTGATTCTTTATTAAAAAGAACTGGAACGATATTGTCAATCCCTCTTTTGTAAAGAATTGTATATTTTTTAAATACCAAGAGAAACCAGTAATTTGTATTTTTGACAACCTGATGCATTTGAGATTTTAATGTTATTCATATATCTAATGTCATGGATCTTGTCGTTGTATTTTCTCAAAGCATGAAAAATACATTAAACATCTATTTTAAACAATATTTGAAGAAGGCTTATAAGTAATAACATTTATATTTACTTTCCTAAATTTTCAATGGGAGCCGCTTACACTGATAATACACTCTATTTATAATCTTCATATCTATTCGAAATTGAATTTCATAAGTAAGCTATTTTATTATGTGTGCCAAAGCGAAAAGTAAATTGCTATAAGAAAGTTGAAATCAAACTAGTTGAAAGACAATTATCAATTGTATATTCCGATGCACAGATAAATACTTCTTACTCAATAATTTTGAAATAAAATATGGTGTTCTTATTAAGTCTTCGCTACATGAAATTCCATAAACTATGTAATCTACAATCTTATAAATCATTAACATTCATAATTAAATTATTTAATTTTAAACTTACAGTGAATAGTTTATGAAATTACATGAAGCGAAGGCTTAATAAGAACACCATATTATATTGGACTATTATTGAATAAAAAGTATTTGTCTGTGCATCGGAATATACAATTGCTAAATTGTCTTTCAACTACTTTGATTTAAACTTTTTTATAGTAATTTACTTTTAGCTTTGACACATAATAGTAGATTACTTGTTAAATTCAATTTCGAATAGATATGAAGATTATAAATAGAGTGTATTATCAGTGTAAGCGGCTCCCATTGAAAACTTAGGAAAGTAAATATAAATGTTATTACTTATAAGCCTTCTTCAAATATTGTTTAAAATAGATGTTTAATGTATTTTTCATGCTTTGAGAAAATTCAGCGATAAGATCCATGACATTACATATATGAATTGAATAACATTAAAATCTCAAATGCATCAGGTTGTCAAAAATACAACCAACAAATACAATTGTATATTCCGATGCACAGACAAATACTTTTTACTCAATAATAGTCGAATATAATATGGTGTTCTTATTAAGCCTTCGCTTCATGTAATTTCATAAACTATGTAATCTACAATCTTATAAATCATTAACATTCATAATTAAATTATTTAATTTTAAACTTACAGTGAATAGTTTATGAAATTACATGAAGCGAAAGCTTAATAAGAACACCATATTATATTGGACTATTATTGAATAAAAAGTATTTGTCTATGCATCGGAATATACAATTGATAATTGCAGGTTTTTGTTTTTGTTAATAACAAACGAACCGCTACAAGCTAGGAATAAAATTTTCTTTTTAAATATAGTTATTTTAATTATCTTTTGAATGCTACCCATCCGATCCAGATACATAGAGCCGTTCTCGAGAAATTACGATTTGAAAAAAAGGTTAAGAAAATTTTAACCTCAAATATCTCTGAAATTTTTAAACCAAATATTTTGCCCAAAGAACTCGACCGAGAACTATACAAAATCTACCTCTACAAGGAATTTTGAAGCCATTAAGTCTTTCAACTCCTTTGATTTCAACTCTTTTATAGCAATTTACTTTTCGCTTTGGCACACATAATAATAGATTACTTATGAAATTCAATTTCGAATAGATATGAAGACTATAAATAGAGTGTATTATCAGTGTAAGCGGCTCCCATTGAAAATTTAGGAAAGTAAATATAAATGTTATTACTTATAAGCCTTCTTCAAATATTGTTTAAAATAGATGTTTAATGTATTTTTCATGCTTTGAGAAAATTCAGCGACAAGATCCATGACATTAGATATATGAATAACATTAAAATCTCAAATATATCAGGTTCTCAAAAATACAACCAACAAATACGATTGTATATTCCAATGTACAGACAAATACTTCTTACTCAATAATAGTCCAATATAATATGATGTTCTTATTAAGCCTTTGCTTCATGTAATTTCATAAACTATTTACTGTAAGTCTAAAATTAAATAATTTAATTATGAATGCTAATGATTTATAAGACTGTAGATTACATAGTTTATGAAATTTCATGAAGCGAAGGCTTCATAAGAACACCATATTTTATTTGAAAATTATTGAGCAAGAAGTATTTGTCTGTGCATCGGAAAGTACAATTGATAATTGTCTTTCAACTACTTTGAAACGTCTTTCAAGTACTTTCAACTACTTTCAACTACTTTGAACATCGGGTTGTCAAAAATACAAATTACTGGTTTCTATTGGTATTTAAAAAATATACAATTCTTTACAAAAGAGGGTTTGCCAATATCGTTCCAGTTCTTTTTAATAAAGAATCAGAAAAAATTTTGTTGAATAAAAAATATTAGTTAACTGACAAAGTATAAACGATTTTAGAATTTTGAGCTATTTCTTTTAAATGCACTATCATCGCCAAGATGTTGACTTCTCGCTCTGTCGCAGACGTCGCCCCAACTATTCATGGTAGCTGCTAATAATCGAGTACACGTGGGCGCGCTCGGCTCCGGCCTCGTGTGAATTTGCTATCACAGGTCGTTGTCGAGTAGCGCGAGCACGAGGCTTGTTAAACATCATTTTTCCTTTCTGCATATTAAGAACAATATCATTTAAGATAATCTTATTCCTATATACAGGTATGTTACATGTCTTTATTTTTTAATTTTTAATTTACTTATTCGCACACCGAGTGATGAGAAGTACATCACTTCGTGCACTGGCGCCAAAATTCTACAATTCGGGCACTTCGTACACTCATCAGAGACATGAGAGGTAGAATTTCTCACACTGAGTTCATATTCAATCATTCATATTTTAAAAAAATAATTCTTTTTACACTCGCCATGATGGCGTCGAAAGGCGGGCTGCCTTCCGGAGAGCCTCCTGAAAAAATCTAGAATTAGTGTATAAATGCCACCCAAAAAGGAAAGTGTCACTTGTAGTTTGCATAGTGTGCGAAAACGTGTACCATAAAAGTGATTATGAAAAGTGTAAAGACAAAAAATATATAAGTAATCTATTAGTGATATGTCCAGACCACGTGGAGCTTAATATAACCTTTAAAAATCAAGAAGCTAAACTCTGTGAAGCAGCTAAAATATTAATTGCGCAAATTAAAAGTGAAAAGGAGGAACAAAATAAAACATAAAATATTAAATGAAATATCTATTATCTCTGATAGTGTACATAAATCAGTAGATAATGAAAAACTACTAAACGTTACGATGCTAACTGAAAATGCTGAACTGGAAAATCAACATCAAATTGAAATTCAACTACTAAGACAATTAAATCAAGAACTAATGGAAGAAAACGACATATTGAAGCAATTAATAAAAAAGGATAAAAATGACCAGGAGATGGAAATAAAGTATAACATAACCAAAAAACATATGCAGAAGTGGCAACTAACAAACTAGCAATTAAAAACAAAAGAATACCGAAAATAATTGTGAAAAATCTTAAAAAGGACATTAAAAATCCACATGACTTTAAGAAAAAGGTATGTGACGTTTTAATAAAAGAAAAAGATATACAGATGAAACAACTAAAAGTAGTGAACGACAATGAAATTGAGATTAAAAGTATGAATGAAAAAATGCTAAAGTAACAATTGAATTACTCTCAAAAAAACTATCTAACAATTATAAAACATTTATTGAAAAAATTGAATCCCCGAAGATGAAAATAGTTGGTGTAGACAACTATACTAATATGAATATAGAAGAGCTGGAAGAGGACTTAAATAAAAGAAATTTTATTGGATATCAAGATAAGTGTAAAATACTAAATATAGACAAAAATAAGATTAGAAACAAGACAACCATAATAATTGAAGTTCCAAGAGAGCTATATAAACATATTAGTGACAATCAAAATAGAATCTTCATTGGATATCAAAGCTGTAAGGTATGGGATTTATTAAACATCAAGCCCTGCTTAAACTGTGGAAGATTTGGATATAACACATTGAAATGCAAAAACACTCTATGCTGCTTAAAATGTGCAGGTCCGCATAAGACTTTGCAATGTGATACTCCCATCCAACATTACATGTGTCAATTGTTTTTACAGCAACTCGAAATATAACACAAATTTCGAGGTTAAACATATGGCCAATGACACAGAGAAATGTACAATATTTAAGAATAAGCTCAATAGATATATAGATATGACTGATTATCCGATAAGACCTAGTATACCAAGATACTTAGGTAAAGTAGGAAACAGCAATCAAGCCACTACGATGACCAGCTCGACTAGCGCAACTGTGCTGACTTCGCCGTCTAGAGACAACTGGACTAGCGCAACTTTGCTGACTTCGCCGTTTAGAGCCAGCACCGCATCTCTAACACATACGACACCAAGGAAACAGCAAACTACATAATGGAGCAACAGGTCGATCTCATTGAAGAATTGCAAAAAAAAGTAATACAAGAAGAAACGTCATTTCTTGATCTTAAAGCTCTCAATAAAAATATAAATAAAAAAGATAGTTTGATATTTTAGGTCAATATTAGAAGTCTAAATCACAATTATACGGAATTGAATATTCTTATTAAGAGCTTGAAGATCAAACCATATATAATTGTATGTACAGAAACATGGAATTTACCCAATCCTCACTTTTTTGCAATACAGGGATATAAATTGTACTACAATAACGGTAACTTAAATCATAATGATGGTGTCGTTGTATATATAAAAGTTTGTGTATCAGGAATTACTGAAATAATCGAAATTGGTAGACTCAAAGTATTAAACTCACGAATAAGTCTAAATAACAATAGTAATCTTGAAATTTCCGCATTATATCGATGCCATGATTTACCGCGCCTTGAATTTATTTTGAATGTAAAATCATTTATCAATAGCAAAAGAAATATAAAAAACCACCTGATTGTTGGTGATTTTAACATCGATATTATGAAAGATGATGAATCTAGCTTAGAATTATTAGACAATATGATGGAAAAGGGTTTCTTCCCGCGTTTTAAACATACAACTAGACCAAATGATAGTGGCGGAAGCGGTACATGCATTGATAACATGTACATAAAAGCTACATCTATAGACACTAAAACTTTTAAACTCTCGATTCCTTTTACTGATCATTATCCACTTTTCTTGAAACTGAGTAAGCCACCAAAATTAAAACAAGAAAATATCCAGTATCACTATAATTACTATAAACTTTCAAGTATACCCATTACAAAAAATTGGAATGTTCTGGAGGCAATGCATGATCCCGATGAAGCTACCGCATTCTTGATAACTGAAATACAAGACTGCTTAGAACAGTCTAAAGAAGCGCATAAAACAAAAAATAACAAGAGATATCCAAGGAAGGATTGGATATCTGAAGCAATAATGATCTCGTGTGAAAAGAAAGAACAACTATATATTAAAATGCGCAATGAACCAAATAATAATCTAATAAAATTAGAATATAAGAATTACACAAAGAGGCTAGACAAAGTTATTAAAGAGGCAAAAATAAAACATGAAAGAAATTTAATTAAGAACAATATCAATAATACCAAGCAACTTTGGAAATACATAAACAAAAAAATGGGAACCAACTTGAAAAAGAATAACACAATAAATAAGATCATTTTAAATAACAATTGCACAATAGAGGATCAGACGCAAATTGCCAATCATATGAATTCGTACTTTGGTAGAATTGGAAAAGATCTAACTAACACCATTGTAAAACCCCAGGGTAAGCATTTACAATTACCAGCAATGAACATGAATACAATTTACATTAAACCGACTAATAACGAGGAAATTCTTCAAATAATTGATAATATGAAAATAAAAAATGGTGGGGTAGATAACATTACTACCAAAACACTAAAAATACTATCATATCAAATGCTTAATGCACTAACACATATCTTTAATCTTTGTATTGAAAAATCAACATGGCCCCAAGCGCTTAAAACAGCTGAGGTAGTTCCTATTTTTAAATCGGGTAGTAAAATGGATACATCAAACTATAGACCGATATCTCTAATTTCTAACGTAGCAAAGATATTTGAAAAAATTGTATATGTTCGTTTACAATCATTTTTGGACAATAATAATTTGTTAGCGCAGAATCAATTTGGATTTATAAAAAAGAAAGGTACCAAAGATTCTCTTAGTTACTTAATGAACATAATCTATAAGAAATTAGACAAGAGTAAACCAATAGCTATTGCATTTTTAGATCTAGCAAAAGCTTTTGATACTGTCAACCATGCTATTCTTTTAGACAAATTATATAATTATGGAATATGAGGTAAAGCGCATGCACTTATATCTAACTATCTTAGTAACAGAAAACAAAAAGTAAGAATAGGAACAACTAAAAGCTATTATGATACGATAACTACAGGTGTACCGCAAGGTACTATACTAGGGCCACTCTTATTCATAATTTACGTAAACGATTTACTAACAAACAGAACAGATAGTACCATCTCATATGCGGATGGTACAGCTATTATTTCAACAGATGATAACTGGAAGAAAGTTGAAAATAAAATGAACAAGTACTTAGAAGATATAAATATCTGGCTAGCACTTAACAAACTATCGCTAAATATAAAGAAAACTGTGTAAATAACTTTTGGTAACTATTGTGATAGTGTTCCCGAAGATATGAACATACGCATATAGGGTACTAAATTGAGCATGGTAGAATACTGTAAATATCTAGGTATAATTATTGATTATAGGCTAAACTGGGATAAACATATTGAATATATAATAAAAAAAACTAAATATATAATATATATACTGTACGAGTTATCAACATATATGCAATCTGACACACTTAAGACAATATATTGTGCATTTTTTCACAGTGCCATTAGCTATGGAAATATTGCATGGGGTGGTGCATATAAAAACAACTTAAAATTACTACAAAACATCCAAAATAGGATTTTAAAAATTATAAACAAAAATATTTCAATCGAGACAACCCCTTGAATCTAAAACAAATTTTTGCTTACGACTGTGTAACGTATCATTATAATGAACTTAAGAATTTATACTTATATATATATAACATCGACTAGCAAAACTAGAAAAATAAACTTATAATACCACCAAAGTGTTCGAAAACTGTTAGTGATAAAGATAACTATGTCAGAGCGATACAAGTATTTAAATGTCTTCCGAAATCTAATCCAAATCTTAAAGTTCTAGGTATCACAAAAAATTATAATAAGAAAATGCTAAAAATTTGGATTGGTACTGATATATTCTAGAATTTAAATAAAGAAAAAAAAATAAATTAAATAAATAAATAAATAAAAATTTAACCTTCCAGTATGGGTGAGATAATCAATGTGGACCAAATATATTATTTATAGTGGAATCTTTGATTCCATGCCTAGTTTATAAGTTACTTAAGTTTTTTTAGTTTTAAGTACACCGGACCTATGTACAGGTAGCTATGTCTACCTCTATAGGATGTTTGCTGCTTCAGACATGTAACTATGTCCTGAAGTAAGCAATAACATGTAATACAACATGTACTACTCTGGTTTAAATAAATTTCAAATTTGAACGTAACAACTTACATAAGTTCTTACATAAGGTCTTACGTAAGTTCTTACGTAAGAATAAGTCGGAATTTCTATCGTAAGAACTTACGTAAGAACTTATGCAAGGTCTTATGCAAGATCGCACATAAGAACTTACATAAGTTCTTACGTAAGAACTTATAAAATATTTTTATCTGGGATTGGAGATGCAAACCAAAAATAATGGAAATATCGCAAAAACTAGAATATATTCAGGTAATAAAATTTTTTTAAACTAATTCTTTCTCTTGATTCTTAATATTTAATATAATTTATGTATATTTTATTCATATAATTAATTGGATACATTTTTTTGCAGCACAAAGAGCAGAAAAGAGAAGAAAATGTGAATATCGTACACATTTTCCCAGTTTTTCTAAAAATTAGAATGGTTGCAGCTTTTTCCTGGGGAGGCGGTATTATCTATAACTCAGCAGAGGTTCATCGTGTGATATTACCTACAACCTCTCCTAGTTTCAAGAAAATTGGGGTTCTGAAACCCTGAATCTCTCGTAGTGAGTAGTGATTTGCTTATTTATATCGCTGTGTCTATCCGCACAAAGATCACGTATTTTACGTGGATTTACGTGGATATAAGAGTACTTACGGGGATATAATCTCGAATTTTCCAGAAATGTGTTACAGACACGTTAATTTTCCGAGTACTCTTATAGACACGAAAAATCTTATAAAAACGCGAAAATTTGTATAAATCCACGTATAACCTAATAAAACTGAAAGCTTAAAGACCCGTACACATTGGTACTGGTACTGGCTTACGGAAACGTAAAAGATTAAAGACCAGTACACATTGGTACTGGCACTGGCTTACGGAACCGTAAAAGATTAAAGACCAGTACACATTGGTACTGGCACTGGCTTACGGAAACGTAAAAGCTTAAAGGCCCGTACATACTCATACTAGCACAGGCTTAAAGACACGTAAAATCTTAAAGACACGTAAGAGGCAGGTGAAACTGGCTTATCGACACGCGATGGGCTTATAGAGACGTGAAATCTTAAAGACACGGAAGAGGCAGGTGAGACTGGCTTACGGACACGTCATGAGCTTAGAGCCACGTAAAAAGCAGGTGAGACTGGCTTATGGGCACCAGCTTCACCTGCCTCTTACGTGCCTTTAAGATTTTACGTGTCTATAAGCCCATTGCGTGCCCGTAAGCCAGCCTCACCTGCCTCTTACGTGTCTTTAAGATTTTAGGCGTCTATAAGCCCATCGCGTGTCCGTAAGCTAGTCCCACCTGCTTTTGTACGTGGCTCTAAGCCCATGTCGTGTTCGTAAGCCAGCCTCATCTGCGCTCTACGTGTATATATGATTTTACGTACCCTAAGCCCATAGCCTGCTCGTATGCCATCCTCAGCTGCTTTTTCGTGTATATTAGATTATACGTGTCCCTAAGCTCATCGCGTGCCCGTAAGCCAGCCTCATCTGATTTTTACATGAATATTAGATTATTCGCATCCCTAAGCCCATCCCGTGCCCGTAAGCGAGCCTCCCCTGCCTCTTACGTGTCTTTAAGATTTTACGTGTCTCTAAGCCCATCGCGTGGCGGTAAGCCAGTTTCATCTGCCTCTTACGTGCCTTTAAGATTTTACGTGTCTATAAGCCCATCTCGTGCCCGTAAGCCAGACTCACCTGTTTTTTACGTGGCTCTAAGCTCATGACGTGCCCGTAAGCCAGTCTCACATGCCTCTTACGTGTCTTTAAGATTTTACATGTCTCTAAGCTCATCGCATGCCGGTAAGCCAGTTTCACCTACCTCTTACGTGTCTTAAAGATTTTACGTGTCTATAAGCCCATCTCGTGCCCGTAAGCCAGTCTCACCTGTTTTTTACGTGGCTCTAAGCTCATGACGTGTCCGTAAGCCAGTCTCACATGCCTCTTACGTGTCTTTAAGATTTTACGTGTCTCTAAGTCCATCACGTGCCGGTAAGCCAGTTTCACCTGCCTCGACAACTGATTAAAAAATTCGTCATGCCGTATCTGGCATTTCCCTAGTAGGGCTTGAGCGTTACTATATTGAATTATTTTGATTTCAATTTTTTTGCGGTAGTCCTCATACAGTAGTCCATTTTGATTCCCACGCACCATATTACTAATAAAATAATTTCAATTATTATTATCATAGCATATTTTTTCTTGCAGTGCCTAAGATAGATTTGGAAATTATGACTTTCATCAAAGTTCGTGAAATATCTGTGTATCCTCGTTTTCTCTCTAATATTTCTATATCTTCGTCGCAATATGATGACTAATGCGCGTTGAAAAAGGTAATAGAACAGTGTATGTCGAGATTTAGGTAAAAACTTTGTGTTCAAACGGGGTAAATGAAAATTCATGAGGTATATTTCAAATCATATTAACTCATTTGAAGCAAGGCAATGCCAGCGAATTTTTCCACATACACTCTCCTAATCGATGATTTTATGTATAAGATAAGTGTTAAAAAATTGAAATTTGTTGAATTTAATGGCTAATTAATTGTCGACAGCTTATTAAAAAATTTAACATGTCTTATCTGGAATTTCTCGAGTACGGCTAAAGCGTTAATTTATTAATTATTTTAATTTCAAATTTTTTTTTTGTTGTCCTCATACAGTATTCCATTTTGATGCACACGCATCATATTACTAATAAAATAATTTCAATTATTATTATCATAGCATATTTTTTTTACAGTGCCTAAGATAGATTTGGAAATTATGGATTTCATCAATATTTGTAAAATATCTGTGTATATCCTCCCTTTCTCTTTAATATTGCTATATTTTTGTCGCGATATGATTGCTAATGCGACATGAAAAGGGTAATAGTACAGTGTATGACGCGACTTAGTTAAAAACGTTGTCTTCAAACGGGGTGAATGAAAATTCATGACGTATATTTCAAATCATATTAACTCATTTGAAGCAACGCAATGACAGCGACTTTTTCCTCACACACTCTCCTAATCGATGAGTTTATGTATAAGATAAGTGTTAAAAAAATTTAATTTGTTGAATTTAATGGCTAATTAATTGTCGACAGCTGATTAAAAAATTTAACATGCCTTATCTGACATTTTTCTAGTACGGCTAAAGCGGTACTTTATTTAATTATTTTAATTTCAAATTTCTTTTTGTATTCCTCATACAGTATTCCATTTTGATGTACAAGCATCATATTACTAATAAAAAATCTCAATTATTATTATCATAGCTTTTTTTTTTGGCAGTGCGTAAGATAGATTTGGAAATTATGGATTTCATCAAAATTCGTGAAATATCTGTGTTTCCTCGCTTTCTCTCTAATATTTCTATATCTTCGTCGCGATATGATTGCTAATGCGACTTGAAAAGTTAATATTACAGTGTATGACGAGATTTAGGTAAAAACGTTCTGTTCAAACGGGCTGAATGAAAATTCTTGACGTATATTTCAAATCATATTAACTCATTTGAAGCAACGCAATGGCAGCGACTTTTTCCACATACACCGTCCTAATCGGTGATTTTATGAATAGGATAAGTGTTAAAGAATTTAAATTTCTTAAATGTAATGGCTAATTAATTGTAGTCAACTGATTAAAAATTCGTCATGCCTTATTTGGCATTTCTCTAGTACGTCTTGAGCGTTACTTTATTGAATTATTTTGATTTCAATGTTTTTGTGGTAGTCCTCATACAGTATTCCATTTTGATTGCTACGCATCTTATTACTTATAAAATAATTTCAATTATTATTATCATAGCATATTTTTTTTTACAGTGCCTAAGATAGATTGGAAATTATGGATTTCATCAAAATTCGTGAAAAATCTGTGTATCCACGCTTTCTCTCTAATATTTCTATATCTTCGTCGCGATATGATGACTAATGAGCCTTGAAAAAGGTAATAGAACAGTGTATGACGAGATTTAGGTAAAAACGTTGTGTTCAAACGGGGTGAATGAAAATTCATGACGTATATTTCAAATCATATTAACTCATTTGAAACAACGCAATGCAAGCGACTTTTCCCACATACACACTCCTAATCGATTATTTTATGAATAGGATAAGTGTTAAAGAATTTAAATTTCTTAAATGTAATGGCTAATTAATTGTAGTCAACTGATTAAAAATTCGTCATGCCTTATTTGGCATTTCTCTAGTACGTCTTGAGCGTTACTTTATTGAATTATTTTGATTTCAATGTTTTTGTGGTAGTCCTCATACAGTATTCCATTTTGATTGCTACGCATCTTATTACTTATAAAAAAATTTCAATTATTATTATCATAGCATATTTTTTTTTACAGTGCCTAAGATAGATTTGGAAATTATGGATTTCATCAAAATTCGTGAAAAATCTGTGTATCCATGCTTTCTCTCTAATATTTCTATATCTTCGTCGCGATATGATGACTAATGAGCCTTGAAAAAGGTAATAGAACAGTGTATGACGAGATTTAGGTAAAAACGTTGTGTTCAAACGGGGTGAATGAAAATTCATGACGTATATTTCAAATTATATTAACTCATTTGAAGCAACGCAATGGCAGCGACTTTTTCCACATACACCCCCCTAATCGATGATTTTATGAATAACATAAGTGTCAAAAAATTTAAATTTGTTGAATTTAATGGCGGATTAATTGTCGACAACTGATTAAAAAATTTAACATACCTTATCTGACATTTTTCTAGTACGGCTAAAGCGGTACTTTATTTAATTATTTTAATTTCAAATTTTTTTTTGTATTCCTCATACAGTATTCCATTTTGATGTACACGCACCATATTACTAATAAAAAATCTCAATTATTATTATCATAGCTTTTTTTTTGGCAGTGCGTAAGATAGATTTGGAAATTATGGATTTCATCAAAATTCGTGAAATATCTGTGTTTCCTCGCTTTCTCTCTAATATTTCTATATCTTCGTCGCGATATGATTGCTAATGCGAGTTGAAAAGTTAATAGTACAGTGTATGACGAGATTTAGGTAAAAACGTTCTGTTAAAACGGGCTGAATGAAAACTCTTGACGTATATTTCAAATCATATTAACTCATTTGAAGCAACGCAATGGCAGCGACTTTTTCCACATACACCGTCCTAATCGGTGATTTTATGAATAAGATAAGTGTTAAAGAATTTAAATTTCTTGAATGTAATGGCTAATTAATTGTAGTCAACTGATTAAAAATTCGTCATGCCTTATCTGGCATTTCTCTAGTACGTCTTGAGCGTTACTTTATTGAATTATTTTGATTTCAATTTTTTTGTGGTAGTCCTCATACAGTATTCCATTTTGATTGCTACGCATCTTATTACTTATAAAAAAATTTCAATTATTATTATCATAGCATATTTTTTTTTACAGTGCCTAAGATAGATTTGGAAATTATGGATTTCATCAAAATTCGTGAAAAATCTGTGTATCCACGCTTTCTCTCTAATATTTCTATATCTTCGTCGCGATATGATGACTAATGGGCCTTGAAAGAGGTAATAGAACAGTGTATGACGAGATTTAGGTAAAAACGTTGTGTTCAAACGGGGTGAATGAAAATTCATGACGTATATTTCAAATCATATTAACTCATTTGAAACAACGCAATGCAAGCGACTTTTCCCACATACACACTCCTAATCAATTATTTTATGTATAAGATCAGTGTTAAAAAATTTAAATTTGTTGAACTTAATGGCTTATTAATTGTCGACAACTGATAAAAAAATTTAACATGCCTTATCTGGCATTTTTCTAGTACGGCTTGAGCGCTACTTTATTTAATGATTTTGATTTCAAATTTTTTGTTGTATAGGACCATAAGGCGCAGATGATGAATACCTTTTTAATCAAATGAAAGCAATGCTCGAACAGGTTACGAGAAATGAATGTGGTTGATGTTTTCAACGTTGCGACTCGAACGAAAATCCAAACTTTCTAAAAATTATGATTCCCGCCCGGAATCGGTTCTACAGCGACATAAATGATGTCAACAACAAGTAACAGTGCAAAAATATAAAAAACAACAAAAACTTACCCCTTAACACCCCATTTTGTAGTGGCAAAATAAGAAAAAAATTCTAATTCCTCCGTTTTTGAGATCGCCAATAATTTTATTCCTGGACTATAATGTTAACCATGGATGCTAGCTACAAAAAAATTTGCAACCCCGCAAGCACCGTGGAAAACCCCCCTTTCATACCGAAAAATCGCAAAAAAATTCTAACTCCTGTGTTTTTGAGATCGCCAATAATTTTATTGCTGAAATAAAAAATCTAGGATACAAGATACCTTCAAAAAAATTGGCAACGCCCAAAGCATCGCGGAACAACCCCCTTTCATTCCGAAAAATCAAAAAAAAATTCTAACTACGCAGTTTTCGAGATCGCCAATAATTTTTTGCCTGAATACAAATTCTAGGGCACAAGATACCTACAGTAAAATTGGCAACGCCCATAGCCTCAAAAACTACGGAGATAGAATCCTTTTTGCGATTTTTGAGTATGAAAGAAGTAGTTTGGGGGTAGTCCGCGGTGCTATGGGCGTTGCCAATTTTTTTGTAGGCATCTTGTATCCTAAAATTTATATTCCAGCAATAAAATTGTTGGCGATCTCCAAAACGGCGGAGTTAGAATTTTTTTTTCGATTTTTCGGAATGTAAGGGTAAGGTGGGTGTTCCACGGTGCCTTGGGGGTTGCCAATTTTTTTGAAGGTATCTTATATCCTAGAGTTTTTATTCCGGCAATACAGTTATTGGCGATCTCAAAAACGGCAGAGTTAGAATTTTTTTGCGATTTTTCGTTATGAAAGGGGTAGTTTGAGGGTGTTCCGCGATGAGCATTGCCAATTTTTTTATAGGTATCTTGTATCCTAAAATTTGTATTTCGGCAATAAAATTATTGGTGACCTCAAAAACGAAAGAATTAGAATTTTTTTTCTTATTTTGCCACTACAAAATGGGGTGTTAAGGGGTGAGTTTTTGTTGTTTTTTATATTTTTGCACTTTTACTTGTTGTTGACATCATTTTTGTCGCTGTAGAACCGATTCCGGGCGGAAATCATAATTTTTAGAAAGTTTGGATTTTCGTTGGAGTCGCAACGTTGAAAACATCAACCACATTCATTTCTCGTAACCTGTTCGAGCATTGCTTTCATTTGATTAAAAAGGTATTCATCATCTGCGCCTTATGGTCTTATACAACACCAAATTTGAAATTAAAATAATTAAATAAAGTAACGCTTTAACCTTACTAGAAAAATGCCAGATAAAGCATGTTAAATTTTTTAAAGTTGTCGCGAATTAATTAGCCATTAAATTCAACAAATTAAAATTTTTTAAACCTTATCTAATACATAAAATCATCGATTAGGAGGGTGTATGTGGAAAAATTCGCTGCCATTGCGTTGCTTCAAATGAGTTAATATGAATTGAAACAAACGTCATGAATTTACATTCACCCCGTTTGAACAGAACGTTTTTACCATCAAATTCTGGAACTTAAATTTGGCACTTTAAAAAATGTAACCTCTCATGATATTTCTTATAATTTTTTCTATGAATAAAGTGCGGGTTGGCATCAAAATGGATACTGTATGAAAAGATCCTGCTGAAATTTGAGATAAGAAAAATCTAAATAAAGCTTATGCTTTACTATACATGAAAAATAACATATTCAACAAATATGACGAAAAACTGCAAATTCTTGAACGTAACTGACGCACAGTTAAAAATGTTATGTTCCATAATAACTGTACAAATTCTAACATAAACAAAGAAGTGCATGAGCATCAAAATGGAATACTGTATGAGGACATGCCCGAAAAATTTGAAGTAAAAAAATCGAAATATGCTGTTTCTCAGGTACTGGGTAAATAAGCAGCTGACGCTTCCTGATTTTGTAAATTAGTTACCAGTATTTTATTTGCCATTGTATTAACCAATCATAAATCGTGTCTCATTTACCTTATAAATACAATTATTCATTAGAATTAGAAATATTCGGGGAAAATCCAGAAAACACACATATTTCGCAAATGTCGAGGATGTCAACAAATTCTTGAACTTAAATTTCGCACTTTAAAGTATGGCAAATTTCATGATAATTAGTATAATTATTTCTATGAATAAAATGTAGCATTGGCATAAAAATGGAATACTGTATGAAAAGATCCTGATGAAATTTGAGATCAAAAAAATTTAATCAAGCTTATGTTTTACCGTACATGAAAAATAACATATTCAACAAATATGAAGAAAAACCGCAAATTCCTGAACGTAACTGGCGCACAGTTAAAAAAGTTATCTTTTATAATAATTGATCAAATTCTTGCATAAACAAAATAGTGCATGGGCATCAAAATGGAACACTGCATGAGGACATCTCCGTAAAATTTGAAGTAAAAAAATCGAAATATGTTTTTTTTCTCCAACCGGGAAAATAAGCAGATGATACTACAAGATTTTGCACAATTAGTTGCCAATATTTTATTTGCCATTGTAATAAACAATCTTAAATCATTTATCATTTCGTACATGAATATAATTATTCATTAGAAGAGTGTATACCGGGTGTCCCATTTTAAAACCACCATGCAAATATCTCGAAAACTAAGGGAGATGGAAAAAAATTTTAATACAAAAGTTGTAGGGTTCAGAGGGGCCCAACTGATCGTGACCTTGGTTATGACCTTGAGGTCAATGATCAAGGTCATTTGAAGGTCAAATCGATTTTTTCAAATGGGAATCCCCACTTTTGACCTCGTAAATGGAAAGAGCGGAAAATTTTACGTTCAGATATGTCATTGAGTCAAGGTCATGGTCATGGTTATGGTCATGTTTAAAATCAAAATCAATCAACGCATCAAAACATTCCCATAATTAGGAATACGAGACAAATTGTTAAATACAAAAGTTGTAGGGTTCAGAGGGGCCTCACAGATCGTAACCTTGGTTATGACCTTGTGGTCAATGATCAAGGTCATTTGAAGGTCAAATAGATTTTTCCAAATGGGAACCCCCATTTTTGACCTCGTAAATGGAAAGAGCGGAAAATTTTACGTTCAGATATGTCCTTGAGTCAAGGCCATGGTCATGGTCATGGTCATGTTTAAAATCAAAATCAATCAACGCATCCAAACATTCCCATAATTACGCATACGAGTGTTAAATACAGAAGTTGTAGGGTTTGGAGCGGCCCAACTGATCGTGACCTTGGTTATGACCTTGAGGTCAATGATCAAGGTCATTTGAAGGTCAAATCGATTTTTTCAAATGGGAACCCCTAATTTTGACCTCGTAAATGGAAAGAGCGGAAAATTTTACGTTCAGATATGTCCTTGAGTCAAGGCCATGGTCATGGTCATGGTCATGTTTAAAATCAAAATCAAGCAACGCATCCAAACATTCCCATAATTACGCATACGAGTGTTAAATACAGAAGTTGTAGGGTTTGGAGCGGCCCAACTGATCGTGACCTTGGTTATGACCTTGAGGTCAACGATCAAGGTCATTTGAAGGTCAAATCGATTTTCTCAAATGGGAACCCCTATTTTTGACCTCGTAAATGGAAAGAGCGGAAAATTTTACTATTTTTACTATTATCAATATTTACCAGGGTTAACCACTTATATCAAATAATAACAAAAGTTAATAAGTGTTGACCACCTGTATCCAATAGTGACCGGTAGTATTCAGCATTGATCGGTAATAATAGTCAATAATTATTACTGTTTACATCAAATTGTTTTCAAATTGAGCACACTTATATTGGCACAGAAAATTAAACTTTTCGTTTTAAAATATTGTATAGTATAAAAATATATTATTTCTTTTGTGGTGTGTTTTGATAAATAATTGCATTTACAACTAAAAAAGAATGCCTGACTATTCTGCTAATGAAATAGTTGACATTCTTCTTATTTTAAGAGAATGTCGACGAAACTATCGAGAGGCAAGCAGATTGTATCGTGCTCGGTTCCCTCAACGACAACATCCTGATCATACGGTAATACGTGACATTGAACTGCGCGGTCGACAAGGAAACTTCGTTCGAAGAAGGAGGACACTGAATGAACACGATTACGAAAATAATCCTCGCTTTCTTGCTGTTCTAGCCATGGTACATTTAAATGTTCATGTCAGTTTACGCGAAATCGAGTTAACAATGGGTATTCCAAGATCTACGGCCAGTAGATATTTACGATATGCGCGTTACCATCCTTACCACATTACTCTAAATCAAGCTCTAACTGCTGAAGATTATTGACGGAGAATAACATTTTACCAATGGGCAACACAACAAATTACTGATGATGAAAATTTCTTTAACAATGTTCTTTTTAGCGATGAGGCTATATTTCAGAGTATTGGTATGTTGAATCGCCATAATTGCCACTACTGGTCTCCTGTTAATCCACATTGGATGCGAGAAGTTGATCATCAGCATCGCTGGAATGTAACGGTATGGTGTGGTATTATTAACGGATGTCTGATTGGACCTTATTTTTTTGAAGGTCACGTAACTCAACATACTTATTTACAGTTGCTGAGAGACGAGCTGCCACTCTTTCTAGAAAACGTTGATCTCCATACAAGGGCCCGAATGTGGCTACAAAAAGATGGTGCTCCTCCACATTATGCCAGAATTGTCAGAGATTTTCTTAATGAAAGGTTTAACGGTCGATGGATTGGTAGAGGAGGTCCCGTAGCATGGCCACCAAGATCTCCCGATCTGAAATCTCCAGATTTTTATTTATGGGGCTTCCTAAATAATACAGTCTACCGCAACAGGCCAACTACAAGAGATGACATGATTCAAAGTATGACACAAATCTGCTTAAGTATTCCAAGTCAAGTATTATAAAATACTGTTAGAAACTTTAAAAGGAGAATAGAATGTTGCCAGCAAGTAAATGGTGCAACTTTTGAGCATCTTCTTCAGTAAATGGTGACCGAAACACTTGGATCCTATGACTAAATACACATGAACGTGGAATTTTCCAATGAATTTTTAGCTGGCCTGATCATCCCCGACCTTGCCTTAACTGGCCGGGTCATCTCCGACCTTGCCTTAACTGACCGGGTCATCTCCGACCTTGCCTTAACTGGCCGGGTCATCTCCGACCTTGCCTTAACTGGCCGGGTAATCTCCGACCTTGCCTTAGGTGACCGGGTCATCTCCGACTTTGCTCTTAACTGCACGGAAACTGACCATAACTTTGACCATGACCTTGACCCAAGGTCATATCAGAATTTTTCGGTTTTTCAATTTACGAGGTCAAAAGTGAGGGTTGCCATTAAACAAAATTGATTTAACCTTCAAACGACATCATCCTTGACCTCAAGTTCATGGTCAAGGTCACGATCAGTTGGGCCCCTCCAAACACTACAACTTCTGTATTTAACACTCGTATGCGTAATTATGGGAATGTTTCGATGCATTGATTGATTTTGATTTTAAACATGACCATGACCATGACCATGGCCTTGACTCAAGGACATATCTAAACGTAAAATTTTCCGCTCTTTCCATTTACGAGGTCAAAAGTGGGGGTTCCCAATTGAAAAAATCGATTTGACCTTCAAATGACATTGATCATTGACCTCAAGGTCATAACCAAGGTCACGATCAGTTGGGCCCCTCTGAACCCTACAACTTTTGTATTAAAAGTTTTTTTCCATCTCCCTTAGTTTTCGAGATATTTGCCTGGTGGTTTTAAAATGGGACACCCGGTATAATCAGCTATTTGGGGTTTTCCGGGGAGTCGATTTGGTTGGTAATTTTTTTACACGGAGTTTTTACGTTCAAAAAGTAATTCCAGCTTTAAAATGTTTGGACATGCCGGACGCCGTAGAGTGAGAATTTCTTATCCGTCACAACTCCTATATATTGGCTGTTTGGGGATTTTCCGGGGAGTCAATTTGGTTTGTAATTTTTTTACTGGTAGCTTGTATGCTCATAAAATAATTTCAGCAATAAAAAGTTTGGAAATGCCAAAAGCCGCTGAGAGAGAATTTTTTTTTCTTCACGACCCCTATATAATCAGTTTTTTGGGGGTTTCGCAGAGAGTCGATTTGGTTCGTAATTATTTTACCGGGAGTTTTTATGCTCAAGAAGTAATTCCGGCTTTAAAAAGTTTGGAAATGCGGGACAACGCAGAGTGAGAATTTTTTTTCCGTCGCGGCTCCTATATAATTGGCTGTTTGGGGATTTTCCGGGGAGTCAATTTGGTTCGTAATTTTTATACGGTTAGTTTGTATGCTCATAAAATAATGTCAGCAATAAAAAGTTTGAAAATGCCAAACGCCGCTTAGAGAGAATTTTTTTCCGTCATGACCCCTATATAATCGGCTGTTTGGGGGCTTTCCATGGAGTCCATTTGTTTCGCAATTTTTTTACAGGGAGTTTTTATGCTCAAGAAGTAATTCCGGCTATCAAAAGTTTGGAAATGCCGGACGCCGCAGAGTGAGAATTTCTTATCCATCACAACTCCTATATATTTGGCTGTTTGGGGATTTTCCGGGGAGTCAATTTGGTTCGTAATTTTTTTACTGGTAGTTTGTATGCTCATAAAATAATTTCAGCAATAAAAAGTTCGGAAATCCCAAACGCCGCTGAGAGAGAATTTTTTTTTTCTTCACGACCCCTATATAATGAGTTTCTTGGGGGTTTCCGGGGAGTCGATTTGGTTCGTAATTTTTTTACGGGTAGTTTGTATGCTCAGAAAGTCATTCCGGTTTTAAATAGTTTGGAAATGCCGGACGCCGCAGAGTGAGAATTTCTTATCCGTCACAACTCCTATATAATTGTCTGTTTGGGGATTTTCCGGGTAGTCGATTTGGTTCGTAATTTTTAACAGGTACTTTATGTACTCATAAAGTAATTTCAGCAATAAAGTGTTTGAAAATGCCAAACGCCGCTGAGAGAGAATTTATTTTCTGTCATGAAACGTACATAATCAGTTGTTTGGGGGTTTTCCGGGGAGTCGATTTTGTTCGTCATTTTTTTACGGGAAGTTTGTATGCTCATAAAATAATTTCAGCAATAAAATTTTTGGAAATGCCAAACGCCGCTGAGAGAGAATTTTTTTTTTCGACACAACCGCTATATAATCACCTGTTTGGGGGTTTTCCGGGGAGTCGATTTGGTTCGTCATTTTTTGACAGGGAGTTTTTACGCTCAAAAAATAATTCCCGCTTTAAAAAGTTTGGAAATGCCAGGCGTCGCGGAGTGAGAATATTTTTTCCGTCACGACCTCTATATAATCGGCTGTTTGGGGGTTTTCCGGGGAGTCGATTTAGCTCGTAATTTTTTTACTGGTAGTTTGTATGCTCATAAAATAATTTCAGCAATAAAAAGTTTGGAAATCCCAAACGCCGCTGAGAGAGAATTTTTTTTTTCTTCACGACCCCTATATAATGAGTTTCTTGGGGGTTTCCGGGGAGTCGATTTGGTTCGTAATTTGTTTAGGGATAGTTTGTATGCTCAGAAAGTCATTCCGGCTTTAAATAGTTTGGAAATGCCGGACGCCGCAGAGTGAGAATTTCTTATCCGTCACAACTCCTATATAATTGTCTGTTTGGGGATTTTCCGGGTAGTCGATTTGGTTCGTAATTTTTAACAGGTACTTTATGTACTCATAAAGTAATTTCAGCAATAAAGTGTTTGAAAATGCCAAACGCCGCTGGTAGAGAATTTATTTTCTGTCATGAACCGTACATAATCAGTTGTTTGGGGGTTTTCCGGGGAGTCGATTTTGTTCGTCATTTTTTTACGGGAAGTTTGTATGCTCATAAAATAATTTCAGCAATAAAATTTTTGGAAATGCCAAGCGCCGCTGAGAGAGAATTTTTTTTTTCGACACAACCGCTATATAATCAGCTGTTTGGGGGTTTTCCGGGGAGTCGATTTGGTTCGTCATTTTTTGACAGGGAGTTTTTACGCTCAAAAAATAATTCCCGCTTTAAAAAGTTTGGAAATGCCAGACGTCGCGGAGTGAGAATTTTTTTTCCGTCACGACCTCTATATAATCGGCTGTTTGGGGGTTTTTCGGGGAGTCGATTTAGCTCATAATTTTTTTACAAGTACTTTGTATGCTCATAAACTAATTTCAGCAATAAAATGTTTGGAAATGCCAAACGCCGCTGGGAGAGAATTTTACTGACGTCACGACCCCTATATAATCAGCTGATTGGGGTTTTCCGGGGAGTCGATTTGGTTTGCAATATTTTTACACAGAGGTTTTATGTTCAAAAAGTAATTCCAGCTTTAAAATGTTTGCAAATGCCGGACGCCGCAGAGAGAGAATTTCTTAACCGTCAGAACTCCTATATATTTGGCTGTTTGGGGATTTTCCGGTGAATCAATTTGGTTCTTAATTTTTTCCTGGTAGTTTGTATGCTCATAAAATAATTTGGGCAATAAAAAGTTTGGAAATGCCAAACGCCGCTGAGAGAGAATTTTTTTTTTCTTCACGTCCCCTATATAATCAGTTTGGTGGGGGTTTCCGGATAGTCGATTTGGTTCGTAATTTTTTTACAGGGTGTTTTTATGCTCAAGAAATAATTGCGGCTTTAAAAAGTTTGGAAATGCCGGATGCCGCAGAGTGAGAATTTCTTATCCATCACAACTCCTATAGATTTGGCTGTTTGGGGATTTTCCGGGCAGTCAATTTGGTTCGTAATTTTTTTGCTGGTAGTATGTATGCTCATAAAATAATTTCAGCAATAAAAGTTTGGATATGCCAAAACGTCGCTGAGAGAGAATTTTTTTTTTCTTCACAACCGCTATACCGGGTGTCCCATTTTAAAACCACCAGGCAAATATCTCGAAAACTAAAGGAGATGGAAAAAAACTTTTAATACAAAAGTTGTAGGGTTCAGAGGGGCCCAACTGACCGTGACCTTGTTTATGACCTTGAGGTCAATGATCAAGTTCATTTGACGGTCAAATCGATTTTTTCAAATGGGAATCCCCACTTTTGACCTCGTAAATGGTAAGAGCGGAAAATTTTACGTTTATATATGTCCTTGAGTCAAGGCCATGGTCATGGTCATGGTCATGTTTAAAATCAAAATCAATCAACGCATCCAAACATTCCCATAATTACGCATATGAGTGTTAAATACAGAAGTTGTAGTGTTTGGGGGGACCCAACTGATCGTGACCTTGACCATGAACTTGAGGTCAAGGATGATGTCGTTTGAAGGTTAAATCAGTTTTGTTTAACGGCAACCCTCACTTTTGACCTCATAAATAGAAAAACCGAAAAATTCTGATATGACCTTGGGTCAAGGTCATGGTCAAAGTTAGGGTCAGTTTCCGTGCAGTTAAGAGCAAAGTCGGAGATGACCCGGTCACCTAAGGCAAGGTCGGAGATTACCCGGCCAGTTAAGGCAAGGTCGGAGATGACCCGGCCAGTTAAGGCAAGGTCGGAGATGACCCGGCCAGTTAAGGCAAGGTCGGAGATGACCCGGTCAGTTAAGGCAAGGTCGGAGATGACCCGGCCAGTTAAGGCAAGGTCGGGGATGATCAGGCCAGCTAAAAATTCATTGGAAAATTCCACGTTCATGTGTATTTAGTCATAGGATCCAAGTGTTTCGGTCACCATTTACTGAAGAAGATGCTCAAAAGTTGCACCATTTACTTGCTGGCAACATTCTATTCTCCTTTTAAAGTTTCTAACAGTATTTAATAATACTTGACTTGGAATACTTAAGCAGATTTGTGTCATACTTTGAATCATGTCATCTCTTGTAGTTGGCCTGTTGCGGTAGACTTTATTATTTAGGAAGCCCCATAAATAAAAATCTGGAGATTTCAGATCTGGAGATCTTGGTGGCCATGCTACGGGACCTCCTCTACCAATCCATCGACCGTTAAACCTTTCATTAAGAAAATCTCTGACAATTCTGGCATAATGTGGAGGAGCACCATCTTTTTGTAGCCACATTCGGGCCCTTGTATGGAGATCAACGTTTTCTAGAAAGAGTGGCATCTCGTCTCTCAGCAACTGTAAATAAGTATGTTGGGTTACGTGACCTTCAAAAAAATAAGGTCCAATCAGACATCCGTTAATGATACCACACCATACCGTTACATTCCAGCGATGCTGATGATCAACTTCTCGCATCCAATGAGGATTAACAGGAGACCAGTAGTGGCAATTATGGCGATTCAAAATACCAGTACTCCGAAATGTAGCCTCGTCGCTAAAAAGAACATTGTTAAAGAAATTTTCATCATCAGTAATTTGTTGTATTGCCCATTGGCAAAATGTTATTCTCCGTCGATAATCTTCCACAGTTAAAGCTTGATTTAGAGTAATGTGGTAAAGATGGTAACGCGCATATCGTAAATATCTACTGGCCGTAGATCTTGGAATACCCATTGTTAACTCGATTTCGCCTAAACTGACATGAACATTTAAATGTACCATGGCTAGAACAGCAAGAAAGCGAGGATTATTTTCATAATCGTGATCATTCAGTGTCCTCCTTCTTCAAACGAAGTTTCCTTGTCGACCGCGCAGTTCACTGTCACGTATTACCGTATGATCAGGATGTTGTCGTTGAGGGAACCAAGCACGATACAATCTGCTTGCCTCTCGATAGTTTCGTCGACATTCTCCTAAAATAAGAAGAATGTCAACTATTTCATTAGCAGAATAGTCAGGCATTTTTCTTAGTTGTAAATGCAATTATTTATCAAAACACACCACAAAAGAAATAATATGTTATTATACTATACAATATTATAAAACGAAAAAGTTTAATTTTCTGTGCCAATATAAGTGTGCTCAATTTGAAAACAATTTGATGTAAACAGTAATAATTATTACTTTATAATAATAATATAATACTACCGGTCACTATTGGATACAGGTGGTCAACACTTATTAACTTTTGTTATTATTTGATATAAGTGGTTAACCCTGGTAAATATTGATAATAGTAAAAATAGTAAAACTTTCCGCTCTTTCCATTTACGAGGTCAAAAATAGGGGTTCCCATTTGAAAAAATCGATTTGACTTTCAAATGACCTTGATCACTGACCTCAAGGTCATAAACAAGGTCACGATCAGGTGGGCCGCTCCAAACCCTACAACTTTTGTATTTAACAATTTGTCTCGTATGCCTAATTATGGGAATGTTTTGATGCGTTGATTGATTTTGATTTTAAACATGACCATGACCATGACCATGACCTTGACTCAAGGACATATCTGAACGTAAAATTATCCGCTCTTTCCATTTACGAGGTTAAAAGTGGGGCTTCCCTTTTGAAAAAATCGATTTTACCTTCAAATGACCTAGATCATTGACCTCAAGGTCAGAACCAAGGTTACGATCAGTTGGGCCCCTCTGAACCCTACAACTTTTGTATTAAAAGTTTTTTTCCATCTCCCTTAGTTTTCGAGATAGTTGCCTGGTGGTTTTAAAATGGGACACCCGGTATAATCAGTTTCTTGGAGGTTTCCGGGGAGACGATTTGGTTCGTAATTTTTTTACAGAGAGTTTTATATGCTCAAGAAGTAATTCTGGCTTTAAAAAGTTTGGAAATGCCGGACGCCGCAGAGTGAGAATTTCTTATCCTTCACAACCCCTATATATTTGGCTGTTTGGGGATTTTCCGGGGAGTCAATTTGGTTCGTAATTTTTTTACGGTTAGTTTGTATGCTCATAAAATAATTTCAGCAATAAAAAGTTTGGCAATGCCAAACGCCGCTGAGAGAATTTCTATTCGGTCACGACCCCTATATAATCTGTTGTTTGGGGGTTTCCCGGCGAGTCGATTTGGATCGTAATTTTTAAAAGGTACTTTATGTACTCATAAAGTAATATCAGCAATAAAGAGTTTGAAAATGACAAACCCCGATGAGAGAGAATTTATTTTCTGTCATGAACCCTACATAATCTGCTGTTTTGGGGGATTTCCGGGGAGTTGATTTGGTTCGTCATTTTTCTACGAGCTGTTTGGGTGCTCATAAAGTAATTCCAGCAATAAAAAGTTTGGAAACGCTAAATGCCGCTGAGAGAGAATTTTTTTTCGGTGACGAACCCTATATAGCTGATTATATAATCACGTGTTTGTTGATTTTCCGTGGAGTCGTTTTGGTTCGTAATTTTGTTACAGGGAGCTTTTATGCTCAAAAAGTAATTCTAGCTTTATAAAGTTTGGAAATGTCAAACGCCGCTGAGAGAGAATTTTACTTCCGACACGGCCCCTATATAATCAGCTGTTTGGGGGTCTTCCGGGTAGTCGAATTGGTTCGTAATTTTTTTACAGGGAGTTATGCTCAAGAAGTAATTACGGCTTTAAAAAGTTTGGAAATGTCGGACGCCGCAGAGTGAGAATTTCTTATCCATCACAACTCCTATATATTTGGCCGTTTGGGCATTTTCCGGGGAGTCAATTTGGTTCGTAACTTTTTTCAGGGGTATTGTATGCTCATAAAATAATTTCAGCAATAAAAAGTTTGGAACTGCCAAACGCCGCGGAGTGAGAATTTTTTTTCCGTTGAGGCTCCTATATAATCTGCTGTCTGGAGGTTTGCCGGGGAGTCGATTTGGTTCGTAATTTTTTTACGGGTAGTTTGTATGCTCAAAAAGTCATTCCAGCTTTAAAATGTTTGGAAATGCCGGACGCCGCAGAGTGAGAATTTCTTAACCGTCACAACTCCTATATATTTGGCTGTTTGGGGATTTTCAGGGGAGTCAATTTGGTTTGTAATTTTTTTACTGGTAATTTGTATGCTCATAAAATAATTTCAGCAATAAAAAGTTTGGAAATCCCAAAAGCCACTGAGAGAGAATTTTTTTTTTCTTCACGACCCCTATATAATCAGTTTTTTGGGGGTTTCCGGGAGTCGATTTGGTTCGTAATTTTTTCACAGGGAGTTTTCATGCTCAAAAAGTCATTCCGGCTTTAAAAAGTTTGGTAATGCTGAAAGCCGCAGAGTGAGAATTTCTTATCCGTCACAACTCCTATATAATTGTCTGTTTGGGGATTTTCCGGGTAACCGATTTGGTTCGTCATTTTTGACAGGTACTTTATGTACGCATAAAGTAATTTCAGCAATAAAGAGTGTGAAAATGCCAAACCCCGCTAAGAGAGAATTTATTTTCTGTCATGAACCCTACATAATCAGCTGTTTGGGGGTTTTCCCGGGAGTTGATTTGGTTCGTAATTTTTCTACGAGTTGTTTGTGTGCTCATAAAATAATTCCAGCAATAAAAAGTTTGGAAACGCCAAATGCCGCTGAGAGAGAATTTTTTTTCTGTGACGACCCCTATATAGCTGATTATATAATCACGCGTTTGTTAATTTTCCGCGGAGTCGATTTGGTTCGTCAGTTTTTCACTGGGAGTTTTTGCGCTCAAAAAATAATTCCCGCTTTAAAAGGTTTGGAAATGCCAGACGTCGCGGAGTGAGAATTTTTTTTCCATTACGACCCCTATATAATCGGCGGGTTGGGGGTTTTCCGGGAAGTCGATTTAGTTCGTAATTTTTTTACAAGTACTTTGTATGCTCATAAACTAATTTCAGCAATAAAATGTTTCGAAATGCAAAACTCCGCGGAGAGAGAATTTTTTTTCCGTCACGACCCCTATATAATCAGATTCTTGGGGGTTTCCGGGGAGTCGATTTGGTTCGTAATTTTTTTACAGGGAACTTTATATGCTCAAGAAGTAATTCCGGCTTTAAAAAGTTTGGAAATGCCGGACGCCCCAGAGTGAGAATTTCTTATCCATCACAACTCCTATATATTTGGCTGTTTGGGGATTTTCCGGGGAGTCAATTTGGTTCGTAATTTTTTTACGTGTAGTTTGTACGCTCATAAAATAATTTCAGCAATATAAAGTTTGGGAATGCCAAACGCCGCGGAGACAGAATTTTTTTCCCGTCACGACCCATATATAATCAGCTGATTGTGGTTTTCCTGGGAGTTGATTTGGTTCGTAATTTTTTACACGGAGTTTTAATGTTCAAAAAGTAATGCCAGCTTTCAATGTTTGGAAATACTGGACGCCGCATAGTGAGAATTTCTTTTCCGTCCCAACTCCTATATATTTGGCTGTTTGGGGATTTTCCGGGGAGACAATTTGGTTCATAATTTTTTTACGTGTAGTTTGTATGCTCAAAAAGTCATTCCGGCTTTAAAAAGTTTGGAAATGCCGGACGCCGCAGAGTGAGAATTTCTTATCGGTCATAACTCCTATATAATTGTCTGTTTGGGGATTTACCGGGTAGTCGATTTGGTTCGTTATTTTTAACAGGTACTTTATGTACTCATAAAGTAATTTCAGCAATAAAGAGTTTGAAAATGCCAAACTCCGCTGAGAGAGAATTTATTTTCTGTCTTGAACCCTACATAATCAGCTGTTTGGGGGGTTTTCCGGGTAGTTGATTTGGTTCGTAATTTTTCTACGTGTTGTTTGTGTGCTCATAAAATCATTCCAGCAATAAAAAGTTTGGAAACGCCAAACGCCGCTGAGAGAGAATTTTTTTTTCTTCACGGCCCCAATGTAATCAGTTTCTTGGGGGTTTCCGGGGAGTTGATTTGGTTCGTAATTTTTTTACAGGGAGTTTTTATGCTCAAGAAGTAATTCCGGCTTTAAAAAGTTTGTAAATGCCGGACGCCGCAGAGTGAGAATTTCTTATCCATCACAACTCCTATATATTTGGCTGTTTGGGCATTATCCGGGGAGTTAGTTTGGTTCGTAATTTTTTTTAGGGGTATTGTATGCTCATAAAATAATTTCAGCAATCAAAAGTTTGGAAATGCCAAACGCCGCGGAGTGAGAATTTTTTTTCCGTCGAGGCTCCTATATAATCTGCTGTCTGGAGGTTTCCCGGGGAGTCGATTTGGTTCGTAATTTTTTTACGGGTAGTTTGTATGCTCAAAAAGTCATTCCACCTTTAAAATGTTTGGAAATGCCAACCGCCGCGGAATGAGAATTTTTTTTCCGTCGAGGCTCCTATATAACCTGCTATTCGGGGATTTTCCGGGGAGTCAATTTGGTTCGTAATTTTTTTTCTGGTAGTTTGTATGCTCATAAAATAATTTCTGCAATAAAAAGTTTGGAAATGCCAAATGCCGCTGAGAGAAAATTTTTCTTTTCTTCACGACCCCTATATAATCAGTTTTTAGGGGGTTTTCTGGGAGTCGATTTGGTTCGTAATTTTTTTACGGGTAGTTTGTATGCTGAAAAAGTCATTCCGGCTTTAAAAAGTTTGGAAATGCCGAACGGCGCAGCGTGAGAATTTGTTATCAGTCACAACTCCTATATAATTGTCGTTTTGGGGATTTACCGGGTAGTCGATTTGGTTCGTAATTTTTAACAGGTACTTTATGTACTCATAAAGTAATTTCAGCAATAATGAGCTTGAAACTGCCAAACCCCGCTGAGAGAGAATTTATTTTCTGTCATGAACTATACATAATCAGCTGTTTGGGGGTTTTCCGGGGAGTTGATTTGGTTCATAATTTTTCTACGAGTTGTTTGTGTGCTCATAAAATAATTCCATCAATAAAAAGTTTGGAAACGCGAAATGCTGCTGAGAGAGAATTTTTTTTCGGTAACGACCCCTATATAGCTGATTATATAATCCCGTGTTTGTTGATTTTCCGGGGAGTCCATTTGGTTCGTCAATTTTTTTACAGGGCGTTATGAGGCTCAAAAAGTCATTCCGGCTTTAAAAAGTTTGGAAATGCCGAACGCCGCAGAGTGAGAATTTCTTATCCGTCACAACTCCTATATAATTGTATGTTTGGGGATTTTCCGGGTCGTCGATTTGGTTCTTTATTTATAACAGGTACTTTATGTACTCAAAGTAATTTCAGCAATAAAGTGTTTGAAAATGCCTAACCCCGTTGAGAGAGAATTTATTTTCTGTCATGAACCCTACATAATCAGCTGTTTGGGGGTTTTCCCGGGAGTTGATTTGGTTCGCAATTTTCCTACGAGTTGTTTGTGTGCTCATAAAATAATTCCAGCAATAAAAAGTTTGGAAACGCCAAACGCCGCTGAGAGAGAATTTTTTTTTTCTTCACGGCCCCAATGTAATCAGTTTCTTGGGGGTTTCCGGGGAGTTGATTTGGTTCGTAATTTTTTTACAGGGAGTTTTTATGCTCAAGAAGTAATTCCGGCTTTAAAAAGTTTGTAAATGCCGGACGCCGCAGAGTGAGAATTTCTTATCCATCACAACTCCTATATATTTGGCTGTTTGGGCATTATCCGGGGAGTTAGTTTGGTTCGTAATTTTTTTTAGGGGTATTGTATGCTCATAAAATAATTTCAGCAATCAAAAGTTTGGAAATGCCAAACGCCGCGGAGTGAGAATTTTTTTTCCGTCGTGGCTCCTATATAATCTGCTGTCTGGAGGTTTCCCGGGGAGTCGATTTGGTTCGTAATTTTTTTACGGGTAGTTTGTATGCTCAAAAAGTCATTCCACCTTTAAAATGTTTGGAAATGCCAACCGCCGCGGAATGAGAATTTTTTTTCCGTCGAGGCTCCTATATAACCTGCTATTCGGGGATTTTCCGGGGAGTCAATTTGGTTCGTAATTTTTTTTCTGGTAGCTTGTATGCTCATAAAATAATTTCTGCAATAAAAAGTTTGGAAATGCCAAATGCCGCTGAGAGAGAATTTTTCTTTTCTTCACGACCCCTATATAATCAGTTTTTAGGGGGTTTTCTGGGAGTCGATTTGGTTCGTAATTTTTTTACGGGTAGTTTGTATGCTGAAAAAGTCATTCCGGCTTTAAAAAGTTTGGAAATGCCGAACGGCGCAGAGTGAGAATTTGTTATCAGTCACAACTCCTATATAATTGTCGGTTTGGGGATTTACCGGGTAGTCGATTTGGTTCGTAATTTTTAACAGGTACTTTATGTACTCATAAAGTAATTTCAGCAATAAAGAGCTTGAAACTGCCAAACCCCGCTGAGAGAGAATTTATTTTCTGTCATGAACCATACATAATCAGCTGTTTGGGGGTTTTCCGGGGAATTGTTTTGGTTCATAATTTTTCTACGAGTTGTTTGTGTGCTCATCAAATAATTCCAGCAATAAAAAGTTTGGAAACGCCAAATGCGCTCAGAGAGAATTTTTTTTTGGTGACGACCCCTATATAGCTGATTATATATTCACGTGTTTGTTGATTTTCGGGGGAGCCGATTTGGTTCGTCATTTTTTTACAGGGGGTTTTGACGCTCGAAAAGTAATTCCAGCTATAAATGTTTGGAAATGCCGGACGCCGCAGAGTGAGAATTTCTTATCCGTCACAACTCCTATATATTTGGCTGTTTGGGGATTTTCCGGAGAGTCAATTTGGTTCGTAATTTTTTTAATGCTAGTTTGTATGCTCATAAAATAATTTCAGCAATAAAAAGTTTGGAAATGACAAACGCCGCTGAGAGAGAATTTTTTTTTTCTTCACGGCCCCTATGTAATCAGTTTCTTGGGGGTTTCCGGGGAGTCGATTTGGTTCGTAATTTATTTACAGGGAGTTTTATATGCTCAAGAAGTAATTCCGGCTTTAAAAAGTTTGGAAATGCCGGACGCCGCAGAGTGAGAATTTCTTATCCATCACAACTCCCATATATTTGGCTGTTTGGGGATTTTCCGGGGAGTCAATTTGGTTCGTAACGTTTTTACGGGTAATTTGTATACTCATAAAATAATTTCAGCAATAAAAGTTTGGAAATGCCAAACGCCGCGGAGAGAGAATTTTATTCCCGGCACGACCCATATATAATCATTTTTTTGGGGGTCTCCGGGGAGTTGATTTGGTTCGTAATTTTTTTACAGGGAGTTTTTATGCTCAAGAAGTAATTCCGGCTTTAAAAAGTTTGGAAATGCCGGACGCCGCAGAGTGAGAATTTCTTATCCATCACAACTCCTATATATTTGGCTGTTTGGGCATTATCCGGGGAGTTAATTTGGTTCGTAATTTTTTTTAGGTGTATTGTATGCTCATAAAATAATTTCAGCAATAAAAAGTTTGGAAATGCCAAACGCCGCGGAGTGAGAATTTTTTTCAGTCGAGGCTCCCATATAATCTGCTGTCTGGAGGTTTTTCGGGGAGTCGATTTGGTTCGTAATTTTTTTACGGGTAGTTTGTATGCTCAAAAAGTCATTCCACCTTTAAAATGATTGGAAATGCCAAACGCCGCGGAGTGAGAATTTTTTTTCCGTCGAGGCTCCTATATAATCTGCTGTTTGGGGATTTTCCGGGGAGTCAATTTGGTTCGTAATTTTTTTCTGGTAGTTTGTATGCTCATAAAATAATTTCAGCAATAATAAGTTTGGAAATGCCAAACGCCGCTGAGAGAGAATTTTTTTTTTCTTCACGACCCCTATATCATCAGTTTCTTGGGGTTTTCCGGGGAGTCGAATTGGTTCGTAATTTTTTTACAGAGCGTTTTATATGCTCAAGAAGTAATTCTGGCTTTAAAAAGTTTGGAAATGCCGGACGCCGCAGAGTGAGAATTTCCTATCCATCACAACTCCTATATATTTGGCTGTTTGGGGATTTTCCGGGGCGTCAATTTGGTTCGTAATTTTTTTACGGGTAGTTTGTATGCTCATAAAATAATTTCAGCTATAAAAAGTTTCGAAATACCAAAAGCCCGGAGTGAGAATTTTTTTTTACGCCGCGGCTCCTATATAATCTGCTGTCTGGGGGTTTTCTGGGGAGTCGATTTGGTTCGTAATTTTTTTACAGGGAGTTTTTATGCTCAAAAAGTAATTACAGCTTTAAAAAGTTTGGAAATGCCAGTCGCCGCGGAGTGAGAATTTTTTTTCCGGCACGGCCCCTAAAAGCAGCTGTTTGGGGATTTTCCGAGGAGTTGATTTGGTTCGCAATTTTTCTACGAGCTGTTTGTGTGCTCATAAAATAATTCCAGCAATAAAAGTTTGGAAACGCCAAATGCCGCTGAGAGAGAATTTTTTTTCGGTAACGACCCCTATATAGCTGATTATATAATCACGTGTTTGTTGATTTTCCGTGGAGTCGATTTGGTTCGTAATTTTTTTACAGGGAGCTTTTATGCTCAAATAGTAAATCTAGCGTTAAAAAGTTTGGAAATGCAAATCGCCGCTGAGAGAGAATTTTACTGACGACACGACCCCTATATAATCAGCTGTTTGGGGGTCTTCCGCGTAGTCCAATTGGTTCGTATTTTTTTTATAGGGAGCTTTTATGCTCAAAAAGTAATTCTCGCTTTAAAATGTTTTGCCAGACGCCGCGGAGAGAGAATTTTTTTTCCGTCGCGACCCCTATATAATAAGCTGATTGGGCTTTTCCGGGTACTCGATTTGGTTCGCAATTTTTTTGAACGGAGGTTTTATGTTCAAAAAGTAATTCCAGCTTTAAAATGTTTGCTAATGTCGGACGCCGCAGAGAGATAATTTCTTAACCGTCACAACTCCTATATATTTGGCTGTTTGGGGATTTTCCGGGGAGTCAATTTGGTTCGCAATTTTTTTACTTGTAGTTTGTATGCTCATAAAATAATTCCAACAATAAAAAGTTTGGAAATCCCAAACGCCGCTGAGAGAGAATTTTTTTTTTCTTCACGACCCCTATATAATCAGTTTTTTGGTGGTTTCCGGGGAGTCGATTTGGTTCGTAATTTTTTTACAGGGAGTTCTTATGCTCAAGAAGTAATTGCGGCTTTACAAAGTTTGGAAATGCTGAACGCCGCAGAGTGAGAATTTCTTATCCATCACAACTCCTATATATTTGGCGGTTTGGGGATTTTCCGGGGAGTCAATTTGGTTCGTATTTTTTTACGGGTAGTTTGTATGCTCATAAAATAATTTCAGCAATAAAAAGTTTGGAAATGCCAAACGCTCGGAGTGAGAAATTTTTTTTACGCCGCGGCTCCTATATATTCTGCTGTCTGGGGGTTTTCTGGGGAGTCGATTTGGTTCGTAATTTTTTTACAGGGAGTTTTTATACTCAAAAAGTAATTACAGCTTTAAAAAGTTTGGAAATGCCAGACGCCGCGGAGTGAGAATATTTTTTTCGGCACGGCCCCTATATAATCAGCTGTTTGGGGATTTTCCGTTGAGTTGATTGGGTTCGTAATTTTTCAACGGGTTTTTTGTGTGCTGATAAAATAATTCCAGCAATAAAAAGTTTGGAAATGCCAAATGCCGCTGAGAGAATTTCTTTCCGGCAACGACCCATATTATTATCTGTTGTTTGGGGGTTTTCCGGGGTGCCGATTTGGTTCGTAATTTTTAACAGGTACTTTATGTACTCATAAAGTAATATCAGCAATAAAGAGTTTTAAATGCCAAACCCCGACGAGAGAGAATTTATTTTCTGTCATGAACCCTACATAATCAGCTGTTTGGGCGTTTTTCGGGGAGTTGATTTGGTTCGTAATTTTTCTACGAGCTGTTTGTGTGCTCATAAAATAATTCCAGCAATAAAAAGTTTGGAAACGCCAAATGCCGCTGAGAGAGATTTTTTTTCGGTAACGATCCCTATATAGCTGATTATATAATCACCTGTTTGTTGATTTTCCGTGGAGTCGATTTGGTTCGTAATTTTTTTACAGGAAGCTTTTATGCTCAAAGAGTAATTTTAGCTTTAAAAATTTTGGAAATGCCAAAGGCCGCTGAGAGAGAATTTTACTGACGACGCGGCCCCTATATAATCAGCTGTTTGGGGGTCTTCCGGATAGTCGAATTGCTTCGTAATGTTTTTACAGGGGGCTTTTATGCTCAAAAAGTAATTCTTGCTTTAAAATGTTTTACCAAACGTCGCGGAGAGAGAATTTTTTTTCCTTCACGACCCCTATATGATAAGCTGATTGGGGTTTCTCGGGTAGTCGATTTGTTTCGCATTTTTTTTACACGGAGGTTTTATGTTCAAAAAGTAATTCCAGCTTTAAAATGTTTGTAAATGCCGGACGCCGCAGAGAGAGAATTTCTCAACCGTCACAACTCCTATATATTTGGCTGTTTGGGGATTTTCCGGTGAGTCAATTTGGTTCGTAATTTTTTTACTTGTAGTTTGTATGCTCATAAAATAATTCCAGCAATAAAAAGTTTGGAAATCCCAAACGCCGCTAAGAGAGAATTTTTTTTTTCTTCACGACCCCTATATAATCAGTTTTTTGGGGGTTTCCGGGAGTCGATTTGGTTCGTAATTTTTTCACAGGGAGTTTTTATGTTCAAAAAGTTATTCCGGCTTTAAAAAGTTTGGAAATGCTGAAAGCCGCAGAGTGAGAATTTCTTATCCGTCACAACTACTATATAATTGTCTGTATGGGTATTTTCCGGATAGACGATTTGGTTCGTAATTTTTAACAGGTACTTTATGTACGCATAAAGTAATTTCAGCAATAAAGAGTTTGAAAATGCCAACCCCGCTGAGAGAGAATTTATTTTCTGTCATGAACCCTACATAATCAGCTGTTTGGGGGTTTTCCCGGGAGTTGATTTGGTTCTTAATTTTTCTACGAGTTGTTTGTGTGCTCATAAAATAATTCCAGCAATAAAAAGTTTGGAAACGCCAAATGCCGCTGAGAGAATTTTTTTTCGGTGACGACCCCTATATAGCTGATTATATAATCACGCGTTTGTTAATTTTCCGGGGAGTCGATTTGGTTCGTCATTTTTTCACTGGGAGTTTTTGCGCTCAAAAAATAATTCCCGCTTTAAAAAGTTTGGAAATGCCAGACGTCGCGGAGTGAGAATTTTTTTTCCATTACGACCCCTATATAATCGGCGGATTGGGGGTTTTCCGGGAAGTCGATTTAGTTCGTAATTTTTTTACAAGTACTTTGTATGCTCATAAACTAATTTCAGCAATAAAATGTTTCGAAATGCAAAACTCCGCGGAGAGAGAATTTTTTTTCCGTCACGACCCCTATATAATCAGATTCTTGGGGGTTTCCTGGGAGTCGATTTGGTTCGTAATTTTTTTACAGGGAACTTTATATGCTCAAGAAGTAATTCCGGCTTTAAAAAGTTTGGAAATGCCGGACGCCGCAGTGTGAGAATTTCTTATCCATCACAACTCCTATATATTTGGCTGTTTGGGGATTTTCCGGGGAGTCAATTTGGTTCGTAATTTTTTTACGTGTAGTTTGTATGCTCATAAAATAATTTCAGCAATATAAAGTTTGGGAATGCCAAACGCCGCGGAGACAGAATTTTTTTCCCGTCACGACCCATATATAATCAGCTGATTGTGGTTTTCCGGGGAGTTGATTTGGTTCGTAATTTTTTTTTGGGGTATTGTATGCTCATAAAATAATTTCAGCAATAAAAACTTTTTAAATGCCAAACGCCGCGGAGTGAGAATTTTTTTTCCGTCGCGGCTCCTATATAATTTGCTGTCTGGGGGTTTTCCGGGTAGCCGATTTGCGTCGTAATTTTTAACAGGTACTTTATGTACTCAGAAAGTAATTTCAGCAATAAAGAGTTTGAAAATGCCAAACTCCGCTGAGAGAGAATTTATTTTCTGTCTTGAACCCTACATAATCAGCTGTTTGGGGGGTTTTCCGGGTAGTTGATTTGGTTCGTAATTTTTCTACGAGTTGTTTGTGTGCTCATAAAATAATTCCAGCAATATAAAGTTTGGAAACGCGAAATGCCGCTGAGAGAGAATTTTTTCGGTGACGACCCTTATATAGCTGATTATATAATCACGTGTTTGTTGATTTTCCGGGGAGTCGATTTGGTTCGTCAATTTTTTTACAGGGCGTTTTGAGGCTCAAAAAGTAATACCAGCTTTAAAATGTTTGAAAATGCCAGACGTCGCGGAGTGAGAATTTTTTTTTCCATTACGACCCCTATATAATCGGCGGATTGGGGGTTTTCCGGGAAGTCGATTTAGTTCGTAATTTTTTTACAAGTACTTTGTATGTTCATAAACTAATTTCAGCAATAAAATGTTTCGAAATGCAAAACTCCGCGGAGAGAGAATTTTTTTTCCGTCACGACCCCTATATAATCAGATTCTTGGGGGTTTCCTGGGAGTCGATTTGGTTCGTAATTTTTTTACAGGGAACTTTATATGCTCAAGAAGTAATTCCGGCTTTAAAAAGTTTGGAAATGCCGGACGCCGCAGAGTGAGAATTTCTTATCCATCACAACTCCTATATATTTGGCTGTTTGGGGATTTTCCGGGGAGTCAATTTGGTTCGTAATTTTTTTACGTGTAGTTTGTATGCTCATAAAATAATTTCAGCAATATAAAGTTTGGGAATGCCAAACGCCGCGGAGACAGAATTTTTTTCCCGTCACGACCCATATATAATCAGCTGATTGTGGTTTTCCGGGGAGTTGATTTGGTTCGTAATTTTTTTTTGGGGTATTGTATGCTCATAAAATAATTTCAGCAATAAAAACTTTTTAAATGCCAAACGCCGCGGAGTGAGAATTTTTTTTCCGTCGCGGCTCCTATATAATTTGCTGTCTGGGGGTTTTCCGGGTAGCCGATTTGCGTCGTAATTTTTAACAGGTTCTTTATGTACTCAGAAAGTAATTTCAGCAATAAAGAGTTTGAAAATGCCAAACTCCGCTGAGAGAGAATTTATTTTCTGTCTTGAACCCTACATAATCAGCTGTTTGGGGGGTTTTCCGGGTAGTTGATTTGGTTCGTAATTTTTCTACGAGTTGTTTGTGTGCTCATAAAATAATTCCAGCAATATAAAGTTTGGAAACGCGAAATGCCGCTGAGAGAGAATTTTTTCGGTGACGACCCTTATATAGCTGATTATATAATCACGTGTTTGTTGATTTTCCGGGGAGTCGATTTGGTTCGTCAATTTTTTTACAGGGCGTTTTGAGGCTCAAAAAGTAATACCAGCTTTAAAATGTTTGAAAATGCCGGACGCCGCAGAGGGAGAATTTCTTATCCGTCACAACTCCTATATATTAGGCTGTTTGGGGATTTTCCGGGGAGTCAATTTGGTTTGTAATTTTTTTACGGGTAGTTTGTATGCTGATAAAATAATTTCAGCAATAAAAAGTCTGGAAATGCCAAACGCCGCGGAGTGAGAAGTTTTTTTCCGTCTCGGCTCCTATATATTCTGTTGTCTGGGGGTTTTCCGGGGAGTCGATTTGGTTCGTAATTTTTCTAAGAGTTGTTTGTGTGCTCATAAAATAATTCCAGCAATAAAAAGTTTGGAAACGGGAAATGCCGCTGAGAGAGAATTTTTTTTCGGTGACGACCCCTATATAGCTGATTATATAATCACGTGTTTGTTGATTTTCCGGGGAGTCGATTTGGTTCGTCAATTTTTTTACAGGGCGTTTTGAGGCTCAAAAAGTCATTCCGTCTTTAAAAAGTTTGGAAATGCCGAACGCCGCAGGGTGAGAATTTCTTATCCGTCACAACTCCTATATAATAGTCTGTTTGGGGATTTTCCGGGTAGTCGATTTGGTTTGTTATTTATAACAGGTACTTTATGTACTCATAAAGTAATTTCAGCAATAAAGTGTTTGAAAATGCCTAACCCCGCTGAGAGAGAATTTATTTTCTGTCATGAACCCTACATAATCCGCTGTTTGGGGGTTTTCCCGGGAGTTGATTTGGTTCGCAATTTTCCTACGAGTTGTTTGTGTGCTCATAAAATAATTCCAGCAACAAAAAGTTTGGAAACGCCAAACGCCGCTGAGAGAGAATTTTTTTTTCTTCACGGCCCCTATGTAATCAGTTTCTTGGGGGTTTCTGGGGAGTCGATTTGGTTCGTAATTTATTTACAGGGAGTTTTATATGCTCAAGAAGTAATTCCGGCTTTAAAAAGTTTGGAAATGCCGGACTCCGCAGAGTGAGAATTTCTTATCCATCACAACTCCCATATATTTGGCTGTTTGGAGATTTTCCGGGGAGTCAATTTGGTTCGTAATGTTTTTACGGGTAGTTTGTATACTCATAAAATAATTTCAGCAATAAAAGTTTGGAAATGCCAAACGCCGCGGAGAGAGAATTTTATTTCCGGCACGACCCATATATAATCATTTTTTTGGGGGTTTCCGGGGAGTTGATTTGGTTTGTAATTTTTTTACAGGGAGTTTTTATGCTCAAGAAGTAATTCCGGCTTTAAAAAGTTTGTAAATGCCGGACGCCGCAGAGTGAGAATTTCTTATGCATCACAACTCCTATATATTTGGCTGTTTGGGAATTATCCGGGGAGTTAGTTTGGTTCGTAATTTTTTTTAGGGGTATTGTATGCTCATAAAATAATTTCAGCAATCAAAAGTTTGGAAATGACAAACGCCGCGGAGTGAGAATTTTTTTCCGTCGAGGCTCCCATATAATCTGCTGTCTGGAGGTTTTCCGGGGAGTTGATTGGGTTCGTAATTTTTAACGGGTAGTTTGTATGCTCAAAAAGTCATTCCACCTTTAAAATGTTTGGAAATGCCAACAGCCGCGGAGTGAGAATTTTTTTTCCGTCGAGGCTCCTATATAACCTGCTATTTGGGGATTTTCCGGGGAGTCAATTTTGTTCGTAATTTTTTTTCTGGTAGTTTGTATGCTCATAAAATAATTTCAGCAATAAAAAGTTTGGAAATGCCAAATGCCGCTGAGAGAGAATTTTTCTTTTCTTCACGACCCCTATATATTCAGTTTTTAGGGGGTTTTCTGGGAGTCGATTTCGTTCGTAATTTTTTTACGGGTAGTTTGTATGCTGAAAAAGTCATTCCGGCTTTAAAAATTTTGAAATGCCGAACGGCGCAGAGTGAGAATTTGTTATCAGTCACAACTCCTATATAATTGTCTGTTTGGGGATTTACCGGGTAGTCGATTTTGTTCGTAATTTTTAACAGGTACTTTATGTACTCATAAAGTAATTTCAGCAATAAAGAGCTTGAAACTGCCAAACCCCGCCGAGAGAGAATTTATTTTCTGTCATGAACCCTACATAATCAGCTGTTTGGGGGTTTTCCGGGGAGTTGATTTGGTTCATAATTTTTCTTCGAGTTGTTTGTGTGCTCATCAAATAATTCCAGCAATAAAAAGTTTGGAAACGCCAAATGCCGCTGAGAGAGAATTTTTTTTCGGTGACGACCCCTATATAGCTGATTATATAATCACGTGTTTGTTGATTTTCCGGGGAGTCGATTTGGTTCGTCATTTTTTTACAGGGGGTTTGGACGCTCGAAAAGTAATTTCAGCTATAAATGTTTGGAAATGCCGGACGCCGCAGAGTGAGAATTTCTTATCCGTCACAACTCCTATATATTTGGCTGTTTGGGGGTTGTCCGGAGAGTCAATTTGGTTCGTAATTTTTTTAATGCTAGTTTGTATGCTCATATAATAATTTCAGCAATAAAAAGTTTGGAAATGACAAACGCCGCTGAGAGACAATTTTTTTTTTCTTCACGGCCCCTATGTAATCAGTTTCTTGGGGGTTTCCGGGGAGTCGATTAGGTTCGTAATTTATTTACAGGGAGTTTTATATGCTCACGAAGTAATTCCGGCTTTAAAAAGTTTGGAAATGCCGGACGCCGCAGAGTGAGAATTTCTTATCCATCACAACTCCCATATATTTGGCTGTTTGGGGATTTTACGGGGAGTCAATTTGGTTCGTAATTTTTTACGGGTAATTTGTATACTCATATAATAATTTCAGCAATAAAAGTTTGGAAATGCCAAACGCCGCGGAGAGAGAATTTTATTTCCGGCACGACCCATATATAATCATTTTTTGGGGGGTTTCCGGGGAGTTGATTTGGTTTGTAATTTTTTTACAGGGAGTTTTTATGCTCAAGAAGTAATTCCGGCTTTAAAAAGTTTGGAAATGCCGGACGCCGCAGAGTGAGAATTTCTTATCCATCACAACTCCTATATATTTGGCTGTTTGGGCATTATCTGGGGAGTTAATTTGGTTCGTAATTTTTTTTAGGTGTATTGTATGCTGATAAAATAATTTCAGCAATAAAAAGTTTGGAAATGCCAAACGCCGCGGAGTGAGAATTTTTTTCCGTCGAGGCTCCCATATAATCTGCTGTCTGGAGGTTTTTCGGGTAGTCGATTTGGTTCGTAATTTTTTTACGGGTAGTTTGTATGCTCAAAAAGTCATTCCACCTTTAAAATGTTTGGAAATGCCAAACGCCGCGGAGTGAGAATTTTTTTTCCGTCGAGGCTCCTATATAATCTGCTGTTTGGGGATTTTCCGGGGAGTCAATTTGGTTCGTAATTTTTTTACTGGTAGTTTGTATGCTCATAAAATAATTTCAGCAATAAAAAGTTTGGAAGTGCCAAACGCCGCTGAGAGAATTTTTTTTTTCTTCACGACCGCTATATCATCAGTTTCTTGGGGGTTTCCGGGGAGTCGATTTGGTTCGTAATTTTTTTACAGAGCGTTTTATATGCTCAAGAAGTAATTCTGGCTTTAAAAAGTTTGGAAATGCCGGACGCCGCAGAGTGAGAATTTCTTATCCATCACAACTCCTATATATTTGGCTGTTTGGGGATTTTCCGGGGAGTCAATTTGGTTCGTAATTTTTTTACGGGTAGTTTGTATGCTCATAAAATAATTTCAGCAATAAAACGTTTCGAAATATCAAAAGCCCGGAGTGAGAATTTTTTTTTACGCCGCGGCTCCTATATAGTCTGCTGTCTGGGGGTTTTCTGGGGAGTCGATTTGGTTCGTAATTTTTTTACAGGGATTTTTTATGATCAAAAAGTAATTACAGCTTTAAAAAGTTTGGAAATGCCAGACGCCGCGGAGTGAGAATTTTTTTTCCGGCACGGCCCCTATATACGCAGCTGTTTGGGGATTTTCCGATGTGTTGATTGGGTTCGTAATTTTTTAACGAGTTGTTTGTGTGCTGATAAAATAATTCCAGCAATAAAAAGTTTGGTAATGCCAAATGCCGCTGAGAGAATTTCTTTTCGGCAACGACCCCTATATAATCTGTTGATTGGGGGTTTCCCGGGGAGTCAATTTGGTTCGTAATTTTTTTACAGGGAGTTTTTATGCTGAAATAGTAGGTCCAGCTTTAAAAAGTCTCGATATGCCATACACCGAGGAGTGAGAAATTTTTTTCCGTCACGGTACCTATATACAATCGGCTGTTTGGGGGTTTTCCGGGGTGCCGATTTGGTTCGTAATTTTTAACAGGTACTTTATGTACTCATAAAGTAATATCAGCAATAAAGAGTTTGAAAATGTCAAACCCCGACGAGAGACAATTTATTTTCTGTCATGTACCCTACATAATCAGCTGTTTGGGCGTTTTCCGAGGAGTTGATTTGGTTCGTAATTTTTCTACGAGCTGTTTGTGTACTCATAAAATAATTCCAGCAATAAAAAGTTTGGAAACGCCAAATGCCGCTGAGAGAGAATTTTTTTTCGGTAACGACCCCTATATAGCTGATTATATAATCACGTGTTTGTTGATTTTCCGTGGAGTCGATTTGGTTCGTAATTTTTTTACACTGAGCTTTTATGCTCAAAAAGTAATTCTAGCGTTAAAAAGTTTGGAAATGCCAAACGCCGCTGAGAGAGAATTTTACTGACGACACGGCCCCTATATAATCAGCTGTTTGGGGGTCTTCCGCGTAGTCCAATTGGTTCGTATTTTTTTTATAGGGAGCTTTTATGCTCAAAAAGTATTTCTAGCTTTAAAATGTTTTGCCAGACGCCGCGGAGAGAGAATTTTTTTTCCGTCACGACCCCATATAATAAGCTGATTGGGGTTTTCCGGGTACTCGATTTGGTTCGCAATTTTTTTGAACGGAGGTTTCATGTTCAAAAAGTAATTCCAGCTTTAAAATGTTTGCTAATGCCGGACGCCGCACAGTGGGCTAAAATCCGATTTTTTTTTTCAAAATAAAATAACTCCACACAGAAGCCACCAATTTGGATGATTTTTGTTTCTACTTATAGCAAATTAAATGTAGATTAGAGGAAAAATAAAGAAAATTGTTAAATAAATTTTTATAACCTCCAAATTCAACAAGAAACATAGGTATTTTTCAAATTTTTGTAGGAAACCGTATTTAAGTTTCAGAAAAATGTTTCTTTTTGGGAAATATGTTGCCTCCTGAGTTCATCCATGTATAATATATAACCCCTACACCTGTGAACCATAACCTAAACACCTTGCAGATGAATACTTCTCCGCAAAGTCAGGTTAATACGATAATCTGTAATGAACTATGACTTTGTAAGGTATTTATGACAAAATAAGTGATCTGTAACATTAAAAACTTATAATGACCATAACCTAAACCATTTTACAAATTAGCTTATTATTTTTATATAGAAAAAAAGTAATTCCACATTGAAACCACCGATTCGGATGATTTTTGTTTGTACTTGTAGCTAATTGAATGTAGATTAGGGGAAAAATAAAGAGTATTGTCAAATCAATTATTATAACCTCCAAACTCTACAAGAAACATAGGTATTTTTCAAAATTTTATAGGAAACCGTATTTAAGTTTTAGAAAAATGATTCTTTTTTGAAAAAATGTTGCCCCCTGAGTTCCTCCATGTATAATATATAACCCCTACACCTTTGTACCATAACCTAACAACTACATTGAATACTTCGCCGCAAAGACATGTTAATATGATAATCTATAATGCACTATGACTTTGTAAGTTAGTTATGTAAAATTAAGTGATCTGTAATATTAAAAACTTTTAATGATCATATCGCAATACTTTTTACCGATTAGCTTATTAATTCGATTTAGAAAAAAGTTATTCCAGACAGGAACCACCGATTCGGGTGATTTATGTTTTTACTTACAGCTAATTGAATGTAGATTAGGGGAAAAATAAAGAGTATTGTCAAATCAATTATTATAACCTCCAAACTCTACAAGAAACATACGTATTTATCAAAATTTTGTAGGAAACCGTATTTAAGTTTTAGAAAAATGATTCATTTTGGGAATAATGTCGCCTCCTGCGTTCATCTATGTATAATATATAACCTCTACACCTAAGAAACATAACCTAACAGCTCTTCGTGGAATACTTCGCCGCAAAGACATGTTAATATGATAATATGTCATGCACTATGACTTTGTGAGGTAGTTATGAAAAATTAAGTGATCTGTAACATTAATAACTTTTAATTACCATAACCTAATACTTTTTACCGATTAGCTTATTAATTCAATTTAGAAAAAAGTTATTCCAGACAGGAACCACCGATTTGGATGATTTTTGTTTTTACTTACAGCTAATTGAATGTAGATTAGGGGAAAAATAAAGAGTATTGTCAAATCAATTATTATAACCTCCAAACTCTACAAGAAACATACGTATTTATCAAAATTTTGTAGGAAACCGTATTTAAGTCTTAGAAAAATGATTCATTTTGGGAATAATGTTGCCTCCTGCGTTCATCTATGTATAATATATAACCTCTACACCTAAGAAACATAACCTAACAACTCTACGTGGAATACTTCGCCGCAAAGTCAGGTTAATACGATAATCTGTAATGCACTATGACTTTGTAAGGTATTTATGACAAAGTAAGTGATCTGTAACATTAAAAACTTTTAATGACCATAACCTAAAACTTTTTACCGATTAGCTTATTATTTGGATTTAGAAAAAAGTTACTCCAGACAGAAACCACCGATTCGGATGATTTTTGTTTGTACTTACATTTAATTGAATGTAGATTAGGGCAAAAATGGAGAGTATTTTCAAATCAATTTTATAACCTCCAAACTGTACGAGAAACATTTTTCTAAATTTTTCTAAATTTGGTTGAAAACTGTATTTATGTTTTAGAAAAATGATTCTTAGTGGTAAAAATGTTTACTTCTGAGTTCGTCCATATATAATATATTACCATTAGACCTGTGAACATCAAGGAGCGCGGGCGCGCTCCGAAGGCAAGTATAAAAGAAGCCTGAAGGAACGACCCGCACTACATATACATTGAAAGTTATAGTGCATTACAGATTATCGTATTAACCTCACTTTGCGGCGAAGTATTCATCTTCAAGTTGTTAGGTTATGGTTCATAGGTGTAGAGATTATATATTATACATAGATTAACGCAGGAGGCAACATTATTCCTAAAAAGAATCATTTTTCTAAAACTTAAATACGGTTTCCTACCAAATTTTAATAAATACGTATGTTTCTTGTAGAGTTTGGAGGTTATAATAATTAATTTGACAATACTCTTTATTTTTCCCCTAATCCACATTCAATTAGCTGTAAGTACAAACAAAAATCATCCGAATCAGTGGTTCCTGTCTGGAATAACTTTTTCTAAATCGAAATAATAAGCTAATCGGTAAAAATTATTAGGATATGATCATTAAAAGTTTTTAATATTACAGATCACTTAATTTTTCATAACTACCTCACAAAGTCATAGTGCATGACAGATTATCATATTAACATGTCTTTGCGGCGAAGTATTCCACGTAGAGCTGTTAGGTTATGTTTCTTAGGTGTAGAGGTTATATATTATACATAGATGAACGCAGGAGGCAACATTATTCCCAAAATGAATCATTTTTCTAAAACTTAAATACGATTTCCTACAAAATTTTGATAAATACGTATGTTTCTTGTAGAGTTTGGAGGTTATAATAATTGATTTGACAATACTCTTTATTTTTCCCCTAATCTACATTCAATTAGCTGTAAGTAAAAACAAAAATCATCCGAATCGGTGGTTCCTGTCTGGAATAACTTTTTTCTAAATCGAATTAATAAGCTAATCCGTAAAAAGTATTGGGATATGATCATTAAAAGTTTTTAATATTACAGATCACTTAATTTTTCATAACTAACTTACAAAGTCATAGTGCATTATAGATTATCATGTTAACATGTCTTTGCGGCGAAGTATTCAACGTAGTTGTTAGGTTATGGTTCAAAGGTGTAGGGGTTATATATTATACATGGAGGAATTCAGGGGCAACATTTTTTCAAAAAGAATCATTTTTCTGAAACTTAAATACGGTTTCCTACAAAATTTTGAAAAATTCCTATGTTTCTTGTAGAGTTTGGAGGTTATAATAATTGATTTGACAATACTCTTCACTTTCCCCTAATCTACATTTAATTAGCTATAAGTACAAACAAAAATCATCCGAATCGGTGGTTTCTGTGTGGAATTACTTTTTTTTAAATCAAAATAATAAGCTAATCTCTAAAAAGGTTTAGGTTATGGTCATTAAAAGTTTGTAATGTTACAGATCACTTATTTTGTCATAAATACTTTACAAAGTTATAGTGCATTACAGATTATCGTATTAACCTGACTTTGCTGCGAAGTGTTCATCTTCAAGTTGTTAGGTTATGGTTCACAGGTATAGAGATTATATATTATGCATGGATGTACAGAGGAGGCAACATTTATCTCAAAAAGAATCATTTTTCTAAAACTTAAATACGGTTTTCTACAAAATTTAGAAAAATACCTATGTTTCTTGTTGAATTTGGAGGTTATAAAAATTTATTTAACAATTTTCTTTATTTTTCCTCTAATCTACATTTAATTTGCTATAAGTAGAAGTAAAAATCGTCCAAATCGGTGACTTCTGTGTGGAGTTATTTTATTTTGAAAAAAAAAATCGGGTTTTAGCCCACTGTGCGCCGCTGAGAGAGAATTTTTTTCCGTCATGACCCCTATATAATCTGCTGTTTGGGGGCTTTCCATGGAGCCGATTAGGTTCGCAATTTTTTTACAGGGCGTTTTTATGCTCATAAATTAATTCCGGCTTTAAAAAGTTTGGAAATGCCAGACGCCGCGGAGTGAGAATTTTTTTCCTTCACGACCCCTGTATAATCGACTGTTTGGGGGTTTTCCGGGGAGCCGATTTACTTCGTAATTTTTTTACAGGTTCTATGTGTGCTCATAAAATAATTCCGCCTTTTGAAAATTTGGAAATGCCAGACGCCGCGGAGTGAGAATTTTTTTTCCGTCACGACTCCTATATAGCTGATTATATAATCAGTTGTTTGGAGGTTTTTCGGGTAGTAGATTTGGTTCGTAATTTTTTGACGAGTAGTTTGTGTGCTCATAAAATAATTCCAGCAATAAAAAGTTTGGAAATGCCAAATGCCGCTGAGAGAGAATTTTTTTCGGTGACGACCCCTATATAGCTGATTATATAATCAGGTGTTTGGGGGTTTTCCGGGCAGTCAATTTGGTTCGTAATTTTTTTACAGGGAGTTTTTATGCTCAAAAAGTTATTCCAGCGTTAAGAAGTTTGGAAATACCCAATCCCGTAATGAGTTTTTTTCTCTTAGGTCATCTTACGAATTCCGTATTATGGGTGGGGGGTAGTTTGGAATTGATTTATTTTAATCAATTTTCATGTATTCTTCCATTATTTATAGTATATTATGTCATTCATGTGGGAAAAAGTGGTTTTTTCGTAAATCGAATTTTCGTTGGATCGCAACGTTGTAAACTGTAATCCCATAATATCAAATATGTTTAAAGAGACCACAAAGTGGTCATAGAGTATTAAAATACTTACTCGCTAGATCTTGTTCCATGGATAATCTGGAAGATGAAGCTGTCAGATACGTGTATCAGGAAGCCTTCACTGAAGGTTGCCCACTGTAGTGCCATTGTGTAGTTTTTTCGAAGTTGCAGTTTCCAATTTGGTGCTATTTTCTTAATAGTCTCCTGCCTTATGATGGTCATATTAATGGTCATATCGAGAGTCCATTATAACTTCCAATCGATGCTGAAGAACTGTACTGGGAAAAAAATTAGGTTTAGTAAATAACAGTTGTTATTTTAGATTTGAATACCCTGACACGTGTAGAAAAGAAAAGGGAAAACAAAATAGAAATTTTTTGGATTCAATATGAAAAATAATTACATTACAGAAAAAAAACTAAAGAACTGGTTTATCAATAATATCTTTTACAAAATTCTTCTTAGAATAAATTATCACACTGTTACCTATGTGTGGAAAAATCTAGCACTATTTCTACAAAATATTTAAATGTTAAGATAGGTTGCAGATGTTTGTAAGTATCGGGCTATGTACAGGTACCATAACCATAAATTACAATACCTACACTTAACTGACTGCTAGCAGCAATATAAACACAGCTGTCAACACATAGCAAGTACTGATGATTTCAAACTTCTTTATATGGTGTTTCTCAATTCATTTTTTCTTTTGCACTCTCGAGTTGATTTGAAAGTAAAGATTTAATATAATAGAAGTATTGTACGTATGTTTTAATTTTCAAATTTGTTTAAGAACGAGACAGTATTGTCAAGCACTCTCATTATGAAAAGAAATATATTTATGTCGAGACTCAGTTTAATTTAAAAAAAAGAGATACACGTAAGAGAAAGAAAATGAAAACATCTTATACTTCGGTCAGAACGTTTTAGAACAGATTAGCAAGTCTACAGTTATATCTACCTTTGTAGGGTATAGTTGGATCAGATATATAAGGTACATACATCTTGAACTCAACTATGTACTGTATCTCTGGTTATGCTGGCAGCAGCTACCATCGTGACAGGCGTCGTGGGCGTCGTGGCGAAAGCTGTCGCTGCTACCTGTGCTGCTTACGTATGATCCCGTCCGGCCGTATCCTTCCTTCTTGAGCCCCCTGCTGCTGCTGCTGCTGCAGTTTCACTACCTCTTCTCAGTAGTTATCTCACTTCACTTGCACACAATCACAAGCGCACCTCGTGTCCGCTCGCTCGCAGCCGTGAGTCCGAGACACCTTCACCTAACACATGCGTGAATGCGTCTCGCGATAACGGAGCTGCGACCCGTCAAAGTAATGTTATGGCTGTACGGTACGCGGCGCCCGCCTCGTGGGTGTGCTCTGCACGCGGTGCGAACCAGGGTATAGGTACCGTACCTCGTCGTCGTCGTGATCGGTGATCAGCTCGCATTGTTGTCACTTCACCGGGGGCTGCGGGGGCACGTCGCGGCTCGACACCCGGCAGTGCTCAGCGTCATGCTGTCATGCATGATAAACATCACACGTATCTAATACATCATAAACGAACAATATGACTATAACTATTGCTCGGTAACATGTCCGTAAGAGGCGGTCACTAATGTCTTTTAGACGGTAAATTTTTCGCTTATTAACTTTACTATTTACCGCATGATAACAAAAACTATTTTTTTTTTTTAATGTTATGCAAAACCATGAGTGTATTGCCCTCCGTAATCACATTATTAATCATTCTGCAATGTTTCACGTCGATATTTTAAGGCATCTAAAAATGGTATTTGAACGAAATTTTCGTTCAAATGCCATTCTTAAATGCTTCCGAATTTTTTTTAAAGGATGTGGAATTTTATCTTATACGTTTACCTTCCCTTTCCACATCCTTTAAAAAAAAATTCTTGACTGCACTTTAATTATTATAATATTATTGTGCACAATTCTTTGACTGCTATTTATTGTGTCAAATAGCTTCTAAAAATTGAAATATGTATTTAAATACATATATAGAAAAAAAGTGATTGATAAGTTAGTTACGTTTCTTATCTATTATCTTTCGCCCTGAATAGCCGTTAGATTCACTTATTAAATTAACTTTTGTACAGTATTCGTAAGCTAACTAGGACTAATCTTAAAATTTTATCTATGTCAACCTATCATTTTGTTTGATATTTCATGTATTATATTAATGAAAGATTTTAGGTAGGCTATATATTAATAGGTAAAAATTGAGTTTTGGAGTAAAAGGCACCCTTAAAATTTTAAAAGAAAATCCATGCTGCTCCTACAACAAAAAACTACCTGTCCGATCTGGTACACATGTTCAAAATATGCATAACCTACATATTGTTAGAAACAGATTAGATACTAACCATGATATAAAATAAGAATTTCAAAATTTAAACGATGTTCTCTGCTTCTGCTGCAGCTTTTGTGTTTGCGAGAACTCGTTCATCTTAACTGACTGCAGAGTGACTTGTGCTTGATAACTGACGACGCAGTCTGCACCAGGTTGTTTTGTTCTATCATGTGTTGTGGCCTTTTCTTATCTAGCCTCATGATGACACTGCTCATTCACTGGCATTATTAGATCCTCTTCCGCTGCTCTTGGAGAACATTGACTTGTGCATCATTTGATGGCTTCTCAACCATAAAGGCTATCTGACTGCACTGCAAAAAAGCATTGAGTTGTTTAAAGTTAACCATTTGCATCGCATTTCATAACGCACTCATAACTTCTCGGTGTAATGATTCCATCGCTGTTGAAAGGTATCAACCTAAAAAAATTATAACAAATAATTTAAATATTTTGCATTTTAACTTGGATAGATAAGTACAACATTACTAATCATGATTATTAAAGTAAAGGCAAGGCAATTGAATCTCAGTATGATATTTAAATAACATTTTATTTACTCAAGTCAACGTATGCCTTGCAATGAATATTAGAAGATCAAATAACTTCAAAATATTAGAAGTGTAAATAGTACTGGATTGGGAACATGAATTTTGGATTATCAATTTCTAGACGCATTCTACATTTACTTCAGTATATGATAATCTAGTATATGAGAGAAAGTTCACTGGGCAGGTGGTTGACAAAAACTATTTACTCTATTATTTCCAGCAACCAAAATCGACATTCGTCAAAAATTGAGACCGGCGTCGAATAAATTAACAATTTGCATTCTGATTAACAATATACAATCCAACTTAATGGAACATGGGATTGGAACTTTCGATTTTATTAGATTTTACATTCTATTTTCAATGAGCGATACACTGGGCAGGTGGTTGACAAAAAGTATTTATTCTATTATTTCGACCAAATAAGATGGTTTTTCGTCAAAAATTGAGGTTGTCATTGAATATAAATAAACAACCTCACTTGTGATTAATAACAAATAACCCAATTTGGTAGGAACCTGCGATTAGAACGTTAGATTTTATTAGATTTTACATTCGATTTTCAATGCGCCTTACGAGGGTCATTTGACAAGTACCTAGCCTCACCGCCAGATGGTGCCACTATCGCACCAGAAATACACTACAGTGCAGTATCTTCCTGTAAACGGTTACAGACGAAATTTCAGCTGGATCGGAGTTGTAGTTTATTTTTGAGAGCGTGTGAAAGCAAATGTGTCCGTTGATTTTTGAAAAAATGGAGAAAGAACAATATCGGTCCGTGATTCGATTCTTGTTTTTGGAAGGGAAATCGCGCAGTGAAATTAAAGAACGCTTGGATGCAGTGTATGGGGATGCTTCCCTTCGATGGCGACCGTTAAATTTTGGTATAACGAGTTTCAACGTGGTCGTACGTCGGTTTTTGATGATCCACGCCCAGATGCTCCGAAAACAGCCACTACGAAGGAGAACGTGACAAAAACACACGATATCGTTTTGTCAGACCGCCGATTAAAGGTGCACGAGATAGCTGCGATAGTAGGCATCTCAGAAGAACGCGTGTGGCATATCCTACATGAGATTTTAGGCATGAGGAAGCTGTCAGCAAGGTGGGTGCCGCGTTTGCTGACTGCAGACAACAAGCGCATCCGTGTGACCAGTTCAGAGCAGTGTTTGGAGCTGTTTAATCGCAATCCAAAAGAGTTTTTGCGTCGTTACGTGACCGTCGATGAAACATGGATTCACTACTACACTCTAGAGACCAAGGAGCAGTCAAAACAGTGGACCTTACCCGGTGAACCTGCTCCGAAGAAGGCGAAGACGGTCCCGTCGGCCGGAAAGGTGATGGCCACTGTTTTCTGGGATTCTCAAGGTGTGATTTTTATTGACTATCTGGAGAAGGGCAAAACGGTCACAGGACAGTACTACGCCGAACTATTGAGCCGATTTGACGCCGTGTTAGAAGAAAAACGGCCCCATTTGTCTAAAAAGAAAGTGCTTTTCCACCACGATAATGCACCGGCTCACACTTCTGCACTCGCCACGGCTAAATTGGTCGAATTACGCTACGAACTGCTGCCCCATCCACCGTATTCTCCAGATTTGGCTCCGTGCGACTTTTTTTGTTTCCGAACCTAAAAAATTCGCTCGCTGGGAAGAGATTCCACTCCAATAACGAAATAATCGCCGCCACGGAGGCCTATTTTGCAAACCAAGAGAAAACATTTTTTTCAACGGGGTTAAAAAAATTGGAACATCGCTGGACCAAGTGTATTCAACTAAAAGGAGACTAAATTGAAAAATAAATTTTATTTTTTGTAAAATTTTGGTGTTTTCATTTGTACTTATCAAATGACCCTCGTACACTGGGCAGGTGGGTGACAAAAAGTAATTACTCTATTATTTCGAGCAACCAAATCTGATTTTCATCAAAAAGTGAGGTTGTCATTGAATAAATAAACAACCACAGTTGTGATTAATAACAAATAACCCAATTTGGTAGAATCTGATATTAGAACTTTACATTTTAGTAGATTTGACATTCGATTTTCCATGCGCGATACACTGGGCAGGTGGTTGACAAAAAGTATCTCTGCTATAATTTCGAGCAGATAAAATCGATTACGTCAAAAATTGATGTGGTCATTGAATAAATAAACAACCTCACTTGTGATTAATACGAAATCACCCAATTTGGTAGAACCTGCGATTAGAGCTTTACATTTTATTAGATTTTACATTCAATTTTCAATGCGCGATACACTGGGCAGGTGGATGACGAAAAGTATTTATTCTATTATTTCGAGTAAACAAAATCTTTTTTCGTCAAAAATTGAGATTGACATTGAATAAATAAACAACCTCACTTGTGATTAATACCAAATAACCCAATTTGGTAGAACCTGCGCTTAGACCTTAGATTTTATTAGATTTGACATTCGACTTTCAATGCGCGATACACTGGGCAGGTGGTTGACAAAAAGTATTTCTGCTTTAATTTCGAGCAGATAAAATCGATTACGTTAAAAATTGAGGTGGTCATTGATTAAATAAACAACCTCACTTGTGATTAATACTAAACACCCAATTTGGTAGAACCTGCGATTAGAGCTTTACATTTTATTAGATTTTACATTCGATTTTCAATGCGCGATACACTGGGCAGGTGGATGACGAAAAGTATTTATTCTATTGTTTCGAGCAAACAAAATCGTTTTTCGTCAAAAATTGAGATTGACATTGAATAAATAAACAACCTCACTTGTGATTAATACCAAATAACCCAATTTGGTAGAACCTGCGCTTAGACCTTAGATCTTATTAGATTTGACATTCGACTTTCAATGCGCGATACACTGGGCAGGTGGTTGACAAAAAGTAACTATTCCATTATTTCGAGCAAATTAGATCGTTTTTCCTCAAAAATTGAGATTGACATTGAACGAATAAACAACCTCACTTATGATTAATAACAAATAACCCAATTTGGTAGAACCTGCTATCAGAACTATAGATTATATTAGATTTTAAATTCGATTTTCAATGCGCGGTACACTGGACAGGTGGTTGACGAAAAGTATTTATTTTATTATTTGGAGCAACTAAATCGTCTTTCGTCAAAAATTGAGGTTGTCATTGAATAAATAAACAATATGTCTTGTGATTAATAACAAATCACCCAATTTGGTAGAACCTGCGATTAGAACTTTAGATTTTATTAGGTTTTACATTCGATTTTCAATGCGCGATACACTGGGCAGGTGGATGACGAAAAGTATTTATTCTATTACTTCGAGCAAACAAAATCGATTATGGTTAAAAATTTAGGTTCTCATTGAATAAATAAACAACCTCATCTGTGATTAATAACTAATATCACAATTTGCTAGAACCTGCGATTGGAACTTTAGAGTTTACTAGATTTTACATTGGATTTTCACTGCGCGATACACTGGGCAGGTTGTTAACAAAAATTATTTATTCTATTATTTAGAGCAAATAAAATCGATTTTCGTCAAAAATTGAGATTGACACTGAACAAATAAACAATCTCACTTGTGATTAATAATAAATAACCCAATTTGGTAGAAACTGCGATTAGAACTATAGATGTTATTAGATTTTACATTCGATTTTCAATGCCCGATCTCTGGCGAAAAAAATCACGTGATTAATCACATGATTTATTACTTGATTTCTCACTGAATTTCTCACGTTATTTTTCATGTGATTTATCACGTGACGATTTGGCACGATTTTTCACGTGATTAATCACGTGAAAAATCATGTGACAATACAAACATAAAAAAACAATATATAACGCGTATTCGTTAATGGAACTTGTTTCCTGAATGGATAGCAAATACATTATCGCAGAAAAAAAGATGCAAAAAATTTCCGACCCAATCGACAATCGAACTCACGAACTTTAGGTGCCTGTGCAGGCATGCTATCCATTGCAATATTACTCGCCTGAATGATTGAGGTCATTTTCACCTACATGAGCTGCCTTCTCCATATTTATTACTGTTTCAATTTGATTATTTATGTAAAATATCAATGGTTGGTAAAAATTATTTATTTCTACGCTATTTTAATAAAATGCGTAACTTATTTTAAAACATTAATTAATTTAATTCGAATAACTTAAGAATGAAGGGCTGGTAAAGTAGAAATCAGGTAAGTACAAAATTAATTTTTTTTTTAAAACAAAATACCGAGATATTTTTATAAAACAATATATGTATCGTAACGGGATGGCTAGTGGGGTAAAATCCCCAAAAATCCCCAGGCCAGCGATACCCTAGAATACGGTGCCGCGGGTGTCAGACTAAAATCACTTGCCCGGGGATCTGCTCTTGGAATCCCGAAAACAACGCGAAGATCGCACGCGAACTTCGCTTTCCAACTAATTGGATCGCTGAGTGAAAAGCGCGCGCTCGAAAAGTAAAGCGCGCAGCCGCTACGCTCAGATATGAAAACGACTGGTGGAGTCATTTTACCGCGGAGGTTGTAATGAACAACGCGACGAGTAACTAGATATCACAGTATATTCAAATCACTAATAAATACAAGCACCTCTCACGTGCTGATTAAAACAATAAGTTAAAATGCAGAAGGGGGGATTTGGGAAAATAGATTGAGAACGATGAGTAGCGGTCAGGGTTGTGAAAGGATCGTCATCCCAGTGGCGCAAATGGTAGCGTAGCTGCCCGGCATGCAGAAGGTTGTCGGTTCGAGCCCGACCTGGGCCGTTATTTTTTTCGTTCTCGTTTTTTATCCTATACCTTTACCTTTACCACCTTCCCTTTCCATGTATTCTCCTTTCTAAATAAATTCTTGACTGCACTAATGTTACAAATAGCTTCTAAAATTTAAAGATGTATAGAAACACATATAAAGCAAGTGCTTACCTTCCTTATCTTTGCCCGAATCGCCGTTAGATTCATCATTTAAAAAAAAAAAATAAAAATAACATAAAACAATAAGTTAATCTTCAAACGCGCGAACGATACGGCGCGCGGTGAAGCTGCTACTCTCGTGCGCGGTGTTAAAGTACGGCGAGCTGACACACACCCGCACGTACACGGCACAGAAAGCTTGCACGAGGCGAATTTCGTGCAAACCTTTACATTTAACGCGAGAGATGAGAGTATAAGACTTACTTTTAGAAGAAGCAGCCGGTGCACTCGGCTCTCTGTCGCTCTCTCTCGCTCGCACAGTAGTTGCGCGCTATGTCTCTCTCTCTCTCTCTCTCTCTCTCTCCCGTAGTCGCTGTATCGGGTCTGCAGGCAGGCGGGCTGGCTGCCGGCTCCTCGCTCGCTGTCTCTCGTTCTGCTCGTGGCACACGCGGCGCGGTATCGCTCTCTCTCTCTCTTTTGCTCGCACGCTAGTCGGCGCCTCCACTCTACTCGCGGTAAGGCTATATATAAAAACTATACGGTGCAAGTGCAATAACTTTCGAGAGAAACGCTGGAGAGAAGTTCACGATGCGATGGCAGACACGAAGATGGCTCCCGTGACTCGCATAAAGCCGTAGCAGCTTCGCGGGTACGTGACGGGCATATTACGCGTCGCGAGACCGTTCTAATCCGGTCAGAATGCTCGCGCGCTCGCGCTCCCAGTGAACATGCCTGCTCGGCACGTGTAATTCGAATCTCAAATTACCTAACTCGCGCACGCGTTACAGTATATAAAATTGAAAATAATGATCATTACATTTTTAAAAATTTTTATTATTTTTGAAAAAGTTATTCGAATTTAATTATTTAATATCTCAATATAAATTACTTATTTTCAAAATGATCAAAATTAAATAGCAAATTAAATAATCAAAATTAAACAGCAATTAAATAAATATTAAGGACGATCATTTATCTAAAATATCAAAAATTTCTAATTATTATTTATTTATACACTATTTAAAGAAAATGAGTAACTTACATCAAAATATTAATTAATTAAATTCGAATAACTTTTTCAAATGTAATAGAAATTTTTAAAAACGTTATGATCATTATTTACAATTTTACATTCATAACATTTTACAAAAATAATTCGGTATTGTGTTTAAAAAAAAAATTAGTTTTGTAGACACCTGATTTCTACTTTACCGGCACTACATTCTTAAGTTATTCGAATTTAATTAATTAATGTTTTAATGTAAGTTACGCATTTTATTAAGATAATGTATAAATAAATAATTTTTACAAACCATTGATATTTTACATAAATAATCAATTTGAAATAGCAGTAAATATGGAGAATGCACCTTATGTAGGTGAAAATGTCCACAATTTTTCAGGCGAGTGATAGCGTAATATATAGCGTGCCTGCGCAGGAACCCAAAGTTCGCGAGTTCGATTCTCGGTTGAGTCGAAAATTTTATGTATCGTTTTTTTTCTGCTATAATGTATTTGCTATCCATTAAGGAAACAAGTTTCATTAACGAATAAGCGTTATATATTATTTTTTTATTTTTTTATTGCGACGTGATTTTTCACGTGTTTAGTTGCGCCAAATTGTCACGTGAGATATCATGTGAAAAATTACGTGAGAAATCGCGTGAGAAATCAAGTGATCAATCATATGATTAATCACGTGATTTTTTCGCCAGGGGATACGCTGGACAGGTGTTTGACAAAAAGTATTTATTCTATTATTTCGAGCAAATAAAATCGTTTTTCGTCAAAAATTGAGGTTTTCATTGAATAAATAAACAACCTCACTTGTGATTAATAACAAAGAACCCATTTTGGTAGAACATGCGATTAGAACTTTAGATTTTATCAAGGAGTGCGGGAGCGCTCCGACGTCAAGTATATAAGATGCCTGAAGGTCGACCACGCTACATGTACATTGAAATGGGTGTCCGAGATTTTTTGAAATATTCACTGCAATTTTCGATCGCTTTTATTTCAGTAAAACTAATATTGCTAGATGCTATATTGTTATACTATGCTGCACAAAAAATTTCATGTAAAAAGATGCTCTCGTATTAGAGATACTAAATAGTGAAATTTTTTGTCTGATTTCCGATTCTAAAATTTCTCCATGTTTCATAATGAGATCGTTTTCTTCCCACTTCCGGTTTTCTGTTTCAGTATATTATATATACCGGGTGTCCCATTTTAAAACCACCAGGCAAATATCTCGAAAACTAAAGGAGATGGAAAAAAACTTTTAATACAAAAGTTGTAGGGTTCAGAGGGGCCCAACTGATCGTGACCTTGGTTATGACCTTGAGGTCAATGATCAAGTTCATTTGACGGTCAAATCGATTTTTTCAAATGGGAATCCCCACTTTTGACCTCGTAAATGGAAAGAGCCGAAAATTTTACGTTCAGACATGTCCTTGAGTCAAGGTCATGGTCATGGTCATGGTCATGTTTAAAATCAAAATCAATAAACGCATCAAAACATTCCCATAATTAGGTATACGAGACAAATTGTTAAATACAAAAGTTGTAGGGTTCAGAGGGGCCCAACTGATCGTAACCTTGGTTATGACCTTGAGGTCAATGATCAAGGTCATTTAAAGGTCAAATCGATTTTTTCAAATGGGAACCCCCACTTTTGACCTCGTAAATGGAAAGAGCGGAAAATTTTACGTTTAGATATGTCCTTGAGTCAAGGCCATGGTCATGGTCATGGTCATGTTTAAAATCAAAATCAATCAACGCATCCAAACATTCCCATAATTACGCATATGAGTGTTAAATACAGAAGTTGTAGTGTTTGGAGGGACCCAACTGATCGTGACCTTGACCATGAACTTGAGGTCAAGGATGATGTCGTTTGAAGGTTAAAACAATTTTGTTTAACGGCAACCCTCACTTTTGACCTCGTAAATAGAAAAACCGAAATATTCTGATATGACCTTGGGTCGAGGTCATGGTCAAAGTTAGGGTCAGTTTCCGTGCAGTTAAGAGCAAAGTCGGAGATGACCCGGTCACCTAAGGCAAGGTCGGAGATTACCCGGCCAGTTAAGGCAAGGTCGGAGATGACCCGGCCAGTTAAGGCAAGGTCGGAGATGACCCGGCCAGTTAAGGCAAGGTCGGAGATGATCCGGCCAGTTAAGGCAAGTCCGGAGATGACCCGGTCAGTTAAGGCAAGGTCGGAGATGACCCGGCCAGTTAAGGCTAGGTCGGGGATGATCAGGCCAGCTAAAAATTCATTGGAAAATTCCACGTTCATGTGTATTTGTCATAGGATCCAAGTGTTTTGGTCACCATTTACTGAAGAAGATGCTCAAAAGTTGCACCATTTACTTGTTGACAACATTCTATTCTCCTTTTAAAGTTTCTAACAGTATTTAATAATACTTGACGTGGAATACTTAAGCAGATTTGTGTAATCCTTTGAATCATGTCATCTCTTGTAGTTGGCCTGTTGCGGTAGACTGTATTTTTTAGGAAGCCCCATAAATAAAAATCTGGAGATGTCAGATCTGGAGATCTTGGTGGCCATGCTACGAGACCTCCTCTACCAATCCATCGACCGTTAAACCTTTATTAAGAAAATCTCTGACAATTCTGGCATAATGTGGAGGAGCACCATCTTGTTGTAGCCACATTCTGGCCCTTGTATGGAGATCAACGTTTTCTAGAAAGAGTGGCAGCTCGTCTCTCAGCAACTGTAAATAAGTATGTTGAGTTACGTGACCTCCAAAAAAATAAGGTCCAATCAGACATCCGTTAATGATACCACACCATACCGTTACATTCCAGCGATGCTGATGATCAACTTCTCGCATCCAATGAGGATTAATAGGAGACCAGTAGTGGCAATTATGGCGATTCAACATACCAGTACTCTGAAATGTAGCCTCGTCGCTAAAAAGAACATTGTTAAAGAAATTTTCATCATCAGTAATTTGTTGTATTGCCCATTGGCAAAATGTTATTCTCCGTCGATAATCTTCCACAGTTAAAGCTTGATTTAGAGTAATGTGGTAAGGATGGTAACGCGCATATCGTAAATATCTACTGGCCGTAGATCTTGGAATACCCATTGTTAACTCGATTTCGCGTAAACTGACATGAACATTTAAATGTACCATGGCTAGAACAGCAAGAAAGCGAGGATTATTTTCATAATCGTGTTCATTCAGTGTCCTCCTTCTTCAGACGAAGTTTTCTTGTCGACCACGCAGTTCAATGTCACGTATTACCGTATGATGAGGATGTTGTCGTTGAGGGAACCGAGCACGATACAATCTGCTTGCCTCTCGATAGTTTCGTCGACATTCTCCTAAAATAAGAAGAATGTCAACTATTTCATTAGCAGAATAGTCAGGCATTCTTTTTTAGTTGTAAATGCAATTATTTATCAAAACACACCACAAAAGAAATAATATGTTATTATACTATACAATATTTTAAAACGAAAAAGTTTAATTTTCTGTGCCAATATAAGTGTGCTCAATTTGAAAACAATTTGATGTAAACAGTAATAATTATTGACTATTATTACCGATCAATGCTGAATACTACCAGTCACTATTGGATACAGGTGGTCACTTATTAACTTTTGTTATTATTTGATATAAGTGGTTAACCCTGGTAAATATTGATAATAGTAAAAATAGTAAAATTTTCCGCTCTTTCCATTTACGAGGTCAAAAATAGGGGTTCCCATTTGAAAAAATCGATTTGACCTTCAAATGACCTTGATCACTGACCTCAAGGTCATAACCAAGGTCACGATCAGTTGGGCCGCTTCAAACCCTACAACTTCTGTATTTAACACTCGTATGCGTAATTATGGGAATGTTTGGATGCGTTGATTGATTTTGATTTTAAACATGACCATGACCATGACCACGGCCTTGACTCAAGGACATATCTGAACGTAAAATTTTCCGCTCTTTCCATTTACGAGGTCAAAAATGGGGGTTCCCATTTGAAAAAATCGATTTGACCTTCAAATGACCTTGATCATTGACCACAAGGTCATAACCAAGGTTACGATCACTTGGGCCCCTCTGAACCCTACAACTTTTGTATTTAACAATTTGTCTCGTATGCCTAATTATGGGAATGTTTTGATGCGTTGATTGATTTTGATTTTAAACATGACCATGACCATGACCATGACCTTGACTCAAGGACATATCTGAACGTAAAATTTTCCTCTCTTTCCATTTACGAGGTTAAAAGTGGGGCTTCCCATTTGAAAAAATCGATTTGACCTTCAAATGACCTTGATCATTGACCTCAAGGTCAGAACCAAGGTCACGATCAGTTGGGCCCCTCTGAACCCTACAACTTTTGTATTAAAAGTTTTTTTCCATCTCCCTTAGTTTTCGAGATATTTGCCTGGTGGTTTTAAAATGGGACACCCGGTATATATATATACCTACTGACTACCTAAGCTTACTACAGATCTCTCAATCTCTCAATATATACACATGTCAGTATCATCATCATGTAAGAAGATTTCAATTTTAATTATGAGAAGATTTTATCTACTTTTATCTACTTCTATTAACGGGGCAAATGACTTTTAGATATATTTTAGATTTTAGATAAGTATTAAAGAAATATTAGGTATAATAAAATCATTCTTTTGAAATTGCTACTTTGTGTGATTTTTTAATTTTACAGGTTACAAGATTTGTGGAATCATCGAAATTTGATTTTGATGTATAAAAAAAACTAATAACAAGAAAGAGTAGCTGATCTATCAATTGATGAGGTGGAGAAAAATCTAAACTTATAAGGTAAAATAAAAATACAGCTTGAGGAAAATATAATAAGTTTTTGTTATTAAAACTATAGAATTATTTTAATTTATATTCTACTTATTATTTAGGTTGTGAATGTGGTTTTTCTGAAACATTTTTTGTTTTTGTAGCCCTTGTATATACAAGATAACATATTAACTACAAGATTGCTTGTGTATATTAACAACAAAAATAATCAGATACTTATTAAATGACTAAATATCTATTTTAGAAATATAAAATGTTGGTTATAAGAATGAACATTTGCACTTCGTGTTGATTCTTTATATTTTTTTTAGATTGTATGAGGAATTTCTTACGGTGGAAGACGTCAAAATGTTTCAGAGGAGTTCTTAGTAATTTTTGCATATACTATAAACAACGGCCTGAAGAAATGAAATCTACAAGCGTCCTGTACAAGAAAATAACATAGAAATATACTGATTTCATTCTCCAATGTGTATTATAAGATTCAATCTATTCTCAAAATGTGACAAGAGCTGCTAGGAACTAACAACTAAGATGTTTTAGACAGTATTGCTCAAAAAGTACGAAAAAAGTATTATGTTTTGAAGTTAATTCTTCAAAATAAAATAAGGTAATTGCGATTTTCATAGATCATCTATCTAGTTGAAGATTATATTCAAGCTGGTGGATTTTTTTGAAGACTTATGGAATAAGCTCAGCCCGATACAAATATTTTATTGTATTCTTAAAAAGTGATAAGTGTTCATAAATGTAATATAATTATAGTGAAGTCAGTGCAAGTTTTCAGATCATATATAATAAAATGTTTTGTATAATAAATAAAATAAAGTAGCAGTATGATGTGTTAAATGAAGTGTTTGTAACAAATTTAGAACCTCTACTTAAAATCAGAATTTAAAATATTGGTCAGACGTTAGAGCCTTGGTTAAACAAAAGCATTTTTTATCTTTACTTGAAGAAACTTAGTCGATATTAGTGCTGTGCTCTCGTACATATTTACCTAAACACCAATTAAAAGATTATGCCGAATGAACATTAAAATACAGAAAAAAGTAAAAATTATGTGTTATTGTTGTGAAAATATCAACGAATAAAAGTGCTCAGTTAATCTAATTTTATAATTTTCTCGCGGTGGGAGACGTCAAAATTTTCCAGAGGATTTCACAGTAAATATTTTTCTACACAAGATTCAGATAATTATTTGAGTAGATAAGCTATGACGCTTCTGGCTCAAACAAGTCTTGACCTGTTTGAGCCAGAAGCGTCATAGGGTTTCTGGCTCACCCGCAATTGCGTAATGGTCAATAATCCATATACCAGGTCTTTGAGCCAGAAGCGTCATAGGGTTTTTGAATCATCCGCAATTGCATGGAAGCCAATAACCCATCAAGACCAGTTTGAGCCAGAAGCGTCATACAGTTTCCGGCTCACCCCGGGGGTCAAGACCTGCTTGAGCCAGAACAGGCATATCGATTTTGGCTGAATTGTATAGGTAAGAGTAACCCATACGTCAGGTTTTATCCCTCTAGACCAGCCGCAATGGGGGCCTATGCGTCAGGCTCCGGGACGGCGAGCGACCACTGGCAGCGAACCGACAACAGTCCGCGGCAGCCGGCTGCGCAGCGGTAACAGTCAGCGGCGAGCGGCCTGCTGCTTGTCAGCTTGCAGCACTCGACCAGCCGTTCTTATCTACTAGTAAATATTTAGAACTTTTTATAACCCTTTCGCTCAGGCAAAGAACAGGTGTTTGTAGAAAATTTTTCCGAACATTTTTTCCACTGCGATTTTTTTGTATCGTTTTGAATCAGCTGTTGCTGTTCAGGAGCAACGGTCGAGCGGCTTTGACCCATTATTAGAGAATGAACGCTTCTAATGACCTCAGCATGCTTATATAACCAGTGCCTTGACTGACTGCTTGCAAGATCACCGTAGCTACCTAGTGGTCAGCTAGGAAACTATTAAAAAATTTGAAGGGGGATAGGAGCCCCACCTCGCTCCTATCCTGTGAGGTTCTATGTCTCTCAACCCCTCTATTACCCTTCAAATTTTATTCTTCAATTGGAAACGGCTCTTTGAAGAGACAGTAGTTCACTATTGTCCGTTAGAGAGAGTAATTCCTTTAAGACGAAGTCGTTCCCTGGCTGTTTGAAGCCTTGCATATCCACCATATACTCGATCTCACAGGAATCTTTTATAACCCTTTGTCTCGGGTAGATTATGTGTATTAGATGAATATTTTTGTGGATATTCTTTCCAATTTGAATTAGTATTCGCCTTCTTCTTACTATCTAAACCAGGGGGAAGTTTTACTACGTTTTGATCCATTTCACTCTTGATGTGGCAGTAGAATGAGCTCTCCATGCTCGAGACCTCATTTTATACACCCTCCTCTTCCCCCCAGCATCATCTATCGCGAGCCGCTGCCACCGCAACGAGCTGTGATTGGTTCCTCAACCGATAGCAACGAGCGGAGCCCCACCTCGCTCCTATCCTGTGAGGTTCTACCTGTCTATTAACCCCTCCATTATCCTTCAATGTCTTCCCACTCCATAACGTCTTCCCACCCCATGTTGGGATCGTTGAGGTGAAATTGCTTCATGCGCTTTACGTTGTATAGGGCACAAGTAGTTTTGCACGCTCCATTATGGTTAGTACATATAGTCACTGATCTCCGATAGTCGAAAGATTGATAGTTCATTTCATTGATATCGGTAACATTAAAATTAAAGCCCTCTAACCACAACTTTTTTATCTCACCAATCACGAAAACTCTGTTAGCATCTTTGAATGCATCTTGAAGAATTTTTCCAATTCAGTGTAATCGTAATCACCGTCATTCCACGATAGTCCATGATAGCTAAGTTCTAACCACAAATTTTCACGTTTGTACTTATCTGTTAGTTTTCGCCAAGGAAATGGTGGCTTGAAGAGGTTCACTACTGGCTCATCGCCATCGTTGAGAGACACGAAAGCCAACTCTTCCAGAACGAAATTATTGCCAGGCTTTTTAAAGCCCTGCATATCCACTGCGTAGCCCATGGCGCGGATTCCAAAATGACAAGGAGCCGGAGGCTCGCTCACCTTATATACTTCTTAAAGTTTCTGCACGTCGCCGCTTACGGGACTATATTGAACTATGCGATCGTGCAAGATCAAGCAATAGGCTGAAGTTCCAGCAGGAAAATTTTCCTTTGCTTCAAATTCCAGACGAATGTCTACAGGGGCGCTTCTTAAGGACTCATTTTGTTTTGAGCAGTCTATTACTATCAGCGGTATGTAAGTGAGATATTACGACTTTTTCAACATAGGTTCTGGATCTTTGCCATATTAAGAATTTTGAAAATTAGCGTACATATCGTAGAGCATGGAAAATTGATTACGATTCACATCGAGGTTAAGATTACCATACGGATATGACTGAGAATTGAGAAAGATTTTACATTTGTAAGATTGCAATGCTCAAACTGGCTAGCATTTGCAGCTCTTCGATTTTTTCGATTAGTTTGAAAACCTAAGATGACAAAGCGTGGTTTATCAAGTTGATTTGATGTTTTAACAGTCCATACTTGTCTCGATGTAATCGGCAGTAGTGGGTACTCGTACAATTCCCACGTGCGAAAACTCATGGCAATGAGGCGATCTTTCCCCACGAAATCGACTAAGCGAATTTTTCTACTGTTAGATGCAACTACATATGGCATTAGTCATTCGATTGTCTACTCTTATAGTTATTCGTTTAACGGTATTTAAGTCGGTTCTTGATCTCATGAGAACGAGTTCATGCTTTGCGTTTACTACAATTTTACGATAGTCCTCTGCGAAGCCAAATTTAGGCTCAATGGAATCGATACATTGAAGTAACCAGCATCATCGATTATCTTTTGTGTTTCTTCTACATCGATCCAGCCCGCATTTTCAATGATAAATCTCTGAGTCGGATTGAGTGACACCCAGCCTTTCATGAGAGTAGTTAAACCAACATTTTTACATTTGTCTATCTCAATGGCGTTCAACTCATATCTGATTTTTTCAAACAAATGACAAATGGCATTATTCACAAGTTTTGTGTTTGTACTGGAAGTATTATTAGTTTTAACCAATCGCCCGCATATATGTAACGCACTGCGAGATGGTAAGAGACATAAATCTCGATGTTGAATAGATATGTGTATTTCATCACTGTTATTGAATGATGCTGTATACTGTTGGTGAGCATGAACCTCGTAGTGCGCTAGGGATTCATCGAAAGTTACAGGTGTTTGTATGCTTAGAATTTCTTCCATTTCGTTGAAAGCAGCAAAAGATGATGCAAGTTATTTTCCACCAAGTACTACTTTTAAGCCTAGACTTTTTAGTTTTTGTATGCTCTGACGTGTTAGCGCCTTCACAGTGCCTTCACAGTTCGTTGATGATTGATGCGTTGTGGGCATATTTCTCTACTTATATAGTTTTTGTTGTAAACGATTCCCATTATGATTGTCGAATATGCAATCTTATAGTTATAACTTCTTCGCGGAAATTTACTAAATCTCCATCTTGATCGACGATGCGTACTTGTAAATGATCTATACGCCTTGCGGCAATCGGAAGGTAAATGACGTGTGAGGGAACTTCGATGATTTTATAACCCGGTGGCACAGCAGGAAAAAACTCGTGTATCGTGTATACTTTTTTATCGTTTATGTATGCTCCCGAAGTGATATTACACTCGAATCTCAAAGCGTTGATTTTGAGAATTGTAACAGGTAAGTCAGAATTATGAACAACGTTCGGTTCGAGAACACGTCTGGTGAAACCCAGTAGACGACCGAGAGAATTTTCGGGTTGAAAATCTATAGGTAGGCTACACTTTATTGTACAGCGAAGAGTATTATTATTTGGCTTTAAATTGAAAGTAATGTCGTCGTGGGCTAATTTTTTACGAAGGAATTTACCAATATCCTTAATTTCGTAACTTCCTACAGGTAAAGTTCAAACGTTTTCACCTACGTAAAACTTATTATTGTTATTGTCTATATTGGGGATTGAATTAAATGTTAAAAGTTCTACAAGCCCGGAAACGTAATTTTTATTTGGCGATAGCTCGATTGGTGGAAAATACTGGGCTTCTAGCATAGAAAATGTACCTGAAAGTGTTAAAGTTAATGAATCTTCCACGACAGCTTAAATCAGAATGACGCAATGCTTCTCTTACCTCTCCTTATATAGTCCCGTACAGGAATTTTAAACAGAGGTATCCGCAATTGTATGTACCAAAATCTTGATATCTTTCATGATTATGTTTAACTTCATCAACCCTGAGATATAATATTAAATCTAAGGGTGGTCGAAGATCGCCAAAACTATCGAAATATACAACATTTTTGCCTCTTTTTCTATATGCAACCCAGTGTGTGCCAGGGCCGCTAGCATCATTTAAATTAACTATAGCTGATTCGCTGTAGTGAGATCCGGAAGCTGGCAGTGCATTTCTCATAAATACTTCTCGAAAATTAGGTATTTTTAAAAGTTTTGCATATTTTAATATGTCGGCATCGGTAAGTGCTCGCTGAGGTAATCTCATGAACTTTTTTTTTTAAATGAAGACCTAATCCTACTTTGTGTGGTTTAAGATATAAACCATTGCCCAACGCTACACTTTTCATAGTTATATTATGTCTTTTATTTTCTTCCAACTGCTCCATAGCGGCTTTTGCATCGTTTACGGCCTTTACTATTCCAGCAGCCCCACTATCTAGAGCGCCAGTTGCACTCAAACCGGCAAATAGAGGTATAAGAAATGGCAACACACCACCTGTTTTCGCAGGGACTGGTAAAATGCGTGAAATTTTAATATTCCTTTTACCTCCAGCTTTTTTAACAGCGCTCCGAGCTTTTTTCAAAACTGATCGCATGACTGTTAGAGCGCAGTTACTTGGCGCTGATTTGAAGGCACCAGCTTTGATAATTTTCTTCAAGGAAACTTGGCTTCTCTTCTTTAAACCCATTCCCAATTTAGATTTTTTTGCACTATTTTGCTTTCTCTTTTACTTCTCTTCTTCAAACCTATGCCAAAACTAGATTTTAATTTCATATTATTAGTCACCGCGTATGCAGCCGCTTTTTCACCAAAACCAGCGTCTTTTGATTTAACGTGATTCCAAGCTTTTTCAGCTAAAATTTTATCCGCGGCGTTCCTCGCTTGAACGTTTTCACGATTTGTAGAGTAACCTGTATCGTGCTCTTTACAAGCAGCATCTAGGGGATTAATTCAAAGATCTCCTCGAGCTAAACGTTTTCTCAACTTAGTGCCTGAGCCGCAGTACTGATAACCAGGTATGTGAAGCTCAAATGGAAGTTTATTGATAATTTTATTAACTAAACCGCGTCCACGTTTGCGAATGATCATCACTCTTCGAGAGTCAACGGGCAACTGATGGTGGAAGCTATATAAGACCGCTATTTATACTCATTGCAATCAGTCGTGATTTGTTTGTCATAGAGTAAAGATCATGAACTTTAAAGAGCAACGGTAAAGCTGCCAATAGAAAATTTTGACGCGCTCGTAGAACATGATAAAAGAGCAAAGCGGTACGGTGATTTACTTCCTGATAGTACACGAGCCGTCTTCTGCGGCCCGTCAAACTGCGGAAAAACAAATAGTCTACTTGCTCTCTCAACCCATCCTAATGGCATTAGATTTGAAAACGTATACGTATACTCAAAGTCTCTCAATCAACCAAAATACAAATTTTTAAATGAAATCTTAGAACCTATAGAAGGTGTACAATATTTTCCGTTCAGCGAGCACGATTCAGTTGTCGATCCTGATCACGCGCTTCCAAACTCTATCATAATATTTGACGATATTGCTTGCGAAAGACCGGATAATGTTAGAACCTTCTGTTGCATGGGCAGACATAAAAAGGTTGATTGTTTTTATCTATGCCAAACTTATGCTCACGTTCCAAAACATCTTGTCAGAGATAATGTAAACTTACTTGCCATTTTTAGACAAGATGAAGTAAATCTAAAGCATATATATGACGATCACGTTAATACCGATATGACTTATATACAGTTTAAAGAATTGTGCTCTAAGTGTTGGACAGATGATAAACATGGTTTTCTAGTCATTGATAAAGATAGAGGAATAAATGATGGCAGATTTCGCAAGGGCTTTGATAATTTTGCTATAAATATAGCATGCACATAGGTAATAATCAGCAATTTCAGACTGAACGTTGAAACGACAACACGGCTGACTTTCAACGAGAGAAACCCCGTGCTTCGTCAACTTGTTAAGGCACGAGATGCGATTATACGCAAATATAGAATATTAAAATTTGGAAAAGACAATGTCGAAAAGATTTTAAGTGAAACTTTCAAGCCAATAGTTGATCCGCTTCAAAAACTTGTAACTCAGAAAAATAAGATTATTGAACAAAGTAGCGTTGAACTTAAACCAGTTGAATAAAGTAGCGTCAAACAGAATGAGAGTGATGAGTTCGATGATACTTTACAGAATGCTCACGAGACATCTTTCGAAATAGTAGGTAGCGATGTCGAAGATGACTCTGATTTGTACGTCAAGGCCCTAAAGCTCAATGAGTCCCAGTATCTTGACAAAATTTATGGAGTAGGAAACGAAAATGGTAAATTTTTTATTGGTAATTTACCGATTAGCTTCTATAATAATAAAATTAAAATTAATGGAGTAGCAGACTCGTTAACTATAGGATTACTCGAGTTACTCATAGCGAAACAACCAAAATAAAAATAATATAAGTTCAGATGACTTAAAAAAATATCGCAAAATTTTAGTACTATCGTCTGCTCATAGAAAGCAGTTAACAAAAACGAAAGGATTCGTGTTCATAATAGTAATAAATTTAATAACATTATTGCTCCAATGTTTAATATCACCTCGAAAACAATTACCGGAGAATCGATTAAAGGTGGCTCATTACCTCATTATAAAATTGCGAAAAAGCGTACTGCTTTGGACTATGTGTACTGGGACGATCCAAACGAGGTCGTTGATCGTCTTCACTTACTAGTAGCGAATGATCTGCCGAAAATCCAGGTCATGTAAACGAGATATACTCTATAATCGAGGAATTGCGTGAAGTAGGCTATATATACTGAATGCACACGAATATATGAATCATTCTTAAAATGAGCGTTGACGTGTTTGGACGTAACCTTGGAAAAACTGAAGGTAGTCGAGGACCGCCGGGCGTTGGCTTTAAAGTCAGATCTGACGGCCACTACGATATGGAAAATAAAAAATTATGCAATGTTGCCGAACCTCAACAGCCGAGCGATTTTGTAAATTTAGAGACTCTACGAAACATTATTCAAATGGAAATTCGAGGAATGACAGACATAACTGCAAAATTCAGAACTAGTCTGGATGATTTGGATGTAATAGTTGATAATCATAGAGATGAACTCAATGTCCTGATATCTCAAATAAAAACTGACATTTTGACTATAAAAGAGGCTATGGCGCAGCTGATCAATCATTAATTCCACAAACATGGAACACGAAAGACTAGTTGAAGAACTGCACAAACCTGCAAGGCGCAACTATTCACGTCAAAACTTTGATGTACGTGGTTTGAACGAAACTTGGCAAGCAGATCCCGTCGAAATGATTCCTTACGCTGGCGACAATAAGGGCTATAGATATCTGCTCACTATAATCGAGTTTTTCTCCAAATATGCATGGGCTATTAAAGAGAAAAACAGGTAAAGATGTCTCAGAAGCTATGAAATCTGTGCTGGTTAAAGGCAGAGTGCCAAAAAATCTCCATACCGACAGAGGGAAAGAATTTTATAACACAGATTTTCAAAAACTTATGAATACATATAAAATTAAATAAATTAAATTGTACTCAACCTATAGCAATCTAAAAGCAGCGATATGTGAACGCTTCAATCGCACACTAAAAGGTGCAATGTGGAAAAAATTCAGTTTGCGCGGTAGCTACAAGTGGCTAGATATTTTACCTGATTTACTTACCGCATACAATAATCGTAAACATCGTACTATAGGTGTAAAATCTAAAGATGTAACAACTAGCAACGAAACAGATATACTGCGAAAATTTACTCGTAAAATAACTAAGAAGATTAAGCCAAATTGGTCTACAGAGATATTTACAATCGTACGTTTAGCAGCTACAAATCCTACGACTTACCATCTGAAGGACAACCAAGATCAGCCAGTTTCAGGTGGCTTCTACGAGCAAGAACTACTCAAAGCCAAGTATCCAGATATTTTCTTGTAGAAAAAGTAATTAAGAAAAACAGAAGTAAAATTTTTGTAAAATGGCTTGGCTTTGATAATTCACATAATAGTTGGATTGAAAAAAAGATATGTAATCATGGAAATGTAAGAATATGGAATTTTTTTTATAAAACCAATTTTTAAAGTTAAACAAAGAGTTTGTTTATTAATAAATTAAAAAAATTATATACATTGACGCTTAACTGCATATTTTTTGCAATACGTAACTATTTATTTTTCGCAATACTTAAACAATATTTTCGCAATACTTAATTATTTTATAATGTATATTTTTTCGCAAATACATTTCGCAATACTTAAACATTAACTATATATTTTCGCAGTACTTAAAATTATTTTCCGGTAAATTCTACACTCGAACCGCCGTTGTATATCATAAATAGTTCGTACTTATTCCTGCGTCCTGGAGATTGATGAAGAACTGTTCATCTTGTTGAAGAGCATCTGATACCCTCTTCGGCATAAATACGTCGAACTCACTCTCCAGTTCAGCTACAACTTTTTGTCCAAATTTTGTAGTCACAGCCTTCAAACTTGTGATCATGTAGCGCTGGTCCTTGGTCAGATCGGCCAACCTCTTTGTTGGAAGGAATCCTCCACGCGCAATTGAGATTAATTTTGAAAAATCCATCTATAGCAGAAAGTTTGTAAATGATTAGTTTTTGAAAAGTAGAAGAAAACGAAAAAATTACTTTAAAAAAAATACCAACCTTAGATTTCTCTCCGTTTCTTACTACTTCCAGTAGATGACTCGCAAGGTCTTTTCAAGACGAGGAGCGACGCTGCGGAACAGCGAGAAACGGCTGTGAGACAGCGAGAGGTGGCTGCGAAACAGCAGAAAGCGGCTGCGAAACAGGTATCTCCTGCTGCCAGGCTGCAGGAGGTGACTGTTGATGCGGGTGCTGAGACTGAAGACTGTGTCTTGGAGGCTCGACTGATCGATGAGCTCCTGCTCCAATACCGCCTCATTATATAGGAGCTCTTCTGCGGTGTTCGGCGGCTCGTGTTCCCCCTCTCCAACAGCTTCATCCTCATTGGTCCGCTCTTCCACCACTTCTGCTCTGTAGTGACCCCAGGGCAGCGTATCCGTCGTTCCTGGCTGTAGACAGCGTTTGTCATCATGGGCACTGAGAGCAATTTTTTTCTCTTTCTCAGTGTGGATGTTGTGACGTCGAGACATGATGTTTCGCTGCTCTCGAAGGCACTTGATGTAATCGTCAAAGCAGATGGTTGCTTTAAAAAAGAACTCTTCACTCCTTTGGCCTTCTTTATGGGTTTTTGGTTCTGTACTTTCACGCTGTACATCTTACTCCGCAGCTCGACAAATTCCAGCATGATTTCACCATTACACTTGTCCTTCATTAAACCAACGATTTTCTTGTTAGCACGAGGCATATTGAATGGATTAGTTTCAGGATAGTCTGATGTGTCGAACTCGTGGATGTCTTGTCGCATCACGTTATACATGTCAACACCTGTGACTTCATAGATCAGACTATCTGTGTCGGTGTATAACAGCTTGCCCTGGTCTCCTACACGATCTCGCATATAGTCATAGTAGAACCTATACACTAGCGTTTTTGATAAGTCCAGAACTGACAATTCAATGTAGATTGGCTTCGTTACGCAGATCTCCGTACGTAGTAATTGCACAGCAACGAGGTTTTCATCAAAAATGTCAGAGCTGTGAAAATGTGGTTTTGAAATAAGTGCCTCGGCTCTATAGCGGTCTTTCCACTTAGTGACTAGCTTCACGTCAACGCGTTTCCTCTCGTTGTCCATCGTTTTGAAATAAACAGCGTTGTTGAAAAGTTTGAAAAGCATTTTTTCAAACTCGTTCTTGGCTTCCTTCCGTTTTGCGCAGTCAGTATACTTTTTTATCCAAGGACTCCGCTTGAATTGTATGGCACTATGTACTTTGACGAGAACTAAGCCATGTTTTATTGCCTGTTTGAGTGCACGATAATGAAGCACATAACGATGTTTGTCGTGCAGCGTAGTCATAAGTTTGTGCTGCTTAGAACCTGGTGGTGCCATGTGCTCAGCACAGAACGGCAGATCTTTATGGGCTTCATGGAGTGTTCCGGGATACTTCAGATCCACTTCAACAAAGTATCCAAAGTCACAGTCATCGGGGACGGGGATGTCGAAGAAGTTTGGTTCGTTAACATTCTCCACCCACTTGAAGCTGCCATATGGCAGAGATTCAGTCATTGCCCAACCGTACAAATTATTCACATCGAAATACATCAAATATTTTTCATCCTCGTTAGCGTTGTAACCATCCTTCATGTACGGGTTGTTTGCTTTTGCATAAAGATTGCAACATTGACTTATTCCTCCCCGTATGCCGCGCTCGATAAATAGCAACATGTCTACATCAGTGAGAAGCTCAAGTTTGATCTGTGTTCGAGAATGCCATAATTTATAATGAGGACATGCTGTGGGTGTTTACAAAATAAATTGAGAGCCAACCACTTTAGTAAATTAAACTATAATATATTCAAAATAACTATAAAATATAATGATGATTACATATTTACATGAAGGAGCGTTAAAATTGATTGAAAGTTGATATAAAAGTTGATATTAAATGTGTGTGTAACTGTTACAATAAATTGGTTGACTGTATGCCTGTTACATAATTGTTTGAGTGTCTGAGTGTTACAAAATTCTGACTAAGTGTATGTGAGTTGTACAATTGGAGTGTATGAGTTTTCTAAATTACGTTGAGAGTCACTGATGAGAGTAACCATGCAATAAATAGCACAATTAAAAATTATTGAGTTGATTGTGGTTGACTTTCCAATGAGATGACACGATTAGATATTATTTATCCAATCGTGACTAAGTAATTCCTATTGTACCGCGTGGTTATGCGTTCACTATAGCAGCGCACCTCTGTATAAAATGGCCGCATGTAATTGAGTATTTACCTTCTCGTACATAGCGTTGTATTAATCGTCTACGCTTATGAGTTGGTCCTGTGATGGTGACTCCGCAACGATGATGTGCAGTTGAGTAAAGCCGTAAGTTGAGATGATCACGTAAGGAAGCCGTTGAGATGAGTGCGAGAATGCGAAGCAGCCGAGGAGGGCAGCCAGATAAAATCCATAGTTGAGAAAGCAGCAGTTGAGTGTTGCGTAGTCGTTGTTGAGAGGTACCGCGGCCGCCTCTCATGCTGCAAAATGATCGCTGGCTTCGCAGCGATTATATTAATCTGGAAGTTTTCAGAAAAAGCCGATTGCGATGCACAGAAGCAGGTGAGTTGCGCCAAATGAGAAACGCCAGTGAGCAAATCCATTTGAGGAGAGCCAGTGAAGTTTCCTCGCTGAGAACCGCCGCCAAAATGCAGCAGAAGCCGCGTGAGATGTTGCCTCGTGGTGCCCTCGAGGCATCGAGCGCCGGTGAGAAGATGCCGTTTCAGTAGCTCTGCCGTACGAGAAGTTTCCATGTTGCCGGCTATACCGTGTGGGAGACACTGCTGCATGAGAACATGCCGCGCGAGACGACGCTGTATGAGATGTCCACGCTGAGAGAGAGAGAGAGAGAGAGAGAGAGAGAGAGAGAGAGAGAGAGAGAGAGAGAGAGAGAGAGCGACCACTTGAGTTGATCCATCATGAGAATTGCCGAAGGTGTGAGTTTCTCCACGTGGCAGACCGTAACATGGATGGATTTTGAGTAGAGTGGAAATGCCGTTTGAGTTGGCCATGCGGCCTCCTGGCGAGCACGTCGTCCTGACTAATAGAGAGAGTTTTACTCGACTGCGCGAGAATGCCGTGTGAGTTGGCCATGCGGCCTCGTGGCAAGCACGCCGTCCTGACTAACTAGACTGAATGAGTGAGCTCTTCCGTCTTCTTTCTTGCCTCGTTATTACCGAGGAGTGAGTCAAATCAGCGTCTCTCTCATTTACATGTGTAAACGTGAGAGAGAAAGTATGATTTTTGCCATACTCGGCTCATCAGTGTAGCGATTCAGCTGTTCCGCAGAGAGCAGCTGATGAGTGCTGCCGTCGCGCGGCCGTCTGCTGAGTTATCCCTTAGTCGCGCAACCGCGGAAAATTCAAAACATTGATATTTCCCAAACAATCTGTAAAAAAAAAATATTTTTAAAATATGAATTTTTAATTAAATTAATTTTATTTTAAGCGAATTATACCTGAGTATTTTTTAGCATGGCATCCCACGACAGTCCATGTGCCGTGTAATAGTGAGCAGGATCCAACTCATAAGCCACAAAACAGTTATTTCTAAAGTTTTCAAAAACTTCAGCCAGCATTATATCGTCTGTCTTGAGATATAAGTCAGAATATTACCCTAGGTCTTGAACGTTAAAACTCTGCAAAACGTTTTGGACATGCTCATAATCCTCTCTCGCTGATTTGAGCGCTGTATAAACTGCTGAAGAAAGCATCCTTTGAAGGGAGATTCGACTCCTTCAGCTTTTCAAACGATGAGACATAGTCATAAGGGAATACTCCTTTCCTCTTTAAAAGTGCAATCTGTTCATTAGAGAATCCATCTTGCTTGATCATGCACTCTAGAGTAACGAGCTTTTCCAAATACGATGATAATTTGTCCAGAGACAAGGCCATAAATTTGAAAGAGTCGATAAATCTCAAATTTATGTCTGTACCTTCCACAAACTTCGTAAAAGATATGTATTTTTCTTTTATTTGTGGAAGTAGTGAAACTCGTCCTTTGAAACATGTCGTTACTTCTCTTATAAAGAGGTGAGAATCGTATCCACTCAAGTTCTGAAAAACTATGGGGATCGTTCTCGAGTTCTGGAAGCCAAGATTACATTTGCTATGTGCAGGTCCACGATATCTGCAATAATTGTAATTTTTAGTTATGTGAGAGGGAGAGAGACTAAGAAAAAAAATACTCACTTTCCCGTGAAATGGCAATGGTCGCGTACTTTCTGGTCATCTTTGGTAAATGGCTTCTCGTAAATATGGCATAGACGTGCTCGGTCAAACATAATTTTTTCGAGAGATGTCAGATTATTCATTGGCTTTGGATTTTTATACGAGTCATTCAATTTCACAGCCAGAGAGTGAAGACTCTGTACAAACGATTTGGCTGGAGATTCGGCTTGTTCATCCTCTTGTCTATAACTTTTATATTCCGAGAGAGAGTCATCATAACTACATTTAATGAAGAAGCCCACACTAAAGGACACATGATGCTGATAAGCTCGTTCATCGGCAATCACAGACTTCAATACACATTCAAAGTCTGCGTATATTACGACCGGCACACAATTCTTAAAATCAAAGTTCGTAAACTCTAAAGTATTGTTTTTCACAGTGGGAAGAGTAATTTTACACTGATTAATTTTTACACAGTCAGTTACGTGCTTCGTCAAGTTCTCTTCCGTCCAGAAATAATGTAGACATCGATCACAGATGAAGGTTTTATGACGTCGAGAACATAACTGTGTACTAAATAATCTTGATAAATTTTGTATCCATACGTAGTGGAATTTAAATTCAAATGTTATCATTGTCATCGAGAGCCGAGTCATCTTCATCCTCGTCAACATAATTATTTTCAATGAGTAGTAAATTAACATGTTTATCTTTTTTGTCAGCCGTCAAGTGCCGTGGTAAGACGTCAAACGATTCTCTTTGCTTCTTCTTCAAATAACACACATTCACAGAAATTTCATTTTGTTTCTCAAACTTACCGACTTTTCTGGGATCAACGGGAAAATCGATTCCCTTAAAGTTAAGATCGTTTTGATGTGATATATGTCATCAGTCGAGTGGCATTTTTCTTAGCAGGGTGTAGAGCCGACAGAATTGCCCACTTAAAACATTCATCGTCCGTATTTTCTACGTTTATACACGCCTTCTTGTTCTTGATGAATGGCGGCAAATCAATGTACGAGCTTCCTCTCATCGGATTGAACTTGTAAATATTCACAACTAAATTTAAAATTGATTTAAGCGACTAGTCCGATTCGCGCTCTTGAAATTCTTCCATATCCGTATCGATGGGATTTTGTACATTAATAACAAACCACTCTAATACAAACATTTAAGTCCGTAGTCGAATATATCGGAGCTGTTTTTGTGTTGAAATATTTTATTTCGATTGTCTCTTCACCATCTTTAACTATCACATACTCAGCCGCTAACACTGTGTTCACTTTCAACGGTTCTTAAGAGTTACACTCACTTTTTCGATGAATTCCTTTTTAGCGTCTCTCATGAACGTTAACAAATCAAGATGTCTTCGGTTTGTAATGACGCCCGCCTTTATTCTGTTCTTGAAAGCTGATTCAACATCATCCCAGCTCACCGATGGGCCACTTTCACTCGCTTGTAGTCCGGCGCCCACGTGATGTTCGCTCAACAAGCGTAGAACACTTGTTATGAGCGCGATGGCTCCTTGAAATTTTTGCCTATCGGCCACTGTTAAGTTCGATAACTCGGGTCTGCGGTGAGCCAATTTTTCAGCTTCCACTAAAGCGCCACGACCAAGCGCAATCCAATTATTCACATCATCTTGGTCAGCCGCACCACTTAAAGCAAGATGATGCGATTTACATAGTACGAGAGCGGTATTTTTTAAATACTGAGACATCTTGAACCACGGACCGCGTGAGGTAGTCGAATGACTCTCCGCCGCATACACACCTTCTTTTATCTAAAAATCCGACAGAAGAGATCGTTTCTGATTGGGTGTAGGCATCGTGGTAGGGGGAAAAATGCCGTGATTGGTTAAACAATTCGAGGGGGTGACTATAAAATAAGCAGTGAGATGTTGAAAACCTCATTCACTCTTTTGCTCTCGTTCGAGAACAGTCACAGCAGCAAGATGAAGTATATTGTTGATGTCCAAGATTTCAAGGTTACCTTGAATGAATTCATCTTCAAGGAAGTAGCCATCATCCCTCTCGAGGAAGACCCTATACCATCGGTTTTTCCGTTTAGTCCCGTTTACATCAGGGTCGGAATTCCGGACTTGGGAGCACACAAATCCGGAATTCTGACGTGTTTTTGGAATTGACTCCTATCAAGTCCGACGTGTTGACTTGATTCCGATCAAGTCCGGAATTCCAACCTGTTTTCGGACTAATTAAAATAGTATAAGAAAACAATTTTATTTTATTTACCAAACTTAGATTATGATCTTATAATTGAAGCTAATTAAAAACAAACTTTTAAAATTGAACCTAACTTGATCATATTCATAAACTCAAAACAAATAATACGCGCGTTGAAAATAGCTAGTATTTAAAATAAATAAATAATTTACTTATTTCCAGAAATCCTGGAGAGAAGCATGAGGGTACCGGCGAGAGCGATGATGGCGAGGACAGCGGCGGCAACACCAGCGGTAGACAGTGGGGCAGCCGCTCGATGAAGAACGGCTATGGATAGGGCAAACGTTGTGGTGTAAACGCTGGCGACGCAATCGGCGACTTAATCGGCGACGACACAGCCAGTGGCACCATCAACGTCGAAAGAAACTTGTCGTCGCTATCCATCGCGAGGCCGATCTCCCAATCGAAGTCGACCTCACCCCACGTTATCTCCATTGCTCGGAGGTTGTTACTCGATAAGTCCATGTTTAGCGAGTGCTAATTAATCAATAGACTGCGCTGCTTTTATAGCCAAAGCGCGACATCCGCTGTGTGGTGGGGGGTAAAGAATGAGTGTGCTCTCCCCTCCATATGAATCGCATTCGATTGGAGCAGCTCCTACGGAGGGTATAATGAAGCGCGTTTCTCATTGTTCCGCATCATTCATCGCAATGGAGCCGAACAAGGAATTTCTCCAAGATCTCCTTGATGACGATTCTCTCCAAGAAGCAATTCTCCAAGGATTATCAGCGTTGGAGGATTGCGCACCACTTGCGATGGAGGACATACCCGAGCTGTCCTCTCCTCTCGCTTTTGGCGCCTGGCTCATGGGTCTAGAGCTCGAGGAGGAGGAAGAAGAGCAGCAACGGACATCTACTCCACCGCAGCTCGATGAATTGCGAAGATCGCATACTCCGCAACCTCCTCCGTACCTCGTGATGCGAACACCACCATCAGCATCGCCGCAGTTGTAAATGTTGTACGAGCCGCATGAAGGGTGGTATTATGAGGTGCCGCAGGATTTTGCACAGATTCATACATACGAGCAACCACAGTCGATGCCGAAGGAGGAGGAAGACGCCGACGCCTACGATGAGATGAAGGTCTCGCATGACCTTCCTTGCAAATCTCATAAGCGTCGTCATCATCGAGAAGACAGATCACCAACATCACCGTATCGTCGTCGTCGTCGTCGTCTCTATGTATAATCGGTCCTTTTCAGGACCAACCAGCCTTTTTTAAGGCTAAACCAGCCGGTCTTTTTTAAGGCCAAGCTAATCGGCCCTTTTCAGGGCCATATACATTTTATAATGTCTGAACAAAATTATTTATATTATTATAATCAGCTCTTTTCAGAGCTAATATATATAACATATGATACCTAGATATAGAATATGCGGGCCATAGCGCGCCACTGAGAGCGCGTACGCGTGAAGGGGGAGGGGGAGATTTTGTTAATATCTCAAAGGAGAGAGAATATTTACGAATGTTCACGAAGAAGTGCGCATACACACTGTATTAATTTCAATGCTGTTACGAGTATCCTAGGCTCAACAGTCGGAAGTACATCGAAACAACAGGAAAATCTAGTGCAGTCATAGTTACACATAACCTTATAGTATGAATGCTATACACGAATACGCGAGCATAAATCAATATTTATGTATGAAAGGGAAGGTATAATAAATATTTTGTTCTGCGATAAAATTAGTAGTCCTTAAAAGGACTGATTAAATAAACGTTCTGAGAGGAGAGAATATATATGCTCAAATATCTACAAAAACTTTCACGAGGAAGTGTGCATACACACTGCATTATTTTTCCATGTTGTTACAAGTATCCTAGGCTTAACAGCGGGAAGTACATCGAAACAATAGGAAAATCTAATGCAGTCATAGCTACACATAACCTAGTGTGAAAGCTATACACGAACGCGATGACACGATATACACACGATCATCATAAGCGCGCGCGCGAGAGAGAGAGAGAGAGAGAGCGATAGAGGGAATGCTTTGTCTACATTACTTTTAATATTGTTGTGGATATCCTAGGCTGAACAGCCAGAAGCATTCCGCAACAATAAGAAAAATAATGTAGTCATAACTACATATACACGCATACGCGAAAGTATATATCAGGCGTTTCACGTCAGCTCTCCAGGCGCGGCGCGCGAGCGCGAAATCATGCTGTTTTCAGCTTGTGTTTGAAGGGCTAAGATGTATCTAAAAAAAAATAATCCCCAAGTGATTTCGATGTATTTTTTCCTCAGCTTTCCGATGGTGCTATTAGTTTCTCAAAATTTTTCAATTCTAACCTCAAAAAAACATAAAACGTGTTATATCTCAAAAACTATATTTTTAATATTTTTTTTGACCTGCTAGATCGAAAGAGGAGGAAATTTTACATGGATATAGCCTTTTTCTACATAGGGGTTTTTTGATTTTTTCGAGATATTATTCAAGAAATATTTAGAATTGAAAAATTTTGAGAAACTAATAGCACCATCGGAAAGCTGAGGAAAAAATACATCGAAATCACTTGGGGATTATTTTTTTTAGATACATCTTAGCCCTTCAAACATAAGCTGAAAACAGCATGATTTCGCGCTCGCGCGCCGCACCTGGAGAGCTGACGTGAAACGCCTCATATACACGAACGCTACGACACAGTCTGTCGCGGAAAAAATAGAGAGAGAGAGGATTCTCGCGCGCACTGTCGTACACGAGGACAGTGACAGCGTGATTGCATTAGTCTTTCAACTGCTGCGAGGTATTCAAAAAGCTGAACAGCTGGAAGCGCACCGCAATGATTGAAAGTCTAATGCAGCAATAAGCTACACATCACCTCGCGCACCGAGAATTCACGCGTCGAGTGCGAATGAGAGAGAATCCTCGCGCGCATACCGAGACGAGAGAGAGAATCCTCATGCGCGCACTGTTATTGCGTATGTGTATCAAGGCTAAACAGCCTGAAGCACAACACAATAACTCAATCACCATCCGAACCTCCGCGAGCGCAGAGGCAACTAAACTTTTTCGACTCGTGCGTTTCTATTTACGCGAGCTCGCGCAGTGAGCGCGGTGGAGGGGGAAGTTGATGCTGATCTGTCGCGGAGCCGCCGCTCGCCCCCGACTTCTACCGCTGCGCAGCCGGCTTTGCTCGCCGCGGGCTGTTGTCGGTTCGCTCCCAGCAGTCCGCTCGTCGTCCCCGGGTCTGATGCATGAGGCCCCCATTGCGGCTGGTCTAGAGTGCAAGACCTGATGTATGGGTTACTCTAACCTATACAATTGAGCCAGAATCGATATGCCTATTCTGGCTCAAGCAGGTCTTGACCCACGGGGTGAGCCAAAAACTGTATGACACTTCTGGCTCAAACAGATCTTGATGGGTTATTGGCTTCCGTGCAATTGCGGATGATCCAAAAATCCTATGACGCTTCTGGCTCAAAGACCTGGTACATGGGTTATTGACCATTACGCAATTGCGGATGAGCGAGAAGCGTCATAGCTTATCTACTTATTTGAAAAAGTATACAAGAATGTTAAGAAAGCTTTTATTATCAGTAATTCTTAGTTCATAAACTTTTCTTTTTAATTTTGCAAGATGTGTCTGAGAGGTTATTAATTCAAGTGGTTTCTAGTGTAAACTTCAACGAATCCAAAGGTTAAAAATAATGTAATTAATGATTGTCAAGAAGAAACGTCATTTCTTGATCTTAAAACTCTCAATAAAAATATAAATAAAAAAGATAGTTTGATATTACAGGTCAATATTAGAAGTCTAAATCACAATTATACGAAATTGAATATTCTTATTAAGAATTACACAAAGAGGCTAGACAAAGTTATTAAAGAGGCAAAAATAAAACATGAAAGAAATTTAATTAAGAACAATATCAATAATACCAAGCAACTTTGGAAATACATAAACAAAAAAATGGGAACCAACTTGAAAAAGAATAAAACAATAAATAAGATCATTTTAAATAACAATTGCACAATAGAGGATCAGACACAAATTGCCAATCATATGAATTCGTACTTTTGTAGAATTGGAAAAGATCTAACTAACACCATTGTAAAACCCCAGGGTAAGCATTTACAATTACCAGCAATGAACATGAATACAATTTACATTAAACCGACTAATAACGAGGAAATTCTTCAAATAATTGATAATATGAAAATAAAAAATAGTGGGGTAGATAACATTACTACCAAAACACTAAAAATACTATCATATCAAATTGTTAATGCACTAACACATATCTTTAATCTTTGTATTGAAAAATCAACATGGCCTCAAGCGCTTAAAATACCTAAGGTAGTTCCTATTTTTAAATCGGGTAGTAAAATGGATACTTCAAACTATAGACCGATATCTCTAATTTCTAACGTAGCAAAGATATTTGAAAAAATCGTATATGTTCGTTTACAATCATTTTTGGACAATAATAATTTGTTAGCGCAGAATCAATTTGGATTTAAAAAAAAGAAAGGTACCAAAGATGCTCTTAGTTACTTAATGAACATAATCTATAAGAAATTAGACAAAAGTAAACCAATAGCTATTGCATTTTTAGATCTAGCAAAAGCTTTTGATACTGTCAACCATGCTATTCTTTTAGACAAATTATATAATTATGGAATAAGAGGTAAAGCGCATGCACTTATATCTAACTATTTTAGTAAGAGAAAACAAAAAGTAAGAATAGGAACAACTGAAAGCTATTATGAAACGATAACTACAGGTGTGCCGCAAGGTACTATACTAGGGCCACTCTTATTCATAATTTACGTAAACGATTTACTAACAAACAGAACAGATAGTACCATCTCATATGCGGATGATACAGCTATTATTTCAACAGATGATAACTGGGAGAAAGTTGAAAATAAAATGAACAAGTACTTAGAAGATATAAAAATATCTGGCTAGCACTTAACAAACTATCACTAAATATAAAGAAAACTGTGTACATAACTTTTGGTAACTATTGTGATAGTGTTCTCGAAGATATGAACATACGCATACAGGGTACTAAATTGAGCAGGGTTGAATACTGTAAATATCTAGGTATAATTATTGATTATAGGCTAAAGTGGGATAAACATATTGAATATATAATAAAAAAAACTAAATATATAATATATATACTGTACAAGTTATCAATATATATGCAATCTGACACACTTAAGATAATATATTATGCATTTTTTCATAGTGTCATTAGCTATGGAAATATTGCATGGGGTGGTGCATATAAAAACAACTTAAAATTACTACAAGACATCCGAAATAGGATTTTAAAAATTATAAACAAAAATATTTTCAATCGAGACAACCCCTTGAATCTAAAACAAATTTTTGCTTACGAATGTGTAACGTATCATTATAATGAACTTAGAAATTTATACTTAACATCGACTAGCAAAACTAGAAATAAACTTATAATACCACCAAAGTGTTCGAAAACTGTTAGTGATAAAGATAACTATGTCAGAGCGATACAAGTATTTAATTGTCTTCCGAAATCTAATCCAAATCTTAAAGTTCTAGATATCGCAAAAAATTATAATAAGAAAAAGCTAAAAATTTGGATTGGTACTAATATATTCTAGAATTTAAACAAAAATAAATAAATAAATTAAATAAATAAATAAATAAAAATTTAACCTTCCAGTATGGGTGAGATAATCAATGTGGACAAAATATATTATTTATAGTGGAATCTTTGATTCCATGCCTAGTTTATAAGTTACTTAAGTTTTTTTAGTTTTAAGTACACCGGACCTATGTACAGGTAGCTATGTCTATCTCTATAGGATATTTGCTGCTTCAGACATGTAACTATGTCCTGAAGTGAGCAATAACATGTAATACAACATGTACTACTCTGGTTTAAATAAATAAATAAATAAATTGGCTTATGGTGAGGGGCGCCTAATGTTTCAGAGGAGCCATTTGTTCTGTGAATATACAGTACATGAAACCATAATATAAATTACTGTAATGGCTACTTTTTGAATCTGCAACCAACGTTTTAATTTGCTAGCTGATTGTGATGCAGTAGTATGATTATTAGATCTAGTACACTTGCAAGTCTTTGATAAAATATTATGAAAAAGAAATATGTGGATACCAAAATAATGAAACGAATTCCAGCTTTAGAATGTGCAATAGAAGGCTAAAGGTGAATTTTAGCACAAGTTTAATAATGTAATAATAATTTGTCAAAAAAACAAAAGCAAATGGATGCATAAGAGTGTTTTGTGAAAAAACTTAGTATCACGTAAGGGTAGTTAAGGGGGCCAGCCTGAGCTAAAATGTTGAAAAATTCGATTTTTTTTATGAGCGTTTTCGATAGGAAATTTCATGTAGAAAACGTTCGTTCAACCCGTTTTACGAAATTTATTTTTGTTGCAAAGTTATAGATATAATAATAAAACTCATTTTTATCGATTTTCCTGATTTTTACCTTTCCCACGCTTTTGACGGTTATTGGGGCTTTTTTCGCGCTATATAGTAAGACATAGGTGTAAATACATTATTTTTGTATATTTATATCTATGTCTTACTAGCGCCACCAAGCAGCGCAAAAAAGACCCATTGCTTATGGGAAACGCAAGCTTATGCTTATCTATAAAGCAATCTACTTTACCGACTATAGAATAAGCTTCTGTATTTTCGAATATTATCAGTAATAATTTTTCGAATGCTTGCTATGCATTTTGCTGAGTAGCTACATTTTGGAAAATTAACCAAACGAGAATTGAATATTTATTATTAATGTTTTTTTATTATCATTTTAAACTTTCAACTTTCATATATTGTATATAAGTTTGAAATTATTTCTTTATAACTGCTTATTTATATTTTTAAAGTTTTTCATTGTATAACGTTATATTACATATGTTAGTTTAGTTATAGTGTTTATATTATATTAATTTTAAAAAAGTGTGGTGATTAGAAAAAATTAAAACATGAATCCTGATTCAAGAAATAGAGTAGCAGAAACTAGTGCACATAAAAAGAGAAAATTTGGAAGAAAAAAAAAATGTAAAGTTGCATTTCAACAGCGCAGTGGAAGTGGAAAATTTTCATCAGATCCACTTGCAAAGAATGAAAACTCAAATTTATCAAGATTAAGCAAAAAGCTAAGATCAGAATCAATCTTAGTGGAAGTTACTGATGTCAGCAATAGAATAATTGATGTTTCTATTCTGTTCCCACAATTGCAAAAAGTTTTAGTTTGTCATGCTTGCCATGGAGCTATTACTTTTTCTGAAGTGGATGTAAGAGGACTTGGCAGCAAAATAGTTATAACATGTGTTGCATGTTACAAAACTACTTTCATTGATACCAGCAAGAAAGAAGGAAACAAGTCTAATGCTTATGAAATTAATAAGCGGAGTTTGTTGGCAGCAAGAACTTTAGGACATGGATTGAGTGGACTAAAAACCTTTTGCGGTGTAATGGATTTGCCTCAACCAGTTTCTCACATCAACTTTGATCATATGAACGTTGAATTAAAGACAGTGAGTAAAGAAGTTACCAGAGAGTCTATGAAAGCAGCTGTGGAAGAAAATTTTACCACAGAAAATCAAGGAGACAACAAGATGATTGTATCTGGCGATGGTTCGTGGAGAAAAAGAGGATATACTTCACTGCAAGGCATCTCAAGTTTGATTCAACATGAAAATAGAAAAGTGATAGATGTGGCTCGAAAACAAAGTTTTTGTCGAGCATGTGAAGAAGGTCCAGAAGAAGATACTGAAGAATATAGAGAATGGAGTGAAAAACATCAAGAAGTTTGTTCAGCTAATCACTCCGGAAGCTCTGAAAAAATGGAGGTGGATGGTATTGTAGAAATTTTCAAAAGATCAGAAGAAATGTATGGAATTAAATATGATTATTATGTAGGAGATGGTGATTCAAAAGTTTATAAAGCTGTGTACGACGCTAAGCCATATGGAGAAGACTTTACCATTGAAAAAAAAAGAATGTGTTGGCCATGTACAAAAGAGGATGGAAACGCGCTTGAGAAACTTGAAAGCAAGTTACCAGATATTATGGAAATGCAATCAGAGAGCATAGTGACTCATATGATAAAATGTCAAAAGCTATTTGGGCGACATTTTATCACAAGTCATCTATAGATGCCAAACCTCAACACCACTTGTATCCTGAAGGAGTAAAGAATTGGTGTAAATGGCAACAAGCCAAGGTCAAAAAGAAGTTAAAAAACTGCCAACACAAATCCAGTATCCCAATTACGATAATGGTAGTCATCAAACCAATTTATCAAGATTTGACGAACAAGACCTTACTGGAAAGGTGTGTTGGAGGCTTCACACAGAACAGCAACGATAGCTTCAACCAGTCAGTGTGGAAATTAGTGCCCGAAACATCCTTCAGTGGCCTGGCAGTTCTTGAAATTGGAGTAAACATTGCTCTGATTTGCTTCAATGATGGCAAAAATGCCTTTCTCAAATTAATGAACAGATTTGACGTAAAACCAGGTACAGCTGCTATTAAATGGGCCAAAACTGCAGATGAAGAGAGAGTTTTGTATGCTGAAAGAAGAGCAGCATCAGCAACACATGAGACTCGTAAAACTAGAAGAAAGAGAAGCTTCCCTGAAGATGATTATTATAAAGCTGGTGCACATTAGATATTTCACATTAGTTTCAAAAACTTCAATGAAATGTACAAGTAAGTCTCAAAAATACTAATAGCTCTATAGTGCACTATAAAATTTATCATATTTTGTACTATTATTTATTATCTTTTATCTGTGCAGTATGAGAAATAACAGAGCATATGTACACATAGCAAGCTACTGCTACTGAAACACTCTTTCAGCTGATCAGCTGTCAGTTTGAGGGGTTAGCCCAGGTTTCATGACCCACTTAAATTGGACAAATATTAACACATGGCGTATTTCCAGTTCAATTTTGAATAGGAGAAATATAGATGAGTACACATTTTATTATAAAAAATAATTTAGTTTATAAAATCAGTGAAAATAAAATAAAAAAAAAATGAATAAAACTAGAAAATTGATAAATATTTTTATTTGTGTAACAAAGCATAGCCAACTAAATTTTTTAAAATATTATTAGAAAAATTATTACTAAATATCAGATAGTATTTGAAATAATATTTTTTTTAGTAAAATTAATTTTAGCTATGGATATAAATAGATTTTAGAATGAAATGTATGTTAAAACTTTAAACTCCTTTTTCTCATACATTTAATTTTTGTGATTTCTACAGCAGTTGCCGCAGGTTTACTTTTTTTTGGACCGTAGGATCAATTCCTACTTGCATATGGAGCTTCTTTCAACCTTCCTCTAGAGAGAATACGGATTGGATTATCCATAAAAATACATCAAGATAAGTTAAAGTGAATGTTACGTAGGTAACATTCACTATAATATGTAAAAAATACTAATGTTATCAACTTTATTGTTATTAATGAATACAAATTTTTTTTTTCAGAAAAGTAGTCCGTATTGTCTGTAGTATTCACAGAAATAATATAGTTTGAACCCTCGAAGACCCTCAATAATAATCTGTTGCTGATAAAACCTGCGAAAAGGCATAAACAGATTATAATTTAAATTTTTCAAAAATTAACTGTAACAAGGAGTTTTCCAGTAAAATGGGCCAGATCAATGTGATAAAATGTACTATATAATATACTACTTTATGTATAAAAAGTGAAATTTAATAAAAATTAATATATCTATTTTTACTAACAATAATTAATTTATTGTCTTTTACAGCTTTTAACTCAGGCTGGCCCCCTTAACTTGGCAAACTTTGAACTTCGCATTTTATACAGGCTAGAGGATTAGGTGATTTCAGAGAAATAGATGCGAAAGAGTAGTTTTTAAAAAACGTTGTACCGCCTGCTGCTATGGAAATGGTAGTTGACGTGAGAACTCAACTTCTCAGCCAACTCTGAGCTTCGAGTTTTATAAAACAAAAAAAATCACGTGATACAGAGATTTGAATTGTAATTCTGAGAACTTGTACTATTTTCTTTTATTGCTTGCGATAGCTACAAAGAAAAAATATATTATTGTTATCTTTTTTAACAACTTTAAATTCTCTGTTGAAATACTAATAACAGTTTAATGTTTTTATCCAAACAATATTGCTCTCAACAACTGTCCAACTCTCTACAAAGAACTTGACTGAAAGCTTAAATGTTTTTTTGAGACAATTATAATAAACACTTTTAAAAACCATTTTTTAAAGTATTTTCTATAATTCATAGAAAAACATTTTCTATTTCTCACAAAACTGATTTTTGCTATTAGCAGTAATTATTCTCATTTTTAAATTATCTCTTTATCTCTTTACAATATTTGTTTGTATGTATTTGCTATAAAAATGTTTTCTTTTTCGTACAAAAATAATTTTTCTTAACTGTAGTATTACTCATTAAATTAAAGTCGAGTACTTTCAATAACAGAATCATTTTTGTAAATTATTCATTATTATATTTTCTCTACAAAATATCTCTAAAAATGGTCCATCACCACATCTTCTAAAAAATCCATTAATAAATTATTTTACAAAACTTCTACAATCCTTTACAAACTTTTGCAAGCAACGAGAAATTCTTTTCCAAAACCTTTGCAATCACTTTACAAAAACTTTTACAAACGATAAGAATTTTTTATGTTCAACTGATAAGAATTTTTCCATCGGTCTTACAGTCTTACAAATTAAATTAAAATAATTAATATTTATGGCAGTCAGATTGCCCTTGTTTATAATCACCCCCGCAGAATCTGAAATAAAAACTTAATTAAAATCTGGAAAAAAAAAAAAAAAAAAAAAAATTATTTAGTAATTGTAAAGACAAGGATGATAAATGTTTGAAATCGGGAGTTGTTTATAAAATTAATTGTAGGGATTGTAATGGTTGTTATATTGGTCAAACGGGTAGATATTTGAAAAAGAGAATATATGAACATCAATATAGTTTACGCAGCTCAAGTTGTACATCAGGTTTGAAAGAACATTGTTTAAATAGTTTGCATTCTTTCGATTTTGGGAGTGTGGATATTTTGGAACAGGGGATTAAGAATAAATATAAGAGGGAAAGCCTTGAAAGTATTCACATTCTAAGAAATCGGAATAATGTAAATTTAATGATAGAGTCAAGTAAATTAGATAGCATTTATCATTTTTTATTAATTTAAGTGAGAATGGCAAGTTGGAGAGGGGAATGTGGCGGGTGGTGGGGTAAGAGAAAAGAAGGGGGTATGGGTGCATGGTATATAAGGAGGTGTATCGCGGGTTTTATTTCAGTCCCTGAGGAGGAGCCGGAGCAGGCTCGAAACGTCGGACAATGTGGTGGTGGTGGGCAGTCAGATCGTCCTTTGCTAACAAAGTTTTTTCCAGATTTTAATTAAGTTTTTATTTCAGATTCTGCGGGGGTGATTATAAACAAGGGCAATCTGACTGCCATAAATATTAATTATTTTAATTTAATTTGTAAGACTGTAAGACCGATGGAAAAATTCTTATCAGTTGATATTAAATTGCAGTCGACATAAGTAATATTTTTAATTTTTTATGTTCTAAAGTCGAAATAAATTTCTTTCAAATACTGAAATAATACTGAAAATCAAACCCAAAGAAGTTGTGAAATCAATTAAAGTGTAGTTTTATACTTAGCAAACATTATTAATAATGTACTTTTACTCTTAAAAAGTTGTGCAACCTCTCTAAAAAATTTTTTTACAAAAGTAAAAACACACCCGCATGAAAATATCATATGAGTTATCATATTTATTAGATAAAAATTTGGTATTCTACATTTAAGTAGCCCACGTAACTGCAACTTTGTATTTAAAAACAGAGTGATAGATTCATAGATCAGTACTTAATAAGTAGAAGCAACCCATTTATACATTTTATCTCATCTTTAAACATATGAATATTTATATGAAAATGACCATGCCTTACACCTTGAACTGCAAACCGTCGGGCCCGCCAAGTATGTATGGGAGATCGGAGGACCATCCCTGCTAGAGCAGCTCTAGACTTCTCTTGTCTTTTCAAGATGGGTAATATTATAGAAAGTTCAAAATTGAGGAGGAATACTGAAAAATAGTGATGTGTTGGTAACTATGTAATTTTTTTATATAGGCTTTGACTTTTCATAAATACATGATAAAATTCTTATGAATTTTAGAAATAAAAAGAAGGCATTATAGTTATATAATTAAAATAATTTTCACCCACACGGGCATAAAGCAGTAGGTACTATTAAGTTTTGTAGGAGTGTGTGAGCTATTGGGACTCTTAGGCGTTATGTAGTACTTTATGCCCGCTGGCAGAATAATTTTGAAGTTACAACGTGGGCGTAAAATGTAATTTTACACGCGAGGTACGAAAAGTTCTTATGGTCGGTACTTGACTACAATTAATTGATTTCAGTACTTTCTTGTGTTTAATTTGTATAGAAGAATGAAGAAATTTGAATACATTTCTGAGAACATAGTCATACAGTTTTTTGGAGCATGGTTTGCATTACTTGACTATTGACAATTGATTTCACAACTTTCGTTTGTTTGATTTGTAGTGAACAATTTGAATGTACTTACATATAGTTTGTTAAGCATACATTGCGTCAAAGAAGTAAAAGACTTTTTTACTATAGTATTTATTTGACTTCTTTTAAAAAATCATAAATATTATTTTATAGATTATACAGAAAAAACTTCTATACTTGCTTTATTTTATACTTTCGTAGAAAGTTTTATTAACAATATTATTATTTTTATAGTCATGAACAAAATTATTACCATTTATAGAGAGTGCTTATTGAATAGATGAGATCAGAATAAATAAAAGGACTATAGACTAATTGTGTTGTTACAATATATTTAAAAAATTAGTTTTTTAAAGAACGTGTTGATTGTTTTAAAAAAATATTTAAGCTCTCATTAAAGTTTCTGGTACATAGGGAGAGAGAGAGGGGGATGAAAGAGAGGGTGGGAGAGTTTAGTAAATAATGTTTGTTAAGTATAAAATTATGTAGAATAGTAACCAAACTTATTCTTGCCTATAAGTTTCTACGTTTGTAAAAAAATTTTTTAGAGAGATTTCACAACTTTTTAAGAGTAAAAGTACATTATAAATAATATTTGTTAAGGATAAAACTATACTTTAATTGATTTCACAACTTTTTTGGGTTTGACTTTCAGTATCCGCGTGAAAGAAATTTATTTCGACTTTAGAACACAGAAATTTATTATTTATTCGTAGAATTCCTTTTCAGAAAATAAAACGTAAATAATTTTTTAGGATATTGTATAAGTTTCGGAAAATAATTCTTATGGTTTCCGAAAAAAAAATTATCGTTTGTAAAAGTTTTTGTGAAGTGATTGTAAATGTTTTGGAAAAGCATTTCTCGTTGCTTGCAAAAGTTTGTAAAGGATTGTAGAAGTTTTGTAAAATAATTTCTTAATGAATTTTTTAAAAGATGTAGTGATGGACCATTTTTGGAGATATTTTCTAGAGAAAATATAATAATGAATAATTTACAGAAATGATTCTGTTATTGAAAGTACCCGACTTTAATTTAATGAGTAATACTACAGTTAAGAAAAATGATTTTTGTAAGAAAAAGAAAACATTTTTATAGCAAATACATACATACAAATATTGTAAAGAGATAAAGAGATAATTTAAAAATGAAAATAATTACTGCTAATAGCAAAAATCAGTTTTGTGAGAAATAGAAAATGTTTTTACAAGAATTGTAGAAAATACTTTAAAAAATAGTTTTTAAAAGTGTTTATTATAATTGTTTCAAAAAAACATTTAAGCTTTCAGTCAAGTTCTTTGTAGAGAGTTGTACAGTTGTTAAGAGCAACATTGTTAGGATAAAACATTAAACTTTTATTAGTATTTCAACAGAGAATTTAAAGTTAAAAAAGATAACAATAATGGCCGAATCCATTTCAAATCAGGTGGACCGCGTATGCCTACGTCACCGATCATTTTGGAATTAAAGTATTCATGTTCTTCTCCAAAAATTATTTGACCCGTATATTTTTATTTTTTTGTTGCATCAAAATTTCATGCGTTCAGCAATGGCAAAAAATTCCGAGAAAAACCTTACTTAGAAAAAAATTTTTTCAATGTAATTTTCAAACCGCTACTGCTTCACCAGTTTTTTAAGCTTTTTAGCGTGCAACACATAATTTTACTAAGGTTTGAGCCCTCTTTCACGTTCTTTCTGTTATTTAAAAAAAAAATAAAAAATGCACGAGTTATGTACTTTTTACTGAAAAATGCACTTTTTAGAAAAGTGCATTTTTCTCAAAAACACCATTTTTTTTTGCTCAATTTTTTTTTGTCCTGATAGAGGACCTAAATACCTATCTAGCCGTATTTGTGAAATTCCCGACCCGTGCCCAGGAATAGCGATCATTAATGAGATAATACACAAACAAATTTTTCACGCTTAACCCTTACATATAGTCAATGGTATAACAGTCAATATAAAGGTTTTTATCTTTGTGCGTAAGGAATATACAAGTACACATAGTATCTGTTGTATTTTTTATTTTTGTCTTTTAGATTTTTTATTTTTATATCTACCTTTCTTTTTCTGCTTCATTGTTCTTACTTCAGTAAGGGGACAATCAGCAGTCTTTGCTGTTAAACAATGTACTTTATCATTGCACGTTTCTTTAATCCATAAATGAGTTTTTTGAATTCCAGGATACTTAGGAGTAGCAAGCCAATCAACATTTTTTACTTTTCTAAACTCTTCTACGTCAACGTCTTGTAAATGTATTATTTTAATTGCATCTGTATATTTTTGAACGTGCTCTACAAAATCATTAGCATTTTGAATGGATTTTTCATGGGACTCTCGAAGATTATGCGAAGCAGCATAATGTTTTATAAATCCACTCACACCATCTACAGCTCCTTTGCCATGTTCAGTAGCAGAGAACAACCATTTTATATCAAATGGTGCTCGTTTCAATTCGTATAACTGAAAGCCAATTTTAAAGTGGTTATAGCGGCGCCTTCTGATACAATGGTAATTTTTGTTATTGAATGACAACAATTGTCTTTCAGGTAGGTTATAATGTTTGAGTTAATGATCAAATTTCTATTTTCACAGCAGTGTCTTTTCAAGGGGATTCGACACGAAGTTACACAGTCATAAGCAATGACTGAAAACATGATTCAGCGTATGCTTTGCTCGCAGTAGCAAACATTATAACCTACCTGAAAGACAATTTTTGTCATTCAATAACAAAAATTACCATTGTATCAGAAGGCGCCGCTATAGCGACTTTAAAATTGGCTTTCTATTATACGAATTGAAACGAGCACCATTTGATATAAAATGGTTGGTCTCTGCTACTGAACATGGCAAAGGAGCTGTAGATGGTGTGAGTGGATTTATAAAGCATTATGCTACTTCGCATAATCTTCGAGAGTCCCATGAAAAATCCATTCAAAATGCTAATGATTTTGTAGAGCACGTTCAAAAATATACAGATGCAATTAAAATAATACATTTACAAGACGTTGACGTGGAAGAGTTTAGAAAAGTAAAAAATGTTGATTGGCTTGCTATTCCTAAGTATCCTGGAATTCAAAAAACTCATTTATGGATTGAAGAAACGTGCAATGATAAAGTACATTGTTTAACAGCAAAGACCGCTGATTGTCCCCTTACTGAAGTAAGAACAATGAAGCAGAAAAAGAAAGGTACATATAAAAATAAAAAATCTAAAAGACAAAAATAAAAAATACAACAGATACTATGTGTACTTGTATATTTCTTACGCACAAAGATAAAAACCTTTATATTGACTGTTATACCATTGACTATATGTAAGGGTTAAGCGTGAAAAATTTGTTTGTGTATTATCTCATTAATGATCGCTATTCCTGGGCACGGGTCGGAAATTTCACAAATACGTCTAGATAGGTATTTAGGTCCTCTATCAGGACAAAAAAAAATTGAGAAAAAAAAATGGTGTTTTTGAGAAAAATGCACTTTTCTAAAAAGTGCATTTTTCAGTAAAAAGTACATAACTCGTGCATTTTTTATTTTTTTTTTAAATAACATAAAGAACGTGAAAGAGGGCTCAAATCTTAATGAAATTATGTGTTGCACGCTAAAAAGCTTAAAAAACTGGTGAAGCAGTAGCGGTTTGAAAATTACATTGCAAAATTTTTTTTCTAAGTAAGGTTTTTCTCGGAATTTTTTGCCATTGCTGAACGCATGAAATTTTGATGCAACAAAAAAATAAAAATATACGGGTCAAATAATTTTTGGAGAAGAACATGAATACTTTAATTCCAAAATGATCGGTGACATAGGCATACGCGGTCCACCTGATTTGAAATGGATTCGGCCTAATATATTTTTTCTTTGTAGCTATCACAGGGAATAAAAGAAAAAAGTACAAGTTCTCAGAATTACAATTCCAATCTCTGTATCATCTGATTCTTTTACTTTTATAAAACTCGAAGCTCAGAGTTGGCTGAGAAGTTGAGTTCTCACGTCAACAGCCATTTCCATAGCAGCAGGCGGTACAAAGTTTTTTAAAAACTACTCTTTCGCATCTATTTCTCTGAAATCATCTAATCCTCTAGACTGTACAAAATGCGAAGCTCAAAGTTTGCCAAATTAACTACCCTTACGTAACAGCACCTGATACTAAGTTTGTTCATAAAACACTCTTTTGACAAATTATTATTACATTATTAAATTTGTGCTAAAATTTACCTTTAGCTTTCTATTGCACATCCTAAAGCTGGAATTCGTTTCATTATTTTGGTATCCACATATTTCTTTTTCATAATATTTTATCAAAGACTTGGAAGAGTACTAGAGCTAATAATAATACTACTGCAACACAATCAGTTAGCAAATTAAAATGTTGGTTGCAGATTCAAAAAGTAGCCATTACAGTAATTTATATTATGGTTTCATGCATTACATTTTACATTCGATTTTCAATGCGCGATACACTGGGCAGGTGATTGACAAAAAGTATTTACTCTATTATTTCGAGCAACCAAAATCTCAAATACAAATTTTCGCATGGCTTGGCTGCGCTGAAGCGTTGCCATGACATCGTCTCAACTGCAGATGAGGGTATGTGCTGATAGGCACTTGCCGAGTTTGGCGATGTACTTTACAACCACAAGGTTGGCCATGCCCAGCTCACCGGTATGTCGTTCCGTTAGCTTTCGCCGCGGCGTGCCTGCTTCTCACAGCGAATCTACATTGCATGCTTTGTGCTCTATGTGCTATGCTCCATGAGTTTAGTATCTATAGACTTCTCCGCTGATTGGTTGAGCTTCATCAGAGAACCAATCAGCGGAGAAGTCTATAGGTACTCAACTCATAGAGCATAGCGCATAGAGCATAAAGCATGCAATGTGGATTCGCTGTGAGCGTCAAACGATTAAAAAAGTTGTAATTATGGACAAATTTAACATTTATTAATAAGGTTTAGGATAAAAATATTATTTATAAACTTTACAAACTTTATGAACTTTAGTATGCAAGAAATTCTTCTGTTATCACAACGTCCATTTGCATTATTATTAAATCCATTATCAATCACAACTTTAGTATCACATCAACATCAACAAAATTTTATTTTGTTCACCCATATTCGCAATTTTCACGCAAATACTAAAAAATTATGCGCAAAGTACTTATATAACTGTCTGACGCTCTGGCTAAGAGGTAAAAGCGCTGCCGCGAACGCTGCATAGCCAACATTACCGTGGGAAAGTACATCACAGGATTGGCAAGTATATATATCAGAAAATAGCGTAGGTGCCAGATATGGTTTGGTAGTCGATTCAGTGCCACGATTCCGACGATGCTTTCTATACGAAATTCACACACACACACACACACACACACACACACACACACACACACACACACACACACACACACACACACACACACACACACACACACACACATACACACACACACACACACACACACACACACACACACACACACACACACACACACACACACACACACACACACATATATATATATACACATTTCTTTTACCAGATTTATGGAGCCCTTTTATACACATGAGCATATTTATGGAGCCCGTTTTCTTTTATGGAGCCCGGGTCCCATAAAATATTCTTATACGGCGTTTATGGAGCCCGATCTAGAGTTTCTTTACCCAGAGAGGGATTATTTCTTTAGTCACTTGTATACGGGAACTCTGGGCGTAGGTACTAATATACAGGGATGGGCTCCATAAAGGGGTTAAGTGATAATTATATATATATGGGTATAAAATGTCTAAATTTGGAAACTCGAAATATGTACACGATATATATATATATATATATATATATATATATATATATATATATATATAAAATACCGACTTTTGATGATTTTTTAGCATTTTGAGGAGCATCCTCAAAAGTCGTCTGTACCCGCTTAGCATTTTGAGGATTTTTTTGCGGCGTCCACAATAGTGTGTTAATACATCGATTTCGGAAATTCCGTAATATTTTTCCGTAAAAGCGGGCGCCGCAGGCTATTATATATATATATATATATATATATATATATATATATATATATATGTATGCTTGACTAAAGAAATATCTCCCTCTCTGCGTTGAAGGTATTAATATAAATCCTCAAAAGTATGGTTTCATACCGATGGAATTTTGAGGATGTCCTCAAAAGTCCGAAAAATCCTCAAAGTATCGAATCCGTACTGACATAGATCCTCCAAATCTGCATTTGATATATATATATATATATATATATCTTACTTCCTATATTGTATAGTTGTAAGGGCAAAAATGGGTACCTACCCCCTCCACGCCCTCCACTCCCCTCCACACCCCTTCACTCCCATCCACCACCCTCCACGCCCATACCCCTACACCTACCCCACTAGAACTAATCTCTTATAGATATGTTGCTGAAAATTGTATATAGGGGGTTCCGAGATTCGCTGATTAGGAATCTGAACTCAGATTTTGAAAATTCAAAATAGCGGAACGAAAATGTCTGCCGCATATTGAAATATTACTGAATTTTGCTGAAAATTGTATATACGGGATTTCCGGATTCGATTATTACGAATCTGAACTTAGATTTTAAAAATTGAAAATGGCGGCAAAATATTTAAATAATACTGGATTTTGCTAATAATTGTATTTAGGGGATTTCTAGATTACGAATCTCAACTCAGATTTTCAGAATTCAAAATGGCCGATCGAAGATGTCGGCCACATACTGAAATATTACTGGATTCTGCGGAAAATTTTAATTCTAACTGGTGGAACCAAGATGGCTGCCAAAAATTGAAATATTACTGTATTTTGTTGAAAATTGTATATAAGGAGTTTTTGGAGTCGCTTATTACAAATCTGAACTCAGATTAAGAACGTTCAAAATGGCGGATTCAAAGATGGTGGTCAAATATTAAAATATTATTAGATTTTGCTGAAATTTGTATTACCTTGATACGGGATTTTTGGTTTCGCTGATTAGGAATCTGAACATATATTGTGATAATTCAGACTGGTGGACGCAAGATCGCTAACAAAAATTGAAATTTTACTCGATTTTGCTGAAAATTGTATACAAGGAATATGTGGATTCGCCGATTACGAATCCCAACTCAGATTTTCAGAATTCAAAATGACTGATCGAAGATGGAGGCAAAATATTCTAAAACTACTGGATTTTGCTGTAAATTGTATATAAGGGGTATCTGGATTCGCTGATTACGAATCCCAAATCAGATTTTCAGAAATCAAAATGGCTGATCGAAGATGGAGGCGAAATATTAAAAAACTACTGGAATTTGCTGGAAATTGTATCTAAGGGGTATGTGTATTCGCTGATTACGAATCATAACTCAGGTTTTCAGAATTCAAAATGGCTGATCGAAGATGGAGGCGAAAAATTCAAATACTACTGGATTTGCTGAAAATTGTATAAAAGGGATTTCTGGATTCGCTGATTACGAATCTGAACTCAGATTTTGAAAATTCAGAATGGCGGATTCGAAAATGGTTGTCAAATATTGAAATATTAGTGGATTTTGCTGAAAATTGTATATACGGAATTTTTGGTTTCGCTGATTACAAATCTGAACATATATTGTGAAAATTCAGACTGGTGGACCGAAGATCGTTAACAAAAATTTAAATTTTACTTGATTTTGTTAAAAATTGTATAGAGTTGGTTTTCGGTTTCGCCAATTAGGAATCGTAATTCAGATTTTGAAAATTAAATATAGAGGACCCAAGATGGGTGCCAAAAATTGAAATTTTACTCGATTTTGCTGAAAATTGTACATAAGGAATATGTGGATTCGCAGATTACGAATCCCAACTCAGATTTTCAGAATTCAAAATGGCTGAACGAGGATGGAGGCGAAATATTCAAAAACTACTGGAATTTGCTGAAAATTGTATATAAGGGGTATGTGAATTCGCTTATTACGAATCACAACTCAGATTTTCAGAATTCAAAATGGCTGATTGAAGATGAAGGCAAAATATTCAAAAACTACTGGAATATGCTGAAAATTGAATATAAGGGGTATGTGGATTCGCTGATTACGAATCACAATTCAGATTTTCAGAATTCAACATGGCTGATGGAAGATGGAGGCGAAATATTCAAATACTACTGGATTTGCTGAAAATTGTATAAAAGGGATTTCTGGTTTCGCTGATTATGAATCTGAACATATGTTTTGAAAATTCAGTCTGGTGGACGCAAGATGACTAACAAAAATTGAAATTTTACTCGAGTTTGCTAAAAATTGTCTATAGTGGGTTTCCGGATTCGCCAATTAGGAATCGTAACTCATATTTTGAAAATTCAAAATAGAGGTCCCAAGATGGCTTCCAAAAATTGAAATATTACTAGATTCTGCTGAAAATTGTATATACGGGATTTCTGAATTCGATTATGACGGATCTGAACTAAGATTTTAAAAATTCAAAATGGCGGCAAAATATTTAAATTATACTGGCTTTTGCTAAAAATTGTATATAGGAGGTTTTTATATTCGCTGGTTATGAATCTGAACTGAGATTTTCAGAATTCAAAATGGCTGATCGAAGATGGAGGCCAAATATTCAAATATTATTGGATTTTGCTGGAAATTGTATATAGGCGTATCTGGATTCGCTGATTATGAATATGAACTCAGCTTTTGAAAATTCAAAATAGAAGACCCAAGATGACGGTCAAAAATTGAAATTTTACCGGAATTTCCTAAAAATTGTATATTATGGGTTTCCGGATTCGCTGATTAGGAATCTGAAATCAGATTTTGTAAATACAAAATGGCTGCCAAAAATTGAAATATTACTGGATTTTGCTGAAAATTTTATGTTGGGTATTTTAATTCACTGATTATAAATTCGAACTCAGATTTTCAGAATTCAAAATGGCGCATCGAAGATGGAGGCCAAATATTCAAATACCACTGGATTTCACTGAAAATTGTATATAGGGAACCCATCTGTATTCGCTGATTACGAATCTGAATTCATATTTTGCCAATTCAAAATGGCGGCCAAATATTGAAATATTACTGAATTTTACAATTGCATATGGGAAATTTCTGGATTCGCATGATGATGCATCAGAATTCAGATTATGAAACTTCACAATGGCATACCCAAGATGGCGGCCAATAATTGAACTTTTCTGTTTTGCTGAAAATTGAATGTACTGAATTTCTGGATTCGCTGATTACGAATATGAACTCATATTTTGCCAATTCAAAATGCCAGTAAAATATTGAAATAATATTGGATTTTGCAAAAAAAATTGTATGTATGGGGTTTCCGAATTAGCTGATTATTAACTCAGATATTGAAAATTAAAAATGGCGGAACGAAAATGTCTGCCACGTCTGGAAATATTACTGAATTTTGCTGAAAATTGTATATACACGGAAAGAAACATTCAGAGCTATAGGCCGTGAGTTATAACAGAGTAAGCGGGTACCTTCTCTGCCACCGTGTCACGGAGCGACATTCAGGCATGTCAACGATGGTCTCTAGGCAAACCTATACGGGGTGACGGCCGCAGTCGTCAGACGTGCCACTCACGCTTGGCGCCGTGCGCGTTAAAGCTTGAACTCACAAGGAAACCGATGGAGGAGTCCGTCTCCGATTTTCCTGAATTTTTGATATGTTGTAGAGGTCCGAAAAATAAGAGACTCGCAATTTTTTTTATCGGCCCAATCCCTTATTAAAGGGGTGAAAACCGCCCTTAAAGTTTACCCCCGAAAACGGTTTTTTTTAATATCTTAAGTTCTAATCGATATTTTGAAATGAAACAAAATGGAAAATATTTCTCCTTGAATTATGTAACCATCAAGTATAGTTTGGTCCTCGAGGGTGGCAACCCTTACTTTTTATGTTAGAAAAACCTTATTTTTTAAACTGTTTCTGCATATAATATTTGCAATAAAATTAATTAGTTATTATAAAAATCATTTTTGACTTAAAATAAAAAATAAAGTTTACGTGTTTCAGGGTTTTTGCAAATAAACACGTCATCAGGGGTAAACAACGCTTTAGGCACAAAATACTTTCAAACTATTAAAATTAATATTTTAAGTTTCTTAATAAATTTTATACGCTCGTAATAATATAGTTCTATAAAATGGCTAAATTGATCTCCACGAGCAAATTCTCTTACAGTTAGTCGTTATACCTTTCTCAAATCGAAATAGTGTGCTACATTTTTATAGCCCGCACTATTTGATAGAAAATTTTAGCACACGGCGACACTGGTAAGAGAAGTATAGAAAATACTTTAATAAAAATTACAAATTTACAAAAATACAGGGAACTGAAATGCGTTTCGTCCTTAGTCGTACCGGGTGGACTCATCAGGAAGATCCCGGGAGACTTATCTTCGACGCCGAAAATAAATGTTACTTGGATTTATTTAAGGAAGTTGGAAAGTGATTTTATTTGTGGAAGCCAAGAAGTGGCAGCCAGCTGGTGGATAAAGTAACAAAAATACAGATATAAATAAAATTTAGGCATGTTTGTGATCCAATGCCGTTTAAGTTTCTTAATAAATTTTATACGCTCGTAATAATATAGTTCTATAAAATGGCTAAATTGATCTCCACGAGCAAATTCTCTTACAGTTAGTCGTAATACCTTTCCCAAATCGAAATAGTGTGCTACATTTTTATAGCCCGCACTATTTGATAGAAAATTTTAGCACACGGCGACACTGGTAAGAGAAGTATAGAAAATACTTTAATAAAAATTACAAATTTACAAAATACAGGGAACTGAAATGCGTTTTGTCCTTAGTCGTACCGGGTGGACTCATCAGGAAGATCCCGGTAGACTTATCTTCGACGCCGAAAATAAATGTTACTTGGATTTATTTAAGGAAGTTGGAAAGTGATTTTATTTGTGGAAGCCAAGAAGTGGCAGCCACCTGGTGGATAAAGTAACGATTTGTGAAAGGTGTTACGACTAACTGTAAGAGAATTTGCTCATGGAGATCAATTTAGCCATTTTATAGAACTATATTATTACGAGCGTATAAAATTTATTAAGAAACTTAAACGGCATTGGATCACAAACATGCCTAAATTTTATTTATATCTGTATCTTTGTTACTTTATCCACCAGGTGGCTGCCACTTCTTGGCTTCCACAAATAAAATCACTTTCCAACTTCCTTAAATAAATCCAAGTAACATTTATTTTCGGCGTCGAAGATAAGTCTACCGGGATCTTCCTGATGAGTCCACCCGGTACGACTAAGGACGAAACGCATTTCAGTTCCCTGTATTTTGTAAATTTGTAATTTTTATTAAAGTATTTTCTATACTTCTCTTACCAGTGTCGCCGTGTGCTAAAATTTTCTATCAAATAGTGCGGGCTATAAAAATGTAGCACACTATTTCGATTTGGGAAAGGTATTACGACTAACTGTAAGAGAATTTGCTCGTGGAGATCAATTTAGCCATTTTATAGAACTATATTATTACGAGCGTATAAAATTTATTAAGAAACTTAAACGGCATTGGATCACAAACATGCCTAAATTTTATTTATATCTCTATCTTTGTTACTTTATCCACCAGCTGGCTGCCACTTCTTGGCTTCCACAAATAAAATCACTTACCAACTTCCTTAAATAAATCCAAGTAACATTTATTTTCGGCGTCGAAGATAAGTCTACCGGGATCTTCCTGATGAGTCCACCCTGTATGACTAAGGACGGAACGCATTTCAGTTCCCTGTATTTTGTAAATTTGTAATTTTTATTAAAGTATTTTCTATACTACTCTTACCAGTGTCGCCGTGTGCTAAAATTTTCTATCAAATAGTGCGGGCTATAAAAATGTAGCACACTATTTCGATTTGGGAAAGGTATTACGACTAACTGTAAGAGAATTTGCTCGTGAAGATCAATTTAGCCATTTTATAGAATTAATATTTTAAGTTATATATAATGCATAATTTATTTTTATTTGGGCTATTTTTTATATGAGCCCAATTTCCTATTAAAGGGGTAAAACGTACCCCTAAAAATCACCCCTAAAATAGGTTTTATCTGAATATCCCAAGTTCAGATTCAAATTTAAAATGAAACAAAATGAAAAATATTTCTCTTTGAAATGCCAAATTAGCTACCCTTATATTTTATTTCGGAAAAAATTTTTTTTTTAATTTTTTTTGTATAGAATATTTGCAATAAAATTAAATAATTATTATTAAAATTCAAAATGAAAGTTGTCTTGTTTTAGGATTTTTTCTAATAAAAGCATTATCGGGGTTTAGCAGCCCCTTGGACAAGTATACTTACAATTGAACCATTGAAATAAATATTTTGAGGTGTATAATGCAGATTTAGTTTATTTTTGTGTCAGTTTTTTTTATCGAGATAGCGTAATTAATGAAGTCACTTATAAACTCTTATATTTATTGTGCAATTTATATTCGAATATTTTGTTCGTATTTATAGGTAAATAAAAAGGATGGAACTGGGAAAAGAATAGGTGAGTTAAATGATTGACTAATCTAACGAATAGAAAAATATAAATAAAAATAAAAAAATTAAAATATAAATAGAAAAATATAATATAAAATATTAATTGTTATTATGTAATGAATTTTTATTAAAAGTAAAATATAGGTATATTTTCACAAATAGTCAAAAAATATTCAAGGAAACTCTATATAAATGGGTTTATAATTTAGTTCTTATCGCAATTAATTTTGTTTAAGGATTATAGGTTGAACAATGATGAAAATCTTCAAAAAAATGTTTTAAGCAGAGTGATTTCTGATACCATGAACATTTTATAAAGCAGTATTTTTACATCCTGGTACCTCACAATGAGCTTGGGATCCACCAAAGCTAAAGTCCACCGGATTTAAAAATTCATTTGGTTTATTATCGATACAACCGCTTTTATACCAAGAGTATTTAAAAAGATTTACGTATCGAGGAGAAGATAACTGATTGTGCACTAGAGAGTGCAATTTAATTACATTATTTCGTACGTGCAAACTTATATCCTTATCCAACAAAATTACACTATCGGAAAAGTGTCTCACAAAATTTTTCCATATATGAAAACCAAACACATCCAGCGGTTGTATTTTTCCAGTTGTACCTTTAGGAATTTTGAAAAGTTTGATGTTTTTATCATCAGGTTTTTCTCTTTCGACTGCTTCTGTGCAATGTCCACTCCAAGAATCTAGCAATAATGTACTATTTTTTCCAACATTTGGAAAAAATACATCCCTTCACCATTTCCGAAAATGATCTAAAAATAAATTGTAAACAAATAAATTTTGCAAGTCATTATAGTAGTAAACTATTGCTATTTGTATTAATATATATATATATATATATATATATATATATATATATATATATATATATATATATATATATATATATATATATATATATATATATATATATATTTATATATATATATATATATATATATATATATATATGTTTTATGTTAGTTTCCAGGACATTCCAGATGTTTAACGTTGGTTTCGGGGACATTTGTTAGTTTTGGGGAACAGTCCCTGAACCTACATATGTTTAACGTCAGTTTTGAGGACATCGGCCCCCATAAGAGACATTATTTCTTTAGTCACGTATAGGTATACAGTAACATGGGGTCCTGGGAACTAACGTTATACAAGTTTATATATATATATATATATATATATATCATTGGACGGTATTTTGAGGATTTCATAAAGAATTTGTACAATAGTGGTGACACAAATATAAACATTGTTATAAACAACGAATAAACAAGCGCGTGACTAAAGAGATAATGACCCTAAGGTTATTGACTAACACCACGACGCCTGCGGCGCCCGCTTTTACGGAAAAATATCACGGAATTTCTGAAATCGATGTATTAACACACTATTGTGGAAACCGCTGAAAAATCCTCAAAATGCCTCTCGAGTGCTTGGGACTTTTGAGGAGACTGCTCAAAATGCCTACAAAATCCTCAAAATTCGGTATATATGACTTATATAATCCTCAAAATGCGTCCCAGATGTGAATATATATATATATATATATATCGATTTATTACATGAAATCAAATTAACAAATATAAATAATGAAATTCATTGATAATTTACAAGAACTTTTTTATAATTTTCGGAGTTTACGTTAAAATACTTTATTTTAAAAATAATTTACTAATTATTGTAAATCTTTTTTAATATGAGTCTACTGAAATTAAAAGTTTACAAGTAAAATCTTTAAAATAGATATAAGCTACAAGTTGACGAATACAAGTACACTTTATTTAATTTCACTCACATGATGTCATTTTGCCAGATTTAGATGCCATCAAACATACGTTATCTGGCTGAAATAAATTTTTTTGTATTATTGGTCCAAATTCATCGTTAGTCTCCTTTAAAACTATAAATAATGGAGAGAGCAATTTTCCAGTAGCATTAATTGTAGGTAATATTGTATAACTATGTGTTGTTGATGAAACAGATTGCACAACACATTCAACAGTCTTTGTTCCTTCTTCTGCTAATGTACGACCAGTATGTAATTCTAATTGAAATCCACTTTGATCAGCATTGTAGGTATTTTCAGTTCCAACATCTGAAATCAGTAGTTTGATGTCGGCTACAAATTTACTGGCTTCTTGATTTACAATTTCTTTGTCCTCAAGAGTTTTTTTGTTATAAATTTGTTGTTTTTTCTACTGACAATTCTGTGAGCTTTCTTAAATTTTCGCAGCCAGAAATCACTTGCTTTGAATATAACATCATTAAATTCTAAATTATTTTTAGCTTCTAAGGCCCACCCATGTATATCAATATCGTGAATAATATAGCCAGCTTCGAGAGATTCTTTGAGATTTTTTAAAACAAATTCAGAAATTTGATATAATTTTTCTTTGTAAGTTCCACCTTTGTTGATTTGACTAGCCCATCGACGCAGTTACCGTTCTGACTTAACTAATTTAAATCGATGTTTAACACTTTCTATACTGCGATTTTTTTTAGTTTTACCTGATCTCCAATATTCGACTGCTCTTTTTTTATAATCGAAGCTCAACTCTTCATCATCGTATGAACATACATCATAATTTTTTTTTTCATTGAATATTGCGTCATCTTCAATGGCTTGTACTTCATAATTTTTAAATTGCTCTTGAAAATCTAATGTCTTTTCTTCCATTGTTTCAATCGCATTAAAATTATTCATACTGTCGTATAAAATATTTTCGAATTTTTCAGCTAAATCCATTTCAACAAGATTAACAGGACTTTCTGGTATCTGAAGCCATGAGAATGCTGCCAATAATAAATTTATGACGTTGATAGGATTTACCTTCATTTTTTCTATTCTTTGATTTTTATGAAATAATAAATTCTATTGTAGGAAAAAAATAAATAGCGCACTCTCGAAAATTTGTACCTCGCAACAGAACCGATAAAAATATACTGACTGACTAATCCGTCTTTAGACAGCCGTGGACTCCAAGCTCCCTTGCGTCATCTTTGCTTATGCATGTTTACAAGATGGGCTTACAAAAAATCGCTTATTCATAAATGGGAGCGTCCAGCAGAAACGGGCCACCGAGCGCGCGCGGTGCCTTTCTTCGCGTAAAAGGCGCTCTGTTTAACTCGCTCATAATTGTATGCTGCGTCTTTGAAAAAAAAACCAAGGACCTATATCGATAGATTTTTTTCTGCTCTTTCCAATTGCGCGATTGTTTTTATTGCGAAACCCGTTCTTCCGGACGAAAACTCGAGTTGAATATTGAAAGCCATTTTTCTCAAAGTATGTCATGTTTTTTTTTCAAAATAAACTACACCATTGGAAAGGACAACTCTTAACCTTCAAAACTCTATCTTGGAGAAGTTGGAGAAATAAAGGGTTTAAAAGTAACAACATAAAAAAGACAGCGCCGAGGGTCCGCGCGAGCCCGTCGCACCCGTACGTACGGCACGTTTAAGTGCACGCTCTATTCAATTCACTAATAATTGTGTACCAAGTCTCTGAAAAAAGGACTAAGGACATATATCGATAGATTTTTTCCTGCTCTTTCCAATGGTGCTATTATTTTTATTCTGAAATGCCTCCTTCTAGTTGAAAATTCCAATTGAATGATTAAACTCTATTTTTTCAATAAAATATCAGCCTTTTCTTCAAAATGAATTATATTCTTCAAAAGTACAAGTCTTAAACTATAAAATATTATATTTTTAAGTTGAAACATGAAAAGTTCAAAAGTAGTAAGATCAAAGAGACAGCAGCTGCCCGAACTTTTTACGCTATGCACAAGGGCGGATTAATACACGCGATGTGCTATTTCGCCCTTTCTTTTTTGTAAATATAAAATGTTTTGTAACTTACAATGCCAATGCGTGGACATAATTTTGTGGATCTAGTTGATCTAGATAACAAGCTCTAAGTTTATCGGAAACAAACCTAAGTTTCGATGAATGCTTTATTTCATCAAATGGATTACAGCAACGATTTAAAATGTTAGACATTTTATTAAGCTTTTTTTTATTAAGGCAATAAGACAAAGGGGCAAAGTAATAAGGCATGTGCATAAAGCACCTGGCTAGTGGGCGACGCAGGCCTCTATTTAAGCCCGCGGGGTGATGCTTTTCATTGAAGGTAGCGCGCTTGGTGCTTGCCATCTAGCGGGCACTTCGGGTACTAATCCCGAACAGAAGCATTTCGGAATAAAAATAATAGCACCATTGGAAAGAGCAGGAAAAAATCTATCGATATATGTGCTTAGTTCTTTTTTCAGAGACTTGGTACACGATTATTAGCGAATTGAATAGAGCGTGCACTTAAACGTGCCGTACGCACGGGCGCGACGGGCTCGCGCGGACCCTCGGCGCTGTCTTTTTCATGTTGTTACTTTTAAACCCTTTATTTCTCCAACTTCTCCAAGATAGGGTTTTGAAGCTTAAGAGTTGTACTTTCCAATGGTGTAGTTTATTTTGAAAAAAAAACATGATATACTTTGAGAAAAATGGCTTTCAATATTCAACTCGAGTTTTCGTCCGGAAGAAAGCGTTTCGCAATAAAAACAATGGCACCATTGGAAAGAGCAGGAAAAAATCTTTTGATATGGGTCCTTGGTTTTTTTTTTCAAAGACGAAGCATACGATTATGAACGAGTTAAACAGAGCGCCTTTTACGCGAAAAAAGGCACCGCGCGCGCTCGATGGCCCGTTTCTGCTGGACGCTCCCATATATAAATAGAAATCAGGAAAATATTTACTTAAAAATAAGTATTTATGACAAAGTACAAATGAAATATAATGTGATATGTCTAAATACACAAACATAAATATTCTAAAATTATAAGTAAACTATAATTATCAAGCAGTGATATATAAAAAGAACTAATTGCAAAATATACCATGAAAATAATTTTAATCCTGGCTCAGCTTTTAAAAGCTTTTCTGCATACAAATATTTATTCAGAAATAATAAAAATATAGTTATGTAATTATTTATTCCTCTATTTATCTTATGCTATTATATTTTGAACATTGACGTTATGTGCTAGGTAAAATAAGCCTGAAGAGGTTGGCGGAACATGCCAACGAAACTTTGCACAAATTTAAAGTAAAAACTTATTTTTTCTTTTTACCTGCCTCCTTCGGATCGATCCATTATATTTCAAATTAAAATAACGAAATTGTCAAATTCTTTGTCAGTGATTTTTATTCATTAAATAGAAAATTGAGCCTATAGACAAATCAATCTGCAATAAATAAAATATCCATGATTATTTATTCTGATTATACGCACCATACACCTCAAAATATTTATTTCAAAGGTACTAATTGTAAGTATACGTGCCCAAGGGGCTCCTAAACCCCAATAATGTTGTTATTAGAAAAAATACTAAAGCAAATCTACTTTGATTTTGAATTTTAATAATAATTATTTAATTTTATTGCACATATTGTATACAAAAAAAAATTAAAAAAAAAATTTTTTCCGAAATAAAATATAGGGGTAGCTAATTTGGCATTCAAAGAGAAATATTTTTCATTTTGTTTCATTTTAAATTTGAATCTGAACATGGGATGTTCAGATAAAACCTATTTTAGGGGTGATTTTTAGGGGTGCGTTTTACCCCTTTAATAGGAAATTGGGCCCATAGAAAAAATAGCCTACATAAAAATAAATTCTGCATTATATATAACTTATAATATTAATTTTAATAGTTTGAAAGTATTTTGTGCCTAAAGGGTTCTTTAACCCTGATGACGTGTTTATTTGCCAAAACCCTGAAACACGTAAACTTTATTTTTTATTTTAATTCAAAAAATGATTTTTATAATAATTAATTAATATTATTGCAAATATTATATGCAGAAATAGTTTAAAGAATAAGGTTTTTCTAAAATAAAAAGTAAGGGTTGCCACCCTCGAGGACCAAACTATACTTGATGGTTACATAATTGAAGGAGAAATATTTTCCATTTTCACCCCTTTAATAAGGGATTGGGCCGATAAAAAAAATTGCGAGTCTCTTATTTTTCGGACCTCTACAACATATCAAAAATTCAGGAAAATCGGAAGCAGACACCTCGATCGGTTTCCTTGTCAGTGATAGTCAAGGCCTACTGCCGTGTCACGCGAGCACCGTTCATCGAACTGACCACAGTCACAGTCATAGACGCATATGTCACGACATCCGGCGATGCTATATGGTACGCTATTTTTTTCTCGCGCGTCACGGGCTACAGCTGTAAATTCTTCTTTCCGTATACGCGATTTCTGGATTCGATTATGACGGATCTGAACTCAGATTTTAAAAATTCAAAATGGCGGCAAAATACTTAAATTATACTGGCCATTGCTAAAAATTGTATATAGGAGGTTTATATATTCGCTGATTTCGAATCTGAACTCAGATTTTCAGAATTCAAAATGGCGGATTGAAGATGCAGGACAAATATTCAAACATTAATGGATTTTGCTGAAAATTGTATGTACGGGATTTCTAGATTGGATGATTACGAATCTGAACTCGGATTTTCAGAATTCCAAATTGCCAATCGATAATGGCTCTTACATATTGAAATATTACTGGATTTTACTGAAAATTGTATATACGGGATTTCTGGATTCGATTATTACGAATCTGAACTCAGATTTTAAAAATTGGAAATGGCTGCAAAATATTTAAATAATACTGGATTTTGCTAATAATTTTATGTAGGGGATTTCTAGATTACGAATCTCAACTCAGATTTTCAGAATTCAAAATGGCGGATCTAAGATGTCCGACACATATCGAAATATTATTCCATTTTGCTGAAAATTTTAATTGAAACTGATGGACCCAAGATGACTAACAAAAATTGAAATTTTACTCGAGTTTGTTAAAAATTGTATATAGTGAGTTTCTGGATTCGCTGATTTGGAATCTGAACTCAGATTTTGTAAATATAAAATGGCGGCCAAAAATTGAAATATTACTGGATTTTATAATCAATAAGTTACAAATAAAATCAGAGCTGACGTAATGAACTACATATATATTCTGCATTATTTTGTTAAATATAATATACTTAGTATTTTAAAAATTAATAAATGTTAAGAATAATGTTTTTAAAAAACATTACAGAAATTTTAAATGAAAAAATAAGTGTTTCATGATATTATGTAATAGAAGATTATCCTCATTCATTATTATTAATATTTATCTCTAATGATGGGGGTTGGCGAACGTAGCGAGCAGGGGGCGAAGCCCTCCTAGTATACACAGAGACCCATTTTAATCGCCGCACCAGGATTTCTCGGAACCTAAGCCAGATAGAGAAAAATGGTTCAGACAAAAGTTATAGGGGATAAAGGGAGCCACATAATGGCGCTAACGTCTTTGACCTTGAACTTGACCTTTCAGGTTATTTCAAGGTCAGAGCGGTTTTATCATATGGAAACACCAAGTTTTGACGCCGGATTCGGAAAGAGCGAGAAATTTTACGTTCAAAATCATATTGAGAAATTTTTCCAAGGTCATTTAAGGTCAAATCTAGGTCAAACTCTGAAAAGTCCGTTTAAAATCCTTTTTTTCCATGAACCACAGGCTAAGCTGGTTCGAATTGATCGTAGGCTTGATAGAGGAACCCACACACCCAAAACTTATACATCCATGTAAACAAAACTCAAACTCGCACATCCTAACCCCATATACTTCATGCCCTCACATGCTGAACTGTTACACGCCGGTCCCACAACCATACCCAACACCCCCCAGTCCCACACACACCTATTCCACGCATGCTAATCCCATACACCCCAAACCCACACATCCTGAAACCTGAAAAATTTTTCTCAACGGCAAAATGATTTTTTAACGGAAACTTTAAGATCGTTGAAGCTTCTGTTATAAATGTATTAACCCTACTTTTTGCACTACCCAGAAACAACGACGTGGACGTAGTAAGGATTGTTTCCTTTGGGGTGCTTTATTAAAGTGAGTCCTTTTGCCTCTCACTGGTCGGGGTGCTTGATTATAGTGAGTGTTAAATCTTTAACCTTTATTTAAACCCTGAATGGTAATCTATTTCAATATAGTCCCCGGCGTTCCATCGCGTTTTGCGTTTGATCACGTGACCACCGCCTCGACATCCGCGCTGGTGGTCGTGAACGAAAGCGGTACGCTCTGCTCGGCCGCGAGATTAGCGACGCGTCGAGAGTCACTTCCAACTTAGGCCTGATTGCACAAATAACCTCAGCCTCAACATTAACTGTACAACAATATAATTACTTTTTCACCTTTTCAATAAAGATACCAGTTTATTGTGTTAAGTGTGGTGTTGTTTATTTCAACAAGCCTCTGTCCCTGCTACTCGGCTGGAAAATTCACGCAGTCGCGGAAGACACAGATAAATTGCAGTGTTCGCGTAAACATTGGTCCTTCGAGCCGGATACGAGAGCAGGCAAACGACAGAGTCATTAACAACACTATACGGACTAATCATTTGAAAAAGTTGAGTGAGAATCAGTAAGTGGAGCTAAACGAGCAGAGTTCCGTGCAAGAACGTACACGGGCCACGGAAAGTCGAGACATGCTTCCTTCCGACTCAGCCGCCAGAAGAATGTTTACTACGGCACTTAGCTGGAAATCAATGCCCCCGCAATACTAAAGGAGGTATTGAGAACGTGAAGTAGCTACTAGACACATCATTTGCCACAGGGCGTTACGTAACCCACGCGCGCGACCAAAAGTAAATCCGCCATTACACCGTCTAATTCGGCCAGAGTGCGTTACGTAACATACGAGCGTGACACACGCGAAGTCCGCCATTACAGCGCCCAAGCCGGTAAGAGCACGTTACGTTACGTAACCTCCGAGCAACACAAGGTGAATCCAACAACGCAGTCCGCGTGAGCGCCGAAAAACTTCCAACGCCACAGCGCTGCAGGACTCACACACAGGAAAAGGAGTACAACAGTCGCTACTACACTTCCACCAGAACATCAAGTCTCCTCGCGTGCCTATACGTTGACGAGAATGTCTCACAATGGCTCCGCACCGAAATTAGATTACAGAAAAATCCAACCCTCGCGGTGCTTTATAATGAATTTATGCTCGAATATTTACAATTAGAACACATGGAGAGAATCCCAACGGACGAAATTCCTCCTGAGAGCAAGTACTACTTGCCTCGCCATGGCATCTTGAAAACCCAAGGCCCAAGTAGCAAGATAAGGGTAGTCTTCAACGCCTCACAACCTACGAGTACAGGAGTCTCCTTGAACGACATCTTACTACCAGGGCCCAAACTACTAGAAGAACTGTGAGTAATATTAACGAGATGGCGTTCAGACAAATACTCGTCGATAAAAAGGAGTGCGATCTTCAACGAATAATTTGGCGTCCCTCACCACAAGACGAGCTTCAGGAGTTTCGGCTTCGCACCGTCACGTATGGTACTACTCCGGTGCCCTTCCTAGCAAAAAGAAGCCTGCTGTACCTGGCCGACCTTTACAAGCCACAATACGAGCGGGCTGCCCAAGCCATACGCAGCAACAAGTACGTGGATGATTTTTTACTTGGAGCTCACTCAGTGACGGACGCTCTACAGTTACAACGGGAGCTAGTAAAGCTGCTGGCTCTGGCAGGTATTAGCCTAGGAAAATGGGCATCCAATTACGCTGAGTTAGTGCCTGATGGACGGGCTCCTCTAACAAGTCCAAGATCCTTCAGCCTCGATGAGCGAGTGTCCACGCTTGGGCTCGAGTGGATGCCTGCCACCGATCAACTTCAATTCAAGGTAGTCACGTCCATGTCTACTACAATCATTACGAAGAGAGTTGTACTCTCGGAAATGTCACGCCTCTTTGACCCTTTAGGATGGCTCAGGCCCTTCATAATAAGGGCGAAGATTTTAATGCAGGATCTATGGATCAGCGGCATCAAGTGAGATGACCCGTTGGACTCGGAATTACGTCGCCGCTGGTTAGACTTGCGCCAGCAGCTTCCGGAGATTGAAATTCCTCGATCGATCGGTGGCACGCCAAACTGCACGTTCGAGCTACATGGCTTCTCCGACGCGTCGGAGCGAGGCTTCGCTGCGTGCATCTACCTAGTTGCTCGTGATCTACCAAACTTCTGGTCGCATTTATTGGTAGCAAAAACTAAGGTATCGCCAATAAAAACATTATGCATGCCCCGGCTGGAATTGTTAGGAGCGCATCTACTTGCCAAGATGATGAGAGCGGTATTAGACGCCGATGATTGGACAACGGCAGCCACCTTCTGCTATACGGACGCCACCATAGTGCTCAACTGGCTGTCTGGTCACCCCTCCAGATGGACGACGTTCGTTGCTACTAGGACCAGCGATATACTGACGCTACTACCTAGCGTCAGCTGGAAGCACGTGAGAACGCATGAGAATCCGGCAGACATTGCGTCCCGAGGAGCAACACCGTCTGACCTTCGGGACTCATCACTGTGGTGGAAGGGTCCCAGCTGGCTTGAGCAAGGAGACAGACCAAACTCCCCGTCTCCGGCCACCAACGAAGAGGATCTTCCGGAGAGAAAGGAGAAGATAAAATACTGCTTTGTGACCAAACCGCTACAAGTACGTTAACGCGCCCTATCAGAAAGATCGCTCTGTTACTGGTGCGCTTGGAAGAAGATTCAAAGGAAGAAAATTTACAAGATTCTATCAATTAAAGTAAAGCCAATGCACTTTTTTGTAACGAATGTTAAGAAGTAAACCTAAATTACTTGTAAGTAACTATATTTATAACGACGCCTTACCTATTAAGAAGGAAGTGACTTCTGTAATTCAACTCGGAAACGATTGTAACGATATTAGAGTATCGTCCGAACACTCATCGATTCGCTATTAATGTTGTACGTTGTACCGACTATACATGTGTCAACGCGTTTACACACGTCGAGGCGGGCGGAATGTTAAATCTTTAACCTTTGTTTAAACCCTGAATGGTAATCTATTTCAATATAGTCCCCGGCGTTCCATCGCGCTCTGCGTTTGATCACGTGACCACCGCCTCGACATCCGCGCTGATGGTCGCGAACGAAAGCGGTACGCTCTGCTCGGCCGCGAGATTAGCCACGCGTCGAGAGTCACTTCCAACTTAGGCCTGATTGCACAAATAACCTCAGCCTCAACATTAACTGTACAACAATATAATTTCTTTTTCACCTTTTCAATAAAGATACCAGTTTGTTGTGTTAAGTGTGGTGTTGTTTATTTCAACAAGCCTCTGTCCCTGCTACTCGGCCGGAACATTCACGCAGTCGCGGAAGACACAGATAAATTGCAATGTTCGCGTAACCAGTGAGTCCCATTGCCTCTCACTGTTCGGGGTGCTTGATTATAGTGAGTCCCCTCGCCTTTCACTAATGTATATAAATCTTTATTCAACCTGGAAGCACGTGTTCGAAATGACGATCATTTGCTTAACGCACTGTTACGTCTGGTCTACCAAAGAAAACCCGATGGTTAGTTTTAAATTAGTAAAATTATAATGCTCTCTTTAGAGCCTAGGCTAATGAAAACCTACTAGCTCGGGATAGAGCTAGACACTAACACTAGAAGGATAGGATAGGTTTGGGGCAGCAAAAAGGGCGCGACGCGGTTGAATAATTAAAGATGTCAAAATTCTAATAACCAGTGGTGTTTCTGGTTATTCTTCTTTGTTTCTTTTTTCACTCCGAATTTTGAATAAGAAAAATTTATATTATTTTGATTAGGGAATGTACCCACAAGAAAGGCCAAGTTACTGGCGACTTGCAGAATAGATTCCCTAATATATTTTTTTTACTCTCAGGATATATATTGGGTCGTTTTTTAAAAAAAGATGGATAGTTGATAGAAGAAACACTTGTTATTAGGGGAAACTGAACGAAAACACGATTTAATGTACATAAAATGGGGTTAATATTTGGGAGAATATTCTGATTAATTAACAGAGACAGTGAGATAGCAAATTAAGGTTTACTTACTATTTCTCCTAAGTCCTTAGCAGCTTGGATGATCCGTTGTCTCTGCTGCAGGGTTATCGGTTATTTTTTTTTCAATTTAAAATAGAATAAAAAAACCTAACACAAATGTTTTGAATGTTTTTTTTATTTAATCGATTTTATTACAGAGTAAGTGTATGTTACCCTTGCACGGTAACAGAGTTCAAAAATTGCGAGAAAATTTTAAAGTATCGTATATATGCTTACAAATGTTTTACAGAGGAAAAAAAGAAATCAGACCGGATCTGAGTCTAAGAAAATGAACCTCCTCGGTTGAGGACTGTGAGACACGTGAGACCTCGTCGGCTTGACAGTTGAAGCTTGAATGAGGCTGACCGGACGCGCAACTGAACGAGCTGACCTAGCTAAAGGACGCCAACGCTCCTTACCCTAGATGTGGAGGGATGTTATTGGTCGCTAGAATTTTGGGACCTCCCTCGCTTAAGATCGAACGCTAGGATTCGATAGTGAGCTGTTGTTATGCATAACCGCTACCGTTCGAATATGAATCAATAAAAGAAAAATTTTATTGTTTTATAATCTACATCAGGATAAATAACCCACTTTAAAGTAATGTTTTTCCTACAATAAATGCTTTTTAATAGGAAATTTTAAATATATAGAAATGTTGGACGGTTCCATGGCTAATTAAAAGAATTTACTTCAAAAACAGGGTGATTTATTAATTAAAAATGAAAAATTATTAGAAAAATTGATTACTGGAAGCATCTGAAGGATGAATATTGCAATAAATTATAATTATTCCTTAAATTAAACATTGCCCAAAGTAGATTATTTATGTACAGAGCTTTTATTTTAAACAAGATGGTTTTAAATACAAAATCGTACAAAGATAATTCCTCATGCGTCTATACCCCTATTTTGTATATTAGCCGCTAGAGGTCAATCAAATGCGCGAATAAAAAATATTGTTTGGTGTATAAAGGTGGCGATGACTTAAACGTAAATTGCAAACAGAATTTTGATTTTATGTTCATGTTTGTGGTTAGTATATGTAGTTGTGTGACTATTATTATTAATATTCTGGTTTAATATATAGAAAATACAAAACTCTTAGAGTTAGTAAAATTAGACTTGAAATTAAATGTAGCGATTTTCGATGATATAAACAAATTTAAAATTTATATTCTTATATAACTAGATTGGAACTCGTGACGAATATAACTATAAATTTTAACATATTTAGCGCATAAATTAAAACTAAAAATTGTAATTATAAAAATAATTAAATTTATATAGATTCTAATACAATTACAGTATAATTAAAATAAATCAAACAGAATTTTTACCTAAAAATTTCGTAGCCTATATATATTCTAACTAATCTAACAAAAACTTATCGACATTAATGTACTTAAATTCTAAAATGTATAATAATTTTATTTCATAGACTAATCGGCGTTTGTACTATAATACGGGGGTGTTATTCAATGTTAAGGTTTTGATTTATAAATTTCCCATAAGTGAAAAATAATGCAAGCGTGGGTAGCGGAAAATTCTGGAACGTGAGCGTGAGAGAGACGGGAACAGACGCTGTTGTATGTAATTGCAGAGTTTCCCCGGTTTATGAGTATAGTGTTTGGGTATACCAATGCAGGCTCGCAGGCAGGGAAAGTTTCGTTTGCAGATGTTTGGGACCTTAGATTAGGCCTTGGAGCAAAGATTTTTTTTTATCATATGGTCTACTCGAAAATCTTGAGTCTGACCAGCGTTTGCTGAGGACTATCATAAAAGAAAGGAAGCGAGAAAACTTTACGACATGCGGCGAGAAGGAAGCGTTGTACCTTTACTTCGCAATGTTTGAATTTGAGATTTTCGTGCGGCTGAAATTCTAGACCTGAATTTTATGGCCCTAAACGAAGAAAATTTTTGAAGGTGAACAAATTCGATGATTGTTGAATTCAAGGAAAAATTGAGCGTTTCTTGAATATTGCATTTGAAATGAATGATACAAGAGCGTATCCCTTTTTTTTATGCAAGATAAAATTTTACAACATAGTTGCCTTGCCGCTAAGAGTAAAGTACCAAAATTTTATACTTTGAAGAGAAAACATACAATACTAAAGATTACAACAAGATTCCAAGTTTTTTATTTACAAAACTGAATCTTAATATTTTTTTTATTTACTGATATCATTAAACATACTGTTTTCGGTAGAACAGGAAATAAATAATTGTGAATTTCAACCATCTCCAATACAAATTAAAATTCATAACAGTGAAAACAAATTTTTAAAATTCATTCCAAGTTCTCACGAGATAGGTAGTATAAGGGTGGATATTCGCCATCAAGCGAAGTTTTTCCTTGGTGAAAGTTTCGAACGGCTACCCACGCTTCTCAGAAAGGAACGCTTCGTTTCTTACAATTCATACCTGGGTTACGTTTTCCTGGTATGCTTGCGCGTCACTTTCTATACAAAAGGACCTCACGCTATTACTATTGAGATTTTGAAAATTTTCTACTTTTTATTTTTTTATTTGAGTTTGAAAACCTAGCTAAAAGGGCAGGATGTAACACCCCCCTCCTAAAACGGTTGCTACTACTAACAAACGTAGCAAACGATATAATAAGTAATTTAAATATTAAAAGAAAAATGTAATTTGGAACTAGAACAATTTAAAGGATAAAAATCTAAAAATAAAACGATAATTTGAAGTTAGTTATGGCTATAAATTTTTGTATGAGTTACTTAAGAGTAATAGTTCATAAAGACGTATTATGTGCCCACTGCGAAGAATGGTTTCTGAGTAAGGACTTCTTGGTTATTACCCTGTAAATTTGGATAATGGGTGTTAGTATCAATAGGAGCTGATGATTCCGGGGATATTTCTTGGGTTGGAGGAATGAGTGAGTTCACTTTTATCTCCTGTAATTCTGTTGGTGGTTCAGCAGGAGGTTGATTATTCAAATGGATAAGCAAATTGGTAATAGACCCAAATAATGCTCCAAGCAGGCGGACTGACCAACCGTAAACGGTATGGAGAGTATAACCGTGAACGAAAATGTTGATAATGACTTTTATAAGTTGAAAAATCATAAGTAAAGCGAGGAAACCAGCGCTGGCATTGCCAAACATTAGGAAGCGAGACCTGAATCTTTGCCATGTTGTTTCAATTATATGCTCTATAGCGTTTTCGTTTAACAACTTATTCAGGGCAGATTCGCCATTGTCAAGAGAGTGGCCTCTCATTTCCCGCGCAACGTCATTTAAAAGGCCTGGTCTTTCCATGGGAAACATAATTCTTTCCCGTAACTGGTCAAGATCGTGTTGGTTATAAATACCACTGGTGGCAAGTTCAGATGGACTAATGTAAGTCCATGTGGGTTTTGCCATAGGGCGTATTATTGTTGGTGGTATAGCCTCCATTGGTGAAGGTAAAATTTTATACCAAGAATTTCCAATAAAATAGTAAGATGGAAGCAGTGAATTACAGGGCATTCGAGTGCCTTTTTGTTTCAGCACATGTGTTCTGGGGGTAAGAAAAAAGGTTTGGTTATTCCTTGTTACCTCTCATTCGGCATAGCAAAAGTTTCCATGCTGTATCTTTACTTCGACTGGGACGCACTTTACTATATGAACCACTTCTCCCGCGGAAACTCCCATATAACCCGGTCCTTTGATTAAGTCAAAAGCAAAATCATCGGGTGATTGTTTAGCTATTGATAGCGAATTCTTAATTGTTTGGCGTTCCAAATTACACCTTTGTACAAGTACATCCCTATATAAACTTTTCATTTGTTCGCGGATGTGTCTTTCGACATAAACAAACTTGGAATTCACATAAGAGAAAATATATAAATTAAGAACGCTTAAAGTATCTACAGTAGCGAAGCTATTCCCTTTTTTAGTCTCAAAGATAACTAATTTAGGGTGCTCAGTGGTGATTATTTGATATCCGCAAACTGATTAATAATTTCGGGCGGTTAAGGCGAAAGTAACCCCTTGAGTGGCCAGGGAAAACACTACTTGTCTATTGCCACCTATGTCAGAATTGGACATTTTGTTAGCATAACCCTCATAAAGAACACCGTATGTATTAAATTTACATAGATCGGTGGGGATGGTTTGCCAGAAGGTATATCCACCTTCTATGTCTAGGCAATAACCTATTGGCAATGAGCAGACTGTCCCTGAATGCAAGTTTATTTGATTATTGGCTAGCCTAACTTGTGAATCGTAGTCCATCAATGTGATTTTAATAATACCTTGTACGACTACATTCTCCCAGGTACCATAAGGGTCAGAATATCCGGCTCCGCTACATCTTCCCTCGGTGGTTAATGAACCCGCTAAGATAATACTATGGGTAACGGTAGAATTTGGTTTTACACCTACTATTACTTTGGTGTCTGGCAAACTATAAGTTCCATATCGATGTAATATTTCGCACGCATCATTGGAAATATCCTGTATATACTCATTTTCCCCATTTAACACAATAGAATTATGGGAAAAACTACCGCAATTGATATATGGTGCGATGTATTTCCAGTTTACATTGGATAACGTGAGTCGACGCATATTCATTAATTTGTAGCAACTGGATGAACTGTTGAGTGATGTTGGGTTGATAGTTGGGCACCTCGCATTCGCCTACATCTTTAAGCGATAGTGTGGTGACATTCAATCATACCCAATTAGGGCAGAAGTTCTACTCAGCAAGGTTAAAACAAATAAAACTACAAAGCTCATTTCTTAATTTATTGAGTCTATGAAGTTTTAATTGAATTAATGGAATAAAAATAATTTCTTTTCTTTATATGTTTTGCTCTGCAACAGAAAGAGATATTAATCTTTGAGCCTTGTTTACGTGTACCCTATAATGTAAATATTGAAATTACAAAGGCATGTGTTAAATTAAATATAGTTATTAACCTAACCACTGGTAGTGAGTTAATTCCCAAAAAAAAAATTATGATAATCCTAAGGCTAACTATAATAAAGATAACTATAAAACGAATGAAAACCCCGAAGATACTCATAAAGTTATTATAAAAGGAGTATAAAATGTATTATTAAGAAACCCAAACTAAATCAAATAATTTAAAGATTTACTAGAAGTAAGTTATTTATTAGATATATTCAATCCTCTTATAACAAACTTATTGTGTTTTCAATCCTTAGGTTTTATTTTTCTGTTTTAACCGTACTATACCACAAAAATGTGTTACTCCATAATGTGAAATAGTTTTGACTCTATGACATAAAAAAGGTGTTACTCTATAGCATAAAAATATAAAAATATGAAACTCTTTGTCTCAAGGTGATATTCAATGACATAAAAGGTGCTACTCTGACCTAAAAAGGTGCTACTCTATGACGTAAAAAAGGGGTTACTCTATAACATATAAAGGTGCCACTTTATAACATAAAAAAGGTGTCACTCTATAACACAAAAGTACGAAAAGGTGCCACTCTATGACTTAAAAAGGCATTACTTCATAATATAAAAGTTCGAAAATTTGTCACTCTAATTTCTCGAGCATCATGTGGCCCGCGGCCAGCGGCGTTTTACGAGCAGCTGCGGCTCTCGGCCAGCGGCTGTATTTTATGAGTGAACATATTACATATTAAAGTTAATAGAGATATTGTAAGAAAGGAGGGATGTAGGCTCCAACCATCACCCACATCTGTGAGGTACTCCACTTAATTAATACCTCTCCATAAAATATCCCCTCTTACAATAGCTACTGAAAACGAAGAGTCTCTGAAACTTCTTCCCAATCCATCGAAGTAGTACAGCTTCATTAATTTTACATTATGTAGAGCACATATAGCCTTATTTTTCCATTCTGCATATAGTTACCTGTCTTGGTAAATCCTTAGCTGGATAACCACACTCTTTTAAATTAACAATTTGTAGGAAACTCCACCGCTTTTGCATTCATTGTTGTATTTGATTTCTCATAATAATTATAGTAGGGGGAGGTGGGACGATACGGGTCCTTGATGGGGCGATATGGGCATTTTCGCTATAAAAAATATTAATCGAACTTTGAAAAAAACTGCAACACGCTTAAAGGTTTCAGCGATTCTCCGCCTACAAATAAGTACACTTCATTATTTACATTACTCCAAAGATATTGAAATGTATTAATCTGAAGAAAGCGAATACCCCATGCAGTTTGGAGGTGGGGTGTTATGGGTTTTTCGTGTAAATCAATGGGAGCCAGTCGGCCATGTTGCAAAAAAGTTTTAAGTGGTGTTATATAGGGTACTTTATTTTTTAAATTATTTATACTCGACTGTTTCAGTTTCTATCACTTCCAATACATTTGTTACAAATAAAAAAATAACCTCAAAATTTACAGCTAAAAATCGCCCCACCTTCCCCTAGCATCTTAAGAGTCTCAGGAATAAACGTACCGATGAGGATCTAGTCAAAATCGCTGATGACCACGGGGTTCCATGATAGTAATGCTCCAACCATAGATTCTCTTCTCCACACTTATCTGTAAGTTTTTTCCATGGAAACGGCTCTTTGAAAAGACACTGGTTCACTATTGTCCATTAGGGAGAGTAATTCCTACAAGATGAAGTTATTCCCTGGCTGTTTTGAAACCTTGCATGTCCATCACATACTTTATCATTCTGGAATCTTTTATATCCCTTTCTCTCGAGTAGATTTTGTGTATTGGATGAATATTTTTTAGAGGATTGGCTTCCATCTCCGTCGTATCCTCACAGGAGATTTCACCATCACCACTACCACCATCACCGCCATCGTCAGCACTTATTGTATAGGAAATGCTCAAGGGTAGGGAGACGCCATCACCACCACCATCGTCAGGTAGTATACGAAAAGCTTATGGATAGAGAGATGTCATCATAAAAGGTGCCACTCTAGGACATAAAAAATTTGTTACTCTATAACATGAAAAAGATGTAACTCTATGACATAAAAAAGGTGTCACTCTATGACATAAAGAAGGTGTTACTCTGTAGCATAAAAGTTCAAAAAGGTGTTACTCTATAGCATAAAAGTTCAAAAAGGTGTTACTCTATGACATAAAGTCGAAAAAGGTCTTACTATATGACATAAAAAGCATGTCACTCTATGGCATAAAAAATGTGTTACTCCATAACATGAAATAGTTGTGACTCTATGGCATAAAGAAGGTGTTACTCTATAATATAAAAAAGGTGATACTCTATGATATAAAAGAAGGTGCTTCTCTATAATTTAAAAAACGTGTTACTCTATATCATAAAAAGATCGCTCTATGATAAAAAGAAGGGTTCACTCTATGACATAAAGAAGGTATAACTCTATGACACAAAAAACATGTCACTCTATGACATTAAAAAGGTGCTACTCTATGACATAAAAAAGGTGTTACTCTATGACATGAAAAAGGTGTAACACTATGACATTAAAAGGTGTTACTCTATGACATAAAAAAGGTGTTACTCTATGACATAGAATGCGTTACTCTATAACATAAAAAAGGAGCTACTCTATGACATAAAAAAGGTGGTACTCTATTACATAAAAAAAGGTGTTACTCCACGACATAAAAGGGTGTTACTCTATGACACAAAGTTTAAAAAGTTTTGATTGTATGACATAGAAGGTGTTACTCTATAATAGCATAAAAGTATAAAAAGGATGTTGGCGGTATATTTATTCAGTTGATGCTAAACTATTGAAGCATAAACATGGCAAACACATCGGATGTTATTAGCAAATTTCAGGACGCAGTAGTACAAAAATCACAGTCTTTATTAGGTTTGACAAAAAGTGCGGAATCTCTGGATACAGCTGATGATATGGAAACTTCTGAACTCAAACTATCTAATATGAGCCCTGACCATAATAAAATAACTAGCTCCAATAATCGTAAATTTGCCAAACTAGTCAAGAAATATGTAACGAAATTAAACGGAAATTCTAGGAGATATCTCGATAATATTTATGGTGTTTACAAGAGAGGAAATTTACTTATGATCGGAAATTCTCCAATAAAGTTTGAAAGCGAGTTTGTCCAGATAAACAAACGAAACTATCGTTTGTCCGTAGGATTACTGCAATTACTATTCAAAAATCTTCCGGATGAAAGTCTTATCAATTCAGATGATTTGGACAATTATCGTATGATTATTGAAGTTACGAGCACTCACAAAAAGCACTATTGCATGAATGAGTCGATTCGAAAACTAAAGAGTAACAAATTTTATAATTTTATTGCTCCAATGTTCGAAAAGTCGTCTGTAGAAAGTATCTCGCCATTATCTCGAGAAGATAATGTTAACGGAAGAGAGAAAAGTGAAAGTGTTGAGCAAACTAATCCAGTGGCAGCGGAAAAGATACTTGAACCAATAGTCAATCTTCTAAAGAAGCTCATAACTGTTGATATACGAGTTAACTCGCATCTTCCAACTTCTAGCGAGACCGATAATTATTATGAAGCTGATCATTCTAGTGAAGATGCATAACCGATGAATATTTACGTAGAAGAATTCGTAAGAATTATAACTTTATTAATTGGAGATATCAACGTGAAAGTAAAAAGAGACTATGGACTAGTGATGATGAAGAGGAAGAAGTTGCTCCCAAAATCTCGCGAGTAGATGTTACAACTGCATAGAAACTCGACGTCTGGGATGATCCTTACAAATTAGTTGATCACTTACAAGTACTCGTGGCTGAGCAAAAAATGGGAATAAGAACTAACTATGATGAAAATCGTTTTATTCTTAGTGAACTTCGCAATGCTAGTATCATAAATTAATCTTTCAAAGTTATATTATACTAGATTATGTAAAAATTGAGATATTGGCTAAGCCACATGTTAATTTTCAATAAAATTATTTTGGTAAACAAATATTTTTAAGTTATAAATACCCTGTCATTTTTTTTCTATTTCCCGCCATGCTCTGTTGAGAAATGAAGAGCCTGGAATTACCGATTATTTAAGGTGAATGGTATAAAGGATTCAGAGTAGCAGAACAACTGCAGTGACTGCCGAGCTCAGATCACGAACTCAGATTTTCAACTGCGTAGCAGTTCACGTTTTGCGTACATGAGTTTTCCAAGTTATACATGTTAAGCCCTAATCTGTAAAACAGGTGTGTGTCCGGGACAGTATTAAATTGATTATCCAATAAATAAAATCATAAAAGTAAAAATCCCCTTTTCAACCACCTCATTCATTTCAATTTTAAGACGATAAAAGTCATCTGAAAAACTATGTATCTTTCTTTCTTTGAATAATGTTTATACTTTCAGTTCGTTTATAAACATTCAACTATTATTCAAGATACGAAAATTGAATGCCTCGCTAAATTTTAAATATGTAGAGTGTCTATAATGGAGTTGTATTTATTTATTTTACGGATAACATTACCATTTTCTACAATAAATTTGAACATTTATTATTTTATAAGATTTATTACACGTATAAACTATTTATGATAGGATAATACAAATTAGTAGCTAAATACATTTTTTTATATTCTGAATAGAGGTGGTTCTATGATGTTTCTTTTTACCATAATTTTGCAATAATTATTTGCGTTCAAAAAAAAAAATATTATTTGTAGTGTTTTTAGAGTGTTGAAAACTTACTAAAATCTAATATTGACTATCAGAAACTCAAATTATCCTACTACCGACAGTTTGTCTCACTTTTGGTACTCGCAAGTCCGGAATTCCAACGTGTTTTCGGAATTGACTCCCACCAAGTCCGAAAGTCCGATATGTTTCCGGACTTGATTTTATTTGCTGCAATTTTTATTTCACTTTGGGAAGGTTTAAACACTATAAATAAATCATATGTGACCCGAATAGTTTGCATTCAAACATAGGTATTATTTTCAAAAGAGAAAACTAGCTGAAATCAAGCGCACACTATATATATTTTAATACATTACATTTCTTTTCTAAATATTAAGAAAGTATTAATTTAAACTTCTGTGATGCACAAATGTTGGAGTAATGGTAAAAGAATATCAGTATTATTTTTATAATACAAAGGTCTCAAACTATTTTCTATTTTATGAGTTAAATATTTAAAATTTTCGCGCCTAACCACATCAGTTGAGTCATGCGGCCTGTTCATAACATGTTGCCAGGCGGGTGCCAGCCCATTTTTTTTTATAATTTTCCCATGAATATTTACACTGTCTGTATATGGAACTGTCAAATTCGGAAGCGTTATTTGGATGATACTTCGAAAAATAGGGCATATGCCTACACTGAAAAAAGATTGGCGCGTCGGCTGCACTCTGTGGCTCTCAGCTCCTCCTGTTTACAGGACGTATGACGCCCCGTCATCTTTGCTCGTATACTGCTCTGTTCCGCGCGACTGCAGCGCACGCGCGGCATACAAGTTGTTCAGAGCAAGCAGTGACAGACCCGTGAGGCAGTGCGTGCCTTTACGCGGACGTGTGGTACGCTGAAAAGGACAACATAGGTGCTAAACGGGCGGCCTATACTCCATAACCTACAGCGCACCCGTTACACTGCAGAGAGCGCTGCCGATGCGCCAATCTTCTTTCAGTGTAGGATTAGATAAGTATTGAACAAGCATCAAAATTTTAAGGCAACCTGTTCAAGGCCTGCCGTACGCATCCTGACAGGGCCGGGGCGTTTTATCTGCCTCTGAGGGGTACATGCGCGTGATCTCATATTTATCCATTGAAAGAATTTTCGAAAACCGGTGGTGGGGGTAGAACTTTTGGTTTTTTGCTTATAACTCGAGAAGAGGCGCTCGGATCGAAAAACGGACGAAATTTTGGGGATGTAACAATAGGGGGGACATTTAATATACTATCGAATGACGTTGACGGAATTTCCAAAAAGCGATGGTGGGGGTAGAAATTTTTGTTTTACGCTTATATCTCGAAATAGAGCGCTCGGTTCGAAAAACGGACGAAATTTTGGGGGTGCAACAATAGGGGGGACATACTTTTAATATACTATCTGATAACGTTGACAGAATTTCCAAAAATCGGTGGTGGGGGTAGAAATTTTGGTTTTTTGCTTATATCTCGAGAAGGAGCGCTCGGATCGAAAAACGGATGAAATTTTGGGGGGTGTATTCCAATAGGGGGCTATCACTTCTTTACATAGTAAAAGTAGTCTTCGTAATTCAGCTATGAGTATATATATATATGACTCGATAGCCTAGTGGTAAGGTGGCTGCTCAGTAATCTAAAGATCGTCAGTTCAAATCCAACCTCCGGCGATTTTTTTTTTTTGTTAAAAATTTTTTATATTAAATATTAATGTTTATCGGTAAAGTATATTAAGAGGGTGTCAAACTCAATTCTGCGATTTAACCGACCCATAGGTCGGTAAAGTAGGAAATACATACTATTGATGAAATATGACACCAGCGCCATCTCTAGAAAATCATAATAGATTTTAACACAGATGGCGCTACATATTTCAAGAATATTAAATATCTGTAGTATTATATGATACTATAATAATAATAGACATCTGTATTTTCTATGGTTCAAATCAATATTTACGTATTTGGCCTATATGCATTTCTTTTACTGTAAAATGATATGCGTATTTCGCCTATACGCATATTTTTTTATTATAAACCATTGTACGTATTTCGCGTATACGTATTTCCTTTTATAAATAATTATGCGTATTTTGTGTATACGCATTTTTTATCGTTAATAATAGTGCGTATTTCACATATACGCATTTTTATTACAAATAATAGTGCGTATTTCACATATACGCATTTTTATTATAAATAATTGTGCGTATTTCGCCTATACGCATTGACTTTTATAAACAATTGTGTGTATTTCGTCTATACGCATTTTCTTTTATAAATAATTATGCGCATTTCGCTTATACGCACTTCTCGGTGTTAGTAATCGTGTGCATTTAGCCTACACGCATTTTATAATAAATAATTTTGTGTATTTCGACTATACACATGTTCTATTATAAACAAATATGCGCATTTTGCCTATACACATTTCTTATAATAATGAGATGCAGCTTCGTCACTTTATTGTATAGTCTCAGTTATTATTGACATTTTAAAATTCAGGACGTCGCCTCGCATGATTGCAACTGCTTTCTTAAAAATTGTAGTGCGCTCCGATGATTTTTGTGTCCAGATTTCGGAACAGATCATATGCGAGGTCTAAGCGTTCCAGGTGGACGATCATGGAGTTTACCTGATGCGCTCCGTAGGTTTTTGTGTCCAGAGGCCAGGACAAATCGAATGCTAGGTCTAGGTGCTTCAGATGGCCGATGATGGAGTCCGTGGAAGTGCGCTTCGTAGGTTTTTGAGTCCATGTGTCGGGACAGCTCGAATGCGAGGTCCAGCTGTTCCAGGCGGCTGATGATACGCTTCGTAGACTTTTGTGTCCAGGTGTCTTGACAGATCGGATGCGAGGTCTAGGTGTTACAGACGGCCGATGATGGAGTTCGGGTAGTGCGCTCCGTAGGTTCTTGTGTCCAGGTGAAGGGACAGATCGGATGCGAGGTCTAGGTGTTGCAGGTGGCCGATAATGTAATCCGGATGATGCGCTCTGAAGATTTTTGTGTCCAGGTGTCGGGACAGATCGGATGCGAGGTTTAGGCGTTCGAGGTAGCCGATGATGGAGTTTACGTGATGCGCTCCGTAGGTTTTTGTGTCCAGAGGCCAGGACAAATCGAATGCAAGGTCTAGGTGTTTTAGATGGTCGATGATAGAGTCCGGGTAGTGCGCTCCGTAGGTTTTTGTGTCCAGGTGAAGGGACAGGTCGGATGCAAGGTCAAAATATTTAGATGGCCGATGATGGAGTCCAGGTGATGCGCTCCGTAGAAGTTTACGTCCAGGTTTCGGCACAGGTCGGATGCGAGGTGTAGCTGTTACCGGACGTAGCTTACATGAGGCAGCTTGCGGATTGCGCACACGGACTTTTGTAACCTGCGTAGTTTCTTTTGATTCCATGGTTCCACTAGCTGGTTCTAATAAACCAAACGGTGACAGCAGCAGCTCAAATCTTGTTCAGAATCTAATATTATGATTTTTAAAATATTACCTGCATCTGAAATTTTGTTGCACGGTACTGCACTTTTTTGTACATATTCTGGATGTAGTTTACAACATTTCTACCAAGAGATAGTTTAAATTTGGTTTTTATTTTTTTGGTTGAGGGTTTAATTATTTATTAAAATTTAAACAAATTTCAATGTTTTTATTTTTTTATTCAATCTGACCATAAAAAAATATCAATATGAAATCAAGTTATCTTTTGGTAGATTTTAAGTATTTGCTGCTAAAAATATATGGGATATTTCAGGTGAAGTCAGCAGCTCAAAATTTTAAAATCGCTAAAAACTCGTTTTCTTTTAGTTTTTTATGAACAGAAAATGTTCCTCAAATTTTAGATCGATAAAAAAGCTATGCAACATTGAAAATTTAACTTTTTGCAATTTTTGGTTAAAATCCAAGTTTATTCATTTTTTAACTCAAAATCTTGAAACTTTTTGTATAGTACATTGATTGGCAAAAGGTTTGCATTTTTTCTGTAGAATGTGCCAGTATTTATTTTATGACCCTTTTTGGACGTCTCTGATTGGCTGCTTTTTAGTATACCTTCATCAAAGGATATTGAGGCTGCGGTCAAATATTCTTTATTCGACAAATTTTTTTGTATTCTTCTTCGAAAACCCTTCAAATAGTGCATTTCGATACTAGTGCGAGGATTTGATTTTCCCCTCGTGTGACTATTTGCACCCGAGCGAAGCGAGCTTCGGAAAATCAAATCCTTGCACTAGTATCGAAATGTACTATTTTGAAATTCCGTGCGAGAAGTTCGATTTCTCGCACGCTGCGTTAAACGATGCGTGCAAAAATCTCACTTCTCGCACGTCGTGTCAAAAACTACGGTTCGACACTTGTGTGAGAAGTTGATTTTCTCCTCGTGTGACCTTTTCACCCTCGCTTCGCTTGGGTGCAAATAGTCACACGAGGGGAAAATCAAATCCTCGCACTAGTATCGAAATGTACTATTTTTGATCAATACTGGCCGAGCAAAGGAAGAGAAGTTACAATTTTTTGAAATATCAAGAAAAATACATAATTTCAATTTTTGATAACATGATTAATGAAACTGAACATTATTCATACATGGCATGGACCGTACCACTGAATTTTGTTAGAGCATCAAATAGAACATTATAAATATCTATTTTCAATAATATTAGGCTTACACAATAAGCAATACCTAATTATGAATTAATAATAAGTTAAGCTATAGAGATTAATTACTATAAAGCTGTCAAAATGAAATCAGGCAACAGACTGATAATTTCATTCATAATTAGGTATCGTTTATTGTGTAAGCCTAATATTATTGAAAATAGATATTTCTAATGTTCTATTTGATGCTCTAACAAAATTCAGTGGTACGGTCTATGCCATAAGATGTATGAATAATATTCAGTTTCATTAATCATGTTATCAAAAATTGAAATTATGGATTTTTCTTGATATTTCAAAAAATTGTAACTTTTTTCCCTATGCTCGGCCAGTATTGATCAAAAAAGCATTTTGAAGGGTTTTCGAAGAAGAATACAAAAAAAAATTTATCGAATAAAGAATATTTGGTCGCAGCCTCAATATCCTTTGATGAAGGTATACTAAGAAGCAGCCAATCAGAGACTTTCAAAAAGGGTCATAAAATAAATACTGGCACATTCTATAGAAAAAATGCAAACCTTTTACCAATCAATGTACTATGCAAAAAGTTTCAAGATTTTGAGTTAAAAAATGAATAAACTTGGATTTTAACCAAAAATTGCAAAAAAAATTGAATTTTCAATGTTGCATAGCTTTTTTATTTTTGCAAATATCGACCTAAAATTTGAGGAACATTTTTTGTTCATAAAAACTAAAAGAAAACGAGTTCTGAGCGATTTTAAAATTTTGAGCTGCTGACTTCACGTGAAATATCCCATATACCTGAAACAACAGGAAGGTGTAACAAAATTTGAGACCAAGGGTTGAACTTCAAATGGACCTGAGTATGGTATTTAAGTTGATCGGCATTTTAAAATATACACCTTCCATCATATAAACGCATAACTGCAAATTGGACATTTTAACAAAATTTGTATTTTTAGAAGTATTGTCATTAATAATTACTTTGCATTATACTTGTCATGCTACTGAATGATTGGCAAAAGTAGAGCTACTATAATTTCATTGAGCTAGGCTCATAAGTTTCGTTAGCTTCTTTTCAAATTTTATGAGTTTTGTTGAAAAAAAAAACGGAAAAGAATTAATTTTGTGTCAAGACATCTAGTTTCTTATAAATAGATAACTAAATAAATTCATGTAATTGTAATTCTTTTCTGTTATAATAAAAATGAATACAAACTTAATAAGTTTTGGGAAATTAACAGATAACAATACGATTATTTCAAAGGGAAATACAGCAAGGATAATAGATAAAGCTAATAAATTGATAGCTGTAGCATACAAAGACAATCGAACTTATAAGATAAATAGTACCTTGACACATAGAGAGAATTTTGTAAACACAGCCGGCTGTAGCAATAATAACATGAGTTTGAAAGAGAAATGGCATAGAATGTTAGGACACGTAAATTTCGGGTATCTAAATAAACTATGTAGAGAAGAGTTATTAACGGGTATTCCGAATAAACTTGAAACGGAATTTATGAAGTGCAAAACGTGTATAGAGAATAAAATGCATAACTTGCCATTTAGCAACGATAGAATAAAAGCTAAAGATATTTTAGTGATAGTTCATACAGATGTATGCGGTCCATTTAAAACTACAGGTTTTAATGGAGAAAATTATTTTGTTTCTTTCATTGATGATTATAGCAAAATCGCGAAGGTTTATTGTATCAAAACTAAAGACGAAGTTTTTGATTGCTTAGTTAGATTTATTAATGAATATGAAAATTTATCTGAAAAGAAAGTAAAAGTTTTGAGATGTGATAACGGGAAAGAATATTTAAATAACCGCTTCTATAAATTTGCCAAAGAAAAAGGTATTATTTTGAATAATTCTCCAGTATATGTACATGAGTTAAACGGAACCGCGGAAAGGTTTAATAGAACGATAATGGATATGGCGCGACGTTTACTAACAGAGGCAAACGTCCATAAACGGTTTTGGCCCGAGATTATTTGTGCAGCGACGTATTTGAAAAATCGAACGTTGACTAATATGATAGAGAGAAAAACTCCGTACGAAATATTATTTAGGAGACGGCCGAATGTCAAACATTTACGTTTGTACGGGAGTAGAGTTTTTGTTAGAAATGCGGAACAAAAAAGAACTTCTAAATGGGATAAAAAGGCAGATATGGGAATCCTATTAGGATATAATGATGTAGGATATAGAGTTCTTTTAAATAATAAAATAATAGTTGCTAGACATGTAGAGATTGTAGAAGAAAACTTAAAATGTATAGGGCTTGATGAAGTAGAGTCAAAATATCCATCTTCTTCTACTTCGACTCTCGAGTCATTTAGAGAAGATCAAAATGGTCGTGATGATAATTTAAGCGATGACAATGTTTTTCAAAGCGCGGATGAGAATAATGAACAGGAACCCAAAGTAGCAAATAAGAAAAATGTAGAACTATTTAAAGTTCCACGTAGATCTACACGTGATAGAAAAAATCCAATAAGATATCCAGAAAATATTTATGTAAATTACTGCAGGGTAGATACTCCATATACATTTGAGGAGGCGATGAGTAGTAATGATAGTGAGAGCTGGATAAAAAATATGGATAATGAAATAGAAAGTTTAAATGAAAATAAGACATGGGAATTAATTGAAAAGATACCAAATGAAAAGGTAGTAGATGTAAAATGGGTTTATAGTAAGAAATCTGATGATACATATAAAGCGAGATTAGTCGTAAGAGGATTTTAACAGACAAATGTTATTGACGACATATACGCTCCAGTTGCTAAAATGCAAACTTTAAAAATTTTGTTTTCCTTTTGTTGTCAGTTTGGTCTAATTATAGAACAAATGGATGTAGTTACAGCTTTTTTAAATGGTGAAGTAAGCTCGGAGGTATATGTTGGTCAACCGAAAGGTTATAGCGATGGAACAAACAGAGTTTGTAAATTACGTAAAGCATTGTACGGACTACGAGAAAGTCCAAGGGTATGGTATAAATGCTTGGATGAATATTTGACAAAGATAAAATTTAAAAGGAGTAACGTAGATTATTGTTTATATACTCAAGGTGAGGGCATATATCAAATTTACTTATTAATATATGTCGATGTTTTGTTAATTTGTAGTAAGAGTAAAAAGAAAATTAAGAAATTAAAAAGAGTCTTGTCAGAAAAATTTAAGATGAAAGATCTAGGAGAAATTAAAGAATACCTTGGTATTAATATAGAGTATGATCATCGAAATTGTGATATGAAATTAAGTCAAACTAAGTATATAGAGTCATTAGCGAATAAATATCAATTGCAGTCTAGTAAATTATATAGCACTCCTATGGAAACGAATCTAAAAATTGAAAAGGCTGAAATATGCGAGTCAGATATTAAATATAGAAATTTGATAGGTGCATTATTATATATAAGTTCAAGTACAAGGCCTGATATAAATTATAGTGTGAATTATTTGAGTAGGTATCAGAATAGTTATAATGAGACTCATTGGAAATATGCGTTACGAATCTTGAAATACTTGTATTTAACGAAAGATTTAAAGATGAACTATAAAAGAAATGTAAATTTGCGAAATTATAGATTGTTATGTAGACGCACATTGGGCTGGTGATAATGTAGACAGAAAATCCACATCTGGATATGCTATTAAAGTATTTGGAAATGTAATAGATTGGAAATCGCGAAAACAAAGAACGGTAACAAAGGCCTCAAGTTATGCAGAATATGTAGCCTTATCTGAGGCAGTTAGTGAAACAAAGTTTATACTAGAGTTAATGAAAACCTGTAATGTGGAGTTGATTGATCCTGTAAAAGTATTTGAAGATAATACAGGAGCGATAAATATAGCGAATTATGGAAACTTTACTAAAAACTCGAAGCATATATACATTATCACTATGTTCATGAAAGCGTGAAAGAAAACGAAATTGTAATAATTAAAATTGATTCGAATGATAATGTTGCCGATATCTTTACAAAAGCGTTGTGTAAAGATAAATTTGAAAAGTTCAGAGAATTATTGAATATCACGTAATAAATTAAAAGTGTACAATATATATGTAAGGAGGCGTGTTGAAAATAGTATACATCTATATTGTACGCATGAATATAGACAGTAGGTATGTGTGAGCGCGCGACTGTATCGAGAGCGCGCAATGTCGTATGAGTCCGAAAGTAAACATGTACCTCTCCCCTACCTAGTGTGTGCGTGAGCAAGCATCGAAGTCGAGAGGCAGCGAACAATACGCTGCTCTCTCTCTCTCTACTGCCGTACGCCGAACGGAAAGCACCTTGCGCTAGGCGCTATGAAGCGCCTGTCTTATTTTATACTTAAGCCTAAATAAATAAGTCATTCTTTTATACCTTAAATGTGTCTCTCCATCATTAATAATAATACCACACCTCAACAATATTGTAAATAATTGTGCGTATTTCGCTTGTACGCATTTTTTATTATAAATAATTGTGCGTATTTCGCCTATACCCATTTTTTTATTTACTATTTTTTTTATTACAAATACATGTCAATTTGAACGTAATTATGTTCGAGTATTTATTTATAATCACGAGTTTTACTTATAGTATAAAATTACGTGATTAGTAATACTTTAAGTTTTGACATGTCCAACACCTATTAGCCAAAAACTACGGAGCGCACCACCTAAATATCGTCATCGGCTTCCCCGAAGACATGGAGGACCACGTATTAGATGCGCCCTGATATCCAAACGCAAAAGACTACGAAGCGCACCACCTAGACCTCGTCATCGGCTACCCTGAACACCTGCACTGCGTATTAGATGCGCCCTGATATTTTAATGCAAAAATTACGGAGCGAACCACCTAGAATCCATCATTGACCACCGCAAAGACCTGGACGACGCATTCGATGTTTTCAATTATCGATAAGTAACACTTCCTTATAATAGTTGTGATTTCCGTATTAGCAGGTAGCAACCGTTACCGCTATAGTATTTCTCCCTTACAATTGAAGGTGGAAGCAATGTATACTAAAATCGTGTGACGCTGTTACTTCGGTATGCTGCTGATCCAACGATCGTATAATTGTGTAACTGTTGTAGTATGAAAAGCAACATACTTTAAAAGTAAGCGACCCATACCATAAAAGTATGGGTCCCTTACCAAGATTGCTAAAACTACCTTACTTATATAGTAAAGGAACTCCTATACTCCACGAGTAAGCCGCTTTAACTGTAGCAGTAAGAGTTTTCATTCCGTGTGCACCCGCAGAAAACTGTTATTTTTTGGGGAGGTATAATTCGTACCTAAAAATCAAGTGTGCCGTAAATACTGACTTTAATCTAGGCGCCAGGGGGGTTTCCGTGGCCGATGGATGTCCACGCCTCCACCAAAGCTCTTCTTACGTATTTTTGTCTCCTGATTCTGAATTTCGAAGGTGGACAGTCGCCAGACTGTTAGTTTTTTTTTTATTAACAATATAATTGTTTAAATTGCTGCCAAAATAATATGATTAATTATAACTGAATGCTAACTGTCAAAACTGTAGTAAATTGATCTAGAATTATGCACGATTGCGCTTGAATTCGCGAGTTATTGCACTAAATTTGCAATAATTCGGGTTCTAATCAAAATTTTTCAATTCTGAAAAAATGAGCATATTTCTAAATCAATTTACTACAGTTTTAAGCAGTTAGGATTCAGTTATAATTAATCATATTAATTCGGCAGCATTTTAAACAATTAAATTGTTAATACCAAATAACTAACAGACTGGTGACTATCCACCTTCGAAATTCAGAATCAGCAGACAAAAATACGTAAGAAAAGCTTTGGGGAAGTGTGGACATCCATCGGCCACGGAAACTCCCCTGGCGCCTAGACTACATCTCGAGTCTGTCACGGGAGCGCAGACATTTAAGTATACCTTCGCCGTCCCTTCTCCGTCGTGTCTGCCTAGGTGATGTCCTCGGGAAGTGATAGTTGCGTTGGCTGCCGTCGAGGAGAGTACAATTATATGAAGACGTGTTATCTTCTGCAGGAACTCTTCGCCTAGAGCAAAACAAAATATATTATAATGTGTTAAGCAGTGGGGATGAGGAGAGCAGTATCGAACTGCCAGCAACAGAGGAGTAGACAGATGGAAATTTGGAGTCTTGTTTCGGCTATAATACATGATAAAGTCCAAATCCAATGTGAAGTACTTACTCGAGCCTGTCACGGAAGCGCAAACTACATTCAACTACACCTTCGTCCTCCCTTCTCCATTGTGTTCGTCTAGGTGATGTCCTCGAGAAGTGGTATTTGCGTTGGCTGCCCTGGAGGAGAGTAGAATTATATGGAGACGTGTTGTCTTCTGCAGGAGCCCTTCGCCTAGGGCCAAACAAAATATATTAATAAAGTGTTAAGCAGTATAGGAATGAGGATAGCAGTATCGACCTGCCAGGAACAGAGGGAGTAGATAGATGTAAAGTTACGATATTTGTAGAGAATGGAAAGGGTTCTTTGGAACGAAAAGTCGAAAAAGCGCATGTGCATTTCCAACTAAGACCTCCCGACCCTCGCTTAAAGTTTACCAGAATGTCCACACACAACGCTGCACTTACAGAGGGATTGTATATCCAATTTCCGATATACTCAATTAGCCAGTATGGAGAAAATAACTTTTTTTCTTGAAAACTTCTTGAAAAACACACAGAAAATGCAGTATCTCCACTCTTGCTGATTATTTAGAACTAAAACCTGGAATATAATCCCTCAGCATGTACAACATAGTGTGTGTAAAGTTTAAGATATTTGTAGAGAATGGAAAGTGATCTTTGGAATGAAAAGTCGAAAAAGCGCATGTGCATTTCCAACTAAGACCTCCTCATCCTCGCTTAAAGTTTACCAGAATTACATACACACTATGCAATACATGCTGAGGGATTGTATATCCAATATCAGATATACTCAATTAGCCAGTATGGAGAAAATAACTTTTTTTCTTGAAAACTCCTGGAAAAACACACAAAAAATGCAGTATCTCCACTCTTGCTGATTATTTAGAACTAAAACCTGGTATATAATCCCTCAGTATGTACAACATAGTGTGTGTAAAGTTTAAGATATTTGTAGAGAATGGAAAGGGATCTTTGGAATGACAAGTCGAAAAGGCGCATGTGCATTTCCAATTAAGACCTCCTCCTATGAGTTTGAAGTTCTAAACGTTCACCGTGAACAAAATATCGAAAATTTCCAAATTCGGTTTTTTTGATTTTATCTCTTAAAGATATGAATAAAATATGTATAAATTGCAAGTTATTTCCAAAGTGATTATCCCCCCAAATCATCCCTAAAACCACCGCGACTAGATAATAAATGACAAAAAAAATTGGTACCATGAGGGTTTATTAATTTAAGGCAAATTTTATGGCTGATATTTCCTCTAGATACTGCCCTAGCATTGCAAAAAAATTGTCAATATGAAAACCGAACAGGATCCTTTAGCTTGGGGGGCTGCAAAGGGGCTAAAATATCGGAAATTACAAGAAAAATACCGAGAAAAAATCATGTCTCGTGAGTTTATTAATTTAAGACAAATTTCATCGCTGATATTTCTTCCAGATACTGCCCTAGCATTGTAAAAATTGGCGATATGAAATTCGAACCGGATCCTTTCGCTTAGGGGGTGCAAAGGGGCTAACAGAGCGGAAAATCTACGAAAAATAGCGAGAAAAAATCATGTCTCGTGAGTTTATTAATTTAAGACAAATTTTATGGCTGATATTTCTTCCAGATACTGCCCTAGCATTGAATAAAAGTCGGCGATATGAAATTCGAACCGGATCCTTTCGCTTAGGGGGTGCTAAGGGGCTAAAATAGCGGAAAATCTACGAAAAATAGCGAGAAAAAATCATGTCTCGTGAGTTTATTAATGTAAGACAAATTTTTTAGCTGATATTTCTTCGAGATACTGCTCTAGCATGGTAAAAAATTGGCGATATGAAATTGGATCCGGAACCTTTCGCTTGGGGGGTGCAAATGGGTTAAAATAGCGGAAAATACAAGTAAAATACCGAGGAAAAATCATGTCTTATGAGTTTATTAATTTAAGACAAATTTAATGGCTGACATTTCTTCCAGATACTGCCCTAGCATTGTAAAAATTGGCGATATGAAATTCTAACCGGATCCTTTCGCTTAGGGGGTGCAAATGGGCTAAAATAGCGGAAAATACACGTAAAATACCGAGAAAAAATCATGTCTAGTGAGTTTAGTAATTTAAGACAAATTTTATCGCTGATATTTCTTCCAGATACTGCCCTAGCATTGAATAAAAGTTGGCGATATGAAATTCGAACCGGATCCTTTCGCTTAGGGGGTGCTAAGGGGCTAAAATAGCGGAAAATCTACGAAAAATAGCGAGAAAAAATCATGTCTCGTGAGTTTATTAATGTAAGACAAATTTTTTAGCTGATATTTCTTCGAGATACTGCTCTAGCATGGTAAAAAATTGGCGATATGAAATTGGATCCGGAACCTTTCGCTTGGGGGGTGCAAATGGGCTAAAATAGAGAAAAATACACAAAAAATACCGAAAAAAATCAGTTCTACAGAGTTTATTAACTCGACACAAATTTTGTGGATGAAAATAATTCATTATGTTGCTATAAAAATTGTACTATTGCAAAGCTTGCTCTAGGAGGAAGCAATTGGTTGGTTAGAAATTTAACTGGAATCCGGACAGTATTCATAGTCCTTCATTGTTAACTACAGATAACTTTTAATATTTTTTTGTCATACAGAACTACATTTCAAATGATTTATACTATTTACACTTATATTTTTTATTTTAATATTTCATTATTCCAAACTTTGCGGGTTTTATTCGGCCCAATCAGTCAAGACCGTAAGCGAAAAACTGAAGTCACCGTCGACCAATCGGGCGCTCCTTTTAAACTGACTTGGCCAATCGGAATGGTTTTATTTCGGCTTCACATTTCCTCCACCATTCTTTTAAGAGAGGAATATATTCGTAATAATAGACTAATGTATAATGTATGTGAGAAAAATGATTTTTTCTCTAGTACGCCAAAACTTATTCCATCGCCATAATACTTTATTTGTAAGAAATTAATTGAAAAACAAAAATTGTTTTGGTTTTTGTATTTTTCCATACCTCCATTACGTCGAAATTGTTCTTCAGAAAACTCTAGGGCAAATTAGTTTTTGATATACGTGTCCATAATATACCTGATTTTGTTGTACATAATAAAAAAAGATGAAAATATGTAACTTTTCAGTTTACAGTTCTAAAAAATAAACAAGCAGTGTCTTATTACTAAATCTGAAAAATTGCATAATTTCATTCTTTTTTTTATTAAAATATACCTAATTACAAAAAGATAAAATCAGCTTAAAAATGATGCCATGCAATGCATTAAGAAGCAGATTTCTATTATTCATATTCTCTTTTAAATTAAGTTCAACACGTAACCCCAAAATAAATATCAAAATGGGTTTGAAGTTTGCAACGTTGCGATTCAACGAAAATTCGATTTTCGAAAAACCACTTTTTCCCACATGAATGACATAATATACTATAAATAATGGAAGAATACATGAAAATTGATTAAAATAAAACAATTCCAAACTAGCCCCCACCCCTAACACGGAATTCGAAAGATGACCTAAGAGAAAAAGATTATCTCATTACGGAGTTTGGTAATTCCAAACTTTTTAAAGCTGGAATTACTTTTTGAGCATAAAAACTCCCTGTAAAAAAATTATGAACCAACTCGACTCCCCGGAAAACCCCCAAACAGCTGATTATATAGGGGTCGTGTCGGAAAAAAAATTTTCACTCAGCGGCGTCTGGCATTTCCAAACTTTTTAAAGCTGGAATTACTTTTTGAGCATAAAAACTCCCCGTAAAAAAATTACGAACCAAATCAATACCCCAGAAAATCCCCAAACAGCTGATTATAAAGGGGTCGTGACGGAAAAAAAATTTTCATTCAGCGGCGTCTGGCATTTTCAAACTTTTTAAAGCTGGAATTACTTTTTGAGCCTAAAAACTCACTGTAAAAAAATTACAAACCAAATGGGCTCTCCGGAAAACCCCCAAACAATTGATTATATAGGCGTCGTGACGGAAAAAAAATCCTCTCTCCGCGGCGTTAGGCATTTCCAAACTTTTTATTGCTGAAATTATTTTATGAGCTCACAAAGTATCTGCAAAAGAATTACGAACTAAATCGATTCCCCGGAAAATCCCCAAACAGCCGATTATATAGGGGACGTGATGGAAAAAAAATTCTCACTCCGCGACGTCTGGCATTTCCAAACTTATTAAAGCCGGAATTACTTTTTGAGCGTAAAAACTCCCTGTCAGAAAATTACCAACCAAATAGACTCCACGGAAAACCCCAAACAGCTGATTATATAGGGGTCGTGAAGAAAAAAATAATTCTCTCTCAGCGGCGTTTGGCATTTCCAAACTTTTTATCGCTGAAATTATATTATGAGCACACAAACTACTCGTAAAAAAATTGCAAACCAAATCGACTCCCCGAAAAACCCCCAAACTGCTGATTATATAGGGGTCGTGAAGAAAAAAAATTCTCTCTCAGCGGCATTTGGCATTTCCAAAGTTTTTATTCCTGAAATTATTTTATGAGCATACAAGCTATGCGTAAAAAAATTACGAAACAAATCGACTCCCCGAAAAACCCCCAAACACCTAATTATATAATATGCTATATAGGGGTGGTGACCGAAAAAAAATTCTCTCGCAGCGGCATTTGGCATTTCCATACTTTTTATTGCTGAAATTATTTTATGAGCATACGAGCTACCCGTAAAAAAATTACGAACCAAATCGATTCCCCAGAAAACCCCCAAACAGCATATTATATAGGGGTCGTGACGGAAAAAAAATTTTCTCTCAGCGGCGTTTGGTATTTCCAAACTTTTTAAAGCTGGAATTACTTTTTGAGCATAAAAATTCCCTGTAAAAAAAATTACGAACCAAATCGACTCCCCGGAAAACCCCCAAACAGCTAATTATATAGAGGTATTGAAGAAAAAAAAAATGTTCTCTCAGCGGCATTTGGCATTTCCAAACATTTTAAAACTGGAATTACTTTTTGAGCATAAAAACTCCCTGTAAAAAAATTACGAACCACATCGATTCCCCGGAAAACCCTCAAACAGCTAATTATATAGGGGTCGTGTCGGAAAAAAAATTTTCACTCAGCGGCGTCTGGCATTTCCAAACATTTTAAAGCTGGAATTACTTGTTGAGCATAAAAACTCCCAGTAAAAAAATTACGAACCAAATCAACACCCCGGAAAATTCCCAAACAGCTGATTATAAAGGGGTCGTGACGGAAAAAAAATTTTCATTCAGCTGCATCTGGCATTTCCAAACATTTTATAGCTGGAATTACTTTTTAAGCATAAGGACTCCCTGTAAAATAATTACGAACCAAATCGACTCCCCGGGAAACCCCCAAACAGCTGATTATATAGGGGTCGTGAAGTAAAAAAAAATTCTCACACCGCGACAACCGGCATTTTCAAACTTTATAAACCTGGAATTACTTTCTGAGCATAAAAACTCACTGTAAAAAAATTACGAACCAAATCGACTCTCCGGAAAACCCCCAAACAATTGATTATATAGGCGTCGTGACGGAAAAAAATCCTCTCTCCGTGGCGTTAGGCATTTCCAAACTTTTTATTGCTGAAATTATTTTATGAGCATACAAGGTATCAATCAAAAAATTACGAACCAAATCGACTACCCGGAAAACCCCCAAACAGCTGATTATTTAATCACCTATATAGGGGTGTTGACCGAAAAAAAATTCTCTCTCAGCGGCATTTGGCATTTCCATATTTTTTATTGCTGGAAGTATTTTATGAGCACACAAAGTACCTGTAAAAAAATTATGAACCAAATCCAATACCCTGAAAACCCCCAAACAGCTAATTATGTAGGGGTCCTGACGCAAAAAAAAATTCTCTCTCCGCGGCGTTTGGTATTTCCAAACTTTTTATTGCTGAAATTATTTTATGAGCACACAAAGTACGTAGAAAGAAATTACGAAATAAATCGACGCCCCGGAAAACCCCCAAACAGCATATTATATAGGGGACGTGATGGAAAAAAATTCTCACTCCGCGGCGTATGGCAATTCCAAACTTTTTAAAGCCGGAATTACTTTTTGAGCATAAAAACTCCCTGTAAAAAGATTACGAACCAAATCGACTCCCTGGAAAACCCCCAAACAGCTGATTATATAGGGGTATTGAAGAAGAAAAAATGTTCTCTCAGCGGCATTTGGCATTTTCAAACTTTTTAAAGCTGGAATTACTTTTTGAGCATAAAGACTCCCCGTAAAAAAATTACGAACCACATCGACTCCCCGGAAAACCCTCAAACAGCTAATTATATAGGAGTCCTGGCGGAAAAAAATTCTCTCTCCGCGGCGTTTGGCATTGCCAAACTTTTTAAAGCTGAAATTACTTTCTGAGCATAAAAACTCCCTGTAAAAAAATTACGAACCAAATCGACTCCCGGAAAACCCTCAAACAACTTATTAGATAGGGGTCCTGACGGAAAAAAAATTCTCTCTCCGCGGCGTTTGGCATTTCGAAACTTTTTATTGCTGAAATTATTTTATGAGCACACAAAGTACGTAGAAAGAAATTACGAGCTAAATCGTCTCCCCGGAAAACACCCAACCTGCTAATTATATAGGGGACGTGATGGAAAAAAAATTCTCACTCCGCGGCGTATTGCAATTGCAAACTTTTTAAAGCCGGAATTACTTTTTGAGCATAAAAACTCCCTGTAAAAAGATTACGAACCAAATCGACTCCAGGGAAAACCCCGAACAGTTGATTATATAAGGATCGTGAAGAAAAAGAAATTCTCTCTCAGCGGCGGTTGGCATTTCCAAACATTTTATTGCTGAAATTATATTATGAGCCCACAAACTACTCGTAAAAAAATTGCGAACCAAATCGACTCCCCGAAAAAAACCCAAACAGCTGATTATATAGGGGTCGTGAAGAAAAAAAAATTCTCTCTCAGCGGCGTTTGGCATTTCCAAACTTTTTATTCCTGAAATTATTTTATGAGCATACAAGCTATGCGTCAAAAAATTACGAAACAAATCGACTACCCGGAAAACCCCCAAACACGTGAAACCCAAACAAATCAGCTATATAGCGGTGGTGACCGAAAAAAAATTCTCTCTCAGCGGCATTTGGTATTTCCATACTTTTTATTGCTGATATTATTTTATGAGCACACAAAGTACCTATAAAGATATTACCAACTAAATCGACTCCACGGAAAACCCCCAAACAGCTGATTATATAGGGGTATTGAAGAAAAAAAAAATTTTCTCTCAGCGGCGTTTGGCATTTCTAAACTTTTTGTTGCTGAAATTATTTTATGAGCACACAAACTACTCGTAAAATAATTACGAACCAAATCGACTCCCGTAAAACCCCCAAACATCTAATTATATAATCAGCTATATAAGGGTCGTGAACGAAAAGAAATTCTCTCTCAGCGGCATTTGGCATTCCCAAACTTTTTATGCTGGCATTATTTTAAGAGCACACAAACTACTCGTAAAAATATTACGAGCGAAATCCACTCCCCGGAAAACCCCCAGACTGTTGATTATATAGGGGTCGTGACGGAAAAAAAATTTTCACTCAGAGGCTTCTGGCATTTCCTAACTTTTTAAAGCTGGCATTACTTATTGAGAATAAAAACTTCCTGTAAAAAAATTACGAACCAAATCGTCTCCCCGGAAAACCCCCAAGCAGCTGATTATATAGGGGTCGTAACGGAAAAAAATTCTCACTCCGCGGCGTCTGGCATTTGGAAACTTTTTAAAGCTGGAATTACTTTTTGAGCATAGAAACTCCCTGTAAAAAAATTAAGAACCAAATCGACTACCCGCAAAACCCCCAAACAGCCAGTTATAGAGGGGTCGTGACGGAAAAAAAAGTCTCACTGCTCGGTGTCTGGCATTTCCAAACTTTTTAAAGCCGGAATTACTTTTTGAGCATAAAAACTCCCTCTGAAAAAATTACAAACCAACTCGACTCTCCGGAAAACCCCCAAACAGCTGATTATATAGGGGTCGTGAAGAAAAAAAATTCTCACTCCGCGGCGTCTGGCATTTCGAAACTTTTTAAAGCTGGAATTACGTTTTGAGCATAGAAACTCCCTGTAAAAAAATTAAGAACCAAATCGACTCCCCCCAAAACCCCCAAACAGCCAGTTATAGAGGGGTCGTGACGGAAAAAAAGTCTCACTGCTCCGTGTCAGGCATTTCCAAACTTATTAAAGCCGGAATTACTTTTTGAGCGTAAAAACTCCCTGTAAAAAAATTACAAACCAAATCGATTCCCCGGAATACCCCCAAACAGCTGACTATATAGGGGTCGTGAAGAAAAAAAATTCTCTCAGCGGCGTTTGGCATTTCCAAATTTTTTATATCTGAAATTATTTTATGAGCACAGAAAGTACCTGTAAAAAAATTACCAACCAAATCGACTCCCCGGAAAACCCCCAAACAGCCTATTATATAGGCGTCGTGACGAAAATAAAGTCTGATTCCTTGGTGGCATTTCTAAACTTTTAAAAGGTGGAATTACTTTTTGAGCATAAAAACTCCCTGTAAAAAACTTACGAACTAAATCGACTTCCCGGAAAACCCCCAAACAGCCTAATATATAGGAGTCATGTCGAAAAAAAAATCTCTCTCGATGGCGTTTATCATTTCCAAACTTTTTCTTGCTGGAATTGTTTTATGAGTATTCAAATCACCCGTAAAAAAATTTAGAACCAAATCGACTCCCCGGAAAACCCCCAAACAGCATATTACGTAGGGGTCGTGACAGAGAAAAAATTCCCACTCCGCGGAGTCTGGCATTTTCAAACGTTTTAAAGCCGGATTTACTTTTTGAGCAGAAAAACTCCCTGTAAAAAAATTACTAACCAAATCGACTCAAAATTAAAAAAAAAACGGTCAACAATCAATCATTTTTTATGTTTTTCATGTCCTCTTCCAATCTGTATATTTATTTTACGGACAGGAGCACACTTATGATCGTTGCACAATTTGTTTAGCTTTTTTTTGCCAAAAACTTTAATTTGAGCCCTGGTAGGTCGATGTGCTAGTAAATTTTTTAAGGTGGCTTCAGCGGTCTAGTAGACCTAAAGCTATGAACATTTTTTACAAAAATTCATTTACACATTCCAAAGTGAAATCTGATATGACAGAAAGCAGAGTCCTTAACATAACGGCAAATATTTTTGTTAGAGAATTTTCAATTTTGCATAAGTATGTTTCGTCCATTAAAAAAAAATCAATAAGAAGTACAAATCTTTCTTGTTTTTCATTCAATTTTAATTTGCAAGGTCTCATTTTCTTCCTTGTTAAATTTCAGGGGGAGCCGCCGATATCAAAATTGAAAAATTTTCAAAACCTGCAAAGTTATATGCATTTGTTTATAAAATTCAGTGACAAATCTGCAATCAATACAAACAAGATAGGTTATCGTGCAGCCGAGCGTAGCGCGCTCTGCTTGAGAATCTAGTTCCTATTGTAAAAGGGTGATAGTGATTATCATCGAATTGAAGCTTAATTCAGTAGGTAAGATAGTCTGGTGTTCAGGTGCGCGTAGCGTGCTCTGCTTTAGAATCTAGTACGGATAAAAAGTAGGGGTGCACGAGTACTCCGCTTGGCGTGTTAGAACTGTATCGGGCTTTTCTTCGAACTTGAATCGAGTACACTATACTTTGAATTACTTGAGTCAGGTCGAACTACTCCGACCAACTCGAACTACTCGAATGAAGTCGAGCTACTCGAGTTAAGTAGTTCGATCTAGATAGAACCAGCTGGCTCTCTTAGTAACTTATAAAATGATATACTTAATTAGCTGAATGTAATTTGTTTTTGGATTTATATACTACTTTGCGATAATAATTATAATTATCCTAAGATTACTTATAATTATGTATAATTTTTTATTTATAATTCTTTTATAATTTATTTACTACTATGCACTGGAAGTTCGAAGTGTCCTATCATTTCAAACCACTCGATCAAAGTTCGAACTACTCGAACTATTTCTAACTACTCAATATATCAAGTAAAACATTTGATTCGACTTGAGTTCGTCGAGATGAGTTTATAGAGCAAATAGTTCGGATCTTCGAGTAGTCGTGCACCCCTACTAAAAAATTACTGACATTTGTGAATACGTATTGATTAAATTTTCAGGGGAAAGGCTAGCATTCTTATTTACACCTATATCATTTCCAAATATATTTCCTAAATATTAGTATTTGCTACTCGTAAAGAAAATTATTTTATAAACGTGAGTGTGCAACGAACCTCCACAAGTTTTCTATTTAAAAAATTACTAATACCAATGTGTACCTAAAGTATAATTTTTTTTCTGTCAACTGCTTTATATATAAAGACAAGAAAAACATGTTTTACTAATTTGCTTACTGTTTTTATTTGATAAAATCAATATTTTTCTTTATGATGCAATAGTTTCTTACAAACAAAAAAGTTTTTTTTATAACGGACTAATAGTATTTAATTTTAATTTTTATAAAAGTGCAGCGTCGCGGAGATAATATTTTTGTTAATAGTAGGCACATCGTATCCAATCACATTTACCGACAATTTTACAAGAGTTGATAGCCTAAAAAAGTTGGTACAGCATTTTTTTACCATATTCTGGCAGTTTTTTTTATTAACGTTTATAAGTATAAAATTATCTTCAGAGTAAACGGAGGAAATATCTAAATTTAGGCCTCTTCTGATGCCCCATGAGCTTATCCTTGCATAACAGTGAGTTCTATGTAGTGGAACATGTTACTGGAAGTGGATTATATAAATATTTACTTGACTTATAGTTAGCTAAATATGTGAGAACCATAGGCTCCCTCTCGAAAAAAATTAAAATGTTAAAGGCACATCTGCAGGACAAAGTTTTCTTGTTCCTTAAGCCTTTCTGAATGTCAACAAAATTATTTACTTTTAAATCTAAAATTAAGAATAATTTCGTCTTTTTTCTAAACGACGACACCTCATAAATACTGGCATCTACCTATTTGATCTTTGCAAGAATAATTATCTACACTGAATTATTACTTTAAAAGTTACAGTTTTCTAAGTGATAAACGTTATTACAATTATAACTTCCTATAATAATTTGCTACTAGCGATAATTCAATAAATATCTGAAAATATTAAATATCAATTTTTTTTCAATCATCACATCAGCTTAACGTATTTCTTATAATTAGTAAATACAAAATTAAATGGGATGACTGATGTTCCTTATTCACTTATTTACTTCAATTACAATATGCATTACGTAAAGCTGATGTGATGATTAAAAAAATATTGATATTTTATATTTTCAGATATTTATTGAATTATCGCGTGTAACAAATTATTATGGGAAGTTATAATTATAATAACGATTATTCCTTAGAAAACTGTAACTTTTAAAGTAATAATTTCAGTGTAGATAATTATTCTTGCAAAGATCAAATAGGTAGATGCCAGTATTTATAAGTGTCGTCGTTTAGAAAAAAGACGAAATTATCCTTAATTTTTAGATTAAAAAGTAAATAATTTTTTTTACATTCAGAAAGGCTTAAAGAACAAGAAAACTTGGTCTTGTAGATGTGTCTTCAAAATTAAATATCTTTTCCGAGTTTCGTCATTTAAAAAAAAGTGAAACTTCTTATCAATCCAAAATTGACTTATAAGTGTCGACGAAAAATGATACTATTAAATTGAGTTTGTACATATTTTTTTTAACATTCAGAAAAACTTTGTCCTGTAGATGAGCCTTCAAAGAAATTTTTTTATTTTTATCGAGACATAAGAGGGAAATAACTTTTATAGTACTGTGACATATCTATGGTTCTCAGATATTTAGCTAAGTCAAGCAAATATTTATATAATCCACTTCCAGTAACATGTTCCACTACATAGAACTTACTGTTATGCAAGGACAAGCTCATCGGACATCAGAAGAGGCCTAAATTTAGATATTTTCTCGACGTACTGAAGACAATTTTATACTTTTAAACGTTGCTAAAAAAAACTGCTAGAATATGGTAAAAAAACGCTGTACCAATTTATTTAAGCTATCAACTCTTGTTCAATTTTCGGTAAATTTGATTTTGGATACGATGTGCCTACTATTAACAAAAATATTATAATCATGTTGCTGCATGTTTATAAAAATTAAAATTAAATACTATTTGTCCGTTATAAAAAGTTTTTTGTTTTTATAATTTTCTAAAAATACGTTCTAAAGAACGTGATGTCGATGCGCCCCTCGTCGAAGAAATCATAATTTTTTCGTGACTGTATACGAATGAACGTATACGGAGTTTATATTGTTAGGGTTTATCGCCGAGAGAAAATAATAAATTGTATTGACTCTGAAAGTCTTTGCTCCAACCCACTCGAAAGTAAAACTGAAGCAAAAGAAATTCGAACGCTACACGCGTTCGAGCAAATAAATAGGCAAGCAATACGCAAGGTATATGCAATAGGCAAACTAATAATACGAGAGCCTCACGTATTATCAGCTAAGCTAAAAATAGCAATTTAGACTCCAAGAATCTATGCTTCCAACTTTTCTCGCAAAGCAGAGAAAGTAAGAATTCGTATTATTCGCAAATAAGATGAAGTAGTTATAGGCAAGCAAATATAGTGGAAACATAAAGTGTAGGCATTTAATGCAGGCTAACGTGTAATAATGTATGTTCGCGTAAGGTAAGCGAATGGAAACAGTAACTAATACGAGAGCTTCTCGTATTATAAGTAAAGCAGTAAAGTATGTAAGGCAAAAGCTGTATGTAACAATGGGTCGGTTAACTCCTAGAGCCAATGTAACCAACTTTTCTCGCAAAGAATAAGTTCGGTACAAAAGATAGAAACTTAGAATTAAGACTCCAAAAGTCTTGGCAGTCAACTCCTCTCGAAAGGCGAAGTTGAACTGTAGATAGTAGATGTAGTGGTGAATAATACGAGAGCTTCTCGTAATATTAGCAAGGTACGTAAAAGCAAGTAAAAGTAGTAAGTAGAGCAGACTGTATGTTTTAATGTCTCCCCCGAGTGCAAGTCGCGTGTCTATACTTATACACACGGGGTGATGTTTTCCATTGCGAGTAGCGATTTGGCACTTGCCATCTAGCGGACACTTGCGGCACTATACGATCCCGAACAGTGGCATACGTAAAGAACGGTAAATAGGTAGGAAATATATGTAGAAAAAAGAAGAAGTTTATATTTTTTTATAATTTTTTATATAATTTTTTATAATTTGAGGATATTTCGTCGGGTGGGAAGAAGAAGGTTCTATCTCAATGGAGCGCGTGAAGAGGTCCTATCTCAGTAGTGTCACACCTTCTAACGCGCTCGTCTGGAACAGGGCCTTTTCACGCGCTTCTCTGAGACAGAATCTTCTCCCCACCCGATAATCACTTTTGTTTTAAAGACTTTTTTCATATCGAATCCTAGTTCAATGAATTTATTTATTCAATATATCGACGACTGACCGGAACGAGGTTGTATCTCACCGCGCGGATGAAGAACGTCGTATCTCAGCGCGTGGACGAAGAACGTCGTATCCCACTGCGCAGAAGAAGAACAACGTATGTCACCGCGCGGATGATGAACGTCGTATCTTACCGCTCGGACGAAGAACATCGTATCTCACTGCGCGGATGAAGAATATCGTATCTCACCGCGCGGACGAAGAACATCGTATCTCGGCGCTCTTGCGGCGTACACGGCCAGTATACGGCGAGATACGATATTTTTCGTCCGCGCGCCGAGATATTTCATCCGCGCGGAGAGATACGACGTTCTTCGTCCGCGCGGTGAGATACGACGTTCTTCATCCGCACTGTGAGATACGTTCTTCGTCCGCGCGGTGAGATACAACGTTCTTCGTCCGCGCGCTGAGATACAACCTTCTTCCGCGCAGCCGTCGATATATTCACGCGCCAATAACTATGTAAAAAATTTGTGACTTTGACTTTTGGCATAAACCTTTGTATTTTTAATTTGCAATTTAATAATTACGATTTTTCCCCGTAATTTTTTTCAAATATAATTTTATATATACTTTCGAATAATGTATTTATGCAAAATCAAATATGCACATAGAATGCAATTTTATATTAAAATATATTCATTTATAAAAATTATTTGATGTAATTTAACTATTCTAAAATATGATTTTTCAAATTATTAAAATTTCAACTCCACTAGAGTAATAAATGTGTATAATATAATAACATTTTTTTATATTATAGACTATAATTAAATATATTTCAGAGGAATATGGTGTTCTGATTACATCAAATAAATGCAAACTGTAAAATCGTTTAGGCTCATCATCCTAGCCCGCATGGATTTTGACTTGAGATTGTCGTTTTAGTTTCTTTGCGTCTAAAGAAACCAATTAACGGCTTTTTTGCGCATCGCCGAATTGTTTTTTCGTGTTGTAAATCGTACTTTCGGTTATAGAGTTAAGCGATATTCGAATTATTCTCTGAATAAAAATGTTTTTTAAATTTTATCGCACCGTAAGATAATTGGAAATTTTACTCTTACTGTTGAGGTATTTGATTGTTGATTAACATTTAATCTATAATATATTAGGCCTTAGAGAGTAGGAATATGTATTATGAGAGAGTTATATATATAGTTTTCAAAAGCGCTTATAATCGGAACGTATACTAGCTCGCGACAATAACAAAGTCGACGTAAGTCGGAGCGCGGCGAAACATAAACACTTGACCGGTCGAGCGAGCCGCAAGCTATAGGTATAGTTAGAATCTATAGCGGCCGAGCCCAGCAACGCGGGAGCCGCGGAGAGAGAGAGATAGCTGCTACAGAGGCGGAGAGAGCGCAAACGACGGGCAACAGTAGGGCCTGTGCTCGAGGTGCGGTGACGGCGCGGCGCACGCGGGAGAGCCAAGCGCCTACAGTATATAGACATAGATATAGGGCACAACGGCTGTCGCGAGTGCACGCGCATCGAGAGCGCCGAATCTGCCCACGGCGAGACAGCGCCGACGCGCTGGCCAGTAAACGAAGGTCTGAAATCGATTTTTTCGAGGGAATGGCTGCATTTTGGATATTTGGTAAAACATATCGTCTAAAAACGATGGTCAAAAATGCAGCCTTCAAAAACGCCGGCATCACCCCTAATTTGTCAAAAAACCACTCCCGAAAACGAATTTTCGCTTATAACTCGCGAACTATATAAGAGATAACGAAAAAAGTCCCAAATAAAAGTTTTAAGACATGAAATTTTACATAAGAATAATCTGTCACTTTTTTGCATTAGATAAAATTAAGCTTGAGAAAAGCACGCAGAAGTTGCAAACAGCAATCGGCTGAAGGAGAAGGGAGGCGGGATCTACCGCGCGCGGTTGTGGCGTCGGCGGCTTCTAGCAAGCCCAGGCGCCGCAAAAGTTTTCGCTTCTGTCTCCCTTTCTATAGGGGAGGGCGGGGCATAATGTGTCAGGTAGGTAAGATTGGCACCCTCATATTTTTAATATTAATGAATGCAAAAAATGTAATTTTTACGTAAACCTAATTAGATATGCTTTTAGAATTTTCCTCTATACTTTTGAGATTATAGATAATGTTTAACATTTAATTTAATAAGATTGAAAATCGGTGCTTAGAAACAAGGTTGACTTCATTTTTAAGTCGCTTGGAGCAACGAGAAAATGATTTGTTTTCTAAATGAGACCAAACCTATTTGATAGTTTCAACTTTTATCTTTCAAGCCCTGTTTTTGTTATTTTCAGAAAATCTTTATAAATAATATAACTAAAAAATGAATATGGTATTAAAATGGGGCATGACGTGACACCCTGGCGGGGCACGCGTCGCACACTCGGGCGTAACAGTGCGCCGCGGCGGCCGCCGAGCGAAGTGATGTAACCTACAAACCTACAAACCAAAAACGGAGCAAGATGGGTTAACAACTAGGCAGTGCAATAATTTAGTTTAAACTAGTTTTTAGTTTCAATTATTACACTAATAAGTAAATAATAATTATTTCGACCTCGTATTAAGTTATATTTACAGTAGAAAAAACAATGGTAAGAAACTATAAAAAAAAAACGGATAAATATAATTGGAGCAATGAATAAATGCACTTGGCTATTGAAAATGTGCTTATTAATAAATCAGCTTGATTTATCCATTGTTAATAATAATTCAGCTTCCGTAAATAATGAAAATTCCTTTAGAGAAGTAATACCTGAAGAATCAATTGTAGATACTCAAACTGCCTTTTTCAATGGTCAGGTAGTTCAAATATGCTACATAGATGAAAATGATGCGAAATCTTTAAATTTAAACTTATTGTAATAATAACGATAATTTGTCAATCAAAGGAAAGTATTAGGTTGTGATCATATTTTATAAGAAGGAATTTATAATATATAATCATTTATTAAAATGTAATAATCTATTTTAAAATAAAAATTTTTATGTTCCTTAATAAAAATAAAATTTTAAATTTTCAATAGACTGATTAATTATTTGATTTTTGAAAATGTTATTATCGCATAATTATTAAAGAATTAATTACTGGAAAAAAGAATTGAAAAATACCTATCGTAAAATATTAAATTTGATCGTGCCATGCGTGCCCCGTCGGGTGCGACAATCCACCCGCCGGTGGGGCACGTAGAGCATTTTTTTCAGAATTTCTTTTCTGTATTTTATCAATAATTAAAAGAAAATGAAGAAAAAGTTAATAGTTTACTTTATTTTATTTTTTTCTGATCTAATTATTCCGTTTTTGTACATTTTGAAATAATACACGGTTTAGTTGTTATTTTTAATCAAAGTTAGGGTGTCACATGTGCCCCGCCCTCCCCTACCGGCTGTTGCAATTGAATAAAGTAACCATCGTTTTTTTATAGATTTTGATTCGTATAATCTAAATTTCTAGTTTACAATTTATCAAAATGGCAGGAACCTTGATTTAAATGCATTTGTTTAAACAAAAACGCCATTTAAACAAATAAAAACCATCTTTTGAGATCAGAATAATTTTTTCTTGAAAATTCAGGCAATTTTAAAATTAAAATGTTGCATTCAACATATATGAAAAACCAATATTCAAAGAGTTATAGATTTTTAAAGTATTAATCTTCAGTATTTAAGAGATTTTTAATAATAGTGACAAAATTAAACATCAAGTAAAAATTATTACTGTTACTTATCGTTTACCATCTAAAAAGAGATGTGCAAGTTTAATATTACTTTGCATCATAAATAATTACTCACATTAATATATGAGTAAATCTCAGGAACTCTTAACTTTTTGGGAACTCCAATGTTTGAGCGCTGAAAAATGAGTTAAAGCTCAAAATGTTTGCCTTTAAAAAAAAAAAAGAAACAATTATAAATAAGGGTAAAGAATCTAGCTACGTACACAAAATTAAAAAAAAGGTCGACATTCAATCATTTTTTATGTTGTTCATGTCCTTTTCCAATCAATATATTTATTTAATAGGAACAGGAACACATTTACGATCGTTGCACAAATTGTTTAGCTTTTTTGTTTGCCAAAACCTTTAATTTGAGCCCTGGTAGGTTGATGTGCTGTGAAAATTAGCCCAAATATAAGATTTTTAATTTTCTAAATTTTTTAAGAAATTTCAGGGGGAAAAAGTTACTGACAATTGTCAATGCGTATTGATTAAATTTTCAAGGGGAAGACTAACAGCCTTATCTATATCTATATCGTGTGCAAAGATATTCCCTAAATATAAGTATTTGTTACTCGTAAAGAAATAGTTATTTTCGATACAAGTGTGCGAAGTGGGTCATTCTCGCACGGGTGTAGTTTGTCGCCCGAGCGAAGCGAGGGTGACAAAAACACTCGTGCAATGATGACCCTTTTCGGTCACGTGTATCGAACTCTATTTTTTTGAACGGAGTGTGTGAAACTAGCCTTGTTGTTTGTTTTGCGTGCGCGAAGTAGCTGTTTCTCGCACGGCGTGCGCGAAAGTAAATTGATCTGCGCATGCGCGACTTTCGCGCACGCCGTGTGTAAAACAGCTACTTCGCGCACGCAAAACAAGCACGAGAAGGCGAGTTTCGCACACTCCGTTAAAAAATAGTTATTTTCGATACAAGTGCGAAAAAGTGATTTTATCCTCGTGGTGGACGTTTGCGCCCGAGCGAAGCGAGGGTGAAAAGGCCACACGAGGATAAAATCACTTTCTCACTCGAGTATCGAACACAATTTTTTGACACGACGTGCGGGAAGCTTAATTTAGGGCATGCTTTTTTATTAGAGCGTGTGCGAAATCGAGCTTTGCGCACGGAGTGTGAAAAATTATTTTTTGTAACACAGGCACGATTTTCGCGTTTTTTAAACCTAAAAGTAGGGCCAAAAGTGAACGGTTTTAGACCAACGGGCGCAAAAATAGCTAAGCGGGCGGAAAAGTAGCTAAGCGGGCGCAAAAGTAGGTAAGCGGGCGCAAAAGTAGCCGAAGCGGGCGCAAAAATAGGTAAGCGGGCGCAAAAGTAGCCGAAACGAGCGCAAAAGTAACCGTTTTCAATAATCGTTCTTCTATTTTTTTTTCTTTATCCGCGTGTCTTAATTTACTAATTACATGTTTTAATGTACTTTTTATGTTTTTAATAATTACAAATTTTAGTTTCTTTTAGATTAATTTAATATTTTACTATCTAATTTGTAACGTATAAATAATACACAAATGATTGATAAAATATAATGTTATAAGCTTGCAATATACATAATAGTTGGTGTAACAGAAATTCGTTCATGTTGTTTCCCGTTTTAAGTGGAAAAACGCGAAAATAAATACCTGTCTCACAAAAAATATGGTGTGCACCAAGGACTTAGTGGGCCTTTTGACCTCGTGTGATTGCAGTACTCGTCTACGGCTCGCGGACGCACTCGCCTTCGGCTCGTGCTGCTCGCCTTCGACTCGTACTGCAAACTTCCCACTCGGTCTAAAAAGGCCCACTTTACGCCCTTGGTACACAATATACTATTATATCCGTAAGTGTACAGCGAACCTCCACAAGTTTCCTATTTAACTTTTCTACAAGATGAATAGTTTCTTACAAACATGTATTATTATTATTTAAATAAAATAATTTTCTATTTAAAGCCAGGTTATACTTTTAAAATAGAAATTATCTTTTCAGTCTAAATTTGTCTCTAGATTCAAACACAATTTTTCTTTCTATTCAGACTTGATTCCTATCATCAGAAAAGTAATTATTTTTCTTCGCCCAGGATTTTCCTCTCAATATTCGTAATTAATAGATGATAATAAAAAAATGTTCCTTTGGAGAATAGAATGAATTATGAGTATTTATGACGAAATTTATTAACTATTTAATAAATTTCGTCATAATTTATTATTATTTACATTATATGTACCTTAAGTTTTATTAAAAAACAAATGAATCTTAACGATGACAAAGTAAAGAGATATGTAAGTTATTTACGTATTTGAAATTCCGAACGTTCATAATGAACGAAATATTAATTTATAGTTTCTAATTTTGATTGGAATTCGTCGAAGTGGTTTTATTGGTGACTGCTAGAGTGACAAGTGAAGAGATACAGTTATTATCATTCTTTAAATATATTAAGTAGTCAACTTCGGCTAAATCTGAAAATTGCAAAAATGTTTCGTTCACTATGAACGTTCGAAATTTCAAGCACCTAGTTATTTTTACTGTTAGATATATAAAATAATTCCAGCAATAAAAAGTTTGGAAATACCAAACGCCGCGGAGAGAGAATTTTTTTCCCGTCACGACCCCTATATAATCAGCTGATTGGGGTTTTCCGGAGAGTCGATTAAGTTCGTAATTTTTTTACATGGAGTTTTTATGCTCATAAAATAATTTCAGCAACAAAAAGTTTGGAAATGCCAAACGCCGCGGGGTGAGAATTTTTTTTCCGTCACGGCCCCTATATAATTGGCTGTTTGGGGGTTTTCCGGGGAGTTGATTTGGTTTCTACTTTTTTTACAGGGAGCTTTTATGCTCAAAAAGTAATTTCGGCTTTGAAAAGTTTGGAAATGACAGATGCCGCAAAGTGAGAATTTTTTTTCCGTCACGACCCCTATATAATTGGCTGTTCGGGGATTTTCAGGGGAGTCGATTTGGTTCGTAATTTATTTACAGCGACTTTTTATGCTCAAAAAGTAATTCCGGCTTTAAAAAGTTTGGAATTGCCAGACGCCGCGGAGTGAGAATTTTTTTTCCATCACGTCTCCCATATAATATGCTGTTTGGGGGTTTTCCGGGGAGTCGATTTAGTTCGTAATTTCTTTATAGGTACTTTGTGTGCTCATAAAATAATTTCAGCAATAAAAAGTTTGGAAATGCCAAACGCCGGGGAGAGAGAATTTTTTTCCGTCAGGGCCCCTATCTAATAAGCTGTTTAAGGGTTTTCCGGGGAGTCGATTTGGTTCGTAATTTTTTTACAGGGAGTTTTTATGCTCAAAAAGTAATTTCGGCTTTGAAAAGTTTGGAAATGCCATGTGCCGCGAAGTGAGAATTTTTTTTCCGTCACGACCCCTATATAATTGGCTGTTTGGGGATTTTCCGGGGAGTCGATTTGGTTCGTAATTTTTTTACGGGTAGCTTGTATGCTCATAAAGTAATTCCGGCTTTAAAAAGTTTGGAAATGCCAGATGCCGCGGAGTGAGAATTTCTTATCCGTCACGACCCCTATATAATTGGCTGTTTGGCGATTTTCAGAGGAGTCGATTTGGTTAGTAATTTTTTTACGGTTAGTTTGTATGCTCATAAAATAATTTCAGCAATAGAAAGTTTGTAAAAGCCAAACGCGGTTGAGACAGATTTTTTTTTTCTTCACGACCCCTATATAATGAGCTGTTTGGGGGTTTTCCGGGGAGTCGATTTGGTTTGTAATTTTTTTACAGGGAGATTTTATGCTCAAAAAGTAACTCCAGCTTTAAAAAATTTAGAAAAGCCAGACGCCGCGGAGCGTGATTTCTTTTTCTGTCACCACTCCTATATAATTGGCTGTTTGGAGACTTTCCGGGGAGTCAATTTGGTTCGTAATTTTTTTACGGGTAGTTGGTATGCTCATAAATTAATTTCAGCAATAAAAAGTTTGGAGATGCCAAACGCCGCTGAGAATTTTTTTTTTGTTCATGACCCTATATGATCAATTGTTTGGGATTTTCTGGGGAGACGATTTGGTTCGTAATTTATTTGCAGCGAGTTTTTATGCTCAAAAAGTAATTCCGGCTTTAAAAAGTTTGGAAATGCGATTTAGTTCGTAATTCTTTTACAAGGAGCTTTTATGTTCAAAAAGTAATTCCGGCTCTAAAAGGTTTGGAAATGCCAGACGCCTCGGAGTGAAAATTCTTATCCGTCACGACCCCTATATATTTGGCTGTTTGGGGATTTTCCAGAGAGTCGATTTGATTCGTAATTTTCTTACGGGTAGTTTGTATGCTCATAAAATAATTCCGGCTCTAGAAAGTTTGGAAATGCCAAACGCCGCTGAGAGAGAATTTTTTTTCCGTAACGTCCCCTATATAATCAGCTATTTGGGGGATTTCCGGAGAGTCGATTTGGTTCGTAATTTTTTTACGGTTAGTTTGTATGCTCATAAAATAATTTCAGCAATAGAAAGTTTGTAGAAGCCAAACGCGGTTGAGACAGATTTTTTTTTTTTTTCACGACCCCTATATAATGAGCTGTTTGGGGGTTTTCCGGGGAGTCGATTTGGTTCGTAATTTTTTTACAGGTACATTTTATGCTCAAAAAGTAATTCCAGCTTTAAAAAATTTAGAAAAGCCAGACGCCGCGGAGCGAGATTTTTTTTTCCGTCACCACTCCTATATAATTGGCGGTTTGGAGACTTTCCGGGGAGTCAATTTGGTTCGTAATTTTTTTTACGGGTATTTGGTATGCTCATAAATTAATTTCAGCAATAAGAAGTTTGGAGATGCCAAACGCCGCTGAGAATTTTTTTTTTGTTCATGACCCTATATGATCAATTTTATGGGAGTTTTCTGGGGAGACGATTTGGTTCGTAATTTATTTACAGCGAGTTTTTATGCTCAAAAAGTAATTCCGGCTTTAAAAAGTTTGAAAATGCGATTTAGTTCGTAATTTTTTTACAAGGAGCTTTTATGTTCAAAAAGAGTATTCCGGCTCTAAAAGGTTTGGAAATGCCAGACGCCTCGGAGGGAGAATTTCTTATCCGTCACGACCCCTATATATTTGGCTGTTTGGGGATTTTCCAGAGAGTCGATCCGATTCGTAATTTTTTTACGGGTAGTTTGTATGCTCATAAAATAATTTCGGCAATAAAAAATTTTGAAATGCCAAACGCCGCTGAGAGAGAATTTTTTTTTCTTTACGACCCCTATATAATCAGTTGTTTGGGGGGTTTCCCAGGGAGTCGATTTGGTTCGTAATTTTTTTACAGGGAGTTTTTATGCTCAAAAAGTAATTCCAGCTTTAAAAAGTTTGGAAATGCCAGACGCCGCGGAGTGAGAATTTTTTTTCCTTCACGGCCCCTAACTAATCTGCTTTTTGGGGTTTTCCGATGAGTTAATTGGGTTCGTTATTTTTTAACGAGTTGCTTGGGTGCAGATAAAATAATTTCAGCAATAAAAAGTTTGGAAATGCCAAATGTCGCTGAGAGAATTTTTTTTCGGTCACGACCCCTATATAGCTGATTATACACGGTGACCCATATTAATCGCCGCACCCGGATTTCTCGGACCCTAAGCCAGATAGAGAAAAATGGTTCAGACAAAAGTTATAGGGGCAAAGGGGGCATATAATGGTGCTAACATCTTTGACCTTGAACTTGACCTTTGAGGTTATTTCAAGGTCATTTCAAGGTCAAATCTAGGTGAAACTCAGAAAAGTCCGTTCAAAATCGTTTTTTTTCCATGAACCACATGCTGAGCTGGTTCAAATTGATCGTAGGCTTAATAGAGGAACCCACACACCCAAACGCACACACCCAAAACTTACACACCCTAGTAAACAAAACTCAAACTCGCACATCCTAGCCCCATACACTTCATGCCCTCACAGCTGTACTGTTACATCGCGGTTCCACAACCATACCCCACAACCCCCAGTCCCACACTTCCCTACCCCACGCATGCTAATCCCATACACCCCAAATCCACACATCCTGAACCCTGAAGAATTTTTCTCAAGGGCAAAATGATTTTTTAACGGAAACTTAAAGATCGTCGAAGCTTCTGTTATAAATGTATTAACCTTACTTTTTGCGCTACCCAGAAACAACGACGTGGACGTATTAAGGATTGTTTCCTTTGGGGTACTTAATTAAAGTGAGTCCCCTTGCCCCTCACTGGTCGCGGTGCTTGATTATAGTGAGTCCCCTTGCCTCTCACTGTTCGGGGAGCTTGATTATAGTGAGTCCCCTCGCCTCTCACTAATGTAAATAAATTTTTATTTAACCCCGAAGCGAGTTTTCGAAACGACGACCATTTGCTTCAAGGCGCATAGTCAAACGCCTTTGAAAATGGCGAGCTGTGTTCTGCAAAGTTTGTCTCGGAATGGCAGCGCAAGCTCGACGAATCCTATCCTGCATATCTGCTCTTGTAGTGGGTTGTTGCTCAAAAACAGCATTTTTTAAATACCCTCATAAATAGAAATCTGGTGATGTAAGGTCGGGTGAGCAAGCAGGCCAATTAACCGGACCACCTCGACCAATCCATCTGTTACCATAGTGCTCATTCAGGAAAGCCCTTACAATTCGAGCGAAATGTGGTGCTGCGCCGTCCAGCTGGAGCCACATACTTCGTCGCGTTTCTAAATCAACATCTTCCATCAATCCAGGTAGTTCATCTCTTATTAGCGTCAAATAGGTATGTTGATTTATATTTGCTTCAAAAAAATAAGGGCCAATAAAATATCCATTGATAATCCCGCACCATACCGTAATACTCCAACGCCTTTGATGGTTTACAGTTCTGACCCAATGAGGATTCACATCAGATCAATAATGGCAATTAAGCTTATTCAGTTCCCCATCACTTTGAAATTGTGCCTCATCAGAAAAAAGAACAAAGTTAAAAAAGTCTGGATCATTTTCTATCATTTGTAAGGCCCATTGGCAAAACACAATACGCTGTTACAAATGCTGTTGCAAATGCTGAAACGAGCTCTTTGAGTTAAACGTCCGATAGCTCTATCGTCAGGATGTCGTCTGTCAGGATAGCGTTCAGCATAAAGTCTTGCCGCACCGCGATAATTATTTTGGCTTGCTCCTAAAACCAAAATCATATCAACCATCTCGTTGGGCGGATAGTCAGCCATTTCAGAGCCAGCTATTAATTACTATTAAATTTAAATAGTAAAATGGTATCAAAAATATTAATAATTATAAGGCTCGCCCGTATACGATCGCGCCTAAAAAGGAAAAACGTTGGAAAATTACGGTAACTTTAATTAGCTAACTGTAATTGCCATAAATACTTCGTTTGTCACACTTTTTTAATTTTAAATTTTAAAATAAAATAATCCTTAGAACATTAAAGGTCTTCAATTCAATAAAGCATTATTTCTTAATTAATTGCAAATAAAACTAAAACTTCCTTTTATTTTTTTGTTTTATGTAAATAATGTGAATCAGTAGCGTTCGAATTTCAGAAATACTAATTTTGATAATGTAATCATTAAAAACACATCTACGAAGAAAATAGGTTCCGTCAATGGTTCTTTTAAATTTATTTTTCAGGTTCTAGCAGGATAGTGGAGCACCACATTTCACGCTCATAATAACAGCATTTTTTAATAAACACTTTAGTATTAGATGGATTGGTTGAGGAGGTCTGGTGAAATGGCTTGCTTCTTCATCCCATACTTCACCATCAGACTTTTGTTTATGGGGGTATTTGAAAAATGCTATTTTTGTGCAACAACCCACTACGAGAGCAGATATGCAGGATAGGATTCGTCGAGCATGCGCTGCCATTCCGAGACAAACTTTGCAGAACACAGTTCGCCATTTTCAAAGGCGTTTGACTATGTGCCTTGAAGGAAATGGTCGTAATTTCCGACAATTGCTTCGAGGTTAAATAAAAATTTATTTACATTAGTGAGAGGCGAGGGGACTCACTATAATCAAGCACCCCGAACAGTGAGAGGCGAGGGGACTCACTATAATCAAGCACCCCGAACAGTGAGAGGCAATGGGACTCACTTTAATCAAGCACCTCGAGCAGTGAGAGGCAAGGGGACTCACTTTAATTAAGCACCCCAAAGGAAACAATCCTTACTACGTCCACGTCGTTGTTTCTGGGTAGCGCAAAAAGTAAGGTTAATACATTTATAACAGAAGCTTCCACAATCTTAAAGTTTCCGTTGAAAAATCATTTAGCCCTTGGAAAAATTTTTCAGGGTTCAGGATGTGTGGGTTTGGAGTGTATGGGATTAGCATGCGTGGGGTAGGGATGTGCGGGACTGAGGGGTGTGGGGTATGGTTGTGGGACCGGGGTGTAACAGTTCAGCATGTGAGGGCATGAAGTGTATGGGGTTAGGATGTGCGAGTTTGAGTTTTGTTTACTAGGATGTGTAAGTTTTGGGTTCCTCTATTAAGCCTACGATCAATTTGAACTAGCTTAGCCTGTGGTTCATGGAAAAAACGATTTTAAACGGACTTTTCTGAGTTTGACCTAGATTTGACCTTGAAATGATCTTGGAAAAAATTTCTCAATCCGGGGTCAAAACTGGGTGTTTCCATATGAAAAAACCACTTTGACCTTGAAATAACGTCAAAGGTCAAGTTCAAGGTCAAAAGCGTTAGCGCCATTTGTGGCCCCCTTTGTCCCCTATAACTTTTGTCTGAACCATTTTTCTCTATCTGGCTCAGGTTCCGAGAAATCCGAGTGCGGCTATTAAAATGGGTCACTGTGCATAATTAAAATAATATTCTCTCACACCGGCGTAAAGTGCGTAGGTTCTATAAAGTTTTGTAGGAGTATGACAGCTATTGCGCCTGTTAGGCGTTAAGTAGTACTTTATGCCCGCTGGCTGAATATTTTTGAAGATAAAACGTGGGCGTAAAATGTAATTTTACACGCAAGGTACTAAAAGTTCTATTATGTCAGTCAAGTTAACTTATGAGTAATTGACTTCAATAAATTGATTTCAGTACTTTCTTGTGTTTAATTTGTATAGAAGAATGAACAAATTTGAATACAGTTCTCAGAACAGTCGTACAGTTGTTTCGGAGAGTTGCTTGCATTACTTGACTATCGGTAATTGATTTCACAACTTTCGTTTGTTTGATTTACAATGAAAATTTTTAATGTACTTATATAATATTATATAATTGAAATAATTTTTGCCCACACGGTCGTAAAGTGCGTAGGTTCTATAAAGATTTGTAAGAGCTGTATATGAGCTACTATGTCTCTTGGGCGTTAAGTAGTACTTTATGCCCGCTGGCTGAATATGTTTGATAAGTAGGTATGAAAAGTTGTATTATGTCAGTCAAGTTAACTTATGGATACTTGACTACAGTAAATTGATTTCAGTACTTTCTTGTGTTTAATTTGTACAGAAAGATGAAAAAATTTATATACATTTTGAGATTCGAAGAAATAAAACGACTAGGCAAATTGTGCTGTTTTTTTATAGATTATGCAGAAAAAACGTCTATACTTGCCTTATTTTAAACTTTCGTAGAAAGTTTTATATTTATTTGTATGGTCATGAAAAAAATTATTACCATTTGTAAAGAGAGCTTATTGAATAGATGAGACTAGAAGAATTAAAAGGATTAGACAAATTGTGTTGTTAGAACGTACTTAAAAAATTAGCTTTTAAAAAACGTGTTGATTGTTTTAAAAAAATATTTAAGCTCTCATTAAAGTTTTTGGTGCTCAGTTTGACGGATGTTGGGAGAGAGAGGGGGCGAGAGGGAGAGAGAGGGGATGGAAAGAGAGGGAGAGAGAGGAAGAGAAAGGGAGGGAGAGAGGAACTAATACTTGCCTTAGTTTAAACTTTTTTAAAATGTTTTTTTAGATAGATTTCACAACTTTTTAAGACAAAATAATAGATTATACAGAAAAAACATCTATACTTGTCTTATTGTATACTTTTGTATAAAGTTTTATATTAACAATATTATTATTGGTACAGTCATGAAAAAAATTATTGTCATTTGTAAAGAGTGCTTATTGAATAGATGAGACTAGAAGAATTAAAAAGACTAGACAAATTGTGTTGTTAAAACGTACTTAGAAAATTAGCTTTTAAAAAACGTGTTGATTTTTATTACCCAAAATATTTTATTACACTTTTTAACAATGCAATAATATATTTTTATCTGGCAGATAACTATGTTATTTGTTATTGGAGAGTTTCCAACAATCCCTCAAGAAAAGGTCAAACAACATTAGCTTTGAAATATATCGGGCAGATCACTACGTTATTTGTTGTTAGAGAGTTTCCAACAATCCCTCGAGAAAAGCACAGGCTGAGCTTGTTCCGTGAGTCTTCAAAAAACTTCACCAGCTCTAAATTAGATTTTGAACTAGATAGATGATCTCTTCTATTAAAATGGCAATTTTCTTATTTTATTTTGAAGAACTAATTTTTAAAAACTTGTATTATAATCAAACTAATTCTTTCATTTTCATAATACTTTTTTCGCGCTTTCTGTGCAATACCGTCTAAAACATCTTAATTGTAGCTCCCAACAGCTTTTGTCACATTTTGAAGATCTATTGAATGTATACGAATTGGAGAATGAAATCAGGATATTTCTACATTATTTTCTTGTAGGTCACACTTGTAGATTTACATTTCTTCAGGCAGTTGTTTATAATATGCAAAAGTAGGTTTTTCTACCACCAACATATAGCAAACAACATTAGCTTTGAAATGTATCAGGCAGATCACTACGTTATTTGTTATTAGAGAATTTCCAACAATCCCTCGGGAAAAGCACAGGTTTAGCTTGTTCCATGAGTCTTCAAAAAACTTTACCAGCTCTAATATGATCTCCAACTAGATAGATGATTTCTCCTTCTAAAATCACAATTTACTTATTTTATTTTGAAGAACTAATTTTTAAAAACTTGTATTCTAATCAAACTAATTCATTCATTTTTATAATACTTTTTTCGCACTTTCTGTGCAATACCGTCTAAAACATCTTAGTTGTAGCTCCCGACAGCTTTTGTCACATTTTGAAGATCTATTGAATGTATACGAATTGGAGAATGAAATCAGGATATTTCTACATTATTTTCTTGTAGGTCACGCTTGTATATTTACATTTCTTCAGGCAGTTGTTTATAATATGCAAAAGTAGGTTTTTCTACCACCAACATATGGCCAAACAACATTAGCTTTGCAATGTATTGGGCACATATCACTACGTTATTTGTTATGATAGAGTTTCCTATAATCCCTCCAAAAAAATCATAGGCTGAGCTTGTTACATGAATCTTCAAAAAACTTCACCAACTCTAATATTATTTCCAACTAGGTAGATGATCACTTCTATTAAAATCACAATTTTCTAATTTTATTTTGAAGAACTAATTTTTGAAAACTTGTATTCTAATAAAACTAATTTCTTTTATATTCATAATACTTTTTTTGCACTTCCTGTGCAATACCGTCAAATCATCTTAGTTGTAGGTTAATGTCACTACTTAATGTCACTATTATTAAAATTCATGGTATAATCCATTCTTTGACGCATTGATATGCAATGAACTTCATCAATTTTTAGTGTGTTTTTATGTGAATATCTTTTTCAAGCAGTATTTGAACTTTAAGTAAAAAATTAAAAATGAGGCCTGAATCTGAAAGAATTAATCTAATGTAAATTAAAAAATACTTGAGCATGATGCACTTTTAATAATCTGAGAAAATCTTATATCTCACTATTACCGGGTTTTAATAATGCTAGATTACCTTTAGAAATCATAGGGCCAGTTAAAGCATCCATGATTAAAACACCATAAAGTAGAACGAGGCTCTGCTAGGTGAATATTATCTGCAACAGTATTTCTATTTTTTCTACTACAGGTTGCGTGCTTTGACAGACTTGTACATAATCTTTTGGTGGCCTTAATGCATAATAATAATGAGACTTTGATTCACACCATCAAACATGAAAAATTTGTAAAGAATACTATAATAATATATTTTAAACTCCTGAACTCTTATATAATGTTAAAACTATTTAATCACGATCTACTTGTCAATTATCCTTGTTCTGATATAACTCTGTAATAATAAAAAAAAAAGATTTCACAAAGTAACAATACTTATATTAGATTAATAACATTATTTTTTTTATTTTATAATCAAAGTTTGCTACTTATCTGAATATATGTGAAACTTTAAGCAGAAAATGGAACGAAGCCTGAATCTGAAAGAATTTATGTAAAATGTAAAATTAAAGAGTACTGCAACGGCTCACAGTTGCAAAGAATGGAAATGGAGACTCACATACCGTCCCATTTTCATTTAGGGGTACTAGATAAAGAATTTTTTCATCTTCTAATTATAAGTCCCGCGCAAAAGTAAGACAGAGGTCAAGAAGAACACGCGGTTACCAACGCAGTTACCATGGCACCGCCCTCGACGACCAGCACAGCAGTATAGTGGGCGGTGACTAGGGCCTGACGTCACCAACGGCGCGAGATTTAAAACGCAAGAAACCGCAATTAGAAAAATGTTTATTTGCTCCGCGTATGATTATGAAGAACTTCATATTATATTGTTAAGAGAATAAGAAAATATTGTGATACATCATCCGATGAATAATTATGCTTCATGTGCTATTGCCGTATCGACTCAATTTGAAATTGGCGCGCCTACGCGCGCGGACAAGAGCGTGACCATCGGTAAGATGATTATCTGCGCGCGCAAGGTAGATAAGGGCTAGGTAACTATATGAGAGAAAGAGAGATGGGAGACGATGACTCGCGAAATTTGAATGCAATTTGACATAAAAAAGAGGAGAATTGCAGCATGTGGGATGGGACGGCCGCGGTTAGATCATAATAAAGAGATTGACAAAAGAGGGCATAGAATGGGAAAATCGCGTAGATATAAAAGCACGCGATAACTATGATAGAGATAAACTGTGATAGCGAGCGAATCAGAGCTCGACACCGGATCGTATATGCGCAAGCCCACCGTATAAGATATTAGAAAAAGGCCCGTGCGCACTTTAGATTTATTAATAGTTCAATTGCTAATTATCTATTCGAGGGGATATAAAATCGGAGGGCACGGGACGCTCGCTCTCACAAGGAAGGTACCCCAAGTGTAAGTCGCCGATTTGGACGATATTGCAATATGTTGTAGTACATTAAAAAATAAGAGACACGTATTTTTTTTACGTGCTGATAGACACTTTAAGGGGGTGAAATCTACCCCTAAAGTTCACCCTCAAAAACAGTTTTTTTCAAATATTTCAAAAACGAATAAAGCTACCTTAATGAAACCGACGCTAAAAGTTGTAGAATAAAAAAGCCTTCAAAATAGCATTACTTTCAATTTTAAGGGTAGCAACCCCTATTTTTTTTCAAGAAAACTAAGCTTTTTTCATCAATTTTCAGCTATAAAAATTACAATAAATTATATATCGCCTCAAAACTGATTCCATTTAAAAGAAAATTAAAAAATAAAGTTGACCTGTCTCGTGGTTTTGGCCAAAATTATTTTTTAGGGGGTAACTACCCCTTATTTATATTTTGTTCATTATTTCAGAAATAAATAAAGATACCTTAATAAAACCAACGCTAAAAATTTTAAAATAGGAAAGGCTTCAAAACAGCATTACTTTCAATTTTAAGGGTAGCAACCCCTATTCTTTTTTAAAGAAAACTAAGCTTTTTTCATCAATTTTCAGCTATAAAAATTACAATAAATTATATATCGCCTTAAAACTGATTCCATTTAAAAGAAAATTAAAAAATAAAGTTGACCTGTCCCGTGGTTTTAACCAAAATTATTTTTTAGGGGGTAACTACCTTAATAAAACTAACGCTAAAAATCTTAAAATTAAAAAGGGCACAAATCTGTATCACTTTCAATTTTAAGGGTAGGAACCCCTATTTTTCTCTTTTTAAGGAAATTAAGAGACTTTATTGACTTCAATGGTGAAACTTATCGATTTTTATCGACTTCTACTAACTTTTTCTAGCAGGGAGGGTAAATGTGTTTATTATTTTTTTCTGAAAAAATTGCCTAAATAATCAAAATTTAGGGAGATTAATTTTTTTTCAAAAAATAATAAAAATTAAAGTTACGTGTTGCAGAAAAATACAAAATGAAATGATAACTAATGTAAATATGGTTTTTGTTTTAACAACACAAGTTTTATTATTACTATTACTACAAAAAATTTAAAGTATTCTCAAAAAAGTAATTGTTTGTCGAATAGCTCGAGGCATTATGGATTGTAAGTTGTACAATAATGATATTCTTCAAAAAAGTGTTTTAAGCATAAAGATTTTTTACACCACGAACATCTAACAATTGCAACATTATTACAACCATTGATCTCACAATGCGTTGCACAGGAATCTCCGAAACTGAAACTTACGGGGTCATCGAAATCTCCTGGTCGATTCACAAGATACCCACTTTTATACCACGAATATTTAAATAAATTTTCATATTGTGGAGATGAAAATTGGTTATGAACCAAAGACTGTAATTTAATTATATTATTTCTCAAATGTTAATTTAAGTCTTCGTCTATGAGCAAAACATGGTCTGAAAAATGTTTAACATAGTTCTTCCATGTGCGGAATCCATATACATCTAACGGCTGTATGTTTCCAGTCGTTCCTGTAGGTATCATTTTGAGATGTAGTGTTTTATCGTGTGGCATAACTTCCTGTACAATCGTTGGACAATGACCACTCCACGAATCAATTAGCAGCATGCTTCTAGGTCCAACTTGAGGAAAATATACTTCTTTTAACCACGCCTTAAAGAGTTCTACAAATTTTGATTTTATTTAAATGTGTCTTTCGAAATAATTAACGTTTTATTTTTAGAAATTAATAGAACGTGATTTTACCTGAATTAAGTTTTCCAGATGTCGAGGATGTAACATGTACGTTTGTAGGCACAAACAAATTTTGTGAGACAATTGGTCCAAATTCTCCGCTTTGTTCCTTTAATACTAAAAATAATGGTGATAGTAACTTTCCTGTGGCTGAAATTGTCGGCTGTACAGTATAGCTATGAGTTGTTGATGTGACCGACTGTACAAGGCACTGTAATTTCTTTTCTCCTTCAAAAGCAAGAGATCGACCAGAATGCATTTCCAACTGAAAACCAGACTGGTCTGACTTATGTATTGTCAGCGCCTATTTGATTAATCAATTGTTTGTCTTCTGTTACGAATTCTACTTCTTTTTTATGCAAATCACTTCTATTTTCTATACTTTTTTTTTGTGATAAATTTATTAATTTTTCGAGAAACAATTCTATGGGTGTTTTTAAATTTTGAATGCCAATGTTTTGAAGCTGTAAATCTTACGTCCTCATTTCCGATTAATTTTCGTGCTTGTAGAGCCCATCTTCTTAAATCGTTGTCATGAATTATTAATCCAGCTTCAGTAGCAGCTTTAAAACTTTCTTGTGTGAAATCGCAAATTCTTGCAATTTTTTCTCGGTAAGTTCCACCTTGATTGATTTGGTGAGCCCAGCGATTTAACTGTGTTTCAGAACTGACTTTCCTGAATCTATTTTGAACTGTTTTAAGCGATAAATTCTTTTTTGTTTTTCCACTTCTTCAATATTCTACAGCCCTTTTTTTGTATTCAAAACTCAATGGTTCTTCATGTCCCGTAAATTGATCCGTAGGTAATTCAGAATAGTAAGGAAGTGTATGTAAATCAACATCTTCCACAATACGTGCATCTGTTTCTTTATATTCTTCTTGAAAATCCAACGATTTTTCCATTATAACATCTATGCTATTAGACGATTCTATTAAATCTAACAGTATCATTTAGAAATGGTCTTTTATTTCTATTTCTTTAATATTATAAGGGCTATCTGCAATATCAAGTGTTTGGAAATAGGCAAGCAGCAAATTAATAACATTCAGAGGATTAATTTTTATTTTGAATGCTAAAATAATCAAACATTTATAAGAATAATTGCATACAGAAATAGTATCTTTACAACACACATATATAGAATGCTGAAAATAAAAACATTTTTTTAATTTGTATGCGTCACCCCTCTAAACGTTACATTACTATGTTGCGAGAACATAGCTATTTCTCAATGAGGAAGCTTTGTACGTTGTACGTTGTACGCTTTTACTGATGTACGCCATCATGCGACCAATGTCTTTTGACCGGGAAATATTTGTTTAAATATTAAAAAAATACCATATTTTCACAAGATAATAATGTTGCATTTAAAAAGGCGACACATACAAATAAAACAAATATTTATACTTTGGGCCATCCTGTTAAGAATCTATTAAGAATATCGTATCTGTATATTTCTTTACTAAAGCGCTTGATTAAAATGAAAAGAAGGTAATCTCGAGTTTTTTTTTTAATTTGTAAACAGTAATCGATAAGATGTATTGCACAATGCCTGTTAATTTAGATTTATTAAAATTAAGATTTAGTTATTTAAAATTATTATTTGTATGTAAAATTTATTATTTGTAAAACATCTAATAGTAAAGGAACCGTATACAATTTTGGCTAAAAATTGAATCAGGAGTCTATAATTTTGTTAATAACAGAAAGTAAACAATACAGTATACACAATAAAGTATATTTTGATACATTTTTTAATTTTCGTAAAAATATTAAAAATACTTTATGCACTTATAAATCAGGATTTTTTAAATCTTTAAAATTAAAGAAAAATCAATTTAAACTATTTGTGCTCTATAACGTCAAATGTATCTCCGAAAAATGTAACAATGTACGAAATTGCATACTTTCTAATATGTTCATTAAAAATAACGCAAAATATAATTTTGAAAAGTTGTTATAATTTTATTAAAGCCTATAGACTGATACGAAATTCTTACAATTAATGCATTAGATCTGATATATAAATAGACATTTACCTTTAGTTTTGTAGTGCTGCTGACATTAAAAAAAATGAATTGATGCAATATTACAGCCACAATATTGTAGAAATAACCACTTTCACAAAACAACACTGCACGACTGGAACTCCATCGATTTATAAATACAATGTTTGCCAGCAATATATGAAACTACGAGTTAAATCACCTATCTATAAATATCCGCCTCATAGTAATATAAAAATAACATATTATTTTCTCATTCACAATCAGCGATTACTCTTATTTACTGCATAAAAATCTCTTACATCCACGTACACACACGCACACACACCTTAATTTTTTTTTAATGCTTTATTTATCACGTATCAAAACGGTACGATTGCCTTTGACGAAGTATTTATAATAATACATAAAATATAATAAAGGGAAGTAAGAACATACTGAACTTCCGGGGATGATTTTCACCCCTTTAAAATGTATTATTCACAGATAAAAAATATAAATATTTTTCATTTTTTGGTTCACTACAACATATAAAAGTTTAAATAAACATGTTACTTTTCTTGTGGAATTCAAGTCTAAATTAGTTTTTCGAAAAAGCTTTACAATAATCCGTTTAAACAAGTAGTTTAACCAAACTAATTTTGCAAAATTAATGATAAATTAGTATTTCGTATTGCCCGAAAGCGCTAAAATTACATAGCGTTTGTCTGTGTTATTGGTCAAAATTTTATGGTCAATCTTTTCAATGGAATGGTTTTTAAAGAGATATTTTATTGTAATTTTTATAGCTGAAAATTGATAAAAAACTTAATTTCCTTTAAAAAAATAGGGGTTGCTACCTTTAAAATTGAAAATAATGCTGTTTTGAAGCCTTTCTTATTTTAAAATTTTTAGCGTTGGTTTTATTAAAATGTCTTTATTTATTTCTGAAATAATGAACAAAATATAAATAAGGGGTAGTTACCCCTTAAAAAATAATTTTGGCCAAAACCACGAGACAGGTCAACTTTATTTTTTAATTTTCTTTTAAATGAAATCTATTTTAAGGCGATATATAATTTATTGTAATTTTTATAGCTGAAAATTGATGAGAAAAGCTTAGTTTTCTTGAAAAAAAATAGGGGTTGCTACCCTTAAAATTGAAAGTAATGCTGTTTTGAAGGCTTTTTTATTCTACAACTTTTGGCGTCGGTTTCATTAAACTAGCTTTATTCGTTTTTGAAATATTTGAAAAAAACTGTTTTTGAGGGTGAACTTTAGGGGTAGATTTCACCCTCTTAAAGTGTCTATCAGCACGTAAAAAAAAATACGTGTCTCTTATTTTTTAATGTACTAAAACATATTACAATATCGTCCAAATCGGCGACTTACACTTGGGGTACCTTCCTTGTCAGTTTGTCTCGCAGTTTTTCTAGCAGTTTTTCTAGCAGTTTTTCTCTCAGTTTTTGGCGCTCCAGTTTCTTTTTTGAACCCTAATATAGCTGCTCCAAATTTTGTCGTACGCGAGGGTCATCGTACATCCGGGTGTCCCCTTCATTTTTTTTGAGTCAAGTAGTGAGGCGTGCCATCTTCAAAGAATAAGGTACCATAAAGCGAAGGTCTGGGATTAATCCGGAAGGACAAACCAGGCCGAGTTACCTGGAATTAATCTAGGTTGGCGACCTTTTTATATATATTTGCGCGACGGAAGACATCATAGTGAGGGGCTAAAAAAGGCCCGCCTTACCCCGAAACCTGAGTGGAACTTTCTAGTGACACTCATCAAAGGGATTAGGGGACGTCCCTACACTATGAATCATCCGCTGCACTTTTAAAATCAAGCTAATTTGTTTAGACGCGAACGATTACTTGCTCGTTTTTCTCCTTCCGCGTATTTTGGTACAGTCATCGGGTAACAATATTTAGAGTAACGAGGCTTTTAACATAGGAATTACGAGGGATATTTCTGAGGTACTACACTGAGAAAACTGTCGTAGGAAAATTTACTGAAAAGCTAATAAAAATTACTATTTTTTATAGCAACGATGGGATATCATGGAAATTTAGGTACTTTTGCTAACTAATATAGTAATTTTTGTAGCCAAGCTTAAACTTAAAAAAAATTGATTTTCATGATTTTATATCTATAGGATACCTAATATTTATACAATATTTAATATATTATTAATTAAATTTAGCTATACAAGAAATAAATAAGGAAATAAAATTTTTTTTTTTTACGGTGGTTGTGTATTCGAACCCTGGACCCTCCGCACGCTAGGCAGACGCGCTAACCTCTTACCCACGTGAGCTTCTTGAGTACAAAATTTTGGAACTGATACATTGGCTACCTTCGCTTACGAGAGAACTTTGATGATTATTTGATAGCAATAAATAACTATGATAATATAAAGAAATAACTCATAGCTCACCTGCACAACGTAAAAATAAAACAACTGAATCGATATTGTCGATGTTTTTGATAACTTAAAAGGAAGATAATCTCAAATTGCGGGAGAAACATAACCTCAATCATACACGTGCTCCCGGCGTGCACGCAATAAGTACTACATGTAGAGGGCACTTTTTGCTATGTGTAGTAGTAAAAATTATTAAGATACCTTGTAAATATTCCTGAACTATAGCAAAATTTTTTATAATTTGCTTATATCCCCGCGTTGCTATCAAATATAGTAATTTTTGTTAGTTTTTCAGTAAATTTTCCTACGACAGTTTTCTCAGTGTATAGGTAGGAATGAATATTTATTTGACCCGTTTGAGGTTCTTTCCGCGACACTAAGCTCGAAGCATAATAGTTCATGGGATGGTCGTGTTCTTTATTTTAAATCAGATCGTGTGCGATCACGACTGATAATTGCGTCATATGTCGTATTTGAATAATATAAATATATTGATATTTATACTTAAAGTCACACATCGTAGGGGCATCTCCGTCAGAGATAATAATCTAGGAGCTGGTTTATAATTGTGTTATAGTTTTTTTTAATCAGATCGGGTGCGATCACGACTGATAATCGAGTCATAGATTGAATTTGAACAATATAAATATATTGATATTTATACTTAAAGCCACGCGATAAAAGAGCATCTCCGCAGGGAATAATATCTTTGGAGATCGTTTCATAAGTTTAGTTTGTAATTATCGAGTCGTGTGCGATCACGACTGATATAGGATTTAATTTTTTATTTAAGGTAATTAAATAGGTTAAGATAGAATATTAATAGAATTTTCTAACATCTGTATACGCATTTTAACATATTGAGTCATATACCAGCATGACTAGTATGTAATAAATAATCATTGAATCACATACCTAGTCTCAATATTTATTTCGCACATCACCAAGACCTGTCCCTCTTATCTATATATATATTTATATATATATATATTTTTTTGTTACTTCGTAATTTAAAATATAAATAAACTAAATAGAGAGAAAACGTTTCAGTACTTGAGCATGATGTACTTTTAATAATCTGAGAAAATCTTATATATCACTATTTCCGGATTTTAATAATGCTAGTTTACCTTTAGAAATCATAGGGCTAGTAAAGCATCCACAATTAAAACACCATAAAGTAGAACGAGGCTCTGCTAGAGGAATATTATCAGCAACAGTATTTCTATTTTTCTACTACAGGAGGTTGCGTGCTATGACAGACTTGAATATAATCTTTTGGTGGCCTTAAAATGCATAATAATAATTTTGAACTCTTCTATGTTACATATTATTTAATCATGATCTACTTGTCAATTATCCTTGTTCTGATATCTCTGTAATAACAAAATAAAAGATTTCGCAAAGTAGCAATACTTATATTAATAACATTATTTTTTTTATTTTATAATGATAGTTTGCTACTTATCTGAAAATATATCTGAGATATACCAAGTCCATTTGAAATATCTATCGAATTTCAATGATGTAAAAAGTCTTGATTGAATATATAACTTGTAAATGATGTTTGTATACGGACTAATGCGTATATTGGAAAGTATGTTTATGTAACGTATAACGTATATATAAAAATAACAAGGTTAGGTTAACCACATATTTTTTTTCTTCCTTCGGTGAGGTATCGACATCAGGTCACGTCCTCTAGACCATATATATACCATGATTCTCTCTCTCTCTCACTCTCTCTCTCTCTCTCTCTCTCTCTCTCTCTCTGTCCCTCCGTCGCTCTTCTCTCTTCCCCTCTCTCTCCCTCGCTCTCTTCACTCTTTTGCCAGTCGGACAAAAATGTTATACTATGTACCGGTCGGACAAAAATGTATAGTTTGTGCATACTGAAGAATATGGAGATTCGGAAATAGTACATAAAAATATTCAGATCTCTAAATCTTTTGAATGAGACAATCTTTTTAAATGAAACCTTTCGATTTGAGTAGAGCAATGAAATGGCTTTCGATTAAGAGTACATGTTAATATAGTTCAAACAAATCTAATACGTATATAGGCGCAGTGAATTTCTCGCATACCCATTTCAATGTATATGTAGCACGGGTCGCTCCTTCAGGCTTCTTCTATACTTGCCTTCGGAGCGCTCCCGCGCTCCTTGATAGGTATAGAGGAACTGGAGAAATCGAGTGTTACGGGAAGAGGTTGGAACAGAACCAAAACAGCACTAAAACCTAAATTAGACTCAACGAATCTGGGAGCTTTTTATGGTAATAAATTAAAGTTTAACTCCGATTTCTGTGTTTTATAGAATGAATAAGGTTTTATATCTAATATTTACGATGTTTTTTCTATTAATAAATATCCAAATCCATACTCGCTGCGCGCGCTCTATGTACTTTCTTGATTAAACATGCTAAGAATAATTTATTCCTTATAAGCGATAAATCTTTTTCTTTTAATTTTGATGCATCTTCAATAATGGATATAATACTGTACATTTACTCTTAACGAATATAAAATTTTCAGGCTACAAACTATAAGTTTATATTCGAATATGTTTTGTTTTTCGTGAAGTATTAAATAAAAAGTAAAATCTGTATATAATCTTGACATAATTTATTCTAATATTAACATAATTAATTCTTCTAATATTAAGACATTGCTTATAGTTTAGTAATACTTTTCTACTTCTGACCATCACTTGAACAAATAATTAAAACATGTTACTTATTTTGTTAAGCTATAACCAACATTAATTTGATTATTATTTATTTAATACTTTTCACCTTAATTATTTTCATTCCAATAAATATTTCCAATAAATAATACCTAATATTATCAAATAAAAGGTATTTTTAATTTTAAATCTTGCGCCTTTTATCAAAGAGCCAATTACAGATCAAATCTATAGAGGCTTCACTTCCTCCGGTCATCACTTTTTTAAGAAGGATTGTGATTTTCATATTTGATGATGTTGTTACTGTGATGTTAATTGAGAGCATGGGTGGAAAAACGGTATAACTCTTATAGAACCTTCACAAGTATTATCACTTATTTTCTGCGCCACGTATTCTCTAACACGTTTGAGTTCAATTTCGATCCACACAGGATCATATTTCATTTGAGTGGCTAGATAGTAACGAAATATACCTGCAATTATAAATTTAGAGTTACCATGATTTATATCTCAAAATCACACATTTTATATGATTTTTCGGCAATCGTGGTATAAAATACCGTTCAAGACTAATACGTAAGTAGATTATTAACCTCATGCGACTTCTCGCTCCCCTTTGTTCTCGCTTCACTCGAGCGAAAAGAGTCACATGAGGTAAATAATTTACTTCCATACCCGTGTCGAAAAGTACTATTACAATATGAAAATTAAAAGAGATTGATTTAAAGAAGTATAGGAAAGCTTGAAACAAATAAGAATGAAATTTGATAAAATTAAGTAAAAAATAAAATACTTTAATAGTATAATCGATTTCTTTACTTGTTTTTTCTATTTTTGTCTATAAAATATTACTAGTAAAATTTATTTAAACATAAAAGTCCACGAAAATATACATAATTAAATAAATGTACTTACATTTTAAAGAAAAAAATACTGCAAGTAATTTTTTTCAAATTATGTTACGAAATGTCAACAAAGTATTTTATTTTTTACTTAATTTTATCAAATTTCATTCTTATTTGTTTCAAGCTTTCCTATACTTCTTCAAATCAATCTCTTTTAATTTTGATATTGTAATCCTTTTCGACTTTTGTACTTTCGTGTACTTTCGTATACTTTTCGACACGGGTATGGAAGTAAATTATTTACCTCAGGTGACTCTTTTCGCTCGAGTGAAGCGAGAACAAAGGGGGAGCGAAAAGTCGCATGAGGTTAATAATCTACTTACGTATTAGTCTTGAACGGTATTTTATACCACGATTGCCGAAAAATCATATAAAATTTGTGATTTTGAGATATAAATCATGGTAACTCTAAATTTATAATTGCAGGTATATTTCGTTACTACCTAGCCACTCAAATGAAATATGATCCTGCGAGGATCGAAATTGAACTCAAACGAGTTAGAAATGCGTGGTGCAGAAAATAAGTGATTTAAACAGAGAGAAAAGAGAAAGTAATGGTATAAAAGAAAAAAAGAAAGACAAACTTAGTAACAGGTGTGATAAAGATAAAAGGGGATGTGAAGAAGAGACGAATGCCAGTAAGAATGATGATGATGAAAAATCTGAAAATGAAGACGGTGCAACTGACAAAAGCAATCATCAGAAAGAAATAGAGGAAGACGGTAATAATAAACCAATTAGTAATGATGAAAATGATGATGAGGATGAAGGAGACGAAAGTAATGAATCTGATTCCACTGATGATGACGGATAAGGCTATTTTTGTTTTCTTTTCTTTTATAATTATCTTGTCAAAAAATTATTTCGAAAATTTGAATTGATGTATTATAACGTATAAAAATACGTATTGTATATCATTCTTTATAGAATGCACACTTAAGTATGATAAAACTAAATATAGTTAAATGTTTCCAATGAGAAAAATCGCAGTGACTATTTTTTCTTGTATATGTACAGCGTATTCATTCCATGACCAACGAAATCCTCTCTTGAAAGAATGATGGCCGGAAGTATTGGCTTATTAAAGACTCCGTGACATTGGTTATTTAAGAACAGCGCGAATATTTGAATTTTTTAGATTGAAAATGTGCTAGATTTCAATTTTGAAACTCAAGTATTTATAGAATAACTAATTAATTAAAATAGAATACAAATATTTGATTTTTTGCTTAAAAAATGTATCTAATTATCTTACTAAATCATAGTGAAAAAGAGTGTTTATAACCTGAAAAACAAAAAAGTAGACTCAGCTCATTTGAATTTTGCCAGATACTTTAAGTAATTAATATCATACTCTAAATATTGTCAAAACTGGATCCATTTTTAAGCGAGAGTTCCCACATGGACAATTTCATAAGTATCTTCTTCTTTATTACCAATTGCAAAATACGAAAGTTCAAAAAATCCCAGGTTTGTATACAACTTTGAGATAGAACATTAATGTACCCTTGCAAAAATCGAAAATGTAGCAAATTGTTTAGTAAGTGTAGAAAAATGTAAAAATGTGTAAGAACATGTAATAAAATGTAGTTTAATACTGGATTTCTGACATATTTAACATCTTTCTATTACACTTATTTACACTTTCTTTATATTTTCGTACACTTTTGTACATTTCATAAAATTTGTAAAAATCCGTAAAAATTTACAGTTTTCTACACTTATTTAAACTTTGTTGCATTTTTTTACATATTTTTCTACATTTTTCTACGCTTTCCTACAGTTAATAAAATTTTTATTAACCATAAAAATCTATAAATGTAAAAAAATGTAAGAAAGTGTAAAAAAGGTTTAATAAAGTGTTAATAAATGTAAAAAAGTGTAAAAACACTATAGTCAACTGTTAATAAGTATACAAAAACTGTAATAGATTGTTAATAAATGTAAAGAAGTGTAAAAAACTGTAAAGAATTTTTGAATTATGAGTATCAAAGAAAGTGTAACAAAATATAAAAAAACTGTAAGATAGTGTAAAAAAATGTAAAAAATTGTAAAGAAAGTGTAGAAAAGAGTAAAACAATGTAAAAAACGTCCGAAATCCAGCATTAGATTACACTTTTTTACATTCGTTTACTTTTTTTACATTTACCTGCATTTATTTATATTTTAAAATTTTCGTTAGAGTAGTTAAAGAAAAATTACTTAAACTATAAACCCTAATAAAAATATATATATTGCAAAGTCTGAAAATGCAAAGGTACTTATAAATTTTATACCACTCTAATCTCAAAATCACAACTTAGATATGATTTTTCGGCGCTCGTGGTATAAAATACCGTTCGAAACTAGTGCGTAAGTCGATTATTTAGGTGGTGTGACTTTTTCGCACTCGCTTCGCTCGTGCAAAAAGTCACAGCAGCTAAATAATCGACTTCCCCACCCGTGTCAAAATGTACTATTACAATATAAAATTGTTATGATATTTGTTAAAACCCTACTAGAAAACTCATATAAAAAATTATACGTACAGTGTGCTTGCCAGAATGTTTTCTATAAAAAATCTAGAAATTATATTAAGATTTTCCAATATGTACCAACTAATTTCTAAAAATGACTATGGTTTAATCCTTATTCGTAATCATAAAAAATATAAACTTATAAATTTTGATTCGATAGTTACCTTATAAAACATTATAAGAAATTTAAGATAAAAACTTTCTGTTAAAAGTAATTTCTTATAAATGTTAATTAATTAGTCAAATTAATTACTATGATCTTATACAAACCAATAAAGTTTCTATACTTTTATAGTAAGTATTTAAAGTGACATTTTGGTATAAAAACCAATAAAAATTATTTATAACAAAATTCGTATAATTTGTAATAGAAATTCTTTGTTAAAATACACTAAAAATGCATATAAAAAATTATATGTTGATCGCGATTGCCTGAACGTTTCCTATAAAAAGCAAAAAATTGTATTAAGATTTTCCTATAGGTATCCACTACTTTTTAAAATTGCTGAATCCTTATTCGTACTCATAAAAGATAGGAGTGAAGAATTTTAATTCTTTAGTTACCTTATAAAACATCATAAGAAATTTATAATAACTTACAGTTATAGGTAATTTCTTATAAATACTTATAAAGTTAATGTTCTTATTGGAGTGTACGAATGTTTTTTGATTTTTCCACTATACAGCCAGACAAACACTTATAAATTAGTTATTGTAAATGACTAACTCAATACAATAAGTGGTATTATTAAATCAGTTTTTATATGAACTTACGGGTGCAAATACACACCTTAAGCTTACAAACTTTTTTTTTATTCTTTTTGATCGGCTTGTTTCAACTGGGATTATATCAAACCCCAGTGGAAATGATAAAATGTATCAAAATGTACCAAAATGTATCAAAATGTATTAAAAGGTATCAAAAGGTATCAAAAGGTATTAAAGTGTATCAAATTGTATGTAGAGGTTGCATTTCGTAACTTTTGTAGAGCACTTTGATATCTTTTGATACCTTTTAATACATTTTGATACATTTATATACAAAATCATTTTTTGATAAAAGAAAAATTTATTGATGAAAGAAACATTTAGACACGCTCTGGTACACTTATATATATTTTAATACATTTTCATACCTTTTGATACCTTGTAATACATTTTGATACATTTTGACACATTTTGACATATTTATGTACATATTGATACCTTTTAATACTTTTTGATACCTTTTCATACGTTTATGAAAAAAATATTTTTTCACATTAAATTATTTTTACATTCTCATACATTTTTGTATATTTAGAAACACTTTGACATATTTATGTACATTACGATACGTTTTAAATATATAGAAAATAGTAAAAATAATATTTTAAATATATAGGAAATATATAGAAAGGTATCAAAATGTATCAAAAGGTATTAATGAATATTTGTTTATATAAATGTATAGAAATGTATCAAAATGTATCAAAATGTACCCAAATATATACAAATATATCAAAAGGTATCAAAATGTATGAAAAGGTTTTAAAATGTACCAAAAGGTGTTAATGTGTTTAATAGAATGATAAATAAATTAATATTACATTTTTTAATTTTTTTGAAAAGGTATCAAAATATATCAAAAGGTATCAAAAGGTATTAAAGTGTGCTACAAAAATTACGAAATGCAACCTCTATATACACTTAGGTGCACTCTGATACCTTTTGATACATTTTGATACCTTTTCATACATTTAAAATTTCCACTGGGGAATGTACAAATATATCTCGTTTAATAAAATGGCTTTTCATTTTACCTCACCACTGTACCATATAAATACCATTTTTCGAAATGAGTTCTTCAACTCCTTAATATAGTTTTTGGTACACTGATTAAAAGTATCAATAGATACTTGTGCTCGCTCTGGACACACCGGTGCTCGTGGTATAAAATAGTGTTCGAAACACTAACAAGGAAAGGATATTTGGTGTCCGCCTCCGATTTTCATGAAACTTCGCATATGAGTAGAGTGTCAAAAAATATTCCACACCTATTTTTTGCTTCCTCATAGAGGAAGCTTTGTGATAGTAAAAAAAAAGTTTATGTGATAATGTGTTAGAAATGTTATTTAGCAAATTTGAAATCGAAATACACTATTTTTAGAAAATGTCCGTATGGATGTGTATGTGTGTGAATGTGTGTATGTATTTCCGTATACGCTGATATCTCATGATCTACTCGACCGATTTTAACGGGAGAGTGATCATTTTTTTAGATTTTGCTTCCACAATTGGGGTCAATATTCTATTTTTGTAAAATTAAATTTTTTTTTTTATAGCCATTTTTTAATTTTCAAAATTTTTTTTTTCGATTTTTTTAATATTTAGAACAAATATTGTTTATATACCACGAATTCTCTGTATGTAGGATAAAATTATCTACAATTTAAAGAAAAAAAAAAGTCGGTAGCTATATTTCGTCATAAGTTATTGATGAAAAAGTAATTTTTTGTAAATAGATTATATTTCGGAATTAAAAAAAGATATTAACATGAATATTTTTTTGGTTATAAAGGATATTAAGTACTATAACTTACTAAATTTTTAGGTTTTTTTATTCATTATTTTTTGAGAAAAAAAATAATTTATAAAAAAAGTGATTTTTTTTGTCGTTCAATAACTATAGTAAAATTGGCTTAATCACTTTGAAATTCTTTGTAGGGGTAGATTTTGTATATCAATCGAGTCAGTTCTTTGGGCAAAAGGATTGATTCATAAATTTCGAAGATATTTGAGGTTAAAATTTTTTTTAATTTTTTTTTAAATCGTAATTTCTCGAGAATGGCTCTATGTATCTAAATGGGGTGGGTGGTATTCGAAAGAGAATTAAATTACCTATATTTTTCAAATAAAACTAATTCTCTAGCTATCACGGTTCTTTTGTTATTAACAAAAACGTAAAAATTGAAAAATGAAAAAAATGAGTTTTATATGTTCAACTATTACAAGAGTAAAATTGTCTTATTCGCTTCAAAATTCATTGTAGAGGTATATTATCGATAGTTCTCGGATGAGTTCTTTTGGCAAAGTGATTGGTTCATAAATTTCAGAGATATTTGAGGTTAAAATTTTTCTAGACATTTTTAAAATCTATTTCTTGAGGATTAATATATAATTTTTTTTTAATTTAGTTTATAATTAAATTTAATTTAATTTATAAAATGATAATTTTAGTTCGTAATATCTCTGAAAATAATGAACCAATCATTTTGCCAAAAAAACTCTGCCGAGAACTATCAATAATATACCTGTACAATGAAATAATAACCTGTATAATGAAATAAGACAATTTTACTATCGTAATAGTTGAACATCCAAAACTCATTTTCTTTAATTTTTAAATTTTTACATTTCTGTTAATAACAAAAGAACCGTGATAGCTAGAAAATTAATTTTTTTAGAAAATATAGGTAATTTAATTATGTTTCGAATGCTATAAATAACATTCAAATACATAGAGCTCTAAATATCAGTTGCAAATTTATAGGCAATTGTGATATATATTTTATCTATGTGAAATTTTGTGGAAATGTATAATCTATAAAAATTTGAATAAATTATGTTGGAGTTTTGTTATTTCTGTCTTTCTGAAGTATTAAATTTTAAATATTGGAATTAAAAATTAATTAAACGAATCAGAAAATTAAGTTTAGGCAGCTACGTGCCAATGAAATGGCAGCGGTTTTTTATCTAGGGAAAAACATATCTAAGGGGTGAAAACCGCCCTTAAAGTTCACCCCCAAAAACCGTTTCTTTTTAATATCTCAAGATGGAATCGGAATTTTTTAATGAAACCAACACCCATTTGTTTCTTATGAAAAGACGAGGTTTTCGGCACAGTTTTAATGCTGGGGGTTGCATCCCCTATTTTTTATAAGGGTAAATATGATATTTTCCCTTGTATTTTTGATATAAAAATGTTTTAATGAGCTAAATTTGATTGAAAATTGCCATGCTATAAAGAAAATTGAAAATTATAGTTGACCTGCTTCATGATTCAAAAATGAAAACACGTTGACGGGGTGAATTACCCCTAATTTAATTAATCACCTTTTTGTTAGCGTCTGCCTCCGATTTTCATGAAACTTTGCAACTGGTTAGAGTATCGAAAAATATTTCACATGTATTTTTTTTTATCTGTGGAGAAAGACATTGGGGGGAAAACCAATTAAAGTCCACCCCCAAAAACAGTTTTTTTAATACCTCGAGATGGAATCGGAATTTTTTAATGAAACCAACATCTTTTTGTTTCTTATAAAAAGACGAGTATTTGGATACAGTTTTAATGATAAGGGGTTGCACTCCCTATTTTTATGGGGGTAAATATAATTTTTTTTCATTGCCTCAAATAAAATTAAAAAATGGCTATTAATCCACTGGTTGTAATATCTTTATTATCTATAATCTTTAATCCTAACAATGTTACAATTGAAGAATCACAAGCTAACGAACAAGAGATAACTTTATATCATGTAATAGAAAATATAATAAAGGAGAGTGTAAATTACAATTTACATACAGAAGAGGAATATACTTTACTTTTTGAGGATGACTACACCCCTATAGCACCCAATATTGAAGCAACATTGCTCCAACATTGCTTTGTCATATTCCCCATATTCGCCAATATTCCCTCAACACTTTTATATATGGATGCTATATGGGAGCAATGTTGCTGCAATCCGTGATTTCCGTTTCACCATTGCTATTTTAAAATGATGGGTCAAGCTCTCTGTCATGGCAATATTGCAGCAATATTTAGCCAATATTTAGCATCACGAAAGGAATATTAATTTTATAATTATATTTTTCTGATGATTTTTCTGATGATTTAGCAATATTGCAAGGATATTTGTACAATATATATAAACACCGTAAGAATGCTCCCGTTTGGCCACTGATTGTTGGAACAATATTGCCTCAATTTCCAAAATACATTAGTGAATTTCCCCTTAAGGGGAATGACACGAATATGTCAAAGCAACATTGAGGCAATATTGCTCCAACAATCAGTGGACAAACGGGAACATTCTTCCAGTGTTCATATATATTGTACAAATATTCTTGCAATATTGCAAAGTCATCAGAAAAACCAGCATAAAAATATAATTTTAAAAATAATATTCCTTTCGTGTTGAGAAATATTGGCTCAATATTGCTGCAATATTGCTATAACAGAGAGCCTGACTCATCATTTTAAAAAAGCAATGGTGAAACGGAAATCACGGATTGCAGCAACATTGCTCCCATATAGCATCCATATATCAAAGTGTTGAGGGAATATTGGCGAATATGGGAAATATGACAAAGTAATATTGGAGCAATGTTGCTCCAATATTGGATGCTATAGGGGCAGTAATACACTTCCACAAGATATTGAAGAAGAGGATGAATTAAAGAAATATTATGCAGAGGTTCCTGCTTGTTTACCGAATGAAGAAGATGTAGACTTTGAATATAAGAAACAGGCAGTGCAGTATCGGCACAGTGGAAAAAGAAAGCCATTATCCTTGACAAGTGTACAATCGAAGTATAGAAAATTTACTTCCAATCGACAATTGCGTCGGCGGAAATTATAAATTGAAGCAGGGGGTAAAAAACTATTCTATGTGGAATAACAACTTATGTACTTCAATAAGTTAAAGAAGCGATAGAATAAAAAATGACTCTGCATGATATTGATATAAAAAATGGGCTCTCGTAAAGAAAGCAGAACTAAATATTCCGTGCTTTAAAGCTTCACATAGATGGATACAAATATAAAAAAAAAAAAACATCACATTGTTTCACGTAAAATAACAAAACTTATTACTATGTCATCTACACAGAAGGCAATAGAAGTAGAACAACACAAAGAAAATTTTGTTAACGATGTCAAAAATCTCATTAAAGTACATGGTGCTCAAAACGTTTACAATTCTGATCAATGTGGGTTCAATTTAGAGTTACATAGTGGTCGTACTCTTTGTTATGAGGGGATAAAATGTAGAAAACATCGTTCAGCTGGTATCTTCTACAACTCATAGTTACACTGTTCAACCAACAATATCAGCAGAGGGACAGCTTATGCCCCCGTTATTTATAGTTTTGAAAGAGGCTCATGGGTAATTTGGACCTAAAGTAATGAAAACTTTATTCAAACCAGAAAACATATACGTAGAAGCATGAGCGTCCGGTAAATTATCCAAGGAACTATTTCAAATTTGGATTCAAAATGTATTTTTGATTCACAGTGGGAATTCACCAATACTGCTATTAGATTCATGGAGTAGACAATGTCAAAACGCTGTAAAAGAAGCTTTACCGAAAGAGTCAAATCTTATATTGAAAACGATACCAAAAGGCACAACTGGACCGATACAGCCTCTTGATGTATATGGTTTTCGATTATGGAAAAACTTTCTAAGAAAATTATGAGACATAACAATTCTTATGAATTATGATGCTAAATTACACGGGAGAAATAATATAATCAAACTACAATCTCTAACCCATAATCAATTTTCTTCACCAAGAGTTAAAAGTGTTTTTAAATATGCCTGGTATAAAAGTGGATACCTAACGAAAAAACCTTCAAGACATTAAAATCCAGTAGATTTCTGTTTCCATACTCAAGAGGAACCAATTTGCGACATATGTGGAGGAATTGCAGTCACACGATGCGCATGGTGTAAAAAGCTATTATGTTTCAAATATTTTTTCACAGATTATCATTATTTTCAAACGTATATTGAATAAAATTTGCAAATTCACCAATTTCTGTAATATTTATATATGTTAGATTGACAAATCACCACATTGTACAAATTAATAAAAATGAAAAAAAGTTTTTGCTCATAATCTAGTAATAATAATGTTAATAGGGGTAGCCATCACCACTAAAATTAAAATATTTTTTATTTGTTTAACTTTTAATAGTAAATATGAGTCAAAATAAGCATTACAAAATTAATAATCCAAAGGAATGTTGTGATTAATTTTTAGGCACGACCGCTACTCGGGAGAGCCTTATAATTTCACCACAGTGAAAATTGTAAGAATTCAAATACTGAAAATTTAATGTGTAAAAACCATTTTCCACTCAGCATGAGTGCGTTTAGAGCGTTTTCTGTAATGTATGTATGTCTGTATGCCCGTATGTACGCATGTTGCTCGATTATCTCAATGAATTTTCGACCGATTCCTTCAGGACTCGGGGAAAATAGTCGTCTAATTACACCAAAGTTCCAGTTCTCCAGCGAGAACGCTCGATAGAAAATTTTCAAAATGCCAGCACAATGAAAAATTGCAAAAAATTAATTTTAAGCTACCATGTACAGGTCTATCTGCTAAACCTAATTAAAATACACCTTTTTTATGTTGAACATTTTCTTCTACGAGCAATATTTGCCAACATAACTACGAAAAACAGCAAAAAAAGGTCAAAAAAGAATGATTTTTGACTGTAACTTGACAGAATTTGAAGAATTTGATTTTACACAAAAATGTTAAATACAAAAGTTGTAGATAATACAGAAGCAAAACTTTTTTTCCTTTAACATTTTTGTGTAGAATGAATTCCTGACGAGTTACACTTATAAAAACGATTTTAAACTTCAAAATATACATAAAATGAACGATTTTCGGCTATAACTTCTCAGGATTTGATTTTTCACAAAAATATTCAATATAAAAGTTGTAGACAATATTGAAGCAAAACTTTTTCCCATTTAACATTTTTTTCTAAAATCAACTCCTGACGAGTTAGACTTATAAAAACGATTTTAAACGCCAAATACACATAAAATGGACGATTTTCGGCTATAACTTGTCAGGATTTGATTTTTCACAAAAATGTTAAATACAAAAGTTGTCGATAATATTAAAACAAAACTTTTTCCTACTTAACATTTTTTTGTAAAATCGGCTCCTGACGAGTTAGACTTATAATAGCACATTTCGATACTAGTGCGAGGATTTTATTTTCCCCTCGTGTGACTGCACCCGAGCGAAGCGAGGGTGAAAAGGTCACACGAGGAGAAAATCAACTTCTCACACAAGTGTCGAACCGTATTTTTTGACACAACGTGCGAGAAGTGAGATGTTTGCACGCATCGTTTAACGCATCTAACCACACACACACAGCACTTTTATGATATCCCCCAGTTCCTAATTATCTATCCCCTCACATTCTAAAGCACTAACACTTGAAGATCATTGTAAAGCTGGGGAAGCTGCAAAATAGGGCTGGATAGCCCAGAGCGGGCACTACTCCATGGATACCAGTCTGCTCAGAATTATCTAATAGCCATCTGAGAGGAAAATACTATAGAGACCGACATGCGTGTCTCGATCTAAAGGACTGCCTCACCGTAGGAATAAACGAAGCACATGTATAGATCAGTCACTGATCTAGGAGACAAGCGAGGAGAGTTGAGCACCTAGAAACCACATGTGACTAATGAATAGATGACACAAAAAACATTACCATATAAAAGAAAATACTGTAGCAATGGTTGTTGTTCACTATTCTCGCTGCACCAGCTATCTCTAACAATTAGAGGGGAAAGACTGGTGGAACCTTCACTTGTTGTTTCATTGCTGAAAACACCTCCATCTTGAGAGTCGCTGAAGGCACCAGCAGCAGATTAACTGTAAACAGAGCCATTAGTATAAAAGTCAAACACACACATGGAAAGTTGAGTATCTGAAAACCACATATGACTAATAAATAAATGAGCCAAGCAACATCACCACACTCAAGAAAGATTCTGCAGCAGTGCCCATCGTTTACACTACTCTCGTCGCCAGATACCTACAACAAGAAAAAGTACCATAAGCTTACCTATCAGAGAGGTTAGGAACGAGAAAGGGCTTACGAAATTTGCTCTCGCCGTCGACATGCTGCCTTCCTGTCTCTCAGGAATATCATCATCAACCGCAGTAAACACGATGAAAGGGACGACATTCTCCAGGGCGGAGTATTGCAGCAACCATCACTGGGAACGCCGGGAGCCAGACGATGCGATTGTTGACATCACAACATGGATATACGCGCGCGCACGCCGCCGTAGGGCCGTAGTCAACATAGACTCACTAGGGCTAGTAGCAGAAAGCGCGTGCGCGCGATCCATATATACATATATATATAGATATATCATATCTTATATACAGGGAACGCTCACGATCACGTGGGTCGCATGCGTTTTCCGCTGGTGCGAACGCACTAATATACGCAGCCTATAGCCCAGATGGCCGTTACGGCTGAGGTACTCTGCATGCACGCAGCACCAAGCCAGATTACTATTGACGAATGCACCAGTGATGAGTTTTCTCTGTTTGTTTTTCTCCTATTCGCGGTATTAGTGTATGTGTGCATGTGTGTATATGTATAAGTTATACGAACATCAGTGAGCGATTAGTCTACAGTTTTCGTTAAACTTTGTAAAATTTAACTTTATATTTTTGTAATAATCGGGAGTAATGAAACGGTATTTTTCCTTATGTTATTCAAAAGCATTTTACTTAACACAAAAATTTCAAATACAAAAGTTGTTGATAACATTGAAATAAAACTTTTTTTCTATTCAACATTTGCATAAATAAAAATAAAAACTATTATTATAATTCAAATAGAAATAATGAAAACAATGTTTTTAATTTTAAATATGATTGCAATCATAGTACTTATATATTTAATATTCGTATGTGTACTTTAATCATCTCAATTATTAATTAATTTATATGAATCATAGACTATTTGAAAAGTTATCTGCATATAACTATATTTGTAGAATTAGAAGGAAAATTTTCTACAAAAAAATAATAAATATGTAATAGTAAATGCATAATTTCCATTTAAATTTTACTGCAGAGATGTATTTATGTGTATTCTAATGATAATAACGATGAATATAAGTATTACAATTAATGCAATAATAAAATTATAAGGTTTTTCTGAGCATTGCGGTCGTGCCTATTATGTAAAAATGTAAAAACGAAGTTTTCTTGATGCCCTGGTGGAAAGTACGTGGTTTCGCCATTGTTTTCGATGGCGAAAGAAGGACATTTAACCATTGATTCTGAGTTGGTAACTAGGCAACTGTAGACTTTATTAATAGATTGTTTTAGAGGTTTTGTCAACATATTCAAATTCATTAACCTACATTTTCAACAAAAACTATCACTTCTGATCATCAAGGTACACCCGATGGACATTGATTCTAGCAATGCATGTCCCGTTAGTGGCACTCACATATAACCTTTTTAATGTTCATATCATTTTCGAGGTATGTTAACGATTTAAATATTATATGTGACAGTCACTAACGGGGTATGCATTATCAGAATCAATGCGGCCCATCGGGTATACACGTGATTTATATTGCTTTAATTTGTGAAATGGATAAAAGATTGTTCGTTAATAATGTCGCACTTTTTGTGAGAATTTCTTCTTGAGTGATCATTTATTTTTTCAGATACAAATAAAGTAGTTGACTTTGTTGCTGCAAATGGAGCAAAAGTACCGCATGTTTAATAATTGTACGTGTAACAATTGCACGTAAAATAAAAATATTTTACATGATCTTCAGTAAAATTCACTTATTAAATTATGCACGTGATGTTTTCGATGCCCGCCCCCCCGACCAGCAGCCCTCGCTGCGCTCGTGCCGCAAATGTCGGGGTCGGGCATCGAATTCAATGCTCTCGAGCCCGTCGGGTACGTTATCATTGTCAGTGGCAAACGTACTTTCCACCGGACATCAAGAAAAATAGTATACGGTACACGAGACGAAACTTCAAGGCCCGCCACTGCGTGATATGGCGCCCTCGGCTTCGCCTCGGGCGCCAACTTCACGCAGTGGCGGAACTTCAACTTTCGTCACTTGTACCGTAATGTACTATTTTATATAGGGAGGGGGCAGGCGCCGAGCCAAGCGAGGAGCAGGTGTGTGTGTGGGGCGGGAGGGGTTGGCGTGTCGAGCGCAGCGAGACACGCAGGGGAGCTCGGCCCCCGTAGTTTTTAATCACTAAAAGATAAGTAACTACATAGGGGTAGCTCATCCCTTCTATGTGTTTTTTAAATCTCGAAACAGGTCAACTATAATTTCTAATTTTCTTTACAACATGGCATTTTTTTACCAAATATGGCTCGTCAAAACTTTGTTATTTCAAAAACTGTGAAAAAAATTATATTTACCCCCATAAAAATAGGGAGTGCAACCCCTTATCATTAAAACTGTGTCCAAATACTCGTCTTTTTATAAGAAACAAATAGATGTTGGTTTCATTAAAAAATTTCGATTCCATCTCGAGATATTAAAAAAAACTATTTTTGGGAGTGAACTTTAAAAGTGGTTTTCACCCCCAGATGTCTTTCTCCACAGATAAAAAAAAAATACGTGTCAAATATTTTTCGATACTCTAACCAGTTGCAAAGTTTCATGAAAATCGGAGGCAGACACTAACAAAAAGGTAATTAATTAAATTACAGGTAATTCACCCCGTCAACGTGTTATTATTTTTAAATATCGAAACAGATCCACTATAATTTTCAATTTTGTTTATAACATGTCAATTTTCAATCAAATTTAGCTCATTAAAACATTTTTATATCAAAAATACAAGGGAAAATATCATATTTACCTTTATAAAAAATAGGGGATGCAACCCCCCAGCTTTGTAACTGTGCCGAAAAACTCGACTTTTCATACGAAACAACTATAGGTGTTGGTTTAATTAAAAAATTCCGATTCCAGCTTGAGATATTAAAAAACAACGGTTTTTGGAGGTGGACTTTAACTGCGGTTTTCACCCCTTAGATATGTTTTTCAGCAGATAAAAAAAAAATACGTGTCGAATATTTTTTGACACTCTACTCATATGCGAAGTTTCATGAAAATCGGAGGCGGACACCAAGTATCCTTTCCTTGTAAGTGTAAGTCGATTATTTAGCTCATGTGACTTTTAAATAATCGACTTCCCCACCCGTGTCTAAAAGTACTATTTCAGAATACAGGAGGATGTTTTACAGAATCCATGTGGATGTTGTTTTGAATCCATGTGGATTTTTTCAGAATCTATGTGGATGTTTTTTTTGATCCATGTGGATTTTTTCAGAATGCATGTGGATTTTGTTTTGAATCCATGTGGATTTTTTCAGAATCCATGCAGATTTCGAAAATCCTCATTTCATGGATTTAGAAAAATCTATATGGATTCTGAAATATCCACATGGATTTTTTACGTGGATTTCCACGTGGATGACCCACGCGGATTTCCATCTAAATCCACATGGAATCCATGCAAAATCCCCGTGGATATCCATATAGGTAATCCACGTGGAAATCTGCGTGAATATTTTCAAGAGGGGGTACTATAGAAAATAGTAATTTTTCCTACGAAATTTTTCTCCATGCATATACACTTATACAGAGATAAATGTTATGCACGCAATCCAAACTCCAGAATGCATGTTACAAACCAGTATCGCTATGGTCCCATGCTTCATAAAAAGCTTATAGCATCAACAACTTCACATGAGTCATAAATTCAGTGCATAACTTTCTGACAAAAACAAAGGTTCTGATGTATGTACATCCTTCTACATACCAGCACATATTTTGCTTTCTTTAAAAGTTGATTTGAATCAGCACTATGTGTTTTATGTAAAAGTGAGAATAGGCTCAATTATATTTACATTATATTACAGATTTATTTATTTAGAGATATAAGGAAAAAGATGCCCCGGCCCTCGAGTATTTAGAAAACTTAAAGCTCAAAGTTGGCGAAGAAGTTGAGTTCTTATGTGACCTACCATTTTCATAACAGTATCAGATACAAATTTTGTTTTTTAATTTTATCAAATTTGAAACGCTCTGAATACAGTTATATGGTCAGTTCTTTACGAGTAACCGTTGCTGCTTGGTTTTTTGATAATTGAAAAGGCATGTCAAATAATACTCCGTACCTCCTCAATACGTACTGGATTCTGAGCTGGGCGCGTTTCCTGTCTACACACAATTTTATTTGGGTATATGCCAGCTGTCAATGCTGCTTTTACGACAAACCAGTTTTCAAAACTTAAATTTAAATTTCTGATACATCACTTGATCCTCTAGCTTTTACAAAACTTGAAACTCAAAATTGACTAAAAAGTTTAGTTTTCATGTCAACTACAATTTCGATATTTTAAAAACTTTTGATTGGTCCAAATATGTACAACAGTTTAAGAGAAAACAATCAAAGTCTTGCAAGGGTACTAGATCTAATCACACTACTGCATCACAATCAGCTAGCAAATTAAAATATTGGTTGCAGATTCAAAAACTAGCCATTACAATAATTTATATTAAGGCTTTATGTACTGTTATATTTACAGAACAAATGGCTCCTCTGAAACATTTGACGCCCCTCACCATAAGCCAGTCATTAATCATATTATTCTGTACACTTGGATTTGTTGAATTTTTCACTTGCTACACATCTTAAATTAAAAACAAAAATTTCAACAATACAATAATATATTTGTATCGAGCAGATCACTACGTTATTTGTTATTTTATTTATGCTTCCAACTTTACAAAACTTTTATCAAAATACACAAAATAACATACATTTCACTGACAGAAGAACCCACAAATGTATTTCACTGGGAAGCACGATATTTTTATATTACAAAAAACAAGTTATTTCACAAATGCTAAATGTTCATTTCTCTGTACTAATTTTTATTGTTTATTTCAAAAAGGTTTTTCACACACATAAGAAACTCGTGTTCCAAGGATCATCACATAAGACCTTGGATCCATAGATCACCAACATAATAAACATATTTTTAAATGCACTTTTCAAATTCACTTATCCACCCACTTCTTCTATTATAAAATAAATAATAATAATAATAATACATTCAACACTTATCGCAATAACCTAACTTTTGACAACATCAATTAAAGTTGCCTATAAAAATAAGATAGTCTAAATAGTTTACTAATATGTTTGCGCATTGTTTTCTCAAATTACTGAACCATGAATTAATGTCACTATTAAAAGATACTTGGCAATACATTCTGTAACGCATTGATCTGCAATGAAGTTTATCAATATATTTTTGTATTTGTTTTTATTTATGTTAATATCTTCTTCAAGGAGTGAAATCTGAGTCTGAAAGTATAAAATACTAGAGCTTGATGCACTTCTAATAATCTGCGAAAATCGTACATCTTGCTATTGCTGGGTTTTAGTATCACAACAACCTAACTTTCAACCAGAATAATTAAAGTTATCTGTATAAATAAGATCAGCTGTAAATGCAGCTTTTACTACATAGTAGTCCAATCTTCAGAATTTAAATTTAAATCTATGTATTATCTGATGATCCTCTAACTATTACAAAGTTGAAGCTCAAAGTTGACTACAATTTCCATGAGAACAGCTTATATATTCTTCACAAAATAGTCACTCCCACTCACTTACTCTTGTATCTTGCCAAATTTGAAAAGTTCTTAATACTTATATGTATGTTGTTGGATTAAGTCCCATCCGAAAAATCACACTTTTGACCAATAAGATAATGTACACATAATACTCTACTCACAGAAAAGTTCACAGACATTATTTCATTTGGAGGTATCACAGTCAAAAACGAGTCACCTCAGAAATCTTAATCTTTCAAACTATGCCATTCAAAGCTTTCTCGACATTCTTTCATATTATCTGAATCATATCCGCTCTTTGTTCATGCCAGTTTTTACTTATATTCCTTCTGACCTTAAGAAAATGCGATTCTAAGCAAAAACATTATCTTTCGTAAAAAATATTCTTGTAATAGTTTTGTTGTATCACAGTATATAAATCCTTGTACAGTTTCAATTTGTATTTATTTGTTGTTTCACTTTCACTCACATAATTATCTGAAGCAAGTCATGTATATGCTTGCATAATCTAATAATAAATTATCTGTTTTTTATTTATTGAAATTTCACAATAACTTATTGCCTTGGCATTTCTCAGCATTCTAATGCTGATTTTGCATAAACTTTTACTTCGTTCATGATCAAGTTCTTGAAATGACTTCATAAATCAACACTTCTACCTACATTTACAAAAATATCATAAATATCAAATTATTTCATCCTAAAGTTTTTTACGTTAAAATCACTACTATACCAAGTTGCAAAAGCCATTAGCTTGTGGTTAGAGTACGTCCTAGCTGCAAATTCTTTACAAGTAACCATTGCGACTTGTTTTTTTAATTGGAAAGGCATGGTATTTTGTAAGTCCTTATAATTTTTTCTACCACACTTCTATAAACATATTTTTTTATCTCCTTCCATAAACATGTTTCTTTTTTCAATTTCCTATGAACTACTCCTGAAATCCAAGTATAAACGTCAAACATAACCTGGAAAAAGAAGTTCACACAAAGTATCTAGTTTTTTACAGCTTTAGTTTTTAAAAATATTATAATACTTATCTAATGCGTATTCTTCCATAACTGAAATCTTCAGTAACTCCATATCAATAACTTCATATACGTTAATACAACCCCAGTATCTTGATTTTTACCTAATTTTAACATATAATAACATTAGTTCTAACGTCACGTTATTAATTATATATGTATGTAAGTATAATAATACATATAGATGTAGAGGTTATATATACTAAGGTACAAGTACAACCACCAGCTGTTGCTATTATGATTGGTCTCTCTCTCTCTCTCTCTCTCTCTCTCTCTCTCTCTCTCTCTCTCTCTCTCTCTCTCTCTCTCTCTCTCTCTCTCTCTCTCTCTCTCTCTCTCTCTCTCTCTCAGGTATATCACGAAATTTTTTCTCCATGTAGTAGGGGAGGGCAAAAAAAAATAGTTCTAGTTTTTGTTTCTGCTCAAAATACTTCATCCAACTGTCCTCTCTTTACCAGAAGATACTATTATTTTGGAAGTGGATAATGCAACATCGAATTCGTATTTTAATCTTCTACCAGTTCCGAATCTCATTTCGATGCATAATCGGCCTTATAATATGGCTCTTGTTAAACGACCGTCAGATTTCACGAGAGCGCATATACCCTGTCGTAAATTTTAAATGTTAATAATAGTTAATAACTGTTAAAAATTATTTCTAACTATTTAGAACTGTTTAAAACTGTTTATAAGTGTTACAAAATGTATGATTTTGGACACATTTTTTCTAATTATAATACTTTGTAACAGTTTCAAACAGTTTTTAATAGTTTTAAACACTTTCAAACAGTTTCAAATAATTTTAAGTTTGATATATTTCAGGAAAAATTAAGAATTAATAAATTATTATTGTTATTGTTATTAATTAATAATTATTTAATAGCTTCATTATTATAATCATGAGAATCAAGGATCGCGGGAGCACTCCGAAGGCAAGTAACAGTCAAACAATGCAGAAGAAGCCTAAGGAGTGCTTAATTATACTAATAATTAATTATTACTATGTTAATAATAATAATTAATAAATATTTAGAAGTTATTAAATAATTTAAATACTCTTATAAACTGTTAAAAACTGTTGAAAAATGTTTCAAACAGTTACAAACGATTAATAACGTCCAAAATCCTACATTTTGTAACATTATTTTTGAACAAAAATATTTCCATAGAATTTCTTTGTCACTCATTATTAAATAGTTTTATTTAATAATGAGTGACAAAGAAAATATTTCCACTAGGGTACCTATATATTAGTAAAATCTAACCTTCAATTTCCTGTAGTTGAAGAATTGACGCTTGAATAAAGAAAAAAGTAGACAAGAATTGAGGTTTGACTAAAGAAATAATAGTCCCTTCCAGGTTAGACTCTCAAAACAACGGTTTTTACGTGTTTTTAAATGTGTTATAGGTTATTTGGCCGTCAGATCTAACGGTCGTTTAGCAAAGGCGTTATAATATTCAACCTTATAATACTCTAACAATTCAAGATGGCAATATTTGTTATGTTAATGATATTACTGCCAAAGTTAGAAATTTTAATTAATATTTTGTTTTAATTATTGATCTTAAGTATTATTATTGTGATAAATAAATTTTTAGAGATTGCTATTTGTCATACTTATGGAAATTATAATAATAGTTTGTATTAAAAATAATGTGTTAATAAAGTTAATCTAATTTTGATAAAATATGGTTTGAAATGTTTTGTTTCATTATATTATATTCAATAGAAACTATGTTCATTTTGTCAATTAAAATTTATTGCCCTTACTTAAAGGTCGCTATGATAGTTCATCGTTTCGTGTGCTACTCGTGTCCCACTCCCCGTTATTCGTGCCCCTTAGTGGGGTACGTAGAGCATTTTTAAACGTTTTGCTTTTTCATTTTTTAGTGAAAAATACGGGTTAATAAAACATTTTCTATCACTAGAATCGTGTTTTAGATGAACTGATCTATTCATTACATATTTTATTATTATCTAAATCTGTATTTAATATATTTAATTTCAATTTAAAGTTAGGATGTCCATGACGCCCCGCCTTCCCCTATATCAAAGCAGCTATCCATTGATATATATATATATATATATATATATATATATATATATATATATATATTCAAAGGCGGAAGTCGAAAGAAACCGGAAGTCTGATGAAACATGGAGAAAATGTGAAATCGGAAACGGGAAATAAAATTTTTCATTGCTTGATAACTCTAATATGAGAGCATCTATTTGCATGACACTTTTTTTCATACATAGTTACCAAAAATTGATCTTGTTTATACTTGATTGGAATAATATAAATGTGACTTAAAAACGCAGTGAATATTTCAAAATCTCGTGCACCCATTTCAATGTAAGAATAGCGCGGTCGACCCTCAGGCTTTTTCTATACTAGCCTTCGGAGTGCTCCCGCGCTCCTTGACAAGAACTATAAGAATTATAAGAACCCGAGAACTATAAGAACTATTAGGCCAGTCAATAGAGAAAAAATCAGCGTTTTCCTGCCACAAATCTTATCAGCAAGCGGTAAGCACTATCCTACGTAGAATAATCCACAGTATAACTGGTATATAAATACAATAACCAAATCTGTTCCTTATATTTGTTATTAACAATTTAATGCAAAAAAGCGCTTTTTTTGGTTTTTTGCTTATAAAACCGAAACTAGTGGACCGATCTTGATGGTCCAATGAGATAAATTGTAGTAAATGAAATTACGAACAAAATTAGATATTGATCGAATCGATCGGATGATTAGTTACGGAGAAAAACGTGAAAAACCGAAAAAATGAGTGTTTTTTCAAAAATCCATATCTCCGCCATTTTTAAAGATGTAGCTCATATCTCTGGCGAATCGATAGCACTTTACATGTACTTTATGTGTGCGAAAACCAGGGGCTGTGCGATTATTAGCTTTTGCGTAATCGCGATTTCAATTTTTTAGTACGCTATTTTTGAGCGAGGCTGTATGCTCTACGGGTGATCCGATTTCAATTATCAAAAAAGATTCTGAAAGTTCAAATGTTGTACTACAAAACGTCTATCTTGGATTTTTGATTAAGTACTGTTTTATACCTGAAAATAGTTGTCAAAGTTGACCAAAAACGTCCGAGCGCACGAAAGTGGTGGAGTGGTGGGGGGCGCGCGGCGGCAGAGAGGAACCGATATATATAGTAATAGAATGCGCTGTGCGCAACGTATAGATCTTTGCTTTTGATTTCTTCAGCAACTAGAGGAGCTATTTTAATCATGTTTTTTTTATTTCGGGATACAAGACAGATGTTCTGAGCGTAAACGTCCTTGATTATACACGCCCGAGTATATACGTATATACCTGCTTCAAATCTCAAGTAAAATTAGCGTTTCTGTTTATTTTTCATCAAATAAAAGTACAGAATCGGTTTAGTTGGGTTGAGTTATCCCGAAAAAAAAATGATTAAAATAGCTCCTCTAGTTGCTGAGGAAATCAGAAGCAAAGATCTATACGTTGCGCGCAGCGCGTTCTATTACTATATATATCGGTTCCCCTCAGCCGCCGCGTGCCACCCCATCACTCCGCCACTTTCGTGCGCTCGAGCATTTTTGGTCAACTCTGACAACTGTTTTCAGGTATACAACAGTACTTTATCAAAAATCCAAGATAGACGTTTTGTAGTACAACATTTGAACTTTCAGAATCTTTTTTGATAATTGAAATCGGAACACCCGTAGAGCATACAGTCTAGCTCAAAAATAGCGTACTAAAAAATTGAAATCGCGATTACGCAAAAACTAATGATCGCACAGCCCCTGGTTTTCGCACACATAAAGTACATGTGAATTACTATCGATTCGCCAGAGATATGCGCTACATCTTTAAAAATGGCGGAGATATGAATTTTTGAAGAAACACTCATTTTTTCGGTTTTTCACGTTTTTCTCCGTAACTAATCATCCAATCGATTCGGTCAACATCTAATTTTGTTTGTAATTTCATTTACTACAATTTATCTCATTGGACCATCAAGATCGGTCCACTAGTTTCGGTTTTATAAGCAAAAAACAAAAAAAGCGCTTTTTTTGCATTAAATTGTTAATAACAAATATAAGGAACAGATTTGGTTATTGTATTTATATACCAGTTATACTGTGGATTATTCTGCGAAGGATAGCGCTTACCGCTTGCTGATAAAAGTTGTGTCACGCTAAAAACCTCTATTGATTGGCCTATATAAGAATTATAAGAACTCGAGAACTACAAGAACTATAAGAACTATATGAACATGAGAACTATAAGAACTATAAGAACTCGAGAACTATACAGATTATATGAATAATAGGAGTTATAAAAACTATAAAAATTATTCATAATTGTGAGAAAACAAATAAATAAATAAATAAATAGTTTAAATTGTTGTTGTATTATTTTTACATATTTCATAGCTATAGGACAACAAATTAGAATGACAAATTAGAGTATAAAGTATAACGAGGTTCCAAGATAAAATAGGGAGAAGATAAGCATCTCGGTCCTCCGTATTCTATCGAACCCGTTAGGCTCTCGTTCCCGCGAATTCGTATATCTCGAGCGAGTATTGACATCGCTCGGACGATGTATTCGCGTTAGCTACGCGCGGGGCAGGCGCGACTTTGACCGTTGCTAAGTCGCGCCCGATTCTTTTTGAATCAGATTCTCTCGGGCTGTCAAACCGCGCGTACGCGAGTTAATTTGATCGTCCGCGAAGAAAACGGTATCGTGCGTCCTTACCGGTGCAGAGCAGCGCCCGTACACGTACCGACCACGAAGAGCAGCGCACGTGAGCAATCCGAGCCACTCCTGGGGTCCGAAGCGTCTGTAGATGAACGCTGGACGTTAAGACTCGGCCTGAACACTCCGAAGTCGACCGGAGGATAAGGCCTGACGCAGGAGCGGATTCGTGAGCGAGTGACGAGGGGAGTGCACTCCCCTCCCGGTAAGACTCTTCGCCTATTTTCCGCGCAGCGATTGATTTGTATTTTCGACTCGCAGCGGCGAGTGGCCGGTGGTGCGTTCACCGGCCCAGCGAAAATAGATACCTTGATCCACCCGCGCCGAGCGGCGGATCCCGTCTTCTTGTCGGTGCGCAACGCGTCGAGTTATTTTTCTGTAAAGTCTTTTTCTAGTCCGCGCGTTACAAATGGCGCCCTAACGTGTTGGGTTTAAGGAGAAGGTTAGCGGCCGGTACGTTCGAGACCGGCCTATTCAAATCGCGTTTCGTTTAAATTCGCCCGGGCGCGAATCACTGCACCCGACTATTCAGCTGACGGCCAATGGCCATATACCGTTACAGCTGATAGGCGCAGTGATTTAAACTAGCCAAGTCGAGGTGCCGGGCGTAAACAAACAGACAAGAAGGCTCGCGACGCGCATTCAAACATAAACGCAAAACAGCCGATTGCTTGTTTTTGTGTGTGTTTATGTTTATGCTCGGGTAGTATTGTGTATACTGAGCCCGAGCCTTTTAAACTGCTGTAAAGCCAGGGCGAGAGCATTTAAACGACGATTATCGTTGTTTTCGTCGTCATATGTGGCGAGAATTAAATTCCTTTTTTTGACGCGAGATTTAAAGCGATTTTCACGCGATTTTTTTTTTTGGTTTGACCGTGCCTGTGCGTGCAGCCGGTCGGAAGTGAGAATACTTTCATCCTTTTTTTTGGTTGCGGGAATTATTTAAATCGTTATCGTCGCGAATTTTTTTTTGGAATAGCCACGCTCTCTCCCTAGCTAGCTGCATCGAGATACGTCATTCTCGAGCAGCTTGGGACAATTGTGTGTGGTAGTTAGAATTCTAACATTGTAATTTGCGTAACAGACGGCCAATTAGAGAGAGAATCTCAGCAGTTAGTTGCGCATACACACACAATTCGTCACCAAATTTTTTATACAGCGTGTCCAAAAAGTCTGGAAACACCCAAATAATTTCTCAGCTGAATTACTATTGGAAAATGTTAAGGTCGCCTTTGTAGTAATTTTTTACGAGGAATCCAATGGTGACCTTGGATTCGACCTTGGACCTCATTTTTGAGGTTATTTCAAGGTCAACCTCATTTTTTTAAATGGTAACCCCTATTTTTTATAGCGCAATCTGAAAGAGCAGAAAATTTTACGTCCGGATATGTATTAAGGTATGAGGTTGAGGTTGCCCCCAGAGGTCAAATTGAGGTCAAAGTATGATTTCTTAAAAATTTCGCGAGTTCAGTGGTAAAACAAAACAAACAAAGGTAAGGTTTGGTAAGTTCGAACGAAGACTTGAAGGTGACCTCTGATTCGACCTTGAACCTCATTTTGAGCCTCATTTTTGAGGTTATTTCGAGGTCAACCTCATTTTTTTAAATGGTAACCCCTATTTTTTAGCGGAATCGGAAAGAGTGTGAAACTTTACGTCCAAACATGTACTCAGAACATAGTTCAAGAAGGACCTTGACGTTCATTTGAAGGTCATTTAAACTTAATGACGGTCTGATCTTGTGTAAACTTTTTAATTTTTTTAAACAGTCTAACCTCTTATTTCAAGTGCTCGAATTATTTTCCATCCACTTTTTGATAGTAACCTAATCGATGATCGAAAACACCAACAGTATTTTTGATCATTTCAGTAGGAATGAGAGCTGATTCATTGTAAAATTTTTTGAAGCGTTTAAATATTGAACATTGTTACTTGTTATTTTTCGTATGGTTAGAGTGACAATAAACTATTATTCATTCCATAACCACCACAGAAAAGGGTTGGTCATCTTCCAAACATATTTTTTGAAAATTAAAAGTTCTTTTTATTTTCAACTCAAAAAGTATTTTTGGATAAGGTCTACTACGAAGAGTAATAAAAATGAACAAACTCACTGATAGAGAAAGAATAACGATTCTCATGATGAGAGGTTGGGGACACATGCAGCGATCTTATAGGGCCGTAAGAGATATTTTTAATGCTTCATTTAGGGTTGGTCGAACTCCACTATCATTTTCAACAGTTCAAAAAACTGTTAGAAGGTTTGAAAATACCGGCACTATCAGCGATTTACCTCGATCAGGCAGACCAATGTCAGCAGGTAACGAAGAGAAATCTTTAGATGTTGTGTTAACATTCACCGAAGATCCGCATACTTCCGTTCGTAGAGCTGCTCAAGTGCACGAAATAAGTAAATCATCTATTCATAACATACTAAAGAGAGAGAAGTTCCATCCATTTAAAGTAACGCTAATACACAAGTTAAATGAAGATGATTTCGATCGTCGCGTTGAATTCTGTGATGATATGATGGCACGCATCGTACAAAATTCAAATTTTCCATCAAATATAGTCTTCTCAGATGAAGCTACATTTCAACTTGACTCAAGCGTAAATAGGCATAACTGTAGATATTGGGCAGTTGAAAACCCTCATTGGGCAAGAGAAGCCAAGTCACAATATCCACAAAAATTAAATGTCTGGGCTGGAATATTAAATAATAGGATTATAGGACCATTTTTTATTGATGGCAATTTAAATGCAGAAAAGTATGAAACTATGTTGCGGAATCAAATTGTTCCTGTTATAAGAGAAATAGCTGGAGAGGACTTTAATAACACATGGTATCAACAGGACGGTGCAGCAGCTCATTATGCACGAAACGTTCGCACATACTTAGATACAGTATTCATTAATCGATGGATAGGACGAAGAGGTGCAATTGAATGGCAGCTAGGTCCCCCGATTTAACGCCTCTAGATTATTTCTATTGGGGTTATCTGAAGGATCGTGTATTCAAAACAAAACCCTTAAACTTAGATGAATTACGTGAAAGGATCATTGATGAATCAGCTCTCATTCCTACTGAAATGATTGAAAATGCTGTTGGTGCTTTCTATCATCGATTAGGTTACTGTCAAGAAATGAATGGAGAACAGTTCGAGCACTTGAAATAAGATGTTATACTGTTTAAAAAAATCAAATGTGAGAGGCAAGGGGACTCACGTAAATCAAGCGCCCCATCGTGAGAGGCAAGGGGACTCACGTAAATCAAGCACCCCATCGTGAGAGGCAAGGGGACTCACGTAAATCAAGCGCCCCATCGTGAGAGGCAAGGGGACTCACGTAAATCAAGCACCCCATCGTGAGAGGCAAGGGGACTCACGTAAATCAAGCACCCCAAAGGGAACAGATTTTACTACGTCCACGTCGTTGTTCCTGGGTAACGCTAAATGTAAAAAATTGAACTTGACATGACTTTTAAGGACAATGTCAAGGTCACCATTAGATTTCTCGTTGAAAACTACTAAAGAATTAACCTCGCTCAGTGTGATAAAAAGTTTACACAAGATCAGACCGTCATTAAGTTTAAATGACCTTCAAATGAACGTCAAGGTCCTTCTTGAACTATGTTCTGAGTACATGTTTGGACGTAAAGTTTCACACTCTTTCCGATTCCGCTAAAAAATAGGGGTTACCATTTAAAAAAATGAGGTTGACCTCGAAATAACCTCAAAAATGAGGCTCAAAATGAGGTTCAAGGTCGAATCAGAGGTCACCTTCAAGTCTTCGTTCGAACTTACCAAACCTTACCTTTGTTTGTTTTGTTTTACCACTGAACTCGCGAAATTTTTAAGAAATCATACTTTGACCTCAATTTGACCTCTGGGGTAACCTCAACCTCATACCTTAATACATATCCGGACGTAAAATTTTCCGCTCTTTCAGATTCCGCTATAAAAAATAGGGGTTACCATTTAAAAAAATGAGGTTGACCTTGAAATAACCTCAAAAATGAGGTCCAAGGTCGAATCCAAGGTCACCATTGGATTCCTCGTAAAAAATTACTACAAAGGCGACCTTAACATTTTCCAATAGTAATTCAGCTGAGAAATTATTTGGGTGTTTCCAGACTTTTTGGACACGCTGTATAATCGGTCTAGCTTCGCAAGATAGAATCATCGACCCCAGAAGAACTAGCCGATAAGATGGAGCATTGGCGCAAAAATCTAGAGCTGAGCTTTGAAGCTGTAATAGAAGCAAATATAGCTCTAGATTTAAGAAGCACCGGACATCTCGAGGGGGATTCTAAGCGAATCGCTCAATGGCTAATGGGAAGTTACAACCCAGCCCACTTCACACAAGAAATAAGTGGAAGTGATTACGAGCAGTTCACAAGGAGGCTCGATTGCAGGAATAAGTTCGTCAACACGACGACCCTCAATACAAGCGGCGCTCCAGAAGTGAACCGAATTGCCGATCCCTCAACCCACAGCCTGTTTCAGCAATTGGCGTCGAACAAAGCAGTCGACAACAACTTGCTGAGTTCCATAAGGACACATGTCTTGCAGAGGAACCAAAGAGCAGGCAGTCCTCCCGACGTAAGGCACGAGGCTCTTACGTCACCACGGAGCACTTTATCTCCAGCGGGAGGACCGGGTGAAGTCCAGGTGCACCTAAGGTGCAGCACAGCTTGGGGGAGGGGAGATTCCCCGATCTCCTTCCAGCCCGAAGAATCCGAGAACGCGAGTCACTCGGGGAATGCAGACCGCACATGGATTTCGGACAGCTGTGCAGCAACCGCACCATCGCCATCATCTTCAGCTTCCATCCACGAAATCGACGTCGGAGTAAGCACAGCCTGGAGGAGGGAGATTCTCCAAGCTTCCCCTGTTCGAGAAGTCTGATACTTCACGTCGCTTGGCATATACAGACTGCCTGAGGGCACCGAACGGCTGTGCTGAATACTCCCAAGCCCAAGACGACGGAGTAAATGCAGCCTGGGGAAGGGAGATTTTCCAAGCTTCCCCCTGTCCGAAGCGTCTGATATGGCCCGTTTATGGAATATATCGGCATCGGACGGCTGTATTACTCATTCAAAGACTCCTGAAGACGAAGAGCAGACAAGCCTTCCAAGGAGCAACGAGGAAGAGATCGATAGTCTGGGGACGGCACAACCGGTGGACCGAACGCTGATTACTTCGCAATTTCGCGACGTATCGACGCAAGCAGAAGGCGAGCGTCATTGCGAATGCGAATGTAATCAGACGCGTAAATTGGAGGAGGAGAAAGTTAGGCGCCTAAGCGAAGAAGTGAGGCGACTGCACGACGAGCTGCGCCAGCTACGCGCGCAAATGTCGTCACTTCATAATTCCGCTGCGCATAACAAGAAACGAGCCGCAGGTGCAGCCAAACACTCTGCAAAGCAACCTCGATCGGACCTAGGGACTAAAGACAACAAGAAGTCGTCCCGAAGTCTTCAAAAGTCCAGCTCGCAGGGAAAAAAGAGGCGTATGCAGCGGCCATGCAACGACCTCCAAAGTTATCCAAAAGAGATAAAGGCAGAAAACCCTCGAGTGGACTGGGTTCGAATCAAGGAACAGGTTCGAATCCTTGAACGACGGTAGCCTCTCGACGTCCCAAACAGCGGTATATCCAGCAGGGGTTGGATAGTCGAGTATACCGCTCGTCAAGATCGAGGAACGCGCTCGGAGCATATAACTCCCCACCACCGAGTCCAACCAGAAAATTGTGTTGGACGTGTAGGTCACCAACGCACCTTCACTGGGCCTACCCGGAGCGGAAAGAGGGCCCGAAGACGAAGACAAGAAGAAGACGAGATGATCTGCCAAGTCAACCTTGGAGGAATGACGGCAGTTGTCGACCGGAGCCCCAGCGCTAGAAGTGCCAACAGTCTCCGGTCCATCAATCGTCTTGGGATTGGTCTCGACCGCCGGTGGAATTCAGCGGAATTACGGTGATGAGCGACCCACCGTGTGCGTGCGGACGATCCCTCGACGTGGATCGTCTGATCAGCCGTTTAGTACACGAGCTGATCCGCGCGTATCCGGAACTGTCGTCTCTGCCGCCGACGACGACGTAAAGTCGAATCGAACGAGAGCCTCAGTATCGAGTTGCTTCTCTCCCGCTACGCAACGTCTGGGAGAGGGGTATAACGTGGTTCCAAGATAAAATACGGAGAAGATAAGCATCTCGGTCCTCCGTATTCTATCGAACCCGTTAGGCTCTCGTTCCCGCGAATTCGTATATCTCGAGCGAGTATTGACATCGCTCGGACGATGTATTCGCGTTAGCTACGCGCGGGGCAGGCGCGACTTTGACCGTTGCTAAGTTGCGCCCGATTCTTTTTGAATCAGATTCTCTCGGGCTGTCAAACCGCGCGTACGCGAGTTAATTTGATCGTCCGCGAAGAAAACGGTATCGTGCGTCCTCACCGGTGCAGAGCAGCGCCCGTACACGTACCGACCACGAAGAGCAGCGCACGTGAGCAATCCGAGCCACTCCTGGGGTCCGAAGCGTCTGTAGGTGAACGCTGCACGTTAGGACTCGGCCTGAAAACTCCGAAGTCGACCGGAGGATAAGGCCTGACGCAGGAGCGGATTCGTGAGCGAGCGACGAGGGGAGTGCACTCCCCTCCCGGTAAGACTCTTCGCCTATTTTCCGCGCAGCGATTGATTTGTATTTTCGGCTCGTAGCGGCGAGCGGCCGGTGTCTTGATCGCCGGCCCAGCGAAAAACAGTCACATCGATCCGCCCGCGCCGAGCGGCGGATCTCCCGCCTTCTTGTCAACGCGCAACGCGACGCGTATTTTGTATAGGATAACTGAGAATAGATCTTGTTATAGTTTTGAATGTAACCAAGACCACTCGTTATTTATTAACCTTCACCTAACCTTCTCCCGGATACCGCCGCCTCCGCGGGATCGTCGAACCGAGACGACGATCATTCTGAGTGGCCGCGCCTCGCGTCTAGCTAGCGCGAGTATTAACCCTTTCCGGCACACGGGAAAGTCGAGTTCAATCGTGAACTCGACATTTGTAAACAGGGATCCAGAGAACATCAACCCCGAGTGCTCGGCGTAGAAGTAGCACTCGACGGCACCGTGTTCTAGGGTTCGGTTCGCGGAATTACAAAAGATTTCCCCAGGCCTCCCGTTACAAAAGAAATTAAATTTCTTTGAATAATTAGAACTAAGTGAATTATTTATAATTATTAGATAAATAAAATACATAAAATACAATTTTGGAATATTCTTTTCCATTTAGTGAAAACTTTACTGATATTATTAATATCTATTTATTTTGTGATTCATATTATTTATCGTTACGATTGAATATTTATAATTGTCAATTGATATTTTTGAATATGATCAGACCTAAAGTTAAATGAATATCGGAAGAGGAAAAGGCTGCTCAAGAACGGCAACGAATGCTAACGGCTGAGTATGTAACACGATACAGAGATTTGATTGAACTAAATTTATATCTACATTTACCTTAGCACCTTTTCGTTCTATCAAATCGCGGTAGACCGAGACTTAGACAAACATCTGAAAATGAAACAATCGTTCAGGAAAGACAACCAAATTCAACAGCTGAAATTAGAAATCGTTCTAATATTAATGTTGATATAAATTTAGTTCAAGTGGTGGCGGACAATAAAATTAGATTGTGTAACAGAGATCACGATGATGAGGGTGATGAATTTGAACGTCGGCGGCGTCAAGAAATACAGAAAATCATGCATTTCGGAGACATAACATGAATAATTTTCAGGGTAATATCATTAATGAACATTATTTAGGGGAAATGAGCGCTACATGTAAGCATTGCAATGCAAAACATTTTCAATCTGAGAAGGTAAATAGAGGAGCTTCATTTAATGATTGCTGCGGTCATGGATCAGTTGAATTACCAAATATTTCGGATTTTCCAGATGATTTACTATTGTTGCTTGAAAGTAGTCATGTAAAAAGTAGGACCTTTTTTGAGCGTATTCGAAATTATAACAGTTCATTTGCATTCGCGTCATTTAATTCTAATTTAAATAATATGTCATATGGCGGAAGAGCACCATATTGTTTCAAAATACAAGGACAAATATATTAACAGATCAATGAGGCTTTATATCCATCGGATAATGAGAATTCTCAATATGGTCAACTTTTTATAATAGACCATCAAGAAGCTATTGGCTATAGAGTAGCCGCAAACTTAGGTACTGATAGAGATATTATGAATAATTTAGAGCATATAATAAGACATTACAATATATTTGCTAGGTCGTACATGATGATGAAAGAAGAAATTGATCGTCAATGTTTACTATTAGGTTCTAATACTGAGCCTGAATTGCAATTATTATTTTGTTTAAAACCTGGATACGATCGAAATAGATATAATGTTCAAAGAAGTAACGAAATAGTTGCTGTGTTTCTTATATTATATTATAATAATATTGTGATGATAATGGTTTGATGAGAGAATTAATTTTACCCGAATATTTAAACTCTTTAAACCCTCAAAGTTTACCTCCCTATGAATTACATTTAAGAATAAATTGCATTGTTTTTCTCATTAAAAATATAAGTATTAATGAGGGTTTATGTAATTGAATTCGATTAAGAATATTAGATTTAACGAATAATTTATTGAAATGCAAATTTATAACAGGCGAGAAAGCCGGAAACATTGTGTTTATAAATCGTATCACATTATATTCAGATAAGGACTATCCTTTTACTTTAAAAGAAGACAGTTTCCCGTTAGACCTGTTTTAGCTATTACCCAAGGTGAAACTTTTTCTAATGTATTTATTGATTTGCGGAAGAATGTTTTTACTCATGGGCAATTATACGTAACCATTTCTCGAGTAGGTACTTGAAACGGACTAAAAGTATTAATAAGATCGGAGAAAACTATAATAAAGTAAAAAACCGCTGCCAATTCATTGGCCCGTGGCTTCCTCAAATTTAATTTGCTTATTCCTTTAATTAAGTTTTAATAACAAAATTTATAATTTTTGCAACAATTTATGACATAATTATAATTAAATTCATTTATGAAGATAAACTCATTTATTAAAAAGTATTAATTTTTAAATTATGTATAAAATATGAATAAAATAAGAGGTATGACTTTTTTAAATTATGTGTGAAAAATAAATAAAATAATTGATTGTAATATTATCGTCAAAACCTTTTAAAATTCCTAAATAAACTTTACTTCAAATTATATTTTCTTTGTGAAATTTCAAATATAGGGTACTTGTCTCTATAAGTATTATTATTATTTTTTATTTTTTTATTAAAATATTATCCTTTACCTGTCGGCTTAGGACTTCTTACAACTTATCATCTTAGGATTTCTTACAACTTATCATCTTTTATATATTACATTTTATATATATATGTATTATATCTTATATTTCCATTTTTACCTTTTCTCTCTCTTTTCGTATTTCTACAATTCTTTTTAATACTGTCATACCCCTCACATCTACATTTAATAATTTGTCTATATCCACTGCATCTCCTATTCTATGCACGCACTCGCTCACTATATGTTCTAACGTTTCTAACTTACTTTTACATATTCTACATATTTTGTCATCATCACTCATGCAATACTTACTGGCTCTTATCTCATTACCTACTCTAAATCTACCTAATAACCTTCTTTCTTTACTTTTTAATTCTTTGGTCATGTATTCCGGCATTTTTTCAGTCATAATTTCCTTAAATGTACCGCAGCTTTTTGATTTCTCTATTTTTTCCTTTCTCAATTCACTGTCTTTCCTTACCCATCTTTCAAATAGTTCTTTAACAATATTCCCTCCATCATTTCGTATTTTTTCTCTTTCTTTCTTTCTTTCCTAAATTTACATTTTCCAAACAATTTACTCTCCTTAATTCCCACTCTCCTATCTCTATCTGTTTTTCTTTCTCTATTTCTAATATACATTCTATTATCAATTTTTGATCTGTTTCTATTGTCTTCTCTTCGTACATTATCTCCCTTTTCATCACTTTCAAACTTATCGCAATTTCCTTAGATTTCTCTGCTACCAAATAATCCGCCGTTGTCCTTTCTAAGCCTAATAACCACTTAATATATTTTCTTTGAATTCTATCGAATTCTACTTTACGATCCCACCTCTATATTTCAACCCCATACAAACCAACTGACTCCACTAACGATTTGTACATTTTTATCCTCCTTACATACTCATTTTGAAAGATATGTTCCCCTATACTCCGTGTATTTCCCATAGTAATTTCCATTTTTCTCTTCATTTCTTTCATTTGGCTACCATATTTTCCATTTTTTTGTAGAATATAACCCAGGTACTTTATCTTTTTTACTTTCTCTATACTCTCATTATCCTAACTCCATTTTCTCATCTTTTTCTTTCTTTTCCCTCTTCAAAAACTAAGACTTTCGATTTTCCACGACTTAACAATAACTCTTTTTTCTTTAGATATTTTTCAAATCTTTTCATCATATACTTTAACTCCTCCTCACTTTTGGCTATTAAAGCTATATCGTCAGCGTAGCTAAGTGATCAAATTTTAGAATTACCCATTACTATCCCTCCTAACTGACCCCCTTTCATTACTTCTTCTAACAAGGAAAGGATACTTGGTGTCCGCCTCCGATTTTCATGAAACTTCGCATATGAGTAGAGTGTCAAAAGATATTCGACACGTATTTTTTTGTTTTATCTGCGGAGAAACATATCTAAGGGGTGAAAATCGCCCTTAAAGTTCATCCCCGAAAACCGTTTTTTTTTAATATCTCAAGATGGAATCGGAATTTTTTAATGAAACCAATACCTATTTGTTTCTTATAAAAAGACGAGTATTTGGACACAATTTTAATGATAAGGGATTGCACACCCTATTTTTATGGGAGTAAATATAATTTTTTTTACACTGTTTTTGAAATAACAAAGTTTTGATGAGCCATATTTGGCAAAAAAATGCCATGTTGTAAAGAAAAGTACAAAATTATAGTTGACCTATTTCGAGGTTTAAAAAAACACATAGAAGGGATGAGCTACCCCTATTTAGTTACTTATCTTTTAGTGATTAAAAAAAATTAATCACAACATTCCTTTGGATTTTTAATTTTGTAATGCTCATTTTGACTCATGTTTACTATTAAAAGTTAAAAAAATAAAAAATATTTTAATTTTAGTGGGGGTGCCTATCCCTATTAACATTATTATTACTAGATTATGAGCGAAAACTTTTTTTCATTTTTATTAATTTGTACAATGTGATGATTTGTCAATGTAACATATATAAATATTACCGAAATTGGTGAATTTGCAAATTTTATTCAATATACGTTTGACAATAATGATAATCTGTGAAAAAATGTTTAAAATATAATAGCTTTTTACACCATGCACATCGTATGACTGCAACCCTACTGAAAAATCTCACCTGAGATCTCAGATGAGAACTCATATGAGATCTCACGTGAGAACTCATATGAGATCTCACGTGAGATCACAGGCCAAAATCTCATCTGAAATTCTGGTCCGCGAGCTGCTAAAATCCCTTTAATGATAAAAAATCAGTTTCTGAGAATTACAAGTCGCCTATTAGGTTACGACACCTCCCAGATAAGTTCAAAAATCTATGTTTTGAAACGATTTAGTCTTTTCTTTTCATTTTTAGAAATTTTACACATGAGATCTCACGTGAGATCTCATGTATAAAAGGATCCCGCACACAATGTATGGGAAAAAATCATCCGGTCAAATTGAACGAAACTTTGGAAAAAAAATAGATCTTGAGGTCCTGAAGAAATCTATCTTTTTTCAATTTCGTTCAATTTGACCGAATGATTTTTTGCCATACATTGTGTGCGGGGTCCTTTCTAAAAATGTTAAAAATGACTAAAACGCTTCAAAACGTAGATTTTTGAACTTATCTGGGGGTTGGCGTAACCTTATAGGCTGTTCCTAATTCCCAGAAACTGATATTTTATCATTGAAGGAATTTTAGCGGCTCGTGGACCAGAATTTCATATGACATTTTTCAGTAGGGAATTCCTCCACATATGTCTCAAATTGGTTCCTCTTGAGTAGGGAAACAGAAATCTTCTGGATTTTGAGGTATTGGTGGTTTTTCGTTAGGTATCCACTTTTATACCAGGCATATTTAAAAACATTTTGAAATCTTGGTGAAGAAAATTGATTATGTGTTAGAGATTGTAGTTTGATTATAATATTTCTCTCGTTTAATTCAGCATCATAATTCATAAGAAGTGTTATAACTGATAATTTTTTTATAAAGTTTTTCCATAATCGAAAACCATATCTATCAAGAGACTGTATCTGACCAGTTGTGCCTTTTGGTATCGTTTTCAATATAAGATATGACTCTTTCGGTAAAGCTTCTTTTGCAGCATTTTCACATTGTCTACTCCATGAATCTAATAGCAGTGTAGGTGAATTCCCATTGTGAATCAAAAATACATTTTGAATCCAAATTTGAAATAGTTCCTTGGATAATTTACCGGACGCTGATGCTTCTACGTATATATTTTGAATAAAGTTTTCATTACATTAGGTCCAAATTGCCCATGAGCCTCTTTCAAAACTATAAATAACGGGGACATAAGCTGTCCCTCTGTGATATTGTTGGTTGAATATTGTAACTATGTGTTGTAGAAAATACCGACTGAACGAAGTTTTCTATATTTTTAATCCCTTCATAACAAAGAGTGCGACCACTATGTATCTCTAAATTGAACCCACTTTGATCAAAATTGTAAACGTTTTGAGCACCATGTACTTTAATGAGATTTTTGGCATCGTTAACAAAATTTTCTTTGTGTTGTTCTACTTCTGTTGCCTTCTGTGTAGATGACATAGTAATACATTTTGTTATTTTACGTTAAACAATGTGATGTTTTTTTTTAATATTTGTATCCTTCTATGTGAAGCTTTAAACCACGGAATATTTAGTTCTGCTTTCTTTACGAGAGCCCATCTTTTTATATCAATATCATACAGAGTCATTTTTTATTCTATCGCTTCTTTAACTTTTTGAAGTACATAAGTTATTATTCCATATAGAATGGTTTCTCTGGTACCCCCTGCTTCAATTTGTAATTTCCACCGTCGCAATTGACGATCGGAAATAACTTTTCTATACTTCGATTGTACACTTGTCAAGGATAATGTCTTTCTTTTTCCACTTTGCCAATACTGCACTGCCTGTTTCTTATATTCAAAGTCTACATCTTCTTCATTCGGTAAACGAGCAGGAACCTCTGCATAATCTTTATTTAATTCATCCTCTTCTTCAATATCTTATGGAAGTGTATCACTGTAGTCATCCTCAAAAAGTAAAGTATATTCTTCTTCTGTATGTAAATTGTAATTTATACTCTCATTTATTATATTTTCTATTTCATGATATAAAAATATCTCTTGTTCGTTAGATTGTGATTCTTCAATTTTAACATTGTTAGAATTAACGATTACAGATAATAAAGATATTACAACCAGTGGATTAATAGCCATTTTTTAATTTTATTTGCGGCAATGACGTTCAAGCAACAGCCGTAGATTATTTATTCTATAATTATTATTTTACTTAAAATAACTTTATTTTATTTTCATGAACGTCAATTGAACTTACTTTTATTTCAGATATTTCATAATTTTATTCCCTTTCTTAAAATTGATGGCTATGTTATTTCACGTTTTATTCGTAATCTGATTGGTCAGAAGCGTTGCCATGCTGTAGCTATGTGCATGGCAACGTAATGTTGTTTGTTTATATTTTTCTTATAAGGTTATTTTCCCATTTTTGAATATTGTATTCAAAGCATAGTTCATCTCCGCGCGTGCAGCGCGCGTTTGATCTAGTCATCTTCTTAAAATAAAGTTATGTTTCACCGAAATAAAAATATTATAATTACTACAATATTATGTGATAAACACAAATAATATAATTTATTTTATTTATTTATTATATGGTAGAGAGAATCGTGCCAGTTTAATATAATACCCTATTGAAAAAAATCATGTGACTAATCATATGATTAATCCAGTAATTAATCACATGATTAATCATATGATAAATCATGTGATCAATCATGTGATTAATCATGTGGTTAATCATGTGATCAATCATATGATTAATCACATGATTAATCACATGATTGATCACATGAATTTTTCCAAAATCCAGGAATATGCTCTGCTGAATTTATAACTTAATTTATTTATTATTTAGCAGTTTACCACTGCTATTATAAATGAAAAATAATAGTTAAATGAAACATTTACAATATAATATAATTATTTGTATATTACAGTTATTTAGATAATTAATTTAATTGAAGATATAGACAACTTTATTGTTATTACAATTATAATGTTCCGACATAACTGAAGAATGGGACAAAATAAGAACTTCTAAATATATTCTGCCCTAATGAAAAGATGGGATATTTGGGTTATTGGGTATAGATGGGCAATTGATATACGATAAATGGGCCCTATGGGTTTTCCTTGCGGGTTCGATATGACTGATATAAAACTAGTTAACATTTCTTTTTCGGATTACAAACATTTTATTCGAATAATAATCAATATTACTTCTTATACTACTTTGATAAAAGTATATTTTTATTATAAATTAAGGCTACAACTGTAAATAAACAATAAAGACACGTAACATACCTGTATACAGGAATAAGATTATTATAAATGATATTATTATTAATGTAGAGAAATGATGTTTAACGAGCCTCGTGCTCACGCTACTCAAAACCGACCCGTGGTACAAATTCACACGAAGCCGGAGCCGAGCGCGCCCACGTGTACTCGATTTTGGCAGCTACCATGAACAGTTGCGACGACGTCGGCGACAGCGCGAGGAGGCCACTACTTGGCGATGATGTTTCTATTAAAAAAACAGAGAAGATATTTTATTAAAGTCCCTTTCAATTAAGCCCTGATCGATGTTCTCATGTTTCATTTAACTATTATTTTTCATTTATAATATAGCAGTGGTAAACTGCTAGATAATAAATAAATTAAGTTATAAATTCAGCAGAGCATATTCGTGGATTCTGGAAAAATTCATGTGATCAATCATGTGATTAATCATGTGATTAATCACATGATTTTTCCGTCGATAATATCATGTGATTAATCATATGATTGATCACATGATTAACCACATGATTAATCACATGATTGATCACATGATTTATCATATGATTAATCATGTGATTAATCACTGGATTAATCATATGATTAGTCACATGATTTTTTTCAATAGGGTAAATACCTAAAATATGAAATTGAATATATGTATTTACACTCAAGCGCGCGCACATACTCACACGCTTACACTCGCACACTCATACGATTTCATTAATTTTATTTATTAATTGTATTAAATGGGCAAGATACTCATTACAATGAAATATTATACTAGTTTTATTTAAAACAGTTATTGAGGGCATGTCGAATAAGAATAAGAAACTTTACCGGCCACCACGTGTTTTAATAAAAAAATTAATTTGTAAACATTTATTTGATATAATCTCGACTTCGGTCCTTCGATTTGTGCGGAGATAATTTTCAGAAATTTTGTGGATAATTTTTGTTATAGTATCTGTGAGATATTTGGTTTGAAAAATCTGATGACTTTTTTAGATAAGTGTATTTATTTAACATACACTCGATAAAAGGCAAACGAAAAATTTATTAATATATCATGATATGATATTTATGTATGTAATAAATAATGAAAACAAGTCGATGTTTTTTTACAAATATTCTTCTTATCATGGTTATATTAATTAATTCAACATTATTAGAATCATTATTTTATTTTACGTTTTTAAAATAATCCTATTTATATTATATCACTTCTTTTAATCAAACTTACTATTTGACTTTAGATATCATTTTAATATTTAAACAATTTTATTTTTTTCGAGAAAGTTCTTATTTGTTTAAACGTTTCGCCCATATGACTAAAAATAAAATGGCAATACTTACAAGCCCTTTTTAATAATGTATTTTCTGTATCCTCAATGCGTAATTTAAAATTTTTTTTTGAAGAGTATATAATAAAATGTAATATTATATCAATTTAAACAATTATATAAACACCAACAATATGTAATCAGTTTAGTAACTAGCGTGTAGTCAATACAAAGAAACACTGCAAACTGACCACAGTCGAATAAAAATATCTCTTGTTTACTCGAGAATTATCTCGTATTCAAAGTTTATTTTTAACTTACCAATATTTTTATAAATGTGGTCGCGAAAAAAATATTCGTAGAAGCGTGATGACATTAAAAATTGTAATGTAAATTTAATATAATTATAATTATTGTATATTGCATATTTCGGTAAGAATGAAACCTCCGTTGATAAAAAAAACTTAAATTTTTATGACATCAGCAATACAAGTATCAATACGGGAAATTAAATATTATCCTAATATAATGTAAAAAAAGATGAATTTTTAATAGAATTTTACCCAGAAAAATTCTTTGTTTATAAATAATTTCATCTTTAATTTCATAAACAAGAAAAAATAATCGATAAAAATTTTCTTGCAAATTTTCATTTAATGTATTAAATTTTAGTGGTCAATATTAGTATTTCGAGTAAAATATGGTTTGAAATCAGCATCTCAAAATTAAGAATCAAAAAGAATGTTGTGATCAATTTTTTTTAATCACTAAAAGATAAATAACTAAAGTAGGCGTAGGTACCCCTTCTATGTGTTTTTTTTAAACCTCGAAACAGGTCAGCTATAATTTCTAATTTTCTTTACAACATGGCATTTTTTAATCAAATATGGCTCTCAAAACTTTTTTATTTTAAAAATAAGGTGAAAAAAATAATATTTACCCCCATAAAAATAGGGGTGCAACCCCTTATCATTAAAACAGTGTCCAAATACTCGTCTTTTTATAAGAAACAAATAGGTGTTGGTTTCATTAAAAAATTCCGATTCCATCTCGAGATATTAAAAAAAACTGTTTTTGAGGGTGAACTTTAAGGGCGGTTTTCACCCTCAGATGTCTTTCTCCACAGAAAAAAAAAATACATGTCAAATATTTTTCGATACTCTAACCAGTTGCAAAGTTTCATGAAAATGGGAGGCAGACACTAACAAAAAGGTGATTAATTAAATTAGGGGTAATTTCACCCCGTCAACGTGTTTTTATTTTTAAATCTCGAAACAGGTCAACTATAATTTTCAATTTTCTTTATAGCATGGCAATTTTCATTCAAATTTAGCTCATTAAAACATTTTTATATCAAAACTAGGGGGGCCGAGCCCCCCTGCGTGTCTTCGACACGCTAAACCCCCCCCCCCCCCCGCCCGCGCACACACCTGCTCCTCGCTTCGCTCGTCGCTCTCTCTCCCTATGTAAAAACTTCGTTTTTACGTAATAGGCACGACCGCAATGCTCAGAAGAAACTTATAATTTTATTATTGCAAAAATTGTAATACTTTATTTTTATCGTTTTTATCATTAAAATAAACATAAATACATCTGCAATAAAATTCAAATAAACATTATCCATTTACTTTTACAAATTTGTTTCTTTTTTTTTGTAAAAGGTTTGCATTTTAATTCTACATATATAGATATATGTAAATAACTTTTTAATTAGCCTATGATGCATATAAATTTATTAAGTATTAATTGTTATGATCAAAGTGCATATAGTAATATTAAAAACACGGTTTTCATAATTTTTATCGAAATTGTAATAATCGTTTTTATTTTTATTTATGAAAACGTTAAATAGAAAAAAAGTTTTGTTTCAATATTATCCACAACTTTTGTATTCGAAATTTTTGTATATAGTCAAATTCTGTTAAATTATTTGAGGAAAACTATTGTTTCATTACTCTAGATTAATAAAAAAAACATATAGTTAAATTTCATACAGTTCTAACGAAAGGTGGAGACTTTAGCTGCTCATGGGTGTTCCTAACTACATATAGCTATACAATCTCAATTACGAAAAAATACTCGCGACACATGCACACATACACTAATACCGCAGAAAGGAGAAAAAAACAGAAGAAAAAAGCCATGCACATTGATGCATTCGGCAACGGCAATCTGGCATTGCGCTGCGAGCATGAGTACTAATGCATTTGCAGCAGCCGTAACGGCTATCTCGGCTAGGCTGCATTCGCGCACATAAGTATAGCGGAGAAACGCATACGACCCGCGTGACCGCGAATGCTTCCTGTGTATAAGATACATATCTATATATTATATATGGATCGCGCGCGCTTTCTGCTATATGCTCTTAAGGCGAATAGCCCTAGTGAGTACTTAGTGCGGCGTGCTGGCGTGTGTGTCCATGGTGTCATGTCAACAATCGCAACGTCTGGATCCCGGCGTCCCCAGCGATCACAGCGGCTTCTGTCATACGCCGCTCCAGTGAATTTCGTCCCTTTCATCGTGTTCGCCGGTTGATGATAATTCGTCGTATAGACAAGAAGGCAGCGTGTTAACGGCGAGAGCAGATTAGTAAGCCCTTTCTCATTCCTAACCTCTATGATGGGTGAGCTGATAGTACTTTCTGTTGTTGCAGGTATATCTGTGGCAGCGAGAGGAGTGTAAATGACGGGCACTGCTACAGACTGTTTCTTAGGTGTGGAAGAAATGTTGCTTGAGTCATTTATTTATTAATTATATGTGGTTTTTAGGTGCTCAACTTTCCTTGTTTGCCTCTCATACTAGTGGCTATGTGTACAGTTAATCTGCTGCTTGTGTCTTCAGTGACTCTCAGGCTGGAGCTGTTCCAGCAGTGAAACAACGTTTGAAGGTTTCCACCCGTCCTTTCCCTCTAGTTGTTACAGGTAGCTAGTATAGCGTGTGGACAACAACCATTGCTGCAGACTTTTGTTTTGTATGGTAATGTTTTTTTTGTGTCATCTATTTATTAGTTATATGTTGTTTTTAGATGCTCAACTCTTCTCGCTTGCCCCCAGAATAGGGATTGATCTGCTTTTCATATTCTTTGCTGATTCCTAGGATGAGGCAGTCCTTGACATTGAGATACAATTGACGGTCTCTGTCAGTACTTTCCTCCCAAGTGGTTTAGTGACTGAAGTTGTAGATCGCTGCTAGATGATTCTCAGCACAGTGGCATTTATGGAGTAGTGCCATCCTAAACCGTCCAACCCTATTTTGCTGCTTCTGCAGCTCTAAGTGATCTTCAAGTGTTTGTATTTTATAGTGTGAGGGGATTGGTATTTAGGAACTGGGGATATCATAAAAGTGCTGCGTGTGTGGTTAAATGCGAAACGGGTAGGTAGTTATCGCTGGTAATATTAGCTCGACTGGTTAATTTCTAAGTTTAGTTAAGGTGTAAGAACTCACTTCAGGGTATCTGTTGTATTAAAATACATCATTATGTATTTCGCAGACTTCTACCCAATGAGACTTACTTATTTAATAATTTTCTAGCACACTAAGACTGACGGAGTCAGTTAAAATATTGCATGCTTTATACATTGAAATTTGCCATACTACAAAATTTATAGCACATAAATTACACAAAAGTTTTTTTGTAAATATGATATTACTTTAACACGTACTTATATAATATTAGACAATTTTGATTCTTTTAGTTCAATCGCTTACGTTCTGTGAACATAATAAACAGGTTAAGCTGTGCAATCTTGTATCAAATTTCTTAAATTTGTTATCGAAACAGTAAGATAACATATATATATTTTTACCAACCAAATTTTTATACATTTTTCTAATTTTAATTCTACTACATTCTAATTTCTCTAGATCATTTGACAAGGAATTATAAGTTCTGACAGCCTCTATGTAACAGTTTTTGTTAGTTATTGTTTGAGTTTTTTTTTTATTGGTATCTGTACAGTTCTATTTCTTGTGTATTAATTGTTTATCTCTAATATTTAGTTTTTCATAATGATAGAAAACGGACTCAAAACAAAATAATTATTGGATATTTAAAGGGCATCTCCCAAACACAAAAGTATTTTTAAATTTAATTTTAAAAATTTTATTTTGTAAATTATTTAATTATCTTCGACTATTCATAAATAAAAGCCACAAGATATTATTCCATAATTTTTAAGACTATTATAAAGAGCATAATATAATGTCAACAATGTTTTAGTTTGCATAATATTTGTTTTTTTTTTTTGTAGAAAAAAGAGAAATAGATATTTCGTTTCTTTAATTATTTTTTACCAATGTGTTTATCAGGTTGAATATTGTAATCAAATGTACTTTTGTATCTCATTATTATATATTTGTAATTATATTATCTTTGGATATCGATTTTTCCGATTTTATTGATAGCTATTCTATTTAATATTTCTGTATCAAATCGAATTCTGTTAAATAATAAGCGAAAATTGACTATGTAAGGTGCATCGATGCATTAAAAATCGTGTTTATAAGTTTAGATACCGAGAATTGATTTTACATGAAAATGTTAAATGTGAAAAATGTTTGTTTTATTATAATCTACAATTTTTACATTTAACATATTTGTGTAAAATTAAATCCTGTGACGTTATAGCCGACATTCATCCATTTTATGTATATTTAAGCCTTTAAAATCGTTTTTATAGGTCTAACTCGCCAGGTATTGATTTTACGGGAAAATGTTAAATGGGAAAAAGTTTTGTTTTATTATATAATCTATAACTTTTACATTAAACATATTTGTGTAATGTTAAATCCTGTGACGTTATAGCTGAAAATTGTCCATTTTATGTATATTTAGGCGTTTAAAATCGTTTTTATATCTAACTCGTCAGGTATTGATTTTTTATGCAAATGTTAAATGGCAAAAAGTTTTTTTTTAATTATTATCTACAACTCTTGTATTTAACATTTTTGTATAAAATCAAATCATGCTAAGTTATAAACGAAAATCGACCATTAGGTACATTCAGGCATTAAAAATCGTTTTTATGAGTTTAACTCATGAGGAATCAATTTTACATGATAATGTTAAATGGAAAAAAGTTTTGTTTCAATATTATCTACAATTTTTGTATTTAATATTTATGTGTAAAATCAAATTCTGCTGAGTTATAGTCGAAAATCGTCAATTTTTTACCTTTTTTGACGTTTTTTCGCATTTGTGTTGGTACATATTACTCGGAGCAAAAGATTCCCAACAGAAAAAAGGTGTTTTTTAATTAGTTTTAGCAGATAGGCCTATAGATATTAGCTTAAAAATAATTTTTCTAGACATTAAGGTTAAAAATCGATTTTTTGAAATATTTCTTTATGCTCCCATTTCTAAAATTTTCCATCGATCATCTTCGCTAGGAATCTGTCAGTTACATATAATTAGACGAGTATTTTCCCTAAAGCCCGTTTGGATCCATCGAAATTGCGCTGAGATAATCGGGTTACTTGATTACATGCATACGTACCGACATACATACATCTCCAAAAACGCTTAAAATGAACTCATTGTGGGTGGAAAATAGTTTTTACATCGTAAACTTTCAATTTTTGAAGTGTTACAATTTTCGCATTGACGAAAATATAAGGCGAGAAGCGGTCGTGCCTAAATAGAAGGGAAATTATCATGTTTACCCTTATAAAAAATAGGGGATGCAACCCCCCAGCATTAAAACTGTGCCGAAAAACTCGACTTTTCATAAGAAACAAATAGGTGTTGGTTTCATTAAAAAATTCCGATTCCATCTTGAGATATTAAAAAAAAAACGGTTTTCTGGGGTGAACTTTAAGGGCGGTTTTCACCCCTTAGATATGTTTTTCCGCAGATAAAAAAAATACGTGTCGAATATTTTTTGACACTACTCATATGCAAAGTTTCATGAAAATCGGAGGCCAACACCAAATATCCTTTCCTTGTAAGTCAAACACTTATATATTAAACAATGCAGGGCTAAGAGAACACCCTTGTCTAACCCCCTTCGATGTCCAAAATTCGTTTGTTACTTCCTTATTAATTCTTACTTTGTTTTTAGTTTCCACATATGTCTCTAATATTCTATCTTTCACCTTTTTTCCTGTCTTAATTTTTTCCATGCATTCTTTTAACTTTTACCTATTCACCATATCAAACGCAACTTTTAAGTCCCCAAAAAATACAAAGATTTTTTCATTTTTCTTTCTTATTTCTCTATTTAATAAATAATTTAAAATATATATACAGTCGACCGTCCCCCTTCCTTTACGAAAACACCCCCTCCTTCCTTCCATATCAACCTAACCATATTTTTAAACGCTTCCGCTATCTCTTGTGTTGCATAATCCACACTTCATTCTCGATACCATCTTCTCCTACCGCTTTCCTTCTCTTCAGCTTTGCTATGTGCGTCGCGAATTCTTCATCTTGGATATCATCCTCTTCTTCTTTTTATTCTTCTCCTTCTCCTTCTCCATTAATCTTTTCACCTTTTAGATCATTGGCTACTTTTATTTTATAAGAATAAGATTTTCTAAATCGAGTTAACGCAAGCTACTAAAAATAATAAAAAATCAAAAAAGAATTTATCTTTCTTTTTGCTCTCATCCACCAGATCTGGTGAATGTCCTGAGCATGTAAAATAAGAAGGTGTTTCGTCCTGGCTACTGGAGTGGACTCATCAGTGATGATCCAGTAGCTGTCATCGAACACCTGCCGCAAGGTGTTTGTGCCGCTTACTTATAAGTATAGAGTGTTATTTGTCATTTCGAGAAATGATACTCCATCTGGTGGTAAAACAACATATCTATTCAGTCGCTAATGTTTTAAAGGGGGGAATTGTTTCGCTTTGCCAAATAAAGATAAATTCTTTTTTGATTTTTTATTATTTTTAGTAGCTTGCATCAACTCGATTTAAATAATTTTATTCTTATAACTATTTGGCAAAGCGAAACAATTCCCCCCTTTCATAATTTTATTTTAGTTCCTTCTAAGCTTTCCATAAAATGCTTCTCCCATTTTTCTAAAGGAATTCCCTCCTCTCATCCTTCCCTCTTTTTCCTTTTTTATTTATATAACTCCACACTTCTGTTTCTGTCTTGATATTTTTTATTTTCTCTTCTTCCTCTTTTTCGTGATCTTTCTTCTTTATTTTACACCACTCTTTATATCTTTTTCTTTCTTCTAGATAATCATTTCTTGTAACTCTTAGTTTCCTTCTTACCAGTCTTCTTTTATCTTTCCATTCGTTACTATACCATATCTTTTGACCTAATTTCCATATTCTTTTATTTTTCACTATTACTTTTTTCGCTTTATCTGATCTTTCATTTCTTTCCAAATTGCGTTCTTTTCTATTTTATCATTTTTCCATTCCTTCATATTGTTCTGGAAATGATCAATTCCCTCTGTTGGCCAGTCACTTATCTTCATTACAATTATATTTTCATTCATTTCTCTTCTTTCTATTCCACCTTATTCATAGCAACTGATGATAGGTGATCTGATTCACTTCTATTTTGTACATTTAAATTTTTCACTTTACCGCATACTTCACTATTTGCAATAACATAGTCTATTATAGAACTTCCTTGCTCACCTATATAAGTCCATTCACCTGCCTTTTGCACTTCCTCACAACCGTTCAGAATCATCCAACCTCTTTCACTGATCTCTTGTATTAACATTCTCCCTTCCCTGTTTATCGTTTTGTCCTTAGATTTTCTTTTATACCTATCTTTCTTACTTATGTCGATTATACCACCTTCTCTTCCCGTCCTGGCATTAAAATCACCACCTTTCAACAAATTTCCTTCCTCTGTTTCCGTGACTATCCTCCATGTTTTCTCGTTTATTATTACCTTTCTTTCCATTACATTTTTATTCTTTATTGCACTTTCTTCTTCCTTCAGTTCCTTTCTGATTCCGGTAATTATTCCACCCATTGCCCTACCTTTTCTTTTTTCTCTTGTCGCTGGCTCACATTTCCAATTAAACTCTTTTGGTATATATTTTTTCATTTGATTCCATCCTTTTTAATCTACCCATATCTCAAGCATTTCTACAATATCACATTCGCTTATGAATTTCCATACTTCAGAACACTTATTCCGTGCACCCGCCACATTCCAGAAACATACTTGTAGTCCATTATTGATGTCCCTTCCTAAGCCCACCGTATCTAAAAACTTTCACTTTCAGTTATACTTGACTCTCCTCTTCTTGCTTTCTCCTCAAATCTGTTTTTGTGTTCATACCATTTTAACCACTTTCCATTCACACACATTTTCATGCAACTCACTTTTACCTCACATCCTTCTTGCCTTTTCTTCTTCGCCAACTCTCTAATTTTACCTTGAATTTCTCTTTATTTCCACGTCATATCATCATCAATAAAAATCTTTTCTGATCCTATATTCTTTTTATTTATCATAATTTCTTTATTTTTCTCTATGTTCTCTACTTCAGCTATTGTAATTTTTCTATTTTCTTTGCTCTTGATGTTGAATGCTTTATTAATTTTTACTTCTACCTTTATTTTATCTTTTAGAAACTCATATACTTTATTTTCCAAAATTTCATTATCGAAGTTCGCAACCTTGATTGCTATATTTTTTCTTTTTTCCTCCCTTTTTTCCCTTTCTTTTTCAAGCTCCAGATTTTTTATCTTTTCATTCAGTTCTTTTTTTTCTGTTTTCCATTCTTTCCTTTCTACTTCATGCTTTTCTCTCATTAGCTTGATTTCTGTCATTATTTCTGTCCATCTTTCCTCATTTCTCTTCTCACTTCTTTCTATTGCTCTTACAAACTCTTGTTTTAGAGCTTCAATATTCTTTAACACTTTATCTAGTGATTCTTTATTGTCCTTAGCGGTTGGCGCCATCATCTTTTGGTGCGTTTCTAAGCTGACTGCTCTTGGTCTACCTACCGGCATGCAGCTCTAGTCTATAACCTCACTTTTCTTTAGTTTCACTTATTTTCTTCCTCTTCTTTTTCTCTTTTTATAATCCATAAATCTAATTACCTACTTACTCAGTCCCTTTATCCTCTCCCTTTTATTACTGCTGTAGTATTTTTTGTGTCTTCTACTTCACCTTTCTATTACTGAAAGCACCGCACATTATCAGACACGTGTTGCCTGAACAGCGCGCCATTCCAACCTCGTCTCTAGTAGTATGCCTATCCGTATTTGTGTGCTCTTTCTGGAATTTCCGATGTAAGAAAAAGGTTCTCACCTTAAAAATAATAAATGGCTATTACAAAACAAAAGCAGGTACACAACACGCGCGCATAGCGCATAGCGCATGTCATTTCCATTTTCTAGTATACATAAATGCGTTCCCGAATAATTGCGATTTTAAAAGAGGGCTAAAATAGTTTTAACCTCAAATATCTCTGAAATTCATAAACGAATTCTTTTACCCTCAGAACTCTTTTAATAAATAATATACAAACTCTACATCTGCACCAAATATCAAAGAAATTAAAACAATTTTAATGTAGTTATATTGTGCGCCAACAAAGAAAGTCATTTTCAAAAATACTAAAATTTTAAATATCAAACATCTCAAAAAATAACCATATAATCTGAATGAAATTTTACACAGGTATTGCCTATATTGCATACAAAATAGTCTATAAATTTCAAGCTGATAAGTGAAATCGCCATTGAGAAATTACGATTTTGAAAAAAACCATAAAAAATTTTAACTTAAATATCTCTAAAAATCATGAGACAATTCTTTTACCCAGAGGACTTAAATACGATAATATATAAACTCCACATCTCCACAAAATTTCAACATGATTAAACCAATTTTTGTTTTCTCTAGTTATCATGTGACAAAGAAAATGACTTTGTAAAATACGAAAATTTTCAAAATCAAACATCTCAAAAAGTAATCGTATGATCTAGATGAAAACTCGCACACATATTATCTATATCACATACACAATTGTCTATAAATTTGGAGCTGATACACGGTGCCGTTCTCGAGAAATTAGGATTTAAAAAAAGGTTAAAAAAATTTTAACCTCAAATATTTCTGAAATTTCTAGACTAATCATTTTGCTTAAAGAACTCGACCGAGAGCTATCCAAAATCTACCTCTACAAGGAATTTCGAAGGGATTAAGTCAATTTTACTCCCGTAATCGTTGCACATACACAACTCATTTTTTTTTATATTTCAATTTTTTTTCTTAAAAACTAGTCGGCAAAATGGATTCAAGTTTTTACAGATTATAGCTATTTATATGCTGCATTATCATGAATTTTTTCAAAAAATTTAACCGTTTAGTTTAGAAGTTATAAGCTTTTAGAAAAAACACGTTTTTGTTAATAACAAAAGAAGCGTTAGAGCTATGGAATTTTTTTTTTAGAAAATATAGGTATTTTAATGCTCTTTCAAATGCTATCGATTCGATTAAAATATCTCGTAATTATCATTAAAAAAAAGCGAAAATCAATTTTGAGAAAATCGAAAATTCGAAATAAAACAAGAAGGCATCGGCGAATCAAAAAACGAATTTTTGACCCGCCATCACACTGAAAAAAAACAAAACAAAAATGAGACTTATCCGGTTAAAATCGATCGAGTAGAAGCTAAGATCTAGGCGTACACACACACACACACACACACACACACACACACACACACACACACACACACACACACACACACACACATACACACACACACGCACGCACGCACGCTCGCACGCTCGCACGCACACACACACACACACACACACACACCCACGCACGCACGCACGCACGTACACACGCACACACACACACACACCCACGCACGCACGCACGCACACACACACACGCACGTACACACGCACACACACAGACATTTTTCAGAAATCATGTATTTTGATTCCTAACACCTCGAAGAACAATTATAACATGTTTTTACAACAACTCAAAAAATTACTATTACAAAGCTTCCTCTAGGAGGAAGCAAAATTATGTTTTCAAGAAATATTACGATAAAATATTTTCAATTTAATTAAAAAAAAGTTACACTATATATTTAGGTATACATACTATGGGGCAATTCTTCTTGCATTTTCATATCATGACATATTGTTTAGGGCTTACAATAATATCGATAATATTAGCATTGAATACACAAATTCAATATTTGATATTGAATATTATTGCAGTATTTTATTTATATGATTTATAAATACTCTGTGAAATAAGTCTTAATTAGAAATCTTACTCATTAATGTTGTAATTTTCATAATATGTTTTAATACTTTGTTATTAAATCAGTATCCATGTGTTACTTATCAAATATTTATAATAACCTAGGTGGAAATAAAACTTAGCAAATAATTATTAATAAGAATATATAATTTAAAAAAAAGTTTATAACTGTTAATAACTGCTTAGAAAGATAGGATTTGAGACTATAGAACAGTTTATAAAAATTATCACCAGTTTCTTTCTGTTATGAGCAGCTAAAAAAGTTTATAACAGTAATCAATTTTTTTTAACTTTTTTTAGCCACGGTGCATAACCATCAAATCAATCTGTCAAAAGTTATTATCAGTTATAAACTTTTTTTAATAATAATAGTTATTAATAGTTTTAAATAGCTTTGAATGAATTTAAACTTTGAAATCATTCTTAAATCATTATTAATTTCAACTTTAAAATCGTTATTTTCAATTATGAAAAATGTATCATAATTAGATCTTAATAAAACAAGATAGGTAATGTAAAAACAATATTATACATCGCACCCATGCTGCAAAGCTCCTCTTATCGGCCCTTCCTACTTTCCATGCTGCGCAATTTTAGGCATTTTACCATAATGTGTACACTCTGATAAATTAAAACATTATTAAAAAACATTTTGATACAAAATTAAACTAAACAAATTTAAAAAACAGTAATATGAGAGACGCTAGAGAGAAGGCGCGCGAAGCGCGCCTGTGTTGCCTAGTGTATTATTAATAACCTTGATATGATTAATTAATTATATGGTGGGAGATTTAGTTATATATGGATGGTAGTCGCGATTTTCATTTCAGTCCCTGAAGAGGAGCCGAAGCAGGCTCAAAACCATTGATGGGGTGGGGCGGGGGTGCAGTCAGATTGTCCTTTACTAATGAGTTTTTTTTTTAATAGACTTTACACGCGTGATATTAAGGTTATTTTTATTTTTAGTTATTTCAGATTCTACGGGGGTGATTATAAACAAGGGCTGTCTCACTGCCAAAATAATTACATTTTTAAGACCTTAAGACCGATAGAAAAATATTTATTAATTTACATTAGATTGATAAAATCAATTTACAAATACATCCGATGCCAGAGATGCATTATAGACGCGGAGTTCCACCATTCTTATACTTACTCCTTTGAATTAAATACTAAAACACATCACCTCAAAGTAAATATCTGCAAAATCTGACAGGTCGCTTTTATATTGTAGTATTTTTCAAGTCAAAAGTTTAGCCGATATAATTAAATAATTTCTCTCTCTTAAAATCTGTGTAGTATGAGTGTATCTGAAAGATCTATGGATGCAGAGACCTGTTGTAGTAGGCATGCTTTTAATATTATATATAATAGTTATTATGCTAGCATGATTAATTAATAAATCTGGGAACGTGTCGGAATCATAAAAAGTTGACTATAACCTCTAAAAGTCAATTAACCCATTAAGTCCTGAATGGACGAATTTTCACTAAAGTTTTCAACGCTTATATTTTATGTGAAAATGAATTGTAAAAAGTATATGAATAAGCGTATTCGATGTAAAATTTGATGAACTTTTAGAATCTTTCGTTAGATTTTTCAAAAAATTAAACTGTCGAACACTGTACATGATTTTTTCCAAAAAAAGATGGTTTTCAAAAAAAAAAAAAAATTTTTCATTTCGATTTTTCAAATGGAATGCATTTAAGATTTAATGATCAAAATGCAGAAAACGTGGCCTCGAGACCTAAACTTGAAAATCTAATGATTTAGGTTTTGAAAAAAAATTTTAAAACACATAAAATGGCGGCTGAGACGCAGAAAAATCATAAAAATCTTCTGAAATTATTTACTCGAAAAAGATGGACTTTAGAGAAAAACTTTACTGAAGAAAAAGTTCTTAGAATTGTTTAAATAACACGCTGGAATTTTTTCAGAAACATAAGAAGCGTTTTTAAATTTTTCAAAATTTGAAAATTTTGAAAAATTCTGAAATTTGCCAAAAGGTTCTGGAAAAATTCCAGCATGTTCTCTGATCAATTCTAAGAACTTTTTCTTCAGTAAAGTTTTTCTCTAAAGTCCATCTTTTTCGAATAAATAATTCCAGAAGATTTTTATGATTTTTCTGCGTCTCAGCCGCCATTTTATGTGTTTTAAAATTTTTTTTCAAAACCTAAATCGTTAGATTTTCAAGTTTAGGTCTCGAGGCCACGTTTTCTGCATTTTGATCATTAAATCTTAAATGCATTCCATTTGAAAAATCAAAATGAATAATTTTTTTTTAAACCATGTTTTTTGGAAAAAATCATGTACAGTGTTCGACAGTTTAATTTTTTGAAAAATCTAAGAAAAGATTCTGAAAGTTCATCAAATTTTACATCGAATGCGCTTATCCATATACTTTTTACAATTCTTTTTCATATAAAATATAAGCGTTGAAAACTTTAGTGAAAATTTGTCCATTCAGGACTTAATGGGTTAATTGTAGTTGTTAATGGATAAGCCACCTCATTATTCATTAATTACTACAATTAATCTGACTTTTACAGATTAAAATGAATTTTTCATAATTCTTACATGCCCTCAGATTTAGTCCTCAACCATGCCCTCTTAAAGTAAATATTCGATGCCTTGCATTTTGTGAACATAGCAGTTATAGTAAGCCTATAGATCTACAGATCTTACGTAGGATTTCAGATTTCATGAGAGAAAACGTATTGAATTAAGTGGGCTAAAATTTAAAACTTGGAAAGAAAATTCACCCTGCTCTTACAATATAAAAGACGGGTGTCAGATTTTGCAGGTGTATTTGCCACTCAATGTTACTGATATTTACTTTGAGGTGATATGTCTTACTTAGTACTTAATCCAAAAGAGTATAGGAATTATAGAAATCCGCTCCAGTAATGCATCTCTGTCATCTCATATATCTTTCTGCATCATGAAAGCTGCATTCACCTTTCTACAAGTAGCTATAATGTAAAAAAAAATGAAATTATGCAATTTTTCAGTTTTAGCTGAGACACCATTTATGTATTTTCTAGAACTGTAAAACTGAAAAATACATATTTTCATTTTTTGATCAAATTATACCTACTTTCAGAAAGATAAAATCAGTTTAAAAATACATGAGATGCCAGAGATTCATTATAGCCCCGGAGTTCCATGATTCTTATACTTACTCTTTTGAATTAAATACTAAAACACATCACCTCCAAGTAAAAATATCAACCACATCAATGAATGACGAATACACCTGCAAAATCTGACAGGTGCCCTTTCTATTGTAGGAGCGGGATGAATTTACTTTTCAAGCTATAAATTTTAGCCGATATAATTAAATAATTTTTCTCTCTTATTACTACAATCAAATTGACTTTTACAGATTAAAAGCTGCTTTTTCTTTCTAACAGCTGGCTTTTCTGGAACAAAAATGAAAACCCTGTAAGAAAGGGGGGTAACCGTCGAAAACAGTAGATTATTAAAATAATACTTACTCAAGGAAGAGACCACAACGAGATCATTAAAGGGCTTGACCAACATCGATAGTCATAGACATAGTCATAGTAGTAGCGGGGACGGTCACCGGCCCCTTTCGGGGACTTGCCTTCCTAGCAGTTAGGCTGTGCTTTACACCTGGTTTATCAACCACTACCCACCTTTGCCTTGATCAGTACGATCGCTTTGCATATCGATGCTAGATCAAGTTCTCTAAGATCGCGTGGTTCCAGGAAGAATAGTTCCCAAACGCTCCATCTGATTGCTACCATCACTGGACAGCGACACAGAAGGTGAGCTGAGGTCTTCTCCTCTTCCCCACATCTCCTGCACCGATCCGTATTCAGGAGACCTAACCTATATAGGTGGTGTCCGATCTCACAGTGGCCTGACAACCATTCTATCGCTGCTTTTATGCTCCTCCTGAGGAGACTTAGGATCTCCTTACACTAAGCGGTTGGAGCCTCTTCCCCCAAAAGGTGCCTCGCCTGTCTGCAGTTCGTCAAGCGCTGCCATTCCTCTGCCGCCTTCGCAGTTGTCCAACTGTCAAGCGCCCCTTTCAACACGCTTTCTGCCATTGATACCCTGCGGTACAGCGCCCGGCATCGAGTCGCGCCCCTTTTTGCCAGTCGATCGGTCTTTTCGTTGCCGATTACTCCCGCGTACCCTGGTACCCAATACAGAGTGACGCTGTTCACGGAGGATACACTGAAAAAAGTTTCGGGGAGCTGCTCCTCTGGCCCGTGGAGCGGCAACACGAAGCCCGCAGAGCTGCTACATTGTCTTTCGAGGAGCCGCTACTCTCTTATCGAGGAGCAGCCCCTCGATATAGAGGGACTGCCCCTCAAAACAGAAGAGTAGCAGCTCCTCGGCAATCGAGTGGTTGATACTCGGCACGGCAGAGAGTCGCGAAGAGACGCGCGGCGCGTATTAGAAACTATAACCTTTGCGCGCAGATTTATAAGATTTATATGTGCAAAGATAATAAGTGCGAAAGTACTTTTAAGAAGATAAGTCATAAGAAGGAAAATGGAGGAATTTTTCACAAAATATCCTACATTATTAATAGACCGGTCAAATAATTAATACGTTGAACATAACCTCTAAGTGAAAATGCATAACAATTTTTTGCTTCATATTAAATGTGTCTAAAAAAAATACAAGTATACAAATTTATACATTAAGAAGTTATACTTTTAATGATATTTTTTTCTTTTTTAATATATGCAATAATTATTACCAAATTTAATGTTCTCTTAAGTGTCCCATTTATCGAATACAGTGTCTCACAATAAGGCCGTTTACCGTACAATTGCGGTCATTATGTTCCCCGCGTGAGTCGAGGTGCCGCTCCTCGACAAAAGAGAGGGGCTGCTCCCCGATCTCCATCGAGTGTCTGTTCCTCGAATATAGAGGAGCTGCTCCCCGAAAGTAACTGGGGAACTGTTCCCCAGCTGTGAGCCTATCTAATGCTACCCTGCAGCCCCGCGCCTCTTCCGAGCGAAACTCGGCAGCTCCCACCGCCCGAAGTGCCACTTGGCTCTCCGAGCAGATGGTGATCCGCTTCCCCTCTAACCCATCCGAGGTCATGGTTTCTGCGCATTCCCTTATTGCTCTTGCCTCTGCCTGGTGACATACGAGTCCAGCCAAAGGAGAAGCTCAGTCGTGCTTCCCTTTAGCCATGCCGCCACCCCAGTACATACCCCGCTCTTAGATCCATCCGTGTACCAGACCAGGTCCTCCTGGTTGCGGGTATCCTCTACACAGTCTGCCGTTACAGGAATGGTCACCTCAAAGTTCCTGCCAAAGGCAAACTTTTTAGGTGTCCTATCCCTTCCAAAAGTTATCAGATCTTTTCCCACGACATCCACCAGCTCCCCATCCCAATGTTTCCATCTTTTCAGGTCACCTAGGACTCGTGTTTCTGCTCTGCAGGCGTCTACCTTGACCACCAGTCTCAAAGGCGGAATTCCAAGCAGCCTCTCCTTGGCTCTCAGGGGTACTGAAGCACGCGTTCCCGTGATGCCTCTGAGCATCAGGTTCTGGATCGTGTCCAGTAACCTAGTGCTCACACCTTGTTGCCCAAGCTATAGCCCCATGAAGCAACCTGGGGCGCAGCACAGCGGTAAAGAGTCGCAAGTTCATGTGCGGTCTAAGGCCCCACGTGAAGCCAAAGACCCTCCTACACGCCCAGTAGGAGGCTATGAATCTCCTTTTAACCGCTCCCAGGTGCTCCGCCCAATTCAGTTTCGAGCCAAAAGCCTCCTCTCCTCCCTGCCCATTGTCCAGATGGGAGCTTAATCAGCCCCGTCCTATTCGCTGTTCTGGCCAGAAGTCTGTCGAGCCTCGCAGTATCCGAGATACTGCTCATCTCCTCACAGTACTTCCTCCTCCTTTCCTTTTTTGCCTGTTCAATGGCTTTTTTGTACTCTCTCTCTCTCTGAGCCGACCTAAAGGCCTGGAGAGTCTCCTCATTTCTGATTCTCCTCGATCTGCAGAAGAGACTCCTGACCTTCTTCCGATGCTTACTGAGCGAGTCATTCCACCAGGGTGCCCCTCCGGTCAATTCCTTTGCCTTCAGGTCGCAGCTGCTCTCGTAAGCTTGATTTATCTTTTCCTTCAAGAGCACCGTCGCCCTGTCAACATCCTCAACCGAGTCGAGCTCCTTCGGGAAGTTCTCTAGCCCAACCGCTAATTTCGTTTTGTACTCCGCCCAGCGAGATCTCCTCGGATTTCTCCATTGTATCGCCTGCCGTACCATTCCGCCAACTTCGAAACAAATGAGGCTGTGGTCTGACATAGATACCTCACTCGAGACTCTCCAGTCGTTGATCTACGCCCACACGCCTCTGGAGGCGATTGTTATGTCAATCACTTCCTCCCGGATCCTATTCCTGAATGTGGGTTCCCGCCCCCTATTCAGTATGTCCAGAGTCGTTCCTCAGATGAACTCTAGAAGCTAGAGCTTCTCCCCTACCATTGCAGTCCGGGCTACCCCATACCGTATGGTGCGACTTAGCATCGCATCCCAAAATGAGATGTTTGCCTTGCCGCTCGCAGTCATCTATTAACTCCCTCATCAGGGAGTGGGCCGGAGGTGGCTTCTCCCTAACTTCGTAGGGAAAATACGCCGACCCCACGACCAGCTCCACCGTTTTCGCGGTACTCCCCCTAACCCAGACTACTGCCGTTGCAAGGTTTTTATCGCAGTACCTGAGCCAGACCTCACGGTCACGCCATTGAGAACCACACAGGCTCTGGGTGGGTCCCCGGCTCCAAGAACAAGTTCACCACAAGTTCCAAGATCCGCTACCCTCCCCTTGCTGATCCAGGGTTCCTGGATCAGTGCTATGTCTGTGTGCACTTCCGCCAAACGCTTGACCAATACCGCTGTAGTGCTCCTGCAGTGTTGCAAGTTAATCTGGGTGAAGGAGATAGTGGAGTTAGCCACATTTGGTGTCCCCAAGTCCCCCCACCACGCGCGCCCCTCTTACACTCCTTAAACATCAGGAGCCGAGATGCCGTGACGTGTCCACCACCTGTTGCCCCCTCGGTATTGCTAGCCGATCGGCCAGACGCCCGAGTGGCGGATGTATATTCCGACGTCTCGTATCCTTGTTGAGAGCTAGGGAGCCCAACCTTACGGGTTGACAAATTTACATTTTTCTTTTTTCTTTCTATTTTTTTCATTCATTTGGGTATGTGGGTGGGCGGAAATGGGTCTGTATGTGTAGGTGGTCGGTTTAGCACTCCATCCACGGCCAAGTATGAAGGGAGCGAGAAAGCGCTCTACGGACGTCATCCAGGCCGAGGGCGTGACCTCGGACAGAGCACCCGCCCTCATGCAGCATGGCCCTATTTGAACGCCATCCAGCACTGCTGGATTGCTACACAAGGGGGGATTTAACACCGGTTGATAGGGCAGCCAGAGCAGATTGGCTAGATTGCTCTGGGCGCCTGTACTATCCGGCGGTATGGGAGTGTCATCTCCAGTTGTAGGCTGTACCCTCACCCTCGCCCCGAAAATAGCGCCCTTCAGTGCCCTCGCCACCCACCCGGTCGCAGAGGTAGGTAACCCGCGGTATATGTGTGTGTGTCTGTGGTGTGTATGGAGAGTGTGCATTCATGTGAAACGGGATCGCCGCCCCGATGCGTTGGTGATTTGATGTTCCCAGCCAGACTGAACCACCACAGTTACGATTGGAGGGCTGCTTCTTGGTTGACTGAGAGGGCTGCTGTCCTCCCTCGAATTCGGCTGAAGCGGTCTTGTTCCGGGGGGCTGCTCCCACATCCGCTTGGACTGATATCCCTCGATATCGCCTCACAATCGACTGGACTGACCCATATCGGGGTCGCCTCATTCATACAGGACAAGACCTTTCAGAACCCGAGCCCTACAGAGTCTAAGCCTCCCCACCAGGTCGCGCACCTAAATTCAGTTACGCGACACTCGTCAAGGTCCTGCAGCCCCTCGGGGAGGAACATCGATAGTGGTGTAGTGGATTTCTAGAAGGTCACAGTAACTTGAATTGAATTATTCAAAATTAGTAAGTCTTCGCATAACCAACTTTAATTATATGTAAAATTATATCTAAATAAAGTTATTTTTTAAAAGCGCTTGGAACACGGATGCAATAATTTGGAAGACGGCAAACTTGTTTTTGATAAGTGTTCAGCACACCACGCCACGCCACCCCACGCCACGCCACGGTCCATTTGTAGCGACTCCTTAATAGACAAAAAGTCTCAATTTCAGGATTTTTCGATTTTCGCAATACCCGACAAGAAAAAAAATGGGGATTCGTAGGTTCCAGATTCTACGATTGTTAAGGTCGACGCGCGAGGTAGAGAGCGACGGAGACGTGCGGTGCACCACGTCTCCGAGTGTGTATGTGCGCGACAACCGCGACGGGTGTGTCTCGCGAAGCTGCGTGACCTTGCGAATGTAAACACTGCTGCGCTTTTATTCTTTGATTTTCCGTGTTAATTTCATTTGTGCTTTATTAAACGTGTGTGTCTTATATTCTTGTATTTTCAAGTTAGCGATTCTTATTTATCTTTCCCTCATTCCCACTCATAATTTCTCCCGCACCTTGGATACCGCCGCCTTTCGGGGGATCGCCGATGATATCGGCGATCACTTGAGCACAGGGTATTTTCGCCTTTTCCCCTTTTATTCGCGTAACCTTTGCACCACTCACAAATCCCGGGTAACTTCTGGGTTACCGGTTGTAACTAGAGCGAACGGTATTGTACCGAGCGCGCGCAATACCGGGAATTGTGACAGGGCGCCGCTCGAGCTGCAGCATGGGTACACGATATACTCGACGAGCAGACACGCCGAGGAACTTCATTGCGGAGCGGAGCGAGGGAGAGAGAGAGAGAGAGAGAGAGAGAGAGAGAGAGAGAGAGAGAGAGAGAGAGAGAGAGAAGAGAGAGCATAAAATGTAAGCTTCCGGTGTACATATTATATATTGCTATTTCATCTAAATTCCTTAAAAGATTTCTAATCTATTTTATTAATAATATATGTTTACTATTATAATTCTTTTAGTTAAAAATGGAGGGCAAGTATGGGTTCTTGACCGATCTGTATTTCTGACAATAATGATGAGAAGGGCACAAGATAGGCTGGAGAATAATATTCGATTTTTGAACAGAGTCTCTGTTTTACAAAAGCTTCCTGAGCCAAAAGAGCACGTTCTTTCGAAAATTTCCGATTTAATAAAAGTGGTAAGTAGTCACAATCTACTAGTTTATTATATTCCTTGAGTTTTCATTTAGTGTGACAATAAATGTAAAGGAAAAGCGTGAAAAAATGTTTTGCACAACGGAATAGTAAGTGCGTAAATATATTTCTACGCTTATATTTCAAAAGATTAATCAACAAAATAGTTATCATAGTATTTGTCATTAAATTGAAAGTGAGTATTGTTTATGAGAAATTAAGTTTGTTTTTATAAGAGAATGGTCTGGTTAAATAATGGCATTTTTCATTTATTCTGTTAGATCTTAGTTATTTCTCCCATATGAGTTAGGTATTTCATATTATTTTCTGAGATGAAATAATCAAGTCTACGAGTCCTACATTTTTAGAACTCCGGAAAATATTTTATGATTAGGCCGGCAATTGGAATAGGTTCTCGTGACCGCGAGAAGTAGTTCGATCTTTTTCTGGATCTAGAGCGTCGATTGAATGAACGAAACAATTCATTCAAATGAATATGAATATTACTTAAGGGGATGTGAGTACCGACGTTATTTTTCAAACCAGCATAACTCACGCAAATATCAATAGAAATATCGAGAAAAAAATCTGCATATAGTGTTTGCGTGTACGGAGCGCTTCACAGACGTCTTTTTCCAAAAAAGTGATGAGAATTTATTTAATTAAATAAAAACCGTACTGTCGGTAAGTAGGAATCTACTATTGACCTACTTTTCAAACGAGCATAAATCACGCAAATATCGATAGAATTATCCAGAAAAAAATCTGCATATAGTGTTTGCGTGTACGGAGCGCTTGACAGCCGTCTTTTTCCAAATAAATGTTTGAATGTTGATTTAAAAAAATATTGAAATTAGGGTTGCACATCCCCTTAAGGGCATGTGGAGCACAACAAAGACAGTATTAGAACTCAAACGGTAAAACAAAACTAGCTAACTTATACATTATTTCCGATAGAGGGCGATGGCGTTGTACAGCGAAACCTTTTTTATAGAAGAGTGCGTGAATATCCCTATAGATGGCGCCTACAGATTATTCCGAAGCTAAATTTGTATTAATTCATTTCATAAATTAACCATTCGTTCATAATAAATTAATTCAGTAATACTATTGACGACATTAATTACATATATTCGAACTCATTTAGAAAATTTTCATTTATTATAATATTAATTAACCTTTAGAGTACAGGCAAAGCCACTTGTATGGCTTTATACGAATAAGCACTAAATTGCAGTGAAGAACGGCTCCAAGGGCCTCTCCATTTAAATACACCAATAGCGGGGTACTTAGGTATATAATTTGACTTGCGAACTTCAGCTCTATCTTATTAAAACTTCCTTTTTATTAATTGGGCTAGACACCATTTTTGTGAAATAAAGAAGTCATATTTTAATACGATTTTAAGGAATGTGTAATGGTACACGGCTAAGAATAACTGGATTATATGCTCATAATGTTAAGGCAGAAATAATTACAGGCGAAAGAATTGGTGAACAGGTTTTTATTCCACGAATAACATTAAATACTGCAGATTCATCTTCATTTCCTTTTATTCTTTACCGTAAACAAATCCTAACAATATATTTATTGAAAGTTGTTCAGTAAATTCTTTAATAATAGATAACATTGTATGGAAAGAAATTTTTGAAATTTAATCTATAATTTACACTATAAGATTTGATGAGTGAAAATTTATGTCGTATTTGTATACGATCTCAATTTCTCCTAAGTTCAAGGAATTTATAACAATAATCATTTTAATTAAAATATTACCCTTTGTGAAAATATAAGACATGTTGTATCTTCTCATAAGTTTAATATTATAAATAATCTGAATATTGTTGTACATTTAATAAATAAATATTTCATAATTATTTAATATATTAATGTGAAATATTTGTTTATTCAATGTAATAAAGATGTGAATTAATTTTCATTATATTTTAAACTTTGCACAATTTTTATTTTAAAGAAATTACAATAATAAGTAATGAAAATTAATTCACATCTTACATGGTAGAGGAAGGAAGGGCTAGGTTGGAGTCAAGGAGCATTACGAAGGGATGACCCCCATGGTTTTTAGGGCTACTGGCGATGAATTCCATGGTTGTGTTTAGGCTCATTATATAAAAAATTATTGTGTAATTCTATATGATTTCGGCATGTCCCAAAATCATATATATAATTATTATTATTTCTTATATATAAAACCTAAGCTCAATAAAATAAAAAATTCAACGCTCCTATAATAGTACCTCAGTGGTGGTGTGGAAAACTGTTCCAAATGTGCGAAATGTGGTAACAGTTGAAAACATAATTGTCTATGTTGGTTCTAATAATAATTAGTATATTTTTGAGTTTTTTTAAATGTTCGAATTCAAAGATTTAGTGACAGTTTTCTCTTTGATGGTTTTTCGATTATCATAAAAAAACAATAGTCCGGTAGTAGTCCAGAGGTGGAGGGAACGGTGGAGGGGATGGTGGAGGGGACGGTAGGTGGACGGCGGTGGAGGGGACGGTGGAGGGCGGTGGAGGGGGCGGTGGAGGGCAGTGGAGGGGACGGTGGAGAGAGGTAGAGGCGACGGTGGTCTGACTGAGATTAAAAAATAACGTGATTTTTGAACGAATTTAACGTTAAAAAGTGGAGGGGTCGGTGGAGGGGACGGTGGATGGCGGTGGAGGGGACGGTGGAGGGCGGTGGAAGGGGCGGTGGAGGGCGGTGGAGGGGACGGTGGAGGGTCTGCGTTCAGATATAGCAGTAACGCCTATATAATATAGGGAGATAGTTAAAATAATGAAACGTACAACTTTATGAAAAAATTAGTACAGAATACAACTTGTACATTACATACAAGTTGTATCCATTTTATATTACAATTATATTCGAATAATAATTCATTTTCATTACATAAGTGAAAAGAAATTCCTGCGAAAAAATAATTCGTACATAGTTATATATACTTATATATATTTATATATCCTTATGTAGAACACAATATATATATATATATATATATATATATATATATATATAAAATACATTTCTCGAAAGGGGTTTATAAAGCCCGTTTTTTTACATATGTAGGGGTTTATCGAGCTCAATTTGATTATGCAGGCCGGACTTCATAATATTTCTAAATATAGGGGTTTATGCGGTCTGACCTAGAGTCTATAACCCCATGGTCCATTATTTCTTTAGTTACTTGCCATAGGAAACTCTGGGCTGCAGGTACTAATATACAGTCTTGGGCTACATAAACCCCGATAAGTGTATATATTAAATAAATATATATATATATATATATATATATATACTAGGGGGGCTTCGCCCCCTGCTCGTTCCGCTCGCCAACCCCCATTTTCAGAGAGAAATTTTATAATAATGAAGTATGAAACTATCAAATTTTAACAATATGAAATTTTGATGGGTAAAATATCGGACTTAAGACGAATCAAAGGTAAAGGATATACTATTTATGTTCTTTATAATTGCTTCAGAGTAATGAAATATCGTTATTTTAATCGAATAAATAGTGTAGAAAATTGATCATATTAGGAGGTGATTTTCGGCAAATTCTTCCAGTTATGAAATGTGGTCACAAAAATAGTATAATTGAAGAAACAGTTAAATTTTCTGCGTTATGGTCTCTTTTTAAAGTTTTAAAATTAAATCAAAATATTCGTTCGGAAAATAAAGAATTTGCTTCATGTTGGATATATGTATATATACGAGCTCGGAAAGTTCTTCTGTTTAGCGGCATTTCCCCCTCCCCTCTACTAGTATCCATGCGAGCGCGAGCGAGCGTGTCAGTCAGTCGGGTAATGTCAGCCCTTGCGAGAAGTCGCGCATATAAGAGAAGAAAGATTGTATTACATTAATAGTTTGTATAGAGGAGCAGTAATAAATACAATAACATATTAGTAATTACACCTTTTGTTCTTATTTCTCCGCCTGCAAAATGCCTAAATACCAACAGGTTATGGGCCCTGGCACGCATTCCCTGCGTTCGGAGAAAAAGATTTTCGTTAGCGCGCGCGCGCGAGTGAGTGATAGAAGGTGATCGTTTATAGAAGAGAAGTGTTTAGAAATGTAGAAAAGAAAAAACAGCATGGAGAAGAAAGGACGAGAGGTAGAGGAGAAAATTGAGAAGGTGTGTAGAAGGACATCGAGAGATGACAAAGCGTCACCAAGGACAATCAGGCAGCCTGAAACAATGGAACTCATGGACAGACTCACTCAAGGTGAAAATGCATTTTATGTAAGTACGTAAGAGTAGTAGAAAGTGATAATAACACGAAATAAATAGAAATAGATGCGGTAGTTAATAATGAGTTCGAGACGCGAAACAAATAGAAATAAATGCGGTAGTTAACAATGTGTTCGAGATGCGAAACAAATAGAAATAGATGCGGTAGTTAATAATGTGTTCGAGATGCGAAATAAATCGAAATAGATGCGGTAGTTAATAATGTGCTCGAGATGCGAAATAAATAGAAATATATGAGATAATTGAATTACGCAAGAGCGAGTTGAAAGAAAATTAGACAGAAAGGAGAGAGGTAAATGCGAAAAGAAAATAGCGTAAAAAGGGCGATAAATTTATCAGATAAAATCGTACAAGCAAAATTCACATTCGGCCGATGTGAATTTCCATAAAAGTGCGCGTTTTGAATAGAATAGCATAGAGTTGATAAATTCTAAAATCCGCATGTCAAAAGTCCAAAAACGCGTAGCGGCGTTTTGCCGATTCTTAGAATCGGCACCGGCGTGAACAACAGGCTCGACCGGGAAACAAGCGCGCGTGGCGCAGCGCGTTGAATATGGCCGCCGCGAGGGGCACGCGTCTCCTTCCCCCTTCCGTCTCGCTTACAAGGGTCGACCCACCATATTAGATAGAGTGGTGAGAAGGAGAGTGAAGGGAGGGGAACGAGCACGAAAAGCGCGAGTATAGAGTCGAGAGCTCGCGCGATGCCGTGACAGCCCCACGCGTGCGTATAGAGAAAGAGAGAGAGAGAGAGAAAGTCCCCGCGACTCGCGCGGCAGCCGAGAGCGCCCGGCGAGAGAGGAGTCCGAGGCTCGCTGACACAGCCGCGCGCAGACATATAGATATAGATATAGACAGAGACAGAGGAGCGTATGGCGCTGAGCGTACATAACACATAGATCAAACACAGAGCGGCAAACGGTGACGTCGAGCGGAAATTTGTAATGTATAGATACTCGAGTACGGGAGAGATTATAACCGAACAACAACAATGAATAGATCAGAGATATAGGAAGGTAGAGAGGGAAATAAATAAAATCCATGGTATATTAGAAAGTACGAGTATATTACGTAGATGAGAAATAAAATTATTTAAACTCGTAAATATATTGATGTATAGATGGGAAATCAAATAGAAATGATATGAATTTATTAATTAAATTAAAATTAATTATTAATGAATAGTACATGAATATGAGAAAAGTAATCTATATAAATAATTAAAGAAGAAAAAAATGAAAATAAATATTCGAATAAAATTCTAGTACTATGAAAATTAAAATACAATTGTGAGAAAATAATTAAGTTTAAATTAAAACACAAGGCCTGAAAAATACAACATAAAGAGCCTATAAATAAATGAATTATTATACTCATGTATAAAATAAAATGGCTCTATTAAATAAAGAAATGAAGCTTCATAAAACATATATATATATATATATACGTATTCTGCAATAACAAAAACTCTGAGGCTTATTCTTGTATGCGGGAATAAAGAGTTAGATATCGCATTATTTGAACAACACGCGATTGTCATGGATAAATAGATAAGTAGATAGATGGACCGCTAGATAAAATAGCCTTTCAGAGTTCACTGCTGTGGTGATAGGCACCGTGTGCCATATATCTGCAGTAGTGAGAGCTTTGCAGTGTGCCTGAATGTTTCAGGGTCCATTGCTCTGCTCATTGTCGTATAGTATTGCTAATGTTTAGTGTGCTGTACGGCAAACCATAAGAGTTTCAATTTTGGTCATAGCAATTTGATATAGAAATATTAGAACTAGATATAGAAATATTAGAAATAGAGATGTGAGATAAAGGAGGTATCAAGTGAATAGAACTGTAGAGAAAGTAATGAAAAATAATAGAACTGTACAAGAGCCAAACAACGTAGATGTGGTAGAGATGGGCAGCGCTGCTTTACTTAGAGACTGAAGTACAGGGGCTGAAATTAGAGAAGGAAAAATAGAAGATGTAGATCGAAAAGGCAAATTAGACAAAGATAGCTAGAGATGACAGACCTAGAGAAGGGCGAACTTAAAATTGGAGAAGTACATTATTGGAAATATGACAAATACACAACAAATAGCAGAAACAAGACCATTTATTCATAAAATTGAAACTCAGCGAGTCCATGTTAGAGACGAGTTAAATTACTGAATCTAGAGAAGTGTTAAGTAATTATGAAAGAAAATATAGAGAGTAATGAGAAATAATATTACAACCTTTTATCTATCTTTCAGATAAAAAGGCGCAAATAGAGGTGTTATTTTTATAAAACATTGCTGCTGTAAAGCAGCACAAGACTCCAGACTGAGCTGAAAAGTTATATGAGAATAGTCAGGTGGACGATACATATTTTATTATAAAATAATGGATAGACAGGTAGACAAAGATTGATGAGATTTGAGATAACAATATATTTAGCAAAGTTGACTGAGTTGCATCCGAATAGAGTAGATGAAGCGAAATCCGGAAAATTTAAAATTAAACACGAAATAAAAAGGTGAATCAAATTCGACTGTTTTTTAAAGATAGTAACTATAAAGGACAGTTTTCGAAATTAAAAGCTTAGATTCATAATAAAACCGTGATTTTCGGCATAAAAATAGATGTTTTCTTAACTGATTGGAAACAAAGATTGAGATCTTAAATTTATTATGTATAATAAGATAAGTAAAATGAAGAAAGTATAGATAAAGGGCCGAATCCATCTCAAATCAGACAGCCCGCGTATGCCTATTTCACCTATCATGTTGAAATAAAAATATTTATGTTCTACTCGAAAAAATATTTTACACGTGTTTTTTTATTTTTTTGTTTCATCAAAATTTCATGCGTTCAGCGATACCGAAAAATTCCGAGAAAATTCTTTCATTGAGAAAAAAAATTTTCAATGTGATTTTCAGACTGCTATTGTTTCAGCAGTTTTTCAAGCTTTTAAACGTGTAACACATAATTTCACTCAGTTTTGAGCCCTCTTTAATGGCCTTAATGTCATTTTCAAAAAAAAAATAAAAAATCCACGAGCTATGCACTTTTTACTGAAAAATTCATTTTTTAGAGAAGTGCCTTTTTCTCGAAAACCCCATGTTTTTTTTGCACAATTTTTGTTGTCGTGATAGAGGACGGTAATGCCTAGCTAGACGTATTTGTGAGATTCGGTACTTTTTTCCTGGGATAGCGATCACTAATGAGATAACACACAAACAAATTTTTCACGCTTAACGCTTATATATAGTCAATGATATTAGAGTCAATGTAAAGGTATTTATCTTTGTGCGTATGTAATATACATGTACGTGCGCCTACTTATAGGAGTATTATGTACTAGTACATTTGTCCGCTAGATGGATATGGTTTGACTTAACATTTACAAAGAAAAGTTCGGTTTCTGCTATATATCACACATCTCGTCTTATTTAAAACCATCATCTTTTGGAAAATTATTACATATTTACACCTTATCAACTCAACTACGATGTCTCAATATTACTCAACAGAGAGAATCAAATGTGCAGACTTTTTAGACAAACACAAACAAATTATTTACAAATCTAGTTCCGTACGTTTAAAACAACTTGAGAATCTTGCTCATCCATTGAAGCACCTCTATCCTCATTTACCTTTGACACCTTCTACATATCTGTGTCAACATTGTTACAATCGTGCTTTAGAATTGGTGAGTAGTACTGACAATGAATTTATAACGGATAATGAAGTTACCGATAACGTAGTTGATAGAGATGAAGATTTTTTACCAAGTACTCCAGAACGCATTGAAGAATTTAATAATGAAATAAGTACATCTTTCTTAGGTTCTGTATCGCCTCTTAAAAGAAAAAATCTTATACATGAAAAATCAATTGAAAATTACGTAACAAAGAAGAAAAAAAAAATACTTTCAACATTGTCTAATACCCTTGATGTGAAGTTGAACAATGTTTATGACGTTTCTATAACAGCAAATGAATCAACTGTATGCCATTGTACAGAATGGATACAAAATCTTGGTCTAGCCTTGCAAAAGTGTTCTACGGTATCAGAAAAAATAAAAATTCTGACTTTGCTACCTTCATCCTTTACAAAACATGAAATTTTATCTTTATTTCCAGAAATAACAATGTATATGATCAACAAATCGAGAAATCTTGTTAAAGAAAAAGGAATTTATTCAGAACCAGGTGCATATTCAGGCCATCCGATTGATGAAAACATGGAAAAAATTGTTATGGAATATTATTTAAATGATGATTTTAATTGTTCAAGACAAAGTCCTAATAAATGTGACGTTGTTACAATTAAAGTTAACAATAAAAAAGAGAAAGAAGTTAAGCGTTTTCTTACTCGAAGTTTAAAAGAGACGTATAAAGTATTTAAAAATGATTATCCAGAATTGAGAATTGGAAAATCGAAATTTTATAGTTTGCGACCAAAGTATGTCTTACTTAGCCCCATCAAAGAAGTTTGTCTCTGTATCTATTGCGCAAATTATGATTTATTTCTTACGAGCTTAATTAATTTTAGAGGGAGTAACGTCACAGAGCTGGATGAAAGTCGGTCACAAATAATAAATGCAACAATGTGTTCTGAGCCATCTGATTTATGTTATTTACAAGAATGTAAACTATGTCCAGGGATTAAGGGAATTACGTTTCATGTTTTAAAACTGCAAGATGTAGAAGGCACAGAAGAAATTACATATGCTTTGTGGGATAATGGAAACCTGATTAAAAAGACACTATCAATTTCTGCTTTTAAAGATGAACTTTCGGTTTGGACCATGAGGGTTAGGACTCACATGTATGTAAAAAATATACAACGCAAAGCTATAAAAACAGAAAGAGAAAGTGCTAAAAAAGACTCACATCATTTAGTTCTTCAAATAGACTTCGCTGAAAACTGGGCTGTGATTCATAATAAAGCTGTTCAAGGAAATCATTGGGTTAATGATCAAATTTCTATTTTCACAGCAGTCTCTTATCAAGGGGATTCGACACAAAGTTTCGCAGTTATAAGTGATGACCGAAACATGATTCAGCGTATGCTTTGCTAGCAGTACAAAAAATTATAAAATTCTTGAAAGAAAATTGTTGTGATTCAATTAAAAAAATTACCATCGTATCAGACGGCGCTGCGAGTCACTTTAAAAATCGCTTTCAATTAGATGAACTAAAACGAGCACCGTGTGATATAAAATGGTTGTTCTCTGCTACTGGGCACGGCAAAGGAGCTGTAGATGGTGTGGGTGGACTTATAAAGCATTATGCTACTTCGCATAATCTTCGAGAGCCCCTTGAAGAAGCTATTCAAAACGCAAATGATTTTGCAATACATGTTCAAAAATATACTGATGCTATTAAAATAATACATTTACAAGATGCTGAAATAGAACAATTCAGAAAAGAAAAAAATATTGATTGGCTTACAACTCCAAAGTATCCTAGAATTCAAAAAACTCATATATGGGTTAAAAAAACATGTGACGATAAAATACATTGTTTGACAGCAAAGACCGCTGATCGTCCGCTTACTGAATTAAGAACAATGAAGCAGAAAAACAAAGGTAGTAAAATAGGTATACAAATGAAAAAAAGGTATAAAAATAAAAAATCAAAAAGACGCAGATAACAAATAAATACATAGTTATGTGTACCTGTATATTACATACACACAAAGACAAATACCTTTACATTGACTCTAATATCATTGACTATATATAAGCATTAGGCGTGAAAAATTTCTTTGTGTGTTATCTCATTAGTGATCGCTATCCCAGGGAAAAAGTACCGAATCTCACAAATACGTCTAGCTAGGCATTACCGTCCTCTATCACGACAACAAAAATTGTGCAAAAAAAACATGAGGTTTTCGAGAAAAAGGCACTTCCCTAAAAAATGAATTTTTCAGTAAAAAGTGCATAGCTCGTGGATTTTTTATTTTTTTTGAAAATGACATTAAGGCCGTTAAAGAGGGCTCAAAACTGAGTGAAATTGTGTGTTACACGTTTAAAAGCTCGAAAAACTGCTGAAACAATAGCAGTCTGAAAATCACATTGAAAATTTTTTTTCTCAATGAAAGAATTTTCTCGGAATTTTTCGGCATCGCTGAACGCATGAAATTTTGATGAAACAAAAAAATAAAAAAACACGTGTAAAATATTTTTTCGAGTAGAACATAAATATTTTTATTTCAACATGATAGGTGAAATAGGCATACGCGGGCTGTCTGATTTGAGATGGATTCGGCCAAAGATAAAATAAAGTATACAGTCTATACAAAAGTTGTATAAAAGTGTTGAATGGAGTAGACGATATAGAAACAGACAATGTAGAGGAGAATATATTGGAATAAGATATTTTAAAGTCAAAGATATTATAATAAATAAATAGAATGAGAACAAGTTAGATTTATAACACAAAACCATAGATAAGGGAGAATCAAACTAAATTTTAGAAAACTTGAAGCAGATTAAAATTACAAAATGATTATAACATCAGTTTCAATGAAACTGAAATTGTATAGTTATTGTTTAGTTTATAATCCTAGCAAAGAAAAAGCCTCAGTATATATAGAAAAATATGTGAAACTCATTGAACTGAATAATCACAATATTAGGAGAAAAACATTCTTAGAGAAAGAAATTAGAGATGCTTTTTGTAATTCGATAATTCAGAGAGTTCTCCATATTGAAATTTTGGAAATATAAAGAAGAATAAAGCTCATAATGCATAAAGCTAGCCTTTTATATTTGCTACGAAATTCGAAGGATGTAAATTAGCAGTAGAAATAGAGAAATAGAGCGGCTTAGAGACCAATATCGAAAATGTAACAATATAGAACATGTTCTTAGAAACTGCCCTCCGAAAAGGGAAAAGAGTTTTTGACTCTGGAAATACAAGGAACAGTAAAATAAATAATTCTAGAGATGGTAAGTTTAAGGACTCTTATGAATTTAGAATTGGTAAAAGAAAGAAAACTTTAGAGAAGTGGTAGACAACAAAATAGAGATGGTAGTAGGATTCTCGAATGACAAAACCCTTATTACGATAATCAGCCCAATAGTAAAGTATTTAGAGAAAGATATGGAAATCGTAAACACAAAGGGCATATAATAAGAGGCGGACGGGGAACGCAAAACAATAATAATAATAAAGACGCCGATAAAAAGACTAAAAATGGAAAATCGAAAGAAAATGAATATAACAAATTAACGGCTTAAAGACTAGTTTTGAAAACAGAACGGATACAAGCTTAAATAGAGGAGATAATCACACGGAGCCGATTCTGCTGCCACTGAACATATGTCAAATTCAAAATTGATATTGAATCATTGGAACTAAAAACAAACGTAGAAGTTAGATGTGCAAACAAAAATAATTATTCAATCATTAAATCGGAGGGAGAAGGTAAAGTAGTGAGATTTAATGATGAAAATAAGAAGTCCAATGAAGTTTCAATAATGGGAATATATCAAAGTCCTTATTAGAGAATAGAGGTGAAAGTAGAAGGGATGGATAATATAAGCAAGGACACGGAAAAAGATAAAATATTTGCATATGTAGACTCATAGAGAAGCAGCCAAAGAAAATGTGGTACAATTGGAAGGAGAAAGACTTTGAGGAGAATGAAAATCAAATCAACAAAAGTTTTACTGACATGGCAATTGATAGAAAATAGCTAACATTAATAGCAAAATTATAATTAGAGAAGATACAGCTAAATAGTTTCGAGTGACAGTTAAAATGAAAGATAAACATGTAATTAAGAAAAGCTTCAGCATACAAGACTTCGACATGAGGTGGTATATGTAAAAGAAATACAGTCTAAATGCAAAACGTAGAGTAGCATGATAAAATTAAATTAGATAAGATGACCTTAGATTGTAAAGTATGTCTGGTGTTCAAATTAAATAAAGGGCCAATTAACAAGACTAGAGTGGAAACAACAAAACCTTAATAACGAATAACTGTGTAATACCAATGAAGTCAATAGATTAAATAAACGATCGACCAAGCAGAAACACTTACTATCAGCGCAAGAGAATAGATGGGTTGAGATGAAAAGCTAGAGCAGATCAGAGCAGTGATTTTATTGGTAACTTTACTCTAGAGATGTTAGAAAAGGTTATTACAACTAACCAACTAGATTTGGTACATTAGTACATTTTAAAGATCAAAGAAAACTGTGTTTCAAGTACAGCAAAATAACAAAATGAGTAGGGCTAATATAATACAAATTGGATTGACGAGGTTGTTGTACTGAAGAAAGAAAGTATAATAAAACGTAGAGATGTAAAATTGGAAAGAAAAATATGTGTTTGAAGATAAATACAGCAAAACGAAAATTGAGAAATGAGAGTGACTAAACAAACGAACAAAAAGAGCTGACTACCAGAATTTCACGAGAACTTAGATGAAGATAAAGAAATATAGAAAACGGAGGGAGAGCTCAAAGAAAGAGATCAAGGAAAAATAAAATAAATTAGTGAAGAGCATCAATTAGACGTGTCAGAGAAAGAGAATACAGAATTAGAGAAGGGTGAGATGTAGATACTGCTTGTCTCATTAAATAAAGATCAAACCTCTTATAGAGAAGTACATTTGAAAGAAACTAATAGGCTATTCCTGATAGAAAAGGATGAAAATCTGTGTAAGAAAATAAAGTCTGGAAACTTACATAAAACCTAAAATAATAAATGGAAAGAAGCCCGACATGATAGATTCTGAATGGAATCTAAAGAAAGAGAAAAGCAAATATTAAAGTTAAATGAAATGTTATGTTGGTAATTGGAATATTTGAGAAGAGAAATGATTATGATTTGAGTGGAACATATGCTTCGATATTTAAACTATCTTTGATTAGATTAGTACTTCTCTATACCGACAAACATGACTTAGAGATACGTAAATTAGATGTGAACATAATATATATATATATATATATATATATATATATATATATATATATATATATATATATATATATATATATATATATATATATATATATATATATATATATATATATATATATATATATATAATATAACATTTCTCAATAATAGAAAAAAAAAAATAAGTAGAAATGCTGAAAGGTATAGACTGTTGAGACTAAATGAAAATTCCAAAGTCTGCAGATTATAAAGGGCACTAAATGATTTAAACAACCCATTAGAAATTAGAGTGGCAACACAGAACTGGGCTTGTGTATTATAGAAAAGGAAAATTATTAATTTTAATATTTTATGTAAATGATATAGTTATAACAAGTAATAATAAGAATGATTTGGAGATGAATAAAAATAAGCTGAAACAAAATTCATAATGACCAATTTAAGATAGCCGCTTCCTTAGTATGAGAGTAGACAAAAATAGAAAAAGCATAGAGTTGCAACTTACACTGAATGAATATATAAAATGTATACTTAAATATTTGGACATTGCAAATGTATTCACAGGAAACGCCTTTGATAACTAACCAATTAAATGATGGAAAGTTACGAGATAGAAAAGATGAAATAAGCAAAGAAAAGTTGAAGAAAGTAACTAATACAGAAATTGCAAAATACAGAGAGTTAGTTGAAATACTGCTGTACCTTTCAAGCACTGTGGGAGTGATATAACGTAAGCTAGAAATATATTGAGTGGACACTAAAGAACCTAACAGAAGCTGAATTGTTATTGGCAAAAGGAGTCTATAGATAAACACTTGAAACAGACTTAAAACACATAACATAAATCTTAGAAAAGAAACTAATGGATTAAAAATTATACAGGAATAATACGATTGTATGGAAACTAAATAAGCAACACCTTCTTACCTTAACTGTCGAGCAGAGCATGCGATGATAAGTAAAGCCAGTCAGAAAACGATATGCTTAATCACAATTCATTAAAATAGTTATTAGAGAAGAATTATTTTCTGCAAACTTATATAGTGGCAATAGAGCAGAAGAATCGAGCATAAAAATACAAGTGTCACATAGACACAGAATTTAGAGTAGACAAACAATAGTTATATTATTCTATTAAAAAATTCTTTGATTACAGATACTAGAACATCCAAATATAGCAGAATAGAAAAGGAACTTCTCTCGGGAGGGAGTGTTGGATATATGTATATATACGAGCTCGGAAAGTTCTTCTGTTTAGCGGCATTTCCCCCTCCCCTCTACTAGTATCCATGCGAGCGCGAGCGAGCGTGTCAGTCAGTCGGGTAATGTCAACCCTTGCGAGAAGTCGCGCATATAAGAGAAGAAAGATTGTATTACATTAATAGTTTGTATAGAGGAGCAGTAATAAATACAATAACATATTAGTAATTACACCTTTTGTTCTTATTTCTCCGCCTGCAAAATGCCCAAATACCAACACTTCACTATTGTTAGAATTGGGTGAAGGAAAAATTAATTCATTTATTATTCCAAATAAATGGAAAACGAATAATATTTGTAAAGAAATTTATAGTAACATTAATATAAAAACTTTAATAGATCGTGTAATCTTAACCGCTCATAATAAAGATACTAAAATTATTAATAATAAAGTTTTAGAATTATTGAACAAAAAAGTACATACGTATTATAGTTTCGATTATGCAACTCATAAAGGAGTTGATCAAATAGACGAAAATATTCATTTAAATTATCCAATTGAAATGCTTAACAATATTAGAGAAGGTCTTCCACCTCATGAATTAAAATTGAAAGTAAATGCTATTGTTATGTTAATTAGAAATATAAGTATTGTACAAGGAATGTGTAATGGTACTCGTCAAGAATAACTGGATTATATGCTCATAATGTTAAAACAGAAATAATTACAGGCGAAAGAATTGGTGAAGAGGTTTTTATTCCACGAATAACATTAAATACTGCAGATTCATCTTCATTTCCTTTTATTCTTTACCGTAAACAATTTCCAATTGTATTAGCTTTTCCCATGACAATAAATAAATCTCAAGGACAGTTTCGATTCTATTGGAATTTTTATTAGACGACCACTATTTTCACATGGTCAGTTATATGTTACTTTATCCCGATGTAAAAATCCTAACAATATATTTATTGAAAATTGTTCAGAAAATTCTTTAATAATACATAACATTGTATGGAAAGAAATTTTTGAACTTTAATCTATAATTTACACTATAAGATTTGATGAGTGAAAATTTATGTCGTATTTGTATATGATCTCAATTTCTCCTAAGCTAAAGGAATTTATAACAATAATCATTTTAATTAAAATATTACCCTTTGTGGAAATATAAGACATGTTGTATTTTCTTATAAGTTTAATATTATAAATAATCTGAATATTGTTGTACATTTAATAAATAAATATTTCATAATTATTTAATATATTAATGTGAAATATTTGTTTATTAAATGTAATAAAGATGTGAATTAATTTTCATTATATTTTAAACTTTGCACAATTTTTATTTTAAAGATATTACAATAATAAGTAATGAAAATTAATTCACATCTTACATGGTAGAGGAAGGAAGGGCTAGGTTGGAGTCAAGGAGGATTACGGAGGAATGACTCCCATGGTTTTTAGGGCTACTGGCGATGAATTCCATGGTTGTGTTTAGGCTCATTATATAAAAAATTATTGTGTAATTCTATATGATTTCGGCATGTCCCAAAATCATATATATAATTATTATTATTTCTTATATATAAAACCTAAGCTCAATAAAATCAAAATTTCAACGCGCCTATAACAATACCTCAGTGGTGGTGTGGAAAGCTATTCCAAATGTTCGAAGTGTCGTAATAGTTGAAAACATAATTGTCTATGTTCGGTTCTAATAATAATTAGTATATTTTTGAGTTTTCTTAAATGTTCGAATTCAAAGATTTAGTGACAGTTTTCTCTTTGATGGTTTCTCGATTATCATAAAAAACAATAGTCCGGTAGTAGTCCAGAGGTGGAGGGGACGGTAGGTGGAGGACGATGGAGGGGACGGTGGAGGGACTGCGTTCAGATATAGCAGTAACGCCTATATAATATTGGGTGATATATATATATATATATATATATATATATATATATATATATATATATATATATATATATATATATACACACATTTGTTTTAACAGATTTATGGAGCCCGGGTCCCATAAAATATTTTTCTCGGGCGTTTATGGAGCCCGATCTAGAGTCTATAACCCCAGGGTCCATTATTTCTTTAGGCACTTGCCATAGGGATCTCTGGGCTGTAGGTACTAAAATACAGGGATGGGCTCCATAACGGATGGGGGAATAATTATATATATATCAACCTATATTATATAGATGTTAGTATTGTTTTTGAACATCACCCCCCCCCCCACAGACCCCTCAAAATAACGTAAAAATCAGCGTATTTCTATGAGTTTCTTTATATTAAAATAGCCTCTGAGCCCCCCCGTGCCCCCCCCCCTGTTACCACCTCTTATATTCATTTTTTTCTTTAATCGTATTTATCATCTCGGTATACATGCGACAAAGATCTTTTCTTCTCACACCACGCGTAAAGTATTGTGTTTTCACATTGACGTCAGGGAGTCTCGCTTCGCTCGGGCCGTAAATAACTATAAACGGCACTAATCATCGGAAAAAATAGACATACGAGCATAGGCTTCGCAGCTTCTAGGAATGAGGTTATGTGACGTTTCCGACCCTGAAATTAAAGATTAAGCACAAATAACTTTCTGTAAGGTATATGGGAAAATTGTATATTTTCTCCAAACAATGAGAACCATTGATATATTTTTTTAAAACAAATAAGTCTATTTTTCCACGCCACCCAAGAGGTAGATTGATAGGCGCGCTTTTTTTATAGAGGTTTCCCTTTTCTTACTATCTTTGAATTCATTTTCCATTAAATATTTCATTGTTTTTTCATAATAAAAAGTTAGTAAAAAATAGCCTATTCCTCTGTTAAAAAGAAATGTAAAATTTTCAAGTATTACTTTTGTTCTATTAAACAAACATATGTTATATTTTTAAACATTTTTATAGTTATTTAATTAACATAAATTTTAAGCTTGAAAGTCATTCAAAGCTTTTGAACTTCATATTCATTTCAAAGGTCCCTCAAAATATGACGCTAAACATATTAATTATGAAGGTCGCTGAAAGCAGACCAAAACTTAAATCGAAACGGTTGTTGAACTCTGAAAGTAGATCGATTTTGAAGGTTAAGCAAAAGATCAGATTGTTAATTTTATTTTGAAAAGAAAAAAAATATAAGTCTAATTGTTGTAATAATGGTACAATAATACTTTCACCTTTAAGTGATTGTGATAAAACATTGAAAGAAATGTTATTACATGATCAAACATTCAGATATTTAATACGATATCATAATAATTTATTTTTTTTGCAACCTTTAATGCTAACGTCAAACATGAAAAGAAAAAAGGAATTTATAATTTAAAAATTCAAGGACAAATTTGTCACATTACGCCAAACACTTTATTACCTATCGGTAAAGATGAACCTTGTTGTGGACAATTATATATTTATGATAATGTAACAGCACTTGAACGAAGGTTAAAAAAATTCAAGACTTAAGTGATGAACATATACGAATATTAATTGAAATATTAAACCGTAATCCATACGCAAAAAATTATGAACATTGATATCAAATATCAAATTAAAAAAATTACCCAAATTATAAATTGTATTTCGTCCGTAAAAATAATAACCAAAAGCATAGATATAATGCTCCTGTAACATCTGAATGTGGAGCAATAATAGTATCGAAAAATGAAATTCCAGAAAATTACGATGTATGTGTATATCCTAAAAACATTCCTGATAATGAACAAAAAAATAGATATATTAATAAATTATCGCATCATATTGATCCTGTGGTATTCCCGATATTATTTCCTATAGGAGATTTAGGTTGGAATATTGGTTACACGAAAAGAAGAAGCGCTCCAGAAAAGGAACATCTTACTATCCTATAATATTATTCATATAGATTAGCTTATCGACCAAATGGTAAATTTAGTCCATTATTATATTGTGGAAGGTTAACACAACAATTTTTTTTACATGCATAAGTTATGATAGAAAGTAATAGAAATTAAGAGTCGAATGTTATCAAGGTTTTATTATTTTATAAGGATTTATTAGATCATGTAATGAATAATGCTTCTAATATTTCTAATAACTTTGAAAATAAAGAAAGATTAGGAAATATTTTTATACTACTAGCCACTTACATTGGAGGTCCGAGATATATGCAACAGCATTATCAAGATGCAATGGCTATTATGAGAAATACTGGGAGACTTGACTTATTTATAACAGTAACATGTAATCCTTAGTGGCAAGAACTAAAAGAAGCTTTGCAAAAATTTCCTGTAAGGATTACACCAAATGATATTCCAAATATAGCAGTTAGATTATTTCATACAAAATTAATGTCATTATTAGATGACATAAAAGAAAATAAAATATTTGGAGATATTATATCATATATTTATACAATAAATATAATAATATTAATACGATAAATATATATCTGCAGAAATACCAGACAAAAATGAAGATGAAAACTTACAAAAATTAGTAATTAAACACATGCTCCATGGACCGCATACACATAGTTCTCCTTGTTATATAAAAGATAAAAGTATATGTAAACAAAATTTTCCTAAATCATTTACAAATTATACAAAATTTAAAAGAATGGTTATCCAGAATATAAGCGAAGATATAATACCTCAGAAAATTTTACGTATAAAGCAAAAAATCACAGTCAATTAATCTCAGTAGATAATTCTATGGTAGTACATTAATAATAGTTTTTATTAAAAAAATATAAGTGTCACATTAATGTAGAATATTGCGCCAATATTCAAAGTGTAAAATATATATTTGATTACATACATAAAGGTGGAGATAGAGCATTATATAAATTAAAAAAAGGTAATGATACCAATGATCGTAATATATATGACGAAATTACTCAATTTGTTGATGGAAGTTTTTTAAGTCCAATGGAAGCAGCTTGGCAATTGGAAAAATTTCCTTTATGTGGTAGAAAACATACAGTAATAAGTCTATCAGTTCATACAGAAAATCAACAAAGAATTATTTTTGAAGAAAATAACGAGACTGAAGCTTCAGAAAATTATAAAACAACATTAACAGCATGGTTTGATTTAAATAAAAAAGATAATTATGCAAGGAATATAAAATATGATAATATAACTAAATATTACAACTTTAAAAATAAATGTTGGATCAAACGAAAACGAAATCACGAAAATTATATAATAGGACGTTTAAATATTCTTTCTCCAAAGGAGTTTGAAAGATTTCATTTAAAATTAATTTTAAATTGTGTTTTAACCTTTAGGTGCAATTTCGTTTCAAGATTTACGAACGTATGAAAAAATTACATATAACACATACAGAGAAACTGCAATAAAAATGGGTTTAGTTGATGATGACTTACAAATAAAAAATATTTTTAAAGAAGCTTGTGACGTTATGTTAGGATATCAACTACGTCAATTTTTTGCTGGGTATTTACTATCTGAAAATATTAATGGTAATAATATTTGGAAGGAATTTAATAACTTTTTCATAGAAGATTTTAAAGATGATAAATTAAACAATGCCCTCATACAAATAAATGAAATATTATCATGAAACGAAAAATCATGTATAGATTTTGGATTGCCTGAACCAAATAAAATCTTAAAAATTGAATGTAATGAAGTTAATAAACTGAAATTTTATTCTGTGAAGAAATGTTTGGTACCATGTATACTCAACTAAATTTAGAACAAAAGTATATTTTTGAGAAATTATTAAATGATGAACATAAGATTCATTTTATAGACGGTCCTGGTGGTTCAGGTAAAACATTTTTATACAAAACATTAATTTTTTACTTTTTGTCTAAAGAAAAAAAAATATTATCAATGGCTTGGACTGGTATTGCGTCAATACTATTACGAAAAGCAATGAGAAGTCATAAAACATTTAAATTACCTTTAGATTTAGAAAATATAGAAAGTGCATTTTGAAAATTAGACTCTGATAAGAAAAAATTACGGGAAGTAGATGCAATAATTTGGGACGAAGCATCAACGATACCAAAAAAAGCTTTAGACATTGTAGATAAAACATTAAGAGATGTTTGTAATAATAATTTACCATTTGGGGGGAAATTAATTGTACGAGGGTCATTTGACAAGTACCTAGCCTCACCGCCAGATGGTGCCACTATCGCACCAGAAATACACTATAGTGCAGTATCTTCCTGTAAACGGTTACAGACGAAATTTCAGCCGGATCGGAGTTGTAGTTTATTTTTGAGAGCGTGTGAAAGCAAATGTGTCGGTTGATTTTTGAAAAAATGGAGAAAGAACAATATCGGTCGGTGATTCGATTCTTGTTTTTGGAAGGGAAATCGCGCAGTGAAATTAAAGAACGCTTGGATGCAGTGTATGGGGATGCTTCTCCTTCGATGGCGACCGTTCAATTTTGGTATAACGAGTTTCAACGTGGTCGTACGTCGGTTTTTGATGATCCACGCCCAGGTGCTCCGAAAACAGCCACTACGGAGGAGAACGTGACAAAAATACACGATATCGTTTTGTCAGACCGCCGATTAAAGGTGCACCAGATAGCTGCGATAGTAGGCATCTCAGAAGAACGCGTGTGGCATATCCTACATGAGATTTTAGGCATGAGGAAGCTGTCAGCAAGGTGGGTGCCGCGTTTGCTGACTGCAGACAACAAGCGCATCCGTGTGACCAGTTCAGTGCAGTGTTTGGAGCTGTTTAATCGCAATCCAAAAGAGTTTTTGCGTCGTTACGTGACTGTCGACGAAACATGGATTCACTACTACACTCCAGAGACCAAGGAGCAGTCAAAACAGTGGACATTACCCGGTGAACCTGCTCCGAAGAAGGCGAAGACGGTCCCGTCGGTCGGAAAGGTGATGGCCACTGTTTTCTGGGATTCTCAAGGTGTGATTTTTATTGACTATCTGGAGAAGGGCAAAACGGTCACAGGACAGTACAACGCCGAACTATTGAGCCGATTTGACGCCGTGTTAGAAGAAAAACGGCCCCATTTGTCTAAAAAGAAAGTGCTTTTCCACCACGATAATGCACCGGCTCACACTTCTGCACTCGCCACGGCTAAATTGGTCGAATTACGCTACGAACTGCTGCCCCATCCACCGTATTCTCCAAATTTGGCTTCGTGCGACTTTTTTTTATTTCCGAACCTAAAAAATTCGCTCGCCGGGAAGAGATTCCACTCCAATAACGAAATAATCGCCGCCACGGAGGCCTATTTTGCAAACCAAGAGAAAACATTTTTTTCAACGGCGTTAAAAAAATTGGAACACCGCTGGACCAAGTGTATTCAACTAAAAGGAGACTACATTGAAAAATAAATTTTATTTTTTGTAAAAGTTTGGTGTTTTCATTTGTAGGCTAGGTACTTATCAAATGATCCTCGTATTAGCAGGAGATTTTCGGCAAATTCTTCCAGTTATTAAAAACGGTTGTAAAAACACAATTATAGAAGGAACAATAGAATATTCAGATATTTGGCCACTTTTCAATATAATGAAGTTGAAAAAAATATTCGTTCTAACAATAATGAATTCGCTTCATTTTTATTAGATATTGGAGAGGGAACAATTAATCCATTTAAAGTACCAAACAGTTGGAAAACTGACGATGTTTGTTTGAAAATATATAAAGATATAAATTATAATTTATCTATGAATAGTGTCATTTTCACGTCGCATAATGAAGATTCAACTATTCTGAATAATAAAATATTAAAATTGATCGATAGTGATGAAATGACTTAATATAGTATAGATACTCTACAGATAAAGGTGTTGATCTATCAGATGATAATATTTACATAAATTTTCCTATTGCATATTTGCATAATATTTGTGAAGGTTTACCTCCACATAAATTAAATCTGAAAATTAATGCGATAGTAATGTTAATAAGAAACTTAAGTATAAATGATGGTTTATGCAATGGAACGCGATTAAAAATAATTAGACTATTTAAATACAATGTAGAAGCTGAAATAATAACAGGTGAAAAATCAGGAAATAAAGTTTTTATACCGAGAATAACATTAACTACTGCAGAATCGTCTTCTTTACCATTTATAGTTAATAGAAAACAATTTCCTATCCTCTTAGCTTTTTGTATGACAATAAATAAATCACAAGGACAAAGTTTTGATGCTATAGGTATTTATATTAGAAAACCATTGTTTTGACATGGACAATTATATGTTGCACTATCTAGATATAGGAATCCTAATAATATATTTATTCAAAATGATTCGGAAAATACAGAGGAAATTATCAATATTGTGTGGAAAGAAATTTTTGATGACAAATTATTATTATTCTTATATTTATTATGTAATAAAATTACAAATTATTTTTTAACTTGAGTTTGTAATTGTATTCACAATTTTACTCCCCATTGTCAAATGTAAAAATTGTTGTTTTGGTCAATTCTGACCAGATCCGTTGGGAGCAGGAAAGAAAATAGACTACGATGCTAAGTAGTTGCAACGTTTCGTCGACGGGTTTGTCGACCTCTTCAGGCTTTATTAAAAAAAATATATAATAATATAATTAACAGAATGAGCTCACGCTAGTCTTAACTTACGATGGTTGAAAAAATTTTAAAAAATGCGAAACGAATTACCTAAGTTATCGCACAGCGATCCGTCGAGTAATGTGAAAGTACATAGCAACATGACTTATATATATATATATATATATATTGGCTTCCTACCAAAACGTAAACAATAACAAATTTTGAATTAGATCGAGAATATTCTTTACTTTTTATGTAACAGCTTAAAGATAGATTTGTATTCTCTACTGAGATTCTGTGTATCTTCTTTTTTGTTTATTGTATTTGGTGTACTGTTAATAAATAACATTTCAGAAATAAGTCTTTTATTATAGTTATTTTCAATATCTCTAATTGTTACTGCTTCAAAATCAAATTCATGATTATATTCATTTTTATGTATATTGACAACCAACTCATCATTATTATTCTTACGATGTTCGGCCATTCGTTTATTTAGGGCACGTTTTGTCTCGCCTATGTACCGTGCATTGCAATCTTTACAAGGGAACTCATAAACCACATTCGTTTGCTCGAGTTTGTTGGTTTTATCTTTGCCAAGAACAACTAGTTTTGAGAATTTATTAACTATATTTGGGATCGTTACAATATTGTGTTTCCGTAAAAATTTTGAACAATTGTTGTAAAATTTTGAATAAAATGGAAGTGATACTTTAATGTTGTGTCGGTTAGTATTTACAGGACTGTTTCTTTTATTTTGAAAACGAATTTTAAATAGTCTAGATCTTATATGTTTGTCAATAAACTCTGGTGGATATGAGTTCTCTTTAAGTATATTTTTAACCCGCAATATATTTCTATTATGAAAACGTTTATCTGATAAAAGGATAGCTCTATCAATCAAGTTAAAAACTATATTCTTTTTTAATGATATCGGGTGGTTGCTGTAGTAGTTTAAAGTTCTATTAGATGACATCGATTTTGAATACCAGTCAGTGATAATATTACCATCCTGTTTAATGAGAGACACGTCCAAAAAGTTAATATTGTTATTAATTTCAATTTCATAAGTAAACTTAAGGTTGGGATCAAAATTGTTAAAACATTGATTCAATACATGAATATCGTCTTTTTTGATACAACAAATCGAATCATCAACATATCGAAAATAGAACAATGGTATTATGTTGAATTCTGTTTTTAGTTTCTTCCAACAAGCAATTTCTAAATCTTCCATGACTAGATCAGCAAAAACCGGAGAGATTGGAGAACCCATAGGTGTCCCAAAATTTTGATCCCAACCTTAAGTTTACTTATGAAATTGAAATTAATAACAATATTAACTTTTTGGACGTGTCTCTCATTAAACAGGATGGTAATATTATCACTGACTGGTATTCAAAATCGATGTCATCTAATAGAACTTTAAACTACTACAGCAACCACCCGATATCATTAAAAAAGAATATAGTTTTTAACTTGATTGATAGAGCTATCCTTTTATCAGATAAACGTTTTCATAATAGAAATATATTGCGGGTTAAAAATATACTTAAAGAGAACTCATGTCCACCAGAGTTTATTGACAAACATATAAGATCTAGACTATTTAAAATTCGTTTTCAAAATAAAAGAAACAGTCCTGTAAATACTAACCGACACAACATTAAAGTATCACTTCCATTTTATTCAAAATTTTACAACAATTGTTCAAAATTTTTACGGAAACACAATATTGTAACGATCCCAAATATAGTTAATAAATTCTCAAAACTAGTTGTTCTTGGCAAAGATAAAACCAACAAACTCGAGCAAACGAATGTGGTTTATGAGTTCCCTTGTGAAGATTGCAATGCACGGTACATAGGCGAGACAAAACGTGCCTTAAATAAACGAATTGCCGAACATCGTAAGAGTAATAATGATGAGTTGGTTGTCAATATACATAAAAATAAATATAATCATGAATTTGATTTTGAAGCAGTAACAATTAGAGATATTGAAAATAACTATAATAAAAGACTTATTTCTGAAATGTGAAACAAAGAAGAAGATACACAGAATCTCAGTTGAGAATACAAATCTATCTTTAAGCTGTTACATAAAAAGTAAAGTATATTCTCGATCTAATTCAAAATTTGTTATTGTTTACGTTTTGGTAGGAAGCCAATATATATATATATATATATAAGTCATGTTGCTATGTACTTTCACATTACTCGACGGATCGCTGTGCGATAACTTAGGTAATTCGTTTCGCATTTTTTAAAATTTTTTCAACCATCGTAAGTTAAGACTAGCGTGAGCTCGTTCTGTTAATTACATTATTATATATTTTTTTTAATAAAGCCTGAAGAGGTCGACAAACCCGTCGACGAAACGTTGCAACTACTTAGCATCGTAGTCTATTTTCTTTCCTGCTCCCAACGGATCTGGTCAGAATTGACCAAAACAACAATTTTTACAAAATTATTTTTTATAATATTTATATTAATTCAAAGTATATTAAATTAAAAAACATGGCAGACCAAGGTGATGTAAAACCAATACCATTACGTTGGGATCCAAAAGAAAAACAATTTATAGAAGTTCACACCATTGAACAAGCTCAAATTTTAGACGATTTAAAAAAACAGTTGTTAGAACATGACCACGAGGACAATAATTATATGAACAATTTAATAGATGAATACAATAATAATTTAAACCAAAATAAAACAGAATTTCCAGTATTATGGGATCCAGAAAGAAAAATATGTAGACGTGTATACATTGGATGAAGAAAATCGACTGTCCGAATTAAATACAAAAATAGAAGAAAATATAAAAGAAACAAATAAGTATAATGAATATTTAGAGGAGTCATTGAAAGAATATAATTTAAATTATATAAAAAATCTAATGTAAAATCTTAGTAGATAATTAGTCTGCTTTCAGCGACCTTCAAAATTGGTCTACTTTTATTGACTTTTAAATTAAAAAAAAAAAATGTATTAAAAAATGTCTTAATTGGTCTGCTATCAACAACATTATTAAAAAATGTTTTTAAAATCGGTCTGCTATCAGCGACCTTTAAAATTAGTCTCCTATCAACGATCTTCAAAACCAGTCTGTTATCAGGGACCTTTAAGATCGGTCTGCTATCAGCGACCTTCAAAATCGGTCTGCTATCAATGGCCTTCAAAAACGGTCTGCTATCAGACCTCCAAAATTGATTAGCTTTCAAAAATCGGTCTGCTATCAGCGTCCTTCAAAATCGGTCTGCTATCAGCGACCTTCAAAATAGGTATGACATATATATGTCAGTATTCAGACCTCCAAAATAGATTAGCTTTCAACAACCTTTAAAATTAATATATTTTCAATGACTTACAAACTGATCTTTTGCTTAACCTTCAAAATCGATCTACTTTTAGAATTCAACAACGGTTTCGATTTAAGTTTCGGTCTGCTTTCAGCGACCTTCATAATTAATATTTTTAGCGTCATACTTTGAGCGACCTTTGAAATCAATATGAAGTTCAAAAGCTTTGAATGACTTCAAAGTTTAAAATTTATGTTATTTAAATAACTATAAAAATGTTTAAAAATATAACATATGTTTATTTAATAGAATAAAAGTAATACTTGAAAATTATACAGTTTTTTAACAGAGGAATAGGCCTTTTTTTACTAACTTTTTATTATAAAAACAAAAAATGACATATTTAATGGAAAATGAATTCAAAGATAGTAAAATAGGGAAACCTCTGTAAAAAAAGGCGCCTACCTATCTACCTCTTGGATGGCGTGGAAAAGATAGACTTTTTATATCTTTTATATATTATATAGAGTGTCCGTCACTGTTCAGCCCATATATTACCTTTACCTAGAGATACACAATTTCCTCATATGTCGTACAGAAAATTATTTGTGCTTATCCATAATTTCAGGATAAAGCGAAGATAAGGCACAACTCGCGTGCGTTCGTGATCCTCATTGCTACCGAAGGCAATATACAATTTCTCCACATAACGTACAGAAAGTTATTTGTACTTAATCTTTGATTTCAGGGTCGAAAACGTCACATAACCTCACTCTTGGAAACTGTGAATCCTATGCCCATACGTTAAATATTTTTTAGATAAAGACTTATGATCCTTACTTTTTTTTAATAAGATCTATATAATAATCTCTACTATTTTTTTTAATTTTAGAATAAAAACTGATAAATAAAAAGTCCACTTGCTAATGGGGGTTGGCGAGCGGAACGAGCAGGGGGGTTACCCCCTAGTGTATATATATATATATATACAAGGGGTGCTGCCCCCTGCTCCCTTCGCTCGTCAACCCCCAACTTTGAAAAATAAGACCTTGAAGACTTCAAACCTATTTATTTTCAAGGTAGTGATTTTTTTGAATATAAAAGAGTACATTTACGCTATCAATTTTGATTTAAAAATCTTTTGTTGTATTTTCTTTTTTTATTTTATGTATAAACTGTAACTTAAATAAATTTCGTATACCGATTTCATTTAGCTATTGATATAGATCTTTTATAATATCGTTTAAACAATTTCTTATTTATTTTATACTATTATTGCGTATATTTTATATTGTGAAATTTGTTTTTTGAAAATATAAGAGCATAATCACTTTAAAAATTTTGATTTAATAATCTTTTCTTTGATTTTATTTGTATTTTTATATGGATCAAATCGAAACTTAATTAAATTTTATATACAATTTTCATTTAGCTAATTATTAAAATTTCTTATCATTCAAATAATTTTTCCTTTATTTTATACTTTTATTGCGTATATTTTATATTGAGAAATTTGGTTTTTGAATATATATGAACATATTTTTTTATAATTATATGCAATAAATATATATACATATTTACTTATATAACTAATTGTTTTTTTTAATTATCAAGAATTTCTTCCCAAACAATATTTTCTATATTGATCTGTATTCAATATGTTATCTGGATTTCTACATCGTGATAAAGCAACATATAATTGACCGTGGAAGAATAATTGCCTTTTGATGTATAACCCTACATAATCAAAATTTTGTCCCTGAGATTTATTAATGGTCATGCAAAATGCTAATGTTAATTGAAACTGTTTTCTATAAAGAATAAAAAGTCATGAAGAAGATTCTTCTGTATTTAATGTAATTCTTGGAATAAAAAATCTATTACCTGCTTTTCCTCCTGTTAATATTTCTGCTTCAATATTATATCTAAATAATTTGGTTATTTTAAGTCTAGTACCGTTACACAAACCTTCGTGTATACTCAAATTTCTAATTAACATAACAATAGCATTAACTTTTAAATCTAATTTATGAGGTGGCAAACCTTCATAAATATTGTTTAATGTTTCTATTGGAAAAAGTAGATGAATGTTGTCATCACTTTGATCAACACCTTTATGAGTCACATAATCTGTACTATAATAAGTCTTCTTATCACCACTTAATAACGTTAAAATTTTTTTATTCAACAATTTAATGTCTTAATTATGAGGTGCTAAAATAACACGAACATAATCATTTATTTTATTAATATTTTTATAAATTTGTAAGAAAACATCGTTAGTTCTCCAATTATTAGGTATTATAAAAGGATTTATATTACCATCTCCAATTTGTAATAATAATTTTGAGAATTCATTATTCTGAGAACGAATATTGTGTTTTAATTTAAAAATTTTAAGTAAATGCCAAAGTTCAGAATATTTAATAGTGTCTTCAATTACCCCACTTCTAAATCCGTTTCTCATTACTGAGAGTATTTGTCGAAAATCATCTCCTAAAATTATTAATTTTCCCCTAAAACGTAAATCGTTTCTACATAAATCTCTTAAAAGTTCTGTCAATATTTTCTAAAGCTTTTTTGGGTATCATAGATGCTTCATCCCAGATTATGACTTCTGTTTCTCTTAATTTCTTTTTATCTGATTCTAATTTTAAAAAAGAATTTTCAATACTATTTAAATCTAATGGTAATGTAAAGGTTCTATGAGTAGTCATTCCTTTGGGTAATAGAATAGACGCATTACCGGTCCAAGCCATTGATATAATATTTTTTCCTTTTGATAGAAAATAATAAATTAAAGTTTTATATAAAAATGTTTTACTCGAACCTCCAGGACCGTCTATAAAATTTATTTTATTAAATTTTGTACAAGTTGTTTGAAAATAAATTTTTGATCTTCATTTAATTTTTTAAACATATCTTCGAATATTTCCTTACTAATTGAAATTATTTTACTATCGTATTTTACATCATTTATGATGGGATCAGGTTCAGGTAATCCAAAATCTGTACAAGATAAATCTTCCAACAATAATAATTTATTTATATGATCTAAAGCTAAGTTATGTTTATTTTAATGAAAATCTTCACTAAAGTATTTATAACAATTTTCCCAAATAATATTGGATTGAATATTTTCTGTTAGTAGAAACGAAGTAAAATATTTACGTAATTGAAAAGGTAACATAATACGACATGCTTCTTCAAAAATTTTTTAAATTTATAAATCATTTTCTATTCAATCCATTGCAGTCGCAGCTTCTTTATGGGTATTATACGTTACATTTTTATATGTACGTAAATATTTAATGGAAGTAGCGCCTTTTATACGACTTAATATTAATTTTAAAGCGAATCATTCAAAATCTTTTGGAGATACTATATTTAAACGTCCAATAGCATAATATTTTTGTTCACCTTCACGTTTTACCCAAACTTTGTTTGCGTTAAATATATAATAATGCGGTATATTAACGTATTTTATATTATTTGCAAATTTATCATTTTTATTCAAGTCAAACCACGCTGTTAAAGTTGTTTTCCAATTATCAAGAGCATCTATTTCATAATTTTCTTCAAAAACAATTTTTTGTTGATTTTCTGTATGAACTGCTAAACGGATAACAGTATGACTCCTTCCACATAAGGGAAATTTTTGTAACCGCCCATGCTGCTTCCATTGGGCTCAAGTACCGGCCATCAATATATTCAGTAATTTCATCATATACTCCATTTCTTTTGTCATCATTTTTTTTTAATGTACAAAAAGCTCTATCACTATCTTTATGTATATAATCAAAAATATATTTAATGCTTTGAATTGAAGCACAATATTCAACATTAATATGACATTTATATTTTTCTAAAAAAATTTATTGTAAGGAACTACCATTGAATTATCTACAGGAATAATTTTTTTACTTCTTTTAAGTCGATATGTGTAATTATAAGAAGAATTATTTGTTCGTTTATATTGAGGATAACCATTTTTTTTAAATGTTCGTGACGATTGAAAAGGTTTAGGAAAATTTTTTTTACAAACGTCTTTACATTTATCGTAACACGGAGAATTTTCACTATGTGGTCCATGTAACATATGTTTTATAACTAATTTTTGTAATTTTTTATCATTATTAGAAGGTATCTCAGCAGAAATGTGTTTATTAATAGCTTCTGCTGTCATTAATTTATTTTTATGATCTAATGTTACTACAAGATGTGCATACGGTAACCCTTTTTTCTGAAATTCAATAGTATACACATAAGCAAAACATTTCCAAAAATTGTATGGTTTTCTAAATCATTAAGTAAACACTTAAATTTTGTATAAAATAATCTAACTTTAATATTTGGTATATCATTGGGCGTAGTTCCGATAGGAAATGTCGTTAATACATTTTTTAATTCTTTCCACTTAGGATTACACGTCATAGTTATAAATAAATCAGGTCGACCAATATTTCTTACTATTGCCATTGCATCTTGATAATGTTGCTGCATATATCTAGGAATACCTATATAAGTTGCTGGTAGTACAAAAATATTTCCTAGTCTTTCTTTTTTTTCAAAATTTTCTGATATATTTAATGCACTATTTATAACATGATCCCTCAAACCTGGATAATATTCAGTACATAATTTTTTTTGTTTCTGCCTAAAATAATTCATTCTATTGGTTTCTATCATAATATAGGCATGTAAAAAGAGTTGTTGGGTTAGTCTCCCTCCAAATAAAAGTGGATTGAAATTTTCTGAATTTGGTCTGTAAGCTAATCTATAAGAATAGGGCTGTAATATTGTTAGAAGGTTTTCTTTTGAATCATATGGTTTTTTAGTATAACCAATACTCCAGCCTAAATCTCCTGAAGGAAAAAATAATGGAAATACCATTGGGCCAACATGATGTGATAATTTTCTTAAATATGTGTATTCTTTTTCATTAGAACTATTTTTTGGATAAACGCATAGATCATAATTATGAGGGATTCATGATTTGGAAATAATTATAGCTGCTCATTCCGACGTTAATGGTTTAGTATAATTATGTTTTTGATTATTATTCTTACGAACAAAATATAATTTATAATTTGAAAGTTCCTCTGTATTAGTTATTTCGTGTAAATATTTATACGGTTTAGCATAAGGATTACTATTTAAAACTTCAGTCAATAATTTTAAATGTTCTTGAGTTAAATCTTCATGACTCTTTATTTTCATTTCAATTGCAGTATTGTCATCATATATATATATATAATTGACCACACGAAGGTTCTGCATTTTTTTTCGGTAATAAAGTATTTGGCGTTATATGATAAACTTGTCTTTGAATTTTTGACTTATAAATAGCTTTTTCCTTTTCGTATTTTACGTTTGCACTAAATTTAGCAAAGCAAAATAAGTTATTATAATATCTGATTAAAGTTCGAAAATTATTATCACATAATAATAGATTCTTTAGTGTTTAGGCACGACCGCTTCTCGGGAGAGCCTTATATTTTCCTCAGGGCGAAAATTGTAATACTTCAAATTCTGAAAATTTACAACATAAAAACTATTTTCCACCCAAAAGAAGTACATTTTAAGCGTTTTCAGAGATGTATGTATGTCTGTACATAACTGTACTGTATGTAACTGACAGTTCTCTACCGAGCCAAATCGATCGACAAATAAAAAAATGCCAGAGCAAATAAAAATTTGAAAAAATCGATTTTTGAGCATATGGTGAACAAAATTAAATTTAAGTCAAAAACAACAAATGCATCTGCTAAAACTAATCAAAACACGTCTTTCTTACATTGAACATTTTTTTCTATAAACAATATTTAACAATGTAATAGCGAAAAAATCGCTAAAATCATCAAAAATAGTCGTTTTTTTGCTATTACTTTACAGGATTTGAATTTACACAAAAATGTTAAATACAAAAGTTATAGATAATATTGAAAAAAAACTTTTTCCTATTCGACATTTTTTTGTACGATCAATTCCTGATGAGTTAAATCCAAAGAAACGGTTTTTAACGCCTAAATGTACATAAAATGGCTGATTTTCGTTTATAACTGAGCAGAATTTGACTTTACACAAAAATTTTAAATGTAAAAGTTATAGATAATATTAAAACAAAACTTTTTTATATTGAACATTTTTTGCTACGACCAATTCCTGACGAGTTAAATCCAAAGAAACGATTTTTAACGCCTAAATATACCTAAAATCGCCGATTTTCGTTTATAACGTAGCAAGATTTGATTTTATACAAACAAAAGTTATAGATAATATTTGTCCCATTTAACATTTTCATGTACAATCAGACCCAGACGAACTAAACTTATAAAAACGATTTTTTAGGCACGACCGCTTCTCGGGAGAGCCTTATATTTTCACTAGAGCGAAAATTGTAACACTTCAAAAACGAACAATTTGTTGCATAAAAACTATTTTTCACCCAGAATTAGTTCATTTTAGGCGTTTTTTATGGTGTATGTGTGTATGTCCGTTCGTATGTAGTCAAGTTTATGGAATATCTAACCGAATTTCCAATAGATCTTAACGAATTTTGGCCTAGATACTCGTCTAATTATAAGTAAGCTCCAGTCTTATACCGAGCCGAATCGATCAACAAATAAAAAAACGCCAGAACAAATAAAAATTTGAAAAAATCGATTTTTGAACATAATGTGAACAAAATTAATTTTACGTCAAAAAACAACAAATGCATCTGCTAAAACTAATTAAAACACGTCTTTTTTACATGGAAAATTGTTTTCTATGAAAAATATTTAACAATGTAATAGAGAAAAAACCGCTAAAATCATCAAAAATAGTCGTTTTTTTGCAATTTCTTTACAGGATTTGATTTTACACAATAATGTTAAATATAAAAGTTATAGATAATATTAAAACAAAATTTTTTTCTGTTAAACATTTTTTTGTACAATCAATACCTGACGAGTTAAGCTCATAAAAACGATTTTTAACGCCTAAATATACATAAAATGGACAATTTTCGGCTATAACTTGACATGATTTGATTTTACACAAAAATGTTGAATGTAAAAGTTATAGATAATTAAAACAAAACTTTTTCCTATTAAACATTTTTTTTGTACAATCAATTCCCGACGAGTTAAATCCAAACAAACAATTTTTAACGCCAAAACATACATAAAATGGACGATTTTCGCTTATTTCAACGATTTGACTTTACACAAAAATATTAAATGCAAAAGATATAAGTATGGATAACATCTAAACAAAACTTTTCCCCAATTAATATTTTAATGTACAATCAATCCTGATTATCTAAACCTATAAATACGACACTTTACATATTCAATTTTCGCTTATTTAACATGATTCGATTTGACAAAGAATTATTCAATGCAATAGCTTTAAATAATATCGCAAAAATCAATAAACATTAGAAAGATCATATAATTATAAAAATATAATCATAAGATATAAAATTACATTTAATTACAATGTTAAAATAGTACATTACGATACTGCCACTGAAGTCACATGTATCGTACGATATTTTATAGCACGTTTACCTAAGTCCGCTGTCACGCCTATCCGTACCTTAATCAGTCCACTCGCTACGCTCGCGCGTTAACCTCACGGTGCAATAATCGACTACTTAAGTCACGGGTAGGCATGACTTAAGTGCGGACTTAGGTTACATTGTGCTATAAAATGAGATAAACACATTCAAAACATAATTTAAAAAAAAGAAATATCTTTTGTTTACAAACTGCCAAATATTATGTAAACTAAAACACTAATAAATATATAATAAGAAATATAAATTGATGTTGAAGTAACAAAAATTAAAAGATTAAATCCCTAAATGTTTTGTACTTAAAATTATTCTAAGTTGGCCCAAGAAACAAATTATTTTTTTCTAAAACTTGGTCGTAGACAGGCAGCTAATATTGTATATAATCTAATGTTCTATTAACAATGTGATTAATAGAAGTTCTTCAAGTTTAAACCTTAAAAATAAAATTAAAAAACAAAGATTAGATTTATGATTAAATATAAAATTGAGCCAAAGAATAAGCAAATATAATATTCAATCCTCACGACCCGTAACCATATTCCTGATATCACACATTAAATGATATTCGATGACGAATGACTCTACGAAATCATTTTGTGACCATGAATGAAAATCCTTGAGGACATAGTTATTATGTTGAAATGTCCCATCTAAATAAAACAAAATAAAAGAAACAATAAAGTTTGTTGTTGGTAGGTAATGAGGTATGGCGGGTTCGATGTGGGGGGCAGGGCGGGGTCCAGGGGCAGAGCCCCTGGTGGGGGTGTAGGGGGCGAAGCTCCCAGGCAGATGTGCCACCTGAAATAAAATTACTGATATATTAAAAAATATATATATATATCAACAGCGATATATATAAACTTCTTTCTGAAATACGACCTTACTAAAGAAGTTAATTATTTTAATTTAATTTATTTACACTTTATTTAATCCAATAAAAAAAAAGAAATTTTACTTTAATAAAATTGTGGCTATAAAATAGATAGAAAAAAAATCGAGGTATCAGTCTTGGTACAGAAATTGACAATTTGTTGGTATGGACTTCCTTAATATATATAATTTTACAACAATTATTATAATAAGAAAGGTTTGGCCCTGCTTGCTACTAAAGTAGACAATTCGAATTCAAAAACGAATTCATAGATTTCATTTATTTCTGAATTAAACATTTTTTTTTTAATGATAGGATCGAGTTATTCGAATCGGATGGGTAGCGTTCGAAAGAGAATTAAAATACCTATATTTTCTAAAAAAATTATTAACAATAACGTGATTTTTTTTTAGATGCTTATAACTCCCAAACTAAACGATCAATTTTTTTTGAGAAAAATCATGATAATGGATAATATAAATAAATATAATCTGTAATGTTTTAATATAAATAATATAATCTGTAATGTTTTAATTCATTTTGTTGATTAGTTTTTTAGAAAAAAATTGAAAAATGAAAAGTGATTTTTGTATATCCAACGATTACAGGAGTAACAATGACTTAATCGCTTCAAAATTCTTTGTAGTCGTAGATTTATAAATTTCGTTATTAAATATTAATTACAAGAATCAACATATTAAGATTGAGGAAACTACGGCCCATGAATTGAAAGAGGTTTTTTTAATTCATGAATAAATATCGATAAAAAATTTATCGTACTAATACATTATGATACAAGTGCGATAAGTAGCCCATTATTTCATGGCGTAAAGTTAAGGCCTGAGCGTAGCGAGAATCCTTTCACGCGTGTAATGTGTTACTTAACGCATTAGTATCGTACAATTTTTTATAACACTGTCTGCCTTAACTCCGCTGTCACATCTATCCGTGCGCCAAGCAGTTCATTATCGCACCGTGAGGTTAGCGCACGAACGTAGCAAGTGCGATAAACACGGTGAAATAATGGACTACATATCGCACGGATATTTTTTTTTATTAAATTATGCCTACTTCTAGAAAGATGAAATTTGCTTAAAAAAACATACGATGCCTGAAATACATTATAGAAGCAGAGTTCTATTATTTTTATACTTAGGCACATTTACGCCAACACTGAATGATGAGTACACCTGCTAAATCTGACTAGTGGCTTTTATAATATTACAGGAGCAGGATTAATTTATCTTTTCATGTTGTAAATTTCAGCCTAATTAATTAAATAGGTTTTCTCTTATGAAATCTGAAGGGCCATGTAGTGTGAGCCTGTCCGAAAGATTTATAGAGTATGCTTAAATAAATATTCTGGAAACCTGTCAGAATTATGAAAAGTTCACTATAACCTCTAAAAGTCAATTAATACTGGTAGTTAATGGATAAGCTCATTGTTCATTAACTACTACAATTCGACTGAATTGTACAGATTAAAATAACTTTTTTCACAATTTTTACACGTATTCAGATTTATTGTTATAGCCGGACAAGCTATAGATGTATAGAAGTTTCAGACACACTCACACTACACTACACTACAGTATACGGAACAAAATTAAAAACTTAATAAGAAAATTCATCCGGCTCCTACAATATAAAAGCCACTTGTCAGATTTAGCAGGTGTATTGAGCATTCAATGTTATCCATATTTACTTTGAGGTGATGTGTCCGTACTTAATCCAAAAGACTAAGAATGATAGAAGCCGGCTTCAGTAATGCATCTCAGACATTCCATGTATTTTTGAGTTGACTCTATCTTTTTGAAAGTACATGTAATTTAATAAAAAAAATAAAAATACAGTTCTATAAAAAATACACAAGCAGTGCCTGAATTAAATCTGAGAAATTGCATGACTTATTTTTTCTTTTTATTAAATTATACCTACAAAAAAAAAAGATAAAATCAGCTTAAAAATACATAAGATGCCTGAAATGCATTATAATAGCAGATTTCTATCATTCCTATGTTCTTCTAAATGAAGTTTGAAAAGACATCCTCAAAGTAAATATCAACCACATCAATGAATGAGGAATAGATCTGTTAAATTTGACCGGTCGCCTCTTATAGTTGCTGCTTTTTCTGAAAGGATAATAAAAACCCTGAAACAAAAAATGAAGCTATAGTAATGGTTGAAAGCAGTAGATTACTGAAATAATAATTATTCAAAGAAGAGACCACAAAGTGGTCACAGTGAATTCAAATAAATACAGACTAGATCAACTTCCATTGATAATCTATAGAAAGATGAAGCTGCCAAGATGTGTGCATCAGGAAGCCCTTCACTCAAGGTTACCCACTGTAATGCCATTGTTGAGTTTCTCAAAGTTGCCGTTCCCAATTTGGTCCTATTTTTTTGAAAGTCTCCTGCTTTATGATGGTCATATAATGACGCTCTCGAGGAAAGAACAATTATATGAAGACATGTTGTCTTCTGCAGGAGCTCTTCGCCCTAGGCCGAAAATATAATTACAACAAGAATAACTTAGCAACGGAGGGAGTACAGAGAAGCCACATTCCTGTCAAAGGGATAGAAAGTTATTGCAGGATAGATACTAGCTGAAAAGTATAAGCCAATAAACTTTCTTACAGTAAGCTACTCACCAGATAATTTTTTCAACGAGTTCAGAGGTTGACAATGTCCACATAAAATATGTCAATCAGTCCAACATATAGTCCCAATAAAAAACGGTAACTGCAGGTGTTTAGGACGCCGTGCTGTCGTCTGCAGGAGCTCTTCGCCCTAGGCCAAAAACATAATTACAACAAGAATAACTTGGCAACGGAGGGAGTTCAGAGAAGCCACACTCCTGTCAACGGTGTAGGAAATTATTGCAGGGTAGATACTAGCTTAAAAGTATAAACCAATAAACTTTCTTACAGTGAGCTACTCACCAGATAATTTTTTCAAGGAGTTCAGAGGTTGTCAATGTCCACATAAAATATGTCAATCAATCCAACATATAGTCCCAATAAAAAACGCTAGCTGCAGGTGTTAAGGACGCCGTGATGTAGTCTGCACGAGCTCTTCGCCCTAGGCCAAAAACATAATTACAACAAGAATAACTTGGCAACGGAAGGAGTACAGAGAAGCCACACTCCTGTTAAAGGGGTAGAAAATTATTGCAGGATAGATGCTAGCTGTAAAGTAAACGAGAAAACATTCTCACAGCTAGCGTGTCGATAAGATCATTCATAGCACTATATATTTACCAAGATATGTTGAGAGAATTGAAAGGGATCTTTGCACTGAAAAGTCGAGAAAGCGCATGTGTATTCTCAAGTAAGACCTCCTCACCCTCACTTAAAGTTTACCAGAATGTTCACACACAATACAATACATACAGAGGGATTGTGTATGCAATTTCAGATCGACTCAATCAGCCGGTACGGAGAAAATGACATTTTTCTCAAAACTTTCTTGAAAAAGACACAGAAATTGCAATATCTCCAGATTTGCTGATTATGCATATCTAAATCTTGATATACTGTCCCTCAGCATGTATTCCATCATGTATAGAAAGTTGAAGATACTTGTAGGGAATGGAAAGGGATCTTTGCACTGAAAAGTCGAGAAAGCGCATGTGTATTCTCAACTAAGACCTCCTCACCCTCACTTAAAGTTTACCAGAATGTTCACACACAATACAATACATACAGAGGGATTGTGAGTGCAATTTCAGATCGACTCAATCAGCCGGTACGGAGAAAATGACATTTTTCTCAATAATTTCTTGAAAAAGACACAGAAATTGCAATATCTCCAGACTTGCTGATTATGCATATCTAAATCTTGGTATACTGTCCCTCAGCATGTATTCCATCATGTATAGAAAGTCGAAGATACTTGTAGGGAATGGAAAGGGATATTTGCACTCATAAGTTGAGAAAGCGCATGTGTATTCTCAACTAAAACCTCCTCACCCTTTCTCAAGGTTTACAAGAGTGTTCATACACAATGCACTGCATGCTGAGGCATTGTACATTAAGTTTCAGATATACTCAATCAGCCAAATTGGAGGAAATTACTTTTCTTTCTTAATAATTTCCTCAAAAAGCACACAGAAAAAGCTGTAACTCCACACTTGCTGATTATTTAGATCTGAAACATGGTATATAACCCCTCAGCATGCATGATATGGTGACGTGTGTAAAGATGCAGATATTTTCAGAGAAAGGAAAGGTTTTTGTATACTTGAAAGTCGAAAAAGCTCATGTGCACTTCCAACTAAGACTACCTTGACTCTTGCTCAAAGTTTAACAAAATGTCCTTGTGAAAAAAAGATGAAAACCTTGCAAGATTAGAAAGGAGCTAGTATTATTGAAATAATACTTACTCAAGGATAAGACCACAACTCAATTAGCAGAGAACTCGACCAACATCAATATCGATCCATACAGCAATTTAGGAAACACAGTGACTGCAGATATAAACATTGATGACTACCGTCTGCTGGACTGCCGTGGGCACATGGTTGACATGGTACGGGTGAGAGCCAGATAGGAAGCGAAGCACTGTAGCGATAATAGGTACGTAGTAGGCAGCTTTCTTGTGTTCACTCCGCACTGAAACTTTTTCACTAGAAGTTCGGCCCGGCCTTTTTCTCATCATCCGCGGCGCCGTGTCGCTTACGAAAAGAAGCTACGAGCTATCAGCTGACGAGCCAGACGAGACGAGCAGGTGAGCTGCAGCGCATGCGCATGCGCGCACACTCACATGGTTAAAGCCAATTAGCCAACAAGCCAGCAGTGTCACCGCCATCACGTGATTGGCGATGCTATACACGTTACCTATGTGAATATATGATGTTGTAATTTTTATATCGTTTATTGCAATTATTGCGAATTGCGTAAAATCAAGCTCGCATTGTCATCACTTTGCATAAACATCTATATATTATACGTAATACGTTATACACGAACAATATGACATGACTTGGTAACCATTAACATGTCTGTAAGAGACGGTCACTAATGTTTTTTAGACCGTAAATTTTTCGCTTATTAGCTTTAGGGTGCGCTCCCATGCGTTACGGAAAAACTTACGGAATGGTAAAATCGTAATGGCGGTGATGCGAAATTTAAAATGTGTTAACTACATGATTAAATAATACGTAGTAAATGTGGGTCTGATTAGTTATATTATCATATTAATAAATAAAAACAATAATAGTCTTAATAACAATAAAATAATTAATTCCATAAAAGTTACTCGCAATTAATTAACAACATTACATATTTATAATTTTTTAATATTCACTTTGTGCACAATCTAATTGATATTTATCTTCTTTTTCTTATTAAAAACATTGTTCATGAACAATAAACAATGTTGTTTAACAGTATGTACATGGTAATAATTCATAATGAGCGGGCCTATTCCGTACGAAAATTTCAACACCCTAGTCCCATGGAGTACTTTTTTTTTAGCGGAATGGTTTTCTAACCTCACTTTCGGTTAAAACTTATCAAAATTTGTTGATGTAATGCTAAAATTGCATTAGAATAAATTAAAAAACAACAATTTAATAAATACTGAACAAAATAAAATTGTTTCCTTAAAATTATTATCAAATTAATTTCTTGAAGCACTACAATCCTCATTCCGGCGCTTTTTCTCACTCTCATGGGAATAGGGCTTTGTAAAAACGTAACGAAGATCCGCGCGCCATTATTCGAATTGCAAGTTCACTCCGATTTTGTCGTTCCGTTTAATTTTACGGAACGCATGGGATCGCACCCTTACTGTTCGCCATATGGTAACAAAAACTATTTTTTTTTTAATAGTATGCAAAATCATGAGTGCATTGCCCTTCGTAATGACATTATTAATCAATTTTCGCTTTTATAAAAATACAAGGTTCTCCTGAGTATTGCGGTCGTGCCTATTATGTAAAAACGAAGTTTTTACATAGGGAGGGGGCGGGCGACGAGCGAAGCGAGGAGCAGGTGTGTGTGGCGGCGGGGGGATGGCGTGCCGAAGGCACGCTGGGGGGCGCAGCCCCGCTAGTTTATTATATATACTTAGCGGGGAAAAAATTATTTTACCCTTACTACAACAAATTGATTTATGATTTTCTTCTTTCCAATATACTGCCGAACAAAATTTACAAACATAACTCATATTACCAAAATATGATTCATACTCTAAATTTTTATTTTTACTACATTTCTGTTTATTTACTTTTAACGTAGAAAAGGATGATGACGCGAGATGTTCGAGGACGAGCTCGGCAATGCCTCTCCTACACTATATGTATATAAGAGAAAGAGAGAGAAGAAGAGAGAGATAGAGAGAGGGGGAGAGAAAGAACTAATGAAGGCACTCAATCCGCCTCTCGCCGTTTTCTCATGCTTTGTAGTTGCTGCACTTCTCTTTGGAAAGAAAAAATACGGACAGCGTTCGACTTGTAATTGAACTGTCAAATTAATTCGCGTACGCCGTGCTGTGCTCGCGTGAGTTTGGCTTTATCCTTGATCTGAATAATTAAGAAGTTTCCTTTCAAGAAGTTGCTCTGTAATTAATTGGGCTCGTTAATTGCGGAGAAATGGCGCGCATTATAATAAATGCGCAAACGTGCTTCTTGCGCTGATGGCAGGAAGGTGGCATAGTTTGTTTTCAGAAAGCAGCCTGTTATTTGTGTATCGAGGTGAAGAACTGACAACGGAGCGATGCAAAAGTTGTCGACAAAAGTGTCTTCTGCATCACAGAGAGTTGTCATTAGAGGGACAATGCGGAGGGACAATGCGGAGGGACAATGTGGAGGAACGCGGAGGGACGCGGAGGGCCCCGGAGGGATGCGGGAGGACAAGACCCTTTTTGTGGAGGGACCCGGAGGGACGCGGAGGGATGCGGAGGGACGCGGAGGGTCGCGGAGGGACGCGGAGGGACGCGGAGGGTTAACAACTCAATTCAGCTTACAACTATATAGTATAGTAAGATATATATATATATATATATATATATATATATATATATATATATATATATATATAAATATATTTCCTACATTATATAGTTGTAAGGGCAAAAATGGATACCTACACCCCTCCAGCTGCCTTCACCCCCGCTTCTCCCCTCCACCCTCTCCACCCCCTCCACCCCTCCACCCCACTCCATCACCCCACCACTTTTTACCATTAAATTCTTTCAAATTTTACGTTATTTTGAAGGGCGTCTGCCCCCCCCCCACACCCTCCACCCCTCCACCCCCACCACTACCATCCACCCCCCTCTACGCCTCCTCCAACTACCCCTCCATCTAGACCTTCACATATCCCTCCACCTACGCCACTACAACTAATCTCTTATAGATATGATGCTGAAAATTGTATATAGGGGGTTTCAAGATTCGCTGATTAGGAATCCGAACTCAGATTTTGAAAATTCAAAATAACGGAACGAAAATGTCTGCCGCATATTGAAATATTACTGAATTTTGCTGAAAATTGTATATACGGGATTTCTGGATTCGATTATTACGAATCTGAACTTATATTTTAAAAATTGAAAGTGGCGGCAAAATATTTAAATAATACTGGATTTTGCTAATAATTGTATTTAGGAGATTTCTAGATTACGAATCTCAACTCAGATTTTCAGAATTCAAAATGGCGGATCGAAGATGACGGCCACATATTGAAATATTGCTGGATTTTGCTTAAAATTTTAATTCAAACTGGTGGACCCAGGATGGCTGTCAAAAATTCAAATACTACTGGATTTGCTGAAAATTATATAAAAGGGATTTCTGGATTCGCTGATTACGAATCTGACCTCAGATTTTGAAAATTCAAAATGGCGGATTCGAAAATGGTGGTCAAATATTGGAATATTATTGGATTTTGCTGAAAATTGTATATACGGACTTTTTGGTTTCACTGATTACGAATCTGAACATATATTGTGAAAATTCAGACTGGTGGACCGAAGATCGCTATCAAAAATTTAAATTTTACTTGATTTTGCTAAAAATTGTATAGAGTGGGTTTCCGGTTTCGCCAATTAGGAATCGTAACTTAGATTTTGAAAATTGAATATAGAGGACCCAAGATGGATGCCAAATATTGAAATTTTACTCGATTTTGCTGAAAATTGTATATAAGGAATATGTGGATTCGCAGGTTACGAATCCCAACTCAGATTTTCAGAATTCAAAATGGCTGAACGAAGATGGAGGCGAAATATTCAAAAACTACTGGTATTTGCTGAATATTGTATATAAGGGGTATGTGGATTCGCTTATTACGAATCACAACTCAGATTTTCAGAATTCAAAATGGCTGATCGAAGATGGAGGCGAAATGTTCAAAAACTACTGGATTTGCTGAAAATTGTATAAAAGGGATTACTGAAATCGCTGATTACGAATCTGACCTCAGATTTTGAAAATTCAAAATGGCGGATTCGAAGATGGTAGTCAAATATTGAACTATTATTGAATTTTGCTAAAAATTGTATATACGCAATTTTTGGTTTCGCTGATTACGAATCTGAACATATATTGTGAAAATTCAGACTGGTGGATCCAAGATCGCTAACAAAAATTTAAATTTTACTTGATTTTGCTAAAAATTATATAGAGTGGGTTTCCGGTTTCGCCAATTAGGAATCGTAACTCAGATTTTGAAAATTGAAAATAGAGGACCCAAGATGGATGCCAAAATTGAATTATTACTGGAATTTGCTGAAAATGGTATATAAGGGGTATGTGGATTCGCTTATTACGAATTACAACTCAGATTTTCAGAATTCAAAATGGCTGATCGAAGATGGAGGCAAAATATTCAAAAACTACTGGAATTTGCTGAAAATTGAATATAAGGGGTATATGTATTCGCTGATTACGAATCACAACTCAGATTTTCAGAATTCAAAATGGCTGATCAAAGATGGAGGCGAAATATTCAAATACTACTGGATTTGCTGAAAATTGTATAAAAGGGATTTCTGGATTCTCTGATTACGAATCTGAACTCGGATTTTCAGAATTCAAAATGGCGGATTCGAAGATGAAGGAAAAATATTCAAACATTGATGGATTTTGCTGAAAATTGTATGTACGGGATTTTTAGATTGGATGATTACGAATCTGAACCCAAATTTTCAGAATTCCAAATTGCCAATCGATAATGGCTGTTACATATTGAAATATTACTGGATTTTGCTGAAAATTGTATATACGGGATTTCTGGATTCGATTATTACGAATCTGAACTCGGATTTTAAAAATTGAAAATGGCTGCAAAATATTTAAATAATACTGGATTTTGCGAATAATTTTATGCAGAGGATTTCTAGATTACGAATCTCAACTCAGATTTTCAGAATTCAAAAGGGCGGAATTTTGCTGAAAATTTTAATTCAAACTGGTGGGCCTAAGATGACTAACAAAAATTGAAATTTTACTCGAGTTTGTTAAAAATTGTATATAGTGAGTTTCCGGATTCGCTGATTACACAGGCACACAAAAAAAAAAGTGGTCTGTTACTGAGACTTGACATACCCCCTCTTATGCATTTTGACGCGCTGAAATCCGAATCCGAAGCCAGAATTGCGCCATCACCCCTCAGTTTTTTTTTAATCGTGTAAAACCACCCCTAAATCGAAAAATCCGGGATATTCCGCTTTTAACGTTGGGAAAATTTTTATAAACTGCCTAAAAATTACTGCACATCTAAAGCTATATGAGGCGCTGAGTCCGAATCCAAAGGCAGATTTATGCCAATCACCCCTTAGTTCTTTCTAAATCGTGGAAAACCACCCCTAAATTGAAAAATCCGGAATATTCCGCTTTTAACATTGGGCAAATTAGTACAAACTGCCTAAAAATGACTGCAGATCTACTGCTATACATACTTTGAGGCACTGAAGCCGAATACGAAACGAGATTTACTACATTCCCTCTACTTTTTTTTTCAATCACGGAAAACCACCCCTACATCGAAAAATTCGAGAAACTCAGCTTTTGACTCTTTCAACCCCTAAACCCTGAACCATTGAACTTATAAATCTTAAACCGTAAATCTTGAAGCCCACAACGCTAAATCCCTTCAATCCTGAACCCTTTAATCCTGAATCCTTTAATCCCCAACTCTAGAATCCTTAAACATTTAACCCATAGCCCTTTAATCCTCAACCTTTTAAACTCTTAACCGTTGAACCCTGAACTCTTAAACCCTTAAACCCTCAGATCCTGATCCCTTAAGCCCTCAACCCTTGAACGATGAACCATTAAACTCTGAACCCTTAAAGCATCAACCCTCAAACCATTAACTGGCCCTTAAAACCTTTAAAAAGTGAAAACTGAAACCCTCAGCTCTTAAACCCTCAACCATTAAACCTTGCGTCATTAAAAAACTAATTCAATTTTCTCTTTTTCGCTTATAGCGGGTTCTTTTATCCTCAAATGACCTGTGTAAAGGATTTCTGGATCTTTTTGTATTATCTGGGTTAGTTTTCTTTCCAACATCTTGCACTAGTCAGCCATCATATTAATACCTCAAGTGCCTTGATATCTCCTCTCCATTTCTATAAGGTCTTCGTGAAATCGCTCACCTTGCTCTTTGCTGTAGTCATCTAAGTTTTCAGGAAAGTATTGCAAATGAGCGTGCAAAAAATTTAATTTCACACTCATCAAACAACCTAAACGTTCGTAGTTATCGAATAAATCTGAAACAATTTGTTCATATTCCTGACTTTTCTGATTACCTAAAAAATTTTCAGCAATACTTCGAAAACTGAGCCATGCTAACTTTTCTGTTTCGTTCATTGTGTTGATGAAATTAGGATCTCGAAACATTCTTCGAATTTGAGGGCCGTCAAAAATTCCTGCTTTTATTTTAGCGTGCTGAGACCTGGAAAATGATCTGACAAGTATTGGAAACATGCCCCTTCTTTATCTAATGCTTTAGTAAACTGCTTCATTAAACCAAGTTTAATGTGCAGTGGAGGAAGAAGGATTTTTAATGGATCGAGCAATGGTTGTTGAAGCACGTTGTAAGTACCTGGATTAAGCGCATTTCTTTTTGGCCGCAGAGATCGCATAAATCATTACAGGAAGAGAGAATGGCCAAAAAGAAATGCGCTTAATCCAGGTACTTACAACGTGCTTCAAGAAACATTGCTCGATCCATTAAAAATCCTTCTTCCTCCACTGCACATTAAACTTGGTTTAATGAAGCAGTTTACTAAAGCATTAGATAAAGAAGGGTCATGTTTCCAATACTTGTCAGATCATTTTCCAGGTCTCAGTAACGCTAAAATAAAAGCAGGAATTTTTGACGGCCCTCAAATTCGAAGAATGTTTCGAGATCCTAATTTCATCAACACAATGAACGAAACCGAAAAGTTAGCATGGCTCAGTTTTCAAAGTATTGCTGAAAATTTTTTAGGTAATCAGAAAAGTCAGGAATATGAATAAATTGTTTCAGATTTATTCGATAACTACGAACGTTTAGGTTGTTTGATGAGTGTGAAATTACATTTTTTGCACTCACATTTGCAATATTTTCCTGAGAACTTAGGTGACAACAGCGAAGAGCAAGGTGAGCGGTTTCAACAAGACCTAAAAGAAATGGAGAGGAGATATCAAGGCACTTGGGGTGTTAATATGATGGCTGACTACTGCTGGATGTTGAAAAGAGAAACTAATCAAAGTGATAAAAAAAGATCCAGAAATCCTTTACACAGGTCATTTGAGGATAAGAGAATCCGCTATAAGCGAAAAAGAGAGAATTGAATTAGTTTTTTAAAGACGCAAGGTTTAATGGTTGAGGGTTTAAGAGCTGAAGGTTTCAGTTTTCACTTCTTAAGGGTTTTGAGGGACAGTCAAACCATTAGGTTTCAAGGTTGATGTTTTAAGGATTCAGAGTTTAGTGGTTCATCGTATAAGGGTTGAGGGCTTAAGGGTTCAGGTTCTAAGGGTTTAAGAGTTCAGGGTTCAACGGTTAAGGGTTAAAGGGTTGTGGGTTCAATGTTTAAGGATTTTAGGGTTGGGGATTAAAGAATTCAGGGTTAAAGGGTTCAGGATATAAACGTTCAGGTTTAAGGGGTTCAGGATTTATGGGGTATGGGTTTAAAGGTTCCAGGTTGAAGTGTTAAGGGTTTTAAGGTTTCGGGTTTAAAGGTTATAAGTTTAAGGGTTCAGGGTTTAAAGGTTAAAAGGGTAAAAGATGAATTTTTCGAATTTTTCGATGTTGGGAGTGGTTTTCCGTGATTGAGAAAAAGGAGAGGGAATGTCGTAAATCTCGTTTGGAATTCGGATTCAGTGCCTCAAAATATGTATAGCATTAGATCTGCAGTCATTTTTAGTCAGTTTATACAAATTTGCCTAATGTCAAAAGCGGAATATTCCAGATATTTCAATTAAAGGGTGGTTTTCCACGATTTAAAAAGAACTAAGGGGTGATGGCATAAATCTGCCTTTGGATTCGGATAGGATTGAGCGCATTTTTTGTTGACCATATAAGGGTTCGGAGTTAATTGGTTCATCGTTCATGGGTTGAGGGCCTAAGGGTTCAGGATCTAAGATTTTAAGGATTCAAGAGTTCAGGGTTCAACGGTTGGGGGTTTAAACGATTGAGGGTTAAAGGGTTGTGGGTTTAATCTTTAAGGATTTTAGGGTTCGGAATTAAAGGATTCAGGGTTAAGGAGTTCAGGATTTAATGTTTCAGGTTTAAGGGATTCAGGATTTATGGGTTCAGGATTTAAGGGTTCAGTTTAAGCGTTGAATGTTTCAAGGTTTAGAGATTAAGGGTTATAATTTCAAGGTTTCCAGGTTTGAGAAAGGGTCAAAAGCTGAATTTTTCGAATTTTTCTATGTTAGGGGTGGTTTTCCGTGATTGGAAAAAAAGAGAGGGAATGTCTTAAATCTCGTTTCGAATTCGGATTCAGTCAAAATAAGTATAGCAGTAGATTTGCAGTCATTTTTAGGCAGTTTATACCAATTTGCCCAATGTTAAAAGCGGAATATTCCGGCTTTTTCAATTTAGGGGTGGTTTTCCACGATTTAAAAAGAGCTGAGGGGTGATGGCACAAATCTGCCTTTGGATTCGCATTTAGCGCCTCAAAATGTGTATAGCTCCAGCCTGCAGTCATTTTTAGGCAGTTTATACCAATTTGCCCAATGTTAAAAGCGGAATATTCCGGATTTTTCAATTTAGGGGTGGTTTTCCACGATGTAAAAAGAGCTGAGGGGTGATGGCACAAATCTGCCTTTGGATTCGGATTTAGCGCCTCAAAATGTGTATAGCTCCAGATCTGCAGTCATTTTTACGCAGTTTCTTCAAATTTTCCTAATGTTAAAAGCGGAATTTCTGGATTTTTCGATTTAAGGGTGGTTTTCCACGATTTAAAAAGAACTGAGGGGTAATGGCACGAATCTGCCTTTGGATTCGGATTCAGCGCCTCAAAATGTGTATAGCTTTAGATCTGCAGCAATTTTTAGGCAGTTTATAAAAATTTTACCAACGTTAAAAGCGGGATATCCCGGATTTTTCGATTTAGGGGTGATTTTACACGATTTAAAAAAACTGAGGGGTGATGGCGCAATTCTGGCTTCGGATTCGGATTCAGCGCGTCAAAATGCATAAGAGGGGGTATGTCAAGTCTCAGTAACAGACCACTTTTTTTTTGTGTGCCTGTGTTATAAATCTGAACTCAAATTTTGTAAATATAAAATGGCCCACTAGTATATACATGTTCTTAAAATAACATACAAAATAGCAGGGGGTACCCCTCCTGCTCGCTCCGCTCGCCAACCCCCCATTAGTAAGTGGACTTTTTATTTATCAGTTTTTATTCTAAAATTAGAAAAAAATGGTAGAGATTATTATATAGATATTATTAAAAAAAAGTAAGGATCATAAGTCTTTATCTAAAAAATATTTAACCTACGGGCATAGGCATCACAGTTTCCAAGAGTGAGGTTATGTGACGTTTTCGACCCTGAAATCAAAGATTAAGTACAAATAACTTTCTGTACGGTATGTGGAAAAATTGTATATTTCCTTCGGTAGCAATGAGGACCACGAACGCACGCGAGTTGTGCCTTCGCTTCGCTTGATCCTGAAATTATGGATAAGCACAAATAATTTTCTGTACGACATATGAGGAAATTGTGTATCTCTACGTAAAGGTAATATATGGGCTGAACAGTGACGGAGACTCTATATAATATATAAAAGATATAAAAAGTCTATTTTTTCCACTCCACCCAAGAGTTAGATAGGTAGGCGCCTTTTATTACAGATGTTTCCCCTTTTTTACTATCTTTGAATTCATTTTCCATTAATATGTCATTTTTTGTTTTTGTAATAAAAAGTTAATAAAAAAAGGCCTATTCCTCTGTTAAAAAACTGTATAATTTTCAAGTACTACTTTTATTCTATTAAATAAACATATGTTATATTTTTAAACATTTTTATAGTTATTTAAATAACATAAATTTTAAACTTGAAGTCATTCAAAGCTTTTGAACTTCATATTGATTTCAAAGGTCGCTCAAAGTATGACGCTAAAAATATTAATTATGAAGGTCGCTGAAAGCAGACCGAAACTTAAATCGAAACCGTTGCTGAATTCTAAAAGTAGATCGATTTTGAAGGTTAAGCAAAAGATCAGTTTGTAAGTCATTGAAAATATATTAATTTTAAAGGTTGTTGAAAGCTAATCTATTTTGGAGGTCTGAATACTGACATATATATGTCATACCTATTTTGAAGGTCGCTGATAGCAGACCGATTTTGAAGGACGCTGATAGCAGACCGATTTTTGAAAGCTAATCAATTTTGGAGGTCTGATAGCAGACCGATTTTGAAGATCATTGATAGCAGACCGATTCTGAAGGTCGCTGATAGCAGACCGATCTTAAAAGTCGCTGATAACAGACTGGTTTTGAAGATCGTTGATAGGAGACTAATTTTAAAGGTCGCTGATACCAGACCGATTTTAAAAACATTTTTTAATAATGTTGTTGATAGCAGACCAATTAAGACATTTTTTAATACATTTTCTTTTTATTTAAAAGTCAATAAATGTAGACAATATTGAAGGTCCCTGATAGCAGACCAATTATCTACTAAGATTTTCAATTAAATTTTTTATATAATTTAAATTATATTCTTTCAATGACTCCTCTAAATATTCATTATACTTATTTGTTTCTTTTATATTTTCTTCTATTTTTGTATTTAATTCGGACAGTCGATTTTTTTCAACCAATGTATACACGACTACATATTTTTTTTTCTGGATCCCATAATACTGGAAATTCTGTTTTATTTTGGTTTAAATTATTATTGTATTCATCTATTAAATTGTTCATATAATTATTGTCCTCGTCGTCATTTTCTAACAACTGTTTACTTAAATCGTCTAAAATTTGAGCTTGTTCAATGGTGTGAACTTCTATAAATTTTTTTTCTTTTGGATCCCAACGTAATAGTATTGGTTTTACATCACCTTGGTCTGCCATGTTTTTTAATTTAATATACTTTGAATTAATATAAATATTATAAAAAATAATTCTAATTTTATTACATAATAAATATAAGAATAATTATAATTATTCATCAAAAATTTCTTTCCACACAATATTGATAATTTCCTCTGTATTTTCCGAATCATTTTGAATAAATATATTATTAGCATTCCTACATCTAGATAGTGCAACATACAATTGTCCATGTCAAAACAATAGTTTTCTAATATAAATACCTATAGCATCAAAACTTTGTCCTTGTGATTTATTTATTGTCATACAAAAAGCTAAGAGGATAGGAAATTGTTTTCTATTAACTATAAATGGTAATGAAGACGATTCTGCAGTAGTTAATGTTATTCTCGGTATAAAAACTTTATTTCCTAATTTTTCACCTGTTATTATTTCAGCTTCTACATTGTATTTAAATAGTCTAATTATTTTTAATCGCGTTCCATTGCATAAACCATCGTTTATACTTAAGTTTCTTATTAACATTACTATCGCATTAATTTTCAGATTTAATTTATGCGGAGGTAAACCTTCACAAATATTATGCAAATATGCAATAGGAAAATTTATGCAAATATTATCATCTGATAGATCAACACCTTTATCTGTACAGTATCTATACTATATTAAGTCATTTCATCACTATCGATCAATTTTAATATTTTATTATTCAGAATAGTTGAATCTTCATTATGCGACGTTAAAATGACACTATTCATAGATAAATTATAATTTATATCTTTATATATTTTCAAACAAACATCGTCAGTTTTCCAACTGTTTGGTACTTTAAATGGATTAATTGTTCCCTCTCCAATAGCTAATAAAAATGAAGCGAATTCGTCATTGTTAGAACGAATATTTTTTTTAACTTCATTATACTGAAAAGTGGCCAAATATCTGAATATTTTATTGTTTCTTGTATAATTGTGTTTCTATAACCGTTTTTAATAACTTGAAGAATTTGCCGAAAATCTCCTCCTAATACAATTAATTTCCCCCCAAATGGTAAATTATTATTACAAACATCTCTTAATGTTTTATCTACAATGTCTAAAGCTTTTTTTGGTATCGTTGATGCTTCGTCCCAAATTATTGCATCTACTTCCCGTAATTTTTTCTTATCAGAGTCTAATTTTCAAAATGCACTTTCTATATTTTCTAAATCTAAAGGTAATTTAAATGTTTTATGACTTGTCATTCCTTTTGGTAATAGTATTGACGCAATACCAGTCCAAGCCATTGATAATATTTTTTTTTCTTTAGACAAAAGTAAAAAATTAATGTTTCGTATAAAAATGTTTTACCTGAACCACCAGGACCGTTTATAAAATGAATCTTATGTTCATTATTTAATAATTTCTCAAAAATATACTTTTGTTCTAAATTTAGTTGAGTATACATGGTACCGAACATTTCTTCACAGAATAAAATTTCAGTATTATTAACTTCATTACATTCAATTTTTAAGATTTTATTTGGTTCTGGCAATCCAAAATCTATACATGATTTTTCGTTTAATGATAATATTTCATTTATTTGTATGAGGGCATTGTTTAATTTATCATCCCTAAAATCTTCTATGAAAAAGTTATTAAATTCCTTCCAAATATTATTACCATTAATATTTTCAGATAGTAAATACCAAGCAAAAAATTGACGTAGTTGATATCCTAATATAACGTCACAAGCTTCTTTAAAAATATTTTTTATTTGTAAGTCATCATTAACTAAACCCATTTTTATTGCAGTTTCTCTGTATGTGTTATATGTAATTTTTTCATACGTTCGTAAATCTTGAAACGAAATTGCACCTATAACACGATTTAAAATTAATTTTAAATGAAATCGTTCAAACTCCTTTGGAGAAACAATATTTAAACGACCTATTATATAATTTTCTTGATTTCGTTTTCGTTTGATCCAACATTTATTTTTAAAGTTGTAATATTTAGGTATATTAACATATTTTATATTTCTTTCATAATTATCTTTTTTATTTAAATCAAACCATGCTGTTAATGTTGTTTTATAATTTTCTAAAGCTTCAGTCTCGTTATTTTCTTCAAAAATAATTCTTTGTTGATTTTCTGTATGAACTGATAGACTTATTACTGTATGTTTTCTACCACATAAAAGAAATTTTTCCAATCGCCAAGCGGCTTCCATTGGACTTAAAAAACTTCCATCAACAAATTGAGTAATTTCGTCATATATATTACCATCATTGGTATCATTAACTTTTTTTAATTTACATAATGCTCTATCTCCACCTTTATGTATCTAATCAAATATATATTTTATACTTTGAATATTGGCGCAATATTCTACATTAATGTGACACTTATATTTTTTTAATAAAAAACTATTATAAGGTACTACCATAGAATTATCTACTCAGATTAATTGACTGTTATTTTTTGCTTTATACGTAAAATTTTCTGAGGTATTATTTTTTCGCTTATATTCTGGATAACCATTCTTTTTAAATTTTGTATAATTTGTAAATGATTTAGGAAAATTTTTTTTACATATACTTTTATCTTTTATATAACAAGGAGAACTATGTATATGCGGTCCATGGAGCATGTGTTTAATTACTAATTTTTGTAAGTTTTCATCTTCATTTTTGTCTCGTATTTCTGCAGATATATATTTATCGTATTAATATTATTATATTTATTGTATAAATATATGATATAATATCTCCAAATATTTTATTTTCTTTTATGTTATCTAATAATGACATTAATTTTGTATGAAATAATCTAACTGCTATATTTGGAATATCATTTGGTGTAGTCCTTACAGGAAATTTTTGCAAAGCTTCTTTTAGTTCTTGCCACTAAGGATTACATGTTACTGTTATAAATAAGTCAAGTCTTCCAGTATTTCTCATAATAGCCATTGCATCTTGATAATGCTGTTGCATATATCTCGGACTACCAGTGTAAGTGGCTAGTAGTATAAAAATATTTCCTAATCTTTCTTTATTTTCAAAGTTATTAGAAATATTAGAAGCATTATTCATTACATGATCTAATAAACCTTGATAACATTTGATTCATAATTTCTTTTGATTATTTCGAAAAAATTCATTCTATTACTTTCCATCATAACTTATACATGTAAAAAAAATTGTTGTGTTAATCTTCCACAATATAATAATGGACTAAATTTACCATTTGGTCGATAAGCTAATCTATATGAATAATATTGTAGGATAGTAAGATGTTCCTTTTCTGGAGCGCTTGTTCTTTTAGTGTAACCAACATTCCAACCTAAATCTCCTAAAGGAAATAATATCGGGGCCACCATAGGACCAATATGATGCGATAATTTATTAATATATCTATTTTTTTGTTCATTATCAGGAATGTTTTTAGGATATACACATACATCGTAATTTTCTGGAATTTTATTTTTCGATACTATTATTGCTCCACATTCAGATGTTACAGGAGCATTATATCTATGCTTTTGATTATTATTTTTACGGATGAAATACAATTTATAATTTGGGTAATTTTTTAAATTTGATATTTGATATAAATGTTTATAATTTTTTGCGTATGGATTATGGTTTAATATTTCAATTAATATTCGTGTATGTTCAGCACTTAAGTCTTGATTTTTTTTAACCTTCGTTCAAGTGCTGTTACATTATCATAAATATATGATTGTCCAGAAGGTTCATCTTTACCGATAGGTAATAAAGTGTTTGGCGTAATGTGACAAATTTGTCCTTGAATTTTTAAATTATAAATTACTTTTTTCTTTTCATGTTTGACGTTAGCATTAAAGGTTGCAAAACAAAATAAATTATTATAATATCGTATTAAATATCTGAATGTTTGATCATGTAATAACATTTCTTTCAATGTTTTATCATAATCACTTAAAGGTGAAAGTATTATTGTACCATTATTACAACAATTAGACTTATATTTTTCTTCTTTCCAAAATACTGCTGAACATTTTATTCTACTATCAACGACCTTCAAAATCGGTCTGCTATTAGACCTCTAAAATTTATTAACTTTCAAAAATTGGTCTGCTACCAGCGACCTCCCAAATCGGCCTGCTATCAGACCTCCAAAATTGATTAACTTTCAAAAATTTGTCTGCTATCAGCGACCTTGGAAATCGGTCTGCTATCAGACCTCCAAAATTGATTAACTTTCAAAAATTGGTCTGCTATCAGTGACCTTCAAAATTGGTCTGCTATCAGACCACCAAAATTGATTATCTTTCAAAAATTGGTCTACTATCAGCGACCTTCAAAATCGGTCTGCTATCAACGACCTTCAAAATCGGTCTGCTATCAAACTTCCAAAATTGATTAACTTTCAACAATCTTTATAAAACTAACAAACTGATCCTTTGCTTAACCTTCAAAATCGATCTACTTTCAGAGTTCAGCAACGGTTTCGAATTAAGTTTTGGTCTGCTTTCAGCAACCTTCATAATTAATATTTTTAGCGCCATATTTTGAGCGACCTTTGAAATGAATATGAAGTTCAAAAGCTTTGAATGACTTTCAAGCTTAAAATTTATGTTAATTAAATAACTATAAAAATGTTTAAAAATATAACATATGTTTATTTAATAGAACACAAGTAATACTTGAAAATTTTATATTTTTTTTTAACAGAAGAATAGGCCATTTTTTACTAACTTTTTATTATGAAAAGACAATGAAATATTTAATGGAAAATGAATTCAAAGATAGTAAAAAAAGGGAAATTTCTATAAAAAAGCGCGCCTATCTATCTACCTCTTGGGTGGCGTGGAAAAATAGACTTATTTGTGTTAAAAAAAAATATCAATGGTCCTCATTGTTTGGAGACAATATACAGTTTTCCCATATACCTTACAGAAAGTTATTTGTGCTTAATTTTTAATTTCAGGGACGAAAACGTCATATAACCTCATTCCTAGAAACTGCGAAGCCTATGCTCGTATGTCTATTTTTCTCCGATGATTAGTGCCGTTTATAATTATTTGCGGCCCGAGCGAAGCGAGACTCCCTGAGGTCAATGTGAAAACACAATACTTTACGCGTGGTGTGAGAAGAAAAGATCTGAAACGGAAATATGGCATTTTCGGCCTCGATGTGAGGAAAAAATCTGTGTCGCATGTATACCGAGATGATAAATACGATTAACGAAAAAAATGAATATGACGGGCGAAGAGGGGGGGCGGCGGGGTGCCTGAGCGGGGACGGGGTGAGCGGGGCCCCAGAGGCTATTTTAATATAAAAACTCATAGAAATTCGGTGATTTTTACCTTATTTTAAGGGGGGCGGAGGAGGGGTGGTTGGGGGGTTGATTGGCGGGGGGGGGGCTGATGTTCAAAAACAACACTAACATCAATATAATATAGTTAGATATATACACATACTAGGGGGTACCCCCCTACTCGCTCCGTTCGTCAAACCCCATTTTAAGTAACAACCCATTTGTTCAATTTTTTCCACATAACGCAAAAGGTAAATAAATAAATGCGTTTTTTTTTTAGTGGTATCTCACTAAAAGTAAGCCATAAAATTTTGTAAGTACAAAGTATTACTGTATATTGCAATTGTATATGGAGGATTTCTGGATTCGCATATTAGGATTGCTGGATTCGATGATTTCAAATCTGAACTGAGAATTTAAACATTCAGAATGGCGAAAAATATTTAAATAATACGGGATTTTTCTAAAATTTGTATACAGAGGGTACCTGGATTTGCTGATTACGAATCTGAACACAGATTTTCAGATTCAAAATGGCCGGTCGAAGATGGAGGCCAAATTTTCAAATATTACTGGATTTTGCTGAAAATTTTAAGTACGGGATTTCTGAATTGGATGATAACGAATCTGAACATATATTATGAAAATTCAAACTGGAAGGCCCACGATGGCTAGCAAAAATTGAAATTTTATTCGATTTTGCTAAAAATTGTATATAGTGGGATGAGAAAAATTGAGAAATTTGCTGATTAGGAATCTGAATTCAGATTTTGAGAATTCACATTTACGGATCGGTGATGGCGGCCAAATATTGAAATATTATTGGACTTTGTTGAAAATTGTATATATGAGATTTCTGGATTCGATGGTTACGAAACGCAACTCAGATTTCGGAAATTCAAAATGCAGCAAAATATTTAAATACTATTGGATTTTGCTAGAAAATGTATTTATGGAGTTTCTGGATTTACTGATTACGAATCTGAACCCAGATTTTCAGAATTCAAAATGACGGATCCAACATGGAGGCCAAATATTAATACGTTCCCGGATTTTGCTGAAAATTGTATATTGGCGATTTCTGGATTGGATGATTACGAATCTGAACTCAGAATTTGAAAAGTGACAATGGCGTATTGAAGATATCAGCCACATATTGAAATATTACTGTATTTTGCCAATAATTGTATATACGGGATTTCTGGTTTCGTTGATGACGAATCAGAACATATATTATGAAAATTCAAACTGGTGGATGCAAGATGGCTAACAAAAACTGAAATTTTATTCGATTTTGCTAAAAATTGTACATAGTGGGTTTCCTGATTCGCTGATTAGCAATCTGAACTCAGATTTTGAGGATTCAAATTGACGCATCGGTGATGGCGGCCAAATATTGAAATATTATTGGATTTTCGTGAAAATTGTATATATGGGATTTCTGGATTCGATGGTTACGAATCTGAACTCAGATTTTACAAATTTAAAATATCTGCAAAATATTTAAATAATACTGGATTTTGCTAAAAATTGTATATACGGGGTTTCTAGATTCGCTTATTACGAATCTGAACTCAGATTTTCAGAAATCAAAATGGAGGTTCGAAGAGGAGGCCAAATATTTAAACATTGCTGGATTTAGCTGAAAATTGTATCTACGGGATTTTGGATTGGATGATTACGAATATGAACTCAGATTTTAAAATTCAAAATGGCGGCCATATATTGAAATATTATTGAATTTTGGTGAAAATTGTATATGTGGCATTTTTGGTTTCGATGATTACGAATCAGAACTCAGATTTTGAAAATTCAAAATGAAGTAAAATATTGAAATAATATTGGATTTTGCTAAAAATGATATATAGGGGATTCTGTAATTGCTGATTACGAATCTGAACCCAGATGTTCAGAATTCAAAATGGCTGATCAAAGATGGAGGCAAAATGTTCATACATGCCTGGATTTTGCTGAAAATTGTATATAGGCGATTTCTGGATTTGATGATTACGAATATGAACTCAGATTTTGAAAAGTGAAAATGGCGTATTGAAGATGTCGGCAACATATCGAAATATTACTGTATTTTGCCGATAATTGAATATACGGGATTTCTGGACTCGATTATTACATATATATTAAAAATATATTATATTATATTATATTATATATATAATATAATATATTATATTATATTAATCTGAACATATATTTTGAAAATTCAAACTGGTGGACGCAAAATGGCTAATAAAAACTGAAATTTTATTCGATTTTGCTAACTATTGTAATAATGGGTTTCCGGATTCGCTGATTAGGAATCTGAACTCAGATTTTCAGAATTCAAAATGACGGATCGGTGATGGCGGCCAAATATTGAAATATGATTGGATTTTGGTGAAAATTGTACATATGGAATTTCTGGATTCGATGATTACGAATCTGAACTCAGATTTTACAAATTTAAAATATCTTCAAAATATTTAAATAATACTGGATTTTGCTAAAAATCATATGTACTGGGTTTCTCGATTCGCTGATTGTGAATCTGAACTCAGATTTTCAGAATTCCAAGTGGCGGATCGAAGATGGAGCCCAAATATTCATACATTCCTGGATTATGCTGAAAATTGTCTGTACGCGATTTCTGGCTTGGATGATTACGAATCTGAACTCAGATTTTGAAAATTGAAAATGGCGTATTGAAGATGTCGGCCACATATTGAAATATTACTGTATATTGCCGAAAACTGTATATACGGTATTTCTGGATTCGATTATTCCCAATCTTAACTCATTTTAACAATTCAAAATGACGACAAAGTATTTAAATAATTCCGCATATCGCGGAAAATTGTATATAGGAGGTTACTATATAACCTGGTATCTTACTAACCTGATTGTTTTTATATTTTCACCAAAACAAAACAATTAAGGGAAGAGGGTACAGGAGAGGCCAATTTTTTTTATTATTCGGGGAAATTTTTTTTTTTATTAAAAAATATACAAATATATACAAAAAGTAGCCCATAAAAACCTCTTTTGGTCCAATTTTAGAGATTTTATAAGCTGCACTGCCCAAAACACCTATAAAGAAGGTACATATCCAGTTAGCATTCTGCGCAATGGCTTTCAATCAATGTGTATCAGTTGGTAGATACACGTTTTTAGTACACAAATATGCAAATTTACATTGCAATATTATTCCAAAGCTGATTTTATTTTTTCTATTGCTAATAAGTCATAAGTTACTTTTTATTTATTAAAAAACTTGTATTTTTAATGATTTTATGATTTTTTGATTTCACTGAAATTTGTAGAACATGCGCTATGCAGACGAGTAAGCGTAAGTTTTTATACAATTAGAAATATTTTAATTATTTAAATAATTTAAATATATAGGATTCCAAGGTTAGTTATGCCGACATTTAATAAGTGGCGGTAATAACCTCGAATTTCGTATTTGTTATAAAAACAACATTTTAAAAGAAATAAATTTATCAAGATTATTAGTTCAAAATTTTGAAAATTTTGAATTGACATTACTAAAAAATGGTGTTATATCAACAATATTTTTTTATTGTTTACGTATTTGTAATTTGTACTTGTTACATTTATGAGTTTTCAGTGATAGATGTGACAAGACTTTCAACATCTGGAAAAACTTCAACTTCAAGGATATTTTAATTTAAATTAATTTTCTTAACCTTGAGAATCACCTTTTAATCTATCTAATATAACCTGGTATCTTACTAACCTTGTTGTTTTTATATTTTCACCAAAACAAAACAATTAAGGGAAGAGGGTACAGGAGAGGCCAATTTTTTTTTATTATTCAGGGAAATTTTTTTTTTATTGAAAAATATACAAATATATACAAAAAGTAGCCCATAAAAACCTCTTTTGGTTCAATTTTAGAGATTTTATAAGCTGCGCTGCCCAAAACACCTATAAAGAAGGTACATATCCAGTTAGCATTCTGCGCAATGGCTTTCAATCAATGTGTACCAGTTGGTAGATACACGTTTTTAGTACACAAATATGCAAATTTACATTGCAATATTATTCCAAAGCTGATTTTATTTTTTCTATTGCTAATAAGTCATAAGTTACTTTTTATTTATTAAAAAACTTGTATTTTAATGATTTTATGGTGGAACAGGAATTGAAAATTAAGATGTAACCTAAAAGTCTCAATGTAATTTTGCAGTAAATATATTTTAGAAAATGAACCCAAAAAACCCAAACGCGTACATCAATACTGGTTGCGCCAAACAACACAAACAATTACAAAAACTAATCATGCTTAAAAATGACTTTAAACATAAGCAAACATATTTTAATGAAAAATTATATAAATTATGTATCAAACAATTATTTACCGGTTAATGTTCACCAGCTCTGTAGTCTGTACGCTTGGTTTGTTTCGCTTTCTCTGCACAATAAAGCTTCTCTGATATTTTGGAATATGCCAATACTCTCATTGATCTGTTTCATTGTCCTTTATTAAAAAAGCACCATTATGAAGAACAAGAACCCTTTGGATATCTGCTGCAGGTCTTTGGTTTGTCAACGAACAATGGTATAAACTAGCTTGGATGGCTTCCTGCATACTCTTCAAATCATATGTATTATTGACAATTGCTCTTCTATAATATTTCTGCAACCCATTAATTTTAGTAACTGTAAGCGCTCCATCTGACTTTCTACCAAGCTTTTCTTTAGTAGCAAGTTCTCTGAGGCCTTTAATTACCCATTCGCTTTTGTACATGGTTGATGCATTCTTCTTATTATATTAAAATATATTTTCCATAAGGTGCCAATTCATTAAGCCAAGTCCAAGTTTTTGCATCTTCATCAGACAGAAGTGTTAAATAGCTCATACCATCGACTTCCATACTACCAGAAGCACCCTCATAATTGGTATTACAGTCTTGACTACTCTTGTGAGCTTCAAACAAAAAGTTATATTCTGGATATCATTGGTAGATTCTACAGCATTTCGGTTCACCACAAATGCTGCTTGTCTATTATTTGTAGATTCCATTAGTGTACTTGTAAAATTTTCTCTGATAACAGTTTCACAATTTTTACAGTATAACACTAGTTTTACACACAATCCATTTCTCTCAGTTATTGAAGCACTATCACATTTTCTAGAACAAGCACTACAAATTGTTCATTTTAAAAATTACAAAACAAACTTGTGTGAACCAGAATGAATTCATCACTTACACTTATATCAACAGGGCTGTGTAGTTTTGTTTTCACCGGTGTCTTTTCAGGGACTCTACCACTATCAATTTTTCGTTTATTCACCATCATTTGCATTTGTTTTTTTCTTTTTTTTAGAAACATGTTTGCTTCTTCGTACATGCCACTTACTGGATAAAATTTCCATTTTCAAAACTAAATTGAATATTTACAAGAAGCAAACACTTTTTAATAATGATTTTTTATTATTATTTAATTATTAATTAAATATTAATATTGTGTGATAAGTGTTATTAAACTTTTTCACTGGATTTTAATTACAATTTTACTGCAGCACAATTAAACAAATTTTTGAGGATAATATATACGATTTTTGTATCAACTCAAAAACACAATAAACGTGAAGTTAGGCCCGCTATGTACAAAAAGGAACGGAGCAGATACAGCAAGTAAGGCCCGTTACACGCAAAAAGGAACAGTGACAGATATAAGTAATTAACATGGCTTAGTGTATCTATATATACGAGGAACAGCGAGGAATAAGCGCTGTTCCTCATATATATAGATGTACTAACCCATGTTATTTCTGTATCTGTTCCTTGTATTTTTTTGCGTGTAACGGGCCTAACATAGCGAATCCACATTACGTGCCATGAGCTTTGTGCCATATCAGAAAAAAAGTGTTGTTCGACATCTACATACTTATTACCACAGGATAAAGAGGAAGGACCTACTCTCGTATTGAACAGAGTATACATGTCAAATATAGATAACAGTTACATAGATGTCGAACAACACTTTTTTTCTGGTATGGCACAAAGCTCATGGCACGTAATGTGGATTCGCTCTTAGAGGCACAGGCCTGTGTTTTTGTGCTTTTGTGCCAAGCGAAAAAAAATTAGTTGTCCGATATCTAGCATACTCGTGACCCAATGGCAGAAGTTCAATATGTTAATGTTCAGCAATGTGTAACGAGTATGCTATAGATATCGGACAACTAGTTTTTTTTCGCTTGACACAAAAGCACAGGCCTGTGCATCTATTGTGGACTCGCTCTTACTATATCTATATATAGTAGCCATGTACTATACCTGTCCCCTGTTGATTATTGCGTGTAACGAACGGGCCGTAGTCGATAAGACGGTCGATATAGATGGCTCGATTCAAATGGAGTTTATTATATCAGCTGGACGATTTATTTATAAAATTATATGAGCAAACTAAGTAATATCAAAATTGAATAGTAATTGTGTAGTTTCAAAGGTAAATTAGCGACGTAGAGAGATATAATTGTACATGAACTGGATTTGTCAAAAAGAGAAAAGTATAAAAAAAAATGCAAAAAAACGCTAAATTGTGTTTTTAACGATAAATGTTAAAATAAATCAAATTAAATAATTATATGAAAATTATGACATTAGAAATAGGTTTTCAGATAGAAAAGTGGCTAAAAAATAGTTTAAAACGATAAAAAAAATTGATTTTTTGGCCAAAAATCGGTACCTTCTTCCCTTAAACAAAAGCTTTTTATTTTCTTTATAATCAAAGTTGTCATATACACACTATATTTTCTTTATTGGCACAAGAGAATACGTGCCAAGTCAAATTCCAGAATACAGAATTATTTGTGGGTATCTTCGAATGCCGAGGATATCCTCAAATTCTTGAACGTACATTTCGCACTTTAAAAAATGTAACATTTGATGATAATTGTTATAATTTTTATCTAATAAAATGCGGCGTTGGCATGAAAATGTAATACTGTATGAAGACTTCTCCGAAAAATTTAAAGTAAGAAAAATCTAAATAAAGCTTTTCTGTTACCGTACTGAAAAAATAGCCAGATGAATATTCATGATTTTGTGAATTAGTTGCAAAGATTTAGATAGTCCTTCCCTAGCGAAAAAAATTAATACAAATAACTATTACCATCTGTTATGAACTGTTAGGAAATGTTAGAAACTATTAGAATCTGTTAGAAACTATTAGAAACGGTTAGAAACTGTTATGTTACGTCTGTGACGTATCTCTAAAATCAAATTAACAATGCATATTTATCGCCAGTAATTTTCTGACATACAAATGTCGTATATGCGAATTTCGACCAATATGCACTTTTAACTGTACGGCCTCGCGAGACTCCAAGTCAATGAACTCTTCCAAATACAAATACAGCAATTTTTATGTTCCAGCAAAAATAATATACGCTAAATACAACTGTCAATTTAAACAATGCGCACCAAAGTAATTAACAATTTAGAAAACTTAAACTTGATAACCATGAATGTAAAATAACCAATGGTCATGATTTTGTAAATCAAAGTATTAATTGTTTAAACCATAATTTATGAGAAATTCATGTCGATCCAAGACTGACGAGTATTATTATTATTATTATAATTATTATTACTAATATTACTATTACTATTATAAATCGTATTATTATTTTTATCATTAAATCAAATTCTGTAACAGAAAATCTCTGATACATTTGTTGAATCTCTACGACATTCAACAGTCTAAGGGGGGAGGTGTTACGTCCGGAGACGTATTCTCATTTTAAAGAAAAAGCATAATTAGTATCAGATATTTTCTGACACATAAAAGCGAGAATGCAACTTAATACTACGCAGCGTTCTGCTTATTCGACCTTGTGACGTATAGAGTCACCCACTCAGGAAGACAACGCATGCAGTTTTTAACATACGGTCGAGCTAGAATCCAAGCCACCGAACTCCACGGCAGTCGAAAGGCCACACTTTGCAATGCTCAGCATTTCGCAAGTACGACGACCCAGAAAACTTGTAATACATAAGTTGTCAAAAGATGAATTCGATACGTCACCGGGCCCATCTTTAACCTAATTATTTTGTATTATAAAAGAAGTGATGTGTGTCACGCGAATCAGTCACAGCGTACAAGAAACCTGGAGAGCTCCGTCAAGCTCAGACGACATTCGAGTCAAGTTGAAATCGTAAGCCTTGCTCATCTAGCAAGCAGATTTATAAATTATTGAAATTGTAATTGTAAGCCTTACTCGTCTAGTAAGCAGATCTTATAAGTTATTTATAGTAAATTTATAGAAGCAAGTGTAAATTCTAAACGTAAAGAACAATTATAGAAAAAGAATTGTAAGTAAAATTACAACGCATCGATCTACCAGAAGCCAGCAGATTGTATTGGTAAATAAATTATTGTATTTTATATAATAAACATACATAAAACCAATTACTATTTATTTCCACTTATTTCCGGACTTCACAGTTATAAAAAGTTTGGTTTGAGACGCGTATTACTATTTATAATAGTTTATAACAGTTCAGAACAGTTCATAACAGTTTATAACAATTACTTACATTTATTCACACTTTCGTTAAATAGAAACGAAGGAACGTGGAGAAATTATTAATAATTTTTTAACAATTTGTAACAGTTACTCGCGGTTTCTAATGGTTTGTAACAGTTATTTACAGTTTCTAATAGTTTGTAAAAGTTATTTATAATTTCTAACAGTTTTTAACAGTTATTTACAGTAATCGAGTCCGGAATTCCTTTGCACTTTTGAACACGCTTCCCATCGAGTACGGAAATACTTTGCACTTTCGGACTTTTGCGGCTTGAGGATGATGAAGAAATTGTTATAAACTGTTATAAATTGTTAAAAACTGTTATAAATTGGAATAAACTATTAATAACTTCTGTGAGCACCCTTACATCTGCAGTCATGTTTTAAAGAAAATGTAAGTAACTGTAAATAATTGTTATAAACTGTTATAAGTTGTTAAAAACTATTATAAATTAGAATGCGCGTCTCAAACTAAACTTTTTATAACAGTTTAGAATAGTTTATAACATTTTTCCACAAAAATCATATTCGCTAGGGTTGTTTCCAAATATTTATATTATTTTTCATTTTCCTTATCAGTTTAAATATCCATTAAAAGAGTGTATATTAGAAATATTCGGGGGAAAGATAGAAAACACACATATTTCACGAATGTCGAGGATATCCTCAAATTCTCGAACATATATTACGCACTTTAGAAAATGTAACATTTCATAATAATTATTAAAATTTTTTTATAAATCAAATACGGCATTGGCATCCGAATGGAATACTGTATGGAAAATTCGTTGCGAAATTTAAAGTAAGAAAAATAGAAAGTTTTTCAGGTACGGCCGTACTGGGAAAAAAGCCAGATAACGATCCATGATTTTGTGAATTAGTTGTAAAAATTTTAATAGTCTTTGTTTTCCAAATATTTATATTATTAGTCATTTTCCTTGTCAGTTTAATTATCGATTCGAAGAGTGTACATCAGAAATATTCGGGGGAAAGCCTGAAAACACACCTATTTCACGAATCTCGAAGAAATCCTCAAATTCACGTACTGAACCAACGCACTGTAATACAATGTAAGTTTTCGTGATAATTATTAAAAATTTTTTATAAATAAAACTCTGCGTTGGCATCAGCATGGAATATCGTATGAACACTTCCTTGCGAAGTTTAAAGTAAAATAAATCTAAACAAAGCTTTCCTGTTACCGTATGTGAAAATAGCCAGATGACGATTTCTCAATTTGTAAATTGGTTGCAAATATTTAAATGGTTCTGGTTTTCTAAAAGTTTATATTATTTGTCATTTTCCTTATCAATATAATTACCGATTAAAAGACTGTATATTAGAAATATTTGAGGGAAAGACAGAAAACACACATACTTCACGAATGTCGAGGATATCTCCAAATTCTCGAACATACATTACGCACTTTAGAAAATGTAACATTTCATAATAATTATTAAAATTTTGTTATAAATAAAATACGGTGTTGGCATTAAAATGGAATACTGTATGAAGATTTCTCCCAAAAATTTGAAATAAAAAAAATCGTAATAAAGCTTTTTCTCACGTACTGGAAAAATAATCAGCTTCATGATTTTGTAAATTAGTTGCCAACATTTCATTTGCCATTGAATTAAACAATCTTAAATCATTTATCATTTTCCTTATAAATATAGTTATTCATTAGAAGAGTATATTAGGAATATTCGGAGAAAATCCAGAAAACACATTTGGCGAATGTCGGGGATATCCTCAATTTCTTGAACTTACATTTCGCACTTTAAAAAATGTAATATTTGATGATAATTATTATAATGTTTTCTATGAATAAAATGCGGCATTGGCATCAAAATCGAATACGGTATGAAAACTTCCTTCTAAAATTTGAAGTAAGAAAAATCTACATAAAGCTCCTCTGTTACCGTACTAGGAAAATCGCCATCAGTTACACTTCATGATTTTGTTAATTATTTGAAAATATTTGAGTTGTCATTGTTCAAAAAATTTACATTATTTATCATTTTCCTTGTCAATATAATCATCGATTAGAAGAGTGTATATGAAAAGTATGCGGGATGAACCCAGAAATCAAACATATTCAACCAACATCGCGATAATCCCCAAATTCTTGAAGTTAAATGACGCACAGTTAAAAAATGTAATCTTTCATAATAATTATTAAAATTCTTACATAAAGTAAATACTGCATGAGGATCAAAATGGAATACTGTACTTCTCCGGTAAATTTGAAATAAGAAAAATCGAAATAAAGCTTTTTTTTCATGTACTGGGAAAATAATCAGCTGAAGATTCGTGATTTTGTAAATTAGTTGCAAACATTTTATTAGTCATTGTATTAAACATTTAAATCATTTATCATTTCCCTTATGAATATAATTATTGATTAGAAGAGTGTGTATGAAAAATATTCGGGGGTAAGCCAGAAAACATATTTCCCGAATATCGAGGAAATTCTCAAATTCTTGATTTTATTTTAAGCACTGTAAAAAAATATGACATTCGATGATAATCACTAAAGTTTTTATTATATATAAAATGCCGTATTTGCAGGAAAATAGAATACCGCATGAAGCATTCCACGAAAAATCTGTGTAAAAACAAATATTTTTTACGAATATCGATAAAATCCTCAACTAACGCACTGTCAAACAATGTAAGTTTTCTTAATAATTGATAGAATTTTTTTATAAATGAAACGCTGCTTGGCACAAAAATGGAATACTGTATGAAAATTTCCTTGGAGAATTTGAAGTAAGAAAAATCTACATATCCTTTCTGTTCCCGTACTGGGAAAACCGCTAGCTACAGTTCATGATTTTGTTAATTATTTGCAAATATTTGAGTTATCATTGTTTAAAAAATCTACAATATTTATCATTTTCCTTGTCAATATTATTACCGATTAGTAGACACCGTATTAGAAATGTTCGGGAGAAAGCCAGAAAACACACATATTTTGCGAATGCCGAATTTATTGTCAATTATGTGTGTGTGTGTATGTGTGTGTGTGTGTGTGTGTGTGTGGGAGGAGGGCCGTGCGTGCGTCTGTGCCTGTGTGTATTTAGTCAGAAATAATATATTACGCACCTAGAGAGGGCAAAAATAAAGTGTCACTTTCGGCCTGGGTATGGTGAAAATATGTTGGTGGTGGATGGTTCGTTTTTTGAAATCAAAGACCATAAATTTTTTTCTAGCAATCAGTTTTATTTTGGTATGTGCTGAATTTTTTGATAACTGTATAAAAGAATGTTATGTTTTACAAACATAACATTTAAGTTTTTCGTAGATACTATCTCTATATTATATTTCTATTGACCCTGTTTATATAATTAAAAGCTTTATTAAAAACTTTGAATTATTATTCAAAATTATTTAATCATACTTTTAATTCTTTTTTTTTATATTATATTTGGCTACCTCCCTTAATCTTCTACACGCATAACTTTTTACGCGTTTTCAGAGATAAATCACTATAAGTTTTAATTAACTCTTTCTATACAATTAAATGCTCATTTATCGCTTTAAATCATTACGCAATATCCTTAAATCTTAATTCTAATTATTTCGTTAAAAACTAACTTTCGTTTCGTTGGTAACTTCAGTTTTATTTTATAAAAAATAAATAACGTTTGGTATCTTAAGTCTTGAAGAGTGAGACTAGGCTCTGATCATATAGTTATTTATAAAAATTATAGATTTTAAATATATTCTTTACTAACTCTAGAGCGAAACTATACTCTGAACTCAAAGTTAAGAAATACTGGAAAGTTTTATTATAACTATTTATAATAGTTATGTATAAAGGTTCTAATCTTCAATATTTCCCGGTCTTTTAATACTGGATAAGCGTCTTTCATACTATTAATGAACTGTGTCGATATCTTGTTTGGTTTACCATGATCGTTCAAATATTTTTCGACTGCATTTCTTTCTGCGCTACTCCATTCTATTTTTTTTAACTAAAATCAAAATAAATTGTTTCAGATATGATTAAAAATACAAAGTCAGAACTAATATATTATTTAATAAAATTGTATAGAGTACTATTATAGGACACAAACATTTTTACGTAATAAATTACAATGTAAGAGTTCAATAAAAAAGCATAAAAGTTTATAATTTGAGAAGATATCTGCATGCAGATAACTAAACAAAACAAGTTACTGACAATAGTATATTATGCACCTAGGGAGAAAAAAACTTAGATAGTCCATATCTCGTGTAAATATCTTGCCTTCGGCTCGGATGGCAAACACGATATGTGGGCTGTGTAATTTTACTCCCGTGGAGTGTATACTATTTTTCACCAAACCCGGGCCAAAAATACCACATTCGCGGTTTTTAGCCGGGAACGAAAGTGGCACTTTCCGCCAGGGTATGGTGAAAAAACAACTATTTTCCTTGATTCTATTAGGATCTTAGAGCTATATATATATATATATATATATATATATATATATATATATATATATATATATATATATATATATATATATATATATATATATATATATATATATATATATGGGTCGTTCCTGTACTTTTTTTAAAAAGTGTGCGCGGGGGGGTCATCGATTTTGTCGACGATTTTTTTTATGAAAGTACATATAAAAAAAATAGCTTGTGCAAAATTTCATCCCCTTATCTCATTCCTAATTCCTGCTGGAATTTTTTTAAACCCTGATTTTGACCTGTTTTTAGCCAGTTTTCAAAAAATTCTAAAAGGCTGAAATTTTAACAAAATGAGGTCGGTGATCTCATTTTTTTGTCTTTCTTCAAATTTTAAGAAAAAAAAATACACTGATATGGAATGATAATTTAGGTTTTATTGGCGATCTGTGATATGGCCATTGCATTTCATCATTTTTAGATCATCTTTAAACCTCTATATCTCGTAACTGGTTCCACATTTTTGAGCTCACTAGGTCTCATTTTTTTTTGTCTCAACGAGACCTTTAATTTCTTTTTTTGAGGACCTAAATTTATTGAATAGACTTCAAGATACAGCCTTTTGAAGTTGACATTTTTATCAAAAATCGCGAAAATCAACCGTGTTCATGGTCACAGTCTCAACCGAATTTTAATTAAAAATCATTAGCAAAAGTATTTTTCATTAGAATATGATGTTATCTAACTATACTCTTTTTCTATCATAGGAAAAAGTCAAAAAATAATTTTTTGTCGAGCATTATAATATCTAATTTTTCGATACCTAAAATAATCAAAAATGGCTCTCTACTGACATGAATTCTACCATCTTATAATTATTTTTGACACGTATACGTAACACAGATACAAAGGTGGTTCCTAGACCTTTAAAATCCGTAGTCGTTGATTTTTCTAGGACCACTAGAGCCAAAGTTATAGCCGTTTTTATAAAAAAATATTTTTCAAGTGGTAAAATTAGAGCTTGCGAAATATAGGAAAAGTTTTATTTACAAGATCAACCATAAGTTTGGCATAATTGTCCTAAAAAAAGTGCTGAGGCTGCATATTTTGAAGATCTTAGGCCGTGTCTACACTATGCGAGAAGCACGTGCGATCAGCCCAAGCGATGCGAGCAAGCAATGCGTGTTGGACAAAATATTTAAAATACTTAAAATGATAAATAATATCATTTCACTACGATATTATTGACGATATTATTTATCGCTAAATATAGATCTACTAACTGATCTACTACGATTGTTCGGGATTGAAGTATCCAAAGTGCCCGCTAGATGGCAAGCGTCCGATGCGCTCCCACTATGAAAAACATCACCCAGCGGGCTTAAATAGAGTCCTGCGGCGCCTAGTCGCTACGTGCTTTATGCACATTCCTTTTACCTTACCACTTTCCGTTTTACCTATACAATGCCCTATTGCCTGTTTACTCGTACGCATAAGCGTTCATACCTTTTTCTGCAATCAACTTTCACTTTCGAATAGAGTTGGTTGCATAGACTCTTGAAGTCTAATTTTCCCGTTTAGTTCTTCTCGCTGACAAACCCTAATAATATAAACTCACGTTTACGTTCAATCGTATACAACGATATTATTTATCATTTTAAGTATTTCAAGTACTTTGTGCAAAACGTATGGCTTGTCGCATGCGCGCACCGGTTGCGCTTCTCGCATATCTAGTATAGACATGGTCTTAAATGCAGGTTTTCTATAGTTTTACGTGCGTTATACGTATAAGCTCAGGTTAAATGAAACATACATAGATAGTTTCATTTAACCTGTGTTGACGTAAGTTAATAGATGACAGACATCCATTTTTCTGTGCGAGACACCCGTGAACCCGTCATCCGTTACACGACACACGGCACGGAATGTCCTTAAACAATGAGTACAAGTTACAATAAAAAATGAAATGAATATTTCTAAGTAGAATTGTGAAGATAGTTGAGCAGAACTATTACCAAGTATATCAGTATTGGTTCGGTTGAGTTTTATAAATTGTACAATTGTGTTTTGTAAGTGTTATCTTCTCAGGAATTGAAAGAAAATGATGTGCTATATTGGTGAATTGCATGAGGATGATAAATGTCATTTAGAGCATTACACAAGAAATAAATCTCTTAATCTAATTAGTAATCTTAGTAATGAATTAAAGCTGTATTTATCATTTAGGATTAAAAATTTTGATATTAATGTAGAAAATAAATTTATTTGCGACCATCATCTTCATAAATATGATACTCGATATACAAGTAGACAAAGGAAGTGTTGCAATTGTTTTAATAATCATTCAAAATCCATTGAGAATAATTTAGTAATGATTAGTGCTGATAAATGTGATAAATTTCGTAACATTTGTAATATAAATTTAGATCCAGGTAATAAGTACTGTAAAAACTGTGAGTTCAAAATTACATCAATAATAACAAAAAATGCAGAAAAACATGAAAACACTGGGAATGATGGTTTAAACGTAAATAATAATGAGCAGCTTTCTTCAAGTAGTCAAGTTTCTTCAAGTAGCCAAGTGTGTACATCAGAAAGTTCAGAAGATATATTATTGAGCCAAGGATTTCAACGTTTAAATAAAATGCTCGATGGATTTGATGAACCTCCTCTTAAACGAGAGAAACTTAGTGATTATCGCTTGGAAAATAAAACATACAGTGTTTTAGAATCAATGAATACGAAATTTTGTACAACAGTTAATAAAACATTGAATCTTAATTTGCCAACTCAATGCAATCTTAAACAGCTACAAGAGGATAGTATGTCATTTCACGGAATGATTGGAAACATAATTAAGTGTTATAATGAAGAAACTAATTTTGGTAAAAAAATATCGTTATTGGCATTACTTCCAAATCATTGGAAATTTGAACAAGCAAAACATTATTTCCAATGTTCACGTTATATGTTTAATAAAGCAAAAGAACTTAAAATTACTGTAGGTAAGTTAAAAAATGGGTTGTAATAAATTCTTAATATCTTGATTATAGACATAGTGTAAACATATAGAATCGATAATCCTTTATGCATTAGGTTACATATATTATATTACACTTGAGAATTATTAATAGAAAATTTTAGTTTAATTTATTAAAATCTATGTAATTTTTGTTCAAGCAACTATAATGATAAAGGGTACCCCTATAAAATATTTAATTTAAAATCCTCATAATTATTTATTTATATTACTCATGTATTATTACTTAAGTATTATTATTTACGTATTACTTACGTATTGTTTACGTATTGCTTAAGTATTGTTTACGGATTAAGTAAAATAATAAATGAATTGTAATTTAAACATTTAAATGAAATCCGATTTAATTAGAAAGAATCTATACTTGAGAAATCTCAATGTAATCTCTGATTACAAGCTGTAGTCTCATATTTTTTTTTTAATTTTTTAACATTGAGGAACGGGAGAAAAAATAATTTCCAAAAAATAAGATTTTTAGGCCTTACTGGTATAAGGAGGGGAGATAGGTCCCCGGAAAAATCGTAGAAAATTCTTTTTTTAGTATACTTCTATGAAATCACTGTCATTTTTCGCTTTCATTAATAGTGGCATTTTGCCTATCTTAACATGGGGTACCCTTCGTTATTCATTATTAGATAAAAAATAATAAAGTAATTATTGGATTTTAAAAGAACTATTAAAATTAATATAAAAAAAAAATAAAAATAAATTAATTCTAAACTATTTCTTTTCTTCCAATATAACAAGTCATAGTAATTAAAATAGAATAAACATTGAGCTAAATTTTATCGTCTTGATAATCGTTAAATTAAAAAAAATAATATTGTTATTATGATTTTATTTTGTGATTAAGTATACACTATTTGAAATTAATTTCAAAATATATTTTTCCAGGTGTCTTAGGAACTATTAAGCGTAAAGTGTACAGCATTAATTCTAATGAAGTTAGAGAATTTGTAACTCAGTATTATAGAGCTGAAAACAATAGTAGAATATGTAGCGGCATTAAAGATTGCATCAGTGTTAAAAATCCTATTACTAATATCACAGAGAAGTTACAAAAAAGACTGTTGATGTATGATTTGAAGGATCTATACAACAATTGGGTGGAAGAAGAATATGAACAGCATTTTAAAGATCAGCGCAAACCAGGTTTCAGTATATTTGCTTCTTTAAGGCCAAAAGAATGTATTAGTGCTGGAGCACCTGGTACACATACAATTTGTGTATGTCCTATACATCAAAATGTCAAATTAAAATTGTCTGCCATCAACAAAAATTTAGCCTACCGAGTAATTTTAAATGATTGTGTTTGTTCAACAGATTGGAGCGATTGTATGCTACATCTCTGTGAAAACTGTCCTGGTAAAGCAGAAATTCTGAAAATATTGGAATCAAGCTCATGCGAAGATGTTTCAGAGATTGAATATCATAATTGGGTAAATAATGCTGAATCACAATCTAATAATAGAGTCAGTCTTATTATGGTAAAAGAACCTACAAGAAATTTTATTATAAATTTAGCCAATGACTTATGGGAGTTAACAAAGCATCATTATGTGACTGAAATGCACAAATATTATTTAAAACATTGCAAAACAATTATTACTCCAGATACATGTATTATACTTCAAGATTTTGCTGAAAATTTCTTATTTGTTTGTCAAGACTCGATCCAAGCATTTTATTTTAATAATACACAAGCAACTGTACACCCGTTTGTAGTGTATTATAAAGAAGACAATAACGACAAATTACAAACCTTATCTGTATGTGTTATTAGTGATTGTTTAAAACATGATGCTTGTGCAGTTAACACTTTTCAAGGGCAACTCATTGCACTTCTAAAACGAGATTTTCCGTTTATTGAGAATGTACATTATATGTCAGATGGAGCACCTACCCAATACAAAAACAAGTAAGAGTACTTTTATTGTAGTATATTAATACGTATTATAGGAACAAAATAGACACCTTTAGATTTTTGTTCATTAAATGACCTGAAAAAATTTAATTTTAATTATTAAGAATATGTCAAAGTAATATTCTGAAAGTATATTTAATTTGTGTGAAAAACTATTTTGAGACCCAGAACATCAAAATCCATAAAGATCCTGGACCTGCAGGTTACACCCGAGTTAAAATTTTACATTATGTAGAAAACAGCTTTAAAGATAAAATTACTAAAACAGTTCTTTATTTTTTCTGTATATCAAATTTAAAAAAAGCAACAACTTCTACGATGCAAGTTCAAATAATTTGTAATATTATGTACACAATATTAAACAGATTTATTTTATTTTTTATAATTTTTACCTTCAAGATAGTATTTATTTACTGTAGGAACAATTTCATTAATATCTGCCGTCATGAGGAGGATTTTGGCTTAAAAGTTAAGTCGCACAACTTTTTTTCTACTAGCCATGGGAAAAGTCCGTGTGATGGATGTGGAGCAGTGGTTAAACGAACAGTGCGCAGGGCATCCTTACAAAGAACATCAGAAAAACCAATTTTAAATCCAAAAGACATGTATGGTTACGTTAGTGAAAATATTGATGGAATAAGGTAAAAATAATATAATTTAGATTTTTTGACTATATTATTTGATTATGTATTTGAATAATAAATCCTTATGTGTTATAAAAATATAGAATATTTGGTTTTTAGATCTATTTGGGTGAGTCAAGAAACAATTGAGAAAAGGCGTAAAGTACTACAATGCCGTTTTAAATTGACCCGAACTATACGGAATACAAGAAAATATCACTGCTTTATACCCATTGATGATTCAGCATTAAAGGCAAAACTTACTTCGTTTGATAATGATTATAAAATAGTTAAAATAAAATGAATATTACAAAAAAAATTTTACTTAAATTCTTATTTTCAACTTTAATTATCTATAAAGTCTGCATAGGTAATTTAATCAACCTAAAGCCATTACTATCGCTTGCTCGCGTCGCATGCGCGCATGGCTTGCTCGCATCGCTTGGGCTGATTGCACGTGCTTCTCGCATAGTGTAGACACGGCCTAAGATCTTCAAAATATGCAGCCTCAGCACTTTTCTTAGGACAATTATGCCAAACTTATGGTTGATCTTGTAAATAAAACTTTTCCTATATTTCGCAAGCTCTAATTTTACCACTTGAAAAATATTTTTTTATAAAAACGGCTATAACTTTGGCTCTAGTGGTCCTAAAAAAATCAGCGACTACGGATTTTAAAGGTCTAGGAACCACCTTTGTATCTATGTTACGTATACGTGTCAAAAATAATTATAAGATGGTAGAATTAATGTCAGTAGAGAGCCATTTTTGATTATTTTAGGTATCGAAAAATTAGATATTGTAATGCTCGACAAAAGTTATTTTTTGACTTTTTCCTGTGATAGGAAAAGAGTATAGTTAGAATGAAAAATACTTTTGTTAATGATTTTTAATTAAAATTCGGTTGACACTGTGACCATGAACACGGTTGATTTTCGCGATTTTTGATAAAAACGTCAACTTCAAAAGGCTGTATCTTGAAGTCTATTCAATCAATTTAGGTCCTCAAAAAAAGCAATTAAAGGTCTCGTTGAGACAAAAAAAAATGAGACCTAGTGAGCTCAAAAATGTGGAACCAGTTACGAGATATAGAGGTTTAAAGATGATCTAAAAATGATGAAATGCAATGGCCATATCACAGATCGCCAATAAAACCTAAATCATCATTCCATATCAGTGTATTTTTTTTCTTAAAATTTGAAGAAAGACAAAAAAATGAGATCACCGACCTCATTTTGTTAAAATTTCAGCCTTTTAGAATTTTTTGAAAACTGGCTAAAAACAGGTCAAAATCTGGGTTTAAAAAAATTCCAGCAGGAATTAGGAATGAGATAAGGGGCTGAAATTTTGGACAAGCTATTTTTTTATATGTACTTTCATAAAAAAAATCGTCGACAAAATCGACGACCCCCTGCGTATATATATATATATATATATATATATATATATATATAAGGTCGGGATCAGTTGAATGCTGATACCACGGCGCAGATGGCGCAGAGCACGGAACCGGGCACTGAGCAGAGTACGGAACCTATTGTACTTTCTTCCTTAGAGCGAGTCCACAATAAAGGCACAAGCCTGTGCTTTTGTACTTTTGTGCCAAGCGAAAAAAACTAGTTGTCCGATATCTAGCATACTCATGACCCAGGGCAGAAGTTCAATATGTTAATCTTCACCAATGGGTATAACGAGTATGTTAGATATCACCAATGGGTATAACGAGTATGCTAGGGCGCTGCAGCTCCCTTTAGTATAGCAGCCAATGTACCTAATTCTTATGCTTTATTTCTGTTTTTTACGTGTACTATCTCTAGGGCTGTGTCTACATAAGCGTTCCAGTGTGCCAGTTTTTGTTGGGACACGTATCTGTGATTCTTGGAACACATATCTGTGATCATTTTGGAGGACCTGGTCTGGAGCTAGAATATCTCTCATTTGAAGAAAAAAAAATCTGTGATCATCACAGTTGTCATCACGGATACGTGTTCCAAGAAGCGCACATATGTGTTCCAACAAAAACTGGCACACTGGAACGCTTATGTAGACACAGCCTAAGGCCTTGTGCACGTAAAAAAGGAATAGACATAACAGGGAATCCACATTACGTGCTGTGCGCCGTGTGCCGTGCGATTTGTGCCCTGACAAAAAGAAGATGTTGTTCGACGTCTAAAAAATTTATTAACACAGGATAAAACGGATTATACCTATACTGCCAAAGGATCTATTTCACGTTAAGTATTTGAAGACGATCCTTGGAGGCAAAAGTGAAAAGATCTTAGGTGCTTTTTGGCAACGTTTCGTTGGCTTAGTACGCCAACCTCATCAGGCCTTTATTCAAACACAGAAATAAATTAACATATAAAACTTTTTTTAAAGACAATTAAACAACGACGCATGAATACAAAAATCAAATTTACTAAAAATAATAAACGTATATATGATACATCTATCCGATGTTATTATCGACTGAAAACAATAACACATATGCTGTATTTATATACACCGGACGATGTTTACATAAAGAGTTATATGGTATCAAGTTCCTTAATAATGGGAAAATACATTGTGCTTAGTCTTTGGATATCTTCCTTTTTGTTAATACTATTTTTATTGTTTTTTATATAGATCATTTCGGAAATCCGTCTTTTTTTGTAATTGCTTTCAAAATCTACGACAGATGTATTTTCCCAATCGAATTCATGTCTATTTTCCAATCGATGTGTACTGACAACAGACTTTATTTTTGTTTGCTTTGTGCTCGTTAATACGCGTGTATAACGATCTTTTGGTTTCTCCTATATAAGTAGCAGAGCAATTAAGACAATCAAATTTATACACCACATTCGAACGATTGCTAAAAAACACCCAAGATCTTTTCACTTTTGCCTCCAAAGATCGTCTTCAAGTACTTAACATAAAAAATGGATGGCGTCATACCTTCAATATTGATCTATTTCACATTATTCTGTGTTAAGTGGGTCGGACACCTTTACAATGAAGAAAAATCAATTTCTTTTTTATTACATTTTTTACTAAAAAAACACTTGTAGAATATGTCCCAATTAGTTTTAAAGCATTATCTATTTTTGTTTTAAGAATATACACAAAACACTGATAAAGCTATTCATTTGTTTTTTGTTCAAATTACATTTTTCCCCTATAAGTATACATATTTATATAATCGTATATTATTTCTACTAATTTTTTTTTTCATTTCCCTGTTCTTAATATATTTAAAATTTTCACTAAACATGTCTATATATACTTTAAAATATCCAAAAATAATATTTTAAACATTAATATAAAGATAAAAAATAAATAATATAATTTATGGACGGTATTTTTGACAAAAATAAAAATTTGAATTTAAAACTTATAGCAGTTAAGTTGGCACCGTAACAACCTGACTTATCACCGACAGCCTCTCACAGCTCACTCCTAAAACGTCCGCAAGCAATGTAACCATGTACAGCTGTCATTTCATATAAACACTGTGATATCAGCATCAGCACCTTTTTTATACAAAGTGTTGTTCTTAGTTTTCATTGTACCAATGGATTTGGGAGTAAATATTTAGTGTATTATATAATACGTAAAGGTATTTTAAATAAGTTTTTAAAAGTGTTTGAATAAGGCCCGTTAGGCCCGTTACACGCAAAAAAATACAAGGAACAGATACATAAATAACATGGGTTATTATCTATATATATGAGGAACAGCGCTTATTCCTGGCTGTTCCACGTATATATAGATATACTAAGGCCCTTCACACAGCTCCGAGTTACAGATACAGTGAGGCACAGATACAAACAATAATATGGGTTACTATATCTATATATATGAGGAACAGACGGATACATGGGTTACAAATCTCTTGTTCCTTTGTATCTGACTTGTAACTAATATATATAGATATAGAAACCCATGTTATTGTTTGTATCTGTGCCTCACTGTATCTGTAACTCAGAGCTGTGTGAAGGGCCTAAGCCATGTTAATTACTTACATCTGTCACTGTTCCTTTTTGAGTGTAACGGGACTAATACGAGTGACAGTTGAATTAAAGTTTTAGGAATAGCTTTTTAGTACTTGAATTTTTATTGGAAATTTTATACTTAAAATAGCAGTTTAAAAAATTAACAAAATTTTCTGTTTTGTTACATACTTACAAAAAAAGATGTATTTATTTATTTATTTATTTATTTATTTATTAACCAAACAAATTACATACATGAGTAATAAATTACATATAAGTAAGTAATCCTAAGAGGTAGATATCACTACCAATCCATCAATTTTTTTTTGTTTGATTTGCTAGTTTTTACAAAGCCTAATCAATCCCCATTAACATTATAGGTGTGCCAGTTTTAGATAAAAAGTTATTACAATTCAACGTCTCATCAATCTTTGGGCCACTCTTCTTAAAAAATGAAGTTTTTTTTGGCACATTTTTAATATGAGAGTAAAGTACTTTAAAATACCGGCCCATTTAAGATAATTATATTAGCCAACATTCCTCAGATGCTTAAAGAATGATCATGATATGGTAATGAGATAACATGTGAACAAAAAAGTGAAAAATTTTCAATTTAAAAAAAAAGAATTTTTTATAACACATGCACGATTTATGTCGTTTTCCGACCTAAAAATAGGTCCTAAAGTTACTTTTTTTTAACCGTTTGAATAAAAAAATACTATATTTTCCCGGCGGGTGCAAAAGGCGGGTGCACAAGGATCCTTGTGCGCCCGCTACTCTAAAATTCCGTAAAATCGCAAAAATTAAACTTAATCTACTATAAATTTGTGAATGCATATTTTTTATGACATTTTTATTCCGAGATAACTCCAGGATACTATTTTTATTTAAAAATAAACGTCTCTTTCGCACAAATTTGTGGCGGATTTTCTGATTATTTTCAACAAGTTTTTTTATTGTCTATTACTTCAACTATTTCGTTGTCGTATAAAGCAAAAATTAATTTATTCTTGATTTTTAGGCTCAAAAATCCCGAAAATCAATACATGAGTCACAAAAAATATGGTGTGCACTTAGGGCTTAGTGGGCCTTTTAAAAATAAAGAAACTGTGATAATTGACATTATAATTTTTTCGTAAGGTAATTATCACTAAAAGTTGATGTTAAACGTGAAAAAAACCAAATTTTATTTCACAAATAATTTCGTTTATTCCTAATTGAGAATAAATACAAAGAAGAATCTGGTTGGTTTCTTTAACAGGTCTATGGAAAACCAGAACTACAAATTATGTTTTATATATTTGTCAATTTATCCGAAAATCGATTGAGAATATATAGCTAGAACCATTAGGCTCAAAATATTGTTTAGCTATTTCGACTTAATTTCGCATCTGGTAAATTGATGGTGCGAGTACTTCGCAGCTTACATATAGTTTTCAGTATCCTGTATATATGTTGGTGTGTCAGCATATATACACATGTATTTATAAACTGTGTCAGCATAAATGGATATGTATATTTGTTAATGTCAGCGCAAGTGACGCTGTAGTTAACAAGTATTAAGGGGGTGTCAAACTCAATTTTTACCGACCGAGCAAAAAATATATTGTTTTTAGTAGAAAAAAAAAATATAACGATATATGAAAAATCATGAGTGCATTGCCCTCCGTAATTACATAATTAATCATTCTGCAAAATGACAAGTCAATATTCAAAAGCGTCTAAGAATGGCATTTGAACGAAAATTTCGTTCAAATGCCATTCTTAGATGCCTTAAAATATCGACGTAAAACTTTGCACAATGATTCATAATGTCATTACGGAGGGCAATGCACTCATGATTTTGCATAATATTTAAAAAAAAAAATAGATTTTTGTACCATATGGGTAATATGTATCATCGCGATATTCGCTAGTTGGCGACGGCAGCGACGGCAGGGGCGGAGGAGGGGCCAGCGGCCAGCGGCCTTGCCCGTGTGTCTGTACGCGCATGCGCTGTAGGCTGCCGCACAGCTGAGCACTGAGCTGCGTCGACGTGTCGTCGAGTGTTCATACGTTACACCGCGTCGCGGTCGCGAACTGTTGTACATCTTAACCCCAGACTAACGTAGTACGTCAACACCCGGTCGTCCTGCCGACGATCCCTCCTGGGGTGGGTTCGTTGTTCCTGTGCCTGCCTGCGAGCTGTTTCTTTCTCCCCGTCTCCAATCGTTCACTCTCTGCTCCGGAAAAAGCTATAGTCGGGTTAGGTTATAGCTTTCGCGTATGGACTAACGACGTATGTTTGTGTGTGGATTTGTTGGCATGCTAATGGGTAGGTGTTTATAATTCTTATTTTTTCAAAGTCAATGAGATTGAGATATGGAAAAAGGATTGAATGAAGACTATTTTTTTTCAGTTTGCATAAAGATAAGGATTTGAAGAAGTATTTGACATTTTTTGAGAGATAAAACAAGAGAGAGCTCCAACATGTCAATAAATAGGAGCACTTGTGATGTTCTATTATCTGTAGTAGATGACATAGAATTAATAGCTAAGAAGCTGATTGAGAATATTATAGCCCAGAAGCACATGAAACTTTCTACCACCGAACACACGAATCTCATAGAACTACGTGTTAGGAAGGACAAGGAGTTTAAGACAATTTTGGTTAAGGCTGATGAGCAAGCCAAAATTAATTTGAAAATGGAAGCATTGAAAGCAGAAGTAGATCGTCAAGATCAGGATATTCAACAGTTGCAGCGTCAGCTGAAAGAAGCTGAACAGATACTTGCTACTGTGATCTATCAAGCTAAACAGAAACTGTCATCCATTGTAAGGGCAAACAAAAGACCTGTGGCTTCCGAAGAGCTTATCAAGTTTGCTCATAGAATAAGTGCATCAAATGCCATATGTGCGCCACTTGCTTGGCAACAGGGTGATCCTAGAAGGCCATATCCTACAGACATTGAGATGAAACTAGGCTGTCTTGCTCGTTTGAATGATCTCCCTCTGAATGCACAGATGGTGGGGCCTCATTCCAACCTTTCAAAAGATTTGCAATAGAGTCCCTCCTGGAGCAGCAGCGCCAGCTGCACGAGGAGCGTATGTGCATGTGCTTCAGGCTGCAGAACACCTGCGTCGTCGATGTAACACAAATAGAGGATGCACTTGCATTATGGGAGAAATTAAAAACAGTGCAAAGAAGACACCAGATCAAGGAGAAGAGGTCGAGGACTCACTAGGCAATGTTGTAAATAGGAAAACATGAGGATTCAGAGACGAGGTCTTCTGTAAAAGGGTTTTTATTTTTTTTTATTCCTTTATAGTTTATGAATATTATGGAGTCTTAATTTTTAATCTTACAAAATACTTTTTGTGCATGAAATTGAAAAAAAAAACTAAAAATATAGTTTTTGTAAAGTATGGTTATGTTTACAAAATAAGTCTCCTTTCAATAGGGATTCTAGAATTATCATTCTGATAAAGAAACTTATAAAATTGTTTTTGGGAAGGCATTTTGTACACTTTTGAATTTTTTTTAATTCAAATGTGAAAAATAACATAGTGCGATTACTAATTTTTTTGGTGCGAACTTAATTTTTTATCTTGAGTTATCTAGATCAAGAAGCAATGTACACTTATAAATAGATTTCTCACTTTTGACAGCTTCTTTTTGCACTATGTATTTAGTATGAAATTTCTAGTAGAGCTAGCCTCACCTTAAGCAGTGTCTTTATTCATCAATAAATTTTTTGTATGGTAAGTCGGATATCTGAAATTGATTGAGAAACCCCATATAAAGAAGTTTGAAATCATGGTTACTACTTATGTGATGACAGCTGTGTTAATATTGATGCTAGCATTCAGTTATGTATAGATATTATTTATATATAGTTTATGGTTATGGTATCTGTACATAGGTTCGTTTCTATTTTTGTCGTAATTTCTATTTTTGTCTTGTTTTCCCGGCAAAAGATACCAGGTTGATAGAAAATTTTCTGATTTTCCTTTTTTTTCTACACTTGTCAGGGTGTTCAAATATAAAATAACCACCATAATTTACTAAACCAAATTTTTTTTCTCAGTACAGTTCTTCATCATCCAATAAAACAGGAGCTATTTTAATTAAATAGCACCAAATGGGGAACTACGATTTTCAACAACGGCATCACAGTGGGTAACCTTGAGTGAAGGGCTTCCTGAGACACGCAGCTTGACAGCGTCATCTTCTTGCAGATTATCCATGGAACCTGATCTGTAGTAGGTATTTATTTTAATATACTGTAACGACTTTGTGGCCTGTTAGAGAAATTGTTTTTTCAGTAATCTACCTTTCGACAATTGCTACAACTTCATTTTTTTTTGTTTCAGGGTTTTCATTATCCTTCGAGAAAAAGCAGCACCTATATAGAGCCCACCTGTCAGATTTAACAGGTGTACTCATTATTCAGTGTTGTTGATGTTTATTTTGAGGTGCTGTGTTTTAGTACTTAATTTAAAAAAGAATGAGAATCATAGAAATCCGCTTCTATAATGCATTTCAGACATCGCATGTTTAAAGCTGATTTCATCTTTCTGTAAGTAGGAATAATTTAATGAAAAAAAAAAATTTAGTTATGCAATTTTTAGGATTTAGTTGAGGCACTGTTTATGTATTTCTTAGAATTTTCAGACTGAAAAGTTACATATTTTCATTTTTTTATAAATTATATTATGTATATTTTCAGAAAGATAATCAACTAAAAAATACATGCGATGTCTGCGATGCATTAATGAAGCGGATTTTTATCATTCTTACAGTCTTTTCGATTAAGTACGGCATCATCTGAAAGTAAATATCGATTACATTGAATGGCCAATACACCTGCTATATCTGATAAGTGGCTTTTTTATCGTAGGAACAAGATGACTTTTCTTTTCGAGTTCTAAATTTTGGCCTTATAGTGTAGTGTAGTGTAGTGAGTGTTGTCAAAAGATCTATAAATGTATGCTCAGGCCTGCTGTAACAGATATGTTCACAAAATGCAAGGCATCCAATATTTAAATTAAGATTGCATAGTTGAGCAATAAATCTAAGAACAGGTACAAATTGTGAAAAAGTTATTTTAACCTGTGAAATTCAGTTTGATTTGTAGTAATTAATGAATAATGAGGTGGCTTACCTATTATCAACTACCACCAAGTTCAGATTTCATAAGAGAAAATACATTTAATTAAATTTGCTGAATTTACAACTTGAAAAGACAAATTAATCCTGTTCCTATAATATAAAAGCCACCAGTTAGATTTAGCAGGTGAACTCATTATTCAGTGTAGTTGATATTTACTGTAAGGTGCTGTGTTTTACTACTTCATTAAATAAAGTATGAGAATGATAGAAATACGCTTCTATAATGCATTTCAGGCATCGCATGTATTTTTAAGCTGATTTCATCTTTCTGTAAGTAGGTATATAATTTAATGAAAACAAAATTTAGTTATGCAATTTTCCAGATTTAGTTGATGCACTGCTTGTGTATTCCTTAGAAGTGGCAGATTGAAAAGTTACATATTTTCATTTTTTTATTAAATTATATTATGTATACTTTAAAAAAGATAAAGTCAACTAAAAAATTTCTCTGTCCTTTGACAGGAACGTAGCTTCTCTGTTCTCTCTCCGCTACCAATTTATTCATGTTTTAATTCTTTATATTGCCTAGGACGAAGAGCTCCTGTAGACGATATCACGACGTCTTGAGCTGTGGCTGTTACCGGATTTTTTTTTATTGGGACCACGTGGGGGGGGGGGGTATGTTTTTTACATGGACATCGGCAACCTCTGAAGTTTTTGAAAAAATTTTCCGGTGAGTAGTTTCCTATAAGAAGGTTTACCGGTTTAGTTTACAGCTAGCATCTATCCTGCAACTATTCCCTTCCCTTTCACGGGAGCGTGGCTTCTCTGTGCTTCTTCCTGTTTGGAAATGAGTAGTGGATGGGACACAGGGCTTCTTCAAATAAGCCACTCTCTTGTGAACAGTAACAACGGTGAACTTTATTAACTTGAGTACAGCTCTCTCTCTTTACAACTGCTCCTGGCAGAGGACGGCGGACGAGTGAGCTCCCGCTTCGGCCGCTCGCTCTCGCTAGCTTGCGCCTCGCTATACGCGAGATGGCGCTACGTATTCATTCTCTCTCATACGTCGACATAAATGTACCTTATATTCTAACACGCCTCCTTACATTTATGTTTCTCGCAATTACAATAGTCTTGAAATTAAATTCAATAAACTTCTCAAATTTTCAAATCTTACTCGTCCAAGAGCCTTTGTCAAAATATCTGCAACATTTTTCTCTGTACTAACCTTAACAATATCAATTAAACCTTTCTCATAATTCTCGTTTACAAAATGATAATGTACTTCGATGTACTTAGATTTTTTTAGTAAAATTACCGTACTTGGCACTAATCACAGCGCCTGAATTATCCTCATAAACATTTACTGGTTTCTCAATTTCTACATTAAAGCTATTTAACAAATCTCTTATTAATAAAATTTCACTTACTGCTTCCGACAGTGCAACATACTCTGCAGCTGTTGAAGACTTCGTTACACTTCCTTGTTTCCTTGATTTCCAATGAATCACATTACCAAATAACTTTATAACATATCCAGTCGTTGACTTTCTATCATTACAATCTCCTGCCCAATCGGCATCAACATAACATTCAAGAACATCTGCTTTATCATTTTTCTTGTAACTTAATTTTAAATCTTTAGTCAAATACAAATATTTTAAAATTCTTAATGCATATTTATAGTGAGTTTCATCGTAACAGTTTTGGAATCTACTTAAATAATTAACACTGTAACTCACATCTAATCTAGTTCCTGAACTAATATACAAAAGTGCTCCTATTAAATTTCTATATTTTAAATTCTCATTTATTTCTTGAGCAGGTTCTAGTTTCAAATTTTGTTCCATAGGAGTCTCATATAATTTAGCTTCTTCAATCTGATATTTTCTAGCTAGTGATTCAATATACTTTTCTTGATCTAAAGACATCTCATTTTTCTTTTCATCATATTCAATATTAATTCCTAAATACATACTCACTTTTCCTAAATCTTTCATCTGAAATCTTTCTTTGAGTAAACCTTTTATCAAATCTAAATTGTGTCTATTTTTACAGCAAATCAAAAGATCGTCTACAAATATAATCAAATATATAATCTCATCCTTTTGTTTCAAAGTATACAAACAATAATCATTTTTGCTTCTCGCGAATCCTAATGATTTTAAATAATCATCCAAACACTCGTACCACGCTCTCGGACTCTCACGCAGACCATACAATGCTTTATTCAACATACACACTCTTTCAGTTCCATCCTCATAACCTTCAGGTTGTTTAACAAATACTCTCGACTTAACTTTACCATTTAAAAACGCTGTCTCTACATCCATCTGTTCAATTAAAAGTCTATTTTGACAACAATATGATAATAATACTTTCAACGTTTGCGTTTTCGCTACTGGAGAATAAATATCATCCAGCACATCTTTCTGTTGATAACCTCTTACAACAATTCTAGCTTTATATACGTTTTCGCTTTTCTTAGTATAAATCCATTTTAAGTCTATCACTTTTTCATTCTTTGGTTTTTTCGACTAATTCCCAAGTTTTATTTTTCTTTAAACTATTCATTTTTTGTTCATAGCATCTATCCAAAAATTAGACTCATCACTTTCAATAGCCTCTTTAAAGCTTACAGGACTATCTGCACTACAATAATTTACATAAATACATCCACTATATACATAATTATCATCAAATCTACTAGGTCTTGTAATCGTTCTTTGTGACCTTCTTATTTCAGGTACTTCTTCTACTTCATTATCAGCATTTCCATTGTTATTTATATTTTCATTTAAATTTTCTAAATCAGTTTTACTTCCCCTACTCTCCCCGAGGGTCGAAGTAGGTGAAGGGATTAAGTCATTATCGTTTTCATTTCTTTCATCAATATCATTAAACCCAATGCATTTTATATCTTCTTCTATAACATCAACGTGTCTAGCTACAATAACTCTATTTCCTATCAACACTCTGTACCCTGTTACATCATAACCTATCAAAATTCCTAAATCTGCTTTTCTATCCCATTTCGAATTTCTTTTGCTTTCAGGTACTCTCACAAATACTTTACTTCCGTACAATTTCAAATATTTAGTATCTGGCTTTTCAATAAAAAATATCTCATAAGGAGATTTATTCCTTTCTAACGTGTTTGCTATTGTCCTGTTCTTTAAATATGCTGCGGCGCAGACTACTTCTGGCCAAAATCTTCTTTCCACCTTAGACTCAGCTAATAAACACCTAGCACTATCCATAATCGTCCTATTGTACCTTTCAGCGGTACCGTTCAGCTCATGTACATACGGTGGACATGTTTCTAATTCAATTCCCTTTTCTCTAAATAATCTATACATATCTTTATTTAAATATTCAGTACCATTGTCACATCTTAATTTTTTAATATTCTTTCCAGTTTTATTCTCAACTAAATTAATATATTCAATAAATTTGTCATATACTTCACTTTTTGACTTAATCGGATAAACTTTGGCTAATTTGCTAAAATCATCAATAAACGTTAGAAAATATTTTTCCCTTTATAACCTTCAGAATGTGGCCCATTTAAGTCTGTATGCACTATTTCTAATATGTCTTGTGCTCTTTTTCTTTTGTTTTCAAATGGAATGTTGTGCATTTTATTCTCAATACACGTAGCACATTTAAAATAATCTGATTCTATTTCACTTGGCAAACCCTGTAAAACATGATTTTTACACATCGTATTCAAATAGTTAAAATTAACGTGTCCCAAAGTTCTATGCCATTTTTCCTTTAATGTCATTTTACTATTATCTTTTCTTACTACATTTGACTCTATATTCTTTACTAAATAACTTGTCATTTTATAGACTCTATTGTTTTTCCAAGCTATTGCAATTACTTTATTATCATCATTGTAAATTTTAGAACTATCTCCGATAGATACTACTTTATACTTATCAGTTACTTTAGCAAAACTAATTAAATTCTTATCCATATCTTTAACATAGAAAACATTCTTCAATTCAATATATGTCACATTATCATTAAAAGTTTTAAATTTACTATTCACATATCCGATTTTAGTTGCTTTTAAAATTCTTCCATCTCCTACTTTGACATTAATCGGTTCTTTTAAAACAATCGCTTTACTAAAATAATAGTCATCATTTATGACATGATCTGTACAACCACTGTCTAAAATCCATTCTATTTCCCTTTCATTTACATTACCGTTCTCAGTATTCGCAGACCTTATTTCTACTGAAGTACTCAACACTTCTCTCTTCTCGGTATTTTGATGACCGCTGCTGTTGTCATCACTGCCTCACGCGCCTCGGCCGCGCTGTCCGTAGCTGCCACTGCCGCGCCGGTTGTAACTCGATCCTCGCTGTTGGTAGGCTCCGCGCCCGCTCGCGCCTCCTCGCTGTTGCGAGTAGGCTCTGCCGTTGCCCCCTCCTCTCTGTGGCGCGCGACTCTGTCCGCTTCGTCGCTGGGGCGTCCCTCGATTCCACGAATTGTTTTTGGTTGGGCACTCATACTGTATGTGTCCGACACCACCACATACATAACATGTCTTTTTGTTTTCTTGGTATTTATCCTTTTCAAGCATAAACGCGTTTGATCTTGAATTTTCACTTGTACTTTTTTGTTTTTGTTCAGCCATCTTAATTTTGCTTTTCACATAATCTACGTTTTGTTCTTTTTCTTTTATTACATCTATTAAATCTCCTATATGACTCATCGAATCCGGCAATGTCCTCAACATGTAATTCATCTTTTCTTTCTCTGTCACATTTGCACCAGCTTCTTTCAATTCGTTCACTGATTTTTCAAATTCATTAAAGAAATCTGTTGAGTTTTTAAAATCTTTTAACTTCAAATTTTCCAATTTATTTCTACACATTATCTGGAGAGCTGTCGATTTTTTCAAATATGTGCTATCAAATTTTCTCATAATATCAAACGCCGTTTCTTTGTCACTTATCAATTCCATTTGATTATTTGTAATCGCACTATAAATATAATTAATAGCTTGCACATCTTTTTCGTCCCAATCAACTTTGTCTGCTTCCACTTTTGCACGTGTAACTACAATCTCACACTTTTTCATTTTTAGAAACATTAATATGCGTTTCTTCCAATTTTTGTATTCTTGTCCATCAAAAATCGGTATTTTTACTTCCTGCATGTTTTCTTTCTTTTCAGTCTCTTTAGTCTCAATTTCGAAAAACTCTTCTTCACTTTTAGTTTCACTTACGTGTTCACACTTTACCTTAGATTCTTCTTTTACGCTCATGCGTCTTCCTTTGTTCTTGCGGCAAGCTGCCACAATACTCACCGAGGTTTGTATTGAGTCAGAATCAAACAACCACGAACACTGCTACCATGTTTGGAAATGAGTAGTGGATGGGACACAGGGCTTCTTCAAATAAGCCACTCTCTTGTGAACAGTAACAACGGTGAACTTTATTAACTTGAGTACAGCTCTCTCTCTTTACAACTGCTCCTGGCAGAGGACGGCGGACGAGTGAGCTCCCGCTTCGGCGCTCGCTCTCGCTAGCTTGCGCCTCGCTATACGCGAGATGGCGCTACGTATTCATTCTCTCTCATACGTCGACATAAATGTACCTTATATTCTAACACTTCCGCTACTAATTTATTCATGTTTTAATTCTGCTTTATTTTGCCTAGGGCGAAGAGCTCCTGTAGACGACATCACGACGCCTCAAACTGTTGCTGTTACCGGATTTTTTTTTTTTTTTTTTTTATTGGGATCAGGTGGTGGAGGCATCTTTTTTATCTGGACATGGGCAACCTCTGAAGATTTTGGAAATATTTTCTGGTGAGTAGTTTGCTGTAAAAAGGTTTTCATCATACCCCGGCCGAAAGTGCTCCAAAACATGCGCGTTTTGCGGCCGGGAAGTTGCACATTACAGTCACATGTTTTTAGCATACGACGTGACTATAACCTGCAAATTTCCGGCTGCAAAACATACATATTTCGGCGCCCTTTCGAGCCAAGGTATGATGAAAAATAGTATACGCACCTCGGCCGGAAAGTAGAATATCATATTCGCGTGTTTGCCGTCCTCGGCTTCGCCTCGGACGGCAATCTACACGCGAATGTAATATCCTACTTCCCGGCCTAGGAACGTAATATACTATTACTGCTTTACTTTACAGTTGGTATCTATCCTGCCACTATTCCCTTCCCTTTCACAGGAGCGTGGCTTCTCTATGCTCCTTCCGCTACTCATTTATTCATGTTTTAATTCTTCTTTATATTGCCTAGGGCGAAGAGCTCCTGTAGACGACATCACGACGTCTTGAGCTATTATTGTTACCGGATTCTTTTTACTGGGATCAGATGGTGGAGGTATCTGTTTTATGTGGACATCGGCAACCTCTGAAGTTTTTGGAAAAATTTTCTGGTGAGTAGTTTGCTGTAAGAAGGTTTACGCTTTACTTTATAGCTGGCATCTATCCTGCAACTATTCCCTTCCCTTTCACAGGAGCGTGGCTTCTCTGTGCTCCTTCCGCTACAAATTTATTCATGTTTTAATTATACTTTATTATTGCCTAGGGCGAAAATCCCCACTATACCACATCACGACGTCTTGAGCTGCTGCTATCGCGGTTTTGCTATATCATCGGCCGCGTTCACTTGCCGCTTTCTATAGTAAGGAGGTGGGATTCTGTGAGGGGTACGGCACATTCTTCAAGTACGAAATTAATTAGTCGCATCTTGTCACAAAAACCAACGGAGCGCATCATCTAGACTCCATTATCAGTCACCTGGAATGCGAAGACCTCACATCCGATCTGTGCCGATACCTGGACACAAAAATCTACAGAGCACATCACCTACACCATCATCAGCCGCCTGGAACAGCTAGACCTGGTAATCGAGCTGTCCCGTCACCTGGCCACAAAAACCTACGTAGCGCGCACTACCCGAACTCCATAATAAGACGCCTGGAAAAGCTAGAACTCGTAATCGAGCCGTCCTGACATCTGCATACAAATATCTACGAAGCGTATCTCCTACACTCATCGGCCACCTACTATCACCTACTATCATCTTCCACCTGGAATAGCTAGAACTCGCAATCAAGCTGTCCGTCGCCTGGGCACAAAAACCTACGGAGCGCATCATGTATACTCCATCGGCCACCTTGAACCCCTAGACTTCGCATCCGATCTGTGCCGACACCTGGAAAAATCTACAGAGCGCATCAGCTACACTCCATCATCAGCTGCCTGGAACAGCTAGACCTGGTAATCGAGCTATCCCGTCACCTGGCCACAAAAACCTACGGAGCGCACTACCCAGACTCCATAATAAGACGCCTGGAAAAGCTAGAACTCGCAATCGAGCCGTCATGACACCTGGACACAAAATTCTACGGAGCGCATCACCTACACTCTATCATCGGCGACCTGGAACAGCTGACCTCGCAATCGAGCCGTCCCGTCATCTGGGCATCAAAACCTACGGAGCGCACTACCAGGACTCAATCATCAGCCGCCTGAAAAAGCTAAACTTGGTAATCGAGCAGCCACGTCACCTGAACATAAAAATCTACGCAGCGCTTCATATAGACTCCATCATCGGCCAACTTGAACGCTTAGACCTCGCATCCGATCTGTGAAACCTACGAAGCGCACTATAAACGATATCGCGACGCCTTCAGTTGCTGCTGTCGCTGTTCTGCTGTGTACATAATCGGCCGCGTTCACTTGTTGCTCTCTATGGTAAACAGTTACCATTCTGCGAAAAATAAGGCAGATTCGAGTAAGTTGATAATCTGTCACAATTGTCTTGCTCGTTTTGTACTATGGAACAAGCTCACTTTTTTACGGGTATCCATTTTTAGGATTGCAGTTGCAATCGTGAATAAATTGACTAACCTGCATCTCACTATAATAAGACATGTGTATAGGCGAAATATGCATGTCTTTATAATAGAACGTGTGTATAGGCGAAATACACAAAATTATTTATTATAAAATGCGTATAGGCGAAATGCGCACAATTAGTAACACTGAAAAGTGCGTATAAGCGAAATACGCATATGTCTTTATAATAGAACATGTGTATAGGCGAAATACACAAAATTATTTATTATAAAATGCGTATAGGCGAAATGCGCACGATTACTAACACTGAAAAGTGCGTATAAGCGAAATACGCATAATTATTTATAAAAGAAATACACAAAATTTTTTATAAAAGACCATGCGTATAGGTGAAATACGCACAATTATTTGTAATAAAAATGGGTATAAACGAAATACGCATAATTATTTATAAAAGAAATACACACAAAATTTGTTATACAAGACGATGCGTATAGGCAAAATACGCACAATTATTTGTAATAAAAATGCGTATATGTGAAATACGCACTATTAATAACAATAAAAAATTCGTATATGCAAAATACGCATCATTATTTATAATAGGAAATACGTATACGCGAAATACGTACAATTGTTTATAATAAAAAATGCGTATAGGCGAAATACGTAAATACTGATTTGAACAATAGAAAATACAGATAGATGTGTATTATTATTACAGTATAATAATACTACAGATGTTTAATATTCTTGAAATATGTAGCGCCATCTATGTTAAAATCTATTACGATTTTCCAGAGATGGCGCTTGTGTCATATTTCATGAATAGTATGTACTTCCTACTTTACCGACCTATGGGTCGGTCAAATCGCAGAATTGAGTTTGACACCCCCTTAATGATCCTGTTGGGACGATAGTATAAGTGCACCCTTGCCTGCATAAATGGCAATAAACTTTGATAATTAACATTATAATTATATCTTAAGGTAATTATCGCGTAAAGTTGAAGCTATGCGTGACAAAAAAAAAAAAAAATTTTTAATTTTATTTTTACAAATAATTTCGTTTATTCATAATTGAGATTAAAAATAATAAAAACTAAAATGTAGTCTCAAAGTTAAATTCTGAATTTTTTTGTAAAGAGGAATTACCGTAAATAGAGGATTTATGGGGAGAATGTCAGCATAAATAATATTAGTCAGCATAAATAATATTGGTATTATATTTGTACGTTATTATGTCTCCATTGGTATTGTTTTAATTATCATTTGTCATCATAAGTCTGTCTGCAGTTTATGTTTTTTGTTTAATGTCAGCATTTGTATGGTTCCGTTTATAATCTGTCAACATAATGATTTGTGGTAAATATGGTGACATGCTATGCTGGAATTATCCTGACATGTCAACATAATGTAGTATACACTTTGACTTTCTAAAATACCTAATAACTCCTTTAAAAAACACAAATTCACACTTTTTTCAAGATTTATATGCATAAAATGGTGTATTTCATTCATGTATGCAGAATTAAGATGACATTTCTTTTGTCAGCATAAGTACAGATTTATATAAATATATATATATATATAACTATACTTGTGCGTACGGCTACCTTCGCTCTCCGATCGTGCGTTCCCTCTCTTTTTCACTCGTGTGAGTCAAGTGCCGTTGACGTCAGCCTCCTGCGACTGCGAGGTGACCAGCCTATTCTTTATCTCTCAGTGCAAAGGCATAATTAACTCGCTCGATTAGCGATCACTTCGAGGCAAATAATATGCCCTATTAAAGAACAAATAACGGTGAATTAATAATTTTAACCCTTAACCCTCATCGGTCACCGTGGGTGAAATTCACTTAAATAAAAATATTAACTCCTCAGATAGTAGCTTATTTTTTGAAAATACCCTTTTTGATAACTTTTCATTATTTATATTAGATTAAGATAATAAAAAGTAGTTTCTACAATATTTTTGTGTCATAATAATTGTTCATTCATTTATATTCATTATTCAAGTAAAATAAACAAACACTCTAAAACTCGACATTTTTCGTTCATTCAATCTTTAAAATAAATATACCTTTTAAAAGGAGCAATAAAAATTTATTTTCTTTACTGATACTCATAGGACATCTTTTAGAATCCTATAATAATAAGATAATTGTCGGTAAACAAACTGCTGTTCGTTCTTCGAAACGGTACATTTAATTTTTAATTAAGAAAATCCGATCAAGAATTTTTGACTAGTACTAACGGATTGAGGGCGAGCGACTAATCCCCTAAGGGAAAAATAAACCAATTTCTGTGAACCTCTGCAAATATCGAATGGAAAATCCCGGAAAACCTCAAATCGACTCCTTTAGCATTCAACCCTTGTGCGTGTTACGACACATGCCACGAAAGTTAAGTTTCTTATAAAGTGTTCTTAATAAAAAACGATTCGATAATAAATTAACGAATTTCTAAGAAATAATTGATAACTAGTAATTCAATAATTGGATAGTAATTTAACAATAATAATTATTTAATTAAGTATATCAATTAAGTATATCAATAATTATATTAATAAGTAATTATATAAATAATTGTATTAATAATTGATTATATATTGTTAATTAATAATTCATGATTTTTACTAATAGAAATTAATGTTTAGTGAGTGTTCATAATAATAACTATCCAATTGTTACTAATAATATCAATTGTTTAATAATTATTAGTAGAAAAAAATTATCAACAATTATTAATAAAAATTAAATTTGTCATTTTCTATAATAGATTAATATTTTTAATATTAATACAATAATCGATAGTATCGGAACTATACCGTACCCTAATAGAACTTCGATAACGTCGTCCTTTAGTTAGACCCTACGTAGTAGGTTGACGATTACTTTAGTTCGTGAATCTACGCAATACGGGCGTTGATATGCCATATCCATCGAAGTCAGTCCATCCAGAACCCGGCAGCGCATTCTAGATCCAAACCGCAAAGAGCCAGAGAGCAGTAACGGCCTCTGAAAAGGGAACAAGAACCCACAAGCAAGGTGTCCGCATACTGGAGGATTGAAATAACCATATTCCACATATAATAGAGGAAATCCAGAAACACCGAGGAACATCTCAACGAAGAAGAAAATATATAATCACATATTTCAAGAAGAATAATTACTTGCGTAGATAATAATATTTCTACGCCTGTACCTAGATCTATAAATATAGAAATACTTAATCCGCGGATCCAGCTGGATTATACCTCCTCAGATTATATCTCCTCCACGGATGCGTTAAGCCGCGCGCCAGTATCGTCACATAGAGGCGCGTATCGCCCCATAACCCAGACTCAGGGTCATGTTGCAGTGCGGCAGCGAAAATTGAATAAAGTCTCAGATTCTGACAGCCGGACTAATAGAGTGATTACTCCATAGCGTTAGCGTACGACGGGTATCGACGCATATTAATTGACCGCCAGAGGAATAAGTAGTGGCATGTGTGGTTTCTTTTGTTCTACTTAACTTTTACCAAATAATTATTGATTGGTACGGGACAATTCTTTATTTGCATAGGACGCTTTATATACATAAATGATTTCCTAGTGTAATAAAACGATAGTAAGTCTTATTATTGTAATTTAACAGAATATTTACGGGTTGGTAATAAATAAGTGATATCCAATAGTAGGCAGTGTTATAATTTCATTATTACTTCAATCGATTTTATCCTTTCTTAAAACTTAGAATATACCTTAGAACTTTGGTAGTTATACAATATTCCACTTCATCAATAAATTATCCCTCGATATTGGGGTACAAAGGGTACTGTACGAACTTACGTCTCCGGTCTCGACAACAAATAAGGAGAGCAGATACTACGATAACCCGATCAATACGAATATCACAAGGAAGCAATTGCGCGCCGCTATATCCGTATGGGCGAATATAGGGGACGAAGGTAAGCGAAGGTACCCTTTTGGCGAGAATGACACTAATATTCTCGAGGGCAACGATGACAACATTTTTATAACTAGTGCATGAGGTCTTAACAGACGTCACGTAACAGTTTTTGGTAGCAGAGCGTGGTTTACTACCCTAACGTCACTACCTTCTCGCGTTTCCGCATTCTCTTCCCGCGACCTCCTTATGATCTCAGGTCACCGGTTTTGAGCGGGTCCCCAGCGTATCAGGTGGTCGCGCGCACACGTGTATGCCCTCTAAACTATATTGGTTAAAGTGATTTTATGATTATAAACATTTATTTTATTAATAAGTATTTACATCTCTTTCCGAAATAATTTTTTTTTCTCTTATCCATTTTGTTCTTTCCTTGTTATTTTTCTTTTGCTTCCTCTCTTCGAATTCCGGTCGAATGGTCCCCGAATTCCACGTCGTATTTTCGGAAGCGAGAATCATTAACCGAGTTGCCGATCTGACTAGCCAAGTTGAACACTTGGTTAGTAAACTTAAGGAAGCGCGGGAAGATATTGGGCTCTTGCGTGCTCATAATTTCCTTAACGTAAGGAAAATTAAAACCCTCGAAGAAATAATCGAAAAACTTAAAGAAGAGAAAGAAAAGTCCGGTCGTACCCTAAGAGTCCTGGTGGGCAGAGCACACTGGGAAACCCGCCTATTGGATCGACGCGTTTGGAGCCTTGAAGGTAAAATAAATCAAGTAACTGAAAGTTTTGGAAATCTCCGTCTGGAGTAAGTCAAGCACAACCTAGAACTTTAGGTTTTATACGCTGTCAGCAGAAGGAATCGTTTAGAGATAAACGCTCAGCGAACTGTCACAATGGCTCCTAACGACGGCAATCAGGCCGCCCCCGCAGCGGCGGTAGACAACACCGCCCTTATGGTTACCATGGCGCACACCATGGCCCTCCAAGCAGCTACGGCGGGAATTCCAGTCTTCAATGGAAGAAATATTCCCCTGAAGGATTTCATACAGGACGTACGGAACGCTGCGTCGGATGTCACCCCGGAGCAATTAGATACGTTCCTCAAAAAGGTCCTCAGCAAACTAAGAGGGTCGGCGAGAAATTCTACGTACGGATTCACTTTCGAGAGCGTCGACGAACTCATTAAACACCTGAAGAGACGTTTTGCTCCTGGCAAGAATTTCGCTTATTATAGCGCGCAACTCAACGACTTAAGGATGATGCGGGAAGACACCGTTGGTGACTTTCGCGACAAACTAAATATCCTCCTGATGGGTGCCGAGAGCTCCCTAAAAGAGGAGAAGGGAGAAGCATACGTGGCCGCTATGATGATTCCCATGCAAGAAGCGGCAGTCGACATTTTCATTCGGGGCCTTCCTGCCCATATCAGCGGTGCAGTTGATCTATGTCACCCAAAAACCTTGGACGAGGCCTACCAGGAGGCCGTTCGTATCGAATCACGGATACGATCACGTATTCTCCCAGATGGACGAGGTTATGTTGAGTACGGCACTAGGTTCAACGAGAGTAGCGAATTATCGCACGATTTACGCCCGAAGACGAAACCGAGTCACGAGCTTGGCGCTGGGTATTCGAATGTTCACCCTGCATATGTTGGACATGTAGGGGAAGCTACCTGCGATCCCCACCACCTCGAGCAAATGCAACCTTTCATTGAATCAGGGCCTATTCCACAGGAGCAACACCCTCCTTTTGTGGGATATTTCGCCCCGGGCCCATCAGATCTGAATTATGGAAATAAACCGTTCCAATACACGCAGTACTGTCACCAAGGATATCCGCAGCAGAATTCTAATAATCCTCAGAACCCCCCAAGTAACTACCAATTTCAGGGACAAGGTGGATACAACCAGGGTCCAGGAGGATATTTTCGTCGAGGCCGCGGAGGTGGACGTGGACACTTTCCACAAAACCCGTCCCGATTGGCTGGTTTCTCTGATCCTCGACTGCTTAACCCCAACGATTGCTCCATGCAGTCGTGTTTTACGAGTGGCCCCCCAACGTCGCCTGGCCCTCCGACCTCATTCCAGTCGCCGCCGGCGTGTTCAACCTCCCGGGAGCCAAAAATTCAGAACGTTCCGATGAACCCAACATTGAACCAAAATCATCTCCCTACGAACCCGAATCCAACCTCACCTACAGCGCTGCCAACTCCAGAGAACCAAGCTTCGGCAACCACTCCACAAGCTCCAACCAGCCCACAACAATCGAGCTACCGGGTGTATCTCACTCAAACTCGGAGGGACAATTTGTCAGGATTGGTGCCTGCGAGCCAGCTAGAAGAGAGGACGAAAGGGAAGATGACCCCACAGTAGTTCGACTCCATGTTCTAGAAGGTCGCCAACCATGTCTCACGTTCATGATCGACAACGGCGCTGCCGTCAATCTAATAAAGGTTGGGTCCCTCCATCCTGATATGCTAGTCGACACTAATAAGACTATTCCCTTAGTCGGCATTAGTGATCAAGTAGTACATACCTTAGCCATGGTCAACTTTACAATACGAAATAAACCCGTCTCCTTCTTGGTTACTCATAACGAATTTCCTATTAACCAAGATGGTGTCCTGGGTCGAGCTTACCTAAAACAGGAGCAGGCGGTAATTTCATAGCATTATAACACCCTCATGATTGGAGGCGATGTTATGCATCCTGTCCCTTTCATAAATTATGCTATAGATTCACCTACTACAAACTCCCCCACAATTCGTCTCTGTGAACCCAGCGGTCAACACAACGAGATTGAAAGTCACGATACGGAGGAGAGGAGTGAAATTTCCGAACCAATAATTATCCCGAATATTGAAACAAGGACCAACAAGCCAGAATCTGTGCGACACGATATACCCTTTAGATCACGCCAAGTAATTCGAGTCAATATCATTAATAAAAGCACGCAGGATACTTACCACGAGTGGATGTTGGTTATGATGATGTCTACGTAGGGGAAGGAGTAGTGCGCGTTGACGAAGGGCACTGCCATGTACTCGCCATCAACACTCGAGAGGAAGAGATAGCCATCGAGATAGACCCCCGCGAGATCATCGCATGTGAGTTCGCTTCTCTCGATTTTGAACCAGGATGCGACGACGAGATCGAAGTAAGCCCGGATAACCCCATTCTGGATTGGGAGAAAAGAACCCAACAGCTCAAAACGCTCATCTCTACCGAGCACCTTAACACTGAGGAAAAGGATAGCATAGAGAAATTGCTTCAAGAGTTTCCCCACATCTTCCTCTTACCCGGCGATGCCCTGCCTTGCACCGACCTGGTTCAACACCACATTCCTACGATGATTAATCTCCCGGTGAACGCCAAACAATATCGTCACCCTCTCATCCACAAGGAATTCATACAGAAGGATATCGACAAGAAGCTCAAGGATGGAATGATACAACCTTTTAAGACCCCGAGTAATTCTCCCATATGGATTGTGCCCAAACGAGCGGATTCGCAAGGAAACGCCAGGTGGAGAATGTTAGTGGACTTCCGTGACCTAAACCAGCGAACTGTAGGGGACGCTTACCCTCTACCCAACATCGCGGATCTCTTAGACCAATTGGGTGGAGCCATGTATTTCTCGGTGTTCGACCTCGCATCTGGGTTCCACCAAATCGAAATGGCTCCAGAAGATAAATGGAAAACCGCCTTTTCCACCCCTTCAGGGCACTACGAGTTTAACCGCATGCCCATGGGATTGAAAAATGACCCGGCTACGTTCCAAAGAATCATGGACCAAATAAAAAAGGGGTTAGAAAGCGAAGAAATGCTAGTTTATATGGATGATGTCATTATCCACGCAAAGTCCCTAAGGGAACACGATCGCCGCGTCCGGAAATTTTTTGCTCGTTTATCCGAGACAAAACTAGTATTACAACCTGAAAAGGTGCACTTCCTTCGAAAAGAAGTCGCTTTTCTAGGTCATATTATTAGTGAACGAGGAATCGAACCGGACCCGGAAAATATCAAAGCTGTCAAGAACTTCCCTCGGCCTAAAGGAGTCAGGAATATTCGAGAATTCTTGGGGCTCACCGGATATTATCGCCGCTTCATCAAAGACTACGCTAAAATTGCGAAAGCACTATACGACCTACTGAAGAAGGATCACGAGTTCAACTGGGAAGGAACCGAGGAAGAAGCATTTAATCGTCTCAGAGAATGCTTATGCCAGTACCCGATTTTGCTATTCCCCGATTTCGAGAAACCTTTTACTCTATCGACTGACGCCTCAGACGGAGCGATACGAGCCGTTCTAAGCCAAGATAAAGAAAACTTTGACCATCCTGTTGCGTACCTCTTAAGAACCTTGAACCAGGCCGAGCGCAACTACAGCACTACCGAGAAGGAATGCTTAGCCGCCCTATATGCCCTTCATCAGTTTCGGCCCTATCTTTTGGGTCGAAAATTCACCCTTGTCGCCGATCATGAACCATTGAATTGGATGCATAATCGGAAAGATCCGGGACAAAGACTCATGCGGTGGATGTTCAAATTCACTGCCTATGAATACATCTTCAAATACAAACCTGGAAAATTAAATTGTAACGCGGACGGCCTGTCGAGAAATCCCACTGATCAACCGTCTGAAGAGAAGATCAATACCAACTTACCAGAACTAAAGGTGATGGTAATCGAGAAAGCAAAATCAGGTTCTACGGCACCCCGCACCCGACAGGGAGGCGCCGCTACACCGCCTCCCAGTGCCTCTTGCGACAACCCTGGGCCATCAACCTCTCGAGATCAAAGGGAAACCTAAGGACCAGTGAAGCAAATCCCCAAACCTAAAGGGCGACCCCTAGGGGCTACGACACGGAAAACCGCCGGTATATTGGACCACAGTGTAATAGCACAAAGAACAAGACAGAAAACTGCAACCGATCCTAAGAAGGTCATAACCTCTCGAGAACGAATCTCGTCTGAACCAGGGAGCGTTATCAAACCCCGATGTTCTACCCCGATCGACAAAACCTCTTGGGACCATATTAACGTGTCACAAGGACCGAGATTTAGTCAATCTCCGACCGCCATGTCTTCCACAACCATCGAAGACTCTGAGGAGTCAAAAGAACAACCGCCGATCTATGATCCACGGAAAAGTGGATTGAGGCTCGATGACCCTGAAAGAGCAAGACCCGAAGTGAACTCGAGCTCCGAACCAAGGATAGAACCAGCCGAGGTTCCTGAGAGTCAAGTGGAAATTGAGGCTACGGCCCGAAACAGAGTGACACCGAGTCTGTTGACGTTTCGCCAGGGTCTGAAACCACCCTTTCTAAAGCTGAAATATTAGAAACCATTCAAAGGTTCGACGAGAGTATGAGAATCCATGCCAGTAAGTCTCAGTATGAGAATGAAGATGAAGAGCAGCAGTTAGAAGTAGAACTTCCTACATCTATTTCGGAGGGAGAAGGAGTCGATGAAACAATTCGCAGTGTATTAGATAGGCTAGATCCCTATGACAAGGATAACTGCAACGACGCCGCCCTATCGCAACGAATTATGGATCTAGTAGAACGAACAGCCGATATCATCAGGCCTCCAGAAGTTAGCCACGCGAGTCAACACTCGGAAGGAAAAGACACACAACTATCCGAGAACGAAACGGAAAGGGACGACCAACCAATGAAGAGCCCTGATGACACCAAAAGAGATGACGTCTCAACCATCAGCAGACCTGGACCACGAAGCATATCTCTGACCCCACAGATACATATGGGCCTTCCGACAGCTAGAAGTACGCCACTATGGACAGCGTCCTGGCCTGAAATTTCCCCGACTAGATCACATACCGGAAGACCTAGAACCCTCGCAATCCGCTAGATTAAACTTCAGCAAGGCTCCCTCTGATACCTTGGCCCTCTTTGCTTCACTACTAGGGCAATACACTCCTCTTAATCAATATAAAGATCCTGCCGAGCGAAATGAGACATCTCAACACTCGGACGAGTCTAGCACTAACTCACCTGCTATAACCCCGCCTCCTCCTCTCTTAAGAAATAATGTAATCTCCTCCCGACAGTGCCTTACCTACAAGAGGGATAATTACGTACATTTCCTCTCCAGGGATTGTGATAGTGACACTCCCGTCTCTAGGTTGCTTTCGGAAATTGGAGCCATTAGTCTAAAGGATCTCAAGGCAAAGAAGGCTAAGGTAGGACAAATCATAACAACCCCATATAAAAACCATAATATTTTTTCCCTTATCATTAAGGACAAATACTATGACCCCACCGATGTCTCCTGTATAAGGCGTACACTTAAAACCCTAAGAGACACTCTAATGAAGAAAAACCTTACGAGCTTCCGGATATCGAGAAGGGTGGATTTCTCCGATAGCCTAGACCCTGGATTACTCACCGAAATTCTGGGAGACCTGTTCGGTGGAACATCAATAAAGGTCGTTATATGTTTTGGAAAGGTCACCCTGCCATCCGAGAATGAACGCCGCCACATTATTGAAACCTTACACGATAGTTTGGTAGGAGGACATAAGGGAATTAATCAAACTTACCAAAAAATCCGGGAGAGATACTATTGGCCCGGCATGCTCAACGATATATTGGATTACGTTCGACGATGTCCTAGTTGCCAAGAAAAGAAGATAGAGCGCATAAAAACCCGAGAGCCGATGATACTCACTGACACACCCATTGAGGCTTTCGATAAGGTTTCAATCGATACCGTGGGCAAATTAAAGATGACTCCGCGAGGAAATTGTCACTTGCTCACCATGCAATGTAACTTAACAAAGTATCTCATGGCAGTACCAATCCGAGATTTACGGGCGGTTACTATTGCAGACACCCTCGCTAAGCACCTCATTTGACACTTTGGAGTACCCCGTGCCATGTTATCAGACCGAGGAACCAGCTTTTTATCGGAAATTGTTGAAGGGCTGATGCGTATTTTTAAAATCCATCATCTCACGACCTCAGGATATCACCCCCAAACCAACGGATCTTTAGAGCGAAGCCATGCCCCGTTAGTAAACTTCATACGTACTTACTCAGAAAAGTACGATGATTGGGACAATCTTGCTCCCTTCGCTGCCTTCACTTACAACACAAGTGTACATTCCTCCACAAATTTCACTCCTTTCGAACTTGTATTTGGGAAACTCGCACGATTCCCTGTAAAAATCCCCAAGGACGAAAAGTTGAGAACGTATAACCTGTACTTACAGGATTTAGTTACCCGATTAGGAGAACTGCAAGTCATAGCTGGTGAGAACCAGATTCGTAGTAAAGAACGATCCAAAGTGCGGTAAGATCAAAAGGTGAAATCCCTTAATACTCGAGTAGGAGAGTATGCGTGGATACTCAAGGAACCTCAAACCGCAAAATTTAATAGCTTTTATAACAAGCCGCTCAAAATTGTTCAGGTACTAGGAAGAAATAATGTGATACTCGAACTACCCGGCGGGAACCAAATTCGGAAGCACACCGACAAACTAAAAATGGTACCGCCCTCCGACTCACCCGCCTAACATACATTGCACGTGTATTTCAGGTTCTCATCATGCCTAACTTCAACCCTGTTCTCTTTCCCTTCCTTGCTATATTAATCCTATTGGGGACCTCTGTAACCACTAATACCCATTATGAGGTCACTTCAAGAATTGTACAACCCACCTCAGTCCAAACCTATGTCACATGGTTCTTCACAAGGACCTTATAGAAATAAAATTACGGACTTTAGAGAAAATACATCAGAACATCAAGCTAGCGGCTGATAGTATGAATGTACAGGACTTTGACGCTGAGTCATCACTGAGCGACATGGGAGCTCAAAGAATGGCCCCATTAGGAGTAATCGGCAGCCTTAGTAAAAGCCTGTTCGGATTGATCACCACGGATGACGCCTACCTCATTAATCGAAACATTGACCAGCTGTTTAAAGACTAAAATAACCTTGTAAAACTTTCCAACAAAAAGACTCACATCTTATCAGCGGGGCTAGAAGAACTATATAATATTACGGCATCTCATAACATCCGGCTAAAGGCCATGGAGACCTTGCTACAGGACAGAATTAATTCTTTAACACACGAAACTGAACGGAATTACCTCCTATGGGAGTACAACAGCTTTTCCAGACAGACTGAAGCACAAGTGGATCATCTCATAATATGTAACCGGGAGCTCTTGGACATCCTTAACAGTTTGGTTGAACGTAGACTCCACCCGAAACTCTTGCGAAAGGATACCTTGGATCAAATCGCAACCGATATTAACCAGCTCGAAGATAACTTGGATCTGCCGATACCTACGAAACACGTCCGGGCAGAAGAACTTGCCAGGATTAGCACGCTAGACGCCACTTACCACGGGGGAAGGGTCATCGTAAAACTACTTATACCCCTGACCGACAAAATGATATACGATTTACATAAACTGCATCCAATAGGGGTTCCCCAAAGATTTCACACCGAAACCATGGGGCTAGCATATATCGCGCCCAGATTTACGTTCCTCTCCGTTAGCAAAGACCAGCAAACCTATTTTGAGTTGGACCAAGCTTGTATGTCTCATTGCATCGACGCCCATTACAGCCCTATTTGTTTTGCGCAAGGGATGATGGCAACTGTTTCCGAACCTCGGAAATGTGAGGTAGAAATGTTGTTGAACCCTACTAGGGATGTCCCTAGCCTTTGCGACATAGAGGTGTGGAACTCAGAATCTACCCACTGGAGGTACTTAAAAACCGACGGATCCTGGCTTTTTTCTACACTAACGGAGGAAACCCTTAGGATTTCCTGTCCCGAAGGGATTTATCGAACCATTGCCTTAAAGGGGGTAGGACCAAAACTACGGTTTTAATGGCTCATGATATGAAGCTGGCCACTAAACAATACATCTATAATCCAAATCTTGGACTAAACATTACGAATCTGTACCCAGGGCTGGTTAATAATACCGCGCCAATTAACCTCGTTATGCTAAAGGATGTGGATATTCCAGCATGGAGTAATAACAAAATACCTTTGAAAACCCTGGTCGAACATATGCAGCAGCTCGGTAGATACGAAAGGAGTACGAACCTTACTCATACTATGTTGTATGGTGGACTTTCGGTACAAGTCATAATATTCTTGGCAATTGGACTCGCTGTATTGTACTTTAGGCTTAAATGCCGCCGAACTTCACCTCCTACTGTTACGCCCTCTTTCACTATAGTAACCTCCGGTATTGGAAACCATAACCAATCCCTAGAAATGAAGCAATTCACCAGCACACCCCCTACACCCCCCAATCCCTGCCTACTTAGCGGTCCTTCGCATCAAATTGCAGAGACCGATTAACATTTCTTTTGTCCATTTCAGAATCTTCATCATGGAATTTATCGATTCGCCCAAAGGTTTCAATTCACCCAGAACTACTTCAATTACCTACGATAAAGAACTTTCCCTAGGAGCACTTTTAGACTGCTTCTCGCAGGCCGGACCCATCGCTGCTGTAACGATCGTCTCAGAAACATTGTCGACGCGCACGGCAACCATCACCTTCAACGACCAAAAACATGCCGAAAGCGCAAGAAGAAATAAGGATCTATGGCTCCTTGAAAGGGACACAGACTCGACCACTAAAACCCGAGATCTTAGCCCCGAACCGCCTAAGATACGATCGGAAATACACGTTGTCGACTCATCGCCAAATAATGACCCGGAGTTAAAAGTTCTTCCCCATTCATATGAGGGAACCCGGCTTTTCTGCCAGATCCATTGGGGAAAATCAAAAACAATCAAAGACAACAAAGGACGTGCGGAGAAAGAACAACAGAATCAATTCCTCCTCCAGTTTTCGCAGTTCGGAGTCATGGAATACTGCCATGCCGTACGGGATAAAAAGGGTAGATTGTCACACGTGTTCGTGCAATACTTTACCGGGAGTGCGGCCCGTAAGGCTCTCCACTATGCCGACCGTTGCTACCATGCCAGACCTGCGCGACGACAGTATACTACCACTGAACACCTAGTCAAGAGAGTCCACACCCCTTGTGGGCTCTCCATCGACGTCCGCAACCACAAGCTGCATGCTGCCATATGTCGCGCTCAGCGTGAATTAAGGAGACCGCCATCGCCATTATTATAACTATCCACATGGACGCACGGACCAGATTCAGGAACTACATCGCTTTCTGAATTTCTGGCGCACACCCTCACCGGACCTTATAAACTTGGAAATAACCACTACAAGTGATGAGACGGGCGACAACTAAAGTGCCCTTGCAGACTTACAGTAGCTAAAGTTGTAGTGGACACATTGACTTTTCTAAAACATAACACGAACCTACGTTAATTGGACTTTCTCCAAGCACCTTACCAAATAATCAGCACTTTCCCTAGGAGAATAAACACCAACCTACGATGGTCATAATCGACAGGAGCGGAATTCACTGCCAGGGACGGCACTAATCTTAAGAAGGGGGTACTGTTGCGTGACGTAGTTGTCGGCGATAGTTTTTCGTTCAGAAAATTTTCAATTCGCTTCTTTACACAATTTCATTTCATTCATTCGTTTCCTTATTAATCGCCTCACAACCGAAGTCGATTGTCTGTAGAATGTGCTGACAACTATGTCACGTTGCAGCACACCACGTTAAACGCGAAATCGGATCCGTAAGTGGTGGCGTGGTGCTTATCGCATGTTGCCGCCCGGGATGACTGAATGTGAAAGAGAGAGAGAAAAGAAAATCGGGGGAGGTGCAGCTCGCGACCGGGCAACCGCGGAGAGTCAGTTCGGCGCATACAGCCGCGCCACGAAGTACGCCTTAGGCTACGGAATAAAAGCTTCTTTGTTCAATTAATAATTAATACAATAAGGTATAGGAAATATAGAAAAAAAAGAAAATTATAGAAAACATATATTTATCCATCTACGCATTAGTGAAGCATATACTCTAACAGCGAATATAACAGATAAAATTAACGAGTTTTACAAGAAAGATTCATAATAAGGGACGCTTAACAAATTGACTGTACGAGTAATCCACGTGGACTTTCCTGCAGGACTAGGACCAATAACGTTACAGTGTCAATTGATCGATTGCTCAGGAGTGGAAAACAAAATAAAAGAAAGGGAATAAATTTAGGTAATAACCATAATTACAATTAACAACTATATTATACAATTAGAATTAAAATCTTATGGCATATACTAATATCCTTTATCCATTACGCATACGTCTACATTAAATAATAACGGTTAATTTCGAAATTATCAAGACAAAATTATTTATCTATATAATCTCTGGATGCTTGAAATTATTTGAAAGTGTAGTAAATTCTCCCCCGTGGATTTTTATAGACTCCGTAAATTAACAAAGATAGGAAATTAATTCAATGAATAATTAACGGCGAGCGCATGTGTATCTCGGTATATATATACATATATATATATATATATATATATATATATATATATATACGTAACTATACTTGTACGTACGGCTACCTTCGCTCTCCGATCGTGCGTTCCTTCTCTTTTTCACTCGTGTGAGTCAAGTGCCTTTGACGTCAGCCTCCTGCGACTGCGAGGTGACCAGCCTATTCTTTATCTCTGAGTGCAAAGGCATAATTAACTCGCTCGATTAGCGATCACTTCGAGGCAAATAATATGCCCTATTAAAGAACAAATAACGGTGAATTAATAATTTTAACCCTTAACCCTCATCGGTCATCGTGGGTGAAATTCACTTAAACAAAAATATTAACTCCTCAGATAGTAGCTTAGTTTTTGAAAATACCCTTTTTGATAACTTTTCATTATTTATATTAGATTAAGATAATAAAAAGTAGTTTCTACAATATTTTTGTGTCATAATAATTGTTCATTCATTTATATTCATTATTCAAGTAAAATAAACAAACACTCTAAAACTCGACATTTTTCGTTCATTCAATCTTTAAAATAAATATACCTTTTAAAAGGAGCAATAAAAATTTATTTTCTTTACTGATACTCATAGGACATCTTTTAGAATCCTATAATAATAAGATAATTGTCGGTAAACAAACTGCTGTTCGTTCTTCGAAACGGAACATTTAATTTTTAATTAAGAAAATCCGATCAAGAATTTTTGACTAGTACTAACGGATTTAGGGCGAGCGACTAATCCCCTAAGGGAAAAATAAACCAATTTCTGTGAACCTCTGTAAATATCGAATGGAAAATCCCGGAAAACCTCAAATCGACTCCTTTAGCATTCAACCCTTGTGCGTGTTACGACACATGCCACGAAAGTTAAGTTTCTTATAAAGTGTTCTTAATAAACAACGATTCGATAATAAATTAACGAATTTCTAAGAAATAATTGATAACTAGTAATTCAATAATTGGGTAGTAATTTAACAATAATAATTATTTAATTATTATTGTTAATTAATAATAAATATTAATTAAGTATATCAATAATTATATTAATAAGTTATTATATAAATAATTGTATTAATAATTGATTATATATTGTTAATTAATAATTCATGATTTTTACTAATAGAAATTAATGTTTAGTGAGGGTTCATAATAATAACTATCCAATTGTTACTAATAATATCAATTGTTTAATAATTATTAGTAGAAAAAAATAATCAACAATTATTAATAAAAATTAAATTTTTCATTTTCTATAATAGATTAATATTTTTAATATTAATACAATAATCGATAGTATCGGAACTATACCGTACCCTAATAGAACTTCGATATCGGCGTCCTTTCGTTAGACCCTACGTACCCTATTGAAAAATATCGCGCGATTATCGTGCGATAAATCGCGCGAATAATCGCGCGAATAATCGCGCGATGATCGTGCCAGTTTATCGACCATTTTCTGGCGCGATAATCGTGCGATAATCGCGCGAGTTAACCGAAATTCAACATTAAAAAATAAGTTTTATTTCCACAGCTGTGTACGTGCTTGCGTAATTGACAAACATTATGACTGTAAATGTATCAGTGCGTAACTGCAGTGTTAATGTACACCCGAGGGAAGTTAATTCTTTCCGAACGTGCCGGGTGAATTCAAAATCTTGGAATCCCATTGGACTATTCAAGTGTTATTAATCGCGCGATTAATCGGAAAATTTTTATAAAAACAATTACACCAAAAATATGTATAAAAATTACTTTTAATAAGAACGAATTACTTTCAAAAGTTATAGATTATACTGAAAAATTTAGCTGATTTCAGCTGGACATCATGCCAAAACGTCACCTGATTATCAGGTGATTAGCACCTAAAAATCATGTTGATATTATCTCTTAAATAACATTGGTTTTACATTTTGCTATGAAAAATCGAGTTTTTCTCGCAGTCAAAGCAATTAATTAAATTTTTAAACTTTTATCTATGATTAACATATGTATTATAACCATGCCCACATAAAAATATTTCGTAAGTTCTTACGTGAGAACTTACGTAAGCTCTCATCACTCGGTGTGCGAATAAGTAAATTAAAAATTAAAAAATAAAGACATGTAACATACATGTATATTGGAATAATATTATCATAAATGATATTGTTCTTAATGTGGAGAAAGGATAAATGATGTTTAATGAGCCACGTGCTCGCGCTACTCGACACCGACCCGTGATATAGCAAATTTACACGAGGTCGGAGCCGAGCGGGCCCACGTGTACTTCGATATTAGCTGCTACCATGAACAGTTGCGACGACGTCGGCCACACTACGAGGAGGCGAAATCTTGACGATGATATTGATATTAAAAGAACAGAGAAGATATTTCACATGGGGTCAGCAGATCAAATTTTTGAATCCTTTAGGCTTTGTGAGTTATAACTATAATAATTTTTATTCAACAAAAATGTTTCTGATTCTTTATTACAAACTATTTAAAATGTGTGCAAGAACAATATTGGTAAACCGTCTTGAAAAGAATTCTATATTTTTTAAATATCAATATAAACCAATAATTGGTATTTTTGTCAACCCGCTGGATTTCAGATCATAATATTATTCATATATCTCATGTTATGGATCTTGCCGCTAAAGTTGCTCAAAGCATGAAAAATCCATTAAACATCTATTTTCAACAATATTTTCAACAGACTTATAAGTAATAACACTTATATTTACTTTCCTAAATTTCCAATGGGAGCCATTTACACTGTTAATAAACTCTCTTTCTAATCTTCATATCTATTCCAAATTCAATTTCATAAGTAATCTATTATTATATGTGCAAAAGCCAAAAGTAAATTAATATGTAAAAAGTTGCAATCAAAGTAGTTGAAAAACGATTTAGCAATTGTATACTCCAATGCGCAGACAAATACTTCTTACTCATTAATTTTCAAATACAATATGGTGTTCTTAGTAAGTCTTCGCTTCATGTGAAATTTCATAAATTATGTAAATTACAATCTTATAAATCATTAAGATCCATAATCCAATTATTTAATTGTAATTTACACTGAATAGTTTATGAAATTTCATGATGCGAAGGTTTAATAAGAAAACCATATTTTACTTGAAAATTATTGAGTAAGAAGTTCTTGTCTGGGCATTGAAATATACAATTGCTAAATTATTTTTCAACTACGTTGTTTGCAACTTTTTTACATAGTAATTTACTTTTAGCTTTGGCACACATAATAATAGATTACTTATAAAATTCTGTTTCGAGTAGATATCAAGAATACATGTAGAGTTTATTAACAGTGTAAGCGCTTCCATTGAAAATGTAGGAAAGTAAATATAAATTTTATTACTTACAAGCCTTTCAAAAATATTATTGAAAATAGATATTTAATGTATTTTTCATTTTATGACAATATTCAGCAACAAAATCCTCAAACTATGCAAATGGATCATAAAATAAATATAAACATATTCTACAAATAAAAAGCAAATTTTTTCCTAATGCCACATTTTTTGCCAAAGCTAAAAGTAAATTAGTGTAAAAAAGTTGGAATCAAAGTAGTTGAAAAACAATTTACCAATTGTATACTCCATTACGCAGACAAATATTTCTTACTCAATAATTTTCAAATAAAATATGGTGCTCTTATTAAGCATTCGCTTCATGTGAAAATTCATAAATTATGTAATTTACAATCTTACAAATCATTAAGATCCATAAGTCAATTATTTAATTGTAGTTTACACTAAAAAGTTTATCAAATTTCATGATGCGAAGGTTTAGTAAGAAAACCATATTTTATTTGAAAATTATTGAGTAAGAAGTTCTGGTCTGGGTATTGGAATATAAATGGCTAAATTATTTTTCAACTACTTTGATTGCAACTTTTTTACATAGTAATTTACTTTTAGCTTCGGCACACATAATAATAGATTATTTATAAAATTCTGTTTCGTGTAGATATCAAGAATACATGTAGAGTTTATTAACAGTGTAAGCGGCTTCCATTGAAAATGTAGGAAAGTAAATATAAATTTTATTACTTACAAGCCTTTCAAAAATATTGTTGAAAATAGATATTTAATGTATTTTTCATTTTATGACAATATTCAGCAACAAAATCCTCAAACTTTGCAAATGGATCATAAAATAAATATAAACATATTCTACAAATAAAAAGCAAATTTTTTCCTAATGCCACATTTTTGCCAAAGCTAAAAGTAAATTAGTGTAAAAAAGTTGGAATCAAAGTAGTTGAAAAACAATTTACCAATTGTATACTCCATTACGCAGACAAATATTTCTTACTCAATAATTTTCAAATAAAATATGGTGCTCTTATTAAGCCTTCGCTTCATGTGAAAATTCATAAATTATGTAATTTACAATCTTACAAATCATTAAGATCCATAAGTCAATTATTTAATTGTAGTTTACACTGAAAAGTTTATCAAATTTCATGATGCAAAGGTTAAGTAAGAAAACCATATTTTATTTGAAAATATTGAGAAAAAGTTCTTGTCTGGGTATTGGAATATACAATTGCTAAATTGTTTTTCAATTACTTTGATTGCAACTTTTTTACATAGTAATTTACTTTTAGCTTTCGCACACATAATAATAGATTACTTATAAGATTCAGGTTTGAGTAGATATCAAGAATACATATAGAGTTTATTAACAGTGTAAGCCGCTGAATAAGTTAAAATTCATGTATGTAAATTCTGATATTACTAGCTTACATGTTATACGTTCAAAATAAGCAATGAAGGGGCCAACCCGTTACCACACCACATCCATTGAAAGCCAAGGCCAGATCGAGGCACATATTGGTACTTAGTAGCACTACATACTGTTGAGAACATCCTCAGTCTGATGGTTGAGAATCATTCATCTTTTCTGCTGCCTCAGGTACCTCCAACAAGAGAAAAGTACAAACAGCCCACCCACCCATTAAAGAGGTTAGGAGTGAGAAAGAACTTACAGAATCTATGCTTTACCGCCGACTGCGTTGTTTTATTGTCTCAGATGAATCACCACCGAACGATGGACGCGAAGAATGAACCAACACCCACCAGGACACCGTACTGCAGCAGCCGCTGTCATATCGTTGCGAATGTCGAACAAGACACGTGTACGGCAGCGTCGGACGTTGCTCTACCTATACAAACAATTCAGTCAGCTGTTGGCGCTCCCGGCCGCTTGGGATATAATCGTCTCGTCCGTAAAAAGGCTGTCCGACGCTGCCGTGCACGTGTCTTGTTCGGCATTCGCAACGATGACAGCGGCTGCTGCAGTACGGTGTCCTGGTGGGTAAATTGGTTCCTTCTTCACGTCCATCGTTTGGTGGTGACTCCTCTCAGACAGTAAGACAGCGGAGTCGGCGGTAAAGCATAGACTATGTAAGTTCTTTCTCACTCCTAACCTTTTTAATGGGTGGGTGGGCTGTTTGTACTTTTCTCTTGTTGGAGGTATCTGAATCAGCAGAAGAGATGAATGATTCTCAACCATCAGGCTGAGGATGTTCTCAACAGTATGTAGTGCTACTAAGTACCAATATGTGCCTCGATCTGGCCTTCGCTTTCAGTGGATGTGGTGTGGTAACGGGTTGGCCCCTTCATTGCTTATTTTGAACGTATAACATGTAAGCTAGTAATATCAGAATTTACATACATGAATTTTAACTTATTCAGCGGCTTACACTGTTAATAAACTCTATATGTATTCTTGATATCTACTCAAACCTGAATCTTATAAGTAATATCTATTATTATGTGTGCGAAAGCTAAAAGTAAATTACTATGTAAAAAAGTTGCAATCAAAGTAGTTGAAAAACAATTTAGCAATTGTATATTCTAATACCCACACAAGAACTTTTTCTCAATAATTTTCAAATAAAATATGGTTTTCTTACTAAACCTTCGCATCATGAAATTTGATAAACTTTTTAGTGTAAACTACAATTAAATAATTGTCTTATGGATCTTAATGATTTGTAAGATTGTAAATTACATAATTTATGAATTTTCACATGAAGCGAGGGCTTGATAAGAGCACCACATTTTATTTGAAAATTATTGAGTAAGAAATATTTGTCTGTGTAATGGAGTATACAACTGCTAAATTGTTTTTCAACTACTTTGATTGCAACTTTTTTACAGTAATTTACTTTTAGCTTTGGCAAAAAATGTGGCATTAGGAAAAAATTTGCTTTTTATTTGTAGAATATGTTTATATTTATTTTATTTGTAGAATATGTTTATATTTATTTTATGATCTATTTGCAAAGATTGAGGATTTTGTTGCTGAATATTGTCATAAAATGAAAAATACATTAAATATCTATTTTCAACAATATTTTTGAAAGGCTTGTAAGTAATAAAATTTATATTTACTTTCCTACATTTTCAATGGAAGCCGCTTACACTGTTAATAAACTCTACAAGTATTCTTGATATCTATTCGAAACAGAATTTTATAAATAATCTATTATTATGTGTGCCGAAGCTAAAAGTAAATTACTATGTAAAAAAGCTGCAATCAAAGTAGTTGAAAAATAATTTAGCAATTGTATATTCCAATACCCATACCAGAACTTCTTACTCAATAATTTTCAAATAAAATATGGTTTTCTTACTAAACCTTCGCATCATGAAATTTGATAAACTTTTCAGTGTAAACTACAATTCAATAATTGACTTATGGATCTTAATGATTTGTAAGATTGTAAATTACATAATTTATGAATTTTCACATGAAGCGAATGCTTAATAAGAGCACCATATTTTATTTGAAAATTATTGAGTAAGAAATATTTGTCTGCGTAATGGAGTATACAATTGCTAAATTGTTTTTCAACTACTTTGATTGCAACTTTTTTATACTAATTTACTTTTAGCTTTGACTAAAAATGTGGCTTGTAATTTGTAGCATTGGGAAAAAATTTGCTTCTTATTTGTAGAATATGTTTTTATTTATTTTATGATCCATTTGCAAAGTTTGAGGATTTTGTTGCTGAATATTGTCATAAAATGAGAAATACATTAAATATCTATTTTCAACAATATTTTTGAAAGGCTTGTAAGTAATAAAATTTATATTTACTTTCCTACATTTTCAATGGAAGCCGCTTACACTGTTAATAAACTCTACATGTATTCTTGATATCTACTCGAAACAGAATTTTATAAGTAATCTATTATTATGTGTGCAAAAGCTAAAAGTAAATTACTATGTAAAAAAGTTGCAATCAACGTAGTTGAAAAATAATTTAGCAATTGTATATTCCAATGCCCAGACAAGAACTTCTTAATCAATAATTTTCAAGTAAAATATGGTTTTCTTATTAAACCTTCGCATCATGAAATTTCATAAACTATTCAGTGTAAATTACAATTAAATAATTGGATTATGGATCTTAATGATTTATAAGATTGTAATTTACATAATTTATGAAATTTCACATGAAGCGAAGACTTACTAAGAACACCATATTGTATTTGAAAATTAATGAGTAAGAAGTATTTGTCTGCGCATTGGAGTATACAATTGCTAAATCGTTTTTCAACTACTTTGATCGCAACTTTTTTACATATTACTTTACTTTTGGCTTTTGCACATATAATAATAGATTACTTATGAAATTGAATTTGGAATAGATATGAAGATTACAAAGAGAGTTTATTAACAGTGTAAACGGCTCCCATTGGAAATTTAGAAAAGTAAATATAAGTGCTATTACTTATAAGTCTGTTGAAAATATTGTTGAAAATAGATGTTTAATGGATTTTTCATGCTTTGAGAAACTTCAGCGGCAAGATCCATAACATGAGATATATGAATAATATTATGATCTGAAATTCAGCGGGTTGACAAAAATACCAATTATTGGTTTCTATTGATATTTAAAAAGTATAGAATTCTTTTCAAGAGGGTTTACCAATATTGTTCCTGGGCACATTTTAAATAGTTTTTAATAAAGAATCAGAAATATTTTTGTTGAATAAAAATTATTATAGTTATAACTCACAAAGCCTTAACGATTCTAAAATTTGATCTGCTGACCCCACGTGAAGTATCTTCTCTGTTCTTTTAATAGCAATATCATCGCCAAGATATCGCCTCCTGGCACTGTGGCCGACGTCATCGCAACTGTTCATGGTAGCAGCTAATATCGAGTACATGTGGGCGCGCTCGGCTCCGGCCTCGTGTAAATTTGCTATATCACGGGTCGGTGTCGAGTAGCGCGAGCACGTTGCTCATTAAACATTATTTATCCTTTCTCCACATTAAGAACAATATTATTTATGATAATATTATTCCAATATACAGGTATGTTACATGTCTTTATTTTTTAATTTTTAATTTACTTATTCGCACACCGAGTGATGAGAGCTTACGTAAGTTCTTACGTAAGAACTTATGAAATATTTTTATGTGGTCATGGTTTTAATACATATCTTAATCATAGATAAAAGTTTAAAAATTTAATTAATTGCTTTGACTGCGAGAAAAACTCGATTTTTCATAGCAAAATGTAAAAACCATGATATTTAAGAGATAATATCAACATGATTTTTAGGTGCTAATCACTTGATAATCAGGTGACGTTTTGGCATGATGTCCAGCTACAATCAGCTAAATTTTTTTCAGTATAAACTATAACTTTTGAAGTAATTCGTTCTTATTAAAAGTAATTTTTATACATATTTTTGGTGTAATTGTTTTTATAAAAATTTTCCGATTAATCCCGCGATTAATAACACTTCAATAGTCCAATGGGATTGCAAGATTTTGAATTCACCCGGCACGTTCGGAAAGAATTAACTTCCCTCGGGTGTACATTAACACTGTAGTTACACACTGATACATTTACAGTCATAATGTTTGTCAATTACGCAAGCACGTACACAGTTGTGGAAATAAAACTTATTTTTTAATGTTGAATTTCGGTTAACTCGCGCGATTATCGCACGATTATCGCGCCAGAAAATGGTCGATAAACTGGCACGATCATCGCGCGATTCATCGCACGATAATCGCGCGATATTTTTCAATAGGGTAGTAGGTTGAGGATTACTTTAGTTCGTGAATCTACGCAATACGGTCGTTGATATGCCATATCCATCGAAGTCAGTCCATCCAGAACCCGGCAGCGCATTCTAGATCCAAACCGCAAAGAGCCAGAGAGCAGTAACGGCCTCTGAAAAGGGAACAAGAATCCAGAAGCAAGGTGTCCGCATACTGGAGGATTGAAATAACCATATTCCACATATAATAGAGGAAATCCAGCAACACCGAGGAAGATCTCAACGAAGAAGAAAATATATAATCACATATTTCAAGAAGAATAATTACTTGGGTAGATAATAATATTTCTACGCCTGCACCTAGATCTATAAATATAGATATACTTAATCCGCGGATCCAGCTGGATTATATCTCCTCAGATTATATCTCCGCCACGGAGGGGTTAAGCCGCGCGCCAGTATCGTCACATAGACGCGCGTATCGTCCCATAACCCAGACTCAGGGTCATGTTGCAGTGCGGCAGCGAACATTGAATAAAGTCTCAGATTCTGACAGCCGGACTAATAGAGTGATTACTCCATAGCGTTAGCGTACGACGGGTATCGACGAATATTAATTGACCGCCAGAGGAACAAGTAGTGGCATGTGTGGTTTCTTTTGTTCTCCTTAACCTTTACCAAATAATTATTGATTGGTACGGGACAATTCTTTTTTTGCATAGGACGCTTTATATACATAAATGATTTCCTAGTGTAATAAAACGATAGTAGGTCTTATTATTGTAATTTAACAGAATATTTACGGGTTGGTAATGAATAAGTGATATCCAATAGTAGGCATTGTTATAATTTCATTATTCCTTCTATCGATTTTATCCTTTCTTAAAACTTAGAATATACCTTAGAACTCTGGTATTTATACAATATTCCACTTCATCAATAAATTATCCCTCGATATTGGGGTACGAAGAGTATTGTACGAACTTACGTCTCCGGTCTCGACAACAAATAAGGAGAGCAGATACTACGATAACCCGATCAATACGAATATCACAAGGAAGCAATTGCGCGCCGCTATATCCGTATGGGCGAATATAGGGGACGAAGGTAAACGAAGGTACCCTTTTGGCGAGAGTGACACTAATATTCTCGAGGGCAACGGCCACAACATTTTTATAACGAGTGCGTGACGTCTTAACAGACGTCACGTAACAATATTATTAAGTCGTTAATGTTCGTAAATGTATGTGTCCTCTCCCCCTCACACTTTTTGGTCAGAAATCTGCCCTCCCTGTGCCATACGTATTTAAAACCTAATGTTTTTGCGTGCGCTCGCAGACTCTTGAACACGTTGTATTTGTCTTTGTCAAGATAATAATTTATAAAAATATTTGAATGACCCAGGGTATTGACTAAAATCTCACCAAGAAGGAGGGATTTAGATCGCTTAATGAAAAACTAGTAATATTACGTTTTGCGTTAAAGATATGATTGACCAATTCTCTACTGGTTAACCTAACTAGCAATGAGCTTGCACCCGCCTGACCTCTGTCAGTTTTGAAGGAGTTATTTTCTACTACGGAGTGAGAAGGTAATTGCGTCATTGGAGGGCAGAGCTTGTTTTGTCTTTGTATTGTTAATTGTGAGACAGATGCTATGTCATTTTTCTTGAGCAGCAGAAACACGGTACCAAGCACGGCAAAACAGAAATCTTCCGGCGACATCTTTAATTTATTTATACAATCTACAGAACATGAGATCACCATGTCACCGTACTCGACAACGTCTCCCCTTCCCATCAAGCTCTGTTCCTCCTTGTTCGAAGTACTTACAGCTAACGGTGAGCTTATGTGAGATGCCGCGTCAGAAAATTTTTTATCATTTTTAAATCTATTATTATTATTGCTATTATAATGAGTAGTATTCATGATACTTGTAAGTGTGGCAAACTATTCTCAAGAGTGGAAATTTTGGAGTCATATGTATTTGCTTGATTAATCATTTTCTCATGCAGCATATCATATTTTTGATTCGCAACATTTAGCTGATTCAGTTCTTCAACCAGCAGAGTTTCCAGAGAGTCCACGTTTGATTCGAGATTGCCGATTTTTTGCGTTAAGCTCGGCAAAATATTCAAAGAAGCAGCAATCTCCACAAGCTTGGACTCAATATAGCTCTGCTGGCAGCTAATCGCATTATCTACTGTGTCTCGCATAGAATTTGCATATGTATCTAAGCTTGATATGACGGATCCATTCTTCAGCGTGGCGGAATCGAGACGGTTTGTCGTGCCACTGCGCGATGAGTTATGTAACGATGCCTGTGATACGAATGATGTAATGTTGGTTTGGCTACATGATGACTTTGGTATTCGCATGAATGCAGTGAGGTGCGAGCGCGGTAGCCGGGGTGGTATGTTGTGGCTGCAACCTAGTATCTCGTTCGTGTCGTCATTGTCTGATGTAGTTAGTGTAGGTGTTGAATGTTGGCCAGTGCCGTTCGCATTCCGTGCCGGTGTATCCTCTCCTATAGCCGTTGACGATGAAGTCTCCTCTGCTTCTGGTAATATATTGCTGCATTCCAGACTTGACACTGAAACTTTGCGTTCGATACTTAAGCGCTTATGTTGCATTACAGCGTCCTTTTTTTGGCGTCTCTGCTCGGCTGCACGACACATTTCACACGGCGCATTTCTTTTCTTTCCAGCGCATTTTGTGTGACACGGCTTATGGCATAACGAGCATGTATTAAAATTACGCGGCTGCATAATTTCGCGACAAGCGACACACCTCGCACTCATGCTGAGAGCCAATGTGCTGATACCAGCAGAGAAGCGTTGGTAATGCTGTCTCCGAAGAGAATTGCACGATTACGGTTATAGTCGCAGCAGATTTTTCTGCTTATGAGTTGTGTTAAACTCTCTACTGGACAGATTGTGTAACTCACTGTAGGCGACGTGATGTCAGGCAAGGCTATGTTAACCTCTGCTCCGACCGTTGGTGACTTTTCAAAAAGACTGTAGCAATATGCGTAGTTATATATAAGTATATATGTGCTTATATATGCAGCACTTATAATGTACTTCTAGTACTTAAAGCCAGACTTATAATGCAGGCCACTTTGGTATAATAGGCTGGACAGCAAGGTGGAAACTTGCTTGCACTCATACAATAGCTTGTCTTGCTATTGCAGATTCTCACCTTTCTGCCACTAACAACACCATGATATACACATACACTTATGCACAGTCACTGATTGTCAGGTGCACTCAAGAAAAAACTTAAGAAAAAACACTTAAAACCTTAAATATTCGTCACAAAAGTCGGAGCCGAGCTAATACACGTAAACACGCCGCGCGCCCTCTCAAAGAAGGAGAAAAATTTATGTTTCTCACCTCAAGCAATACAATGATGAAGACAGTGACGAAACGGGCGAAGAAGCAGACGACATGGAGGATACGCAACCGCCGAGGGAAGAAATAAGCGACCCGGTGACGAGTGACCCACCGGAGGTCGGCGGAGCGCCGCCGAGTCGAGAAATACCCGAGGTCGACCGAAAGGCTCCACGAAGCGGCTAGAGCCTAAACTAAATCGAGACATCTTCCCCCGATCGACTTGCGCGCGAAAACGTGCGAAGGCGTCCAACAAGAACGGGAGTTCGGGAGGGGTTAACGACTCCGACTAATACACTTTTCCGCTCGGGTCTTTTTGTTACAGATGGCTGAGAAATCGTTGGTGTCGAGCACCGAGGGTGGTGTCCTCGACACCGAAGCGATGGTGCGCGGAGTTCTGCGCGTCATCGAGCAACTCGAGCGAGCTGAGTTCGTTAGGCCGTCTTCGATCGTGCTAGAGGAGCTGCCAGAGACAGCCGGATCCCTAGCGCTCCCTCCTCCATCCACCGCGGGTGAGAACGCTCCTGCGATTGAGAACGGCCAGACCGACCAGTTGGCCCAGACCGACGAAGGCTGGGGATCTGTGATCTCCGAGGCCACTACAGTAGTGAACGCTCCGGGTATTGAAGACGGCCAGACCAGCCAGGCGGCCCAGATCGCCGAAGGCCGGGGATCTCGGGTCCCAGAGGCCACGGCACCGACTACGGGCTCGCCCGTCTCGCCATCGCCGATGATGGCCCGTTGGATCTCATTGGAGCGCCTCCTGGAGGGGGCGTGAATTACCAGCCGCCAGGCCTGGGCGCCGGAAGGAGCGGTGATCCAGGCCTGGTATCGGTTCCTCGCCGAAACGCTGTACGGGCGAGATCTCGCCGGGCCCTGGGCAGCCCGCATTGAAGGCCTGCGTGAAGAGCGGGAAATGCTGTCCACGGCCCGGCACGCCAGGAAGGAGCACCGCGGGGCCGAAGAGACGGCAGCCCGAGCCCGGGAAGAGATCCGGGCCGTTGAGCGAAGCGACCAAGGAACGACGGCGGGGGGCTATCCGCCAAGCAGGAGAGGCAACGATCGCCATGGTGCCGGCCGCGGCGTTACGACAGGCCGTACCGCCGACGCCCCAGCACTCGCACCACGAGCTACGGAGAAGAAACGCGGCATCGGCGACGGGAGAGTCCCGTCGCTGCGATTACTGCGGCCGACCAGGGGTCTCTACCAACGCGAAGTGCCCGAACGTCGCCAGGCACGATAAATCGCGGCTGTGGTTCCACAACCGGGAATAGCCACGGCCAAAATCCCTGCCAACCCGGGCGTGAGCCCCCTTTTCGGGGAAAATAAAGAGAGGGGTTAGCCCTGTTATATTTTGTTAATTGAATTGTTTCCTTCTTCTTTTGCGCAAATACTCCGCCCTTTTTCAGGAGAACTTGCATTGCCGTTGAAGACGCTGAGCGTGAGGTAGCAGAGCGGACTCCCGGAGGGATAGTCCGCGTCTGGGCGGGAGGTATAACGGCCGGCGCGTGTGCGTATGCGTGAGCGTGTGCATGTGCGGATATATGTGTGTGTACTGGTATAAAAAGCTCGCGGGAGACGAGCCTCCGCACACGGCGACAGCATGCGCAAATACCGGCACTTGTAAACATCTCCCAACCTTGTGTAACGGGCAAGACCGAGAGATACTCGTGCGTGCAGACGTGGAGAAAGAAGGCAATTAATTCTGTATCGCTTTTGCGACCGTCGGAGATAGCTGCCTTCTATCCGTGAAAGCAGGAAATCCCCGCCGATTGAGACATCATGCGGGTGCACCAGTGTAAAGTCGGAGAGCCGCGAGAGAGTGCAGTGTAGAGAGAGAGAGGGAGAAAGAAAGTCACAGTGGCGAATACAATAATAAAAACACAATATTAACAAAAAAAGGATTTTAAAATTCCTATCTGTCGAAAATACTAAAACTATAATTATACTAAAACTCATGCATTCATCTATCACATTCGCTCGTCCAGTCTTTCTTATAAATTACAGTCATACAACTAACATAAGAGTACAGGAGAGAACGAATAAATTGCGTAAATGGGACAGACCGAATAAATAGTGTAAATGGGGCAGAACGAATAGATAGTGTAAATGGGACAGAACGAATAAATAGTGTAAATGGGACAGCACAAGAATACATGTATCTGTCTCTTTCGAGGTACCGTATTCTAGGTCAGATAAGTGCCTCTTTACTGCGCGCTTGAACCAACTGAGAGGCGGTAAATTTCGAATCTCAGTGGGTAGGGAGTTCCATAAATGCGCTCCTCGCACCTGAAATGATTTAAATCCGTACGATTTGCACATCAGAGGGGGCTCAAGTTCTTTTATCACTCCCCTGGGTACATATCTAGTAAAGAGACCTACTAGATAGTCCGGGACATTCATACGCACGAATTTGTACATCAGTACAGCCATGAAGTAGTGTCTCCTCGAATCAGTACTTAGCCAACCCAACAAGGTTCTGTGGGGAGTGATGTGATCGTCCCTCCTAAGACCCACTACATACCTCACACCTGAATTCTGCAGGACCTGCAGTCGGATTCGCAGCTCCTGTGAAGTGTTCACCAGTACGACAGAACAATAGTCCAGGTGAGGGAAGAGCAGTGTTCAACAAGCCGTTTACGAAGAGTCTCGGTAGTATACTTTCTGAAGAATCTAAGAGGGTGCATGATGCTATTGCATTTTTTAGTTATTTTATCTACCTGGTTTTTCCAGGTTAGTCCAGAGTCCAGTACTACACCGAGACTTTCAACAGAGTCGGAGAAGGGAACCTTTGTGCCACAGCCCATATCAATGCAGAGCGAGGAATCACTTTTAACGCTATTAACGTATCGATTGCTACCGAAAACAATCGCTTTTGTCTTACCTGCATTGAGTTTGAGTGAGGCACCAGTTGCCCATTCCGAAACTGCCCTTGCAGCCCGCTGGATCAATGCTATTCCCTCACCCAGTCCATCACGTCAACTTTGACAATAAACTTGCAGGTCATCTGCATATAATAGATGTTGAACACGCAAACTGCCGAGAACCCCCGTCAGGTCATTAATATAGAGACAAAACAACAAAGGTCTTAGTACTGACTGTGGGACTCCTAAGTTAGTACTGAGCCATGATGACTCCCCAGAAAATTTAGAGGATACGCATTGCATCCTGCCTTCAAAGTAGGAGTTAATCCACAAGAGGTCAGCCCTAGAGAACCCCATCAATCTTAACTTCTCAAGAAGTCGAGAAGGTAGGATAGTGTCAAAAGCCTTGCTAAAATCAAACAGCAGAAGGATTGTCATCAGTTTTTTGTCCATGTCTGTTCTTATGTCGTACGTTAGTTTAAGTAGGGGCGTTTGCGTGGAATTGAATCGCCGAAAGCCAGTTTGGTTTGGGTCAAGTATTTTTGAACTCTCAAGATGCTCCATCAGCTGTGAATGTGCCATCTTCTCCAGCACCTTAGAAAGAAACCAGAGCAAGGCAATAGGTCGGAAATCTGAAGGAGATGACGGTGCCTTGCTTTTTTTCAGAGGAACTCTGTTTGCCCTCTTCCAGAGGGCTGGAAAGACGTTGGTAGTCAAAGCGGAGTTGAAGAGCTTGACCAAGAAGTTGCCAATGACTGGCAGTGCTTTTACAATGACACTTTGCGGAATGCCGTCCGCGCCGCGTGCCTGCGACAAGAAGTGAGATATCGCAATAACTACATCGCTAAAATGTATAGGTTTAAAGGAAAAACGCTCGGAATTACCCATGGAGATAATTCTGCGAATCGAAACTCCGGCAAAGTGACAGTTAAGCTCATCTGGAGTCAATCTATTCAGATGCTCAGAGTGCTTGAGTAAGAGCCCCAGGCCACCCAACTCTTTCCACACATTACCATCTGATAGGGCATCTAAAAGTCTGGCTTGAAGGTAGGACGTCTTGGCGAGGTCAATTTGTTCGTCAAGTTGTTTCCGTAGTATGACAAATTCATCATATAAAACTTGTTGCCCGGTCCGCTTGTAACGTCTGTAAAGCGTGTCACGTCTACGGAGAAGCTGGGCTAGCTCCGCATCAATCCACGGCAATCTGCCCTTTTTAGGAGCAACAGTTTTCTCCGGGGCCAGGATGTCCATAGCGGCCATCAGATTGGTTCAAAGACAGACCAGAGGTTGCTCAGTGTCAACGACGTCAGCATCAAAGCATGTCCAGACACAGCAGCCCACCTGAGCCACAAGATATTCAGGGGCTATATTCTTAAAATCTTTGTATGTAAAGTTAGTCTTTTTTGGCACAACTGAATTGAGCTTGATGGTAACATCTATAAGGTTGTGACCGCTGTGAAAGTTAGCTGGAATGTTTCGGCCGCTGATGATTGTGTCATTGTCGTCAACGAAAATGACATCAATCTTATGACTATAGTCATCTGACACGAATCGCAATGCATTGACAAGATTCGAGTTTTTTAAAAAGGCAATTTTTGGAGGTCTAAAAATTACTGCAACAAGAGTAGGAGGATTTTGACAATCGCTGATGGAGCAAAAAACAAATTCTGGCAGTTTAGGTTTTCCCTTCCGCTCAGTGCCGGAGGTTGCTAGAACCTCACAGAGAGAGAGGGCAACGCGGTCAAGGTACACGGCCAAGGGACGCGGCCGGGAGCTGCACTGCTAAGCCGCCTCGCGGAAGCGAGAGAGAGAGAGAGAGAGAGAGGAGAGAGAGAGAGAGAGAGAGAGAGAGAGAGAGAGAGAGAGAGAGAGAGAGAGAGAGAGAGAGAGAGAGAGAGAGAGAGAGAGAGAGAGAGAGAGAGAGAGAGAGAAGCGAGACTCGCCGCGGCGAAGGAGAGCAGAGGGAGAGTGAGAGAGGGAATTACGGCGCGCACGGCAACCGATGCCGTCCAGCCAGCCTACGCGAGGTAAGTCCTGGCCAGGCGCACACGTGCTCTCTCCACGGACGACGTATGTCCGGAGAGCTGGTCGTGAACGACCGAGCGAGGCACGTTGACGCGTGTGCGAGAGCCGATCGCGCGCGGCGATCTGCCGACTATAGCGCGAGCCGCTTTTGCGTGTACGTGTGTGTAACCGCAGGCACACGTGTTTCGCGTGCGCGGGCGCACCACCCGTATCGGCGCGTACTCGAGGCACGCGCCGTGCGTGTAATTAGTGTATAGCCCCTAGGGGCAATAAACTCCAGTATTCGTTCATACGTGTTCGCCTATCATTTCGCGCATTACCTATGCCAAATCACTTCCTGAGTCGGTGGCCAGATGAGACGGATACCACCGCCCTCCGCGGGCGCGAGTACATGGTACTCGGGTATAACTGAGTAGTCGGGGAAGCAAGCTCAGAGAGAAAAAGCGCGACGACGAAGTCGCGTGTTGTAACGCCGGTAAGTACGGCTGCTGGCGAAAGCAGCCGACAGCGAGCGGTGGCGCGCAGCAGTACGAACTGGAAGGAGAGATCGCCGAGGGCCGGCACGAGCAAGTACTCGCGCCTATCTTATGCTGCGCCGTTAGCAACCCGCCTATAATTACCCAGATACAACATATATATATATATATATATATATATATATATATATATATATATATATATATATATATATATATATATATATATAAAAAGATGTATAGGTACATATGTAGACTCGTCCGCATAAGTCCCGATCCGTTTACGTATGTTGTCCGCATAAGTATCGTTTCCATTAGATCCGTGTCTGCACAAGTCACGTTTGGCTAAAGAAATAACTCCCTCTCTATGTAGACACTCAAAAATGTCTGCACAAGTCGATGAAAGTCCGCATAAGTACCGTTCCCATTAAGGATGCGTCCGCATAAGTTACCTTTGAGATAAATATACATATATATATATAATGCATCTCGTTAACTACTTTTATGGAGCCCTTTCTTAAAGATAAATAGCTTTATGGAGCCCGAATCCTTTTATGGAGCCCGGGCTCCATAAACATTCAATACATCCCGGTTTATGGACTCCGACATAGAGTTTCTATACCCAGAGATGGATTATTTCTTTAGTCACTTGCAGACGGGAACTCTGGGCGTAGGTACTAATATACAGGGATGGGCTCCATAAAGGGGTTAGGTGAAACATATTATATACCGGGTGTCCCATTTTAAAACCACCAGGCAAATATCTCGAAAACTAAGGGAGATGGAAAAAAACTTTTAGTATAAAAGTTGTAGGGTTCAGAGGGGCCCAACTGATTGTGACCTTGGTTATGACCTTGATGTCATCGATCAAATTCATTTGAAGGTCAAACCGATTTTTTCAAATGGGAACCCCCACTTTTGACCTCGTAAATGGAAAGAGCGGAAAATTTTACGTTCAGATATGTCCTTGAGTCAAGGACATGGTCATGGTCATGGTCATGGTCATGTTTAAAATCAAAATCAATAAACGCATCAAAACATTCCCATAATTAGGTATACGAGACAAATTGTTAAATACAAAAGTTGTAGGGTTCAGAGGGGCCCAACTGATCGTAACCTTGGTTATGACCTTGAGGCCAATGATCAAGGTCATTTGAAGGTCAAACCGATTTTTTCAAATGGGAACCCCCACTTTTGACCACGTAAAGGAAAGAGCGGAAAATTTTAAGTTTAGATATGTCCTTGAGTCAAGGCCATGGTCATGGTCATGGTCATGTTTAAAATCAAAATCAATCAACGCATCCAAACATTCCCATAATTACGCATACGAGTGTTAAATACAGAAGTTGTAGTGTTTGGAGGGGCCCAACTGATTGTGACCTTGACCATGAACTTGAGGTCAAGGATAATATCGTTTGAAGGTTAAATCAATTTTGTTTAACGGCAACCCTCACTTTTGACCTCGTAAATAGAAAAACCGAAAAATTCTGATATGACCTTGGGTCAAGGTCATGGTCAAAGTTATGGTCAGTTTCCGTGCAGTTAAAAGCAAAGTCGGAGATGACCCGGTCACCTAAGGCAAGGTCGGAGATTACCCGGCCAGTTAAGGCAAGGTCGGAAATGACCCGGCCAGTTAAGGCAAGGTCGGAGATGACCCGGCCAGTTAAGGCAAGGTCGGAGATGACCCGGTCAGTTAAGGCAAGGTCGAATATGACCTGGTCAGTTAAGGCAAGGTCGGAGATGACCCGGCCAGTTAAGGCAAGGCCACGTTCATGTGTATTTAGTCATAGGATCCAAGTGTTTCGGTCACCATTTACTGAAGAAGATGCTCAAAAGTTGCACCATTTACTTGTTGACAACATTCTATTCTCCTTTTAAAGTTTCTAACAGTATTTAATAATACTTGACGTGGAATACTTAAGCAGATTTGTGTAATCCTTGAATCATGTCATCTCTTGTATTTGGCCTGTTGCGGTAGACTGTATTTTTTAGGAAGCCCCATAAATAAAAATCTGGAGATGTCAGATCTGGAGATCTTGGTGGCCATGCTACGGGACTCCTCTACCAATCCATCGACCGTTAAACCTTTCATTAAGAAAATCTCTGACAATTCTGGCATAATGTGGAGGAGCACCATCTTGTTGTAGCCACATTCTGGCCCTTGTATGGAGATCAACGTTTTCTAGAAAGACTGGCAGCTCGTCTCTCAGCAACTGTAAATAAGTATGTTGAGTTACGTGACCTTCAAAAAAATAAGGTCCAATCAGACATCCGTTAATAATACCACACCATACCGTTGCATTCCAGCGATGCTGATGATCAACTTCTCGCGTCCAATGAGGATTAACAGGAGACCAGTAGTGGCAATTATGGCGATTCAACATACTAGTACTCTGAAATGTAGCCTAGTCGCTAAAAAGAACATTGTTAAAGAAATTTTCATCATCAGTAATTTGTTGTGTTGCCCATTAGCAAAATGTTATTCTCCGTCGATAATCTTCCACAGTTAAAGCTTGATTTAGAGTAATGTGGTAAGGATGGTAACGCGCATATCGTTAATATCTACTGGCCGTAGATCTTGGAATACACATTGTTAACTCGATTTCGCGTAAACTGACATGAACATTTAAATGTACCATGGCTAGAACAGCAAGAAAGCGAGGATTATTTTCATAATCGTGTTCATTCAGTGTCCTCCTTCTTCGAACGAAGTTTCCTTGTCGACCGCGCAGTTCAATGTCACGTATTACCGTATTATCAGGATGTTGTCGTTGAGGGAACCGAGCACGGTACAATCTGCTTGCCTCTCGATAGTTTCGTCGACATTCTCCTAAAATAAGAAGAATGTCAACTATTTCATTAGCAGAATAGTCAGGCATTCTTTTTTAGTTGCAAATGCAATTATTTATCAAAACACACCACAAAAGAAATAATATGTTATTATACTATACAATATTTTAAAACGCAAAAGTTTAATTTTCTGTGCCAATATACGTGTGCTCAATTTGAAAACAATTTGATGTAAACAGTAATAATTATTGACTATTACCGATCAATGCTGAATACTACCGGTCACTATTGGATACAGGTGGTCAACACTTATTAACTTTTGTTATTATTTGATATAAGTGGTTAGCCCTGGTAAATATTGATAATAGTAAAAATAGTAAAATTTTCCGCTCTTTCCATTTACGAGGTCAAAAATAGGGGTTCCCATTTGGAAAAATCGATTTGACCTTCAAATGACCTTGATCATTGACCTCAAGGTCATAATCAAGGTCACGATCAGTTGGGCCGCTCCAACGCTACAACTTCTGTATTTAACACTCGTATGCGTAATTATGGGAATGTTTGGATGCGTTGATTGATTTTGATTTTAAATATGACCATGACCATGACCATGGCCTTGACTCAAGGACATATCTGAACGTAAAATTTTCCGCTCTTTCCATTTACGAGGTCAAAAATGGGAGTTCCCATTTGAAAAAATCGATTTGACCTTCAAATGACTTTGATCATTGACCACAAGGTCATAACCATGGTTACGATCAGTTGGGCCCCTCTGAACCCTACAACTTTTGTATTTAACAATTTGTCTCGTATGCCTAATTATGGGAATGTTTTGATGCGTTGATTGATTTTGATTTTAAACATGACCATGACCATGACCATGACCTTGACTCAAGGACATATCTGAACGTAAAATTTTCCGCTCTTTCCATTTACGAGGTCAAAAGTGGGGGTTTCCATTTGAAAAAATCGATTTGACCTTCAAATGAACTAGATCATTGGCCTCAAGGTCATAACCAAGGTCACGATCAGTTGTTCCCTCAGAACCCTACAACTTTTGTATTAAAAGTTTTTTCCATCTCCCTTAGTTTTCGAGATATTTGCCTGGTGGTTTTAAAATGGGACACTCGGTATATAAAAATTCAAAAGATACAATTTTCTATAATATATATAGTGACATGGCACTTTTTTAACTCCCTGCACCATTTTTAGACTCGCCCTGCGGGCTATGATTTCGCGATATAATTATTCACACCCACAAGGAAATTCCCAAAACACTAACTAGCGGCTTGATCCTACTCTATTGAATTCAAACGTCCCGGCCGCTTGGCCGAATTTAGTTTATATGGACGCCAGACCACGGCGACGACGCGCACACCCTCCTCCTCGGCTCGGCTGTTCGAGTCTCGGCTTCTCGGGCGGGGGATTAGCTGCGACGACCTGGGGGCGGTCGAGAATCCTCGGCAAAAACCTGCGAAATGGACAACGGACGACACGCAACAAAAAAAAATGGAAAAATAAAATATCACGGCGAATTAAATTTTAGTCACAGTCAGATTATTGATTCTACGGCGACTTGACAACAAATCCCTTCCCTCACATTCAAAATGGCCGCGCACTGGCCAAACACACACTACGACGATTTTCAGCACACGCGAGAGAGGCATGCACTGCTATTTGCAGCTCCGCGCTCAGAGCTGCCACTCTCTTATAAAGACAGATATATAATTGTAAGGTCGGGGGCCAAAAGTAAAACCCACCAGGCAACAGCAACAGAACTCTTACCCCCTATGCTCGGCGGTGGATATTCTCCTCGGGCTGCTCTCTCTAACTCCCTCCAAACTACATGCCGCTCGTGACCGTTGTACACTTCTCTTTACACTCCTCCTGACTAACTATTTCCCACACTATACAATACTATCCTCTCCTTCTTCATATTACACTTCCTTCACACTACTTCTTGCACTACTTCGTAACTACCTCTCAACTCAAAAAACTATACTGCGCGCAACGACTGTTGGAGACAGAATGGCGAGGGCGAAAATCTCGTCGGTTGTCGGTTCCTTCTTCTTCATCGGCGGTGTATTTTCCTTCTCTCCCTCTCCTAGGACGGTAGATAGGCGTTGAAGCGCGAATTCGATTCGCGTGGTGTGCGAGTACTCTCGCGGTGACTATTCCTTGCGCCGGGCTCCAATTACGCATCAGGACCTCTCAATAGTCTCCCTGATTGGCTTGCTCTGCTAGACTGTCATTGAGCTCGGCAGTGTACAAGCAGATTTCCACTGCCACTTGTTGCGTATGCGGTTCAAATCTGGTACTTCATACGGCTCGATTGGCGATGGCAGCGCGCCTTTATTCACAAAGGCGCCACCGCTATTCCACGAGATCGGCTGCATCCTCGGCCGTATCTCTCTCTCTCTCTCTCTCTCGCTCTCACATGGCGATACCTTTTTAATCGCGTTCCCCTCTCACTCCCACCACATGCAGCACGCAGTCTGCCGCTGGCTTTCTCTCCCTCTCTCTCGTAGTCATACTCACATACATACGCCGTGGGCAGCTCGCAGGCTGCCGCTGGCTTTCTCGGGCTCTCACACACACATACACGCGCTGCTACGAGCAACTCGGCTACTGCTAGTCGTGTCTCGCTTCCTCTTTCACTCTCATGCGAGCGGGGCTGCGCGCGCGCTCTCTCTCTCTCTCTCTCTCACGCACACTCATATACGGCCGCCGCTGTGTATGATGCAGGCTGCTGCTGGCCGTGTCTCGCTCTTGCTCTCTCTCTCGCTCTCATTCTCGCTCTCATACTCGCGCAGGCCGTATGCAGGCTGCAGCTAGACTTCTCTCTCTCTGTCTCTCTGTCTCTCTGTCCCTCTGTCTCTCTCTGTCTCTCTGTCTCTCTGTCTCTGTCTCTCTGTCTCTCTGTCTCTCTGTCTCTCTGTCTCTCTGTCTCTCTGTCTCTCTGTCTCTCTCTCTCTCTGTCTCTCTGTCTCTCTGTCTCTCTGTCTCTCTGTCTCTCTCCCCCTCCCTCTCCCTCTCTCTCTGTCTCTCTCTCTCTGTCTCTCTCTCTCTCTCTCTCTCTCTCTCGTACCTGCTCGTCTACACGGCTTGACTCCTGGGCGACTAGGGCGGAAAGCGTCCGCTTCGTCTGCTATCTCCGCCTCATGTACCTCGATAAAAAAGAGACACCACCTAATTAGCTATGTGTGCGCACATAGCTCGATCTCAGGGCAGATGCTTGCCTCCCATCAGTAGCCTTTTTCTATTTTATGCTCTGCTAATGGAATGCGAAAAAACGCATCACAATATATATACACGATGGCCCATTTTAATCGCCGCACCCGAATTTCTCGGAACCTAAGCCAGATAGAAAAGAATGGTTCAGACAAAAGTTATAGGGGACAAAGGGGACCACATAATAGCGCTAACGTCTTTGACCTTGAACTTGACCTTTGAGGTTATTTCAAGGTCAAAGTAGTTTTTTCATATAGAAACACCTAGTTTTGATCCCGGATTCGGAAAGAGCGGGAAATTTTACGTTCAAAGTCATATTGAGAAATTTTTTCCAAGGTCATTTCAAGGTAAAAAAAAAAGGTCCGTTTAAAATCGTTTTTTTCCATGAACCACAGGCTAAGCTGGTTCAAATTAATCGTAGGCTTAATAGAGGAACCCACACACCCCAAACACACACACCCAAAACTTACACATCCTAGTAAACAAAACTCAAACTCGCACATCCTAACCCCATACACTTCATACCCTCACATGCTGAACTGTTACACCCTGGTCCCACAACTTTACTCCACACCCCCAGTCCCACACATCCCTACCCCACGCATGCTAATCCCACACATCCTGAACCCTGAAAAATTTCTCTCAAGGGCAAAATGATTTTTTAACGGAAACTTTAAGATCGTTGAAGCTTCTGTTATAAATATTAAATTAACCTTACTATTTGCGCTATCCAGAAACAACGACGTGGGCTTAGTAAGGATTGTTTCCTTTGGGATGCTTAATTAAAGTGGGTCCCCTTGCCTCTCACTGGTCGGGGTGCTTGATTATACTGAGTCCCCTTGCCTCTCATTGTTCGGGGTGCTTGATTATAGTGAATCCCCTCGCCTCTCACTAATTCGTAAATAAATTTTTATTTAACCTCGAAGCAAGTGTTCGAAATGACGACAATTTGCTTCAAGGCACATAGTCAAACGCCTTTGAAAATGGCGAACTGTTTTCTGCAAAGTTTGTCTCGGAATGGCAGCGCATGCTCGACGAATCCTATCCTGCATATCTGCTCTTGTAGTGGGTTGTTGCTCAAAAACAGCATTTTTTAAATACCCCCATAAACAGAAATCTGGTGATGTAAGATCGGGTGAGCAAACAGGCCAGTTAACCGGACCTCCTCGGCCAATCCACCTGTTACCATAGTGCTCATTCAAAAAAGCCCTTACAATTCGAGGGAAATGTGGCGCTGCGCCGTCCTGCTGGAGCCACATTCTTCGTCGCGTTTCTAAATCAACACCTTCTATCAATCCAGGTAGTTCATCTCTTATTAGCGTCAAATAGGTATGTTGATTTACATTTGCTTCAAAAAAATAAGGGCCAATCAAATACCATAATACCCCAACGTCTTTGATGGTTTACAGTTCTGACCTAATGAGGATTCACATCAGACCAATAATGGTAATTATGCCTATTCAGTTCCCCATCGCTTTGAAATTGTGCCTCATCAGAAAAAAGAACAAAGTTAAAAAAGTCTGGATCATTTTCTATCATTTGTAAAGCCCATTGGCAAAACACAATACGCTGTTGGAAATGCTGAAACTGTAGCTGTTGAACCAAAGTAATATGATACGCGTGATGCTGAAGCACCTTCATAATTCTTAAAAAAGTATTTCCTGGAATACCAATTTCCCTTTCGACTCGACGAGCGCTAATGTGTGGATCAAGATGAATTATTGCAAGGATAGTTACAACTCGATTACCATTTTCATCATACTCATGGGGCCTACGTTGGCGAACCATGTGTCCACCACGAGCTCTTTGAGTTAAACGTCTGATAGCTCTATCGTCAGGATGTCGTCTGTCAGGATAGCGTTCAGCATAAAGTCTTGCCGCACCACGATATTTATTTTGATTTGCTCCTAAAACCAAAATCATATCAACGATCTCGTTGGGCAGATAGTCAGCCATTTCAGAGCCAGCTATTAATTACTATTAAATTTAAATAGTAAAATGGTATCAAAAATATTAATAATTATAAGGCTCGCCCATACATGGTCGCGCCTGAAAAGGAAAAACGTTGGAAAATTACGGTAACTTTAATTAGCTAACTGTAATTGCCATAAATACTTCGTTTGTCACACTTTTTTAATTTTAAATTTTAAAATAAAATAATCGTTAAAACATTAAAGGTATTCAATTCAATAAAGCATTATTTCTTATTTTAATTGCAAATAAAACTAAAACTTCCTTTTATTTCTTTGTTTTATGTAAATAATGTGAATTAGTAGCGTTCGAATTTGAGAAATACTAATTTTGATAATGTAATCATTAAAAACACATCTACGAAGAAAATAGGTTCCTTTAAATGGTTTTCAATGGTTCTTTTAAATTTATTTTTCAGGTTCTAGCAGGATAGTGGAGCACCACATTTCACGCTCATAATAACAGCATTTTTTAATAAACACTTTAGTATTAGATGGATTGGTTGAGGAGGTTCGGTGAAATGGCTTGCTTCTTCATGTCATACTTCACCATCAGACTTTTGTTCATCCGGGTATTTGAAAAATGCTATTTTTGAGCAACAACCCACTACAAGAGCAGATATGCAGGATCGGATTCGTCGAGCATGCGCTGCCATTCCGAGACAAACTTTGCAGAACACAGTTCGCCATTTTCAAAGTCATTTGACTATGTTCCTTGAAGCAAATGGTCGTAATTTCGAACACTTGCTTCGAGGTTAAATAAAAATTTATTTACATTAGTGAGAGGCGAGGGGACTCACTATGATCAAGCACCTCGAACAGTGAGAGGCAAGGGGACTCACTATAATCAAGCACCCCGAACAGTGAGAGGCAAGGGGACTCACTTTAATCAAGCACCCCCCACAGTGAGAGGTAAGGGGACTCATGTTAATTGAGCACCCCAAAGGAAACAATCCTTACTACGTCCACGTCGTTGTTTCTGGGTAGCGCAAAAAGTAAGGTTAATACATTTATAACAGAAGCTTCAACGTTCTTAAAGTTTCCCTTAAAAAATCATTTTGCCCTTGAGAAAAATTTTTCAGGGTTCAGGATGAGTGGGTTTGGGGTGTATGGGATTAGCATGCGTGGGGTAGGGATGTGTGGGACTGGGGGGTGTGGGGTATTGTGAGACCGGAGTGTAGCAGTTCAGCATGTGAGGGCATGAAGTGTATGGGGTTAGGATGTGCGAGTTTGAGTTTTGTTTACTAGCATATATAAGTTTTGGATGTGTGGGTTCCCCTATTAAGCCTACGATCAATTTGAATCAGCTTAGTCTGTGGTTCATGGAAAAAAACGATTTTAAACGGAATTTTCTGAATTTGACCTAGATTTGACCTTGAAATGACCTTGGAAAAAATTTCTCAATATGATTTTGAACGTAAAATTTCCCGCTCTTTCCGAATCCGGGGTCAAAACTAGGTGTTTCCATGTGAAAAAACCATTTTGACCTTGAAATAACCTCAAAGGTCAAGTTCAAGGTGAAAGACGTTAGCACCATTATGTGACCTCCTTTGTCCCCTATAACTTTTGTCTGAACCATTTTTCTCTACCTGGCTTAGGTTCCGAGAAATCCGGGTGCGGCGATTAAAATGGGTCACCGTGTATATATAAATTTTTTACGATGCTTACTTCTCATATTATAATTTGAGAAACAATATAGTATGAAACCAGAGTTCTTGAAGTAAAAAAAAACCGCTGCCAATTAATTGGCAAGATGCTTCTTCAAACTAATTTATCTATTCCATTTTTGAAATTTAAAAAACAAAAGTAAATTTTTCACAACAAAACTTTATTAATAAAAAGACGGTTTTCTTTGTGGATCTTTGTTGTTTGTTAGACAATTTGCTGAATATAAAAAATATCTTTTTTTTTTCATTTATGTATCATATACAAACAATTAATTATTGTTATAAAAAATTTTAAAGAAAGACATTAGTTTGAGAAAGAAAAGTATGTATTGGCAATATTCCAATAAATATTTGTTTTGAAACAGGTATTTAACTACTATCCTGCTCGACTTAGTGGTCTAAAGTTAATCCATCATTGTAACAGTCATACAAATATAATAACTATGTTATTCTTCTTAACAAAAGACAACGAATCGTTTTGAAATTTAACAGAGCAGTAGTTTTTTTCATATTTCAGAATCGATATTTTTATGAAATATTTTTATGAAATTTTTATAAAATTCATATTTTGAAAGTCAATTATTATCGTTGCCCTACTACACGTTGCCGCGGGACTCAATCTGACATTACTTTCTCAGGGATATGCCCTAGTACACAATAATTATTTTAATTATATATGATATACAAATTAAATAGAACTATTGCATATTTTGCTCTAAAACATTATATTTGTGATTTGGGGCTAATTTGGAATGAGTAAAAAAATTTTGACCAACATAACCTCTTGAAATTTTAACACAATGTTGTACTCGATAAGTGTAATAAGTGGCAAAAATTTTGAGTCAATCAATTGAATATTCTTTTTAAAAATGCAAATATAAAAATTTATAAAAAAATTTTAACCTCAAATATCTTTGGTCACAACGGTCAGATATTTTTGGGCAAAGAACTGAATCTTTAGATATAAAAAAGCTAATTCCTTACCAAATTTCAAAATGATTCATTGACTTTTACTCCTGATATCGTTAACGAAAGAAAACGCACTTGTTTTCAAAAATAATTTTTTTCTCGGAAACAAATCAACGTAACCTCTTGAAAGTTTAACATAATTTTGTACTCGATAAGTGTAATAAGGGGTAAAAATTTTGAATCAGTCAATTCAATATTCTTTTTAAAAATGCAAATATAAGAAATTTATGAAAAAATTTTAACCTCAAATATCTTTGGTCACAACAGTCAGATTTTTTTGGGCAAAGAACTGACTCCTTAGATATAAAAAAGCTAATTCTCGGCCGAATTTCAAAACGATTCATTGACTTTTACGCCTGTTATCGTAAAGGAAAGAAAACGCACTTTTTTCAAAAATAATTTTTTTCTCGGAAACAAATCAACATAACCTCTTCAAACTTTAATACAATGTTGTACTCGATAAGTGTAATAAGTAGTAACAATTTTGAGAGAAAAAATGAACAAGTTTTTGAGATATTAATTAAAGAAATATAAACCATATTTTCATTAATAACAAATGAGAGGCTAATTTAAAGACGTTTTAATAAAAATTTTGATTATTAAGAAATACTGGCTGAAACAAATTAAAAAAATAAAAAAATGAAAAATACAAAATCATTTTTTGATTATAAAAAAAAAATTGGTAAAATAAGAAAGTAGGTTATGCTCTCTCTATTCTCCTCCGAAACGAAGAGAATAAGCCTTTTCCGATGTAAATCGGTCGATCGGTCCAAAAGTTATCGCCTGTACACACACACACACACACACACACACACACACACACACACACACACCCACACCCACACACACACTCACACACACACACACACACACACACACACACACACACACACACACACACACACACACACACACACACACACACACACACACACACACACAGACACACATACAGACACGAACATTTTTTTTAGCAAAAACAACGGATTTTAACGCCAAAAGTCTCAAAACATGTTTTGGAACATTTTATGTTTCAAAAATTTTTTTTACCGTTACAAAGCTTCCTCTTTGAGGAAGCAAAAATTTTTTCAAAAGAATTTGATTATTGTTCACGAAGATAACGCTAGTTGAAAAAAAATCAACAAAACCCATAAATCTTTTTCATTTTTGATCCGATTTTAATTTGCAAGGTCTCATTTTCTTCCTTGTTCAATTTCAGGGGGAGGTAGAGATATAAAAAAAAAATATTATCTCAACCTTCAAAGTTATAAGCAATTGTTTGCAGTTCTGTGACTGAATTTTATAAACGATTGCTTATGACTTTGCAGGTTTTGAAAATTTTCCAATTTTTATATCGCTACCGCCCTCTGAAATTAAACAAGGAATAAAATGAGACCTTGAAAATTAAAACTAGATGAATAATGAAAAAGATTTATGGGTTTTGTTAATTTTCCTTCCAATTGGCGATATCTTCTTTAACAATATTCAAATTTCTTTGAAATTTCTTTTTTTGTTAGTTCCAGAACCCTTGTTCCATAATTACTATTATATCTATCCTCCATAATAATTTCAATGATAAGAAACGATGGTGAGGATCATCCCAGGTACACAAAAAAAAAAACACTTTAACTTTCCATTTTCAAAAAAGCCGCAACGTTTCGCTAGTCAGTTTTCTAGCCTCATCAGGTAATCATTTATTTAGCTATAAACACAAAGCACAATAGGATCTTAAACATCTTATTTTGGTTGTAATCACAAAGAGAGAATAGTAAAAAATACATACAATATAGTTATTATCATCGTGGGTATTTTTAAGAGCCAGAAGCTCTACGACCTATTACAAAAGCTATATCGCCAACCGACAAACTCACGTTTCAGTGTAGTTTATATAAATATATCGCTCTCGCATTTTCATCCGTAATCAAAATAATCAATACATAAATGCAATCAACAACATTATAATTATATAAAACGATGAGAATTCAAATCAAATTTATTAAAAATTCTGTTCAATCTTTTGTACTGACTATTTAAAAATTGTGTGTCTTCCTGTCTGTTGATTGTGTTGTCAATAAAATTGATGTGCAGCATTTCAGAAATACGACGTTTTTCTCTGTTACTTTCCCTATCTAATATTAATGTGTTAGCCCAATCAAAATTGTGTGTAGGATTATATTTGATATGTTGTGGAACAGGAAGCAATTTTTGGGAATCTTCTTGTTTCAATCCATCTATTACAGATTTTTTATGTTCATTAATCCTTGTTTTTAAGCATCTTTTTGTTTCGCCTACATACACACTACTACATTTATCCCAGTTAAATTTATATATCACACTAGTCTCATTCCATTTTTCAGTTCTATCTTTGCCTAACTTAACAATACTATTCATTTTTTGGTTCATCGTAGGAACACATCGAATGTTGAATTTTTTAAACGTTTTTTTACAAGAATAAAAGAATTTCTTATGGAAAGGTAGAGCTATAGTTCATATAGGGTTGTATAAGTTGTTATTACGTGAGTTATCATTCTCATATTTATGTTTACGTATGCGATTTGCAATACGTGTGTTAATGAAGTTTTCAGGATAATCATTTTTAATTAGCACTTCTTTTACTAACATGATATTTTGACTGCGGAATGATTTCTCCAGTAATAATAGTGCTCTGTCAGCAAGGTTTGAAATGATATTACGTTTTTGTTGTTTAGTATGATGGGAATTAAAATTCAATAATCTGCCAGAACAAGTAGGGTTTGAAACTAATTAGTGATTATGTTATTATCCATTCTAACTATCGTTAAGTCTAAAAAATTAATACTATTATCTATTTCTATTTCATGAGTAAATTGTCGATATTTGTCATATCATTGAAAGTATCAAGGACATATTGTAATTGATCTTTTTTAATACACAGTATGCTATCATCAACATATCTATAATAAAATAATGGTATACAATCGGATTTTTCATTTAGTAATTTCAAACAAGTAGTTTCTAGATCATCCATCAATGGGGTCTCCCATTTCCCCTCTTTTTGCGGATATTGTGATGGATTTTTTCTGTCATGGTGCTCATTCTAAGAATGCATATGGGATGTTACATGTGAAGTGAGCAGCTCAAAATTCTAAAATCGGTCAAATTTTTTTTACTTTTAGTTTTTTATAAAAAAAACATGTTCCTAAAATTTTAGATCGATATTTGCATAAATAAAAGAGATATGCAACATTGAAAATTATTATTTTTTGCAATTTTTGGTTAAAACCCAACTTTTGTCATTTTTTTACTCAAAATCTTGAAACTTTTTGTATAGAACATTGATTGGAAAAAAGTTTGCATTTTAGTTGTAGAATGTAGTAGTATTTATTTTATGACCTATTTTGAGAGTCTCTGATTGGTCGATTATTGATATACCTTCATCGACAAAAAAAAAATCTTACGCCACAAAATTTTTTCTCCCTTTTTTTTTCTTGATTTGTGAAAACATATCCTTGAAATTAAGACCTAAACGAATATCGGCCGAGCCCATAAAAAAAAGCTACAACACTTTAAAGTTTAATAAATCATTAAACTAGGCAGCCCTATGGTACTATAACTAATCAGGACTTATTCCAAGTTATGATATCCAGATTTCCATCTAACCCTCAAAGGTGTTTTCCTACCCCTACTGATGACTTGAAGTACTGTCCAAATAACCTCCTAGGCCTTTTTTGGTACACAAAGCTCCAAATATGATTATCTTAAGTAATGCTTACGATAACCACTATTGTCTATGCAAGCAGATTAATTTTGTTTGTCAGACAACTTCTCTTCATAAATCTGATAAAGTAGTAGAACTACACTCTTTTTCTGTTCCATTCAATGTCTTTTCATTAACCTGTAAATAGTAAAAATCAGTTTTACGCAAAGAAATTACTATTTTTTAATATTTATTCCGAAATAAGAAAACTTCGACAAAATTTCTAATGTATTATAATTTTATTATTCCAGATTTTATTTGTAATTGTTTCTGTACTTATAAAAATATGCATTTTTAATAATACAAGCATTAAGAATTTTATTAAATAAGTACACATACCTTTATAACTGAGAAATAAATGATCGGTTCTGGTAAAATTGTACACGTTCAAAACTTCTCAATGAAATTTACTTGGCAAATATTCTAATTTCCAAGTATAAAAGTGTCGCTTGAAAATTAATAAAAACGAGGATTAAAGTTCCTTATTGTTCTGGATTTACCACCTGAAAATAATTTAAATATAACCACAAAGAATCAATGTTGACATTGATTATTTGCATTTAGATTTTGTCAATTTTTTAAAATTATACTTATCTGACAAATAGTCCATGTGCAGATTATCTGTGAAAAGATTTTTCAGTACTATTTACTATTCTATACAATTGAAAATTCTTCTGTTATCAATATAAAATTTCAACTATATAAATAAGCAAACCACTATTCACTACGAGAGACTCAGGGTTCTGGAACACCAATTTTCTTGAAAATGGCAAAGGTTGTAGGTAATATCACACCATGAACCTCTGCAGAGTTAATACCGCCTCCCCAGAAAAAAGCTGCAGCCATTCTAATTTTTAAAAACTGGAAAAATGTGTACGATATTCACATTTTTTTGCATTTTCTGCTCTTTGTGCTGCAAAAAAAATATCCAATTAATTATATGAATAAAATATACATAAATTATGTTAAATATTAAGATTCAAAAGAATTAGTTTAAAAAATTTTATTACCTAAATATATCACAGTTTTTGCGATATTTCCATTATTTTTGGTTTACATCTCCAATGTAAGATTAAATGCCAAGACAGAGCTCATTCTTTTTGTACAGGCATTTATGAATTTTTAATTTTACCATGCATTGAAGAAAATTAAATATTATTTAGCATAAATTAAGTGGCTTGATATCCACAATCCAAACTATCCCTTCTTTTCGATAAACTTCCCATTGCATCTCAATGAAATTGCTCTTTGATATCAGATGAGGTTGTCTGTCTACTTCCACATCCTAAAAAAAGACAAAACACACAAAGAACTTATTTCTTTTTTTTAAAATAAATATGTTGAGTCTCCTCAAAAACTTTTGAGGTTACTCATACTTATCTGAAAATTGTTGGCCTGGCGATGCTCCTTTTTGTCCGGTGATTTGAAAACAACTGGTTGTCTGAAGTTCCATTTGATCAAGCCCTTGAGTTTTGCTGTCACCTGTCAGCTGTCAGTGATGTATAAGTACACGTATAGACTTAGCGAACAGTTTATGTCAATCGACTCCGCTAGCTGACGATTATAAATTCGAGCCTTAGGGTGCGATCCCATGCGTTCCGTAAAATTTAACGGTACGACAAAATCGGAGTGAACTTGTAATTCGAATAATGGCGCGTGGATTTAATAAAATTCTTAATGCTTGTATTATTAAAAATGCATATTTTTATAAGTACAGAAACAATTACAAATAAAATCTGGAATAATAAAATTATAATACATTAGAAATTTTGTCGAAGTTTTCTTATTTCGGAATAAATTTAAAAAAATAAATAAGCAATTTCTTTGCGTAAAACAGATTTTTACTATTTACAGGTTAATGAAAAGACATTGCATGGAACAGAAAAAGAGTGAAGTTCTACTACTTTAACAGATTTATGAAGAGAAGTTGTCTGACAAACAAAATTAATCTGCTTGCATAGACAATAGTGGTTATCGTAAGCATTACTTAAGATAATCATATTTGGAGCTTTGTGTACCAAAAAAGGCCTAGGAGGTTATTTGGACAGTACTTCAAGTCATCAGTAGGGGTAGGAAAACACCTTTGAGGGTTAGATGGAAATCTAGATATCATAACTTGGAATAAGTCCTGATTAGTTATAGTACTATAGGGCTGCCTAGTTTAATGATTTATTAAACTTTAAAGTGTTGTAGCTTTTTTTTATGGGCTCGGCCGATATTCGTTTAGGTCTTAATTTCAAGGATATGTTTTCACAAATCAAGAAAAAAAAAAGGGAGAAAAAATTTTGTGGCGTAAGATTTTTTTTTTGTCGATGAAGGCATATCAATAATCGACCAATCAGAGACTCTCAAAATAGGTCATAAAATAAATACTACTACATTCTACAACTAAAATGCAAACTTTTTTCCAATCAATGTTCTGTACAAAAAGTTTCAAGATTTTGAGTAAAAGAATGACAAAAGTTGGGTGTTAACCAAAAATTGCAAAAAATAATAATTTTCAATGTTGCGTATCTTTTTTATTTATGCAAATATCGATCTAAAATTTTAGGAACATGTTTTTTTTATAAAAAACTAAAAGTAACAAAAATTTGAGCGATTTTAAAATTTTGAGCTGCTCACTTCACATGAAACATCCCATATATATATTTATATATATATTATATATATATATACCCTATTGAAAAAAATCATGTGACTAATCATATGATTAATCCAGTGATTAATCACATGATTAATCATATGATAAATCATGTGATTAATCATGTGGTTAATCATGTGATCAATCATATGATTAATCACATGATATTATCGACGGAAAAATCATGTGATTAATCACATGATTAATCACATGATTGATCACATGAATTTTTCCAGAATCCAGGAATATGCTCTGCTGAATTTATAACTTAATTTATTTATTATCTAGCAGTTTACCACTGCTATATTATAAATGAAAACGAATAGTTAAATGAAACATTTGCAATTATTTGTATATTTCAGTTATTTAGATAATTAATTCAATTGAAGATATAGACAACTTTATTGTTATTACAATTATAATGTTCCGACATAACTGAAGAATGGGACAAAATAAGAACTTTTAAATATATTCTGCCCTAATGAAAAGATGGGATATTTGGGTTATTGGGTATAGATGAGCAATTGATATACGATAAATGGGCCCTATGGGTTTTCCTTGCGGATCCCATATGACTGATATAAAACTAGTTAACATTTTTTTTCGGATTACAAACATTTTATTCGAATAATAATCAATATTACTTCTTATACTACTTTGATAAAAGTATATTTTTATTATAAATTAAGGCTACAGCTGTAAATAAACAATAAAGACACGTAACATACTTGTATATAGGAATAAGATTATTATAAATGATATTGTTATTACTGTAGAGAAATGATGTTTAAGGAGCCTCGTGCTCGCGCTACTCGACTCCGACCCGTGGTAGCAAATTCACACGAAGCCGGAGCCGAGCGCGCCCACGTGTACTCGATTTTGGCAGCTACCATGAACAGTTGCGACGACGTCGGCGACAGCGCGAGGAGGCCACTACTTGGCGATGATGTTTCTATTAAAAAAACAGAGAAGATATTTTACATAAAGTCAGCTGCTCAAAATTTTAGAATTGTTTATGTTTAATTTGTGAGTTAACTAATATTTTTTATTAAACAAAATTTTTTCTGATTCTTTATTAAAAATCATTTAAAATGAGCCCTGGAACGATATTAGCAAACATTTAAAATGATCCATTTGGAAAGTCTCAGATTCGCTACTTATTAGTATACCTTCATCTGAAAAAAAGAAAATAATAAGTACAGCAGAATATTTTTGATTGGACAAAATTTTTACTGAATCTTTATTAAAGTCCCTTTCAAATAAGCCCTGATTGATGTTCGCAAACCCACTTGAAAAGAATTGTATATTTTTTTAATGTCAGTAGAAACCAATAATTGGTATTTTCGACAACCTGCTGGATTTGAGATCTTAATATTATTCATATATCTTATGTCATCAATCTTGTCGCTGAATTTTCTCAAAGCATGAAAAATATATTAAACATCTATTTTCAACAATATTTTCAACAGGCATTTATACTTTCCTAAATTTTCAATGGGAGACGCTTACACTGTTAATACACTTTATTTGTAAACTTCACATCTATTCGAAACTGAATTTTATAAGTAATCTATTATTATGTGTACCAAAGCTAAAAGTAAAATACTATAAAAAAGTTGCAAATCAAATTAGTTGAAAGACAATTAACAATTGTACATTCCAATGCGCATACAAATACTTCTCACTCAATAATTTTCAAATAAAATATGGTGTTCTTATTAAGGCTTCGTTTCATAAATTTCATAAACTACGTAATCACTTTCAAAAATATTCTGCTGTACTTATTATTTTCTTTTTTTCAGATGAAGGGTTATACTAATAAAGAAAATATAACCACATATACAAATAAAAAGCAAATTTTTTCCCAATCAATATTTTATACAAAAAATTTCAGGATTGAGTAAAGAAAATGAGAATACTTGAGTTTTCACAAAAAATTGCAAAGAATAACAACTTTTCACATTAGAGAGGTTAGAAGCAAGAAAGGGCTTACCGAATCTATGCTTGTAGGTGACTTCGCTGTCTTGTTGTCTCAAATGGGTGATCACCTCCAAGCGATAGACGCGACGAAAGAATCAAAACCTACCAGGACACCGTACACAACCGCCTCTGTCATCGCTGGGAACGCCACGGACGAGACACGCGCACGGCAGCCTCGGTAGGTATTTCTTATACAAACAATTCAATCAGCTATTGGTGCTGCCGTGCCTCGTGCGTGCTTTCGAATTTGCGATAGAATCGTCTCGTCCGTGGCGTTCCCAGCGATGACAGCGGCGGTTGTAGTACGGTGTCCTGGTAGGTTTTGATTCTTTCGTCGCGTCTATCGCTTGGAGGTGATCACCCATTTGAGACAATAAGATAGCGAAGTCACCTACAAGCATAGATTCGGTAAGCCCTTTCTTGCTTCTAACCTCTCTAATGTGGAAAGTTGTTATTCTTTGCAATTTTTTGTGAAAACTCAAGTATTCTCATTTTCTTTACTCAATCCTAAAATTTTTTGTATAAAATATTGATTGGGAAAAAATTTGCTTTTTATTTGTATATGTGGTTATATTTTCTTTATTAGTATAACCCTTCCTCTGAAAAAAAGAAAATAATAAGTACAGCAGAATATTTTTGAATCTACAAAATTTTTACTGAATCTTTATTAAAGACCCTTTCAAATAAGCCCTGATCGATATTCGCTAACCCACTTGAGAAGAATTGTTTTCTTTTTTAAATGTCAGTAGAAAGCAATAATTTATATTTTCGACAACACAATGGATTTGAGATTTTAATATTATTCATGTATCTCATGTCATGTATATTGTCACTGAATTTTCTCAAAGCATTAAAAATATATTAAACATCTATTTTCAACAATATTTTCAACAGGCTTATACTTTCCTAAGTTTTCAATGGGAGACGCTTACACTGTTAATACACTCTTTTTGTAAACTTCATATCTATTTGAAACTGAATTTTATAAATAATCTATTATTATGTGTACCAAAGCTAAAAATAAATTACTATAAAAAGGTTGCAATCAAGTTAGTCGAAAGACAATTTAGCAATTGCAAATTCAAATGCACAGACGTATACTCCATAACCAATAATTTTCAAATAAAATATGGTTTTCTTATTAAGCCTTTGCTTCATGAAATTTCATAAACTATTCAGCGTAAGTTGAAAATTAAATAATTGTATTATGGATCTTAATGAGTTATAAGTTTGTAGATTACATAGTTTATGAAATTTATGAAACGAAGCCTTAATAAGAACACCATATTTTATTTGAAAATTATTAAGTGAGAAGTATTTGTATGCGCATTGGAATATACAATTGTTAATTGTCTTTCAACTAATTTGATTGCAACTTTTTTATAGTATTTTACTTTTAGCTTTGGTACACATAATAATAGATTACTTATAAAATTCAGTTTCGAATAGATATGAAGTTTACAAATAGAGTGTATTAACAGTGTAAGCGTCTCCCATTGAAAATTTAGGTAAGTATAAATGCCTGTTGAAAATATTGTTGAAAATAGATGTTTAATATATTTTCCATGCTTTGAGAAAATTCAGCGACAAGATCCATGACATAAGATATATGAATAATATTAAGATCTCAAATCCAGCAGGTTGCCAAAAATACCAATTATTGGTTTCTACTGACATTAAAAAAATATAAAATTCTTTTCAAGTGGGTTTGCGAAGATCAGAGCTTATTGGAAAGGGACTTTAATAAAGATTCAGTAAAAATTTTGTCGAATCAAAAATATTCTGCTGTACTTATTATTTCTCTTTTTTTCAGATGAAGGTATACTAATAAGTAGCGAATCTGAGACTTTCCAAATGGATCATTTTAAATGTTTGCTAATATCGTTCGAGGGCTCATTTTAAATGGTTTTTAATAAAGAATCAGAAAAAATGTTGTTGAATAAAAAATATTCGTTACCTCACAAAGCATAAACGATTCTAAAATTTTGAGCTGCTGGCTTTATGTAAAATATCTTCTCTATTTTTTGAATAGAAACATCATCGCCAAGTAGTGGACTCCTCGCGCTGTCGCCGACGTCGTCGCAACTGTTCATGGTAGCTGCCAAAATCGAGTACACGTGGGCGCGCTCGGCTCCGGCTTCGTCTGAATTTTCTACCACGGGTCGGTTTCGAGCAGCGCTCGAGCACGAGGCTCGTTAAACATCCTTTCTCTACATTAATAACAATATCATTTATAATAATCTTATTCCTATATACAAGTATGTTACGTGTCTTTATTGTTTATTTACAGTTGTAACCTTAATTTATAATAAAAATATACTTTTATCAAAGTAGTATAAGAAGTAATATTGATTATTATTCGAATAAAATGTTTGTAATCCGAAAAAAAATGTTAACTAGTTTTATATCAGTCATATGGGACCCGCAAGGAAAACCCATAGGGCCCATTTATCGTATATCAATTGCCCATCTATACCCAATAACCCAAATATCCCATCTTTTCATTAGGGCAGAATATATTTAGAAGTTCTTATTTTGTCCCATTCTTCAGTTATGTCGGAACATTATAATTGTAATAACAATAAAGTTGTCTATATCTTCAATTGAATTAATTATCTAAATAACTGAAATATACAAATAATTGCAAATGTTTCATTTAACTATTCGTTTTCATTTATAATATAGCAGTGGTAAACTGCTAGATAATAAATAAATTAAGTTATAAATTCAGCAGAGCATATTCCTGGATTCTGGAAAAATTCATGTGATCAATCATGTGATTAATCATGTGATTAATCACATGATTTTTCCGTCGATAATATCATGTGATTAATCATATGATTGATCACATGATTAACCACATGATTAATCACGATTGATCACATGATTTATCATATGATTAATCATGTGATTAATCACTGGATTAATCATATGATTAGTCACATGATTTTTTTCAATAGGGTATATATATATATATATATATATATATATATATATATATATATATATATATATATATATATATATATATATCTATATATATATATATATATATATATACCGGGTGCCCCATTTTAAAACCACCAGGCAAATATCTCGAAAACTAAGGGAGATGGAAAAAACTTTTAATACAAAAGTTGTAGGGTTCAGAGGGGCCCAACTGATCGTGACCTTGGTTATGACCTTGAGGTCAATGATCAAGTTCATTTGAAGGTCAAATCGATTTTTTGAAATGGGAACCCCCACTTTTGACCTCGTAAATGGAAAGAGCGGAAAATTTTACGTTATTATATAGGTATATTAGGTATATCTATAAGTTTACAAAAATTATTATCTTTTTGATCTTTGTTTTTATTCAGTACAAAGTTAGTACTTTTATTATTTTGTATATTACAAAAAATCGCATCTTTTAATTTTATTTCTTTGTTTTAATTGTTATTATGAATACTATTTGTTCAATTTCATTAGATTCATCATGACTAATTCCTACATAAATGAGTTTATGATCTGAAAATAATGTTTCATATACTCCAGATTCATATTTTTGTATGTTATTGTTTATGAATACAAACCAATCTGAGTGTTAAAATTAGTTGTTGAAATTCCTAAATTTATTGCTCTTTTTAAATTTTTACTAGTTAAATATTTTTCAAAAAAACTGTTACCTGAATAAGTATCGAAATTGTAATCACCTATAAGTGTAAATTGTTTTTCATTATAATTTTTTGTATAGAAATTTTCAAATAAATCGAAGAATTGTTCTTTGCTTACAGAAGATGACTTATATCCTGTTAATATAAATATATTTTTAATTTCTAGCCTAACCATATCAATATGATGAAAATTATTGTTATTATAATTATTCAGAGTTATATGATCAATTATATTACATTTAATTTCTTTTTTTTGCAAAACAAATCTGTTTGTTTGAACCATCGATCATTTATTATGTAATGTATGTTTTTATGTAATAATCTTATATTTTGATATATAGTTATTAATTTATTTCCTTTAATATTTTTGTTAAATGATAGTTTTAGATTTTTATTTAATTCTAAGTCTTTCAGGACGATATCTAAATTATTATCAGATTTTGTTTTATTTAAATATCTAAATTTTCCAATTATGTATAAACCTGATAATTGTCTAACTCTACTAAAAGCAACATAAAATAACGATCTGCATTTGAATTTTGAAAATTTAGTTAAATTTACACAAAATTTATCATAAGTTTGTCCTTGACTTTTATGAACTGTTAAAGCTTCTGCTGGTATTAAAGGAATTTGTTTTCTTATGAATTGATGTATCTTTAGTATTAATTATTACACCTATTTTTAATATTGGTACCAAATTTGTACTTATTTTCAAGTAATTTTAGAGGTTATGTTAGTGGATTTCCATAATTTTTATATGCTCTCACAGATTCAATCACATAGATTAAATGCAATCTATATTGCAAACAGGGATGCTACATCTGACTATATTATAGGAAAATGACACCTGAATAAAAATTTATTATTATGGCTTATTAAAAAGATAATAATTGCATAAATTCTTGCTAGGAAGTCTGTGCAAACATAATTAGTTGCCTGACAGACACCCTGAGACAAATCAATATACATAATATTAATTAGTATGAGAAATAACACAATACCAAGTATAACTTATATATCCGGATGGGAATTAATGCAAATATAATACTTGCCAGAAAATAGTTTCAGTAAAGTAGAGAGAGAGAGAGAGAGAGTTAGAGGGCAGTTGAGAAATTGAGCAGTAACACCTCCATAATCATTACTCAAGCATCACAATAAAGGCTGCAGCAACAGTAGTCAGAAGTATTTCCAGGAGTAGATATTAAAACACCAACCAAGGTTTTAGGGCAGCATCATTCGTAGTGGCAGGCATCGCAGCAGGAATAAACGAAAAAGAGAGTCAGTTATAATATTTATTTTGATGGGAAATTACGGAAGCCAGTACGGCTTACCTCTCCGCGCGTGTCGCTAGTGGCGTCACTTTCGTGCTACGCGTGCATATGTAGGACGTGCGCTACTCGCTACGCGTGTAATGTGGAAGGTGCGCTACTCACTACGCGTGCACATGCAGGAGGTGCAAATCGATGTTTTATCAGATAAGATAAGTTACATTGCTACAACAAAATCGAGAGCTTAGTGAGAGTGAAAAATAATGAGAAGTCCATGAAATTTAATGTGAAAAACAGTAAAATTTTACTATCAGCGATTAAAACATACTTCCCACATACGAGCTGCCTAACTTACAAATATTGATGGAGAAAAATGTGGAGTAGATTTGAAAAATAATGAATTTCTATTAGTTCCTGGTATATTGAAGTACGAGGTGTTTTATTCTGAATTACGAAAAGATATTGTAAAAACATTATTTTTGTATAAATAATAAAAAACTAAGAATATTTTTAATACAAATTTGTAGAAAGTCCTGTAATGAAGAGTGCAAAAAAGAAGAATTTATGAAATCATGGCTATAATTGAAGAAGACGATAAGAATTTATCAAAAGAAGATACCATCAAATTATACGAAAAGATTTACAAATTAATAAATTTAATTAACTGAAAAGTATATCTGATAATATTTTAAATTCTTATAATTTTTTCAGTCGCACAAGAAAAAAGATGTGAAGAAAGGAATCAAAGTAGGATGGAAACATAAATATAAAGGACAAACTCTCATGAAGGAGCTGATAGGTGTGATAAGAGATTTAATATTGGATAAAAACATGTATTACACATATGAGGCGTTTCACGTCAGCTCTCCAGGGTCGGCGCGCGAGCGCGAAATCATACTGTTTTCAGCTTGTGTTTGAAGGGCTAAGATGTATCTAAAAAAATAATCCCCAAGTGATTTCGATGTATTTTTTCCTCAGCTTTCCGATGGTGCTATTAGTTTCTCAAAATTTTTCAATTCTAACCTCAAAAAAACATAAAACGTGTTATATCTCAAAAACTATATTTTTAATATTTTTTTTTACCTGCTAGATCGAAAGGGGAGGAAATTTTACATGGATATAGCCCTTATTATTATTATATTATATGATATTATTCGAGAAATACTTAGAATTGAAAAATTTTGAGAAACTAATAGCACCATCGGAAAGCTGAGGAAAAAATACATCGAAATCACTTGGGGATTATTTTTTTTAGATACATCTTAGCCCTTCAAACACAAGCTGAAATCAGCATGATTTCGCGCTCGCGCGCCACGCCTGGAGAGCTGACGTGAAACGCCTCATATAATGAAATTAAAAATCTTTGTGTAACTATCATGAAAAAGGAAGGAAATGAGTTTTATTTTAACGCTGCTGAAATAAAATTGGATCACCAGCTAAGCCATTAGCCTGGTCATTTGAATTAGAATGGACTGGATTGAGTATAAGTTGTGCAGAAAATGTAAAGGTAATATACATAATATGTTATCATAGTTATTATAAAAAAATGTAGGTATAAAGCATTGAAATAAATATTTACTTTTAGGTAAATGCTGATGCTAAGCTTGGTTCATGGAAAATGCAAGCTGTTGAAGATGATTCTTGTAATGTACTCAATGATATTAAAGATATATTAGGAGAAGATACTACCTCTAAATCTCGTAATGTAACAAATGTTGTTAAAGAAAATGTAAAAATTGATATGCATAGGAACGAAATTGAATCAGACCAAATTATTAATGGTCACCTATTTGGAGGAAAATATATACCATTTTCTGGTATGTGAAGTCGGAGAATAATATATAAAACGTAAAATAATATATTAATTCATCAATTATTGTAAATGAAAATGAAGCTGCTATGAAATATTCTGGTAGTTAAAGAGAAATGATGATATATGGATTTATCCTAAAAGGTCAAGTAAAACTTGAGTATTGGAGTGGACATGGATCTCGAATAATAGTGCTCTATGATTTGAAACAAGTCAGTAGGTCTACTAAAGAACGATTAATATTTTCTCATCTTGTAGTATTATTTTATACTCTCGTGAGCAAGTACTGTAAGTTATAAGTGCTTTAATCTGACTAAGTATTGCATTTATAATGAATTGTATATTACCAAGAAAATAAATATATCGTTAATTAATTTGTAATTATATATTCTTTATTAACATAATTACTTAAACCCTAAAAATTTGTTTTTATTGTTTTTATACTCGCTATTTTAAGAATATTTTACTTATTATCTGATCTACTTTAAAGGTAGCTATTTTTACTACAATCTTTGTAAATTTGATAGATAGATTCTGTAAATTTATTAGAACTTGTGTTTTTATGCATTTCGGACTATACTAAAATACTTAATAAAACACATGGGAAACCCTTAGTTGGAGCATTTTCAAGGTAAATATGCGAAAATTCGAAAACAGCTATAGAATTTTGCAAGTTGGGCACCATTGGCTAATTCTAAATTAAGTGTTTCTTTGGCAGCCGAGTTATATTTGTAATTATTGAACAATTTTACAATTAACGTTATTAGAATTATTTTATAAATATTTAATCATCTCATTTGAACCATAAATTGGATAATTTTAATTATTTGTTTTTTTAAATTTAAATCCCTTAACCTCGAAACTATTTCATGAATCATTTCTTACGCCATAGACTAGCGCGCCACTGTAGATGAGAATTCGACGCTCCAACGTGGACGGCCGAACGGCTGTGCGACGTTGCCATTTGCCCGGCACACTCGGAAAGAATCAACTTCCCTCGGGTGTACAGCAAAACATTTTTGCACGGATTTAAACCAGCTATCTTTCACAAAGACTTGAAACCAGATAATATTTTAGTGAATAGACATTTTTTAACAAAATTATGTGACTGAGGTCTTAGCAAACTGAGTGAGATGCCCAGTTCTTTGGCCACAACAGTTGGTCATTATCAACATGGAACGCCACTTTATATGGCACCTGAAATACTACTGTACAACGAAGAAGGGCGAGGTCCCTCTGATAGCTAGTCCTTAGGCTGTGTGTTGCTAGAATTATATAGTGAAAATGCGACTTGGAATAATTTCATATGACTGTAACTAGATTCGAAAGTTGAAAACTTTATTTCTTTGCAATGAAAAACCAGATTTAGAAAATGTTGAGGTTATATTCAGACAAACACTGAGTGATTGTTTTGAGCATGACATAGGTAAAAGAAATACAGCTCTTAAATTTTCAAATGCATTGAAGAATATTGAAAACTAAAATGTATTTGTAAAACGTTGTGATGAGAAGGTAGTACTATTTTTTTTATTAAATTAGAAAATGTTAGTATTTGTTATTTGCGTTTCAATATTTATTAAAATAAAGCTCAAGGTAAACTGTATAATTAATATATAGTTGACTGGATTATAATTAAAATTTATTAATCATACTATGACAAAAGTATTATTACTTTAAGTAATTATTTAGTTTGATCAAACCAAATAAGTATTGTCACTTAAGTAATTAAGTTAATTTTATTTATTGTATTTTACAATATTTACAGAAACGTAAAGACAGTAATCGCTATTATGTGTAAAAAACATCTAACTTATGTATTACATATAAATAATATATGGTTATCATAAATTACATAGCTAGAAAGTGTTATTTATTATTTCATATTGTTTTAATCCTAACCTCATTATGTCAATAAATTCTTATAAAAATATTTAAAATTATGAAAAAAATAAAGAATACATTTTGAATGAGAAAAATAAACTTAAAAGTATGTATTTTTTCTATATAGTAAAAAATGCTTATTATAATAATTATCACATAGACATTGTACAGCTTCTGTATTTCTTCTGGTACAGATTTTTTTATATCAGCAAGTTTGGTAATATTGTTCCCTTCTGTCAAGTTTCGCTGTACTTTTTGATTTATTATTTTTCAAAATCACGATTCCATTACTACAGGTAAGTATTTCAGAAAAATGTCCTCCAAGTTCAATGCCAGATTCAACAATTTTTTTCAATTCCAGTGTCAGCACTTCGTTTCACAACTTACTGATCCTTTGTTCATAGACTATATACACTAACCCAATATAAGTAACTTGATGTAAATTATTTTCCAAATTCTAAACATCTTATTAAAAAATTGTAAATCATTTATAATATAACCTGTAACAAATCATCGGTGTATATAAAATATCAATTGTATTTTTATGAGATAATAATTATAGTTTAAAAATAAACATACCATGTATGAGTATCGTTAACTTATATCTAAGGCTTCATGAGCATTTATGGCAACTGTGGCATCAGATAATACTACTTTAACTAATTCTTCAAAATTTGGATCAACTAAGTCTGGTTTTTTGGTAAATTTTTCTATAAGTTTTTGAATGACGTTGACATCAATATCTTTTTGTATAATAATTTCTGCAACCATATTTTTCATTTAAATTAAACATTATCCATGGCTTGCCACTAATATTATTCTGCGCACCTTGTTTTCGAATACGATGTTTATTCCACAATTCTCTATTAATATTTAAATCATATTTAGTGAGAGGCCCAAAACAAAACTGTAAACATTTTACATTTAAATTGCAGCTATCAAATAAATTCCTTTCCTGCATACATTTAAAAAATTATATGCAAAAATCAACTGTATTTTGTCGCATTCGACCCCAACAAGATTTAGTTCGTTGATTTCTCATACTTTTTCCTTGGATGAAGTTATTTTCACCACCGAATTTGTCACCATGATTTTTGCGTAAAAATACTTGTAAATCATCAATGAGACCTTTCTCGGTTCCTTTATCACATCTTATTATACTAGGTACAAATTTAGTTGTTTAATAGTTTTTAAGTAATATAGTACGCCGTTACTTTTGGATCATTGTTGGTAGATGCCACTTCCAACCAGATGGCCATCTTTGAAAAGCCGTCAACACATCCATGATTGGCAAATCCAAACGGTTTTAATTTATCATAACCATCTAGATGCCATAAAAAATTTGGGCCAGGACTTAAATATTGCCTTCTTCTCAGTTTATTACCAAATCTTTCACCTATCCCATCTGGATCTGGAAAATTTCATATACTGTTTCTCTTTTCACTTTTAACTTATATTTTATTTTTAATTTAATCCATAATGCCCTGTGTCCTAGATTATATCCACAAGAATCTAATTCTTCAGTAACAGCAGCCACAATATCTTTTAAGTCAAATTCTAATATTTTTTCGTTTTTAACCTAGAGCTGCTATTTCTCTTTTCATTGTAGACAGAGATATTTCAATTTAATGGTTTTTCAACCAAAGGCATCGTATTTCCTCATACGTAAATTCTTTGTAAGAGTAGTATGTAATAAGATCTTTCAGCATTTTTATAACTAATCTGTGAAAAGTAAAAAGTAGAAAAAACAAAAATTATATTTAAGAAATTATTACGTTATTACTATTCGTGATATGAACATAAATATTAATTTAGATATTTCATAAAACTTTACATAAATAAATTATCATTATAAAATTTGAGGTTATTTTTCATATTTTTATATTAATTACTATATTTCGGTTATTCAAGGAAAAAATGTACAAAAATTACTCAAAATTTCTTTACTTACAAAAACTGGTTTTCTTCTTGATATATTGTAAATAAATCTATTATCCAACGTTTCGGATCAGCTAAGTACAACATGTCCACGCGTAGTGAGTAGCGCACCTTTCACATGTACACGCGTAGCGAGTAACGCACGTCCTACATCTGCACGCGTAGCACGAAGATGACACCACTAGCGATACGCGCGGAGGTGAGCCGTACGGGCTTCCGTAGGAAATGGTTAATATTTAATTTATAGAAGGCAACTTTGGCATCTTAAATTTCTTTAAGGTGTTTATCATTCTTTAAGTAGATATAATTTTATAAAAAAATTATGCACTTTATTAGTGTTATCGTAATAGAAAATGCACAAGCTATACCTCTTATGCAAAACCGAAAAGAAAGATTTCTGTTCTATGAAGTCAACAAAAAGAATTGACATTAATACATTGAAAATTTCATGCTGGTATAGTGTAACAATAATATTTTTGACAAAATAATTTATCGATTCGATTTTTTAAATTTAAAAAAGAAAAGTAAATTTTTCACAACAAAACTTTATTAATAAATAAAACTATCTTCTTTGGGGTTCTTTGTTATTTGTTAAACAATTTGACTGAATATAAAAAATATCTTTTTTGTTTTTTCATTTATGTATCCTATACAAACAATTAATTATTGTTATAAAAAATTTTAAAGAAATACATTAGTTTGAGAAAGAAAAGTATGTATTGGCAATAATCTAATAAATATTTGTTTTGAATCAGGTATTTAACTACTATCCTGCTCGACTTACAATTAGTGGCTACAAATTTAGCTCGACTTATTCTCTGCCAAATTTCAAAACGATTCATTGACTTTTACTCCTGTTATCGTAAAGAAAAGAAAACGCACTTGTTTTCAAAAATAATTTTTTTCTCGCAAACAAATCAACATAACCTCTTGAAATTTTAACACAATGTTGTACTCGATAAGTGTAATAAGTGGTAAAAATTTTGAATGGAAAAATGAAAAAGTTTTTGAGATATTAATTAAAGAAATATAAACCATATTTTCATTTATAACAAGTGACAGGCTAGAGATAATTAGAAATTAAAAAAAAAAAATTGTAGGTCATTTAAAGACCTTTTAATAAAAATTTAGTTTATCAAGTAATACTGACTGGAACAAATTAAAAATCAAAAAAACGACAAAATCAAAATCGTTTTCTGATTATAAAAAAAAAAATTCGGTAAAATGAAAAAGTAGGTTATGCTCTCTCTATTCTCTTCCGAAACGAATAGAATGTGCATTTTCCGATGTAAATCGGTCTATCGGTTCAAAAGTTATCGCCCGTACACACACAGACACAGACACAGACACACACGCACACCCACACCCACACACACTCACTCACGCACGCACGCACGCACGCACCCACGCACGCACACACACACGCGCACACACACGCGCACACACACACACACACGCACGCACGCACGCACGCACATACACACACACACATAAAATTAACTCTTTCGTACCGTAGGGGTCCTGTAGGACCCACTTCGTTCAACATACTGTAGAAAACTGAAATTAAATAATTTCTTAAATCTACCCATTTAGTCGTGTTCTTTTATTCAAGAGAAAGCCCTCTGGCCATTAAAATTAAAATTTTTTGTTTTTTTTTTTCGTTCCGCTTAGTACATTAAAAAAGGGCTCGGCGATGAAAATTGGGATTTCACGGAAATTCGGATCTTGAATGATTTATTTTCGAATAAAAAAAGGGTTAATGGGGATTTTTTGTTATTCTAAGTGGTGGATCTTGTTAATGAGACAACGTACTAAGAATTTATCACTTTCGGAGTTCAATAACATAATCCTGTTGGCGGAGCATCTTACGTAAATGTAGTGGGTCCTACAGGACCCAGTTGGCTTACCGACAAATAAAATATAACGGTCCTGTGATTTACGTGCAATACGTAATATACACATACACACGCATGTGCGCACATATCTGTGTATGTATAATATATATAGATATTTCTGTTCACCGCTATGTTTCAGGACTTTTCATTGGTTTACCGCTATGTTTCAGGACATTTGCATGTTTTCAGGACTGTACTGAATTAGGAATATGTTTACCGCTACCTTTTAGGACATTTTTGTATTATTCAGGACATTTAGGGTTTCTTTCACAACGTTTTTTTTCGTAAAATTTTTCCGAAAACAACGTAAAATACTGCGGAACTGAAAGGGGGCGCCGCAGGCGTCGTGGTGTTAGTCAACACCCTGAGGGATATTACTTCTTTAGTCACTTATATACTGTTTAACGTTTTATACCTACTTCTATTGCAGAAAACCTGTAGGTATCCTGGAGAGTAGCGGTGTACTAAGTTATATATATATATATATATATATATATATATATATATATATATATATATATATATATATATATATATATATATATATATATATATATTTATTTATTTATGTTTTATGTTAGTTTCCAGGACATTCCAGATGTTTAACGTTGGTTTCGGGGACATTTGTTAATTTTGGGGACAGTCCCTGAATCTACATATGTTTAACGTCAGTTTCGAGGACATCGGCCCCCATAAGAGACATTATTTCTTTAGTCACGTATAGGTATACAGTAACATGGGGTCCTGGGAACTAACGTTATACAAGTGTATATATATATATATTGTAACGTGGCAAATTTCCAGTTACATCTGAACGCGCGGTTCGAAGGAGATACGTAAGGAAGAGCACGGCGGCCGCGGCGAGCTAAGCCTCGATACACGAGCACACACATGCACGCGCTCGTCCCTCCCCACTGCCTTCTCCGCGCACTAGTCCCTCCCCTCCCGTATCCAGCAGGCCAGGAGACGAAGACACCAGCAGCAGCTTCTGCACGAACAAGCTATAGCTGGAGCATGAGCGAGCTCTCTCTCCCAGGCGGCTGACATTAGCAGACGACAGCCGAGAGAAGGAGAGAACGAGAGACGCAGTGGCTCAGCGCTGTATCGGCCATCCGCCGGACGGCGCGTGCGAGCATCAGCCGTATGGACCGCTTGCGCGCGCCGCAGTGAAGAAGGCGGCAGGTGGACGAACGAGGACAGCGGAGTAGAGCAGCGTGAGCGCACCGGCCGGCATAACCATTCTGTCACCTACCGCCGTGCCGCGTGCCGCTATCGTGATTGGCGTCCGAAAAACCTCGTGCCGGTGTGCCTTGATCAGCGTCGTCGTCGCCGAGAGACAGCTGTAACGACGGTCCACGTCGTGGATCTGCTAGGGAAGCGAGAAGGAGAGAGAGAGAGAGAGAGAGAGAGAGAGAGAGAGAGAGAGAGACCTGCAGCAGCGGAAAACTCCTGGCCGAGGTTTGCCCCTTTCTTATTCCCGTCCCCGTTGTTCCTCGCGTAGAGTGTGTGTGTGTCCGAGTCGGGAGTCGCGAGAGACTACGAACTCGCGCCAGCTGCAGTTCGTGCTGTAGATGTAGCTTAGATTAGAATTTTCTGCTTTCGGCTGAAGCTAGCCAGTGAAGGCTTATGAGCGGTGCAATTGACGCGTGCACCTGGCGCCCATACCATTGTACTGTACATTAGATTGATATTAATAAACTACCTAGAGTTTTACTCGGTTGTTTATCTGTTGTATTTGAGAATTACCCGCGAACCTCTGCCTTGATCCCCGGCAGAGCGTTACAATATATATATACGTATATAAAGTTATTGTAAAAGTGCGGTTTAGATTAGGATTTAATTATGTTTTTTGGGACTTGTGTATAAATTACTGTTTAAAATATGTTAATCTGTATACATTTCTATGTGTGTGTGTGTGTATGTATATAGGTATAATATGATATATTTACTATGCCATGTATACATATAACTATGTAAATAAATAATTTTTTTAAATATAAACATTTTCTGATATAAAAGAAAAAGAATTTCATTAAGACCGTATGGGTCCTCCAGGACTGACTTGGAAAATAGTACTTATGGACACTTTTGAAAAAAAAACTGTAGACTGAACTTAGTTGAAGCCTTCACAATTATAATATACAAAAAAAAGTCACTTTTTCCCTGGGAAAGGGGTCTCGGTACGAAAGGGTTAACTTTAATTGAATAGTGATGCGAATGGCCCCGCTGCCTAGTGATAAAAGGAAAGACTGTAAAGATGGGAAAGGATAAAAATTAGAGACAAATAGTGCCTATCCTTTTAACGAAGGATTAGGTAAAAAAGTAACGACATTTCTTTCAAAAAAGTTAAGGTGTTTCGTCAGGTTACTAGAGTGGCCTCATCAGTGATACCATTAGAATCGTAATATCTTAACTTATATATAGCTTTCGGCCAATCTTATACGTTAAGCTGCTGTTATGTAGTTCGCATCTATACTACTAGATGGCAGCACCTAAATACACTCGTAGAATTACCATCTCTACTGCTTATAAGGCCGTCAAGTCATCCGATGGGCCGGTGTCTGATGAGGGTTGCTAGAGCATCACTGATGAGTCCACTCTAGTAACCTGGGACGAAACACCTTAATCTTTTTGAAAGAGACATCGTTTCTTTTTTACCTAATCCTTAGTTAAAAGGATAGGCAACGATTTTGTGTAATTTTTATCCTTTCCCATCTTTACTGTCTTTCCTTTTACCACTAGGCAGTAGGGCCATTCGCTTCACTATTCAATTATATTGGGTGTATGCTTAATTTTTACAGATTTTTCAGCAAATTTATTTCATTTAAAAAATATAGAGAACAACGAACTTAATCTTGGAAATATTGTACATCGTTTTCTATGATCTTTGGCCATCTCTCAGGTAACAGACGAATGCCGGCGCGAAAGAATCTTGCAGGCTTCGAGGCGATAAAGTCATCGACCAATTTACGCATATCGTCCAGCGTTTTGAACTGTTTATCAACTAAGGCGTGCTGCAATGACCGGAACAAATGGTAGTCGGATGGGGCCAAGTCGCGCGAGCAACGTGAAGTCGAGTGTTGTCATGCAGCAGTATGACTTACCTGCTTCCTTGCCCAGTAAATAGCCTTTTCTGATCAAGTTCGTCGCTCAGTTTGTTCAGTTGTCAGCTGTAGCGTTCCGCAGTCACCGTCTGACCAGTTTTCAAGAGTTCGTAATATAGCACACCCTTCATATCCCACCAGATACGCAGGAGAACCTTCTTTAAGTGGATGTTCTGTTTCGGCGTCGATATACTGGGTTGCCCGGGATCTACCCACGACTTTTTACGTTTGGGATTCTCGTAAAAAATATAATTTTCATCACCGGTCACAATTTTCCACAAGAAGTTCTGTTTTTGTTGCCGGCCAAGTAGTGAAAGGCACGGGTTTATACGTTGACCTAGGTTATGTTTAGTTAACACATATGGAACGCACCTTCCAAGTTTTTGAATTTTTCCCATTTGGTGCAAAAGCTTGGAAATAGCTGTTTAGGTGACGCAACGTAGGCACCGAGAACACTACAAAATTGATTCCCGTGCTTTAGAAGCATTTTTGCCTTGTTGGAATTCGTATAGAATGCAGTGCCGAATGTGCTGCTTATCAGTTGCCATCATAAACTCTGCTATTCTGAGAGGTTATGTAACTCACGTAGACTTGTCGTTCGGTGTTCTGAAACCTCGCATCCGATTCTTTCAAAACCACAAAATATTTTTATTTTAAGAAAAAATCTGTAAAAATTAACTCATACACTTAAGGGGGTGTGAGTACCGACGTTATTTTCCAAACGAGCATAACTCACGCAAATATCAATAGAATTATCCAGAAAAAAATCTGCATATAGTGTTTGCGTGTACGGAGCGCTTGACAGACGTCTTTTTCCAAAAAAATGATGAGAATTTATTGAATTAAATAAAAACCGTACTGTCGGTAAGTAGGAATCTACAATTGATCTACTTCTCAAACGAGCATAACTCACGCAAATATCAATAGAATTATCCAGAAAAAAATCTGCATATAGTGTTTGCGTGTACGGAGCGCTTGACAGCCGTCTTTTTCCAAATAAATGTTTGAATGTTGATTTAAAAAAATATTGAAATTAGGGTTGCACATCCCCTTAATATTATAAATTATATTATAATTTATAATATAATATATAATATAATTATATATTATATTAGATATTATATTAATATTGGAGCTGCCGTTAGAGCCATTATATTTTAAAGTTAACTTTTTTTCATAGTCGTTAGAATGACAAGTAAGCTTATTCTTGTACTATAATAGCAAAAAAATTTTGAGCATATACATGTGGTATCTTTTTTTTGAAAGTTTATCAGCTTCACACAGAATAAATTATGATTTGTGTACCTGAATAGAGATCGTGTTTATTTATTTTCTAGTACAGTAGAACTAATGTTTACAGCCAAACTAAACCAAATTAAATACTCAATCATGCTTTAATAATTGAACTGATAGTTAATTAAATATTATCTACTGCCTTGATATTGTAGAAGTAAACTGGTGCTTTCCACTGAATTGAGTCGAAAAGGTATCTGGTTTCACACTATTCATGTAGAGGTCGCTGATTGTCTTGCTTTTGTACACATCTTGATCCGGAATGAAGCTCGTCCTTAATAAAAATGAGGAAAGATAGTATTTCTCAGTCCACTTAGTATTCACAAAGACACATATTGCGATGAACTGTAGATTATTGGTACTTCACCACACTCGGAACTAGATCACTACTAAGTCCATGGTGCTGATGCTTATGTTGTTTATTGGAAAGAGTGACCACTGCTGAAGATAGAACAGAATATGAGAGTATGCGCCTCCAAGATCTGCTGATTGCTGTACTGTTTTATCAAAGCAAGTATAGCAGATGTCATGTCATTATAATGATATCCTATAATTTCTGCTGCAGTTGCTACTACAGCGATGATTATTAGGTGAATAAGTTTGGCATCTTTCTGTGTGGGAAGCAAACGTAAGCCGAACAGATGTGATTGACAGTTACTTGAAATAAACTTGTCAGTTGCTGGTGAGAGTTGGTGGTGACGATCGTGCGTTGCCGCGTATATGTGAGCAAGTGTTATACAGGTTATGTACGAAAAGACGACTGCAAAAGCAAACAGCTGTGGCTCTGCGGGAGCTGAGGAAGGCCTATCGGTGTACCTATAATGCTGAAAAATTGAAAGTATGTCACTGTCGTTAATACCTATATACGACCCTAAAGTGTACGTGATTTACTTATACAATATACAGAACAGGCCTCCAAAAGTACCTGCGAACCGCATGGGACAGTTGAGTATGTACTGTCTGCATGCATCTTCTTCGAGCATATTATTATTATTATTATTATTATTATTATTATTATTATTATTATTATTAATAAGAGTTGGGACACGTTAAGTTGCCTCCAGATGCATGGATAATCCCTTGGCGTCCCTTAGCTTCCGGGTGAATTCAGCCCATTGACTTCTCATAAAATTGAAGGATCTTTCTGGGGTCCTTTACCTCTATGTTATTTGCCAGTGGAAAGGGGTCACCAAGGTACAGGCGCCTCCTCTCCACTAGTGCAGGGCATTCGAGGATAACGTGCAGTGACGTCTTATCCTCCTTTCCACAGAATCTATAAGCCGGGTCTCTTTTAAGTCCCATCGAGTGTCTATGTTTCCGCAAAGTACCATGCCCGGTAATAATCCCCGCCACGACCTTTGCGTTTTTCCTACTCAATGCGAGTATTTACTCTGCCCATCCCTCCATCTCTGAATCCTTGATGAACGTTTTGGCTGTTCGACATCCCTGGGCGTTTTTCCACGCCTCCGAATGTTTTTTGGCGATCCATCTGTCAATCTCTGCGTTGCTTACAGTGTCGCATGTTCCAGTTACCGGTTCTAGTGCCGTTAAGACCTCCTTCCTCGCCTGCCTGACCAGCCTGTCCGCTATTTCATTTCCCTTTATTCCTGTATGGCCCGGCAGCCAGATAATGGTTATTGGACGGCTTTCTGCTAGCCAATTCAGGGTCTGATAACAGTCGTACACTAGTCTCGAGGTGGTTGTGTACGCTCTAAGGTACGTGCCTCAATGGCGTTCATAGTATCTGTGCCGATATGTAGGTGCCCTTCACCGCGCTCCGCTTCTGCCCAGAGAATGTAGTTTAGCACCTCTACCAGTTCAACTTGTAGTACCGTCGCGTATCGCCCGAGTGGAAAGGGGCAACCCCTTCCCTCCCTGCGTCGGCAAACTCCGGCACTTGTTTCCTCTACCCCTTTGGATCCATCTGTATTCCAGAGTATACCATTGACTGGTAGCTTCTCCCGGCCCGTTGTCCAATCAGATCTATCCGCCAGGCTGATCCGGTACTTCCTGTTGAACATAAATGCCTTGGTCATCTGATCGCGGGGCATCATGAAGACGCCTCCGGACTTCAGGACCTCTGGCATTATGCCCTGAAAGTTCTCCCCAGCGTCCTTTCTGACCCTGAGCAGCCCTCTTGCAGCAGCGACAGCAATGGTCAGGTGGAGAGGCTCCATACATAGTTCATCCCCTAGTGCAGCCGTTGGCGTGGCCCTCCCGCTCCGGTAACGCACCGTAGTACCAAGCCTCTCAATCTTTCAGCTGACCTTCTGCTCTTTTCAGATGCGTTCTGCGGTGAATTTCCGGCACATTACCTCTAGCTGTCTTCTCGATGTCAGCTTACTGTTCATGGTCACTCCTAGATATTTGACCTCTTTGGATAGCTTGAGTGCCTTTCCATTGAGCGTCAGTTGGCAGGTTTTAGTCCATTTATATTTCCTGGTGGACACCATGACCTCTGTTTTGTCTGGGTTGAATCCGAGGCCCATGTTCCTACACCAGGCTTCTACAATCCTTAAGCCCCCTGTGTGAGTTCTATGACGGTGTGTAGGAAGGGTCCGTACCTTATGACCAATATGTCATCGGCGTAACCCAGTACCTGATATCCCTCCTCGCTAAGATTTGTTAACAGATTGTCCACTACCAGGCACCATACCAGGGGCGACATGACTCCCCATTGCCGAAAGCCCGAGGTGACATCGCCTCTTACTGTGGTGTTGCCTTTGGTCACTTCTAGTTACCTGTTTCCGAGCATTTGGATCGTCCAGTCTACTAGCATTGTAGGCACTCCAAACCTCCTCAGGTCATCACTAATGACGCCTCTTGAGGTATGACTGAATGCCCCTTCTATGTCCATGAAGGCACCGACAGCAAAGCCTGCATTCTCTAGCTGGGGCTGAATTAGCGCTATCACCCTTTGTAAGGCTGTCTCCGTGGATATACCTGTCCTGTATGCGTGTTGACCCACATGCAGGGTTTTGCCTCTTAAAGTCACATCTCTGATATATCTATCGATGAGTCTTCCAGAGATTTCAAGCGAGAAGGAAGTCAAGCTTATAGGGCAGAAATCCTTCTAAGAGGTATATCCACTTTTTCCTGGTTTCGGTATGAACAGCACCCTCGCACCTTGCCAAGCGGCAGGCACGTGTCCAAGCATAAGGCTCGCCTTAATCACCTTAATCAGGAGCCCCACTAGGACCTGCTCCGCCTTCTTCAGGTGCACGGGGTATATCTCGTCCGGTACAGGTGATTTGTATTGTTTAAAGTAATTTATGGCCCATTTGATCCTATCTGGGGTCACTATCTGGTTTGCCAGTTTGCAGTTCTGGCGCTATATCGGCGCTTTGAACTGTCTCTCGCTCGTCTCCTTTTCCTTCTTCTGGATCGGCCCTTCCTTATTCCTCTCATTAAAACTGGGGAAGCGTTCTCTTATCAGGCATTTCAGAGTCTCCTCAACTGATGTAGAAAAACTGCCGTTCGGGAGCTTTAGAGAGCCAAGGACAACCTCTGCATTGCTTGACAGCATTTTGTTCAGTCTGGCAGTCTCGGCTCCTCCTTCAACTTCTTCACAAAAGGAGACCCACTTCGTCTGCTGGGCCTTCCTAATTTCTTCTCTGTATCGATCCTTCTCCCGGTTATATTCCTGCCATCAGAGAAGGTCGTTGCGTTTCCTGGCTTTTCTAAAAAGGGCTCTAGTCCTCTCCCTGAGAGCAGCCAGACTTTTATTCCATCATCTAACTTGGCCTCTGGGCCTGAGTTTCGTAAGTTGGCAGTTGTTTTGGTAGGCATTCAGCATCTCATCCTTCAGTATATTGGCGGCCGTCTCTAACGTGGGTCAATACGTTCGTAGGACAGTACGTCGTCAATTACTTTAGGGAAGTCCCTAAGGGATTCTGCGAGATCTGCTGAATAGTTTACCCAGTCCGTATCTTTGAGATTTCTTTTCCATTGGGTGTACTCGCCACTAGATCGAACCTGATCTGTTCGTGGTCTGATAGTGATGGTTTGTTCGACACCCTCATTGATCTCTTTTGCTACTGTGCATGCCCTGGGCCTGGCCGATGCTGCGTCGCTCAAACATAACAATCCTACCAAACCCCTGACTGTGCCATCTACTGTCCATGGTTCTTGGACCAGTGATAGGCCTGTGTGCACCGTAGCCAAGCACTTCTGCAATATAGCAGTGGCGGCCTTGCTGGGATGTAAGTTAATCTGGATTATTGGCAGTAACGGTGGGACCATTATGCCTTGTCCACCGCCGTTGCCCCACCCTCTTCCCCATCCGGAGCCTAACGGGACACCTTGAAGTTGACCCTACCTAGCTGCATCCAGGGCCTTTTGTCAGTGGCCTCTAAGGCCCTGACCTAAGATTCGGGTAGCTAGAACACCAGAACGTATTTCTCTCCGGTGCCTTCCCGAGTCTTTGTTAAGCGGTGACGCCTTTAGCGAGCGCCACCTGCTCATGTTCAGGGTAGGATTGTAGGCCCTCAGTCGGTTCATGACCTCGGCCGGCTCCTCAGAAGGTCTCGGAAGCTACTTCGTAGCCTTGCACAACCTCTGGATGAGCTCTACCCCTCCTACCCAGAGTTTCTGGCCCCCGAAGTCAAGGGTGGCCACCTTAGTTAGTAGCTACCCCTTTGACCTTTTGTCGGAGGCGACGAAGACGAAGGCGCCCCCTTTCCTGAACGATGTTTCTACTCTGGCCATCTGTTCTGGGGGCGTCTTCTTAGCCAGTTCTCTAAAACTGGCCCTTTAGCTGTTGAAGTCACCCTGGGGCAGTAGTGTCTCAGGGTATTCTTCCTCCCTTGCTACCTAGAGAGTTCGTCCTCTGGGCGGCGGTATGCTCGACTCCGCCGTTAGCAACTTTTTGAGGCGTCCCCGACGAGCCCTTGCGCTCCGACGCCTTCCGACCACCTTCCTTGGGAGATCTGCGTTCCTCCCCATGGACCGGGCCTTTGGAACCCCAGTCCCCAGGGGGCACACAATCCTCTCTCCGTCATCTCTTGTCATCGCGGTGGGCTGAGAGCGGGGTATCATTCTCCCCCTTCTTTCTCTTTGGATCCCCCCGGGATTTAGCAGTTTTTGTCTGTATCTTGCTATAGGGGGGGGGGGGGGGTTCTGAGGTTGCCTTCTGTCTCCCTCTACAGTTTGGCCATTTTCTTGCGGTATGCGCCGCATTTTCCTGCGGGTAGGTGTGTTCCGTAGACCACTAAATTCTCTCTCTTGGACGCCCGTTCGTCCTGGTTGAGTTCTCCTTCTACTACCGAAGTAGACGAGGTGACGACCTCAGGAGTCACCGACATCGTCTCTAGCGTAGGGGCTGCCGGAGTGTGGAGCGTTGGGGATTGGCTCCCCTCTTCCTCCACCTTTCCAGTCGCCTCCCTTTGTTTGTTTTTTTTAAGAACTTTTCCATTTGTGTCCCACGAGTAGCTGGGGAACTAAAGGTCCGCTGCCATCGAGCCCCGATGCGCCGGTATGGCGACTAAAATACGAGGTTGCCCGAGGTGCCTCTGAGGCTTCGTTAAAGAACCTCCAATACTCCGAGGGCCATGAATCTCCATCGACACGGGTCGCCTACCACCGTCAGATCGAGGGGTGTCATTACCCGTTCAGACAACCACCTTGGATGGGGGATTCATACATAGGTTTAATTCGAATTATGTCATAAATAGGTGCAGTAGTTTTCAAATCTGGCTTTAAAAATTAATTAAATGAATAAATTAATTAATTTTGAGGAAGTGAATGAATTGGCAGTGTTTTTTTTTCTCGAAGCAGTTCCACTCGTTTTTAGAATCTTATCAATTTTATAACTTGCATCCGATACATTTTTATTAATGACTGACAGTTCTTCATCATAAAATATACCATCTGCAGTCTCACCATTTAAGTCTTCTATTTGATAAACAGGTGGTTTTCTATGATTTAAAACACGGGTTATTTTAAAAATTTCTTCTGACTAATTAGCCATATAACCTTTCTCAAAGGTTCCTTTTGCTCGACTAATACGAACTAGATGACCTATAACGTATTTGCCTTTCTCTCGACTGTTTTGTAATGAGAGTCCATATTTTTCTTGGCTATAGAAGCATTAAAAACTGTTACACATGACGGCGCTATCTTTATAGTAGAATGAAAAGCATTGTTGAATCCTGTAAGAAGATCTTGTAAAACATCTATGTAACTTCTTGAATTTCTTGTATGTAAAATATCACTACATTTTTTCCTTGAGTGTACGTTTAAACCTTTCAACAATCGCAGTCTTAACATCGGGGTTACGGACCACATGGTGAAGAATATTTTGAGATTTTAAAAACTGCTGCATAATTGTACCTGTGAATTATTTTCCTTTATCAGTTTGAAATAACCGAATAACTCTTTAACTACTTCTAAAAAGTATGTTTTTGACATAAAACGTCAATAACAACGAGTACGTATGAAAATTCATCATTATATGATTTCAGTGAGCAAAGTTCTATAAGATCACCTTCTCACAAAGAGTCGATTTCATTGACTCTATAATGAAGTTTTTGAAATTTTCGATGTACTGGTTTATGTAAAGTATAAGCATTTTGAAAACGTAACCATTTATAAATTTTATTTTTATCCACCGTGTTTCTTATTTTATGTACAATACGACGTGCACCTGCAAATCTGATCTCGTTCGACAGTTCATAATAGATTTTACAAAGTTCTCCACTTCCGTCGTCAGCCAATTTTTTATTTTTTTGATTTTTTGATTTTATTAGAAAGACAGTTAAGCATACACCTTTTTGATTTGGATATTTTTTACTTTTCTGTCTAGTGCTCCTTCTAGTCATTAGGAATGGACCATCCCCATCGCTAGCAGTCTCTCTATTTATAACGGTATTCTCATCATCTGCTGTGCTTTCAAGAGATGCATTGCTGATGAGATTTCTCGGCAATGGCGTGGAGTTATGTATGTATTCAGCAAATGTATGTAAACTCTGTAACGCGATGGCTAGTGGGGGAAAATCCCAACAAGCCACAGGCTAGCGATGCCCTAGAACGATGCTCCTGGAATCCCGAAAACAACGCGAAGATCGCACACGAACTTCGCTTTCCAACTAATTGGATCGCTGAGTGAAAAGCGCGCGCTCGAAGAGTAAAGCGCGCGGCCGCTATGCTCAGATATGAAAACGACCGGCGGAGTCGTTTTCCCGCGGAGGCGGCGGTATCCGGGAGAAGGACAGGTTGTAATGAACAACGCGACGAGTAACTAGATATCACAGTATATTTAAAATCACTAATCTCTACAAGCACAACGCACGTGCTGATTAGAACAATTATGAGTTAGTTCGCGCGCGACCATTAATATTCAAACGCGCGAACTATACGGCGCGCGGCAAAGCTGCTAATTTTGCGCGCGGTGTTAAAGTACGGCGGGCTGACACACACCCGCACGTACACGGCATAGAAAGCTTGCACGAGGCGATTTCCGTGCGAGCCTTTACAATGAACCCGCGAGAGGAGAGTAGAAAACTTACGTTAGGAAGGAGCAGCCGGTGCACTCGACTCTCTCTCGCTCCCTGTCGCTCGCACAGCAGTAGCGCTCTCTTTCTCTCTCTCTCTTGCTCGCTGTATTGGGTCGGCAGGCGGGTTGGCTGCCGGCTCGTCACTCGCAGTCTCGTGCGGCTCACGCGGCTCGGGATCGCTCTCTCTCAGTCTCTCTTTCGCACGTACACTCCCTACTCGGCGCCTCCACTACACTCGCGATAAGTATTAAAAGCTACGACGGCGCGGATGAGGTAACTTTTGAGAGACTCCTATAAAGCTATAGCAGCTTCGCGGGTACGCGGCGGGCATATTACGCGTCGAGAGACTGTTCTAATCCGGTCAGGATGCTCGCGCGCTCGCGCCCCCGGTGAGCATGCCTGCTCGGCGCGGGTAATTCGAATCTCAAACTACCTAACACGCCCACGCGTTACACCCCCCCGCCAGACGCTGCTTAGGGGACCGCGAGCAGCTCTGCAATCCATGGCCGTCGTCGTACCTGAAAATAAGGTTAATTCGGTGGAGCCTTTTGGGAAGGAATTTTGGGTAAGGGAAGTATAAGAATCGGAGTCACCCATCATCTTTTTTTTTTTAATTTTTATTAAAAAAAAAACAAAAAAAAAGAAACACTTCGGGGCTCAGTCCTCTTCAGCTGGCCCGGGAGTAAGTCCGGCGCCCCTTATGGCGAGCTTGGTTGGGGCAGTGCTTCGACTTCTTTACCCCAAGCTCACCACACATGAAGCACCGGGGAAGCGCCTGTGCATTTAACGCCTCCCGGGCCGCCTTCTCCTCTTCGAGCGCCCTTTGGAGGCGCTTCTCTTCTCGTAGGAGACGACGCTGGGCCACCTCCTTGGCCCGACGCGCCGTCTCCACCGCTTTTTCCCTGGCTCGCCTGGCCTCTTCCATGCGCTCCTGCGCACGTGCCAGACGAGCCTCCTCCTCCTTCTGCAAGGCGGCGCGGCGCAGCCTGGCGGTCCTGGCCTCTGCGGCGGCCGCGAGCTCTTCTCGCCGGCCTTGGGCCATTCCGACCCATTTACCGGCTTGCCGCTCTCCGGCCTCACCGTGGCACTGGAGAAAATCCTCCAGTGCGGCCAGGGCAGCGTCCTCCGCAGCGCGCGAGGACTTCCTGAGGCGCCGCGCCTCCTCTAGAGCCTGCTCCACCGGGATCCAGGCCGCACCGACTCCATCGGTCGGTGCTCCTTTTGGGGCCTGGGTCGGAGCATCTCCTTTTCCTTGTGCGGCCCGAGCCGCGCCGGCGTCAACTTCCGGCGCACAGTGATGGGCTCGAGCCGCCTCCTCTTCGGGATCTCGGCCGGCACCAATCGGCTCGACTGGTGCTTCTTCTGGCCGAGCCCCACTCTTCTCCCGCTGCTCCTTCGGAGGATGATGTCGCCGGAGCGGGGACGGGCAAACGCCTGCGTCGATTGATCCCGAAGGTCCCCTTCTTGGTTCCGGCGCATCTAACTCCTCTATGACAAGTGTGGAGGGCTTTTCCACTGGCGGTGGTGCCTGTGACACCGCGTCTATGCCCTCCACTACCTGCTCCAGGAAGTCAATGACGGCGGGGTCAGGGTTGCACTGGATTAATCCAGCAATCAGCTTCTTCACCGTCTCTGCTATTTCTAGAGTCAGGCCCTGCATATCCTGCAACAGGTAAATTGACCCCGGAGATTGGTGAGACTGAGGATCGGAAAACAAGGACGAACACGGGTTAGTACGGACGGCACAATTTCTGGACGACACAGTTAGCGCTTTTCGGACGCTCGGGTTCGACGGGAGCTAATTGGCCCGACATCGGCAGGTGCAGGCTTCTTCTTCGAGCCCTTTGGCCTCCCTGGGCCTCGCTTGGACTCTGTTGGACCGACCGCACGCGTAGGTCGGCCGTCGCTCGCACGCTTTCCTGGCCTAACTAACAGCGCGGTCTTACGAGGTGGACCGCGCCTCTTAGCCGTCGCCCGAGGCTGTACATTCCCCTGACTAACTCTGTTGCCCGCTGGCACGTTACGTTCGGCTGAAGAGTCCCTCGGTGGTAGCGACTGGGCTACTTCTTGACTAGTTTTGTCCAAGTAGCTTTTGGGCTCTTCTGCGGAGACGTATCGCTTGAGTTGCTGCGCATGGACGGGACTGATCGTTTGACCATCCTCACCTTGGATCTCATCGGTGTTTTCGCCTAGAATATTCACAATCGTGTAGGGCCCCGCGTAATTCTAGTACCTTATTCTCTCTCCAGACACGATCGCCTAGACAGAATTCTGGAGGTCGACGATGAGCGTCATAATATTTGGCTTGTCTCGCCTGCTCCGCTTGGGCGTTAGCCGCCACCCGAACGTGCAATTCGCGGAGCTTGTCCATGCGCGCTACCCTATTATTTATCGCCTCTTGCTGCCCTTGCTCTTCGGCTAACCTGTCTTCCTCCCGCCTTAGTGTCTTCGGTGGGTCAGGCTGTCGGCCGTAAATGAGCATGGCAGAACTTATCTTGGTAGAGCTGTGTTCTGCCGTATTATACGCGAACGCCAGCTCGTTCAAATGCTCATCCCAGGGCCGGTGATTCTCCTCAGCGTAATACATGATCATGGTCTTCACCGTTCGGTTCACACGCTCGACGGGATTGGCTTGAGGGTGATATGGTGGTGTAAACGTGTGATGCACGTTTCTCTCCTTTAAGAATGCCTCTCAGGGTGCATTCTTAAATTCAGTCCCCTTATAGGAGAGAAACACCTCGGGGACTCCGAACCGCAGACATACTCGTTCGTTGAGCCCTTTTATCACCGATTTGCGATCTGCCCTTTTTATCGGAATTACTTCGATCCAGCGTGTGAACAGGCCATGGAAGATGAGAATGTATTCGTGGCCGAGCTTGGTTTTAAGGAGGGGTCCCATAATGTCGCTGGCCACGATTTGCCATGGACACTGTGTTATACGACGTCCCATGAATCCTGCTGGAGCGCGCTGTTCGACTTTGCACTGCTGGCAAATTTGGCACTGGTTCACGCATCTGGCCACATCTCGAGACATGTGTCGCCAATAATACTTCCGCCTTACTCTCTCTAGAGTTTTCTCGCGGCCCAAGTGCCCAGCAGTTGGAAAGTCATCGCATTCTCTCAGTACTTCGCGTCGCTTTTCGTGTGGGACTGCTAACTTCCATGCATCGTCGTCGCCGAGAGATTCGTCTATGACTTCATTAGGGTTGTACTTGTACGAGTACAGTCTCCCCCCGGCCAGCTTGAACGTGGAGAAGTCTCGCGGCTGCTGTTGAACCTCTTTCACGATCTTGAGGTACCAGTAGTCGTTTGTGTCGCGCTCGAGCTCTAACGCGGCGACCGCTGGCTCTTCTTCCTCGAACATCCGTGAAAGGGCATCCGGGACATTGTTCAACGAGCCCTTTCAATGTTCGACCGTGAAACTGTGGTTTTGCAGCTCCAAAGCCCACCTAGCTAACCTGCCGGTCGGGTTTTGGAGTTCACGGAGCCACTTCAAGCTGATATGGTCCGTGATAACCTTGAAGTCGTAGGCCTCTATATATGGACGGAACTTTTTGATTGCCCAGAGAATTGCTAGATTCTCGTTCCGTCACGCTATAATTCCTCTCGGCTGCGCTCAGAGTTCGACTCGCGAAGTGTAGGACTCTTTCATCGCCGTCAATTATTTCGTATAGCACCGCTCCCAGACCTGTATCGCTCGCGTCAGTTTGCACCACGAACTGCGCGTTAGATACGGGTCTGTGTAGAATCGGTGCAGAAGCTACTAGCTCTTTTAGCTTTTGGAAGGCCTCTGCTTGTGCTGTTGACCACTCATATTTCCGATCCTTTTTCGTTAATTCGGTCAGTGGTTCAGCAATTGTGGCGAAGTTCGATAAAAACTTTCTATACCACGAGGCCATTCCTAAGAAGCGTCTCAGCTGACGGAGGTTTTTCGGTATCGGATACTCCATAATAGGCTTTATTTTCTCGAGGTCTGGCTTAAAACCATCTCTATTTACTATGACCCCGAGATATTGGACCTCATCGCGACAGAAGACGCTCTTCTTGCGATTTATTGTGAGGCCCGCGTCCTGTATCCTGTCCAGAACTCTTTTTAGAACCTCTTTATGCTCCTCGAATGTCTCTGTGACTATTATTATATCGTCGAGATACGAGTAAGCAAAATGTTCGAGTACGGGGCCGATGACTTTGTCAATCAGCCTCTGCAAGGACGCTCCGGCATACGAAAGACCGTAGGGCATTCTCCTAAATTGGAAAAGCCCTTTGCCTGGCACGGTGAAGGCCGTAGTCTCTTTGAACTCCGGACTAAGTTGTATCTGGTGGTACGCACTGCTTAAATCCAACGTGGAGATGTATCGCGCTTTCTGCAGTTTGCGCAAGATGCTTTCCATGTATGGTAACGGGCATGCGTCTGGCCTTGACGCTACGTTCACTTTTCTGAAGTCCACGCAGAAACGGAACTTCCCGTTTGACTTGCGTACCATTACCACTGGACATGACCAGCCACTTGTCGAGGGTTCTATTATTTCCGCGACTAGCATTTCCTCCACCTTTTGTGCATCTCTTCCTCGATTTTCTGAGATACAGGGTAGTACTTCTGTTCAATGGGTCTTGTAGATCCGACGTCTATTGCATGCTCGATCCACGAAGTACACCCTAGTGGTGCCAGGCTGCTACCGATCAGCTGAGCTACAAAAGCTTCTACCTCTTTGCGCTGTTCTTCTGTTGGTTCCACCAACCCTATAGCTGATACGGACACGGTGTTGTTTGCGGTTATGGCGGATACTTCTAACTTTACGCTTGCACCGTCATCCTTCAGATGCAGCGTGTTATCTGTGGGGTCTAAGACAGCGCTAAACTTCTTAATGAAGTTTACCCCCAAGTAGCACTCCGTATCTAGATCTGGCATTATTGCGACGCGCACATTTTTGCACACGCCAGTCACGACCATGGGCAGATACACATAGCCAAGCACTGCTATGCTTTGCCTGTTTGCCACCCGTGCCGTTAGGCCGCTAGCTGGGATTAACTCTTTTCCACAGGCCGTAGCGAGCTGTAGGCCTATAGAATTCATCCCAGTCCAGGAAGCTTCTGTATCGAAGAGTGCTCGTAACCTGTAACCGGCTACACCTACTTGAAGCCACCATCGCGAGCAAGTTTCTTGGTTGACTTCATTTGGTTGAATGACGGGCACTTCTTCGCTCTCCACTCAAGACGATTGGACCGAGTTACCCTCGGTCTCTGGTGAGAGAGCTGGGGGCGAGTATGTGGTCGTGTTTACCTGCCCCCCTGGCCGTTTCCCTGTTGGTTTACGGCAGCATTGGGCTTGTTGCCCCCCTTTTGCTCATATCCGGGTTCCCTTCGGTACTCTTGCCTTTGTGGAGGTCCGTTATTTCTTGGACTTTGCGGCCTAGCCTGGTGGGTCGAGCTACTACCCCCACTAGGCTGGTTTGTAATTTGCCCGCCCTCCCGCCGCCTATTTTCCCAATTACCCTTCTTCTTAGGTTTTCTGGTTGGCGGCGGGCTAGACTTTTGCCCTTTGTTCTCGTCGGTGCCTTTCTTTGTCAAGGCCGATAAGCATTCGGCCATGACCCGACGGAACATAGCCTCGAGCCTCTCTCGAGGCTCGTGCTGTTGGTGCCCCATCGCCGCCACGCTTGGACTCTGCTTTTTCCGCTGATCCGTGGACGGCTCAGTTGGCACGTAGGTAAATTCTGGCATGTATGTGCGCTCGGGCGGTGGTGGCGAGTGATACACCTTATCTGCCGCGAGCGCTAATTCGGCTTCCCGGGCCGGGTCCAGGAGGCCTCGGTAATCCGTAATTTGATTTCGCATTACCATCTTTTGCAGTTCTGGCCGCATGTTCCCGTGCAACATGTCTAACTGTTGAGCGATGCTAGGCACCGGAACCAACTTTAGAATCATGGCTTGTAAATTTACCACGTATTCACGCGTAAGTTCATTTCTGCCTTGAGTCCTCGCGTTTATTTCCGCCATGACGCGCTGCTGGTGTCCCCTGTCCCCGCCATATATGTGCGTTATGGCCTATATGAAATCTAGCCACGATCGCCATGTGTGGCGGTTACTTCGGTACCAGGTGGCTGCTACCCCAGTTAGGAGCTCTGACAGCGACGAAAGCACCTCGTCGTGTGTCAGATTAGCTAGAGTTCTGCATTCCTCTATTCTTGTGAGGAATAACTCGACGCTCTGCTCCTTTGAGGACCCTGAGAACCTGATGTGCCATTTTCGGACTATCTGGCCCACATCACGGTTCGTCTGCTGAGGCAAATACGTATGCCTCTCAGACGGGTCCTGGGTCGCCCCATTCCTAGTCTGGCGCTGGGAGGAATTTCTAGTATTATTCCTCCCAGCCTCTGTTGGGGACTGGAGACTCGGGCTGCTGCTGTTAAACTCCGCATACGTGAACGTGCCTTGGAAGTCCACATGCGGTGATCCTCGTCTACGGCCCGGGCTTGGGGGTTGGACTCCCTCCAATTGCGTACTTGAGATTGGATGTCGAGCTCCTTGAAATATTCGTACATTCTCTTTAAGCTCTTCAACCTCTTCGACGAGTGTTTTGATCACCGCCAGTAGCTGCTTCGATAATATATTGTCTCCGACTGCTATCCCGGCGGTTCGCGACTCACGCTGTCGCGGCCACTCTAGGTTTTGCGACTGCGGCGGGTTTCGCGATTACTGCCAGAATCCGTGCTGCCTATTTCGTGCTAACAACGACTCTTCTTTGTAGTTGCGCTGGCATTGTCGTTGCCTGCGCTGCTCCTCCAGGAGCACTTACTGCTGCTGCTGTTGCTCCTGCTGTTGTTGCTGTTGCTGACGTCGCTGCTGCTCCAACTGCTGTTGCTGCATTTGCTGCTGCTGTATTTGCGGCTGCTGCTGCATTTGCTGCTGCTGCAGTTGTTGCTGTTGGAGCTGTTGCTGTTGAAGCCGTCCCTCAGCTTCGGCTGAAGATGTCCCGGTGGGTGCTGCGGAGCTCAATATCTCTGTCCCGGAACCCTCCTGGCCGTTTGCCTTTTCCGCTGGCTTCACCCCTGCATTATGTGCTTGTTGTGGAGCGTTCATCCTCCGAGACTCCGAGAGTTTCTGCATCACTATCGGGTCATCAAGGAGCGTTATGAACGGGTGCGGAAGGTCTGGGTCAGTATTGGGATCCACAATAGTCGACCCAGACTTTTTCATCAACGTTAAGTCGATGAACGCTCTTCGGGACTGCTCGCGTTTAGCAAACGCTTACTGCTCCGACAGCTCCGGCTCTGGCACGAAATCGGCGGCACTATAATCGCCCATAAGCCACTTGATCGCTGTGAGCATATTTACTGACTGCAGATCTGACTGCTGTAGACCAAGGGCTTGCATGGCCTCGTTTATTTCCTCTTCGGGCTGTGTATAGGCCCAATTGATTATCGCAGATACCGTAAATTGCGATGATCGGGCCATGGTGTCAATTGGCTGTGCGCTTCCCCACGAACTTATTTTACTATCGCGATTAGTATCTGTATTGATGGCAGAGAGAGTTTGCCTATTCAACCCGTGAGCTAGCTTTTTCAACGCGGACCCGGGTTATTTTCTAAGAGCTATGGCGGTTGCTCTTAACCTCGATAACGCACGAGGGTTTCCCGTATGCGGCTCTAAAAGAACAAAAGCTATTTTTGTAATTAATTACTATTTGTAATTAATTACGCTCAACTACTCGCACTTGTAATTTTAAAATAATTATATGTGAAAATATTTATATATATATATACGTGTCAAAACGGTCAATATCACCAAAAAAACACAAAAAATAAATACAATTTTCACTTAAAAAAATAAAAAACAATTTTAAAGTTCGAGGGGATTTTTGCGCTCGAGTTTTTACTCGGGCTCGAGTTTTTACTCGGGCGCACAGTCAACTTTTTGTTCCGAGAGTGCCTGCCGACTTTCTCTCGATTTTCTACTAACAGCACGAGCAAAGAAAAAAAATTTTATTTTTCGTCCACTAAAGAATAATTCGTATCGAAAATACGAGAGGAGAAAAAAAAATTTTCGAGTCGAGAAAAAAATTAATTAAAAAAATTAATTATAGCTTAAAAAAAAATTGTTGTCGTTAAAAAAAATTAATTGTTATTAAAAAATTTTTAATTGTTAAAAACAATTACCCACGTACAAAAATTTCGCGATCAAGATCTCTCCTCGTCGGCACTCTAGGTCGAGGGTTATTGGCTATCGCTTGCCTAACCTTTCGACCGCACTTTCGCAACAGCACGGCTGTGTCACGCACACGCACACACGCGCCTACGAGCTGCGGCACGAAGAACCTTTCTTTGCACCTTATGCTCAGGTACGCTGCTGAGCTTCTTCGCGCCAAGCTTCGCCGCGTATCACGTACGCGCCGCGGGTCCTTCTCCACCCCCAAAACTTTGGGCGCCAGTTGTAACGGGATGGCTGTGGCGGAAAATCCCAACAAGCCACAGGCCAGCGATGCCCTAGAACACGGTGCCGCGGGTGTCAGACTAAAATGACTTGCCCGGGATCTGCTCCTGGAATCCCGAAAACAATGCGAAGATCGCACACGAACTTCACTTTCCAACTAATTGGATCGCTGAGTGAAAAGCGCGCGCTCGGAGAGTAAAGCGCGCGGCCGCTATGCTCAGATATGAAAACGACCGGCGGAGTCGTTTTCCCGCGGAGGCGGCGGTATCCGGGAGAAGGACAGGTTGTAATGAACAACGCGACGAGTAACTAGATATCACAGTATATTTAAAATCACTAATCTCTACAAGCACAACGCACGTGCTGATTAGAACAATTATGAGTTAGTTCGCGCGCGACCATTAATATTCAAACGCGCGAACTATACGGCGCACGGCGAAGCTGCTAATTTCGCGCGCGGTATTAAAGTACGGCGGGCTGACACACACCCGCACGTACACGGCACAGAAAGCTTGCACGGCGCGATTTCCGTGCGAGCCTTTACAATGAACCCGCGAAAGGAGAGTAGAAAACTTACGTTAGGAAGGAGCAGCCGGTGCACTCGACTCTCTCTCACTACCTGTCGCTCACACAGCTGTTGCCCTCTCTTTCTCTCTCTGTCTGGCACGCTGTATTGCGTCGGCAGGCGGGCTGGCTGCTGGCTCGTCGCTCGCAGTCTCGTGCGGCTCACGCGGCTTGGGATCACTCTCTCTCTGTCTCCCTTTCGCATGTACACACCCTACTCGGCGCCTCCACTACACTCGCGATAACTATAAAAAGCTAGGACGGCGCGGATGAGGTAACTTTTGAGAGACACACTGGAGAGAAGTTCTCGGCACGATGGCAGCCACGAAGATGGCTGCCGTGACTCCTATAAAGCCGTAGCAGCTTCGCGGGTACGCGACGGGTATATTACGCGCCGCGAGACTGTTCTAAATCGGTCAGGATGCTCGCGCGATCGCGCCCCCGGTGAGCATGCCTGCTCGGCGCGGGTAATTCGAATCTCGAACTACCTAACTCGTGCACGCGTTACAACGCGAATTTGAAAAACGAACATGAGGTGATGAAGATGATCTATTATTAAAATGTTGTGCTTCCTTATTCAAACTCATATTTTCAATAAATTTTAGTGGCATTCCAATGTCTCGTAACAACCATAGAAAATGATCTTTACTAATGGCTTTAACACCTTTTCTATTACTTATAAACATCATTTATAAGATCTATAATATTTGAACTATCGAGTACTCTATTGTCTATAGAAACTATTCCTTTATTGTTCCATGTAATACGTGAGGATATGCCTGGGTTTTTCATGTACTGCATCAACAACTCAGCCTTAAGCCTGTACGTCACAAGTACAGATTATGTTATTGTATCAATAATTACACCGGATAACGCTTCTTGTAGAATTTATGACTCAGCAATAATTCCACTATATATATATATATATATATATATATATATATATATATATATATATATATATATATATATATATATATATATATATATAAGAATATCAAAAAAGATACTGAAAACCCACGTGAGTTTGCGAAAAAAGTATGCGATGCTTTAATAAAAGATAAAAATATACAAACGAAAAGAGTAAAAATAGTGAATGAAAAAGAAATTGAAATAAAAAGTATGAATGAAAAAAATGCCGAAGGAACAATTAAATTACTCTCAGAAAAACTTTCTAAAAATGATTATAAAACAATGATTGAAAAAATAGAATCACCGAAGATGAAAATAGTTGTAGTCGACAATTACACTAATATGAATATGGGAGAACTGGAGGCCGACTTAAATAATAGAAATTTTAGTGAATATCAAGATAAGTGTAAGATACTATGTATGGACAAAAATATGAATACACAAAAGACAACAGTAATAATTGAAGTTCCTAGAGATCTATATAAACATATTAATGACAACCGGAATAAATATTTATTGGATTCCAAAGCTGTAAGGTATGGGACTTAATAAACATCAAGCCATGCTTAAACTGTCGTAGATTTGTACACAATACTAAGAAATGCAGAAACAATTTATGTTGCTTAAAGTGTGTAGGTCCGCACAAAACGTTGCAATGTGATAATACCTCATCGAATATTACATGTGTTAACTGTGTATATAGCAACTCTAGATATAATACAAAATTTGAGGTTAACCACATGGCTAATGATAAAGAGAAATGTACAATATTTAATAGGAAGCTTAATAGATACATAGACATGACTGATTACCCGATAAGACCTGCCATACCAAGATACTTAGGTAAAGTAGGAAACAGCAATAATGCCACTGCCACTACCATGACCATCTCGACTACAATTATGCTGAGTTCGCCGCCGAGAGCCAGAGACACACTCTCGACATCTACACAACGACAACAAGAAATATAATGGAGCAACACATTGATATCATTGAAGATTTGCAAAATGAAGTAATACAAGAAGAAACGTCATTTCCCGATCTTGAAACTCTCAATAAAAATATAAACAAAAATGATAGTTTGATACTGCATGTAAATATTAGAAGCCTAAATGCCAATTATACAAAACTTGATATTCTTATTAAGAGATTAAAAATCGAACCTTATATAATTGTATGTACAGAAACATGGACTTTACTCAATTTTCAAATTTTTTCAATTAAGTGATATAAATTATATTATAATAACAGTAACTTAAATCAAAATGATGGAGTAGTTGTGTATATAAAAGATTGTGTATCAGAAATTACTGAAATAATTAAAATTGGTAGACTCAAAATACTAAACTCACGAATAATACTAAATAATAATAGTAAGCTTGAAATTTCTGCAGTATATAGATGCCATGATTTACCGTGCCTTAAATTTATCGCTAACGTTAAATCATATATCAATAGTAAAAGAAATAACCACCTGATAATTGGTGATTTTAACATCAATATTATGAAAGAAGATGAATATAGCCTAGAATTATTAAACAACATGCTTGAAAAAGGATTTTTCCCTGATTTTATACATACAACTAGACCAAACAATAGTGGTGGAAACGATACATGTATTGACAACGTATATATAAAAGCCAAAAATATTAAAACTAAAACCTTTAAAATTACGATCCCGTTCACTGATCATTACCCACTTTTCGTGAAGCTAGACAAATCTCAAATATTAAAAAAAGAAAATATTCAATATCACTGCAATTACTATGAACTTCAAAGTATAGCGAGTATGAAAAATTGGAATGTTATAGAGGTAATCATGCATTATCATGATCCCGATGAATAGCTACTTCAATCTTAATAACGGAAATACAAGACTGCTTAGAAAAATTTAAAAATGTGCTTAAAACAAAAAATAATAAGAGATATCCTAGGAAGGATTGAATAACTAAAGCAATAATGATCTCGTGTAAAAAGAAGGAGAAACTGTATAAGAAAATGCGCAAAGAGCCAAATAATAATCTCATAAAATTGGAATATAAGGAATATATTAAGAGACTAAACAAAGTTATTAATGAGGCAAAAATAAGATATGAGAAAAATTTAATTAAGAATAATATAATAATAAAAAATTTAATTAAGAATAATATAACAATAAAAAATTTAATTAAGAATAATATAATAATAAAAAATTTAATTAAGAATAATATAAAATAATGCCAAGCAACTATGGAAATACATAAAAAATAAAATGGGAACCAATTTATAAAAGGACAAAACAATAAATAAAATTAAATTAAATAACAATTGCACAATAGAGGACCCGATCCAAATTTCCAATCATATGAATTCTTATTTCTGTAAAATTGGAAAAAATCTAAGTGAAAAAATTATTAAACCCCATGGTAAGCAATTGCAACTACCACCAATGAACAGGAACTCAATCTTTATCAAACCGACAAATAACGCGGAAATACTTCAAATAATTGATAACATGAAAATAAAAAATGGTGGGATAGATAATATTACTACCAAAGCACTTAAAATAATATCATATCCGATTGTTAGTGTTCTAACACATATCTTTAATCTCTGTATTGAAAAAGCAATATGGCCTCAAGCTCTCAAAATAGCTGAGGTTGTTCCTATTTTTAAATCAGGAAGCAAAATGGAAATAATAAACTATAGACGGATATCATTAATTTCTAATGTTGCAAAGATACTAGAAAAAATTGTCTACTCTCGTATACAATCATTTTCGAACTGTAATAATTTATGAGCTCAGAATCAATTTGGTTTTATAAAAAATAAAGGTACCGAAGATGCGCTTATTTACTTAGTGAACATAATTTATACTAAATTAGACAAACATATAAAAATTGGACGATAGGAAGGGTCAACCCTTCAAACAAAAACAAACAAAAAAAACACAACACTTCACATTCTATATTCCAACGTTCCGCTGATCCTTGTTCTCAGCCTCATCAGGGAACTGTTTATTGAAAAAATTCAGATATAAATACAATTATAAATATCGTTGTCACAAGCGCTTTTTAAATGAACAACATTGGAAGATAAAACTTACAAAACTAATCTCAACAACATGTCAACCAGATAATTATCAAATTATTTAGTAGTAACAACTACATTGTCAACAGTAGAAAGCCACATTGTCTCACTCACAGATGACTGAAATTCGGCTAAATTTATCTTCGAATATATAAGCATTGCTCCCTATGTTATTGTCGAGTAGTATACAAACGCAATTTTACACATATATGCGAGGATATATTGTCCAGTCGCATAAAAACTCAAATTTACACATATATGCGAGGAGGACAGTACGAACGTGTGTTTGTGTGTCTCTATGTATATATATGTCGCGTGTAAAGTCACGTTATGTTTTGCATAGATTGATTAGTCTACTGTATTGTGCATTCAACAATTTTGTATCCTCATGTCTATTTATAGTACACCCATTATGTTCTCTGTCCAATATTACAGTACTTTCCTAATCAAAACAATGATTGGGCTTTTCAAAAATATGTGTGGGTACAGGCATTAATTTGTTATTGTTATTACATAGGGCATGATCAATTATTACAAAATTTAGAAGTTTTACAGAAACTAAAACATTAAAAATTTATAACAACTTAAAAGTAAAATTAGATAAAAAACTTTTTAGACTAGTATCTCGAAAACCACAAAATAATAAAGAATTTTGCAATAAAAGTAATTGGTTGATAAATTTAACAAAAGAATCAGTACCACAAGATGTTTTAGATGTAGTTTCATTAGGTAGAAATTTCAATCTAAAAACTAAGTTCACAAAACATAATATTTTCACCACAGTCAAAAACGTTGAACACTGCCTAAGTATGAAAGATTTTGAACATAATAAGGAAGTTAGAGAGATCATCGTCGATAACATCTTAAAACACAAGAATAACAATAACGCTGTCTCAAAACAGGATATTGAATTTTCTAAGAAACTCAAAATCATAAAAAATTTCCAAAAAGAACACACTAATCTATTTTTTACATGTGCAGATAAGGGTAACGTTACGGTTTGCCTGAACACCGATGAATACATTGAAAAAATGGAAAATATTTTCAGTGACAAAACTACCTACACTAATGTCAAGAAAAATCTTCTCAATTCTTTACAGAAAAAAGCTCATCTATTACTCTCTTATCTGAATGATAATGATTATCTACCGAAAAAATATCATAATAACAGTCTGACACAAACCAACACAGTGTTGGCAAAAGCTTATAGATTGCCCAATATCCATAAAGACGGCGCACCGTTACGACCAATTATTTCGTCTATCAACAGCCCGGGGCATTTGCTGGCTAAGATTCTATGCAGTGATCTTTCTTCTATTTTAAAAAAGCCTAAGTCACACGCGAATAATAGTTTTCAATTGAAAGATAGGATATCAAATATAAACATTCCAACTGATTATATATTATTGTCTCTCGATGTTACCTCGTTATTTACTAATATTCCATGCCAGTTAGTCATCGATAGTCTAGATAAAAGATTTTCACAAATAAATAGTCGTTCAAAAATTCCTTATGTTCATATTATAAAGTTGGTAAAATTCTTGTTTGACAATACCTTTTTTCAGTTTAATGATAAAATTTATAAGCAAATATTTGGTAGCCCCATGGGCTCACCAATTTCTCCCATTTTCGCTGATTTAGTAATGGAAGATCTAGAAGTCCAGTGTTTAGAACAATTAAAGGACGAAATCAATTGTATCCCGTTATTTTATTTTCGGTACGTTGATGACACAATAATGTGCATAAAAAAAGAATTTTTACAACCTACTCTAGATATATTCAATAGTTATAATTCACATTTACAATTTACTCATGAAGTTGAAGTCAACAATAGTATTAACTTTTTAGATTTAACCCTGATAAAAAACAATAGCAAAATTATCACCAATTGGTACCAAAAGAAAACCAGTTCAGGCAGAATTTTAAATTTTTCTTCAAACCATACCATACAACAGAAACGTAATATTGTGTCTAATTTGATCGACAGAGCCATTCTACTTTCGGATGTTTCATTTCACAAACAAAACATCGATATCGTAAAAAATATTTTAAGCAAGAACAATTATCCTACGGATTTCACAGATTCCTGTATTTCAAGTAGATTACGTTATCACAAAATTAAAAATACAACTATTGCAAAAACTACCGCTAATTCGGTTGAGCCGTCCTTGACATTAGCCTTGCCTTTCATAGAAAAATTTTATTATACTTCTGCTAAACTACTCAAAAAATACAATATTCGTTGTGTTCCCCTCATGAACCAAAAAATGGATAACATTATAAAATTAGGCAAAGATAAAAATTGTAAATGGAATGAGACTGGAATCATTTACAAATTTAATTGCGGTAATTGTAGTAACGTATATATAGGTGAAAGTAAACGTTCCTTAAAAACTCGTATTCAAGAACATAAAAAATCGGTAGAAAAAATTGATCATGCCCTATGTATTAACAATAAGAAATTAATGCCTGTACCCACACATATTTTTGAAAATTCCAATCATTCTTTTGATTGGGAAAATACTGTAATATTAGACAGAGAACATAATTTTAATAAAAGACGGATTTTAGAAATGTTACACGTAAAAAGTAATGGGTGTACTATAAATAGACATGAGGATACAAAATTTTTGAATGCACAATACAATAGACTAATCAATCTATGCAAAACATAACGTGACTTTACACGCGACATATATGAGGCGTTTCACGTCAACTGTCCCAGCGCGCGGCGCGCGAGCCCCAAAACCTGCTATTTCTAACTCATGTTCATAATACTAAAAAGTACTTAAAAAAATTGTTTGATATGCGTTTTCGACGTATTTTTTCCTCAGCTTTCCAATGATGTTGGTAGTTTTTTCAAAATTTTCCATTTTCATCTTCAGAAACTCTTTTGCATTCTATTTCTCGCAAAAAATATCTCGGGCACTCTTTGGAAAATATCCTTTCCTACGTAAAAAATGCTCAGCTTTCGATCTAGAGGGTAAAAAAAAATATTAAAAATACACTTTTTGAGATATAACATGATTTGTACTTTTTGAAGGTGAAAATTGAAAATTTCGGAAAAACTGCTTACGCCATTAGGAAGCTGAGGAAAAAATACGTCGAAAACGCTTATCAAACAATTTTTTTAAGTATATTTTAGTATCATAAACGTGAGTTAGTCACACAAACACACGTTCGTACTGTCCTCCTCGCATATATGTGTAAATTTGCGTTTGTATACTACTCGACAATAACATAGGAAGCAATGCTTATATACTCGAAGATAAATTTAGCCGAATTTCAGTCATCTGTGAGTGAGACAATGTGGCTTTCTACTTTTGACAATGTAGTTGTTACTACTAAATAATTTGATAATTATCTGGTTGACATGTTGTTGAGATTAGTTTTATAAGTTTTATCTTTCAATGTTGTTCATTTAAAAAGCGCTTGTGACAACGATATTTATAATTGTATTTATATCTGAATTTTTTCAATAAACAGTTCCCTGATGAGGCTGAGAACAAGGATCAGCGGAACGTTGGAATATAGAATGTGAAGTGTTGTGTTTTTTTTGTTTGTTTTTTTTTTGAAGTGTTGACCCTCCCTATCGTCCAATTTTTATATGTTTCAAATAATGGAGGGTGGACATAATATGTAAATTAGACAAAAGTAAACCGATAGCTATTACATTCTTAGATCTAGCAAAGGCTTTTGATACTGTCAACCATGCTATTCTATTAGACAAATTATATAATTATGGTATAAGACGTAAAGCTCGTGCACTAATATCTAACTATCTAAGCAACAGAAGACAAAAAGTAAGAATAGGAACTACTGAAAGTTACTACGAGACGATAACCACGGGTGTACCGCAAGGTACTATATTAGGGTCACTCTTATACATAATCTACGTCAACGACCTGCTGACTAATAGAACAGACAGTACCCTATCGTATGCGGATGATACTGCAATTATCTTAACAGACGAGAACTGGGAGAAAGTTGAAAATAAAATGAAAAAATATTTAGAGGATATAACTGTTTGGCTAGCGTTAAACAAACTTTCGCTAAATATAAAGAAAACTGTGTACATGACGTTTGACAACTATTGTGACAGTGTTCCTGAAGATTTGAACATACATATACGGGGTATTGAATTAAATAGGGTTGAATATTGTAAATATCTAGGTATAGTTGTTGATTATATGCTAAGGTGGGACAAACATATTTAATACCTAGTAAAGAAAACTAAATATATAATATATATACTATACAAATTGTCAAAATATATGCAATCATACACACTTAGGTAATATACTATGCTTTCTTTCATAGTGTTATTAGCTATGAAAATATTGCTTGAGGTGGTGCATTTAGAAACAACTTAAAATTACTTCAACAAATCCAGAACAGGATTTTGAAAGTTGTTAACAAAAATAGTTTTAATCAAGACAACCCATTAAATCTCAAACAAATTTTTGCATATGAATGCGTATCCTACCACTATAATGAGCTACAGAAATTATATTTAACATCGACTAGCATAACCAGAAATAAACTTATAATACTACCAAAGTGTGAGAAAGCTGTTAGTGAAAAAAGTAACTATGTAAGAGCAATTGAAGTATGTAACTGTCTTCCGAAATCTAATTCAAATCTAAAACTTTTAGATATTTCAAAAAATTATAACAATAAAAAACTAAAAATATGGATTAGTCTAATCCATATTTTTAGTTTTTTATTGTTATAATTTTTTGAAATACCTAAAAGTTTTAGATTTGAATTAGATTTCGGAAGACAGTTACATACTTCAATTGCTCTTACATAGTTACTTTTTTATATATATATATATATATATATATATATATATATATATATATATATATATATATATATATATATATATATATTACTATTTGGTCCATAATTGTTTAACCAACCCATCTTTGGCTAGAAAATATTAACACTAATCCATATTTTTAGTTTTTTATTGTTATAATTTTTTGAAATATCTAAAAGTTTTAGATTTGAATTAGATTTCGGAAGACAGTTACATACTTCAATTGCTCTTACATAGTTACTTTTTTCACTAACAGCTTTCTCACACTTTGGTAGTATTATAAGTTTATTTCTGGTTATGCTAGTCGATGTTAAATATAATTTCTGTAGCTCATTATAGTGGTAGGATACGCATTCATATGCAAAAATTTGTTTGAGATTTAATGGGTTGTCTTGATTAAAACTATTTTTGTTAACAACTTTCAAAATCCTGTTCTGGATTTGTTGAAGTAATTTTAAGTTGTTTCTAAATGCACCACCCCAAGCAATATTTTCATAGCTAATAACACTATGAAAGAAAGCATAGTATATTACATAAGTGTGTATGATTGCATATATTTTGACAATTTGTATAGTATATATATTATATATTTAGTTTTCTTTACTAGGTATTAAATATGTTTGTCCCACCTTAGCATATAATCAACAACTATACCTAGATATTTACAATATTCAACCCTATTTAATTCAATACCCCGTATATGTATGTTCAAATCTTCAGGAACACTGTCACAATAGTTGTCAAACGTCATGTACACAGTTTTCTTTATATTTAGCGAAAGTTTGTTTAACGCTAGCCAAACAGTTATATCCTCTAAATATTTTTTCATTTTATTTTCAACTTTCTCCCAGTTCTCGTCTGTTAAGATAATTGCAGTATCATCCGCATACGATAGGGTACTGTCTGTTCTATTAGTCAGCAGGTCGTTGACGTAGATTATGTATAAGAGTGACCCTAATATAGTACCTTGCGGTACACCCGTGGTTATCGTCTCGTAGTAACTTTCAGTAGTTCCTATTCTTACTTTTTGTCTTCTGTTGCTTAGATAGTTAGATACTAGTGCACGAGCTTTACGTCTTATACCATAATTATATAATTTGTCTAATAGAATAGCATGGTTGACAGTATCAAAAGCCTTTGCTAGATCTAAGAATGTAATAGCTATCGGTTTACTTTTGTCTAATTTACATATTATGTCCACCCTCCATTATTTGAAACATATAAAAATTGGACGATAGGGAGGGTCAACACTTCAAAAAAAAACAAACAAAAAAAACACAACACTTCACATTCTATATTCCAACGTTCCGCTGATCCTTGTTCTCAGCCTCATCAGGGAACTGTTTATTGAAAAAATTCAGATATAAATACAATTATAAATATCGTTGTCACAAGCGCTTTTTAAATGAACAACATTGAAAGATAAAACTTATAAAACTAATCTCAACAACATGTCAACCAGATAATTATCAAATTATTTAGTAGTAACAACTACATTGTCAAAAGTAGAAAGCCACATTGTCTCACTCACAGATGACTGAAATTCGGCTAAATTTATCTTCGAGTATATAAGCATTGCTTCCTATGTTATTGTCGAGTAGTATACAAACGCAAATTTACACATATATGCGAGGAGGACAGTACGAACGTGTGTTTGTGTGACTAACTCACGTTTATGATACTAAAATATACTTAAAAAAATTGTTTGATAAGCGTTTTCGACGTATTTTTTCCTCAGCTTCCTAATGGCGTAAGCAGTTTTTCCGAAATTTTCAATTTTCACCTTCAAAAAGTACAAATCATGTTATATCTCAAAAAGTGTATTTTTAATATTTTTTTTTACCCTCTAGATCGAAAGCTGAGCATTTTTTACGTAGGAAAGGATATTTTCCAAAGAGTGCCCGAGATATTTTTTGCGAGAAATAGAATGCAAAAGAGTTTCTGAAGATGAAAATGGAAAATTTTGAAAAAACTACCAACATCATTGGAAAGCTGAGGAAAAAATACGTCGAAAACGCATATCAAACAATTTTTTTAAGTACTTTTTAGTATTATGAACATGAGTTAGAAATAGCAGGTTTTGGGGCTCGCGCGCCGCGCGCTGGGACAGTTGACGTGAAACGCCTCATATATGTCGCGTGTAAAGTCACGTTATGTTTTGCATAGATTGATTAGTCTATTGTATTGTGCATCCAAAAATTTTGTATCCTCATGTCTATTTATAGTACACCCATTACTTTTTACGTGTAACATTTCTAAAATCCGTCTTTTATTAAAATTATGTTCTCTGTCTAATATTACAGTATTTTCCCAATCAAAAGAATGATTGGAATTTTCAAAAATATGTGTGGGTACAGGCATTAATTTCTTATTGTTAATACATAGGGCATGATCAATTTTTTCTACCGATTTTTTATGTTCTTGAATACGAGTTTTTAAGGAACGTTTACTTTCACCTATATATACGTTACTACAATTACCGCAATTAAATTTGTAAATGATTCCAGTCTCATTCCATTTACAATTTTTATCTTTGCCTAATTTTATAATGTTATCCATTTTTTGGTTCATGAGGGGAACACAACGAATATTGTATTTTTTGAGTAGTTTAGCAGAAGTATAATAAAATTTTTCTATGAAAGGCAAGGCTAATGTCAAGGACGGCTCAACCGAATTAGCGGTAGTTTTTGCAATAGTTGTATTTTTAATTTTGTGATAACGTAATCTACTTGAAATACAGGAATCTGTGAAATCCGTAGGATAATTGTTCTTGCTTAAAATATTTTTTACGATATCGATGTTTTGTTTGTGAAATGAAACATCCGAAAGTAGAATGGCTCTGTCGATCAAATTAGACACAATATTACGTTTCTGTTGTATGGTATGGTTTGAAGAAAAATTTAAAATTCTGCCTGAACTGGTTTTCTTTTGGTACCAATTGGTGATAATTTTGCTATTGTTTTTTATCAGGGTTAAATCTAAAAAGTTAATACTATTGTTGACTTCAACTTCATGAGTAAATTGTAAATGTGAATTATAACTATTGAATATATCTAGAGTAGGTTGTAAAAATTCTTTTTTTATGCACATTATTGTGTCATCAACGTACCGAAAATAAAATAACGGGATACAATTGATTTCGTCCTTTAATTGTTCTAAACACTGGACTTCTAGATCTTCCATTACTAAATCAGCGAAAATGGGAGAAATTGGTGAGCCCATGGGGCTACCAAATATTTGCTTATAAATTTTATCATTAAACTGAAAAAAGGTATTGTCAAACAAGAATTTTACCAACTTTATAATATGAACATAAGGAATTTTTGAACGACTATTTATTTGTGAAAATCTTTTATCTAGACTATCGATGACTAACTGGCATGGAATATTAGTAAATAACGAGGTAACATCGAGAGACAATAATATATAATCAGTTGGAATGTTTATATTTGATATCCTATCTTTCAATTGAAAACTATTATTCGCGTGTGACTTAGGCTTTTTTAAAATAGAAGAAAGATCACTGCATAGAATCTTAGCCAGCAAATGCCCCGGGCTGTTGATAGACGAAATAATTGGTCGTAACGGTGCGCCGTCTTTATGGATATTGGGCAATCTATAAGCTTTTGCCAACACTGTGTTGGTTTGTGTCAGACTGTTATTATGATATTTTTTCGGTAGATAATCATTATCATTCAGATAAGAGAGTAATAGATGAGCTTTTTTCTGTAAAGAATTGAGAAGATTTTTCTTGACATTAGTGTAGGTAGTTTTGTCACTGAAAATATTTTCCATTTTTTCAATGTATTCATCGGTGTTCAGGCAAACCGTAACGTTACCCTTATCTGCACATGTAAAAAATAGATTAGTGTGTTCTTTTTGGAAATTTTTTATGATTTTGAGTTTCTTAGAAAATTCAATATCCTGTTTTGAGACAGCGTTATTGTTATTCTTGTGTTTTAAGATGTTATCGACGATGATCTCTCTAACTTCCTTATTATGTTCAAAATCTTTCATACTTAGGCAGTGTTCAACGTTTTTGACTGTGGTGAAAATATTATGTTTTGTGAACTTAGTTTTTAGATTGAAATTTCTACCTAATGAAACTACATCTAAAACATCTTGTGGTACTGATTCTTTTGTTAAATTTATCAACCAATTACTTTTATTGCAAAATTCTTTATTATTTTGTGGTTTTCGAGATACTAGTCTAAAAAGTTTTTTATCTAATTTTACTTTTAAGTTGTTATAAATTTTTAATGTTTTAGTTTCTGTAAAACTTCTAAATTTTGTAATAATTGATCATGCCCTATGTAATAACAATAACAAATTAATGCCTGTACCCACACATATTTTTGAAAAGCCCAATCATTGTTTTGATTAGGAAAGTACTGTAATATTGGACAGAGAACATAATGGGTGTACTATAAATAGACATGAGGATACAAAATTGTTGAATGCACAATACAGTAGACTAATCAATCTATGCAAAACATAACGTGACTTTACACGCGACATATATATACATAGAGACACACAAACACACGTTCGTACTGTCCTCCTCGCATATATGTGCAAATTTGAGTTTTTATACGACTGGACAATATATCCTCGCATATATGTGTAAAATTGCGTTTGTATACTACTCGACAATAACATAGGGAGCAATGCTTATATATTCGAAGATAAATTTAGCCGAATTTCAGTCATCTGTGAGTGAGACAATGTGGCTTTCTACTGTTGACAATGTAGTTGTTACTACTAAATAATTTGATAATTATCTGGTTGACATGTTGTTGAGATTAGTTTTGTAAGTTTTATCTTCCAATGTTGTTCATTTAAAAAGCGCTTGTGACAACGATATTTATAATTGTATTTATATCTGAATTTTTTCAATAAACAGTTCCCTGATGAGGCTGAGAACAAGGATCAGCGGAACGTTGGAATATAGAATGTGAAGTGTTGTGTTTTTTTTGTTTGTTTTTGTTTGAAGGGTTGACCCTTCCTATCGTCCAATTTTTATATGTTTGTCTAATTTAGTATAAATTATGTTCACTAAGTAAATAAGCGCATCTTCGGTACCTTTATTTTTTATAAAACCAAATTGATTCTGAGCTCATAAATTATTACAGTTCGAAAATGATTGTATACGAGAGTAGACAATTTTTTCTAGTATCTTTGTAACATTAGAAATTAATGATATCCGTCTATAGTTTATTATTTCCATTTTGCTTCCTGATTTAAAAATAGGAACAACCTCAGCTATTTTGAGAGCTTGAGGCCATATTGCTTTTTCAATACAGAGATTAAAGATATGTGTTAGAACACTAACAATCGGATATGATATTATTTTAAGTGCTTTGGTAGTAATATTATCTATCCCACCATTTTTTATTTTCATGTTATCAATTATTTGAAGTATTTCCGCGTTATTTGTCGGTTTGATAAAGATTGAGTTCCTGTTCATTGGTGGTAGTTGCAATTGCTTACCATGGGGTTTAATAATTTTTTCACTTAGATTTTTTCCAATTTTACAGAAATAAGAATTCATATGATTGGAAATTTGGATCGGGTCCTCTATTGTGCAATTGTTATTTAATTTAATTTTATTTATTGTTTTGTCCTTTTATAAATTGGTTCCCATTTTATTTTTTATGTATTTCCATAGTTGCTTGGCATTATTTTATATTATTCTTAATTAAATTTTTTATTATTATATTATTCTTAATTAAATTTTTTATTATTATATTATTCTTAATTAAATTTTTTATTATTATATTATTCTTAATTAAATTTTTCTCATATCTTATTTTTGCCTCATTAATAACTTTGTTTAGTCTCTTAATATATTCCTTATATTCCAATTTTATGAGATTATTATTTGGCTCTTTGCGCATTTTCTTATACAGTTTTTCCTTCTTTTTACACGAGATCATTATTGCTTTAGTTATTCAATCCTTCCTAGGATATCTCTTATTATTTTTTGTTTTAAGCACATTTTTAAATTTTTCTAAGCAGTCTTGTATTTCCGTTATTAAGATTGAAGTAGCTATTCATCGGGATCATGATAATGCATGATTACCTCTATAACATTCCAATTTTTCATACTCGCTATACTTTGAAGTTCATAGTAATTGCAGTGATATTGAATATTTTCTTTTTTAATATTTGAGATTTGTCTAGCTTCACGAAAAGTGGGTAATGATCAGTGAACGGGATCGTAATTTTAAAGGTTTTAGTTTTAATATTTTTGGCTTTTATATATACGTTGTCAATACATGTATCGTTTCCACCACTATTGTTTGGTCTAGTTGTATGTATAAAATCAGGGAAAAATCCTTTTTCAAGCATGTTGTTTAATAATTCTAGGCTATATTCATCTTCTTTCATAATATTGATGTTAAAATCACCAATTATCAGGTGGTTATTTCTTTTACTATTGATATATGATTTAACGTTAGCGATAAATTTAAGGCACGGTAAATCATGGCATCTATATACTGCAGAAATTTCAAGCTTACTATTATTATTTAGTATTATTCGTGAGTTTAGTATTTTGAGTCTACCAATTTTAATTATTTCAGTAATTTCTGATACACAATCTTTTATATACACAACTACTCCATCATTTTGATTTAAGTTACTGTTATTATAATATAATTTATATCACTTAATTGAAAAAATTTGAAAATTGAGTAAAGTCCATGTTTCTGTACATACAATTATATAAGGTTCGATTTTTAATCTCTTAATAAGAATATCAAGTTTTGTATAATTGGCATTTAGGCTTCTAATATTTACATGCAGTATCAAACTATCATTTTTGTTTATATTTTTATTGAGAGTTTCAAGATCGGGAAATGACGTTTCTTCTTGTATTACTTCATTTTGCAAATCTTCAATGATATCAATGTGTTGCTCCATTATATTTCTTGTTGTCGTTGTGTAGATGTCGAGAGTGTGTCTCTGGCTCTCGGCGGCGAACTCAGCATAATTGTAGTCGAGATGGTCATGGTAGTGGCAGTGGCATTATTGCTGTTTCCTACTTTACCTAAGTATCTTGGTATGGCAGGTCTTATCGGGTAATCAGTCATGTCTATGTATCTATTAAGCTTCCTATTAAATATTGTACATTTCTCTTTATCATTAGCCATGTGGTTAACCTCAAATTTTGTATTATATCTAGAGTTGCTATATACACAGTTAACACATGTAATATTGGATGAGGTATTATCACATTGCAACGTTTTGTGCGGACCTACACACTTTAAGCAACATAAATTGTTTCTGCATTTCTTAGTATTGTGTACAAATCTACGACAGTTTAAGCATGGCTTGATGTTTATTAAGTCCCATACCTTACAGCTTTGGAATCCAATAAATATTTTATTCCGGTTGTCATTAATATGTTTATATAGATCTCTAGGAACTTCAATTATTACTGTTGTCTTTTGTGTATTCATATTTTTGTCCATACATAGTATCTTACACTTATCTTGATATTCACTAAAATTTCTATTATTTAAGTCGGCCTCCAGTTCTCCCATATTCATATTAGTGTAATTGTCGACTACAACTATTTTCATCTTCGGTGATTCTATTTTTTCAATCATTGTTTTATAATCATTTTTAGAAAGTTTTTCTGAGAGTAATTTAATTGTTCCTTCGGCATTTTTTTCATTCATACTTTTTATTTCAATTTCTTTTTCATTCACTATTTTTACTCTTTTCGTTTGTATATTTTTATCTTTTATTAAAGCATCGCATACTTTTTTCGCAAACTCACGTGGGTTTTCAGTATCTTTTTTGATATTCTTGACTATTATTTTAGGTATTCTTTTATTTTTGCTTACTATTTTGTTAACTGTTATTTCTGCATATGTCTTTTGGTTGTGTTGATTCACCTCTGTTTTGACTTCATTTTTCTCCTTTTCTATTAATTTCTTCAACAGTGCATTTTTTCCATTAGTTCTTGATTCAATTATCTTAGTAGTTTGAATTTCAAGTTGTTGATTATCTAATTCTGTATTTTCTTGTTCTGAATTTTCAGTTAGCATCGTCACGTTTAGCTTTTCATTAACTATTGATTTGTGTACACTTTCAGAGATAATAGATATTTCCTTTAATATTTTTTGTTTTATTTGTTTTTCTTTTTCGTTTTTTATGTAAGCAATTAAAATTCTGGCTGTTTCAGAAAGTTCAATATCTTCATTTTTTAAGGTTATGTTTAGCTCCACGTGCTTGGGACATAACATGAGCAGTTCACCTATGTAATTTCTTTGTTTGCACTTTCCATAATCACTTCTATGATATGCATTTTCACGCACTATGCAAACTAATATTGACACTTTTTGCCTAGGGTGGCATTTATATACTTTTTCTAGACTTTTATCGGGAGGCTTGCCGGAAGGCAGTCCACCTTCCGATCCATTTTTTTTCCGGAGCTAGTAGGTGAATCTTCCTGGGCGCACGTCCTTGCTTTGGAGGTGGAGCAAGAAGGGATGCCCGCTAAGATCATCACGGAGTAGCAGGCTCCGTGATGTCAGGGATTTCTACCCCCTAAACACCAAAAACCTATCCCTACGGCAGCCTCGACCCGTAATCACTTTCGCATTACTTCAGGTCGGGCCGCAGCCCTACCGCCCTCGGAGGCGTCATCCGTCCTTCCTACGTTCTTTCTTTCTACGAAGCCCTATATAATCTATTAAGCAACCGTCTCGTTTTTTCGCGCACAGTACCCCTTCGATGAAGGTATTTATCTCGTCCCATCGGTCTTTCTCTGAAAGCATGCATTCGATCACCACGTCGGGCGAAAGTCGCCCTACCATCACCTCCAATCGCTCTCCTTCCGCGGCCCACCTATTACATGCGAAAAAGGTGTGTACCGCGTCATCCCTCTCGTGCCCGCAGTATTTACATTTCGGCGTATTTATTTTACCTCATTTAAATGGGTAATATCGAAAGTATCCGTGTCCTGTCAGGAAATGCGTAAGGTAAAACTTAACCTCTCCTTACTTCCGTCCCAGCAACCTCGTTATGTTTTGAATCGATAGGTAGGTCCATCTACCCTTCGTCCCTGCCCTCGACCTCTCATGCCAAGTTTGTAGCGTCTGGCGGCGGGCTTCGCCCTCCACGTCTGCCCGTCCTACTTCTGCGCTCCTATCGTAGATCTGCTTCGGTTCCCGTGCGAGCAGGTCGATCAGAATCATACCAGCTACCACCGCAACAGCCTCTACCGACACCGTCCGATACGCGCATGCAACTGTCACCGCACCTCGCCGCTGCACCGCCACCATTCTTTTCCTGTACTTGATAACTTCCATGGCATCAGCCCCAATCTTCGCTCCATAGAGAAGTATAGAGTTGGTCGTCGCCATGAGAAGTCTTCTCTTGGATGTCCGCGGGCCTCCAGCGTTGCGCATTGACCTACTTAGCGCCGCTATACGTGCTTCTGCCTTTGCCGTTACTTCCCTGATGTGGGGCCAAAAGCAAAGCTTTGAGTCCAGGGTGACCCCTAGATACTTCGCAGTAGGCCTCGTAGTTACTAACTCGGATTCTACGTACATCGGTAGTATCGTAGGGATCTCTTTACGTGTCAATAGTACTACCTCGGTTTTCGCCAGCGCGAGACTGAGCCCGTGCTCCGTCATCCACCTACTTACTTGTTTCATTACCTGGCACAAGATAAGTTGTGCCAATTCCGCGTTCCTTGCTTCTACCACCACCGCGACGTCGTCCACATATCCTACGACAAAGCCCCGTTGGGCATGTCCTGGCGCAGCAAACCGTCGTACGACGCGATCCAGAAATCGGGTACCAACAGTGATCTCTGTGCAATGCCTGCCGTAATTTCCCTAATCACCGTCCCTTCGCTCGTCTCGATAATGAGTTCGCGATTCCGGAAATAGTCCTCTGCTACGCGTAGTATGTAGGGTGGGACGCCGAAAAACCCTTTCTAAATCTATGCTGGTTTTCCGATAAACCCCCTGACTGTTGTATCGCGATCTGGATTCTGCTCCTTAATAGCGCCTCCATACCCTTGCCGATCGTGTCTAATAGGCTAAGCGGCCGATACGTGGACGGGGATGTCCTGTCTCCCTTCCCCTTGTTGATAAGGACAAGCTTCGCTCTTTTCCAACGGCTGCTGTAAACACCTTCCCTGAGGCATACGTTGTAGGTATCCAGTAAGGTTTCCTTGCATCGTGAGACGATGGCCTTTAAAACCTCCACTGGAATCCCATCGGGGTCTGGCGCCTTGCCGCTCTTAAGAGATCTAATCGCTACCCGTAGCTAAGGCTTGGTAAACGAGGCTATATCCTCCTGTCGCATGTCGTCATACAGAGTCTCTTCCCTTGGCGGATGCTCATGGAAAAGCCCGTCAACTATCTCACTTATCAACCGCGCTTCCTTTATCTCCGGTGGCTTCATTGCCCCTATTCTACGAGTTACGATTTTGTAGCCTGGTTCCCACGGGTCGGGGTTAACTTCATCGCACACCTCTTTCCAGCATCGTCGATTATCGATTTAATCGCGAGCCTTAGCCTTTTTTGTGCCTGTTTAAATTCAGCTTTAAAAACAGTGGCCCCGCGTCGTTCCCGTGCGCGCTGTGCCCGTCTACGAAGCCTTAAGCTTACCCTACGTAACTCCGCGATCTCCTCCGTCCAATAGTACGCTGGTTGGCGGCGGTGTCTATTTCTGCTTCGCGTCATCGGGGCATCACATGCTCTTACTATAGCTGACGTTGCCCTGGTCATCTGGACTTCCGCACGCTTCCGGCCTGATAAATCATTTTCGTCGGACCTTTGTGGTACACTTAGCACTTCTACTAGCCGATCCACGTTTAATCGATGGGCGTTCCACCGCGGTAATGGTCTGCTTGCTTGGGGTACACCTACTCTATCTAAAACCGTAAACGTGATGTACTGGTGATCACTGCCTGACTCTTCCTCTAAGACGTGCCAGTTACTAGTCCTCGGTACTAGTTGCTCAGATGCAAAAGTGACGTCTGGTATGGATTCGCCGACCCTTGGGCGTCGATAAGTAGTGACCATGCCCTCGTTCGCAACCTCCAATTCTAATCTAGCGGCCATCTCGAGTAAATCCCTGCCCCTACTGTTCGTCTCTGGCATACCCCATTCTATCGCCCTTGCGTTCAAATCTCCTGCAACCAGTAGGAGGCCAGAGATATTCCGCAATACGTCTTACATGCGTTCAACCTGCCTAAGAAATTCGTTTCTTCGTCAGTTGGGGGATAGATACACGCTCACGTAGGTAACATCCCCGACGCGCGCCCATACTAGACGCTCCCCCTTGCCTCGTCTGGTAATCTTTGACCTATGTCTACCTACTATCCAGACCGCCGCTGTGTCGGTCTCGTCCGCGAACGACGTGGTCGTATTGCGGGCCTGATGCCTATACTGTTCGCTAACCAATGACACGTCTGCGAGCCCCTGGCTCACTCGATTAGTGAGGAGGTCGTCAGCGAGTACGGCGCCGTTCGTGTTCATTTGTAGAACCGTCGTCATTTTTTAGGCCGCTTTAACTTTTCTAGCTCGTCCCTGAAAGCGACGCATATCCCGTGCCCGGGAAATGCGCTAGCTCAGTGGCCGCAACCCCGCGTTTTTTACACAAGAAGCAAGCCTGACCATCTGGTCTCGCGCGACAGTCCCTGCCCACGTGATCTGGTTTTCCACATTTCCTGCATAATTCACAACGATCCTCGTCCTTACAGTCCTTTTCCAGATGCCCAAAGCTTTGGCATCTGAAACATCACGGAGACACTATTCGCTTTCTAACACGGTAGCTGAAATACCCTATTTTAATCCTCCCTATCCTTAGGAGAGTCATGGCCGCAGTCTCGTCCATTTCGACTATGGCCATCCTCCACTCTCCACCTCCTACGTCAAATACGTGGGTGCTAAGGTTACACACGTCGGTTACCTCCTCCCTAATCGCGGCGTCTACCTGTTCTTCGGTGGTCACGCACATCATTCCGCCTATTTCCAGTGTAAGCCTTGAAGTGAGGCGTTTAACCTGGTTTGCATTCTCCAGATTTTCCTGGATAACCGTCTGGAAGGCCTCCTTGTATTCCGATTGCTTCTGCAGTTCTAAGAGAAACCCCCCGTTTTTGGTCAGTCGGGTGTTTCTCACGACCGCCTTCGCTTCCTCAGGTTTAACCTTAGAAGTGAGGTCCTTAAGTATCTCTGCATAGATCTTCTTCCCGGTTGACGTTATGTGTATTGCCTGTCGTCGAGGCCGAGGATTTACCTTCTTCTCCTTCCTTCCTGCTGCTACTGTTGAGGACCCATAATCTCCCCACTATCTGGCCGCGTCGGCTTCTTTTTCCTGGTGACTGGGGTGAATCCGTTCTGCTCCGTCCTCCCTCTCTTGGATGGGGAATCCTGCACCGGGCTGTCCCTTAATCGACGCTTTTTGCTCGGAGTGGCCTTCCCCGCTGCTCGGTTTCTAATTACCGTTGTTTCCGCATTTCTCTCATCTGCCGCCGTTCGACGTGCTGGTTGTACCCCGGTTGAGCGGACTTCCTCTAGAGCCTCGGCCGCCGCGGTCAGAACTATTATACCATCTTTTACCGACATTGCGATGTTCTTCTGCTTGAAAGTCATGTCCCGCATGCAGCTCAGTAGGCGCTTCATGACGTCCAGGATTTCTCTCATTCTCTCCGATTGGTCCCGCTGATCTCTACTCTCACTTACCAGCTGCGTCATCTCCTGGGCGAATGTGCTAGTTCCATCGGATCGTACGGGCTCTGCGGTCATTCGGCGTGTTCGCTCTGCATTCCCTTCCTTGGATTTCTACATCTATATCTTTGATTTTGAGGTGAGTCATCATGCATACAATCTGTGTTTTAAGACGGTTCGCCCATTATGGGAGCCACATCTCGGTGTCCCCGCCTGTAAGAAACCCTATTTATGGGTGCCGAATCCGAGAGACGGTTTGTCAGATGGTCACTCCTATCGGCACCTAGTGACTCTACAGAAAAAGGTTACGGGATAGGCCCGCGCCATAATGAAGCTAAATGTTTAACGTCACCCCTATCGTGTGGGCGATGTCGGGTCCGTCCCAACACCTGGCCGAAACCTCGGGCTAGACGGTGTGCGAGTTGCCCTACGCAGTTTCGGGTATAAGGAAATACTGACCATGTAATCCTTCATACTTGCGCCCAACTGACATGGTTCAACCCCCTTCCATTGGCTCCAGTCGGTGAATACGTGTTGCTCTTCCCACATTGAACATGCAATTTCACTAGGTTTTCGCCCGTATTTCAGGGTCTTACGCACCCTAATATTACTCCATGCAGAGGTTAGGTACTAGCTTCACGCATCACCCCGGTCGAGGAGTTTGCTACTTGGCTAGTCTGAACGGCATACCCACAGACCGCCGGCCACAGCCCACTCATACTGTGCCCATTCATTGGTCCATTCTCACCTTCCTCTGTCCGCGACTGCTTCTTCAATATATTCGCAGCCGACCAGTCCCAGCAGGCCCTTCCCCGATCCGCAAACTGTAAACGCGCCCGGTAGCATGGAAAAATGCTCATCTATGGCTAGATAGACCCCGGGAATAATGATGATGATGATGACGATGACGATGACGATGACGATGACGATGACGATGATGATGATGATGATGATGATGATGATGGTGATGATGATGATGATGATGATGATGACAATAATAATAATACCGGGCTCTATCTAGCCATAGATGAGCATTTTTCCATGCTACCGGGCGCGTCCCCAGGTTGCGGATCGGTGAAGGGCCTCCTGGGACTGGTCAGCTGCGAATATATTGAAGAAGCAGTCGCGGACAGAGGAAGGTGAGAATGGACCAATGAATGGGCACAGTATGAGTGGGCTGTGGCCGGCGGTCTGTGGATATGCCGTTCAGACTAGCCAAGTAGTAAACTCCTCGACCGGGGTGATGCGTGAAGCTAGTACCTAACCTCTGCATGGAGTAATATTAGGGTGCGTAAGACCCTGAAATACGGGCGAAAACCTAGTGAAAGTGCATGTTCAATGTGGGAAGAGCAACACGTATTCACCGACTGGAGCCAATGGAAGGGGGTTGAACCATGTCAGTTGGGCGCAAGTATGAAGGATTACGTGGTCAGTATTTCCTTATACCCGAAGCTGCGTAGGGCAACTCGCACACCGTCAAGCCCGAGGTTTCGGCCAGGTGTTGGGACGGACCCGACATCGCCCACACGATAGGGGTGACGTTAAACATTTAGCTTCAATATGGTGCGGGCCTATCCCGTAACGTTTTTCTGTAGAGTCACTAGGTGTCGATAGGAGTAACTGTCCGACAAACCACCTCTCGGCTTCGGTACCCATAAGTAGGGTTTCTTATAGGCGGGGATAGTAGCCACACCGAGCTGTGGCTCCCATAATGGACGAACCGTCTTAATTAATCAAATATATAAATATGATGAACAAATTTAAAAACACACACACACACAGGATCCCAGTAGCACTTCAGCGGGCGCTGATGCTAAAGCTGAAGAGACACGACGAACAACTGCAACAAAAGAAAAGAGCATAGAGGAATATATCCAGACGATGGATAAACTCATCAAGGCGATGGTAGAATCCACCTTGCTGCAGAAGAATGTGAACAAGAATATAAAAGGTCTTCCAAAGCTGCAAGAAGCTTCGAACTCCCTTGCCGAGTCATGGCGTGTCACACCAACGGACAGCCGACGTGTAAAGGATAGGCAAAACATCAAGCGCAGGGTTGCAGATGTAATCAGCCCCGAAAGTCAGATGGCTCCAGCCGGAAAAAAACACAAAGAAGTTACAAGAGAGGATAAAGAAGAGGATCCCCCTGGAACTCCACTCTTTCGCTTGCCAGGGGGGAACACTTGGCAGGTCGTCCCACCAGGAAAGGAAAAGAAGAAAGGAAACAAGGGGCAAAAACCCCCCAGCCACGGTGGCAAAAGCACAAACTATGGAGAAGCAAGGCAGTAGCAACAAACTCCGCCTGCCGCGGGCCGTAGCGGTGCTGGTCAAACTAGCAGAAGGTAAAACTTATGCGGAGGTGCTACAGAGGATTAAGAATGCCGTTGACCCATCCAAAACCCGGACCTTGTTCAAAACGATTAGGTGTACCCGAGGAGGACAGTTACTATTAGAGCTCCAGTCCACACAAAATAAGACCCAATTCAGCGACGAAGTTAGACGAGCTGTAGGATCTGACGCAGCCGATGCCCGTGACAGTACCCCCAAAACAACTCTAGAGATCCGCGATGTGGACGCATGCACAAAGGAAGACGAAGTGCGACAGGTGATAGCTCAGGCAGCTATAGGACGCGAGCTCGTGATTCGCCTAACCCACGCAATTAAGAGTGGCCAATGCTTGGCGATAGCTACGGTGCAGGAGACGGAGGCGCTAAAGCTACTTAAGAATGGCAAGCTTAAGGTAGGTTGGATAATCTGTAGGGTTCATCGCATGATTCCGCTAGTCAGATGCTTCAGATGCCTGGGTTATGGGCACCATGCATGGGACTGGAAGGGAATTGATAGATCGAAGATGTGCTACAAGTGTGGGCAAACGGGAAATCTCGCGGAAAATTGTGACAACGAACCGCACTGCGCGTTATGTACTGAAATGGGAGTAAATGAGACCGACAGTCTGTACCAAAAGAATTCAAGTTTAATCCCGCTAAGCTGAACACGGACGTATTCAGCCTGATGATCTGTAGTGGGTACGATGAAATGAAATGATTAGGGCGCAACTGCGGGTCATCGGAAGAGATTTCGGCTGAGGGGATGCGCGTTATACACCGGGCATGCGAAGCATCGATGCCGCTAAAAAAGACGACAGGAAAGAGACAGGCTGCATATTGGTGGACGGAGGAAATTGCGAATCTAAGACGAACAGCCACTCAGTGCCGCAGTAGAGCAACTAGAGCTAGGAAGCGCGGGGTGGAAGTTACTCTTAGATGCGCCGAGTACCAAGTCGAGAAGAAAGCACTACAGTGAGCGATAAACAAGAATAAGAAGGTAAAGTTTAGACTGTTGATCGGGGATGTAGATGCAGATGTCGGGGAAGGGGGTACCAAATAGCAATGTGCCGACTAAATCCCCAAATACCCAATATAACACACGACGCACGGACGATGGACAGGATCGTAAACGAGCTCTTTCGGACCATGGACCTTAATCTCAGAGAAGGATTGGAGATCCCCTTAATCTCAGAGAAGGACTTAAAGCACGCGGTAGGCTCACTCAAGAACAGAAGGTCTCCCGGTTCGGATGGAATCACGGCAGAGGTATTGAAGGTCGCGATGAGGGCTTGCCCACAACTGCTACTAGACATATACAACTGGTGCCTCAGGCAGGGTAGCTTCTGCAAGCGGTGGAAGGCACAGCCGCTGGTTCTCATTGGCAAGGGAAGGGCGACCTGAACTCTACCGGTGCGTACAGGCCGCTATGCATGCTGGACACCGCGGGCAAGGTTCTTGAGAAACTCATAAGACCGCGACTGCAGGCCGCGGTTCAGGCCGCCGGAGGTCTCTCTGATAGGCAGTTCGTCGTTAGATCAGGGCGCTCGACAATAGACACGGTTAAAATGATAGTTATCGCAGCAGAAAAGGCACAGCAGGTCAACCACTACTCCTGGAAGATCTGCATGGTAGTAATATTGGATGTTATGAATGCCTTTGATTTTCTCCGGTGGGAAGACGCTCTCGACAGACTTACGAACAAGTTTAGATTTCCGGGATATCTGATACGCATAATGCGGAGTTATCTTAGCGACAGTGTGCTGCTTTACGACACAATAGAAGGGCGTAGGACTAAAGAAGTGACAGCTGGGGCGGCCGAGGTTTCGGTGTTAGGCCCAGACATCTGGAATATAGATTACGATGGTATACTAAGATTAGAGGGGCTCCCAGAATATACTAATCTTGTGGGATATACGAACGACATCGTCCTCGTCATCACAATTAAGGACTTAAAGGAGGCTCAAGGGAACCTAGACGTAGCTATGAAACACATCTTAAGATGATTCTGGGAGTACAGCTTGCAGCTCGCCACACAGAAATTCGAGATAGTTCTACTCACGCGTAAAAGAATGAATACGACCGTACCAATGAGAGTCGCGGACTCGGTTATCGAGACGAAATCGGCGTTAGAGTACCTAGGAGTATGGCTCGATAACAAACTAAGCTTCTTCGAGCACATTAGGCAGGCCTCAGAAAAAGCTGCTAGGGTCACTGCAACGCTGAGTTGGCTGATGGCTGATAATATAGGGGGGCCAAGGTCCAGCAAACGAAGGTTGCTCATGTCGGTAGTTCACTCGGTCCTGCTCTATTGCGCAGTGGTATGGGCGGACGCTGTCGACGAAGAATTTCATTGGAAAATGCCGGGGCGACTCAATGACGGAGCGCGCTAAGAATTGCATGCTCATACCGAACAGTGTCAGAAGAGGCTGTACGAGTTATCGCGGGAGTCATGCCCATCAGGCTAATGGCTAGACAGCGGAAACTTATTTGCGATAATAAAGACCGGCTAGGGAAGGTTCGTGCATCGGTTGAGGCAAGAGAAAATGTACTAGACACGCGGCAGGCCGAGTGAGACCGTGCGGTAAAAGCAAAGTGGACACGCAGACTGACCTGGGATCATCAAAGCATAAACAATAATAGCAAATCTTTGGAATTCCTTACTTCTCACCTAATCTTATCCTTATAAATACGATTGATCGCGTAAAGAAATAATAAAATAAAAAGCAAAATGGCAAATAATTTGCAACAATCAAATCAACAAGTAAATTAAGCTCCAATCCGAATGGTTCAATTTAAACTAAGATTAAAGATATGGCGCGAAGCCATCCCCGTATACGAAGGTGGCACAAAGCTTCTATCGCACTTCCTACAAACGTGCGACAAATTTGCCGCGAATCTAGCGGCGAACGACGCCGCTATAAACGAAGCGTTATTCGCTCTTACCAAATCTAAAATTCAAGGAGAGGCATTAGATTTAATAGTTAATAATAATCCGACTACGTGAGCTGCGTGTAAGACTCTTTTAATATATCGGTACAGCGACCCCAGTTCGGAAGATTTATTATTTAATAGATTAGGTACATGCCACCAGCCACATAATCAAACATACGAAAAATACTCTGATGAGGTTAAATACAGATTAAACAAAGTAAAAGAACACACTGCTACATAATGAAGATCAGAATACAATTAATTTTAAAAACACATTTTACGACAAAGTAGCTAAAAGTATATTTATAAACGGAATTCTACCTGCGTATCGTGCATATTTAACCCACTTTGAATTAAATGATATTTAATTGTGGTAGTAAAGTGTTTAAGTGTTTAGTAAAATGCAGACAATATGACAATCACGAACAGCAGTCAGCTTTTCTCGACTTTGTTAGGCAACGCGAAAGTAGACCGAAATCAAACATTTTTATCACGACTGAACATTCAAGAAAAATTAATCCGTTTGGTGCATCAGGAACATCAAAAAATATAAATTCTTTCGCCCTTACTAGAGTTAATCCTTTTAATAACTCGCCTGCAACTTCGAGGAATGGTAATACACCTTTTTACCAACTACAACTCCTTGCTGCCCCAAAGAACTTCGGAATCAATGCATTTAGACAAAATAATCAAAATCAAAATTATCGACCGACACCCATGTCAATAAGCACTAAAAAAATAAACCGACCGAATAATAATAATTCAAATAGATCAAATAATGTACATACTGCGCAAAATAATAACTCAGCCAGATCAAATAATAATTTTACTCCACCAAGCAACGCTTTTACGCCAAGAGGAAATAACTTCTTTGGAAGCACTGGACCACCAAATTTCGTCGCCGAATAATTACATAACCAGCAGGAGCAAGAAGAAGGAGAAGCAGCAGGCTATCAAAACGAGACGATAACCAATGAAGAAGAGATTTACTGCGAAGATTCAGAAACTACCGAATATGAAAATTTTCTACCCAAGCCACGCCTAAACTCTATTAGTAATTCGCCCGACTTACCTCACATATTAACAGCGAATTCACCTCTCAAAATTTTGATTGACTCGGGAGCCTCGTCATCTATAATAAACCCGAAAATTGCGTTTGAACTATTTTCTGAATTTGTTTTTCCCTATAATTTCGAAATAAAGTCGGTGCATAAAGTGACGAAAGATACTTATGTCCTTACCTACCCTATTCTGGGCGGATTAGAAGACGTTACCCTCATCACTTATAGCAGAGTGGCACCAAACCTACGACTGTTTAATCGGTCACAAGGATTTACGAAATTTGGAAGCTAACGTCGATTACAAAAGTCAACTATTCAGTACATCCAAATTTGAAATAAATAATTTTAATAATATTCCAGAAAAATGCAAGTCAGGAAACGTGAGTCATCATCAAGAGAAGACAAAAGCACTGATAAGAACGGATCATATGAACAGTGAGAAGAAATAAAAGATCGAAATCCTATGCAACAAATACATGGATTGCTTCTACCACGAACAGGAGAAATTATCAGCTACTAATGCGGTTTCACATAGCATCCGAACAAAGGATGACCATCCCATCTATGTTAAAAGCTTTAGATACCCATACCAGCTAAAGGAAACAATACAAGAGCAAGTAAGAAAATTATTGAAAGATGAGATAATTCGACCAAGCAGTTCACCATATTCATCACCAGTGTGGATTCTACCAAAAAAGTCAGATGCAAGTGGAAAGAAAAAGTGAAGGATGGTTATAGACTTTCGAAAACTAAACAATAAAACAATCGAGAACAAATATCCACTACCAAGGATGGAGGAAATTCTAGAAAGTTTAGGTAAATGCTCTTACTTTACTACCCTGGACTTAGCACAGGGATTCCACCAAATACCACTAGATAAAGGTTCCATAGAAAGAAACAGCTTCTACAGTCGAAAATGGACATTACAAGTACGTTCGTATGCCATTTGGATTGAAAAATGCGCCTGCCACGTTCCAAAGAATGATGGATACAGTTTTGAGAAAGTATTTGCAGAAATTTTGTTTTGTTTACATGGACGACATAGTAGTGTTCTCAAAATCATTACAGGAACATTTACAACATTTGAAACTTATATTTGAAGAACTTAGAAATTATAGTCTAAAAGTTCAACTGGATAAAAGCGAATTCCTAAGAAAGGAAGTCCCATTCTTAGGACATATTATAACGCCAGAGGGAATAAGACCAAACCCCGATAAGATCGACGCTATTGTAAGATAACCTATTCCAAAAACATTAATGGAATTGAGATCATTTCTATCACTTACAGGATTCTACCGAAGATTTATAAAAGACTTTGCGAGAGTAGCTAAGCCACTTACGAAAGTGCTCAAAATGAACGAAAAATTAGATATTCAAAACGAAAAGTACTTTGAAGCATTCAACAAATTGAAAGACTTAATTACTAATGCACCTCTATTAGCATACTCGGACTTTTCTAAGCCATTTCTCATTTCTTCAGATGCGTCAAATGTTGGTGTTGGAGCTGAACTATCCCAAGATAAACATTTTATATCATGCTTTTCTAGAACCCTAAATTCTGCTGAACAAAATTATTCTACCATCGAAAAGAAGTTCTTGGCGATTGTAGAAGCGTGCCGATATTTTCGACCCTATGTTCATGGCGGAAAATTCACCATTGAAACAGATCATAAGCCGCTGACTTGGCTCTGGTCTTTCAAAACACTTAATTCCCGACTCATCCGCTGGAGGATAAAATTGGAAGAATATGACTTTGAAATAAAGTACAAAAAAGGTAAAGAAAATAGTGTAATCGGTGCCTTAAGTCGCTTAGAAATCAATACTCATGAAAAAGATGACTCACTTTCAATGATAGCCCAGGTACCTGATGTCGTATCTCTTTCACCCGAAGAAGTAGACGAAACACTTGACGACGATATGGCAACCGTCCACACCTCTGACGAAGATCCAGTCTTTGCCTTACCTGTAACAGAGAAAAACATACATGCTTTCAATTTTAGCATAATACTCAAATCAGAAAATGATTATGATGTAAAAATTAATAAGGACAAACTAAAGATACAATATATAGTAAAAATAAAGGAGAAAGATGCAGAAACACAACTGTTGAAATTTCTTAATGAAAACACAAAACCAGACAAACAATACGGAATTTACTTTGCAAACAAGGATTTGGAAATCATCGCTCATAGAATATTAAAAGATCACTTTGACGAGAAATTAAAATTAATCAAAACAAACCTATATACCTGTAATCGATCGAAGTAACTTCATGAAGAAACTTGAAAGAATATCACGGCAAGAATCACAATGGAATACAGGAGACCAAGGCACATTTTAAGGAAAAATTTTACACACTTAACATGGACAGAATTATTCGAAACTACATCAACCAATGTGAAATATGTTTAGAGCACAAATACGAAAGAAGACCTTATCAGACAGAAAATTATGGTCCCATTATTGCTAACAGACCGCTACAACACGTACACATGGATATTTGTCACATTGATAAGGAAAAATTTCTAACAATCATTGATATATTTTCAAAATATACCCAAGCCTTCCATTTACCAGACGGAAACGCTACGACTATACTAAGCAAAGTAAGACATTTTGCCTCCCATCATAATTTCCCGGACAAAATCACCACAGACATTGGAAGCGAATTTAATTCGGCAGTATTTAAGGAATTTTGCCGAATACATAAGATTGATTACCATCAAACTACCATCAACAGGCATAAATCAAATGGGCTCATAGAAAGACTACATTCTACTTTAAGAGAGTAACTAAGTATTTTAATAGATCAGAATCCCAGAGAGACGATTTGAGATCACATGACTACAGCCGTCTTAATATACAACCAAAGCATTCATTCTTCCACAAATTTTGCACCATTCACGCTTCTGTATGAGGAATTCCATAAACATGTCATTGAACCAGAAGCAAACACAATCGAAAAATATAACGAAATCCGCAAAAACGAGATTTTACCTTTCTACAATGAATTGTATAAAAAACAAAAGTAAAAACAAAAATTACCTGATGATTCAAATGAAAATTTACAAAATAAAGAAATTTACATAAAAATCCATCAACAACAACGTAACAAAACAGCACCGCGTTATCAAAAATTTCTTATTGAAAAACAAAATGGTCCCTCATTAAAATGTTATATTCATGGACAACCACGCCGTTACAACTTAAGGAGCACAAAGAGACTAAGAAAAACTTTTTCTTTACAGGAAGATGAAGGTGGCACTAATCCCAACGCTATCGATTCTGCTAGTGAAGAGCAGTAAAATCGACCAAAATTCTACACACTACGACTATCATCAAGGAATTGGAAGAATAGTCTAAAAATATCATTATATCCACTTCAACATTAACCTTTAGAGGACGGGATGGCCCCTATACGGGCCATGCCCATGATCGACCCTTTACATGTGTTAGTTTTGAGATATGAGACATCACAAAAACTCGATTTCTATAGAAAAGTGAGAGAAAACAGTAAACCCAAATCCCCGTCCTCTAAAGGTTAATATTACAACCCTCTTAAAAACTTGCAAACATATAGCAGGCATCTATACGATACTATCTACTCATCAAGAATTAAGGGAATCAAATATGTTAAAACAAGCTGAAATTTCATGTGACGAAATCCGTCAAAATATACAGCAAATAATGTCATCGAACATAAGGAGGGAAAGAGGTCTGGTAAACGTATTAGGTACAGTAATAAAATACGTCTTCGGAAACCCGGATGCCAACGATTTGGACAAAATAAATCATTATTTAAACTCGCTCGAACATCAACAACAAGAAAATGTATTTGCTCTAAATCGATTAATAAGTGTTATAAATACAATAAACGAACAACTGTGACAAACGGACAGCTCTCCGCACAACATTAAATACCTGAAGAGGGACATTCATTAAATAAAAAAAGATGTCCGAAACGTTGTGAAAGTGAAATAAATTTGTTGTTTTATTTTTACCATCTCTTACAACAAAATATTGGTAGTAACCTTGGCCACTAGCTACAATCAACATTTACTTACTACCACTACCATTAGCGTCTTCTTTAACTAAAAATAAAAAAATAAAAAATAAATAATAAGCGAACAAATAAATAATAATGCAGATGTAATCAATAAAAGTCTAAGAGATATGTGGAAAAACGTAAATAATCAAATTTCACAATCTAATATGTTTGAAGCAATAATTACTTTTATAATTCAGGAACAACATTTTCTTGACTTACTCGGTAAAATTAAAAGATAATTTATCTTTTCTGAACAATTATTCGATTTAGACATATTAACGTACGAGCAAATACTAGATATTCGCGTACACTTATTAGAAACTTATTCTCAAAAAGAATTAATGTTACATCACCATAATTTGTTAGATTTCCATTTTGTTCAGGAATCAGTCGCATTCACTCAAAACCCTATCATTTACACCATTTAAATCCCAATCCTCAATCTTATCGAATTCTCCCTTTACCAAAGACTTGCTAAAATCAACTACAATAATCAAACCGAAATCATCATCACACCACGGAGTTTACCTGGGTCATCAATCAAATTGTTTGCTAATAAATGCTAACTATTGTATGAACAAGAGTATTTATACCAACAAATGACAAGAGAAAAGGCCTGCCAATTATTATTTCGATTGATTCACCTATAATATTGACGTATAAACTATCTGAAAATTTGACACTTGTATCGAGCAATTATCTTATTACAGTTAAACATGATAATGATGAGACGACGACATAAGGAACACACCAGATTCAAGAACATGATATACAGGTACAAGGCTACAGACCCGACGACAACCTCGGTGAAATAAAACAGTCCAGTCTAATTTCACCTTTGATTATCAAAGACGGTCAGCTGAATTTTGAGCCTTTGAAAGCTTTGACTTTGCCCACAATGACTACACCAACTTTTAATCAATTTGGAGTTGAATTTTTCATGTCTACAAGCTTGATTATACTTGTATTACTGTTCTTAGTAATTACATCGATTTACTTAATATACAAGCGACAAAATAAGAATCAACTACCTACCGAAGAAACCAAAGACGAGGACGTCTTTGAACTTGACCGTGGAGGAGTTATATGACTAAACGTCACGGCGCGTGGATGCATCGATCAGCCCCGGCTACCTTATCGCTGCATACCGGATACTCTGTGAAGCTGCAAAGACAAAGGGCAAGATAAGAAGACAATAAAGATGACAATAGAATATACTTTCTTAGTCTGCTCTCGCACGGGCGATTGTCAGTCACTGTCGGGAGTTCATACTGTAACGACGTCATTTCATTTAGAGTATTCAATAAACGTCTTTAGTTCAATTAATTTACTTACATATTGTTGAGTGTAACTGTGAGTGTGTCCCCTCCTTTTGGCCGTCCACCCTACTCCCTCACTTAACTCGTGCGCGTACCGCACCGTCTCGGAGGCGGTGGTAGCAGTGATAGCCGGTGTTGTCCCAGTAGACCTTCACGCTTCCGAGCGGAAGAGGATCTACGCGCACGGGCGGAGACGCTGACATCCTGGTAAACCTGATGAACGGACAGTGACAAAGCCAAGTGTACGAGACGCCTCATAACGGACGTGCGACTCTGGCATAAGAGGGGAGCTGGGGAAGCGAACTATTACATGACACAGTTGCCTTCCGGATACGGATATTTCTGCCAGTATTTGCACCTGCTGGGGAAGGTAACGATCCCGTCCTGCAGGTATTGCGGACATAATAGAGATGACGCTGAGCACACAATTTTCATGTGCCCCCGCTGGATAGTTGTGAGACACAGACTACAGACGAAGACAGGTGACATCAACACCGGATAACGTCGTGACACTGATGCTATCAAGCAAACAAAACTGGGATGACATAGCACGTTACGTGACTCACATACAACAAGGCAAAAAGACTAACGGTTGCCTTGAAAACTGATACAGAAGACGAAGAATAGAGAGAACAGCAGGGCATAGACACGCCGACCGGCCCGAAGTTATGTGCAAAACAGTTCCAGACCAGATTGCGGGGAACACCGCGGGAAAGGTTTTGGGTATTTAGGGGGTAGAAATCCCCCACACCGCAGAGCCCGATGCTCCGTGATAGTCTTAGTTGAGCCATCTCCCTGATGAAAGCAAGGACGGGGGCTGCGGAAGATTTACCTAGTACCTCGGAAAAACAAAAAAAAAATAAAATAAAATAATTATATTAATAATAATAATAAAAATAATAATAATAATAATATTTTTTTTCCGAGGTACTAGGTGAATCTTTCGGGGCCCTCGTCCTTGGTTTCAGCAGGGACGGGGGTCCACTAAGACCATCACGGAGCGTGGGGCTCCGCGGTGTGGGGGATTTCTACCCCCTAAACACCCAAAACCTTTCCCGTGGCGTTAACCGAAGTCCGGCTCGGAACTGTTATACACATTACTTCGGGCCGGTCGGCGAGTCTATGCTCTGCGGCAATCTTGTATCTCGTGTCTGTTCTGCATAGTTTCCGTCTTCTGTATCAGTTTTCAAGGCAACCGTCAGTCTTTTTGCCTTGTAGTACGTGAGTCACGTAGCGTGCTATGTCGTCCCAGTTTCGCTTGCTTGATAGCATCAGTGACACGACATTATCCGGCGTCATGTCACGTGCCCTCGTCTGTAGTCTGTGTCTCGCGACTATCCAGCAGGTGTACAAGAAAAATGTGTGCTCCGCGTCATCTCTATTATTCCCGCAGTACCTGCAAGACGGGGTTGCTACCTTCCCCATCAGGTGCAAATACTGGCGGAAGTATCCGTGTCCAGAAAGGAATTGGGACAGGTAATAGTTCACTTCTCCAGCTCCTTTCTTATGCCAGAGTCGCACGTCCGTTATGAGGCACCTCGTGCACTTGGCTTTGTCGCTGTCCGTCCATCGGGTTTGCCAGGATGTCAGCGTCGTCGTCGGTGCGTCTGTGGAGGCCCTCGCTCTTCCCCTTTCTTCACTGTACTCGTAGATCCTCTTCCGCTCTAGAGTGAGAAGGTCTACTGGGACAACTCCCGGCTATCACTAGTACCGCCACCTCCGAGACGGTGCAGTACGCACACACGATACGCAGCGCCCCTCGTCGTTGTACCGCAGCGATCTTTTTGCGGTACTTCTCTATTCGCATCGCATCTGCCCATATCTCGGCCTCATAAAGGAGCACCGAGTGGATCAGCGTCATAAGCAGAAGTCGAACGCTCAGCCTCGGTCCCTTCGTATTTGCCATGAGGTAGGCGAGAGCGGTGGTCTTTAAGATCGTTCTCTCAGCGACGCGAGAAGGTCATCCTCGTATCCAAGGTCACCCCCAGATACTTGGAGGACGCCCAGGACATACAACGGACGTACCCACCGCGATGAGTATCGTCGTGTCTATCCGTTTTCTCGTCAGGTATAGTAATTCTGTCTTTTACATGGCCAGCTATACTCCACGACTTTGCATCCATCCGTCCACCCGCCTCGTGGATTGGGTCAGCTTCATCTCAGCCAGTCGTGTATTCTTGGTCGTGATGACCATGACCAGGTCGTCCGCCTAGCAGACCAGATAGACCCCCGGCAGCATCCAAATACCGGGGCCAAGGATCGAGTCCTGCGCTACGCCCGCCGTCATTTCTATTTTCTTGAAAGCATGCATTCGATCACCACGTCGGGCGAGAGTCGACCTACCATCACCTCCAATCGCTGTCTTTCCACGGCCCACCCATTACATGCGAAAAAGGTGTGTTCCGCGTCATCCCTCTCGTGCCAGTATTTACATTTCGGCGTATTTATTCTACCTAATTTAAATAGGTAATACCGAAAGTATCCGTGTCCTGTCAGGAACTGCGTAAGGTAAAAGTTAACCTCTCTGTACTTCCGTCCCATCCACCTCGTTATGTCTTGAATCAATAGGTAGCTCCATCTACCCTTCGGCCTCGCACTCCACATCTCATGCCAAGTTTGTAGCGTCTGGCGGCGGGCTTCGCCCTCCGCGTCTGCCCGTCCTACTTCTGCGCTCCTATCGTATATCTGCTTCCGTCCCCGTGCGAGCAGGTCGATCGGAATCATACCAGCTACCACCGCAACAGCCTCTACCGACACCGTCTGATACGCGCATGCAACTGTCAGCGCACCTCGCCGCTGCACCGCCACCATTCTCTTCCTGTATTTGATAACTTCCATGGCATCAGCCCCAATCTTCGCTCCATAGAGAAGTATAGAGTTGGTCGTCGCCATAAGAAGTCTTCTCTTAAATGTCCGCGGGCCTCCAACGTTGCGCATTAACCTACTTAGCGCCGCTATACGTGCTTCTGCCTTTGCCGTTACTTCCCTGATGTGGGGCCAAAAGCAAAACTTTGAGTCCAGGGTGACACCTAGATACTTCGCAGTCGGCCTCGTAGATACTAACTCGGATCCTACGTACACCGGTAGTATCGTAGGGATCTCTTTACGTGTCAATAGTACTATCTCGGTTTTCGCCAGCGCGAGACTGAGCCCGTGCTCCGTCATCCACCTAGATACTCGTTTCATTACCTGGTACAAGATAAGTTGTGCCACGTCCGCGTTCCGTGCTTCTACCACCACCGCGACGTTGTCTGCATATCCTACGAGAAATGCCCCGTTGGGCATGTCCAGGCGCAGCAAACCGTCGTACAACGCGATCCAAAAATCGGGGCCCAACAGTAATCCCTGTGCAACGCCTGCCGTAATTTCCCTAACCACCTTCCGTTCGCTCATCTCGATAATGAGTTTGCGATCCCGGAAGTAGTCCTTTGCAACGCGTAGTATGTAGGGTGGGACCCCGAAGCCCCTCAGCACTGCGAGTAGGTCTGCCCAGCGTGCCGAATTGAAAGCGTTTTTAACGTCCAGCGTTGCTACCAACACCAGTCGTCCTCCGTGACATCGTTCCCTCGATCGCCCCACCGCCGCGGTAACCGATCGTATCGCGCCTATCGTCGAAAAACCCTTTCTAAATCCATGCTGGTTTTCCGATAAACCCCCTGACTGTTGTATCGCGATCTGGATTATGCTCCTTAATAGCGCCTCCGTACCCTTGCCGCTCGTGTCTAATAGGCTAAGCGACCGATACGCGGACGGGGATGTCATGTCTCCCTTCCCCTTGCTGATAAGGACAAGCTTCGCCCTTTTCCAACCACTGCTGAAAACACCTTCCCTGAGACATAAGTGGTAGGTATCCAGTAAGGTTTCCGGGCAACGCGAGGCGATGGCCTTTAAAACCTCCACTGGAATCCCACCGGGGCCTGGCGCCTTGCCGCTCTTAAGAGATCTAATCGCTACCCGTAGCTCAGGCTTGGTAAACGAGTGTATATCCTGCTGTCGCACGTCCTCATACAGAGTCTCTTCCCTCGGCGGATGCTCAGGGAAAAGCCTGTCAACTATCTCACTTATCAACCGCGCTTCTTTTATCTCCGGTGGTTTCATTGCCCCTATTCTACGAGTTACGAGTTTGTAGCCTAGTCCCCACGGGTCGGTGTTAACTTCGTCGCACTCCTCTTTCCAGCATCGTCGCTTACTGGATTAAATCGCGAGCCTTAGCCTTTTTTGTGCCTGTTTAAATTCAGCGTTAAAAACAGTGGCCCCGCGTCGTTCCCGTGCGCGCTGTGTCCGTCTACGAAGCCTCAAGCATACCCTACGTAACAGCAGAAGCATTGAAGATCGCAGCGGGGGCTTGCGCGCAACTGCTAATAGGCATGTTCAACGGGTGTCTCAGGCAGGGTACCTTCTGCAAGCGGTGGAAGGCACAGCGACTGGTTCTCATTGGCAAAGGAAAGAGCGACCTGAACACTGCCGGTACGTACAGGCCGCTATGCATGCTGAACACCCGGGCAAGGTTTTTGAGAACCTCTTAAGACCGCGACTGCTGGCCGCCGGAGGCCTCTCTGATAGGTAGTTCGGCTTTCGATCAGGAGGCTCGACAATAGACGCAGTTAAAATGATAATTAACGGAGAAGAACAGTCAGAGCAGATCAACCACTACTCCTGGAAGATCTGCATGGTAGTAACATTGGATGTTAGGAATGCCTTTAATTCGCTCCGGTGGAAAGACACTCTGAACACACTTACGGATAAGTTTAGAGTTCCGGGATACCTGCTCCGTATAATGCAGATTTATCTCAGTTACAGAGTGCTGCTTTATGACACAATCGAAGGGCGTAGGACTAAAGAAGTGACAGCTGGGGCTGCCCAGGTTTCGGTGCTAGGCCCAGACATCCGGAATATAGATTACGTTGGTATACTAAGATTAGTGGGGCTCCCTGAAGGTACTAATCTTGTGGGATATGCTGACGGCATCGTCCTGGTCATCACAATTAAGGACTTAGAGGAGGCTGAAAGGAAGATACACGTAGCTATGCGACATATCTTAAAATGGCTCTGGGAGCATAGCTTGCAGCTCGCTACATAGAAATCCGACGTAGTTCTACTCAGCCGTAAAAGAATAAATACGATCGTACCATTGACGGTCGCAGTCTCGGTTATCGAGATGAAATCGACGATATAGTATCTAGGAGTATGGCTCGATAACAAGATAAGCTGCGTAGTGCACATTAGGCAGGCCTTAGATAAAGCTACTAGGGTCACTGCAACACTGTCTTGGCTGATGGCTAATAATGTCGGGGGGCCGAGGTCCAGCAACCGAAAGGCTGCTCATGTCGGTAGTTCACTCGATACTGTTCTACGGTGCAGAAGTATGGCCGGACGCTCTCGACAAAGAATTTTATAGGAAAATTCCGGGGTCGGTCCAACGACGGTGCGCACTAAGAATTGCATGCTCATACCGAACAGTGTCGGAAGAGGCTGTACTAGTTATCGCGGCAATCATAACCATCAGGCTAATGGCCAGCCAGCGGAAACTTATTTACGATAGTAAAGACCGGCTATGGAAGTTACGTGCATCAACAGAAGCAAGAGAAAATGTACTAGACGCGTGGCAAGCGAAGTGGGACTGTGCCGTAAAAGGAAGGTGGACACGCAGACTTCATTGGGCTGATACGTCGTGTCCTAAAGTCCGGAATCAGCCTTTTTACAGGAAAAGTACACGAAGGTTACTTGGAGGTGTACGACACAACGACCGCTGCGTTATACTTTTCGCAGCTTCGCGTGGAATCTGCTGTAGTGTAATAGAGCCGGTCAGTATGATGTTATGTAGATAGCATTTCGTCCAATATAAATTATTCCAATCGGACTCATTTTTGGAACATAGACGTATTTATCCACGACAAATACGTTAAGAATAAATAATTACCCGAAAAAACAAAATTGAAAAATTTTAGATTTTGTAGTTTTATCGCGGCGAAGAAGATAAGATAGTGCGACACTGTGTAAGACGGCTTATCGCACACAGCTCGAACAATTTAAACGCCGTTTTCTTCTTTCAACTTTTATTCATTTCAGCCTCCGAATTTTCAACTAACCGTAATTTATGTAAAAAAAGGAAAATAACTATCTTCTCTGTTTTTTAAGTTATTGACTTGAAATTTAAAATGTATTTATATCTCGTAATTTAGATTCGATTAATGATGAAAGAATGTATGATTTCTACGAAACTAAAAATTAAAAAATTAAAAATTTTATCATTATAAATAATATTAATTACGAATAAATTTTAGATATTTCATAAAAATAATAAGCGTAAATGTTGTTCAAGAGAAAATACACCGAAGAAAAAATGCAACGCAGTAGACTTGAATATTATTTTACAGTGATGGTAAATTATCTCGTAATAGACGACGAACTGCAGATATGTTATTTTTAAAAAGGTCACGTACCGATGGTTCAGCGAGTTGCAGTATAATGGAACATCACATTTTCCTTAGCCTAAGAAGCTAAGATATATATTAAATTTCTGTCTAATGTTACAAATAATATGTGCGATTATAAAATAAGAAAAAAGTGAGAAAAAGTCACGCACATGAAATGCTGACAGCTGAGTCAGATAAAACAAAACATCAGCGCTTCTTTAGTTTTGTCTTTATCGTAATCATTAAAAACATCTTTATTACGTTACATAGAGAGTATGCGGTTACCGGATAATTAAGACGAGATATTATTTTGGTAAGGTGTAGATTACGTGTACATTACCGTGAAAAGAATTTCACTACGCTAGTGAAACCAGCAAAATCTCTTAAAGGACTGTTTATTGCTAGAAGACACGTATTTGCTGACTCGAGAGAAATGTGACGTATGAGAGGCGCATCAAAGTGTAACTGTATATTTTTTCATTAAATTAGTATATGTAGCGCCAGTATATTTAAGGAGAATAATGGCTTGACTCGTCAGTACGCTTTGGCCAGTTGACAACAAGAGATCACCCAGTAATAATGGTTAGAGCTAGTTTTAGTCACCTTGTGAAAATTTTGCGACTTGCTTTACGCATCGCAAGAAATCGCGAACCACACATTCGTACAATATGTAGAACTGTGTGGTCCAGTGATTTTGAAAGATTAGCTTTAGATGTGTTATGTAAAAAATTGCATTTCCTTTTACTGCATTGTCGGATATCTACAATCAATTACACGTACGGTATCGGCTTATTTCATAATAGAGATATTCTTTCAATCGTTGTGAAGGCCGTAAAGCAACGTAACGAGCACACCCATTCTCTAGCCGGGTGTATAATACGACGCCATTGTAAGTATCACATTTTTATTATCAATGTTTTTCTTTATCTTCAATAAATTAAATCGATTTTGCCCACAGCAGTTAATCAAATGCTCGACGATACGGAAGGTGACGAATTCATCATGCAGTGTCAATATCAAGATGATGCACAGCCAGGACCTTCGGCAGCTGATGATCCACAACCTGGTCCATTAACAGCCGATGTATATCGTCATAATGAAGATATAGAAAATCGTAAGTATTGAATCTTATAATAATTTTCATATTATTAAGGCACGATTCAATATTTCAGCTTTACAACCAGTAACCTACGCTGTACATCAAGAAAACGAGGAAACACGTAATCGTAAGTATTGAAAGTATTAAAATAAAATAATAATATTTTACAATGTATAAATTTTTATACATTTCAATACTTTAGTTACAGAAGTTGATTCATCGCTTTCAACGATGACGCAACATGTCGAGGAAGGATATGATTCGGACTCTACCAGTAGCAGTAGCAGTAGCAGTAGCAGTACCAGCAGCAGTAGCAGTAGCAGCAGAACTGATACAGCTGAAGAAAGAAATGACGAAAGTAAGGATGTATAATATTTTTAATAACTTTCAAAATAAAAATAAAAATGAAAATAATTATTTCACAGCTAATTATTTACAGTATGGTGAAGGATCAAGACCATACTTTATCGTAGAAAGCGAAACAACACGACGCTATCACCGCTTTCGTTATCAAGGACGAGAGATACGAGGAAGACTTGCTGACCCACCGACAAATGCTAACATTTATATGTGCCTCGGAGCTTGCTTAAAGGATTTACATAGACAACTCTGTAGTCACTGGGAGGCTACCAACTTTATAGGAGTAACGATAAATAGTGAAAGATTTAATCATGGACCTTTATGACATTCGTTTTGACCGATTAAAGAGTTCAATGTAGAAGACCTTTGGGATCTGTTATCAAGTGCAATTCAAAGTGCAAATAATTTTAATATTAGCGATAGATTGTCGGTTAGCTGTGCAGTTGTGAGAGGTGTAGCAGGACATGGTCGGACACAGCTAACTCATGAAAATGTCAAGAAAAAGTCCATCTTATCTATTAAAAATGACGACAATCTTTGTTTGCCGCGAAGCTTGGCCACCGCCTATGCTTATGTCATCAGAGGGCAAATACGAATGGGAAGACTGCACGAATATTGGAACCTTATTCGTCGAAGCAATGGATCCGTTCAAAAGGGAGTAGCCGAGGAGCTTTTAAACTTAGCAAATGTTCAGATTCCAACAAGAGATTGCGGTCTAGAAGAAATTCATCGTTGTCAAATATTTTTTGCTACACGCGCTACAGCTCTAGTGGTGTAATCTTTTAGAAATTTTGCCCGCGGATAACTGCCTCTCTACGATGGCACACGTTTTGTTATGGACACACAAAGATGTATTACCAACACTTAACGAATTATGTACTACGAATATTCCAATCATTATCAACCTATTTTGAATTTGGTTGGTGCTAGCGGAACCCGTGGTTACTGCATACCGCGTAATAAAAGTTACTGGCATGTCGAAGACCATTGATGCACAACTAAGTGTTCTAAATGTTTGATGTCACCACCGTGCACTGCATTCGGAAATATTAGAAAGTGTACCTTGTGCTGTAGGACCTTTTTCAGTGAAGATTGTTTTCAAAATCATTTAAAGAAAGGCTCGTATAACAAGAATAATAGTGTGTGTGATAAAATAAAATTATGCCAAAAGTGTTTTGAAATTGTTCTCGAAAAAAATCGCCGAAGTGTAAAACATGAGTGTGGTGTATCATATTGTGACACATGCAAATTAAGATTACCGCTTGGACATCTGTGTTACATTCAACCTATTAAATTGAACGAAACAGTGAGAGATGTTTTATTCTTATTCTACGATTTTGAGGCTCAACAGGCGATGCCTGTGGTAGGTGACCAAGAAATAAAAATCCATGTTCCAAATTTGTGCGTTGTGAACATTGTGGAGTTCGTGAATACGTGTTTAAAAAAGAACCAGTAAAGCAGTTGATTGATCTTGCTTTAGCTCCAAGACAACAATTTAAAAAAATAGTTTGCATCGCTCACAACGCGCAAGGTTTTGACGCGCAGTTTATATTCAAATACATTGTCGAACAATACAGAGGTATACGCGTGGATCCAACCGTCATAATGAATGGGTCGAAGATTATATTAATGGAGATTGCGAATGTAAAATTTATTGACAGTCTAAATTATTTTCACATGCCATTAAGTAGTTTACCAAAAGCCTACGGACTGCATGAAATCGAAAAAGGTGTTTTTCCAAATTTGTTTAACACACCTGAAAATCAATCGTACGAAGGACCACTCCCTCCTTTGGACGTGAACTCACCAGGCAGTATGAGCATCAAGGAAAGAGAACGTTTTTTGGAGTGGTATAACGAGCAATCAACAAACGGTTGTGTGTTCAACTTTCAAAACGAAATTGTGAGATATTGTAAACAAGATGTGACAATTTTAAGATTAACTTGTTTAGCCTTTCGAAAAACTTTTAAGAAATTTGGTGTGGATCCATTTGCCGAATGCACCACTATAGTTTCGACTTGTATGCGCGTGTTTCGCAAAAAATTCTTAAAAAAGAATCAAATAGGTATCGTTCCACCTCGCGGTTATAGATGGTGCGATAATCAGTCTCAAAAAGCGGTATGTATTGGCTGTGCTGGATGGAAAAGCGTATACTTTGTCGCTTCATCGAACATGCAGGACATTCGAGAGAGAGAGAAGGCTACCTGAAGGTCTGATTGTAGATGGCTACAGTCAACCGCGGCCCGACGAAAATCACAGAGGCATAGTACTTCAATTTCACGGTTATTTTTGGCACGGATGCCCTCGCTGTTTCAGGATTAATAGAGATACAGTTTTGATGAGTGGTGATTCAATGGACGTTAGATACGAAAGAATAGTAGCTATTAGCGATAAGATAAGGTCAAACAATTATAAATTAATTGAGAAATGGGAATGCGAGTTTAAAACTGAACTCTCCCAAGATGATCAGCTTCAGCGCTTTGTTCAAGAAAACGTCGATAATGTGAAACGAAAAACTTTGGATGCGCGAGATGCTTTTTTCGGCGGACGAATAGGTAACACCGTTAAAATGTTCGATTGCAAAGGTGACGAAAAAATAAAGTATGTCGATGTATGCTCGTTGTATCCGTATATCTGTAAACGAGGTAAATTTCCCGTTGGTCATCCCAACATATACATCGGCGAAGAAGATTGTCGTCAGTTCTTAGGAACATACAAAGACATCACTCGAGTGAACGGTTTACTAATGTGTGACGTGCTTCCACCGCAAAACCTGTACCACCCCTTATTACCGGCAAGAATGCATGGTAAACTAATATTTCCCTTATGTCGCACGTGTAGTGAACAAATGATCCAAGAAGATTGCCCGCATCAAGACCCAAATGATCGAATTTTACGGGGGACGTAGGTGTCAGAGGAAGTTAAAGAGGCTGTCAAACTGGGGTATACAATTCAACGCGTTTACGAGATCTGGCAATATGAGATGACGCAATATAATCAAAAAGAAGGCAAAGGTGGAATATTTGCCGAATATATCAATGAGTTTTTCGCCCAAAAAACTATGGCGTCTGGTTTTCCACCTGGCTGTCTGAACAACCAAGATAAAGACGAATACGTAAAAGAATTGGAGGTCAATGAAGATATTAGTTTAAATAAAGACGCGATACAGTACAATGCTGGTCTAAGATCAGTCACAAAACTATGCCTAAACTCTTTATGGGGTAAATCTGGTCAACGTGAAAACATGACACAGACAGAAGTCGTTACTAAACCAGAAAGATTGACAGAGTTACTTACCAGCCCAGAAATAGACGTTAACGGAATTATACCAGTCAATGACGAAACACCCTACACCAACTGGTGTTACAAAAACGAAGCTCTGCTGTCATCTCCAACGACAAGTGTTGTGATTGCCACCTTTATAACAGCACAGGCCCGACTGGAGCTATTCAAGTACTTGCACGCTTTGGGGCCCCGAGCTCTCTACTACGATACGGATTCTGTTTTTTATGTTAGCAGAGAGACTAGTGGCGAGCGCGATTTACCAACAGGTGTAGCTCTAGGTGAACTCATGGACGAATTGGCTAGTAACGGAAACGGTACGTACATAACCTCGTTGTTATCCAGAGGTTCAAAATTTTACGCGTACAAATTTAAAAAACCGGACGGAAATGAAGAGTACGTGTGTAAAGTAAAAGGCATAAAGCTAAATTACCCCAATAGTCTACAAATAAATTTTGACACTCTTCGCGAGATGATCACTTCACCGGGTAGTGAGATGTTGCTAACTAATTTTGCTATTCGACGAACAGCATTCCACGAGGTAATAACGCAAAATGAAACAAAGACGTGTAAAACCGTGTACGGAAAGAGAAGATTCGTCGCGTTAAGTAAAAGTTATCCGTACGGCCACATTCGCGGTCCGTCTACTACTGACGCATCAGAGAACCACACCCTGGAAACCTAGTGACATTGGTGTAGCAACGCAAGGAGCGCCCTCGTGATCGGTGGCGCTACAGTATAAAAACAGCTCATTGGCTACCGCTGTGTCTACATCGTTGTGATTAGCGGCGGTGGCGCACCAGAAGAGAGTTCATTGGCTGCTGGTGCGCCCCCCAAGCGGCGGTGGCGCACCAGAAGAGAGCTCATTGGCCACCGCTGCGCCGGCGAAAGAGCTGCTTTGCCACGGAGCTAGCCCCACCACAAGGCTCGCGGACTCGCGAGCGGCCGCGCGCGGGGGGCAACGGGCGCGATTACGAGCTCTTCGGGAGAAGTGTTTCAGAGTGTCCAGTCAGTGTGAATTATGGACACGCGCTGGAAACATCCGTGGACGTGTACGTTGAGTGGCCCCACCGGTTGCGGTAAAACAGTATTTGTTAAAAAATTTCTGAAATACATTGACCGTTTGAGCGACACTCGCTTCGAGCGTATTATTCTTTATTACGGTGAATGGTAATCGGGATACAGAGATCTGGGTAAAGACGTTGAATTTCACGAAGGTCTACCGCAAAACACCGATTGGCTTAACGATCCGAAACCTAAGTTGATCATCATCGACGAACTCATGCGCGAATCGTCCTATGGAGGAGCCATAGTGTATCTCTTTACGAAAGGCAGTCATCACAACAACTTGAGCGTGATTTTTATCACTCAAAACATCTTCCATCAAGGCAAAGGTCAGCGCGACATATCTTTGAACGCTCAGTACATTGTAATCTTTAGGAATTTGCGAGATCGTGCCCAGATACGTCATCTTACCAGGCAAGTATATCCTGAAAATCCTCGATTTTTAGAAGAAGCCTACCGGGAAGCAACATCGCAAGCTTTTGGCTACCTCTTGTTGGATCTGAAGCAAACCACATTGAATAACTGTCGATTTCGAACGTGTATTTTCCCCGATGATGAGTACCAGTACGTTTACGTACCGCGAAAACAACTGACAAACAGTCAAAATCAATTTCCAATCATGGCGTTGTAATGACTACAGAAACGCGTTATCCTTTTGGTCGAAAAGATGCTACCGTCTTGGCGGCATTGTACCATTTTAACAAAGAACAGCGGAAAGCAGTTTTACAGAAAGCTGATGCAAAATTGGTTTGTCATATCTGCGAGTGCGCTTTAAACGTATTGATAGGTAATGTTCCGTTAAGTAAAGGTCACAAGGGTCGGCTGCGTAAGAACACTGACGACCATACCAAGCCTGGCATGCATTGGTTTGCGTTCTACGTCGATAGATCTTCTAACGGTCTATACTTTGATAGTTTTGGATTACCACCTATAATACCCGATCACATAAGCCGTTTGCGAAAAAATTGTAAAACATTTCGTTGGTATGCAATACAACTTCAAAATGACGCATCCGATGTATGTGGTCAATATTGTATTATGTTTTTAAGCTATATGAGTAATGGTTTAGGTTTCAAGAAGTTTCTGGATAATTTTTCTGTCAACTTGGAGAAAAATGATAACGTAGTTAGACGCTATGTGCGCTATAAAAAAGCTGACGGAAATTTCATTGGCAACGGTGGATGCTTCGTCAGATGTTTGCAAAACTCTCGCTCTAAAATGTCTTTGTTATAATTGTCAGCATTTCTATTATCACACGAAAGATGTTTTGATGTAAGACGATACAACGTGTGTCATGGAAATTTAACCGTTTCAACTACATGTTCGTCGTTGTTTAACCTTGCTCGTCTCATTCTTTACTTCTCAAATGTCTGCACTTTTTTAACCGTGTGCATAGTTCGAAAAGCTGTATTTAAAGGATCACTTCAGAGTGTTTAGCACCAGTCGCTTTCTACTCGTAAAGATACTCGGATCGCCATGGCGACCCTACCACGAGCTGCACAACACCAACATCAAGTCTTTTGTATGTTGTACGCCTTAAATAAATCGTTCACCAAGAAGGTAATTGTTGGTTTGGAATATGACGAGCTTGACGACGAGTGCTACAAACCTGTGGTTCGACTATTATCGAATGATTTTGAAGGTGTTGCATTTTTATACTACGACTGGGAAGAATTCAAAACAAGTTTCGACGACATTGATAAATATTTTTGTGGACTTGATAATAGTTTAAAGGACCAGAAAATTTACGGGAACGGCTGGACTTTAAAATTCACCACAAGTCACCAGCAAAAAGCAATCGAAATTGAAGAAGACAGGAGGCCTGGTGTTGGTCGAATCAAGCGGTTTTGCCATAGTTTGGTAATGAAAAAAGTTACTTTTGATTGTCTCCAAGAATTTATTGTAAAGTGTGTCGATACTCGTCTTAAATATTTAAATTCTATTGCGAGTATTGTACAATATCTTACCTGCGACGTTATGGAGTTTATTAAAACTAAAAGTAGTCTCATGCATGAAGCACAAGTACAACTGTATACACCTTGTATTGTAAAAGACGTTGTAAATTTAGTTGATAATGATGTAATAGACGAAATAACCTCTAGTGTAGAAAAGCAATGTAAAGAGAAAGATCAAGTGTCTCTACCTAAGCGCGACGTTGCTGATGTCTTGTATCAGATTGTATCATTACACATGACAAGAATTGTTGATGTATTAAATACTATATTATATGATAATAAATAGAAAAATTTGAATATAGTTACTATGTACTTCTTTTTGTCTTCCTTGCCTTCCTCTTAATCCCAACTTATTATATTTTTAAAACCGTTAATTTTTAATTTACATTTCTAAATTGTAACTTATATAAATTAAATTTTATTTCACGAAATGAAGCTAGCTTGCATTTGAATATTTATTGAATGAGTATTTTTAAATTATTTAATTGAAAGAATAAAAAATTAGTTGAAATTAGATACTCATAAATATTTTAATTTGCTGACGCAATACGTAATTTGATTACGTATGTATATCAAATAACCGACTGAAACACGTTCACACACGCATACACACGTCTGTATGTGATTTCTTGACCTTGACCCCAGCTGGCGCCTGCGGTTGAGGTCAAGTTTGTTGTGACGGCCCATAGCGAGGGGTATACTACTTACGTGGATGATACAGTTAAGTCCTACGTAGACAATACAGTAAAATCCTACGTGGATAGTATATACAATGGAATCCTACGTGGAAAATACAATAAATACGTTAGATCAAAATAAGGAGCCTCTTGTAAAGAGGACACCCGTAGATCAGACCTCTAAACTTGAAAATCGACCTTCTGCAGTCAAAACGGATCAGATTTTAACTATCACATCCGTAGAATATTCGCGAGATCAGCTTTTAATGAGACGCGATAACCTGGCGCATTTCTTATCAGTAGATATTGAAGTAAGCACCCCAATTTGTCAGCAGTTAGTCGATCTTGGTATGGTTGATATCGAGGAATTAAAGAAAGAACCGATCGGTGTTGGCGCGGTAACACAAATAAACCTATCGAATGGAAAGATTATTTTTTCACTACTTATAAAACAAAGATCTGACGAAATAGCAACAGCTGCTACAATAGCCCAATGTCTAAATTCCCTACGCGCTGAAATGATTAAAGATAGAGAAATCTCTGTGAGTATATCAAAATTCGGGGACGGTTCAGAACGAAACCATTGGTTACCTATAGAGATCACAATACGTTCCCATTGGAAGGATGGAAATCCTAAATTAACTATCTGTACAGGTGAAGTAATTATTCCCTCTTCAGCCGATCGATTAAAAATAATTCAAGAAGCTTATGATTCGGCTTCGGCTATAAGGGAATGGGGAATACTTATTACCGCGTTCGCGAAAGATATTTTTGGCATGGAATGAAGGAGGACATTTCAGAGTATGTTCGGATCTGTGAGGATAGTCAGAGAAAGAAATCAAGCCTTTGAGGTTTTGGAAATGGATATTGTAGGCCCCTTACCTGTGACTTTGGCTGAAAATAAATATATCTTAACTTTACAATGCAACTTAACTAAGTGTTCGGATGCGCTCCCTATTCCAGATATGACGGCCGAAATGGTAGCTACTGCGTTAGCACATGATTTCGTAACTAAGTTCGGCTGTCCAGTAGAGATTAAAACTGATCAGGGTAGCAATTTTTTAAATAGCTTAATGCAGAGGGTAGCCAAGATATTTAAAATAAAGCAAAAACGCTCCACCTCCTTCCACCCCCAGACCATGGGATCGTTAGAACGAAGCCATCACTCGTTAGTAGAATATTTAAAAATATACACTGATAAAACCGACTGGGACACGTGAATCAAGATGGCTATGATCTCCTATAACACATCGGTCCACTCCGCTCACGGCTTCACTCCACATGACTTGATATTCGGACAAAAGGCGCGACTACCCTCCGAGTTGGAGACAAAGACTATAGAGAAGACATATGAAATGTACTAGGATGAGTATATTTAAACTTAACGATACACAGAAAATGGCAAGAGAACGATTATTGGAAGCTAAGGCACGATCTAAACGTTATTACAATCAAAAATTGAATGCTAAAAATTTTCAGATAGGCGAGGAAGTATATTTATTAAAGCAACCTCAAGTAGACAAGTTCGATGAACAATATGCCGGCCGCTATAAAATTTTAGAGCGTATAGGAGACAGGAACGCGAAACTCTATATAGAAAATGGTAAAACTCAAACCGTGCATTTCGATAAATTAAAACATGCGTGTTTGCGTCCAAATCAATGTAATTGTTTTATGCGTATTTTGTATTTGATTATTATAATAAAGGAAATTATTGCACCCATTTTAAGGGTCATAGGAGAGATGACCAGGGCTCGCATTAAAAGTTAACATTCAGAATGTTTTCAAATAAAAACTTATTTTATGCCCTGGAGATGGGAAACCGGAAGTACTCCTGATACATTATTGGGACCTTGAATAAGTTCTCACTGTTTTTTTGTGAAAATTGATGCTTTATTTAAAGTATGTAGCAAAAAGCATGTCACTCAAAATATTGCCCATCACTAGTCACTACTTTCTCCCATCTTTCTGGCAATTTACGGATTCCATCTCGGAAGAACTGCTCGTCTTCTGAAGCTATCCAAAAATCGACCCATTTTTTGGAATCTTCATAAGAATGGAAGTGCTACTCAGCCAAGCCATGAGCCATCGACCGGAACAAATGGCAGTCGGAAGGAACAATGTCTGGGCTATACAGCGGGTGAGGTAGGACATCCCATTGAAACGTCTTCAAAGTTTCTTTGACAACTTTTGCAACATGTGGCCGAGCATTGTCATGTAACAAAATTACCTTGTCGTGTCTCTGCTCGTACAGCGGCAGTTATTCCTTTAGGGCTCGGCTCAAACACATCAATTGCAGTCGATAGCGATCTTCCGTGATGGTTTCGTTCGGTTTCAGCAGTTCATAATAACTTACACACTGCTGATCCCACCAAATGCAGAGGAGAAGCTTCGAACCATAGATATTTGGCTTTGCGGACGATGTTGATGCATGGTCGGGCTTACCCCACGATTTTTTAGGCTTAGGATTATCGTACTGTATCCACTTTTCATCGCCAATCACGATACGATCCAAAAAAGCTTTTCTTTTCTGCCGTTGAAGCAGCACTTCACACGTGAGAAAACACCGTTCGACGTCTCTCGGCTTCAACTCATACGGCACCCAATGGCCTTGCTTCTCGATCATTCCTAACGTTTTCAAACGTTTCGAAACTGTTGTCTCATCTACTATACGATGTAATGATTTTGCAAGTTCAGCTAGCATCTGACATGAGTCTTCATTTAGTAATTCCTCCAATTCTTCGTCTTCAAACTTTTTTGGTGCACCAGCACGTTCTTTATCTCCAAGATCGAAATCGTTATTTTTGAAACGTCAAAACCAGTCTCTACATGTCGTTTCCGACAGAGCATGGTCACCAAAAGTTTCAACAAGAATCCTGTGCGCTTCAACTGCAGATTTTTTTTTAACAAAATAGCGCAATAAAATTCCCCGCAAATACTCTTTACTTAGTACAAAACTTGACATTTTTAGTAGTAAGAACAAAAAACGCTGTTTACACTATGGCGAACTAACATACACTTAAGCTTGCCGAAAGTACTTCCTTATAGATGTGTTAGCATCTGAAATTACATACACTTAGTCCTGTTAACGCCATCTCTTAGGAAACAGCAACAACTTATTCAAGGACCCAATATATCAGGATGGGTCCCGGCGAGTCATAGGAAGCATCTCACGGAAGGGAGCGATGAAAGGGGCTTCCCTCACTCTTAAAAAATTAAATTATTTACAAGGAAAACCGCGCTTCGTAATACCCTTCACCCTTAAAACTTAAATTTATTAATTGAAAACCTTACCCTAAAAGAATTTAAATTATTTAGAACATAAAGAGCAACGTAGTAGAATTTATTCACCCTTAGAAAATTAAATACTTCACCCTTAAGAAATTAAAAATTATTAATAATTCACCATTAAAAATAAAATTTATTAAATTAAATACAACCAATAAATTCCCACTTTCTACTCCCTAAATTCGGTAAAGCTAATAAACTTCTTTTTTTTACCAAATTCCTTTTTTTTTAAATTAACCTTTTAAACTTTAATCTTTAATTTTAAATCCCCCCTTATAGATCCTTAATTTTGCAAACAAAATCCTCTTAAAATTATGCATAAACCGTCGCTCGTAATAAAATTTCAACTTAAACTAAATTTCCCCAGAGGTAGACGAGGTACACACACACACACCACACACACACACACACACACACACGCACACACACACACACGCTCGCACGCACACACACACGCTCGCACGCAAGCACACACACACACAGTCACACACACACATATGAATTATCGCAGAATGACAGCGTTTTTAGTAGTTGTAATTGATTCGGGTGATAACTCATAGTGCCCCTGGCTCTGCGATGAGAGATCCGGAGGGGCGGTCCCATCTATCATTATCAGCATCTATTGAGGAGCGCGGCGCCATCTCTTCGCAGTGATCGCGTGAACGGCGCCGCTCTTTTGGACCTAACGTGATGGATGGCTCTGCCATACGGGTCTAATAGTTGCTTAGCGTCGCAGTTGTCCCTCCCCCCTTTTCGTATCAATCGGTGTTCAGAGACGTTAGCCGTTGCATCAGAATAGCTTCAACAATAAAGCTAATAACACCATTCGAAGAGTCGGTGTACTCAGTTCAGCTGGAGTCAGGATAGGAGTTCATTGGAGTTCCGGGTAACCCTGATAAAATCTATTTGGGATCTGAGACATTATGAATGGATAGGAGATTTATTATTTTTTTCCCCTCTCTTTCTCCTTCCCTTTGACATTGTGTTCTATTATCCTCCAGTGAAATAGATCCTCTGAGTATTCTTATTAAGGAGGTGGACTTAGACATAGAAAGGAGGAGGTGGAGAATATCAATCCTGAAGCTTTAGTAGAGGGCACTGAAGTAAAGGCGGGGGAGCTAGATGCTGAAAGCAGAAAACCATTAAATGAAGTATGGGTGAGCATTGGCACTAACGAGGGCGCATCAACCTCCTCTGGTCCACCAGTCAAGTTTAGACGAGTAAGATTGACCAAGAGGACACAAATACAAAGGAAAGAACCCATCGTCATGCCACCAAAAGGGGAAAACCCTTTCAAAACCCCGGCGATTCCAAAAAATGATCGGGATCTCAAGAAACTAAGGAAAACCCTGGAAGGCTCCATGAATAAGTCTGCAAAAACCGCGTCCTTGCAGATTGGACACTGTGCCGCATTCTTTTACATAATCGCCTAGGGAAACAACTGGAAATGCCTGAACTGTTACAAAGAGACAGAAGAAGACTGGAAAGTACCATACACCCACATAGCGGGTATGATAGCAGTAACCTCAACACCTTGTAAATGTGGTGCCAACCCTCATGTCATAATTCCAGTCACCGCCTCCTCCATCTGTGCATATACTTATATACAGCACAAGGATGAGATCAACGCAGGAATGATTTTAAAATCACTTCCTCCACAGTAACAAGCTACATCCAGCCTTCTAGCATCAGCAGGCCACACATTTTTTCTAGTTTAAAACTTAGCTAAAGGTTCGTTTAAAGTTTAGTTTTCATTTTATTATTTTATATTTCTTTCTTTTTATGAATGCATATGTTTTAAAGTTGAAAAAGGGGGCAACTCTTTATAGGATTTTTGTTGTATTTTATGCCTTGTACATATATACTTGATTAGTAGTTTTTGTTTTGAGCAAGAAGTAAGTTTTGTACATCTACATTCTGGCCAAAGGGGGCAACTCTTTATGAGATTCCTGTTATGTAGTGCTCTTTTTATTCTGACCAGAAAGTGAGTTTTATACGTGTACATTATGGCAAAAGGGGGTAACTCTTTATAGGATTCTTATTATGTATATACTTGATTAGTACTTTTTTTGGTTGTGAGCAAAAAGTGAGTTTTGTACGTGCACATTATGGCCAAAGGGGGCCATTCTTTATAAGATTCTTATTATGTTTTATGTTTTGTACGTATATACTCTATTATTATCTTTTTAGTTTTGAGGAAAAAGTAAATTTTGAACATGTAAATTATGTCATTTCTGTCAGGATATAATTTTTTTTTGGTTGTGTATACAGCTATGCGCAATGTGTGTGAGTGTAGGTTGTGTTCATGCATTTTAAACCTCATTGTTAATACATTATTATTGTAATTTATATACTCATTTGTTTTTGTATTTTTATTAATAAATTCAAACTTCATACACATATTACATCTCCTGTTTTGGAAAGGAAGGCCCTTTCTTCACACTCAACCTTCACTTTTCCTACTATAAATTAATGGTTGTTAGATCTCTAAAGGAAAAGGGAAGAAAAGGAAAGAATGATCTGAGCAGCCGCACCATTTATCATGCTCTAACTAGGGTCTGCCTCCGTTCAAATCCAATCCCTCACAAAGTAAGAGAGAAAACAACTCTTCATAACCTATACTTTGCTTTATTATCTATCATCATCATCGTCATATGGGCATTAATCCGTTTATATCCCAAATAATTTTGATTGACAACGAAAAGCATCCAGTGTCAAGGTTTAGTAGGTCTGGAGGCTCGTTGTTGTGACAGCTGGCAACCGAAAACGGATGCTGAGCGGCCACTGCGACCAGCACGTTTGGGTTCACCTTTTAAAAGAAGGGGGAACTGTTATGAACTGCATTCGCGTGAACGAGTAACGCAACATTAAGGATCTTTCTACAATGACCGTGGGGATATAAGGAATTGATAACCGTATTCCGATAAACAATAATCAAGTCAATTATTAACATTAGCCTATGAGTCACAGGCAGTTTTTTTTTATCCTCATTACCGCCGCAGCCTATTAGCCTAGCTGGCGGGGGCCTTCCACCACCTTGGTGTGGAAGTAGTGCCCATCCTATAACCTCACTATTTTCCTCTCATATTATCCTACCTATTTTTATAACCCTCCTGGAAGATATTTCCGGTGTGGACATATTTCAGTCTCGCACCGTGTTGGTTAAGCCAATACTCTCTGCGCCCGGAGGGGGCATCGGGTCCGTCTTCCAGGGTAAGCCTCTCCGGAGAAGGTCCATATTTCAGGGCCAGCTCCCCGCCGGTAAGGCCGGCGTTCCCTGCCTAGTGCATCGGACCGGCCTACCTACCTTATCGACTTTCCCATTTCACTAACACTGCTTTGCATTCGCCCAGGCTTGCGCCTGAAAGGCAAGGGAAACCCCGGTATTCTACTGAAGGGAAATCCCGGGGAAAAACGCGCCTTAAAGCAGCCAGTGTCTTGGTACTTTCCCGCTGAAAAACGGCTCGAAACAAATCCGAGTGATTCCACCGGGAATTGAGCCCACAACCGCTGGAACGAAGTTCCAGTTGGCATGCTAACCACTGAGCCAACGTCGCTCTTGAGTCACCGGCAGTTAACGAACCCTAGGAATTCGTTGGACAACGTTGCATTAGCTCGTCATGCCCATGACGCAATCAACTCAAGAGGCTATGTGGCCGCAAGTCAAGAGGAGATTTTAGACCAGGATCTGAACATCCACAGATGTTTCCCCACTACGAAGCTCGCCCGTGATTAAGATAGAAGAGGGAAGCTCTCGACCATTCTAGGCACCTATAGGCCTCGGAACCGACTTCAAGAGGAATCAGCTATTCGCCACCAGAGGAACTGGCTCCTCCCATACCCTCTCGTCAACGGCTGAGAGTCCGCGTTAAGGGTATAAAATAAGAGCCCCGGGCCGCCAGAAGCGTCCAGAAGCTCTAACAATCGGTTTGCCAACTAGTCTGGTTCTTGTCACCGTGTACGTTGCGCCGTTGAGTCGAAAGTTATTAAATACTCTTAAAGCTTTGTAATAGTATTGCATCAGTGCGCGTAATCTGGGTCTATCTTATTGTCAGATTAAGTTTAGAGTCACGAACACGTTAAACGTAGTATTGTTAATTGTTAAAGTCATTAATACCAGTTACTACTTATTTCAATAAATTGCATCATTAACTTTAATCTTCTCATGAGTGTTTAATTCAACTTTCCCGCAACTCCATGCGCTTTAACGCTTAATTGAGCAAACGTATTCCACGTTTCGACTGGACAACTTGGCGACCATTAGAGAGGCGTATTTCAGCTCGCGGAGCCCAGCTCAAGTCATAACAGCAGTTCCAGGGTGGAATTAAACCATGAGCTATGAGGGGAGTTTTAGTTGGTAGTACGGTAAGATCTCCGTGAATCCAACACTGTTGGCCGTACTGCCTTCGTGCGTCAATGCATTTCTACTCTCTAACAAAAAATAACTACTACTATTACTACTACTACCACTACTGCTACTGCTACTGCTACTGCTGCTGCTACTACTGCTGCTGTTGCTGCTGCTGCTGCTGCTGCTGCTGCTGCTGCTACTGCTACTGCTACTGCTACTGCTACTCCCGTGTCGAGTTGATAGTCTCGCATCAGGCGCCTCCCCAGGTGGCGGATAGGGGAAAGCTCGTCAGATATGAAGGTCACCGGGGAAATAAAATACCCGGGGTGGACCAAAACTAGCTAGGGGAAGGAACCTTGAATTCAAACCAGTCATGAAATCGGTGCACGGGACATACGTATTACCTCAAGTGGGTACCTCCACCATCGATTCCGATCGGGTGAAAGCCCCGGTGATCGGTGCAGACCCCACGGATTTTGGAGGGGAAGTACACTGTTCAACGGAAAAAAGCCAGCAGAAAATGCCAATCTCCAACGAAGGTAGACATCAAGCAAGGAGATTTTGCAGGGTGACCTATTGGATGAGCTGTGCCAGACTTTGAAGGAGCTGAAAAAGCTCATCTCTAGGCACGGCAACACCAAGAAGGAGATCAAAGATGGTATCGAGAGATCTTCGTACATCTTGGATCAAATCCAGGCGAGGCGCCGAGCTCAATGCACGGAGAAAAAGAGGCTACGGCAGAATACGCCAAGCCCCGAGGAACCCACCTACATGAACGAGAAGAAAAAAGCAAAGACGGGTGGGCACTCGCGGGTTCTTTTTGTAGCCCCTCCCTCCGTGGGAGCCAATACGGGTACTCCAGTGATGAATCGTCACCCTCTTGACGAGCCGTTCCTACTCGGCTCAGGTGACCAGCAGAGACGTGGGGGACAAAATCAACCACCACCAATGACCAGGGATCCACAGCAGGAGAAGAACAATGCTCAATACAATGGAGAGACGAAGAAGGGCTGGATAAAACAGACCTCCAAAAAGTCGAAAAAGAAGAAGAGGAAGAAGGTAAAGAATGAGGTCGAGAGAAAGAAGGACAAGCCAAAGAGGACATTTGGCAAGCAGAAACCCTCCGCTGTGCTGGTCATGCCTGCCGAAACAAAAACCTACGCGGAGATCCTCACGAAGATCGCAGCGAGCGTGGACATAGACGAAATCGGAGTCAATGTCCGCGCCATTCGCCAGACTAGGAAAGGTGGCGCGTTTGTCCAACTGGGCAAAACCGACCCCAAAGCTCGGGGCAGTTCGAAAGAGCAGTCACCCACGTCGTGGGCGAAGACGCTTCCGTGAGGATCCTCGTCCCTCAACTCACCGTAGAGATAAAGAGTGTCACTACAACCACTACTAAGGAGGAGGTAAAGGTAGCCCTTAAGAAGAACCTAGAGGAGAGAACACCCGAAAATTTGGAGGCATGGCTCTCCCCAACAGCTTTGAGGGGCAATCGCCTAGCCAGCATGAGACTACCCGTGCTAACGGCCCGTACCCTAGCAGAAAACGGCTCTCCCCAACAGCTTTGAGGGGCAATCGCCTAGCCAGCATGAGACTACCCGTGCCAACGGCCCGTACCCTAGCAGAAAACGGACACATTCGCATCGGGTGGGCTAACTATCCGGTACGATGTTACAGGTGCTATGGCTATGGGCATAACTCGGATAGCTGTAAAGGGCCTGAGAGGTCAAAGCTCTGTTGGAAGTCTAGCAAGGAGAGGCACCAGGCAAAAAATTGCGTTGAAGCGCCACACTGCTGCCTTTGCTCAGAAAAAGAGCCACCGTTGGAGGCATCCCACATACCGGGGAGCTACAAATGCTCAACCTATGCGGCCGTGGGCCATCGCAACCAATCATAATGGCGGTCATACTCCAAGCTAACTTGAGGGGATCGCGGCTGGCGCAGGATCTGCTAGACCAGTTTGCCCCGAACTATAACGCGGATCTGCTCATCCTTTGTGAACAGCACAGGAACGAGGAAAACCGGTTTTGGTTGAGGGATCACACGGGTAGGGCGGTTATCAAGATCCTCAGCCGGGCCAAGTTTCTGGTCACCTATCAGGGGGCCGGGGACGGCTTTGTCTGGATCAGGTGCGGATAAAGGACCGGGGTCAGCTGCTATCTGTCCCCAAACGTCACGATGGATATCTTCAGGGCGAGACACCGGATAGGCAAGAAGAATACCCCATGGTATCAGTAGTGCTCCACGGAGGAGGACTCAGTGAAACATACACTCCACAATTGCGGCCGGTGGGCCGAAAATAGGGAGCGAATGGAGGTCGTCCTTGGCGGGCCGATCACGCCCGACAATATAATACCGACTATACTTCAAAGTCGGGATCATTGGGCAGCATTCGACGCGTTCGCCAGCGACGTCCTTAAAACCAAAAGACTGGAGCAAACCTAATTAGCGGCCCTTCGGCTTCCGATGGAGAGGTCGCCACAATTGAGGTGGCAAATGGCCTGGACGGGGCTGGGACCGGAGACCTCATGGGGGCTCCGCCCGCCAGATCAGCCCCAAACGGGACACGAGTTTACACTCGTTATGTCGTGGTTCCACCCTGAAGTAATGCTAACGCAGTTCCAGGATGGAATTAACCTGCGAGCAAGGAGGCGAGTTTTAGGTGGTATTCCTGGACACGACTTTGATCACCTAAAGGTGATCCGATGTATCCTCGCTGAGTCCATCACTGTCGGCCGTCCCGCCGTCGTACGTCAATGCATTTCTCCTCTCCGCCCAAAAAAAAAAAAAAAAAAAATACTACTATTACTACTACTGGGGGTCAACCCTGCGAACAAATGATAATATCATTTGGGAGGGACACTTCAACCTCGAGTCCACGTCTCGTCCCCTGGGCAATGGGGCCGTCGCGTCAATGCTCATTGCAGCAACGCTATAACGGCCGCGGCTAATGAGGCACTAGCTCTGGGCCCATCTGGCTTCGGATGGGAGCACCCAGTAAAGACCCGGACCCAGCTAAGGCTGGGAAGGGTCCGAAGAGCTCCGCGTCAGGATAATGACCCCAATGCTATAGTGTCAGCTACCATGTCTAGGGCTGCAAGGCACCCGGGAAAAGGAGTTGCAAACGGTGCCTCTGGGATACCAGGCGACCTCCCAGAGTAAGCAGCCTTACCCCGGCAAGCGGGGCTCTGCCGGGGCGGACCTAATACTTCCCTAGCTACTCGTGGGACTTAACATGGTGACTATTAAAATAAAACAAAAAAAAAAAACAAGCGAACGAAGCGATGGACCGAGTGGTGGCAATCGGAGGTACCGATGGCTCTGCAGGGGCTAAAAGCTACGGAGAGATGCCACAAGATGACCCTATGGAGGAGTTGAGTCAGGTGCTCAAAGAATTATTGAAGCTCGTCACCAAGCATGGCAATACCAAAAATGAGATTAAAGATGGCATAGAAAAATCGTCATCTCTAGTGGAGCAGGTCTTGTAAATGCGGGGAGCAACCTCCCTGGAGAAGAAGAGATCTCGGGAAGATACTCCAAGCCCCAAAGAGACGGCCGACTTGAAGGTGAAGAAGAGAGTGAAGAGGACCAACGGACACACGGCGCCTCCGCTCGCAGCCAACCCATCAATGGTCAGCACGGGCGCAATCCCGAAGGCACGACCTGTCACGACGGGCCTCAGGGACCGGGACTTCGCAAATGGTACAGGGGGCAGGAACTGGAATCCTGAAATCGGTGACCTCCGCGCAGAGTGTCTGCGTCAGTGGCGGAGGGCGACAAGAACGCGTCACCGAGATGCAACGGCGGAGGCCCTATAAAAGTCGCGCGGAAAAGCCTGGTCAGGGCCATCAAAGCGAGCAAAATGAGGTGCATAGCGGAGCTGAGGGAGGACATCAATAGGGATCCGTGGGGCAAGGGGTACCAGATCGTAACTAAGCGGTTTGGCACCAACTCCCCGGTTGCCCCCATGGATCCGACGATGATGAGTGACATTGTCGATTCTCTCTTCCCCGACCATGCAGAGCGAGAGAGAGGTCAGCTCAACGTCGAGAAAAACACCCCTCTATTCACCGTGGCGGAGTTGCTTGGAGCCACGGAGGGCCTGGCGTGCAGGAAAGCTCCTGGGCCGGACGGGATCCCCAACGAGGTTCTGTGCAGTCGTAGCGAAGGAAAAACCTAGCGTCCTCCTGGATATGTTCAATGCGTGCTTCCACCTGGGCATGTTCGGCAGGCGCTGGAAAATCCAACGCCTCGTCCTTCTGGACAAGGGAAAGGGATTTCCCGTCACCCCGTCGTCATTCAGGCCACTGTGCATGCTCGACTGCACGGGAAAAATATTTCAGCGGCTCATTCGTACGAGGCTAAGGGTGGCGGTCGGATCCGTGATGGACCTTGTGGACAATCAATATGGGTACCGCGAGGGCCGAACCCGGTGATGGCAGTAGAGGAGGTCGTCAACCAGGCCCAGGGGTCATGGAACAAGCCACAGAGAAGGCAGAAGGCCTGCACCCTCCTAACACTTGACGTGCGGAATACCTTCAACTCGGCGCGGTCGAGGGACATTTTGAGTGCTGGAGTACATTGTCAACGTCCTGGAGGATTACCTACGGAACCGTGTGCTTCGATACGATACGACCGAGGGAGTAAAGGAGAAGTCCATCACCTCCGGCGTCGTGCAGGGGTCGGCGATCGGCCCCGACATATGGATCTCCTCTACGATGCCCTCCTGCGCCTTGCTAATGACGTCGCCCTGGTCGTCACAGCCAGGACCGAGGAGGCGCTTAGGCGCAGAATCGAATGGGCCATTCGAAGGGTCCTTCGGTGGCTCGAAGGGCACGGGCTCGAGCTGGCGATCTCTAAGCCAGAGATGGTGGTCCTCACCAGGAGGAGGAACTTCGGAAATGGTCTACAGGTGAGTATCGGGGGCGCGACAATCACGGGAAGCCCGAGCGCAAAATATCTCGGTATCTGGATTTACTCCTGGCTCAGCTTCAATGAGCACCTACGCCGGGTCCAAGACAAGGCACGGAAACTCATGGCTGGACTTGGCAGGCTGATGCCTAATATCTCTGGGCCGGGAGAGGAAAAGCGGAGGCTACTCGTGGGGGTGGCGAACTCGATGCTGCTGTACGGAGCGGAGATGTAGGCGAGGGCACTGGAGAGCAAGGGCAGCCGGAAATGCCTCACCTCCGTGAAACGTATCGGTGCCTTGAGGGTTGCCATGGCCTATCGCACGGTCTCTGCCGAGGTGATATTGGTCATCGCCGGGGTTATTCCCATAGTATTGCTGGCCGAAGAGAGGCGTCAGCGATACTTAGAAAAACGGCGAAACGTTCGGCGCGTGGAGGATAGCCACCGGTTAGAAACTGTGCTCAGGTGGCAGGGGGAGTGGGGCAAAGGGGATAAAGGTCGATGGACGCATCGATTGATCCCCCATATCTCGCCGTGGTTAGAACGGCCCCATGGGGAAATCTCGTTCTACCTGACATAGTTTCTGTCAGGCCACGGAGCATTTGCAGGGTACCTCCACCGCATGGGCTAAAAAGCAACACCGAAATGCCAGTATTGCCCAGTGGAGGTGGACACCGCTGAGCACACGCTCTTCAGCTGCGGCCGATGGGCCGCTAGAAGAGCGCGTATGGAGACGATCCTCGACGGGATGATTACACCCGACAACCTGGTCCCAACCATGCTCCAGGGTCGGGACCAATGGACGGCGGTTGAGTCGTTCGCCAGGGACGTCCTTACAACGAAGAGGCTGGAGCAAGAATAGCGGCAATCCCCCACCTCAAATGGGGAGATAGCTGTAGCGGAGGCGACAAGCGATGTGGGTGGAGATAGGGACAGGCGTCCCGAGCTGGGGCTCCGCCTGCCAGGTCGGTCGCTGATAGGAGAGCGAGGTTGCACTCGCCACGTCGTTTTCCCACCCTGAAGGAATGCTAACGCAGTTCCAGGGTGGGGGCATTCCCACGACCAAATGAGGGGAGTTTTAGTTGGTATTCTTGAACGTGACTTCGACAATCACTAGATGGTCCGATGCGTTTTCGCATAGCCCAACACTGTTGGCCGTCTCGCCAACATGCGTAAATGCATTTCTCCTCTCAGTCCAAAAAAAAAACTACTACTAAAGAAAAAGCAGTTAACGACGTCGTAAGTGAAGACGCTTCCGTGAGGAGCCTCGTCCCCCAACTCTGCGTAGAGATAAGGAGTGTCACTACGACCTCCACAATGGAGGAGGTAGATGCAGCCCTTAAGACCCTGCTAGACCAGTTTTCCCGGAACAATAACACGGACCTGTTCATCTTTTGTGAACAGCATAGGAACGAGGAAAACCGGTTTTGGTTAGGAATCAGAAGGATATGGCGGCCATCAAGATCCTGAGCCGAGGCAAGTTCCTGGTCACCGACCAGGGGGCCGAGGAGGACTTTGTTTGGATCGGATGCGGTCAAAGTTCCTGGGTCAGCTGCTATCTGTCGCCGAACGTCAAGATAGGCGTCTTCAGGGGAGGCTTGCCTCCCTAGAGGACTCAGTTACAGGTCTCGGAAGACAACTAGTCGTGACCGCAGACATTAACGCCAAGGCTACTGACTGGGTCTCAGATGGGAGTGACCCTAGGGGAAATTCAGTACTGGAAATGGCTGCAAGGCTTGATCTCATTGTCCTCAATACCGGGGGCGTAACTACGTTCCGCCGGGCGGGCACACGCAGATCGATCATAGATATCAGGCGGCTGATAATCAGCTGATAATCAGGTGATAATAGTGCCAAAACGGCACCTAATTATCAGCTGATTTTTACATGAAAATTTATCGTTTAATAATTATTTATTATTAATTATTGTTATTTATTATTATAAAATACTATCATGGCCGTCGCGAGGAAAAAACCCGGAGTCCTGCTCGACATGTTCAATGCATGTCTACGCTTGGGGACATTCGGCGGGCGCTAGAAAGTCCAGCGCCGCGTCTTTCTCTGCAAAGGCAAGGGTTTCCCTGTCACACCATCATCACTCAGATCACTGTGCATGCTCGACTGTACGGGCAAACTCTTCGAACGGCTCCTCCGCACGAGGCTAAGGAGGACTATCGAATCCGGGATCGGCCATGCGGAAAACCATTATGGTTTCCCCGATGGCAGATCAACGGTGATGGTGGTAGAGGAGGTCATGCACCAGGCCTACCAAGACTGGAGCAAGCCCCCGAGGAGCCAGGAGATGTGCGCCCTGGAAACCTTGGATCCGAGAAACACCTTCAACTCGGCGCGATGGAGGGACGTTCTGAGCGCTCTCAACCAACATCATGTACCGGAGTATATGTGTAACGTCCTGGAGGACTATCTAGGAGATCGCATACTCCGGTACGATACTATCGATGGGACGAGGACAAAGGCCGTCACCTCCGGGGTAGCACAGGGGTCGGTAATGGGCTCAGATAAGTGGAAGCTTCTCTACGACGCGCTCCTGCGGCTGAAGATGCCACCCAGTACAAGGCTAGTCGACTTTGTGGATGACATAGTCCTGGTAGTTACGGCCAGGACCGAGGAGGCCCTTAGACGCAGAATTGAGTGGGTCATTCGAAGGGTTCTACGATGGCTAAAAGAACACGGTCTATAGTTGGTGGTCTCGAAGACAGAGATGGTGATGCTCACCAGGAAGGGAGGCTTCGAGGAAGACTTTCTGGTGACTGTCGAGGGCGCCTCGATTACGGCTAGTTCGAGCGCCAGATATCTCGGTGTCTGGATAGACTTCCGGCTTAGCTTTAACGAGCATCTGCACTGGGCCCAGAACAGCGCATCCAAACTCTTGGCTGGACTCGGTAGGATGATGCCGTATATTGCTGGGCCGAGGGAAGATAAGCGGAGGCTGCTCGTCGTGGTGGCAAAATCGATACTCCTGTACGGGGCGAATATCTGAGAGGAGGCGCTGGAGCTAAAAGCCAACCGACAACGCCTCACTTCTGTGCAACGCGTCGGGGCGTTGACAGTAGCTATGGCGTACTACACGGTTTCCGCGGTAGCAGTGATGGTCATAGCAGATGTTACGATGATAGGATAGCCGGAAGTATCTATATGCCTATCTATGGCAGTATCTATATGCCTATCTCGTGTTCAGGAGGGAGGGGGCCCCACTAAGATCATTACAGAGCACCGGACTCCGGGGTGTGGAGGATTTCTATCCCCTAAACACCCAAAGCCTTTCCCGCGGCGTTCACCGAAATCCGGCCCGGAACTTTTATACACATTACTTCGGGCCGATCGGTTTGTCTATGACCTACGGCCATCCTGTATATCTTGTCTGTTCTGTCTATTCTTTGTCTTCTGTGTCAGTTTTCAAGGAAACCGTCAGTCTTTTTACCTTGTAGTACATCAGTCACGTAGCGTGCTATATCGACCCAATTTCGTTTGCTAGATAGCATTAGTGTCACGGTGTTATCCGGTGTGATGTCACCGGTCTTCGTCTGTAGTTTGTGTCTCGCGACTATCCAGCGGGGGCACACGAAAAATGTGTGCCCTGCGAAATCTCTATTATGTCAGCAATACCTGCAGGACGGGGTCGTTACCTTCCCCATCCGGTGAAAATACTGGCGGAAGTATCCATATCCGGAAAGGAAATGGGTTAAGTAAAAGTTCACCTCTCCAACTCCTCTCTTATGCCAGAGTCGCACTTCCGTTACGAAGCGTCTCGTCCACTTGGCTTTGTCGCTGTCCGTATATCGGATTTACTAGGATGTCAGTGTCTCCGTTCGTGCGTCTGTGGAGGCCATCGCTCTTCCCCTTTCTTCGCTGTGCTTGTAGATGTTCTTTCGCTCGAAAGCGAGAAGATCTACTGGGACAACCCCGGCTACCACAAGTACCGCCGTCTCTGAGATGGTGCGGTACGCGCACGCGATACGCAGCAATCCTCGTCTTTATACCGCCACTAACTTTTTATGGTACTTCTCTATTTGCGTCGCGTCTGCCCATATCTCGGCCCCATAAAGGAGCATCGAGTGGTTTACCGTCATGTATAGTCGTCGTATGCTCGGCCTCGGTCCCTTCATATTCGCCATGAGACGGGCGAGAGTGGCAGTTTTTAATGCCGCTCTCACAGCGACGCCGCATGTGTGCGGCGAGAATGTCATCCTCCTATCCAAGGTCACCCCCCCAGATACTTGGCGGACCGCCCAGGACACACAACGGACGTCCCCACGATCATGGGTAACGTCGTGTCTATCTGTTATCTCGTTAGTTACAGTATTTCCGTCTTTTGCATGGCCAGTTGTAGTCCGCGAGTTTGGATCGATCCGTCCACCCATCTCGTGGCTTAAGTCAGACTTATCTGAGCCATTCGTGTATCCATGGTCGTGATGACGATGAACAGGTCGTCTACGTAGCCGACCAGATGGACCCCCGGCGGCATGGGAAGGTCCAACACCTCATCTTAATCTACCTTCCAAATATCGGGTCAAGGATCGAGCCCTGCACTACCCCCGCCGTAATTTTTCTTTTCTTGACCCCAGTCTACGTTCCGTACGTAATATCACGGTCTCGTAGGTAGTCCTTCAGGATTCAGAGAACGTATGGGGCCGTCGTGTAAGCATTGGAAGATGCCCGCACGGTGTCCGCGCACCTCACCGAGTTGAAGGTGTTTCGAACGTCCAGTGTTACCACGAGCACTATTGGCCTGACCTTGTGGGGTTTGGTCTGTGCTCTGTCAAAGGAGTCGACCACTTTTTGGATAGCCCCTATCGTCGACCGTCCTTGTCTCTAAACCGGACTGTCTGTCGTTCAGGACGTCAGCGTCCCGAACAGCCTGTTGGATTCGCGGTGTCAGGAGCATTTCGAACAGCTTGCAAAGTGTATTTAGCAAGCTCAGCGGTCTGTAGGATAACGGCGAGTCCGGATCACCACTCTTTGCATTATCAATAAGGATCAGCCGTGCTATCTTTCAATATTTGCTGAAGACGCCCTACACCAGGCATGTGTTGTACAGGTTTAGAAGTATTCCCGGGCGTTGTTTTGAAACTATCCCACGGATTTCCGCTGGGATTCCGTCCTTGACCTGGTGCCTTCCCCGCCGCTAGCTGCGGAACAGCCAAGCTGAGCTCACCCCGGGTGAACTTCGGCACCTCGTCGGTGCCAGTGTCGTCGCCCCCCACACTTGTTCCTGGTGTATTGGGAAAAGCCCGTTAACGATTCTGTCCATTGTTTCTTCATCCCTGAGTACCGGTGGTCTGTTTCATCCCAGATTGCGGGTGACGATCTTGTAACCAGCTTCCCAAGGATCTGAGTCCACCTCATTAAAGAGTTTGGGCTACTTTTCCTTTTTACTGTCATTGAAAGCGCGCCTCAATTCTTTGCGCGCTACCCGGTACTCCTCCGAGTAGGCCATTGCGTCCACTCTCTGACGGGCGCGCTAGACCCTAGGCATTCGAAACCGTAGGCATTCGCGCCGGAGGCTCGCGGTATCTTCAGTCCACCAGTACACCGGTTCTTTGTCATGTCTCATCCATTTTCCTGACATAGAGGCGTCACAGAGCCGTCTCAAGAGCCCCGCCGTTTCCTCTATCAGTCTCAGCCTTTTCCCTGCCACCGATGCCGCGAGGGATCGGCGTTGTCGGGTCCGGTTTCCTGTCAAGCTGTGTCATCAGTTTGTCCAAGTCTAGTTTCATCATGTTCCATCACGCGGAAGTTGGAGGGGGGTCCCCGATCTCTTCTGAGCTGTGTCAGGCTGAAGACGATGTACTCGTGGTCGCTGACCGTGTAGCCCTCGAACACCCGCCACCCCTCTCCACTCGGGAGAAGTCCGTCTGTCGCAAAGGTCACGTCTGGGATGGATGCGCCATAGCCGGGTCTCCTGTACGTCATCGCCTATCCCACGTTTACTGCTGTTAGGTCTAGCCTTACGGCCACCTCCAACATCAGTCGTCCACGTTTGTTCATCGTGACCATGCTCCACTCGATGGCCCTGGCATGAACGTCGCCCGCGGGGATAACAGAGTTGGTGTTGTCCTTGGGGACGCGCCCGGTAGCATGGAAAAATGCTCATCTATCGCTAGATAGGCACCGGGATTATTATTATTATTATTATTATTATTATTATTATTATTATTATTATTTTTAATATTATTATTATTATTTTTAATATTATGATTATTATTATTATTGCGAGAAGGTAAAAGAACTGATAAAACAGTTGATAATACAGGGGCCAGCAAGGCCGTGAGAAAACCGTCACCTTTTTGCACTATCAAATTTTTCTTACTTCTCCAGGATCTTCTTAGTATGTGTCTATGTTTTATTAATTTTTTCTTTCGGGCTGATGTAAGAGTAATTGTACCTTTTAATGTATTTAAAGCACACTCTCAAATACCTTTAATCATACGATGATTTGCCGATTTTAAAATAGTCTTTCTCTCCTGTTTGTTCTTTTTACAAAATAAGTATTCCCACAACCAGTAGGACCACAGATCATGGAAATTCATGGATGTTTCAAAGCATGGTCCATTTTAAATTTATTTACGTAGCTTAAGTGTGCTGCGTGATAGGTAATAAGGGAATGAATGATTTTAGAGTAAGAGAAGCAATATCAAGGATGTGTAACTGTGTGAACAAAATAGATGAAAAATTTACATTTTTAATAGTTCTATTTTTTTTTATTTTTACAAGTTTTTTTTACAAACATTTTTATTGAATAAAGACATGAATAGTATATGTTTTATAAGTTTTTCTTATAACTTATTCTTTACAAAATATTTTTTATTGAAAAAAGAGATGAATAGTATTGTAAAAGTCCAGACCCTGCACATATCATGTGAGGGACATAACGCGCGAGTATGCGCATAGAGTTTCGACATACATAAGATAGAAGAGAGAGAGAGAGAGACGGAGAGCTGGCAATACCACTACTCCGCGAGAGTGCGTGAGTAGAGGGGAGCCGCGCGGCTTCTCTGCGAGCAGGTACACTTAGGATGTTTCTTATCGCGCTCCCCTCTTTTCGACTCTCTCTTCCCCTTTTCGCGAGCGAGCTACCGATGTACAGTGCGGGCTTGGAATAGGCACTCTGATTTCGGCAGCCCTAAAAGCCACACGTCTTCTCCCGCCGATACACAACGCAAGGCGTGTATCGAACGGAGAGTCAATCCCAACCCATCCTCGCTGAACAATCAGAAGGCCATAATATAGAGCTGAAGAGCCCCGCCGGTGCACAACGTAAGGCGTGTAGCGAACGGGCCTCACTCTATAAAAACCCAAAATTACTCCTTCACTCCGACCCATGCAGTTGGGTCCGTGACGTATGTCTGCAAGGCGCAGACACGTTCAACGACAAGACGCGAGGGATTATCCCGACAATACGCGAACCCAAACTCGGTCCTACAAAAACCCTGACTTGACACTTACTGACGGACGTGACGACGGACGAGATAAAGTGACAGGTAACAACATGGCGCCCGAACAGGGACCCGAGTATTCGAATTAGCGTGGAAAATCGGGAAAGGAACACATAAAATAGAATATTGTATAGTGTGAGTGAAGGGAATCGAAAGTGCATAATTTCTTCGTAGTCAAAAAAAGAAAAAAACAATTTTCTCCTGTACGAGGAACTAACATTGAAAATAAGTTGTTGAATTGAGTGATTGCTACTTAGAAATATTAGTATAAATAAACTAATAAATAGTAGTAGATGGTAGGTTAGAAAAGTGAAAAAATAATCCCAGAAGTAAGAAAAATTGCACGGTATCGCGAGCGGGTATAGAAATATACAAGGGCTAAAATAAGTCGCGACGCGATAGCATTGTAAGGAATGCCGCGGGTACGGTAAGCATTTGGCTCGAGGCTTCGTTTCAAGAGAAGCGCGCGAGAGAAGTTAACTGTCACTATGAAAGATTAAACGTAATAATACGGGAAATTAAAATACTTAGACATAGACAGGAACAAATATTCGGGAGGTTAGAAAATTATGGTAATAGGTTACATGATTTAGAACAGGAGTTGGGAGGTGCTGCGAACGCCGCCAACAATAACACGATTGAAGCGGAAGCAGCTCTCAAAGCGTGTAAAATATTAGAATATAAGTTACTTAAGACGCTAGATTTCTGGGAGGACAAAGTGGATAGAAAATTCCAAGATGTATATGAAGAAATAGAAAAATTAATAAGGGTTAATAAAGAATAAATGAAATAATAGTTCCGAGAAAACGAAATAAAAATATATTCAATTCCAACGTACACTTAGAATTGAGACTTCGGGCTATGTAACGTTTGTTGACAATTAGAAATTGCGACAGAAAAGTACTTGTTATGATAACCATGTTGACAGGCGGTAGTGAGCGTAGGCCAAAAACAATAACACGCGAATGCTGGATCTTATAAGCGGGTGTAGCGATAGCTAGGTCGGATTTTAGAATATTTTCGGAATAATAATAGCGGTTAAATATAATGAAAAGATTGTAAGAGAAATTAGAAATTAAAATTATTCAAAGTATCAAATCTTGTAGTTGATGGGTCACAAAATTAATTAAAGTATACATTTTTTTTGGTTTGTTGTTTTTACATTAATTAATAATTTTGAGGCTCGAAAATGGCTACGTCACGGAAATCGATATGTTTGTTTAAAGAACTGCATAACATATCGATAGAAGAGTCTCAAAATGAATATATGCATACGCAGCAAGATTTGATTGATGCACTAACGAATGAAATGACTGAACTATATAGAGCGCAGGAAGCAACGGAACAAAAGTTAAATGGAATTTTAAAATTGATAGATGACGATCCGGAAAAAGTCAATGATATAAGTAGACACTTGCAGGAATGCCCGAGAAAAGAGGAATTGGACGCTTTATCGGCATGTGTAAAATCTTGGACTACGAAGGTCGAAAATATCAGTGAGGAATTGAAAGAATTTAAAGAATCAGTTGATAATGATAACTTAATTATTGAGGTTAAGGACAATTTATTAGATAGATTAAATGAAAGTTGCAGTGAATTGCAGTCGCAAATAGATGAATTAAAGAAATCCAAGATAAATAATAGAGTAGAAAATCAAACAAGTTTCGAAAAATCGAAAATAAAGATACCAATTCCGATTTTTAAGGGAATGGATCAAGAAAGGCCAGTTAAATTTTTAAATGATCTGGATAGGTATATTTCATTGATGAGAATTAACGCGCGAAAAAGTATTCAAATTATTTCTCAAGCGTTAGAGAGTTCAGCGAAGGATTGGTGGTATATACACGAAGGCGAGGTAGTGGAATATGCTCAATTTAAAAATTTATTTAAGGAAAGATTTTGGAATGCGACGATACAACGCCAGACGCGCCGGAAAGTAGAATTCGGAACTTTCTACGCGGGGGGCAAATTAGATAGAGTTACGTACGCAACAACGATTTTCGGTTACGCAAAAGAGTTAGAATTAGCGTATGCTGATGAGGAATTGTCGGAAAAATTAGCGGAACATTTTGAAAAAGGGATCCGGCATGCCTTTACGGGACAGCAGGTAAAATCAAAAAACACCTTGTTTCAGATTTTAACCGATTACGAGAAGGATGATAAAAGGGCACAGAATAGAAATAACTTTAAAGACCAAAATAAAAATGAGGTAAAATCCGAAGAAAGTAAAGAAAAACCGGGTCAAAGTCAGGATAAAAATATAAATGATAATACCCGAAGACCGTGGCAAACAAAGAATATAAATGCAATGCAGTATCAAACCAAAGATAAAAAGCCTAAACGAGAGGCAGGAAAGCATACTCCTCCGGCAAATAAGAAAACAATACAAAAAACTCACGAAGAGTTAGACGTTTTGAACATTCAGATTGAGCCTAAACTATCGTGTTCGAAGTCGGAAAACTAAATACAGTTGCATTTCCAAACTCGGAAAATACGCAGATAGATGATTCTAGAAATGCAACTGTGCGTAAATTTCGAAATAAGATTGAACTACTGTCTGCTGCTTTAATAGGGGTTCGAGAGGACTTAACATTTGATATAGATCCGATGGACGAAGTACTGAATGCTTGCGATGTCCAGAGATAAATATTTCTTTAAATGGAAAATTAACCGAGTCATTAATAGATACGGGTAGTGAAGTAACAGCCATATCGGAAAGTTTTTACAACGAGAATTTTGAATATTTTAAATCGTGTGCGATTTTACCGTTATGCGGAAAATTTATTAAGGCAGCAACGGAAAATAAATCGGCAAGGTTAAAGTTACAGGTAATGATACCAACACAAATAAATAACTTGAAAATGAATTTGATTTATATCGTGGTACCGAAGCTAATAAAAAATTGTATAATCGGGATTGATTCCCAGGAAAAATTAAAAATGTTAATTAATACTGAGGCAAAAATTATAAAGATTACAGTAAATGATAAATCAGAGTCGATAGCGTATAATATGATGAGTGCTATTGAATCAAAACAATATTCATCTTTGAATATTATTGAGTGTCTCGATGGCGAAAATGACCTTAAATCATTACAGTCAAAGGCGGATCTTTATTTCCATGATTACGTCAATTATGAGTTCGATGTCTCCATTGAAGCGATCAAACACAAAGTCAATACAAGCGACATATTATCAATCGAACAAAAAAAAATCTTGAAAAGATTAATTATCAAATATAAACCTGTATTTCTAAAAAAGCCAGGGTTAATAAACAATTATACTCTGTCACGGGGTGCATTTTTTTGGGCTAAGGCACGTTTCACCTGTGTACCTTAGCGGTTCAAATCCATATCTCTCGGTTCAACTCTTGGAGATATAATAGCCAGATTAGGCAACAGACGCTACAACGTCGTGCAATGTTAACCTAATCTGGTTACTTACCGTGCAACACGCAAGTCGAAGACTCGCGCTTTATTTCTCACCAGTGACTCGAACTCCTCTCCCGGTCACTGGTTCGTGTGCCGGCTGCTCAGATGTAACGAAACGTATTCCCTTACGTAACGACCGCGGAGGCGGCGGGGAACGGGGAATGACTAGGTCGCGAAATAACAACTCGAGCAGTTAAAGTTAATAATAGAAGGCTATGATTTATTAAATAAAAGAAGTTGTGGTTTGATAATAGATCAGAAATATAAAAGAATTGAATTTCGATTCGCGTATTACCTATCTAAACGGTGCGCCAGCACGTTACCTCTGACGTCAGCTGCCTCGGAGACTGACGTCACGCTCTCGGTAATTTACGCCACGCACGTGAGGTATAACACGCCTCATGTGTGCGGTACTCTACGCGCGCGCTCACCGAGTAAAGCGACGAAGTGTGAGAGCGGTCGCGATTGCCGCACGACGCACACACATATAAGTGTAAGAGAGGGGTAGATGGCGGGTTTACACGTGTGCGCACCTCTTGTGCGCACTCACCGGCTTTGAAAAAGCCGGTGGTGTGACCTCGCGTTTAACCTTGATGAAGTGCGAACCCTATGCCTACACTCTCTCCTCGCACTTGCTCTCACCGCACGAGAACGCCTACTCGAAGCCAATGTGCAGGTACTATGAGCCTGGACGAGCGGTTACGCGTTATTACTCGCGTCGCGGATGATGCGTGCACGCTTACCATGTTAGGTCTTCAGCGAATTTGACTCGGTGGCCTAGCATCCTCGCGTGCATCCTCTCGACTCATCTGGCATCGTAGCTCGGTTCTTCATGATCTCTCGAACTGTAGCAACGCCAGGCGATCGGCTCTTCTGCTCGCGGAAGTCACTTTTATTCACAGTACGGCAGGTAGAATCAGCCTGCCGTACAGTCTCGGTATACTTCACGTATTTCCTACGTAAGTACGTGAAGTCATACTTTTCCGACAGAGTAAATGGCCTCAGTAAAGCACACTACTTCTTTACTGAGGTTGAACGAGTAACAAAACACATTGTCACTCGCGAAATTCGCGATAACACAATCCGCGAACTCGCACGCGTGTATCTCTTACGAGCGGTAACAACGAGATGGAATACCGGGCTCTTTCGCGCCGGCTCGCTCGTCGTCTCGTCGATGCAGCTCCAATTCTGCATTGATGCGCCCTCTAGCGTTCGCTACCACGAACTTACTAATTACCGACGTCGGTACGGCAGGCCGTGACAACTCATGTGTTGCGAATAAAAGATAACACACCATTTTTCTCAAAACCTTATCCGGTACCTATTCACTATAGAGATAGAGTGGAAAAAGAAATTAATAAAATTTTAAAATTAGGTATTATCAGACCCTCTCAAAGTAACTATATAAGTCCGATGTTAGTCGTACCAAAGAGAAAAGACGATATACGGTTGGTTGTGGACGGTCGAAAATTAAACGAAAAACTTATGGACGATTACGAATCTCCACCATCGGTAGATGAAATATTGCTTAGATACACAAAAAAGCCTTTCATGTCAAGTTTAGATTTAACAAGTAGTTATTGGCAAATTGGTTTATCGGAAGAAAGTAAACAATATACCACGATTATGATTTTAAATCGGGTATTTAAATTTAATGTATCAGCTTTTGGAATTAAGACTAGTTCAGCTGCATTAATTCGTGCATTCGGAGGAGTAACCGCTGACTTGCAGCACTTCTTATTAACGTTTGTAGACGACGTGCACGCGCGGTCAGATACGTTCGAAGAACACTTAAAACATTTAGAATTACTTTTCCAAAGAGCCTTAAGTCATAATATAACCTTCAATTTTGCTAAATCAATATTCTGTCATGAACGTATAGAATTTTTGGGATATATATTAACGCCAAACGCCATAATTCCGGATCCAGAAAAGATCACTTCGATAAAATGTTTCCGGGAACCAATAAATTTAAGGGGAATTCAAGCATTTTTAGGTTTTGTTAACTTTTATTCGAGATTTGTAAAAAATTACGCAGAATTGACAATTCCTCTATTAGAGTTAACACGACAAGATGTCAAATTTAAATGGGGAGACTATCACTCGTTAGCCTTTCGTAAGATAATTGGTGCTTTTGATAACTGCATGATATTAGCGTATGCAGACAAAAATAAACCATTTATTCTTACGACTGACGCGAGTGATTACGCAATCGCTGTGATTCTATCACAATTAAACGACAGAGAAGAAGAGCAGATAGTTTGCTTTGTTAGCCGTACATTAAAAGGCAGTGAAATTAATTACTTTACCTCAGAAAAAGAATTAATCGCCGTGGTATGGTCATTAAATAAGTTAAAATCATACTTAAAAGGGGCGAAAAAGATCATAGTGAGAACAGATCATCAGGCAATTACATTTTTGAATACGAGTAGATTCAATAACGCGAGAATGATGCATTGGAGTTTGTCAATCCAAGATTTCAACATTGAACTTGAACATATCGAGGGTAAGAGAAACTTCTGTGCAGATTATTTAAGCAGACAAATGCATCCTAATTCTAAGTTGAAAAATGATACGGACATTATCATAAGTGCCATAAATAAAATAGAATTAAAAAAAGAAACGGTTAAATTAATAAAAAGCCTAGTTAATTCACAAAAGTTAGACGGGTATTGTCAAAAAATAAAAGATAGTTTAGAGAAGAAAGACAAATCGATATTAGAGAATTATAAAATTCAAAATGATTTATTGTATAAAATAATGTGTGCGTGTGTGTGTGTGTGTGTACGCTGATATCTCATGATCTACTCGACCGATTTTAACGGGAGAGTGATCATTTTTTTAGAATTTGCTTCCACAATTGGGGTCAATATTCTATTTTTGTAAAATTTAATTTTTTTTTTTATTGCCATTTTTTAATTTTCAAAATTTTTATTTTCGATTTTTTTAATATTTAAAACAAATATTGTTTATATATCATGAATTCTCTGTATGTAGGATAAAATTATCTACAATTTAAAAAAAAAACGTCGGTAGCTATATTTCGTCATAAGTTATTGATGAAAGCGTAATTTTTTGTAAATAGGTTACATTTCGAAATTAAAAAAAGATATTAACATGAATATTTTTTTGGTTATAAAGGATATTAAGTACTATAACTCACTAAATTTTTAGGTTTTTTTATTCATTATTTTTTGAGAAAAAAAATAATTTATAAAAAAAAGTGATTTTTTTTTGTCGTTCAATAACTATAGTAAAATTGGCTTAATCACTTTGAAATTCTTTGTAGGGGTAGATTTTGTATACCAATCGAGTGAGTTCTTTGGGCAAAAGGATTGATCCATAAATTTCGGAGATACTTGAGGTTAAAATTTTTTAAAATTTTTTTTTAAATCGTAATTTCTCGAGAACGGCTCTATGTATCTAAATGGGGTGGGTGGCATTCGAAAGAGAATTAAATTACCTATATTTTCTAAAAAAATTAATTCTCTAGCTATCACGGTTCTTTTGTTATTAACAAAAACGTAAAAATTGAAAAATGAAAAAAAATGAGTTTTATATGTTCAACTATTACAAGAGTAAAATTGTCTTATTCGCTTCAAAATTCATTGTAGAGGTATATTATTGATAGTTCTCGGATGAGTGCTTTTGGCAAAATGATTGGTTCATAAATTTCAGAAATATTTGAGGTAAACACAATCAAAAAACAACTTTAGAATATTTTTTTTATTTCGCACCAATGTACGACGAGAAGCCGTTGACAGTGGACTTGAAAAAGAAAAATTTGGTGAAGAATAGAACTTGAAGAAGATTGTTTTCCATTCATATAAGAATTAAAATCACAAACAAATAAATTGCAAATGGAACCTCACCGAATAGCCATGAAAAAATTACAAGTTAATATTTTCCATAAAATATTTCCAATTTTTTTCGTGAAATAGTATATTACACAGCTAGGCAGTAAAAATAAGAAATGTCTCAGATCACATGTAATTGCCGGCCGAGGCGAAGCCAAGGTTGACAAACATGTGATCTGTGGCTTTCTTTTTTACTGGCCAAGGTCTGTATACTAGTTTTCTGCTCGACGGCGTTTCGCGCAGCGGCTGGGAAGTTGGCGGCCGGAAGACAGAAAAATTTATTTTTCGAATTTTAATTTAATAAAAGGGATCAAAAAATTATTTTGAGAAAGCTACGTGCCAATAAATTGGCAGCAGTTTTTTTTTGGGTCTGTTAATCGGGTTTAGAAAAACAAAACAAGGTGTTAAGGACAGGCATAGCTACAAATAGAGAGGATTTACAAGAGGAGACTCCGGATTTTAAATCTTGGCTATTAAACATTAAGAGAAAAGAGAATACAAATCAATAAAAAGCTTAATATTTCATGAAATTTGCTGTGATCGTCATTTCACCTTTTCGAAAATACCTAGCAAGTAAGGGGGTAGAAACATAATAAACAAAAAATTTTTTTTGGAGAAATGCGTTACATATGAAGAAAAAATTAAAAAATAAGGAAATAGTTGTAAATATAATAGAAGAAGCTTAAATGGGTGATATATGCTTGTTTATATAAATAGATATGTGATTTATTTTGCTCAAATAGGGGGGCAAAATTACACATAAAAAATTAAGTACAAAAAATAATATTGGATTATATAAGGTGCTGTAACAAGTAATTAGTAGTATGATAGATGATTGTATATACGTTTATTTTTGCCTGGACTTTTCTAGATCGAACAAAAATCTCTGTAAACATTTAATTTTGTTTGAGGGAGGCGATGTAACAGTCCAGTCCATGCACATATCATGTGAGGGACATAACGCGCGAGTATGCGCGTAGAGTTTCGACATACATAAGATAGGAGAGAGGGAGACGGAGAGCTGTCAATACCACTACTCCGCGAGAGTGCGTGAGTAGAGGGGAGCCGCGCGCGGCTTCTCTGCGAGCAGGTACACTTAGGATGTTTCTTATCGCGCTCCCCTCTTTTCGACTCTCTCTTCCCCTTTTCGCGAGCGAGCTACCGATGTACAGTGCGAGCTTGGAATATGCACTCTGATTTCGGCAGTCCTAAAAGCCACACGTCTTCTTCCGCCGATACACAACGCAAGGCGTGTATCGAACGGAGAGTCAATCCCAACCCATCCTCGCTGAACAATCAGAAGGCCATAATATAGAGCTGAAGAGCCCCGCCGGTGCACAACGTAAGGCGTGTAGCGAACGGGCCTCTATAAAAACCCAACATTACTCCTTCACTCCGACCTACGCAGTTGAGTCCGTGACGTATGTCTGCAAGGCGCAGACACGTTCAACGACAAGACGCGAGGGATTATCCCGACAATACGCGAACCCAAACTCGGTCCTACAAAAACTCTGACTTGACACTTACTGACGGACGTGACGACGGACGAGATAAAGTGACAGGTAACAGTATATGTTTTAAAATTTTTTTTCTTTTAATTTAACAAGCGTTTTCCTTTACAAACATTTTTTTGAATAGTTTATTTTTAAAAGTTTTTTCATTTTACAAATGTTTCTTTACAAACATTTTTATGCAAAAAAGAAATGAATAGTATATGTTTTTAAACGTCTTTTTATTTTACAAGTGTTTCTTTACAAACATTATTATTGAATAAAGAGATGATACTATATGTTTCAAATTTTTTTTTTACAATAATTTAATAAGTGTTTTCCTTTATAAACATTTTTATTGAATAAAGAGATGAATAGTACATGTTTTAAAAGTTTTTATTTTATTTTTATTTTACAAGTGTTTTCTTTACAAACATTTTTATTGAATAGTAAATGTTTTTCAAAATTTTTTATTTTAGAAGTGTTTCTTCACAAATATTTTTATTAAAAAAAAAGAGATGAATAGTACATGCTTTAAAAGTTTTTATTTTATTTTTATTTTTACAAGCTATTTCTTTACAAAACATTTTTATTAAATAAAGAGTGAATAAATGTGTGTGTGTACGAACGATAACTTTTGAATCATTTAATTGATTTTTCACCAGACGAAGCTCATTCTCTTCGTTTCGGTGGATATTTTTGAAAAAGATACCCATTGTCGATTGTATAGATTTTCTTTGGTTTTATAACCAAAAGCGATTTTGAATTTTTTGTTACTCTTAGATAATCTTCAATCTCCCATTTGTTTTTAATAAAAATATGGATTATACTACTTTAATTAATTTCTAAAAAAATTTGTACTTATCGACTTAAATTTCAACCACGTTGTTGTGACCGAACGCAGCCATCTTGTCTGGCGCGAATTGACTTGGCCGCCCGCGCTTTTCGGGTTTCCGAGCGGCAGTGTTTTCCTACTTCAACGACGTGGAGTGGGGGCACTAGAATCGGCGATGCGACTCGAGATCAGCGTGGCCAGGTAAACAATATATATCGTAATACTACGCATGTAAAAGTGGCGATTTATCGCCACAACCTGGTCACACTGCTCGAGATGGCGTGGCGCCGCGGGCCTCGAGTCAGTCTGCCTCCAGCCGCCAACGACTTGAGTCGTGCTCCTATTGGTGTACCCGCGCTTTGGTGTAATACAGGGTGTTGTACAGATTGTGAAATAAAGCCTTTTCTTTTCCATTGATCGAATCAGTGTACGCAAACGTTTCGCTCCTCTCATCCACTCCCGTCCTCCCTATTTCACTTTAACGGCTGATAAAACATTGGTCCTTCGAGCCGGATGAGGTCGAGAGATGAGAGTGGGCGAAGAGAATTCTACAGATAAGTGTCTGTGATTTGTGTTTTTTGACGGACTCCGCTGTCTACACGGAAGATATTCGGCTGCGTAAGATGGTCCTGTCGCCCCAAGAATTGCGTGAACGACAACTACATTGAGATCTGTGCGGACGCTTCGCTGACTGAGTGCGTCGCACTGGATCGATATATGCTGTTTTGGGCTGCTCTGCGATCTGGCAACAGATAACGTGGTTATTGTTTTTTGGGCTGCTGCTTCGGCACGCCTTAGTGTGTTTTTTTTGGCTGCTGCTTCGGCACGCCTGGCATTTTCTGTGAGAAGGCTGCTGCTTCGGCACGCCTGATCCTTTTCACAAGCTGCTGCTTCGGCACGCTTGGTGTATGTTGGGCTACTGCTACGGCACGCCTTGGTGTGTGTTTAGGCTGCTGCTCCGGCACGCCTTTGTGCATGTTTGGGCTGCAGCTGCGGCACGCCTTTGTGTATATTTGGGCTGATGCTTCGGCACACCTCATGGTGTGTGCAGGCTGCCTTCGCGAGCTTGCTGCCTTCGAACTCTTAGGTACTTGCGTGCGTTGCCGCTGAGACTTCTTTTGAGTGGAGTGGCGTAATCGCAATCCTTTTGTTCTCCCTCGTGAACAAGATGTCGAGTATTAACCACCAACGTACTCTCGCCTCATGGATTACCAACTTCAAGGCGAATACCTTGAAGGGGGGACGCGACCGATTCTCACAAGGGTTCCTTCGCGGCCGCGTTGACCTGTTGCAGGATTATTGGCGCCGGTTTCAGATCGCTCACAGAGCCCTTCTTGAGGATGCCCCCCGTCACTGCTGCTGGTCAGAGTCGAGAAACTGTGATGCCTATATCAATCCAGCTCCCCAAAATCCACCTGCCTCACTTTTCGGGTCTTATACGTGATTGGGAGTCTTATCGAGACATTTTTCGGTCAATGATCCATTTGCATCCGTCATTGACGGACGTACAAAAGCTCCACTATCTTAAGACGTCGGTGCAGGGCGAAGCGAAATCGGCTTTGGAAAGTTTACCACTGATCACTGCGAATTACAACGTGGCCTGGAATTTGCTCGTCCAAAGATTTGAGCACAAACGGCTGTTGGTTTTCCATCATATGACAGCACTTGCCCGAACTTCGGCTTTAAGAGAGGAGAGTGCTGAGGGACTTCGATCACTGTATGACCGGATCGTGAAGGCTCAGGAATCATTGCGTTCTCTGGGAATGCCCATCAAAGAGTGGGATGCTTGGATGTTGTTCTTTACCACAAATGGGTTGGATTCAGTCACGAGGGGGGATTGGGAGAAGAGTATTGGTGACTCTGAGGACATTCCCAGCTTCGATTCTCTGAAATCCTTTCTGAGCAACCGGATCAGAACACTGCAAACTTCAACGACCATCAGCACTCGCAAAGGTTCTCAACAGCTGGAGCCACCAGCCAGAAAAACGATTCGCAGTCTAGCCACAGGAACTCAGAGGCGCTGTCCAGTGTGTGACGGTGATCACGCCTTGCACCGCTGTACACGACCTAGTGCTGAAATCAATACGGTTATTCGGCGACTTCGATACTGTTTCAATTGTCTTCAATCTGGTCATCGCCAAATGCAGTGCCCCTCCCAAGAATGTTGTCGCGAGTGTTCTCGACGTCACCACACTATACTTCATCGATCATTCGCCCCAAAGAGAAGTGCGCCTAGCTCGGACGATCACCAACCGAGAAAAAGAACTCGGTCTAACACGCAGAATGGTGTTTCAAGTCATTTAGACAAAGAGGCCAAGACCCAATGACTAACTTTGTTGCCTACAGCTCTGGTCCATGTGGAAGTCTCTCCCGGCCGTACGTTCACTGCGCGGGCGCTTCTGGATTCAGCATCTGAAACGAGCATAGTAGAATTAAGCTGGGTACAGAAGTTGGGACTTCCCTTATGGGATGTCAACACCGCCATTATTGGGGTTGGAGGCCGACAAGCAGGAGTTGCCATTAAACGCACTTCCTTTTCCTTAAAGACAACTCGACTGATATGCAAGGTGTCAGCCTTGGTCTTACGAAACATAAACCTCGTATTGCCATCAGTCAATCTCCGACGTGAGAAGTGGACCCACCTTGATCATCTAACACTAGCTGACCCTGAGTTTTATCGGGCCAGACGAGTTGACATGATTCTGAGGGGAGACATTTATGGTGACTTAATCTTAGAAGGTGTTCATCGAGGTCAGCCCAACGAGCCAGTGGCTCAAAAAACATCCGTAGGTTGGGTGCTTACGGGTTCGACTCGATCCTATTTAAAGGAGATGCCGAATCTTGCTTCAAGAGTCCATAATTATTCAGTCGTTGATGAGGCTGTCTCAATATCTCATGAACTACAGAGATTTTGGGAACTCGAAGAAACTCCCATCACTCCCACACCTTCGCCCGAAGATGTCCTCTGCGAGAACCTGTTTTTATCTGAGCATCGTCGCCTACCCGACGGACGGTATTGCGTTCCACTCCCGCGACGAGCGACACTGACTTCTGATCGGCTGGGAGACTCTATCGCTGGCGCGACAGTCCTTGAATGCCTTCCGAAAGAAAATGGCTAGAGATGGCGCGTTCAGAGAACAGTACGAGGCATTCATGGACCAATATGAGGGTCACGGGCACATGGAACATCTGAATGAACAAGGAAGCTGTCGTCAATCGCATAGCGTCTACATTCCACACCATGCCATATGGCAGAACTCAGATAATGGAAAGAAGTTGCGAGTTGTGTTTGATGCCTCTCGAAGGCCCCCTAATGGAGAGCCCCTTAACAAGCTTTTATTTCCAGGCCCACCATTGCAAAACAATTTATTGTCTGTCATTCTCAGGTGGCGGAGGCATAAGGTGGTATTTTGTGCTGACATCAAGATGATGTACAGACAAATCCTTGTGAAGACTGAGGACACTGATCTCCAACGGATCCTGTGGCAGCGCTCTGAAGATTCTGAACCAAGACGCTATCGACTGTTAACACTCACATACGGGACGACGTGTACCCCCTACTTGGCCACCTACGTCGACGACATTTTGTCTGGAGCGCCAACCTTGCAGGATGCGATCGAACTTAGAGACCAGCTTGTTGCACTACTCAATGCTGGATGCTTTCCCTTAGGAAAGTGGTCTTCGAATCGGCCTGATCTTATACAAAACATCACATCTGGTGATTGCTTGCGTCCAAAGTGGCGTGATTTTGAGATCGGTGGTACCATCAGGACTCTCGGGATGTTATGGGATCCATCAGCAGATGTGTTCCGTTTCCGATGTCCTCATATTCAACTTGATAGTTTCAGCACCAAACGACGGGTCTTAGCGACCATTGCCAGACTTTTTGATCCTGTTGGTTGGCTAAGTCCGACAGTCATCATCGCCAAGATTCTGCTCCAGAAGCTCTGGAAACTAAATCTCCAATGGGACGAGAGATTCCCAGTCCCATGGCAACTGAGTGGACCACGTTTTTGAAGGAACTTCCGAAGGTATCTCCAAATCCCTAGGTGGCTAGGCATTGAGCCCACAAAAGCACTTCACCTGCATGGTTTTTCTGATGCCAGTCAGTCTGCATATGCCGCCGCAGTTTATGCAGTCACACCAGGAACATCCCGTTCCGTTGGGGTATCCCGATTGATAATCGCTAAAACAAGGGTGGCACCAGTAAAAACGATTCCCATCCCACGCTTGGAACTGTGTGCAGCGGTACTTCTAGCAAGGCTACTACGGTACGTGATAAGCAATTTCGCGGAGGCACACCTATCATCGGTCCACGCATGGACGGACTCTGAGATCGTCTTGGCATGGCTTAGGTCTGACCCTTCACGATGGGAAGTCTTCGTGGCCAATAGAGCAGCTGAGATTCATCGCACCCTTCCAGACGTTCCGTGGAGTCACGTCCGCTCGAACCAGAATCCGGCAGATATTGCATCAAGAGGATTGCTTCCTTCCCGAATTGGAGAACTATGGTGGAGTGGACCAGCTTGGATTCGCTTACCCGCAGAGCAGTGACTATCATCGCTGGCCCCAATTGTCTCAGATAGCATCTTGCAAAACGTCAATGCAACTGAATCTCTGCCTCGGATTGGGCTTGTAACTTGCATTGCATCTACATCACAATTAGCCTCGGAAGACCCTTTCACCAGGTTCTCGTCATGAACGTATAGAATTTTTGGGATATATATTAACGCCAAACGCCATAATTCCGGATCCAGAAAAGATCACTTCGATAAAATGTTTCCGGGAACCAATAAATTTAAGGGGAATTCAAGCATTTTTAGGTTTTGTTAACTTTTATTCGAGATTTGTAAAAAATTACGCAGAATTGACAATTCCTCTATTAGAGTTAACACGACAAGATGTCAAATTTAAATGGCGAGACTATCACTCGTTAGCCTTTCGTAAGATAATTGGTGCTTTTGATAACTGCATGATATTAGCGTATGCAGACAAAAATAAACCATTTATTCTTACGACTGACGCGAGTGATTACGCAATCGCTGTGATTCTATCACAATTAAACGACAGAGAAGAAGAGCAGATAGTTTGCTTTGTTAGCCGTACATTAAAAGGCAGTGAAATTAATTACTTTACCTCAGAAAAAGAATTAATCGCCGTGGTATGGTCATTAAATAAGTTAAAATCATACTTAAAAGGGGCGAAAAAGATCATAGTGAGAACAGATCATCAGGCAATTACATTTTTGAATACGAGTAGATTCAATAACGCGAGAATGATGCATTGGAGTTTGTCAATCCAAGATTTCAACATTGAACTTGAACATATCGAGGGTAAGAGAAACTTCTGTGCAGATTATTTAAGCAGACAAATGCATCCTAATTCTAAGTTGAAAAATGATACGGACATTATCATAAGTGCCATAAATAAAATAGAATTAAAAAAAGAAACGGTTAAATTAATAAAAAGCCTAGTTAATTCACAAAAGTTAGACGGGTATTGTCAAAAAATAAAAGATAGTTTAGAGAAGAAAGACAAATCGATATTAGAGAATTATAAAATTCAAAATGATTTATTGTATAAAATAATGTGTGCGTGTGTGTGTGTGTGTGTACGCTGATATCTCATGATCTACTCGACCGATTTTAACGGGAGAGTGATCATTTTTTTAGAATTTGCTTCCACAATTGGGGTCAATATTCTATTTTTGTAAAATTTAATTTTTTTTTTTATTGCCATTTTTTAATTTTCAAAATTTTTATTTTCGATTTTTTTAATATTTAAAACAAATATTGTTTATATATCATGAATTCTCTGTATGTAGGATAAAATTATCTACAATTTAAAAAAAAAACGTCGGTAGCTATATTTCGTCATAAGTTATTGATGAAAGCGTAATTTTTTGTAAATAGGTTACATTTCGAAATTAAAAAAAGATATTAACATGAATATTTTTTTGGTTATAAAGGATATTAAGTACTATAACTCACTAAATTTTTAGGTTTTTTTATTCATTATTTTTTGAGAAAAAAAATAATTTATAAAAAAAAGTGATTTTTTTTTGTCGTTCAATAACTATAGTAAAATTGGCTTAATCACTTTGAAATTCTTTGTAGGGGTAGATTTTGTATACCAATCGAGTGAGTTCTTTGGGCAAAAGGATTGATCCATAAATTTCGGAGATACTTGAGGTTAAAATTTTTTAAAATTTTTTTTTAAATCGTAATTTCTCGAGAACGGCTCTATGTATCTAAATGGGGTGGGTGGCATTCGAAAGAGAATTAAATTACCTATATTTTCTAAAAAAATTAATTCTCTAGCTATCACGGTTCTTTTGTTATTAACAAAAACGTAAAAATTGAAAAATGAAAAAAATGAGTTTTATATGTTCAACTATTACAAGAGTAAAATTGTCTTATTCGCTTCAAAATTCATTGTAGAGGTATATTATTGATAGTTCTCGGATGAGTGCTTTTGGCAAAATGATTGGTTCATAAATTTCAGAAATATTTGAGGTAAACACAATCAAAAAACAACTTTAGAATATTTTTTTATTTCGCACCAATGTACGACGAGAAGCCGTTGACAGTGGACTTGAAGAAGAAAAATTTGGTGAAGAATAGAACTTGAAGAAGATTGTTTTCCATTCATATAAGAATTAAAATCACAAACAAATAAATTGCAAATGGAACCTCACCGAATAGCCATGAAAAAATTACAAGTTAATATTTTCCATAAAATATTTCCAATTTTTTACGTGAAATAGTATATTACACAGCTAGGCAGTAAAAATAAGAAATGTCTCAGATCACATGTAATTGCCGGCCGAGGCGAAGCCAAGGTTGACAAACATGTGATCTGTGGCTTTCTTTTTTACTGGCCAAGGTCTGTATACTAGTTTTCTGCTCGACGGCGTTTCGCGCAGCGGCTGGGAAGTTGGCGGCCGGAAGACAGAAAAATTTATTTTTCGAATTTTAATTTAATAAAAGGGATCAAAAAATTATTTTGAGAAAGCTACGTGCCAATAAATTGGCAGCAGTTTTTTTTTGGGTCTGTTAATCGGGTTTAGAAAAACAAAACAAGGTGTTAAGGACAGGCATAGCTACAAATAGAGAGGATTTACAAGAGGAGACTCCGGATTTTAAATCTTGGCTATTAAACATTAAGAGAAAAGAGAATACAAATCAATAAAAAGCTTAATATTTCATGAAATTTGCTGTGATCGTCATTTCACCTTTTCGAAAATACCTAGCAAGTAAGGGAGTAGAAACATAATAAACAAAAAATTTTTTTTGGAGAAATGCGTTACATATGAAGAAAAAATTAAAAAATAAGGAAATAGTTGTAAATATAATAGAAGAAGCTTAAATGGGTGATATATGCTTGTTTATATAAATAGATATGTGATTTATTTTGCTCAAATAGGGGGGCAAAATTACACATAAAAAATTAAGTACAAAAAATAATATTGGATTATATAAGGTGCTGTAACAAGTAATTAGTAGTATGATAGATGATTGTATATACGTTTATTTTTGCCTGGACTTTTCTAGATCGAACAAAAATCTCTGTAAACATTTAATTTTGTTTGAGGGAGGCGATGTAACAGTCCAGTCCATGCACATATCATGTGAGGGACATAACGCGCGAGTATGCGCGTAGAGTTTCGACATACATAAGATAGGAGAGAGGGAGACGGAGAGCTGTCAATACCACTACTCCGCGAGAGTGCGTGAGTAGAGGGGAGCCGCGCGCGGCTTCTCTGCGAGCAGGTACACTTAGGATGTTTCTTATCGCGCTCCCCTCTTTTCGACTCTCTCTTCCCCTTTTCGCGAGCGAGCTACCGATGTACAGTGCGAGCTTGGAATATGCACTCTGATTTCGGCAGTCCTAAAAGCCACACGTCTTCTTCCGCCGATACACAACGCAAGGCGTGTATCGAACGGAGAGTCAATCCCAACCCATCCTCGCTGAACAATCAGAAGGCCATAATATAGAGCTGAAGAGCCCCGCCGGTGCACAACGTAAGGCGTGTAGCGAACGGGCCTCTATAAAAACCCAACATTACTCCTTCACTCCGACCTACGCAGTTGAGTCCGTGACGTATGTCTGCAAGGCGCAGACACGTTCAACGACAAGACGCGAGGGATTATCCCGACAATACGCGAACCCAAACTCGGTCCTACAAAAACTCTGACTTGACACTTACTGACGGACGTGACGACGGACGAGATAAAGTGACAGGTAACAGTATATGTTTTAAAATTTTTTTTCTTTTAATTTAACAAGCGTTTTCCTTTACAAACATTTTTTTGAATAGTTTATTTTTAAAAGTTTTTTCATTTTACAAATGTTTCTTTACAAACATTTTTATGCAAAAAAGAAATGAATAGTATATGTTTTTAAACGTCTTTTTATTTTACAAGTGTTTCTTTACAAACATTATTATTGAATAAAGAGATGATACTATATGTTTCAAATTTTTTTTTTACAATAATTTAATAAGTGTTTTCCTTTATAAACATTTTTATTGAATAAAGAGATGAATAGTACATGTTTTAAAAGTTTTTATTTTATTTTTATTTTACAAGTGTTTTCTTTACAAACATTTTTATTGAATAGTAAATGTTTTTCAAAATTTTTTATTTTAGAAGTGTTTCTTCACAAATATTTTTATTAAAAAAAAAGAGATGAATAGTACATGCTTTAAAAGTTTTTATTTTATTTTTATTTTTACAAGCTATTTCTTTACAAAACATTTTTATTAAATAAAGAGTGAATAAATGTGTGTGTGTACGAACGATAACTTTTGAATCATTTAATTGATTTTTCACCAGACGAAGCTCATTCTCTTCGTTTCGGTGGATATTTTTGAAAAAGATACCCATTGTCGATTGTATAGATTTTCTTTGGTTTTATAACCAAAAGCGATTTTGAATTTTTTGTTACTCTTAGATAATCTTCAATCTCCCATTTGTTTTTAATAAAAATATGGATTATACTACTTTAATTAATTTCTAAAAAAATTTGTACTTATCGACTTAAATTTCAACCACGTTGTTGTGACCGAACGCAGCCATCTTGTCTGGCGCGAATTGACTTGGCCGCCCGCGCTTTTCGGGTTTCCGAGCGGCAGTGTTTTCCTACTTCAACGACGTGGAGTGGGGGCACTAGAATCGGCGATGCGACTCGAGATCAGCGTGGCCAGGTAAACAATATATATCGTAATACTACGCATGTAAAAGTGGCGATTTATCGCCACAACCTGGTCACACTGCTCGAGATGGCGTGGCGCCGCGGGCCTCGAGTCAGTCTGCCTCCAGCCGCCAACGACTTGAGTCGTGCTCCTATTGGTGTACCCGCGCTTTGGTGTAATACAGGGTGTTGTACAGATTGTGAAATAAAGCCTTTTCTTTTCCATTGATCGAATCAGTGTACGCAAACGTTTCGCTCCTCTCATCCACTCCCGTCCTCCCTATTTCACTTTAACGGCTGATAAAACATTGGTCCTTCGAGCCGGATGAGGTCGAGAGATGAGAGTGGGCGAAGAGAATTCTACAGATAAGTGTCTGTGATTTGTGTTTTTTGACGGACTCCGCTGTCTACACGGAAGATATTCGGCTGCGTAAGATGGTCCTGTCGCCCCAAGAATTGCGTGAACGACAACTACATTGAGATCTGTGCGGACGCTTCGCTGACTGAGTGCGTCGCACTGGATCGATATATGCTGTTTTGGGCTGCTCTGCGATCTGGCAACAGATAACGTGGTTATTGTTTTTTGGGCTGCTGCTTCGGCACGCCTTAGTGTGTTTTTTTTGGCTGCTGCTTCGGCACGCCTGGCATTTTCTGTGAGAAGGCTGCTGCTTCGGCACGCCTGATCCTTTTCACAAGCTGCTGCTTCGGCACGCTTGGTGTATGTTGGGCTACTGCTACGGCACGCCTTGGTGTGTGTTTAGGCTGCTGCTCCGGCACGCCTTTGTGCATGTTTGGGCTGCAGCTGCGGCACGCCTTTGTGTATATTTGGGCTGATGCTTCGGCACACCTCATGGTGTGTGCAGGCTGCCTTCGCGAGCTTGCTGCCTTCGAACTCTTAGGTACTTGCGTGCGTTGCCGCTGAGACTTCTTTTGAGTGGAGTGGCGTAATCGCAATCCTTTTGTTCTCCCTCGTGAACAAGATGTCGAGTATTAACCACCAACGTACTCTCGCCTCATGGATTACCAACTTCAAGGCGAATACCTTGAAGGGGGGACGCGACCGATTCTCACAAGGGTTCCTTCGCGGCCGCGTTGACCTGTTGCAGGATTATTGGCGCCGGTTTCAGATCGCTCACAGAGCCCTTCTTGAGGATGCCCCCCGTCACTGCTGCTGGTCAGAGTCGAGAAACTGTGATGCCTATATCAATCCAGCTCCCCAAAATCCACCTGCCTCACTTTTCGGGTCTTATACGTGATTGGGAGTCTTATCGAGACATTTTTCGGTCAATGATCCATTTGCATCCGTCATTGACGGACGTACAAAAGCTCCACTATCTTAAGACGTCGGTGCAGGGCGAAGCGAAATCGGCTTTGGAAAGTTTACCACTGATCACTGCGAATTACAACGTGGCCTGGAATTTGCTCGTCCAAAGATTTGAGCACAAACGGCTGTTGGTTTTCCATCATATGACAGCACTTGCCCGAACTTCGGCTTTAAGAGAGGAGAGTGCTGAGGGACTTCGATCACTGTATGACCGGATCGTGAAGGCTCAGGAATCATTGCGTTCTCTGGGAATGCCCATCAAAGAGTGGGATGCTTGGATGTTGTTCTTTACCACAAATGGGTTGGATTCAGTCACGAGGGGGGATTGGGAGAAGAGTATTGGTGACTCTGAGGACATTCCCAGCTTCGATTCTCTGAAATCCTTTCTGAGCAACCGGATCAGAACACTGCAAACTTCAACGACCATCAGCACTCGCAAAGGTTCTCAACAGCTGGAGCCACCAGCCAGAAAAACGATTCGCAGTCTAGCCACAGGAACTCAGAGGCGCTGTCCAGTGTGTGACGGTGATCACGCCTTGCACCGCTGTACACGACCTAGTGCTGAAATCAATACGGTTATTCGGCGACTTCGATACTGTTTCAATTGTCTTCAATCTGGTCATCGCCAAATGCAGTGCCCCTCCCAAGAATGTTGTCGCGAGTGTTCTCGACGTCACCACACTATACTTCATCGATCATTCGCCCCAAAGAGAAGTGCGCCTAGCTCGGACGATCACCAACCGAGAAAAAGAACTCGGTCTAACACGCAGAATGGTGTTTCAAGTCATTTAGACAAAGAGGCCAAGACCCAATGACTAACTTTGTTGCCTACAGCTCTGGTCCATGTGGAAGTCTCTCCCGGCCGTACGTTCACTGCGCGGGCGCTTCTGGATTCAGCATCTGAAACGAGCATAGTAGAATTAAGCTGGGTACAGAAGTTGGGACTTCCCTTATGGGATGTCAACACCGCCATTATTGGGGTTGGAGGCCGACAAGCAGGAGTTGCCATTAAACGCACTTCCTTTTCCTTAAAGACAACTCGACTGATATGCAAGGTGTCAGCCTTGGTCTTACGAAACATAAACCTCGTATTGCCATCAGTCAATCTCCGACGTGAGAAGTGGACCCACCTTGATCATCTAACACTAGCTGACCCTGAGTTTTATCGGGCCAGACGAGTTGACATGATTCTGAGGGGAGACATTTATGGTGACTTAATCTTAGAAGGTGTTCATCGAGGTCAGCCCAACGAGCCAGTGGCTCAAAAACATCCGTAGGTTGGGTGCTTACGGGTTCGACTCGATCCTATTTAAAGGAGATGCCGAATCTTGCTTCAAGAGTCCATAATTATTCAGTCGTTGATGAGGCTGTCTCAATATCTCATGAACTACAGAGATTTTGGGAACTCGAAGAAACTCCCATCACTCCCACACCTTCGCCCGAAGATGTCCTCTGCGAGAACCTGTTTTTATCTGAGCATCGTCGCCTACCCGACGGACGGTATTGCGTTCCACTCCCGCGACGAGCGACACTGACTTCTGATCGGCTGGGAGACTCTATCGCTGGCGCGACAGTCCTTGAATGCCTTCCGAAAGAAAATGGCTAGAGATGGCGCGTTCAGAGAACAGTACGAGGCATTCATGGACCAATATGAGGGTCACGGGCACATGGAACATCTGAATGAACAAGGAAGCTGTCGTCAATCGCATAGCGTCTACATTCCACACCATGCCATATGGCAGAACTCAGATAATGGAAAGAAGTTGCGAGTTGTGTTTGATGCCTCTCGAAGGCCCCCTAATGGAGAGCCCCTTAACAAGCTTTTATTTCCAGGCCCACCATTGCAAAACAATTTATTGTCTGTCATTCTCAGGTGGCGGAGGCATAAGGTGGTATTTTGTGCTGACATCAAGATGATGTACAGACAAATCCTTGTGAAGACTGAGGACACTGATCTCCAACGGATCCTGTGGCAGCGCTCTGAAGATTCTGAACCAAGACGCTATCGACTGTTAACACTCACATACGGGACGACGTGTACCCCTACTTGGCCACCTACGTCGACGACATTTTGTCTGGAGCGCCAACCTTGCAGGATGCGATCGAACTTAGAGACCAGCTTGTTGCACTACTCAATGCTGGATGCTTTCCCTTAGGAAAGTGGTCTTCGAATCGGCCTGATCTTATACAAAACATCACATCTGGTGATTGCTTGCGTCCAAAGTGGCGTGATTTTGAGATCGGTGGTACCATCAGGACTCTCGGGATGTTATGGGATCCATCAGCAGATGTGTTCCGTTTCCGATGTCCTCATATTCAACTTGATAGTTTCAGCACCAAACGACGGGTCTTAGCGACCATTGCCAGACTTTTTGATCCTGTTGGTTGGCTAAGTCCGACAGTCATCATCGCCAAGATTCTGCTCCAGAAGCTCTGGAAACTAAATCTCCAATGGGACGAGAGATTCCCAGTCCCATGGCAACTGAGTGGACCACGTTTTTGAAGGAACTTCCGAAGGTATCTCCAAATCCCTAGGTGGCTAGGCATTGAGCCCACAAAAGCACTTCACCTGCATGGTTTTTCTGATGCCAGTCAGTCTGCATATGCCGCCGCAGTTTATGCAGTCACACCAGGAACATCCCGTTCCGTTGGGGTATCCCGATTGATAATCGCTAAAACAAGGGTGGCACCAGTAAAAACGATTCCCATCCCACGCTTGGAACTGTGTGCAGCGGTACTTCTAGCAAGGCTACTACGGTACGTGATAAGCAATTTCGCGGAGGCACACCTATCATCGGTCCACGCATGGACGGACTCTGAGATCGTCTTGGCATGGCTTAGGTCTGACCCTTCACGATGGGAAGTCTTCGTGGCCAATAGAGCAGCTGAGATTCATCGCACCCTTCCAGACGTTCCGTGGAGTCACGTCCGCTCGAACCAGAATCCGGCAGATATTGCATCAAGAGGATTGCTTCCTTCCCGAATTGGAGAACTATGGTGGAGTGGACCAGCTTGGATTCGCTTACCCGCAGAGCAGTGACTATCATCGCTGGCCCCAATTGTCTCAGATAGCATCTTGCAAAACGTCAATGCAACTGAATCTCTGCCTCGGATTGGGCTTGTAACTTGCATTGCATCTACATCACAATTAGCCTCGGAAGACCCTTTCACCAGGTTCTAGTCATTGGTACGCCTCGAAAGGGTGATCGCAAGGTGCTTGCGATTTCGTCATCGGTTATCTGACAGTGACCAACTACCGAAGAGCAAGGCTCTAACTTTCCGCGAGCTCGAGGTCGCCTTTCTTCGGTGTGTCCTCTGGGTCCAACAGAGTCACTTTGTTGACGACATTCGCTGTCTGAGCACTCGAGCTACGGTTGGGAGGAATAGTCCTTTGCGAAAAGCAGCACCGTTCATTGATCAAGGCGGAGTCTTGTGGGTTGGTGGACGATTACAAGAATCAGGGCTACCTTACTCCGAGCGCTACCCTGTGATTCTGCCAAAACAATGCCATTTGTCCCGCCTTGTAATTCAATGGGCTCATCAGTCCTGTTTACATGGGGGCCAAGCCTTGGCTTACGCTCAGGTAATTAAACGGGCATGGATCATTGGCGGGCGGCAAAGAACTAAAAGTTTCATTCGACATTGCTTAAAATGCGCCCAATCAAATGCACGGCCATCCACTCAGTTGATGGGGAATTTGCCAGCTGAACGAGTGACTCGCGCACGCCCATTTTCTCGAACTGGCCTGGACTACGCGGGTCCATTCCAGATTAAAGCGAGCAAAGGTAGAGGCATCAGATCCTCAAAAGGTTACCTTGCTATCTTCGTGTGCTTGGCTACTAAAGCTGTACATTTAGAGGTAGTGGGTGACCTGACGACTGAGTGTTTCCTCGCCGCTGTGAGGCGCTTTTCTGGGCGAAGTGGCATTCCACAGCAGTTGTGGAGCGATAATGCGACCACTTTCCTCGGGGCAGACGCAGCGTTACGGGCAATGTTCCGGGAAGCAGCGATCAAGTGGCCCGATGTTGCTGATGCCCTCGCCAATTCTCGAATCCAATGGAAGTTTATACCTCCAGCAGCGCCCCATTTTGGTGGGCTCTAGGAAGCGGCAGTTAAGAGTGCTAAATCTCATCTAAAGCGGATAATTGGCATCCAGAAGTTGACCTACGAGGAATTTAGTACACTCGTCATTCAGATCGAGAGCACTCTTAACTTTCCCCCTCTTACTCCGATGTCAGGCCAGCCAGAAGATCTTGATGTCCTGACACCGGGACATTTTCTAGTCGGCTCGTCTCTATCGTCTATTCCTGAACCTTCTGAACAAAATCCTTTCCTTGGACATCTCCAGCACTGGCGTCTAGTACAAGCAATGTACCACCAGTTCTGGTTAAGATGGTCAAGAGAATATCTTAACACGCTTCAGCAGAGACTCAAATGGACTAGACGAACTATCAACCTAAAGGAGAATGATCTCGTCTTGATTCTGGATACTTCATTACTTCATCGGAATCGGTGGCCACTGGGACGCGTTGTATCCGTCTTTCCAGGTCCAGATGGTCTTGTCAGAGCTGCAGCTGTTCGGACCGCATGTGGTGAATAGACCCGATCCGTCACCAAGCTCTCCATATTACCGTCGGTTTGAGGGTCATGGCCGGCGGCTTCTACATGCCCTAATCTGTTTTCTTTGGGTTTCAGTTCGTCTAGATGTTCGTTCTTTTTCTTTTTCAGTTTCTCATTTTCTTCAGGGCTCATAGTTCTCTGAACTAGGCGGGCGGGATGTTGTGACCGAACGCAGCCATCTTGTCTGGCGCGAATTGACTTGGCCGTCTCGCGCTTTTCGGGTTCCCGAGCGGCAGTGTTTTCCTACTTCAACGGCGTGGAGTGGGGGCGCTAGAATCGGCGATGCGACTCGAGATGGCGTGGCGCTGCGGGCCTCGAGTCAGTCTGCCTCCAGCCGCCAACGACTTGAGTCGTGCTCCTAGTGGTGTACCCGCGCTTTGGTGTAATACAGAGTATTGTACAGATTGTGAAATAAAGCCTTTTCTTTTCCATTGATCGAATCAGTGTACGCAAACGTTTCGCTCCTCTCATCCACTCCCGTCCTCCTCATTTCACTTCAACGGCTGATGAAACATACGTATTTCACTTATTGAGTACAACATTATGTTAAAATTTCAAGAGATTATCTTTATTTGTTAAAGAAATTTTTTTAAAATAAAAATTAAAAGTTAATTTTGTAAAATAAGTTTGAAAATGAAATATATAAAAGACATTCACGTTGATAAATAACAATTATTCGAAAAATAAGTTTAGTATGAGGAAGCTAATTGCAAATGAATTTTCAGCGGTCGTTTTTATTTTTATTTTTGCAAGTGTTTCTTTTTTTACAAACATTTTTAATGAAAAAAACAGATGAATAGTATATGCTTTAAAAATTTTTTTCTATTTTTATTTCACAAGTGTTTTCTTTACAAATATTTTTATTGACTAAAAAGCTGAATAGTATGTTTTTCAAAAGATTTTTTTATTATTTTATAACTAATTCTTTACAGATATTTTTTATTAAACTCGTGATGATATGCTGTGTGTTCGACAACGTAAGCCGTGTTCTAAAAATTTACGAAGGATACATCTATTATATCGTTATGCTCTACTAATCGAATAATTTGATCGAATGATATAACTCTGTATTCTGAGTAATTACTGTCATGGTGAATAGCGATAGTAGAAGTATATTTGCCAGTATGGAAAGACGAGCATTTTTTAACGTACGGTAACCAGCCCTATAAACCATGTTCGTCGAAAATATCTTGTATTGTGTAGAACCGGGTACAATATTTGTAATTTACCGAGTTTATTAATATCTTAACCATATATTGTTCAGTTTTAAGGTCGCATCGTTGAGCAAAATCTTTTAAAACACCCAGTAATGAGTAATATTTTTCGGAACTACCCAATACTTTGTAATTTATCAATTGTTTTAACATATTATATAGTGCCCTGCCTCTTAATGTTTTCTTGTACAGCGGGTAACAAGGCCATGTCGGTGTGTTACATTCGTCATAATATTTACGGCTTCTCAATTGTATTCAATCGAATGATAAAACGAAAAATAAAAAAGAAAATTGTTTCTTAGTGGAAGGACTGGTGCAATTTTACGTAGGATAGTTCGAGGAAAGGTGGTGGTGGCGATTAATAAATAGTTAAACTAGTGGTATTGTTGAACTGGAATTTATTTAATTAACTGACGATTAGTATTCGGGCGCGCTACATACTGGTTAGCGGCCGAATGGGAACTGGCGATATTTGCTACGCGTTTACAGATCCGTGAGTACGACGACTGGAATGTCGCAACGTGGGGATAGAGCTAAGCTGTTAATAGAACAACTCGTGTAATGGCTATTGTAACTGAGTTGAGTGTAAGAGTGTATGTGTGTATGTAAATAGTCGGGCGTATGGTGTGTATATTATTTGAGATCGCGTTACAATTTTGAACGCGTATGAATCGTGAACATTCTGCCCCCCTTAATGTCTGGAAGAGAAATTAATGAATTCGATTTTATTCGACATAATCGACATTATAAAGACAACTAAAACCATTTGTATAACTATTACAGTTATTAGAATTTTTTATTATGCAGGGCACTGGATGGTCTAATCTTGAAACGTAGGCATGGTGGATCGACGCAGTGACTACGTTGTCAAATAAATGGTTTCCCGTGGGACCAGAGATAATCCATCCGAAGGAAATGATCTGCGCTATCGGCGCCATAGCATTGTGATCATCAGACTTGCAAATTTCGCCGAGAAGGATTTTCGGGTGGACGGCTGATCCAAGAATCAAATCGATTTTTTTGGATTCATCGCTGTAGTCGACCGCGAATCGAAGCCCTTCTAGATATTTCCATTCTTCACCAAATCGCCGATGAGATGGTATGTAATTGGTGACACGAGGCAAAATGAGAGCGTCGACGACAATCTCGACTTCAGGATTGCAACGCGATGCGATTTCGAACATTGCGCGCCCCTGCGCGTATGAAGAAGTTACTCCACCGACGCCAGTGACGGCTACGTAAGCTGGTTTTTTTCATAACTGCAAACTTTCGACTACATGTTTGCTGATCATAGAGCATTGGACTCCCTTATCGATCAACGCGCAAATACAGTGCTTTTTGCCGGTGCGGAGCTACGATGTCAACAAGCGCTGTGATTAGCAACGCAGGCGCGTACGAAGTTTCATCGCTGACCAACACGCGGAACGGTTGCGATTGTCGCGAGAAGATGACTGAAGGTGGGCCAGTCGTTCTCGCGAGACTCGCAGTTACGCTGGTGGTACCGTCGCGATGAAGCGTGGTATTGTGTCTACCATTACAGACAAAGCAATTTTTAATTGACTCACACGTGCTAGTCTTGTGTGAGCCAAGGCAGTTTTCGCACAACGACCTTGTCTTCACGAATGCTATACGCTCGGGTACAGACTCTGTTTTGAATGTGGTACATCGGTGGATATGGTGTTGTCCTTGACACAGCGGGCATAAAAGAGTCGTTATCACAGTATGATGCGCACGGAAGTAATTCGAAGGCTTCCATGGATCTTGGCTATAAGGCAAGCCGTTGGACGACGGCGACTCTTTTCCACTTTTCGATGGTTTCGTGGCCGCGAGCATATTGAATCGTCCGCTCAGGAACGTGTGAAGACTTTTGTAGATAGCTGCATCTTTCGTAGACCATAACGATGACTTCCACGCTCTCTTCGTTTTAGCATCAAGCCTTTCGATGGTGAAGAGTGCCAAAATATCATTAGAAAGCATGCGTTTCAAATTCTTCATACCTTCTTGGAGGTTGTTGGTTGCATTGGCAATCCTGCGAATTTCTTCCGCCGATTCTGAGCATGCCGGCTTCGTCGCATGCCATTTTGTCAAATGGGCTTTCACTTGCAGTCGCAGATTCTCGTATGTATCCTAGAATATAGCCCAAGCTCGTGAAAAGCTGTCTCCTTCCACGTTGTAGTCCTGAATTAGATCAGCAGCTTCTCCTTCCACGTTAGTTTTCAGATAATACATGCGATCGACATTAGTGAAGCTGGCATTTGTCGCAATTTTCGATGTAAAGAGGTCTCGAAACTCTGGCTATTTTTCGTATCCTCCAGAAAAGTGCTGGAGGTTGATTGTCGGAAGCGTTGTTAGGGTAATTGTCTGAGGAGCTTACGTTGAGACTGTACCCTGGCTTGCACCAGCGGGTTCCTGGAGATTATCTGCGATGCTAAGCATGTACGGTAACGCTTCCAGATAACGCTGTTCCGTATCTGCATAGGAAGCCTTAGTAAAGTAGAGATGTTCTTCTTGCTCTTCAGCGCTGGCTAAGCACTTGAGTAGTTGTAGATAATTCTCATGGAACTCCTTCCATGACTTCTCTAGACTGGTTGTCCTTACGTTCATCACTGTACGCGTGAAGTTGCCTTTACCGAATTTATCGAGATTGATGATGGCATTCCCGATAGACTTGGAAAGCTCTCTTGGCGTTTGAATAGAACTTATACTTCTTTCATCTTAAATGCGATAAATCGCTGCTGTCCACCGTGGCCGAGTAGCAAGCAATGAAATTATCACTGCGTTGATAGTTTTGGTTTACCTCCAATCGACTCGAGAGTACAATTGGAAGACAGAGAATGAACGTCGCAACACGTCGGAAACTACATGCGCGATGAACACCCCGGGAGACGTCGACCGTTCGCAAACTTTCCAAGAAATTGTCCTCTATCGCGCACAAGCGATATGCGGATCGGAGGACCAAATGTTTCTTAGTGGAAGGGCTGGTGCAATTTTGCGTGGGACAGTTCGAGGAAACGTGGCGGTGGCGATTAATAAACAGTTAAACTAGTGGTATTGTTGAACTGGCGTTTATTTAGTTAACTGGCGATTAGTATTCGGGCGCGCTGTATAGTGGTTAGCGGCTGAAAGGAAACTGGCGATACATGCTACGCGTTTACAGATTCGCGAGCAGCGACGACTGAAATGTCGCAAAGTGGGGATAGAGCTGAGCTATTAATAGAACAACTCGTGTAATGGCTATTGTAACTGAGTTGAGTGTAAGGGTGTAAGTGTGTATATAAATAGTCGGGCGCATCGTCTGTATACATTACATGAGATCACGTTACAATTTTGAACGCGTATGAATCGTGAACAAAATATTATTGAATAAGTGTTTTAATTAGCGCCTTTCTGCACTATAGCGTAACAATTTTAAAAGGGAGAAAAAAGTATTTTTTGAAAAGAATCACAATTAAAATAACTTTTTCATTTTACTAACTTCTAATACATTTTAAAAAAGTGAATTTATTTTTACTAAATTTAATAATAAAATATTATTCTTTATAACTTACAAGGAAAGTACCCGAACTGTCAAATTCAAAAAAATTCCAAACCCATATTAAAAAGTAGACCTCCATGCGAGATTCACGAAACCATTTTTTTTATCGGCTGAGAAGTGCTTTATAAGGGTTAAAATCACCCCTAAAGTTTACCCCCAAGAAACGTTTTTTTGATATATCTCGGCTTCTACTTAACTTTTTTTAACGAAACAAAAGGGAAAGAGTTTCTTATTAAAAAGCCAAGAAATCCGTGGTAGTATGAACATTATGGGTTGCATCCCTTATTTTTTAGAGGATGAAATTGTGTTTTTTTAAGAATAATTTTTGTTGTGAGAATTCATAAAATAATTAAAAATAGGTCAAAACATTATTTTTACCAACTACAATAAATAACAGTTGGTGTTTTTGGGCATTCTTCGCGAAACAACCCCTTAAGAGGTGGTAAACCACCCCTAACACAAATGAATTAGGTATATTTTTTTGATCATTAAAAATATTACTTATGTCGACTGCAATTTACTATCAAATGATAAGAATTTTTCCATCGGTCTTACAGTCTTACAAATTAATTTTAAATAATTAATATTTATGGCAGTCAGATTGCCCTTGTTTATAATCACCCCCGCAGAATCTGAAATAAAAACTTAATTAAAACCTGAAAAAACTTTGTTAGCAAAGGACGATCTGACTGCCCCCCACCACCGCCACCACCTTGTCCAATATTTTGAGCCCGCTTCGGCTCCTCCTCAGGGACTGAATATATATATATTTTTTTGGCAATTATTTTTTTCCTTAAAATGGGTTCTTGAAGTCGTTAATCAGAATCCACAGTTAGATCCACAATAAAAATTTGAAAATAGTGAATTCAATATGGCGAAAAATTTTTTAGAAATATTTTAAATTTCACGAAAAATAGTATGTAATAGTATGAAATTATATTATGTAAATAAATGTATAATAATGTAACAATGTTTTGTTATGTTATTCTATTATTTATTATTTTTTTATCATACACTTGTTTATCGTACGATAATTTCCGCTAGGGAGTCTACATACTATTTTTCGTGGAATTTAAAATATTTCTAAAAAATTTTTCGCCATATTGAATTCACTATTTTCAAATTTTTATTGTGGATCTAACTGTGGATTCCGATTAACGACTTCAAGAACCCATTTTAAGGAAAAAAATAATTGCCAAAAAAATATACCTAATTCATTTGTGTTAGGGGTGGTTTACCACCTCTTAAGGGGTTGTTTCGCGAAGAATGCCCAAACACACCAACTGTTATTTATTGTAGTTGGTAAAAATAATGTTTTGACCTATTTTTAATTATTTTATGAATTCTCACAACAAAAATTATTCTTAAAAAAACACAATTTCACCCTCTAAAAAATAAGGGATGCAACCCTTAATGTTCATACTACCACGGATTTCTTGACTTTTTAATAAGAAACTCTTTCCATTTTGTTTCGTTATAAAAAGTTAAGTAGAAGCCGAGATATATCAAAAAAACGTTTCTTGGGGGTAAACTTTAGGGGTGATTTTAACCCTTATAAAGCGCTTCTCAGCCGATAAAAAAAATGGTTTCGTGAATCTCGCATGGAGGTCTACTTTTTAATATGGGTTTGGAATTTTTTTGAATTTGACAGTTCGGGTACTTTCCTTGTTAGTAGCAAGCTACATTTTACATTATATTTACACTAATTATTATGAATTTTTACATTTTTTTTAGATCCATACTGGCACGAGATACTCTAGTTTACAAAATTTCTTTTCATGCTAATTTTTTCTTTTAAGAGTTTTGTTTCCACCGCGTATAACAACTGCATGAAAAACTTGCACGCCGTATTGCTTTAAATGTATGTACTATGATAGAATTGCTATCCAATACAAGTGGTTATATCATATTAGTTTAACTATCGGTTGAGGAGTTGAAAAGATAATTCGTTAACTTTATATTTCGTGTATTTGTCCATCCGATGACTTAACAATGTACGCTTAAAATTTTGTTCTTGCACTCGAAAACATGAAATAGAACTCCATAATTTTTCTAAAGTACCGTATAATTTTATATGCGCTTGTGCTGTGGTATAACCCGCAATTGCTATATTAGCGATGGAAGATGGTATAAAATTATCATCTGTGCCCTTTCCACCTACATAAAAAATATCCGAATTTACCATAACATACTCAAAATATCTATCGTTGTGTGTAATATGACTATTTATAATTTTTAGTGGTCCATTTTATTAAACCTTCTACAGTTTTTAAATTGTTAGATGCACCTGTTAATTCATGGCATTCATTACACAGGCCCACAAAAAAAAAAATCTGTCGGTTCTGGGATGGACACTATTCTTTTCTTTTGTATTTTTTCCCGCTGACACTATACTTTTCTTTTGTATTTTTTCCCGAATCCGGCGTTAAAAGTAGGGGGTTGGCCGCATATTTTGAACATAACCTCAAAAAACTGTCGAAAAACCGTGTTTCTGTGGAAAAACGAGAATAAAAAAAAAACATTCATTTCATCACTTTAATCGAACGAAACAAAAACACTTTATTTTTATGTATTTTGGCTTGCTGAATCCAAATTTGTTATAGAAAAAGAGGTTTGTCCGCCGAGTTTCGGAGATAAACTCAAAAAACTGTCGAAAAGCCGTGTTTCTGTGGAAAAACTTGAGAAGAAAAAAAAAACATTGTTTCCATCACATCAAAAACACTTTCTTTTTATGTATTTTGGCTTGCTGAATCCGAATTTCTTATGGAAAAAGAGATTTGACCGTCTAATTTCGAAGATAACCTCAAAAAACTTTGCATAAGAACTAAATTGGCTTACGCTTGCGTATACGCTTGTCATCGGACGACCTATGTAAAGGATTTCTACGCCGCTTTTTGTTATTAGATTGTACATCTCTTTTTAGCATCCAGCAATAGTCCCCCATCATGTTCACGCCATATTTTCCTTGCCACCTACGTTCAAATTCCTCCATATCCTGATGAAATCTTTGACCATGCTCTTCACTGTAGTCACCTAGGTCTGGTGGAAATTCATCAATGTACAAATCGAGAAAGTGGAGTTTTAAATTCATTAAGCAACCTAATTTTTTGAAGTTTTGTACCATAGTTTTTACGATGCTCTTATAGTTCTCATCTTTATTGTTACCAAGAAATTTTGTTGCAACATCTTTGAAGCTCAACCAGACTGCCTTCTCGGTATCATTCATACTTTTGACGAATTCTTCGTTCCTGAACATTTTGCGAATTTGAAGTCCGTCAAAGATACCTTCCTTCAATTTAACCAGAGTTATATTCGTAAAGATGGTTTCTAAGTATTTGAAGCATCGCCCTTCTTTATCGAGAGCTTTAACAAATTGTTTCATCAGCCCTAATTTGATAGGTAAAGGAGGTAAAAGGAATTTGCCAGGATCGACAAGAGGACGATTGATGACATTGCCGGAACCTGGGGTAAGTGATAGCCTCGCTGGCCATACTTTTGTATTATAGTGTTTTGCTCTATCTCAACTGTGAAACATGCATAAATAGCATGGGTACTTGGTAAAACCTGATTGTTGACCTAGTATCATGGACAATATTTTAAGGTCTCCGCAAATTAACCGTTCGTGCTCACTATACTTTATTTTATTTAAAACCTTTTCGATGTTATAGTATTCTTCTTTGAGTACAGTTGAATGAGCCAATGGTAACGGAGCATACACGTTCGTATTGTGAAGAAGAACTGCCTTCAGGCTTCGCTTGGATGAATCGATGAATAACCTCCATTCTTCTGGCTTGTATAAATTTGGTTTGAACTCATTAACAAGTCCTCGTACATCCGTGCAGTACACTAGATCAGATTCGCCAGTGAAGTATGTTCGAAACGCTTCTTCTCGGTTTCGATAAAATGTGACGTTTACGGCTTTTTCTAATACATTGTAAGACTTTAATTGTGAAGTTATTAATTCAGCTGCGTCTTTTGCTAATCCAGCATTCCTAAACATGTCTGATCTTTCTTTGGCTTTTCTCTTTACCAATGGGAACATGCTCCTCATCACTGTCCGAAGACAGTTCTTCTTCACTTTCGACGGATTCACTTTCTGCTTCCGTCAATGATTCATTTTCGTCAGTATCGTCGTCTGTATGGTGGTTAAGATTTTCTACGTCTTCTTCTGTACCACAAGCATCTTGCATACCATCCATTCCTTGTATAAAGCTGTCTCGTGAAGCCTCATCTATCAAACTTTCGACTATTTGCTTCTGTGGACGAACGACACTAGATACTGTCGCATACAATATTTTATGTGGTCGCACCTTTTTTACCCCAGTTACATTTGTCATGCAAAAGTAACAGTCACTTTTATCTAATGGTTTTTTCCAAACAGATGGTTTTAGAAACTTTACTTTACTTTTACCTCCAGTAAAATCAGGTTTTACCAAGTACCCATGCTATTTATGCATATTTGACAGTCGAGATAGAGCAAAACACTATAATACAAAAGTATGGCCAGCGAGACCATCACTTACTCCAGGTTCCAGCAATGTCATCAATCATCCTCTTGTCGATCCTAGCAAAATCTTTTTACCTCCTTTACATATCAAATTAGGGCTGATGAAACAATTTGTTAAAGCTCTCGATAAAGAAGGGCGATGCTTCAAATACTTAGAAACCATCTGTACGAATATAACTCTGGTTAAATTGAAGGAAGGTATCTTTGACGTACCTCAAATTCACATAATGTTCAGGTACGAAGAATTCATCAAAAGTATGAATGATACCGAGAAGGCAGCCTGGTTGAGCTTCAAAGATGTTGCAACAAAATTTCTTGGTAACAATAAAGATGAGAACTATAAGAGCATCGTAGAAACTATGGTACAAAACTTCAAAAAATTAGGTTGCTTAATGAATTTCAAACTCCACTTTCTCGATTCGCACATTAATGAACTTCCACCAGTCCTAGGTGACTATAGTGAAGAGCATGGTCAAAGATTTCATCAGGATATGGAGGAATTTGAACGTAGGTGGCAAGGAAAATATGACGTGAGCATGATGGCGAACTATTGCTGAATGCTAAAACGAGATGTACAATCTAATAACAAAAAGCGGCGTAAAAATCCTTTGCATAGGTCGTTCGATGACAAGCGTATACGCAAGCGTAAGCCAATTTAGTTCTTGTGCAAATTGACTGAGTAGTTTTTTGAGGTTATCTTCGAAATTAGACGGTCAAATCTCTTTTTCCATAAGAAATTCGGATTCAGCAAGCCAAAATACATAAAAATAAAGTGTTTTTGAAGTGATGAAATGAATGTTTTTTTTTTTTATTCTCAAGTTTTTCCACAGAAACACGGTTTTTCGACAGTTTTTTGAGGTTATGTTCAAAATATGCGGCCAACCCCCTACTTTTAACGCCGGATTCGGATTCAGTGGGAAAAAATACAAAAGAAAAGTATAGTCTCCATCCCAGAACCGACAAATTTTTTTTTTGTGGGCCTGTGTAATCTATAAAAATCCAAGCTATCTATTGCTACCATAATCAGACGAAGCTACGACGCGTATAATTTTGATAGTGAAGCTATCACGATACAGAATTCGCGAGCACTCTGCGATATTAAAAAAATTATCTCCCACCATTTTTCGTAAGAATAATTGCGTATCTTTTAAATAAATATCTAGGAACCAGAGCTAAAGTCACCGCCTGAATAGTAACACCTATAAAATATTTAGGGTCATAATAATGCGTTATACAGGGTGTTCAAAAAGTTACGTAGCGGTTAAATAACTCGTCGGGAACGCATTTTCGCTTAAAATACCAAATGGGGAAAATTTAGGATTTTGAAAAAGCTATTTGTGGAATTGCCGTTTTTTGGGATCTACTACAATTTTGGGCTTTGTAAGTCCCAAGATAAATTTGTTAAATGGGAAACCCTATTTTTTCCTCCAAATTCGTTTTCAGCAGCAAATTTTACGTTCAGATAGGTATTTTTGATGGCATCCTGGGTCAGTTTTTGGGCCTTATGTGCCCAATGCATGTTTTTTTCCTATAAAAATGTGTTATTTTACGTGGGTAGTGGTTTTACAGCATATTTTCATATTTTATTCAAAAACATTAAGATTAAGGCCCAAAAACTTGTTTAGGGGGCCTTATGGGACTAATATCGATCTTTTCTCCGATAATAAGGTTTAGGGGTTATTCCCCACTTCATAATTCGAAATATCTAAGTTTGAGACCCTAAACCTGATTTGGGCCTTATCATTCTAATACCTGATTTTTTAAGTGGTAAGTAGCTATAGCAATCAACAATAGGTCCAAAAATCACTTAGCACTCAAAATGACAAACTTGTATAAGGGAAAAGAGATATTGGGTCCGGAAGGCCCAAAGCGTCAAAAAGTCCCGGAACGGGGAAAAGACTCGAAAAATAACCGTCAGACAGAAAACTGTTTGGACTAAACTTATAGTATTTTTCCCTGTCTATCACCTCATGACCTTGGATTTGACCGTGACTTTGACCGGCAAGGGCATTTCAAGGTTATGTTATGTTTTTTTTTTAAATGGTACCACATATTTTCGACACCGAGAACGGAAGAGCGAGAAATTCTATGTTCGGATATGACCTTGCCGTGCCCCTTCATGATTTTATGGTCAAGGACAAGGTCAAATAATAAACTGTCCCGGCATAGCTGAATAACTTAGAAAGTAAAAGTGGGACAGAAAATCGTTTAGAACTAAACTTGTAGAATTCGTCCCTGGGTACGACTTCATGACTTGTATTTGACCTCGAAATTAAAATAAACGTGCCAATTAAGGCAAGGTAGAACTTACCGGTTAAGGTAAGCTAGAAGATAATCCAATCAGTTAAGGCAAAATAAAAATTAACCCAATCTGTTAAGGCAAGGTGGGGAAGGAACCCAGCCGATTAAGGCAAGATTTCAAGTAACCCAGCCGGTTAAGTCATGGTGGGGAATAAACCCAGCCGGTTAAGGCAAGATTGTAAGTAACCCAGTCGGTTAAGGAGTGAGGAAGGATCCCAGCCTGTTAAGGCAAGGTGGGGAAGGAACCCAGCCGGTTAACCGGCTTAAAGCAAGATAGAAAATAAAATTCAAATAAAATATTTAAAGTATGACCACCATTAACATTTTGATAATATGCTAAGTGGTGATAAAAAGCACCTATTGCATGTCGAATCAGTTCTGGATCAATATTTTGTATTTCCTGTCTGATACGTCGTAAAAGTTCTTCGATACTTGTAGGCTTTGCCCGATATACTCTATCCTTCAAATAGCCCTATAAAAAGTAGTCAAGTGGTGAGATCGGGTGATCTTGCTGGCCATTCGATCGACCCTCTTCTTGCAATCCATCTTGCTGGGAACACGTCATTTAAGTATGCTCGAACATCGCTTCCGTAATGCGGAGGAGCTCCGTCCTGTTGTAACCAGCTATTTTCAAAATCATCGCCTACAATCTGCTGAATGGCTGGGATAATATCCTCTCTTAACATTCTTTCATATGTTGCAGCGGTTAGATTGCCTTCAATAAGAAAAGGGTCCAACAATCGTGTTATTAATAATACCTGCCCAAACATTGAGTTTTCAGGGTGTTAAGTGGCTCTACTATCGATCGCCCAGTGAGGATTTTCTTCGCTCCAGTATCTCATATTTTATCTATTGACATTACCATTCATTTCGAACGTAGCTTCATCACTAAATACAATATGACTTGGAAAATTATCATCAGCAATTATTCGGTCCATCATCAATTCGCAAAATTCGTTACGTCTATCTGGATCATCTTCATTAAGTTCATGTATCAATCTCACTTTGTATGGATGGAACTTTAGTGTTTTTGTTAAAATATTGTGGATAGAACCAATACTAAGATTATGTTTCTGATGTAATTTTCTGACTGTGTTATGACGATCTTCAATGACCGATAGTGCAAAATTCAATTGTTTATCCTCATTGGTGGCTATTGCAGGATGACCTGTTCTCGGAAGGTCTTTCACACTGCCTGTCTCATTAAAACGATTGATTGTCCTCTTTACAGTACTCTTTGAAATTCCATCACCTCTATCTGCAAACGTTCGATTAAATAAAACTCGTACATCCTCTCACGATCTCTCATTATCACCCCAGCCTCTCATCATGAGAATAGTTATTCGTTCCCGCTCACTAAGTAACACCATTATGCTTTTGAAAAAGAAATCTTAATCGACTGGTCAATAAAAGTTAATTTAAATGACAAGGAACATTCAAAATTTCCAAAAACACTAAGAAGAAAGTTAAATAATAACTGAAAATAAATTGAAATAAAAGTTTACAAAAAACTTTTGGGTAATTATACGATTTTATTATTTAAATTTGTACAAATAAAGCTAAACCAATTAAAAGCAACAAAAGACAATAATTGATATTATTGATCTAGTGAAATAAAGCTATTTTAGATACCCAATATTTCTCAAAGGATGCATTAATATTAGAGACTTACAGAATGCTACTTAATATTGACATAAATGATGTTTTTAATGAAACAAAAATAATGCTCTTAAAAAGTAAATTAAACGAATTGATGCGTCTTCCTGAACAATATTAAAATGAAATTTTAAAAGAAAAAAATGTTGTTACCAAGAGGATTTGAACTCTTACTTTCCGCTCTCACGACAACTATGCGAATATTTACGTCACTGGGGAGATGTCATTTGCAAAATATCGGCTTTTAGCAAAAAAACGTTTTTAAAAAAGAAAAGTTGTAGTTATCTTTATAAATTTTCGCAGATTAATTACTTTCGTATATTTTCGACAACTTATAATTTTTGCACATCTAGAAATTCTTTATTTTTACAAACTTTCGCTAATTTTTCGCTTTTGAAAATATTTGCAAATTTTTCATTAATTCAAACAAGATTTTCAAATATTTGCAAAAATAAATGATTTGCACTAATTAAAAATTTACGAATATTAGTAAAAACAAAAAATTAGTAAAAGTTTGTAGGAATGAAAATTTTTTAAAGAAGTTCCTTCTCCAACTTGACAAAACATACTGGATTATTCTGTAACTCGTTCTAACAGATTACAATTCTTCTATACCCAGACTTAACTCATTAGGTAACTTGCTACATTACTTTAACCGTCGCGTTTCTTCTATTTTTTAAGGTGAAATCCAGCGTAACGTGGCAATAATCAAGGACAAATCCTATTAGTTTTGTTAATCGTTTTTCTGTCCGACTTTTATTTTCCGATTTATTTTGCTTTGTCGGTACAGTTTATTGTTTGGCCTCGCTCTTGACCACAAGGTCATAAAGGGGCAAGGCAAGGTCATATCCGTACGTAAAATTTCCAGCTCTTTCCGTTTCCGGTGCCAAAACTAAGTGGTTCCATTAAAAAAACCGCTGCCAATTCATTGGCCCGTAGCTTCCTCAACCGTAATTTGTTGATTCCTTTAATTAATTTTTAATAACAAAATTTATAATTGTTTAAAAAATTTATTGCATAATTATAATTAAATTCATTTATGAATATTAAAAATTGTTAATTTTTTAATTTATTTATTTATTTATTATTTATTTATATCAAATTTGTATAAATTTTGAGCTGATAAATAAAGTTATCATTTGAAATAGAAGTAAAATATCTAGATTTTATAATAAAACAAATAGCTATCACGGTTGTTTTGTTATTAACAAAAACGTGTTTTTTTTTATATTTCATAATTCATATTTCTTAAGAAAAAAAAAATTTATAGCTATCATTGTTCTTTTCTTATTAAAAAAACGTGTTTTTTTAAAAAAGTTCACAACTCACAAATAAATTATAATAATGCAGAATATAATGCATTCATAATGCATAATTCATAATTATAATAGGTTATAATAGATATAATATTTAAACATTTTAATTCATTTTGTTGGTTCGTTTTTAAAAATTAAAAAAAAATCATCGAATGCCTACTCAATGACGTTTCCTCATTCCACACCACCTAGCGGTAGATATCACTGCGCGTTTTTTAAAAATAAAATATAAATCTTTTTTAATTTAGAGATTAAATTAATTTTTGTAACGCATGAATGATTTTCTGCGTTTTCCTACATAAAAATATGTTCTAAAAAGTGACGTTTTTTACCTATTGTGTAAAGAAATTCATTCTCTCCCTCCCTCTGCTCTAAAATTATGTAAAATCGCGAAAATGAATTTAGCCTTGCTTTTTAGGTTCAAAAACGCATAAAATGGAGTTATGAGTTTTTTTAAAAAAATACGTTTTTGTTTTTGATGATAACTAAAGAACCGTGATAGATAGAAAATTAATTTTTATTAGAAAATATAGGTATTTTAATTCTCTTTCGAATGCCGCCCACCCCATTCAGATACATAGAGCCGTTCCCGAGAAATAACGATTTTTAAAAAATGTCAAAAAATGTTTAACCTCAAATATCTCTGAACTTTATGGACCAGTCATTTTGCCCAAAGAACTCGACCGAGAAATATAAAAAATCTACGTCTAAAAGGAATTTTGAAGCCATTAAGTCAATTTTACTCTTGTAATCGTTGGACATACAGGACTGATTTTTTTCATTTTTCAATTTTTTACTCAAAATCTAGCCTACAGAATGTATTCAAATTTTAGCAGATTATAGCTGTTTATATTCTGTATTATCATGATTTTTCTCAACAAAATTGACGTTAAGTTTACGAGTTATAAGCTTCTAAAAAAAACACGTTTTTGTTAATAACAAAAGAACCGTGATAGCTAGAACTTTTTTTTTAGAAAATATAGGTATTTTAATTCTCTTTCGAACGCTACCCATCATATTCGAAAAACTCGATCCTATCATTAAAAAAAATCAAAAAGCAGTTTTGAGAAAATCGAAAATTTGAAACAAACAAAAAAGCATCGCCTCAATCAAAAAACGGATTTTTGACCCGCCATTACGCAAAAAAAAAAAACAAAAAAATGAGTCCTGTCCGGCCAAAATCGACCGAGTATAAGCTGAGATCCAGGCGTACCCACACACACACACACCGCCAACACACACACACACACTCACACACACACACACACACACACACACACATACACACACACACACACACACACACACACACACACACACACACACACATCCATACAGACATTTTTCGAAAACCATGTATTTTGATTCCTAACACCTCAGAACACAATTATAACATGTTTTTACAACAACTCAAAAATTTACTATCACAAAGCTTCCTCTAGGAGGAAGCAAAATTACTTGACCTTGAAGTGACCTTGCCGGTCAAAGTCAAGGTTAAATCCAAGGTCATGAGGTGACAGCCAGGGAAAAATACTGTAAGTTTAGTCCAAACAGTTTTCTGTCCGACGGTTATTTTTCGAGTTTTTTCCCCGTTCCGGGACTTTTTGAACGCTTTTTTTTCCCTTACACAAGTTTGTCATTTTCAGTGCTAAGTGAGTTTGGGACCTATTGTTGATTCCTATAGCTACTTACTACTTAAAATATCAGGTATTAGACTAATAAGGCCCAAATCAGGTTTAGGGTCTCAAACTTTGATATTTCGAATTATGAAGTGGGGAATAACCCCTAAACCTTATTATCGGAGAAAAGATCGATATTAGTCCCATAAGGCCTCTAAACAAATTTTTGGGCCTTAATCTTAATGTTTTTGAATAAAATATGAAAACATGCTGTAAAATAACACAATTTTATAGGAAAAAAACATACATTGGGCCTACAATGCCGAAAAACTGGCCGAGGATGCCATCAAAAATACCTATCTGAACATAAAATTTGCTGTTGAAAACAAATTTAGAGGGAAAAATAGGGATTCCCATTTAAAAAATTTATCTTGGAACTTACAAGGTCCAAAATTGTAGTAGGTCCCAGAAAACGGCAATTCCACCAGATAGCTTTTTCAAAATCCTAAATTTTCCCCATTTGATATTTTAAGTGAAAATGCTTTCCCGGCGAGTTATTTAACCGTTACGGAACTTTTTGAATACCCTGTATAATTAAATAAACATTTTATACAATTATTTAAATCAGCAACCGTATTACCGCTTATATTTTGCACGTTAAATTTTAATGTTACCTCGCGCACTTGTGTGTTAATATCGTAGTTTACTTCTCCCTCTTGAAACATATTGAAGAATTCACCAAATTCAGCTTGGTTATTATCTCCGGAAACACCCCATCCTATCTGCTGCTGCACCTCCTGCTGCTGCTGTTTTTCAGCTTGATGCTGCTCAACCTGCTGCTTAGCCTGCTGCTGCTGGTCACGCTGCTGGAGTAGATAGTCAATGACGTCGTCTTCATTGTCCTGGCGATTCAGTTGCTCTTCGAGCTGTTAAAACGCCTGCTGCTGTCGTTCCCGCTCATATTCTTGAAGGGAATTTATGTTTGCTTTTATACGCTCTATAAAGAAAAATTTTATATAATTTATATATGCTAAAAATAGTAATTTAACAATGTAGTAAGATATATTTTTTAACTCACTTTCCACCAGATCACCGTAAGCAGCTAATAGAGATCACGCTTCCTTCCTCTCATTATTCCCTCAAGTTAATAGATGCTTCGCAACACTTTCGAAAAATTCCGGATGTTCATTAAAAACACCACGTTTGTATGGGCAATTCAAAAATTCTGCAATCCCCTTTTTCGCGAATTTCTCACATTTTGTTGTTGCCTCATCGGACAATCGACGTCTATACGTTGTTATACACTTTTGTTACTACATTCATCATACGTCCTCAATTGTTGAGTACCCCACCGTAAAATGAGTGTACAGGCGTTTTGCATTTCCAACGTCTGCAATATTCTCACAAGCAATCGTTGCTGATCTTACAAATAAGACCTGTTTCAGCATTGCCTTGAAAATCATGAACACTCACGGTACTGTCCAAGACATTTTCACGTTTTTAGTAAATAACTAAATAAATTCAAAGAAACCGAGAAGGGCAGTGTCCTTCGGGAAATTATAAAGTTAAAAAAAAAATGGCCTATCAGTAAAGGTTCGAGAAAGTGCTTTTAAGTTGAGCGCGTGGTAAGCGCTAGAACAAAGGAAAACGCATGGGTGAAAACGACAAAAAGTTAGTCAAAACTAGGAGTGAAAGTGAAGAAGAGTTTTTTGATACAGAAAACAAAGAAATAAAAGAGGAAATTCCTGTTAAAAACAAAATGGCATCAGAGAACAAAGGATTGTTCTCCGAACACACTACGACAAACGGAAATACAAGTTAAAATTGTTCTTAGAATTTAAATGGTGTAGTGAAGTTATTGAGAATGATGAAAGACCTACGACAATAGGAGAAGACGACTGGAAGAAGAAAGTGATCAGAGTCAAAAATTATATTGTGAATAGTATTACGAATACACAACTAGAATTAATTATTTCAGAAGAAAGTGCAAAAAAAAATGATTGATGAGTTAGTTCAAAATTATTTAATTAAAAGTAGTGCTGTGAAATTGCTGTGCAAAAGAAACCTAGTTGATTTGAAAATGGAAGAAAATGAAAACCCGACAGACTTTTATAATAACTTTGAAAAATTGGTGAATGAATTAAGTAATACGGAAGAAAAAGTGAGAAAGGGAGATAAATTGAATTATTTTTTGATAGCATTCCCGCATTATGCGGGAATAAATACAAGAGGGAATCAGACGACACTTTTGCCCCGCTTTCCAGACTATAAAATGACCATTATAGTAGAGATGGAAGTAAAAGTTATTATTGGCCCGTACCTGGAAGTGCAGACAATGATATCGTCACCAAAAATATTTTTTAAGTGCTTTTTTACATATTTTAAATTGAGACATTCAACACATTCAAAATTTTCCAATATTTCTTTAATATTAAACTGACACTCTTCCATATTTTCTATTATGTACCTAGAAATGAACTTTACTGCTTTGTATACAGTAGATTCGTCGACTTCAGAATTTTTTCTAAATTTATTTCACAGATAAAACAAAACGTATTAAAGTCAAAGTCAGCATTACTTGTACTTCGTGTCAAAGAACCACTAGGCAATGCTATTTTTAATTTTTTTTCAGCTGATTCTATACTTATCTCCCAAGTATAAGATTTAGCACAGTTTGTATCCACATTGATGGATGAAAATTTTCGAAACTCCAAATGCTTTTATCATGTTTTCTTATACTGGCTTTAATGCAACTTTGGATACCATCTTCTTTCAAGGTACGAATAGCACTGTCACTTAAAGGTTTCTCGCAATTAATATAATTATCCTCCTGCTTAGTCATTAACAGTTTCTCAGTAGAAGCTATAAAGAAAATATTTATGTGAAGAAACTATGTATATTACTTTATATTTAGGATAACTTTTCTTTTTGAAGTTTAGATGTTTTAAATGCAGAATTTTTCCTTAAATATATAAAAATAATAATAATATTGATATACTCAATTGTTGTCTTACCTTTACTCAAATAAAAATAAAGATATCACGCAAAAAACACGTTTGAAGAACAAACTCCATGCTCGAGAATACTTTCAACTCCTAACTGACGCCAAAACGAAGGGTTCAAACTATCAGCTGACAACCCTTGAATAACGTTCAATACTATACTGCTAAGAGATCGTGTATATTATTACTGCAATATGCCATGCCTAGCAATTCAGAAGCAACATCATTGATCGGCTAGAATTCCTTGAGTAGCCAATCAGCGTCCTTGACAAAACGCAACGCACAGCACTTATGTAGGCGGTGCTTAAGCCAGATTTCCAAACGAATGTTAGGTATAGAATATGCGGGAATGCAATCAATTCTGAAAGAAAAAAAAACCTGCACTTTTCATAACGTAGTTCGAGTAACTTAGTTGAAATATTAGTTTCGTATACGAAAAGTTCATAGAATTTTATTACACAAACAATTTATTTACTACATTTAAGCTGCTTATTTAAATAGTCAGTTTAATAGATTAACACTTGTATATTTACAAAAATAATTATATATAAACGAATGACGGACAATTAAGATTGACAGATAGCATCAAAATACAAAAAAAATTTTTTTGTCATTTAAATTATAGAAATTTAAATTTTGGGGCATGGTTTTACGAACATTCACTTAGAAAACATTTATTTCATATTGTAGCTACCTCCTTAATGAAAAAGAAAATTGTATAATTTTTCTAACTCAAAATTTGCTTAAAGTTTATTTCTTTTAATGATTTTTAATGCAATATTCGTATTCCTCATATTTCGCTCTATCAAATTAAAAAAAAAAGTCATCTGTATAAGGCCTACCATTTATATCGAGAAAAGTCAACTTCCATCGTGCGAATACGATTTGAAACACTAGCAGCGCGCGCCAACGCAGCTGCACTCGGGCATCCCCACTTCGAAATTCCAGTGATCAGGACACCTTCCTTATTTTTTTAAATTAAGCTTTTATCTGCTGAAAATGCAAACTACGGTTGCCAAAAGTACTTGTAAATAGCTACAAAAATATATTTTTGTTTTGTCGACTTCACTATTAGGTAAGCTATAAATTGAGATTGAGTTTGAGCTGTAATATCTCCGAACATAATCGATGAAATTTTGCCTTTCCAGTTTTAATTGAAGCGTTTTTAATAGAAGTTTTCATAGGTGTCTGGATTTTTTATTTTTAATGGTAACATCTTTGATTGATAATAATTCTTTATAACCTAAAAATTTTGAAAAAATTTGGAAAAATTCTAAGTGACTGTTAAAATATAAAAACAAGTATTTTTGGTAATGTTTATCGTTTATTATAACCAATAGAAAGTGCAAAATATTCAGTGTCCGTTTGAGCCTTTATTTAAACCCATGGCATGAGATACAATTTTAATAAATATTTAGGTAATTGCTAGTTAACAAATGTGACAGTCAAAAACCATTACATCAATGGATGCGAAATTTTCAGGATAAAATCGGAATATGGTAAACTTCACCAAGTTTCATCAATATTTCTTAATATTGATTCCATTTAAAAAATTTGTTAGATATCCATATGGTTTTTTCTTATTTTTAGCCCATTTTCAATGCAAATTTCGATTTTCTCAATTCACAGTTGTTGCAGCTTTATAGAAAATTGTAAAATAAACAACTTTTCAGGAACAACTTTTTTCGACTTAAGGCTTTGTTTTCAAGTTACGGCTAAAAATGTGTCAAAAATGTATCATTTTTCACAATTTCCTCGTATTTGTTGTTCTACTAAATTTGGCTCTTATTTTTTGCAGTAGTCAAACACAGGATCTCATTATATATAATATTTGACAACCTTTTGCGCAAAAAAATATTTAACTTCAAATCGAATCCAGAGGTGCTCACTTTTTCTGCTCTACTGACTGGACTAACTATCCAGCCGAGAAAAATGATCACCTGGTGTTTGTTGGGTGTTTTCATTCGTATTCCTCTCCTCCACCTCCTTGACTTGAGATTGCGATGTCTCCGGAGGCGGCTCCGGCACAAGGATCATCTTACTTTTGCAAGTTGATTACCGCGATGCTGGCGTTGGTTAGCAGATTACCGCTATAAATAGGTACATGGAAGAGAGGACATGAAAAATAATTAACACGTAAAAGAGACTCAAAATAAGGCGCCCGCGCATTTTTACCCATAATACAGGCAATAATAAATTTTGCGGCTGCAAAACTTTGTATGTGACGAGCCCTTCGACGCGCGAGAGATTGTTGTTCTGGCCGTCCGTTAACATGGCGCATTCAGCGCCTATATAAATGAGCGGATGAAAAAGGAAATCTTCCTCTTTTACATACATACATACGGGTAAAGAGAGCAAATATCAGTATATTTGATCTCTTCACGGGTAAAGAGAGCAAATATCAGTATATTTGATCTCTTCACCCGGTTCTACACTGCATGAGGTTACTATATTTTCAGTTCGTCCACTGAAAAATGCATCCTGCGGATTGAGCGTTATTCTACTCATTATCGGGTGAGTCTTCAGATACCGCACGATGTCGGGCTGTCGTCTTTTTAGCCTATCAAATTCGCACGCATCTCGCGGACTTCATATCCGAGACTTCATACATTCGGGCGACTTTTACCTGTGTACTTTCGTGCACCTGTGCATAAGTTCGATTAAACATATTTTTCACCGATTCTCGTTTGTTCGTAAAACAATGCGGGCAACCGTGCACGTAACAACCTTCATTTAAAAACGATTCCCTTAGCTGCTTTCCCCTCTCCAGAAGTGAGAGCAGGTGGGTATCCATCCACTAAAAATCCTTTGGGCAAGCGAAACTCACGTATCCTCCCTCCGTGTACTCCGTGTACGATCTCACGACCGGTTTCGCGCTCGCAATACAGCAACCACTCTATTTATTTTTGCAAGTATTTGTCAGCACGTCTATAACCGTTCGGTGGAATTATTCCTATAGTATTAGGCTCAATTTCTGAAAGGTCTTCAAATTACCTATCCATCTATATTTTTGTTGGCCGAATCGGATATTATTAAGCCGGTTAAAAAAAATTAAGAAAAAAATGAAAAAATCGAAAATAATTTTTTTTGGCTCTGGGTTTAGATATCGGTCAGAAGTAGGCCCATTTTCTCAAAGGTCTTGAAATTTCCTATCTACCCATATTTTTTTTTATCCGATCGGATATTATTAAGTTGATTAAAAAAAATAAAGAAAAATATCGAAAAATCGAAAATAATTTTTTCGGCTCCGGGTATGGATATCGGTGGAAATTGGGCCAATTTTCAGAAAGGTCTTGAAATTACCTATCAATCCATATTTTTTCGGCCCGATCGGATATTATTAAGTCGATTAAAAATAATAAAGAATAATATGGAAAATCGAAATAATTTTGTTTCTTCGCCGGTTTTGGATATCGGTTATAACTAGGCAAATTTTTTGAAAGATCTTAAAATTTCCAATCTAACCATAGTTTTTTTGGACCGATCGGATATTATTAAGTTGATTAAAAAAAATAAAGAAAATATGGAACAATCGAAAATAATTTTTGTTGGCTCTGGGTTTAGATATCGGTCAGAAGTAGGCCCATTTTCCGAAAGGGCTTGAAATTTCCCATCTATCCATATTTCTTTTGACCCGATCGGATATTATTAAGTCGGTTAGAAAAAAATAAAGAAACATATGGTACAAATCGAAAGTAATTTTTTTTGGCTCTGGGTTTGGATATCAGTCGGAATTAGGCTCATTTTCTGAAAGGTCTTGAAATTACCTATCCACCTATATTTTTGTTGGCCGAATCGGATATTATTAAGCCGGTTAAAAAAAATAAAGAAAAATATGAAAAATTCGAAAATAATTTTTTTTGGCTCTGGGTTTGGATATCGGTCGGAAGTAGACCCATTTTCTCAAAGGGCTTGAAGTTTTCTATCTACCCATATTTTTTTTTGGGCCGATCGGATATTATTAAGTTGATTAAAAAAAATAAAGAAGAATATCGAAAAATCGAAAATAATTTTTATCGGCTCTGAGTTTGGATATCGGTGGAAATTGGGCCCATTTTGAGAAAGGTCTTGAAATTTCCTATCTACCTATATTTTTTTCGGCCCAATCATATATTACTAAGTCGTTTAAAAACAAAAGGAAAATATGGAAAAATCGAAAATAATTTTTATTGGCACTGGGTTTAGATATTGGTCAGAAGTAGGCCCATTTTCCGAAAGGGCTTGAAATTTCCTATCTACCTATATTTTTTTCGGCCCAATCATATATTACTAAGTCGTTTAAAAACAATAAAGAAAATATGGAAAAATCGAAAATAATTTTTGTTGGCTTTGGGTTTAGATATCGGTCAGAAGTAGGCCCATTTTCCGAAAGGGCTTGAAATTTCCCATCTATCCATATTTTTTTTGGGCCGATCGGATATTATTAAGTTGATTAAAAAAAATAAAGAAAAATATCGAAAAATCGAAAATAATTTTTTCGGCTCCGGGTATGGATATCGGTGGAAATTGGGCCAATTTTCAGAAAGGTCTTGAAATTACCTATCAATCCATATTTTTTCGGCCCGATCGGATATTATTATGTCGATTAAAAAAAATAAAGAATAATATGGAAAATCGAAATAATTTTGTTTCTTCGCCGGTTTTGGATATCGGTTATAACTAGGCAAATTTTTTGAAAGATCTTAAAATTTCCAATCTAACCATATTTTTTTTGGACCGATCGGATATTATTAAGTTGATTAAAAAAAATAAAGAAAATATGGAACAATCGAAAATAATTTTTGTTGGCTCTGGGTTTAGATATCGGTCAGAAGTAGGCCCATTTACCGAAAGGGCTTGAAATTTCCCATCTATCCATATTTCTTTTGACCCGATCGGATATTATTAAGTCGGTGAGAAAAAAATAAAGAAACATATGGTACAAATCGAAAGTAATTTTTTTTGGCTTTGGGTTTGGATATCAGTCGGAATTAGGCTCATTTTCTGAAAGGTCTTGAAATTACCTATCCACCTATATTTTTGTTGGCCGAATCGGATATTATTAAGCCGGTTACAAAAAATAAAGAAAAATATGAAAAATTCGAAAATAATTTTTTTTGGCTCTGGGTTTGGATATCGGTCGGAAGTAGGCCCATTTTCTCAAAGGGCTTGAAGTTTTCTATCTACCCATATTTTTTTTTGGGCCGATCGGATATTATTAAGTTGATTAAAAAAAATAAAGAAGAATATCGAAAAATCGAAAATAATTTTTATCGGCTCTGAGTTTGGATATCGGTGGAAATTGGGCCCATTTTGAGAAAGGTCTTGAAATTACCTATCAATCCATATTTTTGTCGGCCCGATCGGATATTATTAAGTCGATTAAAAAAAATAAAGAATAATATGGAAAATCGAAATAATTTTGTTTCTTCGCCGGTTTTGGATATCGGTTATAAGTAGGCTAATTTTCTGAAAGATCTTAAAATTTCCAATCTAACCATATTTTTTTTGGACCGATCGGATATTATTAAGTTGATTAAAAAAAATAAAGTAAATATGGAAAAATCGAAAATAATTTTTGTTGGCTCTGGGTTTAGATATCGGTCAGAAGTAGGCCCATTTTCCGAAAGGGCTTGAAATTTCCCATCTATCCATATTTCTTTTGACCCGATCGGATATTATTAAGTCGGTTAGAAAAAAATAAAGAAACATATGGTACAAATCGAAAGTAATTTTTTTTGGCTATGGATTTGGATATCAGTCGGAATTAGGCTCATTTTCTGAAAGGTCTTGAAATTACCTATCCACCTATATTTTTGTTGGCCGAATCGGATATTATTAAGCCGGTTAAAAAAAATAAGGAAAAATATGAAAAATTCGAAAATAATTTTTTTTGGCTCGGGTTTGGATATCGGTCGGAAGTAGGCCCATTTTCTCAAAGGGCTTGAAGTTTTCTATCTACCCATATTTTTTTTTGGGCCGATCGGATATTATTAAGTTGATTAAAAAAAATAAAGAAGAATATCGAAAAATCGAAAATAATTTTTATCCGCTCTGAGTTTGGATATCGGTGGAAATTGGGCCCATTTTGAGAAAGGTCTTGAAATTTCCTATCTACCTATATTTTTTTCGGCCCAATCATATATTACTAAGTCGTTTAAAAACAAAAGGAAAATATGGAAAAATCGAAAATAATTTTTATTGGCACTGGGTTCAGATATTGGTCAGAAGTAGGCCCATTTTCCGAAAGGGCTTGAAATTTCCTATCCACCTATATTTTTGTTGGCCGAATCGGATATTATTAAGCCGGTTAAAAAAAATAAAGAAAAATATGAAAAATTCGAAAATAATTTTTGTTGGCTTTAGGTTTAGATATCGGTCAGAAGTAGGCCCATTTTCCGAAAGGGCTTGAAATTTCCCATCTATCCATATTTTTTTTGGGCCGATCGGATATTATTAAGTTGATTAAAAAAAAAAAAAAAAATATCAAAAAATCGAAAATAATCTTTTTTGGCTCTGGATATGGATAACGGTGGAAATTGGGCCCATTTTCAGAAAGGTCTTGAAATTACCTATCAATCCATATTTTTTCGGCCCGATCGGATATTATTAAGTCGATTAAAAAAAATAAAGAATAATATGGAAAATCGAAATAATTTTGTTTCTTCGCCGGTTTTGGATATCGGTCAGAAGTAGACCCATTTTCTGAAAGATCTTAAAATTTCCTATCTACCTATATTTTTTTCTGTACGATCGGATATTATTAAGTCGATTAAAAAAAATAAAAAAAAATATGGAAAAATCGAAATTAATTTTTTTTTACTCTGAGTTTGTACATCGGTCGGAAGTAGACCCATTTTCTGAAGGGTCTTGAAATTTCCTATCTACATATTTTTTTTTTGCGCAAACGGATACTATTAAGTCGATTAAAAAAAATAAAGGAAAAAATGGAATAATCGAAATAATTTTTTTTCTTCGCCGGGATTGGATATCGGTCGGAAGTAGGCCCATTCTCTGAAAGGTCTTGAAATTTCCTATCTACCCATATTTTTTACGGCACAATCGTATATTACTAAGTCGTTTAAAAACAATAAAGAAAATATTGAAAAATCGAAAATAATTTTTGTTGGCTCTGGGTTTTGATATCGGTGAGAAGTAGGCCCATTTTCCGAAAGGGCTTGATATTTCCTATCTATCCATTTTTTTGTCCCGATCGGATATTATTAAGTCGGTTAAAAAAAATTAAAGATACATGGTAAAATCGAAAGTAATTTCTTTGCCTCTGGGTTTGGATATCTGTCGTAATTAGGCGCATTTTCTGAAAGGTCTTGAAATTACCTATCCATCTATATTTTTGTTGACCGAATCGGATATTATTAAGCCGGTTAAGAAAAATAAAAAAAAATATGAAAAAATGGAAAATAATTTTTTTTGGCTCTGGGTTTGGATATCGGTTGGAAGTAGGCCAATTTTCTCAAAGGTCTTGAAATTTCCTATCTACCCATATTTTTTTTTATCCGATCGGATATTATTAAGTTGATTAAAAAAAAAAAAAAAAAATATCAAAAAATCGAAAATAATCTTTTTTGGCTCTGGGTATGGATATCGGTGGAAATTGGGCCCATTTTCAGAAAGGTCTTGAAATTACCTATCAATCCATGTTTTTTCGGCCCGATCGGATATTATTAAGTCGATTAAAAAAAATAAAGAATAATATGGAAAATCGAAATAATTTTGTTTCTTCGCCGGTTTTGGATATCGGTCAGAAGTAGACCCATTTTCTGAAAGATCTTAAAATTTCCAATCTAACCATAGTTTTTCTGTACGATCGGATATTATTAAGTCGATTAAAAAAAATAAAAAAAAATATGGAAAAATCGAAATTAATTTTTTTTTACTCTGAGTTTGTACATCGGTCGGAAGTAGACCCATTTTCTGAAGGGTCTTGAAATTTCCTATCTAAATATTTTTTTTTTGCGCAAACGGATACTATTAAGTCGATTAAAAAAAATAAAGGAAAAAATGGAATAATCGAAATAATTTTTTTTCTTCGCCGGGATTGGATATCGGTCAGAAGTAGGCCCATTTTCCGAAAGGGCTTGAAATTTCCCATCTATCCATATTTCTTTTGACCCGATCGGATATTATTAAGTCGGTTAGAAAAAAATAAAGAAACATATGGTACAAATCGAAAGTAATTTTTTTTGGCTCTGGGTTTGGATATCAGTCGGAATTAGGCTCATTTTCTGAAAGGTCTTGAAATTACCTATCCACCTATATTTTTGTTGGCCGAATCGGATATTATTAAGCCGGTTAAAAAAAATAAAGAAAAATATGAAAAATTCGAAAATAATTTTTTTTGGCTCGGGTTTGGATATCGGTCGGAAGTAGGCCCATTTTCTCAAAGGGCTTGAAGTTTTCTATCTACCCATATTTTTTTTTGGGCCGATCGGATATTATTAAGTTGATTAAAAAAAATAAAGAAGAATATCGAAAAATCGAAAATAATTTTTATCCGCTCTGAGTTTGGATATCGGTGGAAATTGGGCCCATTTTGAGAAAGGTCTTGAAATTTCCTATCTACCTATATTTTTTTCGGCCCAATCATATATTACTAAGACGTTTAAAAACAAAAGGAAAATATGGAAAAATCGAAAATAATTTTTATTGGCACTGGGTTTAGATATTGGTCAGAAGTAGGCCCATTTTCCGAAAGGGCTTGAAATTTCCTATCTACCTATATTTTTTTCGGCCCAATCATATATTACTAAGTCGTTTAAAAACAATAAAGAAAATATGGAAATATCGAAAATAATTTTTGTTGGCTTTAGGTTTAGATATCGGTCAGAAGTAGGCCCATTTTCCGAAAGGGCTTGAAATTTCCCATCTATCCATATTTTTTTTGGGCCGATCGGATATTATTAAGTTGATTAAAAAAAAAAAAAAAAATATCAAAAAATCGAAAATAATCTTTTTTGGCTCTGGGTATGGATATCGGTGGAAATTGGGCCCATTTTCAGAAAGGTCTTGAAATTACCTATCAATCCATATTTTTTCGGCCCGATCGGATATTATTAAGTCGATTAAAAAAAATAAAGAATAATATGGAAAATCGAAATAATTTTGTTTCTTCGCCGGTTTTGGATATCGGTCAGAAGTAGACCCATTTTCTGAAAGATCTTAAAATTTCCTATCTACCTATATTTTTTTCTGTACGATCGGATATTATTAAGTCGATTAAAAAAAATAAAAAAAAATATGGAAAAATCGAAATTAATTTTTTTTTACTCTGAGTTTGTACATCGGTCGGAAGTAGACCCATTTTCTGAAGGGTCTTGAAATTTCCTATCTACATATTTTTTTTTTGCGCAAACGGATACTATTAAGTCGATTAAAAAAAATAAAGGAAAAAATGGAATAATCGAAATAATTTTTTTTCTTCGCCGGGATTGGATATCGGTCGGAAGTAGGCCCATTCTCTGAAAGGTCTTGAAATTTCCTATCTACCCATATTTTTTACGGCACAATCGTATATTACTAAGTCGTTTAAAAACAATAAAGAAAATATTGAAAAATCGAAAATAATTTTTGTTGGCTCTGGGTTTTGATATCGGTGAGAAGTAGGCCCATTTTCCGAAAGGGCTTGATATTTCCTATCTATCCATTTTTTTGTCCCGATCGGATATTATTAAGTCGGTTAAAAAAAATTAAAGAAACATGGTAAAATCGAAAGTAATTTTTTTTGGCTCTGGGTTTGGATATCTGTCGTAATTAGGCGCATTTTCTGAAAGGTCTTGAAATTACCTATCCATCTATATTTTTGTTGACCGAATCGGATATTATTAAGCCGGTTAAGAAAAATAAAAAAAAATATGAAAAAATGGAAAATAATTTTTTTTGGCTCTGGGTTTGGATATCGGTTGGAAGTAGGCCAATTTTCTCAAAGGTCTTGAAATTTCCTATCTACCCATATTTTTTTTTATCCGATCGGATATTATTAAGTTGATTAAAAAAAATAAAGAAAAATATCGAAAAATCGATAATAATTTTTTTCGGCTCTGGGTACGGATATCGGTCGGAAGTAGGCCCATTTTCTCAAACGTCTTGAAGTTTCCTATCGACCCATATTTTTTTTGGGCCGATCGGATATTATTAAGTTGATTAAAAATAATAAAGAAAAATATCGAAAAATCGAAAATAATTTTTTTCGGCTCTGGGTTTGGATATCAGTGAAAATTGGGCCCATTTTGAGAGAGGTCTTGAAATTTCTTATCTACCCATATTTTTTCGGCCCAGTCGTATATTACTAAGTCGTTTAAAAACAATAAAGAAAATGTGGAAAAATTGAAAATAATTTTTGTTGGCTCTGGGTTTAGATATTGGTGAGAAGTAGGCCCATTTTCAGAAAGGTCTTGAAATTACCTATCAATCCATATTTTTGTCGGCCCGATCGGATATTATTAAGTCGATTAAAAAAAATAAAGAATAATATGGAAAATCTAAATAATTTTGTTTCTTCGCCGGTTTTGGATATCGGTTATAAGTAGGCTAATTTTCTGAAAGATCTTAAAATTTCCAATCTAACCATATTTTTTTTGGACCGATCGGATATTATTAAGTTGATTAAAAAAAATAAAGAAAATATGGAAAAATCGAAAATAATTTTTGTTGGCTCTGGGTTTAGATATCGGTCAGAAGTAAGCCCATTTTCCGAAAGGGCTTGAAATTTCCCATCTATCCATATTTTTTTTGACCCGATCGGATATTATTAAGTCGATTAAAAAAAAATAAAGAAAAATATGAAAAAATCGAAAATAATTTTTTTTGGTTCTGGGTTTGGATATCGGTCGGAAGTAGGCCCATTTTCTCAAACGTCTTGAAGTTTCCTATCGACCCATATTTTTTTTGGGCCGATCGGATATTATTAAGTTGATTAAAAATAATAAAGAAAAATATCGAAAAATCGAAAATAATTTTTTTCGGCTCTGGGTTTGGATATCAGTGAAAATTGGGCCCATTTTGAGAGAGGTCTTGAAATTTCTTATCTACCCATATTTTTTCGGCCCAGTCGTATATTACTAAGTCGTTTAAAAACAATAAAGAAAATGTGGAAAAATTGAAAATAATTTTTGTTGGCTCTGGGTTTAGATATTGGTGAGAAGTAGGCCCATTTTCCGAAAGGGCTTGAAACTTCCTATCTATCCATTTTTTTTTGTTCCGATCGGATATCATTAAGTCGGTTAAAAAAAATTAAAAAAACATATGGTAAAATCGAAAGTGATTTTTTTTGGCTCTGGGTTTGGATATCAGTCAGAATTAGGCTCATTTTCTGAATGGTCTTAAAATTTCCTATCTGCCCATATTTTTGTGGGGTCGATCGGATATTATTAAGTCGGTTAAAAAAAAAAATAAAGAAAAATATGGAACAATCGAAAATAATGTTTTTATCGGTTACACAGACATTGTACTTTAACATCCTAGAGCTACCACTACTGTAACGGGATGGCTTCTGGGGAAAAATCCCAAAATGCCACTGGCCAGCGATGCCCTAGAACACGGTGCCGCGGGTGTGAGACTAAAATGACTTGCTTGGGGATCTGCTCCTGGAATCCCGAAAACAATGCGATGATCGCTCGCGAACTTCGCTTTCCAACTAATTGAATGGCTGAGTTAAAAGCGCGCGCTCGAAGAGTAAAGCGCGTGGCCGCTATGCTCAGATATGAAAACGACCGGCGGAGTCGTCTTCCCGCGGAGGCGGCGGTATCCGCGAGAAGGGCAGGTTGTAATGAACAACGCGACGAGTAACTATATATCACAGTATATTAAAATCAATAACCAATACATGCACCACGTACGTGCTTATTAATACAAACTGTTATTTCGCGCGCGACCGTTAATATTCAAACGTGCGAACAATACGGCGCACGGCGAAGCTGCTAATATCGCCAGCGGTGTTAAAGTACGGCGGGCTGACACACACCCCCACGTACACGGCACAGAAAGTTTGCACGAGGCGATTTTCGTGCGAGCCTTTACAATACGAGCTCTGCCATCCATGGATGTCGACGTACCTATACTTAGGGTGGTAAGGCTTTAGTAGAAGGAGGTTCAAAAAGGGAATTAGGAAGAACTGGAGTGACTGGATTTTTTTTTAATTTTATTAAAAAAAAAATAAAAAAAACTCTTCTGGGCTTAACCCTCTTTAGCTGGCCCGGGAGTAAGTCCGGCGCCCCTTCTGGCGAGCTTGGTTGTGGCAGTGCTTCGACTTCTTTACCCCAAGCTCGCCACACATGAAGCACTGGCGAAGCGCCTGTGCATTTAACGCCTCCCGGGCCGCCTGCTCTTCTTCGAGCGCTCTTTGGAGGCGCTCCTCTTCTCGTAGGAGACGATGCTGGGCCTCTTCTTTGGCCCGACGCGCCGTCTCCTCCGCCTTTTCCCGAGCTCGTCTGGTCACTTCCATGCGCTCCTGCGCGCGTGCCAGACGAGCCTCCTCCTCCTCCTTCTGCAAGGCAGCGCGGCGCAGCCTGGGGGCCCTGGCCTCTGCGGCGGCCGCAAGCTCTTCACGCCGGCCTTGGGCCATCCCCACCCATTTGCCGGCTTGCTGCTCGCCGGCCTTACCGTGGCACTGGAAAAAACGCTCCAGTGCTGCCAGGGCAGTGTCCTTCGTAGCGCGCGAGGACTTGCTGAGGCGCCGCGCCTCCTCTAGAGCCTGCTCCACCGGGACCCAGGCCGCACTGACTTCATCGGTCGGTGCTCCATTTGGGGCCTGGGTCGGAGCATCTTCTTTTTTTCCTTTTCCGGCCCGATCCGCGCTGGCGTCAACTTCCGGCGCAAATTGATGGGCTCGGGCAGCCTCCTCTTCGGGGACTCGGCCAGCACCAGTCGGCTCGGCTAGTACCTCTTCCTGAAGCCGGGTCCCGCTCTCCTCCCGCTGCTCCTTCGGGGGATGAGGTCGTCGGAGCGGGGACGGATCGGGGCCTGTGTCGGCCGGCTTTGAAAGTCCCCTTCGGGGCTCCGGTGCCTCTATCTCCTCAATCACTAGGGTGGAGGGTTCTTCCACTGGTGGAGGTTTCAGCGTCACCGCATCTATCGCCTCCACTACCTGCTCCAGGAAGTCGATGACGGCGGGGTCAGGTTGACACTGGATTAATCCAGCGATCACCGGCTTCGCCGTCTCCGCTACCTCTGGAGTCAGGCCTGGCATATCCTGCAACATGAAAATTGATCACGGAAAGAGTTGAGTACGAGGATTGGAAAACAACGACAAACACGGGTTAGTACCTACGGCACAATTCTTGGACGGCACAGTTAGCGCTTTTTGAACGTTCGGGGTCGACGGGAGCTAATTGGCCCGACATCCGCAGGTGCAGGCTTTCTTCTTCGAGCCTTTTGGCCTTCCTGGGCCTCGCTTGGACTCTATTGGACCGACCACACGCGTAGGTCGGCCGTCGCTCGCACGCTTTCCTGGCCTAACTAATAGCGCGATCTTACGAGGTGGACCGCGCCTCTTAGCTGTCGCCCGAGGCTGTACATTCCCCTGGCTAACTCTGTTGCCCGCTGGCACGTTACGTTCGGCTGAAGAGTCCCTCGGTGATAGCGACTGGGCTACTTCTTGACTACTTTTGTCCAAGTAGTACTTGGACTCTTCTGCGGAGACGTATCGCTTGAGTTGCTGCGCAAGGACGGGACGTATTGTCCGACCATCCTCACCTTGGATCTCATAGATGTTTTCGCCTAGAATATTCACAATCGTGTAGGGCCCCGCGTACTTCGGGGCTAATTTGGCAGAAATCCCCTCAACTGCTGAGGATAGTACCTTATTCTCTCCATACACGATCGCCTAGACAGAATTCTGGAGGTCGACGATGAGCGTCATAATATTTGGCTTGTCTCGCCTGCTCCGCTTGTGCAACGGCCGCCGCCCGAACGTGAATTCGCGGACCTTGTCCATGCGCGCCTACCAATTATTTATCGTCTCTTGGTGCCCTTGCTCTTCGGCTAACCTGTCTTCCTCCCGCCTTAGTCTCGTCGGTGGGTCAGGCTATCGGCCGTAAATGAGCATGGCAGGACTTATTTTGGTGGAGCTGTGTTCGGCCGTATTGTACGCGAAAGCCAGCTCGTTCAGATGCTCATCCCAGGACCGGTGATTCTCCTCAGCGTACGACATGATCATGGTCTTCACCGTTCGGTTCACACGCTCGACGGCATTGGCTTGAGGGTGATATGGTGGTGTAAACGTGTGATAAACGTTTCTCTCCTTTAAGAATGCCTCTAAGGGTGCATTCTTAAATTCAGTCCCATTATCGGAGAGAAACACCTCGGGGACTCCGAACCGCAGACATACTCGTTCGTTGAGCCCTTTTATCACCGATTTGCCATCTGCCCATTTTATCGGAATTACTTCGATCCAGCGTGTTACCAGGTCCTGGAAGATGAGAATGCATTCGTGGGCGTGCTTGGTTTTAGGGAGAGGTCCCATAATGTCGCTGGCCACGATTTACCATGGACGTTCTGTAATGCAACTGCCCATGTATCCTGCTGAAGCGCGCTGTTCGACATTGCACTGCTGGCAAATTTGGCACTGGTTCACATATCTGGCCACATCTCGAGACATGTGTGGCCAGTAATACTTCCGGCTTACTCTCTCTAGAGTTTTCTCGCGGCCCAAGTGCCCAGCAGTTGGAAAGTCATGGCATTCTCTCAGTACTTCGCTTCACTTTTCGTAAGGGACTGCTATCTTCCATGCATCGTCGTCGCCGAGAGATTCGTCTATGACTTCATTAGCGTTGTACTTGTACAGTCTCCCCCCAGCCAGCTTGAACGTGGGGAAGTCTCGCTGCTGCTGTTGAATCTCTTTCACGACCTTGAGGTACCAGTGGTCGTTTGTATCGCGCTCGAGCTCTAACGCAGCGACCGCTCGCTCTTCTTCCTCGAACATCCGTGAAAGGGCATCTGGGACATTGTTCAACGAACCCTTTCGATATACGATCGCGAAACTGTGGTTCTGCAGCTCCAAAGCCCACCTAGCTAACCTGCCGGTTGGGTTTTGGAGGTCACGGAGTCACTTCAAGCTGCTATGGTCCATGATAACCTTGAAGTCGTAGGCCTCTATATACGGACGGAACTTTTTAATTGCCCAGAGAATTGCTAGGCATTCTCGTTCCGTCATGCTATAATTCGTCTCGGCTGCGCTCAGAGTTCGACTCGCGAACTCTGGGACTCTTTCACCGCCGTCAATTATTTGGTACAGCACCGCTCCCAGACCTGTATCGCTCGCGTCAGTTTGCACCACGAACTGCACGTTAGGTACCGGTCTGTGTAGAATCGGTGCAGAAGCTACTAGCGCTTTTAGCTTTTGGAAGGCCTCTGCTTGTGCCGTTGACCACTCATATTTCCGATACTTTTTTGTTAATTCGGTCAGTCGCTCAGCAATTGTGGCGAAGTTTGATAAAAACTTTCTATACCAGGAGGCCATTCCTAATAAGCGTCTCAGCTGACGGAGGTTTTTCGGTACCGGATATTCCATGATGGGCTTTATTTTCTCGGGGTCTGGCTTAAAACCATCTCTATTTACTATGACCCCGAGATATTGGACGCTCTTCGCGATTTATTGTGAGGCCCGCATCCTGTATTCTGTCCAGAACTCTTTTTAGAACCTCTTTATGCTCCTCGAAAGTCTCTGTGACTATTATTATATCGTCGAGATACGAGTAAGCAAAAGGTTCGGGTTCGGGGCCGATGACTTTGTCAATCAGCCTCTGTAAGGACGCTCCGGCATACGAAAGACCGTAGGGCATTCTCGTGAATTGGAAAAGCCCTTTGCCTCGCACGGTGAAGGACGTAGTCTCTTTGGACTCCGGACTAAGTGGTATCTGGTTGTACGCACTGCTTAAATCCAACGTGGAGATGTATCGCGCTTTCTGCAGTTTGCGCAAGATACTTTCCATGTATGGTAACGGGTACGCATCTGGCCTTGAGGCTGCGTTCACTTTTCTGAAGTCCACGCAGAAACGGATCTTCCCGTTTGACTTGCGTACCATTACCACTGGACTTTACCAGCCACTTGTCGAGGGTTCTATTATTCCCGCGACTAGCATTTCCTCCACCTGTTTGTGCATCTCTTCCTCGAGTTTCTGAGATACAGGGTAGTACTTCTGTTTAATTGGTCTTATAGATCCGACGTCTATTGCATGCTCGATCCACGAAGTACACCCTAATGGTACCAGGCTGTTACCGATCAGCTGAGCTACTAAATCTTCTACCTCTTTGCGCTGTTCTTCTGTTGGTTCCACCAACCCTATAGCTGATACGGACACGGTGTTGTTTGCGGTTATGGCGGCTACTTCCAACTTTACGCTTGCATCGTCATCCTTGAGATGCAGCGTGTTATCTGTGGGGTCTAAGACGGCGCTAAACTTCTTAATGAAGTTTACCCCCAACTAGCACTCCGTATCTAGATCTGGCATTATTGCGACGCGCACTTCTTTGCACACGCCAGCCACGACCATTGGCAAATACACATAACCAACCACTGCTATGCTTTGCCCATTTGCCACCCCTGCCGTTAGGCCGCTGGCTGGGATTAACTCTTTTCCACAAGCCGTAGCGAGCTGTAGGCCGATGGAATTCATCCCACTCCATCAAGCTCCTGTATGGAAGAGTGCTCGTACCCTGTAACCGGCTACACCTACTTGAAGCCACCATCGCGAGCAAGTTTCTTGGTTGACTTCATTCGGTTGAATCACGGGCACCTCTTCGGTCTCCACTCCAGACGATTGGACCGAGTTACCCTCGGTCTCTGGTGAGAGAGCTGGGGGCGGGTATGTGGTCGTATTTACCTGCCCCCCTGACCGTTTCCCTGTTGGTTTCCGGCAGCATTGGGCTTGTTGCCTCTCTTCTGCTCATATCCGGGTTCTCTTCGGGACTCTGGCCTTTGTGGAGGTCCGTTATTTCTTGGACTTTGCGGCCTAACCTGGTGGGTCGAGCTACTACCCCCACTAGGCTGGTTCGTAACTTTCCCGACCACCCGCCGCCTATTTTCCCAGTTACCCTTCTTCTTAGGTTTTCTGGTTGGCGGCAGGCTAGGCTTTTACCCCTGGTTCTCGTCGGTGCTTTTCGTTGTCAAGGCCGATAAGCATTCGTCCATGACGTGACGGAACATAGCCTCAAGGCTCTGTCGAGGCTCGTGCGTGCTGTTGGTGCCCCATCGCCGCCACGCTTGGATTCTGCTTTTTCCGCTGATCCGTAGGCGGCTCAATCGGCACGTAGGCAAATTCTGGCATATACGTGCACTCGGGCGGTGGTGGCGAGTAATACACCTTATCTGCCGCGAGCGCTAATTCGGCTTCCCGGGCCAGGTCCAGGAGCCCTCGGTTATCCGTAATTTGATTTCGCATTACCATCTTTTGCAGTTCTGGTCGCATGTTCCGGTGCACCACGTCTAACTGTTGAGCAATGCTAGGCACCGGAACCAACTTGAGGATCATGGCTTGTAGATTTACTACGAAGTCACGCATAAGTTCATTTCTGCCTTGAGTCCTCGCGTTTATTTCCGCCACGACGTGCTGCTGATGTCCCCTGTCCCCGCCATACATGTGCGTTATGGCCTCTTTGTAATCTGGCCACGATCGCCATGTATGGCGGTTACTCCGGTACCAGGTGGCTGCTACCCCCGTTAGGAGCTCTGACAACGTCGAAAGTACCTCGTCATATGTGAGATTAGCTAGACTTCTGCATTCCTCTATTCTCGTGAGGAATAACTCAACGCTCTGCTCCTTTGAGGACCCTGAGAACTTGATGTGCCATTTTCGGACTATCTGGCTCACATCACGGTTCGTCTGCTGAGGCAAATACGTATGCCTCTCAGACGGGTCCTGGGTCGCGCCATTCCTTGTCTGGTGCTGGGAAGAATTTCTGATATAATTCTTCCCAGACTCTATTGGGGACTGGAGACTTTGGCTGCTGCTGTTAAACTCCGCACACGTGAACGTGTCTTGGAAGTTAGCATGCGGTGATCCTCGTCTACGGCCCGTGCTTGGGGGTTGAGCTCCCTCCAAGTGCGTACTTGAGGTTGGATGTCGAGCTCCTCCCAGTATGCGTACATTTTCTTTAAGCTCTTCAACTTCTTCGACGAGTGTTTTGATCACCGCCATTAGCTGCTCCGATAATATACTGTCTCCGACTGCCATCCCAGCGGTTCGCGACTCACGCTGTCGCGGCCACTCCAGGTTTTGCGACTACGGCGGGCTTCGCAATTGCTGCCAGAACCCGTGCTGCCCATTTCGTGCTAACTACTCTTCTTCGTAGTTGCGTTGGCATTGTCGTTGCCTGCGCTGCTCCTCCAGGAGCACTTGCTGCCGCTGCTGCTGGTCCTGCTGTTGTTGCTGTTGCTGCCGTCGCTGCTGCTCCAACTGCTGTTGCTGCAATTGCTGCTGCTGCATTTGCTGCTGCTGCATTTGCTGCTGCAGCAGTTGTTGCTGTTGAAGCTGTTGCTGTTGAAGCTGTTCCTCAGCTTCGGCTGAAGATGTCCCGGTGGGTGCTGCAGAGCTCAATATCACTGTCCCGGAACCCTCCTGGCCGTTTGCCTCTTCCGCTGGCTCCACCACTGCATTATGTGTTTGTTGTGGACCGTTCATCCTCCGAGACTCCGAGAGTTTCTGCATCACTATCGGATCATCAAGGAGCATTATGAACGGCTGCGGGTGGTCTGGGTCAGTATTGGGATCCACAACAGTCGACCCAGACATGTTCATCAACGTTAAGTCGATGAACGCCATTCGGGATTGCTCGCGTTTAGCAAACGCTTGCTGCTCCGACAGCTCCGGCTCTGGCACGATATCGGCGGCACTATAATAGCCCATAAGCCACTTGATCGCTTTCAGCATATTTACTGGCTGCAGATCTGACTGCTGTAGACCAAGGGCTTGCATGGCCTCGTTTATTTCCTTTTCAGGCTGTGTATAGGCCCAATTGAGTATCGCACATTCCGCAAACTGCGATGATCGGGCCATGGTGTCAATTGGCTGTGCGCTTCCCCACGAACTTATTTTACTAGCGCGAGTAGTATCTGTATTGATGGCAGAGAGAGTTTGCCTATTCAAACCGTGAGCTAGCTTTTTCAACGCGAACCCGGGTTATTTTCTAAGAGCTACGGCGGTTGCTGTTAACCTCGATAACACACGAGGGTTTCCCGTATGTGGCTCTAAAAAAACAAAAGCTATTTTTGTAATTAATTACTATTTGTAATTAATTACGCTCAACTACTCGCACTTGTAATTTTAAAATAAATATATGTGAAAATTTTTATATATATATATATATATATGTGTGTCAAAACGGACAATATCACCAGAAAACACAAAAAAAAATAAATACAATTTTCACCTAAAAAATAAAAAACAATTTTAAAGTTCGAGGGGATTTTTGGGCTAGAGTTTTTACTCAGGCGCACAGTCAACTTTTTGTTCCGAGAGTGCCTGCCGACTTTCTTTCGATTTTCTACTAACAGCACGAGAAAAGAAAAAAAAATTTTATTATTCATCCACTAAAAAATAATTCGTATCGAAAATACGAGAGGAGAAAAAAAATTTTCGACTTTCTCTCGATTTTCTACTAACAGCAGGAAAAAAGAAAAAAAAATTTTATTATTCATCCACTAAAAAATAATTCGTATCGAAAATACGAGAGGAGATAAAAAATTTTCGAGTCGAGAAAAAATTAGTTTTCGCTTAAAAAAAAACCGCTGCCAATTCATTGGCACGTAGCTTCCTCAAACTTAATTTACTGATTCCTTTAATTTATTTTTAATTCCAATATTTAAAATTTAATACTTTATTTTGTACCGTGAGACTATGTTAAATGGTTTGTGACTTTCTATTTTGACTCTTTCTATTTTTTATCATTAATAAGCAATTATTATTATACAATTTTATATTTTACAAAAAAAAAAATTCATTACCCACAAAAAAAAACAAAAAAATGATCATCACGACCAGATATTCGAGATTAAAAATTTTTTTTCAATGTTTTTTGATACTGATATCTCAGAGAATATTTGATCAATTTGAAATTTTAACCAATTATTACAATTATTTATTACAAGATATTATTATTTAGTTAAATTTTCAAGAGATTATCTTTATTTCTTTTGATAAAAAAAGTAATTTAAAAAAAACTTGTGTTTTTATTAAAAAAAAGCAGAAAATTTTGTTATAGCTTTGATTCAAAAATTTTGAAAGTTAAAAAAATTTATTTGTCTTTGAGAATTTTCCATTTATTTTCCATTTATTAATAAAAAATTCAACGCTCATCGTTCGTCATCGCCTTCGGCTTAGAAACATACGCATGGAAAATATACGTTATTATCATCTATTTATTGTTTTGATATCATTTCCACACCACCTAGCGATAGTTATCATCGCGCTTTTTTTTTAAAGAAAATATAAAGCTTTTGTATTTTGAGATTAATATTAGATTTTGTTACAAGAGCGTAAAGTTGAACTTTACGTCCGCTTTACGCTCGTTTTGCGAGCATTATTTTTCGTTATATTAGACCTAAACATAAAGTAAAACGCGAATATGTGTATGGGTTGCTTATGAAAAATTTAATTTTACGCTTATAGTACGTAAATAAATATTTTAATATTTTTAATTTACTCCAACTAAGCGTAAATTTCAAGTTTATGCCCGTAAATCATAAATATATTCGCTTAATTTACGCATAGTATTAAGAAAATTAATTTATGCGTTTATATTTTCTGAAAACAAGGTTTTATATGTTAGAAAATATGATTTACTTGAAATGAATTACTTAAATAAAAATAATATATAAATAATATTAAATAAAAATAATATAAAATAATATTATATGAGATATATAAATTTTACAAATTAATTTCAACATTTAAAAAAATAATAATAATTTCCATCAAGTGCTCCCAAACAATGCGGTAATTGCCATAAGTCTTGATATCCTTTTGCTATTTTTAACCAAGTTCTTCTATTTAAAGGAGGAAAATAAAGTGACATCAGTTTTTTTGAAACTACCGAGCAAACTTCATCAATTATCTGAAACATTGTTGATAGTCCAATCCGGTAAAATTTTGAAAAGAATTGAGGGTTGCCCCCGTTATGTAGAAAACTAAAAAGTAGAGATATTTTTTATTAACTATTAACTAGGATTAAGTATAGTACTATGATATTTTAAATTTATACAAAACATTAACACACCTTAAAACTACAGCAAGTTTCAATTCAGCTGATAGAGGTTTACGTGGACCATGTTTGGTTAATTTTCTTTTTACTATTTTAAAAAGATAATTAAACGATGCAACAGACATTCCAATTAATCTATAGAACTCTTCATGATCTTCAAGTTTGTCATAGATAAAAATCTTATTATAACCACCTATTGCATCTCTAATGTTATTCTAAGGTGTGGTTTCATCCACCATCTTCTAGAACTTAGAACAGCTTTCCGTAATTTTATTAAAAGCTTTAATTTTAGCAACAGTAACAATGTATAAAATAGATTTAAAAGTTGCAAAATATCCATGTGGCTAATAGTTAGAATTCTATAAAAAATAAAATTATGTTACTGAAAACTATCTATTACTTGCATTCATAATTTTCAATAAAAAATAAAATTAACTTACTGAAGTCTAAGTATAATCTATTTTTTAATCCATTAACGACATTCTAAGTATAATTGCAGAATAATGATGAGAAATTTGCCACTGATCTGCTTCAAAGTCCAATGTAATTCTTGCGCATATAACCCCTCCTTCGTACTCCAATACTCCAAAACAAGTATAGGTCTCTTCCACCTTAGCCTCTGACGCTGACTTTAATAGATGTCGAACAATTTTTCTTGGGTTGCTCACATGTCACAACTGACAGCGCACAAGGCACGTAATGTGGATTCACGGTAATGCAAATAGGGAAATGTACTATAGGTGAAGCCAATAAAGTGTTCAAAACTAAACTGAAAAAATTCTGCTATTCGTAATATTTTAACTTTTACTCAAAATTTCTTAAAATATTATTACACTTTTTCTAATGTTTTCAAATTAAGTCTTATGCTAAAATAGAAATTTTTCTTAACAAAATTATTACATTTCTGAAAATTATACTTTAACAATGAACATAATTTAAATTTGAGATATATGTTTCTTACAAGAGACATATTCATTTTTACAAACTATGTACACCCAAATGAAGAATATCAACGGGCAAAAATGTCCAAGGTTAAAAACAATATACCGGGTGTCCCATTTTAAAACCACCAGGCAAATATCTCGAAAACTAAGGGAGATGGAAAAAAACTTTTAATACAAAAGTTGTAGAGTTCAGAGGGGCCCAACTGATCGTGACCTTGGTTATCACCTTGAGGTCAATGATCAAGTTCATTTGAAGGTCAAACCGATTTTTTCAAATGGGAACGTCCACTTTTGACCTCGTAAATGGAAAGAGCGGAAAATTTTACGTTCAGATATGTTCTTGAGTCAAGGTCATGGTCATGGTCATGGTCATGTTTAAAATCAAAATCAATAAACGCATCAAAACATTCCCATAATTAGGTATACGAGACAAATTGTTAAATACAAAAGTTGTAGGGTTCAGAGGGGCCCAACTGATCGTAACCTTGGTTATGACCTTGAGGTCAAGGATGATGTCGTTTGAAGGTCAAACCGATTTTTTCAAATGGGAACCCCCACTTTTGACCTCGTAAATGGAAAGAGCGGAAAATTTTAAGTTTAGATATGTCCTTGAGTCAAGGCCATGGTCATGTTCATGGTCATGTTTAAAATCAAAATTAATCAACGCATCCAAATATTCCCATAATTATGCATACGAGTGTTAAATACAGAAGTTGTAGTGTTTGAAGGGGCCCAACTGATCGTGACCCTGACCATGAACTTGAGGTCAAGGATGATGTCGTTTGAAGGTTAAATCAATTTTGTTTAACGGCAAACCTCACTTTTGACCTCGTAAATAGAAAAACCGAAAAATTCTGATATGACCTTGGGTCAAGGTCATGGTCAAAGTTATGGTCAGTTTCCGTGCAGTTCCGGCTTTGCATAAAAGCAAAGTCGGAGATGACCCGGTCACCTAAGGCAAGGTCGGAGATTACCCGGCCAGTTAAGGCAAGGTCGGAGATGACCCGGCCAGTTAAGGCAAGGTCGGAGATGACCCGGCCAGTTAAGGCAAGGTCGGAGATGACCCGGCCAGCTAAAAATTCATTGGAAAATTCCACGTTCATGTGTATTTAGTCATAGGATCCAAGTGTTTCGGTCACCATTTTCTGAAGAAGATGCTCAAAAGTTGCACCATTTATTTGTTGACAACATTCTATTCTCCTTTTAAAGTTTCTAACAGTATTTAATAATACTTGACGTGGAATACTTAAGCAGATTTGTGTAATCCTTTGAATCATGTCATCTCTTGTATTTGGCCTGTTGCAGTAGACTGTATTTTTTAGGAAGCCCCATAAATAAAAATCTGGAGATGTCAGATCAGGAGATCTTGGTGGCCATGCTACGGGACCTCCTCTACCAATCCATCGACCGTTAAACCTTTCATTAAGAAAATCTCTGACAATTCTGGCATAATGTGGAGGAGCACCATCTTGTTGTAGCCACATTCAGGCCCTTGTATGGAGATCAACGTTTTCTAAAAAGAGTGGCAGCTCGTCTCTCAGCAACTGTAAATAAGTATGTTGAGTTACGTGACCTTCAAAAAAATAAGGTCCAATCAGACATCCGTTAATAATACCACACCATACCGTTGCATTCCAGCGATGCTGATGATCAACTTCTCGCGTCCAATGAGGATTAACAGGAGACTAGTAGTGGCAATTATGACGATTCAACATACTAGTACTCTGAAATGTAGCCTAGTCGCTAAAAAGAACATTGTTAAAGAAATTTTCATCATCAGTAATTTGTTGTGTTGCCCATTAGCAAAATGTTATTCTCCGTCGATAATCTTCCACAGTTAAAGCTTGATTTAGAGTAATGTGGCAAGGATGGTAACGCGCATATCGTAAATATCTACTGGCCGTAGATCTTGGAATACCCATTGTTAACTCGATTTCGCGTAAACTGACATGAACATTTAAATGTACCATGGCTAGAACAGCAAGAAAGCGAGGATTATTTTCATAATCGTGTTCATTCAGTGTCCTCCTTCTTCGAACGAAGTTTCCTTGTCGACCGCGCAGTTCAATGTCACGTATTACCGTATTATCAGGATGTTGTCGTTGAGGGAACCGAGCACGGTACAATCTGCTTGCCTCTCGATAGTTTCATCGACGTTCTCCTAAAATAAGAAGAATGTCAACTATTTCATTAGCAGAATAGTCAGGCATTCTTTTTTAGTTGTAAATGCAATTATTTATCAAAACACACCACAAAAGAAATAATATGTTATTATACAATACAATATTTTAAAACGAAAAAGTTTAATTTTCTGTGCCAATATAAGTGTGCTCAATTTGAAAACAATTTGATGTAAACAGTAATAATTATTGACTATTACCGATCAATGCTGAATACTACCGGTCACTATTGGATACAGGTGGTCAACACTTATTAACTTTTGTTATTATTTGATATAAGTGGTTAACCCTGGTAAATATTGATAATAGTAAAAATAGTAAAATTTTCCGCTCTTTCCATTTACGAGGTCAAAATAGGGGTTCCCATTTGGAAAAATCGATTTGACCTTCAAATGACCTTGATCATTGACCTCAAGGTCATAATCAAAGTCACGATCAGTTGGGCCGCTCCAAACCCTACAACTTCTGTATTTAACACTCGTATGCGTAATTATGGGAATGTTTGGATGCGTTGATTGATTTTGATTTTAAACATGACCATGACCATGACCATGGCTTTGTCTCAAGGACATATCTGAACGTAAAATTTTCCGCTCTTTCCATTTACCAGGTCAAAAATGGGAGTTTCCATTTGAAAAAATCGATTTGACCTTCAAATGACCTTGATCATTGACCACAAGGTCATAACCAAGGTTACGATCAGTTGGGCCCCTCTGAACCCTACAACTTTTGTATTTAACAATTTGTCTCGTATGCCTAATTATGGGAATGTTTTGATGCGTTGATTGATTTTGATTTTAAACATGACCATGACCATGACCATGAACTTGACTCAAGGACATATCTGAACGTAAAATTTTCCGCTCTTTCCATTTACGAGGTCAAAATAGGGGTTCCCATTTGGAAAAATCGATTTGACCTTCAAATGACCCTGATCATTGACCTCAAGGTCATAATCAAAGTCACGATCAGTTGGGCCGCTCCAAACCCTACAACTTCTGTATTTAACACTCGTATGCGTAATTATGGGAATGTTTGGATGCGTTGATTGATTTTGATTTTAAACATGACCATGACCATGACCATGGCTTTGTCTCAAGGACATATCTGAACGTAAAATTTTCCGCTCTTTCCATTTACCAGGTCAAAAATGGGAGTTTCCATTTGAAAAAATCGATTTGACCTTCAAATGACCTTGATCATTGACCACAAGGTCATAACCAAGGTTACGATCAGTTGGGCCCCTCTGAACCCTACAACTTTTGTATTTAACAATTTGTCTCGTATGCCTAATTATGGGAATGTTTTGATGCGTTGATTGATTTTGATTTTAAACATGACCATGACCATGACCATGGCTTTGTCTCAAGGACATATCTGAACGTAAAATTTTCCGCTCTTTCCATTTACCAGGTCAAAAATGGGAGTTTCCATTTGAAAAAATCGATTTGACCTTCAAATGACCTTGATCATTGACCACAAGGTCATAACCAAGGTTACGATCAGTTGGGCCCCTCTGAACCCTACAACTTTTGTATTTAACAATTTGTCTCGTATGCCTAATTATGGGAATGTTTTGATGCGTTGATTGATTTTGATTTTAAACATGACCATGACCATGACCATGAACTTGACTCAAGGACATATCTGAACGTAAAATTTTCCGCTCTTTCCATTTACGAGGTCAAAAGTGGGGGTTCCTATTTGAAAAAATCGATTTCACCTTCAAATGCCCTTGATAATTGACCTCAAGGTCATAACCAAGGTCACGATCAGTTGGGCCCCTCTGAACCCTACAACTTTTGTATTAAAAGTTTTTTCCATCTCCCTTAGTTTTCGAGATATTTACCTGGTGGTTTTAAAATGGGACACCCGGTATACATACAACACATCATCACATCACTGTAGTAATCTCTAAGCGCGCTTAGCACGCTGTAATTTTATCAAAACTGCATCACTTTTTTTTTTAACATAGCAACCCATTACTCCCACCAATCAAATCACGAATAAATTGATATCATAACTAATCCATTATTTTTTAAGATAAGTGATAGGATTAGGAAGTTATAACCTTTTTTTTTTTTTAAAAAAGCAGGTTTTTGTTTTTGTTAATAACAAACGAACCGCTACAAGCTAGGAATAAATTTTTTTTTTTAATTTAGGTATTTTAATTATCTTTTGAATGCTACCCATCCGATCCGGATACATAGAGCCGTTCTCGAGAAATTACGATTTGAAAAAAAGGTTAAAAAAATTTTAACCTCAAATATCTCTGAAATTTTTAGACCAAATATTTTGCCCAAAGAACTCGACCGAGAACTATACAAAATCTACCTCTACAAGGAATTTTGAAGCGATTAAGTCAATTTTACTTCCGTAAACGTCGGGCATAGAGAAAGCGTTTTTTTCATTTTTCAATTTTTTTCTCAAAAACTAGCCTAAGAAATGGATTCAAATTTTTACAGATTATAGCTATTTATATTGCGCATTATCGTGATTTTTCTCAAAAAAATGGACCGTTTAGTTTGTGAGTTACAGGCTTTAAAAAAAAAAAAAAACACATTTTTATCAATAACAAGAGAACCGTGATAGCTAGAGAATTTTTTTTTTAAATTATAGGTTTTTTACGCTCTTTCGAATGCTACCCATCCGATTCAAAAATTTAAATCCGATCATTAAAAAAAATCAAAAATAGATTTTGAGAAAATCGAAAATCCGAAATAAAACAAAAACGAATCAGCCCAATCGAAAACCGATTTTTGACCCGCCATCATACAAAAAAACAAAAAAAATGAGACCTGTCTGATTAAAATCGATCGAGTAGAAGCTGAGATCCAGCTACACACAGACACACACACACACACACACACACACACACACACACACACACACACACGCACACACACACACGCGCATCCATACAGACATTTTTCAAAAATCATGTATTTTGGTTCCTAACACCTCCAATAACACTTTAACATGTTTTTACAACAACTCAAAAAATTACTATCACAAAGCTTCCTCTAGGAGGAAGCAATTTTTGTCGTTAAAATAATGTAATTGTTATTAAAAAAAATTTTTAATTGTTAAAAACAATTATCCAACGTACAAAAATTTCGCGATCGAGATCTCCTCGCCGGCACTCTTGGTCGAGGGTTATTGGCTATCGCTCGCCTAACCTCTCGACCGCACTCTCGCAACAGCACGGCTGTGTTACGCACACGCACACACGCGCCTGCGAGCTGCGGTACGAAGAGCCTCTCTTTGCAGCTTACGCTCAGCTACGCTGCTGAGCTTCTTCGCGCCACGCTTCGCCGTGAATCACGTACACGCCGCGAGTCCTTCTCCACCCCGAAAACGTTGCGGCGCCAGTTGTAACGGGATGGCTTCTGGGGAAAAATCCCAAAAAGCCACAGGCCAGCGATGCCCTAGAACACGGTGCCGCGGGTGTCAGACTAAAATGACTTGTCCGGGGATCTGCTCCTGGAATCCCGAAAACAACGCGACAATCGCTCGCGAACTTCGCTTTCCAACTAATTGGATCGCTGAGTTAAAAGCGCGCGCTCGAAGAGTAACGCGCGCGGCCGCTATGCTCAGATATGAAAACGACCGGCGGAGTCGTTTTCCCGCGGAGGCGGCGGTATCCGGGAGAAGGGCAGGTTGTAATGAACAACGCGACGAATAATTATATAACACAGTATATTAAAATGAATAACCAATACATGCACCACGCACGTGCTTATTAATACAAACTGTTAGTTCGCGCGCGACCGTTACTATTCAAACGCGCGAACAATACGGCGCACGGCGAAGCTGCTAATATCGGGCGCGGTGTTAAAGTACGGCGGGCTGACACACACCCGCAGGTACACGGCACAGAAAGCTTGCACGGGGCGATTTCCGTGCGAGCCTTTACAATAATCACGCAAGAGATGAGAGTATAAGACTTACTTTTGGAAGGAGCAGCCGGTGCACTCGACTCTCTCTCGCTCTCCCTGACTCGCACAGTAATTGAGCGCTATCTCTCTCTCTCTCTCTCTTACTCGCTGTATAGGGTCGGCAGGCGGGCTGGCTGCCGGTTCCTCGCTCGCTGTCTCGTATGGCTCACGCGGCTCGGGATCGCTCTCTCTCTCTCGGTCTCTCTTTCACGCGCATACACTATGTTCGGCGCCTCCATTAAATTCACGGTGACTATATAAAAGATAGGACGGCGCGGACGAGGTAACTCAAGAGAGACACGGAGGAGATGTTTACCGCGCGATGGCCGACACGAAGATGGCTGCCGTGACGCGCATAAAGCGGTAGCAGATTCTCGGGTTCGCGACGGGCATATTACTCGTCGCAAGACCGTTCTAATCCGGTAAGAATACTCGCGCGCTCGCGCCCCCAGTGAGCACGCCTGCTTGGCGCGGGTAATTCGAATCTCGAATTACCTAACTCGCGCATGCGTTACACTACAAAATTAAAGAAAAAAAAAGCGCACTTGAGTTAGAAGATATTTGAAACGTTCGCCGAGTTATATGGCTTTTGAGACCACTCTATGAATTGGTCGATTTTCGAAGTCTTCGCTGAGTTGTCGGTCTTTTGAAGCAAATGCCGAGTAACAGGTTTTTGAAGAAAACGCCGAAGAAATTTCGAGGAAATGATATTTATTTATAAATTAAATAAATAGCTACTTTAAACTTTTTGGTTTGCAATTCTCTATTAAATTAAAGTGACTAATTCCTTCTGGATTTTTTTTCAGCCTCTTTATTCAGATCTTCTTTCTCCAATATTTACTTCTTTAGGTTTTAGGTTTTTTAGGTTATAGGTTTCAACTTTTGACAACTCTTCAATTTTGTTCAACTTTTTTCAACTTTTCAACTTTTTTCAACTGTTCAACTTTTTTCAACTGTTCAACTTTTTGCAACTTCAACTTTTTTCAACTTTTCAATTTTTCGACTTTTTTCAATTTTTCAATCTTTTGTTAACTTTACCTTTTTGTAACTTTTTTAAACTTTTCAACATTTTTGGTAGTTTCCTCACCACTTCTGTAGTAGATACCTCGGTGCGTTTTTTTCAGTGGTATCCCCTATAGGCCTATTCCACTTCTTATTAAACTATTGCTGTATTTCATGTATTTAAGTACTATTAGGTATTTTAATATGTTAGTTCATTTACAATATTTCTCTATATAATATTTATTTTTCGTATAAGTATCTTGGTCTTTTTTACTTTTTCCTTTTCATTTTGTGGAACCAAAATTTTCAAGTTTTGTTTACTCATAACTCTTGAAAGTGCAACATATAATTGTCCATGGCTAAACACTGGTGTTGGCAAATAAACTCCTACTTTTTTAAATGATTGACCTTGCAATTTATTGATTCTTATTGCATGAACAAGACGTATTGGAAATTGTCTTCTTATCATTTGAAATGGTATTTCTTCAGTAGATGGTGATAAATTAATTCTTGGTATAATGACCCTTGCACCACATTGATTACCTGTAATTATCTTTGCTAAAATACTATATTCTTTCATTTCTTCTAATATTAATCTTGTACCATTACACAATCCGTTTTTTAAATTTAAATTTCGTAGTAATATTATACAAATTCCAATCTTTAAATTTATTTTATGTGGTGGTAAACCATTTGGTGTTAATGAATTCAAAAATTCTGTTGGTAAAATTGAGACTAAATTATCATGATTTTTATTTTCTACGGAATCAATACATATATATTCTCTGGATTCTCCTTTCATTCTATTTAATATTTCATTATTTATATCCATTACATCTGTATTTCTTAATGATAATATAATAGATTAATAAAAATCAGGATTCTCTGGATTAATTGAATTTCCAAATATCTCTTCAATTATATTTTTATTTGACAAATTTTCTTTAGGAATTTTCATAATTTCATTGTCCTTTTCAATTTCTGTTAAAAATTTGCCGTCACCAAGATTTAAAAGCCATGATTTAAATTCTGCATCCCTTTCAGATACTCTTTTATTCTCTGTCAACGATAAACATTGAAAATACTTCCATAAATTACTTTTTTTAACACAATTTTCAATTATTCGTACTCTATTCCCGTATCTTACAATTGGTAGTGTTTGCCGAAAATCACTCAAGATTATTACAATTTTTCCTCCAAACGGTTCATTATTATTACACAAATCTTTAAATATTCGGTCTACTGCTTCGAATACAAATTTAGATATTAAACTTATCTCATCCCAAATTAAAACTTTTATTGATTTCATTTTAAGACCATATGGACTATTAGGTTTTACGTTACATAGACTTGTTTCAGTTATATTTAATGGTAATTTAAATGTTGTATGTACGGTTTTTCCATCTTGTAATAAATTTGCTGCTATTCCTGTCCATGATACAACTAAAAAGGTGACATCGTATTTATTAAAATAGTGTATTAGTAAATTAAGTAAATAACTTTTACCAGTTCCTCCTGGACCGTCTACAAAAATATATTTATCATGATTTTCATTTTTTACTCCAACTAACACTTTATTAAAAATAATTTCTTGTGCTTTTGTTAATGATTTTATTTTTTCATTTATATCATCATCATCATTTAATAATGTTTGTGTAATATTGTAATCATTGTCTTCTAAATAATTATTACAAGAAAGATCAAAATCAATTAATGAATACCCGTGTAATATTAAAATTGATTTTATTATATTTATAGCATATTTTTCACCCTCGCTTTCATTCATAGATGGATAATAAAAATGAATTTTATATTTTTCATATAATTCACGTACATTAACTGGACTATGAAATACGCATATATATGCAAATAATTCACACATAGCTTTTGGAAACATGTATGTTGATGATTCTTTTAAACAATTATCCCATTCTTCGTCTGTACTTATTAAATTTCTAGCTTTAGCAGCTTCAAAAAATGGTAAATATATAACATTGTTATACGTTCTTAAATCTTCAAATGATTTGGCTCCTCTAACTGAAAGTAACAGTAGTCTAATGAAAAACCGTTCACGTTGTTGAGCACTAATTAGGTACATTCTTACTAAAGTTGGTTCTTTCAATCGCTTTCTTTTATTTCACTTTTTACTATTTTCATCAAATACGTAATGATGCGGAATATCGGTATATAAATATTGGTTAGCATTGGAATCTTCTTGATTTAATTTAAACCATGCTGTTAAAGTAGTATCTATGTTTTTAGTAAAAATTTCTTCTTCTTGGCCTTCTTTGAAATATATATTTTGTTCATTTTCATTATGAACGGCTAACCTATAAATAACATGTGATATTTGATGCATCTCAAATTCATTTAAACGATACATGCCTTCTTGTACACATAAATATCTTGTATCTTCGTATTGTTTTATTTCATCATAATTAATTGTTGCTGATCCATTTTCCGAATTACTATTTTCTTCGTTGGTATTGCAAGTTTTAAATTCGATTAAAGCACAGTCATGACCTTTATAACAATATTTGAATAAGTACTTTACGCATAATACTGTATAACATACTTCAACATTAATATGACTGTTAAATTTTAATAATAAGTAAGAATTATATGGAATTACATAGGTATTATCTGCCCATCTATTACCTGGAAATTGCATTGTCTTATTATTTTTTCTTCTTCGGTACATTGGGTAACCAGATGTGAAAATAGTATTTTCACTAAAATATTTTGGAAAATTTTTAGTGCATTTTTGTTTTTCACTATCCATGCATGGTGAATTTTTATTTTGCACTCCATAAGTTCCATGAATCATAAATTTCTTTACTGTATCATATAAGCGAGGATACTCTGCTTTATCTGGAATCTCAGCGCTAACAATTTCATCAATTTGATGTGTCAAATAATTTATCTTCGTTATCTAAAAATATTAACATATGCACGTGAGGTAATCCTCTTTTTTGAAATTCAATCACCTAAGTATATGCTATACATTTTCCAAAAATTTCTCGTTTTAGAATTTCCTCTTTTAATTCTTTTAATTTTTGATAAAAGACTCATGCTACAATAGCTGGTCGATTAATAACTTCTTCATAATCCTTTATATTTTCAATTATTTCTTTCCAATTCGGATTACATGTCATTGTAATAAATAAATCTGGTTTTTCATAATTTTGAACTAATACCATTGCATCAATAAAGTTTTGCTGCAATGATCTAGGACTTCCAGTAAAAGTAGAAGGTAAAATAATCATCTTTCCAATTTTAGCATTATCATTTTGTTCTTTTTTATGTAAATAATCCATTATTCCTGTATATAATTCTGTCCTTAAAGTTGACTGATTTTTCCTTGAATAATAAAGTCTTGTACTTTCTACTTTTATCCAAGCATCGACTATATATTGTTGTGATAATTTTCCTAAATTTAAAATTGGATTAAAATCATTTCTTATACTGAATTTATACGAATAATATTGTAACATTGATATATTATTCTTTTTATTTTCACTTTTCATATTAGGCATCGATCCATAACCTCCAGCAGGATACATTAATGTATATGTCACAGGATCTAAATGTTGACTAATGATTGGTATTCTTATGAGTCCTTCTGTTTTAGAATAAATGCAAAAATCTCTCTCAAAAGGTGGTTCTCCATTTTCACCTACAAAAACAATTGCCACTTCATTGCACAAAGGCATATTATAGCGATGATCTTTTTTCTCTGTATTCCTTTTAAAAGACATTTGAATATTTTGTAGTGGAATATTATTTTTAATAGAACGATCGATTTCTTCTTTTTCAACTTCATACATCATTTTATAAGCTTTAGCATAAGGATTTATTTTTCTTAATATATTATCTAACTTTTGTAATATTTGAATTGAACATTTATTATTATTTTGATATCTACATTCAGTAGCATCTTCATTATCTAAAATATATAGCTGACCATACTTCCTGTTTATTTCATCATCTGGATGTAATGAATATGTATTGTGGTATATTTGACCACATATTTTTATTATGGGAGGGCCTTTGCCAAAAAGTTTATATAGCGATGCACCAAAACTTGCAAATGCCAAAGAATTGTTGTATGACCGAATATTTTTTCTAAAGTCTATATTCTCATTACTAATTCCCGTAACTAAATTTTTAATTTCTTCTGGATATTCAATATCTTCAATTATTTTAACTTTTCCTTTATGACAACAGGTTTTAAATTTTTTATATGAAGGTAGTTCACATGCAAAATGTTTTGTTTCACAAAATACACATATTACATTTAATTCACCAATATAATTTTTTATTATTAAAGTTTCATCAAAGCCCACATTTGCTATTACTGCTATATACTTATTATTTTTTGTTTTTCCATTTTCTTTTTTAAGCATTATTTTAGAAATTTTTTTAGTTTTTAAAATATTTTCTTTATTTTCATTATAATAAATTTTTCTTTTTGTTGTAATAATATTTTTATTTGTTTTGTAATATTCTTTTGCTATTTTATTATTTTTTTCATTATTTATTTTTTCTGCTCTTCTCATTGCAATAATCTCTTTATTTTGTTCCTAATATTTTTTTACTTTTTCTTTATTTTGTTTTTAATATTCTTTTGCTTTTTCTTTATTTTGTTCGTAATACTCTTTTGCTTTTTCTTTATTTTATTCGTAATATTCTTTTGTTTTTTGTTTATTTTGTTCGTAATATTCTTTTGCTTTTTCTTTATTTTGTTCGTAATATTCTTTTGCTTTTTCTTTATTGTGTTCCTAATACTCTTTGGCTTTGTCTTTATTTTTTTTGTAATACTTTTTTACTTTTTCTTTATTATGTTCATAGTACTCTTTTTTTATTTCTTTATTTTTTATAATATTCTTTTATTTTTTCTTTATTTTTTTCTTTAAATTTTTCTTACGATAGGGCTACTGGTGCAATTACACGGAGAATAGTGAGGAAAAGGGTTAGCATAGGTGGCGTTTAAATGAGCAGAACTGGTTCTGGGTAAACTGGCGTTTTATTAGTGCTGGCGAGAGTGATCGTGCACGCTGTGTACTGGCTAGCGGCCGATCAGAGACTGGAGAAAATGCTTCGCGGTTACAGCTCCGCGAGAGCCGCGACGACTGGTATGTCGCGAGAGTGTGGGTTTGAGCAGAGCTATTAATAGACTCGCTAGCGCAGTGTATAGGGTAGCTGGTGTACGAGTGTAAAAGTGTATGTGTGAGTATGTAAATAGTCGGTGTGTTGTGTGAACAGAATATTCTATCGCGTTACAATTTTGATTTCAAATGAATCGTGAACAATTTTGTTCGTAACGCTCTTTTGCTTTTTCTTTATTATGTTTGTAATACTCTTTTTATAATTCTTTATTTTTTTATAATATTCTATTTTTTTCCTTTACTTTTTTCATAATACTTTTTGTTTTTTTCTTTAATTTTATCATAATATTGTATACTTTTTTCTTTCAATTTTTCTTTTGCTTTGCCTTCAGTTTTTACATAATTCTTTTTTTTTTCTTTACATTTTTCATTAGTTTTCATTTTTTCTGTTTTCCTTTATTAATATTTTATCTATTTTGTCATTCTTTTCTTTTTTTTTTCTTAATAACATTCTTTGAATTGTTCTTATAAGAATGATCTATTTTTTCTAACAATATTTGGCATTTTCTTTTCAAATTAAGTTTATTTTTTTGTGTTGCAATTTGTCCTGTGTTTTTGTTATGTGTGATTGATGTTTGTAATAGTGAATTATAATCATCTAAATCGATTTTTTCGATAATTTTATTTCCATCATTTCTATTTACTGTTTCTTTAAAGCGATTTATATAATGTTGTAAATTTATAATATATTGTATTTGATCTCCAATATGATGATACAGTATATTCTCTCTATTATTATAAGTAGTTATTGTAGCACGATGGGGAAGACACAACAAACCCCCACCACCACACCCTGGTGGAGGGGGTATTTATTATACATCCCCTCCCCCTCCCACCAGGGTGTGGTGGTGGGGGTTTGTTGCGTCTGCCCCATGGTGCCACAATATTCAAAATTCAAAATTATGATTTAAACTTAACTTTATGATTTCAAAATTTAAAATTATGATTTAAAACTCTATGATTTCAAAATGTAAAATATAACTTGAACTTTAAAATTTATATAATATTGAACTCTATGATTTAAAATTTAACTTTACAATTTAACTCTATAATATTAAACTTTATCTGCAAGAAAACTAGGTGTTATTTTAGGATAGAAGTATAAAAGGTAAGTAAAAACAAGTTTGATACATTTAAATCTTTTTATTCATTAAAAATATAATATTTTCTAAATGTAATGATACAAGCTCATATATTAAAGACATAACATCATGAATGGGTATTGATATCGGTATATCATTTTTTTTAATCATTATTTCATCATAAACTTTATCAGAATCAGGTATGCCGAATTTTTCCGCATAAGTTAATAAATCATCCTTAGAAAAATGTGTATATTGTGATGATTGCGATTCTTGCAATTTTTCTTTGAAATAATGACAAAGTGCATTAATAATATATTCTATGTTACATGTTACATCTAATAAAAATCTCACTCTCACACGTATACAATGTTTTAATATTTTTAATCTATCAAAAGAAAGTTTTTTAAATACTAAACTACGTCGGTACTGTTTCTTTGGTGTTTGATCACCTGACGTCTGTGAATCTTCTTCTTCTACAAGTTCAATTGCCTTGTCGCCATAACTCATAATAAGCCTTATGCTAAAACGGCTAAAGGGCATCTTTTTATCCAGCATATCACCATCTTCACTTTCAAAGAACTTATCAATAACTGGAAAAATTTCTTCAAATAAACGCCAGTCAGACACAGTAAATGGTATACCAACAAAGTCGTCACCACTAAGACGGATGATAGGTAGAAATTCACCACCAATTTCTTTATTTTCTAGACCAATTGTAATTTTCTTAGTATAAGATTTGTTTAGTCCGTACAACATTGGCAACAGTTGATGACGACAATGATATTTGGAAACACTTTCTTGACCTGCCATTGCCTTGTATTTACGCTTGCCTTGACGAGCCATTCTTGTGTATTATTTTCAGCAGGAGTGATCGTGTGAACTAATGAATAGGTTGTGGTAGACGCTCTTTTTTATACTATTCATTCGGATGGTGGAGGGGTTTTCTATTGGAAGGGTAGGATAGTAGCGGGATGTGTTAGTAGTGGAAGGGTTGGTAATGGTAGTGGGGAAATGTGCCCCTATACAATTTTGAAACATAATTTCTAAAATTTGATCATTTTTGTGTAAGTTACAAGAAAAGTTTTCGAGAAAATGTCCAATTCCAAGGCCCACAGACATGTAATGTAAAAACATGAGACAAAAATAGCCACATGTATCTGAAGTTTCACTTTGTAGTTGTCGTGAATTCCATCGAAATTTTCTAACATTTCTCCGAATACGGCTTATATGATCGGGTATGTAAGGAGGTACACCAAAACTATCAAAGTACCAGGCATCACCGTTTTTATTGACGTAAATTGCTACCCAATGCAAGCCAGGTTTACCGTGCCTTTCGGTGTTGAAAATAAAAGCTGTCGGTCTCGTCCAGACCAGAGGAATTTGATCTGCTGCAAAGACCCCCACAGCGTGAGTAGGAATTCGAGATAAAATCCGTTGAATTTGTATACTGTTCATCACGGAGGTTAATAGGTGGTTCAAAGATAAACTCTTCACCAACAGCTTCAGTTTTACCACGTGTTTTCAACCACGTTTTTAACTTAGAGACGTTATTCAAAGCACAACTAAACTTTGAAAAACCATATTTTAAAGAATGTTGCATGCAGTAATTACCAGATGCTGTAAGTTTGTGAAATGGTGGACATTCTTCCTCAAACTCTAAATTTATAATGTGTCGTGTAGTGATTTTTCGTAAAATCGCCACTTTCATGCCACCACGAACATAAATATTGTTTGCTCTCTTGCAAATTTCTTCTAGGTTTTTGAACAAGACTTTTTCGGAAACACCTTGATCAAGCCAGTCCAAGCCGTGATGGTTTCGTGATAACCAATCGTTTTCTTTTCTAGCCTCTTGACATAGTGCAGTTATTTGTCTATTCGGAGAAACAAGCCAATGTCCTGTGAAATTTTGATTTAATGAAAGAACTGCCACTTCTTTTGGTACCGATCGGTTTTTATAATCTTTGACACACTGTATATCTACAACGATATCCATCTTCATAGTTTTGAACAAATCAACGTCCAATCAACGACTGACATATCAGAAACATTTCCAAACCATTAACCTTTACCCCCCCCCCCCACTACTACTACTTTCCCCCACCATCTCACCCACTATAGTCCACGAGAACTTGACGTGACGAATCAATGTCAAGTATATTTTCATATTCAGCATAAATTATACAATTTACTGTACTGCTTAACGGATCATCAAAACGAACATCAATTCTCACACTACCATGTTTTACTAGATTCCAATGTCTGTCTTGATTTGCTGATAAATCAGGTGTTAAATCGAAAGCGAAAAGACAATATCCATTGGCATAAGCTTCGCGTGAAATGGAATTACCCTCATTTAAATAATGTATACCTGTACCAGAAAATAAAGTATGATATGCATCAACATACATATTATTCGTTTTAAAATCAGGTTGTAATGGTTTAGACGGTACTTGTACGCCATCAATGTAGAGACACAAATAATTTATATTGAAATTTTTAAAATTAAATGGATTGAGACCCTTATCACCGTTAAAAGCTTTATTTTCTACAAAGCCAACAATAATTCTTTTTGGTAATTGACCTAAAATGACATTATCCAATGCTTCTCCATGAATACCACTATGCATTGTAATAGCTTTTACTTCTACACATGTGAGGGGATATTTAGCTGTTGTTTTCGAAAGTGCTTTTTCGTGAGCCAATATAATACTTGGACTAAGTCTGACACGACGTACAAAGAGAGCAGCTTCGGTGATTCGAGCGATGTAGAGTCCTGTCGGGTCCATAATACAAAAACTATCTCGTAATCGTACGAGCCGCACACGTACTTCGACACCATTAATTAATAATTTGTCTTAATTGAAAACATCACAATGTAAATACCCAATCATATCTATGTTTTTCTCATCGCCCATAAGGATTCGGCGGTTTGTAAGATCCTCGTTTTCGTCATCTGTAGCATCCATTTTTCCAGGAGTGTCCGTGTACCATAGTGCACTGGTGAAATGAGATTTTTTAGCTGTAGACCCATAGTTTAATAAAGTTTCAATGTATGATCGATAAGCGTAGGCGTTATTGGGCGGGGAAACAGGTTTTTGATTAAAGAACACATCAACTTGGTTAAATATCGAGTGCATAAAATTATTTACAGGACCAATATTTTTCAAGGTATTTTTATCTATGGTTTCAGGAGGTGTTACTGTTTGTGCGATAGTTATACGAACACTAAGCAGAGTATGTGCAAGGTCGATATATTCACTAGTTCCCGGTATAGAAAACTCTATTGGCGACCCTTCAGTTAGCGAAGATATTGGCTTATATTGAACATAATTTAAATTTTCAATCGTTGTTTGAGTAGGGGGTACACTAAGTAAATTCACTTCAGATTTAAGACATGCACACGAACTACTATGCAGAAAAGTCATTATTCTTCAAAAATATCTCGTGCAGTACGTTTTTCTTTCAAAGTTTTCCTTTTATTTTTACAGTGTTTTTTTTTTAATACCAAATTTTTTATTTGGTTTAACTTTGGAACCTTTTCTACTTTTGGTGTTAACGGCATCAGAGTTATTAGTCAACTGTTGTTTCTGGGCCCGACGCTTAGTTTTATATCCTGAGCCACTTATCAGATTATCCAATTTTTCTTCGGCTTTTCTTTTGAGATTCTTTCCTGATTCTCGAATATTATTGCGAAAAGATTCTTTAAAAGATTTTTGATGTGTAATTTCATCTAAAATATTTACACCTGTTCGTAAAGCCTCTTTACCAACAGCTTTTCCTAGAGCCTTACCACCTTTTTTTACAAACGGTAAAACACTACGATAGACACCTTTTAAAAAGCTTCCAACACCTTTTCCTTTTTGCATAGATGTATCTATTGTAATATAATTATTGAATGGATCGTGGGCACTTTGGTTATCATAAATTGTTTCAAAATAACCCATCTTATGCTGTTCTCTTAAAATGAAGTGTTACTCTCAACGTACCGTAATCGAATGCTATAGGGTTTCCATCTTGGTCCTTTATATCTATTGTGATCGATTGAAATGACGTAGATAACAATGGAATATACATTGGCGTGATAAAGTTTTTAATCTCAATGCCACCATATTTATACTCGTTCCTATTAAGAGGAACTATGCGTAAAAGAGGTGTGTGTACATCACCTGTAATGTAAGGTTCACAAATATCACTATACACTCTTATTATTGATGGTAAACCGCTAATAAGATCGGCAGGTCTTTGCCCGGTAACTGCATCTCTAATTTTTTCAAGATTATGATTTTCAAAGCCAATAATTCTCAAGAGTTTTTCAGACAAAATTAAACTATGAAAACTCGTGTCACAAGTATCCTGGCAAGTTCGTTCAATTTCTATAAATCCTCCACGTTGTGCTTTGAATTGTAAGTGATTTATGTTAGGTAAATTATTTATTTCTTGTAAAAGATTTTCCATATCTGTGTAAATTCCTGGAGATAAGTGTGCAATAACATCATTTTCTATTGATTCGTATCTCAAATCATTTGGTCAAAACGACTCAGTTGTTTTTACACAGACCATACCCTCATAGTTATCGAGCGAAATATGTTGAAATTTGTGGGGTATCTGAATCTCACATAGAGCTACAGACCACTCACCGTGTAAATAAATATTTTGAGGTAGCTGTGTGGTAAATTGTTCTCTCATTATATCTTTTTTAAATTGTTTGCTGAAACCCAGGAATTAAATTTATCGGGATAACCTTTCCAAGTTACAAAATATTTTTTGTTTTTCCCTTTACCTTTAGTTTTAAGAATCTTATCTATTTGAAATGATTCTGTATTCAAATCTTTTTGTACTCTAGAAAGTTCTTCTTCGTAGAAAAAACCTTCGATTGGTTCACCTCAAGATCTTCCAAAATATAAACAGGCGGTTGGCGTTTAGTAGATATACGTATAATTCGGAATAATTCCAAAGTCCATCCGCTTTCATATGCTTTCTTGAGCACTAGTTTGGCGCTACTGACACGTACTAAGTCACCCACCTTATATTTAGGGTATCGAATACGGGTCGTGTTGTATCGTTGTGCTAGGTTTTGGTATGCTTTTACGGCATTGTACAAATTACGAGGGTCATTTGACAAGTACCTAGCCTCACCGCCAGATGGTGCCACTATCGCACCAGAAATACACTACAGTGCAGTATCTTCCTGTAAACGGTTACAGACGAAATTTCAGCCGGATCGGAGTTGTAGTTTATTTTTGAGAGCGTGTGAAAGCAAATGTGTCCGTTGATTTTTGAAAAAATGGAGAAAGAACAATATCGGTCGGTGATTCGATTCTTGTTTTTGGAAGGGAAATCACGCAGTGAAATTAAAGAACGCTTGGATGCAGTGTATGGGGATGCTTCTCCTTCGATGGCGACCGTTAAATTTTGGTATAACGAGTTTATAACGGTCCCGTCGGCCGGAAAGGTGATGGCCACTGTTTTTTTGGGATTCTCAAGGTGTGATTTTTATTGACTATCTGGAGAAGGGCGAAACGGTCACAGGATAGTACTACGCCGAACCATTGAGCCGATTTGATGCCGTGTTAGAAGAAAAACGGCCCCATTTGTCTAAAAAGAAAGTGCTTTTCCACCACGATAATGCACCGGCTCACACTTCTGCACTCGCCACGGCTAAATTGGTCGAATTACGCTACGAACTGCTGCCCCATCCACCGTATTCTCCAGATTTGGCTCCGTGCGACTTTTTTTTGTTTCCGAACCTAAAAAATTCGCTCGCCGGGAAGAGATTCCACTCCAATAACGAAATAATCGCCGCCACGGAGGCCTATTTTGCAAACCAAGAGAAAACATTTTTTTCAACGGGGTTAAAAAAATTGGAACAACACTGGACCAAGTGTATTCAACTAAAAGGAGACTACATTGAAAAATAAATTTTATTTTTTGTAAAATTTTGGTGTTTTCATTTGTAGGCTAGGTACTTATCAAATGACCCTCGTAACTTTAGCAGGAGTCATTTTAGTACCAGAATGCCAAGAATTATTGTAAGCATCAACAATTTTTTGTAAAATATCAATATATCTGTACGTATTTGTATGAGTAAAATATCGCCATTATCGACCCTTCAATGTTCTGTTAAACCTTTCAACCACAGCTGCTTTAATATCAGGATTTCTAACTACACGATAGTTTATACTGTTCTTTTTCAAAACTTGTTGCATCTCTTTGCCGACAAATTCTTTACCTTTATCAGTTTGAAAGAGCATGGGGTGTTGTCCTTTACAACGTGTTAAAATACGTTCAAATGCTGTAGCGGCACTTTTCGATGTTTTGTTACGAATAGGTTCAACCCATGCAAATTTTGATAAAACGTCCATAACCACAAGTAGATATGTGTTGTCATTGTTATAGGTTTTTAATGATCGTAAATCAGCGAGATCTCCTTCCCACACATCAAAAGGGTTACGAACGTCATAAGACCTATGCGGAAAATGACGGCGTACAGGTTTATGTAGAGTATAAGCATCCTGACTTTCAAGCCATTTGATAATTTTTTTGCGATCGTGTTTTTTACCAATTGTTTTTAAAAGGTTGTACGCACCAGCATAGGCTGGTGATTTCGGTGGTCGATAAAAAAAATTATTTAACGTTTTTTCCATTTATCTTATTCTTAAACTTTTTTAGTTTCTTTTTTACGTGTCGTTTAATTATTTTTTTAATGTACAAAGAAAACTTGTCAAAAGTTGTTTTACTTATAACACAACAAGTTGTGACTAAAGCCACTCCTCTCTCGTTAGTTGTAGCTGTTTCAGACAATAAACGTGCAAAGGCACGTTTAGCCAGCAAACAATCAGCTTTGCTACGACCACTACTGTTTGCATATGCTATATCATGTTCCCGACAATAATCGTCAAGTGGGTTGATACCTTTCTCACCTTTCTCTAACCTCTTGTTTAGACGTGTACCAGGTCCACAAAAATGGTATCCTGGAGCATGTATTTCAAAAGGTAAAGAATTGATTAAATTATCTACAAGACTTGATTCTGGGTGTGTGATCAAATCTTCTTCAATGTTTACTCTAGGCGATCCCATGGAAGAATACGAACTTTTGTAACGTGTCTAGGTGTTTCTTGGGGGTGTAATCTTTTTTTCAACTTTCTTGGTGTTGCTCTATTGACTGGTTTTTCATTTGTTTCTTTACTATTAGATTGTTGAGTTTCTTCGTCGTCGTCGTCACTATCAGGTTGTGGTGAAGAAACAAGTTCCCAAATTTTATTGTTACCAATAAATTCTTGTGGTATATTTGCTCTGCGAATTACATTGAAATAAGATTGAGAAACGAGCAGTTTTGATTGAAGAATAAGCGTTTTATTAAGTATTTACAAATGTTTTGACACATAAATACAATTAATTCACTTATGCTATTTAACAATATGAATTATTCATAATTCACAAAAATACGCACAGCGAGTTACAAGTAAAAAGATTAAACAATAAACCCCAAGCTCCTAAACCCACATACCCCACGCACAGCGAGTTACAAGTAAAAAGATTAAACAATAAACCTCAAGCTCCTAATCCCACATACCCCACACACAGCGAGTTAGTAATACAAAATTTTAATAATAAACCCGAAGCTTCTAAACCCACATACCCCGCGCACAGCGAGTTGCTAAAAAAAGTTTAAATTATAAACCCTAAGCTCCTAAACCCCATACCCCACGCACAGCGAGTTGCTAATAAAAGTTTAAATCATAAATCCCACGCTCCTAAACCCACCTACCCCTGGCACAGCGGGTTCCTAAAGCGATAAAGTATCGCTGGACTTATGTAACGTGGATTTTCACAAGATATAGATTTTTTATGACAAAAAAGTCCTCTGATGATTTTTTTGTAGAATGTTTCTATTTTGAGTAAAATGAGTTTGAAAAATGCTAACAATCATAAAAATTCATGAAATGTGCAACTTTGATGATTTTTAGCTCCGAAAATAATTGTAAAAAAAATCTGAAAAAATTCAGAGTAGTTCAAAACATAGTGGAGAACGCGTAAAAAAAGTTTAAGCAAAAAAAAAAATTTTCATCTGTTATATGACCGGGAACCGGCCATATATATATATATATATATTTATATATATATATGGGAACGTCCAGCAGAAACGGGCCACCGAGCGCGCGCGGTGCCTTTTTTGAAATAATATTTTCTCATAAGTTTAGCGTTATGAAGTGTACAATTTGTTTTATAAGAACCATTATGGTTAATACAAATAGTTACAATTTTTTTTTTATTGTACAACTTGGGAGTAACCTAAATCGTAAATATCGACGACATTAAATTTAAAACGTTTCAACCATTCCTTTCTAATCTGACCTCTGACGAAAACTTTCTTAGCATCATGTAACTCTTCTCGAAGAATCTTGCCTATATTCGCATAAGGAATTTCACCAGACTTCCACGAAAGCCCGTGATAGTATTGTTTCAGCCATGTATTTTCGTTTTTGTGTCTATCCGTAAGTCGACGCCAATTATATGGTTCTTAAAACAAAAGTACTAGAGGTTCAGAGTCTTTTTCCAGCGGTAATATAGCAAGCTCCTTAAGAATATAATCATCTGTAGATTGTTTAAACCCCTGCATGTCAACAATGTACTCCATTCTTTTGGACAGGCTTCTCGACATCTTGGTTGTCACAGATATACTAAACTAAATAACCTTTATTTAAGATGTTTTATACCCATACGGGTAACTTTAGATATATTTATAAAACGCCTCTTTGCATACACAGGCTTACATATCTTATTTTCTTCCCGCGTTACGACATCATGAAAGTTTGTACGTCTTATCGAATCGAACGTTAATAACATAGGTGGAATCTCACCGGTAACTAAATCACGTATAGAGTCAAAGTTTATTTTCTCAGCGTTTGAATAATTTAACCGTATACCTTTGATCTTACATATGCAAGATTCAGTGCCGTCAGATTTCTTAACCTTATAAGCATAAAATTTTGGCCCCCCTGATACAAAAGATGTTATATAACTCCCTATACCGTAACATGACAATTCATCTGTCATTTCTCCTAAAAGTGTTCCCGTAGGTGGTTCATACTCCTGTGTATCTGTATTTCTCACATAAATAATTGAATCTCTATCATAATATAAAGCGCGTTCTCCTAGGGGTTCCAAGTAACTGAAAAGTTTCAACCGGGCCTGTGCTGTGGTATAAGCAGCAACAACAACGTTAGTAGTATGTGATGTTTCCATTGCTTCTTCAGTGTATTGCCAGCAGACGTACAGGGTGTAATCATTAACGGGTAAATACGCCATAACTTCGACTTCAGAGTTGGTTAACATTTCTACAAGTCTTTGAGAATCTGTCACTATTTCTGTTTTTGGCATATTATCTCTTTGTCCAAATTTACCCCATAAAGAATTAAGACAAAGTTTTGCTACAGACCTTTTCTCAGGATTAAGATTTATCTGGCTGTTGTCCAGTTTTATACCCTCCGCTCGTTCAAAGTCTTGAATATACTCTGCTATTGCCTCTGGATCATTGTTACATTCCGCAGGAAATCCAGATGCATGGGTTTTCTGTTTAAAAAATTCATCGATGTAACCTGTAAATAATCCACCTTGACCAGTAGCAGGATCATATTGTGTAATTTTATATTGCCAAATTTCAAAAATTTTTCTAATTCTGTAGCCAATTTCAACAGCTTTTTTTACCTCCTCAGATACCCATGTACCAATAAATACTCTGTCTTCTTCATTTTCGTGCATACAATCTTCTTGCACTTTATCTTCTACACACTTTCGACATAGTGGGAAAATTAATTTACCATGCATTTTTACAGGTAAAACCGGGTGATATAAATTGCGTGGTGGTAATATGGTACACATAATAAGTCCATCGATTTTATGAATATTATTTATATTACCAATGAATTGAAGACACTCTTCTTCGCCAACATATACTTTTGGATGACCAACAGGGTATTTGCCTCGTTTACATATGTATGGATAAAGTGAACAAATATCAACGTATTTAATTTTTTGGTTATCCTGTGCGTCATAAACTTTAACTGTATTGCCTGTTCTTCCACCAAAGAAAGCATTTCTAGGATTTAAGGGTTCATACATTTTAAGTTTAGCCTGTTGTACAAACTGACTCATACTTTCATATTCCAAACACTCTTTCTCATATTCACACTCCCATTTTTCTATAAGATAATAATTATATGATCTAATTTTTTCAGAAATTTTGCAGGTTCTTTCATACCTATCATCCAATGTTTCCTTACCCACTACCAAACGCGTGTCTCTGTTAATTCGGTAACATCTTGGACACCCGTGCCAGTAGCACCCGTGAAACTGTAATACTATACCCTTACTATGAGTGTTATTTTGATAAGGTGATAGAAAACCATCAACTATTGGCCCCTCCGGAAGTCGTTTTTCATGAGAACGATCAGCATGTTGTATTTCACGATTCATAACCTTTTCCATCCATTTTAACCATAATAATGCTTTAAGTGATTGATTATTCGCTCGCCTGTATCCACCTTCAGGTATAATGCCAATAGTTTTTGGTTTTAAAAAGTTTTTTCTATACACACGAAGATAAGACGATGCAATTGTAGCTGCTTCAGTAAAAGGATCAACTTTAGAACAATTTAAAAATGTTTCTCGAAAAGCCAAACATGCTAGCCTTAAAATTTTAACATCTTGTTTACAATATTTCAAAATTTCTTTCTGAAAATCGAAGCCGTAATGCTGTTCTTTCTTATCGTTATACCACTCTAATAAATTCCCTCTCTCAATAACACTCATAGTATCTGGTGAATAGGATGAAAGAGGTGGTAATTCACCAATATAATTTTGATTTTCTGGCGTGTTGAATAAATGTAGAAACGTGCCTTTCTCAATCTGTATTAAACCATAAGCCTTAGGTAAAGCACTAAGAGGCATATGAAGATAATTCAAACTATCTAAAAATTTAACATTCATAAGCTCCATTAAAATTATTTTTGTACCGTTTAATATAATAGATGGTTTAACACGAATGTCATCCCGCTGAGCAATATATTTTAGAATAAACTGTCCATCAAAACCTTGTGCATTGTGCGCTATACAAACAATCTGCTTAAACGCTCTTCTTTTCGCAAACACTAAATCTGTAAATTGTTTGACAGGGTCACGATCAAATACATATTCCCGAATACCACAAGATGTACACGATGTCGAAATGTCTGTATTTTTATTACAAAAACTACAAACTTGTTGTACAACACACAAGTTTGGTACATGTATTCTAATTTTCTCATCACCATCTACTCTTTCACATTGTTGTGTCTCAAAATCATAAAAGAAAAATAAAGTTTTTAAAATTTTACTTGATTCAATTGGTTTTACGTAACAAAAATGATCTGTAGGTAATATTTCATTACAAACTTTACAAAATGTTTTTCCACACTCATGTTTTTCTTCTTTTACTCTAACTGTTTTATTACACATTGTACAAATTCGTATACTCTGGAAGATTGACAGTTTTTTGTCAAAAGATTTAAAAAATATTACCGAAAAAATCTCTAGCACAAAATCTACAGTTAATTTTAACATTTTCAGTATCATAAGGAGGTTTTTGGAAACACTTGCTACATTTTTGTGAGCATTTATGATTTTCTTCACACGTAAAAATTTTATTACATGGTATGCAGTAACCTCTACTACCGGCAGCAGCAACCAAATTAATATTGGTTGATAATGATGTGATGCTTCGTAATATATAATCCTTAGAGTATGTTTAATTATATTATTCGTATCGAGAATAAATTTTGAACCGTCATACAATGGTTTATCACCATGTCCAAATCTTTCAAATGAGTAGATATCGATGGTAATACCTATTCTAGCAAAAAATGTCTAAAATGTGTGAATTTCATCTAATCCACACCCTCCTTATGGTATAATTACACCAACATCGCGTACAAGATTTTGTGCACATTCAGTTTGATACTTTTGACGACTGTTTCTAATTTTTTCCCACTCTTTTTGAAGTACTCCTGAACGTATTTGCCCCCGTATCGTATGCATATATGCAACTACTAAAGATCTTGGTAAACATAAATTATCATCGGTTTTTATTTTTAATATAGAACGCTTAAAAACACTTTCATGAGTTAAAGCTACGCGACCACGACCTACAGCGACAGACACAATGCTACAAGATACTAATAATGTATCATCAATTTCAAAATTATCAGCGCTTTGTGCAACCTTTGCTAGCTTATCCCATAAATCGTTAGCAGATAAATCACTCACGCGTCTAAATGAAATCCATGCAGGACCGTGAAGAAATCTTTCGGATGAAAGAGTTACGCCAATAAAATCTTCGGGTGTTGCTGTACCACATAATTTTCCATACAATTCCTGCATTGCACTCTCGAGCCACTCATAAACATTGACTCCAGAAGGTGGTGGTCGAATTTGAACACGCATTTCTCTACCTTCAATACCAAAGCGCCGATAATGTCTTGTAGTCTCGTCTGTTATTACGATGTGTGGCTCTTCTACGTTTTCTTCTCTATTTTCTTCTTCTTCTACGATATGCTCATTCCTTCTTCCGCTCTGCAAATTTTTAACTATATGTACAAATAAAAAATGTTATCAAGTACTCATATATTAAATATATTTACTGTTTTCATCCGAACCAATATTCATGTCTGATGAATTACACGTACTACTTCTGCTACTAGTACTTCTATTGCTAGTGCTACTGATACTACTGGTGCTACTACTACTACTACTACTGCTTCTGCTACTGGTTCTGCTATTGTTTCTGCTACTGCCTCTGTTACTGCTTCTGTTACTGCTTCTGCTACGGCTTCTGCTGTTGCTTCTGTTGGTACTTCTACTATGAGAATTTGTCTTCAAACTCAATACAGGCTGTTTCTCATAGGTATTATCTAAACGAAAAATATTATTAAACATTATATAAGTATATGATAATAAATTAGTTTATGCTTAATTATGTGTACCTCTTAATGAACTAGTTGAAGGTCCAGCCTCGGGATCAAATATTACGTCTGTAGCATTATCTGTATTATCTGAAAAACGAATTATTAAATAAGATTAGTATATAGGGCGTCAATAGAAAATAAAAAGACATCACTTATCGTAACAGACGTGATATTTTCGAAGAGCGCATCGTCTCCATCGTCATCATTATAAAAACTATCAAGTTCTGTAAAGTGTGAGTGGGTGTGTGTGTGTGTGTGTGTGTGTGTGTGTGTGTGTGTGTGTGTGTGTGTGTGTGTGTTACTTTAATCAGTTTCAAATTTTGAATGTTTTTACTTACCTTTCATACTCCTATCCTAAAATACCACTTAGTTTAAATCATAATTTTAAATTTTGAAATCATAGAGTTAAGTTTAAATCATAATTTTGAATTTTGAATATTGTGGCACCATGGGGCAGCCATAATAAACCCCCCACCACCAGAAAGGGTCAATGACCTCAAAGTCGGGTGGTGGGGGTTTGTTGTGTCTGCCCCATGGTGCCACAATAACTACTATTATAAATCATTGTCTAACTTACACAAGTTTGACATTTATTCTTTATTATTGGAAACATTGTTAATTGTTTACGTAAAAATATTTTTATTATGTGTTTTCTCATTTGGTTTTCATCAAAAATTAAATTACAAGGACATACGCTGTAAGTGTTGGAGCAGGAGCAATAAAAGAAGGCGAAGGCACTGGCTTTATACACTGAAAAAAATTTGGTACTCCAGCTGACCCAATAAGTACATACGCTATGCCGAAAGTAGGGTCGAATGTTGTATCTCGGTTCAGCACATCTCCTGTCCCGTACTGGCACAGCTCCTGTCCCGTTAGGGACAAACGCTGTGCCAAAAGTGGGTGATCTGACACACGCAGCGAAGGGGGCGCTGACGAACTGTGATGGAAACAGACGCCGTGCCAAATTTTTTTCAGTGTAGTTAAATAGACCAAAGCTCTTTATTAAGGCAGAATGTGGTGAACAGCGGGTGCGAGCACAAGCGAGCACACGATGTCAAGAGCACAGCGTAGTTGCAGTAGCAGCGGGAGAAGCGTCCTCGTCGCTCGGCGGCTGTACAGAGAGAGAGAGAGAGAGAGAGAGAGAGAGAGAGAGAGAGAGAGAGAGAGAGAGGCGACAGCGTTGGCAGACGCGGTGTCGGCGGTGGAGAGCGCGGCAGTCAGTCCGCTGCGCTACTCTGCTACTGCGTAGGGCCATCTATACCTCGTGTTCGTCGTGACCTATATATGAAAGTGTGAACTCGATGTCCCGTGTATCTCGACAGTAAGCGATACATGTTGCGAAAGTAATTGCATATAATCCACATTCATAAGCTTTAAATTGTGTTCACATAATGGTCTGAAATGCCGTAAGTTGTACGGGAGTTCATGTTCGGTAAACAAATCTCCAATTGAAATACAATTTATTAAGTCACTTAAAACTTTAAATGTAAAAACACAATCATGATAATAATGCAATGAATTGATAGTTTGAATGTTGACGGATAAGGATATTTCAGTGTAATCATGATTGAATCTATGCATAGGCTTATTAATTTTGTAAGAGATGTAACGGAGAAATTTATGCTGAATTGATTCTGATTTATCTGCTAAAACTGAAACATGTGGTGACCAGATGAGTGAACAGTATATTAAATTAGGTAAATCTAACATATTGTAAATATGAATAATCGCTTGTGTATCTTTAAAATTAAATGTTGTACGCTTAATAAAACCAACGAGGCTTAGCGACTTCGAGACAATCGTATCGATATGATAAGAGAACGATACTGTTGTATCTAAATAAACTCGAAGATCCCTAATAACATTCACTCTATCCAGTTTTACATTATTTATGAAATAATTAAGTAGTAATGAGTTTTGACGTTTGTAAAAAGAGATAGTGTGACATTTTTTTATATTAAGGTCAAGCTCGTTTTCGATAGACCAGATATACAGCGCGTCAATGTCGCATTGGAGATTTATAATATCATTTGGTGAATTAATCGTACAAAAAAGTTTGACATCGTCAGCATACAACAAAATATTAACATTCTTAATTCTACAGACTAAATCATTTTTAAATACACAAAACAATAAAGGATCTAAGTGCGATTCCTGCTGGACGCCGGATGTAATAGGAATGAAACTCGATACACTATTTCCAATTTTTACAGCATGTGACCTACTCGATAAAGATGACACAATAATATTAAAAATATTTCCTCGCAGACCAACATTCCAAAGTTTGGATAACAGATGATAATGACTCACCTTATCAAAAGCCTTTGAGAAATCTGTATAATTGCGTCAACGCGGGATGAGTTACGTAGAGCTTCAGATACAAAATCATTAAAAATCACTAAGTTAGTTATAATGCAGGAGAACGATATTTTATATTAAAATATACATTTAAAAAAATTATTTGATGTAATTTATCAATTCTCTTTGAGAAAGTGTTCTGCTAAAGCAGTTAGCAGCGGTTTTTTAGTCATTTTTATTCTTCCGGTACGCCGCGGAAACTCTCGCTAACCCGAACTGATAGATCCGCGAGTTCTATTTCCGTATACAATGGTGAAAAAATATTTTCTGCCTGTTAATGCAACCAGCGCAACTCCTGAGCGCGTGGTGCATGGAGTATATTCAGCAGACTTTCGTAAACCGCCGGTATATCGGGCATGTCATATGGATAGTGAAAGCACTATTTTCATTGTTTTTACAGCTTTAATTGCACACAACTTTTTTCAGTGATCTATTTCCAAGTTCATCAAGGCCGCATTTTAAAGTTAACATTTTTTACAAATCTTTTAGCCATTGGTGAGGTATATTGATACTATTGCAGTCATCTTAAGCATATTTTGAATTATGTTCTGTCAAGTATTAATTAGCAAAATAATTGGCATACATCTGCAAAAATTCTGAGCAAATCTACTTACATTTTGCAAACTTTTTCCTATTTAATATGCTATACTAAAAGTTTCAAGTTTTCGAGTTAAAAAATCATAAAAATTGAAGATTTACGAAAAAATTCAAAATTTTCAAATTTGCAATTAATTATAACTTTAGAACGATTGCATATTTTCTCTAAAACTTTATATTTGTTTTTTCGGGTTAATTTGGAATGGGTAAAAAAATTTTAAGCCATTTTAAAATTTTGTGCTGAACAGTTGACATGAAGTTACACATATATATTACACAAATATAGTTTAGTTTTTATGAAATAGGCCTTACCAGAGGTCTGTAAGCCCATTTGATCCAAAGATATTGAGATTTTAAGATTTTTATCCTGCCGTAACCTACAGATTGAACCATTTGATATTTTTTAATGGGATACGGGACAAAATCTTTGATTTTTATATCTCCTTTGACTGAAGTTATTCGCATCCCTTAATTTTACCAATTCATATTTTTAAAGTCAAAAACATGAATTGGAAAAATTACGGGATACGAACATCATCAATCAAAGAAGATATAAAAATTAAACATTTTGTCCCGTAACCCATTGAAAAATATCAAATGGTTCAATTGTCGGTTACGGCAGGACACAAATTTTAAAATCTCAGTATCATTGGATCAAATGGGTTTACAGACCTCTAGTAGGACTTATTTGCTAAAAAATAAACCATATTTGTATTATATATATATATAAAATATCAGTACTGATCAAAATTTTTATTTTTTAGGTGAATCCAAAAAAAGATTTTAACTGTAGTACCACCTTAACTTTTGGAGGCGACAACGGTGTCTTGACAGAGACACCGTTGTGAACATAGTATACACGTGGAATAAGAAAATACCTTTCCTTCGGGCTTTTTGAGCATCTGTTTACGTTATGCACTCGAGCTGTCCTGTGCTCTGGAAAATCTCATGAAAGCGCACGTGGCACCTTTTCCCGTCAAAAAATGGGCGGATGGCTCTAAAATAACATGAATATTGCTATGCATGATTGTGTGAAAGGAACCATAGTGCCTAAGCTTTACACACTAAACATCCAGTTCCGGGCTGCTACCCTGATATATTGCTTCAGAAAAAACAACGCTTCTTATTTTCTTCGAGTTTCGAGGATAACCCTTTCAATTATTGACCGGTCCTGGCACGTAGCGATAGTTTAGCTCGGAAGGTTTCCGTCACGCGTACCGTAGGTTTTGAAGAAGAATTGAGAATCCCCATGAAGAAGGTCCGAATGATATTGTAGACGTTCAGCTTTACGATAAGAAAAATAACTCTCAGTTGCTATAACGTATCTTACTGTAAAAGCGTGAAGTACTCTGTCGAGGAATGTTCTCACGCCTACGAGTGTTTCTGTTTTTTTCACGTACAGGTACTTAACTACTCGACCCGTGCGCTCTTACACAGTGCTTAAGCCTTAAATAGTAATAAAAAAATTTCATTGGAGGAAAAATTTCGACGAAGTCCTCCGTGCGAAAACATATGCGCTTCATCAGCTCGCTAGGAAATCCCATCATGTCGTAAATTTTATTTGGAAAAGCGTCGAAATACAGTCTGCCCTGACTTGCCCAAGAGAAAGATATACCGACGAGACATTACTTTTCTTATGTTTCTTCTCATTCCCACACCACCATCCCCGTGAACCTCCAACGCAGCTCGCGAACAGCAAGTTAGTGATTCTCAGTTATGAGCAAAGCTCACCTCGCCAAGTGACAAAGATACTCTTTGAGAAGTCGTCAAGCATTGACGTTTTCTACATCGAAGGTGGTAGTGTTAGAGGAGAAAATAAGGCATGTAAGAGTACTCAAACAATTGAAGCAAAGACACAACGTACAGCGGCCGCGTAACCTGTTGGAGCACATAGAGACACCAACACCACCACCCAATCCGTCAACCAACCCAACCAACCCGCCTACCGTCCAGGAGTGGTGCTTCGATTGCGGAGTAGGGGCATATACGACAGCACATTTGGGGCAGGTATAGCGGTCTGACGTCATGAGGGCGCGTTAAGTGGATCATGCTTACAGTAGCAAGTGTGAACAATAAAAAACCAGTAGCTAAGTGCTATTATTTATGGGTAATTAATTACCCCATTGTTTGCCCTAATTAGCTAGTGTTCACACACGCTACTGTAAATACTTGGCTATATGACTTTGTCACATTTGGGTGTATGGCCCATACACACCGTACAGCGGGGTGCCACATGACCTATACGCACAACACAGCAGTGTGTCACTTGAAACCGTCTCGCTAATAGCACTCCCCTTACTACTACTATGAATGGATAGGAAAGCAAAAGTACGCTCAGAAAATGGTCCTACTTTAAACCTATTTTTGAACCTCGACAAGAAAAATATTATTTTCGATATTTTCATATATATCTTTTGTTCTTAGACCGACTTCACATTATCCGATACGGACGAAAAAAATATGAATGGTTAGGAAATCAAAAGTTCTTTTAAAACATGCTCCTACTTTCAACCTATTTTCAAACACCATCTCGAAAATAATTATTTGCGCTTCTTCATTTTTTTTTAATTTTTGTAAACCAACTTAATGTTATCTGATTCGGACGGAAAAATAGAAATTGACAGAAAATCGAAGGCACTTTTAGAAAATGGCTCTATTTCCATCCTATTTTTTTAACATCTCTGCTATTCGTCAGTCAGATTTCTGTATTTAAGTTACATCAATATATTACAGCCGTACAAAGTAAAGTCAACTATAAGTCTATTTTTCATAGTTTGTAGAAAATGAACAAAACGTGTCGTGTTTCGAAACAGCATTAAATAATGGGATTTTCGTAAATATGATGACATTTGCTCTAAGATTGTTAAGATATAAGGTACATTTATATTAGAGCGATATAGCATGAGAGAGTAGCGCCACCTTACACAAGAAGAGGTAAACATATAGAGAAAGAGCGAGCAGGAGCATCATTTGGCTGTCGTCCTCTGCACGACACGGTTGTAAAGAAGAGAGCTGTATAAGAGAGCTAATAAATACTGTTACTGTTTGTACTTTAGATAGTGGTTTATTTGCACAAACCCTTGATCATTCAACATGCTGGCAGAGCGGGGTTCTTAATTTTATAACAACCTTCGGGAAATTATAAAGTTAAAAAAAAATGGCCTATCAGTATAGGTTCGAGAAAGTGCTTTTAAGTTGAGCGCGTGCTAAGCCCTAAAACAAATGAAAACGCATGGGCGAAAACGAAAAAAAGTTAGTAGAAACTAAGAGTGAAAGTGAAGAAGAGTTTTTTGATACAGAAAACAAAGAAATAAAAGAGGAAATTCCTGTTGAAAACAAGATGGCATCAGAGAACAAAGGATTGTTCTCTGAACACACTACGACAAACGGAAGTACAAGTTAAAATTGTTCTTAGAATTTAAATAGTGTAGTGAAGTTATTGAGAATGATCAAAAACCGACGACAATAGGAGAGGAAGACAGAGAATGACTGGAAGAAGGAAGAGGTAAGAGCCAAAACTTATATTGTGAACAGTATTACGAATACACAACTACAATTAATTATTTCAGAAGAAAGTGCAAAAAAAATTATTGATGAGTTTGATCAAAATTATTTAATTAAAAGTAGTGCTTTGAAATTGCTGTGCAAAAGAAAACTGCTCGATTTGAAAATGGAAGAAAATGAAAACCCGACAGACTTTTATAATAACTTTGAAAAATTAGTGAATGAATTGAGTAACACGGAAGAAAAAGTGACAAAGGGAGATAAATGGAATTATTTTTTTATAGCATTCCCGCATTATGCGGGAATAAATAAAAGAGGGAATCAGACCACACTTTTGTCCCGCTTTCCAGACAATAAAATGACCATTAGAGTAGGGATGGGAGTAAAAGTTATTATTGGCCCGTACCAGGAAGTGTACACAATAATATCGTCACCAAAAATATTTTTTAAGTGCTTTTTTTACATATTTTAAATTGAGACATTCAAGACATTCAAAATTTTCCAATATTTCTTTAATATTAAACAGACACTCTTCCCTATTTTCTATTATGTACCTAGAAATGAACTTTACCGCTTTGTATACAGTAGATTCGTGGACTACAGAATTTTTTCTAAATTTATTTCACAGAAAAAACAAAACGTATTAAAGCCAAAGTCAGTATTACTTGTGCTTCGTGTCAAAGAACCACTAGTCAATGTTTTTTTTTTAATTTTTTTTCAGCTGATTCTATACTTATCTCCCAAGTATAAGATTTAGCAGTTTGTATTCATATTCATGGATGAAAATTTTCTAAACTCCAAATGCTTTTATCATATCTTCTTATACTGGCTTTAATACAACTTTGGATAACGTCTTCTTTCAAGGTACGAATAGCACTGTCACTTAAAGGTTTCTCGCAAATAATATAATTATCCACCTGCTTAGTCATTAGCGGTTTCTTAGTAGAAGCTATAAAAAAAATATTTATCTGAAGAAACTATGTATATTACTTTATTTTTAGGATAACTTTTCTTTTTGAAGTTTAGACATTTTGAATGCACCGTTTTTCCTTAAATTAATATAATAATAATAATAATATTGATATATTCAATTATTGTCTTACCTTTGCTCAAATAAAAATAAAGATATCATGCAAAAAACACGTTTGAAGATAACGAAAAAAAGTTAGTCGAAACTAAGAGTGAAAGTTAAGAAGAGTTTTTTGATACAGAAAACAAAGAAATAAAAGAGGAAATTGCTATTGGAAACAAGATGGCATCAGAGAACAAAGGATTCACATTGCAAGTATTTGATGGAACACACTACGACAAATGGAAGTACAAATTAAAATTTTTCTTAGAATTTAAATAGTGTAGTGAAGTTATTCAGAATGATGAAAGACCGACGACAATAGGAGAGGAAATTTATTTGAGAATAAAACTGGAATGAAAATTAAGAAACTCAGATGTGATAATGACACTGAATATTTGAATTAAAGATATGTATAGGTTATTTAAGAAAAAGGGGATTGAGGTAAAGCCGGTGTCCATCGTAATCATTTCACAAAAGTGAAATGTCATTAGATCAGAAAAACTACAAGGAGTCGTTAGCTAGGAAATATCCAATTGAACAAGCGAAATTGTATGAGACTCCTATGGAACAGAAATTGAAATAAGAACCAGCTTAAGAAATAAATAAAAATTTAAAGTATAGAAATTTGATAGGATCACTTTTGTACATTAGCTCAGTAACAAGATTAGATGTAAGTTACAGTGTTAATTATTTAAGTAGATTTTAGAACTATTACGATGAGATTCATTACAAGTATGCTTTAAGAATTTTAAAATATTTATATTTAACAAAAGATTTAAAATTAAGATTGTAACGGCAGGCGCGTCTGGGTGTGTATATGTCCGCGAACACGGAGTTCGGATTGAGCCGATCTCCAACGCACGATATACACACGGATAGATGCTCGAAAATGTAAACATGCCGTGGCCTTGGCGAAGGCAAGGCCGTCGATTTCGGCATGAGGCTTCACGAATTGAGTCGGGCTTGTCCTCCTGTATCTCCGGGGGCTTTTGTGTGTGTGTGTAGTTGCGCGCACGTAGAGATGTGCGAAAAGTACTGAGCGCAACTGCGCTACACAATATGCCCCGAAAAGAAAACCCGCGGCAACTTGCGCGAGGGGGGGAGGAGAGCGAGAGACAGAACCCGGCAGTATCGCTCCTGCCGTAGCTTAGGCAGCTGCTCGATTCCCGTGCGCGAAGACTTGGAGAGAGAGAGAAAGTCGGAGTGTAGTGCACGAGGATCACGGCAGCCAGTGCAGTGTAGTGTACGAGAGGGAGATAAAGCGAGTGAGCGGTCCGATAGTGCAGCGAAGGAGAGAGACGCAGCACGGCGCCGAGAGCCGCGTTCCTTCGGGGCTGAGAGAGAGGGAGAGAGAGCCACGCTCAACCACGGCCGAGAGTGCAAGTGAGAGAGAGAGAGAGGGGGAGCATCGCGGCCGAAGTCAGCTACGGCCGAACCGACTCGCGGGAGCGAAAGAGAGAGAGCGAGAGCCCCGCGGCCGAGAGAAGAGGAGAGAGGAGAGAGAGAGAGAGAGAGAGAGAGAGAGAGAGAGAGAGAGAGAGAGAGGCCGCAGCACACGGCAGCCAACACCGCCAAGAGGGTCCGCTCAAGCCCTGACCATAGGCGACGGAGGTAAGTCCTGGCCAGGCGATCGCTTGCTCCTCCCGCGGACGTCGAGCGTCCGGGGAGCGTGACACGCGCGAGCGAGTGAGGTCGCCGACGCGCGCGCGAGAGTCGATCGTGCGCGGCGATCGGCCTACGTCGGTGCGAGCCGCTTTTGCGCGTACGTGTGTGCGACCGCGCACACACGTACTTCGCGTGCGCGTGCGCACCACCCGAATCGGCTCGAACCTAGAGTACGCGCCGCGCGTGTAAATAGTGAACAGCATAAAGATAATTCGTTGCCTTTACTTGTTCGCGTATTATTTCACGCATCCTACTTTCAATTCCCTATTCGGTGGCATGGTGAAGAATACAGCCGGCTTCCGCGGTCGTGATTACGTAGTACTCGCGTGATACTGAGTAGCTGGGCAGCACGCTCGAGAGAGAGAGAGCGCGACGACGAAGTCGCACGTTGTAGCGGAGCGTAAAGGCACGGCTGCTGCTGAAAGGAGCCGACGGCGAGCAACAGTACGAGGCGGCGAGGCCGCTGTTCGCCGAGGGTTGGCACGAGCAAGTGCTCGCGCCTGTCAATTGCTGCGCTGTTCATCGGTAAGTGCGCGTTGAGATATAGCGCACCGAGGACAGCTTTTAGCCCGTTACAAGGTATAAGAGAAATGATAAAGTAGATATTCTTGAATGTTACGTTGATGCGGATTGGGCAGGAGAATGTGTAGACAGAAAGTCCACAACTGGATATATTATAAAGTTGTTCGGTAATGTGATTCACTGGAAATCAAGAAAATAGGGTAGTGTGACAAAGTCTTCAACAGCTGCAGAACACGTTGCACCGTCAGAAGCCGTGAGCGAGATATTATTTGTTAAAGATTTAGTAAGTAGCTTTGATTTAGAAATTAAGAAACCTGTAAATATATATGAGGATAATTCTGCCGTAGTAAGTATAGCGAAATACGGGAATTTTACCAAGAGATCTAAGTACTTTGAAGTACATTATCATTTTTTAAATGAAAATTATGTAAAAGGTTTGATTGATGTTGTAAAAATAAATTCAGAAAAAAATTAGCAGATATATTAACGAGGGCTCTTGGGAAATTAAGGTTTAAACAATTGCGAGAACTATTCAATTTAACTTAAAGAATATTATATTGTAAGGAATATAAATTTAAGGAGGCTTCTTAAGATATAAGGTACATTTATATTAGAGCGACATAGCATGAGAGAGTAGCGCCACCTTACACTAGGAGAAGTAAGCATATAGAGAAAGAGCGAGCGGGAGCGTCACTTGGCTGTCGTCCTCCGCACAAAACGGTTGTAAAGAAGAGAGCTGTACAAGAGCGTTAATAAAGATTATAACTGTTTGTATTTTAGATAGTGGTAAATGTCAGAAATACAGTGAAAAAAGACCTATATGTTGTCTTACGGTGTTTTTAGTAGTAAAAGCGCCAGAGCTCGGAGTCATTGCAAGTAAAAGACCTACCTATGTTTTGGTTACTAATTTTTATTTCGAGAAATTTCTTTCGTTATATATTATCTTATGGTATAAATTGCCAGATAGAACAAAATGATTTCTAAATTGTGAACTTATGATTTTTCTATTATTATTTTTACGTGTGCATACACTGCACAACGTGACGGGGCGGATCAGGTTGCATATAGTAACGACATGAGGACGACTCGAATAAAATGTGCATCGGCATCGGTAGCTCAGCTGACAAAGCACCCGTAGCGAAAACGAAAGGCCCGGGGTTCTGTTCCCCGCCGAGTCACGCCGTGCCGTTTTTTATATCGAGTCCTCCTCGATTTATTTATTTATCTGCGAGTTCCCACTTGTAACATTATCGGTAATACAAAATTATCGAAATTTTAGCGATTTTCTATTTTTGTATATTTCTAATAGTTTGATTGACACTTATTACATACCTTCACTGAGAAAAATTCGGCGCACGACGTAACCTCTAATCGGGATAACAGCATCACTCGCCATTCGGCATAGTCAGTGCGCCGAAAAGGCGCAGCTGTTGCACACTATACACGAGCAGTAGCTACTCTCTGTGTTTGGGGCACTGGCTACTCCTTTTCTCGGATCACTAGTTACATCTTGTCCTCGGCGTACTAAGCCATTTCTTTTTCGGTACAGCGACTACTCTTATGCGAGTTTGGGGAATTGAATGCGTTCTTTTTTATATTAAGCAATTAATAGATAATTTATTAAAAATAATTTGTATAAAGAATGTAGAAGTAAGTTAATACATGCTGTGGATCACTGTCGTACACACAAGTATCCATCAATGTAATATTTTCATTATCATTGGCATTAAACGATTTTAAAATACTTTGTTGGTGCGTAAAGTATTTTTTTCTTGATTATACAACGGTAAAAATACAGAAAAAAGATTAATATCGCCCTTAAAAAATTGACAAAGTTTCTCAGTCTTAATATTACAAAATTCTTCATCACTGGCGATATTTTCTAAATAAAAAAATTTTTGTACTTAAATATATTTTAAAAAGAGAGAATAATAGAGAAAGAAATTATATTTTAAAAAGAGGGCTTTCTATAATTATATAAACATTTTGAAGCATCTAACCTCAAACTATACAAACATGCAAGCACACGATATGTTATATATAACCTCTAAACTTGTGCACTAAATTTCTTTAAATGTATACAAACTTTATACATGCAAGAAATAAATCTCTTATATCTGTTGGCAGTACAACTCTGTACTTTTCCATAAATTTTTCCATCATTCTCGCAAATGAATATAGGATATGATGATGACTTCTACTCCTTCCTAAAGAGCAACTGTTACTCCTTTCCAGAGAGTAGTGCTTACACTAACGGTTGGGCCGCGCTCTACGCTCATTCGGCTTAATTCGGAGTAGCTCGTGTTGCGACTAAAAGAGTAAGACCTACCCTAGTAATTCTACGCTTCCCGTACACCTCAGGAGTAGCTACTACGCCGAATTTTTTTCAGTGTATGTATTACATATGAAATAGCGATTACAGAGTTGAGAATAAAACAGACTTATCATTTTCTTTATCTATTTATTTATTCATCTATTTAATACTAGATACTAGATACAGAAGTTTACAGAATGATAAATTTAGCAATTTAAGGACATTAAGATTTACATTAGTAAACTATAAACTACGAAGGGCTTGTCACGTAAATATAACATTGTTAAATTTGAAGAATACTAGCTAGTAATCTAGTATCATTGGTCCATTTATTAAATTATGATCTCAATTAAATTTCAGCGTACAAAAACGCAATAGTCTCATTATGTAACTTGAATCACCGATTAACATATCGCGCTTTATGAAAAAATTGAATTGCTTTTCCACTCATATTCATTATTGAAATTTTTAATTGTCAACGTTTCAGATGTTAATATTGTTACAATTGAATTTCAGTGAAAAAAACTAAATCAGGATAATATTTAACTCAGACTACTGACAAAAAATGTCTGTAAAAAATCATAAACGTACTGATATCTTAAAATTAAATTAGAACGGAGTTTATCCGTTCTTTCACTAATTTTCATTATCGAAATTGTCAATTAAATCAGAAACATCAGTTAAACTCAGATTTTCCCAAAAATATCGCCTTATCGCCTACTACACGGCGTCAAAGGCACAAGCTTTTTATGATATCATTGTTTTTATACCTGGAATTCCTCGGGATGACAATTGACATTTTACAGGAGGAAACCTAGACTTCTTTATTTTGACCTGTAAACAATCTAATTCTTCCGACGCTTCCGCGTTGGTATATGTCGTACTATAAAAAAGGCTGAAAGATCCACGTCTTACTTCAATTCTTTGAAAATCATGAATCAGCGGTCTTCGTGAACTTTTGCTTAATTTTGTTTTCGAACACAAATCTGGCCATTCCTTGAAATCGTTCACTTTCAAAGATTTTACGATGACATTTCCTGAGTTGGCTTTCGATACAGCCGTTTCAAAATTTTGAAAATCATATATTTTCCCAACTTTTTTCATTGATAATTGAACTTGATGGTAAAAAGAGTCTGCAGATATGAAGGTGTGCCCACTCCCAAAGTAATTAAGCTGTACCTGGTTAGTCTCAACTTCATTGGAATTTAGTAGGTACACGAGAAAAGAAAAGGGAGTCCAATTTTTGTTCTGACTCGCGCAATTATCAAGGCAAAGAACAATTTTTTTCACGTTTCGATTATGAAGACAGAACTGGTGAAAACTACTCACGATTTGTTCTTTTTTTTTCTGAAATTGCTTCGTGCCAAATCGCAGCAAAGGGTTTCTCTCCATTTTTACTATTTCCAATAGGCACGAAACTCTGATTGAAAGCAATTAGACGACGAGTGAACATTGCAACTTTGAAAGAGTCCAATTTTGGCAGTATTATAAATAATTGCAAATCAGTTGAGTAAAAGACTGTACATTTGTCTGGCTTCTCTTTTCTTTTTTTGTGGATAGACCATTTAGAACAGGTAGCACAATCATGAATTGTGTTTTGAAAACTTTTCGCATAACTCGCATTCCTCATTCCCAAGTTTGGTAAAGGAAATGTTCATGCTGCTTACAATCCACCTGTAATATTCATACGAAACATCCAAAGTACTATTTTTTTAAGAAAGTCCTTGTGCATATCGACAATGGTTATTTCGTTTGACAAATAACGTCGATTCGAATCATTAACTCGACAATAGTGAGAGACGTATGGATTGAAGCTGTCGGCGTGAGCTTTTATCGATTCTGTCAAATGTTTAGCTTTCGGATTGGTGGTTTTCCCGCGTTAGTCTTCTTTTGGCTGCATAAAGCCGTGTGTGTGTGTGTATGTGTGTGTGTATGTGTGTGTGTATGTGTGTCTGTGTGTGTGTACGTGTGTGCGTGTGTGCGGGTGTGTGTGTGTGTGTGTGTGTGTGTGTGTGTGCGTGTGTGTGTGTGTGTGTGTGTGTGTGTGTGTGTGTGTTCAGCATTCGTTAGAGCATTTACAATTACTGAATGGTTGTTCGGTTTGTAGCCGAGAGCTGAGAGGAAAAATGATTTGCAGACCTGCAATTCCATTCCATTTTGAAGCGGGACAAAATAGTTGTAATTATTCTGGCGCTTATGAATTCCCTCATTGTTACGTCGAGTCACAATGTTCGTCCTTCTTACGTGATTCACAATCCATGTTCGTTTCTGAAAACAAGATAATTTGTTAATCGATGAATTAATTATCAAAGTCTGTGCTTCAGAAACATTTTCGATGCATTTGAGTCTGCAATTTTTACACGGAGGTAGAAGAGGATATTTTTACATCTGCTTTGCAATCCTAGCAGATTCGTGCTCATCAGCACTGGATTTTCTTGACCGTTTTTTCCCCCTTTGCTGTGAGTTTCTTGGAGTGTTTCGCTCTCACTTGCAGTAGTTCCACCATGAAAATCATTCAACGCGTCATGCGCTTCTGGAACATTGTCAATCTCTATCTCCGTGAATTAAGTTGATGATTCAGCAGTTACGAGTTCTTCAATCTCAGGTGTCAAATCTGCAAAACGAATAACTGGCTTGCTGTAAAATCCACAGCTACTATTGGTTCTTCATTTCCAGGGGTCAAGTCTGCACGGGGAGTAACTCGCTTACAGGATAAACCCACGGCTGCCATTGGTTCTTCAGAAATAGAAATAGATGATAGGAATAGCGCGCTAGATGCTTCAATAATCTGTTTATGTTTAAAAATAGCAAGCTGCTAATTTCCGATTTCTCGAAGTACATGTTTTTCTGGAATTTCGGAGGTTGATTCTCCCAGAATTCCATTACTGTCATTTGTGACTGCTAGAGTTCGAGTGATATAATAGTACATTACGCAACTAGTGAGTAAAGCGAGTCATTTCGCTTCGCTCGGGCGACAAACAATACCCGTGCAAATATTACTGGCTTTCGCACGTGTTGCGTTTACTATTTTTTATAACTGAGCGCGTGTAACTCTACGTTAAATGCCTGTTCAGCGTGCGTAAGGTATCCGGATTTTTTTCACGAGTGCGTAAAGTGAGTACTTTGCGCACTGAGTGCGTGAAGAACTCACTTTACGCACTAGTGAAAAAAGGGGATACTTTACGCACGCTAAACAGGCATCTAAAGTCGAGTTTTACGCACTCACAAGGAAAGTACCCGAACTGTCAAATTCCAAAAAATTCCAAATCCATATTAAAAAGTAGACCGCCATGCGAGATTCACGAAACTATTTTTTTTATCGGCTGAGAAGCGCTTTATAAGGGTTAAAATCACCCCTAAAGTCTACCCCCAAGAAACGTTTTTTTGATATATCTCGGCTTCTACTTAATTTTTTTTAACGAAACAAAATGGAAAGAGTTTCTTATTAAAAAGTCAAGAAATCCGTGGTAGTATGAACATTAAGGGTTGCATTCCTTATTTTTTAGAGGCTGAAATTGTGTTTTTTTAAGAATAATTTTTGTTGTGAGAATTCATAAAATAATTAAAAATAGGTCAAAACATTATTTTTGCCAACTACAATAAATAACAGTTGGTGTATTTGGGCATTCTTCGCGAAACAACCCCTTAAGAGGTGGTAAACCACCCCTAACACAAATGAATTAGGTATATTCTTTTGGCAATTATTTTTTTCCTTAAAATGGGTTCTTGAAGTCGTTAATCGGAATCCACAGTTAGATCCACAATAAAAATTTGAAAATAGTGAATTCAATATGGCGAAAAATTTTTTAGAAATATTTTAAATTCCACGAAAAATAGTATGTAGACCCCCTAGCGGAAATTATATTATGTAAATAAGTGTATAATAATGTAACAATGTTTTGTTATGTTATTCTATTATTTATTATTTTTTTATCATACACTTGTTTATCGTACGATAAACAAGTGTATGATAATGTAGTTGTTTGTAAAAAAGTGTAAGAAAACGTAATAAATTGTACTTTTCTACTGGATTTCGGACGCTTTTACATTTTACCACAGTTTATACCATTTTTTAATAATTTCTTACTTTTCCTTACATTTGTCTACGTTTTATTACTTTTTAATTTGTACTCTTAATTCAAATTTTATAGGCATTCTTACACTTTCGTACATCTTTTTACATTTTATTATATATTTGTACTGTTAATTACATCTTTTTACGTTTATATACAAATTTTGATACACATTTTACATCGTATCACATTTGTACACTTTTTTCAAATAGTTCATAATTATACTTTAATAACAATTTATAATTGTACTTTTATTTAAATAAAGCTATAAATAAAATATTTTCAAAGATGTAAAGAAAAAATACTAAAACGTAATAAAATGTAAATTATTATGTATTAGAAATATAATTAATATATGTTACAAAATGTAAGTTACTGTATAAAAGTTTAAATTTTTACAAATTCTTACAGATTTTTACAATTTATTATCTTTTAATACAAATTCTTATACAATTCTACCAATTTCTAAGCAGCACAACGACCAATTTTAAATCCTACGGGTCAGTCAACAGCAGACGGCAAGCTAGCTAATTATTCTGACGATCATGGATTATATGTTTTACAATAATGATATTCATGAAAAAACTGTTGTAAACATAGCGATTTTTTGCACCATGAACATGTTATAATCGCTCGTTTACCACAAATATTGCATGTAATAAAATTAGAATTGAAGCAAAATTTTTTTGGGTTTTCAATTTTTTCTGGCCTTTCATCAATGTAACCGGCGGCGTACCAAGCATATTTAAATAAATTTTGAAACCTGGGACTTGATAATTGATTATGTACTAATGAATGCACTTTGATTATATTATTTCTATCGTGTAAGTTGAGATCCTCATTTGTTAGAAATATCATATCCGAAAACGTTCGAACGAAGTTCTTCCACATTTGAAAACCGTAAATATCAAGCGGTTCAAGTTCACTTGTTGTTCTTTGTGGAATTTGTAGAATCGTTAAGGTTTTATGTTCCGGTTTTACTCTATAAATTATATCTAGGCAGTGCCCTCTCCATGAATCAAGCAATAGGGTACTTGTTATGGTAGTTGATGGAAAATATACATCTTGCGCCCAAGTTTCAACATGTTCTTTAGTCAATTTACCTGATTTCGATGCCATTACATAAACATTTTCTGCTGCAAGTAAATTTTTTCTGACTGCAGTTCCAAAATCTCCCTTTGGTTCTTGCATGACTAAAAAGAAGGGTGATAGAAGTTTTCCTTCATCAGATACAGTAGGTTGGATAGTATAAGAATGAGTTGTCGAATGCACTGATTGCACTATACTCTCTACACTTTTATCTCCTCTAAGATTGAGGGTTCGACCACTGTGTATTTCGTAATTAAAACCACTTTGGTCGGAGTTATAAACACGTTTTGCATCATATTTTATGATGGCATTTTTTACTCTATTGCGAAATTCCTGATTTTGTGCTGACCATTCTTCTGAATCATCTATAGATTTTTTAGTAATAATTTTTGTTACTTTTCGAGAAACGATATTAAATCGCCGTTTAAATTCATTTAACCAGTGTCTAGAAGCTTTAAATTCATTGAAGTTTAACTCTAATGCTTCTTCTTTTGCCATACGTCTTACATCAATGTCATGAATGGGTATTCTATTCGATCTGGCTACGTTAAATTTTTGTAAACAATATTCCTCACTTGATCTCTCCATCTATACAGCTGACGTGTTGTTTTTAATTTTTTGAATCGATTTTGGACTGTTTCAAATTTTAACTTGTTTTTACTACTTAACCAATACTCCACAGCTTGCTTTTTGTAGTCAAAATTAATACTCTCTGATTCGGTCCTACATTGATTTTCAGTTTCGGGTGTTATCATACCTTCTGCATCGATATCTTCATATAAATCATCTGCAGGTATGTCATCGTAAGGTTCGTAGGTATCATCATAATATAGAAATTCTTCCGTTTCTTCGTAAATACTACGATCATTTATACTTGATATTATAATATTATACACTATATTAGCAACATTTCTTTCAGCGTCATTAACAGGTAAATTCTTTTCTTGATCTTGAAACATACTGTTTAAAATAAATAAAACATTCATCGCATTTACCAAATTCATATTCATGGAAAATATTTTCTTTCTTCTTTTAGATACGTTGAGTCGCAGTGTAAATCTGTAAAAGTTTTAGTTATTATAGCCTTTTTGTAGCCATAACAGTATAGGAATGTACAATAGTATGAATGTACAGTAAGTGTAAAAAGTATTCAGACATCCAAAACTTTTGAGAAAAACATTTTACTAAATTCCTTTGTAAGTGCATGGGAATTCGTTATTGTTTGTCAATGTTTTGTCTACAAGATACACTATTTTATTAGCATTAAATAGTTGCTAAACGTTATTATTATAAATAAAGTACTACTTCTATTTACTCGTATGAATATTTTTTTACACTTAACTTAACTGATTAAATCGTCAGTATGTCATATTTTATATATTAGAATAACAGTAATGTAACAGTAATTCTAAAAATTAAAATCAAAACATAATATTTACTATCATAAAATAATTCAATGCATGTATTAAGAGTAAAGTTTCACTATCAACATATTTACAATTGGTACAATAAAGATTCTATAATAGATTTTTACTGAATTTGACTTTCTTAACTTCGGCCACTTGTTCAAAATTTATTGTATATTTTGACGAGTTTTATATTAAAAAATGCTGCATTTTATTTAACTTTTCAATATTATATCTATTATATCCTTCTATTAGAAATATTTTGAATAATTATGTAGAAGAAAGAAATTTCAATTATATGATTACTTACGACTATTATTATTGTTGTTATCATTCCATTCAAATAGGATTTCGTACTCGTAAAATGTTTACTTGCCATTAAAAAATATGATCCAAGTACCTCCAGACACTTATATTTTCAATTAATACCCATAAAATAATGTTGACATTGAATATTAATTTAACACGAGCGTAGAAAAACGTTCAGTAACGTATATTTGTTTTCGACTGACCGATATTTCACTTATTTATGAATAAAAGAGGAGGAATCGGGAGATAAGCCATATCAATGTAAGTGTACGTAATCTTGTATACTTGCGGGATGGAACATGAAAAAACTAGACGTTGACAAACTGACGGCACAGCTGGACAGTGAACCGGACCCGACAACGGCGATCCCTCGCGGCATCGGTGGTAGGGAAAAGGCTGAAAGCTAACAGAGGAAACGTCGGGGCTCTTGAGACGGCTCTGTGACGCCTCTATGCCAAAAAAACGGACGAGACGTGACAAAGAACCGGTGTACTGGTGGACCGAAGATATCGCGCGCCTCCGACGCGAATGCCTACGGCTCCGACGGAGGGCCCAGCGCGCCCGCAACAAAGCGGACGCGATGGCCCACTCGGAGGAGTACCGGGTAGCGCGCAAAGAACTGAGGCGCGCTATCAATGACAGTAAAAAGGAAAGTTGGACCAAACTGATTAACGAGGTGGACTCAGACCCTTGGGGAGCGGGTTACAAGATCGTCACCCGCAACCTGAGAGGCAACAATCCACCGGTAGTCAGGGACGAAGAAACGATGGACAGAATCATTGACGGACTCTTCCCTACACACTTTGAACAAGGGTGGGGGGCGACGATACTAGCGGCGACGATGTGCATGAGTTCACCCGGGGTGAGCTCAGCTTGGCTGTTGCGCAGCTCCCGGCGGGAAGGCACCAGGTCCGGACGGTATTCCAGCGGAAATCCTCGGGATTGTTGCAAAACGACGCCCGGGGATACTCCTGAACCTATATAATACATGCCTGGCGGAGGGCGTGTTCAGCAAAGATTGGAAGACGGCGCGACTGATCCTCATTGACAAAGGAAAGGGTGGGGACCCGGACTCGCCGTCATCCTACAGACCGCTGAGCTTGCTGAATACACTTGGCAAGCTCTTCGAAATGCTCCTGAGACCGCGAATCCAACAGGCGGTTCGGGACGCTGGCGGCCTGAACGACAGACAGTACGGGTTCAGACAAGGACGATCGACGATAGGAGCGATCCAAAAAGTGATCGACTTCTTTGACAGAGCACAGACTAGACCCCACAAGAACAGGCCAATAGTGCTCATGGCAACACTCGACGTACGAAACGCTTTCAATTCGGTGAGGTGGACGGACATCGTGCGGGCATTCTCCGACGCTTTCCCGCTGCCCCCATACCTTCTCCGAATCCTCAAGGACTATCTACGAGACCGTTACATTACGTACGGGACGCAGACTGGGGTTAAGAAAAGAAAAATGACGGCGGGAGTAGCGCAGGGCTCGATCCTTGGCCCCGATATTTGGAACGTAGGTTACGATGAGGTGTTGGATCTTCCGATGCCGTCAGGGGTCTATCTGGTCGGCTACGCAGACGATCTGGTCATCGTCATCACGACCAAGGATACACAACTGGCTCAGATGAGGCTGACCCAATCCATGAGACGGGTGGACGAATGGATGCAAAGCCGGGGACTACAGCTGGCCATGCAAAAGACGGAGTTACTATACCTAACTAGGAAACGGATAGACACGACGATACCCATGACGGTGGGGACGTCCGTTGTGCATCCTGGACGGTCCGCCAAATACCTGGGGGTGACCCTGGATACGAGGATGACCTTCTGGCCGCACATACGTGGCGTCGCTGAGAGAGCGGCATTAAAGACCGCCGCCCTCGCCCGCCTCATGGCAAATACGAAGGGACCGAGACCGAGCGTACGACGACTGCTTATGACAGTGACCAACTCGATGCTCCTTTATGGGGCCGAGATATGGGCGGACGCGACGCGAATAGAGAAGTACCGCAAAAAGATCGCGGCGGTACAAAGACTGGGAGCGCTGCGAATCGCGTGCGCGTACCGCACCGTCGCAGAGGTGGCGGTACTAGTGATCGCAGGGGTTGTCCCAGTAGACCTTCTCGCTCTCGAGCGGAAGAGGATCTACGAGTACAGCGAAGAAAGGGGAAGAGCGAGGGCCTCCATAGACGCACGGACGACGACGCTGACATCCTGGCAAACGCGATGGACAGACAGCGACAAAGCCAAGTGGACGAGACGCCTCATAACGGACGTGCGACTCTGGCATAAGAGAGGAGCTGGGGAGGTGAATTTTTACCTGACCCAGTTCCTATCCGGACACGGATACTTCCGCCAGTATCTGCATCGGATGGGGAAGGTAACGACCCCGTCCTGCAGGTACTGCGGACATAATAGAGACGACGCGGAGCACACATTTTTCGTGTGCCCCCGCTGGATAGTCGCGAGACACAGACTACAGACGAAGACAGGTGACATCACACCGGAGAACGTCGTGACACTGATGCTGTCAAGCAAACAAAACTGGGACGACATAGCACGCTACGTGACTCACGTACTACAAGGCAAAAAGACTGACGGTTGCCTTGAAAACTGATACAGAAGACGAAAAACAGACAGACGAGACAAGATATATAAGATTGCCGTAGGGCATAGAAACGCCGACCGGTCCGAAGTAATGTGTATAACAGTTCCGGACCGGATTCCGGTGAACGCCGTGGGAAAGGTTTTGGGTGTTTAGGGGGTAGAAATCCCTCACACCGCGGAGCCCGGCGCTGTAAGCAAGAACGGGGGCCTCGGAAGATTCACCTAGTACCTCGGAAAAAAAAAAAAAAAAAAAAAAAAAAAAAAAATCTTGTATATTGCGCAATAACCATGAATGGCTATAATTATCATTATATTAAAAATTTTGTTCATATTAATTTATATTAATAAATCATAAATAAACTTTTCGTATTAAAACCTATCATAATTTCAACAAGCATGAAAATCTCTCCTAGCTGAAATTATAAAATATGAAAGAAAATAAGAAAATACTTATAAAATGGAATAAATTGTCGAAAAATGTAAGAAATCATACGATACTGGATTTCGGGCATATTTAACAAGTTGTTAAAGTTTCTTACATTTTCTTTCAATTCCTTACGTTTTCTAAATATTTCCTTGTGTAGCTTATTTTTATGAAATTATAAGGAAGTATTTGTTAGAAAAATCTGTAAGAATTAATTTGTTAGAAAAATCTGTAAGAATTTGTAAAAATTTAAACTTTTATACAGTAACTTACATTTTGTAACATATATTAATTATATTTCTAATACATAATAATTTACATTTTATTACGTTTTAGTATTTTTTTTTTACATCTTTGAAAATATTTTATTTATAGCTTTATTTAAATAAAAGTACAATTATAAATTATTATAAAAGTATAATTATGAACTATTTGAAAAAAGTGTACAAATATGTGATACGATGTAAAATGTGTATCAAAATTTGTATATAAACTGTCACGGGGTGGATTTTCGGGCTAAGGCACGTTTCACCTGCGTACCTTAGCGGTTCAATTCCATATCTCTCGGTTCAACTCCCGGAGATGTAATAGCCAGATTATGCAACGGACGCTACAACGTCGTGCAATGTTCACCTAATCTGGTTACTTACCGTGCAACACGCAAGTCGAAGACTTGCGCTTTGTTTCTCACCAGTGACTCGAACTCTCCTCTCGTTCACTGGTTCGTGTGCCGGCTGCTCAGATGAAACGATACGTTTTCTCTTACGTAACGACCGCGGAGGCGGCGGGGAACGGGGAATGACTAGGTCGCGAACTAATAACTCGAGAGGTTAAATGTTAATAATAAAAGACTATTGTTTATTAAATAAAAGAAGTTGTGGTGTGATAATGGATCAGAAATATAAAAGAAATGAATTTAGGTTTGCGTATTCCCTATCTAAACGGTGCGCCAGCACGTTACCTTTGACGTCAGCTGCCTCGGAGACTGACGTCACGCTCGCGGTAATTTACGCCGCGCACGTGAGGTATAATACGCCTCACGTGAGCGGTACTCTACGCGCGCGCTCACCGAGTAAAACGACGAAGCGTGAGAGCAGTCACGATCGCCGCGCGACGCACACACGTATAAGTGTGAGAGAGAGGGCAGTCGGTGGGTTTACACGTGTGCGCACCTGTTGTGCGCACTCACCGGCTTTGAAAAAGCCGGTGGTTTGACCTCGCGTTTGACCTTGATGAAGTGCGAGCCCGATGCCTACACTCTCTCCTCGCACTTGCTCTCACCGCACGAGAACGCCTACTCGAAGCCGATGTCCAGGTACGACGAGCCTGGACAAGCGGTTACGCGGAGCTAATACGCGGCGCGGAACAATGCGTGCACGCTTACCTTTTACCCAATTTAGCAACGGCTCAAGTAGTTGATCGGTCTCGGACGTGTCTGGTCTTACTTCCTGAGCAACATAAAAATCTTGATGCTGCGGTGGAGCGGACACGAAAAGTGCTATTACTTCCTCCAGACACTAAGTAGTTTGAGTGCGGCAGGTGATACTAGCCTGTCGCACTTGAATTTTCCACTTTAATGCGCGAAAACCGCAGAAGTACTTCAATACACTATTTTTGTATATCACGAGCAAAACTCTCATTATCCGCGCTCTGACACGGTACTTCTCTTCAAAAGAACGAACGAGTCTTCTTTTAATAACGGGCGAAACAAGGTGAAGCGAAACGAAAAGCGGTTGCAGAATACCGTAGCGAACTATCAGATGGCCGTCCGGCTCGCCGCGGTCTGCTAGTCATCACGTCGATGCAGCTCAGATTCTGCATCGATGCGCCATCTCGCGTTTGCGCGCATGAGTTACTTCAACTACGGCTTATCCGCGACGTCGGTACGGCAGGCCGTGACACCCCCCACCCAGATGTCACTTATCTCCTGATAAAGGACTCTGCAACTCAATCCGGCGTCGCTAATACCTGAAAAGGTTCTAGGAATACTCAAGCGAACGCGATTGTTATAGGAAAATAAAAAAACTTTATTAAAACAATAATAATAATAAAAAAAAATCTAATGCCCCTTCATCGGTCAAAATTTGTTTGGCATTTTTGCCGATAATAGAAAGGGTTGAGCGGGTCGTGATTCGCTGCTCCAGGGCAGGTAGCTGGGTTGCGGACGTTGAGGTGCCCGCAAAAGAAGCACCGTCTTGGTTGTCTTGCCTCTCTGGGCAGACGCCGATGAGAGGAAAGAGCCCTTGGAGGCCCAGTTGAGTCCGTTGGAGTGGACGCCCGATTTTGTTGGGGACCTCTCGATGGTCGTCTCCTGGAGCTACTCCTCTGGCGGCTTTTCGCTCTACTCGGACGGGGCTCTTTTACGGGTGTTATTACCCTACCAGGGGCAGGCCTCCTCCTACCCCTGGCTGCCTCCTCTTCTTCTGCCCTGGCCCTTGCGAGTTCGGCCTGGACCCGGGCCATCTCTTTTTCCTTGGATTCGCGGAAGCGTCGAGCTTTTTCCAAGGCCTCGCGAGTTTCGCGAGCCTCGCGAGCCTTACTCTCGCTTCGCTGTCGGCGAAACTCGACTGCCGCCGCGAGCTCTTCTTTGCGGTCCAGGACCAGGTTAAACCACTTTTCGGAGTGGACCCTCGCCCCCTCATAATCGTGGAAGTTATCCCACTCCCTCATGACGGCCTCTTCATTTTTTCTAGCCAACTGGGATAGCTCTCGAGATGCTACCAAGTTGGCTTCGAGTTTCATCCAAGCAAACGACATGGGGGAGCGACCTGACAACTCACACGATTCGCTATTCTCCGCAGGCTCCTCTACCTGCGGAGTATCGTGGGCGAGGCTCTCCTCACTGGCCCAACTCTTCCGTTTTTCTGACTCCACAGGCTCCACTACCTGTGGAGTCGACGACTCCTCTTTGACTTCGCTACTCTGGCTAACTATCAAAGTAGTGACGTCTATCGCGGTCTTCGGTCGTCTTAGTATCGACCGCGTTGATGAAGGAACTACTGGCTCCCCTGCCGGTAGTTCCTCTATAACTACGGAGGATCCCTCCGTGACTCCTCCTAAAATGGCAGGTATTCCGGCACCTGGTATCATCCTGCCAGGTGTCGGAGGCAGCAGCTGCACCTGCATCAGTAGCTGGCCTACCAGCTCGAGGAGCTGTTGCTGGTTCAGCTGTCCAAGACTCATTCTGCGGACAGAGTAGAAGATAGCGTTTATCCTCGGGAACCGTAGTTCGGATTCGCGCGTGTTCTCCGGGGGGACATCGAGACGGGGTCGCAGGTTAGTACGCGATTCCGCGAACCTTTCGGTCGGCCACGAGGTCGTTTTAGGGGCTCGCTCGCAACAGGGACGGGGTTGGTTGGTGCAGGAGAAGTTTCGCCTGGCCTTCTCGTGACTATCGCTGTCTTTCTCGGCCTACCTCTCCCGCGAGTTTGCGTTGTCACGCCAATCTCGTCCTGATCTTGCCCAGCGCCCGCTGGGGCTGGGTTCTCGCAAGTGGCGGGTCGCTCTTCGCCGTTTCTTCTTCTTCCCCCGGTGGTCGGGCGACGTCATCCTCTCCTTCAGTTATATCGTGCTCGTGTGTTTCCTCGTTATCCTTGGGCTCTTCTCCAGGGAAGTATGGCTTCAAGTGTTCTGCATGGACCAGGTCTTCAACATCTCCTTCTTGATCCACCAGTTTGTACGTATTGGGCCCTTTCTTCTCCAAAATCTCGTAAGAGCCAACGTATTTCGGTGCCAACTTCCCCATCACTCCTTCAGCTGCCGAGGATAACACGCGATTCTTCTTCCACACGCGATCTCCGACCTCGAACTTCGGTTCTATCCGCCTGGCATCATATATCTCAGCATGCCTCTCTTTTTCTTCTCTTGAATGGTGACCAGCATTATCTAGCATATTGCTGAGATTTCTCATTCTTGCTACCCAGGCGTTTTCGTCCTCTTGAACAACAGTCTCTTTGACTACCTGATCTTGTTCCCTCCTCTTAGTCCCAGGAGGCACTGGCTCCCTGCCATAATTTAACATGGCCGGTGACTTACCAGTGGCACTATGGGGTGTGTTATTTAGCGCGAACACCAGTTCAGGTAGCTTCTCGTCCCAAGGGTTATGGTTCCCTTCCACAAATGTCATAATACTGGTCTTGAGGGTTCTATTCACTCTCTCCACCGGTTTTAATAAATTGAATTACTTTGAAATTTGATGGAGATGTAGACTTTGTATATTATTTATTATGTGTGTTCTTAGGGCAAAAGAATTAGTTTATAAATTACAGAGATATTTGAGGTTAAAACTGTTAAAACTGTTTTAGCCCAATTTTATAATCATAATTTTTCGAGAAGGGTTTTATGTATATGTTACTAGAAAATGGAAATGATGCGCGATACACGCGCGTGTTGTTTACTTGCTTTTGTTTTTTATTGAGGTTAATTTACAGCGAGCTCTGTAGAAACATGAAATAAGTCAGATACACTGACCAATTATTTTGAGTTTTAACTAATTTTTCGAATAATCGCGATTTAAGAAGTGAATATAGTAAGAGTTACCCTTTTCCAATATTCAGATAAAAATTTTAAAGTTGAAACGTTTATGGTTCAGGGGCATATAATTTTATATACCCTTATTTTACCTTTAGAAATTGATGTAAATGTTTTTATTAGCTGCTACTGATATTTGTGTTTACATAATATTTTATTCGCTTTTGTTTTTTATGAAGATGGTGTAATACTCATACTTTATCATTAATCCTGTCTTATCGGCTGAACATGTCAAAATAATTAATATTAAAAATAATTATTTGTACATATAAAACCTGTGTACTTGTGAGTAAGTTGATCTTGGGTAGATAGCATTTTTTAATTATTTATATTTTAAATTATTACTTTTCTTTTAAATAAAGTACGTGCCAAATAACAAATAATTTCAATAATAAGAAAAAATGTGCAATTTTTTAAATACTAATGAATTATTAAATCATTGAAAAAAAAGTATAATGAATAAACATATTTTATATTTAAAATATATATTATGCATATAGGAATGAACGATACATTAATTTGGAGGAAGCTACGTGCCAATGAATTGGCAGCGATTTTTTTGTTGACATTAAGTACTCGGACTTATTTTATCTGCACGTATCGACGGCTGAGCGGAATAAGGTCGTATCTCGGCGCGTGGACGAAGAACGTCGTATCTCGCCGCACATATGACCTTCTTCCGCTCAGCTGTCGATATATTATAAGTGTATATAAAAAATGTAATGAAAGTAACGAAAATTGCTATTTTGTATATTAAAGTGTCAAACGACTTCAAAAAGGTTAATATCTGTTATGGATACATTCAATTTTATTATGTTACATAGTAATTGTTACTATAAGTAAAACCAAAAATTACTATGTTGCATACTAAAATGTGAAAAATTCAATATTTCTTATAGGTATACTTTCGATTTTATATTAATTATATATTATAAGCTTATATTAATAATTACTATAACTATATTACAATATTACAATTGATATAAAATATAGTTCCTAGACGATTGTTTTCCGTGTATTGTTATTGCATTTGTTTTAACTTTATTTTTGTTATTAAAATTTTTGGAGTAGTTTCAATCAGTTTTTGAAATGAATATTATTTCATATAAGCCATTATAATATTGAAAAGAATAATTAACCAATGTTGTATACTCACTTCATCGTGGAAACATTTTCGAGATTACACAAGATCACAGTATTTACATTTTTATCATTGTATTGAACTACTAGATAGAAATGTTAGTAACTTTTTACAATCGATAATGGCTTACAGCTTGTCAATAAACGAATTACAAATCGATACAATACACATCTATACAGTAGAATACGCTTATTTCACCGTCGCCTTATTCCGATACATACCGCTGTGCCGGCGCGAGAAAAAATTCCGCTGGAGGGGGCCATACCTAATTCGCCGTTTCCAAGAATTTTCTTCCCCTGTAGCCCCATTATCTGGGAAATTAAGCGTGTTCTACTGTACAAGAAGAAAAAAATAGTTGTTCCTACTATGCCCTCTCGTTAATTTAACTATAGCTAGTTCAGTAAACGAGATTTAGTTGAATCAACGTTAGCTTCTCTTGTTAAAGTTACTAGAGTCCTCTGTAGAAACGTTTGTTTATGTCTCGTGATGGCGGTCATGGGCCTTATTTTACTGGACTCTCTAGTAGATTTTAACAGACTCCATAGTTGTGTTTACATAAATACCATCCAGCAAAAATAACAAACCTAACCTCTATTAACGCAAATAGTTTCTTTTTTTCCGTGTACATAGTTAACACATAAATTATGGATTTGCGCTCGAGGGAAATGTAACATAGCTATTTAAAATATTTTCAATAAAATTTATGTGTTAATTTGGTTTTTCAAATTCAATCTCCATCAAATTTAATATATAACCGAATTTGAGAGAAATGGTTTCTTTGTGAAAAAATCGACAATTGAACCTCAACATCAGTTTTAGTGGTAATAAATTTGAAGGTATGGCTTTCTTTATTTGTAAATGAGCTTCAGCCTCAAGAACTTTACAAAAGAAAAAGACCCATAAGTCTCTGCAAATTTTACCGAGTTGTATTTGTGGCCGGCACTCGGAGCTATTACAAGTTAAAAAGACCTATAAGTTGACTTACGGTAGCTCTGAGTTGTATAGCCGTGACGTATGTCAGTCGAAGTACAACTACACAGTGACTTGCGGTTAGTTTTTCGAGAAATTAATTGATCACAGTCTTACAAAAATTATTATTAAAAATCACGGGTAGGACTTGAAAATTTTTTAGCACGATGATTAGGTGCAGTTTTGTACTGCGAATTGATTAATATATAAAACTCATTTTCGTCAAAAATTCGACTAATATGTGTTTTTGCATTGTACGGAAGATTAGTAGATATAGTTTCTTTAGTCAAAGATTAGAACAAAATAAGTATTTAACTAGGGGGGCTGCGCCCCCCAGCGTGCCTTCGGCACGCCATCCCCCCGGCCCCACACACACCTGCTTCTCGCTTCGCTCATCGCCCCCCTCCCTATGTAAAAACTTCATTTTTACATAATAGGCACGACCGCAATGCTCAGAAGAACCTTATACTTTTATTATTGCAAAAATTGTAATACTTTATTTATCGTTTTTATCATTTAAAATAAACATAAATACATCTGCAGTAGAATTTAAATAATAGTTATCCATTTACTTTTACACATTTATTTCTTCTTTTTTGTAGAAGGTTTGCGTTTTAATTCTACATGTATAAAAATATTTAGATAACTTTTTAAATAATCTATGATGTATATAAATTTATTAAGTATTAATTGATATGATTAAAGCGCGCATGGGAATATTGAATATAAATACCATGATTGCAGTTATATTTAAAATTAAAAACATAGTTTTCATAATTTCTATTATAATTATAATAATTGGTTTTTTATTTTTATTTATGAAAATGTACTATGAAAACAAAATTTTGTTTTAATCCTATCCATAAGGTGGAGACTAGCTGCTCACGGATTTACGGGTGTTCCTAACTGCATATACCTATCCAATCTCAATTACAAAAAATACTTGCGCACATATGCATACATCCGCGAAAAGGAGAAAAACAGAAGGAGAATGCTCAATACTGATGCATTCGGCAACGGCAATCTGGCTTAGCCCTGCGACCTGCGTGCATGAATATACTTATACTGCAGCAGTCGTAATGGCTACGTTGGGTACCTCGGCTCACGGTCGTACACACTTTCCGGACCTATGTGACCGTGCCGCACTGCCTCGGCTAGGCTGCGTTCGCACTCCAAGTATAGCGGAAAAACACATGCGACTCACGCAATCGCGAGCGCTCCCTGTATGTATAAGATATATATATATATATATATATATATATATATATATATATATATGATCGCGCGTACGTGAATACGTACTTCTGTGCAAATCTAATTCTGTTAAATAATAAGCGAAAATTCACTATACGTGTATTGGGGTATTAAAAATCATGTTTATACGTTTGATGATCCAGAAATTATTGTACATAAAAATGTTAATTGCGAATAAGTTTTGTTTAAACTATATCTATATGCTTTGTATTTAACATTTTTATTGAAAGTCAAATTCTTTTATGATAAGCGAAAATCGACTATTTCAGGTGTATTTAGGCATTAAAAATCGTTTTTATAGGTCTAAGCGGTCAGGAATCCATTTTATATGAAAATGTTAAATGGGAAAAAGTTTTATTTAAATATTATCTAGAACTTTTGTATTGAACATGTTTATGTAAAATCAAATCCTGTCAAGTTTTAGCCGAAAATCGTCCATTTTATGTATATTTTGACGTTTAAAATCGTTTTTATAAGTCTAACTCGTCAGGAGTTGATTTTACACGAAAATGTTAAATAGAAAAAAGTTTTGTTTAAATATTATCTACAACTTTTACATTGAACATGTTTGTATAAAATCAAATCCTGTCAAGTTATAGCCGAAAATCGTCCATTTTATGTATATTTTGGCGTTTAAAATCGTTTTTATAAGTGTAACTTATCAGGAGTTCGTTTTACCCAAAAGTGATAAATAGGAAAAAGTTTTGTTTAAATACTATCTCCAACTTTTGTATTTAACATTTTTGTGTAAAATCAAATTCTGTCAAGTGATAGCCGAAAATCGTCCATTTTTTATCTTCTTTGCCGTTTTTCGTAGTTATCTTGGCAAATATTGCTCGTAGAGCAAAAGTGTCCAACAGATAAAAGGTGTATTTTAATTAGTTTAGCAGATACACCTGTAGATACAAGCTTAAAATTAATTTTTCTAGTCCTTAAGCTTAAAAATCGATATTTTGAAATATTTCTTTGTGCTCGCATTTTTTAATTTTTCATCGATCTATCTCAATTGAGAACCAGGACTTAGGTATAATTAGAGGAGTATTTTCTCGCGATCCCGATGGAATCGGTTGAAAATTCATTGAGATAATTGAGGAACTTGCGTACATACGGGCGTACAGACATACATACATCACAAAAAACGCTTAAAACGCACTCATTTTGACTGGAAAGACTTTTCTTGTATCAAATTATTAGTTTTTGAAGTCAGACAATTTTCGCTCTGGTGAAATTATAAGGCTCTCCCGAGCAGCGGTCGTGCCTAAATATTACTGCTCTGAAACAATATACTCTAATATGACGGTCATTTAGTAGGAGCCTGTTTTTAAAACTCGTCCCGAACTGGACCGTATCTATAGCTGAGTAGCTCCGGGGGCATCAATATTTCTTTATTAAATGACCAGTAAATTATTATTTATTGTAGTGCAATATCATGTACTATATAGATGGATCTATTACATGTTATGATACATAAATATAACCACAATGCATGCGATATATATGTGTGTAATAAGCATGATTTTCGGTTGTTATGAAATTAAATTAAAATTTTGCTGGTGAGGTGGCGGGGCAGTACGGCCGGTAGCGCTCTTGTTTGCTTTGGACGTGTGGTAAATCGAGCGGGAAGAGAGGGTACTACCATTTGATCATTTTGGAAGAGGTGCTACATACAATTTTAATCGAACTTCACTTACAGGTAATTTCGTTCAATTGTATAATTAGTTAATACAATTGTAATATATTCAATTGGTGAAGTTGCGATAGTTTATTGAAGAGGCCTATCGTCCTGCAAGATTCCCTTATCTTTTTTGAAAGAACGTGAATTGCACAATTTAAGTAGGAGAGGAGATACTCAAAATTTCGCTAAAGATATACATTCTGCAAACGGGTACTACTTACAAGAAAACTTTTTTTACTTTTATGAAGGATGTTTTCTTCATTAGTTTAATTCGGAATGACCTGTCGAAATTTTCATTGCCACGCCTAATGTTATGCAGGTTCTCGAACCAATCAGAAATTAATAAATCAAAATCCTGAGGCACATATACTTCTTCAAATATAGTTAAAACCTGCTGCCAATTCATTGGCACGTAGCTTCCTCAAACTTAATTTATTGATCCCTTTAATTAATGTTTACTTCTAATATTTAAAATTTAATACTTTATCTTATACGGTTAGACTAACTAGGAGAGGGTCATGGGTCCAGATTCAGCTTAAACTGTGCGTTATATCTTTTTTCGTAATGAACCGATTTTTTTGGGCAACGAACTTGATCTGAAGATATATAAAAGCTACATCTGTGCCAAATTTCAGGACGATTGGGTAATTTTTGCTCTTGTTATCGTGCAACAACGAAAACGCAAATTTTTTCTAAAATAATTCTTTTCTAAAAAACAAATGAAGATCATCTCTTGAAATTTTAGCCAAATATAGTCTTCTATAAGTTTAATAAGTGGTTAAAATTTTAAGTCGATAAATCAAGTAATCTCTGAGAAAATGCATTCGAAAATTTTTTTTAAAAAATTTTTTACCTCAAATATCTTTTTTCGTAATGGATCGATTTTTTGGGCAACGAACTCAATCTGAAGATATATAAAAGCTACATCTGTGCCAAATTTCAGGACGATTGGATAATTTTTGCTCTAGTTATCGTGCGACAATGAAAACGCAAATTTTTTCTAAAATAATTCTTTTCTAAAAAACAAATGAAGATCATTTCTTGAAATTTTAACCACATATAGTCTTCAATTAGTGTAATAACTGGTTAAAATTTCAAGTCGATAAATAAAATATTTTTTGAGTAAAAGGTTTCCTTAATAACAAATAACAAAGTGAAGATATTTTAATTTTTAAAAAAGCAAAATATAGGCAATTTAAATACCTTTCAAGAAAAGTTTATTATATTATGTAATAATGACTGTAAGATATGAAAAAATAAAAAAAAATGAAAATTCAAGATTCGTTTTTGGAAAATAATTTTTTTTCTAAAAAGCAAATGAAGATAATCTCTTGAAATTTTAACCACATATAGTCTTCAATTAGTGTAATAACTGGTTATTTATTTCAAGTCGATAAATAAATTATTTTTTGATAAATTAATTTATGAAAAATAAAAAAGTTTTCCTTAATAACAATTGACAGAGTGAAGATATTTTAAATTATAAAAAAGGAAAATATAGGTAATTTAAATACCTTTCAAGAAAAGTTTATTATATTATGTAATAATGACTGTAAGATATGAAAAAATAAAAAAAACTAAAAATTCAAAATCGTTTTTTGGTTATAAAACAAAAGAAAATCCATAAAAACTCAAATCCATCAGGGTACCTTTCTTTTCCCGCGAGACAAAGAGAATAAGCTTTACCCGACGAAAATTGGTCGATTCGTTTCGGAGATATGAAAAGTTCAAATACACACACACGCGCACACGCACACGCACACGCACATACACACGCACACACACACACACACACACACACGAAAACAAAAATGATCAAAATCAACTAACATACACATATATCGCCTTAAAACATCTTTTTGAACATTTTTTTTTCGAAAATTTTTTTCACCGTTACAAAGCTTCCTCTATGAGGAAGCAAAAATATTTCCATAATTGGTAGATAATACAAAAATTCGCTTATGAAGAATGATTCTAGTATCCGGGATTGAAAAATTAATAAAAATGAAAACATTTTCAAATCATAAAATAATAAGTAAATTATCATACATATTTTTATCCGTATCTATGATGATCTATGATTGTCAACATTTTAATCCGCAGAAATTATAAAATCAAGGGTCTTATGATCACTTTCAATAGCTTATTCTTCAATACACCTAGTGGAAATACTTACAAAGCCTCAACAAATTGAAATTACAGCAATTTTCATTAGAAAATTTCTTATCTGAAATATAAGAGATCGTATCATTGAAGTAGGGACTTATATGATTAAACTAAGGCTACTGGGATGCATTTTTGGGTACCAGAAAATGCCATCCAAAGCTTTAAGTAAAATCCATATCCCGGACTCTAGTATCACTCCTTGTTAGTTATAATCTGCATTAATTTGAATGAAGCCATCCAATTGATGTTTATTAAATTTATATATTATTTTATCTTAATTCAAATATAAAAAAAAACTTATTGCTACACATACGTTAATAGCAGTTAAAATATCTCTTTTAAGGAGTTCTTTCCTGCGGGAGCACGGATCGTACGTCAAGGAGAGAAGGGTGATAAATTTTACATCATCAGTGGAGGAAATGTCAGAATTACGAAAGATACTAACTATGGAGAAGAAGAATTGGTTGTTCTTAGCAAAGGGCAATACTTCGGTGAAAAAGCACTTTACGATGATGTAGGTGAAAATCGGAGACATGCTAATGCTATAGCGTTAGTACCTGTTGAATGTTTAACTTTAGACAGAACGTAAGATTCCCAAATTTTTAAAATACTTGAATTAACTAATTACTATATTATAGATATGTAAATACTGTTTGCTTAGAAATTTTCTAACAATTTCAAACTCTGTAATATATTAACAAATTTGACATATCATAGATCGTTCTTAAACTATTTGGGAAGCTTGGATGAAATACGTAATAAAGATTGGTTAACTGAATTTGGAAAACAAAAACGCTCTCTTACACCAAAACAGTGGACAAACGAATATGCAAATCTTACTTTATCAGATTTCCAAATACTTGGAACTCTTGGTGTTGGTGGTTTCGGGCGTGTAGACCTTGTAAATTTGCGTTCTGATCCAAATAAAAGCTTTGCCTTAAAAAAGTTAAAGAAGAAAGTAATGGTTGATCAACAACAGCAAGAACATGTACTGAACGAGAAATGTATTATGCAAGTTTGTGACAGTCCATTCATATGCAAGTTAGTATTACACAAATTCACAAATAATACATTGAAATAATAATTAAGATAATTATTTATAATATGTGAATGCCAGATTTTCATTAAAACATGCTTTCCTTGAAAAGAAATCGTACTAAAAAGTGAAAACTAATCTTCTGAAGATATAAATTTGGGAAATCTTTTATTAAGGGGACTAGACACCTTCTTTTCTGAAATAAGAAGTGACATTTTAATACAGAAATGTAAACTAATTTCTTCATACTTTTTACATATAAAAGTGGATATATTTACCTTACCTTAGAACTTTCTCCGATGGGTCTTTTATGTGGTCCAGAATCATAGTCATAGATGAAACAAGTTTTTTCACTATCCGTAAGCTTTGAAATTTTCCTCTGGATGCATTGACTCCAGATTTGAACTAAGTTACTCCCGGATAGTATAATTCTCATAAAAGTGTAGGGATTTAGGATTAAATGTTAGAAAAAATTTCACATCAGAAAAATTTTGAAGAAATTGAAAAAATTTTTAAAAATTAAAAAAAATTATTGAAAAACAGCAGAAAATTTTGTTTTCTCATCGGATCAAAAATCCCTATACTCATATGAGAATTATACTATACAGGGGTAACTTAGTTGAAATCTGGAGTCAATCCATCCACAGGAAAATTTCAAAGCTTACGGATAGTGAAAAAACTTGTTTCATCGATGACTATGGTTCTGGACAATACAAAGGGCCCAGACCAAGGTCTAAGGTGAGGTAAATATACCCCCTTTTATGTGTAAAAAGTGGGAAATAATTAGTTTCTATTTATGTCTTATAATATGACTTTTTATTTCAGAAAAAAGGTGTCTATCCCTCTTAAAGGAAGTAAAAAAGAAAACCATGAAGCACACACTCATATACAATCACGTCATCTATTCTTCAATGTTGACGTAATATTATAATAAAGTATTTTACTCATAGTTTTTATCACAAATGCATGTTACTAAAATTTAAGATTGATATTTGCGTAAATAAAGAAGCTATGCAACATTGAAAATTTAAATTTTTTGTAATTTTTGATCATACAGCAATTTTTGACATTTTCCCTTGAAACTTTTTGTATTAAACATGGACTGGAAATTACTTTTGTAATTTTGGTGTAGAAAATAGTAGTATTTTTTAATTCATGAAATTTGCATGTTTCTGAGTGGTTGGTTTGGATTATTATACCATCATCGAAGAATATTGAGACTGCACCTAAAATTTTTTGTTCGAGAAAATTTCTTCAAATTACTCTTTTAAATCTCTTTAAATTACTTTTTTGACAATGGTGGCCAAGCTAATTGAAAGAAGTTACAATTTTTGGAAATGTCAAGAAAAACCAATAATTAGCTTTATTGATAATATGATTGATGAGAAACTTAATATTATTCATACATTTTATGTCATGAATCAAATCACTAAATTTTGTTAAAGCATCCCCTGGTAAAAATGTTTACGTGATAAATTATGTGATTAGACACATACTAAAATACGTGCTTTATCACGTAATTTGGCGTGTATAAAAGCACGTGCTTTTGTACATGCCGAATCACGTATTAGATAATGTGACTAATAACTTGCTTTTTTCGAACCGATTTGGCATGTATAAAATCACATGATTTTATACATGATAAATCATGTGATATAAGAAAATTTGATATATAATATAAATAAGAAAACTATTATTTTTAATACTTTCATAAATAATATTAAAATTATGGTGCAAATAATAAGGAGGTGTTTTATAAAAATTGAAAACTGACTTAAAAAGGCCTTTTTACTGATACGGCCGAGCGGTCACCCATCTAAGTATTAACCGCGCCGATTGTTGCTTAACATATGTGAACCGACGGCCATGCAGCCAAGAACTCCTCCAACGATGTATATGATCTACTACTTCTATAAAAGCGATATAACAAAACTATATCATACCGACACTAAATTTTTTTTTTTTTTATTAAATAACAGTAGTACAGTGTTTTATTAAATAATAATGTCCTTGACTATTTATTAAAATTTGTTTTAATGTTAAAATATGTACCATGATCGAAGTATCATTTATTGTTTATTTACTAACTATAATAGAAAATTATCTTTATCCAAAACAAAAATTACAACGAATTTCATTTCAAGCTTAATATTCATAATATATAGAATATTTATGATACATAATTTGTTATTATTAATAAATTATTTGTAAATAAATACTACTATTTAATAAAAAGCAAATTTAATGTTGGTATGATATAGTTTTGCTATATCGCTTTTATAGAAACAGTAGATCAAAGGCATCGTTGAAGGAGTTCTTGGTTGCATGGCCGTCGGTTCATGTAAGTTAAGCAACAATCGGCGCGGTTGATACTTGGATGGGTGACCGCTCAGCCATATCAATAAATAGGCCCTCAAGTCAGTTTTCAATTTTTATAAAACACCTCCTTATTATTTGCAACATAATTTTAATATCATCTATGAAAGAATTAAAAATAATAGTTTTCTTATTTATATTATATATCAAATTTTCTTATATGACATGATTTATCACGTATAAAATCATGTGATTTTATACATGCCAAATCGGTTCGAAAAAAGCAAGTTATTAGTCACATTATTTAATACGTGATTCGGCATGTGCAAAAGCACGTGTTTTAGTATGTGTCCAATCACATAATTTATCACGTAAAAATTTTTACCAGGGTCGAATAGAACATTAAGCATCTACAATATTTTCAATAATATTAGGCTTATACAATAAGCCTTATATAATTATCAATTGTAAATTACATTCAGTTTCAATTTTTTGAATATTGGATAAAAATCGCTTCACACAAAAGGTTAATTACTATAAAATTATCATTATAAAATATCATAATAAATTATGATCAAAATAAAATTTGATCACAGACAGTTTTGCAATATTTATTCGAATACCATGACAAATACTGCATAAATATTTATAAATAAAATATGGTTTGGTTATTAGGACTGCGCTTCATAGAATCTTCGTTATGTACATACCAAGCTATTAGCTCTTATAAATTACTAGCATAGTCAGGGGGCTGCGCGCACTCTTCCTTCCCCTTTCAGTTCTTAACATACGCATTGCTCCAATATTTTTATTTAAATTTGGAGGTTCTATATATTTCAGTTTATTCCTTCAATACAACAATTTGGATGTTAGAAATTGTAATCAGTACACTATTCATAGTCGTTCATTCATTACAGGCGATCAAAAGTTAAATAAACCGGCCAATCCAGCGCCACGGCCGCAGGAGTGGGAAAGGCACGTCATCGGGGCTTCGGCCGCTAAAGGGGGGCTCGCCGGCGTCTGTCAATCTATCGATTACGCGGTCTTTCTCGCTCCCTCTCGCTCTTTCTCGCTCTTTCTCGCTCTCTCTTTCGTTTACTCACGTCATCTACACTTCGGCCGCTAGGGGTCTGCCGGCGTCTATCGAACTATCGATTTCTCGGTCTTTCCCGTTTTCACTCGCGATCTTTATCACTATAACTCGTTCTTTCGCGCCCAATCTCACTATTGCTCGATCACGTACGCTATTTCTCACTATCACTCCCCCATTGGCGCTCTTTGTGGCTCTTTCTTGCTATTACACACTCACTCACTATCACTTGCTCATTCTCGAGCACATTCTCGCTTTCTCTCTCCCACTTTTTCGCTCTCTCACGGATTTTTTCGCTCCCTCTCTCGCTATTACTCGCTCTATCACGCTCTCTTTCGCGCTCTTTCTCGATCTTGCTCGATATTTCTCGTTCATTCTCGCTTTTATCCGCTCTCACTCACTCACTCGCGCTCTTCTCGCTCTTTCTTGCGCACTCGCGCTCTTTCGGTCTCTCACGCGATATCTCGTTATCACTAGCTCTTTCTCAGTCACTCGTACTCTATCTCGTTCTCTTTCGCACTTTCTCGCTCACTCTCGCTATCACTCGCTCCCACACGCTCTCTCTCACACTTTCTCGGTCGCTCTTGCTTTTTCTCGCTTTTTCTCGCTATCACTCGCTCTTTCTGGCTCGTTCTCGCCATTACTCCCTCACTGGCGCTATTACTCACTATCACTCAGTCATTCACGCTCTTTCTCGCTATCATACGCTCACTCGCGATATTACTCACTATCGCTATTCTTGAAAGGGCAGAACGTTTGGTAAATGGCAAGTCAAAAGGATCATCTTGTATGCGAAGACTAAAGTAATCTGTGTTAGGTTGCCAATCTGTACCTAAAATTGGTACGGATGTTTCTGAGGCAAATAAAGCAATGGAATCTGCACCTAAAATATTCGAGTGTAAACAAGAGAGTACTTCAACATTATTTGAAGTCCACTTTCGAAGACTGAGGTGACCTTGTTTAAAGAGTTGAATTAACTCATCCTGTTCAAGCAAAGCTTCTTCTAACGAATGTGTACCAGAAAGCACATTGTCTGAATATATTTCAGATCGAACAGCTCCAGCTGCGATTGGATAAGTTTTACCATAATCTTCGGCTACAGCCACAGATCAAAGCGACGGGATTTTGCAGAAGATTAGGTCCAACGTGCAGAAGATCGTTGACTGAAACTCCTGATTTAGTCTTACTCGAGCCATTAAACACAGTACGTAATTTGGTTGCTATACTTGTTTCCTTCCATGATGTGGTAAGAAGGCTTGAGAGTCGTTAATGTATCAGAATTCGAAGAGAGGGATGTATGACCTAAGTCAATGCACTCTTTTATGAAATCTGTATAAGCTATTTTCGATATTTTGTCATTAGCGAAGTTTACTTCGAGGCGATTAAGTACGCGTAACGCGGCAGAATGAAAGTTTTCGACGTAAGCAGAGCTCAGATTTTCTCAATTTTTCCATGAAAGACTTACTACGTATCGACCTAACTCATCTTGATGAGTAGTTTTTTGATAAAAATCCTCGCATGCTTGTTCATCAGGCGAGTAAGATTTCTTGTTCACTGTTATATCCTCCGCTCTCCAAAAATCTTGTATGAGCTCCAAAAGTTTGGCTTCATGCTCACATTCGTTTGAGCAATGAAGAGATAAAGAGTTTGGCACGCTTTCTGGGGGTGAAGAGGAGAGATTGCCTGTTAAGAACCAATCCAGTTTAGAACGTAGTGCTATCGGCTGAAGACTTTGACACTTAACGATTTGACTTTCAACGATTTGCACCGAGAAGAATATCGATACGAGAGGGTTCGAAACACATGGGGTCTGCTAGCTGCAGCCCTCTTAAGTATCCGAAATTAGAAATACCACCTACGATGGGAAGCGTATAAGAAGATAATTTTGGCAAGACAATCGTATCGACTTCCAACGAATAAGTCGAATTGAAATGAGTTTGTATAGAAAGACAAGCTACCTTCGAAGACACAGCAGCTGTCTTTTCTCCTATACCTTGAATGTGAGTATGACTGGTTCTGTAATTTAACAACAATTGATGATGCAATGCTTGAATAATCAGAGAGATTTGAGAATCAGGATTAATCAACGCTCGCACTTGAATTTTGGTTCCATTGGAACCAATGGCGTTGACCCTAGCGGTAGCCAAGAGTACACCTGTACATGTACATGGGTACTAACACCAGTATTTGAAGAGGTTGCTTGATAAGCAGGTTGAATGTTATTAGAAATGACAAAGTTGTCACAGTTTGGGCTTGAAGTATTTGGCACTCAGGTAACTTGATCAGGCGATGTCGAGTTAATCGACTGATTAAATGAATAGCCATCAGTGTTTACAAGAGTGAGATGCTTAGCTTTGCAAAGAAAGCATCGACACGGGGAAGTACAATTCTTTATGTGGTGTTTCCCTAAGCAATTAGAACAAAGATTAGATGATTTAATAAGCTCTTTCCGCTCGGGAATCATCTTATTGAGGAATTGTTCACACCGATTTATAAAATAGGTTCATTACATAGCAAACATTTCTTTTTCTAAGAGTTTTTTGCGTTTTGAGGTGACACTTGGTGGAATAAGCCGAATGAGCATTGTCAAATTCTGACTTGCGAGGTTTTGAATTAGATGATTGAGTATTAGGGTTCGAAGAAGTTTTAGTACCTGTTTCGATGACCTCTAGAGTGAGGGTTTGACTTCGAAGAAATGATTGGAGTTGCTCCATTGTCGGTGGATCGGCATTATCACCTACGTGCCTTTCCCATTCTTTACGTGCATTTAAATCGAGCTACTTAAGCGCAAAATGTATCGTTAAGTCGCTTCCTAATGAAGCCTCCTTATTAAGGGATGTCAGGCTGGTTATACGGTTGAAAAGTTCTCTGTAGATGCGTTTAATTTCTGACCAGGTGTCTGTCTTCATGGGTTTAACTGTGAAGATTTCGGAAATGTGAGAGCTAACAATACGACGTTGATTTTCGTAATATTCGATTAAAGCTGCCCGTGCTCGTTCATAATTATCACCCGAAATCGGAAGAGATTTAATTTTCTCAAGTGCATCTCCTGTAAGGTGAGTGCCAAGATAATATAATTTCAGAACAGGCGATAAGTCCTCGTGACGATGAATGACCGCGCAAAAAACGTTCTTAAGATTTTCCCAATCCGAGAACTTACCTGAAAATTTTAGTAAATCTATTTTTGGCAACGATTGAAACGATGTATTAGCAGTTTGAATGTGGCTTGCTGGAACTGGAGTAGCAGAGTCCTTAAAGGAGCCTTGCAGGTTGCTCTGTACTTCTAAGCTTTCGAAGAAATTAAGAAACTCACCTTTCCAATCATAGAAACTATCCTCAACTAAGTCAAAAAGATTGGTTTTGAAATAATCATGCTGCATATGAAGAGGCTGGAGGTTCAAGATTTTATCATGATGTTGCTTAAAGGCAGCGTAATTTTCCTCAAGTCCGGCTAACCGAGACTTGGCAGTACTCTTATTCATATAATCTTTACCTTTCGATTTGAAATTTTTAAATGAATTATAAATCCTAGCTTGGAGCAACAACTGTCTAGTATATATTGCCTTCATCTTGAGATCAAAGTAATAAGATTAGCAGCTAACTTGACTATTTAACTTGTGGTATTGCGTTAACTATTCTTGCTCACTCGCGAGTATAACAAATAATAGTGAAAGTTATTACAATTAAGTCTTAAGCCAAGTTATAATATTATACTTATGCTAATATGCGCTTAAAGATGCAGTGTTGAATGCGTCAGCTAACGTTCCCACGGTGAATCAGCTGATGATCCACTGCGATGGCTGTAGAGCATCAAGACCCCCTACTGACGGGAAATGCAGTCGTCCCTGCAGCGTAGTCACTTGTTGAATCAGGAATGTATCCAGATGAGAAACAGCAAGCAAGGTTGCAGTCAAGATGGAGTATCAGCTAACAGTAGGCATGTCGTTATCTGCAGTTGAGAGCATCAGCAATAAAACTGCAAGGTTAAGTAACAAATATTTGCGAAGGCAAAAAATTGCATTCAATTTCCTCAAGGTGAGCTTCAACGATTACAAATTAAATTTATAATAAACTCAAACTCAATTAAATAATTCTACTTTCAATCAAAGCGCATGCAAGTTTTAACTAAATATGCTTAATTTCGTTAAATAGTTATGTCAAGTGCAGAGACTAGAATGGACTAGACGACGAGTAGCACATATTAAAGTTATGTAAAATTGGAACGATCCGTGTTTCCAGTTATTGTGTAACGCATCCGTGTGTTGATGCGTTACACAACTGTGCCTTTTGTTGAATAATGGACTCATCCGAACACAGTTCGGTTCCGTGGCTGCGCCCCCTGGTGAATGAGAATGAACTTGTCCTCCTTCAATTATGCTTGGCGACGAGGTACGCGGCATCCTAGACGTCACGTGGTAAGCCCCCTATATGCCCGGTGAGCGCCTCGCACCTTAATGCTATAGAGAGCGATGTCCACGTGGGTACTACGTGGACGAACTGGTGTGCACCCCTAGCATGTAGGCGCCATGTGGGTAAGCCTTGTATTGAATAGCGTGGACCCCGTAACGAGTAGGCTCAATGCGGGTATTCCTTGTATGGAGAGGTGTGAACCCCGTTTTGACTCGTTGCACTAGCCGGCAACGATTAGATTATCACCGTACACGCGATGATTCTAGAGCTGGCTTTACAACGCATGCTCTTCTACTGTGGTTTGCCACTTGTTGCTCTTGCCTACAACAAGATGGCTGACAATCACCGTATACGCGGTGATTCTAGAGCTGGCTTTACAACGCACGCTCCGTCAAGAATTTGTGATGTCGCAGATGGAGTTGGTAAATACGTAGACTCCTCGACGTTTTTAGACAATGGGAAGAATAGCAATTGGATCTGTTATTTCCCCTAGGAAGCCTTTAAAACTGACTTCCAAGTGCACGTGACGATGAGACAGACGAGAGAGTCAGCAACGAACGCACGAAGTCGGCATGCGGTCACATGTAAATTTTACGGCACTCACGAACACGAGCACTTATTGCGTACCTGAAAGAAGATGCCCATTTCTACGCCACTGGCAAGTAGACGTAGAAAATGGAGAAAAGTTTCTTCTGCGCTGCAGCCATGTCGATGCTCCTCTCTCTCACGATCCGGCTCTAAGCACCAAATGTTTTGTGTTGAATGAAGGATGGTGAACTGGAGAGGTTCAAATTGAAAAAGCCGTTTCATGTAGAGAAAAAGATTGCGTTTATTGAAGTCGTCGTTGTGCCATTGTGAGCGTACAGTAGATTGTTGCTGTCTCTGCTGCCGTCGCGTGCTGAACTAGCTGCCGGCCGGCACAGCAAGGCGCCGTCCGTCGTCTTGGTAGTTGGAGGGGCGGTAAGAAAGACGCGTGGAGAGTGCCAATTGACGGCGCTCTCTCTCACATGTGTAGTAGATAGCCATGGGAGGAGAAATGCCTGCGGTGTCGAATGTTCGACACTCTGATTCCCAACACTCGCCATTAGAGGGATGCAACTGTATCCCCTATTTTCTTATTTGATATTTTTTCTACTCTTCCCCTATTTTCTCCTTTTATTAGGTGACTCTTCTAATCCCCCTATAATCAGTGAATATCTCATATTGTGTGATGAATTGCGATTGAAAATACGCGCCGACTTGATTTGAGAAGACGTGGTCTCCTATGAGGGAATAATTTTTCAAAAATTGAGCAGTCACTCTCCCAAATACGTTGTATTTGCTTGTATTTTTAGACGAATAGGGGTGGCGTTTCCACTATTGACGGGATGGAGTACTCAATATCTACAGTGTATGATGGTATGGTATGGAATTCCATGCCTAGGGATCCAATCCAATTCTCCTATCTTAAAAGGTAGATGGATATGAGGGTGCATGCATATAGCTGAGTAGAAAAATAATTAGAGATGCGATGTCCACGCAAAAGAATGGAGTAAAAAAATTCTTAAACCCAATTAACTGTAGGGACGTGAGGTCGAAGAAGAGGAATGCACGAAGCCGTGCGACTAAGAGAGCCAATTATTTAAATAATTCTTAAATTCATACAGCCGAGGGCATAAGGTCTATTCTTACAAAAAGGGAGTTACGTAGACGTGCGACGATAAGCGAGTCAATTATTAAAAAAATTCTTAAGTGGACGTTGATGTCACGTCTGTTTTCTCTGAAAGTTTTCTTTTCGAATAATTAACTGATTTGACTTAACCCATTAATGCGCAAAACGCTAAATTTGTACATGAAACTTCGAGCCCACTGTGCTGTTAGAAAAACAAATCTATTTTTGTTCAAAATCCTATATAAGGGGTTTTCGAGGATGCTCTTTCAGAATCTGGCACTTATTTTGTAAAACAAATCAAAATCATTATTTTTTTTTGCATTTTAAAAAAATAGTCATGAATTTTTAACGTTTTTTTTTAAATCAATTTTTACTAACGTTGCTGCATTCAAATAAGCAAATTATTGCGAGAAATCGCGTCCTCGATGTCTGAGGTTTTCAAAGCCATGGTTGAGAACATTTTTCTCCCCTTAGTTTTTCCAAAATGGCGGTTTTTCTGAAACAGCATGACCTTAAACTTCAGGATTTTTTTTCTTGACAGCTTTGAACCTTACGAAAAAATTTATAGAACAAAAAATGTTTAGAATCATCCAAGAAACATGTGCGAATTTTTTCAAAAATTTTTGAGCCATTTTAGAATTTTTCAAAATAGACCATTTTAAAAAATTTGAAATTCACTCAAAAACTTCTGGAAAAATTTATAAATATTCTTTAGATAATTCCGAGCACTTTTTGTTCTATAACCTATAAAGTTGATGCTTTACAATAAAAAAAAACCGCTTCCAATTCATTGGCACGTAGCTTCCTCAAACTTAATTTACTGATTCCTTTAATTAATTTTTAATTCCAATATTTAAAATTTAATACTTCAGAAAGACAGAAATAACAAAACTCCAACATAATTTATTCAAATATGTATAGATTATATAGATTCTGACCAATCACCATGATTATTTCTGACCAATCACCAAAGCTCAATGACTGTCATTTTTGTATTCATGGATTGTAAATTATATCTATTAGTTATTGTCAAATTGTTGTAAAAATGACCGTCATGTAAGCAATGTCGGTAATTTTTATATTTATGTATTGTAAATTATGATTATCAATGACGATAAAGTTATTGCCAAATTACTTTAAAGTTAGAAAATTTTGTCAAACGATCATTCCACATTAATGCACAACTTTTTACGTAATTTTCATCTCGTAAGAGATAGATTAAATTATACATTTTTATATAAAATTAAAATTCGAAAAATAAATTTTTCACGAAAAAAATTGGAAAAATTTTATGGAAAATATTAACTTGTAATTTTTTCATTGCCAATTCATATTCAGTGGTAGAAATGTACCCATTCTGCACCACTACCACTGAGTATGAAATTGGTAGATGTCGGACAACAAATTTATTTTTGTGTTACGTTGAACATTGAACGTGTTATATTGAATGCATTATGTGGAAAGGCTGTTATAATGTGAGGGGATGTATTTTAAAATATTTGATAGACAGATTTTTGTTTTCATTTTTCAATTTTTCAAGTTTTACATTTTTGTTAATAATAAAAAACCGCGATAACTAAAAAATTTTTCTTTTTAGAAAATATAAATATTTTAATTCTCTTTCAAATGCTACCCATCCCATTCAAATACACAGAGCCATCCTCAAGAAATAGATTTTAAAAATGTCTAGAAAAATTTTAACCTCAAAAATCTCTGAAATTTATGAACCAATCACTTTGCCAAAAGAACTCATCCGAGAACGATCAATAATATACCTCTACAATGAATTATGAAGCGAATAAGACAATTTTACTCTTGTAATAGTTGAACATATAAAACTCATTTTTTTTCATTTTTCAATTTTTACGTTTTTGTTAATACCAAAAGAACAGTGATAGCTAGAGAATTAATTTTTTTTAGAAAATATAGGTAATTTAATTCTCTTTCGATTACCACCCACCCCATTTAGATACATAGTGCCGTTCTTGAGAAATTACGATTTAAAAAAAAATTGAAAAAAATTTTAACCTCAAATATCTTCGAAATTTATGAATCAATCCTTTTGCCCAAAGAACTCACTCGATTTGTATACAAAATCTACCCCTACAAAGAATTTCAAAGTGACTAAGTCAATTTTACTATAGTTATTGAACGACAAAAAAAATCACTTTTTTTATAAATTATTTTTTTCTCAAAAAATAATGAATAAAAAAACCTAAAAATTTAGTAGGTTATAGTACTTAATATCCTTTATAACCAAAAAAATATTCATGTTAATATCTTTTTTTAATTTCGAAATATAACCTATTTACAAAAAATTACGTTTTCATCAATAACTTATGACGAAATATAGCTACCGACTTTTTTTTTAAATTGTAGATAATTTTATCCTACATACAGAGAATTCATGATATATAAACAATATTTGTTTTAAATATTAAAAAAATCGAAAAAAAAAATTTTGATAATTAAAAAATGGCTATAAAAAAAAAATTAAATTTTACAAAAATAGAATATTGACCCCAATTGTGGAAGCAAAATCTAAAAAAATGATCACTCTCCCGTTAAAATCGGTCGAGCAGATCATGAGATATCAGCGTATACACACACACACACACACACACACACACACACACACACACACACACACACACACACACACACACACACACACACACACACACACACACACACACACACACACACACACACACACACACACACACACACATCCATACGGACATTTTCTAAAAATAGTGTATTTCGATTCCAAATTTGCTAAATAACATTTCTAACACATTATCTCATAAACCTTCTTTTTTATTATTACCAAGCTTCCTCTATGAGGAAGCAATTATCAAAGTATTTATTACGTAATGGGTAAAACGTTACAATGGTTTGAAGACAGGGCATAATCGTCATTTCATTACTGGAAATTATACAACGTTGTATGCTTCATATAAAATACCCAAAATAGAAAATAACATTCTAAAAAGAGAAAAAAATTAAAAAGTAATAAAAAAATAAAAAAAAATAAAAAGAAAACAAAAAAAAACAAAAATTCTTCTTTTTCTGCGACAACGTCAATCTTTGACAGCCTTTCACCAGCTTCCTTTGACAAAAATGTGAAACCACGAACAATTTTAAACCATATTAAAGAACATTCTGACTCTAATGTAAAACATAAATTTGTAAGTTTGACCAAATTGCTAAGAAGACTCGCTCTCGTTGTTAGCCAAAAACAGTTTTTAACCAACTGCAGATGTCATGATATCCTTCCCCGGCATATTCAAAATTCATGTAAGTCAATTCACAACCTGTCATTCTTTAGCAATCGAACAAAACGGAAAATCAACCATTTATGCGGGTACTTACATAAAAAAATTTTAACTTTCGAAATTATTGACATTCACATACGCATCAATTCCATAAAAAAACAGATAGAATCCTTAAAAACAGAACTATCTAACTTGACTTCTGAAAATTTTGTAACAGTATTTTTAAACAATTACGATCTAACACTGAATAATCAAAAAATTAAACATTCGACTACTCACAATAACAAACTCAACGGCTTACTTTTCTCAAATAATAATAATTACAATCTAAACACGAATTCAAAAGTATAAAACTCCCAACGTACCACCAACACTACATTAGACCAAAATAATAACTATAACTACCAGGAGCGTATAACTGTCGCTAAGGATAAATGGTTGGTTAACCCCTCAAATACACAACCACCGACATATGCCATCGATACCCTTAGTCTGGGTGAAAAATTCAATTTCACGATTCATTTAGATAAATGCACAATTTTTGATTATACCAAAGACATTGAAAACAACGTTCGTATCAATAATATTAAGAACGGAGTTAGAGAAGATCTTATTGACACCTTTAATAAGTTTATTAAAAACAATAATAAGCGTCACATCAGTTTCGAAGACAAAACGATTAAATGCAGCCTGTTGAAAACAAAACAGTTCTTAAAATCCAATCCCGATATTTTTATCACGAAAGCCGACAAAGGAAATGTAACTGTAATTTTGAATAAAACAGAATATGTGAAAAAAGTGGAACTGGCACTCTCTGATAGAAAATATTATGCCACAATTAAAAAATCACCTTTGAATAAATTACAAAAGAATATCAAATGTTTGATTGATAATTGGAGGGCGAAAAGTGTTTTCGATACTGATGAAAGTTTTTCCTAGGTGTCACGGGCCAAAATAGAGCAGACCAATCTTGCTAGAGCCCATGCTTTAGTTAAGATACATAAAACTGGTAATCCCATTCGCATCATTGTATCGGCTATCGGCAGTCCTACTTACGCTCTTGATAAAAGCCTATCTATACTTTTCAATAGACACTTTCCCCGTACCACATCTACCATAAAAAGTAGCCTAGATCTCAAAAAAAATGACTGACGACTGAGTTTTTCCAGATGATTTTGAGCTCTCCTCTTTTGATGTTGTCTCTCTCTTTTCCAATATTCCTTCTGATCTCATGCTCCAAGCTCTCACAGAAAAATGGAAGTTTCTAAAAAACAAAATCAATTTATCTAGAGTGGAATTCTTAGATGGGATCAGACTGTTGCTCGATTCGACCTCTTTACAGTTCAACAATAAGTTTTACAAGCAAATTATGGGAGCTCCCATGGGCTTTTGTACTAGCCCATGGTTTGCAGATATCACCCTGGAACTTTTAGAAACTTCCTGTTTAAATAAACATGAAAATGAGATGCTACTTTTTAAAAGATATGTTGACGATTGTTTTCTAATTACCAACATAAATAAAACAGAGGAAATTCTCACTTCTTTCAATAGTTATAATAAACATTTACAATTCACCATAGAACGGGAAAATAACAAAAGCATAAGTTTCTTAGATATTAAACCCATCAAAACAAACAATAATAACATCATAACAAACTGGTACCGGAAGAACACTGCCTCTGGACGTTATATCAGTTACCTCTCACACCATCCTCAATCACAGAAAATAGCCATCATTTATAATTTAGTTGACAAAATCCATTAAACTTTCACACCTTCAATTTCACCAGAGAAACCTATATACAGTTAAACATTACCTTCGTTGCAATTCCTATCCAGAAAACATTATAAATAAATACATCAAGAGAAGACTAAAACACCATCTAAAGGCCATTGACAATTACCATCCACCTAGCAATCACGCCAACAAACGGTCCATTTTCCTTAAAGATAAAGTAGTACTTCCTTATATTAAACACCTCACTCCAAAAATCTATAATATCCTACATAAATATAACATAGTTCCGATAAATAAAACGATTAACAAATTTAACAATATAATAACCTTAGGTAAGGATCGTCTTGAAAAGTCAGATACTAATGGGATTGTCTATAAAATTGATTGCCAAGATTGTTCGTCTACGTATATCGGCATGAGCAAAAGAAAATTAAAAAAGCGGGCTTGTGAACACATAAGAGCCGTAAAAAATTGCTCTAATAACTCTGCATTAGCCGTTCATGTGGAGAAAATGGGACATGCAATCGGCTTTAAAAATAACAAAATTTTAGACAAAGAACCAAATTTTTACAAACGCTCTTTCTCGGAGATGCTAAATATCTACTTCCACAGTAATACTCTCAATCGTATAGAAGACACACAATTCCTAAAAAACTCTTACAAAAAAACAATAGACTTGGTAAAAAAGTTTTGCAATTTGTCTTAACAAATGTGTATTTGCGTATGTTCGGTTGCACTCCTCCCTCTTGTCCTCACACACGGCGTACATTCGTTCGATTGTATCCGGGGAGCATGCGTTGGTGAAGAGCGTGGAGCGATGTCTGTATGTCGCTCCGCTCACTTCTTTGAATCATGTTCTCCTGATCCACTCTAGCAAGGGCCCTGACTGTGTCATCCACTTTGTCTTCTTCCTCCTCCCTTTTCCTATCCTTTACAAAATTACTTACATGAATTCGCTATCTCTCGTTTAGTGTTGCTCCAAGTTCACGTAACCAAAGTTCTTGTGGTGGCAATGAAGGTGAGACGAAAAGAAGGAAGTAAGTCTTTTGTAGTTTTTTATTTATTTTTGAACAACAATTTTATTTTTGTTATGGCTTAATTGAGTGTTTTTCTAAAAATTTCATTCTAGCATTTTAGTCCAACAGATCATACAAAAATGTTCCTCGTGCGATTAAAATTTCGAGCTTAACGATACCAAACGGTAGAATTTAACTTTATATGGTAACCAAAAAAAAAATTTTTCCTCGAACTAAGTTAACATTCTTTTTATATTTTTTTTATATTTTATTATATTAAATAATTGATTGTAGCCCTGAAGAAGAGAGTAACATTCACTCTCGAAACGTCGGCATAAATAAAGTATTTTGCCTAATATCTCGTTCGTTGAGGCCCATTACTTTAACTAATACATTACTACGAACGCCTCTCCAAATTATAAAAAAAACGGTTCTCTGTTATCGTCCACCTCCTCGTGGTGAGAACTTGGCAACGATGTATCATATTATATACGTATAGTGGCAAAGTGACGATTATTCTGTTATAAAACCGAAAAATACTTTGATAATTTTTTTATTGAAAATCATTAGCTTTACGAAAAAATATATAGAACAAAAAGTGCTCAGAATCATCTAAAGAATATTTATAAATGTTTCCAGAAGTTTTTGAGTGAATTTCAAATTTTTCAAAATGGCCTATTTTTGAAAAATTCTAAAATGGCTCAAAAATTTTTGAAAAAATTCACACATGTTTTTTGGATGATTCTAAACTCTATAACTTTTTTTCGTAAGGTTCAAAGCTGTCAAGAAAAAAAATCATGAAGTTTAAGGTCATGCTGTTTCACAAAAACCGCCATTTTGGAAAAACTAAGGGGGAAAAAGAAGTTCTCAACCAGGGTTTTGAAAACCTCAGACATCGAGGACGCGATTTCTGGCAATAATTTGCTTCTTTGAATGCAGCAACGTTAGTAAAAATTGATTCAAAAAAAAAAACGTTAAAAATTCGTGACTTTTTTTTTAAAATACAAAAACAAATAATGATTTTGATTTTTTTACAAAATAAGTGCCAGATTCTGAAAGAGCATCCCCGAAAACCCCTTATATAAGATTTTGAACAAAAATGGATTTGTTTTCCTAACAGTACAGTGTGCTCGAAGTTTCATGTCCAAATTTAGCGTTTTGCGCATTAATGGGTTAAATTTCTTGAGAATACTTAAAATTTATATACGAAGCGCGCACGAGTCCCCTATTGAAAAATATCGCGCGATTATCGTGCGATGATCGTGCCAGTTTATCAACCATTTTCTGGCGCGTTAATCGCGCGAGTTAGCCGAAATTCAACATTAAAAAATAAGTTTTATTTTCACAACTGTGTACGTGCTTGCATAATTGACAAACATTATAACTGTAAATGTATCAGTGCGTAACTGCTGTGTTAATTGTACGTGTGAGTATGTGACTGTATATACACTTGATAGACATTGATTCTCGTGGAACGTGCTTACTGAATTTTAAAATCCTGCAATCCTATTGGACAATTCAAGTGTAGCCATTAACTTTAAATGCGGTTGCAGAATTTTTAAATTTATTAGGCGCGTTCTACAAGAATCAGTCTATCAAGAATTGTACATATGCGCATGCACTTATATCAGAACGTGCACGCCCTGTTAAAAAAATCAGCTAAAAAAAATAGCTAAAAAAACAGCTAAAAAATATAGCTATATCGACCTGAAATACAGCTGTATTTTGTTGGATATTTAGTTGTATTTTTTATCTGAAAATTTAGTTAAATTTTTAGCTGTAAATCTAAGTAAACGATTACGATCTATTAACAACTGGAAATTTAGCTAAAATCAACCTATGAATAACTGGAAATCTAGTTATATATTTAGTGGCATGGAAATTTCTAGCTACTAATAGGTAACAATTTAGTTAATTTTTCACTTTTAAATACACCTATAAATTTATTATTAAATGGAAATATAGGTAGATTGAAAGGTGAAAATATAGCTATATTGTTTTGGTACAAATAGAGCTATATTTTATTCTCGATTTGGCCATATTTTTTAGGTGTAAATCAATGTATTAATATGGATTGGACTGTTAATTTCATTTTATGCTAATAATAACAAAATTTACAGATCATATCTGTTTAACATAGGTATATTGAAAAAGATATATTTATATACATAATATTACTATATAAAACTAAAAAGAACCTTTCTGCTTCGAATATATTCAAATATACACGGTGACCCATTTTAATCGCCGCACCCGGATTTCTCGGAACCTAAGCCAGATAGAGAAAAATGGTTCATATAAAAGTAATAGGGGACAAAGGGGGCCACATAATGACGCTAACGTCTTTGACCTTGAATTTGCCCTTTGAGCTTATTTCAAGGTCAAAGTGGTTTTTTCATATGGAAACACCTAGTTTTGATCCCGGATTCGGAAAGAGCGGGAAATTTTACGTTCAAAATCATATTGAGAAATTTTTTCCAAGGTCATTTCAATGTCAAATCTAGGTCAAACTCAGAAAAGTCCGTGTAAAATCGTTTTATTCCGTGAATCACAGGCTAAGCTGGTTCAAATTGATCGTAGGCTTAATAGAGGAACCCACACACCCGAAACCTACACACCCAAAACTTACACATTCTAGTAAACAAAACTCAAACTCGCACATCCTAACCCCATGCACTTCATGCCCGCACATGCTCAACTGTTACACCCCGATCCCACAATGGCACCCCACACCCCCAGTCCCACACATCCCTACCCCATGCATGCTAATCCCATACACCCCAAACCCACACATTCTGAACCCTGAAAAATTTTTCTCATAGGCAAAATGATTTTTTAACGGAAACTTTAAGATCGTTGAAGCTTCTGCTATAAATGTATTAACCTTACTTTTTGCGCTACCCAGAAACAATGACGTGGACGTAGTAAGGATTATTTCCTTTGGGGTGCTTAATTAAAGTGAGTCCCCTTGCCTCTCAAAGTTCGGGGTGCTTGATTATAGTGAGTCCCCTCGCCTCTCACTAGTGTAAATAAATTTTTATTTAACCTCAAAGCAAGTGTTCGAAATTACGACAATTCGCTTCAAGGTACATAGTCAAACGCCTTTGAGACTGGCGAACTGTGTTCTGCAAATTTTGTCTCGGAATGGCAGCGCATGCTCGACGAATCCTATCCTGCATATCTGCGCATGCTCGACGAATCCTATCCTGCATATCTGCGCATGCTCGACGACTCCTATCCTGCATATCTGCTCTTGTAGTGGGTTGTTGCTCAAAAATAGCATTTTTCAAATACCCCCGCAAACAAAAGTCTGATGGTGAAGTATGGGATGAAGAAGCAAGCCATTTCACCGGACCTCCTCAACCAATCCATCTAATACTAAAGTGTTTATTAAAAAATGCTGTTATTATGAGCGTGAACTGTGGTGCTCCACTATCCTGCCAGAACCTGAAAAATAAATTTAAAAGAACCATTGACGGAACCTATTATCTTCGTAGATGTGTTTTTAATGATTACATTATCAAAATTAGTATTTCTGAAATTCGAACGCTACTAATTCAGATTATTTACATAAAACAGAAAAATAAAAGGAAGTTTTAGTTTTAATTGCAATTAAAATAAGAAATAATACTTTATTGAATTGAATACCTTTAATGTTTTAACGATTATTTTATTTTAAAATTTAAAATTAAAAAAGTGTGACAAACGAAGTATTTATGGCAATTACAGTTAGCTAATTAAAGTTACCGTAATTTTCCAACGTTTTTCCTTTTTAGGCGCGACCGTATACGGGCGAGGCTTATAATTATTAATATTTTTGATACCATTTTACTATTTAAATTTAATAGTAATTAATAGCTGGCTCTCAAATGGCTGACTATCCGCCCAACGAGATCGCTGATATGATTTTGGTTTTAGGAGCAAGCCAAAATAATTATCGTGGTGCGGCAAGATTTTATGCTGAACGCTATCCTGACAGACGACATCCTGACGATAGAGCTATCAGACGTTTAACTCAAAGAGCTCGTGGTGGACACATGGTTCGCCAACGTAGGCGCCATGAGTATGATGAAAATGATAATCGAGTTGTAACCATCCTTGCAATAATTCATCTTGGCCCACACATATGCGCTCGTCGAGTCGAAAGGGAAATTGGTATTCCAGGAAATACTTTTTTAAGAATTATGAAGGTGCTTCAACATCACGCGTATCATATTACTTTGGTTCAAGAGCTACAGTTTCAGCATTTCCAACAGCGTATTGTGTTTTGCCAATGGGCTTTACAAATGATAGAAAATGATCCAGACTTTATTAACTTTGTTCTTTTTTCTGATGAGGCACAATTTCAAAGTTATGGGAAACTGAATAGGCATAATTGCCATTATTGGTCTGATGTGAAGCCTCATTGGGTGAGAACTGTAAACCATCAAAGGCGTTGGAGTATTATGGTATGGTGCGGGATTATCAATGGATATTTGATTGGCCCTTATTTTTTTGTAGCAAATGTAAATCAACATACCTATTTGACGCTAATAAGAGATGAACTACCTGGATTGATGGAAGATGTTGATTTAGAAACGCGACGAAGAATGTGATTCCAGCAGGACGGCGCAGCACCACATTTCGCTCGAATTGTAAGGGCGTTTTTGAATGAGCACTATGGTAACAGATGGATTGGTCGAGGAGGTCCGGTTAAAATGCTGTTTTTGAGCAACAACCCACTACAAGAGCAGATATGCAGGATAGGATTCGTCGAGCATGCGCTGCCATTCCGCGACAAACTTTGCAGAGCACAGTTCGCCATTTTCAAAGGCGTTTGACTATGTGCATTGAAGCAAATGGTCGTCATTTCGAACACTTGCTTTGAGGTTAAATAAAAATTTATTTATATTAGTGAGAGGCGAGGGGACTCACTATAATCAAGCACCCCGAACAGTGAGAGGCAAGGGGACTCACTATAATCAAGCACCCCGACCAGTGGGAGGCAAGGGGACTCACTTTAATTAAGCACCCCAAAGGAAACAATTCTTACTACGTCCACGTCGTTGTTTCTGCGTAGCGCAAAAAGCAAGGTTAATACATTTATAACAGAAGCCTCAACGATGTTAAAGTTTCCGTTAAAAAATCATTTTGCCCTTGAGAAAAAGTTTTCAGGGTTTAGGATGTGTGGGTTTGGAGTGTATGGGATTAGCATGCGTGGGGTAGGGATCTGTGGGACTGGGGGTTTGGGCTATGGTTGTGGGACCGGGCCAGTTTGAGTTTTGTTTACTAGAATGTGTAAGTTTTGGGTGTGTGGGTTTGTGGTGTGTGGGTTCCTCTATTAAGCCTACGATCAATTTGAACAAGCTTAGATTGTGGTTCATGGAAAAAAACGATTTTAAACGGAATTTTCTGAGTTTGGCCCAGATTTAACCATCAAATGACCTTGGAAAAAATTTCTCAATATAGTTTTGAACGTAAAATTTCCCGCTCTTTCCGAATCCGGGGTCAAAACTAGGTGTTTCCATTTGAAAAAACCACTTTGACCTTGAAATAACCTCAAAGGTCAAGTTCAAGGTCAAAGACGTTAGTACCATTATGCGGCCCCCTTTGTCCCCTATAAATTTTGTCTGAACCATTTTTCTCTATCTGGCTTAAGTTCCGAGAAATCCGGGTGCGGCGATTAAAATGGGTCACTGTGTATATTTGAGCCGTTATTAACATGGTTTAAATACTATTGGCGTGCCCCAGATCACCCACACACACTATAAGTACCCTAGCGTGTTAACATGAACGACGCCTGAGTTGAAATTATCCAAACTGTCCTTTTCATGATTTGATATGTATGGTTTGCAAGTGATATTAATAAGTGATACTTAACCTTTAGAGGACGGGATGGCCCCTATACGGGCCATGCCCATGATCGACCCTTTACATGTGTTAGTTTTGAGATGTGAGACATCACAAAAACTCGATTTCTATAGAAAAGTGAGAGAAAACAGTAAACCCAAATCCCCGTCCTCTAAAGGTTAATTGTTATCACATACCATTGAACTGGGAAAAAATCCACACAGAGTAAAATTTATTTTATAAGAAAATTTATTATTTTATAGCGCTGGGACACACTCGACATGTGGGATTTTTACTGTTTAAAACAGTAATTTTTATGATTTTCGTGGCAAATTTTTCTTTTTAAATCATAATTTTTATTATTTTTGTAGCAAATTTTACTATTTAAATAGTAATTTTTATTATTTTCCAGCAGTCATAAAAAGTACTACTTCAAATAGTAAAAATCTGATATGTCGAGTGTGTCCCAGCGCTATTATAAAAAATAATATATTTTTCTCCATGTCTCTAATAAATATTATATTGTTTTAAATTTACTGCTAAGTTTCCTCCTTCACTGTAAGTTATATAACAATAACTTGTACTTGTACTTTAGTATGAAGGAACACTGACATTTCATAACTTTACACCTCTGCCAATGTAGAGAAAGGAGAAATGATGGTCAACGAGTCTCGTGCTGGCGCTACTCGATGCCGACCCGCGATAGCAAAATCACACGAGGCCGGCGCCGAGCGCGCACACTTGTATAGGCCATTCAATAGAGGTTTTTTGCGTGCCATAAATCTTATTAGTAAGCGGTAAACGCTATTGTACGCAGAATAATCCACAGTATAAGTGGTATATAAACTCGACTAGCAGCTCCGTGCTATATATATTGTTATTAACAATTTAATGCAAAAAAGCGCTTTTTTATGGTTTTTTGCTTTTATAGCCGAAACTAGTGGACCGATCTTGATAGTCCAATGAGATAAATTGTAGTAAATGAAATTACGAACAAAACTAGATGTTGGTCGAATCGATCGGACAATTAGTTACGGAGAAAAACGTGAAAAACCGAAAAAATGAGCGTTTTTTGAAAAATTCATATATCCGCCATTTTTAAAGATGTGGTGGATATCTCTGGCGAATTGATAGTAATTCACATGCACTTTATGTGTGCGAAAACCAGGGACTGTGCGATTATTAGTTTTTGCGTAATCGCGATTTCAATTTTTGAGTAGGCTATTTTTGAGCGAGGCTGTATGCTCTACGGGTTATCCGATTTCAATTATCAAAAATGATTTTGAAAGTTCAAATGTTGAACTATAAAACGTCTATCTTGGATTTTTGATTAAATACTGTTTTATACCTGAAAACAGCTGTCAAAGTTGAACAAAAACGGCCGAGCGCACGAAAGTGGCGGAATGGTGGGGGGCGCGCGGCGGCTGAGGGGAGCCGATATATATAGTAATAGAAAGTAAGGAAAGTTTTTTCCAGAATTAAATTAAGTTTTTATTTCAGATTCTGCGGGGGTGATTATAAACAAGGGCAATCTGACTGCCATAAATATTAATTATTTTAATTTAATTTGTAAGACTGTAAGACCGATGGAAAAATTCTTATCAGTTGATATTAAATTGCAGTCGACATAAGTAATATTTTTAATGATAAAACTAAGGTCTATTAAAGGTGGGGTAAAATGTTTTTTAGAGATATATATGGGATTTATGGGAAGGTGGTGAAAGATTATTGCTCAAAATGGGTAAAAATGGTTTTAAGGATTGTAATTTTAAAGGAGCAACTCACTTTTCTTCTAAGGTGTAAAAAATCAAATATTTTTCCTAAACATATTGGAAAAAAATTTGATGATCAGGGTTTTTATCGGGATTACAATAAAAGAGTTTCTTATGATCTACGGAAAAATATTTTCTTTTTCAAAAATAAATTACTTAACTTAGAAATTAGAGATTTGAATTTTGAAATTAATCGTTTGAATAAATATTTATTAGAGCTTGAAAGATATTTATATAATAAAATAGAACAGAATGATTTGTAAGAATTTTTTCGTGGTCAAAAGAGGCACTTTGAAAAAGTAAAATATAACCATAGGAGTAAATTAAAAAGAAAATTTGAATATTTAAAGCATAGAAAACACTCTCAGGTCAATCAAACTAACAATGTTAATAAGGATTGGTTTAGAAATTTAACTGACAAAGTAATACCAGAAGAAGTGGTAAATATCATGTCAAAGGGTGCTAAATTTGGAATATCATATTCAAGTAAATCTCTTCCGATCAAGAATATCATCGCTGAGGTAGAAAGTAGTATGAGTAGTTATAATCTGGAGTTTAAAAAAGAATGTAGGAGTTCTTTAGTTAAAGTTGTTGATAATTATAAAAGAGAACATAGATTTGATAATTATTTGAACAGTAATTTATTCCATGAATTAAAAATAACGAAGAAATTCTTGAGAGAGAATCCGAATATGATCTTCCAAAAAGCAGATAAAGGAAATGTAACTGTAGTTTCAGATAAAAGGGATTATATTAATAAAATTCAACTTATGTTGGAGGATGATACCACTTATGTGAAAATTAGGAATCCACATATCAATAGACTACAAGATAAATTGAAAGAATTATTGATGCATTGGAAAACAAAAGCTTATATTAAAGATAGTATGTTTAAATATTTAAAATGTGAAAATGGCACTGTAGCTAAATGTTATGGGCTTCCTAAGATTCACAAAGAACAGTTGACATATAGAATAATAATATCATCGATAAATTTTCCGACGTATAGACTTGCTAGATTTTTGTCTAATATATTGTTCAAGATAGTGGGTAAAACAAATTCATATATTAAAGATAGTTGGAGTTTTTATGGTATAATGAAAGATATTATTATTCCGAATGATCATAGGATGGTTTCATTGGATGTAGTATCTTTGTTTACAAATATACCTTTAGAGTTGTTGAATGATATTATACAAGATAAATGGTCTGAAATTAAAGTATATACTAGTTTAACAAAAGATGAATTTATAAAGGCACTTAATTTGGTTTTTAAAAACACAATTTTTTCTTTTGATAATAGTCTATATGAACAAAGATATGGTTGTCCAATGGGATCACCTTTGTCACCTGTTATAGCCAATTTAGTAATGGAAAAATTGGAAAGTATTGCTTTGTCTAAGTTGGTTTTTCAGCCAATTATTTTTAAAAGATATGTTGATGACATTTTTGCAGTTGTACCAGAATGTTTTGTGGATGAAATGGTGGATGTGTTTAATTATATCCATGATAGAATTAAATTCACAAAAGAAGTTGAGAAAGATTATCAATTGAGTTTTTTAGATATCAGAGTCATTAGAGGTAATAATAATAGAGTGAAATTAGATTGGTATAGAAAACCTACATGGTCAGGTAGATTTTTAAATTTTGATTCTCACCACCAATTCGGAAACAAGACAGGTGCGATCAAAGGTGTCATTGACAGAGCGATTAAATTGTCACATAAAGATTTTAGGAAAAAGAATTTAAATTTAGTTAGAGAAACATTTATTAAAAATAGTTATCCCGTAAAATTTATTGATAAAATGATTGATGAGAGAGTGTGGGAAATTTATAATGGTGGATTGAAGCAGCGGGTAGATAATCAAACAAGGAATAGAAATGGAAAGAATGCATATTTTAGTTTACCATATGTTAGAGGTTTGTCGGAAAGGATTAGAAGGGTTTTTAGTAAACATAATATTCAAGTTTTCTTTAGAAATGATAATAATTTAGGAAGGTTATTTAGTAATTGTAAAGACAAGGATGATAAATGTTTGAAATCGGGAGTTGTTTATAAAATTAATTGTAGGGATTGTAATGGTTGTTATATTGGTCAAACGGGTAGATATTTGAAAAAGAGAATATATGAACATCAATATAGTTTACGCAGCTCAAGTTGTACATCGGGTTTGAAAGAACATTGTTTAAATAGTTTGCATTCTTTCGATTTTGGGAGTGTGGATATTTTGGAACAGGGGATTAAGAATAAATATAAGAGGGAAAACCTTGAAAGAATTCACATTCTAAGAAATCGGAATAATGTAAATTTAATGATAGAGTCAAGTAAATTAGATAACATTTATCATTCTTTATTAATTTAAGTGAGAATGGCAAGTTGGAGAGGGGAATGTGGAGGGTGGTGGGGTAAGAGAAAAGAAGGGGGTATGGGTGCATGGTATATAAGGAGGTGTATCGCGGGTTTTTTTCAGTCCCTGAGGAGGAGCCGGAGCAGGCTCGAAACGTCGGACAATGTGGTGGTGGTGGGCAGTCAGATCGTCCTTTGCTAACAAAGTTTTTTCCAGAATTTAATTAAGTTTTTATTTCAGATTCTGCGGGGTTGATTATAAACAAGGGCAATCTGACTGCCATAAATATTAATTATTTTAATTTAATTTGTAAGACTGTAAGACCGATGGAAAAATTCTTATCAGTTGATATAGTAATAGAACGCGCTGCGCGCAACACACAGATCTTTGCTTTTAATTTCCTCAGCAACTAGAGGAGCTATTTTAATCATTTTTTTTTTATTTCGGGGTAACGCAACCCAACTAAACCGATTCTGCACTTTTATTTGATGAAAAACGAATAGAAAGGCAGTTATTGGACGTTTTAATAGGTTGATAAAATAATAAATATAAACTTTCTATTTTTCTTAATCTACATTATATTTATTAGAAAAATTTACAGTGTTACTTAAAAACTATGTTACATTAATTAGTTTTTTTTCGCTTCGGTGGTAGCAAATCGATTTCATCCTAGCAGTGATACGAGTCGAGTTCGCATTCGTTCTCGTCACTCGAATCATCTTCTAATTCTAATAATGTTTTATTTATGACAAAGTTATATCATTTATCTTCGTGGCAGTGTGCACAAAGATTTGTGCACTCTAAGCCGTACTTTTTGTAACTGCACGAACCATCTATACATCCCTTTTTCGAGCAAATGCGTGAAATTTGCGATAATAATTTTTGGGTTATCGGCGGATCCGTCGTTCCTACCGGGAGCAAACATTTATTTTTTATTTGCCAACCCCAATCAGTAGGTATTAAAGAGTTATTACCTAACCATAATTGGAGTTGGTAATACACTCTAAATGCATGTTGCTTAGCGGATCCCTGCGTTGGTGGCAAAGTTTCTAAAGCAAATTTCGTTTTCGTTTTGGCTTTGCAAAAATGTAAGTATCGCAAATCATGCAGTGAAAAATTACTGCTTTTTTCGATTAATTTCTTTTCTGCTTTGTTGCTGTACAGGTCGATTATTAACTTATAGGCATTGCTAGCTACTTTTTCAGAACTGGCATTTTTTTCATAAAATATTGCAGATAAATCTAATAATTTTTCGTGGTTAACTGTATATTAATTTATTTTTGCCTATTCTATAAAAACAAGAGGTTGTATCGCAGCCAGAAAATGCATGTAAAAATGTTATTCTATTTCTTAAAAAGGGATATTTGAAACTATTACTATTAAAATACTGATTTGGTGTTGAGCCTTTATTTTCTTTACAAAAATAAATGTTGTTAATGATCTCTGCCAGTTCTGAAAAAATAACTAGCAAGTCTATGTCTTCGCCCACAATCACCACAGTTGTTTTATAATCAGCGCGGGCATTATTTATCGCAGTCATTACTATTAACCGATCCGCGTCCTCCGGGGCTATCTTTGTTTGAAATCGTACAGCATTTAGAGTTAAACAAAGCATATTTATTAATCTCGTTTTATTTTTTTCACTGCTCAAAAATTGCTTTTGATTAACAACAATCGTTGTATTGCTATCGAAAGCAATTTCACGACCTATATTCTTCAATTGCCTATGCGAACGCTCTACAGATTTTGTTGATGTTTTATTGTCGTCGGGATATCCATCAAAAATAATATAACTATTTTCGCTGTACTTGTCGCATACGAAACGTAGGTATTTATTATTTCTGCCATTTTCATGTTACTTTGCCACACGACTCTATGCAAAAATAATCCCCCGTCGCAACATGTGTTAACTTTGATGGTACGTTTATGCTCGTTAATGAATCAAAATTGAGGTAGAATGCGGATTTAGATGTTTTCCGCGTGCCATTTTCATCAAACAATGACAGCCGAATCGGCAATAGTTGATACGATCTACAATACTCTTTCATATCGTCTTGGTTTTGAATATTGAGCGAAATGTTTTGGATAATTAGCCATGGTGAGATATACACATCCTCATTTGCACTACTTTTTATAGTGGAGTTCGCAGCTGCCAAATGGGTAACTTTACTGCTTCTTTTATATTTTACGTCAGTAAACTTTTTATTTGACCCCTCATCCATCAAAATCTTTCCTAATTCAAAAGCTTTGTGGCAATTCACGAGCGATAAATCACCAATCACTCCGGAATATATACCAATTAATTTATCGCTTTCTGGGAAAGGATCAAATGTATTAAAAAAGTCCTGCAGTTTTTCTAAGTCATCTGCGTCTCTGGAGATACGAGAAACTCGATTGTCGACATGCTGTTCAGATGTAGCAAATGTCATGTTGCAAAATAGCTCTATGGCATTGCTGACCTCTAATGCAGCTGCCCTTGACAACACCCATTTTCCAATGACATTTTCCGTGAGTCCACGGCCGTGTGTCAAGCCTCCAGCGCATTTCATTGACCGCATCAAAACCTGCTCGATGGTCATATCAGACCATAATCCGCACCAAAAGCGATTTGAACGTCTTATCGTATGAAAGCCCTGCTTACAGAATTTATCATATTCCACTATATCCACGCTTTCTTTTAAATTAACCATCTGTTGGACGTACAAAAGACACGCCTTAGCGTATAAATGATGACCTGAAGCGAAAAAAAAAGGTATCATTAACGTTACTGTTTCTACATGTTGGTCAAAATTACCAGAACGTTCTGCATCTACGCATCTTCGCAGTAAATAAATTGGTTTAAAATATTGTAGCCACAGTTGACTTGTTGGGCCATTATTTTCTAAATTCGTTATTACCGATGAAAATTTTATTTGTACGCTTTTCATTAAGAAAGTCATTAAATAATTTTCAAAATTTTCGGTTCCTACTTTTTGTAAATTATCATCTAAAAACGTTTTCTCTTCTTCTGTAAATTCTATTTTTTCTAAAATAATAGTAGCAAGCGCAGCTTGTACTAAAAAGTGACCACGCACAGACCTCGAAAAAGCATGACCTGTTAAAGCCTTATCCGCTGATAATTCGGCGTATATCGTCGAAAAAGCTTCTTTCAGGCCGCTACCTGCCATTATATTACCAATAGCGCCAAGAAAAGACATCGCAAGATGAAATCCTCCTAATTGTGGGATTACTGAGCGGATATTATGGAGATCGTTATCTGCCTCTATAGAAGCGACGATTTCGCTAGCTTTCATGTATAAAGGCAAATCAAACGTTACAAAGCAGTGCTTTTGATTAATTGCATTTGCTCTCCGTCGTGCATCGATTAAAAATGTTAAAATTGTTGTATGGTCGCTCGGTGGCGCTTTAATAAACGGCAAAGCAATAATTCTCGTCGTACAAAAATCATTATTCAATAAATGAAATTTATTCTTAAATCCTTGCCAATTCGGGGTCTTCCGTGGTGCAGTATGCTTGCCGTAAAAATATAAAAAATCGATCGGTTTGATTTCAATTGTAAAGTCAGCACGATGTATTTCTTTCCAATTACGTATAGTTATATTATCTAATTTGAATGGCTTGTTATTCTTAAAATCGGTCAATGGAAGGACACCGAACGTGCCATCAGTACTAGTAGATAATGTTCCTTTTAAACGAGCACACAATTATTAAAATTAACCGAACTTGATGGAGTCGCACACATAATACCGCCCATGCAATGAAACGGAATTTTGCCATCAATGGTGGCTGTATTATGGTCCGCATTATCATATACGAATTGCAAATAGGTATCTCCAATGAAATCGAAATGTTCAGGGTCATTAACGAGGGAGTTTTCGAATCGTACTATTTCTGCGTAGGACTCACAGAGCCCAATATTGTAGAGACAATCTATTAAACCTCGTGCTGCAAATTTCGTATGTATCATACATGAAAGTCCTAATAATATAGGCGATGAAATGGATCGTGGTCGCATAGATGATATTAAAATATGGGCTGCGGTAACAATTCTGTTTTCCCACTTATCCCAAGATCCATTTTTTCGCTCATGTTTATGAGTTTTTTAAGAATTTCGAGCATTAGTTGCAACGTTTCCGGAATATCTTTAATGTTATTTAAGAAATCCGTTGGCGTATTATAATTCTCTAAGTCAACTTTGATAGCCCTAACATCTTGTAGCATAAAATGACTGGCTAATTCCACTATTCTCAACCTTTCTTCTTTTTCATTTACTTTGTGATTTGAATACCAGCTATCTTGTATACATTTACCTAACGTTTGTTTAAAACAAATAAAACGATCATTTGAGCTAGAATAAATTACTATTTCATCTTCGAAATGATTTTTTAAAAGTATTTCTATGCGACCAAGTCGGGGTAGATCAGTATCTCCGAACTTATTTACATATATTTGTAATATATCTTTTAAAGAAAATTGACACTGATCGCTATTCTCCAATAAATAGTTGATAATAAAAGATAATAAGTTACTCATATCTTCGGTTATCGGTCTACCCTTAACATTACAAGGACTATATGAGTAAAATACGCTTAAGCATTTCGAGTGATAACAAACGGTGTTTTCTATATAATAATTATCAGATTCTTTTTTCTAATTAGATAACCGCGACGCTAGAATTTTATTCTCTACGCTTTTAGGGAGAGCTTGTAACTGCGCCAAAATATTATCGATAGTCTCCTGCTTTGAAACGCGGGTTAAATTTTGCTTACAACTGTGACATTGATTCGAATAAAAAAAACAATGAGTTGAGAAAGCGAACCCTCGTCCTTCTTTACAACGATTTCGGTCTTTTAACCATGTTAATGCCGATACTGCTAACGCCCTTTTTATGTTAGACTCCCTCGTATAGAGAGTTTGATAAGTTTTATTTACTGGGATTTCTTCTAATTTTTGTAACTTTAAATGCTTCTTATCTTTTCTTTTATGACTGGCTAGAATAAGATTATTAATGGCCCGTTCTTTCAATATGTGCGATTTAGATGGTTCATTAGGCTTGTCGCAAAGTAAACAAATTTCATCGTCGTCAAGCCACTCCTGTTCGTCTTCCATAGCTTGTATATTTTCATCGTGCCTGAATAAAAAAAATATTAATGTAATACGGAAAGTTATAATGCATATATGTGCAAATCTCACGAAAATGCGACAAAACCTGAAATCACGTTTTGAAATTTTTTTTCGAGCACACCTTCGAAACCTGGTTTTTCCTATTGTTTGTAGTATATAAAATGAAGATCCGCAGTTGTACAGCGTCCATCAAGTTGCCTATTTTTTCTAGAACAACTTCTTACTTTTTAAGAAAATGGCAAAAAAAGCCCTTCTCTTCAAACCTCTGCTATTTAGCCCAGAAACGATCTACTCAAAGTTTTCAAACAGAAATTAAAACTAGCAAAAAAGAGCTTTAATTCCTTTTTTAAAAATTAAAAACGGTTGATTCCTTCAAATGTTACAAGGATTTGAAGTTGATCGTCGAAAAGGCATAAAAATGCTCTCAAAGTCGGCGCGTCCGATTCCTGCGATTTTTTGCATTTTTATGCTTTTTCGACGTTCAACTTCAAATCCTTGTAACTTTTGAAGGAATCAACATTTTTCAACTTTAAAAAAAAGGAATTAAAACTCTTTTTTACATGTTTTAATTTCTTTTTGTAAACTTTGAGTAGATCGCTTGTGGGCTAAATAACTGAGGTTTGAAGAGAAGGGCTTTCTTTGCCATTTTCTTAAAAAGTAAGAAGTGGTTCTAGAAAAAATAGGCAACTTGATGGACGATGCTCAACCACGAATTTCTCTTCTACATACCACAAACAACGAGAAAAACCAGGTTTGGTAGGTGTGCTCCAAAAAAAATTTTCAAATCGTGATTTCGGGTTTTGTCGCATCTTTCGTGAGATTTGCACATATACGTTCGTCGTGGAGAAAATTAGTATATGCACCACGGGAGTAAGTAAAGAATCCATCAGAGCCGAAGGCTCGAGCGACAATTATATGCGATCTGAGACATTCTTTACTTTTACTCCCTAGGTGCATAATCTACTATTAGTGTGAACACGACCGAGTAAATAATTTTTCATTTAATTTTAATAAGACTGTTTAATTTGGGTGTTTTTGCAATAACATTTACCTAAAATTCGTAGACGTAGATGCTTCTGCCTCGTCGGTAAGCTCCATTACGATGTTTTGTATACTGATCTTGTATACTGATTATCTAGGAATTTTAATAAAATATAATTAATATTTACGACTCTTATATTAAATTTAACTAATGAGAATCAGTATTATATACCACTTGTATAACAACACACATCGAGTGTTTTAAATACTTTCAAAGTCTTATTAACAATCTAAATTATTATTAATTTTTAATTGTTACTTATAATGTAAATTTATAAAGTAATGTTTCTTGAACTCAAATAACAGGCACAAATTAATAAAACAATTATTGGAAAGAAATTTTGAAATATATAAATATACATACAAATACGCCACACTTACACACTATATACACAAAAAAAATAAAAAATAAAAAAAAGAATTAGAAAAAATGGAACCGTGATAGTATCGGGGATCGTACTCCGGCCGCTTGAGTGAAAATCAAGTGTCTCTGCAACTTGGCTATCCTTCACACTGCTATTTGCTCTTTCTACTCGAATGATTAAACAGAATGCCGGCAATACCGATTCCATTTATACTCATACACTTTCAAACTTATTTTGTTCATGAAGCTATATTACTTATAATAAAATTTAAGTTGATTTAAACCTCAAGTTATATAAAAAAAACGTTACGAATTAGAAAAAAAAGTTTTTCAATTCAACAAAGATTTTTCAAAAACAAGAACCTAAAGTAACCGGATTTTAACATGCTACTGATAAACTAAAATACTTTACAAGAGACTACTTGATTAAAAATTATCCTGTTTTGATTTCTGATTGTTACAAAGACTTTCACCTATACTACATATACTTCAATAAAAATTATACATACGTTTGTGTGCACCTCGTATAATGAATGTACAGTACGGTGTCGACTCCACTCCAAAAACTTGATATTACACAATAAAATCACTGAACTTATTATTAATTTAATACAATTAAAATTAAGAAAAATTAACAATATTAATATTTTAAAATAATTAAAATATTAGTCATAATTAAGTAGCTATTTATAAAATAAACACATGTTTCAAAAATGCTTTGCAAAGGTATAGTAGCTAGAGTCTCGGTGGCAACTGTAGTATAAACAGCTGAAAAGACCGTTGGTAGCGTCGCTTTCTCCTTCTTTGACCGCTTCAGTCCACGATATACAATAGTATGGTATAGTGGAAGAAAGTGGGGACAGAACAGAGTGGAGCGAATAGCATTACTATACTGTATATACAAGCAGATGTTCCGAGCGTAAACGTCCTTGATTATATAATACACGCCCGAGTAGATACGTATATACCTGCTTCAAATCTCAAGCAAAATTAGCGTTTCTGTTCATTTTTCATCAAATAAAAGTGCAGAATCGGTTTAGTTGGGTTGAGTTACCCCAAAATAAAAATAAAAATGATTAAAATAGCTCCTCTAGTTGTTAGGGAAATTAAAAGCAAAGATCTGTGCGTTGCGCGCAGCGCGTTCTATTACTATATATATCGGCTCCCCTCAGCCGCCGCGCGTCCCCCACCATTCCGCCACTTTCGTGCGCTCGGGCGTTTTTGGTCAACTTTGACAGCTGTTTTCTAGTATAAAACAGTACTTAATCAAAAATCCAAAATAGACGTTTTATAGCTCAACATTTGAACTTTCAAAATCATTTTTGATAATTGAAATCGGATAACCCGTAGAGCATACAGCCTCGCTCAAAAATAGCCTACTCAAAAATTGAAATCGCGATTACGCAAAAACTAATAATCGCACAGTCCCTGGTTTTCGCACAAATAAAGTAAATGTGAATTACTATCAATTCGCCAGAGATACCCGCCTCATCTTTAAAAATGGCGGATATATGAATTTTTCAAAAAACGCTCATTTTTTTGGTTTTTCACGTGTTTCTCCGTAACTAATCGTCCGATCGATTCGATCAACATCTAGTTTTATTCATAATTTCATTTACTACAATTTATCTCATTGGACCATCAAGATCGGTCTACTAGTTTCGGCTATAAAAGCAAAAAACCATACAAAAGCGCTTTTTTTGCATTAAATTGTTAATAACAATATATATAGAACGGAGCTGCTAGTCGAGTTTATATACCACTTACACTGTGGATTATTCTGCGTACAATAGCGTTTACCGCTTACTAATAAGATTTATGGCACGAAAACGCTGATTTTTTTCTCTATTGACTGGCCTAGTACTCGATATTGGCAGCTATCAAGAACAGTCATGATAGCGACGGCGACAGCGCGAGGAGGCGACGTCTTGCGGATGATGTCCCCGTTGACAGAACTCAGCTAAAATTTTACGCCAAGTCTCATATAACAAAATAAAGTAAAAAGTATCTCAGAAAATTTGAGCCCTCACTACTCTTGGTGAATTCACATATACTTATAAAAGCACTTTAAATATGAAAGAGTATTTAAATGTGGATGGGTTTACTAGTTTATTAATTGTAAAAGATTTTTAAATAAATCGTTTGTACATTCATTATTAGTTATTATAATTGGAGTTTTTTCTCCACCACTCACTGTTCTGCTGTGAGGTATATTTAAAAATGTTTTTAATATATTTATTAATTTTGTTATTTAGTATATATCGTATACTTATTGGTACAGTCTTTAGGCTGTAATCATAGGCACATCTCCTTTGAGATCCACAATTTAGTTGGTGGTTGATAGATTTAAGACTTGGGTGGCCTTAGCGTAGGAAATATATTTGGGCCCAATGAACTAAATAATATTATAGATAACTTATACGAAAGAACCAAAATCAACCTTGATTGTGTGTAAATTGTAGCTAAAGATACTAAGTACCTATAAGCATACAAAATTTTCTAATTACATAGAAAATTTTGTATACTCATAGGTAGCACCTTTAGTTACAACTTTTATTACTAGATAAGTCACTTATGGCCTTCGCTGACTTTATCGCAGGAAACATTGGGGTCGTATGGACAAACTGACTTGTTACATATTTGACTATAATAGTTATGGCTGGTACCTATTGCTTTTTTCAAATAAAATTTATATTTAACATATTTTTACCAAATCATACATTTTCTTTTAATTTAAAGCAATGTTTTCAAAAACATACTTAACCATTACGGGCACAAAGAATCATATCAAATATGATGCCATTTGGTCCATCGAGTTCAAATATGTCCACGGTAAAGTCACCTAGCCTATGTAAATGTGGATTTATTATTTAAATATATTTTTGAATTTTGTTATTTAGTAAATATTGTATACCTATAGGTACAATCTTTAGGCTGTAATTAATAATTATAGGTACATCTCCTTTGAGATCCACAATTTAGTTTCTCGTTGATAGATTCAAGACTTGGGTGGCCTTAGCGCAGGAAATATATTTGGACCCAATGAACTAAATAGTATTGTAGATCACTTATACGAGAGCACCAAAATCAACCTTGATTGTGTGTCAATTTTAGCTAAAGATACTAAGTACCTATAAGCATACAAAATTTTCTAATTACGTAGAATATTTTGTATACTCATTAGGTAGTACCTTTAGTTACAACTTTTATTATGCGATAAGTCACTTATCGGCTGGGTGACTTTATCGCAGGAAACATTGGGATCGTATGGAGAAAATGAGTTGATTCATATTTGACTATAATGGTTATGGCTTGTAGTATTGCTTTTTTCAAATAAAATTTATATTTAACATGATATTTTTACCAAATCATACATTTTCTTTTAATTTAAAGCAATGTTTTCAAAAACATACTTAACCATTACTGTCACAAAGAATCATATCAAATATGATTCCATTTGATCCATGGAGTTCAAATATGTCCATGGTAGTCACCTAGCCTATATAAATGTGGATTTTTATTTAAATATATTTTTGAATTTTGTTATTTAGTAAATATTGTATACTTATAGGTACAGTCTTTAGGCTGTAATGAATAATTATATGTACATCTCCTTTGAGATCCACAATTTAGTTGCTCTTTGATAGATTCAAGACTTGGGTAGCCTTAGCGCAAGAAATATATTTGGACCCAATGGACTAAATAATATTTTAGATAACTTATAGGAAAAAACCAAAATCAACCTTGATTGTGTGTAAATTGTAGCTAAAGGTACTAAGTACCTTTAAACATACAAAATTTTGTAATTACATAGAATATTTTGTATACTCATAGGTAGTACCTTTAGTTACAACTTTTATTACTGATAAGTCACTTATGGGCTTGGCTGACTTTATCGCAAGAAACAGTGGGACCGTATGGACAAAATAACTTGATTCATATTTGACTATAATAGTTATGGCTTGTACGTATTGCTTTTTTCAAATAAAATTTATATTTAACATGATATTTTTACCAAATCATACATTTTTATTTAATTTAAAGCAATGTTTTCAAAATCATACCTAACCATTACGGTTACAAAGGATCATATCAAATATGATGCCATTTGGTCCATCGAGTTCAAATATGTCCACCGGTAAAGTGACCTAGCCTACGTAAATGTGGATTTTTTATTACATATATTTTTTAATTATGTTATTTAGTAAATATTGTATACTCATAGGTACAGTCTTTAGGCTCTAATTAATAGTTATAGGTATATCTCCTTTGAGATCCACAATTTAGTTGCTCGTTGATAGCTTCAAGACTTGGGTGGCCTTAGCGCAAGAAATATATTGGGACCCAATGAACTAAATAATATTGTAGATAACTTATACGAGAGGATCAAAATCAACCTTGATTGTGTGTAAATTTTAGCTAAAGATACTAAGTACCTATAAGCATACAAAATTACATAGAATATTTTGTGTACTCATAGGTAGTACCTTTAGTTACAACTTTTATTGCTCGATAAGTCACTTATCGGCTGGGTGACTTTATCGCAGGACATATTCGGCCGTATGGACAAAATGACTTGATTCATATTTGACTATAATAGTTATGGCTTGTATGTATTGCTTTTTTCAAATAAAATTTATATTCAACATGATATTTTTATCAAATCATACATTTTCTTTTAATTTAAAGTAATGTGTTTCGGAATTCAGCAATTTGAATTCCCGCGGTTCCACTCAGCTCGGCTCGACTCACGGCGCAGTCACGGCGCGGCAGCACCTCGCGGCGTCTCGGTGGAACAGCTGAGACGCTATACTGATTCGTGTAGTATAGTCGCGAGATTGCTATCTTTCTCACACTCTCATATGCAAATATGAGAGATATTAATTTGATTAGGGTGTAGTGAGACAAATTCAAGGAAGAAGACCGAAGTGGATCAAGGACTCGCTCTCTCTGAAACCAGCCTTGCCACGAGAAACATCTCTCCGCTGTGCAACTGCTATCGTTCATCGGAAAACTCTCAACGCAAATTCACTGGATCACTCACTTGGGACTCTCATCGCTTCTACATTCTCGCTCAACCATCACACATCAAAAGGCATCTCCGATTAATATAATCGCTGCTCCTGCCAGGTAACATCTCTCACTCCACACGAGGTCAGGTAGCAACCACTTGTTGGCCATTTTGAACGCCATTACTTCGTTGGCAAAACTCAAAGCAACAAATCAATAACATTTGTTTGCTGGTTATACTAGTTCATCGTGCTGAGCCGAGAAAGAAGAACTTCATTGGACAGACTCACTTACAAGGATCGGACACACTCATCTCATTGAAATCATCGTAGAAAACTCAACAGGTTAGTAATCCCTCATATGGGATTCATACTATAATACAGTAATTGCTTTACTGAATTACACTCACTAAGTGGACATGATTTAGCATTCATGTCAAAGTGTAATGAAACCAGTGAAACACTCAACAAACAGTGCTACGATAAACTCGCCTCTTTTATTCATGAATAATCTGAACCAACCAGTTAGTCGCTTAGACTTCATTTAAGAAAATATAGTGAATTTAGAAATCATTTATCGTTCAATCACCTTTATTTAATATTGTACTCTAGTCATCAAAATAGTTTATTTTTATATTCTTGTTATAACCAGTGTAATTTAATGTAATTATTAAGGCCAAATATGACTGTGAAAAATATAACATGAAGTTTATATATAAATTGTGGTCGACTCAACTTATTTCATCACCCACAGCATGTTACTCATTTAAACTTATGGAATTCTCAAACATTTTGGTCCTTCGAGCCGGATTTCCATGCTGTGGTGTGAATCGAGCCAGTGAATAAATACTCATTTGTGAAAAACTCAGCAGGACTTGACAATGCCAACCACCAAGGATGAAGTCAAGGACTTGGAGAAGCATAATGATTCTTCCGCCTCTGACAAAGAGGATGACATCCAGAAGGAAAAGGAGGATTCTGCGACTCCAAGCACCTCAGCTGAAATGAAGGGGGCAGCTAAGCGGGCTGGCAGCCGCCAACTCAATGTGCCTGGACTCACTGTGGTTCACACCCATGTCAGGACTCGTTCAAAGTCTCCAGGGTCAATTCCGGCTTCTTTTCTCTGCAGGGTGAACTCTCAGTACCTGCGGCTTGATTCATTGGAACGGATCATTGCGTACATCAGGATTAGGAAGGAAACTGCCACTCTTCCAGTGATACTGGCTTGGAAGCAGGATGCTGAGGAGCTATACTCCTTCTATAAAAAGGATCATGCAGTCATCGAAGCAAGTTGTCCAGCAGCCTTCGCAGACAACGATTACTTCAAGTCAGCATTTCACAAGTCAATCCATGAATCATACCATACTATTGTGTTCGAGGTTAGCAGTTTGGAGGCAAACTGGAAGTCCAAGCATCATATCACTCAGCCAATCATCGGAGAAACTCAACATACTCATTTAAGCAAGCTGCCAGAAATAAAGCTGCCCACCTCCAATGGAACATACACGGAGTGGCCTTCTTACAAGAAAATGTTCTCTGGTTTAATTCTTAATCGGCCTGGACTCAAGAATTATGAGAAGCTACACTACCTGCGCAGCTCTCTCAGCGGAACACCACTCAGACTAATACAAGGATTTTCACTCAGTGATGAGTCTGTAACACCCGCATGGACTACACTAGTGACGAGGTTTGAAAATAAACTGGTATTATTAAATGATCACCTTGATCATTTATCTGAATTGACTGCTGTTCCCTCCAAAAATCCGGCCACACTCGACACATTGATCTCGGAGATATCAAAAATTAGAAAATCACTCCACATGTTGGTATCGCAAGACCAGCTAGGAGATTGTATATTAGCTCATCGCCTGTGAAAGCTAATTGACAGGTCAACTCGAGAAGCACGGGAGACTTCTCGCGTTTCCAACACTGAGCCGCCAACTTTTAAGGAATTTGAGTCCTTTCTGATCACGCGGGTGCGTGCTTTGGAAATAACAGCTGATTCACCAACATCCACTCAGAAGCCTACTATCACTCAAACCTCAAAACCATCAAGGAGTCTTCACGTCACCAGTTCAACTCAACCATGGCAAGACTCACATAAAGTGACGCACTCAAGGAGGATTACACAACATCCATGCACGTATGTGGTGACTCGCATTTTATTGTGGCTTGTCCAAAGTTCAAACTGCTGAATGAACAACAGCGGAGAAAATTTGTAATGGAAAAGCCGCTGTGCTACAACTGCCTCGGCCTTCACTCAGCGAAGAATTGCAAGTCACAATACAAGTGCAGGACTTGTAATGGAAATCACCACACCATGATTCATGTGCCACGAGATCCAAATGGCAAAACTCAAACCATCTCTTCAAGCGGTTTAACTCAAGATTAGGACAACGGTGCAATCATCTTACATCACGGTCAAACTCAACATGATTACTCAACTCCTCAACTCACTTTACTTGCAACTGCATTGGCATGGTACAACTCACCGGTGACATCTCATAAATTAAGAATACTCATTAATTCAGGCTCGGAACTCTCATTCATCTCCAAGGATTCTGTGGATTTACTCAACATTAAGCGGCAACACTCAACTATACCAATCTTTGGAGTTGGCGGCACGCACTCAACTCAAACTCTTGGAAAGGCTCAACTCACCTTACGCACCATCTACAAAAATCTCACGTTTCGGATCACAACTCATATTATACGCCAAGTCTCAACACTATTACCATCAGAAGAATGTGAGCAACGTCAGTGGAACATACAGAGAACTCAACTTGGCTGACCCGACATTCTTGTAACCTCAACCAGTAGATGTACTTATCGGAGCAAACTATTACGGCCAAATCATCAAACCGAACCTAATAAAGGGGAATGCGATTGAACCTGTCGCACAATTGTCAATTTTCGGCTGGCTGCTAATAGGTCCATCAAACTCAGCTGTGCAATCCAAGGTAGTCCATCATACAACGGCCTCACTCAACACTGAAGATTTGCAGGAACTTCTCACACGCTTTTGGGTTCAAGAAGAACCACCGTCAGCGTCTGCAGTCAAACTCAACGAGGAAGAAGCACTGTGTGAACAACACTTTGTTGAAACTCACACGAGAGATACTCATGGACGTTACCAAGTCAGATTACCTCTCACAAACTCTGCAGACGTACTTGGAAACTCATTTGGAAAAGCTCAAGCGTGCCTCAGGAGAATACTCACAAAATGCAATCAAGAAAGCATCTACAAGGTAAGGTACTATGCTTTCATGGATGAATACTGCAAATTGGGCCACATGGTGCGGATCCCTCAACAGGAAATCTCCGCCAAACCATCTTACTATCTTTCTCACCATGGCGTATTACGAGAAGATAGTTTAACGACAAAACTCAGAGCAGTATTCAACGGTTCAGCACTCACAACAAATGGAAACTCACTCAACGACATCATGCATACTGGACCTAATCTCTCACCCAACATTGTGGATGTTCTCATCTGGATTCGAACTCACCCATTTGTCTTCTCAACTGACATTACAAAAATGTATCGTCAGATCAAGGTTCACCCTCAAGATTGGAACCTGCAACGCATTTTATGGGTAGATGAAACGGGTCAACTCACTCACTTCCATTTGACTACAGTCACCTACGGAACACGAGCAGCTCCTTACTTAGTAATTCGGACACTTCTTCAGCTGGTAACGGATGAAGGAGCCAATTATCCACTTGCCATTGATTCACTCCTCTTTGGAAGGTATGTGGATGACATCTTCGGTGGAACTGCATCAAAGGAGAGTCTCATTGAAAAGGCCAAGCAGTTAACCGCATTATGCAAGGCAGGCGGCTTTCCATTAGCAAAATGGAACTCAAACTCGTCTGGCTTCCTCAAAGAATTTCTCAACGAGCCACCAGCTAAAGAAGCTGTGCCTCTAGATGATTGCACTACCAACATACTCGGGATGAAATGGCTCCCACGCTCGGACAAACTCACCTTCAGAACAACTCTACCACCTCACCAGGAGATGATAACAAAACGGATTATACTCTCTGAAGTATCCCAACTCCAGGATCCCATAGGAATAATTTCACCGGTCATAATCACATCGAAAATCCTCCTACAAGAACTGTGGCTTTACAAACTTTCTTGGGACGGCCCACTGCCAGACTCAACTGTGAAGAAATGGCTGCACATCCGGGAAGTTCTCAACAACCTGGACACTATCACCATAGCAAGGTGGTTAGGAATTCAGGAGGACTCAGTTGTGGAACTTCATGGCTTCTCGGATACTTCACAACAGGCAATGGCTGCAGTTCTATACATTAAATCCACAACACTTACATCTCGCTCAACTTCATCATTTCTCATCTCCAAAACAAAGGTGGCACCACTCAAACGACTGTCAATCCCACGATTGGAATTGGGAGCGGCAGTACTACTCACGAAGCTGGAAAAACATGTTTTGGACAATTCACGACTGCCAATCTCACACATACATTTATGGACAGACTCTAATGTAGCACTCACATGGATACGCTCACACCCCTCAAAATGGAAGGACTTCGTTGGAAATAGAGTTGCCTTAATACAAGAACTGATTCCAACAGCACAATGGAGACATGTACCTGGAGCAGACAATCCAACGGATTGTGCCTCGCGCGGATTACTCACTTCGCAACTCAGAGAGCATCACTCATGGTGGCATGGACCAAGTTGGCTCTGCCAGGAGGAATCAGCTTGGCCTTCTCAAGCAACCTCTATCCAAGAAACCAACCTTCTAGAAATGCGGGCTAAAGTCACACTCGCCGCAGCCAAGTCAAACTCAAGCAAATTGTGGGACATCATCGATCATTACTCATCACTCACTCAACTCATAAGAATAACTGGATGGGTAATGATCGCCTGTGATCGATTCAAGGCTAAAGAAAAAACTCATCATGAATCGAAACTCACTGCTGATTTACTCATCAAGGCAAAACTCTTCTGGGTCAAGAACATTCAGCAGGTTCATTTCCACTCAGAACTTATTATGCTGAAAAATTTTCAAGTCCCAAGAAATCATGTCCTCAACCGAGTGACTGCCTACATAGATTCAACAGGAATTGTTCGAGTAGGAGGGCGGCTTCAAAAAACTCAACTCGATCATCACTCAAAACACCCAGCAATTATACCACGGGGCAGTCAACTCACCTCACTGATCATTCAGAACGCTCACCTCTCAACTCTGCACGGTGGCGCTCAACTCACCCTTGCACACACTCGGCAGGAATTTTGGATAATCGGAGGCAGAGCACCGTTCAAGTCACATATTTTAAAGTGTGTGACTTGTGCAAGGTATCGGGCTCAACGGGCTCAGCAACTCATGGGGCAATTACCCATGGCCAGGGTCACCCCATCACCATCTTTCACTCACACTGGGATCGACTACGCCGGGCCAATCACCATTAACTCATGGAAAGGTCGTGGATCCAAAACATACAAATGCTGGATTTGTATCTTTGTGTGCTTCTCAACGTCAGCTGTTCATCTAGAACTGGTCAGTGACTACTCAACGGACGGATTCTTAGCGGCATATAGACGGTTCACCTCAAGGAGAGGATACCGTCTAAACTATACTCAGACTGCGGAACAAACTTCATCGGAGCAGCAAAGGAACTGAAGATCCTATTCTCACAAAACCAACATGAAAACTCAATCGTGTACAACTCACTAGCCAACGAGGGAACCCAAAGGATATTCAACCCACCTGCTGCACCTCACATGGGGGGCAAGTGGGAAGCAGTCGTGAAATCAGTTAAATTTCACCTGCGACGGACCATTGGGGACACTCTACTCACCTTTGAAGCTTCAGCTACCTTGCTCACTCAAATAGAAGCATTACTCAACTCAAGGCCACTGGAACCACTCAGTGAAGACCCAGAAGATGTCAATGCACTCACACCCGGCCATTTCTCATCGGCAAGGCATTAAACTCAGTGCCTGAACCAAGCTTATTAAATCTCAACGAATCAAGGCTTTCCAAGTGGCATCTCATTCAACGGATCACTCAGCAATTTTGGAAGCATTGGTCAACTCAATACCTTCAACGGCTTCAATCTATTTCTAAATGGCATCATCCCTCTCATGAGATAAAAGTGGGTTCCATGGTTCTACTCACGGATGAACACTCACCACCAAGCAAATAGCCACTCGCAAGAGTCACTCAACTTCACGCTCGAACTGACAATCTCATCAGAGTTGTAACAATCAAGACGGCCACCACTCAACTCATATGCCCAATTGCAAAACTCGCCATCTTGCCAGTGCCAACCGGAAATTAAATCAACCTGGCGGTTGATGGCGGGCGGAATGTTTGGGAATTCAGCAATTTGAATTCCCGCGGTTCCACTCAGCTCGGCTCGACTCACGGCGCAGCCACGGCGCGGCAGCACCTCGCGGCGTCTCGGCGGAACAGCTGAGACGCTATACTGATTCGTGCAGTATAGTCGCGAGATTGCTATCTTTCTCACACTCTCATATGCAAATATGAGAGATATTAATTTGATTAGGGTGTAGTGAGACAAATTTAAGGAAGAAGATGGAAGTGGACCAAGGACTCGCTCTATCTGAAACCAGCCTTGCCACGAGAAACATCTCTCCGCTGTGCACCTGCTATCGTTCATCGGAAAACTCTCAACTCAAATTTACTGGATCACTCACTTGGGACTCTCATCGCTTCTACATTCTCGCTCAACCATCACACATCATAAGGCATCTCCGATTAATATAATCGCTGCTCCTGCCAGGTAACATCTCTCACTCCACACGAGGTCAGGTAGCAACCACTTGTTGGCCATTTTGAACGCCATTACTTCGTTGGCAAAACTCAAAGCAACAAATCAATAACATTTGTTTGCTGGTTATACTAGTTCATCGTGCTGAGCCGAGAAAGAAGAACTTCATTGGACAGACTAACTCACAAGGATCGGACACACTCATCTCATTGAAATCATCGTAGAAAACTCAACAGGTTAGTAATCCCTCATATGGGATTCATACTATAATACAGTAATTGCTTTACTGAATTACACTCACTAAGTGGACATGATTTAGCATTCATGTCAAAGTTTAATGAAACCAGTGAAAAACTCAACAAACAGTGCTACGATAAACTCGCCTCTTTTATTCATGAATAATCTCAACCAACCAGTTAGTCGCTTAGACTTCATTTAAGAAAATATAGTGAATTTAGAAATCATTTATCGTTCAATCACCTTTATTTAATATGTTATTCTACTCTAGTCATCAAAATAGTTTATTTTTATATTCTTGTTATAACCAGTGTAATTTAATGTAATTATTAAGGCCAAATATGACTGTGAAAAATATAACATGAAGTTTATATATAAATTGTGTTCGAACTACTTATTTCATCACCCACAGCATGTTACTCATTTAAACTTATGGAATTCTCAAACATAATGTTTTCAAAAACATACTTAAGTATGTTAACCATTAATGGTTAACCGTTACTTTCACAAAGAATCATATCAAATATGATGCCATTTGGTCCATTGGGTTCTAGTATGTCCAGCGGTAAAGTCACACAGCGTATATAAATGTTGATTTTTTATAATAAATTATGGTATTAATTTATTTACATTATGACCAGTTCTATTTATAAATTAATAATGTGAAAGAGTTAAAATTATATGATTAATCATATTAAAGAGGATTGACATGTGCGTAGGTGGGGCTGTAAATTACTTAATTTTATATTTATGTTTTGTAAGTATTTTATATATAATACGATACAAGTTATTGTTAAAAAATTTACAATGGAAGAAGAAACCCATGCATTATTGCTAAATGCTACTTGATCATTAAAATATAGCTTACAGCTTGTTTGCTAAATTATATAATATAAATTATATTATATTTATAACATAACCTTTTACAAACTATAAGCTATAGTTTAATGATTAAATAACATTTAGCAATACTGTATGTGATGGGACAGAAGCAAAAATACATAAAAGTGTACGGGCTTACCCAGATATAAACCTGGGAAACATAACCTCAGCAATGACAGCATGAGCACGAACAGCAGCAGGTCTTTCTAAACGTAGAAGCCACAATGACCACTCCCTCACGTTCGAACTTTCGTCATCGTTAGTCGTAACTCCTAATACATGAAGCGCGAAAGCGCCGGTTGCCATACGTTGTTCCTTGTTCGATGAATACCACGCACACGTATTTTATTTATTTATTTATTTATTTATTAACATTTAGACGGGCTAAAAGCCCTTTATACAAAAATATTTAAAAAATACATAATGGTGCACATAGCACGGCGCAATAAACATAGTTCCCAGAAAAGATAAAACAGATTCAAATAAGTTAAAAGTTGAGAACGAAAGAACGCACCGCAGATTTAAATGATGATAAAACATTTAAGTGAATAATATGGTTCGGTAATAGTTTCCAAAACCTCTTAAGCCGATTTATAGTAGAGTGAAAACCAAATGTGGATGAAGAGGTGTTTTCCTTAAGGTCTAAAAGTACGGAGAGAGTAAGAGATGTGACGAGATACATATAGGTTAGATAAATCTATGGAGGGCAACAGGTTATGAGTGATTTTATAAGTAACAAGGCAGTTGTAATAATGGTGTAAACTATTGATTGTGGGGATGCTAAAATCTGATCTCAAAGGTGTATAATCGTGATCAAAACGACTCATAGGTCTATTATTTTTAAATGCTAAATAACGGAGAAATTTGTGTTGACACGATTCCAATTTATTTATAGATAATTGAGTGAATGGAGACCAAATATTAGAACAGTAAATTAGGTTAGGTAAAACTAACGACTTATAGAGGTGAATGATAGATGCTATGTTTGAAAAATCAGAAGTAGAGCGTTTTATAAAGCTAATACGACTAGAAGATTTGGAGATGACGTAATCTATATGATTGACAAATGAAAGTGAAGAATCAAAATAGACACCAAAATCTCTGATGACACTTACACGTTCAAGACTCCGATTATCAATAAGGTAATTAAACGAGAAACTAGATACTGAAGTGTAAAACGATATAATATTACACTTATGAAAATTTAAAGTAAAACCATTCTCTATAGACCAATTATTTAGTGATGAGAAGTCCGATTGCAATCGCAACGCATCTTCGTGAGAACGAACTATAGAAAATAATTTAACGTCATTAGCAAATAATAAAACACGAGAAAATGAGACACAGGAGACTAAATCATTAACATACAAACAAAAAAGTAAAGGTCCTAAGTGGGAACCTTGCGGTACGCCGGATAGAACAGGGATAGTTTGAGCAATATGATTGTTGATACGAACAGCTTGCGTACGACCACTTAGGTAGGCTGAGACTAGTGAATAAAGAGCACCACGCACACCAAAGTTCCATAGTTTAGATAAAAGGCGCTTATGATTCACAGTGCAAAGGCTTTAGAAATATCGGCATATATAGCATCAACTTGGCAGTGGTTGACTAGTGCTTCAGATAAAAAATCATTAAACTACAGAAGATTAGTGAGCGTGGAACGGCCTTTAATAAATCCATGTTGCTGATCAACTAATTTACAAATCAGATGATCTGAGAGTTCATTGGTGATGAGGGCGTCTAAAATTTTAGGAAGGCAGCTAATAATAGAAATCGGACGGTAACTTTGAACATTATGCTTATCACCGCTTTTGTACACCGGGAGGATGTAAGATAGTTTCTAGGTACTTGGAAAGTACCCAGTAGATAGGATGGAATTAAATATGTGCAAAATGGGTTTTTCCATTGCAGACCAACAACGCTTTATAAAGTACGCAGGAATGCTGTAAGGGCCAGTCGTGGTACAATCTTTTAAATTACTTACAATTACTCGTAATTTCTCTGGCGTCACTTGAAAGTAAGGGACAGATCCTTCATCGTTATTGAGTGGAACACAACTGATAGTATCAGATCTGTATACTGAGCCAAAGTAATTAGAGAAAATTAGTAACTAGAGAGCGAGGAAGAGAGAGGGGCGCTTTCGAAATGTAGCTGTAAGCTACATTTTAATGATCAAGTAGCATTTAGCAATAATGCATGGGTTTCTTCTTTCATTGTAAGTTTTTAACAATAACTTGTATAGTGTTATATATAAAATACTTGCAAAGCATAAATATAAAATTAAGAAAATTACAGCCCCAGCTACGCACATGTTAATCCTCTTTAATATGATTAATCATATAAGTTTAACTCATTCACATTATTAATTTATAAATAGAACTGGTCATAATATAAATAAATTAATACCATAATTTATTATAAAAAATCCACATTTATATAGGCTGGGTGACTTTACCGCTGGACATATTTGAACACAATGGACCAAATGGCATCATATTTGATATGATTCTTTGTGAACGTAATGGTTAAGTATGTTTTTGGAAACATAAAAATATCATGTCAAATATAAATTTTATTTGAAAAAAGCAATACATGCAAGCCATAACTATTATAGTCAAATATGAATCAAGTCATTTTGTCCATACGGCCCCAATGTTTCCTGCTATAAAGTCACCCAGCCGATAAGTGACTTATCGAGTAATAAAAGTTGTAACTAAAGGTACTACCTATGAGTATACAAAATATTCTATGTAATTAGCAAATTTTGTATGCTTATAGGTACTTAGTATCTTTAGCTACAATTTACACACAATCAAGGTTGATTTTGGTCCTCTCGATTAAGTTATCTACAATATTATTTAGTTCATTGGCTCCAAATATATTTCTTGCGCTAAGGCCACCCAAGTCTTGAATCTATCAACAAGCAACTAAATTGTGGATCTCAAAGGAGATGTACCTATAATTATTAATTACTAAATAACAAAATTCAAAAATATATTAAAAAAATTTTTAAGTATACTTCACAGTACAACAGTGAGTGGTGGAGAAAAAACTTCAATTATAATAAATAATAATGAATGTACAAACAATTTATTTAAAAATCGATTACAATTAATAAACTAGTAAAGCCATCCACATTTAAATACTCTTTCATATGTAAAGTGCTTTTATAAGTATATGTGAATTCACCAAGACTAGTGAGGACTCAAATTTTGTAAGATACTTTTTACTTTATTTTGTTATATGAGACTTGGCGTGAAATTTTAGCTGAGTTCTGTCAACGGGGACATCATCGCCAAGACGTCGCCGCCTCGCGCTGTCGCCGTCGCTATTATGACTGTTCTTAATAGCTGCTAATATCAAGTACACGTGGGCGCGCTCGGCGCCGGCCTCGTGTGATTTTGCTATCGCGGGTCGGTATCGAGTAGTGCGAGCATGAGACTCGTTGACCATCGTTTCCCCTTTCTCTACTTTGGCAGAGGTGTAAAGTTATGAAATGTCAGTGTTCCTTCATACTAGAGTACGAGTACAAGTTATTGTTACATAACTTACAGTGAAGGAGGGAACTTAGCAGTAAATTTAAAACAATATAATATTTATTACAGACATGGAGAAAAATATATTATTATATTTATTAAAATATATTTATAATAGCGCTGGGACACACTTGATATATGAGATTTTTACTATTTGAAATAGTACTTTTTATGACTGCTGAAAAATAATAAAAATTACTATTTCAAATAGTAAAATTTGGTACAAAAATAATAAAAATTATTATTTAAAAAGAAAAATTTGCTACGAAAATCATAAAAATTAATGTTTCAAACAGTAAAAATCCCACATGTCGAGTGTGTCCCAGCGCTATAAAATAATAAATTTTCTTATAAACACAGTGATGTTTACAAATAAATTTTTCTCTGTGTGGATTTTTTCTTAATTCAATGGTATGTGATAATAATTAAGTATCACTTGTTAATATCACTTGCAAACCATACATATCAAATCATGAAAAAGACAGTTTGGATAATTTCAACTCAGGCGTCGTTCACGTCAACACGCTAGTGTACTTATAGTGTGTATGGGTGATCTGGGGTACGCCAATAGTATTTAATCCATGTAAATAACGGCTCAAATATAATTTGAATATATTTGAAGCAGAAAGGTTCTTTTTAGTTTTATATAGTAATATTATGTATATAAATATATCTTTTTTAATATACGTATGTTAAACAGATATGATCTGTAAATTTTGTTATTATTAGCATAAAATGAAATTAACAATCCAATCCATATTAATACATTGATTTACAGCTAAAAAATATGGCCAAATCGAGAATAAAATATAGCTCTATTTGTAGCTAAAAAATATAGCTATATTTTCACCTTTCAATCTACCTATATTTCTATTTAATAATAAATTTATAGGTGTATTTGCAAGTGAAAAATTAACTAAAGGTTTACCTATTAGTAGCTGGAAATTTCCATGCCACTAAATATATAACTGGATTTCCAGTTATTCATAGGTGGATTTTAGCTAAATTTCCAGTTGTTAACAGGTGGATTTACAGCTAAAAATTTTAGCTAAATTTCCAGTTGGTAATAGCTCGTAATCATTTACTTAGATTTACAGCTAAAAATTTAACTAAATTTTCAGATAAAAAATACAGCTAAATATCGAACGAAATACAGCTGTATTTCAGGTCGATATAGCTATATTTTTAGCTGTTTCTTTAGCTATTTTTTTTAGCTGATTTTTTTTAACAGGGCGTGCACGTCCTGATATAAGTATACACTAGCGCATATGTACACTTCTTAATATACTGATTCTTGCAGAACGCGCCTGATAAATTTAAAAATTTTGCAATCGCATTTAAAGTTAATAACTACACTTGAATAGTCCAATAGGATTGCAGGATTTTAAAATTCGGTAAGCACGTTCCACGAGAATCAATATCTATCGAGTGTACATACAGTCACATACTCACACGTACATTAACACTGCAGTTACGCACTGATACATTTACAGTCATAATGTTTGTCAATTATGCAAGCACGTACACAGTTGTGAAAATAAAACTTATTTTTTAATGTTGAATTTCGGCTAGCTCGTGCGATTATCGCGCGATTATCGCGCCAGAAAGTGGTCGATAAATTGGCACGATCATCGCGCGATATTCAATAGGATCTTGAAATTAAAAAAAATTATTATATTTTTATTTTCATAACTTATAGGTTATCTTACCAGGGCAGGTTTTTCGAGGTTTTCTTGTCAATTAATTGATGATTTAGATTGCGATTTTGACAGATAACTAAACATTAATATACAAAGCGCGCACAAGTCTTCAAAATTCCAAAAGATATGAATTTTTTTTCATTTATTCAATGAGAAGGCGTTATAGTGGATACAGCGCCACCCTCCTTGTATAATACATTGAATTCGTCCCTTTAAACCTGAACAGCCAGGGGATGTGAAGTCCACGTAGAAGAGGAAGGCACGCAGATGTAAAACGGTAAGGAAGACAATGATTAAAGAAGTTCTTAAACCCAAGTAGCAGGGGGGAGGTGAGGTTCATCTAGATAGAGAAGGCACGCTGACGTAAAAGGTAAGTCAGCTGACTATTTAAAAAATTCTGAAATCCAAGTAGCCAAAGGACGTAAGGTCCACTAAAAAGAGACGCAGCTAACTGTTTTAGCAGAATGCTTTCTCAAAGAGAATTGTTAAATTACATAATAATTTTTTTAATGTATATTTTAATGTAAAATTGCATTCTTCTGCATATTTGATTTTGCATAAATACATTATTCAAAAGAATATATAAAATTATATTTAAAAACATTTATGGAGTAAAAGTTGTAATTATTAAATTGCAAATTAAAAAATTTAAGTTATCATCAGATGCAATTTATTAATTAAAAAGGAGAAATGTATTGCTGTCAAAAACTAGAATAATGATGATAAAAAATAATTTACTTTGTACTGTATATATTTTATTAATGTAACAAAAATTAAATTTTAAATATAAATATTATCTGTTTTAACATATACCGAGTGTCCCATTTTAAAACCACCAGGCAAATATATCGAAAACTAAGGGAGATGGAAAAAAACTTTTAATACAAAAGTTGTAGGGTTCAGAGGGGCCCAACTGATCGTGACCTTGGTTATGACCTTGAGGTCAATGATCAAGTTCATTTGAAGGTCAAATCGATTTTCTCAAATGGGAATCCCCACTTTTGACCTCGTAAATGGAAAGAGCGGAAAATTTTACATTCAGATATGTCCTTGAGTCAAGGTCATGGTCATGGTCATGGTCATGTATAAAATCAAAATCAATAACGCATCAAAACATTCCCATAATTAGGTATACGAGACAAATTGTTAAATACAAACGTTGTAGGGTTCAGAGGGGCCCAGCTGATCGTAACCTTGGTTAAGACCTTGAGGTCAATGATTAAGGTCATTTGAAGGTCAAATCGATTTTTTCAAATGGGAACCCCCACTTTTGACCTCGTAAATGGAAAGAGCGGAAAATTTTACGTTTAGATATGTCCTTGAGTCAAGGCCATGGTCATGGTCATGGTCATGTTTAAAATCAAAATCAATCAACGCATCCAAAGATTCCCATAATTACGCATACCAGTGTTAAATACAGAAGTTGTAGTGTTTGGAGGTGCCCAACTGATCGTGACCTTGACCATGAACTTGAGGTCAAGGATGATGTCGTTTGAAGGTTAAATCTTTTGACCTCGTAAATAGAAAAACCGAAAAATTCTGATATGACCTTGGGTCAAGGTCATGGTCAAAGTTATGGTCAGTTTCCGTGCAGTTAAGAGCAAAGTCGGAGATGACCCGGTCACCTAAGGCAAGGTCGGAGATTACCCGGCCAGTTAAGGCAAGGTCGGAGATGACCCGGCCAGTTAAGGCAAGGTCGGATATGACCCGGCCAGTTAAGGCAAGGTCGGAGGTGACCCGGCCAGTTAAGGCAAGGTCGGAGATGACCCGGTCAGTTAAGGCAAGGTCGGAGATGACCCGGCCAGTTAAGGCAAGGTCGGGGATGATCAGGCCAGCTAAAAATTCATTGGAAAATTCCACGTTCATGTGTATTTAGTCATAGGATCCAAGTGTTTCGGTCACCATTTACTGAAGAAGATGCTCAAAAGTTGCACCATTTACTTGTTGACAACGTTCTATTCTCCTTTTAAAGTTTCTAACAGTATTTAATAATACTTGACGTGGAATACTTAAGCAGATTTGTGTAATCCTTTGAATCATGTCATCTCTTGTAGTTGGCCTGTTGCGGTAGACTGTATTTTTTAGGAAGCCCCATAAATAAAAATCTGGAGATGTCAAATCTGGAGATCTTGGTGGCCATGCTACGGGACCTCCTCTACCAATCCATCGACCGTTAAACCTTTCATTAAGAAAATCTCTGACAATTCTGGCATAATGTGGAGGAGCACCATCTTGTTGTAGCCACATTCTGGCCCTTGTATGAAGAGCAACGTTTTTTAGAAAGAGTGGCAGCTTGTCTCTCAGCAACTGTAAATAAGTATGTTGAGTTACGTGACCTTAAAAAAAATAAGGTCCAATCAGACATCCGTTAATAATACCACACCATACCGTTACATTCCAGCGATGCTGATGATCAACTTCTCGTATCCAATGATGATTAACAGGAGACCAGTAGTGGCAATTATGACGATTCAACATACCAGTACTCTGAAATGTAGCCTCGTCGCTAAAAAGAACATTGTTAAAGAAATTTTCATCATCGGTAATTTGTTGTGTTGCCCATTGGCAAAATGTTATTCTCCGTCGATAATCTTCCACAGTTAAAGCTTGATTTAGAGTAATGTTGTAAGGATAACAATGTGGTATAACAATAATGTGGTAACGCGCATATCCTAAATATCTACATTGTTAACTCGATTTCGCGTAAACTGACATGAACATTTTAATGTACCATGGCTAGAACATCAAGAAAGCGAGGATTATTTTCATAATCGTGTTCATTCAGTGTCCTCCTTCTTCGGACGAAGTTTCCTCGTCGACCGCGCAGTTCAATGTCACGTATTACCGTATGATCAGGATGTTGTCGTTGAGGGAACCGATCACGATACAACCTGCTTGCCTCTCGATAGTTTCGTCGACATTCTCCTAAAATAAGAAGAATGTCAACTATTTCATTAGCAGAATAGTCAGGCATTCTTTTTTAGTTGTAAATGCAATTATTTATCAAAACACACCACAAAAGAAATAATATGTTATTATACTATACAATATTTTAAAACGAAAAAGTTTAATTTTCTGTGCCAATATAAGTGTGCTCAATTTGAAAACAATTTGATGTAAACAGTAATAATTATTGATTATTTCCGATCAATGCTGAATACTACCGGTCACTATTGGATACAGGTGGTCAACACTTATTAACTTTTGTTATTATTTGATATAAGTGGTTAACCCTGGTAAATATTGATAATAGTAAAAATAGTAAAATTTTCCGCTCTTTCC